>CM069072.1:2500-4802500 GCA_035220775.1 Malus fusca | reverse complement strand
TTAGCCAATTAATCTCCATTTATATGGAATAATTTGTAGGTTATGAAGTAATTACCCAAGATGAGGATGGATGAGATAATTTGGAATTGGTTACCTTTTTTGGACACTCTTGGCTTGATTAAAGAATGATTGTCCACTGCTCGCGCGTAGGACAACAGGTGTGTCTCAGGGGTAACTTTGTCCTTTTTACCAAAAATGCACGTGTCGCCTTGTGATTATTTTTGGCTCCACAAATGCCCCCACACCTGCTGGGCTGCTCATAAGAAATGGCAATAGGTGTAGAGATCTTCTTGCTCTAGGAAAGTTAGGACTGCTTCTTGGTTTAATGTAGATTCTCTCTTTAATATGAAATTAGATCCTTCTAGGAAAGGGAAATAAATTTCTCTCAAAGCCTATTTAAGTCTACCTTAAGTGGGTTATTAAATCAACTTTGGAGGGTGACTTATTCTACCCTACAAGAGAGAGAGAGAGCTTAGAGGATATTTGTTCCCCCTCCTCTAGCAATCTTCTACATCTTGCCCGTGCAAATGACCGTCTTTTGTTGCTTTCTTCGTCTTCTCCGTGCCGCACCAATGTAATAAAAACTTAATTTCTTCTTGTCTTCTTCTTGGGTGGTGCTGCCACGGGGCAGTTGTCGGGGTGGTGCGGCACATCGGCTGGTAAGGGCCAGGAGTCGGTTTGGCATGGGCCAATGAGGTGATGTGGCAAGGGCCATTGCTAGAGCAGCTCGGCTTGATTGAAGCCAAGAATTGGTTCGGCATGGGCCGAGGAAGTGGCGTGGAATAAGCAATTGTTAGGGCTGCCTGCTGAAAATGAAGAAACTGCTTGAGTTTGATTTTTCAACTGCCATAGATGGAGCAGTCAAGGATGAAGCTGTCAAGATCAGAGTTGCTGAAGATGAAGTGTCGGATGAGCGAACTGTTAAGTGTAAAAGTGGATGTTGCCCCTAACCATTTGTTGCTTAGTTTATCTTCAAACATTCGATCTTTTGAACTATGTGGCATTCTCGCACTTGAGAGCTTACCCAGATGGGTGTCAGAGATTTAGTTTACCCTCTCGCAATGGAGAGCAATTAGTTTACCCTCTTACACTGGAGAGCAATTAGTTTATCCTCTTGCACTGGAGAGCAAACCCATATGGGTGTCGGGGAATTGGTTTACCCCTCTCGCATTGAAGAGCAATTAGTTTATCATCTCGCACTGGAGAGCAAACCCATATGGGTGTCGAGGAATTAGTTTACCCTCTCGCACTGAAGAGCAATTAGTTTACCCTGTCACACTGGAGAGCAATTAGTTTATCCTCTCGCACTAGAGAGCAAATCCATATGGGTGTCAGGGAATTGGTTTACCCTCTCGCATTGGAGAACAATTAGTTTATCCTCTCGCACTGGAGAGCAGACCCTTTTGGGTGTCGGGGAATTGGTTTACCCTCTCATACTGGAAAGCAATTAGTTTATCCTCTCGCACTGCAGAGCATACCCTTTTGGGTGTCGGGGAATTGGTTTACCCTATTGCACTGGAGAACAATTAGTTTATCATCTCGTACTGGGGAGCAGACCCATATGGGTGTCAGGGAATTGGTTTACCCTCTCGCATTAGAGAGCAATTAGTTTATCCTCTTGCACTGGAGAGCATGGAAGTCGTTGTCTTGAGTGCAGCTGAGCAAAGCTAGACTCCTGGACAACTGAAATAATCATCAGGCTGCGAGGTCTTGTTTGGCGAACTGCTTGTGGAACCCATGTAAGGGTGTAAGTGCAGTGAGCTGCTCCCTGAATTATTGCGCCATCATTAGGTGTTTCATCTTGTGCCCTTTTAAAGCTTGGTTAGCGTAAGAAATTGCGCAATCGCTTGGTCAGGAGTCTTTCTACTTCTTCCTGAATTTTCCTTTGTTGGGGTTGCAGAGCTCTCGATTGCCCCTGATCTTGATGTGCTGGTCTAAGCTACTCTTCCATATGTTCGGCTCGTCTATGTCGCGGCTGTGGTAGGTGTGGTATGTTCCTAGCAGGCGAGCGTGTAACTCACAGGCTGCTGGTTGAACTTGAGCCGGATTGAGTGATTGCTTCTTTCCGTCTGCTGTGCTATCTGTTCCAATGTGATGTGGATGATACTCATTGCGGGCCTAGTCGTGAATGAATGCATTGCCTTAAAGGCTGCTCATGTTGATTATCGGAGTGTGGCCGCAACCGTGAGTGTATACTTATCATCGAGCCTAGTCAATAGTGCACACTTATCCGCGCTCTAAGACGGGAGTATATGCTATCTTGGGGGCCTAATCAGAAATGTACACTAGCCGAACTCTCGGCTCGTGGCTGGTCGAGTGGCTGCTTACCGGGACGCTGCTGGAAAGGTTCGTCTGCCCTTGTCCTACTTCGAGATACCTTGTCCGGGGCACGTTGGATCTCGGTGCGTTGCAAAAGTTGATTCACCAAGGTCGTCTGTTGTGCAAGGGTGCTCGTCAACTCTATGACTTATCGAGACAAGTGTTGTTCGCCATTTAGATTGGAAGAGCTTGGAAGGAATGTGCCTTCTTAAGCAGTGGAAGTATGGTAGACTCCAGGCATGAGATTTGAGTTGGGAAATGTCAAATCCGTGGATAAATATGGTAAAAATGCCCCTGGCTTGATGGTTGCTCCGGATGGTCGAGATATTCCTGAGCCGACTTGAGTTGCTTGGGAAATTATGGGAGCAGGCAGGGCTGCGGGAGCAGGCTGCCCTGCGGGAGTAGGCTGGGCCATGAGAATGGGCTGCTCAGAGGGAGCAGGCTGGGCCACGAGAGTATGTTGCTCGGCGTATGGCGTATGTGGGTGCGAGGCTAGGGCTCGGCTTGGCAACGCTCAAGCCGTGGTAATGGTGTCATGGACATCGCCGCGAGTGGCTACCGAGGTAGCCACCACGATAGTTCCCCGTGGTGGAAACTCGTGGTGATGGTGCCGCTCCATTTATTATCACATTTAGCCTCGTGGATCGCCATGGTCCCATCTCTTGAATGTTGAAATTTTCATTTGTTGAATTTTCTAAATTTCTAGCCGTTGTACTTCTCTTTTACGTTTTATCAAAGAATTTTTGCAAATAAAAAATTCTAATAATAAGAACGTACGAAAAATCTACAAATGGACAAGAAAATAGAAAACCTTGGATGCGAGAGTCTTCTACGAGTGTGGGACTCAGCTTTCAATGAAAGCACCAATTTGTGGATGCAAATTTCCGCCTTCTTCTTCTCGGATAAAATTGCACCTACAAAACAATTTACACCTTAGGTCAAGGCCAAGAGCCTCACGCGCCCATTATGAATGGGGGGGCTTTGGCTGAAGAACCTCTGATGCCAAAGTTAGAATTTAGAGAGAAAAGTATTTGGAGAGTTTTTTAGAGTTTTGCAAGAGTGTGGAACCCTGTTTTTTTAGAAAAAATAGGGTCATATATATAGGGAATGGAGGTGGCCTGCCCTTAGAGGTTTTTTGTGTGAAAATGGGTGATTTAATTGGTGATTAATGGATTAATTAGGAATTAATCCATTAATTAGCCAATTAATCTCCATTTATATGGAATAATTTGTAGGTTATGAAGTAATTACCCAAGATGAGGATGGATGAGATAATTTGGAATTGGTTACCTTTTTTGGACACTTTTGGCTTGATTAAAGAATGATTGTACACTGCTCGCGCGTAGGACAACCAGTGTGTCTCAGGGGTAACTTTGTCCTTTTTACCAAAAATCCACGTGTCGCCTTGTGATTATTTTTGGCTCCACAATCACCATAAACTATTATTTAATAAAAATGGCTAAATTTTAATCATAAGGACATAACCCAAGCCCTTAAAAAAACAAAAAACGTGGGCTCAAATAAAAGGCCAACCCACATGACAATTACTATTCCAAAAATAACCCTGACGAAACTTTAACTCAAGCCCATTACAAACATAACGGTTACCATATTCAATCCACCACTTCACCACCATTAATTGCACCAACCACCCCTACAAACCAGCAAAAAGAAACCAATTCGGATTCTTTTTCTCAAAACCCAATTACAACTTCAAACTCCAAATTTGAAACCAAAATCTACTCAACAATGGTAGAAGAACAACATATTCTGGCCAAACAACAAGTTCCTTGTAACGACCCGTCCCAGAATTTATGGAACGACATGGCATTTTGGTAATTTCTCCTTGTTGGGCCAGATATTTTGAAATGGGATTGCTTTTGGGTCTTGTCTGGTATGCCCAAGAGGGGCTCACTCTTTGTTTGTGTCCCCCGGCCAAACTCTCAATCTTGTGAAGCACATAAACGACTTGAAAATCCCCTCTGACGAGTTCGGTTTTGAGATCGACGATTCGAGGTAAACTTTATTTGATTCGGACCTATTCCAGTCTCTCGTTATCTTCCCTAACCTTGTGGGGTTGTTTTCGAACAAAAAATCGGGTTGTTTTCGAACAAAAAATCGACATACTTAACCTTGTTTTTCGATCCTTAGTTTTTCTGGTGAGCACCGTGCGTTTCAGACGGTTTTCCAGCCAACTTCGGCCACTACTTAGGAAACTAAAGGTATAATCATAATCTACTCTTGTTTGTTTTCAATTTGATGGGTAAATCGTAGGTTGTGGTTGAGGTTCGAGGTTGACTAGAGCTTGGGAAGCTCTGGCTTTCTTTTTCGTCGACCTGGAACCGGGTCGACCCGACCCGATAACCCAAAGCCCAAACCCAATTGCCCAGAACCCAGCACAATCCCCTGATCCGGTCCAAACCTTGGGCCTATGTAACCAAGCCCAATTCACTTAGCCCAAGCCCAACCCACCTAAACCTAACCCAAGCCCAAGTCAATATTGGCCCTAAACCCCCTGCCCAACCTAGTTGTCTCAACCCAAAACCCTAGCCAGCACGTGGGTGGCGTATAGGCATGCGCGTGGGCGCCTATCTTAGTCGGCACTGGAGCACAAACACCTCTACCGGAGGTATTATGCTCCGCTGTCGTCCACGGCAGCGTCGACGACTTTTCCGACCAACTTTTTGGCGACCCAAATCGGCTCGTGGCCGTCCAGGCCACTGTCTAGTGGCGGCGTGTGGGGGTACCCGAGGTCCCCCCTTATGTTTTTCGACGTCCTAAATTCGTTTATGACGTCTGTTTCCTAAAATTCAACCGTTTTAGTATAGTTTTAATAATTGGTACCTCTATGTGCTTAGGTGCAATTGTGTATGGCGTTTCCGTCCTCTCTTGTTTGCATGGCTCTTCGACGGCGAAGTATCTGTGAGTGGACCCCTTCCAAAATGCATATTTTACTATTAGAAATGCATACATGGAAAGCATGATTTGTTGGTTATGTTTTATGAAACGTTTATGAGTAAATTGGATTTACACTTTATGATATATTATGCTTTATCGACTTTATGTTCTTTATGGTATATATGATTGATGACTATATACCTACTTATGAACATGGTTTTACGATATGACGTTTTAGCTACTGAGATTCGTTTTGAGATATATATATTAGAAATATTATGTTATGTTTTTATGTGCTTATTTAGTGGTTACTCAAATGTTCTGCCTACGGGCGAATGATACTACCTACGGGGGAATGATACTACCTACGGGCGAATGATACTTATATATTGGCTTCGGTCGGGTGATTTAGGAGCTTACGGGCGAATGATACTTATATATTGGCTTCGGCCAGGAGATGTTGTGCCTACGGGCGGAAGATACTTATATTGGCTTCAGCCGGGAGATGTAGTGCTTACGAGCATAATATATTTATAATTGCTTTGGTCGGGCGTAGGTTGGTGGTTTTGGTCAGAAGATATTTATATTGGCTTCGGCCGAGAGACGTAGTGCCTTCGGGCGAATGAAGATATATGTATGTATGTGTGTGTGTGTGTGTGTGTGTGTGTATGTATGCCTTTATGCTACTACTTAGCACACTAAATATAATATATGTTTTAAGAAGTTTTATGTCATGTTAGGGTTTTCGGAAGACCTATTACTTATTATGCTATATGAGTTTTCATAAACTTTGGGGGTTAGTACGTTGTTGAACAACTATATTAGTATTACTTATATATGGTCCACTCATGTTTTGTTTTACGCTCCATCAGGAGTTAGAATCGAGGCGTACAATCCTGGCGTCAAGGCACTCTCACATCGGTATCTTCGAGTCCTCTTGGTGTAGGACCCATCTCTTTGTTCATTCAATTTTATATTATTCCTTTTTAGTGTCTCGGATTAGTTGTATGCTCTGAACACATTCCACAATTGCATATTCATTATAATTAAATTTACAAGTTTTATTTATGTCGGTTAATTGTTTTTAGTTCTCATGCATCCTAATATGGCTTCGTTACCTTCGGGTGTTAGCCAGCATGTGCCTACCCTGGTGTTTGGAGAATATCAGGGTCGGGCGTGTCATTCCCGATGAGCAACAAGTTGCCTCCAAACAAAAGGTACTAAACTAAAATCCTTGTTTGCATGTTCTTGATTCCATATAATCTATCAATTTTAAATTAGAAACTGCATTTTGATAACTAATCAATTATTTCCAACTGTGTTTAGTACTATTCTTCAATTTCATGTTTAACTTTAGGATAGTTCAAGCAATATTGTGTGTTATTTTTGCCTTAAATCCACAGTTAGTTTGGGTTATATTGTTTTACATCAATAAACAGTGTATATTTTGTTACATCTCATAAAGATTGGGGGTTATTTTTCATCAATTTCACAAAATAGTTAGGTTACTATGCTTAAATTCCAGAAATAATTTTCGGTTTTATCCCTTTCCATATAAACAGTGTGGTTATATTGTTTTATATCCATAAACATTTCTTAATTGTTATATCTCATAAATATTGGCGGCTATTTTGGACTAATATTCAAGTTGCTCCATTTCATAAATAATGTGGATTGATTTGGTTTTGTTTTGATCCCTTTCATAAACAATGTGGGTTTGTTTGATTTGATTTTGTTTTAATCCATTTCATAAACAATGTCAGTTGGTTTGATTTGGTTTTTTTTTTCTTTATCCCTTTCATTTTGATTTGGTTTTGATCCATTTCCATATAAATAATGTGGGATATTTCATAAACAGTGTAGTTATATTGTTCTAGATCCATAAACAGTTCTTAATAGTTATATATCATAATATTGAGGATTGTTTTGGTTTTGTTTTATCCCATTCATAAACAATGTAGGTTGATTTGTTTTGTTTTGCTCCCTTTCCTTATAAGTAGTGTGGGATAATTCATAAACAGTGTGGGTTATATTGTTCTATATCCATAAATAGTGTGGGATATTTCATGAAAAGTTTGACATATTTCATAAATATTGTGAGTTATATCATTTTTTGGTTAGTTTATGCCATTTGTGTGTAGTTTTTTTTTTCCAATGGGTTTATTTTGGTACATTACATAAAATAGGATGAGTTTATTTAGTGTAGTTTCATAAATAACATGCATTTTTTTGTTATAGTTCAATAAATAGTATCCTAACAATTTTCATTGTTGAAGATGAAAACAATGAAAAACCCTGCAAAGAAGGGTAAAACTAAGAAAAAAGAAGCTAAACAGAAGAAGGAATACCTCCAATACAGATGCAACATGATCGGGTTTGCAGAAGCAATGAAAGTCTACAACCCTATGTTACAACGACGTCAAGACGTCTGTGATGAACTAGCAAAGATACCATTTTGGAGTCTACTGAAGACGTATATGGATGGGACTTTGATTACGTCATAAAGGAAGAGGAAGTCCGACATGGACTTGATCAAAATCATTAACTGCTACAACCCAACAAACCAAAAGTCAAATTTGGGCATCATGAATCACATGGGATTTCTAGCGATGATGTTGTCCAAATCTTCGGATTGAACGACAAAGGAATCAATATGCCGAATACAAACAAATCAACCAAATTTGATGATGATGACCGCCTCATCAAAGAGTACTTCACAGATAACAAGGTAGTCAAGAAGAAGCATCTTGCAGAGGCATATGAGAAAGCACTTGAAGACGAAACACATGAGGGAGCACAAGATATTGTTTCACTCATATGCACACACATTGTTCAATCACTACTATTTACAAACTTCGGAACCTACATCACCTTGAGTTTCTTGAAAATCTGTACAAACTTGCAGTAGATAAACAAGTACAATTGGGCCAAATGAGTAAGGGACTATCTTTTCAAGATGCTCGGAAAAGAAAACAAAAAAAAAAGAGGGAGGAAGGAGAAGAATCGACCACCAGTGGATGTATTGTCCTTGTTTTGGTAAGTAACCAACATAGTTAATAAAAATAACATGAATTGTTTCTTACAAAGTTTTGCACAAACTAACATCACTTACTTAATTCATATAGTATTGGATATGTCTTCACACAAATCTAGTGGAGACAATAGAAGGACGAGAAAACATGATTCCGACGATCACAAGATGGGACACAAGTATGATCCACAAAGCAATCAATGATATCCCAGTGGAAAAAATCAAGGTAATCACCAATAATCAATATATTTCACTTTGAAAAATAGTGTTTTCCAACACAAAAATAATGATTTATCGTATAAAATGACACCTATCTAATGTGATTGTTTGCAGATTAAGGATGTCATTCCTTCTGAACAGCCACATGAAGAACCTACAAAGAAACAACGACAAAAAAAAAAGAGAATAAAAGAAAGCAACCTAATACTTAAGAGGATGAATCAAACAACGAAGATGAATCAAACAGAGAGGACATACCACAACAGGTACAAAACAATCTCCAAACAAAAAACTATCATATATGACCAAATAACATCTATAAACAATTAACTGATTCTACAAAAAAATGGTTCATTCAATGCGTCTTTTGTACTCTTCCATAATAAACGGTGGCTTCTTTGTTCATAAATAGTTTGAGCAATTATGTTGTAGTACCATAAATAGAGTGTCTATTTCATAAACAGTGTTAGTTAATTTCATAAATAGTGTGTATATTTCATAAACGATGTTGGTTAATTTCATAAATAGTGTCTATATTTCATAAACAATGTTGGTTAATTTCATAATAGTGTGTGTATTTCATAAACAGTGTTGGTTAATTTCATAAATAGTGTGTATTTCATAAACAGTGTGCTCAATTTCCAAAAAAAAATGTTGGACATTTTGTGAAAATTAACAAAATATGTAATGTTATTATGTGCAGTTTGGTTTTGAAATTCCTCCTACTCAACCAAAAGAACAATCTTAAAAGGCGAAAAGGCATAAAAAGATAGCAAAGAAATGCAAGACAACTGATATTGAAATTGATGAGGTTCATTCTGAAAATGAAGAAGGACAAAACATGGAAAACATAACTGGGCTTGATCAGAATGTCATCAACAACGACGAAGGAAATGATCATAATGTGAACAAGAACACGGAGCAAACTGATGAAGTTATAAGTGAATAGTTATTCGATGAGTTCAAGAAAGCTAGAAGCATTGCTGAGAAAAGGTATATAACCTTTAGGGAAATGATGGCACATGCAATGGATGCATCAAATAGAGAATGCTTGATACTCGGCCAAACGATCAAAATGCTGAACAATGAAGTTGAAAAGCTTTTCTGAAAAGTAGAGATTAATCAGAAGTATAGCAATACACATAACACCGAAATGTTAAAGATGCAAACAAATACCACTGCAAATATTCTGATAATCAATGACTATCTGAAACATATTGGGAGCTTGAAAAATAAGTTAGAAGAAGCTCAATTAAAGGCGGTTGAAATGGAACCCTCACAAGTTCCATATTTGAGTGCTTCTCCACAAGGACTTTTAGACACCTTGAAGGATAAGAACGAACCGTCACCAGTACCACATGTAGCTGAAATACAAGTTTAGACGAAGACACCAACAATGGAACCAATGTCAAATGAAGCTAATTTCTGCCACTTTCACATGCGTTAGGTAAATGCTAGAAAAACCTAAATGGAAACAATGCTATATATTAATTTGTATATTTGTTGACGTGCATACATGGGCTTTGCCGTTTTCTTTCTTGCACTTAAATATTATTTAACTTACAAAACATTTACAAAGTATACGGAATACCCAAATAAGATTAGAAATCACATTTTAGTTGTTGCAAGCACTGCCTTGTTCTCAAGTATACTATAGGATTATGAATTACTTCATTTGTTGAAAGAAATATTTCTTTTGTACATTTTCTACCTATTTTACATACGGGTATAGGTGCTGGTTGCCTTGTTGGTAAAGAAATTCATTTTTGATATTGTAAAGCACACCTGGTAATGAATTACCATTTACAGTTTGCGCTGGAATCGTTTTCAGAAACTTTCTTGTGTTTGAGCTGTGTAACATATAAGTGCTTATTTCATTTCTCTGATCTCCAGCTGTGAAATCAGGTTGTAAATTTTTATGTCTTCTTGATTTAGAGATGAAAGGAGAATGAAAATTGTGGAGATGGGTGATGCTCAAGAGCTCGTGAATATGTTGGGGGGCCGCTAAAGATGACAGCATAAGGAATGAGGCTTTGACTGCTCTTACCACTCTATCACCCTCAGGTCCAGACATTTTCATTCATAGTTGGTACTACATGCGCTTATGTTTATACCTTGAAATTTTGTTAATTTTATAGAATATGTGTGTATCAACTTAAATTCCGGGATGCTAAAGATAAGTATCTTACATTACTATATTTCCTTATTTTCCTCCTATTTTGCATTTTATGTGGTTTTAAATTGGGAACTTGTTGTACATGTGTCATCCTACAATACTTCTCACTATGGTTATATGGCATATATGCTTAATGTGTTTTTAAATTTTGGACTTGTTGGATACTTTTTTTGCATTTTATCATTCTTTTATTATCTTATCCATGGATTTCATACAAGTATAATTTTTTGTAAGTGTCAATATGCACTTATTTACAAGATATACAAGAAATTTACCTAAATCAGCCTAGGCCGCCTAGACCCCGCATAGTCTCCTAGGCGCTAGGCGCCAACCCGCCGCCCGTCTAGAGCCTAGCGTTTTTTAGAACATTGGTATAAACTTATATCATCCTAAATTTCAATTACTACTGTGATTTCATCTTCATACTTTACTCGCTTCAACAAAAATAAAAAGATTTCTGCAAATCTACAAAAAAAAATTGCATTGTTTTCACTTTCATATCAAAGTCCCTTATGTTGGTACATTTTCATAAACAGTTTGCAAAAATATATTCAGGTTCATAAATAATGTGCAAAATATCTTCATTTTCAGAAATAGTTTGATTCATTTTCATAAATAGTCTCTACAAAATATCTTCAGTTTCATAAATAGTTTCCAAAATATTTTTAGTTTCATAAATAGTTTGATATTCCAGCTTAAATTCATAAATAGTTTGCAATTTAGCTTCAATTTAAGAAATAGTTTAACATTTATACGATTGTACTCTTCTATTTGCACCATAACTATAAAAGTAATTGTTATTTATATAAATCACCGTTTTTGCAGATGGTCTTAGTCAACATAAAACTCCAAATGTCAAGCTCAACCAACACCAGTGTTCAAATTATATCAACCACCACCAAAATGATACAACAAAGGAAAATGGTTGGAAAAACAGAAAATGTATCACATACAAAGAAGGAAACTATTCATCTACAGATTGAAACCATTACCAAAGAAGACAATGTTGCAAAACCAAAGCAAAGCACACAGAAAAAAAAGGCACAATAAACAACCACAACAAAGGCAAAAAAGAAAAAGAAAAAAGAAAGTTAACAAAAAGAATGAAAATGGATCAAAGAGGCAGAAGAGAAATTTCCAAACGCTACAACAACAAACAATGACTAAGAACAAGGAAAAAGAGAAAGCGAATGCTGTTTCCGAATCAAAGAATGAACAAAATGAAAGGCACGGTCCATGACAAGGGAATTCAACAAATAACTGAATGTGATGATGGACAACAAATATTCCAGGAGAAAAGTGTTACATTATTGACAAAAGTAACAGATCAAGAAATAGACACTGAATCTATAAAAAACGATGGTGCTATCTAGAAGAATGACATGCAAGGCAAAATGCAAACAATTGGGAGAATAAAAAAAAAAGTCATAGGAGGCACTCCCGCATTCAGTTTGAATTTAAAAGATGAGCCTTCATCACAGTCGGATGACTTTTCACCAACAAATCACAAAGACAAAAGCATGCAATGGACCCAACTGCAAGTGTACAATATACTTAAACCAGATGACAGAAAGTGATTAATTCAATTCAGCTTAACAGAGAACACGTAAGTACTATGAACACTTTTAAATCAACGTTTAGTAAACAAAAAAGCTTTCCTTGTACAACAATACCAAATTATTATAATTTCTAAGACTAGCGATGAATACTAGACAACAAAAAGTACAGATTTCAACTATTACCGAATAATGGTGTTGAAAGAAGACCTGCACAGTTTGATGGTAAACGGACCTATATCAACTCAGATAATTGATTCTTTTTGCTACATGAAAAGAGAAAAAGAGAACACAAAGTAACAAATGAACTTCTATGTCTCCACAACAATATTTGTAAGTATAGAAATTCATCTTATAACTTTTTAATCAACTATATACATTATAACGTTGAAAATTTATACAACTAAAATTCTCTGTATATAGTTATATGAACATATAAAATATGTAATTATGACGTGTCATGCATACCACCCTAAACATTAGTTTCATGAATCATTCTTAACTAAAATTGATTCTCATTAAACCAACACAACATCAATGAACAAAGCATTGAAGCAACTATGCAAAATAAGGATAAGCTATATAGACAATTGATGGACCAATATAGACAAGTATCAAAGATTTGTTTCCCCATTGTTTCATTACAAACACTTCTCTTTGGTAGTTTTGGACACCAACACTACAAAATAACACATTATAATTCTCTTCGACAAAGTTCAAAAGATGAAGATATGGAATTTGATTGTTATTGGGAAATGTAACAATAGTGGTAAGCAAAACAACGAACAATCCCTAAAAAAACTCTATCATATTTACTTAAAAAATAAGTATATTATTGATCTCTACAATTTTATGTAGGGAAACTTCGTCCAGTATTGGCTTGACAAGGCAAGAGAATCAACAAGCAGTGATACAAATCTTATAGATTCAGCTCAAAACACAATGAAGAAAATCAATTCCATCAAAAGTGAATTTGAATTCCAAGTCAATGAAGACAGAACATGTGCACAACAAAAATCAACTTCATAAGTAAAAAAAAAAATTTACAACAATTCTACTTCTACATACACTTGTGTTTTCTGCAATTTAAGAAACAATGTAAAATTTTCATGTAGTTCTAGAAAAAGTATGTTTTGATTTGTTTTTATTTTTGTTTTTCTAGCATATCTATAACAAGCTTCATTTTTCTTCAATCCTCATATTCATTCACAACTTGAATATATTTATAAATTCAAGTCAGATTGTGGGTTATACATGATAAGCTTCATTGGTCAACTCTCAAACAACCAGAAAGTTCAAGGAATTATCAAAGATTACCAAGTTAAAAAGGCACGCAAAGATATTGTCACCAATTTGATGAACCATAAATTCAGCTGGACAAAGGAACAAGAAGCATTTATCGAAATCTCACAGACACTCACAAGCATTGGACATTAGAATTAAAGTTCATAATATAGATTATATGTAATTTTGATGTGCATTTACTTCTTAAAAGTACAACTTAGTTTTAATGTGGTTTCACATATATTACAAATTCTACAAGTTTAGTTTTAATGTGGTTTCACATGTACTAAATATTGTTCAAGTTTAGAGTTAATGTGGTTTCACATACATTTCATAATCTAAACTTTCATGCAGTTTGCTTTGTATAAATGTATGTTGAACAACAAAATGGCTAAAATTATATAGCAAAATAACATTAATAAGATGTTAAAGCCATAAACATTGGCCTTTTTTTTTTCTAAAAATAAGTATCACTATTTCTACATAGGCAACTATTTCTAAAATTATCGACACTATTTTGTAAAAAAAGAACAATTGTTTATTAGTGATTAAGTTTGTCATCCAAAAGCCATAACATGTCACATAACTTACAAATTAATTTGATGATAAGAAGTATCAATAGATCAATATGGAAAATAATTATTGATAGTTCGATAAGATGCCAATATGCGTATTGATCTCTTTTTTTTTTTAGTAAGGTATTCATTTTATCAGTGACTAGGTTTTTAGTAAGGTATCTCGACGTGTCCTATTCAAAAAAATGACATGCCAACTAAAACATTCCATGATTAAGTCTTAAAATTGCATCTCAACGATTTGATCAAATACAAAAGTATACTTTATAGATGTACCATTTGGAAAATAAATGAGTCATAATCATTAGTTAGCATCATGCTTGGATCATCATCTAGTAATTAATTTAATAATATCAAGCTAAGGTGGACTTTTGAAAAAGGGAGAGGGGTTGTGACTAAGTCTTGATGTTATTGTTCAAGTTTAGTGTTAATGTGGGTTCACATATATATAATAATCTAAAGTTTCATTTAGTTTTCTTTATAAAAATGTATGTTGGACAACAAAAATGGCCAAAAAATAACAACTATTGATGAAACTGGCAACACTATTTCATAACAAAAAACAATTGTTTATTAAACTGAAAAATTTGTTTCATCAAAATCAAATAAACCTCATATTACATACTATGAGTTTATATAAAGATAAAGCCATTGCAAATAACTATCAACTAATTTCAAAACTAAACAAAATAGTAAACAGATATTGAAACCACAAAGCCATAAACTTGGCTATGTATTAACTGTTTATCAAACTTAACACACTGTTTCGTACAAACTGGAAATAATCGAACAAAGTTCTAAAACCAGAATTACATTCTCCAAAACATCAATTCAAAACAAAAATAATCAGTCTCCAAAATGAAAATCTATTACATATCACCAATAAACTCCCATATCTCAAAAGATCAATCATCTTGTATAACAACTTTACATAAACCTTGTTATGTCCAAAACATCCACACCTGCTACAAATGATGGTCTTCTTAGTCCCACTGATTTCACAAGCATATTTAATTATACTTTTCTTTAGTCTTCCAGACAGAATCTTCGTAATTGGAGGCCTCACACCATTTCTTTGGTCTTCCCGATTAAAGCTTGCTTTCCAGTAATCATCAACATACTCAAATACATCACGACTATCATGTTGCAACACTTGCAATGCATGAGAACATGGAAAACCATTATGCTGCCATTGCACACAAGAGCAAGTCTTATCGTCCAAACAAATAACAAACCGATTTCATTCCATCATAACTTCAAAAACATCCACATCAGAAAGACTAATCCTCCAATGCATGTCCTCCTTCAACAACAACTTCATCTCATTTTCTTTCTTTGGACACAAAATTGTATGAATAGTCTGACAAATATCATCTTCTCGGCCATACTAATCATCAGCCGAACTCTAATATCTTCAAGAAGATCCATAAATGGTATACAACGATTATTCGACGCCATGGTATTAAAAGATTCTGAAAATGCATTGTTCATCGATCCCTATCTTTTATCAGAAAAATGGGCAATAACATAGTTCTCTTTCGACAAATCAAACAAAAAATTCTTCATATGTTATTACCAGTTATCCTTGAATTTCGTCATGCGATCATCAAAATCAGATGGAGTACATGCATACCTGGTGGGCATAAAAACCGCAGCGAACTGTATGAAAAAAAAAAACCGAAAAAACTATATTGACCGAAAAAGTCAACTTTGAGTCAAAAATCCAACCAGACCAGTTCAAACCGGTTTCGGTTCCGATTTTGAATGAACAAGAACTGACCGAAATCGAACCGAACCATTTTATTAATAATAAAAAAATAAATTATATATATACATACATGTCATGGTATAATAGGTTGAAAAATTAGTTTCACCAAGTTGCAAAGCAGTGGATCCCATCCCAATTAGGGCTCACTCACCTCACCCTCACCTCACTCACACGACCTCACATCCATATTCCCTGATTTCACATAGCTGACCCTCACTCACGGCCTCTCATCCAAAAATATCATTGATTCCTCAGGTAGCCCACAACCTCAGCTCTATATGACGGCCCTCATCATCCATCCTTCGCGACAGCTCACAACTCTTCGTCCTCCGTCCTCCCTTCTTGGTATTTTCTCTATCTTTTCTCATATTTGAGATTAGGAATATGGTTGAGTTTCACTGGTTTTCCATTCTCTTTTACCTCCACTATATATGTGTGATTAACAGGCCCGACCCTGGCCCAGTGCAGACAATGTAACTGTCCAGGGCCCAGAATTTTATGGGGCACCAAAATTTGCTATACTAACAAGTATGGGGATATATAAGAAAAAAATTAAATAAATAAAAATTTGCAAACCCAGAAGTCGTGTCTTCTGAGTCTGACTTTTCTCTTCACAACTAGGAAGTCGCATCGTGACACCTCACAGATCATAGAGTCATTATTAGGTATTATTCTATATATTTTTTTTGGACGAGAGGTATTATTCTATATTATATATTGGGTTTTCCGACTCTTTTCTTAGTAATTTACTAATTTTTACAATATATGTTTGTTGGAATGATTGTGGTCTGGCCTCTCCTCCAATTTGGCCTCTTTCTTTTTAATGGATTTATTTTTTATTGCAGTTTGATAATGGATTTATGGCTCCATTTTGTAGCCAAATGTGAGACTGCATTTTGAGTCATCTGCAAAACCCGATTGGTGACTGCAAATTGCAAAACTCCTCTTCTACGATTTTCAGATTGGCATGGTTTGCTAGCTTGGGTTGATAAATTAGGTATTTTTCATAATATATATTAGTAATTTTCTATTATATAGTTGGAATGATATGTGCAATGATAATTGATATGTTAATGATTTTTTAAAATATATATTGGAATGATATGTTAGTATTTTTTTATAATATATATTGGAATTATAATTTGATATTGAAAATTTTTCAAAATTAAAATTATTAAAATCTTACTTGTGAGTCGTGACCAGTATGACTCAAGGTAGGCTAAATAAATTAGCAATTTTATGCATTTGGAGACTTGAATTATGATAATATAATTGCTTGGAGTGGTTGAATATGATTTTGCTTTTGATGGTCGGCGTTTAGGTATTATGTCCCCTTGTATGTTTTTTTTCTTCAAGGTAATATAATATGAGCGTGAGGGTCTAGTCTCCCAACTTCGATTAGATTCCAACCCTCTTTAGATATTTATTTTAATATATGTTCTTGTATTAAAAAAATGCATATTTCAAGCGTTCGCCCCGGGCACCAAAAAACTCAGGACCGGCAACACTATCGAATTGAGTCATGTCCTGCAGATAGGTTCCTTGCCAGCATCATGAGTAAAAGTACGTAACATGATTTGTTCCCTTTTTTTATTCCATATAAGTTAGATCCTCCTCTTAGTTTATCATAAGAGTTCGGGCACTGGCACGATCTTCAACAGAACCATTTTCTTTTTCCTTTTCTGTTTTTAATTTGATTTGAGGGTTAATTTGTAGTTTTTTAATAAATATTTTGTACTTTGTCTATAGACTTGCAAACCAACTCTTAATTCTTAATTTATCACAAAATCCTTGTGGAATGAAGGACATTTACCCAGATCAATGAAGGTAAAAGATATGGATAGGGACAGAGATCGTGAAAGGGATGATGGGGTTAAAGATAAACAAGAGATGTCATGCATTTGACATTTACCTGATATTGCCATCCTGATTCTAATATTGTTGTGTCTTTGTAATTTTAAAGCAATCTCTGGTTACTCATGACTTGTTTAGTTGCATTTACAATAAGTCTTATATGAAGCAAGCTTCTATTGCAGAAGATAGCAGCTGCACACATTAACGCGTCTTATATTTCTATCAATTATGAAATGGTCTAATATGCTTTATATAAAGCGTGTGAAAACTAATAGAAGTAGCTTGACAAAATGATGATTGATGTGAATTTAAACTAACCTAATAAATAGATTAATTCAACCCAAATTTACTCGCAAGTGCACAAATCAATTGTAGTGGAAATATGTAAATACGAGATCAAATCAATTGTGCACTTTTTAGAAGTCATTTGATTGTAGGATCGATGATTTTCACCCCTCTCATCATCGTTGTCTTGAGAATCAGAATTTTCATCACTCTTAGACACGACCACCTCGTTATGTACTTGTTTACCACTTCGAAAAGATATAATTGAATTAACTTGTTCATGGCCCTTTGGATTGGTCACCGGCTGGCTTGGAAACTTACCATTTTGCCTCTCACTTATTGCATCAGTGAGCTGTCATACTTGAGTTTCTAGCTTCTTAAGTGAAGCTTGAGTAATCTGAATAGAAGCCTGAGTTTGTTGCTGGAAAGTCTGAGTGCTTTGTTGAAATGCAAGTTGACTTTGTGCAAGGGCAGCTATACTATTCTCCAGAGATGACTTCGTAGATTCAGAAAAACCAGTTGCAATCCCTTGAGGCTTTACATTACGTTGGGTAAGATTCAATATATTCCACTGATTTGCATAACTAAAATTAGGGTGATCCCTCCATCCTGGATTATATGTATTTGAGTACGGATTGTGCTTCGAAGAATACCCTCATTGTCCAACAAAATTGACTTTCTCTTTATCGGAAAAAGAAGTTATCGGACAAGTATTAGTAGCATGATCATTTTCTGAACATATTGCACATACATCAGACTTGAGAACTTGTTGAGAACTCTGAGGTGATAAGGTCTTGATTAGTGCTTCAATATTCTTGTTCATGGAAGCCATCTCCACTTGCAGATCATCGTTAGCACTTATTGCAAATCCACTCCTTTTTGCCTGGCGTCCCCTTTTATTAAATTGCTGCGAATTCTCTGCAAGTTCCTCATACATTTCAATTGCTTCCTCATGACTCATCTTCATTAAAATACCTTTGCAAGCGAAATCCACAATGGCTTTATTCGAATCATTTAATTCCTCATAAAATGCTTGTACCTGTTCATCTCTAGGCAGATTATGATTAGGACAAATGACAAGCAATTTATTAAAGTGATCCCACGCCTCATGGAATGAATCGCCATCCCTTTGAACGAAGGATTGAATCTCGCTTTTCAATTGTTTTTTCTTGTGTGCAGGGAAAAACTTCTTTATGAACTTTTTAGCCAATTGTCCCCAAGCAGTGATGGAATTGGCAGGTAATGAACGCAACCATTTTTTGGCATCCCCTTTTAAAGAAAAGAGGGATAAAAGCAATTTAATCTCATCGGCACTAAGTCCCCTAATGTGCTGCGTTTTGCATATATCGAAGAACTCTTGAATGTGTGCATAAAGATCTTTTTTTAGAGATTCTCCATTGAAGTGAGGAAGCATATTGAGCAGCTGATGAGATAACATACAAGTTCCGTCAATATTAGGTTGGAATGCAATGCATGAGGGCTGATGCAAGTCCTGGGGGTCAAAATAATCCCTCATTGGCCTTCTAACCGGCACAATTTCCCGATCTTGCGCGGCCATCTCTAATTCTTTTTCAGAAGTTGGTGGAGTTTCGAGCACCTTTCCTTGAGATAAATATTTTCGTTGCTGGTTTTGTAAAGTCCGCTCAAGTTCGTGATCAATAGGAATAAGTGCTAGATTTAGTGATCGACGTCCTTGCATCTACCAGAATAGAACAAAACTGAATAGTACCTAAAAAAACAAACAAAACTTAAGAAAGAAGAACACACGGAAGAAAGCATAAAAGAAAAATCACTAACAAATAAAATTCTAAACTAACTATGATAAGCAACAATTAAAGTTTAAATTAGAAAAAGCAATCCCCGGCGGCAACGGCGCAAAAAACTTGATGTGAATTTAAACTAACCTAATAAATAGATTAATTCAACCCAAAATTACTCGCAAGTGCACAAATCAATTGTAGTGGAAATATGTAAATGTGAGATCGAATCCACTGGAGTTGATTTAACAATTTAATCCTATAACTATTACTTAACAAATTGAAATAAATATTGGGTTTGTATCGAAGATTAATTAAAATTAACAATGCTTAAATAGAAATATGATTGAGAACAAATGTAAGAAAACACTAAGGCTTTGATTCCACCACTAATTGTCATACCGTAATATCCAATTGTCAACTCATGAATTATCAAATTAATGAAAACAACTTCCGTACACATGTTCGTGGTCAGGTACACATGCCAATAATTTCCCAAATAGATGTGAATTTTACCGTGGTCAGGCTTAAACTCAACTATTTCTACAGTCTATATATCCATGGTCTGGTATACACAAACATGTAGAAATCCAATTAAGCAAAGTGAGAAACAAATTAACCACTTATCCACTTGGTCACGTCAAACAAATAGCTAATTTTCTAGGAAGCCACACACCAATATTCGTCTACGGTCGGATCAAAATATAAGTTCATGATTCTCTTTCACAAAGCATCGATATAATCCAATTCATGGTCAGAAATAAATTCATATGCAAATAATTTCAATATCAAAATCCTAGGCTATGTTCAAGCACAAAGAACCCAATATCAAAATTGCAATTCCACTAGTGAATGAAAACTAATCATCAATCTAAAATTCAAAATTTGAACAATCAACTAATTAGAGTAATCATAATTAGGGCTTCCTCTTAGCCTTAGCTAAGAGTTTAGAACCCCATGAACGAAGAATTCATCGTAGTCATATGGAAAATATGCATAAAACAAAACTTCGAAAGAATCGAATTGCTGGTGCTCTGCTGCTGCCTTCTCTGTTTCAAGCCAGAAAGCCAAGGAGTCCGAGTCCCCTTGTTCCATTGCTCTTCCTCATTTTTATCCTTGCCTCTCTATTCCAAGTTCTCTTAAAAATAGGAATCCAAATCAAGTTGAGATTCCTCTTTTTTAAAACATCTCCACGGCCTCACTTAAAAGCCACCGACTAGAATTTGGTTTTTGGGCCACATAAGTAAAAAAGAATCACCCCACCTTTTGGTCTTCAACCTAAGAATAAAATAACATTTAATTAAATGGATGAAGCCAATGTAATTAGGAAGACTAAAACATATAGGATGTATTAAGACCATGTTAAATTCCACTTTTATCAATAAGCCTCATAATCCTTATAAATTACAAAACTAAAGTAATTTACTCCAAATAATCAGAATCAAGCACTAATAAATATAAATATAAGGGTAATAAATGTAATAATTATGTGTCCATCAATGATGCTTTCAGGTGTCAGATGAATATAAGTTGGTCCCAGATACACTTTACCTCACAATTTATCTCATCGATTGATTTCTCTGTCACAATTATATTGAGAGGAACAAATTTCAATTGCTTGGCATCACTTGCTTGTTGATCGTCTCGTAAGCTTTCATACCTATAGCAGAGTTAACTGCATTACTTGATTATAACTTTCGATTTGGACTTATCAACAATGAAACCATTCAATCACTTTTATCAATAAGCTCAAATCTTAGCAGTCAAACATATGGAAACATAAATAATTTCAATATTGTCTCTCACTATTTGATGTTGAAAGTGAATGAAGAATGTTGTTGGTCTTTTTTAGATCCTTGGTCACTAATTAGTCGGAAAGAAATTATGTTGAACTGCCCAACATGATTTATCAATGCAGTATGCTTGTATTGGATAAATTTGGGCAACAGTTGTCTTGGCTAATGCAATGTTGAATAATATTCAATATACTATCAACCTAAATTATAAATTAGTTTCTTCTATATTGCCTAGTTCATTTCAATCAAGGTCCATTTGGTGGGAAATAATATGCTTTTGCCATTGAATCAAATAATTTAGTATTCGGAACCGTAAACCGGCAAGAACCAATTCGGAATCGGTGTAGACCTAACCGTACGATTCTAGTAATAAATTTAAGCGGAACCACACCGAACTGAAACGTTAATATTTTTCGGTTTCGGTTTTGGTTTTGGTTTAGGGGTGGAACCGCACCGAACCGAACCGTGCCCACCCTATGCACAATTTGCTAAAGGATTCATCATTTTCTTTTTTAGTCCTTCACCAGCCGCCTTTGGAAATAAAGTACTGACATTTTGTTTCAAATGAACAATACAAAATGAATGTGGAGACACAGGAAAGAATTCTGCAACGCTTTTCAAAATATCATCATGTCTATCTGACATAAATGTGATCACCTTATCCTGAGGCCTCAATAAACCAGATAATATTGACAAGAACCATCTACAATTTGCTATTTTCTGAATCAACAATAGCATAAGCAACCTCAAAAATTTCTGCACAACAAAAAGGAAAATGTACTGTCAAAATATAAACTACTTCTGAAACTCCGATTAAATTATTTCTTAAACTGTGTTTGAAGTATATCTGCAACTTTTTTCCTTTATTTAATAATAAAATCACATATCTATGCACAACAAAATGAAATAAATAAAGTCAATTGTCAACTACTTATCAAACTGTTATAGAACTACTAGTATAAATGTCATGGCACTATTTCGTAAAACTGTGCTTTGACTATTTATGAAAAGTTTTTGCACAAAAAAAAATACAAAAAAATAGATGATATTGAATGTAAAGTCAGAAAGTATTAACTCACCGTCGTTCCCATTTTTTGCACAGCAAGATAGAAGTGTGTTATTGTATTTGCTCTTGATAAAAGTACCATCAATGAATAACATCAGGCGACAAAACATGAAACCTTTTATCCATGCATCATAAGCAATAAACAAACGAAGAAATCTATTGGTCTCGGGTACAACTTCAAGCTCAAATACAGAACCGGGATTGCTTGAACGGGCACATTCAACATACAAATGCAAGAACTTATAAGCATCGACATCATCACCATTTAGTTCAAAAACTACTCTCTTTGCCAAAGTATACAGTAGCATAATCAATATCTAATCCAAAAAACTGTTTTAAGTGTGAAATAATCTTCTTTGGTTTAATAAGAAGATTTGATTGAACTTTGTCCTTGATGAGAGAAGCAACAAACTGCCGTCCAATAACTTTGTTTTTTTTCTTTCAAATCATACTCATGCATGTATGCACATTATGCAACTTCCGAATAACGAAAAAGTCATTAATATCACACTTGGATGCATACACATGCCAAAGACAACCATCAAATTCATTCATAGAACACTCAACTCTAATGCGATTTTTATCATTCTTCAAATATTTCAAATCAAAACCACATTCAACAGAAAATTTCTTCAACCTATCTCGGAAATCAACACAACCTCCCCTAAAAACTTGCCTCTCATATTCTATATAATCATTTCATTCACATGACCATGAGAACCATACTTCCCTAATTAATCATTTTCACTAACAACAATCATAGAGTTTGATATATGGCAAGATGAAGATATATTTTCCGTAGGTAACTGAAATGTAGAACCATCACATTTATCAATAACCAATATTTCTATGATGGATTTTCCAACAACATCAAGAACCTTGAACATATTCATAACATCGACATCACAATCTAGGAGACAAGTAGAATCTTCATTCAAAGCATATCGCAACTCAAACCAACCAAGTCTCAAACCCTTAAACCTATAACAAATACCAATACAAATCTGATTGAATGTAGAAGTTGATGAAATAGAACTAACAACGGATAAACCACCATATGTAAACTGAGCTAGTTTACAATTCTCCATAACTAATGAAAAAAAAAACACCAGTACACAAATATTATATGCAGATAACAAAAAAGACAAAATATAAAACACAACAAAAACTATTTAATAATATGTTGCAAAACTAAACCTCATATTTGTAAAACAAAACAATAACTGTTTCAGAAAATCATATTCATATAAAATGAACCAAAAACTAGCAATATTTCTAAGACAAAACATCACAAACAAAATTAAAAAGGCTAGAAAGTATTATAATAACAACTGTTTCACAAACTATTATAATACTACATCCACTATTTATGAAAATTAAACACACAACGACAAAATGTAACACAATATTTGTAAAACAACACAATAACTGTTTCAAAAATCATATACATATAAAGTGAACCAACAATTAACAATATTTCTAAAAAAAACAACACAAGCCAAATTAAAAATGTCACGCCTTGATCCCAACATACGTCTAAGATCGACACTTGACATCACCATATTCTTGTTTATCTATCATGTCCCGCCTCCGAAACAAGACCACAACACAATCAATGATTTAACCACATAGTCATTTTCTTTTATTTTATGGCTACATCTAACCTCCTCATTAGACTGCCTACGTACCCTAAAAAGGGATCAAGCCATTCATAGTTCACCAGTTCACTAAACTCCTATGATTACCTCCTATGACTACCACAAGACATTACTATAAACATATAGCTTCAGAACGTGAATCATCAACTTGATTTTGGTTTCAGTATAGGCATGCGTATAGATATTTATGTTTAATGGAACATCATTCTACCATTTAAACAAACAACATGATACGTGTAAAGGTGAAGTACTCAATCGAATAGTAATTACACCAAATTGGATCTATCAACTCTTGATATCTATACCAGCCATGACCTTACTACCAATATACTTTAGATATAATTGTAATCAACTACTATAAGCATACCCCTTTCAAATTGTATACCAAAATACAAAGTCAATAGTACATATAAAAGCAACAATATAACTATAATCTAATAATAACTAGCTGGACTAGTTATAGCAAATTAAATGGTTCGTTAGAACTAATCCAATTGGAGTATATAATGAAATTGAGTTAGGAAGATACGTATAATTTGATATATAGGCAAATAAAACTAGTTGCCTACGTTTTCTCTGTATAAGTAGTTATGTATTTAGCATATAGTTTGAAAACAACCACCTCACATAGAATCCAATATATTTATAACTTCACTAAATTTGATAACATTTATTTGCACTAGTTAATCAAATAAGCATGCCAAACCAACCACAAGAACCTGATCTACCATATTAAATTGATCTTGAATTCAGAACATAGTTATATTCAACTAGAGAATAGGTATAATGTTTGATATCAAGAAACTAGTTCTCAGGCCATAGAATAATATGCAATCCCTAAATATAGTTCTCAGGCCTCAAAATAAAATATAAATTCGTAGCAAACCCAACTATTACATTTCTAAAGAGAACCAAATTGAGGTTAGGATTTCAAGGTTCTTCCCTAAATATGCAACCAATCCTTCTTGCCCAGTTCCGATTCAACTCCTAAACAATACAACAAGTATCATCTTAAATATTCATGCAGAATACCAAATTAAAATTCGAAATCAAGGACTAATCCCAAAACTGAAAGTTAACACCTTGGAAAAAAAAACTTACGCTAAAGGAGAGCCCACGGTGAAAGAATCATTATTTTCACTTGGGTCGAGGCCAGGTTTCAGCGAGCTTGGCCGAATCGGGGACAAGTCGCCGGAAAACGTCAATATGTTTGGACCTTGTTTTCTTTGTGCACCGTTTTCAAAGGGTGGGTATGGTATTAGATTGAAGACGGCTTTGCTACGAAAGTATAGCTTCCGGCCTCGTGTGATTTCATTATCATATGAGGAAGTTATGTTGAAAATAGTTTGCAAGGGGTGAAGTGAGTAAAGGAGGAAGAGGAAAATGACTTCTCCCCATCATTTCCCCACGCCCAATTTCCCCCTACTCCCGTTTTCCTTTATTTATTTATTTTTCTCGATGGTTCTCCACCCTTCCTCTCTTTCTTATTTTATTACTATTTTATTCTATCATTAATATTTTATATCTAGTGATATTATCTTTTCCCTCTACTTTGAACAAAATGATCGATACTTGTTTTGTAAAATCTTTCTGGTTCCAAGTTCCAATTTTTACTACGCCTGTCTCGATTGTTTGTAATAACGAGATACGTAATGAACAGTGACATTTCAGGGACGGGATTTCACAAAAAAGATAAAAAGTACTATAATAACAACTGTTTCATAAACTAGTATAATACTGCATCCACTATTTATGAAAATTAAACACACAAAGACAAAATGTAACAAACAACCAAAACTGTTTAGTAATCTGTAGCAAAACGAAACCTAATATTTGTAAAACAAAACAATAACTATTTCATAAATCATATTCATATAAAATGAACAAAAAAATTAACAATATTTCTAAAACAAAATTAAAAAGCTAAAAAGTACTATAATAATAACTGTTTCAAAAACTATTATAAAACTACATCCACTATTTATGAAAAATTAAACACATACAGCGTGATGAACAAATCAAGACTTACCTGCAAATTCTTCAAAACAGTAAGATCAAAACTGAAAATTTCAAAAAAAAAAAAAGAATTAACTACCTGATATATTGTAATTTAAACACAAATTAAGACAAAATATATCAGTCAATGCAAAAACTCAAAAAACTATGAAACTAGAATCTCAGAACCTATAATGCAATGCCAATTACCTCTAAACAACGAAACTATGAAGAACGGCAATCAATTACATAACTCTAAACAATGAACAACAACGAAGATCACGAATCCAAAAAAAAATCTCAGAACCTTCAGTTTCGGGAAAAAAAAATCTAAGAACCTTCAACGAACCTTCAATTGAAGAATAATTCTTACTTTGAAAGACCTAAATGAACAACACAAAAATCAAGATTTCAAAAAAAAAAAAAGAATCTCAAAACCTTCGCCCAGTTCATGAAAAAAAAATAAATCTACAAAGTGAAGAACTCTGCAACATTTTAGCAAAAACGAGCCCTTCCAGTCGGTTGTGCTAATTTCAAACTAACTAAACTAACAGATTAATTAACGTAAGTTAACCTAAAACCGTTAGGGGCAAAATTGACAAATCAACTTGTTATTTAGATTGGGCCATTTAAGTTGGGCTCATTTAAAAGTGGGTTTTATACTAACAATTAAATAAACTTACAACGTGGTTTTTTTTTATTAAAACTCAAAGTTTTGAAATCCTTTTGGTTAGTTTTCCTCAAAAATTAACCCTAATACAGTTTCATAGCGGAAAATAAGGA
This sequence comes from Malus fusca, assembly GCA_035220775.1. Classification (NCBI taxonomy): domain Eukaryota; kingdom Viridiplantae; phylum Streptophyta; class Magnoliopsida; order Rosales; family Rosaceae; genus Malus; species Malus fusca. The sequence continues at coordinate 4,775,480 of CM069072.1, read as the reverse complement.
GGGTGGGGAAACAAGAAATGTGGGTGGGTCTAGTAGCTCCCAATTTATTTTGGAGTGTGCTATATACACACCCATTTTTACTTCTCACACATTCCTTGTTAATTTTTGTTATTTGATCTTCTTTAATTTATCCGATCTGACGATCGAAAATTAAAGAGATATGTGAGAAGTGGCAAGGGGTGTGAGACCCTATATTTTAAACATGGGTTGTGCCGATAGGATGGGTTTGGGCCGGGCCTCTCACAATTCCAAGAGAAAGCCCACACGAACAAAACGAAGGGCATGCAGTTTAAAAATTGAAACTGCAGAGGGACAATTACGTAATTCAATAAATGCGTGGCTGCGGAAGAGCCTACAAATTCACTTCCCTCCTCCACGCGCTCTCTCCTTAGATTTGTCTCCGTCCTCTCCACCTCTGGTTTAAGCAGGATCAGAGAGTGAGGACTGGCACCAATATCCTAATCTGGGGTTAGGGTTATCCCTAATCCGGATACCAATAAAATCCCCAATTCGATTTTCCAATTCGAAGTCGAGAGAAGCAAGATGGGCGTGAATTCGGTATCGTCGGACACGAACAGCGATCTCAACGAGCAGATCGAGCAACTCATGCAGTGCAAGCCACTCTCGGAGCAACAGGTTCTGTTACACATTCTTTGTTTTCTTTCTTTGGTTTTTGGTGGGTGATTGAGCGGTGTTTTATTGAGGAATTTGGGGATTAGGGTTGGTTTGGTGTCTGTTTGGTTGCCTGGAAAATTTGGGAGGGAAAATGGGATCATGGGGTTTCTTGATTTGCTGTTGGATCCGTGGGGATTGGAATTTCTAGTTGAATTTTTGTGTGTGTATTTTCTTGAGGGAAAAAGTTCTTTACTTTTCTTGGTTTCCTTAGCGATCAAATTGGGGATTTCTAGTTGAATGTTTGTAGTGATGTAATTCAGGTTCTGTTTATTGTGATTATTATCAAAGGCCTTGCTTGGTCTCAAATTTTTTGTGCATTTGATTTGTTTACCAATTTTTGGGACAACTCATGAGCTCTATTAGTAGTGATACAAAAGTTTCTTTGATATGGAATTTTTGTTTTGCCATAAGCAGTTTTAGTATGAATCAAATTCTCAGGATTTGGAGGGAGATGCCCGGTATTTAGAGTTTTTAATGGAAAGAGGGTAAACATTGGTAGGCAATGAAATTTGATGATTTTGTACATGGGAAACTCTGAAACTGTCACAATTGCACAATTGGTGCACTTGCATCTTAGATTTACCAGTATCAGAACCGTTCCTCGTCAACATCTACTTCCTACTCTTTTCCTTTTGATGTACCTGTACATGATCTCTTCTTCGTTGCTTCATTGTAGGTGAGAATGTTATGCGAAAAAGCAAAGGAAATTCTAATGGGAGAAAGCAATGTTCAGGTGAAGATTTTGGATTTTGTATGGGAAAAAGCAAAGGATATTTGTCTTACATTACATATTTCACTGTTTATTGCATTTTGTATGGGAAAAAGCATTATTTTTGTTCTTCATTTCAAATTATATGGGTAGACACTAATTATTTTTTATTTACATGTACTTACAGCCTGTGAAAAGCCCAGTGACAATTTGTGGAGATATTCATGGGCAGTTTCACGACCTTGCAGAGCTTTTCCGAATTGGAGGGAAGGTATCAGCTCTGACTATGACCTTTTTGTATTCAACTCTTCTATTTCAGATGATGGATACTGACTTTGTCAAGTGCTGCTTGTTATATTAATTAGAACTCTTTCCCTTAGACCCAATCTGTATCATTTTGTGGTGTTCAAATTTGTTCCCTTGTTCTGCTTACCTTGTTCTTTTTCCTCCCATTGGTATCTGCCAGTTTGTTGATTTTATTGTCAATATTCTTGTTGAGGGTTTGCTCTAATTTTATCATTTTCTTTGACAGTGTCCTGATACCAATTACTTGTTTATGGGAGATTATGTGGACCGCGGCTATTATTCTGTTGAAACTGTGACGGTATGCAACCCTCAATCTTTTGGATTTTCTTATGATTATGAAAAGTTCTGCTGTAGAGTTGTTTCCCATACTACCATATGTCCGTGTGTATACTTTCATGTGAATGCTTTACATTTGAATAAAAGTCACTATCTCTTATTTTATCCATTTTTCTTGAAACTGGGTGACAATCTATGAAATTCAGCTCGCATTTGGGGTGAGTGCTTTGTTGATCATCATATAAGGGTGCCGGTCACAATTTGGCAAGACAGTTCTTTTAGGGGCCAAAACCAAATTGTTTCAAATGGCAACTTTGACCGGCTTAGGATGAAACTGGATTATTCCTTTTTTAATATGCATGGCATCTGAAATTTGTTTAGCAATTTTTTATTGTTTTACACTTTCAAAATTTATTGCTGATAATGGCTATTTTATTCATCCAGCTCTTAGTGGCCCTGAAAGTGCGTTATCCTCAGCGAATCACTATTCTCAGAGGAAACCATGAAAGTCGCCAGGTATTTTACCTTTCGCCATTTTATATTGTCTGATTTCGTTTTGCTTTCAGCAAATGTGCTAATATTTTGTTTATTTTGTTACAACTAATATTGAGCCTGTAGAAAACAAAAGGATATTCTGTTCAAACTTCAAATTTCTTTTCATTGTTTTGTTGAATGCTGTTTTTTTACAACATTGTAATTTACCCTGCATTTGTGAAGTTTAAATTGTGCTGGAACATTGATCTGGAATCATTATGGTGGTTTATAACTTCATACTCGTTTCTTTTTTTTCACAGATTACTCAGGTTTATGGGTTTTATGATGAGTGTCTCCGAAAGTGAGTATTCTGCACGCTAAATAACCATGTTTTGAAAATACTACTTACCTTGAACGCCTATGTCAATGGATATGGGTTTGTAACTTATGACTATATTAGTTTCATGTTGGAAGCATGAAAACATCCATAACCACAAATGATTGGTATTGAAGAAGGGGAATTACATTAGTTAAACCAAATAAAAAGAGGATTGAAACTTAGGAACTATTGGACTCATTATTGGACAGTAAGACTCAAACAAGCAGTCCCTTGGAGTTACTACCCCAGATCTGGATGTAAACTCCATGCGAGTCTGAATACTTCTTCTGCCTTGGACTGAGGTCAATTGAAGGAATATTAGTACCATTTCATCAATTGAGGGAATATTAGTACCATTTCATGTTTACAATAGAAGGCATATTAGTACTACTCCAATCAAGGTTTATGAAGTTTTTATTCTCCTGGTTAGCATAAGCTTTATGTATGATAAACAAACCAACTGGTGTGCTAGCTCACAAATTATGCAAGACCTTATCGAAGATATTAATATTAATTTATTGCATATATATGTTATCGAGATGCTATTTAGCCATAATATTGCTTGAAACTCTGTCAGGAACTGCTTCTCTTTAAAACATTCGGTTTGTTTCTTATCATCATCTCAACAAGATGTGAAGTCTTGAGTTCTTATAATTACAGGACACTGCAGTTTTTGAAGCCTCTATTAGATTATGCTGAATCCTTCCTACTGTAGTCTGTTTGTGTTTGTGGCATGGTTCAACACCTGATGCAATAGAGCATGAGGTTATCACTCTTGATGGACTTTCACTTCTGTATCATTCTCTTAAGGCCTCTTGTTTGTTCGTCATTTGGGTACTGGTTTGGCATTTCTATCTACTATTGTGATGTAAAGATTGTTTTAGTTTGTCGTATTTTAGCGTTTTAGATTAAATTGTAGTTTATGTGGCGGTTTCCAACAATTTATGCATGTAGAACAATCTGCTTCTAGCTCCTTTGGCAAATCAATGACAGTGTATTGTCTGATTATTCACTTACAGGTATGGCAATGCCAATGTTTGGAAGATCTTCACTGACCTTTTTGACTACTTTCCACTGACAGCATTGGTGAGTATTTGTTTTCCACTTGGTTGCTATCAAATGATGTGTTACTATGGATACAGATGGATTGACGATTTTCATAAACAGAATAAATTTCTATGAGTTGCTTTTGTGGTTTTCTGTAATTTAATTTCACCTTGCTCATTTATTAAGCACACTTTAGTAATTAGTGGACAACTCTTCAAGATGTTTTTCCGTGTTAGAGAAGAATAACAGTAGTTCAAAACACTGCAAGTACTAACATTCTTGAATCTTGATAGAAGATAAAAATTAGGAGAGATGTACCTTTTTCAGATTATTTCTTTATAAAATTTGAGCTGATCCTGTTTGTTTGCTGCTTGTTTAGACTCACTTTTACCCATTGATGGGCTCACTGTAATAATAGTGTGGATAGTGAACAAGTCTCAGTTTGCCTTCCTGAAATACTTCTGTGGATTTCCTATTATGATCTCCTATGTGCTAATTTCTCCTTCTTAGGTCGAGTCAGAAATATTTTGCCTGCATGGTGGATTGTCCCCTTCAATTGAAAACCTTGATAACATAAGGAATTTTGATCGTGTTCAAGAGGTTCCACATGAAGGGCCGATGTGTGATCTGTTATGGTCTGACCCAGATGACCGATGTGGTTGGGGTATTTCGCCTCGCGGTGCAGGATATACTTTTGGCCAGGTAACATCAAATATTTCGTTGGACTCTTATTTTTGAAGATATTACACTGCCCAGAGTTCTAATTGATGTCTTAACATATACTGTATATGATGTTTGCATTGTGGAATATGTAGTTCTTACTGGTCAAAGTACTCGATTCCTTTTTGCAGGATATATCTGAACAGTTTAATCATACAAACAATTTAAAGTTGATTGCAAGAGCTCATCAGTTGGTCATGGATGGATTCAACTGGGCACATGTAATTTTTTATCTGTAAAATGGGGATATTTTATCGTCTACTTTGGTACACAGCGGATGAGGTCTATTTATATAACGTTGTTTTGTTTGGACAGGAACAAAAGGTGGTTACTATATTTAGTGCACCTAATTATTGCTATCGCTGCGGGAACATGGCTTCTGTTTTAGAAGTCGATGACTGCAGGGGCCATACCTTCATTCAGGTATTCATGCTCTCTCTCTGTCTCCCCCTCTCTCTCACTCACCCACACACACACAGAGGGTCATAAGTAAATAAGTGGTAAGGCACAGTTTGATAAATTTTGCGAGTGCTTCAAAATATGCTTTACGTTTTTGCAGTTTGAGCCAGCTCCGAGGAGAGGAGAGCCAGATGTTACCCGTAGAACACCCGATTACTTTCTTTGAAACTACTGCATTGGTGTCATTTATTTTGTGGTTCTTCCACTCTTCCACGATTGGGGTAGCACTTTGTTTTTGCACAAGATGACTATTGGGTTTGCAATCTAGGTCATAGGATTCCAAGACCGATGTAAAATACACAGGTAAGGTGCCTGCTGATTTGTCTTACACTAGAACGTTGCTGGATTTCCCATCGAATAGTTCGCCTAGCTGGCTGTTGACTCACCGTAATTATTGTATCATATCCAGCAGCAGAAGATGTGGATATCCTTTTTCGTATTTGTATTTTCGTTCTTCTTTTTCGCCTTGTACGTTTTGCTCACCCTTCCCATGGGTGCATGGGACTTTATTATTAGTGGATGTTTTGCTCTTTTCTTCGATTACTCGATGTTTTTGCAATGTCATGGCTTTTTGTGCTCATACTTGCTCACTCACTTGGACAAGACCGCGGGATCTTGAACGTTCTTGGGTTCTCGCTTGTTTTGTAGACTACTCTTCTGCAGCTGTTTCTTCATTGGGATATGTTTAGTTTATCTTGTACTTCAAGGCTCTGAACTTTGAAGGATACAAAACGTGTCGAACAAAGAGCTTTGAGTGTTGGGGACGCTGCATGACAGTATGGCATTGCTAGGAAAGCGTTCAAAATGCTATCTTTTGAAGATAGCCAACACCGGAGCTTGTAGCTTAAGTAGTTAAGAGCATGTGCCCCTGATTAATAGGAATATAGCGTTTTTACAAACAAATTAATAGGAATAGCGCGTTGTTACAACAGTTGCAACACCCTTTACCATGTTTTTACAAACAAATGTTTGCAGCTCTCGAATGATATACATTTAACAAAACCGGACAGAGAGCATATTTCCATTTGGAAAATTGCAAGTGCATATTCTAATAATATGAATAATGAAGCATTACCTACAATCTTAGATGAGAGAAAAGGGAAGGAACAAGATCGACGACGGACCATGCCAGGCCGGCGTATTGAAGGAATCTTATACCTGTATCAACGTCAAACGATTCTTGGCTGGAGAAAATGAAGAGCTTTTGGACATAACCCGATTGCTTCAAACCATCTGATTTTTTGCCATCACTCGATCCCTTTAGCGATGCGATGTAAGCGGTTGATCTTATTGGGACACCGAGGGCGTTAGCTAGCACTGGAAGAATCCATTTAGCAAGAGCTTTGCTACAGAACTTCACGATAAGTATGGTCGGTATTCCCACAAGCATTCTTCCGATAAAGCCAGGGGCGGTTAATTGTGATGTAAATACACGTGGAACGGCTTCATGGTGGAACTGATGGTACGTCTGCTGGACCCCAGATACCTGGATAACATTGTTGTTTTTACTTATGAACATGATAATATAAAAATGGCCTGATAAGATAATGCTTGTGTAATAGTAAACGAATATGCAAATTTAGCAACAATTACATTTCTGATGTTAAGGGATCATCGATTACTTACAATTCCGAACGCAACGCCGTTGAAGGCTGTGTGGTACTCAAAACTTGGAGTTGGGAACTCAGGAGTTGGATAAGCAAAAAGCAGTATCAAGCTTAGGGCAGCCCAAAAGGATGTAACTGCAATACAAACAGTGTGCATTAAGATTCCATACGGATACGGACTTTACAAGGATGTAACTGCAATACCCGTTAACCGATTGGGAATCCGTTACCTAGTGGGTATGGTTATGGATTATACCCGATGGTTAATTTGCGGTTATGGATATGGTTAATTTTCGTGGTTATGGGGATCGATGTAGCATTTCCGTTCCCAAACCGAACCGTTGCCATCCCTACTCTAACATGATACTGAAAGCATTTCTAGAAACCTTTTATCCATGTCGGATGCATGTGTCTCATGTATCAGACCGAGTTCCATGCTTATTTCAGTCCTACAAGGATATTCACAGAATGCTTTGTAAGGTTGGTAACGCCTTCTGAAAGCTTCCGTATTCCAAATTCTGACTTGCAAGAGAGCATGTGGTGGTCATATCTGTGTATTTTCATGCTCACCACCTTTGGGCTCCCACCTGACTGTTGCAGTCTCTTCTTGCATTATTAAGTTCTTTAAACGCTTAGGTTTGTGCTATAGGTTGTTTCAACCACAATTTATGAGTTAAATGACTTGTAGTGTGCTTACCATTTTGTCCCGAGACTACAAAACTGTCAACATATCTGTGAACACTGAGCCAGAACCAAAGAATCACCAATCCAATAGCAAGGCCACTTATGATATCAATAGGACTGTGCATGCCGAGATAAATTCTTCCTATCAATAAAACACAAGTTAGCTTCGGGATTAAACAATAAACATAAAGAAGCTGTAGGCAACTCATAGAAAAAGATAAACTCACCTAAACCAATGAAACCCACAAGCAAGCAAACAAGAGCCAATCCAGCAATTTTAACATGGGCATCTTCGTTCTGAGAATACGATAGGATGTAATGCAAAAGGAATCTGGAAACCCCTAACCCAAGAGCAAACGATTAGTACATACATGACAGTAATTCATACAGCATGCGCTTGGCTTTCTGATGCATGGGCTGACGATTCATGGCTAAAATGCTAGTTAGTCTTGAATAACACAAGTTTTGCCTCAAACTGATAAATCGAGAGCTAGGGGAAATAAGCGTGAACCAACCGTCCCGATTCATTCAGAATATATGTTCAAAATCAATATCCAGCAACACGCAGTTTATAACCTTTTAACTAAAATTGAAACAATTTACCATTAGCTCTGCAAATGCTTGAAAAACAAGCTGCATGGGCAAGAAGAAAAGTAGATACCCGGATAAGCAAACTGTGTTTAGAGTGTGAGAAGATGGCAATCCATATTCCAAAGCATTATCTTCCTCATCTTTCGTAGCGGTTATTCTTCTAACGGGTGGGCAACGAGGTCTAGGAGCTGATACCACATCCTATAAACACACAAAGCCGAAAAATATATAACTTGATACCAGAAACTAAAGCACTTACCGAATACAAAAACTAAACAGTAAGAAAGAAAGTGATTACCTTTATGCAGTTCCCCATATAATCACAGAAAGCCATCAGCAGAGTCATTTGTCTAGCCAATTTTCCATGCCCGCTCTAAAAACCGTCAACGAAAAGCAACAACGACAAGAAATTCTCAGAATGTCGATTAACATAACAAACATACAGCTCAAAAATGGCATATTAACAACCAAAGGAACCAAAATTCACCGGTAAAGTAAGAAGAAAAAGCTTACCCAGAAAAGCAAAGGAAGAAAAGCAGTGTAAAATGGCACAGAAACAACACATGACAAGGCAGAGAAGAAAGCATCCAAGAATCTATGCTGGTAATTCTGCAAAAAAACGCAACAAAAACCCAAATCCAAAAAATTGAAAAAGTCAAATAAAATTTGAAATTTGATGGAACAGAAGAAAAATGATCATCTGGGCCGGATTGGATTTGAAGGTGGGAAACCTGGATCTGGAGGATGAGAGGAGTGCCGGCGGTGACATGGTGGGCCACCCATGGTTGCAGCAAAGATCGAAGCTTTCGGGTCACATCGAGATATGAAGCTACTATCATCCAGGATACAATCCCGCACAGTGTTGCCCCTTGCCACACTGCTATGCTTTCCATTCCCTTCTCTCCGGTCTCTCTCTCTCTCCGCGTTCTCTGTCTCAGAGAGAAGAAGAACAAGAAGGAGACTATGAGAGTCGCAGAAAACAAAGAAAACCGAACCTTCTCTTTTTCTTTCCCTGTTCAAATCAAAGAAACCGAAATTGAATACAAACGGTAGGAATTGGATTTGGCAAAACAATTTGTTCGTTGGACAATTGTAGTTAGATTTTGACTGGCAGAGAAATGTCTTCCGCAGGAAAGAACGTCCCACTTTCCAAAATGCTGCCAAATATTTGCCAAACATATACAAGTGGCCCTTGGTATTACCCTCATATCACAGCGTGAGTTTAATTTTCTAATTTAATGTCTAACTTAATAAATTTAACATTTGACAAAAATATATTACCAAACTAATAATTTATTATTAAAAAATTTATAATCATTCAAAACTTCAAATATTATGAACGTCAGTTGTAAAATTAGAAAAATATAATATAATTTCATCTTTAACTTTGAATATTATATTGATGATCGTCTATGTGTATAAATTTAAAACCTTAAAGATTTAACGAGGTGTCAATGACACGAATAATATAGTATTGCTAGCAGCGAGACGGTCACTTCAGAATTTGTGATTGAACATTTCTATTTCTTTCTTGCATCATAGAAGTTTAATGAAATAGAGTACACTGGGAGAGCGAAGGCAACACTTCTTTTTTGCACCTTCCCTCCCACCAGATTTATAGGCTAATTAAAAAGAAGAAAAGAGAAAAAAGAAAAATGGAAAATAATATGGCTTATTACAAATTAGTTGCATGGCTTGAGATATTTTGATTAGGGCCACAAGGCAGGCAGCATTTTGTTTCAGCTACAAACCCCCTCTGCCCTTCAAGACATGCCTCTTAAGACCTGGGATATGGACATTTGTAATATACTCCTTCCAATCTATGCTTCCAACATCAAATCCAAACTTCCTCTTTTCTTCCTCTGACATCCTCTCCATCAGTCTCTGAGTGTTGCTGTTGTCAAACCTGCACCAATTTATTAATTAAAATTCACGTGTTTTTCTTTTTACTCGAGCAATATTTTAATCCAACTTAAACTACGGAGAATTCGGATGTAGGTGCGTAGGGGAGCACACTGCTTGAGTGGATTGGGCCGGTTGGAGTGTGCTACCCTTGCACTTGAGTTTGATCTCCTTCCCGTTAATCAGAGTAGTTTAGAATATATCAAAGGATTATGCAGTATCATACCTTCCACCATAGAAAGTATATGGCTCATAAATGCCAGCCAAGTACTTTGCTTGCTCAACTGATTTTCTGCAAATCATTTCTAGCTTCTGAGACAGCTTCCCGTTCGAGGAAGACAACGCTGTCAACCCGCTTCGTTGGAGGGCATCTCTCCAAATGTGAGCAGAGAAATCTTCCATCGAGCTGAAGAGTTTCATCGATGGAACTTGGATTGGCCTGCCTTTCGCGTCCTTGCACGGCGAGGAGTTGTAATGCTCATAGAGTAGTTCACTCAGTTCTTGGAAATCTAAAGGGTTTGCAACTGACGAAGTAATCTGGTAGATGTTTATGTCTTGTTTCTGAGCCATTCCATGATTTGCAATCGCCGCCAACGTTGCGTTAGCAACCATGTCTGCTGGAACCTGCTAGCACGTCATGCCAATTGCAACTAAAATTCAGTGAATGAACATGTGATACACACATATACATACATGTTTGTGTGTATATGTATAGGTGGTACATATTTCTCCATGTCAATGTCATAAAATCAACCAACCATGCCTAAGGGCAAATTTAAGAAAAGAAAACTAGTCATTACCACATCTAGTACTCCATTTGGATCGACTAGAAAACCTGTGAGCTGCCCTTTTCCGTAGTACAAAACTATTGGATCCATCATCCTGCGAAAATCGGAACAGCAGAGGTTTATTTCAAAGCTGATGTAAATCAGAAAAATGTAAATGACGTTTCTGTTTCAAGGTAAACTACACAATTAAGATGTACCTATTTCCTTCCATCCAACCAGGAAATGGCTCTTTGCAAGTGCTTTCGATGACACTAGGCCGGATTATGACTACGGGTATGTCACCTCTCATGTTATCAATCATCATTTCACCCATTGCCTTGGTGAACACGTACGTATCTTGCCATCCGTACTTTCGTGCCCTGATTAGATGATAGTTTTGTAATGTTAAAACAATAATCAATCCAATTCAGATCTTAATTTTGTCATGTTAAAAAGTTGAAGCCATTACCTTTCTAAACCCAACTCTTTCATCTTTTGAGCAACCTCATTGTTTTCATAAGCTCCCTTGGAATCCAAAGCCAATTTTATTTCATTTTCGACATCAAGGGAAAAAAATCCTGGTGGGGTTTCAGATATGTGACTTTCGCCCGCTATGCTTTCGCCAATATAAAATGGCTTTTCCATAATTCTCCCTTGCCTTTGTCCATTAACATAAGCTGAAAATGAGAGGACAAAAGCATCAATCCTTAATTAAAATTCGAGTTGGCAAAAGCAGTTCCATAGAAGAAATCACAGCTTTCTGTTACTTACCGGTTGAAACTTGCAGGAAGAGCTTAAGTTTCTTGCACTTCTTTGCGAAGGCCATAAGGTGGCAAGGTCCTTTTGTGTTTATATCTATAGCTACATCATATCTGATAAACAGAACGGTGCGAAAATATATCACAATCCGAACTCAATTTTTAGGAGGAATTCGTATACATGTAGCGAAGAAATGAGAAACTTCGGATGTAAAAGGCCATTTAACCTTTCATGAAATGTAGTGTTGGCTGCAGAATTTACAATTACATCAACTTCTTTCGCAATCAAACTGGCTACATCATCTTCTATGCCAAGATCTGATTCACACACATTTCCTACCACAGGAACTAGCTTGCTTAACATGAAGGATTGATAAGATTTTCCGTAAGTTTGTCTTAGACACTTGAAAAGCTCTGCATTTATGATCTACGCAATAACAACCGCGCACATCAGAGTTGAAAGTAAGAGCAACGAAATAGAAGAAAAATAAATAGATTAGAGAAAAACATACTTCACTTTTTAATCTTTCCATTGCAGCTTCCTTGTTTTTCGCCTTGATCAATAGAAATATCTTCCCCACATCCGGCGCTGTCCTTAATATCTTCTCGATAAGAACTAGATGTTTAACAAAAAAGAACAACATAAATGTACACCACACATCAGAAGAGATCAAACTTAAACAAAGAAAAAAAAAACATCAAAAGTATGATCAAAGATACATTTTCTGTCTGTATTTAGTAGAAAGTTCTTACCTTTTGCTAGAAACCCGGTTGCACCAGTTATGAAAAACCCTTTTCCTCTAAGAAATTTTACAATTCCAATGCCATCATGCATCTCCACCAAAGAGGAGGACGATGAGCCACCAAAAGGCACCAAATCCTTCACTGCGATGTTACTCTCTTTCGGGCTCTTCTGATCATTCGGAGTCAAAACCAGGCTTCCGGCATCCATCACTGCCGCAGAAGAAAACCCGCCAATCTTTACAACATTGCCACTACTTGACCCTTGGCACAACACCACACTCTTTTTTCTCCACAACAAGCACCAATTCCTCTTATGATCACACACTCTCAAGACTTTATCCGGCGCGACTGCTGATGGCAGTGAGAAAGAGTTGAGGAACACAGCTTCCATCACTGCCAACGACATTGTAAAAGAAAAACACAAATTAATCAAATGAAAGAGGAAAAAAGAAGGATAACAAACAAAAGTTGCAGTAAAAAATGCATGGTTGGGTTGAAACCCTAGCTAAACACTTCCTATCACAAAAGAGGAAAAGAAGCAAGTAAACTACCTAAGATTTTGATGAGATAAAAAGATTGGTAGTTTGGATATGGTTTCTGCAAACTTGATTTTCTAGAGAGAGAAAGGAAGGGTGGAAGGAGGAGGGAGGAGGGAGATGGGAGTTAGGTGAATGTGTGGAAATGGAGTTGGTTTTTATAGGGGAGATTTTGGCACAAGAGGAAGCACTCTTTGGATGCCACCCCCTTTCACACTTTTTTTACCAACGGCAAACTTGGCGGGAACTCTCTTGTCATCTCCCACTCCCACTGTGTTTTTTATGAGTGGTTCTTTGGGTGTGGTAGGTTTTTTATGAGCATATGATTTCCAAGTTTTAACCACCCAAAATAATCTGGTGTCAAAAGGGTGTGGATGGAACATTGAGAAATATGATGCCTTCAGTTGGGCTAAGCTCTTATGTAGGCTGGGCGCGGGTTATGTATGGTTCTTTTTTAGCTATGAGTGTGTCAGTTGATAATTACCTAACAAAGAAACACTTTGTTTGTTTGTTGTAGAACAACCACTTAATTTGACGATCGAGCCTTATAATTTTCTATTAAGTTAGTCATCTCTGAATTTTAGTGGACAAGGCCTATAGATCTCAGTTAACATTCATTTGAACAAAGCCTATAAACCTGCCTTTCAAATTTTCCTTCGGCAATGATCATTATATTATCTCTTATAAACATAAAAGATTATTATATTAGCTGACAATCTGAAAGAATGTTAAGTCAAGCGTTTGTAGTCCAACGGTTAGGATAATTGCCTTCCAAGCAATAGACCCGGGTTCGACTCCCGGCAAACGCAATTTACATATTTTCACACTTTTTCTTGTTCATTTGTTTTTTTCAAGTAGAATTCTCGTTGTGAGTGTTGAGCAAAAATTGTACACAATATGTAAATAAATAATTCACTCGATATAATTTCACTCTCATTCATTTTTCAAAGAGGGTTTTATTAATTTGAGTTCGACCCATTCTAGACTATGTGTCTATTAATTACAATCATTCGTTAAAAGGAAAAAACTATTTGATTCTAATATGAATAAATCGTAACTTGGGGATTTGGGTGTTTGATTTTGCGACTGCACATAGGTCGAGCCCTAGATTGCCTACGTACCCTCGTTGAGGGATCAAGTCACTCGTAGTTCTTTATGTATTTGTTGGGGTTTGATGCCTTGTGTAGTTTTAGCTCGTGCAGGCAATGAGCATTTGATGCCTCGTGCAGTTTCACCTCGTGCAAGCGAGGACATTGAGCCATTGGAGCTGTTTGTGCCTTATGCAGTTTCAGCTCGTGCGAGCAAAGACTTTATGCCATTGGAGCAAAACACAGCTTCGTGCCATTTAAGACTTGTCGCGGCTTCGTGCCATTTGATATTTGATACGGCTTCATGCCATTTGAGACTTTTCTTCAGCTTTGTGCCATTTGGGATTTGATACGGCTTCGTGCCATTTGAAGCGGCTTTATGCCATTTGTAGCGGCTTTGTCATTTGATATTTGATGTGGCTTTGTGCCATTTGGGTCTTGTCGTGGCTTCGTGCCATTTAAAGTAGCTTTGTGCCATTTTGGTATTTGATACGGCTTCGTGCCTTTTGATATTTGGAGCGACTTCATGTCATTGGCCACTTCAGGAATTTGATCCATTAAATTTAACGTAGCGTAAGTCCATCAAACTTTGTGTTTTGAGATGGTTTGTGTTCATGGTATTTGAAGTGATTTACGTCCTCCACAGATTCGATATCGACATCGTTTTCACACATGATGAGCCTCCATGTTTACTTGCACCATCTTCAGTCAACGGTGCCCATGATTGTAAGGTCCACGTGAGTTGCATTCCACGTTTTAAAGGAGCTCTTATTTTCCTCCCTTGATGCAACCTTTGGTGTATTTGAAACTCCACAAGTTTGACTTATGAATCAAATTTGATTTGAATTTGTAGACTTGTATTCAGACTTGGCAAAATAAGATGCTAATTGGATTTATTTAAAACTCATTTATGACCTTCTGTAATATCAGCTAAGGGCTTTGCGAAATAGGACATTAATTTGTCTTTTCCTTTTATTAGCCCAAGGCTTAAAGTGGGACTCAAAATCCCACGTGAGGTGCATACTTCCTTTTATTAGCCCTAGGCTTAAAATGGGACTTAGAATCCTACGTGAGGTGCAAACTCCACTTAGCATCCCCTCGTGAAATGCTTCAGAGATCCCCTTGTTTTTGGCTCCAATACTCAGTGTCCTTCCCCCATAAGCAAAAAGCAATTCTGATATACTTAGGCTCCCGTGGATTTCGTTGTATTTCAAATCTTTATCCAGAGTGGGCAATCGTTGATTTCCAAGTGATGATGGGTAAGGTTTGTTGGAGCTCAAACTCTTTTTCAAATTACTTCAATTTACCATCATTTCCCTATCAAATCGCAAAGGTTTTTTTTGTGCAGGTCACAAGCTCTTTTGTTTTTCTGCTGTATCGTTCTCTTACTCTTACCACCTTAGTTATGGTTCTTTTATGGATCGAAAATTCAGAACGAAAAGGAAGAGAAGGTAACATGCAGGTGACCCTATTTTCATTTTCTTTGTGTTCTGGATTTGATTTAGAGTGGAATGAAACTCTAAACTGCAATAAATTTATTAATTCTTTCGTGCAGGTGTCACGGGCAACGATATCTCTTCGATTTAGTTGTTGTTGTGTTCTTCAAGTAATAAGCTTCATTGGGTTGTAAAAACCCCTCTTTTTGTGTACTGGTAGATGATAAACCCAATTTGATGTTGGTAGCTTTCATGGTTTGAATTCATTTAACTTTCCGTTTATCATGAGTAGCTTTCAGTATCAGTTCGATTTGGTTTTTGACATGGTTGTTGGACAAACTATTGTGTAGCATTGAGTTCGTTGAAAACAAGTGTTGATTCATGGCTCCAAAGGTGAGAATTGCACTCTAAAATTTTTAGTAACACATTCTTCGTGTCTGCTATATTTTAAATGAGTCTCAATGCATTAGTGTGTGATTATCACCTTCCGACATCTCCGTTTCTCCGTAGAAAGTCATATGAATGGTTTTGACAGTAGGCATTAGACGCCCCTTTTTGGGCTCTCATCCATGTGCTGCCTTCGATACTTGTTATTCTTTCTTATCAACACTTATGCAAAGTGATGCTCTACCCATAAATCTTCTTGAAGCTTTGATTTGTCTACCAAGCCTTTGGATGTTTAATATAAAGTCTGCCATATTTAAAAGCAACTTTTGACTTTCTTCTTTTCGGAAAAGAACATGGCTTTTGTACAGAGACTTCGTTTCCTCCCCTTCTTTTTATTTGTCTTTGATCAAAGGTTGAATTGGGGAAATTCCTTTTGTGGCATTAAACCAAGCATGAGTCGATAAGGTGGAATAAAAGTTGTATTTGGCTTCTTTTCCCTTGTTCATTTGGAGTCAGTCAAAGGGAACAAAAGTTGTATTTGACTTCTTTTCCCTTGTTCATTTGTCCCAGATTAACTTAATAGGACTCTTTGTGGGATTTATTCCACCTTCACGTTTGTTCTGACATTTTGTAAAGCTGCAGAAGGACAGCCCCATAAAGCACTTAGGGGTTCGAATTTCATTTCTTGAAAACAGATTGATTTCCTTATAGTTCAAGTGTCACAGCTCCACAAATGCACATATTCTCTCATTGGACCTCAAAGAATGACTTTGCATATAAGACTTGGCTTCCTGTGTCTGCTTCCTTAGCTTTATTTTTTGACAGATGGCAATTAGAATGATCCTTTGTTGTTTTCAAGTCTATTGACTTTACCCAACATGATAACCACGTGAATGACATTCATGTTATCTAGAAGACTTTTCTTCTTCCTCCTCTTCTGGAGTAATCTTTAAAGTATAGAACAACAGTAACGTGTCATCTTCTTGGAGCATGTCGTTCTACTTTTGCCAACAAGCTTTTGCACCGTTGGTGATTGAAAGAAGAATAGGTTGCCGTCAATATTTGGAGTCGAACGAAACTTGCTCTTTCTTTATCCAAATCCATTGCTTGTCGTGACACTGATTGCTCCTTCCTTTCTTGGCATGGACGGCGAGCATGGATCACTTAGATTTGATTGGAACTTCACAGGGTAGTTTAGACCACCCCGAAGAAATTTATGGGATTTTGGAGATTATTTCTGCTGTTGTCAGTGGGGAGTCCAGATCCTCTTCTTCATTTTTCTTTTAAACGTTGTTGCCTTCAAAACCTTTGTTGTGCCGAGAAAATGCCTTGACTAGCAGATTTTTGACCGGCCCCGTAAAGATCATTTTTCCGGCACCTCCATGTCTACATAGAGACATGATGTGTCGAAAAAATGTTTGACGAGTAGGTCTTGGAATTTCTAACTCACAAACTGCTACTAGTAAAGGAGTAGTCGGGCTACCATTTAAGATACTCTTCTTGCATAGAAACCTTTTTTGGTGGCTTGTTGGCAATTTTCTTGTATAAGCTGAAGGTTACTGGCTCTAGGTAGTTGATTACGCCTCTTTTTTTTACCCCACTTTTGTCTGCAACACAACATCAAACAAGAGAAATAAATAATTTAACAGAAGTTGTTTCATACCTGGTGATGAATGTTCTTCTTTGGATCTTGACTCGAAAGCACGAATGGTTGAACTCCTTGTTCTCTTTTCTGGCAGTACTTCGTTGCTTTTTGGTATTTTCTCTCAAAGTTTCTCTTATTTTCTACAAAGTATCTCTTCCTTTTTTGTGTCTACCTTTCTTAGTGCAACTGATGCCTATTTATAGACATCTTATGAGGGCTCTAGAGCGTTTACGTGGGGGAGATAGAGGCCATATCTTCTGCCACTTTCTCTTAACCTCTCTCACCGACTATCCTAGTCTTCCACGTCTTTTTGTTGCAGCAAATGGGGAGCCCCTGTTTTGCACGTTACTTCCCCCATTTGTAGGAAGGAATTCATATCTTTTTTTTATTTTTTATTTTTTTTATTTATGGATGTTGATTTGTATGTAAAGCTCATCCTCACATTTTAGGCTGGATTACATTTTTTTTGTCTTATAGCTTGATCCAATTTGTATGGACTCTATTTTTTTTATATGTTATATATATATATATATATATATATATATATTGTTCAACAGTGGGGCTTAGGTGAAAACCAACATTCTTAAGACCAAAGAGTCGGGTCAAAAAGGGGGGAAAGCTCCCTGTTCTTGGTTCAATCATCCACTTTGGTATCTTATTGAACAAAAATGGTGATATTGAACAAAGGTCTCTGTTCCTCCATTGATCAAGAATTTTGATTTATTTTGTGGTAATTGCGTTGAGTATTGTCCAACGAATTGTTTATCAATACCTTACGGACAAACTCCGTGAGAGAATCACAATTTCTTTGAGAAGTGTGTCATACCACCAACTATCATGCCCGACACACAGTCCATCAAACATTTTGTCTTGTGGGGTCAATGCATCACTTGCTAGAGAGTTCGACTCTAACATGCAATGGTGCTAGGAAGCCTTAACCACCAGATCAATCCACAACTTAGAAATAAAAAGTGAATTAAAATTTATTTCAATGAATGTTAATTTGGTACATCACTTATTTAATTAAAGTATTTCGTCGAGCACTTGGTAAACATATAGTCATTTGTCAAACAAGGCTACATGCTTGTTGACAGATGCTGACAACTTCCGAGGAGCCTTTCACATATGCCGACAACTTCTTATCATTGAGTATGTCGCCTGCTCCCGAGTGAGTTTGTCGACATATGCCAATGACAAGTGTTTTCAACACGTGCAACACGTGTTGCCCAAATCTACCGAACAAAGCATTTCAACGAGCACTTGAGAGCAAGTCCACCCCTAAGGACTTTGCGCCAGCACCCAGCGCATTTATCCACTCAAGTGAACAGTAATAGACTGGAGTGAACAGTAATAGGCCAAGGCATCTCCACCCCTAAAAAAATGCGCTGGCACCCAGCGCATTTATTTGGTGTGTTTTTTTTTTTAAGTTTATTTCGGATAAGATTTTTAACCAATTTCAGATAAAATTTCAAATAAACTTAAAAAAATACACACTAAAATAAAATTACATACTCATCAAATAAACTATAAAAAAAAACACACTAAAATGAAATTACATAAACTCATCAAATACACTTTATTCTTCAACCACAAGCTTTTTGGTATTTTTTTTTCACACAAAAAGTATATGAAAGCTTTGGTAGAAAGTGTAGAAAATATTGAAATGTGGTGTAAGGTGGAAGATGAGAGTTAGGTATTTATAGAAAAAATAAATAATTTTTTTTTAAAATTTGCTGTATTTTTTAATATTTTTTCTGTATTTTTTAATAAATTTTAATTTAGTTAATTAACGTGGACCGTTGATCTGTGATCGGACGGTCTATTTTAAAAGTAAAATTTTAATTTTTTTTACCGTTGGAAATCCAACGGTCTAGAAAAACTAGCCGTTGGAAATCCAACGGCTATGAGCATGCCACGTCGCTGATGGGATCCGGAGCACAAGTGGGCTGACAGCCCCTCTACAGCATGTCGGCTACTCGCGCCCAGGCGCGCTTGTCGTGCACGCGCCAGCCAAATAGGCCGGCTTCTTGGTCTGTCAAAATTGGGCTGGCCTGTTGCCTGGTATGGGCTGGGTGCCGGGCAACTTTGTGGGCTGGAGCAATTTGACTGAGGGCCAAGCTGTTTTTTGTGCTGGGGCCTGGGCAAAGCAACCCCCGGTGGACTTGCTCTGATGCGCACTCTTGAGTCTCGTCCCCCTTCCCCCTGCCCCAGTATTCCTTGTACCGAAGAAAAGCACTTACAATAACAACCCATTTGTTGATTTTTATTCAAGATCAATGATATAGTGAAGGGACACAATGAACTTGTAGGTGCCAATATTAATATATATAATTTCCTAAACATGGATTTTGTGCTATAATTATTTATTTTGATGCCATGCTTTTGCTTTGTGAGGTTTATCGATATCATATGTCGAGCCGGCTGGAAGGCGGGGGTGATCCACGCACCGCAACTGCATTGGGTGCCTGCCCAATTGAAGCAACCCAACCGAGACTTACAATGTCCGCAGTACAACTTCCCCTCCACTGCACCTTCTCCGACCGCCGTCTTCATCCACATTGGAGGCTCGTCCACAAAAATCGACGAACAATATTTTGAACCCTCCTCCACCGACTTCGAGCTGCCGCCATCACCACCGCCACTTTTGGGTTTGCGCCGCCACGATTGCTCTCCCTCGCCCGGTTTGTGATCCAGAACATTGTCCTGCGATGCAACAACTCTTCGGCATTTCTTGCAGCGGAAGGCTGCTGGCGTAACTGTTTCTTCAGCTCCTCCGTTAATTGGGGTTGCTGCTTCCACCCCGGAGGGAATTTCAATTTCTTCGCTGGTCATCTCCGCGATGACAATTAAATACGCAGTGGAAAATACAGAGAGTCTTAGATCAGCGTCGTAAATCAACAGCACAAGAGTACTGGAATCCACCGGATTGATAAAGGTCTCAAATTTGTCTAAAGTGAAATCTCAATACCACAATAGAAAAACAGGGGAGGGTTTATATAGCTACCACATCCAATTTGTGTACTAGGAAACAATAAAAGGTAAACCCTAAATAACAAGGAAAACCCTAATCCTAATTGGGAAAGGAAGCCCTAATCTTTTTAATTTTATTTTAAGAAATCATAATTTTTTATTTTTTTAACAAACAATATTATCTACACTAATGAGGAGGAGTTGGGTTAGTAATAAGTGGCAAGAAACCATAATTAATAAATAAAACAAATAAACCAAAAGAGAAAAATTAAATCAAACGTATTTTAGGAGAAACAAATACTATACATTGGCAAGTGGTGGATTAACGTAGGGCCTCTTTAATTCATTATGTCATAAGTTCAAACCCTTATACTAGTCTTAGCATAGAATTAATGTAGATTATAGTAGAATATCATAGTAACTATCTAAGGAAAACTAATAAAAAGAGTTTCAAAACTTTGGATTTTAACAAAAAATCATCATGAAACTTTATTTAATAATAAGGACAATAGAATGAAAAAGACACAAAAAAGTTAATTAAAAGCGCGTGCAAGGAGCACGACCCTTATCAGCAGGCTTACTACTGATAGACATGACAAAACTCATCTGGACAATAACCACTGATATGTTATAATGGCTTGTTTGTAATCACAAACCGTTTAATTGGTAGCGATGTGTGCGTTAATTATGATATTTCAAAATGGTTTTTGCAAAATAAAAAGCTACCCTGTTTTTTTCCAGCCGACATCGAGTTGGGATTGAAATAGACCAATGACTTCGAGTTTCGTATTTGAAACCCCAAGCGATGAAGAATATTCCGATGAAGAGCAAGGTGTTGGCGATGGCAATTTTGAATCCTCATGGTCATGGGACTTGGCATCTTACTCTGGAAGTCTCCCAAGAACATGAACGTGTCCATGGAAGACATAACTGGTTACCATCTTCAAATTTCTAAAATTGTCTATGATTGAATTTATTCTAAAACTTTCTAATAAATAATAAAAGAACATATGGAGTTGAAACCATCTATGTTTAGTTTGATGGATATTTTGTATTTGACTTTATTGATTTAATTTGCGTTATTTTTCAATTTTGCAGACTTTATTTATGAAACTGGACTAATAAGTAGATGGTATTTATAAAACGAAACCAAGAATTAAGCACCATTTCTAAAACTAAATCAATAGGTGGAAACTATTTATGAAACTGGACCAAGAAATAGACACTATATATGAAACTGTACGAATTACTATACAGTATTTATGAAACTAAACCCAATAACTAATCACTATTTATGAAACATGATCAAGAACTAGGCATTATTTATGAAAGTGGACCAAGAACTAGACATTATTTATGAAACTGGACCAATAAATAGTGTAATACCGCTCAGTTTCATAAATAGTGTTTAGTTTCATAAATAGTGTCCAATTTCATAAACAATGTAAGTAATGGACGCGTGAGTCCAGCGTGTCAGGTTTTTTTCTTTTTTTTTAATATTAAAACTGTGTCATTTTCATTAAAGTTTAAGTTATTTTGTCTTTTTTATTAAAATTTAAGGGTTTTTCATTAATATTTAATTATTTTTCATTAAATAAAGTTATAACATGATTTTTGGTTAAAATAAACTTAGCCCAAACCATTTTATAAAAACAAAATAGTTATCAATCGGGAAGAGTAAAAAATATGTATATAAAGATGTACATAAGCATGATGAAGATAACTATATTTACACTTCGACACTTAGAGCGGGAAGAGTAAAAAAATATTCAACTGTTCACACAAGTCATGGATCAAAATATAATCAAATCCTTTATCAACTAATCGTGATCAAGATCATCATCATCATCATCATCGTTAATGCAATGGTGATCTCCAATCAAAATTCTTCTTAGGGTAATTTTTCTGTACTTCTTTAGGAGGAATGAAGCAATCCATGGACAATCCAGGGACGTTGAATGCAACATCATCAATCGTCCATGTTTCTTCCAGCCGCGTGATTGCAGACCCTGTCTTTAGATTGTCCCCAAACCGTGTGATGATCACATTCGTCTGACCGGCGTGTGCGATCATCACACCCTCCACCGTCCGATAGTCCTCGATTTTCGTCGACATTGCGGTCTCCCAGTAGGTAGGGTAGGCACCAGGTGACTGGATCCTGGTTAAGTAAGAGTCCTCTAGGTACACTAGCAACCCATTTCTTTGGCTGAAGTAGCCAAATATTACATGTTTGATCATCTCTGCTGTGCTATCACTTCGTTCAGCCAGATCCGTTTGATCAGCTGACAATTTCAAGACGAAGCAATCAACGCCGGAGATTTGCTTTTCCCCCATGTACTGCGCTGGGGAAAATACAGCTGATATTGCCATTGGATCTAATCCCTACTAACCAAAAATAAAAAAACGTCACCATTGATATAACATCATAGTATGTGAAATCCGACGCGTAACAGTAGAATTCACGTACTTATTTTTAGAGGAGATTATATGTAGCCGGATATATTATGATAATCTTTGAACGAGCATAAAGATCATTGGATATGTTTAACTTTGTGCCGAGGTTACATCCAATGGTATTGGTGTTCGTCATGAATCGAAATGAATGCAGGTAAGCTCGCACACATATTGTAAGAAGAGATGATATACGTAGCCGGTTACTTATATCAACGGAAAACGACCATTGGATTCGTTGACTGTCAACACATCCAATGATTTTGGGGTTTGTCATGAATTTGAATGAATGCAAGGGAAAAAATTCATAACATGCATGCAACAAAGAAAAATTCAAAAGAAACAAAAAAAATCAACAAATGAAAGAAAATTATTTGCAACAAGATCCGGTAATTTGGCTGGTAAAGATCATGTCTTAGTTTGCATATGCAACTCTACCAAAAACATTTAAAAAATAATTAGAAAAATAAGTAGATAATACCTAATCAAATATAAAGTGCTTATTGTACAAGCTGAAAAGCACATTTCAGCTTATGGGTAGCGTAGGTCTAACACATCCTTTTTTTTTTCTTTGGGGTCATTACAGATCTTTGCTTATAATTCTCTCTACAAATCTGTTAGATATGTAGAAGATGCAAACGTAAAGGGAAGTTGTCAAAGCTACCCATCATGATGTTTGAGGAATTTTCTAAGTAGAAGATGAGTGTTTGCTGGTGTGTGCTGTTTTGTTGTTCTTTTCATGTGCTTTTCTATATATTTTGAGTACGCTTGTAACATAAAATACGCATAGTATTTATGTTATCAAACTGTGAAACTGAACTACACGCTATGATGAAAGTCAATGTCGATATGGTCTAGATTCTTAATCTTCCGATAGTACATTATTCTACTATGTACAAGCCAACTCTTGCTTAACTATAGTAATTTTGACAAAAGAACGTTTTTACGTGCTTATTTCTTTTAGAGCTGCTATGTGCACTCTAAAAAAAGTCATTTTGCACTTCATCCGTGTGTACATATTTTTTCAACTGGGGAAGAGTGCAGGATGACTTATTAGTTCTTAAATTTTGGTGACGCCTGTCTCAATTAAAGAAATTTTTTACTGTGTGTAGAACACGGGTGACACATCATGCATCATTATATGAGTGAATGAAAGTTTTACTTTCTAAGTTGTTAAATCTTTAACACAATTATTTTACCATTTATATAACGATATATGGTGCACCACCTCGTATTTTGTGACCCCATACACACTTAAAATCTCTACCCTACCTAATATTTCTGCAGTCACAAACTCAAAACCCGCACATCCCCCCCCCCAACAAAAAAAAATATATATATATATATGTATTAAAACAAATAATTTTTAATGTTATTTGGGGAAAAGTACGAGAAAAAACATGCTATATTACCTAACAAGCAACACCTATATTTATTTGTCCCTGGTCCCGTCTGACACATTTTCCCAGTGAAAACTAAGATTTAGTTAAATTATTCTAATTTAAAACATATTTAGTTAAGTAGGACTTGCCTGAAGAGCTCGCCGGAGAGGACGAATGCGGCCTTTGGCAGCGTGGACACCTAGCCACGGCGTGTGACGCCAAGCGACTATGCCATCGCTACCAGCTGCCACCTTGTGACCACCTAGAACTAGCTCAATCAGCCACTTGTTAGGAACCATCTGCCACATCACAAAGCACCCTTTTTCCGAAACTGTGGTGGTTCCGGCAGCTGAGCCACCACCGGGGCCGTGATCATCAACCATTGCCATTGTCACTTTCCCTGTTGCGAAAATGTTCTTCACTTTGCCTTCTAGCTTGCGGCAACCGGTGGCAGCTGTGAAGTGTTGTATTATGTATTGTGCAGTTGAGGAAACCTTCTTAGGAAAATCATAAGAAAAAAAAATTTAATTAGAGGGAAATAAGACTTTTCCCTGCATGAAATTAGAGTAAATATTTTAGTACCTTTTTCTGAAAACGAATAAAATCCTATTTAACTCATACTAAATTACATTCTAATTACTTTTTCTTTAATAACAATTTTAATTTAGCCTAAAGCCAGTCATTATTGTATTCTCACATACATGGGAACTCACTCTCCCTCAACAAAAGTAAATCCAATAAAACTTACCAAAAACAAATTTACCCTAAAAGAAAAATACCACGGGTTTGTTGCTTAAGTAATTATGAATTTACGAGCAGTTAATTATATTCGTAGCCGAGGTCATTTATTTGATCTCATCCTCTCTAATATCGTTCGGTCAACAACGTATCTCAGTTACTAGTCATCTTGCTAACCACTTTCACAACTATGTATGTGTGACCAGTGGTCAGCAATGTAATCGGAAAGGTCGTCCAAACTCGACTTTTAAGCCAAATACAAACTTATGTTAATAAATAAACAAGACTTTTAGCTTAGTTAATTAAGCATTGTTATTTCTGCATTCAAGATTCTGTATTCGAATTTTCCTTCTCCAATATCGTTTGTATAAGAAAATGTAATAAATAAATAAATGGAATGACCTGCATATCAAGGTACCAAAGTATCCAAACACATAATGAATCAATGATCGAACCATCATAACTAATTAAGGATGGAAAAGTTATGGAAAGTGAAAATAGGTACCTCATTGAGGGGTAGTTTGGGGAGGGCAGAGACAGGGAAGAGAGGGCAACCAAGAACACTGAGAAGCACTTTGAAGTCGGACCTCTTGTGGAAGAGCACGAGGGGAGAAAGGTGGGTCTTGATCCAGTTCCGCCACGGCTGAGTGCTCCGCAGAATGCCTTTGCTCGACCGGTTCGCGGCGTCTTCTTCTCCGTTGATGTTCGGCTCTTCCGACAACGGTGCGAGCCGGCTCATCTGTATATTATGAATCTCTGAGCTTCTTCAATGGCTGTGTGCTTCCTCTGTTTTTTGGAGAGAAGCAAAAGGAAGCTTATGTTTGGTAGAAGCAGAGCATAATGAAATGAGGGAGAGAAGTTAATAGAAAACAAGTGCTTAAAAAAGAGAGGGCAGTTTTATATTTACCCTTTTCACGAGAAATTTTTCATTGTGACAGGAACACGGATGGTACACCACTTGTTTTTATATAAGTGGTGAGAAATTTATTTTTTAAGTTATTAACTTTTTAACACACGTATCTCACCATTTGTATAGTAACACGTGGTATACCATTATATGTACCGATCACACTGAAAAATCTCTCCAGTTTTTTGTGCGTGCTACTCAGTTCACTTCAATTACTTCAAACACTATTGGTAATGGCATTGCTTTAGGCCCCGTATGGTGGGTAGTATATTTGCAATTTGATCTAACTATATGTTTAATATACAAAGTAAACATGTCACTCAGTACTACAGTCTGGTGGTATTCTTCTTCACTTAAGTGAGAGGTCTTATGTTCAAATCTCGTAGATGGCGAATTCGATACCAAATTAGGTTGCCCATTGTGTGGCTTAGCAGAACTTTCTCCTCTCCTTAGTGTAAAATATACAAAATATGCAAAGTAAACAGGGATATTAGTTAGTTGTATTCATCCTCTCGTAAATGATAACTTTAGTATAAAATTATTTCTCACTTCCAAGTCATGACTTCGACCACATGACCCAGACCAAAGGCCTGGCACTCGAGACTCAACCCAAGGACTCATGAGTTTGACACTCAACATGTTATCACGAAGCCTTGAACTCGGCATGAAAAATTTGATAACCGATAGTCCAGACCCTGACGCAAGAGATTCAACTTCAAAAGTTGCGGGTGCTAGAGACACGAAGACACCAAACCCAAGACGCAAACTCAAGACTACGACACAAAAACACAAACCCAATACCCTAACGCCCAAGACCCAAGTAGCATATCTATCCAAGATGCGCAATTGCTCTCAAGATTGGAGCTAACACACATGGTAACATAGCTCAACCAAATGTTGTGCATAAAAACAAAAGAAAACTAATAAAAAGAGTTTGAAAATTTTGAGTTTTAATGATAAGGACAAAATAAATGGTAAAGTGAATAGTACCAGAATTGACTTTTTAGTGTAAAATGTGGTTTTTCGTTAAAGTAAACATTATCGGGAGCTTTTCGTTAAAGTTCCTTAAAAAAAATAAATGGTGAATTTGAAGACATATTGTCCCAAAAATGGAGTCATACTGAATTTGACGAAATATTAACTTGAAGGTTCTATTTCAAAACAAGTGTTATCTGGGGAATAAAACTATAGTTTACTCATAATTTAAAACCCGTATAATTCTATATGTTTTGTCAGATATTACAACAAAAGTAAGATTTTGGTACACTCTCCAAACATTTTTCTAATCCAAAATTAGTGAAAAAAAATGTGCGTTTGCAGGAAAAAGCTAAGAAGAACGAGCCTGGAAGTAATTGTTAATTTTATATAAAGAGGGCCACCTGCCACGACCTAATCCACCATGGTGCTACCCTCTCGAATAACTTTTCACAAAAGCATATCTTTTAGCTTAGTTTAAATGTACTTTCAATGATGCTGGCAACTTATTGAGATTAACAGCTTTTTGGCATTCGGTTGCAAAATTATGCTTGAATTGAAGGCCTAGTCACATGCACTTGACAGTACTAGTTCAATAGCCCACCCTCTCCAAATACATAAATTACTTATTTGGTTGACATTATAAACTTCACTTCATATGCAATAAACTGCTTTCATTGAGATCTGTATGTATGCAAGAATAGTAATGAAAAAAAAATACTAATAATGTGTATTGATTATGTCATGTGACTGCATTTCGATTTTTCTAAAATTTATACTTTGTTTATGTAAGTTCTGTAGAATCATCAGAGAGACGGGTCAAAGGCTCACTTCCAACAACACCGATATTGTTTCTAACTTGGTTATTACCACATGCACAATTTGTCATGTGTGAAGTTTTATCACAAAAGGTCTCGGTATTAGTTGAAGTGAGGTTAAGATATTTAAACTCTTCTTTTCATAGAAATACGATCGATGTAGGATATTTCAACAAGTTGAATAAATAAGATCCAAAAACAACATAAGATACATGCGTTAGGTTTTCAACCCCTGATTGAAAAGACCGAACTATTTTACCACAAGGTAGTTCAATCCAACCCAAATAACTTAAAGAGTCCATAGCACAATACGATATACGACCTTTCTAACTGTAATGGTTGACCCTGTGATTCTCTTTCGTATAAATGCATCATGAGTTCACCTATGAGCAAGCACATAGTATACGTATATGCTCGGTGGCGGATGTACATTGAGAGTCTCACGACCACTTGAAGTCCAAGAAACATACATGTGAAGGCCTTCCGAGAACCTTTTGAATGTTTGGTACATGTCACTTTTATACCTAGTAATTGTTGATGTAATGCGTGCTAAACATATCTTAACAAATTCTCTCAATATCACTCATCAGATTATTTCGGCATATGTCATATACGTTGACATGTGCGCAACATAGTTTGCCGACGACAATAATCATACTAAGTGTTCAATGAAATACCTCAGTTATTAAACTGATTTTTTTTTTGAGTGCTTCGCTTTTTATTTCTATCTAGAAAACTTATACTTTAGCACTGGAACACCTTCAAAAAAAAAAATTAAAAAAAATTGTTGAATCCTAGATTCACCACTGCAATGCGAATGTCTGTAACCCTAAAAATGACAAGATAAGATTGCGGTTGATTTGATAATGATCGAGTGACATTGCTTCTTCGGCTCAAACCATTATTACACTGGTGGAGGCCTAATTAACAGAATGTTACATATGAACTACGAAGGAACATTTGCGTGCCCTTTGTTCGTGAGACATTGTTTTCTCTACCAAAATACACTTCTCCTGGTTGGAATTTGGAAATATATGTTGTGTACGGAGAAGGAGGAGCTTTCAAGGGAGGCAAGGAAATTGCAAGGTAACGTGTCGAAATCATGGGCGTTTCTAATGGTTTGGTGCAAATAAGGAAACTCCCGTCCCCTCCCTTTTACTCCTCTTTGGGTGCTTCTGGTAATCGTGTCAGCAAGTTTTGGCAGAGCTATGAATATGTGCACCACCACGTGTTTATGTGCAATTGAAGATTAAAGGCCTCGAGGGTTTTGTATCAGCTAGTTCTTAGTTTAGTGATATGTTGGTTTTCTTTTTTCTCTTTAGCAATGTATATAGCGTTTGAAAATGAGCGTACGTGTCAATATACCGTTAGATTTCTATACAAATTGTTTCAATTACACTTACGCATCCTGAAACTCAATTTGAGTCTTGCTTAAACCCGTTTAACTCAAGTTGTCTCACTTGAACTGTCAAAACTCTCCATCGAGTCTATTTTTAATGCCCTTGCCAAAGACTTTTGACTTCAAAATAATGGGGAGATGAGCTAGGTTGCTCAAGCAACACATGACGCAAATTGAAAGCCATATCATAAGTTGCTGGGCAGTTATGGTCGGCCCACCCCACACTTGTAATTCATGTGGGCTTACAACCATGTGAATCAAAACGAGAAAGTAGGAGCCTCATTTCTTCTTTTATGTTGGCGGGCACGAGTAGCAAATAATCCATTGAATTTCTGGTGGAGTAGTGAAATGCGTAGAGATCATAAAGAACACCAACGGCGAAAACACTCGTTTTTGTCTTATTTTCTGAAGTGGATTAATGTCATCTCCATTCTCTTACGTTGCACATCAATGTCATCGTTGACGTTAGCTCCGCCTAATTTTCTTTTTTACAGTATTTAAAAGGCTAATTATATTAACACCCCACAAATTGTTGAATAAACCACACAAACTTAATACACCCCACATTTGCTTTTTCACTTAAAAATTATCTTAATACACCCCACTTACTTTCTCATAATACCCCCACACCCCACATTCTCAATATACATCTTATATTTTGTACATACACCCCACATTTTCTTTACACCCCACATTTCTCAAATCTTATAACACTCATTTTTAATTTTCAGGGATTGAATCTAACCATATGAACTGTCACATCCCGGCCCGGGGCGATGGGAATATACATTTAAGGATCACTCCCCTGTGCGATGTGGGATGTTACATGAACACTAAAAGATGAATATGAATATAGAAGTTTAAATAATGCAGCAAACGCAAGATTAAATAATTATCGATGTTATCGAAATCACTAAAACAATGAAAACTATGAAGTCTTACCTCATGTGAAGCTCCTGAAACATCGATTTCGTGTTCCATTCGTCAAAAACAATTTTTCTTAATCAACATGTTTGATAGTTGAGAAGATAAATAATATGCTAAAAGTGATTTGGGATGTATTTATAAATCTTTATTTTTTTTAAACCTAATAAGGTCAAAATTGTCATTACATAGTGAAGTAAATAAGTCATTTAATATTAAATTTTAATGTGTGGTGTATTCAACATTTTGTGAGGTGTTAATATAAAAACTCTATTTAAAATTTAATATACGAGAAAAAAAATGCAAACTTTAATGTAAGAGAGTAGGCATCCTGCCCTCACCAACTAGTTTTAATTCATGCATGATTTAAAACAATTTAAAGAATAGTGGGTGTTGCTTTGCAATAAGTAATGCATGTCACGCCTTCATGATTGAAGACTCAGAATACTCCCATGCGGATTCATGTACATGATTATGATGGTATATGCTAAGAATGTTGTCTTGTGATCAGATACATGGGTGTGTGGGGTCCAAATTACTTTATCAACGTGATTATTCTTGAAAAAGAATTGGTCAAACACATCCCTGTCTGGAATTTGGGAGGGTGTGTGGGACCAAAAATGGAAAATTCTCATCGAGAGACAAATGGTCCACAAATGTTTGGAGACCCGGAGAAAAACAGCCAAAACTACAACCCCAAAGAAGACCGTGTTATTTTGCCCTCGTTAAGTTTTATTGGACTGAATTACCTAGCTAAGACGACTAGCTCGTGTTTGGTGCGAACATAGACTAACTTCAATGAGATTAAGTCCAACTTGCTCTGACTAAGTATTAGTTTAGTACTAAGATGCTTTTATAAAAAGTGAGTATAAAAAAAATTGATCTCAAAAAGATATTTGGTAAACACTTAAAAACAGCTTATTTTCACAGTTTTTTGTGAAAAAAAAACTGAAAACGTGAAGCAGCAAAAATGAGCTTATTCTCACATCACAGCAGAATCAGTTTTGTTTTTATCAAAACACAGCAATACCAAACCAGCCTAACGGCTCCACTAGGTTGGCTTAGCGAGACCTCCCGAAAGATATGGGATTGCTAATTCCGTCTGAGCTACATCGCTTGCACATGCATCGTCTGAGCGTCGTTTGCCAATCCCGTACGGACTTCGTCTTCCTCTTCGCTCTCTTCAACCTCTTGTGCGAAAAAGCTTCTGCTTTGTTTGTGAAATCAGATTTGGAAATGTCCTTTTCGTTCCACAAATCATCTGCGCCTTCCTTCATGAACCGATGGGCAAGTGCTGCTTGGGGTTCATCTGGTTGTGGCCGATTGCCGAATTCGAAAAAGAAAAGCAGAGCAGAGAAAGAACCATAAGTGTTTGGAAAGGAAAAGAAGAGGAAACAAAAAGGGAATGGAAGAAAAAGGAGAAGCAATTGTCGAAAGGTAACGTTAGGGAGATTAAATTTGTAGATCAAATTTTGTAAACAAAGAGACATGAAAATTTACTTAAGTATTGATCAACGTGATTTAATCTCTTTAGCATTACTTATTGTTGAATTCAAAAAGAAAGAGAAAAAAAAAATCCCAGCATTTGGAAAAGAAAATAAGAGGAAGCAAAAGGGAAAAGAAAAAGAAGGAAAGGTATAGAGAAGAGAGCGAGAGTGAATTAAAAATATAAAAAATACTTGTATCTCAAAATTAATTTACGATTTAGTCTGACACTGCACCAAATATTCTATTATTCTTGTACTACTTAGTTCATGTCAAGTCAATTCAGCTTAGTCATTGAAACTAGTCCAGTCATGAAATAATCTGGTGCAACAAATACACCTTAAGTTTATAAGCCTCAGTGCGGAGTTAGAATTTTTAAATAAAAGAGTCAAAATTTAAAATAAAAAAAAAAGATTTATTGGACAATTTCGTTGAGCACCTGGTAGGAATATGTCGATTTTTGCCAACATTAAATATATGCTTATATCAACATATGTACAGAGCCTAGTTTTTGTTTAAAATTTTAGGGGCTTTTAGATCCAGGTCCAAAAACATAGAGTGTTTTTAGGAATTACTCCAGTTATATAATTATATGCTTATATCAACATATGTACAGAGCCTAGTTTTTGTTTAAAATTTTAATAATTTTAATTTATAAAAACTTAAAAGTACAACTAACATCCTATTAACCATAATGTAATTTCATGATATATGAATGCACATATGTATTAAACATAACGTACCAATGATTTGGTACATAATTGTTACATATACAACCCTTATTTTGATATAGGTTTGTATTTTGATACGTTAGAGGTTACGAATTTTGGTACGTCATTTAAACCTTGATTACAACCTTCCTTTCAACCAATTAACACACAATTTCAATTTTAATTACCAAAAAAGAAATACGCCAACTTCAATTATTATTTTATTTTTTAGCAAATGAAACAAGAATTTACACTCCGGAAAGGTATTTGAGCATTGGACGTCTGGTGCTTGAGCGAATGCTCTTAATCAATTAAGATACAAATCACTTATAGTGTAATCTGTTAATAATTTTAAAGGAAAACTAATGAAAATGACTTGAAAACTTGAGTTTTAATGATAAAGACAAAATAAAGGGTAAAATGAATAGTACCAGGTTTGACTTTTTAGCGTAAAAATGTGATTTTTCGTTAAAGTAAACAATACCGCGGACTTTTCATTAAAACTCCCTAATTTTAATTGATTTTTTCGTTAAATTTCCATCAAATGTAGAGATAAAATGTATTTCTCCTCACTATTGAAAGAGGATCCAAACACTGAAATTCGGATTTTGACTTTTTGGAAAAAGGGGAAGGATCATCAAGTACTTGTGGCTTTTGAAGAAGGACTTGAATTGTCTGTTCTTCCCATCTCATACTATTCTCATACCCTCCTATATTATGTGGTCACGATTAAACCACGTCAACATTTTATATTGATTTTTTTATAAAAATAATAAAACAAAAAGCAATTGGAATATAAAATATTGACGTGGCTTAATCGTGATTACGGAAATAGGAGGACATGGGGAGGGTATGAAATAGGGAGGGCTGACAATCCATATCCTTTGACGAAAAGGGCGTTTAAGGAGCAGCAATTATCATTGTCACATACGAGAAATTTTTAATTATGACATAAACACAAATAGTACATCACATGTTTTAATAAGAATGGTAGAAAATTTTATTTTTTAACTTATTAACTTTTTAGCACACATATTCTATCATTTGTATAATAACACATGATATATCACCCCGTATACATGTCACACTAAAAAATCTCTCCGCAGCTACAAGGTTGGATGGGGTATTGGAAAAAGATCCTCCTGGTTGGAAAAAACCTCTCGAAAGGACTTTTATGGTCCACAAATATCTAATGACCCATAGAAAAGCTGCCAAAACTAAAACCCCACAAAAGATCACAAGTCCATGTGTCGACAGGGAGGAGTCAGAATTTTAAAATAAAAAAGTCAATAATTCAACAAAAAAAAATCTTAATGAATTATTTCGTTGAGCACTTAATAAGAATATGTTGATTTTTGCCAACACTAGATGGAAGTTTATGTCAACATATATTAACAACTAACAATTATTATGATATGTAGAGACTATTTTTTATTTAAACTTTTAATAACAATTTTTATTTAAGTAACATTAAATAAAAACTATCATTAAAATTTTAGGAATACAACCTTTAATAGGATATATTTTTGTCATTTAGTATTACGGTATAATGGTGTGAAAGGCTTTAGGTTCAATTCTTGCCAAAAGCGAATTTGAACTACATTATTGTCAGTCAATTGTGAGGCTATGCCACCCACTCCCCCTTAGTGTAGACCTCATAATGGGCTAACAATAATGCGGTTCAAATTTGCCTTTGACAAGAATCGAACCTATGACATCTCACTCACAAATGAAGAGAAATATCATTAGACCGTAGTATTAAGTGACATATGATATAAATGCACATATGTACATGATATATGACATGAATGCACATATGTAATTAACATAACGTACCACTAATTTGTTACATTAATACCCTAATTTTGGTAAGTATTAGTATTTTTGATGCGTTAGAGACTACTAATTTTGGTACGTCATTTAAGCCTTGATTACAACCTTCATTTTCAACCAAGGGATCACACAATTTCAATTTTAATTACAAAAATTAAAAAATTAAAAAAAAAAAAAAAAGACACCAACATCAATTATTATTTTATTTTTTTACAAACAATAGGATAATTTACACAACAAAAGAGAATTTAACATAGAATCTCAGGTGTACGAGGGAATGCTCTTCATCAATTAAGATACAAGTCACTTTCAATTACTGAAAGAAGGAAAGGAAGTATACTAACCAAAGCAAGATTATGAGGAGGGAAAATAGCAAGCACTAACGAATCTCTGATCTCTTCTTAGTCACTCTTGACCAAGAAAAATTGTGGCCACCAACTGTTTGAGGAAATGACCAGCACAACTCCCATGCTAAATACCCACCAATTACACCAACTTCTTTCTCTCTCTCTCTCTCCCCCTCTCTCTCTCTACAATGGCCATGACTACCTTAACCAAGAAGTTCAACAACCATATCTCACAGAAACAGAGCACTCAGGATCACAAGTACCCATGGTGGTTTTCACCAGAAACAGGAATTTATTGCAGTAAACACCCAGAAATTACCCTCCCCACATACTATTTTCTGGATGTTGTCACCTTCATCTTCTCACACCAGCATACCGGGGTTTCACCTGCCCTCATTGATTCCTCATCTGGGTCCTCGCTTTCTTACTCCCAGCTCTACTCTTTTGTCAAATCATTTGCCTCCGGCCTCCGGCAAATGGGGATTTCACAAGGTGACGTTGTTCTGTTCCTTTTGCCGAATTCCATTTATTATCCCATTGTTTTCTTGGGAGTTTTGTACGCTGGTGCAATTGTCACGACGATGAATCCTCTCAGCAGTGTGGGGGAAATCAAGAAACAGGTTGGCGATTCGAAAGCGTGTCATGCCTTTACTGGACTTGAATACGTTGGTAAACTACAAGCATTGGGTGTTCCTGCAGTTTTGGTTCCGGAAAATGCAGTTTTGGATTCGAAGAATGAGGCTTTTTCGGTTTTTTATAAGCTTGTTAATGGTAATGTTGGTTTGGCTCCAAGACCAGTGATTAGGCAGCAAGACACCGCGGCGATAATGTACTCTTCCGGGACTACTGGTGCGAGCAAAGGTGTTATGATCACACACAGGAATTTCATAGCTGCAGTGGAGCATTTCGTGCGGTTTGAGGCTTCACAGTACGAGGGTTCGAGTTTGAGCAATGTGTACTTGGATGTTCTGCCGTTGTTTCATATTTATGGGTTGTTGCTTTTCGTGATGGGGTTGTTTTCTTTAGGATCAAGAATTGTTGTGATGAAGAAATTTGATGTCAGTGAGGTGGTGAAAGCAATTGAGAAGTACAAAGTTACACACTTTCCGGTTGTTCCGCCGATTTTAACAGCATTGACAGCAAAAGCTAAGGATGGTTTGGCCAAACAAAGTCTCAAGAGTTTGAAGCAGGTTTCATCCGGAGCAGCCCTTTTGAGCGCGAAATCAATAGAGGACTTTGTTCGGACTCTTCCTCATGTCGATTTGATTCAGGGTTATGGAATGACTGAGACCACGGCAGTAGGAACTCGCGGTTTCAACACCGAAAGCCTTAAAAAACCCTCTTCAATCGGGCTTTTAGCTCCAAACATGCAGGCCAAAGTGGTGGATTGGAAAACAGGATCCCCTCTGCCTCCCACAAGCAGCGGTGAGCTGTGGCTGCGCGGGCCAGGGATCATGAATGGATACTTGAACAATGCCGAGGCAACAATGTCGACAATTGATGAAGAGGGTTGGCTGCACACAGGGGACATTGTGTACTTTGACGAAGACGGATACTTAAACCTACAAGACCGGCTTAAAGACGCGATCAAATACAAGGGGTTTCAGATTGCACCGGCGGATTTAGAAGGCGTGCTGATCAACCATCCTGAGATACTTGATGTTGCAGTGGCAGGTGTGGTGGATGAGGAAAGTGGAGAGATACCAGTGGCATTTGTGGTGAGGAAGCACGGAAGTCAAATTTTGGAGGATAACGTGATGGATTTTGTGGCTGCACAAGTTGCTCCATACAAGAAGGTGAGGAAGGTGGTTTTTACAGATTCGATTCCAAAGTCTGCAGCTGGGAAGATCCTAAGAAGGGAGCTTAGGAAGGTCCTGACCTCTAGACTCTAAGACTAGCTAGTTCATTTGTTTAGCAAAATGGCTCTAAATTTGGACACTTTGAAAGCATTGGAAAACCGAAAAAGATAGATTTGTTAATTGTTGTTACTCTAGTTTTTACTATTACAGTTTATATATTTGTAGATGAACAAAGCACAAAAAATAATATGATTTGAGATTCTTGCATCCAACATTTGTGATTATCTTAATATTGAAACTCTTAGGCCATCTTCAATCGAGAGCCAAGGGGCTTATTATATTTTTTTATTTTTTTTGCAAAAATCCATCTTCAATGGTGGACTAAATAGAATCGTGTAAAAGATTTCGAGCTAAAGGATTGCTGGGCTGGCCATATGCGGCTTAAATGTTGATGAAATAGAACAATTTTCAAGTTTTTTGGAAGTGAAAAGATGATTGACGAAATATTAACGTAATAATAATGGCGTAATGATTGAAGATTGACAATATCGATATTCAAGTGTTGACGAGTAAAGGACAACTTCGCCTTTTCGTGTCCCAAACATTTCGATTATTTGAGCAATTCACAAAATGAGTCCAGTTTTGAAAAATCACATTATAAGAGTTCTAATACTGACCATTTTTTTTATTATTGAAGGATCGGGGAATCGAATTGGACCGCGATTTCACAAGACGAATGTTGTTTAACGAATAACGAGCTCAAAATTTAATCTTAAGCATGTGGACTTGTTTGTTTAGTGATTAAAATGTTTTTCATATCTTAAGTATCATACTTTGTTATCATGAGAAAAACATTGGAAAATAATGTATAAACAATCAAAAAACCAATGTGACAATTGGAAAATATTAAAGGGCGTTGCCCATCAGAATACCTAAACCAATGTTGAGCAATAAAGAAATAAGAAATGGGAGAAGATAATGGCTCTAAATTGGACACATTGAAAGCACTGAAAACCAACCAAGATACACATATTTAGCTTGGGCCAAATTTTTTTGGTGGTCCGTGCGGTGACACGTCATTTTCAATGTCACTCTTGTCTTGAAAAAATTGTAAATTAATTTTTTGTGATGAGGTTTGTTAGCAATTGAGGTTTAAACACAAACTTCCGTCAGTCTTTTGTTAAACAAACTCATGTAACTATCACGTGGAATGGCCAAATTCGTTATTTCAATTCAAATTACATCGTATGCCATGAACATTTAGTATAACTTAAGGTTTTATCACGAGAGCTTAGGCCATCTCCAACCGAAGGGTCCAGAGGGCCAGATGGCTGAAAATAGCCCTAAAATCGTCTCCAACCGAAGGCTAGGCCAGAGGGCTCGAGAATCTGGGAGGGCCCCACGGGATCGGAGAGGGCTGGAGGGCTGGCTGCTTTCGGCCAGCCAGCCAGCCCCGGGCTGGCTATTTTTTTTTTAATGTTTCTCATTTCTGTCGGTTATAACCGACAGAAATAACAATTTGAGTTTAAACTTCCAACGGCTAGCGCCACTAGCCATTGTAAACCTTTTTTTTTTTTTTATGAATTTAAACCTTTTTTTTTCTTTTTTTTTCTATAACTTCCTAT
This sequence comes from Malus fusca, assembly GCA_035220775.1. NCBI lineage: Eukaryota > Viridiplantae > Streptophyta > Magnoliopsida > Rosales > Rosaceae > Malus > Malus fusca. The sequence continues at coordinate 4,737,927 of CM069072.1, read as the reverse complement.
AACTTCTATTTTACAAAATTTGTTTCAATTTTTTTTAATTCTATTTTTTTCCTATAACTTATATTTTACAAAATTTGGTTCATATTTTTTTCATATAACTTCTATTTTACAAAATTTGTTTCATATTTTTTTTAAATTCCATTTTTTTCCTATAACTTCTATTTCACAAAATTTGTTTCATATACAACATTAAATTAAATTAAGTAACATGAAACAACATTAAACAATATGAAACAACATTAAATAACATTAACCAACATAAAAATTATACAACACTAACCAACATGATTTTTAAATAAAATTAAGTTGTAGTTTTTAAATAATAAATTATGTTTGGCCCTATGACCCTTTGGCCCTCGGTTGGAGACGGTTTTTTGTGACAGGGCTAAAACGAGCCCTCTGGCCCTCTGGCCCTCGGTTGGAGACGGAGGCAAATATGCCCCTGTGCTGTTCATTAAAATATTAATATCTTGGAGAATCTTGGAGGGCCGGAGGGCTAAAACGAGCCCTCTGGCCAGCCATCGGTTAGAGATGGCCTTATGTAGCTGGTCAAAGCACAAAACCAAACATGAGGTGAAAACCTTGGGATTCAAAATGTCTTCTAGTTTTAAGAGCGTATTTATGTGTTTATTGATTAGATTTATTTTCATGTTAGCATACAAGTGTTAGGTCAGCTAGTCATAATAGTGTTAATACTTTTCGGTTTAACTTTGATCTTCCGATTAGAGGAGACTGTTTATAATTCTCGTATAATAAGTTGAGTTATTCCTCATATTATTAATTGATTTTATGGTAGAACCTCAACTCCCTCTTGAAATCATGGTAGGTTGTGAAGCCCAACGACCACACATGCTCATTAGTCACTTCGTTTGTATTGTCCACAAGTTAGGCTTGAAAATTTACGTGTCCCACTTCAATAAAAGAAAGAACCTTACGTATGCTTACAAGTAAATTAAACTATTTTTTCTATTGCTAATTGTTTATATAATGGAGGCGTAACTTCCTTCCCCTTCTATATCCTAATTATGAAAATCATCTGCCAAAGTTAAGTACCATCATTTGTCAATTGTCATGGGAAAAAGATTTTGAAATTTACAATTATAAACAAAGAAAAACTAATCAAAAGAACTTGAAAATTTTGAGTTTTAATGATAAGGACAAAATAAAGGGTAAAATGAATAGTACCAGGTTTGACTTTTTAATGTAAAAATATAATTTTTCGTTAAATTAAACAGTACCGTGGGCTTTTCGTTAAAACTCTCTTTTAAACAATGAGTGTCGTTGTTGGCCATTAAAATGACTGAACTCTAAACCAATGTGCGTAATATAAAATAAATAAATGTGAAAACGACATGAAAACATGTGCGTTTTTTTGTTGGGCCGGCAAAAACAACGTGTGAAACTTGATGTTTGCCGAAAGCTTTAACATTTCCATGGGCTTTTCTTGTTGCTTTATCTCATCCTTAATGTGAAATTGTAGCTCCATCGCTAAAAGCAGTTATACTTATACACTATAGTGCGAGTGTCATTTCTTTCGATTTTCTTTCTATTTAATAATGAATTAATTGGTGAGTTTGTTTGACTATGAGACATTCCGGATTCGATACTATGAACTAATGAGTTTGGTTGACTGTGATTACGAACAGGTAAAATTTCTCATAACCTCTCTGCGTCCGAAAAAAATGGATAATCGTGATGCCACTAGTTGTCCCTTTTGGGCACAAGGAAAATGAGTTCCAACCGCTAACCACGTGTGTATGCGTGAAATATATTCTTCTCGGCAGACCATGTGGCACCATGTTGCAATAACCGATTGAGCTTACGGTCCAATCCAGCGAGACCATGTTGCACCATGTGTCAACACTCAATTACGTGTGAATTGCCGGCACATCCACCTCAGCAACGGCTGCAACTTATATGTTTTTAGAATTTTCACGACTGACGGATTACCGACCTTCATTTGAAAACGAATGACAGGGAGTTTCTACTTTGTAGAATACAATGGGTGTGGGGCTTACTACCTTATTTTTTTCAATTACATTTCATAGAATACTTGCTGCGCACCTGCCGAACAAGGATTTGGATCTTATTTGACTCCTCTTTATGAGAATTCTAGAGATTCTTACATTTTATGAGCTCACTGTAAATTATTTTGAATTTTTTTTTATATAAAATTAAACACAAACGGTACCTAATAAATTTTGACTGCACGATGTACGATAAATGGATAGAATGTATGGATCTCTAGGATCCTCATCCGCTGAACAAGGCTCCTTTTAAGTCAAACGGAATTACCAGTTCCTATGTATACTGATTTATTGAATCGTTCTCACTCTCCTTCCCGTATGATTGTCATTAGATTAGTTAAAATTTCAAGATTCGTGTTTTTAACCAATTATACCAAATTAATCTAATTGTGATCATAGGTGGGAGGGGTACTTTAGGGGTGTGACGAAAGCTGCACTATAATTTTCTTTTTGATATATGAAAGACTAAATGGTTTTCAAATGAAATGAAAATTAGATGACCTATAAACAGTGACTTAAAAATAAAATATTAAAGATTATATGACACACCCCGACCGAGATCAAGGCATGATGGCCGTCACGTGAGAGTGACGTAGCCATGTGCACAGTGCGGAAGCGATGATGATAAGAATTATACGAATAATTGAAAACCAAATTACTGGAGTGCACTACTAAACAGAAAGTGATAGGAGGTAGTTACAACAGTAAACACTCCTAATCAGAGCATAAAGTCTAGGTGCAGTCCAGTAGGACAAGTACTAGTTATACAGTACCAAGAATGTCCTACTATTATCTAGATAAGTCAGAACTGCCGACGTCCTCGAGCCACCAACAACAAGCTTACTTAAAACCTGGAGGGGCGCAAAACAGAAAACGTGAGTAGGCAAAAACAAATGTTTTACAAAATCATTTCATTTATCAACATATCTAACCCCTTACTGTAAAACATGCATAATTTTCCCAGAATTAAGATATAAGCATATACATATATATATATATATATATATCTGAAATCATATCAATTCAGTTCATGCTTCACATAATCATATTCATATGTATATATGCCATGCCAAGATATAATAGAGTAAACAATTCAGGTAAGAATAATTTCATAGAAATGTGATATGTTAGCCGGAACTCCTGTGGTAGTCTGTACGGCTGAATTCATAGCTTAAACTCAATCTAGCCGGAGTCACTACCATGACCTATACGGCAATATACTGCACATAAGTCGGAACCACTGAAAATGGTCTGTACGACAAGATTGGGTGAAATATAATTATGCTCAATTCTATTCTCTAATAATAGCCGGGCTATAAATCGCTAGTCACCTACGAGTCGGAACCATAATAAGGTTTGTACGACAAGACTGTGCACTTAAGTTGGATCCAATATGAGTATATAATGCGGGAGGTGACGTAAATAAACAGGCATGTACTTCATATCTCTGGCTAATTCACAATCACCCTAGGTGCAGTTTTATAAGCTCAACATTACTTAATCACATATCACATCATCAATGATTCACATAACCAAACGTAACTTACCTGAACTTACCTGTGCCTCTACAACACCACATTTATATATATATGCAACCATGAAATGCGTATTCAAAATATAAAAGCCTTTGGCATATTATTTCAAAGCATACTTTCCTTAAACTGCATTTCTGGGAAATATATCAAGTATATAAAGATATACTGAAAACAAAAGCCCACTCACTGGTATGTCGAAGGGTCATAGCCCTCGAGTCGCCTGTGGATACACTCGTCCTCGGGATAGGCCTCACCTATATGCGAATTAACTATAAAAACGTTATTTTAAAGCACATATACAAAACTAGCTAATAACTTCTCATACATTGCTCAATTTGGGTATATGAATATACCACAGTGATCTACACAACCTCACGAACATTTTGATATTTTTAGAAAAATTTATCTATGACTCACGCGCCATCACGCGCCGGGGAGGGCACGGCCTCACGCGCGGCCCACGCGCATCGTCTTCAACCTCCAGACGCTGAAACTGTGTCACCGGCGCTGGATTCTGGGCAGACCTGCAACTGCCAATTTCTCACTCGTTTTTGCACCATTTTTCACATATTTTATACCAAAATGAAGCTCTTAACTTGTAGAACACAATCATACTAATTTAAAGTTCTAAAAGTCACGGAATCTCACCGGAGAATTCCAAGAAAACCGGCCAAACTTCGCCCACATGATCCTGACTTCCAAAACCTTCAAACGAAGCACTCCGAGCTTCCTTGGGACCTCACTAAGCTCGCTATGAGCTTGGATTGTCCTAAAACATAACCATTTAAAAGTTCGTGAATAGTGCTCAACTCGGAGCTTGAATTTTCAACGTGATATCGAACGAGTTCTTACCTGAAATGGGTACCTTTGAACTCGTATGGTCCTCACGAACACAATGGTACCATTTTCTTCCTCGATCAGTGAGGTTTGAGTGGTCCTTGGTGTTTGTCCGTACAAGAAGAAGGAGAGAGAAAGTCCGAGAGATAGAGAGAGAACACGGGAGGGAAGAGAGAGATAAAGTAATGTGGATGTGTGTGTGTGTGTGGTCCAATCTACACACCAATCACAACTAACCAAGGTTTAGTTCTCATTGGCCCCAAAAACTTAGGAAAATAATATATTGTTCCACTTCTAAAACCATGTCACATACGACTCATCTCAACGCCCAAGGGCATTCTAGTCTTTTCACACCTTCGATGAAAGTATTTCGGAACGGGCTGTGACAATATCTTCAAACTTTTCTAGGATTTTAATTTATTATTATATTCCGAATTATATATTTATTAGCAAAAGTTATATTTTATAACGAAAAAAAATTATCTACATATAAACAAGAAAAAGATAGTGTAGTGGTTACTCAGCACATGCCCAATATGAAAGAATAGCTGAAAATAAATCGTAATTACAAAATATGAGCAAATAGGAGCTCGAACCCGTCATGTTCAGTCTTGCTCACCTCATATTTTGATAAAATAAACCATAAACTAAACTTAATACATTTTAATTGATCACAACGTATCTAATCCAACCCACCAAATGAAGCCGTAGACTAACCGTTATCCTTATTAGCAGGATGTCCCTGTTTTAAAACAACCAGTCATAACCTCTTCTCTATCTCATCCTCTATTGTTATACCTTTTCTAAGCAAGTTAATTAAACTGCCAGTAGATTTCCCAAACTCAAAGCCATCCACCGATTTGGTTAATTAATGGTGATTTATTTAATTAATGATAATGCTTACATAAATCTAAGTCAAATCTCAACTGGTGAGGCTTTACTTACGTTGTTAGACACATCACATGCTTATTTAAGGATTTTTTTACTTGCATTGTTCCCTATGATTGCGATGAGTTGATGTGGTTTTTTTTAATTGAGATTGGAATTTTTGTTCTCTTAATATTTAAGTTTGGATTTCACTATAAATTGTCGATTGTACGGTAGTTTATTAAGTATTTTTTTCATTGAAATAATTTTTTTTTATCAAACGATATTATCTATACTAAAGGGATGGCGAAGTGGGCTAAGCCTCAAAACATGCTAGTAATATTGCAGTTAAATTCGCCTTTGACGAAAATCGAACATAAGACCTCTCACTTACAAGTGAAGAGAAATACTACTAGATCGTAGTACTAAGTGGCATGAAACAAAAGATTTTTAAATGGTTGATTTTAATTAGAGGAGTTTTGATATAAGCGCCTCATTTTTTATTTTCTAGATAAATTAACACAGCTTTTATTCGAGTCACAATATGGTCAAAGAGTATATAGTTATACATTTTAGATTTTACATCAAAAGTTGATAACAAAGTACTAAAAACATACTCATTCATTCTCCGTCTATGTTATCAAGTCGAACACCTTCATTTATACACTAGCATGGTGTCCAGTTTTAACAAAACAATAATATGTGTAAAGAAATTTAACACATAATATTGTACTATTGGATTATAAAGCTATAAATCCCTTTTTATGTAACTTGCTCACCACTATATCATCAAAAGATGGACTGAATGAATTAATTTTCCCAATCCAAGTCTCAAATTTGGACAAGGCTCCCCTCTTTTTTTTCCTCCCATCCCTCCCTTCATGTTTGAAGGTTCAAAATTTCATCTTATTTTATCATCTTTGAAGAGAGAGAAAGAAAAAAAAACAATTGTGAAAGGAGGGGCAACCGAAATGGAAATCGAGTGTTTTGTAGTTTAAAAATGCTGCATCTCGTCTAAATCATAACTTGTCAGGACTATTCAGAGTGCGTTACTTGGTTTGGACAGAAAGGGCAGGGAGGGAAGGCAAAAATGGAGGGAGAGAATCCCCATCCCTCAGATTCATCCGTGTATTCATCCCATCCTACCACGTACCTTTTCTTTCCTTTTTTGCTGCAAAACCTGAGAATATGGTTACCTTGGACACGAACCCTTGCCCCGGTTTCCACACGTAGTCAACCCCTATCCTCCTTATTAGCAGGATGTCATGTCCCTGTTTTAAACAACCAGTCATAACATAACCTCTTCCCAATGTACCTCCTCATCCTCAATTACTTCACGACTGATTCAGCTATTCGTTATTTCCTTTTATAGATGAAATTCTAGCTTCGTCATTAAAAATAATTATATTTATATATTGGAATTTGAGTTTTGAGTTTTATCTCAGTAAGTTTTATTTTTGTTAATAACTAACTATCTAACTCACTTACGTTTTCGCTTTATTAAAAAAATTATCGTAATTCGATCACAAAAAAAATAATCATAATTTTTTACAAAATTGCTTTTTTTGTCGGCTAAAAGATCTGATTATCTTGTTGGTATTCCATTTTTTTGCCAGATTGGGTACTTACTACTTATCCAAGGATGAGGATCTACTCCAGATCCCTTTTGTGGGGATCTTAGAGATCCTCACATCATGACCGTTCATCGTACATCGTGCGGTTAGTTTTCGTTAGGTACTATTTGTGTTTAATCTTAAATAAAAAAATTCAAAATAATTTCTGGCCGCACGATGTATGATAAACGGCTAGAATGTGAGGATTCCTAGGATTTCACAATTTGGATCCGAATGGGATCCAAATTCCTTATCCAAACCAGGACACATGTTGTGTAGTCAGAAATATATCATTCTCAGTCAGTCCCTACTCCCTCAGTCATCATCCAAACCCACTTCCAAGGAAAATGATCCTCTCCGGATCCCTTCCACCTAATCCTCCTCATCAAACAATGTGGGCCCTTGAAATTTGATCTAACGGCTAAAGTTCTAAAGTTATTATAACTTTTAAAGTGGGCTCGTATTTTTAGCCATTAAATCAAATTTCAAGGGGCCGGATTGTTTGATGAGGAGGATTAAGTGGAAAGGATCCGGAGATGATCCCTTTCCCACTTCCAATAACCGATTGAACTTACGATCCAATCCAGCAAGGCCATATGGCACCATGTGTCAGAACTTAATCACGTGTCATTTGCTGGCACATCCACCTCAGCAATGGCTGCAACTTAGAATGGGATTTGGATCCCATCCTATCCAAATTGTGGGGATCATAAGGATCCTCACATCCTAGTCATTCATCGTGCATCGTGCGGTCTGAAATCATTTGTTTTTTTTTATTTAAAATTAAACACAAATAGTACTTGACGAAAACTGACCGCACGATGTATGATGAACAACTAGGATATGAGGGTCCCTATAATCCTCACAAAGTAGATCCGGAAAAGATCATCTTCCTTTAGAATGTTCACAGTTGACAGATTACTAACCTTCATTTGAAAACCAATTACACACATAGTTTGTACTTAGTACAATTCAATGGGGGGCTTTCACACAGTTTCGATGGATGAAAGATTGATTCTTTGAGAATCCTTCTTTTCTTTAAACGAACAGAGATAAAATTAAAACTCGTTTGGATGTGCTTTTAAAATGATTGAAAGCGATTTTAGAAGAAATGTTTTTGGGTTCAAAAGCACTTAAAGTGCTTCTTGGAAGAAGCACAAAAGTACTTTTTACAAGAAGTATCAGTTTTGTACTTCTTCTAGGAAGCACTTTAAGTGTTTTTTCATGATTTACTAACATTTTTACTAAGGATTGTTTCTAAAAATATTTTCATCAAAAGTGTTTTCAATCATTTTAAAAAGACATCCAAACGAGCTCTTAGATTGATTCTCTAAATGCTTTTCTAAATATTCTTTAATGCCCCGAATTTCATGGTTGTGCTTGAATCGTCATTCACTTCTATCGAAAATTACAGAAAGTACAAAATAAATTTGATGAAAATATGTCACCAATATTCTAGTTTAAACTAATTTTATACATTTTTAAAGAAAGTTTGAATTAGGCACTTAATATTATATATTATATTTATACATAAGCGTTCTTATCGTAGATAATAAATTCAATTATAAATTATTATTGCTAGTCTATTTAGTTAGATTAGCGCAAATTCACCACTCTTATTTCATATATCGCTATACTAATAACAATAAGATTCAAATTTAAAATGTATACTATGTACCTGCACTAGTAGATACTCTTTTTCTTTTCTACATATATAGCAAGTTAAAAACAAAATAAAATCGATTTTCAACGTAAGTGCGTACATACTAGAAAGTAATTCAAACTCGAAGAAGAATATATGAATTAACACAACTGTTGTTCGAGTCACCATGTTATCAAAAAGTGTACGGCTATACATTGTAAATTTGATATCAAAAGTATTAATATCTGAACACTCAATCACATCATTTATTCTTCGTCCATCATATCAAGTCACACGCATTCATTTACCCGTCCTCGTGACGCACACTCACAATAAAACATTTCAAAATTTTTAGACACATAACAATATATTATTTGATCAGAATGTTATATATTTGTTTTATGTAACTTGCTCACGTAATTAAAAGAAATGGATTCTATGAATTAAATTTCTATTTATATAGGGTAATGTTATTCACACATTCTTTTTTACCTCATACGGAACCTTATTAAGTTTCATCATTCTTCAATTTGTTCGACCAGAAGGCAATAAATTGAAGGAGGTTTGTGAGAGTAAAAATGAATCTATGGACAGCACAACCCTACATACATCCATCCTTCCACGTTGGATATGTTCTAGAACATTTTCTTAACTTTTTCGCTGCAAAACCCAACAGTATAGTTATCTGGGACGCGAACCCTTTGCCCTACTTTCCACACGTAGTCGACAAACTTATCCTCATTGGCAGGGAGGATACCCCTTTTTTTTCTTTTTCTTTTTAATTTTTTTAATTTGTTAAACGATAGTTTTATTAGATTAAATAATCGAAAGAGTTCAAATCTTACATCAAAATTTATAAACCACATTCTTCTTTGCTACTATGATAGAGACAACCAGACATAACATTTTCTCAACATATCTCATCCTCAACTTTTTGTACCTTTCTTAAGCAAATTAATTACTTGCTTTTTTCCCTTTTTTTTTTTGGTCAAAAACTTGCTTTGTTCCTGTTGACCCTAAAAACTACCAAACCTACGTGGCGCGCAGGCCGAGTAACTAATAAGCTAATTACGTCATTCGGTTGTATGCGGGGCGTGCCAACTCGTCAGCCGAGCTCGGCCGAGGAGTAAAATTTGTTGATGTTGCGTTGAGCGCGCTGCTGACTTCTTGATCTTGCGACTGCGGCCGAGGAAGGAACATGCCTCGGCCTTCAGGTTCTAAAGCTTGAAGACAAAGCTACTAGTTCTGCGAAGTTCACAAATCGTCGGCGCCGGATTCGGTCACCGTAATTATATTCGTAAGAGTATAAGCACGTCGAATTGACACCAGAGTATAGGGACACAAGTATTCAAAACAAATATATGTCTTGATTGTGAAAGTGGTTCGGCCGTCAGAATGCCGAACTCTAAAACCTACTTGCGAATAACCAATCATAAACAACTTGGCGTTCGATGTGCCGAGCCTAGTAACTCGTAACACCTCACTTCGCCAAGGAGGCTAATGAGATGACCTCTGCGGATAAGGATTCGAAAATCCTTCTCGACCAAGACTTGGATAGATAACCAACCGGCCTTGTCGCAGTGCTGTTTATCCAAACTGAAGGTGCTTCACGGTCGGCTGATTCTACGGCAACAGTGTTGTTTATCCAAACTGAAGGTGTTGGCGAAAAAAGGAAAACAAAAATCTCAAGGTTGTTGAGAGGTTTCGCGTAGAGCGAGAGAATGCGCATGGCAATTTGTGTGTTCAATTGGAGGGGCTTGTTTCGATGTCTTCCCTCCCTATTTATAGCAGCCAACCTGTATTGAATCCCAATCACTCCCGGATTAGAACTCATTTCCCTGATTCAACTTTATCTCGTCCAATCCTACTCCTACTAGGACTTTGAACATAACTCGTTATCATGTTGTATTCAATTCCAGCATCCTAATCCTGTCGAAACTTCTTCTCATGATAGGACTCATCCACATCCCTAATTCCCCGATAGGATATGGCCAATCTCGACTGCGCGGCCCATAAGCTAAATAACCCCCAACGACACATATACACGGTTTCTGGGCCGAGAAGAATTCTAAACTCGGCCCAACCAACACTGGGCCGAGAACAATTCTAAACTCGGCCCAAAACAATATTTTTGGGCCCAAACAGTTCCCTAAGGTACCGTTTGGTACGTGGGATGGAACGGAATGGGACGAAGCGTTCCGTCCCACATTTGGTGCGCCTAAAACGGGTGGAACGCGTTGTTCCACGGGATGAATTTTGGGTGAATTTTCGTTCCACCTCACCCCCTGGAACGACTCGTTCCACATCCGTGGAACACAAAATTATAATCCGTCTCCTTCTTCCTCCTTGTTTCCATCCGAGTGCATCTTTGCTCCCTTTCCGTTCTGTCCCGTCCTGTCCCGTTTCGTCCCGTCCCATTCCGTTTCATCCCGTCCCGTCTGCATACCAAACGATACCTAATGATTGCGATTAGTGGATGTGTTTTTTTTTAACTCAGGTTGGAATTTTTGTTCTTAATATTCACTGTGAAATGTTGATCTTACCGTACTTTATTATTATTATTATTATTTTCAATGAAACAAAAAATGTGATAATATTATGTATTTTGATTTGGTTTGTGATAGATTTTGTCAAATTAATAAATAAATTTTAAAGTGAATACATGTAAAAGCACTTTGTCTTGTCCCTTCGGGGACATCAGTTAAAATTGGAATACAGAGAAACACTTTTGTCTTCCTGAATTGTGGTTGAATAGTAAAATTTATTTGTTTCCAATTAGAAAACTTCAATCTTCAAATTAAAGAAGGGGTGTGATATCCACACACACCCCATTTTACTTCTTACACACCTTTTTAATTTTCGGCCGTCGGATTGAATGAATTGAAGCAGATCAACGGACATAAGTTAGCAAGAGGCGTGTGAGAAGTAAAATGGGGTGTGTGGATAGTACACCCCATTAAAGAATTATGCAAGGTTTTTGAAGAAGAGTATGATATTTCATTCGTTGATAAAAGGACATTACAAATATAATTCGGTCCCAAAAAGGTCCTTGCAAACTTGGCCTAAAAATATTACAATAAAGCATCACTAATCGCAAAACAATGAGTAGACTTTAGCGCTCGTCCGAGCTCATCGGGAACCGCATGATTACGATCAATAAAATTGTTGAACTTCTTGTCAGAGGGAGATCATGTGAGAACAAAATGTCAAACTATAAATTGGGACCAGGCGTACGATGCCCATGGGTCGATCGCACCACCTAATCACCACCATGATGTGAAAGTGTAGCTTTATCGCATCCTTAATGTGAAATTGTAGCTCAATCGCTAAACGCAGTTATACTTATGCACCATAGTGCGAGTTTCATTTTTTTTCGATTTTCTTTCTATTTAACAATTAATTATTTGGTGAGTATGTTTGACTGTGAGACGTTCTGAGTTCGATACTCCGAACTAGTGAATCTGTTTAACTGTGATCACGAGCAAGTGAAATTTCTCATAATCTCTCCGCGTCCGAAAAAATGGATAATCGTGATCCCACTTGTCCCTTGTCGACACATGGAAAATAAATTCCAGCTGCTAACCACATGTGTGTACGCGTGAAATATATTCTTCTCAGCTAGACCATGTGGCACCATGCTGCAATAACCGATTGGGCTTACAGTCCAATCCAGCGAGACCATGTGGCACCATGTGTCAAAACTCAATTACGTGTGAATTGGCGGCTAATCCACCTCAGCAATGGCTGCAACTTATATGTTTTTAGAATATTCACAACTGACAGATTACTGACCTTTATTTCGAATGACAGAGAGTTTCTACTTTGTAGAATACAATGGGTGGGGGGTTTACTACCTTATGTTTTTCAATCACATTCTATTGAATAGTTGCTGCGCACTTGCCGAACAAGGATTTGGATCTTACTCGGATTTTCTTTGTAAGAATTTTAGGCATCCTTACATCTTATTCATTTACTGTACATATGTGGTTAGAAATTATTTTGAATTTTTTATTCAAAATTAAACACAAACAGTACCTAATAATATTTGACCTTATAATATACGATGAATGTATAGAATGTAATGATCCTCACAAAGAGAATTTGGAAAAGATCCTCACGCGCCAAACAAGTCTCCTTTCAAGTCAAATGGAAGTTCTAGTTCCAATGTATATTGATTTACTGAATCGTTCTCACCCCCTCCCTTCCCCGTTTGATTGTCATTAGATTAGTTAAAATTTCAAGATTCGTGTTTAAAAACGATTAAACCGAATTAATCTAATGGTGATCAATGGGAAAGATATTACATATCCTAAGGAGGAGGGGTTGGGCTTAGCCTCAATGGGTTAGCAATAATGCGGTTCAAATTTGCCTTTGTCGAGAATTGAACCTAAGACCTCTTACTTACAAGTGGAGAGGAATAAACTAGACTGTAGTACTAAGTAGCATAATTTTCCGCCCTTTTCTTTAGTCTTGTTGTCTGTAAGCCTGGTAGGACTATTCAGAAGCATAATTTTCCTTCTGATATATGGAAAACTAAATGATTTTCAAATAGAATGAAATTATCTACATATATTTCAAACAAGAAAAAAAAGAGTGTAGCTAAAAAGTGTCAGAATGGTTACCTCTCACATGCCCAATATGAAAGAATAGCTGAAAAGAAATTATAATTAAAAAATATGAGCAAGTAGGGACTCGAATCCGTTAAGTTCAATCTTGCTCATCTCGCCTTTTGACACAATAAACAAGAGACTAAACTCTATCAATTTTAATTGGTCACAACCTATCTAATTCCATCCGCCAAACGACGCCGTAGTCAACCGTTATCCTTATTAGCAGGATGTCCCTCTTTTTAAACCACCAGTCATAACCTGTTCTCAACGTACCTCATCCTCTATTGTCATACCTTTTGTAAGCAAGTTAATTAAACTGCCAGTAGATTTCCCAAACTCAAAGCCATCCACCGATTTGGTTAATTTAATGGTGATTTATTTAATTAATGATAATGCTTATATAAATCTAAGTCAAATCTCAACTTGTGAGGCTTTACTTACGTTGTTAGACACATTACATGCTTATTTAAGGATTTTTTTTACTTGCATTGTTCCCTAATGCTTTGCGATTAGTTGATGTGTTTATTTTAATTGAGATTGGAATATTTGCTCTCTTAATATTTAAGTTCGGATTTCACCATGAATGGTCGATTGTACGGTAGTTTATTAAGTTTTTTTTTTTTTACTGAAATAATTTATTTTTGAACCAATGATATTATTTATACTAAAACGATGAAGGAGTGGACTAAACCTCACAATGGGCTAGTAATAACGTGGTTTAAATTCACCTTTGACGATAATCGAACCTAAGACCTCTCACTTATAATTGAAGATGAATACTACTAGATCGTAGAATTAAGTGACATGAAATAAAAGATTTTTAAATGTGATTGATTTTAATTAGAGGAGTTTGATATAGGCACCTTATTTTTTATTTTTTAGATAAATTAACACAACTTTCATTCAAGTCACAATATAATCAAAGAGTGTATAGTTATACATTTCAGATTTTATATCAAGAGTTGATAACAGAATACTAAAAAGATGCTGATTCATTCTCCGTCTATGTTTTCAAGTCGAGCACATTCATTTATCTACCTGCGTAGTGTCCAGTTTCAACAAAACAATAATATGTGTAAAAAGTTTAACACATAATAGTGTACTATTGGATCATAAAGCTATAAATTCGTTTTTATATAACTTGCTCACCACTAAATCATCAAAAGATGGATGGTAAGAATTAATATTCCCAATCTAAGTTTTAAATTTGGACAAGGATTCTCTCTTCTTCTTCATCTTTTTTTTTTTTTTTCGTTTCTTTCCCTATTTTGCTGCAAAACCTGAGAATATGGTTGCCTGGGGCACTAACCCTTGCCCTGGTTTCCACACGTAGTTAACCCTTACCTTCCTTATTAGCAGGATGTCATGTCCCTCTTTTTAAACAACTAGTCTTCTCACAACATAATATTACGGTTTAATAGTATTTTTTTTTACTTGTAAGTGATGAATTATAAATTCGATTCTTACCAAATGTGAATTTGAATCACATTATTACTGGCTCATTGTAAGGCTAAATGTAGATAATATTGTTTGTTAAAAAAAAAAAAAAACAGTCTTCTTAACATACCTTGTCATCCTCGATTGTTTCACGACTGACTATGCTATTCGTTAATTTTTCCCCTCTTCTTTTATACTTGTAAGGGGCCTCTTATCACATGAAATTCTAGCTATGTCATTAAAAATAATTATTTTTATACATCATTCTGTAAGTTTTATCTCTGTATATTTTACTCATTATCGAACTCACTTACGCGTACGCTCGATTAAAAAAATTATCATAATTGTTTACAAAATAGTCATTTTTTTGTCGTAGGCAGATTGTTTGCCCTCTTGTTTGGGTGCCCTTCACATCCCCTCCTATTTTGTGCGGTCACAGTTAAGCCACATGAACATTTTATATTAATTTTTTTATAGAGATAATAAGATAAAAAGCAATAAGAATATAAAATGTTGATGTGGTTTAACTGTGACTGTACAAATATGAGGAGGTGAGAAGGACATCCAAACATGAGGGCAGACAATCTGCCTCCACTTTTGTCTGCTGAAAGATCTGATTATCTTGTTGGTATTCCATGCCAGATTGGGTACTTATCCGAACTGGGACACATCATGTGTAGTCAGGAATATATCCGTCTCCGTCAGTCACTACTCCCTTAGTCATCATCAGACCCCACTTCCGATAACTGATTGAGCTTACGGTCCAATCCATTAAGGCCATGTGGCACCATTTGTCAGAACTTAATCTCGTGTCAATTGCTTGCACATCCACCTCAGCAATGGCTTCAACTTATGGAGGATATGAAGGCCTTGCTTCCATCAATCACTGAAGTTTCCTTTCCCCATGTTCCCCGCCAAGTAAAAAAAGAAAAGAATGTTCACAGTTGACAGATTCCACAAAAAGGTCCTTACAAACTTGACCTAAATATATTACAATAAAGCATCGTTAATCGCAAAACAATTAGTAGACTTTAGCGCTCGTCCAAGCTTATTGGGAACCGCATGATTACGATCAATAAAATTGTTGTACTTCGTGTCAGGGGGAGATCACGTGAGAACAAAATGTCAAACCATAAATTGGGATCAGGCATATGATGCCCATGGGTCGATCGCATCACCTAATCACTGCCATGATCCCAGAACACCAAATAAAGTAGATCCAACAAATGAAAATAGCTTCACCCTTCACACATAGATCCAAAAAGATAGCCACCAAACGAAAATTAAAAGCAGCACTCTCCTATAAAGAGCAATCAAACTAGCAAACTCTTCTATAGAGAGAAATCAAACAAAACTCCAAGACAATTCCTGGAAATTATTAAACAAAACAAAAACAAAAAAAGGATAAAATCATGTCGCCTCCACATCATTCAAACATTTGAAAGCCACATCATTGCACCTATTAAACCCAAAGTGTCTTACTGATTAAACTCGATTTTGATGTAACTCGACATCTTTCATGGCTTCCCGCTTCAACCCTGTATCAAAAGTGATAATTGAATCTAAAACTTTGTGTTAACTGTGTACATGGATCAAAAAGTGATAGTAACTACACTATTTTACGATAACAATTCAACACCAAATAAAATAAACAAAAAGTGCGAAGGAAGAGGTGAAGAATGATTTTGAAGAGAGTAAAGTCAATATTCTCATTAAAAGAAATTATAAGAGAAAATGAAGCATAAATCTTTATGACAAGTTTTGCAATCCCTTTATACAAGCTAGGAGTTATTTCATAAACAATTTAACTTTAAAACTAAACAATTTACCTTAAAACGCTACTCAACTCACTGGACTGTACATTTGAAAGAGATTAACTGAATAATAAAGTATCCTTAAAGGATGAGAACCATCTAAATTTCACGACTAATTTTGCTATACATTATTTCTTCTTCTTTTATATTTGTGAGAGGCCCCTTATCCCATGAAATTTTGGCTCCATCATGGAAGGCAATTGTACTTACGCATCATGATACGAATTTCATCTTCGTAGATTATATTTCTCTTTAACAACTAGCTATCTAACCTCATTACGCGCTCACTATATAATATCATATCTGGAAAAAAAAATCATAATAAATATTTAGAAAATAGTTATTGTTGTCGGCTAAGAGATCTGATTGGTATTCCATTTTGGTAAGTTGGGTGATTATCAAGAAATTTTTCATTGTGGTCAGAATATGGGTGATATACCACGTGTTTTTATATACGTAGTGAGAAATTTTATTTTTGAAGTTACTAACTTTTTAACGTACACATTCTCAATTTGTATAATTACAAGTGATATACTACTCGATGTATCGGTTACACTGAAAAATCTCTCGTGATTATCCGAATTTGGACACATGGAAAATGGAGTCCAACCGCTAATCACAAATGTTGCGTACTCATGAAATATATTATTCTCCGTTAGTCATCATCCAAGTCCACTTCCAAATGAATTGGATCCTCTCCGAGGCAAAGCCTCGGGATCCTCCTGATCCAATAACAAGGGTCGTTGGATTTTGATCCAACGGCTACAAACAACGAGGCCCCTCTAAAGTTATAATAATTGTAGCCGTTAGATCAAAATCGAACGGCCCGTGTTAGTGAGTCAGCAAGATCCCGAGGCTTTGCCTCAAAGAGGATCCAATTCCACTTCCAATTACTGATTGGGATTACGGTCCAATCCGGCGACACCATGTGGCAACATTCAGTTCCGTGTCAATTGGTGGCACATCCACCTCAGCAATAGGTGCAACTTAAAGGAAGAGGATCCACTTTGTGGAGATCCACATCTTAACCGTTCATCGTATATCGTGCAGTCAATTTTTGTTAAGTACTATTTATGTTTAATTTTAAATAAAAAAATTAAATGATTTCTAACCACACGATACACAATAAATGACTAAGATGTAAAGATTCTTAAAAATCCCCACAGTTTGAAATTCGGATAAGATCCAAATCTACAGATTTCTGATATTCGTTTGAAACCCAATGACACACAGTTTGTACTTTGTACAATTCAATGGGTGTGGGCCTTACAGCTTCGACAGATATTGAATGGTATTCACATCAACCATTCAACATCTATACAAAATTACTAAAAGAAAGAAACAAATTTGCTGAAAATATATCACTGATATTGTCGGTTTTTAATCTTAAACACGTCTTTTACTTTTCATAAGCTTCTTGTTAATTTCTATTTTTTGATCTGCTTAAATTCATTCAATTCGGTAGCCGAAAATTAAAAGAGTCTGTAAGAAATAAAATGAATTGTGTAAATAGCACACTCCTAGTTTAATAGTATGTTTTTTTAATCGTAGGTAATGTTCTTACATTTGACTCTCATAGATAACAAATCAATCTATATTAGTTCACAACCCTTAGTAAAATTCGAAGTTCATATTTGAAAATTTGACATATCAAGTGGAGAAAAAAACTTAAAAAAAATATCAAAGTGCCACGTAAGCTGTCAAATCTAAAATTTATGGTTTCCAAAGGAGACAGTTAGAAAACATAATCATTTATTCTTCGTCCATAATATCAAGCCAAACATATTCATTTATCCGCCACTATAACATTTTGTTTTATTAAAATAATAATATGTGTTAATTTTTTAACACGTGACATTATAGTATTAGATCAGAGTGCTATACATCCATTTTATGTAACTTGCTCACATAACCAAAAGAAATGGATGATATGAACCAAGTCTTTATGCAGATAAGATATACACACACCTTTTTATCTCTATACATTCTTATTAATTTTTTTCATTAATTTGTTCCAATTCTATCGATTCAACTACTGAAATTTAAAAATTATGTGTGAAAAGTAAAAATAAATATGCAGATAACACTGATCTTTATACATCCATCCTTCCACGTTGGATTTGTTCCAGAACATTTTCTTTACTTTTTTTTCCTGCAAAACCCGACAACATGGTTACATGCGACACGAACCCTTTCCCTGGTTTCCACACTTAGTCAACCCCACTTAGATATCCCACTTTTAAAACAACCAGTCATAACCTCTTCTCAACGTACCTCCTAATCTTTAATTTTTTTAGAATACTAACGAAAAGTTCATAAAATCTTTAGTTTTAATAAAAATTGATAAATAAAGGTGTAAGTGAATAGTATTAAGAAAGATAAAAATATTTTTTTTTATTTATTAAAGTAAACAGTACCGAGACTGTTTCGTTAAAATTCCCTAATTTTTTAAACCCTTTTTGATAAACATTAATTAATTAAACTGCCAGGAGATTTCTCAAACTCAAAGCCATCCATCGATTTGGTTATTTTATTTATGGATTGATTTAATTGACAACAAAATGCTTATAGAAAGCTAAGTCAAATCTCAACTTGTGTGGCCTTACATTGTTAGACACATAACATGCTTATTTGAGGGTTTTTTTTTTTCTTGCATTGTTCCCTAATGATTGCGATTTGTTTATGTGTTTTTTAATTAAGATTGGAGTTTTTGTTCTTGATATTTACGTTTGAGTTTCATTTTGAAATTTTGATTATTGCCTATTTATTTCCCGCACTCCTATATTAAGAATATTGTATTATTTGATTCAAGATTTGTAAAAATTCATACCAAAAAGAGTGGCGTTATACTTAAGCATTCACAATTCAGTAATTTATATACTCACCTTTTACATTTAGCCTCATAATATTTTAACACATTTTTATTGTTAAAAAAAAGTAGTGTATATGTTATTTAATTTTTCTCTGACTTTCAGAAACAATAAACACGTGTCATCTTTTGATAGGGCCAATAAAAAAGTGAGTATATACGGTAGTCACCAGTGAATACCTAAGTAATACTCAAAAGAGCAGTAACTATAAAGGATAGCATTGGGGAGACTAAATTTGTTGACAAAATTTACAAACTAAATAATGTGTCACCAATAGTAGTGAGCATGTTTATTAATGCTGAAGTAATAATTCAATCATCAATTTCTATGTCATTTAGTTTACAAAATTTTATCTACAAATTTAATCTCCTAGTATTAACGCACTGTAAAACCCTACAAAATATCCAAAGCTGTGGTGTGGCGCGTGGTAGCCGTTGATTACAAACCACAGCCCCAAATCCAGCCCCCCGGACTTCATTTATGAGTGTGGTGTTTGCTTATAAATACCCAACTGAATCCCCACCCCGACCACTATCCTATCCTATCCTGTCCAATCCCGTCCAAATTCTTCTACACACAAACTTTATAAGTCCAATTTGATCACCCAAAATTTGTCAATTTGCCAAATGCAAATGGCCGAGTTACGAACCGAGTTAATTCCCGGTCTGCCGGAAGAACTCGGATACGAGTGCCTGACCCGTCTGCACTATTCCACTCACCGAGTAGCCTCCCGAGTCTGCCGCCGATGGCAGCACCTTGTCCAAAGTCGGGAATTTTATAACCACAGGAAGCAATCCGGGCGGACACACAAGGCGGCCTGCCTGGTCCAGGCTCTTCCGGTTCAGACCGGATCGGACGAGGCCAAACCGGCTAAACCGCCTGGTTATGGGGTCTCCATTTTTGACTCCGTGAGTGGGAATTGGGACCGGATCGACCCGGTTCCGAAGTACCCGCACGGGCTTCCGATGTTCTGTCAGGTGACAAGCTCGGAGGGGAAGCTGGTGGTGATGGGCGGGTGGGACCCGTCGAATTACCAGCCGATTCGGGACGTGTTCATTTACGAGTTCACGACTCAGCGGTGGACTCGGGGGAAGGACATGCCCGAGACCCGGTCGTTCTTCGCCGCCTGTGAGCTAAACGGGCGGATATACATCGCCGGCGGCCACGACGAGAACAAGAACGCGATGAAATCGGCGAGGGTTTACGATGTGAGGGAGAACGAATGGAGCGAGCTGACCGAGATGAGTCAGGGCCGAGACGAGTGCGAGGGGTTCGTATCCGGGTCAGAGTTTTGGGTCGTCAGCGGGTACGCGACGGACATGCAAGGGAGGTTCGTGGGGAGTGCGGAGGTCTATGAAACCGGGTCGGGTCGGTGGAGGCTGGAGGAGGACGTGTGGCGGGCGGGTCAGTGCCCGAGGTCGTGCGTCGGGGTTGGGAAAGACGGGAAGTTCTTCTGTTGGGGCGACTGCGATCCGAGAGTCCGGGTCGGGCCTTGCGCGCTCGGGTTGGGGAAATGGTCCTTTTTGGCGGGGTCGGCTTACCAGGGAGCGTCGCAGGAGGCCTTTTTGGTGGAAGGGCAGAATGGTAAATTGATGAAAATGGAAACGCCTGAGGAGTTATCTGGGTTCGTGCAGTCCGGGTGCTGCGTGGAGATTTGAATTTTCTTTTTCTTTTCTTTTCTTTTCTTTTCTTTTCTTTTTGGAAAAAGAAATATATGAGTGTGTATGTATGAGTGAAGTTGTATGCAGCTTTTGCTTTTTTGTCGGACTAAATTGTAAAAATATCATACTTGTTGTGGTCTTCATGTTTAATTTTATAAAATCTCGATTGCACTAAAATTTTGTTTATACTATCCGATCACTTTTTCAAAGAATTCAAATTCGAGTTCAATGGCCGAGCATATCAGCTCTAGCCAAAGCCAATGTAGCTACCCTCGTATTTATTTATATAATAACACTCGATCATCAGATGGGTAGACAATCGCATTTGCTTATACAATAACACACAATCATCATATGGGTAGATAACTAATAAACATATGATTTTGAGTGGAAGAGTGAGTGAATAATGACAATAAACAAACATATGATTTTGAGTGAAGAGTAAGTGACGAGTTTAGGCCCTTGGGCTATTTTTAATCTGAATTTGTGTAAACTCGTCTTTTAATAATTGCCAAAATGGACATCAAAAGGATAAAATATCGCCAAAGGTAATGACTGAAGATGGGCCGAGTTACTTTACAAGCAGCGGTGTGAATTTAAAGATAGTGTGTAACGCAATCTTTCGGTTGTACTCCACCATCACTTCCCTCTTTCTCTCCTCCAATGACGGCCAAAAAGTGAAAAAGAAGAGACTCTCTTCCACTTCCGTCGCGAGTTAAAATGGAGAATAGGGTGTAATACACGGCTATCATAGCGTCTTTATGTCAATAATATAATGACTTTTTAGACAAATAATCCATGTAACTTACATAATTTCTCGTTTTGGTCTTTAAAATTAAAATCAATAGAAGTGATTCTTGAGTTTTATCCATTGTCAATCATTTTATGAAAAATTTCTAGTAAAATAATTTTTTTGTTGTCCAATCAACCCTTCTACTTGCTTTTTCATTTAACATAAAATTTTCACAACAAACCATGATAATTTATGATAAACAAACTCAAGATCACTTACATTGATTTTCAATCTTAAGGACCAAAATAAGAAGAAATATCAATCTCATGAACTAGTTGGGCTAAAAAACTATTTTGTTATTCACACGAGACGCCATTAGGCTTGCACGTATGATACATGAATCTTTCTCCACTCTCCAGTGTGTAAATTAAGAGATCACATTTAAAATACAAATGGTTATGTCACTTAGTATCTCGGTCTAGTGATATTCCTTTTCACTTATAAATGAGAGGTCTTAGATTCATTTCGCCCCAAAGATGTTTAAACCACATTATTGCTAACCCATTGTGAAGATTAGCCCAATCCCTACCGTCTAATGTTAGATAATATTGTTTATTCAACAAAAAAAAAAATGCAAATGGTTGTCTCCTTATTAAAGATCGAGTTTAGGGCTAATGTCCAACGAAGAAGATGCTACATAACATAGAAGAATCAAATTTGACACAAAAAACGACCCAGGTACGTTCAGAGAGCACTCTCGGGCTAGTCTTGGTGGTAAAGAGGATTGCCCCGGATGAAAGATTTCATGTCTCAATGAGAAAACAATCCATCGTGCACCGATGCTGTCAGCACGTCCAAAAGAGAAATCCCAGTCTACAGAGTGATCTCTTTCTTCTTCTTTGTGATACAAACGCTTTGGGAGAGGCTGAATTGAAACTCGATGGCTCGGAATCCGCCGCAGGAATAAATACTATTAGGAACTTAAATGGTAAACTAATACCAACTTTGATATGGTACTTAAAAAACGGCTCTATTACACAAAACCAAATCATTTCAACACAACAGGTACTTTCGAAAATGAGTTCATCATGTTACAATGGGCATTCAACCAAATGACGGAACAAAGAAACCTACAGTAGGATACCAAGGCAGCCCCTTCTTTTAATGTCGACGTGAAATCCATGGTTACCATCGCTAATTACCATTTATTTATATCCCAACTTCTAACATAGATAGATCTCTAGCTCCTGATTAGGCATACCTCTATTATCCTCCGCACTACTGAGAGTAGTCCACGCTTCGACTGCGGCTACGGCTTCTTGAACCATAGGGAGACCTTGATCGTGATTCGTCCTGGTACCTTCTATCTCTAGGTGAAATTGACCTGCATCCACATCAAAATACCAAAACAGTTACCTCTTACTGATTGTTCTGTCTGTCCTGCATAAAGGAAACAAGGATCCAAATACATGTATATTATACAAAAGTCAGCACCATACCTAGAGTATCGCCTTGGCCTGGGGGAAGGTGAATAATAATCAGGACTTCGAGAAAATGTTCGAGCATAGTGCGGTGATCGTGAATAGCGAGAGCGGGATCGCCTGTTATCATATGACCGACTCCTAAATACAAAAAACAAACAAGATAAAATACACACCATTGTAATTGTAGTCAAAACTATACCAAAACTAATTTGAAATAAATGGGTGGGGTATAAGACGTTCAACAAGTATAAACTAATTAGATGGGAAATCAACTATTTAAAACTGCAAACAAAACTGAGTCATTCAGATGCAATGAAGTATACACACCATTGTAATAGTAGTCAACCTATACCAAACTATAACTAATTTGAAATAAGAACACTGCCTTGTAATGTTTAATGTGAATCTCACCTAACACGATCTCTTGCCCTCATTTCCGAGGGTTTCTTTCTGTTCTCCTCAGCAAATACAACTGTCAATTCCCGTCCGAGGAGAATTTGACCATCCATATGGTATTTAGCATCAGCAGCATCAGCAGGGTCTACAAACTGAACAAATCCAAAGCCACGTGGCCCCCTGCACCATATAATAGCATTAAGTATAACAAGAAAATAAGCTACACAAGAAAGAAACCCATATAATAGCATTAACTATACTAATGTTACCGAAACTACATATTGTATTCTGGAAAATTCATACATTGTCGAAGCTCTAGTCAGCATGATAAGCACAAATAATTGCCAGACACTTTATACAATTCAAGTGCAAACATCAATGGCTGCTAACCTTGTTGGAGTCAAAGATAAAATTGAGTTGAAATTCTTCAACACTTCAACTTCTTCTCAATGTTTTCAACCCAACTTTCTTCAAAATCTTCGTGTACACTAAGAACAACTTTCTTCAAAATCTTCATGTACACTAAGACCAACTTTCTTCAAAACATTCGTGTATACTAAAACCATCTTCAACAATTACTTACTTCATTGATCTCTTGAATAAACACTCTTGTTACTTCATTCTTGTCTTCAACACAGTACTCTTATTACTTCATGGGTGTCTTCAACACTTTCAATAAAACAACCAAATTCCAATAAAGCAGTTGAAGATAATTTATTAATAAAATAAAACAAAAACAAGTGCACTTCAACAAACACTCGGGATCAAAACCAAAACAACCGACAAAATTCACACACGTGGAACTTCTAGCTCAAATCAAGAACAATATAACCTCAAACATTCCTTACAAATCTTTAATAACAAAAACTCATAATTTGCATAGATAGAAAGCAAAGCTTACCCAGTATAATAATCCCTAGGCAAGTATATGTCCTTAAGTGGGCCAAATCGCCCAAATGGCCCGCGTAAATCCTCAGGCCTGCAAACAACAAACATAATATAATTTTTTCACAAAAGCAACATAATACAAGGGCCCGTTTGGTCCTCTACTTGAATCCAACTTTTTAAACTCAAAAACACTTTTAAGTTTTACACCTTGAAATTTGAATACTTGTTTGGTAGGACTGTTTTCAAAAACTGGATCTAAAACTAACTCAAAATTGGCCTACTTCTTGAAAACACAAAAGTGAACTTTTAGGGTTTTTGAACTCAAAGCCAACTGCTTTCTCTCTCCTCTCCTCTCACTCCAGATCTTCTCTGCTAGCTCTCCATCTCTATCCTCTCTGGGTCCTCCCCTCAGTTCTTCTCTCTCCTCCAATGCTCTCTCTCATCTGTCGGCTCCCCTATCCTCCGACCCCTCTACTCTATTCGGATCCATCTGTCTGTCCGATTGAACCTAGCAGTTCCCAACTCCACCGGGGTGCTGTAGGGTTTTTTTTTTTCTTTTCTTTTTTATTGTTAAGATTAAAAAACAATTTTGAATCTCATACCAAACAAGTTCTTAAGACATGTTTTAAGAAATGATGAAAACTTCTAACAACGTAAAAAATAAACACCTAAATCCACAATCTTAATCTATCAGCCATAAATTTTAAGCATTTACAATTATTTTCCGCCAATCCATATCTTTCAAGAAACAAAATTAATACACAAAAGTTATGAAATACTTATAAATTACAACTTAATAGAGAATTAGATATAAAATACCTGCAGTCATGGCGAAGATTGCGGACCAAGAGACTGGTGGGAAGATCCCTACCACGACCTCCATAGCGACCTCTCGGGCTACGGCTACGGCGTCGCCTGCGGTAACCCCTGGGCGGCGAAGGGCTGTAACTATAGCTCCTACCCCTCATTTTCTTTCACCTCTGCAATAATTCCCACCACGAATTACAAACCGAAATTGAAATCGAAAACCCTAATTTCACTGTAACAAATCACAAACCCAAAATTGAAGATCAGCACAAAATTATTTATGTAATTGATCGAAAAATATAGAATAAATTTAAATAAAATTTTAAAAATTAGATTAAAGAAGAGGATAAGGAAACTTACGGTATATTGATTGGGAACGCAATCGAAGCTTAGGGAATCAGATGGAAGGTTGGGTGGGTTTAAATACTAACATTCGGGAAGGTTCGGCTGAGGAGAGATATGTTAATATGTGTTTCTTTGGATTGGGTTTTAATGAGGTTTGGAGAAATCTGACCGTTGATAATGTATTTCACGGATGTGATTTACGGTCCAATCTTTATTTATTTATTTATTTATTTAAAGATTTATGGTTCATAAACTTTCACGTAAGAGCAAGTCCAGCGGGGACAAAATGTCCCAGCCCTCAGTCCAAAAAACGTGCCGGGCCTCTGTCAATCAAGTCCACCCCATGAAATGAACTGGTACCTAGCCCGAGCTGGGCAATGGACCAGCCCAAAATGGACTGAGCAAGAAGCCGGGCTATTGGCCTGGCGCGTGCGATTCACGCGGTGTGGCGCGAGTGCCCGACACGGTTTCAGAGCCCGGGCCCGCGTGACAGGCGCACTGACTCCCCCCCCCAAGTTGGCGACGTGGCCTTCTTTCGGCCGTTGGATTTCCAACGGCTAGTTTTCTAGACCGTTGGATTTCCAACGGTAAAAAAAATTTAAATTTTACTTTTAACATAGACCGTCGGATTAAAGATCAACAGTCCACGTTTTTTTTACAAAAAAGTAAAAAAAAAAAAAAAAAAAAAGGCCCCAACGGTCAGAAATATGACCGTTGGCCACGTGGCAAGTCCCTGGCTCTTGGATTTGAATATTTTTCAAATCCAACGGTCCAGATTAATTAACTATATTAAAATTCATTAAAAATTATTAAAAAATACAGAAAATTTTAAAAAAATTACAGAAATATTTGAAAAATGTTATTTTTTTTCCTATAAATACCTAACCCTCATCTTCCACCTTTACACCACATTTCAATATTTTCTACACTTTCTATACTATCTACATTTCAATATTTTCTACACTTTAAGAGAAAAAAATGTCTTCGTGGAAGCTCATTGAAGATGTTACGTTGTGTGAATGTTGGGTTCACACTACTCATGACCCGATTACGGGTAATGAGATGGATAAGCGAGAAATGTGGAGTAAAATTACGAAAGCGTTTTGCGATGTACATGGAGAAAACGCCAGAACTAGTCAAGGTCTTCAAGGTCGTTGGAAAAAACTCAACGCATCATTTACTTGTTGGAAAAACGCCATCTCTCATGCTTCCGGTAACCTCCGTAGTGGGACAAGTTTAGCGGATCAGGTAACAATATTTTTATTTATTTATATGCATTCCACCCACATCAATATTTTGATTTATTTAATTTCGTATGTAATTTTTATGTTATTTCTTATGTAATTTTTATATGCATTCCACCCGCATCAAAATTTTAATTTCTTATGTAATTTTTATTTAATTTCTTATGTCATTTTTATGTAATTTATATGCATTCCACCCGTATCAATATTTTGAATTTATTTATTTGTGTTACACCCGCATTTTTTAACACTATGTTATCCCACTTTTTTATAGACACTACAAGCTCAAGCATTCTACAATTCAAAGAACGGGAACAAATCATTCACTAAATGGGAATGTTGGCAAATTGTCAAAGATTGCCCTAAATACAAAATTGTGGCAACTGGTCCAGAAGTTGTCATGCACGGTATGGGTCTACATAGTTCTCCAGAACCAGACATGGCCGAACAAGAAGCCGACACATTTCAAGACACGGAAGGGACGCCTGAACAAGTGCCCGAGACCCAACCGACTCGTCAGTCCCTAAGGCCTCTAGGTAAAAAGGCGTCAAAGAAAAAAGGTAGTTCTTCCAAAAATGACTACACTAAATATATGGAGGAACTTGCTCGCCAAGGTGAACTAAACTTGGCACGAGAAAAGGCTAGAGATGAGGAAAAAGTTGCTGCTATGACAGCAATATTAGCAGCTATTGAGGCCCGTGATGCGGCGGCTGAGAGACAAAGAGAAGTAGTTAATCGAGAGAACGAGCTGGCTAGAGAAGCACTTCATCGAGAAAATGAATTGCTTCGAGAAGAAAGGATGGCTCAAGCAGATCGTGACACTATGAGCAAGTCTCTAGTATGACTGTCTCCGAATTCTAAATATTTTTGGACATCGGAAAAAAGAGATGTCATGCGTAGGAGGCGTGCAAGAGATGCGGAAACAAGTCAAGGGGGTTCTAGCTACACAAATCATGGCAACCAAGATCCTAGCACCACATATCCTAACTCGAGAGACTTTATTTAATTTCTTATGTATTTTTATGTATTTTCTTTCTTTTTTCTAGTAGAACTTTATTTAATTTCTTATGTTTTTTCTTTTTTTAGGTTTGAACTTTATTTAATTTCTTATGTATTTTTTATGTATTTTCTTTCTTTTTTCTTTTGAACTTTATTTAATTTCTTATGTAATTTCTTATGTTTTTTCTTTTTTTTAGGTTTGAACTTTATTTAATTTCTTATGCAATTTTAATGTAATTATTTATTTATTTATTTATTTTTAAAATTTTATTTCTTTTGTACTTTATTTAAACACATGAAATAAGATTACATAAACTTACCAAATAAATTTAAAAACAAAACACATTACATAGAATTACATAAACTCACCAAATAAACTTAAAAACAAAACACACTACATAGAATTACTTAAACTTAAAAAAAAATACAATTTATTCTTCAACCACAAGCCTCATTCTAATTATCTTCGCCTCCATGCAATCCCCACTGGTGCTCAATCAAGTCATTCTGGCGGGTTACGTGCCAGTATGGCTCTTGCACATTAGTGTACCGCTGAACGATCAATTCATTGTAACGTCCATCGCGTTCCAACAGCTCGTGTTGCACTGGATCTTCGGTCCGGTCATGAGCACAATAGATACGTGTTCTTGAGTTGTTCATCGGATCCGGCTCATATTCATCGACGGCATCATAATCATACTCATCTTCAACAATCATGTTGTGGAGAATAATACACGTCATCATGATGGATCGAAGAACCTTGACATCAAACATTCTAGCTGCAGCCCTGACGATCGCCCAACGAGCTTGCAGGATACCAAAACAACGCTCGACATCCTTCCTACACCCTTCTTGACATTTTGCAAAGTGTTTTTCCTTTTCAGTCTGTGGATGTGGCACTGTTTTGACAAATGTTGACCACCTTGGGTAAATGCCATCTGCAAGGTAGTATGATCCCTCGTATTGGGTACCATTAACCCAATATGTGCATCTCGGCGAGTTTCCTTGCAGCAGTTCGTCGAACACTGGGGATTGGGCAAGGACATTTAGGTCATTCTGAGCTCCTGGAACACCAAAAAAAGCATGCCAAATCCATGTATCAAATGAAGCCACCGCTTCCAAAATGATGCTTTTGGCTCCTTTTCTGTCGCCATATGCTCATTGCCACGCACTTGGACAGTTTTTCCAAGTCCAGTGCATGCAGTCGATGCTTCCAATCATGCCAGGGAAGCCTCGCATCTCACCCTTCCTCAGAAGCCTTCGCATGTCCCTTGACGTGGGTGTCCGGAGGTACTCTTTGGTGTAGAGGGCTTCAATTGCAGAGCAAAACCGCATCAGGGACTCCAGAACAGTTGTTTTTCCCATCCTCGCGATCTCATCCACTTGATCTGCAGATGCTCCATATGCAAGCATTCGCAAGGATGCCGTAATTTTTTGCTCGGGAATAAGACCTAGAACATGAAAAGCATCCTCTTTTTGCACAAAGTATGACTCATGGTTGCAAATATCACTCATGATTTTGTTGAACAAATGTCGTTGCATTCTAAAACGCCGTCTAAAAATATGATCAGGGAATATGCTATTGGGAATAAAATAATCTTCCAATAGATTTTTACCTCGTTTTTCCCTTTTTCTATCGAGGTTTGCAACACGTCTTGGTTTGGCTATCTGACCCACGACTTCCATGACACGGCGGGAATGTGAGGCCTTCTGCCTTCTATGGTGATCATCCTCATCCTCCTCCATGAAGAAAGCCCCATCTCCACCTCCACCTTCCTCGAGATTGGCCAATTCTGCCTGTTGTGCCAACAACCTTTGTTGTTGCTCTTGCAACTGCTTATACACCCTTCTTGAAGAAGACATTGTAATAAGAACTCAAGATTTGAAAACGATGAACAAGGATTCTGAGCTAAAAAGAAGGATTGAGCTTGGTGTGAGGATGAATGTAGGGATGTAGGGTTTATATGGACAAAAAAAGAAAGGATGAGGTTCTGGACAATGCCACGTGGCACTACGTGATTGGTTGAAAATCTTATCGAAATCTTGGCTAAATTATTGTAAACCGGAAGTGACACGTGGCGTGTCAGGATTGGTCGAAAATATTATCGGAAATCTATCCACAAAATAGTACGTTCGGATAATGACACGTGGCATGACGTGATTGGTTGAAAATCTTATCGAAATCTTGGCTAGATTATTGTACCACGGAAGTGACACGTGGCGTGTCGGGATTGGTTGAAAATATTATCGGAAATCTATTCACAAAATAGTACGTTCAGATAATGACACGTGGCGTGACGAGATTGGTTAAAAATCCTATCCGAAATTCAAACTAATTTATTTTTTTATTCTTTATTTTAAATGGGTTAAAAATCTTATCCGAAATAAACTTAAAAAAAAAAACACACCAAATAAATGCGTTGGGTGCCAGCGCATTTTTTTAGGGGTGGAGATGCCTTGGCCTATTACTGTTCACTCCAGTCTATTACTTTTCATTTGAGTGGATAAATGCGCTGGGTGCTGGCGCAAAGTCCTTAGGGGTGGGGTTGCTCTAAGGTATCAAGCTCGTGGGCTGGCCATAAACATTCACCTTATGGCTGCTTCATATGCGGCCCAGAGCGAAACGCCTATAATGGGCCCAGAACCACTAAATTTCTTCTTTCTTTAGTTATTGACTTATTACACCGATATTAAAAATAGGGAATTTTAACAAAAAACTCATGTTACTGTTTACTTTAACGAAAAATCACATTTTTACACTAAAAATTCAATCATGATACTATTCACTTTATTCTTTATTTTGTCCTTATCGTTAAAACTCAAAGTTTTCAAGTCATTTTCATTAGTTTTCCTTTAAAAAAAAAGACGGTTTGAACGTGAATTTGAAAAGAAAAAAAAATGCTCAATCTACTAAAGCAATTAGTGACCATGGATGAATTTCAGTCCCGTATTTCATATGATACGTCTTAAATTTAATTTTTAGCATTGGTGAATCACTGGCCAACGAAGGCTAAAATGCCTTCGTGAGTCTTCATGGTCCCCAAAAAGGTGGACGGTAGTGCAAAGCCACAAGCTAGTTTCCTTTTTAAGAAAAACTAAAGCAATTTATCATTTGTCCTATAAACTTTGGATAGTGCTCCACATATCCATTTTTATTTTTCACACATTCTTACTAATTTCCAACCCTAACCCTTAAATATACTAAATTTGTGTATCAAATGATGAGACACACTCTACATCATACAATTTTTTATTACATTAATCAAATTTCAATTTGTATTAGAGTAGATTGGTTACAATAGTTACAAGTATTTAACATAGTACCTGACGTGATTGTACTAAATATTTATAAGGATTGTAGCTAAATTCAAATGTGATTAGTGCACAAATTTGGTGTATGCAACACAACCCAATAAACTCCACCAAACGACCTCGTTTAACATAAAGACCAATAATACAATAATAACGATGCAACGTCGTTTGGCTTGATTCTCTTCCTCTATTTGCCTTAAGAGCAAGTCCACCGGGAGTGGATTGCCCGACGCCCATCACCCAAAACAGGCCGGCCCTTAGCCAAATCACTCAATCCCAACCTAATAGGCTGGCACATAGCCCAAGCAAGGCAAAAGACCGACCCATAATCGACAGACCCAACAGCGGGGCCATCTGATGTGAGCAATTTCGTGCTCGACGGCCGCAACGGTGTTGGCCGTGTGGCGGTTCACCACTAAGCACCCGAACTCAGTCGCCGCAGCTAGATCCACGTTGTCGATGCTGACGCCACAATAATGTTACACCTGCTGCTGCTTAATTTCCATCCCCAATTCTTATCACTATTCTTGCTAACACTCTGGGAAGCTCGTGGGTGATAAAAAATATGCGAACCCTTTTCAACAAAGTTGTTGCCAAGCAACATCGGCTTGAAGGAAGTGAAGTGGTAGGGAGTGTTCATGAACAAGTCGTCACTTTTTGTGCGGTAGGCATAGTGAGAGCTGGCCACCCGGCGGGCGTGCATGTAGTTGAAGACGAAGTACCTGAATTGGGGGACGACGGACGAGGGCTTGGATATGAATGCCGCGGCCATTGGGGGTGTGAGGAATTTTTCGGGAAAATGAAGGAAAACGAGGGAAAATTAGGATCGAAACATGAATTTTTGGGTGAAAAAATGAAAACTTGGTGAGGGGTTTGGGAAATTTAGGGTTGAAGTCAACTGGATTTATCTAAGATTTTGGGAAGTGTGTGTATGGTGGTGGAATTTTGATGGTGGAGTTGGAAATATGGTGATGAACATTAAAAATAAAATTATTATTTTATAATAAAAAATAATAATATTTTAATAAAATTGACTAGCCTATTTTTTGTTAGGGATGAAAATGCATTTAATCATTGAGGTTTATCACTGTTTATTGAGTGAATTAAATAAGCTGGTGCTAGCGCATTTTTTATGGGGTGGATGTTGCCGTAAGTGTTTGTTTAAAAGAAAAAAGGGGATGTAAATATATTGTATATATTAAAGTCCTTTATTAGGAAGGATATATGTGTATCCTTTTTTTGTTTCCTTTTAGAACAAGGATTGTCTTGTATATATTGTCTATTATGCAATACAATGAAAATTGAGTCGTAAATTCAATTTGTCATCAGAGCCAAGCGTAACCCTAAAACAATATTTTCCCACCGTGTCGCTGCTGCAGTAAAGAAACCCTCAAGAAAACCCATGTACGCCTGTGATCTATGCTGCATCCTTGCAGCAAGTCAAGGCTGCTGTGTTGCTGTTGGAGGAGACAAGGACCACTTTGGTTCTCTGCTGCTGTGTTGCTATCGCTGCATCCCTACAGCAAAACCTTTTTTTTTTTCTGCTCCATACCACTTGTGTGGTGTGTATTGTGACTAATGGCAAATGATAAAGGAGACTCTGTGTTAAAATTGGAAGGTAGGACATCGGCCTCTACCCACGGATCAGTTGTCAACCCTGTGGTGATTCAAAGTGATGCTTCAAACGTACCAAATACTGTAAAACTCAATGGATCAAATTACCCTCTTTGGTCCAAAGTATTAGAGATGCATATTGCTAGGCGTGGAAAAAAAGGGTTCGTGACAAGGAGTATTAAGGAGCCCAATGAAGACAGTGCCAAGTATGATGCTTGGGAAATTGGGAATGCAATTGTGAAAAGATGGTTGATTAACTCCATGGATCCTACTATCATGGGTTTTTTCATTCATCTTCGTACTGCTAAAGAAGTATGGGAAGAAGTTGCCAGGACGTATTATGATGGATCTGATATTTCTCAGATTTATGAATTGAAAGTGAAGTCATTCCGACTTCACCAAGAAGGGAGGCCTATCGGTGTATACTATGCCTATCTTAAAGCTGTCTGGCAAGAACTCGATCAGAGAAGACCAATCAAGATGGAGTGTGCTCTTGACTTGAAGACACTTTAGGAAGAAGTTCAACTAGACCGTGTGTATGCGTTTTTAGCGGGCCTCGATGATATTTTTGACAAGGTCCGTAGTGATATTCTGATAACTCAGCCTCTACCGTCTGTGGAGGAAGTGTTTTCAGTAGTTAGGCGGGAAGCTCAACGCCATGTTACTATGATGGGAGGTAGTGCCGCTGGGAACCAAGGAGGAACCCTTCCCGTGGATATGGTGTCACGGCCCTCTTCTGGCCGACCCTATGGCCCATCTTCACCATCTGATTCTCGTCTGTTCACTCGAGATAATAAGGATGATTTGAAGTGTACTTTTTGTGGGCAAACCCGTCATACGGAAGATACATGTTTTAAAAAATATGGAGTACCTAAATGGTTTCCGGAATTGAAGAAGAAATTGCGTGCTAAAGAGTGTGCTTCTAGCGGAGCTAGTGGAAGACGTCCACCTATGGTTGCCGCAACAACTGGAAACAAAGATGTCGTGCCTCCTCAGGGGGATCCGAGTCAAGCCTTGTTGACCCGACTCAATCCCAGTGAGTCTTCGTCCAATACAGGTACTGATGGGCATGTTCTTTTAGCTTCTAGTACTGAACATCATACATGTTGGATTCTGGACTCTGGAGCAACTGATCACATGACGTTTGATAAACGGTTATTTAAGTATATGACAACGACACACCAAAAGTGTGTTGCCACGGCAAATGGCACCACTGCCGTGGTGACTGGGGCTGGCACAGTGGACCTCACGCCATCTCTTTCTCTCCACCACTGTTTGTTTGTTCTGTCGTTGTCCCACTATTTATTATCTATTCCCCAAGTTACTGAGCAATTAGATTGTGTTGTACTTATGTATCCATTTTTTTGTTTGCTTCAGGATATTCAGACCAAGGAGATAATTGGACGTGGCACTAAGAGAGAGGGGTTGTACTATGTGGATGACGTCGTTCCTGGCAGAGCTAATGCAGTTCGAGCATCCCGTACTAGTAATCTGCAAGAAGTTTGATTGTTACATCGTCGGTTAGGACATGTTTCTTTTGGTTATTTACGGCGTATATTGCCTAGTATGTTTCATGAAATAAAGGAACCAGACTTACATTGTGAAGTATGTATTCTTGCTAAGAGTCATCATGTTTCGTTTCCTTCTAGTATGAATAAAAGATTGCTTCCGTTTGAGCTTGTGCATTCAGATGTTTGGGGGCCTTCACCCGTTCATACAGTTTCAGGAGTTAAGTGGTTTGTTACATTTGTTGATGATTGCACTCGTATGACATGGGTGTATTTGTTGAAACATAAAAGTGATGTAAGTGCAATTATTCGGTCATTCTCTCAGATGGTGGTTGTTCAATATTCCTCCGTTATTAAAGTTCTTCGTACTGATAATGGGGGAGAATATGTTAACTCTGAGCTTTCTACTTTTTTCCGTGATCAAGGAATTTTTCATGAGACAACTTGTTCGTACACCCCACAACAAAACGGGGTTGCAAAGAGGAAAAACCGTCATATTTTGGAAACTGCTCGTGCTTTGCTTCTTGGTGGGTCTGTCCCCAGAAGTTTTTGGCCAGACGTCATCACCTATGCCGTGTATGTTATCAATCGCATGCCATCCCGGGTTGTAGATTTTCGTACTCCACTCCAAGTGCTGACGGAGCATGTTTTAGTTATTTCTACCAATACACTCACTCCTCGAGTATTTGGATGCGTGGCTTATGTTCATATTCACAAGATTCATCGTACTAAATTGGATCCTTGTGCTCTTCGGTGTGTCTTTGTGGGTTTTGCATCCCACCATAAAGGTTACAAATGTTACCATCCTGCTACTCGCCACATGTATATCACCATGAATGTGACCTTCTCTGAGTCTGAATATTTTTATACTCCCATATCACCACCTTTCGATCACCAGGAGGAGAGTTCTAATTGTGATCTTGATGGTTTTCTCGAATGGTTGGATGTACAAGAGGAAAAGTCTTTAGGGGGAGTGCATGGTGTGCCGAGTGATGCAGATGCCGAGCTTGCTGTTGTGAGTAGACAGCAGGCTCTCACTGAACCTACCCCAAGTATCCCACAACACCTTACCGAAGAAGAGACAGCTAGTCCATGTATTGGTGTTGCCGAAGGAGAATGCATTGGTGATCAACAGGGTATTGCCGAAGCTCCCCCATCTCTCTCTAGCTCAACAGTGCCATCGTCCAATGCATCTTCTCTGGATATCCCTGAGGTAAGCACTAGTGATATTCTTGTAACTAATGATATTATAAGTACATATAAATTGCCACCAAGGCAAAATCGTGGTGTACCTCCTGACAGGTTTTCTCCAGAAGGAAAAGTGAAGTATCCCATAGCCAATTATGTGTCCTGTAAAAATCTTTCATCCGAACGTCAAGCGTGGGTGAATAATGTGGATTCGATTCAGGTACCAACTCGGTTAGAAGACGCTTTGAAGAGTCGAGAATGGACCGAAGCAATGGATGAAGAGATGAGGGCATTGCAGAAAAATAATACTTGGGAAGTAGTTGACCTGCCAAAAGGGAAGAAACCAGTTGGGTGTCGATGTGTTTTTACCGTGAAGTACAAGGCTGATGGAACACTTGACAGGTACAAAGCAAGGTTGGTGGCGAAAGGGTATACTTAAACATACGGAGTTGATTACCAGAAAACTTTCTCTCTAGTGGCTAAGATGAATACGGTACGAGTCCTTATCTCATTAGCTGCAAATTTGAATTGGCCACTGAAACAATTTGATGTAAAAAATGCATTTCTTCATGGACATCTGGAGGAAGAAGTGTATATGGACTTCCCACCAGGGTATAGTAACGGAGAAAAAATAGGAGTGTGCCGATTACGGAAGTCTCTTTCCGCGTGCTTGGTTTGGGAGGTTCACTCAGGCTATGAGAAAGAATGAGTATTATCAGAGTCATTCTGATCATACTTTATTTGTGAAGCGGAGAAACGGTAAAGTAACAGCCTTGATTATTTATGTAGATGATATGATAATAACAGGTGATGATTCAGATGAAATTGTCAAACTGGAAAAGAACCTTTCTGCCGAGTTTGAGATGAAGAGTTTAGGTGACTTGAAGTATTTTCTTGGTGTGGAAGTTGCTCGTTCGTCCAGAGGTATTTTCTTGTCTTAACGGAAATATGTTTTGGACTTATTGAAGGAAACATGTATGTTTGGGTGTAAACCTGTGGATACTCCCATTGTGGAGAAACATTACTTGGGAATTTATCCAGATCAAGAACCAGTGGATAAAGGCAGATATCAGAGACTGGTAGGAAGACTAATTTACTTAGCTCATACCCGTCCAGATATAGCCTATGCAGTGAATGTGGTGAGTCAGTTTATGCACTCGCCAAGTGTGGATCATATGACAGCTGTCATGCGGATTTTAGCTTATTTGAAGTCGGTTCCAGGAAAATGAATTTTGTATAAAAATTCTGGTCATCTGAGAATTGAAGGATATACTGATGCTGATTGGGCAGGTGATGTAACTGATAGACGCTCTACTTCTGGTTACTTTACATTTGTTGGCGGAAATCTAGTTACTTGGAGGAGCAAAAAGCAAAACGTGGTGTCAAGGTCGTCAGCTGAGGCCGAATTCAGAGGTATGGCACATGGAATATGTGAAGTCCTGTGGTTACGTAAATTACTTGGTGGTCTAGGTTTCAAAGCAAATGAGGCTACATGTTTGTATTGTGATAATAAATCCACACGGGAGATTGCAGAGAACCCGGTACAACATGACAGAACAAAGCATGTGAAGGTTGATCATCATTTTATTAAGGAGAAGCTGGAGAAGAAAATTGTCTCAATACCGTTTGTGAACTCGGGAGTTGAAGAAGAGGAAGAAGAAAGGGATGCAGAAGAAGAGCGTCGTGACGGAAGATGATTTGGGGTCGCTTTTCGGTGATGGCATTTCCGGAAACCTACCTAAATATGCAAACAAGATCACTATGAAGGTATATCCAGCTGAAAACATACAGTACTGTAATTTTTGGAAGAACAAAGGATCTACCTTAATTTTTCATTAAATTTTCGTATCATCAAATGTGTATATATATAATATATGTATGTATTAGATACTTCAAATAAAATAAATGATGTTATTAGGCTCCGGTGAAGTGAAACTTTTTGTAATCGTAAATGAAGTATATTGCATTAGATACTAAAACATATATAAAGTATGAGTAATGCTAGAGAGACTAAATTTGTAAACTTAATTTGAAAACTAAAGGACATGGAAGTTAATGAATGGTTTATTACTTAAGCGTTGATAAACGTGCTCACTTTTATTTGTGACACATCATTTTAGTTTGCAAATTTTGTCTCCGTATCATTACCCATAAAGTATATTGTAGATTTTTTTTGGCTTGATGCATCATATGGAATTTTCAGTATTATTTTGGGTTAAAAATTGTTGATGTACTATTCCTTTATGTCTGGTCAGAATATATCTGTTGGAATGAAGGTCTGGGGAGTTGTCTCTGAAGTAAATGAAAAGGACCTCGTAATTAGTCTTCCAGGGGGATTGCGTGGATTAGTTCGAGCTTCTGAAGCTTTTGATCCTGTTTTGGATAATGAAAATAAGGTAATAATAAGTTTTTTTGCCATGTAATCTCATCATCATTATATCCCAGTTTTTATATAAAGTATTATCGTTGATTTTTATGTTCTCTGAGCATTCTTTCCATTTGAATAAATAGCAGGCTGTAGCAGATAGTCTCCTTCCTAGCGTATTCCATACTGGGCAGCTGGTATCTTGCATTGTATTGAAGTTAGACGAGGATAATAAAGAGAAAGAGAAAAGGAAGATCTGGCTTTCTTTGCACCTATCTTTGTTGCACAAGGGCTTCACATTGGAGTCTGTTCAAGAAGGCATGGTAAGATAATTCGATTATAATGTTTTTTTTATTTTCATTTCTTATATCTAGCTTTTGCTTTTGATGAATAGTTTGAAAGCTTCTGGATCATAATATGATTTTCATAGTTTGATATGATGTAATAAGATAGCAAAGATAGTTGATACATCTATAGTAGAGGAAAGACATTATTGGTTATATTATTTATCAATTTTTAACAAGAAGCATCGTAGAAAAATGCAGCAACCAGACACTGTTCTAAAAATCCTCTCCTAGCACCGCCTAGGCCCCGCCTACCCCGCCCAAACCCGCCTAGGTTGCGATTCACTTAGACAGAAAATAGATAACTTTCATTTTACATTTTATTTTTTTCAATAAATTGTAAAAGACTTGTTG
Organism: Malus fusca; assembly: GCA_035220775.1. Lineage (NCBI taxonomy): Eukaryota > Viridiplantae > Streptophyta > Magnoliopsida > Rosales > Rosaceae > Malus > Malus fusca. Next base: position 4,699,433 of record CM069072.1, on the reverse strand, counting down.
AATACTTAAATGAACGTACATTATATGTTTGTTCCCCATGTTTTCATTATGTCCAATACTTCATAATATATATGTCATTCTATTTTGTAGTTTATGATGAAATTATATATATTTTAAGTATACTTCACAATAGATTACTTAAATCCGCCTAGGTCCTGCCTAGCAGCCTAGGCGTTAGGCCCCAGCCTGTAGCCCAACTAGCATCTAGCGTCTTTTAGAACCTTAACCAAATGAGCCTAGACAAGCAATCTATTACGATGACTGTTCTCATTTTTTTATTTGGACCAAAGCCAGATAGGCTGTGCCTTTGGAAGGCCTCACTGCTTTTAAAGTTGAATGCTGCTAATCTCTCTGTTTGGCTCATGATCTATTTTAATTGTTTAATTATTTGATTTTGTACTGTGTTAATTTTTTTCACTGTAATTGTTAAATTTCAGGTCCTTACTGCATATGTTAAAAGCATTGAAGATCATGGTTATATTCTTCATTTTGGTTTATCTTCATTTACGGGGTTTTTGCCAAAACATCGTGAATCTGGTAAGTCCACATGTACAGGTTTATGTGTACCACTTACTTTTAGTACCTTCTCCTTTACTCTTTCTAACCCTATATAAATCTATACCTTCATCCATCATTCTCTCAGAAGGTCCTTAAATAAGATCCGTAAATGAGATCATATTTCCTGCTATTAGAATTAGATAAGACGATTCCAACTTTTAGTTAAGAACGCCATTGTGTAAGAGTAAACATAACCAAGTATGGGTGCCGATTAAGTACATAACAGTTCATAACTACCGAAAGGAAGTTCAACCCAAAACCAATTGGCAATGGGTAGGCTCAAGATCTTTTTATCATTACTATAATGCTTTCATTCTTCAGTGTGGGATACTACTCTTAATACTTCTCAAAAGAAAAAAGCAGTGATTCCATAGAGCCCAAACATGGTGTGCATATGTGTGTTTGTGTTCTTGTCACTAATGCTCAAAGCCTTTCAACATGCAGGATGACATGTTGAACCAAAATTCTCCTGCATACTTTATCTACTGTATTCTGAGGAACCAATGAGGGATAGTATTGTTGTGATATACGTCTCAAAATTAGGCTGATGCAGAAATTAGGTTTGTGTTACCTATTTCGTTTTGTTGTTCTATTTGGGTTTGGGTTGGATTCTTTGCTTGGTGGAGAGATTTTGTTAATCACCAAATTCATAGCTCATTTGTTTGGCAATTTGGTGAGTTAGAGAATTTGACTTCTTGGTTGGATTCTTTGCTTGGTGGAGAGATTTTGTTAATTACCTATTTTATTAGGATTTGGATTTACTTCCAATTAGGATTAGGATTCTCATTGTAACCTAAGTCCTATGCACTCTCATCATGGTGTAGAGAGTTCTCTCTCTTTTGGTTTTGGGTGGAGGTGACCGTTTGAATATGTGGCAAATTCATGGCTCATTCATTTGGCAATTTTGTGAGAATCAATTTGTGAGTTAGAGAACAATTTGGGGAATCGGCTCCGTTTGTTTCGAGTTCTCTACTCGTTTGGTTTGTGCTTTGTAATTTGTGGGATCTAGGTTGTGAGAGGTTAAACACTCTTTTGTAATCTCCATTTGTTTAGTGAAATTCCTTGTTGTGCGTCCCCTGTGGACGTAGACTTTACACCGAACCACGTAATCTCTTGTGTTCTTTTGAGATTGTTTGTTTCTTCGTTCTCACCTACGACATTGATATTTGGTACTTTGTTAGAATTCGCTTTCACTTGCGCATAAAAGTACAACAAGTATTCCAGATGACCTGAGAGAAGGTTATAATATTACTTATTGGAGATAAAATGAGAGAAAAATAATCAACCCTGTGTTTCAATCTCATTTTTAATCAATAAAAATGTTTGGTTGTTATTGAAAATGAAAATGAAGTCAAGATGAGTAGAATAGTTAGGGTGATTAATAATCATAGCGGGTAGAGCTTGAGGAAGAAGGAAAAAAAACATGGATAGAGTTCATTAGGAAAAACATGCATGTAAGTTAAATGTGTATATTTCTAAGGAATAGGCGGGTGGGACAAGGATATTCTGTTATTGCTGTTGTATACTATGTTCTGATGCTGGTAAAATGTTATTTCATGACTCTCGGTCCTCTGTGCTAATGAAGAGTAAAGGGAGTCAACACATGCAACATTCTAAACTTAGTATAAGATTCTGAAGTATTTTTGACGGCCACATGATGTCTAATTGAATTTACTATACATGAGGTTGCATTTTCTTGTACATAGTTCCTAGTTTTTTAGTTTCTTAGAGGATCTTGGATAAATAATTAAATACTTGTCTGGTATTACCCCACACAAAATATGATTGCAAGAATCGGTATTTGTTTCATGTCTGAAGTTCACAATTCAGGTTTCTTTTGTGGTTTGTTCTCTGTATGCTGCAGGTGCAATTTCTGATTTTTCTATTTGATATAAGAAAACTCTTGTACAAGGTTTTTTTCCCATCCTTTTTATTTGCTTTTCATTATGTTGTCTTTTCAGACAGCAAGGAGATTCAAGTGAAAACTGGGCAACTACTTCAAGGCGTTGTTAAAAGTGTTGATAAAATCCGCAAGGTTGTGTATTTGATTTCTGACCAAGAAACCGTATCAAAATCTGTGGTATGCCCCCTGTGCTCTTATATGCTTTTTGTTTCATCTTCACATTCTCCCTTCTTATTTAAGCATTGTTTTTTCTTTTCTTTTCTGAAATCATATACAGACCAAGGATCTCAAGGGAATTTCAATTGATCTACTCGTTCCAGGCATGATGGTTAATGCTCGTGTGCTATCCACCCTTGAAAATGGCGTTATGTTATCATTTTGTAACTTACTTTACAGGAACTGTAAGTTCTCATTTGTGTATTCCTTTTATATGAGTTGCTTACAAGAATCATATAAGCAAAAGATGACAGTGGGCTGTGTAGAAATTTGAAGTTTTTTGGCGTTTTGTATATTTTTCTTCATTTCAAATATGCAGGTTGATTTATTCCATCTGCAAAATAGCTGCCTTACCATAAACTGGAAGGAGGAGTACAATCAACACAAGAAGGCAAGTGTTAAAATCCAGAGTCAATTAATCTCAATAATCCTTACTTGGTGCCAATAATGGTTTAATGGAAAATGGAAACATGAATTTTATGTGTATTTGCCAAACTTTAGCCATTTAAGGATAAAGGTGCCCTACTATATATATATATATATATATTGTCTGCATCTGACACATTGTTTGCGACAACTCCTTAGCATGGTGGCTTGATATGGTTTTTTTTTGCATGCATAATCTTCTAATATTGTTGATCTTATGGTTTTTAGTAAGTTACTTAATGACTCCTGTTATCCAAGTAATTTTGGTTTGATTGAGTTCTCTGGGGTCTTGTTTGTTACTTCATTTCATTTGAGTTGTGTGTTTCTGATGTTCTGAAATGTGTTTTATGCTATTTTGTTTTAGGTTAATGCCCGAATATTGTTTATTGATCCTTCAACTAGAGCTGTAGGTTTGACATTGAATCCGCATCTTGTCCATAGCAAGGCTCCTACTTCGGTAAGTTATTTTGCATTCATAAATCTCTAAGGTCGTGCACTTTATGCTCTGAGATTAAATTCTGGAGTCAGAAGTTTATCTTTCCTTTTTCATTTTTCACTATTGTGTGTTGTGCAGCTGTAGTCAGTCTTGTAACCTATCTTTGAGCAAGATTTAACTCTGTATCTGAGATTTATGTCCTATAACCTAAATCACTCAAAGCCATCAAGGATCTTTTACAGCATGCAGTTCATTAGAAATACTTTCAACATCTTTCCAGGCCAGCTTACTAGAAATACTGAAAGCCATCAAGGATCTAGCTACAGCTACAGCATACATGTCTCCAATTGGATGTGCAGAGTGTTAAAATTGCTGCACAACACGTGGTCTGCGACAACCCTAATTTCTTGAGACTAACATCATTTGCTTTGATGATCAGAGTGTTAAAATTGGAGACATATGTGATGCCTCAAAAGTAGTTAGGGTTGACAGAGGATTAGGCCTTCTGCTTGAAATACCATCTACCCCAGTTCCAACTCCGGCATACGTCAGTGTATGTTCATTCTGTGGCTATAATTGTGATGCTGCTTTTGCTTGCATATTTGTTGTCATTTAGATGATGAATCTTTTTTTCGTTAATTGTACTAATTATAGATATCCGATGTGGCTAAAGAGGATGCTCGAAAGCTTGAAAAGAAATTCAAGCAAGGTAGTCGTGTTCGTGTAAGAATTCTTGGTTTTAGACACCTAGAAGGGCTTTCGACAGGGACTTTGAAGGTGATGCTTCTATGTTTAACCTTACTTTTGGTGACGAACACTTATTTAATATTACACGTTGCAGTATTGTATTGTAGAAAGGGAGCTGCAGAGTTTCTCCTTGAATACCCATATTACCCTGTGTTGGAATGATCATTTACTGAACGACTTTGACATGAACTTTGAAGTTCAGGCTCTTCTGCTGAAAAAGCCTGAGCCTAAATGGCATCTAACATGTATCAAAAACAGTTTTGCATTATTTCCTAAAATGTTGAATCCAGAAGTCATTTAGCCATATGATCATATTAGCCCAATCTGAAGATTGATGCTCAAGTTGTATGGGCAACTAAAGATGGATATGCATGAGAGGACAGTGTCATCTCACTTTCAGTTAAACTTCTGCACACTTAAACATCCAAATTTGAGTTGTCCACCATTGGATCTAAGGAGGACTTGTTGCATAGACAGACCAAATAGGAACAACCTCTACAGTCCACTGCAAAGCTTAGGGTCCCAGGGACAACTTGTTGATATAACAACCTATAAACACATAATGTTATAGCCAGTTTCTTTTTTTTTTTCCTTCATGTTTAACTGTTTAACATATACAAGTGGATTAATCAAGAAATAACTGAACTGAGTAATTTTTTATTTTCAGTATATTTGTATTTACCAAGCAGTGGTGCAATTAGAATTTTTCTGGTTTGACTGGATTAGGATGAGTTAGAGCCTCATCTTGTTTGTTTGAGTCAGACTTATGTGTTTCCACGCCCCTTCGAGACCCCAGAAAATGAACAACTTCCTTTTCTTAGGAATGCCAATGGTAGTGGTAACCCTGTTCCCTGATCTTGTTCACTGAACGAGCCTTTTAGTGTTATGTAAACGTTCCTTGTACTATATGTTGTGTAAAATTTCTTTGAGCTAAATGTTGTGGATATCCTTGTGTCTTAGGATTTAGGAAGCAACCAAATGCCATCTGTTGCTAACTGAATATATGCTTATAGCTCTCTTTTTGTAGCATTTCATACCATAGACTTTGATTTTATACTTTTGACCATCTATAAAAATCAAGTTTCTCTCTCTCTCTCTCTCTCTCTCTCACACACACACACACACACACACACACACATTAAGACGATGATGTCCATTTTTAGGTGTTGCCCTTACGGATTTACAAGTTTGTCTAATTGGATTTCTGCGAGGCAGGCAAGCGCTATGGAAGGGACAGTCTTCACTCATTCGGATGTCAAGCCTGGGATGGTGGTGAGGGGTAAAGTCATAGCTGTGGACAGCTTTGGTGCCATCGTGCAATTTCCTGGTGGTGTGAAGGCACTTTGCCCTCTTACTCATATGTCTGAATTTGAAATTGCAAACCCTGGAAAAAAAATTTAAGGTATCTCATAAGTGTACTCTTTTCAGCCATGGTATATAGTCACTGGACTCTCCTGTGGATTTTACTTTTTAGTTTTATGTACAGGTTAGTGACATTGAAGTGATAATCGTCATCTGCTATTTTTTCATCCCATTTCCCGTGTTCACTCTGCAGATTGGAGCTGAACTTCTGTTCCGTGTGCTTGGTTGCAAGTCCAAGAGAATAACCGTTACACACAAGAAAACACTTGTATGTGACATCTTTGTTTTAAATTTTGAATCTACTATATTTTTCATCGGTTGGCTTAGTATTTCTTTAGATGCATCGCACACTTTGTGGATTTCTTTGCAATCCAGTCCTACACTGAACTCAAGGGAGTTACCTCATTAACGTAGTGTGCATATTTCAAAATGTTAATCTTGTCTCTTAACGCATAAAATTGACGGTACTTATGCCAATACCATGGCAGAAGAGTTTTATTTGCTGGCTTTAACTCTATGGCTACAGGTTGAACAGAAAAGGCTCGTAAGAGCCTTGGTCTCTTTATACAAAAAAAAGGCCTTTGTTCCTTTAAATATCCAGTTCAACTGTTAGATATGATAAGGGTATATTGATATGTTCATATGCCCTCTATTGTTAGATGGTTAATATGTAACAATAGTAACCCAGGACTGCAGTAAATGGTGAGAGCGTGCATCAGATGAGGAACTCATTCGTCAGACAGAACATATAGGGAGAAATTGATTTGACTTCTTATGAATACCTTATAAGCACTTTTACCTGATATAGGAAGATGTATCTATTAATGAATATTTTATACATTGGTGGCCTTATGAGCTGTCCAACACTCCTTGATGTAGCACATAGGTTGTGAGTTGTGAGTGGGAATTCAGTTAACAAATATATGGTTGTGTTTTCCTCTTCCTTCTCTATGCGGTGTGTTCCAGGGGCATTCACTATTGTTATATACAGAATTTGATCTGGAAAAAGACATGACAGTGTGGAATAAATTTGGAGAGACATCAAAAGATCAATTGTTGACAAACTATTTGTTTCCTGCCCCTCTTATTATTTTTCATACATTTTTTGTATTGTCTTTCAGTCTTCTACAAATATTATTCATGTGGTTGATTTACAGGTGAAATAAAAACATGGGATTGTTAGTTCATATGCTGATGCTGCTGATGGATTAATCACCCATGGGTGGATAAGAAAGATTGAAGAACATGGATGCTTTGGCCATTTTTACAATGGAGTCCAAGGATTTGCTCCAAGGCAAGGCCCTGACCACTTAGCTTGCAATCTAAATAATCTCTTGATTTTGCTCTTATAAAAAAATCTCAACTCGATTAATGCAAGTCTATACTTGGTATATTAAAGATGTCTTCTCATTTGGCGGTGTTAATTTTACTTGCATGTGTTGTTTTCCCCTGCGTGGTTGGTGCTTTCCTTACTATAGATGTTTCATTTCCTCTGCATCGATGTTTCAACGTATACGTTTGTTGGCATTGTACTTGTTGCTAAGACCAACTTAAATTTTAGGCTCAACCAAGGCAAGACCAGTACTTTTTTTTGGTGTTAACGTTCAGGCACTTGCTTGACATGATTTAAATGAGAATTTAAAAGTTTCGTTGAAGGCATATGCATGTTAATAAAAGGAAAGGATAAGTAAAAGAAAGTGGTATTTTTTGTACCTTTAGTCTACAAAGATGAATGTATTTATTTGACAATGGAGATGAATGTATTGCATGGTTTGATTGAGCAAGAAAATATACAATCTATGAAAAAAGGTTTCTTGTTCATATATGAACTTTCTAAATGAATGTCTTCCAATTGTTGTATGTTTGTTCTTCAATATAAATATGGATCTAGCCACAGCAAGGGGATTTTTCTCGTAATTTTGTATTAATTGGAAGTAGGATATCAATTATTTGACATGGAGATGTCAAAGTAAGGTGTAGTATATATATCTTTGTTGAATACACAAAAGCATTTAAGTTTTCTTTTATTCTATGCAGAACATTAACTATTTGCTTTTTGTTTTTTATTTTATTTTTAATTGTACTCATATTTATTTTTTATTACTTGTTCTTATTTGAAACCAGATCTGAAATCGGGTTGGAACCAGGATCTGACCCAAGTTCTATGTATCATGTTGGCCAAGTTGTCAAATGTAGAGTTATCAATTCCAAACCTACATCAAGGCGGATCAAACTTAGCTTCGTAATAAGGCCTCCAAGGTTTGTTTCCTTATGCTACGACCTTTTTTTTTCTCCTTCGATGTGCTGTATCTTCTCTTTAAAATGTATCAGTGATTTTTGCTTGGTTTTGGGAGTGAACAGAAATGCCCTAATGTATCTTCTCTTTCAGAAAAGAAAAACACATGCTGTAATGTATCTTTGCCTGGAAAGATGCCGAAAGTATTTCTAATGAGCTGTATGCTGTAGCTAGATCCTTGATGGCTTTGAGTGATTTAGATTTATATAGTGGGTTATGTTCTTGAAAATTTAAGACCAGAGCATCAATGTTGATTTCAATTACCAAAGAAAAAGAAGACAATCCTGATTATTTGTTCTACTAATTTAATTCGAGTTCATTTTACAGGGTTTCTGAGGATGTGATAGCCAAGTTGGGTTGCTTTGTTTCCGGAGTTGTTGATCGAGTAACCCCCAATGCTGTTTATGTTAATGGAAAAGGTTACTCGATGGGGACGATTTTTACCGATCACCTGTCAGATCACCATGGTAAATTTTTATTTGCATTGATATTGGTTATTTTGGTCTCTTGTTTGGTGCTCTTTCTCTCTTGCTATGCAGGGCTTGCTGCTTTGATGAAGTCAGTTTTGAAGCCTGGACATGAATTTGATCGATTGCTGGTGCTAGGTATGAGAACTTCCTCATCCCTATTGACTATCTCCCTCTCTCTCACTCTTGCGTGTCAGATTTTTATTTGTTTAATTTTGTATTTTTTCACATTTTGTACTTATTAAACCTACAATTAGAGAAAGTATTTTATAATGTGTTCTTTAACTTCTTTTACCTTTCCCTAAAATATTTCACGTAGAAACAAAACAATAGTAACGGAACAGTGAGAAGGGTGGATCAAAATTTATGTTATGATTGTGTTGGATATGTTAAAATTTAAGATTTCAAAATTTTTCATTTTTTGAAAAAAAACCGAAACCGAACCGAAAAAAACCGAAAAAAAATTGAACCGAACCGATTTAAACCGAACCCACCCCTACTTGTTTCCTCTACCCCTTTCAGAAAACAAGAATTAGGTCTCTTTTGCTGACCTGCGGTGTTGACTCATAAAACACACCCCAAAATTTGGAGCAAAGAATTTAGAAGTTACCTCAACTAAATTGTTCTTTCATATCAAGATGTCAGCCTTGTGCCATAGGCTTGGCCAGTTGAGTCGGGCTAAAGTGTGCATTGTGACTGGCCATAGCCTCTAAACTGACTCAAAAACACAAAAATACAAAAATAAACTTAAAAACACTTAACTAGACTCTAATGACTCAAAACAAACTTAAAAGACTCAAAACAGCTTAAAACAACTAAGTAGACTCAAACTAGACACTAGGAATGACTTTGGACGAAAATTGATTTTAACTTGGACTCAAAACACTTAAAAACACAAACTAAGACAGATTCTAACTAATTTGACACACTAAAGTAAAGGGGGGGTTTTGGTTTTGACGAATTTGAAACAAACAAACAAATTGTAAAACTAAACAGATTGTAAAACGAATTTTTGGGAAATAAGATGGTTGATGGATTAGCTAGAGGTCCATTCTTCACACATGACACACTTGTACATGAATCGATTTCCAATTGCTTTTCAATAAATTATGAAGCTCAACACCCCAGATTAATCGTGATGCACTAATTAACCCTCAGATTTTTTTTTACTCATTGAATTGGATGAATGCATGCGACAACCCAAATTATTCTCCAAAGGTCCCTTACATGAATGCATAATAGAGATACAATCAGAAATCATTACGTTCCATGAAAATGAGAATGACTGAAATTGTGTATGGGAGTGAATGGATGTGTAGAATGGTGAATGATGGATTCCCTCCTCAATGAGTATTTATAGGGAGATGATGGATTAGATGAGTTAGGTGAGTGCACATTCCATTCAATTTAGGTGAGTTAGATGAGTGCACCATCCATCAATTTAGGTGAGTTAGATGAGTGCACAATCCATTCAATTTCTGGTAGGTTAGGTGAGTGCATCATCCATTCAATTTCTGGTAGGTTAGGTGAGTGCACCAACCATTCTTGCAACTTGCATTTGTTTCTCCAGATTTGTAGCATGTTCCTAACCTCATTTAAGCACCAAAAACGTCCATCCAACTTGTTCCACATGCATGCACTCCAATTCAGCCCAAAATGCACCAAAATGTACTTTCTTGCCAACTTTGTCATTTGAACCTACAAACACACGAAAATAGCTTAAATCACTATAATAAGTAGAAACTAACTAAATAAATGCCAAGAAACAAGCTAACTAAGTCGCATAAATATGCTCCTATCAAATTCTCCACACTTAGCTTTTGTTAGTCCTCGAGCAAAATGAAACAAACAAAAGAAACAAAACACAATCTAAACCTTCCACCAATTGTCTGAGGGATTTCCAATGAACATGACATGCTAAAAATCATTACTTACACAGATTTTAGTCATCCTTACACTCGAGCACATACTTAATCACAGTCGCCACTTACTAGCTCACAATCAATCAATTAAAACAATGGTTTGAATGTAGTAACATGCCTTAGAGAATTCACTCAATTCCTTACAAGATACTCTCTATTTTCACACATATTTTCTGATTACACACCCTACACTAGTTATATGTTAGAAGATTGATACAAACATGTAGACTAGCACTCACATATGTTTATAACAAGGAAAGCATTTTCTGGAGTTATTAAGCATGTTTAGATATGATCTCATGAATGGAATGCTACTACTTAGATGCGAGAACCAGGGATACCATATGCTCATACCAATTCCAAACTCCACATATTGAAACACACAACACCCAAGATTGAAGTTAAGGGTTTGTAACGGGGCTTAATGGTATTGGCTAACAAAGAAGAGTAAGGATAACAATCGTTCTTAAAGCAATAGCAAGCAAAGTACTGAAATTGACACTTAGTGACTTAGATTTTTTCTAATTTTTCTTTTATATATATATATATATATATATATATATTTTCTTTTCTTTTCTTTTCCACGAATTTTTCTTTTTCTTTTCTACCCATGCCCCTTTTGAGACTTTGGCGCACACACACACACTAATCCCTTTCCCCACACTTGCTTTTCTGTATCATTTGGATCAAAAGGAATTCCCTTTAAGTTATGCTCCACTATACTTCAAGAACAAGAGTATGGATGGTCATATTCTAGGCTTGGTAGGGAATATGTGGGTTAACAAAGAACATAGGCTAAACGAGGCTCAACGGGGTTAAAACCTAAACATAATGCACAGAGGGTCGGCTTTTTGGCTCTTGGTTCACTAAACAACTCCATCTTGTTCATGTGTTATGCAAATCAATATCATGCTTTGAATGAAACGGGCATGAGTTATAGTATTTGGAACTAATTGATGAAACGCCTTCTAAGTAGCAACCAATCAAAGAATAATGAGATCATGCAACGACTTTAGAAAACAAGAAATCACAGATTAATAACACTCCAAAGAACGTTTAGGCTCAAGTCTCCCAGGGTTGTAGCGTTAATTTGAGTTACTTCCTTCAAGCATGTTACAAAAACTGATTTTTTTTCTTTGTAATTAAATGTAAATTCATAAACAACAACGACAACCAAGCATAAACCAAAGGTATATCAAACTTTCATCCATGTTTACAACTTTCTTAACAGTCATGCAATTAAAAACCAAATTCTCATCATTGTGTTGGAAGGTATCCTAAGACACAAACAACACACAAAAACAACTCTTTTTGGCTTTTGCAAAACAATTTTTCAAATTTTTATCAAATTTTCGGATTTTTATGTCAAAACACACTAAAATGCTTCAAAACACACTACAAACACTTAAAAATAGTGAAAGACAACATTGTAAGTGATAGGTGAATAAAACCCACGAAAATCATGCAAAACAACTTGTTTACCCCCCCACACTTAAACCAAACATTGTCCTCAATGTTTCAAACATAGACTTACACTCAAACAAGCAAACAACACAACTAACAAACATGACAAGCATGACAAAGTAAAAACAAGAAAGAGTAGAGTTTAGGAATGCAAATCTGGTTATGGAGGTAGATGATCTTTGGCTTCGGTAGTGAATGAATCGGCACGTATTTTGTCATGCTTGTTGACTTTCCTCAGCTTTGATTTTGAACTAGATTGGAATTCTGAGCAAGGAATATGAGAGTTTGTTGGTGGTGGTGATTTGATGGCATTGTACGGCGAGGCTTTGCTCTTTGGCGACGGTGCCATCAATATGTTGTTGAAGCTTCTCGAGTTCTTGGATTCAACTCAGACTCCTTATGCTGGGTTGATTGATTGTGCATGCTGCATTCTTCTCTGCTTGTTTCTTCTGCACGGCAGGCAGGCACGAGGTAGAGGTGATGGTCTGTTTCTTTTTTTTCAATCTTTCCAAGTGCCGACCGATTGCTTTCTTTCTCCTTGTCCTGCAGGCAAGAGCAAGGGTAAAGGAAAAGCATGCCATGAGATATTTTTGCCTTCGATTCTGATGATATGAGGTACTTTTGCTTTTGAAGAAGTATCTTTCCACAGGTTTATTCTTGAACTGGGCTGGGGAGCTTCTTAGCAAGGAAGATGAGACTTGATCTTGAAGGAAATCGGACCATGAGCAGTCTGACATGGCAAGTGATCCTTAGCTTAGTTGAGGATGAATCAGCACATTGTCTCCACATGCTTCAAGGTATCATTTTTACTTGCCTTATCTGTTCTCCAGGTAGATGTGGCATCTTCTTCGGAAGTACAACAACAGTTGAAGATGAGTACTCGAGAGCAATGCTAGGTAAGCAATCAGGAAGGGGTTCCAGGCAGTCGGTTCCAGATCAGAAGATTGATACCAAGTGCTGGCTGATTGCTCTCTTTCTCATTGTCCCGCAGGTGAGAACAAAGACAAGGAAAATGACAGGGAGAAAGCATGATATGAGATACTCTTGTTTTCAACCTTCATGATATGAAATATTTTTTCTCTTGATGACTTGTTTGTAGAGGTACCCCAGGGGATGAGGAACACTGAGTAACTCGAGAGGCTTCGTTGGGAATGCATTCTCGGAGATGAAGAAAGGTTGAGTAAGTCTGCCTTGATATGGAGGGTGAAGGTTGACATTATAGGAATTTCTTCATAACCGGTAGAGGTACTATTCTTTTACTCTTGTCGGCAACCGTTGGGTGATTGAACAGTAAGATTCACGCGCTTTCTACTTTGTCAGAAATCTTTGACAAAGTTGCTCGTAATTTCCGCAAAGCTGAGGTTGCGTGTGAAAGGTGCTGATAAGTATGGAAAAAGAGATTGGCCCGTGGTTTCTAAGCAGGCCCAGCTTTTGAGAAAGCAGACGACTTTTCGATTTTTGAGCAGGCACCTCTTCGATTTCTGATTTTTATAGAGGCACGCATTACGTTCCTAAGCACACTTGAATTGCCGTCTGTAGAAGCTCCCTTCTTGCACTTCTGAGATCTTGATTTGTCTGACCTCTTCTTTTTCATCAATACCTTCGGAAATGTCTTGCCCATCTGACTGTCCTATTAACTTGAATGTCAGGGAAGATATTGACATGTCTTCTCCAGACAACATTTGGCATCCGTCATTCTTATCCCCCAATGGTCATCTTACAGTTAGGGACTCTGTGATGAAGAACGATACAACCGCTTCGGTGGTGGCTAAAAATCTTCTCACTCCAAGAGACAGTAGGATATTTTCCAAGCGATTCGACGAGCTGACTGTTCAGGACTCTTTGGCCTTCAGCGTCCAATGTGCAGGGTCAGTATCAAACATGGGCCAACGCCTTCTTGCTCGATCTCGTCAGGTTGAGTCTTTGATGGCTGAGGTGGCTAGTCTTCGGCAAGAGATCAAAGGGCTCAGGCACGAGAATAAAGAGTTGCACATGCTCGCAACTAGTTACTCAACGAGTATGAAGTTGAAGCTTGACCAGCTGCAGGAGAAGTTCGGATTCAGAGTGATCATCAAAAGTTTGTGGCGTTACTCCGGAGGCAACTTTTGCCTTCGTCATCTGGCGTTTCACCAAGTGTTGAGGCTCCGGAAAATCAAACTCTGGCGCTTTGTCTTTCTGGAGCTCCGTCGAGTGCTGATGCACCACTTGACCAATGAAGGCTTATTCCTGTTTGTTTGCACATTCTTGTACTTTTCTACCTAATGTTCATTTCCTACGAAAATCAATGTAAAAACAGCTTGTTTACCTGACAATGTTTCAAACATAAACCCACACATAAGCAACCAAACAAACAACGAACTAATCATGACAAACATGGCAAAATAAATGCAGTAAAGATAAGGGTTTTAGGAACGCAAATCTGGTTTTGGAGCGATGCCTAAGTCCTCCTTATTTAAATACATGGGTTGCCTCCCAAGAAGCGTTTGCTTTAACGTCGTACAGCCGGACGAATACCATCATTCAAGGCTCCTTGGAGCCCACGGCATGGAGGGGTAGTTTCTCCACCACATGCTCCTCAAACAGGTCGTAATATGGCTTCAAACGATGCCCATTCACCTTGAATTCGTGGTCGATTTTCAAGCTTTGGACTTGGATTGCACCATAAGGAAAAACATTAGTAACAACAAAAGGTCCAATCCACTTAGAACGTAACTTATCGGGGAATAACCGAAGTCGAGAATCAAAGAGGAGCACTTTTTGCCCCTTGGAGAATGTCTTTGTACGAAGCATCTTATCATGATACGCCTTGGTTTTGTCCTTGTAAATGCGAGCATTCTCGTAAGCCTCGTGCCTAATCTCCTCGAGTTCATTCAATTGGAGCTTTCTATGCACCCCAGCTGCATCTATATCCACGCTGAAGGTCTTCACAGCCGAATGTGCCTTGTGTTCTAACTCTACGGGCAAATGACATGGCTTACCATAGATGAGCCGAAAAGGTGACATGCCAAGGGGAGTTTTGTAGGCCGTACGATAAGCCCACAATGCATCGTCCAAGCGCAAGCTCCAATCCCTTCTTGTTGGCCCCACAATTTTCTCTAGAATCTGGTTGATCTCCCTATTTGAAACCTCGACTTGCCCATTGGTTTGAGGATGATAAGGTGTTAAAATCTTATGCGTAACGTTGTACTTCTTGAGCAAAGCCTCAATGGTTCGATTACAAAAGTGGGAACCTCCATCACTGATGAGAACTCTAGGCATTCCAAACCTAGCAAAAATGTTAGTTTTCACAAAATCTGCAACCACCTTAGAATCGTTAGTACGGGTGGCTTTTGCTTCCACCCATTTCGAAACATAATCAACAACTAGCAAGATATAAGTGAAACCATAAGATGGAGGGAAATGACCCATGAAATCAATACCCCAAACGTCAAAAATTTCAACAAAGGATAGGGGTTGCTGCGGCATTTGATCTTTGGCACCTATATTTCCCGTTCTTTAGCAACGATCACAGGTTAGACAAAAAGTTCTAGCATCTTTAAACAAAGTGGGCCAATAAAATCCACATTCAAGAACCTTTAATGCCGTTCTTTGGGTGCCAAAATGTCCACCACAAACATAAGTGTGACAGAATCTTAGAATCGAATGAAATTCACAATCATGCACACATCTACGCAAAATCTGGTCAGAACAATATTTGCACAAATAGGGATCATCCCAAACATAGAATCGTGCATCTTTTCGAAGTTTATCACATTAGTGCTTGGTGAGAGTGCTTGGAACTTGTTTAGTCACTAAGTAATTCACTAAATCGGCATACCAAGGTTCACTTACCCCAATGGACAACAACTGCTCATCGGGGAAAGTTTCTGGGATAGGCACGGCATGCTCATCATGGATTATTCGTCTTAGGTGGTCAGCCACCACATTCTCGCTTCCTTTCTTGTCTCGGATTTCGATGTCAAACTCTTGAAGAAGAAGCATCCAACGAATAAGCCTAGGTTTTACTTCCTTCTTCGTTAGTAAGTACTTCAAAGTTGTATGATCAGAGTAAACAATCACTTTAGTGCCAATTAAATAAGATCGAAACTTATCTAAAGCAAAGACAACAGCAAGAAGTTCTTTTTCCGTTGTGGAGTAGTTCAATTGGGCATCATTGAGAGTCTGAGAGGCGTAGTTTATGACATGCGACTGCTTGTCTTTTCTTTGCCCCAAAATAGCACCTAGTGCATAGTCAGATGCATCGCACATAAACTCGAAATGAAGGCTCCAATCGGGAGGAACAATGATAGGGGCTGAAGTTAGCTTCTCATTGAGTTGCTTGAATGCCGATTCACACTCCTCATCAAACTTGAAGGGCACATCTTTCTGAAGCAATCGGCAAAAGGGGTTGGAAATCTTGGAAAAATCCTTGATGAAGCGCCTATAGAACCCTGCATGGCCAAGAAAAGAACGAACCTCTCTAACCGAAGTAGGAGAGGGTAAGTGACGTACAAGGTCTATCTTTGATTTATCTACTTCAATTCCTTTTTCTGAAATGATATGGCCTAAAACTCTACCTTGTTTAACCATAAAATGACATTTTTCCCAATTCAAAACAAGGTTAGTGTCAACACATCGTTTCAAGATCAAGGTCAGATTATCCAAACAATTATCAATAAATATCTCAATAATCTTCTCAACAAAATCGGAGAATATACTTACCATACACATTTGGAAAGTGGTAGGTGCGTTGCATAAGCCGAATAACATGCGACGATAAGCAAAAGTTCCAAAGGGACACGTGAATGTGGTATTCTCTTGGTCATCCGGGGCTATCACAATTTGATTATATCCAGAATATCCATAAAGAAAACAATAAAAAAACATGACCGGCTAACCTTTCAAGCATTTGGTCGATGAATGGTAAAGGGAAATGATCTTTCCTTATTGTGGCGTTAAGCTTCCTATAGTCGATGCAAACTCACCATCCAGTTTGAACTCGTGTAGGCACAAACTCGTTTTCTTCATTTTTCACAACAGTGACTCCAGACTTCTTGGGAACGACTTGAATTGGTGAAACCCATCGGCTATAGGAAACGGGATAGATCACTCCACAATCTAGGAGCTTGATTATCTTATTCTTCACAACTTCCATCATGGGAGGGTTGAGACGGCGTTGAGCCTCTCGAGATGGTTTAGCCCCCTCCTCAAGAAGTATGCGGTGCATGCAAGTGGTAGGGTTAATTCCCCTAATATCGGCCAAGGTCTACCCTATGGCTGTTTTGTATTCCCGCAACACCTTCACAAGCTTCTCTTCCTCTTGTGCCGTGAGAAGCAACGAAACAATGACGGGCAAAGTCTTGTCATCTCCCAAAAACACATACTTTAAATGGTCCAGCAACGGCTTAAGTTCAAGAGAAAGTGCCTGAATAACAGAAGGTAACAACTTAGTAGAAACTGAACTTGAAATTGGGAGCGGAACCTTACCATAGTGTTGTGGTAGTGACTCAAGGGCAGCCACAACCTCTGCAACTTCTTCATTAAAGGGCACGGCAATGGTTTCCACAATCTGGCCGTGGGGGTGCAAGGCTCCAATGTCTTGGTTTCTGAGTTCTATGTCATTCGTAATGGTTGTTTCAAGGGTATCCTCGTTCAATTCCTCAAGATACTCCTGCGCCAAAGAATCAATGATATCAATAGAAAACAAGAGTGATCATCAACGGGATATCTCATAGTTTCAGAAATATTAAAATCGATAACTTCCCAATCAAATTGCATCGTCAGAGTGCCCTTGACCACATCTATCTTTATGCGGGCTGTCTTCATGAATGGCCTTCCAAGGAGAATCGGCAAAGATGTGAAATTGGCTTAATCTTCCATGTCAAGAATGTAAAAATCAGCCGGGAAAATCAAATGGTTCACCTACACTAAAACATCATCCAATAGTCATTTTGGATAAGCGTTAGAACGATCAGCCAATTGTATGATCACACCATCCTTTTTCAATTCACCCAAGTTCATAGATGCATAAATAGAATAAGGCATGACATTTATAGATGCACCTAAGTTGAGCATTGCATGTTCAAACCGATTAGTGCCAATTACACAAGGAATCGTAAAACTACCGGGGTCTTTGCATTTAGTGGGCAGTTTACATTGCAAGACGGCTGAAACATTTTCACTTACCTTAACCACCTCTTTGTTCGACATTCTTCTCTTGGTTGTGCACAACTCATTGAGAAATTTGGCATATTTTGGGACTTGTTTAATTGCCTCAAGGAGTGGAATGTTTACTTGCACTTTCCGAAATGTTTCAAGAATGTCTTTCTCATTCTCATCCTTCTTCGATTGTATGAACCTACGAGGAAAAGGAGCATGGGTCAGATTAGTATTAACTAATGGCAAGACATTTCCGAAGGTGTTGAAGAAAAAGAAGAGGTCGGACAAATCAAGATCTCAGAAGTGCAAGAAGGGAGCTTCTACAGGCGGCAATTCAAGTGTGCTTCGGAACGTAATGCGTGCCTCTATAAAAATCAGAATTCGAAGAGGCGCCTGCTCAGAAATCGAAGAGGCACCTATTTTCTCAAAAGCTGGGCCTGTTCAACAACGACGGGCCGATCTCCTTTTCCAGACTTGTCAGCACTTGTCACACGCAACCTCAGCTTTGAGGAAATTACGGGCAACTTTGTGAAAGATTTCTGAGAAATTAGAAAGCGCGTGAATCTTACTGTTCAATCACCCAACGATTGCCGACAAGAGTAAAAGAATAGTACCTCTACCGGTTATGAAGAAATTCATATAAATGTCAACCTTCACCCTCCATAGCAAGGCAGACTTACTCAACCTTTCTTCATCTCCGAGAATGCATTCCCAACGAAGCCTCTCGAGTTACTCAATGTTCCTCATCCCCTGGGGTACCTCTGCAAACAAGTCATCAAGAGCAAAAGTATTTCATATCATGAAGGTTGAAAGCAAGAGTATCTCATATTATGTTTTCTCCCAGTCTTTTTCCTTGTCTTTGTTCTTACCTGCGGGACAAGGAGAAAGAGAGCGATCAGCCAACACTTGGTATCAATCTTCCGATTTAGAACCGACTGCCTGGAACCCCTTCCTGATTGCTTACCTAGCATTGCTCTCGAGCACTCATTTTCAACTGCTGATGTACTTCCGAAGAAGATGCCACATCTGCTTGGAGAACAGATAAGGCAAGTAAAAATGATACCTTGAAGCATGTGGAGACAACGTGCTGATTCATCCTCAACTAAGCTAAGGATCACTTGCCATGTCAGACTGCTCATGGTCCGATTTCCTTCAAGATCAAGTCTCATATTCCTTGCTAAGAAGCTCCCCAGCCCAATTCAAGAATAAACCTGTGGAAAGATACTTCTTCAAAAACAAAAGTACCTCATATCATCAGAATCGAAGGCAAAGATCACCTTTACCTCGTGTCTGCCTGCCGTGCAGAAGAAACAAGCAGAGAAGAATGCAGCCTGCACAATCAATCAACCCAGCAGAATGAGTCTGAGTTGAATCCAAGAACTCGAGAAGCTTCAACAACATATTGACGGCACCGTCGCTAAAGAGCAAAGCCTCGTCGTACAATGCCATCAAATCACCACCACCAAGGAACTCTCCTATTCCTTGCTCAGAATTCCAATCCAGTTCAAGATCAAAGCTGAGGAAAGTCAACAAGCATGACAAAATACGTGCCGATTCATTCACTACCGAAGCCAAAGATCATCTATCTCCATAACCAGATTTGCATTCCTAAACTCTACTCTTTCTTGTTTTTACTTTGCCATGTTTGTTAATTGTGTTGTTTGCTTGTTTGAGTGTAAGTCTATGTTTGAAACATTGAGGACAATGTTTGGTTTAAGTGTGGGGGGGGTAAACAAGCTGTTTTGCATGATTTTCGTGGGTTTTATTCACCTATCACTTACAATGTTGTCTTTCACTATTTTTAAGTGTTTGTAGTGTGTTTTGTAGTATTTTAGTGTGTTTTGACATTAAAATCCGAAAATTTGATAAAAATTTGAAAAATTGTTTTGAAAAAGCCAAAAAGAGTTATTTTTGTGTGTTGTTTGTGTCTTAGGATACCTTCCAACACAATGATGAAGATTGATACCAAGTGCTGGCTGATTACTCTCTTTCTCCTTGTCCCGCAGGTGAGAACAAAGACAAGGAAAAGGACAGGGAGAAAACATGATATGAGATATTTTTGCTTTCAACCTTCATGATATGAAATACTTTTGCTCTTGATGACTTGTTTGCAGAGGTACCCCAGGGGATGAGGAACACTGAGTAACTCGAGAGGTTTCGTTGGGAATGCATTCTCGGAGATGAAGAAAGGTTGAGTAAGTCTGCCTTGCTATGGAAGGTAAAGGTTGACATTTATAGGAATTTCTTCATAACCGGTAGAGGTACTATTCTTTTACTCTTGTCGGCAACTGTTGGGTGATTGAACAGTAAGATTCACGCGCTTTCTACTTTGTTAGAAATCTTTGATAAAGTTGCCCATAATTTCCGCAAAGCTGAGGTTGCGTGTGAAAGGTGCTGATAAGTATGGAAAATGAGATTGGCCCGTGGATTCTAAGCAGGCCCAACTTTTGAGAAAGCAGACGCATCTTCGATTTCTGATTTTTATAGAGGCACGCATTACGTTCCGAAGCACACTTGAATTTTTATAGAAATCTTCCCACTCCAAGAGACAATAGGATATTTTCCAAGCGGTCCGACGAGCTGGGTGTTCAGGACTCTCTAGCCTTCAACGTCCAATGTGCAGGCTCAGTATCAAACATGGGCCAACGCCTTCTTGCTCGATCTCGTCAGGTTGAGTCTTTGATGGCTGAGGTGCTTAGTCTTCGGCAATAGATCAGAGGGCTCAGGCACGAGAATAAATAGTTGCACATGCTCGCAACTAGTTACTGAACGAGTATGAAGAGGAAACTTGACCAACTGCAGGAGTCTGAAGTTCGGATTCAGAGTGATCATCAAAGGTTTGTGGCTTTACTCCAGAGGCAACTTTTGCCTTCGTCATCTGGCGTTTCACCAAGTGTTGAGGCTTCGGAAAATCAAACTATGGCGCTTCGTCTTTCTGGAGCTCCGTCGAGTGCTGAGGCACCACCTGACCAATGAAAGCTCATTCCAGTTTGTTTGCACATTCTTGTACTTTTCTACCTAATGTTCATTTCCTTCGAAAATGAATGTAAAAACAGCTTGTTTACCTGACAATGTTTCAAACATAAACCCACACATAAGCAACCAAACAAACAACGAACTAATCATGACAAACATGGCAAAATAAATGCAATAAAGAGAAGGGTTTTAGGACCGCAAATCTGGTTTTGGAGCGATGCCTAAATCCTCCTTATTTAAATGCATGGGTTGCCTCCCAAGAAGTTCTTGCTTTAACGTCGTACCATGAATTAATCTTAATCAAAAGTGTGTGAAGCTTTTGTGGGTGAAGCTTTTGTGTTGAAGCTTTGTAGGTGAAGCTTTTGTTGAGTACCATGAATTGATTTTGCTTCACACTATCTTGATCAAGATAGTGTGAAGCTTTTGAGAATTTGTAGTTGTCCTCAATTGATGAAGCTTTGTTGAATTTCTCAATTTTTTTTTTTTTTTTTTTGGGAAACTAGAATTTTGAAAATGTGGAAGAGACAACATATACAAATTTTGCTTCCACACTGTTCAGCAAGAGATTGTGATGCAAGCCACACCTTGTAGTAGTCGAAGGTTTGAATGAACCATATAAATTGAATTTGCTTCGAACAGTCTTGATCAAGAGTGTGTGAAGCTTTCTACGAGTTGTAGTTGCCCTTCATTGATGAAGCTTTTGTTGGCACCATAAATTGGTTTTGCTTCACAATGTCTTGATCAACAGTGTGTGAAGCTTTTGAGAATTGTGGTTGCCCTCCATTGATGAAGCTCTTGTTGGCACCATAAATTGGTTTTGATTCACACTGTCTTGATCAAGAGTGTGTGAAGCTTTTGTATGAGTTGTAGTGTTTGCATTGTTTCAGAGGAGAAATGTCTGAAACAAATGCAAGAAGGCTGAATAGCTTGATCTTCGTATGCCATGCACTGAAGTTGTTGTTGGCTTGCAATAAGACTTTTTTGGTGACTATAACTCTTGTTGGGCATAAGTGCTCCCCTAGTTGAGTTGTCAAGCTTGAGGGTTTTTGATTATTTGTGAATGCTAGGAGTTCACATGTACAAGTTGTACCACTCGTCGTCTGGTAAGTGGAATGAATGGTGAGTTGTTTTCATCACTTGGTTGGTGGTACGAAGGTGAGTTCCTTCATCACCTTTCATCACATTTCATCACCTGGTTGGTAGCACGAGGATGAGTTCCTTCTTCACCTTGTTGGTGGCATAAATGGCAAGTTGCCAAATGATATTAGAGTACGGGTTGTACATTTCATCACCTGGTTGGTGGCATGAAGATGAGTGCCTTCTTCACCTGGTTGGTGGCATGAGTGGTAAGTTGCCAAATAATATTAGAGTACAGGTTATACATTTAATCACCTGGTTGGTGGCATGAAGGAAAGTACGAGTTGTACATTTCATCACCTGGTTGGTGGCACGAAGATGAGTTCCTTCTTCACATTTCATCACCTGGTTGGTGAGAATAAGGGCAAGGTGTCGAGACACATTGTAGCAAGTGTCGAATGACACAAAGTATGTTGAACCCTTTCGAAGTACAGTTGGCTTATGTATGAATGTGTTGGAATGTATGATTGAACGAATATACTGTGAAACTGTTCGTTTATTTGTATAGTCTTGTTGACATATACTTAGACTTTGTTTCATGTTGGAAGCATTCATGTTGAAGCTTTGAACCCGAGTGTTTCATTGCTAGGAATGTAATAGGATTAGGACCGAGTTGTCTAAATCACCTATTTATTGAATTCATGCCAAATAGTCTTCGTTACATAGGATGCCGAACGGCTGAAGCTTAACACTTGTACAATGTGAGTTTACTTGTAATAGTACTTCAAGTGATCAGCGTTCCATGAATGGCCAATGGTCTTGCCATCGGAGCTTCTAAGCTTGTAGGAGTCAGGGCGACTGATGCCAATAACTTCAAACAGTCCATCCCAGTTTGGACTAAGTGTTCCTTCACTCGGGACTCTGTCGCAGAGTAATCTTTTCTTCAATACCCAGTCCCCCACTTTGAAAGAACGGGGTTTGACCCTTGAGTCATAGTAGTTGGAGATGCGCTGCTTGTAGGCGACATTCCTTAAGTGAGCCTGGTTTTTGTGTTCCTCGACTAGATCTAAGTTGAGGGTAAGTTGTTTGTCATTTTCGCTTTGCACGCAGTTTTGGACTCGGAACGTTGCTTGCTCAAGCTCAACCGGGACAACTGCCTCTGTACCAAAGGCAAGTGAGAATGGGGTTTCTCCTGTTGATGTCCGATACGAAGTGCGGTATGACCAAAGAACTTGGGGTACAAATTCTGGCCAACAACCTTTAGCCTTGTCCAAGCTGGTTTTCAAAGTTCGCTTGATTATTTTGTTGATGGCTCCAACTTGTCCATTAGACTGGGGATGAGCTGGGGAGGCAAAACATAAGTTGATGTTGAACTTAGAGCAGAACATCCTGAACTTATTGTTGTCGAACTGTCGCCCGTTGTCAGTGACTATCGCATTGGGAATGCGAATCTGCAAATGATGTTCTTCCATACGAAGTCTTCTATTTTTGCCTCAGTAATGGTTGTCAAGGGTTCTACTTCGGCCCACTTTGTGAAGTAGTCAACTGCAACGATTGCATAGTGGACCTTGTTCTTCCCTGCAGGCATTGGGCCGATCAAATCAAGTCCCCATTGGGCCAAGGGCCAAGGGCTAATCATAGGAGTGAGAGGCTCGGAAGGGGAGTGAGGAATAGTTGCGGAGCGTTAACACTTATCACATGAACGAGATATTCTGATGGCATCTTGGTGGAGTGTTGGCCAGTAATATCCTTGGCGAAAAGCCTTGTGTGCTAGGGATCGAGATCCAGCATGATCTCCGCAGACTCCTTCATGTATTTCCCGAAGGACAGTTTCCGCCTCTGCGGGCGTAAGGCATCTTAGGTATGGTAGGTTAAAACCCCGCTTGTAGAGTTGGTCATTAATGATCAAGTAACGGGTAGCCTTGTATCGAATCTGCTTAGCTTGGACTTTGTAATTTGGAAGGGTGCCATGAGCAATGAATCTATAAATCGGGGTAATCCAACTATCCCTCTGTTGTAAGTTGCACACTTCCGCAGCCATGGTGCTTGATGCTGCCAACAATTCGACCTGAATTTTTCTCCCAATCTTGTCTTCCACCGCTGAGACGAGGTGAGCCAAAGCATCTGTATGACTGTTTACCGCTCGAGGAATTTGGGTGATCTGATAGTGGAAGTGCTTGAGCAACAATTGTGTTTGTACCAGATATGCTGCCATGGAGCTATCCTTAGCGTCAAAGTTGTTGGTGACCTGGTTAACCACCAATTGGGAGTCACTGAAGATATCAATTCGTTTAACCCCAAGGTGTTTGGCCAAACGTAAGCCTGCTAGGAGGGCTTCATATTCGGCCTCATTGTTTAACGCCTTGAATTTGAAACGAAGAGCATACTCCATCGCCACTTTGTCGGGGGTCGTAAGGACTAGTCCTGCTCCACAACCCTGTTGGTTGAACGAGCCATCAACATATAGACTCCATGCTAGGGCTGTTGGTTATATTTTCTGAGATTCCGAGGGTAATGAAACCACTTCTTTAGGCGTAGAAACAATGTCAACATGATATGTGAAGTCGGCGATGAAGTCTGCCATTGCTTGGCCCTTCTCAGCTGGCTTTGGTTGGTAGGAGATGTCAAACTCACCCAATGCTATCACCCATTTGATCATTCGCCCGGAAGTGTCAGGACTTTGGAGTATCTGTCGAAGAGGATGATTGGTAAGCACGATGATGTAGTGCTTGGAAGTAAGGGCGAAGTTTTCGAGCAGACATGACCAATTTCTCAATGTTGGAGTATCATGTCTCCGCATCTTGTAAGGCCTTGCTAGCGTAGTAGACAGGCCGTTCGACATTACCATCATTTCGAATGAGAACGGAACTTATTGCTGAAGTCGATACCGACAGATAGATAATTAGAGTGTCACCAACCTCAGGTTTGGATAGCAGATGGGCTTTACTCATGTAGTTTTTGAGGTTCTTGAATGCCTCGGCACATTCATCAGTCCATGTAATGTACTTCTTACTTCCCTTAAGTGCTTTGAAGAAAGGAGCACAATTGTCTGTGGCCTTAGAGATGAACCTAGTTAAGGCTGTCACCTTGCCAATAAGGCTCTGGATGTCTTTTGAAGTTACCAGTTCTTTCATGTCGAGGATTACTTTGATCTTCTCAGGATTAGCCTCAATGCCTCGTTGGCTTATCATGAAGCCTAAGAATTTGCCATAGCCTACGCCGAAGGCACATTTGTTAGGGTTCAACCTCATTCGATACCTCTTCAGAATGGTAAAAGTTTCAGATAGGTTGGTGATGTGTTGGTCAGCATGTTTGCTCTTAACTAGCATATCATCAACGCAAACTTCCATGCTCTTCCCAATATGTTCGGTGAACATTGAATTGACCAGTCTCTGATAAGTCGCTCCTGCATTTTTTAGGCCGAAGGGCATGACTTTATAGCAATATAGTCTCCTGTCAGTAGTGAAGGCTGTGTGTTCTTGGTCCGGAGGGTTCATGAGGATTTGGTTGTATCCTGAGTAAGCATCCATGAAGCTCAGGAGTTCACACCCTGCCGTAGAATCTATAAGTCTGTCTATGAGAGGAAGAGGAAACCTATCATTCGGGCATCCTTTGTTTAGGTCGGTGTAATCGACACACATTCTCCACAAGACCTTTTGGAGCAGGAGACTTTCCTTGGTCAGATTCTTCTTAACAAGGACAACATTTGCTACCCACATTAGATAATTGACTTCGCGGACGAAGCCTATGCCTTCGAGTTTTTCAACTTCTGCCTTCATTGCCTCGTACCGTTCAGCGTCATAAGATCTTCGCTTCTATCTCACTGGCTTGGTCTTGGGGTCAATACTTAAGCGATGACAGATGATATTGGGAGAGATGTCTGGGATGTCCTCGTATGACTAGGCGAAGACCTTAGTTCAACTAGGTTACTAGACTATCATTATCATCTAGTTTTGAATCTTTAATATGGGACGAGATGAAACATGTTCTCTGACCTTTTTTTTGTCGATTGGGGAACCCTTATAGACAAGCTGTTACATTTTCTAAATATGTGTTTATTGGGTTGGGAATCATACAAGTTTCATCATGGAGACTACACTAACTCAAACAAATATTTACTGGATATGTGATTCAAATAAGCAACTCACTTTGAGCCTAAATAAACAAATATTTACTGGATATGTTTATTTCTGTTGTAAGCACTGAGCAATGACAATGAGCATCGGTCATATTGAATTTGAGGGGGCTGGAATAACAAAATAACATTAGCACTTTCTTTCTTCGTTTGTTTATTTCTATTTTGTTGTTCTCTAGTAGATTATGGCATTGAATTATTTTGTTCTGTTCTATTTTGGAGCACTGGTGGATTATGGCATTGAATTCAACATGCCAATCTGACAAAAAAAAAAAACTCATTAATATTATGGCATTGAAATTCAAAGTTAGGACATTACTTTAGTAAGTATTAATATTAATCAAAGTTAGGACATAAGACTGTCTTAATTAATATATAAGGAAAATAAGACCGTCCTAATTAATATATAAGGAAAATAAGACCGTCTTATGCATAAATAAGTGTATATTTTGAATTGTACATTTTTTTCTCAAAAACCAAACCGAAACCGTTTGAAACCGCACCGAACCGAATCAAATCAAAGTTAGGACATAAGACTGTCTTAATTAATATATAAGGAAAATAAGACCGTCTTATGCATAAATAAGTGTATATTTTAAATTGTACATTTTTTTCTCAAAAACCAAACCGAAACCGTTTGAAACCGCACCGAACCGAATCAAACGGTTTGGTTTCATTTCGGTTTTGGCTTCAAAACCGCATCTCACCGCACCGCAAAAAGTTTCGGTTTCGGTTGTGGTTTCACTCGAAACCGCACCGCGCCCACCCCTACCGTACAAGCAACGAGGATAGGATGCTTACAATGACCCTCGATAAAAACCTTGCTAGGGCTTTCAACCCGGTTCAAGGGAAAAAGAGCGTATGCACCTCTAAATTAAGTAGTAATACTATCCTCTAAAAGCAAATCAAAGATTACATTAGGAGGTTCTTCAAACCATGAAACTTGAGTATCCAGCGTTAAGCCCAATCTCGCGAGCCGATGTGCAACCTTGTTCGTCTCACGTCAACCAAACATGGCCTTCCAATTCAGAAAAGACTTTAACATTTGACTGGCATCCTGCAAAATATTCCCAAATTGACCATTGCCTAGAGCTGTCTTGTCCATTTGCAAAGCATAGATGACCACTAGTGCATCCCCTGCATGACTCCCATATTACGAGCAAAAAGAACTGCTGCTCGGGCAGCCTGATAAGCTCATATTTATACATATTTTACATCAAATTCTCTTGTCTTTTCTTAGTTATTTCCTCATATTTTTGTGCTATTTAATTTGTTTTTGTGTTTTATCGAATTTATCTAGCTAATAAAATAAAAATAACATAAGTGTGATTTTATGTAATAAATTCGTGTCAAAACTGTTTAGCTTTTAAATTAAATAAAATATATATATATATATATATATAATAATTGTTTGTTTTGTAGAATAAGGGAAAGTGGAGCAGAAAGGTTAAAAGAAAAATAATAGGAGGTCAGTGCGCATTTTGGAAGCTCCTTGAGGAGCTGTTTTAGGCAGCAACTTGGAAGAAAAATAATGGGGGGTGAAGCATGAGTCAGCTTGCATATAAAAATAAGGAGGCAATGTGCAGCCAGCGGTGAGATTAAAATAAATAAAGAAGAGAACCTGTGCAGTGTGAAAAAGGTGAGAGCACGGATTAGAAGAATAAAAGGTGTGCAAGTGTGAACAAGCTGCGTAAGTGAGAGAAGCACGACAGAAACCAGTGGACACGTGGGAGAGCACTGCGGAAAACAAAAGACAGGAGGCTGCCCTTGGCAGCTGACAGAGAAAAATATAAGGAAAGACTAGACACAGAAATTAAGAGGGGGGGGGATAAGGAAAGAAGGAGAGCTGCCTTTTGGCAGCTCGAGAAGAGCGCAGATAGAACGGGAAGGCTGCCATTTGGCAGCTGGGATGAGAAGTGAGCGCTGCCTTGCGCGAGGGAAGGAACGGGACTGACGGAAAAGAGGTGCTGGTGCACACGTGGGGGAAGCTGCTGCCTTGCAGCAAGGAAAACAGGAGACGAGCTGACAACAGAGAGAGCTGAAGGACTGACAGGAGCCACGGGGCTGCCTTTGGCAGCGTGTCGGCGCACGGAAAGCAGAAGCTGGCAGAGGTGGTTTCGGGCAGAGCAGAAACAGAAGCAACAAACTCCATTTCTCTCGGTTAATTCGTTCCAAACTCAAGTTTAATTTCTGTTTTAATTTATAAATAATGTGTAACTAATTTTGTTTTGGCTAGAGGTTAATTCAAAGCCATGGATATATTTGTAATATGAATTGATTACCTTCAATTGTGATTTCTGAGTTGTGATTTAATTTGCTTAACTGCTTGATTGATAACTTATTTTTGTTTGTCGATTAAGGATGCATACTTAATTTACATGCATGAATTTGATGCTAGAATATAAGTAAATTTCACCTAATCGTTATGAACTTATATTCACAAGTAGTAAAGGTTGTTGACTACAATCGTGTTAAGTAAATTCTTGGCATAAGTTTCATGCAATTCATAGTAACGAGTGCCTCGTCAATGCTTATGATTTTCATAGAACTTAATGATTCTTGCTTGTATCTCTATTATGCAATTCATGTAGGGAACTTGTAGGAAATGTTTTGGGTTGTCGTATGCAATCATCCAATCCATTAACTTAAGGAAAATCTGAGAATTAATTTAAGCGGACCTAATTAATTTGGGGCGTTGAGAATTTACAATTTATTGAAAGAACAACTGAAAATCAATTTAGGTTGCATATGTGTCATGTGTGGAGAAGAATCCTCTAGCCAGTCCGTCGCCCATCCATTCACCTTAATTTCATGTTTTTGTCAATTCTGTAATTTATTTAAGTTTAATTTACTTTTCATCAAAAATCAATCCCCCATTTATTTTAAAGTGTTAGGTTTGTTAGAAATTAATTTAGTTTGTGTTTTCTTGAGTTTTGAAGTATTTTGAGTCTTTTGATTTGTTTTAGTTTATTTGTTAGTTTTATTTTGAGTGATTCTATTTAAGTGTTTTGAGTCTAGTTTAGTGTTTTAAATTTTGTTTTTACGTTTTTAATTTAATTTTACTTTGGTTAGCATCCCTAGTTAATCCCCGGCCTAGAACGATCCCTACTTATCCATATACTACAACTGTCACAAATAGGGTTTAAATTTGTGCGTCAAGTAATTTTCGCATCACAGCCATAGTCTCCGCCAAAACCGCCGAGCTGACCTCTTTGAAATGCATAAACATTGCATTTGTAATGAAAAGAAATTAAAAGGCAACACGGGCCTTGGACTCGCAGGGCGGGGTGGAGCGGATCCAAAAAAATGATGAATGGGTACCCAGCCTGGATTGTTGATTTCAGATCCAAATTATGAGATTCAGTCTACACCCCTGTTGTAGCTAATATTTTTTTTATCCATTTACGACTTGTGAAAGAGTGCAAATATGGTATCTGGTAAAGCAGCAAATTACAATAAAATCGGCAGTCCCATAGAAAAACAACAAAATAATTTACTTTAGAGTAGTCCCCAAGCTTTAACCAAATACATAATTGTTTGGACCCAATTTTACATTATCTACCCGAGTAATCAAGTGCCGTTAAATGATAGGGTGGTTCAAATGATTTTCAATTATTATTGAGAAATAATGTTGTGATTTTAGTCATGATATTATCTCTTAGTAATATATTAAATTATTTAAACCTAATATTTGTCTAAATCCCCATTGATTTGACCATTTGGGATATTGGGATACGAACGGTAATGATGCATGCAAGGATGGATGAATGCATGTGTGGGTTAATGCAACAATAAAGATGATGGTTTAGGGTGATAGGCATGGTGATGTGATAAGCCTAGGTGTTGTTTTTTGAAAAGTCATGGATAATCATAAAGGATCCTGAGATTTTGTCAGATGAGTTTTGATAGAGAATGGTCTCTTAAAGTGAGCAGGTTGTGTTGCAGATAAAATGCAATTTAGTATGCATGCACAGTTGCACCTGGACTAACATGGTGGAAAAAGAGAAGTTTCAGTTGGAATAGGATGCTTTTATTTAGGTCACGTATGCGGAAATATATATATATTTTAAGGGAAATTAGGAGATAGCCTTTATCATATCTTAGAGATATTTGACAGCTAAGATGATTAGACACCAGTTTTGAAGTGATGTTCGACAGAGTTTGAATTGCAAATGGACTCTACACGATTATCTAGCCATGCCAAGCAAGTACGTCAGTCCTATAAATACAGATGCAATGGCAACGGAAAAAATGACCTCCAACCAGTGGCGGATTCAGGATTTTAAACTCGGGGGGTCCTAATAATAAAGGTCAAAAAATTTATAGACAAAAACAACATTGAAAATTTAAATATAATACATTTCATTCAAAAATCATATGCAAAACAATATTACAAATTATAAAATCATAATTCAAGCGTCCATTACGAGGTTTCATAAGTTACTAGGGAGTACCTAAGTTATTGATTATCTAATATGGACCACTAAATTTAAAACACCGGTCAAATAAAACTCTCCCCAAACTCCCTTTATCTTTCTATACAAACACACCATTTTTATCTTTTACTAGTTTCCAAACATCCACTTTCTCTTTCACTAAGAACACAGCTGCCATACCTCCACCAATCGCCTCCCTCCCTATTCTCCTGAAGCCATGGCAGCTCCACCCCCAAATTTCACCAACCCATGACATGACAGATCATATCCATCTTACTAACCTTATGTAGGAAATTTCACCCAAAAGAAAAATTACTAAGGTGGTTGAAATAATTTGGGGAAATTTGGGCTTATGTACTGCCCCGCCAGACGACAGAGAAAGGTTGGAGGAGAAGTGGGTGGCACCGATGGATGAAACCATGGCAGAAGCAAGGAGGAGAGAGGCTGGAAGGGTCCTTATTTTCTTTATTCTCCGTGCGCGGTCATCTTCTTCGAGAAGAAGACAGCCACTACAACATGCAACCTACAACCTGCACAGACCTCATGCTTGAGTACGAGGGGTCCCCGAAAAATTTCTAGCAGTGATTTAGGATCGCCGACGGGTTCTGGGTCCTCCCAGGTCCCTATGTGGATCCGTCATTGCCTCCAACTCAACACACAAACTGCCCTGCGCAAACCCTCGCTCTACGCGAAACCTCTCAAACATCTTGAGATTTTTTTATTTTCTTTTTCGCCAACACATCTTCAATTTGGATAAACAGCACTGTGAAGGCAACCGGCGAACATCTTCAATTTGGATAAACAACATTGTTGCCGTAGAGTCAGCCAACCGCGAAGCACCTTCAGTTTGGATAAACAGCATTGCGACGAGGTCGACTGGTTATCTATCCAAGTCTCGGTCGAGAAGGATTTTCGAATTCTTATTGGCAGAGGTCATCTCATTAGCCTTCTCGGCGAAGTGAGGTGTTACAAGTTACTACATTCGGCACATTGAAAGCCGAATTTGATATTGAACTTCGCAGAACTAGCATCCTTGTTTTCAGGCTCTAGAACTCGAAGGCCGAGACGTGTTCCTTCCTCGGCCGCAGTCGCGAGATTCAGAAGTCAGCCGCTCACCCAACACAACATCAACACATTTTACTCATCGGCCGACGAGTTGGCACGCCCGCATACAACCGAAGGACGTAGTTAGCTTATTAATTACTCGGCCTGCGCGCCACGTAGGCTTGGTAGTTTTTAGGGTCAACAAGAATATATAATATATAAGGTAATTTAGCTAAAAGTCAATAAAAATTTTACTATTTAGCCATATATCAATGGCATATTTTTGTTTTGGACTTAATCGATGATATATTTTTATTAATTAGGCAATAGGTCAATGTTTGATGTCGTATGAGCCTTAAATCATTATAAATAGTTAGAACTTGATTCTTCTATATATCATTCTCTCTTTCTCCCTTTATGAATATCATAAAGGCTTTAAGTCATTATAAATAGTTAGAACTTGACTCTTCTACCATTTTCCATCTCTCTCTCTCTCTCTCTCTCTCTCTCTCTCTCTCTCTCTCTCTCTCTGTTTACATAGAAGAGTCTGCTTAACTCAAGGAGACGAAACTAGGAAACGGACACTGCATTACAGGTGTCTGAATCCAAATGTAAAAATTAGAGCTAGAAAATAGACACTGCATTATAGTGTCTGAATTCAAATATAAAAAACAAAGCCAAGAAATGGACACTGCATTACAATGTCTGAATCCAAATGTAAGAATCAGAAAAAGGACACAACAACGCAGCGTCTGAATCGAAAAGTAAAAAACAGAATCAGGAAATGAACATTGCATTGCAGTTTCTAAATCTAAATGTAAAAAAGAACATGTAGGAGGGTGTAAGTGATAGAAAAAAATGAAACCAGTAAATGAACACTACAATGCAGTGTTTGAATTCAAATGTAAAAAAACAGAATCAGGAAATAGACACTGCGTACAGTGT
The DNA here is from genome assembly GCA_035220775.1 of Malus fusca. NCBI lineage: Eukaryota > Viridiplantae > Streptophyta > Magnoliopsida > Rosales > Rosaceae > Malus > Malus fusca. The sequence goes on along the minus strand of CM069072.1, from coordinate 4,666,885 downwards.
CTGATCTGTATTGACTTATTTCAAAATATAAAAAATATGAGAAATGAGTGTCAGTTGAAGTGGGTGCCAGCTGAAGTGGGTGCCAGCTGAAGTGGGTGCCAGCTATAGTGGTAGATTTATAAATTTTATTTATTTTACATGCATTTAAGTATTACAAAACATGATTGTCCTATTTATCATTAACATAAATATTGTTGATATATTGTAACATTTTATTGATTTTATACAAAATCACCCAATACATATATCTATCTATCTATCTATCTATCTATTTGATGTGAAGTTGTTTTTTGAGAACTTTCAAGAGCAAAGAGTAAGCTGTCAACTGAGGAATATGGCCTTCTGTGTTTAGGATCTTGACTTTTGCAGGACCACCAAGCTGTTTCTTCATGTAAAATGCAACCACTTTCGGAACGATAAAATCTTTCCTGGACTGGATTATGCTACAAGGAACAATGACTTGATGCAGAAGTTTTCTGTAGTCACTTAGAAACACAACTCTAGCTACATTGACAGCAATCCTGGTCTTCACTCTTCCCAAACTGTTTTCGAACTCGGTGATCGCACTTGTGTCGTTTACACCTATTGCTGTTGGTGCAGAACTTGAAACCCAACTTGTGAAATTGTTTTCTATTTGACTGAAGAGTGCATCCAGTTGTGGTCTGGTGAGGCCTCCGTTGTATCCTGTGGTGTTGAGGTACCTACAAGCAAAATAAACGTAAGACGAAGTGCCGGGTCTCGACGAGATGTGGTATTATTTACATGACATATGACACGAAGAGAAACTTAGGCTTCTTTGAGTAGAATATATGGTTAATACAAAGAATTTAATTGAACAAGGAAAATGATGAGTATTATATTTATATATATATATATAAGTAATGTTTTCTTATTAAATTTATTACATTTATATTCATTTAAGATAAACTTAACCAGTAGTTTACAATTATTGTGCGTGTGTGCGTGCGCGTGCGAGCTCCTTCTTAACAAGAATTTTATTTCGATGTAGCAAAAACGAAGGATAAGGCTCTTGTAGAGACCATGTACTCATGCCCTTGGCGGCCGTAATGGCAGCCGAATAAGGCAATCGCCTTGGCCCCCAAATTGGGGGGAGGGGGGAGGGGGGAGAGGGGGGGAGTTATTTATTTCCACTGCTTGAAGTGATTGTTAGACCACGAAGGGAAAGACAAAGAAATGCATGTACCATATTTTGCTTTCCTCTTCAACATATAAAGTTATAAAACCTAAGTCCCTTGCAATCCTTTTTTTCTTTCAAATTCTCTATCTCTCATTTTCTATTGAATTTGTAAATCAACTCTCATATGGTCTTGAAGATTATAACTTGAGGTAACCATAACTATAAATTTATATTTTGTTTTTCAATAATTTTATTATTCAAATATTGGATGACTCTAATATTCGTTACTGTTATGTTGATTCTAGAAAGAATATAAGAGAACCAATTGGCGCTATTAAATTTATTTAATAAGGTTTTATTGTTCTTTATTATCTTGAAATCTTTAACTTATTGTTGATTGTTAATTATCTAGAGCATGATATAATAATAATTAATAATTATTTATTAAAAAAACCTACATAAATGTACAACGGATTGAAGTGCTTAAGAACTCAAGAGCCCTTTTTTAGTGGATTGTCTTGGGCCTCGAAACCTCAAGATCCGCCCTGCATGTATTTACCATATTGGACGCTAGTATTAGAGAGCAAAAAGGGATAAACAATGAAGTATATATATAAGAGGTCTTACATGGTGAATACACGGTTCTATTCTTATCCTGTTTTTGCTATAGTAAAACGAAATCCTGCTAAAAAAATGCTCCTTTATTTGTTGGGGGAGAGAGAGAGAGAGAGAGAGTTATGACCTGGGAGAGCCACTTAGCAGGATAAGGTGCTGGAAGAGGCGTGGTCTTTGAATAGAAGCGATGCATCCAACCATGGCAGCCATGGAGTGACCCATATATACATTCCTACCGACATTGAGATGATTAAGAAGGCAGACTAGGTCGTCTGCATAAGCACTGAAGTTGGAGTACCTTTTGGGATCATAGAGTTTGGGATCAACATTTGGAGAGTAAACCCAGTCAAAAATCACAACCTTGAAGTAGCATGCAAGAAAGGGGATGAGGAAATGCCAAACTGTGCGGTCTGAACCAGACCCATGAGCAAGAACTAACGTCTGAGTTCCATTTCCGTACACATGAGTGTTTAGGGCTTGGACAATCCCCCCCTCCTTGACATAAGGCTTCCATCGATCTCTATGTAATAGTGAGTGAAACAAAATCAACAAATATTTGAGTGAGGGATTGTGTGTGTATGTCTATATACACATGTAGAAACTAAGACAGAAACTAACATAGTAGGATGAAAATATATATATTTGGGTTTTGGATACTGTTTGCATAAATATGTAGATCCAGAAATGGTATTCGTACACACTTTTTTTTTTCATAAAGATATATATTTATTTTTGGTCTTTGAATCAAAAATAAAGTAAAGAGAGAAAAATTAAATAACAAAAAATAAACAAGAGTTTACATGTACTTAGACCATCTCCAATGGTTGGGCTAAAAGCCAAATATTTTAGCCCGGAAAATTTAGCTTTTAGTCCAGAAACAATTTTTCTGCTCCAACCGTTCTAGCCTAAATTTTTAGCCCGAGATTATTAAAGAATGAACTTAGGCTATTTTTTTTTGTTAAATTAAATTTAAAAAAATAAATAAATATGCAGATTATCGTAATCGGGGGAATCTGGCCTTGGTTTAGCATTTAGCATTTAGCCCAAATTTTCCCCTTGGGTTGGAGTGGGTTTGGGGGGGAATTTTGGGGGGTAATTTTGCTTTTAGCCTACCATTGGAGTTGGTCTTAGTGAGTTAAATCAAAATATATGTCACATTTTAATTGCGTATATGTTTCAGCATTAGCAATATTATATCCCTTCCAACTCCTTAGACTCCATTTATTAATTATTTAATGTGAGTCAAGTCAAACCGACATCGATGCAGTTGGATATCTCCATTCTTATGGACAAAATAAAAGCTTGGTTAAATGCAATTCAACAAATTTGCCGTCCATGAAGTCATTGTGGTGGTTGTTCATACGTTTTTTTAATTGAATGATGAAAATAATTTAGTTTCGGTGCTGTCGATTGGTTAAGATGCAAGAGGCTGTTCTACAATCTATATTCCCATTTAATAGCTTAGGTGCAAGAAAGAAACATCTGCCTACTTCGTTTTCATACCGATATTATATTGAGTTTTAGTGGTATACGTGAATGAGTCAATCGAAGATATATTGTTTGATGAGTAACGGCATAAGTAAAGGAAGTAGGTGAATTATACATTTTTTTTAGATTGTAATCCATATCGGAAACGTGACAGGATATATTACTACTATAAATGAATGCTTTGAAGACTAATAATACTTAGGCATTTTGTGATAAAATTCAAAACATGTCGGGTTGTGCATGTAGTTAAGTTGAGAAAGTGTTGGTGTGATTAATTGTGGACCGCTGGCCCTGAGACAATATCGATTTAATTAGTTATGGACCTCTAGCTCGACTTTGAGACCTTGACATGGCATCATAGAGTGTACCCCCCCCTTCCCGACCCTGACTATTCCAATTGTGAACAAGACCCTGACCTTGACGGTGAATCTTCAATCGAAAAAGGTTACTTATGGGGAATTGGTTACACGTGTAGCCCACTAATAACATCAAAAACTTGACAAAATATATTACTATTATGCAGATGATATATTATTACTCTACAAGTGGTTAAGTTGAACAATATCGATATGATTAGTTGTGGGCTGCTAGTCCAACTATGAGATCTTGAAAATTTCCCCCATGTAGCCAATATTGCATACTTTAAAGTTGATAGGTATATCAATGCTCACAATATTCTTCTTATAATCAAATTGTTGGATAAATATCAACAATCAATGATAAATTTATATATGCTAATAAATAATAAATGTCAATAGATAATTAAGCAGAGTATAAATAAAACGAAATTAATATTAATAAGAGAAACTGAAGATCGAGGCTTGCATACCGCAATGTCCTTGAAACATAATTTCGTCCCTACTCTGTGCTTGTAGTTCGATGGACGTCTGCTTCACCAGGATTCAACGATCTAAGTCGAGATTCCAGCATTGAAAAACTAGACTTCTGGTGAATATCTTTGTGGTATTCTGAGTATGTTTTGTATGTATGGATTGATGTTTTTTTCAGTGAGTTGAATGATATGCAGATGCATGTATTTATAGTAGTCATATGTCTATTCGCAATAGACATTTTTTTCTGAGGCGACTATCCAACGCAAAGGGTGAGTTGCTCCATATTTTTCTCAGACTTTTTCATGCGCCAACAGACTTCATCTAAAAAAATGAGTCTGTTGAAAAATAAAAAAATTAATTTAATCTGAAATTAATTTAATAAATTTAATAAATTATTGAATTTAATTATTAAAGCCCAAGCCCAAGAGTCCCCAGGCCCATCAAGTAAAAAATGGGCTTTGGGGTGTGATTGCTTACAAGGTCACAAGACTCAAAACTAAAGTTTATTTAAACCACTCAAGTGAAAAGATGATCAATTAGCTGAAATATTTGGGTCCAATGGCTAATCCACCTTGAAATATGTTGCCCTTTTGGGATATAACCTTTTCTTCTCAGCATCAGCTATAATAAAAAGGGAATGCCAAAATGTATAAAGGAAATAATAAACACACTTTTTTTGGCTTCTTACACGCTTTTGTTTAATCTTGTCCGTTGTTTTTGTTTGATTTATTCAATCCAGCGGCTAGGATTAAAGGAGTGAAAGAGAAGCTAACAAATTGAAAATAACCTCCCACTAATAACTTTGTTGCATACGGTATAGGCTAACACAGAGTTTAGGGTTTATGATGATATTGCATGCACCAAAGTGAACCATTAATTAAGCATTCAGAGGAGTTCTAACTTGGGTCATAACTAGGATTAAAAGACATAAAACAACCACATTAGGTTTACAGACCCAGATGTGTGTAAGATTAAGTTATGATCAGTTTGAGAACGTTCATAGTCCGCTGGACTTATTTGATTCGGCATAAAGCGCTTTAAAATAAACAAAATTGAGAATTTACATGACACATGATAGATGATCATCATTTTAGTTTTCTTACAAGAAAAAAATATGATCATTTTTGAACTCCAACTTTCCACAACATCACGCCTCTGGTTTTTGAAGTGATTGAACATAAAAATCATATATCAGTGCATCAGCAACATGAAATTCATTTAACTCTTGATTTAAACATCTAACTAATTATTATATAACCCCCAAACGCTCGTACATAATTGTAGGGAAAAAAAAAAGTGTTTGAAGACAATATTCTACTAACTAAAAACATCTCCAATCACCCAAAACACAACTCATGACTCAGAACGTAAAATTAGATCGACCATCAGTCGAGTAAAACTAAACTCTGGCAATAAGCATCAACATAGGGAAAGTAAATTGACTTCGTTCTGATTCCAGTAACTTTAACTTGGTGTGACTCTGGATCATATAAAACAAACTTAGGGTCCCAACTATCCTGAATCATGTGAACTTTGCCAAGATTTGTTCTAATTCCCAATGGCCAGGCTACAAATCCAGTACTACTAGGCAAATAAATCGTCCGGATCATTTTCCAAGCATCCACTTCCAGAACCCATATGTCAACATACGAATCCATCACAGCAAGACCAGTTCTTGTATGGAACAAAGCGAGTGATTTTTCAAACACTCCAATACGCATTTGATTTTGTACTATTTCAGGAAACATAATCTTTCGAGAAACCTCACTGCCCAAATCGAAAGCAAGGATTGAAGTGCAAGAATGCTCTTTTATAATCCAATACACAACTCCATCCAAGAAGGTACATCTGGATTCCCAAAAAACGGCATTATCTGAAAAAGAAGGCATCGTAGTTATTCTTCTCCAAGCATTTGATCTAAGACTGTAAACCTCAACTTCAAAGACGACATTCTCGCATGGAAGCGAACCCCCAACAAGCCTCACAACCTTATAGTCGTTTTCGCCACTGTGAAACCCGAAACCAAGATTAACGAAATTTATTAATTGCCGAATGCAGCCATTAGGAAGCCTCTTGATTTTTCTGATTGATGGATTCCACAAGTATATAGGACTATTCAAACTAAAGAAATTACAACCAGAGATACAAACCAATCCATTGCACGAACCATGCACAAAGAATCTGAAACCTAATTTGTTCTCATGAAGCTCTATATCCAAACACTTGGACAATGTTTCAGCATCAAACAGTGACAAACAATTTTTTTTGTCTGTCTGGATGAGTAGATACTCACAAGAATTTTCCGGGACGTTTTTTTTGAGATGGGCATTTTTGAAAATAGAACTGCTAATTAAAAATTTCCAAGATTTACAAACGCATCTAAACCGCAAAAGAGATTTCACCGGCAATGTTGCAAGGATATCAAACAAGATTTCTTCGGGTATAGTGTGGTTAAACATATTGAAAAATAAAGTTTATCAGATATTTAAGAAGTAAAGCAAACCTGATTTACAAGATTTTGGCGGGATATTTGAGAGTTTGATGATGGAATGCAAAGAGAACCCGGAACGAGTACATGCAAAGCTGTAGAAGGTGAAAAGAAGGGTTTAAAGGTGGTTTTGGAGATTCAACTAATTAAAGTTGAATTGAATTCGATTATTTTCGTTGATATAGTTAACTCTTTTGAAAGATAGTAGAACAATGTTTATAATCTCAACCGAATAAATGAGCGAGCTAACTGATCATTAATACTTACAGTAGTACAAGAGGAATCCGTGTAGGACAATATACAAGTAATAGCGTGATTACAATTCAAAACAGAACAAGAATGGAACTGCTGATAGGACTCCTGATAGAATTATGTTTGCGCAGGAACCATATCCTCATTGGACTTGGATTGTTCTTCAGCAACAGGAGGCGTGGAAGACACACGTGGTTTATCATCTTTCAGATCCATCACAAGTCTTAAGCTCGAAGGATTACTTAAAAGTAAGAAAAGTTAATTTGCAATTAATTGCAACACTTGTGGAACAAGGTGTTGAATTCTAATCCAGTCTTGGACCAAGTCCAGCCCATGCTGAAAAGGCAACACAATTGATGGTGCATGCTTGAATATGCTAGACAATTCTAGCATTCTTTGTCGGCAAAAGTAGCTGGAAAATTCCAGCAATCTAAGTCAATTATCCACCTAAATATCTAAGCTAAAGAATATACTAGAAGGTAGTGTATGTATATTGCAAAGCCTATGTCGGTTGCATGCATAATAAGTAGCTAGAATGATCTAGCAATGTCCAATGTCGGCAAAGTATGCCTATAAATATAGGTATGTGTGTGTGTTGTGAAGTAAGAACTAAGAAGAAGTGAGAGCAAGTAAGAGAGCAATAAGTGTGAGAGTGTTTGAGTGTTTGAGTGTTTCCTCTTGTACTAAGTTTGTGTGAGAATAAAAATTTTTGTATAACACTTTGAGTGTTCTTTCTCTTGCCTATCAATTCCGCTGCATTTCATTCTTCTTTGTGAGATAAACATCTCCAAAGTAGTGAAGCCTTTTTAAGTCCCAACAAAGTGGTACCAGAGCTATGGCTAGCAACGCTATGGCAGCCTTCCAAGTTCCAGTGCTCGACAACAACAACTTCGATAATTGGAGTATCAAAATGAAGGCCCTTTTGGGAGCACATGATGTTTGGGAAGTCGTGGAGAAAGGCTACACTGAGCCAGAAGATGAAGCTACTCTGTCCCAACCCCAGAAGGAGAGTTTGAAAGATTCAAGAAAGAGAGACAAGAAGGCTCTCTACCTCATCTACCAAGCATTAGATGACAATGGCTTTGAAAAAGTCTCGAGTGCAACCTCTGCCAAGCAAGCATGGGAGAAGCTTCAAACCTCTTACAAAGGAGCCGAACAAGTGAAAAAGGTTCGTCTTCAAGTACTGAGAGGTGAGTTCGAATCTCTACAAATGAAAGGGTCTGAATCAATCTCTGATTATTTTTCAAGAGTCTTAGCCGTTTCCAATCAATTAAAAAGAAACGGAGAAAAGTTAGAAGATGTTAGAATTATGGAGAAGATACTACGCTCGTTGGACGCCAAGTTCGAGCACATTGTCGTGACGATTGAAGAAACAAAAAACTTGGAAGAAATTAGTATAGAGCAATTGATGGGCTCGCTACAAGCATATGAAGAGAAACATAAGAAAAGGCAAGGGAATGATGAGCAGCTCCTCAAGACACATGTCCAGCCAAAGAAGAAAGAAGAAAGCTTGGACAACGAGAGAAGCCAGTACGAAAGAAGTCGTGGTCGAGGTCGTGGACGTGGACATGGACGTGGACGTGGTTGGAACTTCAACAACCATAACAACTACGAAAGAGGAGGAAGCTCAACAAAAGGTCGTGGAAGAGGGCGCTCAAACTTGAGGTATGAAAAATCTCAAGTTCAATGCTACAATTGTCAAAAGTTTGGGCATTTTGCTTGGGAATGTAGAGCTCCAAGCAACAGGCTTGATGAGAAGGTCAATTATGTGAAAGAAGAGAAAGAAGATAATGGCGTTGTGCTACTAGCATGCCAGAACAATGATGGAGACCAAGACTATACATGGTACCTTGACACCGGCGCCAGCAACCACATGTGTGGAAGAAGAAGCGTGTTCGTAGAGCTCAATGAATCAGTGAGTGGCAACGTTTCTTTTGGAGACGAATCCAAAATACCTGTAAAAGGAAAAGGTAACATCCTTATTCCCTTGAAAAATGGCGGTCACCAATTAATTTCAAATGTCTACTACGTGCCCAATATGAAAAGCAACATTTTGAGTTTGGGTCAACTCTTAGAAAAAGGTTATGATTTTCATACGAAAAATTATATCCTTTTTCTTAGAGATGACAAAGGAAGATTAATTGCCAAGGCGAAAATGTCAAAGAATAGGATGTTTCCCATGGACATTCAAAATGATGTTGCAAAGTGTCTCAAGATATGTTACAAAGACATATCTTGGCTTTGGCATCTTCGTTTTGGGCATCTTAACTTTGGAGGATTGGAGTTATTATCTAAGAAGGAGATGGTGAGAGGCTTACCGTGCATCAGCCACCCTGATCAAGTTTGTGAAGGATGTTTACTTGGGAAACAGTTCAGGAAAAGCTTTCCAAAGGAGTCGACCACAAGAACCCAGAAGCCACTTGAGCTCATTCACACCGATGTGTGCGGCCCAATAAAACCAAGCTCTTTGGGTAAAAATAATTATTTCCTTCTCTTTATTGATGATTTTTCAAGAAAAACCTGGGTGTATTTCTTGAAGCAGAAATCAGAAGTCTTTGGAGCATTCAAGAAGTTCAAAGCCGCTGTAGAAAAAGAAAGTGGTTGCAAGATCAAAGCCATGAGATCTGATCGAGGAGGAGAATTCACTTCGAAGGAATTTCAAGAGTTTTGTGAAGCAAATGGAATTCGTCGACCTTTGACAGTTCCAAGATCCCCTCAGCAAAATGGTGTGGCGGAAAGAAAAAATCGAACCATCCTCGACATGGCTCGAAGCATGCTCAAAAGTAAAAGATTGCCTAAAGAGTTGTGGGCAGAAGCTGTAGCATGTGCTGTCTACCTATCCAATCGGTCTCCAACAAGAAGTGTGTGGGGAAAGACTCCGCAAGAAGCATGGAGTGGAAGGAAACCAGGTATCTCTCATCTAAGAGTTTTTGGAAGCATAGCCCATGTACATGTACCAGACGAGAGGAGAACCAAACTCGACGACAAAAGTGAGAAGTTCATCTTCATCGGCTATGACTCAAATTCAAAAGGCTACAAGTTGTATAATCCAAACAATGGGAAGACGGTGATCAGTCGAGACGTGACGTTCGACGAAGAAGGAGAATGGGATTTTGGCTCTCATGCAAGTGATCTCAGCTTCTTTCCTCAATTTGAAGAAGAGAATGAACAAGGGACGATGGAGCAAGCAAGAGAGGTTCAACAAGAATCCACTACTCCACCTGTTTCACCAACATCAACCAATCATGGTAATTCACCAGCATCAGCATCATCAAGTGGGAGTCTAAATGAAAGAGAAGTACCACGCACAAGAAGTCTACGAGATCTCTATGAGGTAGCTGAAAGACTCGATAATCCTACACTTTTCTGTCTCTTTGCTGATTGTGAACCAGTTAACTTCCAAGAAGCAGTGCAAGATACTAAGTGGAGGAAAGCAATGGATGAGGAAATTGAAGCAATCCAGAAGAATGATACATGGGAACTCGCTATTCTTCCGAAAGGACACAAAGCCATCGGAGTCAAGTGGGTGTACAAGACAAAGAAAAATGTCAACGGAGAGGTCGAAAGATACAAGGCGAGACTAGTGGCGAAAGGCTATAGTCAAAGAGCCGGAATCGACTATGATGAGGTATTTGCACCCGTTGCTCGTTTGGAAACTATACGATTACTAATTTCTTTGGCAGCTCAAAACAAATGGAAGATTCAACAAATGGATGTGAAGTCTGCTTTCCTAAATGGAGTCCTTGAAGAAGAAGTCTACATTCAGCAACCATCAGGCTATGAAATCAAAGGGCATGAAGATAAAGTTCTGAAGTTGAAGAAAGCCCTTTATGGGTTAAAACAAGCGCCACGAGCATGGAATAGTCGCATTGACAAGTACTTCCAGGAGAACAACTTCACCAAGTGCCCTCGTGAACATGCTCTCTACGTCAAAGTCAAAAATGGAGATATTTTGATTGTGTGCTTATATGTGGATGATCTAATCTTCACCGGAAGTAATCCAAGCATGTTTGAAGAGTTCAAGAGAGTGATGACCAAAGAATTCGAGATGACCGACATCGGGTTGATGGCATACTACCTAGGCATTGAAGTCAAGCAGAACGAAGAAGGTATTTTCATCTCCCAAGAAAGCTACACAAATGAGATACTGAAAAAGTTCAAAATGGACGACTGCAAGCCCATAAGCACGCCAATGGAGTGCGGAGTCAAACTAACCAAGCATGACGAAGGAGAAAGTGTAGATCCAACATTTTTCAAGAGTTTAGTTGGAAGCTTGCGTTACTTGACTTGCACAAGACCAGATATTCTCTATGCCGTCGGATTAGTCAGTCGCTACATGGAGAATCCCACAACTACACATTTGAAGACAGCCAAAAGAATTATTCGATACCTTAAAGGTACTGTTAACTTTGGCTTGTTCTATTCAAGTTCTGATAACTACAAACTTGCTGGATATAGCGACAGTGATTGGGCAGGAGATTCCGACGATAGAAAAAGCACTACTGGATTTGTGTTCTTCATGGGAGACACTGCATTCACATGGATGTCGAAAAAGCAACCGATTGTCACTCTCTCTACCTGCGAAGCTGAATACGTAGCTGCTACCTCATGTGTTTGTCATGCAATCTGGCTGAGAAACTTGCTTCAAGAATTAAGCATGCCACAAGAAGAGCCAACAGAGATCTATGTCGACAACAAGTCTGCAATAGCTCTAGCAAAGAATCCAGTATTTCATGACAGGAGCAAGCATATAGATACCCGTTATCACTACATAAGAGAGTGCATTGCAAGAAAGGATGTGCAAGTGGAATACGTGAAGTCTCAAGACCAAGTCGCCGACATATTCACCAAGCCACTCAAACAAGAAGACTTTATCAGACTGAGGAACTCAATCGGCGTCACAAGACAAGATTAAGGGGGGATGTTGAATTCTAATCCAGTCTTGGACCAAGTCCAGCCCATGCTGAAAAGGCAACACAATTGATGGTGCATGCTTGAATATGCTAGACAATTCTAGCATTCTTTGTCGGCAAAAGTAGCTGGAAAATTCCAGCAATCTAAGTCAATTATCCACCTAAATATCTAAGCTAAAGAATATACTAGAAGGTAGTGTATGTATATTGCAAAGCCTATGTCGGTTGCATGCATAATAAGTAGCTAGAATGATCTAGCAATGTCCAATGTCGGCAAAGTATGCCTATAAATATAGGTATGTGTGTGTGTTGTGAAGTAAGAACTAAGAAGAAGTGAGAGCAAGTAAGAGAGCAATAAGTGTGAGAGTGTTTGAGTGTTTGAGTGTTTCCTCTTGTACTAAGTTTGTGTGAGAATAAAAAATTTTGTATAACACTTTGAGTGTTCTTTCTCTTGCCTATCAATTCCGCTGCATTTCATTCTTCTTTGTGAGATAAACATCTCCAAAGTAGTGAAGCCTTTTTAAGTCCCAACACAAGGAAACCTAATTAGGGTTGTGTCGTACTAAACCTTCAATGAAAAGTCATAAATTAAAACAAAACTTATCATTTTTGTGGTCATGATCGGGACAATACTATCAGAGATACAAGAACTTAATACAAAGAGAACGCAGGGAACGAGTAAATGCAAAGCTATAGAAGGTGAAAAGAAGGGTTTTAAAGGGTGGTTTGGAAATTCAAATGATTAAAGTTGAATTGAATTGGAATATTTTCGTTCATATTGTTAACTCATTCATGTCCATCACAAGTCTTGAGATGGAAGAATTAGGATTACTTAAAAGTTGCCACTTAGTACTATGGTTTAGTAGTATTCCTCTTCACTTACAAGTGTGAGGTCTTAGGTTCGATTCTCGTCATAGGCGAATTTGAACCACGTTATTGATAGCCCATTGTGAGGCTTTGTTGTTGGTGTAATTGAATTGGCTGAGATAAGCACCGTTGATGGTAAAGTCGGGGCATTTGTACTCCGAATTTCTTTTGCTGGCTTGAAACTGGACCCCAATCAAAACAGCAAAAGGCACGAGAAAGAGAGCAATCACAAAGACGCCAAAACAGATTGCGCCGCACGCTGGCGGAGAGCTTTTAGTTGCAGACATGGCTAAGGAGCCGGGATCCTTGCAGTCTGAGCTTGTAGTTGCAGACATGGCTAAGGAGTTGGGATCCTCGCAGTCTGAGCTTGTAGTTGCAGACATGATGAATATAGGAAAGAGAGTACAAATTACAGACATGGCTAAGATCCATATATATATATGTGAAGTTAAGAGAGAATGAAGTGGGTGTTGTGAAAACTGGACTGAATAATGAGAACGAGGCTGGGCGTTAATATATACAAAACTTACAAAGACAATCCTAATACGTGTAGGAGTAGGACTAGCCAACTCCGTATCTGTCTCGCAAGGTTCTAAAAAACACTACGCGCTAGTCGGGCGGTGGGCTGGCGCCTAGCGCCTAGGCGGCTAGGCGGGGTCTAGGCGGGCGCCTAGGCGGCCTAGGCGGATTTAGGTAATTTTCTTGTATATCTTGTAAATAAGTGCATATTGACACTTACAAAAAATTATACTTGTATGAAATCCTTGAATAAGATAATAAAAAAATGATAAAATGCAAAAAGAGTATCCAACAAGTGCAAAATTTAAAAACACATTAAGCATATATGTCATATAACCATAGTGAGGAGTATTGTAGGATGACAAATGTACAACAAGTTCACAATTTTAAACCACTTAGACTTAGATAGGATTTTTTATTTTATTTTTTAATTTCATTAAAAAAAAAAAACCGCCTAGCTCCGCCTAGCCCCGCCTAGCCCCGCCTAACCCCACCTAACCCGCCTACCCCGCCTAGCCGCGTAGCCCGCCTAGCCCGCCTAGGCGGCCGCCTAGAGCCAATCCGATTTTTCCAACCGATTTGCAAGAAAACGCCTCGGCTCACCACCGCCTAGGCCGTTTTTTAGAACAGTGCTGTCTCGGACTGGGATGGAAGAGTTCATAGACAAAGTTGTTTATTATTTAGAAAAATAAATTTTAGGGCTTTTAGATTTTAGCGTTTAAATAAGATTCTTTTTAGATTTTAAATTGAATGGTGTCTAAATCTTATTCAAGTGTCAGTTATTAAAACTTATCATACTTATGTACTTATAGGACATTTATTATTTATACACTTACCATCCGAAACTCTCAACCTTTCCATAATTAATGTATTTTGTTATGCTCCAATCATATTAAGATATAAAAATTTATTCCAAATTAAAATTCTTATAATTTAAAAAAGTCAACAATAATACGAAACCAATTTATTTGAAATAATTACAAAAAAAACTTATAGGTAGGGAAGTATTGGTAGTTAAATTTTGATACGAATGTATTAGTACATAAGTTTTAGTACAAATATATCGGTACATAAGTTTCGGTACGCATCAGTGCAGAAATTTTGGTATAAATGTCTCGAGACGTAACTATAGTAAAGACCTCTTGTGTAAATCATTGTCTTTTACCTGTTAGTTAGTCAGTTTCAAATTATATTTTCAATTGCATTCTTCAAACAGGATAATATATTTAACACTCACATTTTCTTCAAATCATTGTCTTTTTAACTGTTAAACTTAGTTATAGTCAGCTTCAAAATAATTTAGTGGTTTATTCAGATTTTATTTTATTTTCAAAAAAAATTATGTGGCCTAAATAGCCATTTCATATCAGTGTACAAGTAATTTAATAATTAATTTTTATGGAAAAAAAAAACCCTATTATATAACAAACAAAAAGCACAAGTTGAAAAATTAAATTAATATTAATGGATCTTAGTCTCCCAAAACTAATTATCTATGGGGCAGTGTGTAGTCTTGTCAGCATCCCAAGATGTCCCGTTGAAACTCAAAGGAAGCCTTAGATTGTAAATGACCCCTCGCCAATGAACATTGTACGGTATGGGTAGCCATAATATTTTAGATTCAGTTAGATCGGTTGACTTTGTACGGCTCTTGTCCTGGAAAGTAATGACCACGTCGATACTGTAAAGATCAGCTGCAGGGGTCACAAATTCCTCAAACAACATGTCGTGCCCTCGAACCACTACATTCTGAAAAACGGTTGTCTTCTTGGATGTCGACATCGACCCAACCACCAAAGTCACCTGACCAATTCTCTTGTCTTGATAGTATGCACTGACTTCGACGTCAATCAACGCGTGGAAGATTTTCTTCTTAGGGTTTGTGAGGGTGATGTTGAGGGCGAGGTTGTACGAGAGAGTAAGATTGCTTTCGGTATAACCGAATTGGCTGAGATAAGCACCGTTGATGGTGAAGTCGGGGCATTTGTACCGCGAAGTACTGTTTATGGTGAACCACAACACGAGCCCAATCATAGCAGCAAAAACCATAATCATATAGTGCGGGCGGCACAGATTTTGTTGCACGCTGGCGGAGATCTTTCAGTTGCAGACATGGCTAAGGAGGGGGGATTCTCGCAGTCTGAGGTTGTAGTTGCAGACATGGTGAAGATAGGACAGAGAGTATAAATTGCAGACACGGCGAAGATCGATATATATGTGAAGTTAAGAGAGAACAAAGAGGGTGTTGTGTGAACTGGACTGAATAATGAGAACGAGGTTGGGCGTTAATATATACAAAACTTACAAAGACAATCCAAATACGTGTAGGAGTAGGACTAGCCAATTCCGTATCTGTCTCGGACTGGGATGGAAGAGTTCATAGAAAAAGTAGTTTAGTATTTAGAAAAATAAATTTTAGGGCTTTTGAATTTTAGGGTTTAAATAAGATTATTTTTTAAAATTTTAACGTGAATGGTATCTAAATCTAATTCAAGTATCAATTATAGCATATCTATTATTTATAAATTTACCATCCGAAACTCTCTGCCATTCCATAATTAATGTATTTTTTATGCTCCAATCATATTAAAAGAGAAAATTTTATTCAAAATTAAAATTCTTATAATTAAAAAAAGTCAACACCAATACAAAAACAATTTATTTTAAAAAAAAACTCATAGGTACGGAAGTATCAGTACGTAAGTTTTGATACGAATGTATTGGTACATAAATATCAGTACGAGTATATTAGTACATAAGTTTTGGTACGCATGCATCAATATAAAAGTTTTGGTATAAATGTCTCAGTACGTAACTCTAGTAAAGACCTACAAAGACAGTTCTAATGTGTGTAGGAGTAGGAATAGTATTACAAAGACAAAACGAATCAGAAAGAAGACATCAGAAACATAGCTAACTCCATATTCGTCTCGAACTGGGATGGAAGAGTTCATATAGAAAAAGAGTATCGGGGTTGGAATTGGAGTAGATGCACAAAGCACAGGAAGAAATTGCATGGTACTGAAACACTGCGACACGATACTACTAATTTATGAGTTACAATGGGTGAAAGACAGGGTTAAGTTGTAGACTAATATATAACCATTCCACGTGGTATAACAAGAGTGAGTCTCTCTCATCGCATTAGTGATCAACTAATGAAAAGATAAAGGAGAGGAAGATAGTGAAACGGTTGTATCCAAGATTTTTCTCCATCAAGCACACTAACATGTGATACTGTTTGGGCCCAAAATGATATTATTGGGCCGAGCTTAGGTTTGTGTTCGGTCCAATGCTTTTCCGGAAATACTATGGGCCGTCCAGGTTGTCATAAGCCACCAATCAGGTCGGCCGAGTCATATTGCAGGAATGATTGATTTGGATAAGAGTGAAGAAGTTGAGTCTTGGTACAACAAGGGGGATTCCAGGGTTGAAGGCCTTGGGAATTTGGGAGTGAATCTATTTCATTATAGAGTTTGGTTCAGAAACCTATTAGAACTAGGATTGGTCGAACCCTAATCAGATCAGATTTGGGAGTTTTAGTCCGGGTACATCTCTAGTTCGGCCAAGAGTAGGTTCGCTGCTATATATATATAAGGGAGTGTATCATTCAAGGCCCTCCAATTCAACACACAAACTGTCTTGCGCAAACTCTCGCTCTACTCGAAACCTCTCAACAACCTTGCGATTTTTGTCTTCCTTTTTTGCTAACACATCTTCAGTTTGGATAAACAGCACTGGAGCTGTAGCATCAGCTGACCGAGGAGCACCTTCAATTTGGATAAACAGCACTGTGTCGAGGCCGACTGATTACCTATCCAACACTCGGCCGACAAGGATTTTCGAGTCTTTGTTGGTAGAGGTCATCTCATTAGCCTTCTCGGCAAAACGAGGTGTTACAAGTTATTGGGCTCGGCACATTGAACGCCGAGTTGTTTATGATTGGATATTCGCAAGTAAGTTTTAGAGTTCGGCATTCTGACGGTCAAACCACATTTACCATCAAGACATACATCTCTTTCGAGTATTTGTGTCCGTATAGTTTGGTGCCAGTTCGGCGTGCTTATACTCTTACGGATATAATCACCGTAACCGAACCCGGCGTCGACGATCTATGAACTTCGCAATACTAGCAGCGTTGTCTTCAGGCTCTAGAACCCAAAGGTCGAGACGTGTTCCTTCTTCGGCCGTAGTCGCAAAATCGAGAAGTTAGCAACGCAACATCAACATATTTTACTTCCCAGCCAAGCTCAGCCGACGAGTTGGCACGCCCTGCACACAATCGAAGGAATAGTTAGCTTTTTAATTACTCGGTCTGCGCGCCACGTAGACTTGATAGTTTTTAAGGTCAATAGATACCTTCACAGGAATAGAATTGCACAAGGCAGTACTTCCGGTAAATGATGAAATTTGGTCATAATTAGGCATTCAGAGGAGTTCTAAATTGGGACATAATTAATTAGGATTAACAACCCCAAAACCAACTCATTCAGGTTACAGATCCTGAAGTGGGTAAGCTTAAGTTATGATCAGTTTGAGAACGTTTATGGTCCGATGGACTTATTTGGTTCGGCCGAAAACGCTTTAAAATAAACAAAATTGAGAATTTACATGACACATGATAGGTGATCATTTTAGTTTTCTTACAAGAAAAGAGGATGATCATTTTCGCACTTCAATTTTCCACATTCACACCTCTTGTTTTTCAAGTGATTGAACATAAAAATCATATATCAGTGTATCATCAACATGAAATTCATTTAACACTTGATTTAAACATTTGACTAATTATTATATAACCCCAAACACTCGTACATAGTTGTAGAAAAAGAAAAAAAGTGTTTGAAGACAATATTCTTGGTGGTTATGGAAGGGAGAAGGCAAAAAAGTTCCATTTGGTGCATTGGAAAGTTGAAACTATATTAAAACAAACAAAGGGGATGCTAGGCAACTAATGGCCGCGGGATCTTGGTCCAAGAAAAAATAAAAGAACGCCTGGGTGGGAAAATTTAAGCGCAAAGCTAGAAACTATTATTTACGACGTGTCATTTGCACCATAGAACGTAGGGACCTAAATATATAGACAATTCACCTTATGACTTGATGGAAAGCCTTAAAAGAGAAGAAAAGTGTCGTATGAAATTGTCAAATGCCACACAACGCTTAAGCTGTATATATTTTTATTTAATGACTTGTACAAAAGTGATGCCATGAATGCGAGATTCTGTGCAAGTATTACAACAGACTTTACGAATGTCATGAATAATATTATTTAAGGCATGCCAGTACTCTACGCCGTATATTTTAAGTCGTAAAAACCCCAAGTTGTTCTAGTGATTAAAGCCCTAATGAAAGTCGTTATAACAAACCTTCTCATTTTTGTGGTCGTAGCAAACATTAGTTAATTTAAGCACGGGAAGAAATTGCACGGTACTGAAACACTGCAACACGATACTACTAATTCAAGAGTTACAATGAATGAAAGACAGGGTTACGTTGTAGACTAATATATAACCATTCCACATGGTATAACAAGAGTGGGCCTCTCTCATCGCATTAGTGATCAACAAACGAGAAAGTTAAAGGCGAGTAGGATAGCGAAACGGTTACATCCAAGATTTTATCCATCAAGCACATTAAAACGTTTTTTTCCAAAACGAGTCCGCCGCCAAACCGTAGCAGCACCATCTGCTAAAATTTGTCCCTTTTTAATACATTTACCTCGCCGAACCTGGGGTTTTTGGCGCATACAAGTATTTTTGTTGGCAGATATAAAACTAATGGAATGTTTGTGATAGCTTCACATGAAAACAGAGAATTGCACAAGGCAGTACTTCCGGAAAAGAATGAAATTTACAGTCGAAATGCATTAAGAAAAATTTTCGGATTGTTTTAAGTAAAATATATTGTTACATTGATTGTTTTATTTACCAGCAGCCCATATGAGCAAGCACATCTACCCAGATACAGAATTACCTGAAAGCACTTTCATCCGTGTTCCACAGTTGCATTTCGAGGGCAGCAGTTGCCCCACTCACTGTGAATCCAAGATGTTACGCCTCATCGGCATGATGGATAGCTCCGCAGTATTAACAGTTGAGAATTGAGATCTTGCAACATGGTCTTTCAAATGTGCACGGTCGCCACCCGCCTGTTAGCTTCCTCAGTTGGGAGGCTTGAAAACCAACTTCCAGCTCACAATCAAAAGAAAAATAACGTTTAGTTTAAGGCATAATGAACCCGCTCGAGGAGTTGAACAACCTGATTAACAGGTATTGGTACATGTCGTGATTTCAGAGAGGGCTTTGGTGTGCCTTGTGCACCAAAGGGTGATGCTAGTACAGCCTCTTGTTGCATACTTGTGAGCTCCAAGAATTGAGAGAGCATGTCCCCGTCAAGTATCTTAGGTACTCCCGCCTGCATCAACAAATATTACACAAAAAGCTCACAACCACTCGCATAGGGACATGCTAACGAAAATATTAAATATGTAGACATCTGATGCACTCCGTCTTTCAAAATGAAACTACATAGCAGCGATTTTTTTGTTTTTCCTTTTTTTTGCTCTCAAAGGCACATCGGAATTGAAAACTAAAGCACCAAAGTTATCAAGGTTTTCTTTATCACTGGGGAGGGGAATTCGAAGTTTGAACTTGGGACCTCTTCCAACACTGGAAACAGAAATACCACTGGACTAAGGGTTAGTTCATGATTTATCTAGGTTTTTCTTTGAGACAAATTCTAATCAACTTTTAGAATCAGAATCTAATTTTAACTGTCAATGGTGTATATAGCATATTCTAAATAGAACTGTCAACAGTCCATTCTACCAGATGAAATCAAAATTGGATGGCTAACATTGACCAATTTCATCATCATCTGCGTATATCTCCATAACAAATTTTATGGCAAAAGGGGAAAAACTGAAAGAACAAAAAAGATCCAAAAGACAAATAACATGCACATGAAGGCATGAGAACACAGATCTACAATCCTACTCTCCTTACCGGGTTTTCACGACCACGATACTCATTGTGATCATTCCCAAGAATAGGAGCAGTTAACGGATGCACCACCAGTCTATCTTGGACAGCCTCTAAGAGTTCGTATTCTTCCCTGGAAAACATAAATAAAGAAACAAGCTTCTTGTTAATAAAATAAATAAATTCAATATTTATTAAGCATACAGACGGCAATGCAATGCAGTGCAACATAAAAAACAATGACCATTTCTAGAAGTAGCCATAGAAACTTTGGTACACCAGTGGCTGTGGGAACTGATAAAGACAAGCTTTCTTCTTAATCTTCCTTAGCCCCACAAAAAAGCCTGGCCCGACAGCCTACTGGGCTATCGCCAGGCCAGCCAATGAGCTAGCTCGGCAATGGGTCTTCAATAGGCCCTGCCCGTGGGTTGTGGGCCAAGCCTAAAAACAAATTGCATATTGTATATTGGTTGATTGTGACTAGATACTTGCACTTTAGGGTATAGACGACTGGTACCTTATTACAAAAAATGAGGAGATTAGTCATTGAGCCATCTAGCTCAACAAAACTAACTCCCTTTTATCAACATGCTTTTGTCAGATTTACTTTGTTTTTGTTAATGGTAATACGAGTCATAAAACACAGGTTAAATGACCTGAAAATTGGGAGTGCTGGGTATAACATCTAAAGACTTTAAATTCATATCTAAGATATCAGACACCTTCTGTTTGTTACAGAGCTCAAAGGATGGCAACTTTGATGAAAAAGAAGGTTAGCGAATGGGAGTTTAAGGCTATTTGTTTACCTGGATATTGGAACGAAGGTTATTATGCTTCCAAGCAGCGTACTCACAATGATAGCATTTCGAGAGAAGTCGATATTTCCATCACTTCCCTTCAATACATCATCAGCTGGAAGTTTATATGAAAATGACCCCTAGAAAGAAAATTATTAATGTGAACACAAGGTAAGCATCGTGACATCCACAACAAAATAATGGCTACAACCAGAATTTTAGCAAAGGCAATGGATATAGTGATAACATCAATCATTTTTATAGAGTGATGCTATCCACACACCCATTTTTACCTTCCACACACCCCTTGTTAATTTCTGTCCTCTGATATTCTTCAATTCATTCGATCAAACGGCTGAAAATTGAAAAGGTGTGTGGGAAGTAAAGAGGGGTGTGTGGACTGGATAGCACCACCCTTTTTATATATTCTCAAAAAAAAAAAAAAATTTAGGTTTCCTTCGTCATCAGCAACAGAAACTCTTAAATGTCAAGCAGCCCTGACAATTGTCAAAAATGGTAGATTCTGTTCCAGGCCAGGATCACAAGAGCCAGCCAAATCCAAGGTGCGCCAGGTGTTCACCTCCGCCACAATTTTGACAAAAAGAGCTTTTACAATTTAAATTTAAAGTCAGGCTTGAAGATCCAATTTGAAAAAATACCCAATAATATTTTCTTCAAAACCCCAAAAACAAACAAATAATAGTCCATTAATCTGTACTCTTTCCTATCCAAATAACGAGGAAAAACAAACATAATCTAATTTGAGATAGACGCTGTACAACATTATCTTTACACTTTTTCCAAACATCAAACTACAACGTGTCAAAAATAACGGTCCGCATTTTTTTTCCAAGTACATGTTTACTTACAATTTGGTGAAAAATGAGATATGAAACAAAACAACTAGAAATTGGTGCCCATATGCAACATTAGAGTGTAAAAGATGTACCTTCCTGATGCTCATAGCTATCTCCCCCATATAATAAGCACAGCTCACTGTCAAATTACATTCTGGACTTGCACTATCTGGTTCACAGATTAGAAAGAAGGGAAAAGTTAAATGGTATCACTTTCATCTGCACCAAATGTGCATGAACAGAATCTCTAGATAAAATGAAGGAAACCAAACAATATGAAAGTACTAACAAGTTTCACTACAACCATTCTTTTTCTGTTAAGAATCCACGACAACATTATCAATTAAATTATCACCTACATTGACTTTCCCATAAGTGATAGCACAAATTCTCTTGATAGTGTCAGAAGATCCATCACGACATGAACAAAGTGTTATGCGCATTACCATTTAATTCAGGCTGTCTGAAATATAACATACCAATTGTAAAACTACAACGTTCAATTTCCCACAAAACCAACTCTACTATACCATCCAGCCAATTGTGGTGGAGCATCTCTCTTATGATCCAAATCACAGAAACCTTTCCAACAAGCAAGTACCACGTTCCCAACAATTGTACTTTGAATTCCAAACAGACATGAAATTGTTTCTTCATATTTAGAGCAGATACATGGATAGTCCAATGTTTCTCTATAAACCATTTTTGAGTTGCACTTCTGCTTTTGATGCAACCCTCAACTGGATTTTATAAGACATAAAAGCTGGAACAACTAAGATATATGCCATTAATTTGTATTTTTACAGAAGTTATCTTTTACCTTCTGAGTAATCTGCAGATGAAAGGACAGCAATGCTTCCCTTCCGATCTGAAACAACAGCAGTATTGACATCCATAAGAATGCAATCAGCAACTAATCTCTGAAATGGATCAAAGTACAGTTGCTGCAGCTTTTTGGAATCCTGCCACACAAGACAAAATCAAGACAGATAATATAAATAATGGGTATGTTCCTGCTACTTCAAAAATATAAGTCGCATGTCACTTCTAATGCAAGTCGAATGTAAAATGAGAGAGAGAGAGAGACAACATGAAAATGACTGACAGAAATCCATAATGCTTACCTCATGATAAGCATAGAAAAGGACACCATCACGACAATCACCAACAGCAATTGTAGTGAAATGTGCAGTCAATGATGTAATCATAAAACGTGTCCTTGCCACATTAAACTTTCTCACTCTTTGTGGGTTGTCATTGGGGAAACCACATACATAAAACTGAGAAAAGAAGAGCAAAATCTCTGTCAACAATTGTCATGCACTAAACCAGATTTACCTTTTAAAACATGCTTATAGAACAATATACATGTAAAAGAAAGAACAGAAGAATAAAGATAATTTAACACTTACAGCATTGCCAGCAGAAGCCAAGAAGTAACGATCAAGATAAGAGCAGATTGCAAGTACCATTCCAGACCATGTGGATGAATAAGCGAATCGAAACTGCCATGCTTCAGTTTCTTCAAGTTTAATTCCATCACAGCTAGTGTCATCTGGACTACTGCAGAGACTACTGCTAGAAAGCTGTTCTGTGGCATATCCAACAATTTCATGAAACGGAGATGCTCGTTGAGAAGATGACCCTGCCTTTGAGCAGAATGTCATTGAGCCACTGTCTGAATTTTGCACATGTTCAAGACAAAGAACAATAAGACGGCCCTTGGTACTGCCAATAAGAATCCAGTTAGATTGGCAGGTCTATGAAACTGAAGAAATTGAGAGTGATAATCAATGCCCTGAAGGTAATTAACATTTAAGTCTTGAAAACTTCCGTTTACAGCTGAACCTTTTAAACTTAGGCAGTGTGAACTTTAGTCAGAGAGAAGTAGAAAGCGAGTGACACAGAGAGGAAATAAATACAAAGACACATGCTTTACCTCTCAGCCTCACCACTGGGCATTATGGCTGGACCAGAAGATAAGCTCGTCCCAACCACAAGAACTTGTTCATTTCCAACCCTCACTAACTCCATTGATTTTCCTGTTTCACCAGGTTCAAGTTTGAAGGATGACAGCACAGACCCACTTAGAGGATCAACGAAACATATATCTGATGAGCATGTATCATCAATCAAATCAGTCCTCATCACAAGCAATAGCCTGCTTTCACTATGATAAAGGACCTCTCTCGGAGTGCCTCCAAGATGAAACTTCTGCACATTAAGCCTCTTGCTGTGCACCATCTCTACCTAGAATCATCATATCACATGGACTTGAATCAATACATCCGACTTCAAGATAATTTAGTGAAAAATTTTATCTTTTAGTTAGAAAATCTTAGGAAAAATAATATCATTATTAACACGAGCCCCCCAGACTTGGGAGCTTTTATGCTTTACACACAAGCACTCATATAAGCTAGTACATAACATACATGTAATCCAAACATACTAAGACTTGCAATTCATTGATTTGGTCCATTGGAGGTCTCAAATTCTCACAAATGTGGCGAAGGCAGAACTCCATGTCATGTCCTTCAACGATGCCAAATGACCTCACAAGCAAAGCCACCTAGCACCTAAAACAGACACTAATATGAACTTTACTAGGAAAGTGTTGGTTTATTTACTGCACCTTATCACTTTTGGATAAATCATGCAATCAATAAATTAGAAGCAAATCAACCTCGCAGATCTGGCCACTTGCAGTCATCAGTCTTTTTTCAAATATTTTGATTTCCATTTTGATGACACTTAGTTTACCAGGCAAAGACATAAAGCATAAGTGAGCATACAATTATATATTAGGGAACTAAAGAGACGTTTCTATAGGATTATGATTTATGCAACAAACCTCAGTCCAATTTTAATCATATAATTCCCATAATCCTATGTACCCAAAGCCACCCAGTAATACTAAAAAAATTCCACTTTTTTCTGTTTTCCCTTCAAAACCCATCTCATGCCATTACCAATAATCAACGCTACAAGAAGTACCAGTAAATGGACCAAAATATCTACAGTTCCCAAATTAATGTACTCTTCTCTTAGATATGAAACCATGAAAATCTAGAAATCTGTGAAAATTAAATCTTAATTCTTTAGATGAAGCAGCTCCAGTTAATATGATAATATTTTCTGAGAAGAGTTAATATGATAATATACCAATGGCATAATTACAAGATGACAAAAGTATAACTACAAACAAACAATTTTTTTTTTATAAGACTAGATTCAACAAAATGAAAGCTATAGACCAACAAGAGCACATGACAATATGGATAGAATTCTCACCAAATGTAGACAGTTCTCTGCAACAAATAAAATTCCCTTAGGGCATTCAACATAACATACAGGAGTGACATGTGTTGAAGATTGAAATGAGATAGAAGTGTACGAGATACTGTGCCTTGCAGTATGTAACAACCAAGGCCTATCACTGAGAACAACTATATCACCATCTAGCGAGTCACTCAAAGGAACCAAGAAAACTGGAGTGATGCCAATGCGACGAGTGGCAATCAACTGCAGCTCAACAGGATAATAGTCCTTTGTCTTCTCATATAACTTATCATATATTTGTCGGCCAACAAGACTCTGACTGGTTAAAACAGACAGAGGCATTGCAGAGGCAGCAGGCCATTCGAAACGAAGTAGCATTCCATTCCTCAATCCCGCAAGGACATACAATCTGTCAACTAATACAAGCCTTACATCTTGAGGAATGCAGCCACTAATAGCTGTTCCTAAAGTATTTGTTAATGAGATCATCCCAGAAGCAAGAATTGTCACGCCTTCATTAGGCCCATAAGACAAAACTTCCACTGAGGGCTTGTGTGTGCCAATAACAAAGGTATTACTTACGTCAACTCCAAATGGGAGAGAATTATTGGTTTGCCCAAAACGTTTATGAGGAATAGAAACACATGATAATTCATTTTGCAAGCTCAAATGTTGCATCTCATAAATTTCATACTGATGTGACGAAAGCACTCTGACCCCAAGAATGAATAAAAAGCATGGATTAGATGAAGAAACAACAATGAGATTATGCCCAACAGCCCCCAAACTGATACTCATATTTTCTGGGAACCAAGATGTGAAAACAGGAGAAGGAAGTGGAATACCTTCAGAATGGGCAGCCTTGGTGGGCAAACAGACCCTAACTGCATTTTTGTGAATCTGAACCAGCAACCCATCATTTACAATACCACAAGCCAAAGTACTAACATCAGGCTGAAAACCAACTGAATCCGTCACATCAGTAAAGCTTAAACCAACTGATAATACCCTGGTCTCCTCTACAAATGATAGCACAAGAAAAGAATGGTAAGAATCAATTACTTTCATTCGTAATGTCCAAGTACCAGTAATTCCTTGATAAATAGGCGCAGTCCTTAGTAGCTTTTCCACACTGATACCACTTCTAATAAGCCTTAATGATCCCTCAGGTGCCACTCCACAACAGGCAAACATTTGATCATGTTTTTCATCATGGTAATCAACAACTGACATATCCAACACTGGGGCAATATTTTGAATAGGACTTGTGTAAAGAAGCATTCCATTTTCCATTTTCAAGACCATTCCATCCCCCATGTCTACTAGTGCAGCAAGAAACCCGCCTTCAGCCCACAGAAGTGCCTTGGATGGTGAACCTTGGTAAAGACATTCAGATTCTTGAACCTTGGGGCCATCAGGACCAAAGATAATTTCGATCATGAAATATTCTCCTGTATCTGCACAAACGATCATTCTAGGATTTTTTACATTCCCCAGTTCCCAAGTCCATGAACACACATGTTTGTAAGTCACATTCACATTGTATTTATCACCGTCTATGCACATTGGATCTAAATCGCTCAGTTCTAGTAAAGCACAAGCAGCTACATTGAATAAACCTCCTTCATCATCAACCTGAAGTACTCTAGACAGATCACTTCCTCTAGATGACTCTTGAACAAAATTTGCCTCATCAACCACATTGGATAAGAAATTTGGGCTTGTTCTACAGACACAGAAGGGGTTGTGTGCATCTCTAAGATCCATTAGGAGAGCATCACCCTCCCTAAACATAAAAGCAAATCCATGAGAATGAGGAACTTCAACAATACTATGTGCTAATGGTCCATCTTCAACGTATGTAGAAATAACATATATATCCTGATCCCTAATATTCCATCCCAGTAACAGCAATTCATTAAGGACTGCATCTCTCCTGCAATTCCAATTGTATATAGGTTCATCAGAAAATAGAACAGAAAAATTACTTCTATCCTCAAACCATGTAAGCATTGAAATCACACTTTTTTGGAATCTCCAAGTACACATGATAATCATACCTATTTAGAATAATGGCAAGTACAGGACTATGCCCCTTACTTGATTGACTAGGATCCTTTGAAATAAAGCTCATGCTCCATATAGTACCGTGAATACTGTTTTTCTGGACTCTGGCAGCACTCCCATCTACTTCATTTTCTGGGGGAAATAGTATTTTCTGAAATTGATCCACAACAGAACACCTCAATAACTTTGCATGAATATATTGGTATCCCAAAATTAAATAAAGCAGCTTGATATGTTAATTTTTTTTTTCATTATAAACAAACAATTCATACGTAATTTTCTCTAGCACACACATTAGCGTAAAACATATCACAGGAAGAGGGGAAAGCAGCTCAACCTTATCAATAATGTCACTGCCTCCAGACAATGAAACAGAGAACATAGCCAAACGGTTTTCATAAGCACTAGCAGCAATGAAACAGCCACTGCAAAATATAAAAAGATTAATCAGGAGTTTAGGACTGCAGAAAAAACAATTAGAATACCAACAGCTTATTTTCACATATTCTTCATTTATTTCTTGTTTTATTCTCTCCCCCTCCCCAACTACCAAAAGAAAAACTAACTTTAATTGTTTTATTCAACAATATTTTAAAATTACACTTTTCTACCACATAAGGACATGCAAGAGAAATTAAACTAAAAAGTCTAAAATTAATATTCTCAAGCAATATCCAAAATTTTCCAGGAAGACAACGAGACATTTAGTAAACAAACAAAGATACCTATTTATTGTCACAACTATTTCACGCTGCACATCCATGAATTAAAGAATGTACGCTGGCATAAAAGAAGACATAGCACCACAAAGGCAACAAAAATGAAGAAGTTCACAAGAGAAAGACAAGGAAATGGAAACCATAACAAGTCAACTTATCAAAAGTCACTGAAAAGTAAGAATTATTCCTAAGCTTTCTCATTCTCCAATAACATGCAATTACACAGCTACTTCAAATAATGACCAGGGGCAAAGATACACCTCAAAAAGAAATTTCATTATGGAAACTGAAAGGAGATGAGAAGGAATACGGAACACATACTATGCCGGAATGCATATTCTTTTTCAAAATTTCAAATTACAATGGAAAATTACCTTGAATCGATTGCTAGCATTCTTCCAAGCTGATTCCTTGAATTTCCAGGATTAGAAAGTTGAACTTGTGTCACAGGAAAAAACCTAGGTAAGCATTTCCAAGTTAGATAAGAGTACCGGCAGAAGAAGGCTCGATTATTAGTGTTGACAATTTGGAAGATAAAATTTTGGAGCATGTATTGTTAGGTTCAATTTCTATACTTCGTAGAATCTAGCATTTACTATCAAAACCTTTTGCCGGTCTCTGGAGAGGCTTACTAATTTTATTGCACTGCTCATAAAGTAGTAACCAATACTGAAAAGTTGAACAAAGCTAAAACGTAACTTTACCTGTGCATTTCATTGCAAAACGAGAGAAACGAGAGCTTCCCGGAATCAGAAATAACAACCAAAAGGTCTTTACCCACCATCTACAACAAGAAGTACTTATTTCACTGAATACAATTTAGATAATTCTCGAAAACAACAAGAAAGAAGAAACGATTCTTGAAAGCGAACGAAATACCTGCGGGTTTTGTGTGCAGAATTTGTCATTCCAGGGTAGAATGGAAATGTCTTTAATGGTACCAAACACAGGCTGCTCACATATAGATTGTACAATCCCATCTTCCCCAATTATTACCAACTCTATTGAAGTCTCCTGAAATTTACCCAAAATTCAACACTCCGATTAAGCCCTTCGGAAGAGCATATTATCTTTGTTCCTAATTCCCAACAAAATTACAAGCAAACACGAAGAGATTGATCATTTGATCCCAAAACTACCCTACTGCTCAAAAAAGCTGCAGAAATGAGAGAGAAAGAGAGAAATGACCTTGCCGAAGACGACGTCGTAAGAGGTGGGGAAGCGGATGTGACCGTAGAGGACCTGAAGTACGACGCTTCCGCGGAGGACGCACTTGGCGAGGTAGTGAGAGCTGCTGGAGGAGGAGGCCGACGACGACGATCGGGACTTGGCGGAGGAACACTCTTCCTCTGAGACAGCCATTGATGACGATGGCTATGAGGGATTTTCAAAAGCTAGGGTTTCTGTTTGTTTCCCGAGAAAACTTAACCCTCTCTGGTTTTCCGACAACTTGGAAGTCAGGAGTATGTCATGGTATGCAAACCCCACAGGTGTCCCCGGATAGGGAGAGAGTTTATGATTACTTAATTAATTATTCAACTAATCCTTATCTAATTTTTTCTTCAAACGATTTTATAATTCATAAGTTTATGACACGTAAATATATAGTTTGATACTAGTTCTGGTTTGGTATTGTTTTTATTTTTGCAAAAAATTGCTTCACTTCAAAATACAACAATAAAAGGTGTTTGATAAAAAGAAACATTCTGCTTATTTTTAAAACAATTAGCTTTAAACAGCAGCTTTAATAAAGCGCAGAATTGAGCTTTTAATGAATATTTTCAATTCATATAATACTCTCATTAGTTTTTTTTAAATAACATTATTTACCCTTCTACACACATTTTATTCTTTTTTTGACAACAAAGTAACTGCCACTACTTACCACTACAAACACTAACCTTATACCACCAACACCATTATCATCACCATTGTTGCCACCACCACCACAATGGTCACCTCCACTGCCACCACCACAATGGTCACCTCCGCCACCGCCACCACCACCATAATGGCCACCTCCTCCACCGCCGCCACCACCACAATGGCCACCTTTGCCACTGCCACCGCCACCACCACCACTGTTGTCGTCTCCACCACCCTCTACCATGTCCATTTTTGTAATTATATGCAATTATGTCACTTCAACATTAAATTTTAGGAGTTTTAATGAAACACTCTCGGTATTATTCACTTTTAACGAAAATGACATTTTTTCTCTAAAAAGTCGCTCCTGATACTATTCACTCACAACACCGTTTTGTCTTTTTGATTAAAACTCAAAGTTTTCAAGCCCTTTTTATTAGTTTTCCTTTAAATTTTACCAAATGTTTTTACACTGTTTTTCATTCTCACAAAACTTTTAAAATAGGGTAAATTACACTTTACCACCTCAAATTTGGGGTTAATTTCAATTTCTTACAACATCTTTAAAACATTTCAAATTCATACCTCAAGTATTATCCGTTAAGAGCTGACATGGCAGCCACATTTGTCACAGCCCGTCCCGAGAATTTTTTATCGTGGTTGTGAAATGACAATTTTACCCTTGGACGTTAAAGTGTATTGTGTGAATTAAGTTGGATTTGGGCCCATTTATTATTTTCCCTAAGTTTTTGGACCCAATTGGAAGTAACGGAATTGTTGGTTTTGATTGGTGGCTTTTGGACCACACACATACCTTCTCTCTCTCTCATGTGGACTTCTCTCTCTCTCATGTGGACTTCTCTCTCTCTCTCCCTCTCGGCATTTTCGTACGGGCAACCCAGAAACCATCTCAAACCTTGCATATCGAAACCAAGGTAAGCATTTTCGTGTTCCTTGTGACCTCAGGAATGCATTGATACAAGTTTTAGAACCTGAAACCTTCGAAAACCCCGTGAAACCTAACCCTCGATTTGTGCATTGTTCATGTACACGTAAATATGTTGTTTTCAGGGAATTCTAAGCTCATAGTGAGCTTTAGGAGGTCCTAAGGAAGCTCGGGGTAGTTCGTTGGAAAAGTTTGGATGTGGGAAGGCCGAGATCGAAGGTTTTCAAAGTTGACCGAATTATCGAGTTTCCTCAAGTAAAATCTAGTGGATTTCAAGGCTTAAAAATGGTATAACGCGATTCTACATGTTGTTAGCTTTCCAATGGTTCAAATTTCATGAAAAATAGATGAAAAACGAGTGAGATTAGTGGGTTTAAAGTTTTACCCAGTTTTCCGGCGACTCGCCGGAGAAGATGACAACATATTCCGTCAGTTTGGATGGAATATGCTGACGCCGTCAGTCAGTTTTAACGGAATCTGTTAGGTCTAACAGAATATTCCCTAACGGTGGTTAGGGAATCCGTCAGGGTTGGCCGCGTGTGGGGGCGCGTTTTGCCGTCCCCTTGCCGGCGCGTGGGAGGTCCAAAAATAATTCTAAAAATATGGGGATGATCGTGAGGTTGTGTAGATCACTGTGGTATATTCATATACCCGAATTGAGCAATGTATGAGAAGTTATTAGCTAGTTTTGTCTATGTGCTTTAAAATAACGTTTTTATAGTTAATTCGCATATAGGTGAAACTTATTCCGAGGACGAGCGTATCCACGGGTGACTCGGGGGTTACGACCCGTCGACATATCAGTGAGTGGGCTTTTGTTTTCAGTATATACTCATATACTTGATATATTTCCCAGAAATGCATTTTTAAGAAAAGTATGCTTTGAAATAATATGCCAAATGCTTCTATATTTCGAATATGCATTGCATGGTTGCATATATATATAAATGTGGTGCTGTGGAGGCACAGGTGAGTTCAGGTAAGTTACGTTTGGTTATGTGAATCATCGATGATATGTGATATGTGATTAAGTAATATTGAGCTCATAAAGCTGCACCTAGGGTGATTGTGAATTAGCCAGAGATATGAAGTACATGCATGTTTATTTACGTCACCTCCCGCACTATATGCTCATATTGGATCCAACTTAAGTGCACAGTCTTGTCGTACATACCTTATTATGGTTCTGACTCGTAGGTAACTAGCGATTTATCGCCCGGCTATTATGAGAAAATAGAATTGAGCATAATTATATTTCACCCAATCTTGTCGTACATACCTTTTTCAGTGGTTTCGACTTATGTGCAGTATATTGCGGTATAGGTCATAGTAGTGACTCCGGCTAGATTGAGTTTGAGCTATGAATTCAGCCGTACAGACTACCTCAGGGGTTCCGGCTAACATATCATATTTCTATGAAATTATTCTTCCCTGAATTGTTTACTCTATTATATCTTGGCATGGCATATATACATATGAATATGATTATGTGAAGCATGAACTGAATTGATATGATTTCAGATATATATATGTATATGCTTACATCTTGATTCTGGGAAAATTATACATGTTTTACAGCGAGGGGTTAGATATATTGATAAATGAAATGATTTTGTAAAACATTTGTTTTTGCCCACTCACGTTTTCTGTTTTGCGCCCCTCCAGGTTTTAAGTAAGCTTGCTGTTGGTAGCTCGAGGACGTCGGCTGTTCTGACTATTCTATATTATAGTAGGACATTCCTGGTACTGTGTAACTAGTACTTGTCCTACTGGACTGCACCTAGATTTATTATGCTCTGATTAGGAGAGTTTACGGTTGTAACTAACTCCTATCACTTCTTGTTAGTGGTGCACTCTAGAAATGTGGTTTTTAATTATTCGTATATTTGCTATCTTTATCGTTTCCGCACTGTGCACATGGCTACGTCACTCTCACGTGACCGCCAGCATGCCTTGACCTCGGTCGGGGTGTGTCAACATTTGTGCCACGTGGCTACCAAATTTGTGCCACGTGGCAAAAAAAATAATTCTTTAATTTAAAAAAAAACCTAAATCTTCTAAAAAAAATAAAAAATAAAAAAAAACTGAAAACGCAGAACCTCACCTCCACCTCCCCCGCAACCCCTCCCCACCCCTCTTCTCCTTCCCAAGCCTCTCTCTCTTCACCTCCCCAACCTCCCATCCTCTCTCTTCGACCCTGTGAAACCCGAGCGACCCCTCACTCCGCCACCATGTTCCGCCGAGCCACCACCCTCTTGACCCGATCCACGATTTCCCTCAAGGCCCGACCTTTCTCCATCGACGTCGCTGAGATTGCCCTAGCAGATTCGACTTTCACTAATGCCTAAAAGAAAGTGGCCCTGCACATAGACCCCCCCCAAGACCTCATTGACCTTCATGAAGCCTCGGCCTGCTACCCCATCAGGGGCTTATCAAGGGCGTAATGGACGAAGTATGAGATCTTGCCCTGGACGAGATTGGAGTCGAAGTGGTAGAGGTTGAAAGTGAGGTAAGGGAAGGTGGAGGTCGGAGGAGTGGCAACTGGGGTGAGAGGCGGCGATGAAGTGGAAGACTATGTTTTTGGGGCAGGTAGCATGACGAAGGACGGAGAAGACGTCAGCAACAGAGCCGCGGAGGTAGGTGGTGTCCAATGTCATGACGATGTGGATGATGAAGGGGTCGTTGTGGGAGTTCTGGTCCAACGAAGACCATGCGGTTCAAGGGCATCCTCGTCCGTTGCGGAATGCAGGTGCTTCTCGAAACTTGGGGAGCTCGACAGAGGCGGAATTCGCTGGAAATTGTACGACTGCAGCCAGAAAGTGGGTGATGGGGATGGGGGAAAGGGTGAGTGATGGGGGGTAAGAGGGTGGGGCACTGATGGGGATTCTTGGGAAGAAGGGGATCTGGGTTTTGGTTGTTTTTATTTTTATTTTAAACTTTTGTTTAAATAATTATTTTAATATTTTAAAATTTTTTTATTAAGTTTTTAGCCACGTGGCACAAATGTGGTAGCCACGTCAGCACAAATGGGGACCCCATATTTGCCACGTCATCACTGAATGGTTTACTTAACAGATTTTCTAACGAATATATGAAATTGAAATAAAATGATAAGTAAATGTATGAAATTGAAATGTTTTAAATATGTTGTAAGGAATTGAAATTAATCCCAAACCTAAGGGGGTAAAATGTAATTTATCTTTTAAAATATAGTTTATCAAACGCTCAATTGCTTTATTTACAATTGATATTCTTATAGCAGAAACATTTTTTTCTTTTTTTTAAATACAGCACTTCCAAACTGGCCTTTAACTATTGTGGTTTGGTCAAAATATTCATAGTTTAAATATAGTTAGGTAAATAAAAAAATTTATATGTAATTGCGCTTCGCATGATGAGTGCAAAAGATTTCACAAAATATTCAAAGTTGATGGCTAAAATCGCTATTTTTTTAGTGATAAAATCACTATTGCTCGTCATGACATCCTTTTAGACTATCTGTAACCGATTGCCCCTCAAGATTTTTGTTGTTTAATGTAATTTTCTCTTAAAAATAAAATTGATGACAAATTTTCTTGGAATGTCTCTATCTGTCGTTATGTTTGGCGATAGGAAAGAAAATTTATTAAAACTATTTCGACCTAAGAATGTAAAGCAATTTTGTAGTGTTTGGAAAAATTGTGAAATTTCATCGCATGGAATGGGAAAGCTTCATTCATGCGAAACAAGCGTTACCCAATTTTTCTGTATAGGATGGAGATCTATTGCGGATTTCTATTTGGAGCCCACAGACCAAGAGATCGGATCGTTCAAGAGACAGAGAGATCTGGGCCGTTCAAGTTTTTGGGTGTTGTGAAGGAGGTAGGGGAATGGCCATTAAAGAGCCGGAGGATTGAAATTAAGTTGTCCGGGTTTCTGAGTCCGCGAGCTCCAGACACAAAAATTAAGAGTGGATCTCATTCCTTCCATATAAAACAATTGACGTTCTATTATTGATGACAACTCGATATTCCGTTGAATAGCCGGAAAAAAGTTAGAGGCAGTACCGGCGGTGCATCATTTTCTTCTTCATGATTACTACCCAGTCCACAAATCCGTTCTTAAAAATAGTCGTATGCAATAACCACACATTGTTCTTGTAGACGAGCACTTGAATTTTCCAAAGTTATGTTTCCTTGTTTGCTAATATACAGAAAAATTGCAGAGCAGTAGAACCAGATAGAATACTATCATGCACCACCAACATTCAATAGTTTTTACTCGGTTTACAAAGAGAACTAAATCGCCCATCCGTTTTACCGGAACACACAAGAGACCGGAATTAAGCATAGTACAAGGTGAATTTTCTAATGGATTAATTATATGCAACTGTCAAAGAGGCCCTTATCGGTGGTAGAACAAACACGAGAACACTCCCTACTTTAGAGCAAAAGATGTACCATTGTCCTCCAACGTTCCAATAGACTCCTTGAGAAGTCTCTGTGCTTCTTCTCTCCTCCTAAACAAGAAAGTTAAGCAAACGGTCATAAGCAATTACAAAATGCAATCCGCGTGTCATGTTAACAGTCGCACTACTAATGACACCATGCAGATTAAAAACGAAGTTAGGAAGTAAAATGAATCAAACGCTTTTTTTATCTTGGACATTTAGCTCAAGTAAATCGGGGTGAGTAGGTGATCGATGACGGAAAACGCACATAAGGAAAAAAAAAGTGATCATAAAAGGGGTTGATCGCAAAACCCACAACAGGTAAAAATAAAAAAGCAAGAACAAGAAACAAAGCAGAATATTTCAGCATCAGATGTCACCAGATTTTCAGTAATTGATTAAAGCATACCTCTTTATATCCTCCACAGCTTGTTTACGACGTTGTATCTGAAGTTCTAGAATGTGAATTAGCGTTGCTCTAGCCTGTATAATAAAGGACATTACAAACTAACATAGTTCTTCAAAAGATAAAACAATAAATCACATTCTAACACTCAAAAGAAACTTACCTGATGGGGCCGCAATGAGTTGAGAAGATGATGCAAGTTCTTGAAGATAAGAGATATCTCTTCCACTCTCCTTGCATATTGTGATGGCCTCTCTACAAGAATATCAGCCAGCTCCAAA
Source organism: Malus fusca (assembly GCA_035220775.1). Lineage (NCBI taxonomy): Eukaryota > Viridiplantae > Streptophyta > Magnoliopsida > Rosales > Rosaceae > Malus > Malus fusca. Next base: position 4,631,139 of record CM069072.1, on the reverse strand, counting down.
ATGTGCAGCTGCAATTCTCTGTTAAGTGACCTTAGTTCCTTCTTAAAGTCTAAAAAGGACAGCCATTCATGTCAGAGACGCATAACACACTTTGCAAAAGAAAAAAACTGCGTGCACATGCCAGAAAAAAACACACTAGAATAACCACAGACATACACGTATCTGCATGAACAGGCAGTTCGTACGTGTTTCTTGTTAAGAATTATCAATCAAATAGTACTCTGCAAACCCAAGCATACAAAAGCTCTAACATGCTCTCTAATATTCCTCTCCTGTCTGGAGAGGACATATGTATCATCCTAAATAGGGTTCATTCAAGGGAACATATTTTAGACATCAATATCTGATCTCCAAAGCGTGAAAATATTTTCTGGTATGGATTGAATATATGCCTGGCACCTAGAAAACGATGCGATCAGTAAAAAATGCGGAATAACATTTCTCAACATTTGCTACTTTTGCTTTTGGATGCATTGCATAAATTATTTCTTGCACGAGAAAGTTGTAGACAACTGTAATCAAGAGAATATTTCTCAGCCTAGTAACCGTGTTCTAACTTACCAAAGAAAATTATCATTAACTAGTTTACGGAAAACAAAATTCATAATTCAACCGATGTTAAGAAGAAACTGTGAAATTGATGATTGGACAATGCTTGAAGCAAGAAAATGTTCACATTAATTCCTAAAATTCTAAAGCAATATTTGCACATGACAGAGAAATAATTAAAATTAAAACTGAGGTAGACGTACCGATATTTGGGCCTTTTGGATACAGTTGACGCACTCCCTGTTCTTCCAAGCTCGGAAGTATCTCATCAATCTATAAAAGATACAATTAATTATGAAGAAAGTACAAGGAATGCAACAAAGATCAAATCAGTCGTTGCTAATATTAACAGTAAAACCTAGAATTTCACATATTATGTGAAAGATAATTCAAAACCTACAATTTTAAAGGTAGAAAATATTTTATTCCCGGCTTAAGCAACTGCTATAAACATGAGATTGCATTCTTAAAAAATAAAATTCAAAAAGATTTAACTTACACCAAGATTCTCGCATACATATATATTAGTGACAAACCAGTTTTCAGAAATCAAATACAATGTTTACATAAATTTTGACAGGAAATCAAGGAATGAGAAAAGCTCACAGTGTGATTGGCACCATAGCAAATGAATGGGCCTTCAATCGGAGGGGGTGGCTCCGGAGCTGATTTAGGGTCTTGCAAGTAATCTTTGTAGAGCCTATAATATGGGGGTGGTGGTGGATACGTTGATGTAGCCATAGCAAGCACCTTCTGGACAAACCTAAATCAACCAAGTTGAAGAAAACATTAAGTTCACATTGCGAACGAGAATTTTCTTTTGTAGCAAATTAAAAAAAAAATCCTATCATGAGGTTTGCGATGTTTTACAAAATGGGCCATGTCATTTAAATTTTTTCACATTGCAACCTCACATTTCGACATTGTAAAAATCTCCCCCCTCTGTCTGTTAGAATGTCGGGTCATCAACTGAAAATATACAACAACAACAAAGCCTTATCCCACTAAGTAGGGTCGGTTGTATGAATCCTTGAATGCCACTGCGCTCGTTTTTGTCCTAAGTCTTCCGTTAGATCTAAGTATTCCAGGTCCTTTTTTAGAGTCTCTAAGTCTTCTTAGGTCTTCCTCTACCCCTTTGGCCCTGAGCCTAAGTCTCGTAATCGCATTTTGTAACTGGAGCATCTACAGGTCTTTGTTTCACATGTCCAAACCACCTTAACCGTATTCTCTCATCTTCAATTTCGGCTACTCCTACTTTACCCCGGATATCCTCGTTCCAAAACCTATCCTTTCTCACCTTCCCACACATCCAACGAAGCATTCTCATCTCCGCTACACTCATTTTGCATACGTGTTGATGCTTGACTGCCCAACATTCCGTGCCATAAGGCATTGCTAGCCTTATTGCCGTCCTATAAAATTTTCCCTTCAGCTTTAATGACATACGACGGTCGCACAATACACCTGATACACTCTTCCAGTTCATCCACCTAACTTGTAATCTATGGTTGAGGTCTTATCCAATTCTCCGTTCTTTTGCAAGATAGATCCAAGGTAGCAAAAGTGTTCACTCTTTGGTACTTCCTGATCTCCAATCTTCACCCCTAACTCATTTGAACCTCTGTTTCCACTGAACTTGCACTCCATATCCTATGTCCTTGACCTACTTAGGAGAAGACCTTTAGATTCCAACACTTCCCGCCAAAGTTTAAGCTTCGTAATTACCCCCTCCAGAGTTTCATCGATCAATATGTCCCATTAACTCATCCATTACCAATGCAAAAAGGTAAGAACCTAAAGACGAGCCTGGATGTAACCTTGCAGTTATGGGAAAGCTTTTGGTTTGTCCTTCATGAGTTCTTAGGATCAATGCTATTCGTACTTCTTTCTACTCTAAAATCCTCCAAAGAATCGAATGAAAGAAAAAACCGAAGGATGAAAAGAAAATGAAAAATAAATCACTGCTGAACTCCCCTTGTCTCTCCCTCCCTCTCCGTTGTGTCTTGCTCAACAACATACACTGACCCCTGCCCACAAACACCCCATCCTCCTCCTCCTCCTCTTCCACCTCTCTCTCTCTCACAGCCTCCCTTGTCCACTCTCTGACCACCCCCTATGACAAAGAACTCAAAATACACAAAGGACCAAAGCAACCACCTCAAGAGCAGCTCGTGAAAGCAAACCCAAATAACCTAAACCAATCATTAATAAAGCAACCAATTATGCATATAGAAACACAGAATCTAAACCTAGAAACCCAGTCTCCCCCACATCACGACACCAACACGTACAACGTACACGCAACCACGAAGCTTGTTCTTATGACAACAAACACCAAACCACAAACCCAAAATTTCGTTTTGACAGAGCCAAAATACCCACACCTCAATCTGCATCTCCACCACAGAAATAAAAAAATCCCAATCCACAATCAAATGCACTCCACAAACCAAAACTCAAAACCCATCTCAAAGATTTTGTTGGCTGAATGTGAAAATTTGCAACTTTTGATTAGTAATAAAAAAAATGTGTTCCCCAAATAAATCAGATTCATAACAATACAAATGTAAAACGAGAGAAGGTGCAAAAATCGAACTCACGTACACTCAAAAACCCTAACTTGAGCAGCTGGAATTGAATTTGGGAATTGATAGATAGATAGATAGAAGGAGATGAATTACTGAAAGAGAAGAAAAATAATTGTAACATTTGAAAAATAAATATAAATAAAAAACAACTACAAAACTCGAACAGTCGGGGAGTGAGATTACCAATTTGCTCCCCTTTCACTCGTAGATTTGCAGTGGAGCTCTGAGTAAGATGAAATGGAAGACGAGGAGGGTGAGGGCTGGGCTTGCGAACAGAAAGTCGGAAGAAGCGGAGGAGGGGCTTGGTTCTTCTTCTTGGCTTTTTGAGTTAATTATAAATATGCCCCTTCATTTGTGGTGGTTGTTTCACTTTGGTCCTCAAACTTTTTTCCGTCTTTACGAAGTTAGTCTCTACACTTTTAAGTTCGTCTTAAACAAGAACATCAACGACGTCAATTACAAAAGTTGTCGAATTTCGCTGTGGGATAAATTGAATTCGAACGTTTGTCTGGTTAGAAAGGATCGTGATGCCAAAAACGTTAACAAGGAAACATTTTGGGCCGACATCAAATTTCATAGCTTTTGCAGAATGTAAAGAAATGAAATACAAATTAGATATGCATTTGCCTGTACTTAAGATGAAAGAAAGAGGAGACTCGAATTCTAAGTTGATAAGGTGTTTTGTGAACCAATGTTTAATTGAAACGACCATTCATATTGAGATAGAAAAAAATCTTAAAATCATAATATTTGATCTGTTATTCATTCATATTGGAAAAATGTGGAACTTTTCAGGTCGAAGGGTAAACAACACCAATATTGTCTCCACTTAACCACCTACACAATCTTCAGGTGTGGGGTTTTATCACAAAAGGTCTCGGTGTTAGTTAGAGTGAGATATTTCTATTTAAAGTGCTTTCTTTCTTCCCTCCTGACCGATGTGCGACATTGAGGTTCCAACACTCCCCCGCATGTGTAACCCATAAAGTGAGACCCCATTTATGGGTCACACGTGAAATTCCACACATCGGCAACCACGTAGAGCCATGTCGGGACTCACCCAATCGCGCGGGGTCATTGGGGACCCGCCCAAACACGTGGCATCTTTGGCCTACGTGGACAATCGCGGGGGGCCAATGGGGATCCACCCAATCACGTGGTAGTACAGGCCCGTTTCCTAGCTCTGATACCATGTGGAATTTTTCAGGTCGATGAGCCTATGACCCACTCCAACAACACCGATATTGTCCTCACTAAACCACCTGCACAATCCTCATGTGTGGGGTTTTATCACAAATGTTTCGGTGTTAGTTAGAGTGGGATATTTCTATTTAAAGTGCTTTCTTTCTTTCATGAGTACTCTAGAGAATTAAACCCTTCAGAAAATTCTCATAGGAATGGCCTCATTCCTCACTCAAGATAGGTGACTTCCCATTAAGAGTATCTTGCAATACTCCATTTGGACTTCTAAGTCTTCCAAGCTATAGGAATCATTGAAAGCATAAAGCTTAACCTAATTTAAATGGTAGGCAACACTGTTATCATCATGGGACATAGGTAGCTTAACCTAATATATGCTTAGGTAAACTCCCCCACATTTAAGGTATTTTTCAAAGGTTTCTAACTTAAATTCACTCACTTTAAGAGATAGTTTAAAACTGTCTTGTAAACTAATTCACAACATTATCTCTTTCTAGAAGCAAATTATTTTTTCTTTCTTCTGAAGTTGTTTGGGCTCATACTAATTCACATACTAATTCACAACATTAAATTCACTCACTTTAAGGCTCATCCTTAAGTCCTTACCTTTTTGCATTGGTAATGGATGAGTTAATAGGACATATTCAAGATGATATTCCTTGGTGTTTGCTTTTCGCAGACGATATAGTGTTGATAGATGAAACTCAGGAAGGGGTAAATGCGAAGCTTAACCTTTGGAGAGAATTGTTGGAATCTAAAGGTCTTCGCCTAAGCCAATCAAAGACAGAATATATGGAGTGCAAGTTTAGTGCAAATGGATGCCAAAATGCGTTAGGGGTGAGGATCGGAGATCATAAAATATCAAAGAGCGACCGCTTTTGTCACATCCCGGCCCGGGTTCCACCACATCTCGGGCCAGCTCCACCACTGTAGCACGATATTGTCCGCTTTGGGCTTACCATTCCCTCACGGTTTTGTTTTTAAGAACTCACGAGCAACTTCCCAGTGGGTTACCCATCTTGGGAGTGCTCTGGCCTGCTTCTCGCTTAACTTCGGAGTTCCTACAGAACCTGAAGCCAGTGAGCTCCCAAAAGGCCTCATGCTAGGTAGGGATGGGAATATACATTTAAGGATCACTCCCCTGGGCGATGTGGGATGTTACCAAGGTTCTAAAAGACGCTAGACGCTAGTCGGGCGGCGGGCTAGGGCCTAGCGCCTAGGCGGCTATGCGGGGTCTAGGCAGACTAGGCGGATTTAAGTAAATCCATTATATTTCGTGTAAATAAATGTCTGTTTATACTTAAAATATTTATAATTTCATCATAAACTACAAAATAGAATGACATATGTATTATAAAGTATTGGAACATAATGAAAACATGGGGAACAAGCATATAGTGTGTGCCCATTTAAGTATTCAACAAGTCTCTTACAATTTATTGAAAAAAAATTAAAAGCAAATTGAAAGTTATCTATTTTCTATCAAAGTGAGTCGCAACCTAGGCAGGTGCCTAGGCGGGTCATGGCGGGCTAGGCGGTCTAGGCGGGCGCCTCAACTAGTCTAGGCGTCCTTTATTAATTTTCAAACGCCTAGGCATTAATCGGGGCGGTGACCAGCCGCCTAGCGCCTAGGCGGCGCTAGGCGGGAATTTTTAGAACAGTGGATGTTACAATCCACCCCTTAGGGGCCCGACGTCCTCGTCGGCACACTTCCGGCTAGGGATTGGCTCTGATACCATTTGTCACATCCCGACCCGGGTTCCACCACATCTCGGGCCCGCTCTACCACCGTAGCACGATATTGTCCGCTTTGGGCTTACCATTCCCTCACAGTTTTGTTTTTGAGAACTCACGAGCAACTTCCCCAGTGGGTCACCCATCCTGGGAGTGCTCTGGCCTCCTTCTCGCTTAACTTCGGAGTTCCTACAGAACCCGAAACCAGTGAGCTCCCAAAAGGCCTCATGCTAGGTAGGGATGGGAATATACATTTAAGGATCACTCCCCTGGGCGATGTGGGATGTTACAGCTTTTGCTACCTAAGATCTATCTTGCAAAAGAACGGAGAATTAGATGGAGACCTCAACCATAGAATACAAGCTGAATGGATGAAGTGGAAGAGTGCATCCAGCGTGTTGTGTGACCGTCGTATGCCATTGAAGCTCAAGAGAAAATTTTATAGGATGACAATAAGGTCGGCGATGTTGTATGGCACATAATGTTGGGCGGTTAAGCATCAACACGTACATAAAATGGGTGTAGCGGAGATGAGGATGCTTCGTTGGATGTGTGGGCACACGAGAAATGATAAGATTAAGGATGAGAATATCCAAGGTAAAGTAGGAGTAGCCGAAATTAAAGGAAATATGAGAGAAAATCAGTTACGGTGGCTTGGACATGTGCAAAGAAGGCCTACTGACGCTCCGGTTTGAAGATGTGACTACGGGACAGAGGTTCAGGGCCGAAGGGGTAGAGGAAGACCTAGGAAAATTTTGGAAGAGACCCTAAGAAAAGACTTAGAGTACTTGGATCTAACGGAGGACATGACACAAAACCGAGCGCAATGGCGTTCTAGGATTCATATAGCCGACCCCACTTAGTGGGAACATGCTTTGTTGTTATTGTTGTTGTTGTTGTTCTGACGTTGTTTGGGCCCAAAATGATATTTTGGGCCGAGCCAGGAGTTCTCGGTCCAATAAGGAGTATGGATAATATTTTACCATGGGCCGAGTCCTATCAGAATGTGATTTCCGCCTAGATAAAGATAAGAATCCTAATACAAGAGGGATTCTTTAGAGGTTAAAAGCTTCTGAATAATAAAAGATGCCGAAATTGAAGGGATGAATTTGAATGATTAAAGAGCTTGGTTCAGAGTCCTATAGAGGTTAAGATTGGTCAAAGCCAAGTTGGATTGGGATGAGGAATTCCAGTCCGAGTGAAATTCTAGTTTGGTTATTTGGGAAATTGCTACTATAAATAAAGAGAGGGAAGCATCATTCAAAAATCCCTCAAATTCAACACATAACTGCCCTGCTCAAACCTCTCAAACATCTTGAGATTTTTATTTTCTTTTTCCTCGCCAACACATCTTTAGTTTGGATAAATAACACTGTGGAGGCAACCGGCAACATCTTTAGTTTAGATAAACAGCACTGGAGCCGTAGAACAAGCTGATTGAGGAGCACATTCAGTTTAGTTACACAGCACTGCTTCAAGACCAACTGGTTATTTATCCAAGTCTCGGTCGACGAGAATTTTTTAGTCCTTGTTGGAAAATGTCATCTCATCAGCCTTCTTGACGAAGTAAGGTGTTACCAGGTTACTACATTCAGCACACTAAAAGCTGAATTTTGATATTGAACTTTGCAGAACTAGCAGCCTTGCCTTTAGGCTCTAGAATCCGAAGGTCAAGACGTGTTCCTTCCTCGGCCACAGTCGCGGGATCAAGAAGTCAGCATCACAACCAACGCCACATCAACACTCATTTACTCATTGACGACGAGTTAGCATGCCCCGCATTCAACTGAATGACGTAGTTTGCTTATTAATTACTCGGTATGCGCGTCACGTAGGCTAAGTAGTTTTTAGACCATCTCTAACCCTCCAAGAACTTAAAATTTTAATGAACAGTGTAGGGCCATATTTCTTACCATCTCCAACCAAAGGCCAAAGGGCCAGAGGGCTCGTTTCAGCCATGTCACAAAAAACCGTCTCCAACCGAGGGTCATAGGGCCAAACATAATTTATTATTTAAATTTAAAAACTACAACAACTTAAATTTAAAAACTAGAACTTATATTTAAAAACTACAACTTATATTTAAAAACTATAACAACTTAAATTTAATATCTATAATCATCATGATCTTCATCATCCGCCTTTGTAGGAGTATAGTCGGAGGTAAACAACTGCCACCGGGTCATAATTTATTTATTTTTTCGTATCAAAATAGTTGCTATATTTCTTGGACTTTTGCTCGGTTCCATTGAGTGGTCTGGAACTAGGTTTCTGTTGGGGTTCCGTTGAGTGGTCCTGGAATCGTATCCTGGTTTGGATTCCATTGAGTGGTTCAGAATCCTACTTGGTGTTTTTGTTCCGTTGAGGGGTCTGAAAGCCAATGTTGTTGGATTTTTGTTCCGTTGTGTCACTCTAGCCCTACATTTTGGTGCATTGTATATGTTATTGATTTATATGATTGTGGAATAGTGTTGGAAAGCGTATGTGTGTGAATGGCATTCCTTGTGTGCATGGCAAGGTGACAATTGTTGTTTGGTTTATGGTTGATGTGTAGCAGTGGTACATGGATGGTCCTGCTTGATGTATCCGCGATGAGGGACCATACGTATTTCAGGGGTGATCATGCTTGGTAAATCCGCAATGGGTGATCATTGCCTGCACTTGTAGATTATGCCTATGATTCTGCTTGGTATATACACAACGGGAGGGACCATACGCATTCTAGGGGTGATGAGGATTAGTTGTACTTGGTACATTTCGGTAGGTGCCATATTTTGGTAGGATTCCATTGAGTGGTCCGGAATCCCTGATCTTGCTCATTTCCTTAAGGTTAGTCTGGAACTCTAGATTCAAGTGAATGAGAATTACCCACAATAGATCTTGTGACTATAAATTAGATTTATTGTGTTATTACCCATAATCCAAGTATGGAGTGATGTAGAGTTCTTTAATTACATTCGTGAAATGATATGTTATCGCATTAATTGATTAGTGTAGTTAAATGTTAATATCGTGCATTTTTTATTCGTAGAATTGATTAATTGACGTGATTGTGGAATAACGTTGGGTATGATTGATATGATCGGTGAAATGAAAACCTTTAAGGTCATGTGGATTGTTACGTAGTCCTGAATCTAGTAATTCATGCTTGTCAAGTTCCAATAGTTGATGGAGGAATGTTTTGTTAGAACGTACTGTGATAAACGTTGGAGTGCAGTGAATGATGAATTACGAATGGCTTGATCCCTGTCTAGGGTACGTAAGCAATCTAACGAGGAGGTTAGATGCAACCATAAAGTATACGGAAAATTATTACGCAGTTGGATCTCGAGTTGTGCTTTGCCCATATCCCGAAGGTAGGGTATGTTAGAGATACGAGTATTTGTGACGTCACTTGTCGATCTTAGACGTATGTCGGGATCGGGACGTGACATTTGGACCTTTAGCACTCTCAATTAGAGATTGCCTAAAGAGAAAGATATGCATTGCCACTGAAGAAATTTTTTTCAGATTTGGACAAGAAGGACATCAAGCTATGTTCGGGAGAAATTTGGATAATCATTTCATCGGTGAGACAATGGAGGAATGTATTGTTTGGTTAATTTGTGGAAAATGTACATGTAGGAAATTATTTGTGGGAGTTTTAAAGAAACACTCTCGGTACTGTTCACTTTTAACGAAAAACCATATTTTAACCTTTTCCTGGTACTATTCACTACACATTTATTGTCATTTTTCATTAAAACTAAAGTTTTTTTGGACTTTTCGTTAGTTTTCCTATTATTTGTTGTTATATCTCTACTAATTAATAAAACACTCATTGTCAACCACAATCCTATGAAATTACTAGTTTAACCCTCTAATTAAAACATAATATGAATAAGAAATATGAGGCAGAAATGTAATTTCACACAACCAAATTTTGTTGTTTTTTTCAAAGTCTCACCTACATGTAATCCTAACATATCTCTAATTAAAAAAAATAACATATCTCTAATAAAAAAAAAATTCTCACTCCCACGTTCTCTATCACTCATTTCCTCTCTCATTCTATCAGTGTTCTAAAAAACGCCCTAGGCGCTGGGCGCCTAGCAACCGAGGCGTTTTTGGGCAAATCGGGCGGAAAAATCGGGTTGGGCCTAGGCGGGCTGGGCGGCTAGGCGGGTTGGGCGGGCTAGGCGGTCCTAGGTGGTCCTAGGCGGCCCTAGGCGATCATAGGCGGTCCTAAGAGGTTTTTTTTTTTTTTATTGCGTGCTTTTTTCTTTTTTGGTTTCATGGTGGTATACTTATGGAAATAATGTATCTAATTTGCAAATGATAGATTTACTACAAGTTCATCCAATATTTATGGAAATAGTGTACCTAATTTGCATTTTATCATTATTCTATTATCCATACAAGTATAGTTTTTTTTAGGTGTCAATATGCACTTATTTACAAGATATACAAGAAATTTACCTAAATCCGCCTAGGCGCTAGGCGCTAGCCCGCCGCCCGACTAACGATGGTGAAAAAACTAATGAAACCCTCTTTGTCAACCAAAAGATGGTGAAAAAACTACTTAGTTTAGGGTGTGATATACACACACCCCTTATTAATTTATGTTCATTGATTTTCTTCAATTCATCCGATCCGATGGTCGAAAACTAAAAAGGTGTGGGAGAAGTAAAAAAGGGTGTGTGGATATCACACCCCCTTAGTTTTCTATCACATAAAAAAATGATGGGCAATAATGTAATTTCACAGGTCCAAATTTTACTTTTTTTATTGAAGCCTCACCTACATGACACACCCCGACCCAAAATGTCCACACTAGGAATCCGAATCGAGCTGTGCTGGTCGACACCTGGAAGGTGACGAAGCCATATATTGTGATGATGTGGAAAAATGTGAATAAATTTAAACCTAATAGTGCCTAAAAACCAAAGTGCGCTGGTGAGCGGGAATGAACCCACTTCACAACGTGACGTTAGAGCATAAGTAAGTACAGTAGAGTGGATTGAGAATCATACCATCGAAAGAAATCCCCAATACTAAGATTTGCCAAGAATCCTCGTCGATAAGGAAGCTCAACTAATAAAACCTGGAGGGTGAAAACAAAAGTATATCAACAGTAAATCCATAAATATACCACAACACAACATCTCATCAGCAATATAAATAATCATGTGCTCAATAATATAGAGTAGCACGCAAGTCGAAGTCACCTAATGTGACATGTATGACTGCACCCATAACTCATCAATCAATGCTAGCACATAAGTCGGAGTCACCTATAATGACATGTACGACTCATCCATATCTCATCAATCAATGCTAGCACTTTAGTCAGAGTCACCTATAGTGACCTGTACGACTCATCCATATCTCATCAATCAATGCTAGCACATAAGTCGGAGTCACCTATAGTGACATGTACGACTCATCCATATCTCATCAATCAATGCTGGGACATAAGTCGGAGTCACCTATAGTGACTTGTACGACTCATCCATATCTCATCAATCAATGCTAGCACATAAGTCGAAGTCACCTATAGTGACCTGTACGACTCATCCATATCTCATCAATCAATGCTAGCACATAAGTCTTAGTCACCTATAGTGACTTGTACAACTCATCCATATCTCATCGATCAATGCTAGCACATAAGTCGGAGTCACCTATAGTGACCTGTACGACTCATCCATATCTCATCAATCACTAGTACTGTGTCAGCCGGAGTCGCCTAACGTGACATGTACGGCTGACCCTCATCCATCAATAGTACTATGTCAGCCGAAGTCACCTAACATGACCTGTACGGCTTACCTTCATCACAACTATACTCACTGCAATTTCTATTATCAATAAGTACTCACCTGAAGCTTACATGGGCGCCCGCAGCGTCATTTGGCATAACCACTTTAACGTCCCAACATTCTTAATCAGAACTAAACCCAATGATAGACCAAAATAAAATCATGGTTAATCTCTACGCTGTTAACCATCATAACTTCTTTCCTTAAAGAAACCAAGTACCATATTAAATTTGGAGTGTTTTATGGCTGCATATAACTGTCTTGTTAGACTGTCTACGTACCCTCAAACGGGATCAAGCCATTCGTAGTTCAACTTAGTACGTCAAAGCATTCACAGTCATTATATATAGGTAATATGCATATAGATATGCCATAATGCAATCTAACACTCAACCATATCATAGTATCTTAGACTATATAAATATATGTGTGACATGGTATACATATGCATAAATCAAATTAAAAGCGTTTGCAGCATTATATATATATATATATATAATAAAAGGAAAAGACCCACTCACCTGAGATCCGCGTTACGACTCCCTAGTACGAATACCAAGGCATCACAAACCATCATCGCCTAGAACAATTATCAAATCAAGTCTCAGAGTTTATAATAATAGAACACATAATTTACTTAAAACACATCCCTACGTAATTCGATCCGAAAAATCCGCATCACAGATTTCTGACCCGTTACTTCCAAAGATCCACATTATAATTCTAGAACAATATCCTAAAGTTTCGGGACAATCCAAATGTCGGATTTTCACCAATTGCCAAAACCAAGTGGCGGTTAACGTTTTATTTTACGAACTTACAAATCAAATTCGGAAAGATCTGTGCGTCGGATTCTCAATCCGAAGTTCCTATAATCCTCAAATATTACGAACAATAACCTATTAAAGTTTGATGAGGATCCAACGGTCGGATCGTCGGTTTATATAATGACCTAATCACGTATTGTAGAGAATTTAGGTTCTAACGATCAACCTGCGTCATACTATTGTCAGAACTGAATTCAAGGCATCTAATTTAGCCTAAGAATAGCATTGATGACCCCCTGGCCACGCGTCGCCGTGTGTGGCGGTCGGCCGCCCCGACTCACAAGAAAATTCAACTATTTTTAAAAATTCTCAAAAATTCCAGAAATGAAGATCTCAAAGAGTAGAGCGAAGTTTATACCTGCAGCCAAGTCCAATTTGGCCTAGAAATGCTCTAATTTCACTCAAACCCGTCGGAAACCCTAGAAATGGGTGTGTTCAATTCGCCTTCTCCGGTGCTCCGCCGCTCCTACAATTATTTGGGGTTTGTTCCTGGCACCCCAATGAGTGATTTGGAAGTGATGGTGGTGTTTGGGACCTTCGGATTCGATGGATCACCGCCAAGAACTCTCGGTCCCTCTGGTGATGTTCTTCATGAATTTGGACCTAAAATCCTTCAATCTTGGGCGGAAACGGTAGATGGAAGGTCGTGGAGTTTGGTTATAGGTAATGGATGGGTGAAATCACCTGAAAAATTAGTGGAAGTGGCCGGAATTTGGTCGGGTTGAAAACCTGGTCGTCGAAGATGTATGGGTCGACGAGAAGGGCTGGAGCCTCTCTCTCTCTTCCCCTGGTTGACTGTCACTCTCCCCTCCCTTCTGATTGGTCCATCTTTCCCTTCTCTGATTCGTCCCCTGTTTCTTCCCCTCTCTCTCGCAGCTCCTCCTCTTTTCTTTTTCCTCCACTAACTTAAAAACTGATTGGTTATATTCCCACAAGATGGGAGTTCAATTTAATTAAAACTAAACTTAAAATAACCAATTTCAAACGTTCGTAACTGTACCGATATAATCTGGACTCGCAAACGGCTTTCACCTATATGTTTGTACCAACGAGTACTACTTAAATACGCTAAAAGAATAATTCATACGTTTCTCTAACGATGGTCAACGGAAGTCCAAGTCCTTGCCTTTAGGGCATTTTCGTCAATTCCCTCGATTAAAATAAATAAAAATGTAAAGTTAGGGAGGGTTGTCACATACAGGTGATGTTAAAATATATACCTCCAATATTAAAAAAAATTTAAAAAAATGAAAAAAAAAAAAAACCAAAAACTATAACCTTCCACTCCCCCCACGTTCTCTCTTTCTCCCTCTCTCCTTCTCATTTTCTAAAAAAATGTGTTCATACACACAAAGTATGTAGGCAAATGCTAGTTTTAATATATATGTACCTAGATATTTTGAACAATGAGCAATTCAACACTGCTCTAAACTTGCAAACCATTTTCAACCCCACCATTGGACACCTATTTTGTTCCTTATCGTAAACAAGGTTGTAAATAGATTTTCTCATGTATGTAGTATCGTATATATATTTTAAACTTTCAACATATTTTGTATGGTTTTAAAACCTGCAGCATTGCTCGGGCAATTTTTGCTAGTCACATTCTAACACCCAAAATAAGCTTGCCTGATGTGGCCGCAATGAGTTGAGAAGATGATTTAAGTTCTTGAATATGAGACATATCTCTTCAGAGACAGATTCAGGATTTATAAACTGGGTTGGCTAAACTTTTAGGCGAATTTCTGTAAGTTAATATTTGGAAACACTTTTATTATTTATTTCTACACAATAAATTGCGGAATTGATTAAAATATTCACATGTATCACTTGCACCATATTTCTTTCTACATTATCAATTACATCCCAATTACAAAATATTTTTGAAAATTTTAAGAGTTCCAACACTTTACAATTATGAGTTAACAACAATAGAATAGCCAAAAATTTGAAATCTGAAACGAAACAGTAATTCCACTTAAAGTTTCATATAGTCACTATGATAATATATAATCAATTATACGAAACAAAAAAAAAGAAAAAAAAAGCTTATTATATTAACACCCCACAAATTGTTAATACACCCCACATTTACTTTTTCGATTAAAAATTATCTTTATACACCTCAAATACCTCTCCATAATACCCTCACACCCCACATTCTCAAAACACACATTATATTTCTATATACACCCCAATTTCTTTAAATTTTATAATACTCATTTTTAATTTTGATGGATTGAATCTAGATACCCTGTTGTTCTCAGGCTAATTACTTCTATGATTGACTTGTTTTTTGTTTCCAGCTTGAGAGCATATTATCATTAACCGATTTGAACGCTAACACTTATCTTAAATTTTTTTATCTTTGTGCAGATTGGAAAATCTTATGTCACTTCCAAACTCAAGATCTTATGTAACTTTTCTATAACAAAAGAAATAAAAAATAAAAAAGAATTATCGAAAGTTTCAAGCTGTTGGCATTGCAATTCACAGAGCTGGTTTAAATGCATAAGTTCTGAAGTTTTTCGACATAGTAATTGCAGGGATGTGATAAAATGTGTGGTTGGAGAGAAAATAATTTCTTGCAGTCACAGTGATCAATAGCATTGGCATATTCATAGACATTTTGTTAGGGTTTTCTCAATCAATGTGTTTGTAGTTTCATTAGTTAGGATTTTGTTCAATAATGGAGGGTGGGAGGGTTTTGATAATTGAAGAAGATAAATAATACGTTAAAAATGATGTGGGGTGTATTTGGAATTTTTTTTTTTTTTTAAACTTAATAAGGTTGAAATTGTCATTGCATAGTAGAATAAATAAGTAATTTAATATTGAATTTTTTGTGGGGTGCATTCAACAATATATGGGGTGCTAATAAAAAAAGGCAAAAAAAAGGCAGCGATAATTGACCATTAAAAATTAAAAAAAGAAAACAATGGAACGTTGTTTTCATTAAGGGTGCGTTGTTGCAGGATTTCAGACTGGATTAGCTTCAGAGACTAAATTGAACTGGCTTAGAATAAACTAAGATGGACTAACTTAATGAAGCATTTGGTGCAGTGTTGGACTAAAAAGCAAACTAATGGAAATTAGTGAAAAGTGGATAGTATTTGAACAATCACAACAAAGGAATTCAATACCACGACATCATAAACTAACCTACAATCAAATCCTAAATTACAGAGGGAAATTGCAAATTAACTAAATACACTTTTCTCTACCAACACCCAATTCAAATCAAAACCAAACAATTTCTCATAATTCAAACATGCTAATAAATTTCCCACAAATCAACAAAATAAAAACAGAAAAAATTGGGGGAAAAGTTTGTATTGCAATATGTCTTTTTGGCCATCATTATATTAGCTATGGTATTTTTCGTCAACTTCGTTAAAACTTCCCTCAAAATGAATACGCGTCACGCACATGAGGCTGAATCAAGGGGCAAATATGGAAAATGAGAAAAATTGTAGCAAATGTCTCTCAACTTTTTATCATGTTGGAAAAATCATCCCTCAATTTTAACTCAATTGGAGCAATTGACCCTCAACTTTAATCCAATTGTAGCAATAATCCTTCCAACATGACTCACTTTGACAGAAGTTCTGACGAATTTGACGAAAATGACCATAACTGTACTTTGATGAGTTAAGAGGCAAATGATCACGAATTTTAAGTTAAGAAACCATTGATCCAATTGGATTAAAATTGAATAATTATTGTAGCAATTTTCTCAAAAAGAAAATTTATCACTTCTCCATCTTCCCCACGAGGAAGCATTTGCAAATCTAAGCAAATATATCCCACCGTCCCTACCTAAGTTCTTATGTTTTCCCCAAAATCTCGGTTGGGTAGCCCATCTAAACCAGGACCGGATCTGTCTTTGTGTAGAGATTTTCATGTTATGTGTCGATGTCCAGTTGATAAAGGTGTGTCATCCATTGAATGAATAAAAAAATCATCTCCAAGATATTATTAATTAAATAAATTATTGGATTATATCGTAGTATATTTGATTGGATAGGATTGTGACTCCTTGTTTGATTGAGTTGGTATTCAATAAGGAAAGCTTAAAGATAAAGATTAATTATTAATCTTACCTTTAATGCATTTGATTTTTTTTCATGCCATGAGTACCCAAGATTGGAGAAAGTATAGTCACCAGCTTAGGTTTTATTGATTGTTGAACTACGCATGAAACAAACGTGGACCTCCCATATAACAAGGGCATTGTCGCTTCTTACAAGGAAAAATCCACATGACACTCCAGATTTTCTAGATTACTTTTTAGCTCCACATACATGTCATGATATATGTGGTGAAAAGTATTTTTCAAGCATCATTATATTTGTATTATGACAGTGATGTACCCCATTTCCGATGACCACTGCCTTCGTCCTCTAGGGTGCGTTTGGTACGGAACGGGACGGGACGGGACGGAACGAAGGTGTAATTTTTGAAAAATACATGGGGTATATTGTCTTAAAATGGTAAAACATTGTGTTCCACAGACGTGGAACAAACCCGTTCCAGGGGGAGGTGGGACGCAAAAACACCCAAAATCTGTCCCGTGGAACAGCTCGTTCCACCCATTTTTGGCGCACCAAACGCGGGACGGAACGCCTCGTCCCGTTCCGTCCCGTCCCGTCCCACGTACCAAACGCACCCCTAGAGCCTAAAGTACTCGTCGGGTAGCTTGATGGTGGTGGCCATCTCCACTTTTCACAGCCCTCAATTTCAGTACTTAGAGTTGTTAGATTTAATTACCAGGATTAGTTGTACTTTTATTTTGAGAAAATTGGAGTAATATTCCTTAAATTTTGATCAAGGACCAAAGTTCTAATCGAGCTAAAGTTCAGAGGTCATTACTCCAATTACTTCTTTTATTTTTTTAAATGAGAACAAAACTGAAGTTGGACCGGTGAGTTAAATTTCTTCAAAAAAATAAATTATGTGTGGAGCCAAAAATAATCACAAGGCGACACGTGAATTTTTGATAAAAATGACAAAGTTACCCTCGAGGCACACCGGCGGATTTCCTACGCGCGAGCAGTGGACAACCATTCTTCAATCAAGCCAAAAATGCCCAAAATAGGTAACCAATTCCAAATTATCTCATCCATCCTCATCTTAGGTAATTACTTCATAACCTACAAATTATTCCATATAAATGGAGATTAATTGGCTAATTAATCCATTAATCACCAATTAAATCACCCATTTTCACACAAAAAAACCTCTAAGGGCCGGCCACCTCCATTCCCTATATATATGACCCTATTTTTTCTAAAAAAGAAGGTCCACACTCTTGCAAAACTCCAAAAACTCTCTAAATTCTAACTTTGACATCGGAGGTTCTTCGGCCAAAGCCCGCCCTCCATTCATCGTGGGCGTGTGAGGCTTTTGGCCTTGACCCTAAGATGTTAATTGTTTTGTAGGTGCAATTTTGTCTAAGAAGAAGAAGACGGAAATTTGCATCCACATTATGTGTGGTGCAAACTGAAATTATGTGTGGTGCAAACCGAAAATATGATGGATAAAAATAACTTACAGGAAAATAAATTTGAATGGCAATGACTTGTAAATTGCAGGATTATGGAGCTGCTTAGAAAAATACTTTGTCACTGTGAGAACAATATACAAGCATATGTCCTAACATGGCAAATGTTGCAATTGTGTTAAAACACACAAAACTAAAGAGACAACTGATTTTTTTGCAAATCGATAAAAACTACTCTAATATACCGAGAACGAGATTCAAACTTAAGTGAAAAATAGCTAGTACATTATTCTAGCTAACAAATCTAACTTACATATGCACGAGAGCACTTCTTAAGATCCCATACTTTACATGGCCACAGATAAAAGAAAAAAATTACAAATCTCCACATTTTCAAAGTTGCAAAAGGTCCAAAACTTAAGCCTAAGCAACAAATTTTCAGTGTTGAGCACCAAGCTCTCTGTTTAGATGGACCAAAATACGGTAAACACACAATAAAATAAAAAATAAAAAAAAGAGGGGGTGGGGGGGAAGGAAAATACTTAGGGTGAGTATCCTAGGGATTTTTTTTTGGTTCAATATTATTGATTGGGCCAAATAAAAAAGTGAGTATTATCTTAGAGGAAATGATTGAAAACTCTTATAAATTTTAGAAAAACTAATCAAAATGACTTTTTCTTTAACCAAACAACGCCTAATAAACTTTTACTAATGATGAGGATCGAAAAAAATATTGATGTTTTTGTAAATAAGTTGAAGTTTGGATGCAGTGGCAGTACATAAATACTGTATTTCAAGATTAAGAAACAGCTGCAATTGTCTTTTAGTTCAATTGGTTATGAGCATTCATCTTTGCACTGAGGTCTTGCGTTTGTATCTCCTTCTAGTTTAAGGTAGACTATTTTATTGTTTGTAAAAAAAAATTAAGAAACGGTTAATCTAAAATTAAAAAATAGTTGCCTGTGTCACTAAGCTCAACTTATTTATGAAATGTCACGGCCTTTTTTTTCAACTTCAACTTATTTATGATACTGCTGCTAAACTTTAACTTATTTATAAAATGTCTATGCATTAAAACTTCAACTTATTTAGAAATATGTCAGTGCTTTTTTGTTTTTGTTGTCTTTTAACTTTTGTTATGCCATTTTCATTTAAACGCTTGTAAAATTATTATTTTTTATCATTTTTGTCATTTTTGTTTAATTATTTCAGTATAATGACTAGAAATAAAGGAAAATATAGAAAAGAATAGAAAAAAAAACTGTAGTAGTTATCATTTCCTTTGATTATTAACATATAGTCAAGCAAATTTGGATGAAATAACCGCTTCTGGAACATCCATTCTACAATAGCCACAAACAAAACTTGTAAGGCCACTTAGACTCAGTATTATGGTGACTCGTATTTCTCTTCACTTATAAGTAAGATCTTAGGTTCAAATCTCATAAATGGCAAATTTGATACTAAATTAGGTTGCCAATTGTGTGACTTAGCCAAACTCTCCGCCCCCTTAGTGTAAAATATATCGTTTTTTTTTTAAATACAAAACTTGTATGAGACATGCTAGTAATTTTTTGCACTAATTTTTATATTTGGACCTTTTTGTTTTAACAAATGACACGTGTCATTTTTATACAAATGCAAAGGTTAACGTAGAGGTTGTTAACACTTGTATTAAATATTAGCAACAACTAATGGATTTTTTTCATTCGTTTTAATAGCCACCACAAACCCGTAATGCCTCCATACAGACTTGTTAAGAGCATTTTCAATCATGTTCTCTATTTTTAATTCAAATTTTAACTAAAATCATTAGAAAAAGTTATCTTATGAGGAGAGCTTTTTTTATATGTGATCACTCATATATTTCATGCATTTATACCTTTCATTTCTAAAGTCTTTGTGATGTTTTTGTGTTAAAATTGTAGCATTTTATTTTACCTTGTGTTAATGTGCAGTTAATTTTGTTTTAAGATTAATTTCAAGCAAAATGGAAGAATAAAAGAAGATAAGAGACAAGAAAGCACGGCAGAACCAGAAAACATAAAAAATGTAAGAGAAATGGGACGGGAGTGGGAGAGCATGTACTGCTAAGAAAAAGAAAAAAATGTAAGAGAAATGGGACGGTAGTGGAGACACGGCAGAAGGAATAAAGAGACTAAAAACAGAAAATAAAGAGGAGTGCATGATGGCAAAAACAAAAGAAAAGAAAGAATTTGATGGGAGACACGGACAGCAGGCGCAGAGAAAGAAGAATAAGAAAACAAAGGAAGTGGATGGCACAAAAAAGAGTGGAGGACACACTGGCATAAAGAAAACAAATAATAAGGAATGAGAAAAGAGGGAGGACAGGTGCAGAAAAATATATAGACGCAGAGAGAGGTCAGAGGCATGGCATTGGAAAGACACGGGGACAGAGGGGAGGAACTAACAGAAAAGAAAATAAAAAGAGGGGAGAGAGACACGGGCAGCACTGTGCAGAAAAAGAAAGAAAAGAAATAGAGGGAAGGCAGAGCGACGGGTGAAAAGAAAAGAGAAGGCTGGTGCAGAGTACGGGCAGAAACAGAAGGCAGAAGGAGAGAAGAAGAGGCTTCACTCTATTTGTCTTGGTTTTATCTTCTCAAACTCATGTTTAACTTTTGGTTTAATTTAAGAATTATGTGTAACTAAATTTTAAGTAGTTAGGGGCTGTTTTGAAGCCCCGAATATGATTATAAGTTTGTTGTGATATTTTGTTTGAATGACTTTTATGAAAGGATGAAAATTGTTTCATTACTTATGTCATTGATAAATTCTTTATGTATTTCTATGGATGCATACATAGTGAGCATATCTAGGATTTTAATGCTATGAATATATGTATGTCTGCCCTTGTTAAATGAGGACCTACATATGTTCTAGAGTAGCACTTGTTAATTGTGGTTAACATGTGAACCGATTTCTAGGATAAGTAAGACAACGCCAGTACTTACCATGCCTTGTGATGACTCAAACTCTTTTTATTCTTAATGATTTCTACTTGTTAAATCTATGAACACACCATTCTAGATTGTATGTTAGGGACTAAGTTAAGTTGAAAACGCCATTCTCTTAACATACTACGTAAGAAAGAGTAATAGGTTGAGTTCTAACAGTGAGCCAACTTGAGCATCTTCATCCGGAAATAAAAGGAATTTGAATGAAACATAACATGTTTGCATGATTATTTGGTGGTGGATAACAATTCCCCTAACTCGTTTTTTTCAAACTTGTGATCTACTCAAAATCTGTTTCTGTACTGTTTTTGTACGATTTAATTTAAATAGCAAATCAACTCCAAAAATCCCAAAAATTTGTGAGACTGTCGTACTGTGTGTCTAGTATTTGCATATAAAATTTCGTTGCATTTGGATAAGTTTAAGTTAGTCTAATAATTATTGTTCGGTGGCTGGTCAGTGGAGACAGCCACCACCTTTTTGTGACATTTTAAGTATTTGGATAAAAGATGTTTGGGGATATCAGGGCCATAACCAATCAAGGGGCAACATGTTTTCCAACGCTTACAATTCGGATTGGAGAGACTACTCAGATTATATGTGGGATGAACCTCAACACTTTCAACAAAGTGGATATTGGCAGCAAGACGAATTCTATTCAAGACCTATGCAGCTACCACAGCATCCCCCACAGCAATTCCAATCAAATCAAAGTATGCCCGTGGATTATAATCAAAGGCTTGATGAATTAATTTCTTTGGTGCAGGGCTCACAAAACGAAGAACAATTACAGCCATCAGAGGAGTACTATCAATGGCCATGTGCACCACCACATCCACCACAACAATCTCCCCAATTCAATTCAGGTACATCCTTGGATAATGATACACTTAATAATTTACTCACCTCTTTGAATCAGGGAGTAGAAAATCAAAACCAGGAGATGCAAGACCGAGTCAGAAGAGTGGACGAATTGGAGGAGCAAGTTGGGCAGATTTTGGAAATCATGGCACAAATTCAAGATCAAAGAGAACTCTCCAACTCCACATTTGCAAATTCAAGGGGAGAAATGGAAATCGATGAAGCCATCACTTTGGGAAGTGATATGGAGGATGAAGTTGTTCCAGAACCATCCAAACATAACCCGGACATGGATGAATTGCCGATTCAAGAAGAAGATGAGGATGACGACTTGGGCAGTTTAGAAGAATTCTTATCGCAAACCCCTCAAGTCTTTATGCCGTCCAACTCAGGTGAGGAGGTTCTAAGTTCAATTCATTCTAACATCGTTCCACCAAATGTCCTTTTTCCTTGCAGTTTTTTAAATCCCAAGGAAGAAGTGAATGAAAAAAATGTTGTGGAAGTTCTTCCAGAGGTGCAAAATGAGATCCCAATTCTTGGTGCACCAAATCATGTTCCCGATGACGTTGAAACATTCAAAGAGATTTCTACACCAAGAAGGGGGATTCCAGAAAATGAGGTGGCCGGAGAATTTGTTGAACATATCAAAGAGGTTGTGCATGAGACAAACAAGCCTAAAGCAGTTGAGTTTGATGACACGGGACAAGCCACAACCATCATAGTAAACCTGGCCAAGTTCAAAGTCCCGGAAACGTTCAAAGACGTGGTGTTTATAATTGAGTTTGAATGTGACTGTAAGCCATCTTCTCCATTTTTTATTTTAATTTATACTAACTTGTTTTTAATTTTGATGATTCAGGCACCGTCATTAGAACTTAGACCGTTGTCGGATCATTTCAAGTACCACCGTCCGTTCAATGATAAGCCCATGCATTTGAATAATGAAGGGAGGCCTAGGAATCACCCACAATCAGATTTGCATTCCTAATCCCTTCTCTTTACTGAATTTATTTTACTGTATTTAGTTCTTTCATTGTTTGTTGGCTCTTGTATGAATTTATTTTACGTTGATTTCTTTTTACGTTGATTTCATTTTGTTTTGTTTAGTTAGTTGTGATTTTTGTTTAGAAAGTTAAACTTAGTCTTTTTACTTTGTTTTACTTATTGTTGTGTTTTCTTAATTAAGTTGTTAAAAATACATAAAAAATAAAAAAAATAAAATAAAATAAAATAAAATAAAAAAAAATAATAATAATAAAAATAAAAAAAAAAAAAAAATAAAAAACTTAAAAACATAAACATTCATATAATAATAAAAAAAACAAAAAAAAAAAAAAAAACTTAAATGCATAATTTTTTTTACAATAACTTGTAATTTAATTTCGTTCATTGGTCTTTGGTTGGTGGTGCCTCGGAGGTCGACGGAACCCCTGAAAGACGAAGTGCCAGAGCTGGATCATTCAGAGCCTCAATACTTGGTGCTGCTCCCGAGGACGAAGGCAACACAAACCTCGGGAGTAACGCCATAAACCGTTGATGATCACTCTGAATCCGCACTTCGGACTCCTGCATCTGATCCAGCTTCCTCTTCATGCTTGTGGAGTAATTGGTTGCGAGCATGTGCAAATCCCTGTTCTCATGCCTAAGCACTCTGACCTCCTGCCGAAGACTAGCCACTTCAGCCATCAACGACTCCACCTGACGGGTTCGTGCAAGAAGGCGCTGGCCCATGTTTGATACGGAGCCTGCGCATCGGACGCTGTAGGCCATAGAGTCCTGGACAGCCAGTTCGTCGGACCGCCTGGAAAGTATCCTAGTGTCTCTAGGAGTGAGCAGATTTCTGGCCACCACCGATGCGGTTGTTTCGTTCATCATCATGGAATCCCCAACTGTAAGAGGACCATTCGGGGATATGAAGGATGGCTGCCAAATGTTGGTTGGAGAAGATATATCACTATCTTCCCCAACATTCAAGTTAAGGCGACGGTCAGAAGGGCAAGACATTTTCTGAAGGTGTTGAGAATGAAGAGTCGGACTGATCAAGATTAAAAGAAGTGCAAGTGTGAGTGTTTACAGGAGGGAGTGTTTACAGGGGAGCTTAAGTTTGTTGTGGAACAAAAATGAGCGTTCTTATAAGAAGAAGAAATCAAGAGGCATCACTCAGCAGTCGAAGAGGCGCCCTCTCGCAAATCGAAGAGCCGGGCTCCTTTCTCAAAAGCCGGATTCTTTTCTCAAAAGCGGCGTCTCCGTCTCAAAAGTCGGTTCCTTTCTCAAAAGTCGGACGCCGTTCTCTCAAAAGTCGGGCGTCTCTCTCAAAAGCCGGAGCAGTCAGGAATCACGAGGCGAGCCGCTCCCTGATTTGTCCAGACGTGTCACATGCAATTCCTTTCTCAAAAGTCGGGATTGCTCAGAAACCACGAGCCGCTCCCTGATTTTTTCCAATTTTGTCGTCACTCGTCACGCGCTGTCAGCTTTGCGCAAATTACGGGCTGCTTTTTCAGAAAGCGCGTGACCTGTACTGTTCATCCATCCACCGGCTGCCGACAGGGGTAAAAGAACAGTTTCGGTTGTGAAGTAAAGACCTATAAACGTCTACCTTCGCATCCATTGCAAAGGCAAACTCTCTCAGCACTTCTTCATCTCCGAAAATGCCTTTCCATCAAACCCTCTCGAGTTTCTCTGTGTTTCTCATTCCTTGGGATACCTTTCCAAACAAGTCATCTAGAGCTAGAGTATTTCATATCATGAAGGTTGAAAGCAAGAGTATCTCATATCACGCTTTCTCCCTGTCCTTGTCCTTGTCTTTGTGGCAAGGAGAAAGCGGGCAATCAGCCAGCACTCGGTGTCAATCTTCCAATCTAAGAACCGACTGCCTGGAAATCCTTCCTGATTGCTTACCTAGCATTGCTCTCGAGTGCTCTTCTTCAACCACTGATGTACTTCCGAAGAAGTCGCCACATCTGCCTGGAGAACAGACATGGCAAGTGAAAATGATACTTGAAGCATGTGGAGACAAGGTGCTGCTTCATCTTCAAGATCAAGTCTCATTTTCCTTGCTAAGAAGTTCCCCAGCCCAGTTCACGCATACACCTGTGGAACGATACTTCTTCAAAAGCAAAAGTATCCCATATCATCAGAGTCAGAGGCAAAGATTTCTCATGGCATGCTTTTCCTTTACCCTTGCTCTTGGCTACGAGTCAGGGTGAAAGAAAGGAAATCGGTCGGCACTTGGACAGATTGAACAAAGAAGCAGACCACCACCTATTCCTCGTGCCTACCTGCCATGCAGAAGAACAAAAAGAGAAGAATGTAGCCTGCAGACTCAATCAACCCGGCAGAAGGAGTCTGAGTTGAAACCAAGAGCTCGAGAAGCTTCAACAACACCACCAATCAAGTCTCATTTTCCTTGCTAAGAAGTTCCCGAGGCCAGTTCAAGTTCAAAGCTGTGGAAAGTCACCAAACAAGACCAATGTTCATTTATTAGTTTTGTTCATTATCTTTTATTTTCATTTGCAATTTTTCGTTTGTTTTCTTTTATATTTTTTCTTGCGTGCGTAACTGGATTATTTCTTTTCTTTGCAGGAACTTTTGGTTATTTCCACCCTTGAAGTTGATTGCAGAATTTTAGCTTGGGGGTCATCGCTTGATTTTTCTGCAAATTAGGGAAGTTTTCAGTCCTATTGCTTTATTTTGTTTCTTTGTATTTATTTATTTTATTTTTATTTTTATTTGCATTCTATTATATTTTCTGACATTGGGGACAATGTCTAGTTTAAGTGTGGGGGTAAAGAGTATAAAAATGACCAAATTGAAAATTTTTGTACCTTCGACTTTGAACTGGTTTCATTTGTTTCCATGTTATTGCTTTGTTTTCTTAATTAGTTTTGTTTTATTTAAAAAAAAAAAAAAAAAAAATCCAAAAATTTAAAAAATCCAAAAATATTTCCTTGTTTTCCTTATTGTTTTGAATTAGTTTTTTGTTAGTTTCCCGACCCAATGATATAATTGGATCAAATTTGAATCATGATTATCAAGAACTTAGTTAACATGTGTTGTGTGAAATTCCTTATTCTCGTGTTAGTTCTGTACATATTTGATTATCCTTGAAAAACTAAATGCACATAGCCTTGTTAATGTGAAACTAAAGCATGATTTAAAGCTCCATATGTGAATTTAGTGACCATATACATCCTATGTGAGTTTTTGAGCCTATTGAAAGTGTGTGCATTTTTCATACACTCCTATTCTTTCATGTGTGATGAACTTATGTGAGATACTTCTCTAGAACTTGCATAACGATCTTTCGAAATATTTGTCATTGATTGCATGAACTTGAAAATGATAGAGGCATTAGGTTTACCACCATGGCCCAAATAACCTTGTTTCCCAAAGAAAAATAATATCATTAGATTGCTATTTTGAGCCGTATTTGTGAGCCTTTTATTTCTTATCACCAGATATGTCTACCCTTATGCCTGAAATAAATATTTTTCCTTACCCTTTCCAAGCGAGCAATGCGACATTGTCTTATGAGAAATGTTTGTGAAGTACTTTGAAGGTGTTTGGCAAAAGAATAAGTGTGGGGGTTTTTCATATTTGTTTCTGTTTAAAAAAAAAAAAAAAGAAGAAAAAAAAAAAAAAAAAAAAAAAAAAGAAAAGGAAAAGAAAAAGAATGATTGTATACAAAGAAAATAAAAAGTTTTTAAAGTTTCAGTTTATGGGTGTGGTTGGAGGTGACTTGTAGAATAGCTGGAAATGTTGAGTTCTTATAAATCTAAAGAAAAAATCGCTTGCAATGTAGCTTGGAACTTGTGTTTTCCTATTCTTTCGTTTCAATAACTCTCGCCCTAAGCCTCATTACATCCAATAAAAGTCCTCTTGATTTAAGTTTTGCAATTATGACTGTGGAGAAGTGATCTTTATGCAAGCTTATGGTAGAACTTTCACATTTGTTTCTTTGAGCGAAACACATTTAAAACTAAACACATGTGTGATTGAGCGTATATCCAGTGAGAAGGTCGATAGTTTACATATGGTGATTTTAAAATAAAAATTTGAAATTGCATTAGCATGGCTATCTCACACACTACACTTCAAGGATGTTTCAAAGATTACTGCTAATATTTGAGTAAGGAAAATGAACTTAAATTGCTTGTTTGGTGTTAGCTATGGTTCTTGATGATTTGTTTTCTCGAATGAAATTCTATGAGGGTCACATAGGGGAAACTAATAATTTTCATGTTATTACTTTTTCTGTTTTGCTCGAGGACTAGCAAAAGCTAAGTGTGGGGGTATTTGATAAGCTCATATTTATACATATTTTACATCAAATTCTCTCGTCTTTTCTTAGTTATTTCCTCATATTTATGTGCTATTTACTTTATTTTTGTGTTTTATCGAATTTATCTAGCTAAGAAAATAAAAATAGCATAAGTATGATTTTATGTAATAAATTCGTGTCAAAACTGTTTAGCTTTTAAATTAAATAATATATATATATATATATATAATAATTCATATTGTTTTGTAGAAAAAAATATAAAAAGATTAAATAAGAAAAAAATAAAATAGTGGGACGGAAAGGTGGGTTGGTGTGAATAAAAGAATAAGAAAAAAAAAGTGAAAAGTGTGTGGTGTGCAGGAAGGTGAAGCTGGAAAGGAAAAGAAGAGAATAGAAAAAGGCTTGCGGAAAAGAAGCAGCAAGGAGAAATAATTAAGAAAAGAATAAGGGGATTAAAGAAATAAAAAGGGGTGGAAAGCTGCTAAAGAAAAGAAAGAATAATAAGGACTGACGGTGAGCAAGTTAGGAGGATCAGTGGGGGACGCAAGAGAGGAGACCTCGGGAAGTGATGGTAGCTGCCAAAGGCAGCGAGAAGGGAATAAAAAGAAAAAAAAAACAGTGCAGTGGTAAACAAAGGGCTGCTTTGGCAGCCACAGAGGTCTCGGAATTGGGGGGTGTGCTGCTTGGGCAGCGTGGGGAGAGATAGAAGGGAAAGCAAAGGGGAGTGAGTGCAGGTCAGCACGGAAAAGGAGGGGGGATGGAGAAATAAAAGTGAGCAGGGGGCGCGGAAAGAAGGGCATAAGCCTGGGGGGAGAAAAGAGCTGCCTTTGTGCAGCTAGCAGCGTAAAATAACACGAAGTCCTCTCGGGAGGAAGCCAGGTGACGTGAGGGCGCTGCCTTTGGCAGTGCAGACAGAGAGCAGTGGAGACGAGGACAGCTGGCAGCGCGCAGGAGGCAGCTAGCAGGAACACACGGAAGGCAGGCAGCGAAGCTGCCAGATGATCCAAGGAGTGCTGCTTGTGCAGCTTGTGGATAGACGTGTCAGCTGGCAGCTAGAGAGGAGAGCCTTGCGCGAAGAAAGAATAGGACAGCAGGAGGTCAGCACGATGCAGTGCTGACTTGGGCAGCACGGAGGATATAATGCACAGTGGCGCAGAAAAGCTGTCCATCTCTCTCGGTTTAATCCTCCAAACTCAAGTTTTATTCCTGTTTAATTTTAATAATGTGTAACTAATTTTATTTTGGCTAGAGTTTAATTCAAAACCATGGATATATTTGTAATTTGAATTGATTACCTTCAGTTGTGATTTCTGAGTTGTGATTTAATTTGCTTAACTGCTTGATTGATAACTTATTTTTGTATGTCGATTAAGGATGCATACTTAATTTACATGCATGAATTTGATGCTAGAATATAAGTGAATTTCACCTAATCGTTATGAACTTATATTCACAAGTAGTGAAGGTCGCTTATAAACGATCGCGTTAGGTAAATTCTTGGCATAAGTTTCATGCAATTCATAGTAACAAGTGCCTCGTCAATGCTTATGATTTTCATAAAACTTAATGATTCTTGCTTGTATCTCTATTATGCAATTCATGTAGGGAACTTGTAGGGAATGTTTTGGGTTGTCGTATGCAATCATCCAACCTAATAAAAGTAGGAAAATCTGAAGGTTAATTTAAGCGGACCTAATTAACTTGGGGCGTTGAGAATTTACAATTTATTGAAAGAACAACTGAAAATCAATTTAGGTTGCATATGTGGCATGTGTGGAGAATAATCCTCTAGCCAGTCCGTCATTTATCATTTTACCTTAATTTTATGTTTTTGTCAATTTTGTAATTTATTTAAGTTAATTTACTTCTCGTCAAAATCAATCCCCCATTTTATTTTAAAGTGTTAGATTTATTAGAAATCATTTTAGTTTGTGTTTTCTTAAATCTTGAGTTGTTTTGAGTCTTTTGATTTATTTTAGTTTATTTGTTAGTTTTATTTTGAGTTATTATATTTAAGTGTTTTGAGTCTAGTTTAATATTTTAAATTTTGTTTTTACGTTTTTAATTTAATTTTACTTTGATTAGCATCCCTAGTTAATCCCCGGCCTAGAACGATCCCTACTTACATCATTACTACAATTGTCACAAATAGGGTTTAAATTTGTGCGTTAGTTATTTTCGCACCAAATTTTTGGGGGAAAGACCCTTATTTTCATATGCTACAATCGACAAATTTTAGTGTTAATAAGGAAAATCAATAGGATTATTGTGGGCTACTTTGTGGTGCGTTATAATTACTATCAATATGTCCGAAACATGAATCGATATACTAACAATATAAGTGGTGAAATTTTTTTTAAGTGTTCTTCTATTTGTATTATGAGATGGGTGGTGTATCAGTCTGTATTTAAACCATACTTATTTTTCTAGCCCACCTCCCCTTTAGTGTAGATAATATCGTTTGTTAAAAAAAATATACTTAACTTTCTTCTTCACTTAGTACTACGGTCTAATAGTATTTCTCTTCACTTGTAAGTGAGAGGTGTTAGGTTCGATTGTCGCCAAAGACGAATTTAAATCATATTATTGTTAACCCATTATGAGACTTAACTTACTTTCTACCCCATTAATTTAGATAATATCAATTTTTTTTAAACAATAAAAATATATTAAAGGGAAAACCCACAGGTACAACCGTTCCTTACAGAATCAAACTAAAGAGCATGAAGAGCAAATTAAGGAATACAAGGATCCCAAATATGACAATCAGTAATAAGAAGGCCATGGCGAGTGAAGGCATCTGCCACAAAGTTAGCTTCTCTATAAATATGCTTCTAATCAATGCAATCAAAATTGGTTGCCGTCCACTTGATATCTTTAATAATAGGAACCAGATTCCATGGCGTCGCACCTCGGTCCAACACTGACTGAATGACCAACTTAGAGTCACATTCAACCATAATCTTTTTATAGCCCTTCCTCTGAGCAAAAAGAAGGCCCTCTCTGAGAGCCCTAGCCTCCACTTCAGAAATAGTGGCACCATCCAGATTTAAAGCTCCACCTCCAATAATCTGCCCATTATGATTCCCTAAGACAAATCTCGCCGCCGCCTTGTCCCCAGCCACAGAACCATCAAAATTTAACTTAACAAAATTCTTATCCGGCGGATGCCATTTAACAATTGTGGAAGTATCAACAGTATTTCTTCTCAAACCTTTACCATTGGCTTTAAGATATCGTTCACCCATAGATATAGCCAATAACTTAGATCTTGCTGGGATGGACAAAACATTTCTGAACACCATATTATTATGGTTATTCCAAATTTGCCAACAAAGGAGCAAACACAAGCTCAAATCACTAGGAACTTCCTTATCAACATGCTTTAAAGAATTTAGCCAGTCTACTGCTGAGTCGAAGTTAGCATTAGTGAAATTGCCCGGCTTAATTGAACAAAGGTCCCAAATCAATTTAGTGACACCACAATTAAAAAATAAATGCATTTGGTCTTCGTCTATAGAATTACAAAAAGGACACATCTTATCACTATTAATTACAATATGACTTAATCTTTTTCTAGTTTGAAGTCTATCACGAATGAAACATTTTAACTTTAGGAGGAATATTAAGTTTCCACATCTTATTAATTAACTTATGCTTTGTAGATTGAGTCAACATCACTTTCTAAATCCAAGTAACTGATTTAACAGAGAACTTACCATTTATATTTGGACCCCAAACTAGCACATCTTTGGAATCCTGCAAGGGAATTGTAATATTGCAAATTTTCCTCACAATTTCATTACTAACCACTTGCGAAAGCTTTCTCCTATCCCAACAATAATTATCAATAAATTCATTAACTTTCAAGTCCCAATTAATGTTTTGGTTGTCAATATTGGGTAAGAGATGAACAACGGGTAAGGAAAAACCCAATTGTGGGACCAGAACAAAATGTCCTTACCATTACCCACTTGTCATATCATACCCTTAAGAATAACATCCCTACTTTTCAAGATACCTTTCCAAGCAAAAGAATGATTTTGTCTAATTTTATTATCTAGAAAAGTTTCCTTTCTAAGGTACTTACTTTTCACTAGCTTCACCCACCAGTTATCCTCCTCAGTCATAACCTTCCAACCCAACTTAGCGAGACAAGCATTATTAAAATGATCAAGTCTTCTAACTCCCAAACCTCCCATTTTCTTAGGAGCACAGACCGAATCCCAAGCCACTGGAAAGATTTTCTTGTCCCTACCCCAGAAAAAATCCCTACACTCTTTATTAAGCTTATTGACAACCTTGTCAGGACACTTAAAGCAAGACATAACATGATTAGGCATACCCGTTAGATTAGAGTTAATTAAAGTAAGCCTCCCTGCTCTCGAAAGAGTGTTTGCTTTCCAACCAGCTAATTTTTGCTTAACCCTCTTAAGTAACTCATTACCATTAACTTGGTTTTTCCAGAAAACAATATTATGAATTCCTAGATACTTACCAATAGTAGTTTTATGTTGAATATGTAAAATATTAACAATATCAATTCTAGTTGGAGAAGTGGTATTCTTGGAAAAATACAAGGACGACTTATGAAAGTTTATTTGTTGGCCCGCTGCTTTAGAAAACATATTAAGGATTTGAAGAATATTCATTGCACCCCTCGGCGTGGCCTTAGCAAACAGGAGACAGTCATCAACAAACACTAGATTTGAGATTTTAAAGCCTTGAGGCGATGACAAAATACCAATATGAGACTTCGGATTATTTGTTAGGCTATTGAGGTGTCTAATTAACGGTTTCATACAAATGATGAAAATATAAGGGGACAAGGGGTCCCCTTGTCTAATTCTCCGCTTCGGATAAATATAACCATGAGGTCGCCCATTTATAAGCACAGAGAAGGAATGAGAAGTAATACATTCCATAACTAATTCAACCCAACGATTATCAAAACCAAATCTAAGAAGAACATACCAAATGTAATCCCAATTTAAGTAATCATATGCCTTTTTCATATCCAGCTTGACACCCATAGCTCCAGTTCTTCCTTTCATCCTATTGAAACCAGCAAACATTTCGTGAGCAATAAGAATATTATCCTGAATGGCTCTACCCAGAGCAAAAGCACCTTGATTTTGAGAGATGCAAAGATCCAAAAGAGGTTTTAGTCTCTTAATGATGATCTTTGTGATAATTTTATAACTAACATTACACAAACTAATAGGCCTATAGTTACTAACAGTTTCCGGATTATCTATTTTATGAACTAAATCGATGTTAGTATGATTTATGAGTCTTAAGCTGTAACCATTTTGGAAAAAATCTTTGACCAAACAGGAAACAGAGTTCCTAATTTTGTCCCAACAACCATGAAGAAAGGCCGCACTTAAACCATCAGGACCCGGAGCTTTAAGAGCTCCAATACCATACACAACATCCCAAATTTCCTCATCGGTAACAATAGACAACAAACTTTCATTAGATAATATCATTTTGTTAAAAAAAAAAAAGTAACTTTCCTTAAAAAAGAATAAAGAAAGTTAAGAAACTCAAAAACTCATCTTTTATAATAAAGTAATCCACAAAGAAACAAGTAATATAAAGTCAGAAATGTTGGCCTGCCTGCCCTCTATTGATTATCTACTTGTAAACGGCTATTCGGATTCTCGACACATCTATGACGTTTTCTTGAGTCTTGGTCTTCTTTTTTTATTTTTTGTATTTTTTTTATTTGGAATTAGATCTGCTCTGGATTTTAATGTTCGGAGCTTAGAGATCAACAGATTTGGGCTGCAAAAATTGAATCCAACGGTCTCGATTAACTCATTTCGCTGACTCATCACATACAAATCAATAGTTCTGATTTCTTTTATACACCAATTAGCTTACCAGATTTGTTGATCCTTAGGCTCCGAGCACTAAGGTCCGGAGCCAATCGAATTCTATTTTTTTTTCAATACTTCTTCTGCTCACCACTCACAGAAAGGGATCATCTCTGGATTTCTTCCTCCTAATCCATCAAATCAGGGGAACCAGACCATTGAAATTTGATTAAATGACTAAAGTTATTATAACTTTTAAAGTGGACCTCTGTTTGTAGTCGTTGGATTAAAATTTAATGGTTTGGATTTTTTAATTTGATGGATTAGAAGGAAGGGATCCGGATCCCTTTCCACCAACATGGTCTAAAATATCGATATTATCCCGAAATTTCCATCGAAATTTCCGTGTTTTTGGACTACCGATATTTCCGATATCATCGATATTTTAGACCTTGATAGGAACTCTATGTGGTACTAAGTCATTCATGTATCTTACCATGCAATGTATAAAGTGTAAAATATTGTACTAATTCATTATATATAAATGATTATGGTGTGTTTAAACTTCTTTCATTAATTACTACATATTTTCTACACTCAAAATGTTTGCCAACTCGCTATATAATCAACTTAAATCAGTTAAATCCATCATGCAATGCATTTCCTTCCAATTTTTTGTGATAAACTAATAGATAATTGACTAAATAAACATCTTACAAAGTTTGAATAAAAATTTCCAAGTTTTTCTTACAATTTCCTTGGTTTTTATTCAATTTTTATCGATATCGATAATATCCCGATATTTCCATCGAAATTTTCGTGTTTTTGGACTACCGATATTTTCGATATCATTGATATTTTAGACCTTGTCCACCACCCACCATCAAACCAGGTCAGCAATTTTAATATATGAACCCCACGTTAATTTTTAATATAGTAAATATAGGATAGCTGACATATGAGCTATTGTGACTTACACGCCAAGAACAGAACCTGGGTTGGATGCACCAGCTGTCGCGCCATTAAAAAAAGGACAACCCACGCCAAGAACAGAACCTGGGTTAGAACCCACGACAAATTAACCACCAAGGAAGCTTATATTATTATTTTACATGGTCTGGGCTTTTTTATTTTTTAAATTTTCATCTAGAATAATTATTTTTTTCTTGTAGATTAAAAGATGATGTGAAATATAGTGTGAATGTCCGCATATGAATGCAATTAAAAGCTTTAGGTTGAAAAGTTTTAGGGAGAAGAAATTGTTAACATGGACGATGACTTTTCATTCATGCTATTGTTTCCTATTGATTTAAGGCTTCCCAATATAAAGGGACTTTTGTAATGAAAGAAGTGCTTAACTATTTTAACAAGTTAGAGGCATAAGTCCTGATATGGTAAATGTGTCGCAATTGTCTCAAAAGACACAAAACTAAAGAGGCAACTAATTTTTTGCAAAGCGATGAAAAACTACTCTAATATACCGAGATTAAGATTCAAACTTGAGTGGAAAATAACGAATACCCTAACAAGTCTAACTCACGTACGTATGAGAGCACTTATTATAATTCCATACTCAAATGGCCACAGTTAAAAGAAAAAAACACAAATTTCCACATTTTCAAAGTTGCAAAAGGTCAAAAACTTAAGCCTCAAGAAACAAATTCACACGATTAAAATCTACTAATTTTTTAATATTGCTGCTCAGAACTGGATCCCTTTCGGACCCAAAGTAAATGAGCTCAAAAATCAAATGATCCGGGTCATTAAAATTTGATCTAACGGTTACAATTATTATAACTTTTACATGGTTCCTTGTTTATAGTCATTAGATAAAATTTTAATGTCTCGTATCATTTGATAAGTGGACTCAATTCCTTTGGATCAGGAAAGAATCCGGTTTCCTGATGCTAACCACTTACCATCAAGTCGTGATGCTGACCAAGTCAACATTTCTAATATATGGACCCCACACTAATTTTTAATATAATAAATATAGCATAGATGACAACACGAACTACTGTGACTAACGCACATAAATCACACGCACCAGTTGTCGCCCCAATAAAAAAAACAAACCAAGAGCAGCCACGCCAAGAACCAAACCTGGATTAGGACTAACCCCACAACAACTTAACCACCAAGCAATTTAGGACTTATTTGGATGTGTTTTTTAAATGACTAAAAGCATTTTTGGTGAAAATATTTTTTGAACAAATTCTTAGTAAAAATGCAAGTAAACCCTAAAAAAACACTTCAAGTGCTTCTGGAACTTAAAAACATTTTCTTCATAAATGTTTTTAGTCATTTGAAAATCACATTCAAACGAACCCTTAGATGTTTGTAATTGTATACACATTGGTTCTATTATTATTTTACAAGGTCTGAGCTTTTTTATTTCTTAAATTTCCAACTTGAATAATTATTATCTTGTTATAGATTTTTTTTTGAGAAGATATTATCTTGTTATAGATTAAAAGAAACATTTTTATTTAGTTATAGTCAAATGTCTAGAAGGGCTTGACAAAAACACTTTTTTTTTTTAACAAATTGACAAAAACACTTTGAATAACTATTTGTAAAAATGTCACTTAATATTACGGTCTAGAGGTCTTAATTTCAATTCTTGCCAAAGGCGAAGTTAAACCACATTATTGCTAGCTCATTGTGAGACTAAGCCCACCCCCTTCTCCTTAATGTAGATAATATCGTTTGTTGAAAAAGAAATATTGGTAAAAAAAATTAAAAAAAAAAACTAATTTCCATCAACATTTGAGCAGCATGTAAATAAAGACCTACGTAATTGTTAAAAAAAATATTAATATTAAATTAAAAAAACAAAGACTTAGACCAAAATTTTTAATATAATAAATAAAGACTTGCATGGTCAATTGCGCGGTGGAAGCCATCTCTAACTAGGATCCTGAAGATCCTTCAATCGCGTAAGTTCATGGTAAATGTTATATTGCCACATAAATATTACTTCGAAAACTATTTGAAACGAAAAACCCCAATTTTCACAAACCCTATAAACAAAAAACCCCAATTCAAGAAACGAAACCAATATTAATTTGAAAACTAATTCGAAGCAA
This sequence comes from Malus fusca, assembly GCA_035220775.1. Lineage (NCBI taxonomy): Eukaryota > Viridiplantae > Streptophyta > Magnoliopsida > Rosales > Rosaceae > Malus > Malus fusca. The sequence goes on along the minus strand of CM069072.1, from coordinate 4,594,909 downwards.
AACACTGTATTTGAAAGTAATTCAAAAGAATCAACAATTACTCGATTAGGGCTCAAGATTTGCTCGATTCAAAGAGATACTCGAAGACAAAAGTAGCAGATTGACTGATTATGGGTTACTAGGTCGTATGTGGTGACAATGGTGTAGTGGATGGAGACTGAAGAGGGTTGTCGTGGACTCATGGCTAACGGGAGTTGAGGTTCAAGACTGAGATTCGAGAGTTCAATTCAAGAGAGAGAGCAGCTGCTTCAATTTGAGCTTTCGAGAATTAGAGTGTCTGATTTAGGGTTGAGAAAAACATTGGACGACCGAGATTAAATCTCAGTTGATCTAAGTCATCAAGTTTCTAAATTTAATTTAAAATAATATATATATATATATATATGCATTTATATTTTAACTTTTATTTTAGTTTGGGATTAAATCCTACTGTTGTTAATTATTGTATTTCTTTTTAGTCGTATACAATTATTAAATTAATATTTTTCTTATCGTGTAACGGGTTACCCACGTATATACCTGGACTGACTAGTTGTCTAACAGGTGTTTATTAGGTTACCCAATAATGACCTGATTCGTTAACGTGTCGACCCGAAAACCTGTTAATTTCGTGTCATGTCATGTTGAGTTAACGGGTCGTGTCAGAAATTGCCAAGCCTAAGAAAAAGGGGATTAAAAGATACATTCAGAGAACTGTTGCCCCATTATTAGAGAATTCCGTTTTTATTTTCAATCGGTGAAGATGCCCCGGTGATGCTTCTTCTTCATGGAAAAAGATGAGGTTTTAAAACCCTAAAATTAATTTACATTGAATTCTTAAGCATCTCCTTGATTGACAAGAAAGCTTCTCAATGGCTTGTTAAGGTTTCATAATATAAAACAAATGAACTAATGAAAGGAAGATGGTACTCTATTTGCAATAGGACTCTTTTCCAACAAAATAAAATAAAATAAAATATGTTATATAAATTTATGTTAATTTATTCCAAAATATTGCTACATCACTTATTAATTTAAGGATAATCCTAGAAAAACTAAATTTATAGACAAAATTTATAAACTAAATGATGTATGACAAATAAGAATGAGCACGTTGATCAACACTTAAGTAATAATCCTATTATTAACTTCCATGTTATTTAGTTTACAATATTTTGTCGACAAATTTAGTCTCCCTAGCATTACCGGTAATTTAATGACAATCATCTTAACTTTTAATCATGACCATAAGATGTAATAAGATCAAAGAGCTAATAAGAAGTGTAAAAATATTTATCAAAATATTTGTCATTTGATTCTATTTATCCCCTGTGTGTGTATATATGCATATTCAAATATGTATAGTGATGTCACTTAGGACACACATATAGTGATCCTATTAATTGTTTTTCTTCGATTTAGAGGAGATTAAGGACAATATACGTAACCCACCATCATCGACAAACCAAAAGAGGCAGGTCCTCATAGACTAGTGTCTCTTGATACATGTTCATGTATGATTGTAGCTTGTAATTTAAGCTAAGACTCTCAATTTTGGGTACAAATTAGGCCAATAACATTAGATCATGCGTGATAACACAATACTTTTTAGTTGATAGAACAATGATATGTAACATGAAGGCCACAACACTTTAGTTTGACATACTAATCTAAAAGAGGGAGATTTTTGAGACCGTGACAAGTGGATTGAAGAAGAAAAATTTAATCACCAGAATAATTCATGAATTACATTATTATCTTTCTTTATGCAATATAGAAAAATATAAAAAATACGGATCTGATGCCAGTCGAAAGTACCAGAGAGACTATAGCAACATTGATCGCCATAGCAATTTGCGGACGAAAGAAAGAGCAAAGATTTTGGCTTGGTTTTGCTTTAGGTAGCGGAGAAGAGGAATGGCAATTTCGTGATGTAGTCACTGCAGAGACGAGGCAAAAGTAGTTGGGCATTATTGGAGTATTGGTCCTTTTTTCTTAAGAGAACTTTAACGAAAAAACTTTCGGTACTGTTCATTTTAACGAAAAATCATATTTTTACACTAAAAAATAATCATGTTACTATTCATTTACCATTTATTTTGTCCTTATCATTAATATGTATAAAAAAGGATTTGTTAAATACATAAAAAATTTATTTATACATCAAATATCATTAAAAATTAATATAAAAAAAAGATAGATATACAACCATTACTTTAATATTATACATTTCACGTTTCTTGGTCAAATAAATTAGGTTACGTAAAAAAAAGAGTTCTTCTCAGTTTACTATCTGAAGTTTTTTTTTTTTCAACATTTGGTCCATGAATTTTTTTTTATTCCAGAGTGGTATCTAAAATCATAATTTTAAGACACTTTTATACATCCGTTAATGTTACTATTAAATCAGTCGTTAACTGATGACGTGGTGCTCATGTGTACAATAAATAGACGTCACGTGTCAATATGGGCCCACGAATTAAAAAAGTAAAAAAAAAATAAAAATAAAAATTTTGGTCTTCTTCTACCTCCCTCTCTTCCTGCCTTCTTCCTCTCTTCTCTCCTCTGCACCCACCCACCCAACCCTCATCTCCTATTCGACGGCCCCACCTACCAGATCCGATCATGAGCCTGAATCGATGACTTAGTCTGTCTTGGGCTATTGCTTTGAGTTATGGTGATCAAGGAGGTCGGTGATGAAGCAATGACGTCATGGTTTGAATCGAAGGCGACATCAGAACCAGTCGCAATCGGAGGAGCTCCGGGGATCGAAAGGATCTGCGACGAAGGGGTTGTAGTTTTGGTTGGCACCCCGTGGTTCTCCATCGCCGTCAAATATGGTAGAGGGGCCCGAAGGTTTGAGCTCACGAGGTCGTCGAAGAGAAGAGGAGGTTGGGTGGGTTGGTACAGAGGAGAGAAGGAATGAGGGAGGGTTGGGGAAGTAGAAGACGACCAAAAAAAATATTTAGTAGTTTATTTTTTAATTTTTTAATATCTACATGATTATATTGATGAATTTTTTTTTATTGTGATCGGAACACGAAAGATACATCATTTGTTTTTATATAAGTGGTGAAAACTTTTAATATTTAAGTTATTAATTTTTTAACAAACAAATTCCGCCATTTATATAATGACACTTGATGTACTATTTTGTATTTCGATCATACTTAAAAAATCTCTCTATATTGACACTAACCGCTCAATTATTATCACTTGAACGTCACATCATCAAGGTGCATATTTAAATTTTAAGAAAACCAAGAAATTAAAATACGCAACTTTCAAAAGAAAAGAATAAAAAAGGTTAAGAAACTAAAACACGCATCTTCTACAGTAAAGTAAGCCACAAAGAAATTAACAAATAATATATAGTCAGAAATGCTGCCGTCCCTCTCCTCTATTGATTAGCTGCTTGTTTTACAAGATCTATTTCCCCCGGAGACACCAACAATGACCGATTTTATGGCTCTAAGTTCCTCCTTTTCAGGCGATTCTGGTTCTCATGAATACCTCTATGACGTTTTCTTGAGTTTCAGAGGTGGAGATACCCGCAAGAATTTTGTCGACCACGTCTATGCTGCTTTGGAGAAAGAAGGCTTTTTAATCTTCCGAGATGGGGATGAATTGGAGAGAGGAGAAGATATCAAGTCGGAGTTGATGAGAGCCATCCGTAAGTCCCGATGCTCGATCGTTGTGTTTTCAGAAGGCTACTCATCTTCCAGATGGTGCCTTGACGAGCTTGTAATGATCCTTGAATGCAAGAGGAAGTTCGACCAATTTGTCTTCCCAGTCTTCTACGGAGTGGACCCTTCTCATGTGAGGGACCAGAAAGGAAGTGTTGCGGAAGCATTTGATAGGCACGTAAAAAGCCAACCGTTGGACAAGGTGAAGCGATGGAAGTCAGCACTTACAGAGACTGCAAATATTTCAGGGATGGTCATGCTAAATCAAGCTGATTGGTAACTGCAATTCTACTTTTTTCCATTTTGGTGGTATTGTTTTGAGATTATTTTTGTGCAGGCATGAAAAAATTTATATATGAAAATTAAAACTTTTAAGTAGTGATTGCATGTTTCTTTACATGTATAATATTATCAGTTCCTTTTGCATTTCATTGTATCATTTGAACAAGAATTATACGTAGGAAACTAGATTATAATCCCTAAATCAGATCTATTTTTCATTAAAGTTGGGTGTTCGATTAAATACTGATTTGGGTCCTTTGACTTTATATATCACCTAAAATCTAGCTAATAATCATTAACTATTGTTTTTGTTTTGTTTGAGTATTATAAATAGAAGATTTTTACTTAATGTGTATTCAATAGGGGTAAAAAAATTGATTTAAGTGGTAACAATACGTATGTGTTTATGTGCACGTATATATATGTGTGTATAATTTGTGTACCTATGTACATAAATATATATTTGTTACCGATATATATGTATGCACATATATATGTACACATTTGTATACCTATACATATGAACCTTGTATATAGTGTATATTGTTTATTGCGTCTCTCATATTAGTTCATTTGTTTGGTTTTGTAATTGTCTGTACAAATTTTTATATACAAGTTAATTTTCATTAGCAAAATGTTTTAAAAAATCTTCTATTTTAAATTGCTAAATTTGATTTGTAGAAATAAAAATTCCCATTTTTAAGGCTAATTGATGATTAAATTAGGAATTTTAGAAAGAAAGTTTGAAAATAATAAAAGTGGGTAGGGGTGTTTAATATGACGTGATAATGAGTTTTAAATTTAAGAACTAAAATTAAATTTATAAAGCATCCTGGTTATAATGAAAAATAATCTTATGTAGGTCCTTAGGTCTGAATGCCCAAAATATATATATGAAGTTAAAACTTTTTAGTAGCGACTGCATGTTTCTTTACAATGTATTATAGTTCGTTTTGTATTTCATTGTAAGACATTATAACGTATTTTCAGGTCATGTCCATAAGACTAAATGCCCCAAATAATCGTATGGAGGTCCTCAAGTCCAAATGGCCCAAATATTCGTGAAGTTATAGTTTTGTTCAAACGTATTTATCAGGTCATATCATAAGACTTCATAACATGTTTGATTGCAATTTTCTAGGAACGCAAGCAAGTTTATCGAAGATCTTGTTGCAACGACTAAAGAAAGAGTACAACGAAGTCGCCCTTTTAGGACGAGCCCATACCTTGTTGGAATAGATTCACGTGTCAAAGACATTAATTCATGGCTACAAGATGAATACTCTGACATTGGCCTGCTTGTAGTTCATGGGACAAGTGGAATAGGGAAGACAACTGTTGCAAGGTGTGCTTATAATTTAAACATGGCACGATTTTATCGAAGCAGTTTCCTTGAAAATATAAGTGAAACTAAACAACTACCCAGTGGCTTACTGCATATACAAGAAAGAGTTCTGTATGAAATTTGTGGCAGAAAAGTGAAACTCAAGAATGTTAGTGAAGGAAAGTTTGAGATTGGACGTGCCATATACTCTCAAAGATTTTTTCTGGTTCTCGATGGTTTGGAGAGTATGGATGAATTTGATGCTGTAACATGTGGGTTGAAAGAAGCAAGGTTTGGAAGTAAAATCATCATAACAACTACAAATGCAAGGGTGCTAAGCGCTGCTCTGGAATTTGGTTATAAGGTGTGTAATGTTGGAATTTTGAACGACAATGAATCGTTGGAGCTCTTCTGTTGGCATGCTTTTCAACAATTCCAGCCAATTGAAGGTTACATGGAACGTTCAAAAAGTATAGTACAATACTGCGGAGGGCTTCCATTAGCTCTTGCTATTCTCGGTTCTGCACTATCGGGCCGAAGTATAGATGCATGGGAAAGCACATTGAAGGAACTGAAAACTATTCCAGATTCCTCGATCATGAGAACACTCAAAATAAGCTACGATTCTTTGTATGATCATGAACGAGCGCTGTTCCTCCATATTGCGTGTTTCTTTGTTGGAATTGACAGAGATTACATTGTTAGAATACTCCATGGGTGTGACTTCGACATAATTGCTGCCATGGAAAGTCTCATTGAAAAATGCTTGCTAACAATTGATAGAGATAATAAGGTGTATATGCATCGCTTGATTCTTGACGTGGGAAAAGAAATTGCACGCCAAGAGGCAAGGAAGCCTGGCAAACGTAGTAGAATGTGGCGTGAAAAAGATTCTTTTCAAGTATTGACAGAAAAAAATGTAAGAACCATGCTGCCTTTAGATACGTGATTATATTTATATTTATATTTTTATGCATACCACTTTGCAGTTATCCAAAGGTTTTCTATGTGCTATGAACACGAACCGATATACTATATACCATAAATTTAGTGGTAAAGAATATTTTTTTTCAAGTGTCATTCTATTTGTATTATGACAGGTGATGTATCGGTTCGTATTCAAGCCATACTATTTTTTTTATTTTTAAGAAACGTAACTATTTTGATTTGTTTGATCAAGAAATTAAGGTCCATATTTAAATTTTAGGAAAACCAAGAAATTAAAATACGCAACTTTCAAAAGAAGAAACTACTGTTTGTCCGTATTCCTTTCTTCATCAATGAATGTTGTACTTAAACTAAAAACTACGCATCTTTTATAATAAAGTAAGCCACCAAGAAAGAAATAATATATAGTCAGAAATGTTGGCCTCCATTGATTAGCTGCTTGTTTTACTAGATCAATTTTCCACCGGAGACATCAGCAACGGACGATTTGATGACTCTAACTTCCTCCTCTTCCAGCAATTCTCGTTCTCAATACCTCTATGACGTTTTCTTGAGTTTCAGAGGTGAAGACAATCGCGAAAATTTTGTCGACCACCTCTGTGCTGCTTTGAAGACAGAAGGCTTTTTAACCTTTCGAGACGACGATGAACTTGAGAGAGGAGAAGATGTGGAGCCGAGGTTGCTGAGAACCATCCGTAAGTCCCGATGCTCGATCGTTGTGTTTTCAGAAGGCTATGCATCTTCCAGATGGTGCCTTGACGAGCTTGTAATGATCCTTGAATGCAAGAGGACCTTCGACCAATTTGTCTTACCAGTCTTTTACGGAGTGGACCCTTCTGATGTGAGGAAGCAGACAGAAAGTATTGCGAAAGCATTTGCCAGGCACGAAAAAGGTCAACCGTTGGACAAGGTGAAGGTATGGAGGGCAGCCCTTACAGAGGCTGCAAATATAGGAGGGACGATGTTGCAAATTGAAGCTGATTGGTACTACAATTCAACTTCTTTTGCATTGATTAAAATCTTATTTCTTTTTAATTTTTGATCAAGGTTCCTATCTTTTAATCAACGTCATTATTTCAGTTATAAATTATTTACATATCAACGTAATTAAATTTTATTTCTAAAATATATTCATTTAGTGTTAGAAATGTTACATTGGTATATTTATATTTATGGTTAAACTTTGTATTATATATTTCTAATTTTAGTTTGTACTATTTTTAATTTGCAACCCTTTTTTAGTTTGTACCAATTTTCTTTTTAATTTTTAATTTGTATACATATATTCATTTTGTACCTATATTTTAAAATTTTTTATTTATACTAATTTATTTATAACGTACCCATTATTCTTTATAAATGTGTCAAATGTACCATTTTTTTTTATTTTTTTGTAAATGTACCATTTTTTTAATGTGAAATCTATTGTTTTTTATTTTGTTGTATGAGCCTAGCCATACCTCCATGTATTGGACTTCGTTTGTTGATATATTTGGTGCCAATTTTCAACTCTTTCAAGTTGTCAACAATCAATTCCTTTTGCATTTCATTGCATTATTTGAACAAGAATTATAAGTTATTCATAAAGTTAAAGTTTTTGTTCAAAAGTATTTATCAGGACATCTATATAAGACTTTATAACATGTTTGATTACAATTTTCTAGGCACGAACGCAAGTTTATCAAAAATCTTGTTGCAGCGACTACAGAAATACTACAAAGTCTCCTTATCCGACTTTGTCCTGTAGAGCTCAATGGATTTTTTGAAGAACTTCCTAAAGGATTAAAATGGTCGCGTTGGTTTGAATTTCCTTTGAATTCTATACCTGATGGTCTTATTTTGGACCGTCTGGTTGTTCTTCAAGCGCAGTATAGCAGCTGGAGACAAGTCTGGAAGGGGAGAAAGGTATTTCACTCTACAGTTGTTGTTTCATTTTTACAGTTTTTCATGATTAACTCAGCGTGCTTTCATTTTTGTTTTTATTTCTCACATCTTCTTTTCTTTCCCACAGAATCTTCCATCATTGAAAATCCTAGATGTCTGCCATTCCCATAACCTTACTGAAGTCCCCGACTTGTCACTAGTCCCCAACCTAGAGAAACTGATTCTTAACAATTGTAAAAACTTGGTTGATATCCATGGATCTATTGGAAAGTTAGAGAGACTTGTTTACTTGAACATAAAAGGTTGCAAGCGTATTCGGAAGTTTCCTAAGCACATGCCAGAAAACCTTGAAACAATTATAACACATGGTTGCTCAAATCTTGAGGAGTTTAGAATTATGCAGTCGAAGATGATGATGCATCTGAAAGCTCTTGACACAGATGAAGCTCATATTAGTGGATTAGTATATGGGGCACAAAAATCAGGGCGCACTTTTTGGGACTGGTTCAATAAAAATATAAAGCTCAGAGTTCATGTAAACCTTACTCATTTGTTGCGCGGGTGTGAGAAGTTTGTGAAGCTAATTATACAGCACTATCTTGATGCTGCCAACAATCAGAACAAAGATTCGGGGGAGCAAAATCTAAAGCTGCTTTCTTCAGAAATAGTAAGTCTGCATAAATTATGCAAGGTTGTGGACTCTTATTCTGCTGGCACCGCATACAGAGACCTTATTTCATGCCAGGGTTCTAAAATATTGGAGGATGTGAATTTGGAAGAAAAGGCTGGGCGTGAAATAGAGGTTGCAGATGTAGAAGATGAGGGTTTAACTGAATCTCTAAAATCCTTATTATTTATGTATTGTTCCCTCTTTCCATTAGATTTTGAATTTAGGAAATATGAGTTGGTGCAGTTATGGATAGCTGAAGGCTTTATTGGAGAGAGGCATAGAGAGAGAATGGAGGATACCGGTATTTTGTATTTCAATTCCATGGAGAGTGAAGGCTTTTTTGTGCCTTCAAGAAGTGATTTCAGTGTGGATTTTGATTCAGTGTTCTCACTGCCCATTTATAATCCCAGCAACTTTTTGTACAAGATTAATACTATCAAGCTTTCAGTTTTGGAAAATTTTTTTTACCAGGATGGTTATTTCAGAGCTGTGGATGGTAAGTTAGATGGAGCTTCAGAAACGACACAACATTTGTCTGTGATTTTTGAAAATATGGATGAGGTGGGTTGTGTGGTTCTCCAAAAGTTTAAGCGTCTTCGCACGCTGCTTTTGTTCTATGGTAGCAGGTCTTCCATTAAACAAGTTCCTCGTAATCTTTTGTCGGGCTTAAAGTTGTTGAGGACATTGAATTTGAGTGGAACTCTCATCTCTGAACTACCGAGTTCCATTCGAAATGTCAAAGCATTGCGCTATCTTGATGTCTCTCACACTCCCATTAGGCAGTTGCCCGAAGCAATCGATTCTCTTCACAATTTACAGACCATAAAACTGAGAGGTTGTGTTAACTTTGTTCAGTTACCAAAGGGCATCAAGAAGCTAACCAACCTACGCCATGTCGAACTTGATATCATTCGGCAATTGGATTCCTTGCCTGCATACTTGGGAAACTTGACTAACCTGCAGACTCTGTCAGCATTTCTTGTCGGTAGAGATCAGGGGTGCAATATTGGAGAGCTGAAGAATTTGAATCATCTCAAAGGAGCACTTCGCATTTCAAGGCTCGAAAACGTGTTGACTAAGGAAGAGGCTGAGAAAGCTTCATTGAGTACGAAGAAATCCCTCCAGAGAGTGGTTCTCCGGTGGAGTAGTCTGCTGGTTGAGAATGTACGGGAAAAGGAAATCCTTGAATGTCTGCAACCTCATTATGGTCTTCAAGAGCTAGGTATTCAAAACTATAGTGGCTCAACTCTTCCAGCTTGGATTAGCAATCGGGCTTTTGCGGACCTTCTTGTTGTTACTCTCTACAGATGCAAAAATTGTAAGCGTCTTCCATCTTTGGGGCAGTTACCAGCGCTTAAGTTTCTCTCCATTATTGAAATGAATGAGGTGGAAGAAATTCATCATCATTTATTCAGAAATGACGGAGTTGCTCAAGAGGACCCTTCATTTCCGAAACTTGAGAGGCTAGAGATTGATATCATGCTTAATTTGAAAGAGTGGATGGCGATAAAACAAGGTGATTTACCGTCTCTACTTAAACTCACGGTGGACTCTTGCCCGGAACTTGTCACTCTTCCTTCACTTTCAGAACTCAAATCCCTCAAGCATTTGGAGTTCAGACACTGCCCAAAGCTTCTGCCCTTGTCCCAAGATGGACTACCTACTTCACTTGAGTCTTTAGTAATTATATGTTGTCCTCAACTGAAAGAATGGTGCACGAAGAGGGGAGGTCAAGATCAGGACAACCTATCGCATGTGCCTAGAGTATGGTTGGATCATGAAGAGGTAGGTAAAAGAAAACTGAAACCTTTTTACTTCTGTTCAGTTCATCTGAAAAAATGAAACCAAAAGTTAGTAGTTACACCCAAAAAAAAAAGGTTGTACTCTTGTGTTCTTAATTCTTTGTAATCTTTTACTGCTGTATTTTAGTTTTCTCCAACAAAATTACTCAAACGCATTCAGCATTCTTGTTTGTGTTTTTTTTTTTTTTTTTTTTTTTTTGTTCTTGACATAGTTTTTGGAATTACACCTAAAATTTTAAGTGATTACTATGGCTGGTGGAGCAATTCTGTGACAAATTGAATATTCTACACTTCTGGCTTTATATACATAGGAAAATCTTCTCTTGCCTAGTTGCCAAATTGTGAATTTGGATAACAATCAAGTTCGTATCAGTATCATGGTATGCTAGTAAACACAAACATTTCAGTCTAACAAAATACATGACTCTCGCTCTTGATGGTTAACTCGCCCCCTTGTTACAGTGTGGATTTTGTGTTGATAATGTCAATATTTGTATCGATACTACTGATGGTGTACAGATAGGATACAACAACAACAACAACAACAAAGCCTTTTCCCACTAAGTGAGGTCGGCTATATGAATCCTAGAACGCCATTGCACTCGGTTCTATGTCATGTCTTCCGTTATATCCAAGTTCTTTTCTTAGAGTCTTCCAAAGTCTTCCTAGATCTTCCTCTACCCCTTCGGCCATAGACCTCTGTCCGGTAATCGCATCTTCTAATCGAAGCTTTAATAGGCCTTCGTCTCACATGTCCAAACCACCGTATGAAACGAAGGCCTATTGACGCTCCGGTTAGAAGATGCGATTACGGGACAAAGGTCCTGGGCCGAAGGGGTATAGGAAGATTTAGGAAGACTTTCGAAGAGACTCTAAGAAAAGACTTAGTACTTGGATATAACGGAAGACATGACACAGAATCGAGCTCAATGACGTTCTAGGATTCATACAACTTACCTCATTTAGTGGGAAAAGGCTTTCTTGTTGTTGTTGTTGTTGTATCCTATCTGTAAACCATCAGTAGTATCGATACAGATAGGATGCTGATACATTTTGTTTTTTACTTGTTTTACCAATGTTATCAAAATTTTAATCGCCACCATATCGACAATCCATCCTTTACTAAAGACATTGTCGTAAATGCAGTTACATATTATTGTTAGCATTACCTGTTACAGCTGCCTCTGTGAAAGAAGTTTTCATAAATTAAGTTTATTAAAATCCTACTTGCGAACCATGTCTCACGTTATATACTAAATGGTCTAACTTTGATTCATGTTTAAAAGTGATTTCTGGATGGATTTGATTGCACGTGTTTAATTATTTAATGATCTTTGCAGCTAAAAATGCGAGGAGAACAATCTTTCAGTGACGCCTGAAGGGCTGGTTTCTGGTTGCTGGTTGATGGTAGATGGTTGTTGGTTGCTGGTTGCTTGTAAAATGATTCTTGAAGTGTTGGTGGTAATATGTTGGAGCTAGAGGCTTCTTTTCACCAGTTGTGTGGCTGTTTATGGGGTTTGTTTTGTGTATTACGCTGTTTCAATTTGCTCAGTGCAGCTTGTTTTTTATTTTGATTTTTGTGGTTTGAGTTGTTGCTGCTTCTCTAGCCGCATTGTTGTTCATAACTTCATACCATCTCAAGCATGTGACTAGTATTTAGGCTTATTTTTAGCTATGCCACTTGTATTCTTCAACAAATCTCACTTTACCCCTAAACTCTATATTGTCTTACTTTACCACTTGCACCTTTCCTTTGTATCCCAATTTACCTCCTACGGTCTATATTGTCTCACTTTAAAGGTTTTTTTAAATTTGTTTGACAAAATAGGCTAAGTGGGACATTGAGGAAGAGTGTAAGTGTTAAAGCGAGACAATATAAAGTATAGAGTGTAAAGTGAAACATGGAGGAAGAGTGCATGTCGTAAAGTGAGTCAATATAAAATGTAAGGGCTAACGTGAGATTTGGTGAAAGGTATAGGTGTCATAACAAAAAATAAGCCACGTATTTGTTAAGTTTACATTCTCTTGCAGCATTCTTGTTTTGTGTAATAAGTATTTGTAAATCGTATGTGGAATTCATTTGCTATGAATTCTTAGCATCTTTCAGATGCAGACTCCCGACAATTTGAACTACATTGTGAATTGGTCTTGGACCTTATCTTACCCGATGATAAGTGTTGGAATTTAGGGTTTTTATTTGAGTTATTGTTTTGGTTTTTCCTTTCTTAGGGTATTTTCGTTAGTTTGTTTATTAGGGTTTGCTTGAGGTTTTACTATTTAAACAGTGCTTTGTATTAGGATGGGTTATTATACAAAATGGTCCCTAAGATTTGCATGATCAATAGAAATGGTCCCTGATATTGAAAATCAATAGAAATGGTCCCTGAGATTGTCCATCATCCATGATTTTGGTTCTTCCGTTAAAAACTCTTTGGGCAATTTTCAAAGCTTCGTAACTCAATCAATTCTTAACCAAATTCGACCCATAATATATCAAAATGAAGATAAGAAAGTGTAGAACAAGATTATACCTATTTGAAAGCCTAATGATTGCTGGAGATGGCTGGAAAATACCCTGAAAGATGACTGGTCCGCGGGAAAACTGGAAAACTCGCCGGAAACTGGGTAAACTTTAAACATTCATAACTTCTTCAATACTTAACGAAATCGAGTGATTCAAAAACAAAAATCATACTTCTCGATGAGACAAAGAGAATGGTATCTTTCTTTACTGCTAACTCGCTGTGGTTTGGCCAGAAAACTGCTCAAAAGTGGCTAACTCGAAGATGGTTAGCCACTTTCGAGCCGTTGTCCGACCAAACCACGGCGAGTTGCCTTCGAAAAAGGTACCATTCTCTTTATCTCGTCAAGAAGTATTATTTTCATTTTTGAATCACTCGATTTGGTTGAGTATTGAAGAAGTTATGAACGTTTAAAGTTTACCCAGTTTCAGGTGAGTTTTCTAGTTTTCTCGCGGACCAGTCACCTTTCAGGCTATTTTCCGGCCATCTTCGGCAACCATTGGGCTTCCAAATAGGTATAATATTATTCTACACTTTCCTATCTTCATTTTGATATATTATGGGTCAAATTTGGTTAAGAAACAATTGAGTTACAAAGCTTTGAAAATTGCCCAAAATCGTTTTTAATGGAAGGACCAAAATCATGGATGGTGGACAATCTTAGGGACCATTTCTATTGATTTTGAATCTCAGGGACCATTTCTATTGATCATGTAAATCTCATAACCATTTTGTATAATAACTCTTTTACCAAGTTGTTCAATAATATGTTTCTTTCCCGTACTGTTCATCTTGGTATCCAGAGCAAGTTCGTTGGACCTGTCTCTGAACCAGTGCGCTTAGCCTGAACATGTACCTACCTGATTCTAGAAAGTTAGATCAGTGATCTCGTTTGCCTAGTACTAGATTACCACCCGCATCGCACCACCAGCCGGCTCGTACCATGAGAACATCACGGCATTGTACCGCTGTCGGTTCTCTGACGAAGCCCAGATCGCTGATCGCTCTACCTTGACGAACCCACATCTGTTGTTCCTTGCCGTCTCTGTTCTACTATTCACTGTTCTTCTTTAAAATGCCCGTCCGAACCAGACTTGTTGAAACCGCCCGACTTGACGCTGTTATTGCCTGATTAACCTGCACACTGTACACCACCCTCCACCATATTTGAAATTGTACCTGTGTGCACAACCAACACATCATGTATCTCTTTGACTCTTTGTTACAACCGTCATTGTGAATATGGCATCTTCGGAAGATGATTCCCTGCAAGCTATTGGTGTGAAATTAAATGGAAGTAATTATGTGTATTGGGCGTATGTGGTGAAGAACTTTCTAATCGGAAAAGGATTATGGGGCTAATTAGTTCTCTACATCCAAGGAAGTTTTGGGATCACTTAGCAAAGTCGTATACCAAGAGAAAATTTTTGTTGTGACTGGAATACAGATGGTACATCACGTGTTTTTATATAAGTGATGGGAAATTTCATTTTTTAAATTATAAACTTTTTAATATCCCACAATTTGTTTAGTGACACGTGGTGTACCATCCCGTGTTCCGATCACACTGAAAAATCTCTTGTATACTAAGGCCAATTTTGCTAAGCAATATCAATTAGAAATGCAAATTTGTGCAATCCAGCAAGGTGATAAGAGTATTCAAGATTTTTATAATGAAATGACTAGTCTCTGGAACCAACTTGCACTGACTGAACCTAAATGACTTGGTACTGTTGAGCTATATCTTCAATATAGAGAAGAACGTCTTGTGCAGTTTCTGATGCCTCTTAAAGATGAGTTTGAGACTCTCCGTAGCTTTATCCTACATCAAACTTCTCTTCCATCCATTGATTATGTTCTTAATGAGTTACATGCTGAAGAAGTTCGGTGCAATCATAGTCGCATAGACTTTCTTCGCCTATGTCGAATTCTTCGGCATTGGTTGTATCTGCTAGATCGAGAACTTGTAATAAAATTGTTGTTGCTAGGGATGAGTGTGCTTACTACACGGAAAAAGGGCATTGGAAAGAGGATTGTTCGTGGAAATTTAAGAAATCGCCTACATCTGTTGATACTAATTCACCGAAAGTGTGTCAATGTCAATGACTTCGACTTTGGTTGGTGATGCATGCATGTCCCTGCCTGTCTGTCTGCTTGTCCGCATAGCAAATGATGTCTGTTTGTTTGCTTGTCTATGTCGAATTCTTCGGCATTGGTTGTATCTGCTAGATCGAGAACTTGTAATAAAATTGTTGTTGCTAGGGATGAGTGTGCTTACTACACGGAAAAAGGGCATTGGAAAGAGGATTGTTCGTGGAAATTTAAGAAATCGCCTACAGCTGTTGATACTAATTCACCGAAAGTGTGTCAGTGTCAATGACTTCGACTTTGGTTGGTGATGCATGCATGTCCCTGCCTGTCTGTCTGCTTGTCCGCATAGCAAATGATGTCTGTTTGTTTGCTTGTCCGCATAGCGGAGTCTGTTTGTTTGCTTATCTGCCTGTCTGTCCGCCTAATGGAGCATGCATCCACATCTGCTTATTGGCAAATTCATGTCATATACCGTCATGAGTTTGACGGGGGTGTTGGAATTTAGGGTTTTTATTTGAGTTATTGTTTTGGGTTTTTTCTTTGTTAGGGTATTTTCGTTATTTTGTTTATTAGGGTTTGCTTGAGGTTTTACTATTTAAACAATGCTTTGTAGTAGGTTTTATCAAGTTGTTCAATAATATCTTTCTTTCCCGTACTGTTCATCTTTAAGATCATTAACCATCATGTAAGGTAAGCTCCAAGACCGCAATGGAATTGGGGACGAGATTTTCTTACTCCAGAGTATCGTATATTTTGAACTTTTTAACCATTAGATCCTTGATCCGAGATACAGTGACCAAGATCTAGAGCTCATTTGGATGTGCTTTTTAAATGACTAAAAGTACTTTTGGTAAAAATATTTTTGAAAACAATCCTTAGTAAAAATGCTATTAAATCCTGGAAAAACACTTAAAGTGCTTCCTGGAAGAAGCACATAACTGGTGCTTCTTGTAGAAAGCACTTTAAGTGTTTTTGGAATTCAAAAATATTTTCTCTAAAAATACTTTCAATCATTTTAAAAGTACATCCAAACGAACCCCTAACCTTTGAAACCTACTCTTGATCACTAGACATCATAGTTATCCGTTATAAAAGGTCTGAAATTCTCTTATGTATGTACAAAGACATTTTTCATTGTAGCTAATTGCATAGAGGGTCACAAAATAAGTAAATGTTTTTTGGAGAGACACAAAAATAAGTTTGTTTCATAGTCAGTTTAGTATTTTTTGTAAAAATAGTTAAATACTTTTGGGTTAAGCAAATTGGCTATAAGTTTATCTTGTTTGTCATAATATTTGGTGTGACAACAATTTTATTACGTTTTTCACTTGGTGTTATTAGTTTTTGCAAAAATAGTTTAAGAAAATTTAGTAAAAGTCAATAAAAACTCTTTTTTATTTTTTTATTTTTTATTTTTTTATTTTTTATTTTTAACAAACGATATTATCTACACTAATGGGAAGGGGATGAACTTAGCCTCACAATAGACTAGCAATATTGTCTACACTAATGAACCATATATCAACGGTTAGTTTTTATTTGGATCTAATCAATGAAATATTTTTGTTAATTAGGCATATCAATGAGAAATGTTACATGAGTTTCAAACCCATATAAATAGTTTTAAATTTTTTTTTTTTGCCCATATTAGATCTTCAAAGATTCATGATCATCTTTCCCAAAATAACCTCTCTTTTATGCACGTGAAGATGAACCAAAATGCATCTATCTCTATGATGTTAATGAATCAATGCAAGCCACGAATCCCAGACTTGAAAGCCCAGCAATAAAAATCTCTTTGGTTGTTGCAGTGAGCATGAAAATCTCATCGCTACCACTAAATTTGTCGGTCGATTGTTATATCTCATCGATTTGTCATTGAATTTCATTAATTTGTGGCTAATCTCATCGATTCTTGGCTAGACAAACGGTTGTTAATCAACTGTTATATTGAATCGATTCTTCAAATTCATTATTCAAGTTTTCACTCAATGTGTATAATACTATTCTAAAAATCCTCGCCTAGTGCCACATAAGCGTTAGACTGCTAGCTATCGCCCAGATTAATCCCTATGCTTTTGAAAATTAAGAAAGAGGAGCCTAAATGTGCTTATTAGGTGCTCGTCTAGACCGCCGAAGTGCCCGCCTAGACAACCCGGCTAGGATGCAAGTCTCACTAAGACAGAAAGTAGATAACCTACATTTTTCATTTTATTTTTTTTTCAATATATTTTAAGAGACTTGTTGAATACTTGGATGAACACTCATTATATACTTTGATCTCATGTTTTCAATATGTTCTAATACTTTATAATCTATAAGAAATTCATTTTGCAACTTATGTATCCAAATACAATTATTTATTTTTTTAAGTATAAGTAGACACTTATTTATCATATATATAATAGATTTATTCAAATCCGCTTAGTCTGCCTAGGCTCCCGCTAAGACCCCGCTTAACTGTTTAGATGCTAGGCCCCAGTCTGCCGCCCGAATAGCGCCTAGCGCCTATCGTCTTTTAGAACCTTGTGTATAATATTTAGGGTTAATCTTATTTTACTAATTTCAAGTTTCTTGGTTTTCAACATTTGGTACATGAAGTTTTTTTCATCCCAGAGTGATACTTGAAATGAAAATTTTGAGACAGTTTCATACATCTGTCAGGGTTGCTGTTAAGTCAGTCGTTAACTAATGACATGCAGGCTGGCCGATTTACGTCCCTGCAGTCAGCGGCCTCTCTCTTCCTCTTTCTGCTGCTCACGTTGGCTCTGCTGTTTTCTGAGTAGGCCCCATCGGTTTTTCTGTGCCCTCGGATCTAGTGTGCAGGCTGGCTGCAGCCTTCTTTTACCTTCAGTCGCTGGTGTCGTGGGGAGCATCATTGGTGCACATGTCAATCTCAGGCTAAGTGCGACTGGGTTTCCGGTCGAATCGTAGCGCTGGCGTCTGGGTTTGGGTTGGGTTGCAAAGAGAAAAGGGGGTTGGGAGAGGAATGGTGGAGGAGGTGGTGGTTATGGAGAGAAAGGAGGAGTCAAAGAAGAAATGGGGGGTTAAGATAGGTTTCAGTTTATTTTTTCAATTTTCAATTTATTTTTTTTATATTTTTTGATATTCATGTGGACCCAAATTGACACGTGGCATCCAATCATTGTTCGCATGGGCGCTACGTCACCAGTTAACGGCTGACTTTGCCTTAACAGATGTATGAAACTATCCTAAAATTTTGACTATAGGTACCACTCTGGGATGAAAAAAATTTCACGTAATAAATTTTAAAAGCCAAGAAACTTGAGAATAGTAAACTGATATTAACTCTAATATTTATTATATTAACAATTTTGGTCCAAGTCTTTTTTTAATTTTAATATAAATCTTTTCTACAACTATGTAAGTTTGTATTTAAATGCTTATTCAAATGTAGATGAAAATTACTTATTCAAAGTGTTTTTGTCAAGGCCTTCTAGACATTTGACTATAACTAAATAAAAGTGTTTCTTGTAATCTATAACAAGAAAATAATTCAAGTTGGAAAATTAAAAAATAAAAAAGCTCAGATCGGGTAAAATAATAATAGAACCAATGTGTACAAACATCTAAATTCCTCGATGGTTAAGTTGTTGTGGGGTTAGTTCTAACTCAGGTTCGATTCTTGACGTGATCTGTCCTCGCTTTTTTATGTCGCGACAACTGGGTGTGGGACTTGTGCGTGTCAGCCATAGTAGCTATGCTATATTTATATACTAAAAATTAGTGTAGGGTCCAAATATTAAAAAGAAAATTTTAACGATACTATTTATTTTACTTTTTATTTTGTCCTTATCGTTAACACTTTCATTTTCATGAGTTTTCTTATTAAAAAATGCTGACTTGATGGTATCTTCTCCTCTCTCAAGTTCATCGTCGTCTCGGAAGGTTGAAAAGCCCTCTCCAAAGCAGCAAAGAGGTGGTCGACAAAACTCTCGCGAGTGACCTCACCGTTGAAACTCAAGAAAACGTCATAGACGTGTGGAGAATCAGGATCGTCGAAAAAGGGGCAACTTAGAGCCCTCAAATCGTTGATTGCCGGTATCTCCGGAAGGAAATAGATATTGTTAAAACAAGCAGCTAATCAATGAAGGAGTGGGGAGGCCAACATTTCTGACTTTATATTATTTGTTTCTTTGTGGCTTACTTTATTATAAAAAAACCCGTCTTTTTTTTAGTTCAATACGATATTCGTTGATGCAGAAAAAAATACGTACAAACAACAGTTTCTTTACTCTTTTCTTTTGAAAGTTGCTTATTTTAATTTTTTTTGTTTTCCTAAAATTTAAATATGCACCTTAATTTCTTGGTTAAACAAATCAAAACGGTTAGGTTTCTTAAAACAATTAGTATTGTTTGAATATAGAACGATACATCACCTGTCATAATATAGATAGAAGAACACTTGAAAAAAATATTTCACCACTTATGTTCTGACATATAGTATATCAGTTTGTATTCTGGGCATATAGAAAAATATCTTTTCCTCTTTTTATAATCTTTTTAATTAAAATTTGAATTAAAAATAGAGAACATGATTGAGTATGATCTTAAAAAGTCAGTCAGTATCGAGGCATCACAGGTTTGTGGTGGCTAATAAAATGAATGACATCTACGCAAAAATCCATTAGTGGTCGCTAATATTTAATACAAGTACTAACAACTTTTCATTTGGATTCCAGCTGGGGTTTATTATATTTATTATCTTTATATATAAAGCCCACAACTTTTTTTGGGGTCACAAGTTTCAGCAAATTTTTTTGGACAAAAATGCTCCTAAAACAAAAGAATTTCAAAAGCAACCCAAAATAATGCACCAAATAATGCAGGGGTATTTTTGTTATTTTAACAATGTTTTTTTAATAATTAATTTTTTTTCTATAATTTTTTTTAAGTACATCACAATAGGCTAGCAATAATGTGATTCAATCAGTTGTTTATCAAATATTATTTTCTCTATTTTTAAACATGTTCAAAATATCTTAAGAGACGTTTAATGCCGGTTATAAAAAATGTCTTCTGCACGCGCATAATAATGTAATTAAATTAGTTGTCAAATGATTGTTTTCTTTTTTTCTTTTTTTCTGAACAACCGATATTATCTACACTAAATGGGAGAGGTGGGCTTAGTCTCACAATGAGTTAGCAATAATGTGATTCAATCAGTTGTTTATTAAATATTATTTTCTCTATTCCTAATGTAAATTCAATAGAATGTAGATGAAAATTGAAAGACCTATTTTATTATGTGAATTTAGCCACTTTAATTGGTTTGTGAGGGGTTTTTTCTAGCATGATCTAAGATTATTCATTTACTGCAAATATTTGACTTTTCTTTTGTCAATTCACGCATATAAATACATTTAAAACATGTAGGTCGCGCTGTGATTCAAAAAATGTTTTCTGCACGCACGTGAAGGCTAGTGACATCTAACAAGAACAAGGTAACTACTGTTAACTTTTGCCTTTCGTATTCTTCCATTTTCAAATTGGTTCAAACCTACTTTTACGTACTTTGATTATACTTAATGCTCATCCAGTCATTGTTTATACACTTAACACGTCTTCTTACGTATAACTTAAGCTAAACACACGGAACTTATGATATTGGGAGTTTTAAAGAAACATTCTCAGTACTGTTCACTTTTAATGAAAAATGATATTTTTACCTTTTCTTGGTACTATTCACTACACCTTTATGTGTCCCTTTTCATTAAAACTAAAGTATTTTTAGATTTTTCGTTAGTTTTCCTTATGATATTATTCTAGCACTAAAGCATCCATTCAAAAACTAACCGATCATAAAAGGAACAAAACGCGTTTTAGACTATAGTGAAAGCTTTAACTTTTTGGAGGTGCTAATTTAATCAAGGAAAAACTAATGAAAATGACTTGAAAACTTTGAGTTTTAACGATAAAGACAAAATAAAGGGTCAAGTGAATAATACCAAGATTGACTTTTTATTGTAAAAATGTGATTTTTCGTTAAAGTAAACAGTACCGGGAGCTTTTCGTTAAAGTTCGCTTTAATCAAATGTAAAGTTATGAACACTTATGCATTATCATGAAAGAAAAAGCCAAAGATTCTTTAGAAAGTTGAAATGGACATATAATCTTATTAATTAGGGAACTTTAATAAAAATGGCTTGTGCTAAGTTTATTTTAACAAAAAACCATGCTATAACTTTATTTAATGAAAAAGAATCAAAATTTAATGAAAAACCTTTAAATTTTAATAAAAAGGACAAAAAAACTTAATTTTTAATGAAAAGGACACAATTAAAAAAAAAAAAAAAACTGATGCGCACGCAGGACTAGGGATGTCGACGGTTCGGTTTGGAGACGGAAATGTTGTATCCATCCCCATAACCACGAAAATTAACCATATCCATAACAACAAATTAATCATCGGGGATTATCCATAACCATATCCACCGGTTAACGTATTTTCAATCAGTTATCGGTTATATCCATCTTTGTCAAAAAATTATAAAAAAAAAATTATATTCATCCAATTGATGCACTATAAATTTTAGTAGATACTAATTCCATCATTAAATAGCAACATCAAATTACAAAAAACATAACAATATATTTGAAGTTGTTTATGATAAGCCAATATGATAAATTGGTCCAATAAAAAAAAAAAAGGACAAAAGCAAATACGAAAGGAAGACAAAACAAATTGATTCAATGAATTAATTTCTTGACAGTGAGACACTTGAAGAGAGATGAATCTGATAAACTTGGAACATTTGATAATTGATATATAAAATGATTCAATGAATTAATTTGGTTGAGTATAACAATAAGAGTATTGAATTGATGAGGTTGTTGGTATGCCCCATGCATGTTGTTTGGTGCATAATAAAGATAGTATAGGGTTTGATGCATGCATAATGAATTAGTACAGGGATGGTTCGGTAAATTGAATAAAATTATATTATATATACACACACACACAATATATTCGGGTCGGATTCAGGGACGAATATGGATTGGGGACCCCTATAACCATATCCAAAACCATAACCAAATAAAGTTCACGGATTTTCCCCATATCCATACCATACCCGAATTTTCATATCCAAACGGTTATCGGGTTTAACGGTTAGAATTGCCATCCCTACGCATGACCTGTACACTGTTTATGAAACTGAATACTATTTATGAAATTGAAACTATTTATGAAACTGCACTATTTATAAAATTAAACGGTAATATACTATTTATTGGTCTAATTTCATAAATAGTGTCTAGTTTTTTGTCCACTTTCATAAATAGTGTCTAGTTCTTGATCATATTTCATAAATAATGCTTAGTTATTGGGTCCAATTTCATAAATAATGTATAGTAATTGGTACAGTTTCATTAATAGTATCTCTTTCTTGGTTCGGTTTCATAAATAGTGTCTAGTTATTGGTCCACTTTCATAAATAGTGCCTAGTTATTGGTCATGTTTCATAAATATTGTCTAGTTCTTACTCTAGTTTCATAAATAGTGTATAGTCCAGTTTCATAAATAGTTTCCACCTATTGGTTTAGTTTTGGAAATAATGCCTAATTCTTGTTTTCGTTTCATAAATAGTGTCTACTTATTGATCATGTTTCATAAATAGTGTCTACTTATTGATCTAGTTTAATAAATAATGTCTACTTATTGGTGAAGTTTTATAAATAGTGTTTAATTCTTGGTTCAATTTCATAAGGTTTGAAACTTAAACCATTTTTGGTCTTGTAAAAGCACCCATTGTGCCAAAAACGATGAACCCGAAGTGACTCTTTAGATCAAAACCTTGAGAAGATTATGTTCTCAGTAATTATATTTAAAAAGTTGTTTTCAATTACCAAATTAAAATTTCCTCACCTTTTTCATATACCTACAATAATAAATGTAGCTCTCCATCCAATTTCTTGAGCTTGGGTGTCATCTTGGAGAAATTTTTTCTTGTGTCCGTAACACAAATGGTATACCACGTGTTATTATATAAGTGGTGGAAAATTTTATTTTTTATATTATTAATTTTTTAACATAAGAATCTCACAACTTGTATAAAATATATCACCCTGTGTTCTGGGCACATTGAAAAGTTTCTCATCATCATGACTACTATTGAAAAATAACACCACAAAAATAAAATAGGAGAATGTAATTCAATTCGAAGTATTTTTCTTATTCTAAGCAGCAAAAAAAAAAAAAAAACCATAATGTAGCTGACGATGGGACAAAAAGATAGGAGGAAAAAGTGGAGTGTTTGAAGTTGGGGAGGGGATGGGGGGTACGCGCCCTAGCACAAGTTGAGTTTGTTAGGTTTTTTTTTTAATTTTAATTTTTTTAATCTTTCTTATTAGTCTTTTGTCCTTATTATTAAAATAAAGTTAGTGGGTGATTTTTTTTTATTAAAATGTAAATATTTGAAGCTATTTTTATTAGTTTTCTTTATTAATTAAGCAAGATTATGGGCCCATGTACCAAAGGAGAAAATGGATGCTATCCGTTGATTGATGGCAGCTAGCTTAGGTTAGGTTGTACCTATGAAATTCGTTATAGGATAATGTTTGACTATTTAAGGATAAGAAAGAACTTCTACTAAAATTCATTTTGTTTGAATCACAGAATTTTCTTATTTATAATTTGAATTGTTCATATTATGAACCCTTTTGTAAAAATTGCCTCTACAAAAAATCAATTAAACCTAATGTCATTTAGTCAATCTATTGTAGACAGACTGTTCCTAATGCTTTTACCAACTTTGTTCATCTGTTTTTGTACAACTCGATGACAAAATGACCTTAATTTTAATTTTTTTTTTTTTTGCAAAAGCGATTTTATAGAGTGATTTACAATACGAATAGTTCAAATCATAAACACAAAGTTCTAGGAATTTACAACGAACAATTTTGCATAGAAACTCTTACTCATTTGACTTTTTTATTTAAAATTAAACACAAATAGTACATGATGAAAACTGACCGCACGAAGTACGATGAATGGTTAGGATGTGGAGATCCTATGCTCCCACAGAGAAAATACATACCCAGGATCTTTGTACTGACAAGGCCGTTTTTGACAAGTCCATTGCAAATGACATGTGCATGAACTTGTAGAAAACTTAAAGTCATAATATTTTACTCATACATAGGAATTTAGATAATACATACCAATTTTTGCAAGCTAAGAAACTTACAGAGATACTTCAACACTGATAACAAAAAGAGGAAATAAGAAAAATCAGAAACTAAGCTTAAAAGAAAAACTGACAACCTCTTGCTGACATAATTAATAATGGAAAGGGATCCTCTCTGGATCCCTTCCTCCTAATCCACTAAATCCACTAATCAGGGCCCTTGAAATTTGATCCAACGGCTAAAAACAGAGGGCCCCATTAAAAGTTATAATAACTTTAGCCGTTGGATCAAATTTCAAGGGTCCTGATTTGTGGATTTGGTGGATTAGGAGGAAGGGATCCGGAGAAGATCCCTTTCCATTAATAATGTTTGATTCCTCAACGGATATATAAAGTATGTAAACTTTGATCTAAACTGTGCAAAACCTTGATTCTTGTAATTGTTTGGTTCCTTGCAGGTAAATATGACTTCTACTTTCAATCAAATACAAATTTAACATGGATTTATTTGTGAGAAGGAACTTGCTCATTTGAGAAAAAGGTATGCGGGGGACTATGATTTTCTAGGGTCGGAGTAAGTCTGATCTGAATGTTGTTACCTCAGAAGTTCGGTCATGGACTTACCAGCTCCGGGTGGAATTGTATCAGATGGAGCAGGGTGTCACCATCACTCTGCTCTGGGGCACTAGGCGGAGTCCTAGCAACTCCGCTGGATGACCATGATTGTATTAGTTTATAAGAAATGGAGTGTCACTCAATATCTAAATGATCTTTCATTGATTAGAAGGTGTTGTTTCTTTCCATCCTATTCATTTTCGAGATAAGTTTATCAATTGAAGGAACATCATCTTAATTATGACTTGATGTTTTGTTCTTCCTTTGTGTATGTACTTGTTAAGGGGCTTTTAATTTTTTTTATTTTTTTTGGGTCAAATGATAGAATTGTTAGATTAGATGTTAAATCAAAGAGTCGACGAGATTCTAACTCAAGCCATGATACAAAGGGTACTCATCTCCACCATTACGGTACAAGGCCACTTGCAAGGGGCTTTTAATTTAAATGCATCATTGGCCACTATTATTGATTAAACTGTTGTGGCCAATTTATCTGATAAGGAGAGAGTGGAGAACATATGAGATGTTATGAGGGTGTGTTATTCCCTTATGCAGTACTTTTATTTATAGTAGTAAGGAGGAGAAGAATCCTTATCCTTATCTTCCAAGGAAATACAATCTTAGGAAGGAAAGAATAACTGGTAATCAAATCTATCTAGGATTTACGCAATCACACTTTAATATAATATCTATAACACTTCCCCTTGAGTGTATAAATACTCAAGTAGATTTGTCATCAGGTAAAGTTGAGGAAGTCGACTCGTCGACACTGATTTTGAGAACACTCTAGTCTCAGACAAAGGAACTTGCATATGGAACTAAGTTTCACAAAAATCCAACGGCTATGGTAAGACCTGAGGCGGGACGAAAACGCATAGTATAAGGAAAAATGTGTGAGAAAGTGCAAAGTCTAATGAAACGTCTATAGGACGTATATCAGGGATATGACTAACCTAGGATGGTACCGGTGCCTTGTCAAAACCTCGTCAGGTAGCAAAACCCCAAAGGGAAAATGCTCAGAATCGTAGGGAAAATGAGTACATTAAGATCAAGCAAGTATACTTCGGGATACTCCCCCTGAGTTTGACATAATTTCGAAAAGAACTAACAATGTTACAATTCAGAAAGTTTACGCATACCTATTCCTTGAACAAGCTTAAGAAATGTCGTTCTCTGCAGTGATTTGGTGAAGAGGTCGGTCAGGTTGTCTTGGGAATCGATTTGCGTACCTTCAATCTTCTGATACTCTTGTTAATGATGTGAGAAGAAGAGCTTCGGTGCAATGTGCTCTGATTTGCGTAACTTCAATCTTCTAATACTCTTGTTGCTGATGTGAAAAGAAGAACTTCGGCTCAATGTGCTTAGTGTTGTCTCATTTGATGTATCCATTCTTAAGTTGTGCAATACATAGATCATTGTAGGGACGTCGATGATGGGATAAAGATCACAAGTACTTCGAATATGTCCCACAACTGCTCTCAGTCAGAAGCATTCCCGAGTAGCTTCATGCAAGGCGAGTATCTCAACATGGTTATAAGAAGTGGCAACTAAGGTCTGTTTGGTTGACCTCCAAGATATTGTGGCACCTCTCAAGGATTTGTAAGGATAGAACAAACCTAAATCTGTTGCGCCCTTATGGTAGCTGAAGATATCTTTAACACCAGTCCAGTGTCTGTGTGTTGGTGTATTACTGTATCTTGCCAAAACATTGATAACGAAAGAGATGTCGGGTCAAGTGCAGTGAGCTAAGTATAATAAAGCACCTATCACACTTAGATAAGAAACTTCGGGGTCCAAAATCTCTTTGTCATCCTCCTACAGATGGAAGGGATCTCATTTAGCATCTAGCGATCCAACGACGCAACACCTTCTAGCAGTAGTTCCACTATTTTGTTTTTTGTTCCTCGTCATTAGTAAAAGTTTATGAAGTGTTGTTGGTTAAAGAAAAAGTTTTTTTTATTAGTTTTTTATAAAATTTATATAGGAGAAGGAAAAAAAACGTGTTTGTCATCATTTATCCTGGATAATACTTAGGTACTCACTAATGATTTAGCCCAATCAAAAGATGTCATGTATTCCTTATTTTTTAAAGTCTTAGAAAATTAATTATAATGTGTATTATTGTTTAAAATAATAAAATGTGTTAAGTATCTAGGGAACTCACCCTAAGTGTTATCCTTTCCCCTCCCCCTTTATTTTTTTTTATTTTTTTATTGGGTGTTTATATTACTATAACTAAGAGGTCTTAGGTTCGATTTTCGTCAAAGGTGAATTTGAACCACATTATTGTTTCCCATTGTGAGGCTAGCACCCCCTCCATAATGTAGATAATATCGTTTGTTAAAAACAGAGAGTTTTGTGCTTGACACTGAAAATTTGTTGCTTACTAAGAAGCTATTGATTTTGATCGTTTGAATTTGTTTCTTGAGGCTTAAGTTTTGGACCTTTTGCAACTTTGAGAATGTGGAAGTATGTGTTTTTTTTTCTTTCTTTTAACTGTGACCATGTAAGTATGAGATCTTATTAAGTGCTCTCATGCATACGTGAATTAGATTTGTTAGCGCACTCGCTCTTTTTCATTTAAGTTTGAATCTCAACCTCGGTAGATTATAGTAGTTTTTTTATCACTTTGCGCAAACTTAGTTGCCTTTTTAGTTTTGTGTGTTTTGACACTGTTGCGACAAACATTTGCCATATTAGGACTTATGCTTGTAACTTGAAATTATAGTTTACGCAATGACAATTTTCTAAGCGGATCCAAAATCCTGCAATTCACAAGTAATTGCCATTCAAATTCATTTTCCTGTAAGTTATTATCATCCATATTTCCAGTTTGCACAAGAAATTTAACTCATATGTCCACCTTCAGTCCACTACTCGTTTATAAAAAATAGAAGTACAACTAAACCCCCAAAGTATGACACTTACAATTGAATCTAACTACTTTAAGTACCGAAATCGAGGCCTGAAAAAAAAGTGGAGACACCGTCAAGCTGTCCGGTGAGTATTTTAGGATCAAGAGGATAGAGGCGGTGGTCATCGGAAAAAGTGGTAGTGAAATTGCCGAAATAATGCCAGAAAATTGGAATTCGATTATTAAGCAAGCGTAGGCTTTGGCCTTGTTAATAATAATAAAATTCAGCTGTAAAAAAATCTAAATAGATATCATACTACTAGTATTCGGATTCTGGGAAACCATTTTTGAACTGGATTTGGAAAACATTTTCAGTTCGAGCAGTAAAAACTTAGAACGCACGCTATATCTATCTGTCTATATCTTTATATACTCATGGTGAGGCATTACTATCTTTGATCAAAATTTACTTTCTTGCTATCTGCTTTCTTCTTTCACTCCTACTCCTACTCACACTCCCACTTGGTGTTTTAATATTGTCTAAATACTCGATCCTTACTTGTTTATTGTTTACTGCTTAGTCATGGCTCTAAGAATCGGCCACTATGGGTAAAAACCTCCCAAACATGTTTAGAAAAATAAACTTATTCTTCCATAGGAGCAAATGCCTCCTGAAAATCTGAAATCTCCTTGGTAATGGCAATATCTTAGGGATTTTTCATATGTGCAAAGTTATACTCACGACTGGAATGATACTTGGCAATAGCCTCATGATTAGCTTGGCATACACGTGACCAATGTTCCCTTGATCCACATTAATAACACATGCGCAGTTCAATGGAATCCGATTGAATGGTAGCTTTTCCCTTGTTCTTGAAGTTAGGAGCCTTAGGGGCCAGGGAATTGCGCTTCTGGGTCAAATTTCCTCCCTTCGCAGAGCTTATTCTCTGTTGACCTTGGGCCCGTGGTTGGGACTGCTTCCCATTTCCACGGCCACGACGATTCTTTTGTCGTTTGTGGCGACTAGAATTGGTTGCATGTGTTTCAGGCGTAGCGTTCAAGCCAGTGGGTTGAGTTTGATGATTCTTCATCAAAAGTTGGTTCAACTTTTTTAGCAAGAAGTAAAACAGAGGTCAAATCCAAAAATTTGGTGAACTTATGTGCCATATATTGTTGCTACAGAACAATATTGGTGGCATTAAATGTTGAATAGGGCTTTTCCAAGAGATCATGTTCTGTAAAGTCCTTGTTATAGAACTTGAGCAGTGATTGGATTCTACAAACTTCAGAGTTGTATTCATTCACAGACTTAAAGTCTTAAAAGCGTGGGTGTTGCTAGTCGTGTCTTGCTCCATGCAAGTATATGTCTTTCTGGTAATCGAAGCGATCAGCCAGAGTGAACCAGAAGGCGCATCGATCTTCTTCAGCGAGGTATTCGGTTTGCAGTGCGTCATGAATGAGTCTTCGGATGAAGATCATGCCGATAGCTTTGTTAACTTCGTCTACCGGGACTTTCGTAACCTCTTTGATGGTGGCTCAAAGACTTCTGGAGGTGAAATGGAGCTTTACGTCCTAACCCCTTCAGGTAGTTTCTCGGGATACTTTCAGGGCAGTGAAATCGAGTTTGGTCAAGTTCGACATGTCCCTAAAACACAAGGAGCAAGAACATGGTTAGTGATATGGAAAGCCATTGACATACAGTTTAGAACATGCGGGTTCTATATACATGTATAGGTTTAATTTAAACATGAAAGCTTTGGGTTTCATGACGAAAGTTTTGAGTGAAAACTTTGGGTTTTAAAGGTACTAAATTCAAAACTACAAGTTCGATTAGTATGAACTTCCGGTTCATAAAAGGGATACCTGCAAGATCACATAATATAATATATAACTAAGTGTAGAGAATTGGGGTTTGCTTCAAAAACCCAAGTGTGACTGCTTTGAGACTACTAAATAAAGTCCACGGTTCAAAGAAAAGAAATAATTTATTGAATCGTTAATGCCAAAAAAGACTTCGAGCCAGTAATTTTGGATGTCTTGTCAGATTAATGGACTGCTGGTCACTTTAATTAATTTAATAAATCGTAACCATTCAGGTTTGATCGTGAAAGCAAAATAATGACATTTGGGTCATATTAACTTCGATTAGCTTCGGGCCAAGCGATAATGGAATTATAGCCTAGAACGACTTTAACCAAAAGCGTCCCAAAAATATTTGGGTACGGTTAATAAGTGGGGGATGCCAAAATATGGCATTAGGTTGAAAAAAAGACGCAGCCCAGCTCACTTGGGCTGGCTACAATACACGGGACAAGGCCCTGACAAAACAAACACTGTATTTGATTTTTTGTCCAGAAACAGTGTTATGTTTTGTATTCTCCAAAAATAGTTTTATATTTTGGTTTTTTTTTCCCAGACACTTTTTCGCCGGTTTCTGCCATTAAACTTCTTTGAACTTGTTTCGGCGGCTTTGTTCCAATGAATGCTTCATTTTTCAACTTTGATTTGGTTGTTTTTGAAATGGCGGAATTCGATTTGATAGGAATACAGAGAGTTATTATGGTGGTTTCGTGCTGGGTTGAGGTTGGTGAAGAGTCAGGACAATATCAAATCATTTAAGGGTATTTATGGAACTGTAGATTTGTAGCGGGTTGAGCTTATAAGTTTGACCCGTGAACAATAGTTTTGGATGATTTTTTTATTAAATTTTGAGGCATTTTGGTTAAATAACATTTTAAGATGGTTTTTGGTTAAATATTTGTTGGCTCAAGCCATTTTCATTAAAGCTTCCTATTTTTTATTCTATAACAAGAAAATAATTATTCAAGTTGAAAATTTAAAAAATAAAAAAGCCGAGACCATGTAAATAATAATATAACGTTGCTTTGTGATTACGTTGTTATGGGCATTCACACTATATTTCAAAACACATGGACTGCCCTTAGTTTGTTATGGCGCTGACAGCTGGTGTGTTGGACATATAGCTTCAGCCACATTACCTAATGTGTCAGCTATGTTACATTTATAAACTAAAAAATTAGTGTGTGGTAAATATATTAAAAATGCTGACCTGGTGAGCATCCCGACTTGATAGTGAGTGGTGAGAAGTAATATAAAAAAGGGGCTTTTAGATCCAGGTCCAAAAACATAGAGTATTTTTAGGAATGACTCAAGTTATCTAATTATATGTTTTTATTTCTTTTATACTCCTTTTATATTTTCTAAAAATATTAAAAATCAATTAAAATCTTTTAATATTATTCATTTTTCAACTCCAAAATATCTAATTAATATCTTATAAACAAAAAAATTTAATATACTAACATAAATCTATCTGTAAAACATTCTACCATAACTCAAGTAGCAAAATATATGAATGTATATTATACCTATAAGTGAGATATGAAACCTAACTAAAAGGTAGAAAAAAACATAATATACCTACAAGCAAGACACATTAATCTGTGACAGGTTGACTATAAAAAAAAATATGTCATATAGGTAGATAAATACAATTAACCTGTGATATAGGTTGATTATAAAAAAAATTTAAAAAATCTATAAATGGGTTAAAACAGGAGGAAGAACAAGAAATAACAAAAATATATATAAAAAGAGATAATCAAAGAGATAATTAGGAAGAAATTTGATTTTTACAATAAGTTTTTTCTTTTAAGAGATAATTATTGATAATTAAATAATTAAATTTAAAGAATTAGACCTATTTTAATAAATTGGACAATTCCTACTATTGGCTCAAAAAATTGGAGTTTCACTATAAAAAAAACGACCAAGACTCAAATCTCCAACGTCATTTGCCTCCGTCTCTAGAGCGACCAGAGCACGAAATTGCCATTCCTCCTCTCTGCCGGCTAACGCAAAACCAAGCCAAAACCTTTGCTCTTTCTTTCGTCCGCAAATTGCTATGGTGCTCGCTGTCGCTATTGCCACTCTGGTAGTTTCAACCGGCATATCATCCTCACTTTTTAGTGTTTTGTATAACAAACTTGCAGATCTCACTTTGGAGAAGATAGGCAAGAATGATGACGTCGCCGACAAGCTCCAAAAGCTCGCACGAACGCTGCTGAAAATCGAGTCTCTTGTCGACGACGTGGAGAACAAGCAAAGCAACTCCAACTTCTGCGAGATGCTGATTGAACATGTCAAGAGTGCCCTTTTCGACGCTGAAGATCTGCTGGATAAGATCGATTTCGGAAAGCTGGAATTCAAAACCGCCATATTGAGTGTGAAGTCGGAAGGGGAGGTTGCGGTCATTCGGATGCTGGAAAGAGTTGAAGATTTAGTGAAAGAGATGGAGGGTTACCTCTTGTCGGAAATTAACAAGCAGCGCAGTCCTCCTCAAAGTTTGGATGTTAATCCTCGCACTAGTTCGTTGGTTGACAAACTGTCTGTGTTCGGCAGGGATAACGAGAAGGAGAAGATGGTTGAGATGCTGCTGGCGCAGCGGACGGAGAATGTTTCTGTGATTCCGATTTGGGGTATGGGCGGGACCGGAAAAACAACACTTGCTCAACTTGTGTACAACGATCAAGCTGTCGTTCGAAAGTTTAAGTTGAGGATGTGGGTCTGTTTTTCTTCTCTAGACACTGACCTGGTTACCGTCACTAAATCAATTTATGAGTCTGCTACCAACGAGGTTTTGGAGTTGCCAAATTTGGATGCCGTTCAGGTCGCACTGCAGGAGAAAATGCGGAGGAAGAAGTTTTTGCTCGTACTCGACGGAATGTGGAATGAGAATCCGGCTTTCTGGGATGCGTTGAAGTTGCCCTTTAGATTTGCGGCCCCAGGGAGCAACATTGTGGTAACTACTCGAAGCAAAATTGTTTCGTTGATTGTAAGCACTGGTCAGCAGTATGATTTGCACACTTTGTCTGGTGACTCGGGTGATGAAGCTTGTCGGGACATAATTAAACAGAGCTTCGGTGGGAATCTCGATGGACATGGAGATTTATGGAAGATAGCAAAAAAGTGTAAAGGCCTCCCGCTGGCAGCCAAAGTGATCGGACGTGTCTTGCGATTCAAGTTAGGAACGAAGGAGTGGGATCACATTCTAAATTATGAGCTTTGGGACTTTCCAGAAGATTACAAGAGCCAAATCTATCCTGTACTTAAAGTGAGCTATGATCACTTGCCGTCGAATTTGAAAAGATGTTTTGGTTATTGTTCGATTTTCCCTCACAAGTTTCAATTTGAAGAGGATGATTTAATCCAACTATGGGCAGCAGAAGGCTTCATCCAACCCCAAAGAACAAGAAGTGTCCAAGGCATTGGAAGAGAGTACTTTGACTTCTTGCTCTCGAGGTCTCTTTTCCAAGTTTCTCCAAACGATGCAGACCGCCAAACAGGGGCGGAGCCACATGGAGGACAGGTTAGCCTTAGACCCATCCTGGTATTTTATTTTATATACTTATTGTCTGCTAGGTTTTAATATAAAGAGCTTGTAGTGAATTGGTGAGTGGAGTTTGCCAATTCCATGATGGTTTGGGTTTGAAATTCGTTTATGCCAGCAACCACCTTCTTGGTTTTTTTTTTTTTTTTTTTTTTTTTTTTTTCACACTAAACCTTATAACTAGGCTTCTGCTTTACCATATAAAACTAATTTCTTTTGGCTTCTATTTTATCGTATAAAAACTAATTCCTTTTTTGGTCCATTCATATAAAACAAGGTCTATACAATTTAGAGGAAGATTTAATTATGTTGAAAGTAAAACTTCATGATAATAGTTTGAGCCATGACCTTAAATTTTTGTTCAAATGAAGTTTTGATTTTAAGATATAATCATCTCCATACTAATATTTTTCATAGAAATTTTAAATCTACATCACTCTTGCTTAATATATTGTCCATGGCAATAATAAAAAATTTAAAAAAAAATCTTTTATTTTTCCCAATTAATTATACTGTTCATATAAGATAAGGTCTGTACAATTTGGAGATGCAATTTATGTTGAAAGTAAAATATCATGTAATGGTTTTGAGTTATGATCTTAATTTTTTGGTCGAATGTTCCTTTTTTTAAATCACGTAAACAAGTTATATTTTAATGGTATAATCATCCCAATACTTTTTTTTTCATAGAATCCTTAAAAAGAAAACTAATAAAAATAACTTCAAAATTTTAAATTTTAACCAAAAACCACTTAATAATTTTATTTAATGGTTAGGATAAAACTCGATATTAAACAACCCAACAAATTTGGCCTACTACCCTTTTTTTTTCTTTTTCCGTCCTTCCCTTTCAACTGGCCCCACACCCCCTCATTTCTCTCTCTTCTCTCATCATGTTCATTTTTTCTCTTTATATACATACATACATACATACATACATACATACACATATAAAAAAAATATAAGTATTTTGTAGTTTTATTATTTCAGAACTTGTTTTATCAAATTTTAAAAGATTATACTAAAATTATTATTAAGTGTAATTATCTGATAAAGAACACATTGATGTAATACGAAGATTTTTTAAAAAGTATAATCTGCAAATTATTTTTTATAAAAAATAGTGACCATTTATTTCTATAAATAGTGTCACCATGTGGCACCAATTCTAGAAATAGTGTCGTCGTTTCTAGATCTAGTGGCACTGATTCTAGAAATAGTGTCATCGATTTTAAAAATATTGTCATCAATTTTAGAAATAGTGTGACCATTTCCAGAAATAGTGACACTGATTCGAGAAATAATGTTACTGTTTCTAGAAATAGTGTCACCCGTTCTTAAAAAAAAAAAAAAAAAACTAAAAGAATCTGACTAATATAATAAGAAAAGGGCTTGAATTTCCATTAGTTTGCTTAGAAATTTATTATTTTTAAGAAACAATATTTTTTATTAATAACATTTTGTTAGTACTGTTATTAAAAATTTGTTGATAATAATAAAAATAATAAAAGGGAGGCAGGAAGGAGTGACATGAGAGTGAGAAGATATAGATGATAGTGATGGGTGAAAGAGGGTGAAAGAGGGTGAAAGAGATGATGGTGATGGGTGAAGAAAAGGGGGACTTCGAGTGAGGGATGGTGGGAGAGAGGGAAAAGGGGGAGGGGGAGGGGGAGGGGGATGGGTAATACGGGTAAGCTATTTTAGTATATTTTTTTGTTATTATTATATTAAATTTTTGTCTTTTTAATTAATATTCAAGCATTTTTCATTAAATAAAGTTATTAGGTAGTTTTTTGTTAAGAAAAAATTTGGGGAAGCCCTTTTCATTAAAGCTCATAATTTTAAATTTCATCACTCTTGTTAGATAAAATTTTCCATGCCAATAATAAAAAAAAAAGGGACTTTGGAAGCGGTCCCTATTTATCAACGTTTTTTAATTGAAATCTTGTTGGTTTTCGGTTTTTTATTGAAGTTTCTGAAATTAATGCAATAATGCATTATATGTAAGTTATTATAATTTTTAAATTAAAATTTCGTATTTGTAGTTATTTATATTAATGAGTTTTTAAATAAAATCCATAATTTGTTGAAAATATTTAAAAAAAATTATACTTAAATAAAACCCATGATTTGTCATTACTTATATTAATGACATTTTACATACAAAAAATTAGTAATTTTTATACGGTACATTTCACATATAACAAGGTGATATGTTTTATATAAAAAAAAAATTGGTACAGTTTATATAAAGAACAATGGGTACATTTTATATTAAAAAAACTATAAAACAATGCGTTTATTTTAGTTAAAAATAAATAAATAGGTCTTACATTAAAAATTGTGTACATTTTACATAAAAGAAATTGTACTTACAAAAAAATTTGGTATATTTCACATATAACAAAGTGGTACATTTTTAAAGACAAATGGGTACATTATTAGTAAATTATGGGTACAAATAAAAGGTTAAAAAATATGAGTACAAATATAAGTTTGAAAAATATGGAAACAAA
Organism: Malus fusca; assembly: GCA_035220775.1. Taxonomy (NCBI): domain Eukaryota; kingdom Viridiplantae; phylum Streptophyta; class Magnoliopsida; order Rosales; family Rosaceae; genus Malus; species Malus fusca. Next base: position 4,559,177 of record CM069072.1, on the reverse strand, counting down.
AAGAATTTAATAAATGGGTACAAACTAAAACTGAAAATAAAATTGGTACAATTTTAAAAAAGGGTTGCAAATTAAAATGGGTACAAACAAAAAATAAAAATATATGATACAAAATTTAGAATATAAATATATCAAATGTAATGTTTCTAACATTAAATGAATATGTTTAGAAATAAAGTTTAATTATCTAGAAATAAATATTTTATTATTGCAATAATTAATGATGTTTATTAAAACCAAGGGACCTTGATAAAAAAATTGAAAAGGAATAAGGTTTCAATTAAAGGAGTTGAAAAAAAGAGGGAAGGGAATTTAATTTATTTTTATTTTTTCTCAAATGAATTATATTGGTATATTTGGTCTAATTTTTTTTATATGTCTTAAAGGTCCCTCCTGAGAGTGATTTCTGGCCCCGCCACTGCTGCCGAAAATATGAAATCCATGGCTTCATTCATGATATGGCGAGATTGGTTTCGGCCAACTTATGCTTTCGTCTGGAGGATAACATGTCAACCTTCTTGCCCTCTAAAAATGTACGTCACTCGTCTCTACTTCGTAAAAACATTGAAGAATCCACACTGAAAGAGTTTCACAGGTACGAGAAGTTGAGGACATTTATACTGCATCCTGAACATGCAACTAGTCTTAGTAAAGTTCCTGAGGGTTTTTTTAAAAAGTTGCCATGCTTAAGGGTGTTGAATTTGAGTCGTAGTCAAATCACTGAATTGACCGAATCCATTGAAACATTGATGCACCTTCGATACCTCAACCTTAATAATACCCCTATCAAAAAGTTGCCAAAGACGTTAACAAATATACATGGGTTAGAAGTACTCAAGCTCGAGAACTGTTTTGAGCTCCTTAACTTGCCTAAGAACTTAAAGAATTTGAGTAAGTTGCGACGTCTTGACTTTGATAGATCGGAACAAATCAGTTCCTTGCCAAAAGAAATTGGAAAATTAACTCTTCTTGAAATTCTGCCTGTATTTAAAGTGGGAATAGACGGAAATTTGGAGGCGCTTAAGAACATGACGTGCCTTCGTGGATCAATTTCCATAAAAAATCTTGAGAATGTGGCAGATGTTGCAGAGGCTAAGGGTGCTATTCTACACAACAAGCAATATCTTGAAAGTTTGGGATTGCACTGGAACAATGGAACCAGAGATGCAACAGTTGAACAAGCAGTTCTTGAGGGCCTTAAACCTCATGATAGGTTGAAAAGGTTACAAGTAGTAGGTTACTTGGGTTCAAAATTTCCAGATTGGATAGGCCAGTCATCGTTTTGCAAGCTTGATTCTTGCCTTACCGAGCTTCGCATTGATTCTTGCCCAAATTTGGACTCCCTACCTGCACTTCGTCACCTAACTTCACTTGAAACTTTAGACATCGACATGTGCCATCAACTTCTATCAATTCCAGGCGCAGCACTACCACGCTCACTCAAACACTTGAGCATTTCGAGCCAATTGTGCACAAGACTTCCTTCTCTTGGTCAACTTCCAGTTCTCAAAGACCTTGTCATTGGAAAGATGGGTACTCTGACAAACGTGGATCGTCAGTTTTGTCGGTTGGCAGGTTCTTTTCCATCCTTGGAGACGCTAACATTTTGTGACATGCCAGAGTTGAGTATTGGATCAGGAATAAATAACCTTGACATGCCTCGCCTTATAGAGCTTCGCATTGATTCTTGCCCAAATTTGGTCTCCCTACCTTCAGTTCATCACCTAACTTCACTTGAAACGTTAGACATCAACGATTGCCCTCAGCTTCCATCAATTCCAGGCGAAGGACTGCCACGCTCACTCACACACTTGAGCATCTCGGACAGTGACAGTTTAAAGGAGTGGTGCAAGGGAAAAGATGGTGACGATTGGAGCAAGATCAGATGGATCCTTGAGATAGTGATTGATGGTGATGAAATTCCAATGGATGGGCGTGGAAATTGAATCTTGCTGCATCTCCATCAACACATGGAGCGGTTCTGAGCTTGATAAAAAGGTATTTGATGCTATGTTTGAACTATGATGATTGGTTATTTGATATTCTTCTATGCTGTCTACCGTCTCTTTGTTAATCACCATAAATTCCCTTCTTGCTACTACATATGAATTAGTCTGCATATATAGGTGTGTCAAATTTTGCAATTTGTGTGATTCTTCTTCTTTTTTTTCTTCGTCTTGACTATGTTACCGGAGTAAAAAACTTATTTTACACATGTAGGATAAACTAATTGATTGATATTTTGTGCAGGTGGAACACGAAGCCCTCTAGATTGACCAAACGAGTTGAAGTTGTTCGAGCAGGATTTCTGGATCTGGTCCTTCGCACAACTCCCTAGGGAAATGGCACTTTCTTGCCTGTATGGCAAGATCTTGCGGTTTGGTGTACTATTAGACAAGTTCATAGTTAGTTTGAAAGGTGCCTTTGTGGGGCCTTTAGTGTAGGGTTTGAGGTTCATGATCAAAACTAACAAGCATCTGAGCGTGCCACTATTATCTTTGTATAATAGACTGTTGAATGGGTGTGAATTAAGTCGATTACTTGCACCTCAAGTTACTTATACTTCTTGTTTATCAAAAGATTGTCGCAAATGAGTTAAGTCTGCATTAGGTTCTTTTCTTGCCTTGTAAACAAGGACTTTTAATACATAACATTGTATGTCCAAGATGAAGGGAGTTTAGGGCCCTTTTGTTCATTTCCTCGATCAAAGTTTACTTTAATGAAAACAAGCTTATTAACTTAATCAGATTCGAATGCAAATGAAACTCTCAAGTAAAAAGCAGTTGAAAATGACTTGAATACATGATGGAAAATGCATTAAACGACAGATCTACTACAAATAAATACAAACAAAGGAGATTCGAGCAAGATTTAACCTTGTCGGACAAGGTCGAACTTCTTGCAACCACTTCTCTTTTGTATTTACAGAGGTTTGTTTATTGAGAGGGATGAAAAGTAAATAGGGTTTAGTAGAGGGAATCGATACTACAACACTAAGGGAAGGTAGCAGAGTTTCTAAACTAGACAAAAGATGACTTTCTAAGGGGAAAATACAACTGAAGAGGACAGAATATGGACAAAGTGTAGCTTTCTGGGTGCGAACTTGTTTGAGAACAAAGTTTGGATGTCTTTTGATTGATTCGATGAGTGTCCTTGTCTTTGGTGCCCCTTTCTGCTTTTATAGACAATTTGGCCCGACTCTTCAAGCCTTGCCTTCAGTTGGTAACATTCGAAGGGTAATGAGTCATCACTTATTTACTTGTCATGCCCTTAAAAAGTACTTTTTGGCTAGTGGTGAGGTGTTCTCTGTTGCCTATCACTTCAATCATAGGCATATGGCCTATACCCTTGCTGAAAATAGCTTGCATTCATCTTGGGCCTATCGACTAGGCTCGGGCAAGTCTTCATTTGTTTTTGTATCTCTGGGCCCCCATTCACCAAGCCCAATGCTAAATATAAACCCAAACAGTGCCCCATTTAATCATTGTTAAGTCAGTTAACCAAGACATTGATAATGATTAAATTTAATTGCATGCGTTAACTGGGGACTTGTGCCATTTACTCACCCCGTTTTCGAATAAACCTTTGCACTAACCCACGATCTCCAATGTTAACTAAATGCCCATTAAATAACCTCCATTTAAATGTCATCGGCCAACACCTTAAGCAATCCTCACTCTCTGAATTTCCAGAATTCTTGAATCCCTTGCATTCTCAGTTCTTTCTTGCACGCCTCAACCACTTTCACTTTCTTCTTCCTAAATTGACCATAGCCCAAACTTTGCCCTGCAAGTGAATCTGGAGAGGGGATCGTCAATTTGCGCCGCTGGCTTGACGACATTCATCGCCCTCGGGCTGGGCTAAACCTGTTTATTTTCTTCGAAGTGGGAATGGTGCACTTTCTGGGGCCTGCCTGGACTAGCTGAGTCCAATTTGCAGTGGAGAACAACATGCCCACTGCCAATTGGTTCACCCCCAACCCATACTTCGCCGAGGCTGGGATTTCTGCCTCTAAGTGGTCCAATTTCAGGAGGGGTTTCCCACTAATGAAGGACGAGGATTTGTCTTAGTGGGTGAATGAGCTCGAGCCCATCTGGAAGCAGAAGTGGATGGCAAATGGCATCTACGAGCTCATCATGATGTCCAAGGTCACTATCTCAACTAAGCCCAAGCTTCTGGCCACTACACTCTTTTTTTGGAACAATGGGACCAACATATTCGACTTCATAATGGGTCACATGACTTCCTAGAGCAGATGTGTGGATATCACACACAACTAGTCCTCGCCCTCTCGCCTGACTGCTGAGAATTATGAGGCTTCCAACTCAGTCACTCATTTAGAGCACAATTCCTCTACCTTCAAGAGCTATGGAACCTCGTTCGCGAGCTTCATCCCCTTCACAAAGAAGATGTTCAGCCAGTAATCTCCTACTGCAGATAGAGCCTAGGAACACATGTACTTCCTCATTTACTGGTTGAACAAACATATGTTCCCTAACAAGTCAAAATGAGTGAAGCTAGAGTGGATCCCACTAGTGGAAGCGCTGCATTCATTTGACGATGTTGCCACAGAGCCCTTCATCCTGGCACATCTCTACCACCTTTTCAACGAGATGACTAAGAGCGAGCCATTCGAGACCAACATCAATGAGGCTACTTGGATAGTGCAGCTCTAGCTAAAGTAATACTTCTCTGAGTTTCGGGCTGCCAATTTGGAGTCCCCCTCCCACCACCAATCACTCTACTTTCATCTGCCTCTACATCTATAAAATCTGTCGAACTTAGGTATACTTGAAGTGGGGTGCTTTTGTCCTTAAAAGGTACCCTTAGTTCTCGGACCAAATCTTCCAAGACTATTTCGGGAAGGATGCCAATAACGTATGCAAAGAGAAATTCATCAGCTGCATCCAACAGCAAGATCTAACATGTGGAGTTCGAAGTGACCAAACTAGATAAGAACGTGGTAGACAACTAGGATTCAGGCAGGCAATCTCAGTGCTCTTCTTCGACTCCCTGCACTGTAGGACCTCCTATCGCCTTCGCTCTCCCTCCGAGGTTACATTTCAGGTAACTTGGCGTAGCTTAGAAGTGATGAGTATGATTGCCTACAAGCCTGTGACCCTCAATTTCGAATGCATTCCTCAATTTACCACTTGATGGGGAGGCCAAATGGTCAAAGAAATACGATGGGGACATCAGGAAGGCTCATGAATGACTTTTTGGACAGGTCTTCTTCAAGTCTTTCCCTAAGAACAACGAGTTTGAGAACTAGAATGAGGCTATTAACCAGAAGAACCAGCTCCTGCTTATAGGTAAATCACATTGCCTCTGTTTTCATTTTCTTCCTTATACTTTTATAGTATGGAGTCAGCTAACCATTTTTCTAATTTGCAGCCCAAGGCAACACTGAAGAAGTGGATGTCAGGCCAGAGGAAAAGGCTGCAGATGCTTTAGTCCTCCAAGAGGCTGCTGCAGAGGTAGCAAGGCAATGAGTAAGGTTTAGCCATGCCTCTGGGGATGCTGGGGATATCTCTAAGCTCTTTAGTGAATCAAAAGTTGAAGCTAGGCTTGAAGTAGAGACAAGGGCCCCTCGTCGAGCAAGGACTACTGTGGTGGAGTCTTCAGAATCTAAGCTCGAGGAAAGGCCTCAAGCTCAACTTTCCTTACCGGGCCCGAGAGCTACACCCACAAAAAAAAAAAAAAACCAGGTCTCAGACCTTTCAAGCCTCCAAACTTTCTTTTGTCCATCCAGTTGAAGCGGGTGGGAAAAAACAGAAAGTTTTTAGTACGTGACTCAGTCTTAGTTCTTTACTTTTCCAATTCTGATTTTGACAAGTTCTAAACTAATTCCCCTTTTCTTTTTGTAACCAGGGCCCCCAGCTACTAAGAAACCTACCCCCACTCCCAAAGAATCGCAGTCGGGCATGGAAGTGCAGCAAGAAGACAAGGAAGTCCTTGCTAAGATTCTTGAGGAGTTAAAGGTATAACTTTCTAAACCTTGAGCACTAAGTTACTTTTAGAGTTCACTTTCCTTACTACTCTTACTAAATCTTTGTTAGTTTCTTAAAATAGAATACCAGAGCTAAGGGACCTCTCAGCCCAAGCATTATTCTCCTCCAACCCGATCTGCGCAACCCTCTCTTTCTCGGGCTAAGCCCTCAGAGGTACATTTTTCTCCCTCAACACTAATTAAGTTGTGTTTTCTGAATTCCAAAGGCTAATCATTCACTTCTATTGTTGTTTAGGCAATAGAAGGTACTTTATCTCCTCAAGTCAAGCAAACATCAGCCCCAACTTCTCAGTTCAATCCAACAACTGGGGAGATGCTTCACTACGTGGAGGATGACAGGACTTCTGTAAGTTCTTTTGTCCTTAAGTTTTTCCTTAACCTTCTCTTCAAGTTCTTTATTAACTTACAATCTATGTATTGCTTTTGTCAGTCTTCTCTAGTGCACAAGTCCACTTACCAGCCAACACCATCTTTTGGGGAACCCATAATCCCTGAGATACCTGTTGTCTAAGAGGTGACAAGCCTTAAGGCCCCCCCAGTTTCTTGTCGGGCTAGCTAGCCTACATTCCCTAAGGCAGCTGCAACAACAAAGGTTTCTCCTGAAGCTTAAGGCTCGGCTCTGGTATACAAGCTCGTCATGATTATTCTTCTTTTAATTTAGTTATAGACCAGCCCACTAATCTTGTTTTTTCTTGGTGTAACAGGTTTCTGGTGAAGGTTAGGGCAAGTCTCCCCAGCCTGCAGTGAGCAAGACGGTCCTTCCTCGACCTCCCAAAGCTACTAAAGTCACAGGGATCTTCATCCCTTGACCCAGAAAGGATGATGTTGCTTCAGAGTCTTCCCCCTCCATTTCTATTGAAGCTGCCACTGCTGTTGCTACTATTAAGGGTGCTGGAGTGATGCATCATCCCATAACATCCATTCCTGCCACGACTTCATTACCCAAACTAGTCAGAGAGTTCGGGCAAATCAAGACAAAACTGAGGTCTCCAAGGCGCCCCTCTAAGCCTCAACATCTTCAAGATCTGCGCCGAGTCTTCAAGAAATGGATGCAAATGGACTTTTCGGCCTCTTTTAGCCTCAAAGCACTCAAAGAGGCTGAGAAATCACTCACTGAGTTGTACAAGGCTCAATAAATGTCAAAAGTCTAATATGGGTCATTTCTCTTGTTCTTCGAGAACTTAAGGGCTTTGAGGGATCAGCATCTTCAGGCAAAAAGACAAGCAAACCGAGTGAAATGTTATAAAGAAAAGCACACCAGAACTTCAACTTCCTTACAGCAGTTAGTGGATGAGGGCTCAGCCATGGAGGATCATATCATGATGGTTGTTGATGAGATCTAGAAGTTGGAAGAGCAACTTACTACACTAAAAGATGAACATATGACTCTCTTAAGCAAACTACATCAGAAAAATTGAAGAAGTGAATATAGTCAATCTTCAAGTGGAGGACTCCAAAGCCCAACTAGCTAATATCAACATTGCTTTAGAAAAGCCAGGAATAATCTTCACTATTATGCAAACTTATCATTCCAGAATAGCTGCCTTAGCTAGGGATGTAAATTGTCTAGGCTAGGATCTTTTGCAACCTCTTTTTGATGAAATGAAATGAACACTTCTTAATCACTTTTTACTTGTCCATTTACACTTAACTATTTAAAATAAATAAAAAAGAGCTCAAACACTTCTTCCAGTGTTTAGACTTCATCAGTATAACAATCTCTAACATCCCACAAAGTTGGGTGATACTTCTTTAAAAACTTAGCATTAACTGGATGTCTTTGCAAGCTTCCCTTTAAATCTGCCAAGTAATACCTTTTTTTGTCTAATACTTTGTTGATGATAGAAGGGCCTTCCCAAGTGGGATTCCACTTTCCAAAACTTCTAACTTGAGCTCCCAAGGGTATAACTGCCTTCTAGACCAATTCTCTTTCCTTGAAGGTTTTCATATTCACTTTCTTGTTGTATGCTCGGGCAATAGCCCTCTTTCGTTCCTGGAAACATAGCCTAGATATATTCTTCACTATGCAGACCAAACTGGTTTTGAAGCCTTACATAACTTACATTGATTTCCATAGGGAGTACATCATCTTGCCCGAAGGTTAATGCATAAGAGGTGGTCCCATTTCCTGCTCTTGTTGAGGTTCTGTAAGCCCAAAAAGTATCTCCCAACTTCTCACACCATCTTTCTAGGCTATCTTCCACCATTCTCTTAAGGATATTCACCAAGATCTTATTGCTAGCTTCTGCTTGACCATTGGATTGGGGATAATAAGGGCTAGACTGGATCATCTTTATCTTGAACTTGTCTGCAAACTCTACCACTTTTTTTGAGATAAATGATGGTCATCTGTCTGTAACAATTGTCTCGCGCACCTCATATCTATGTAGGATCTTGGTCTTAATGAACCTCTTCATAGTAGCTAAATTGATGGTCTTCATAGCTAAAGCTTCCACTCACTTAGTAAAGTAATATGTTGCCACAATTATGAAGGTGTGTCCATTTGCTGAAAGCTGGGTATATTTGCCCGATGAAGTCCATTGCCCATCTTTTGAAATGCCATGGCTTAACTACTGGGTTCAAGGGTATTGAGGGCATGTGCTGGAGAGGTTCATGCCTCTGATATTCTTCACACCCTCTGGCATAGGCTTTACAATCTTGTTCCATATTAGGCCAAAAGTAGTCATACCTTCTCAGCAACCACTTCATCTTGGTTCCAGCTTGATGTGTTCCACAAATGCCTTCATGTAATTTGGCCATCACCCTTATTGACTCTTCCAAGCCTAAACATTTCAACAAAAGCCCATTTGGAGTCTTTCTTAGTAAGGTCTTGTCCCACATAACAAACTTAGTTGTTTGATGCCTAATCTTCTTCCTTGTGGGGAAAGAAGGGTCTTTCAAGTACTGAACGATAAATGTTCTCCAGTCATTTATCTCAAGTTTTTTTGTCATTACATCTAGGTTGAACCCTCTCTTAAAGATAGAAGGGAGATTTATTCTTTGTACCTCTACATTCACCCTAATCTTTCTTCTTGGATCTGTGCTCTAGAAGCATCTGTGCCATCTCATTGGCAATTAAATTTGCTTATCTGGGGACATGATTGATTGGTACTTCAGTACCCCAATAGTTTAGCAACTGAGTAGCTGCAAAGTAATAACATGCCATTGTGAGATGTCTGCACTTGTAGTCTCCATTCAACTGATTAATCACCATATATTTCTACCTTAGTTGCCCCCAACTCTATTAGGATTTCCAAGCCAATTATCCATGTCTCGTATTCTGCCATGTTGCTGGTAGTATCTTGGTAATCCAGAAGGAATGAATAGCAATGTTGAATTCCCTTTGGATCAATAATGACGATCCCAGCTTCTGCAGCCTGTTGAGTGCAAGACCTATCAAAATATAACTTCTAGGGAGTGATCCATAGGCTAGTTATTTTCCTCACTTCTTGCTGGATCCATTCTTCTTTGTCCAAGTGATCTTTACTAGGTGGGATCCAAAGGCTGGCCACTTCCAAAGTTCCTGGGATGTTGACAAGTTCTTCTTTAGAATCTTAGTGTTCTGATAGGAAGTCTGCAATTGTTTGCCCGTTTATCGCCCTATATGGAACATACTAAAAATTGAACTCTGATAGTGATAAAACTCACTTCCCAATTCTTCCAGTTAGCATTGGTTTATATAGCATGTATTTGATCACATCTGTCTTGGCAATGATATGGATGTGGCAAGGCAACATGTAATGCCTCAACTTGCAGGCGGTGAAGTATAAAGCCAAACATAGCTTCACAATTGGGGTATATCTTGTTTCTACCTCAGTAAGAATCCTATTGAGGTAGTATATTGCTTGCTCATTTCCCCCTTCATTGTTTTCACCAACAAGTTTTTTATTGACTTTTCAAAAGCAGAGATATAAAGTTTCAAAGGTTTCCCCCTTTGAGGGGGCATACGCACTGGTGGAGAGGCTAGACAAGCTTTTAATCTGTCAAAAGCTTATTGGTGTTGTGGGCCCTACTCGAACTTATCTTGATTCTTTAATCTTAATAAAGGAGTCAACGGCTGGATCTTGCCTGCCAGATTAGTAATGAATCTCCTTAAAAAGTTGATCTTCCCCAATAGCCTTTGCAATTGCACTTTGTTGGTGAGGGAAGGTGATTCCATTATAGCCCAAGCTTTATTTTTGTCTATTTCCACACATCTCTAATGAACAAGGAATCCCAAAAATTTGCCTGATCTAACCCCAAAAGCATATTTCTTAGAATTCATCTTCAACTGGTGGGTCCTCATTCTTACTAAGGCTTGTATGAGGTCTTCCAAGTGCTGCTCTTCAGTTTTAGACTTCACCACAATATCATCAATGTATACCTCCATACTGTGCCCAATTAAATCATGAAAAATAGCATTCATTGCCCTTTATGGTAAGTAGCACCAGCATTCTTCAACCTAAATGGCATGACTTCGTACTCATATGCTCCTACATGTCCTGGGCACCTAAATGATGTTTTATGTATGTCTTATTTAGCCATTTTTATTTGATCGTATCCGGCATTCTCATCCATAAAAGATAGAACTTTATATTTTGCAACTGCATCTATAGACAGGTCAACCATAGGCTTGGGGTACTCATCTTTAGGCGTGGCTTCATTAATGTTTCTATAGTCGACACAACATTAGATGGCATTAGTTACAACTTTTAATACAGGTACAAGGTTGGCCAACCACTCAACATACTTTGCAGGTCTAATAAATCCTGCCTTTACTAACTTTTCAATCTCTTGCTTGACTTTCTCTTCTATTTCCTTTGACATTCTTCTTGGTGTTTGCTTCACAGGTTTGTACCCTTCTTTGATAGGCATTTTGTGCTCCACTAAACTGGGGTCTAATCCAAGCATTTCTATGTAATGCCATGCAAAACAGTCATTGAATTCATGCAAAATGTTAACTATTTCTGCCCCATTTCCAGCCTCCAACAAGCCACTGAGTTGTATTGGCCTTGGATCTTACTCAGTTCCCAAATTAATGGTTTCCAAGGGATCTTGCACTTCTGGTGCTGGTTTATCAGGTTTTGTACATAAAAATTCAACTAACTTTAGGGCCTTGGGCTTATCCTCTGGCCAGTCCAAGTTATATATACATTCAGCCATATGAATGGTTGTTTTTACCTCTTCTCCCAAAAACTATTTTCTTTCCCTGTCTTTGGTGCCCAAAGTTCATTATTCCCACTCTACCACCTCCTTGGCCGAGCTCTCTCTAATCTATTTCCTTTCTCTCTCATACTTCAACGGTCTTTTGATTAAGGACTTGACTGTAACCACTTGGTCCTTCTTGTTTTTGATCTATCATCATTGGTGTTGGTGAGCTAGGACAATGTGAGGCTTGTTTCATTCCTCCTTGGTGAGAAAAAGTCCTTACTCTAGGAGTTTCTGGGCCATCACCTTGGTAGGGCGATCGTTCTTATCAGTAGCTAAACACTGTAAGATCCCAACACAGGGATTGTAAAAATTTTCCTCTACAACATTGGATATGGGAGAGATGGTCGTGATTTGGCCTCCATTATCTCCCAAAATTCTGGCTCCTCAATTATGGCCTCATGGTAGACAGCAACTTGTTAGTGTAAGGTGGATGGCACATATAGACTCTGGTGGATCCAATCTCTCCCCAATAATGCCCCATAGGTAGAGCTGTTATCCACCATAAAGAATGCCAACATGGTTTTCTTAGACCCCAAGTCTACCTCCAAGGGTAATATCACATAAGTTCTGGTGATATCCCCCGATAAACTAAACATTGTGAGATCAGTGGGAATAAGGTCTTCCTCACCTTTGCAAAGCCTCCTTATTTGTTTGAGTGAGAACACTGACGGCTGCCCTACCATCTATCAACACCCTCTTGAAGGGTACTCTATCCAGATAAGCTGCCACGTATATGGGATTCAGATGGTTTACCAAGGCTAGACTTGGCTTGCTAAACACCATTTTGTCAGAATAAACCATTTTGGTCTCTTTTCGTATAAGGTCAGGCAAGTCTGCCAAGCTTAACCCCTATTTCCCAAGATTCTCAATGTTCACAAGTGCTATCATTGGTTCTGGTGCCAAATAATCACCCTTCATTGCTATTGGCTGATCTAGTTCTGCACAAAACATGGCTGATAAGACGTAGGTCATGTTCACATGGAAGTTGCTTAGTCCAGGCATTTCTTCTATCTTTCGTTCAATTTGATACACAAATTGATCCATCTATGCTTGTGCATCCTTGGTTAGCATCAACTCAGGCACTTCTTCTTCTTCTGCTATACCAAAGTTCTGCAACTGTTTTAGGATTTCACAGGGAACATTCTCCAATAGAGGTGGAGGTATTCCTATCTCAAGGGAGATAGTCCCAAAACTGATAGGCTCTGGATTCCACCCTGGTGTAGGCATTATCACTACACTCTCTTGAGCTTTCATCAGCACTCTGTACTTCCTTGGGTGATGGTTTTGAGGTACATGATCTCCTTCACCCTTAGCTTTACTGTTAGCTCTCTCTATCTCTTTCTTACTCCTATATTTAAGTTGTATTCTTCCTCTTGGTGTGACCTTTTCAAATTTAACATTTCCAGAGGCTTCTGAAATGGTAGGGATTTTTAATGAGTTCATATAAGTCTTATGCTGCCTTTGAACCCTCCTTATCATAAATGCCCTCATCTCTCTAATATATCTCCCATCTTTCCCAACTATGTACCACTTTTGACCGAGTCGGGTTGAATCTTGCTTAGTGACTGGGGAAATTGGGTTCATGGTTCTCTTTCACCATCTTTGCCTTACACTGTTATGATAACTTGGCTGAGGAGGTTTCACATCCACCCATCTTGGCATTTTGGCTTCCTTATCTTCAACTTCCTCAGAGGATTCATAGTTTCTAAACACCTTAGATAAGCCATTGGGCTCTGAATCTCATCCCAACCTTTGGAACACATTCTTGGAGGTATCTTCAGCAACCTAAATAATACTTCTGCAGGCTTCTAACTAATTCCAGATCGAGGATGGCGCCCGATGCTGGCACCTCTAGCTCACATTCACACTGACACTTGCTGCATAACACTCATTTGACTACAGCTGCTTAGGGTCTGTCTAGCAACCTTCTAACAACTTTTGATGGCCTAACAACTTACCTTCTTTTTCCCTTCTTATCCCAAGTAGCCTTTGTTTTTCCTTTCTCAACCCAGTTAAGGTTGATCATGTTGATTGAGGCTTCAGGGAATGGATTTGTGTCAATCATCATATTAGCTTGAGGTTTCTCCAATAACAATTTTCCTTGGACTACGAAATCTTGGATCCAATCCTTGAACTGCACACAATTACCTATGGAATGGTTGAAGGTATAATGAAGCTTGCAGTACTTCTTCCCTCTAAGTTCTTCTGGTTTGGGCATCTTATTGGTGATGTTGGGTAAGATCACCCTAGCCCTCATTAGCTCTTCATATATGTCAGCTGCCTTGGTTAGATCAAAAGAATACGCTTGGTACTTTAGGGGTTTCATAGGCACAAAACCTCCATCATTCATCACGATCTTCTGGTCATTGACAGGTTGGACCAATCCCTTCACCATTAAAGGTTTGAAAGGAATGGTCATCTCTCCTCCACATAACTCAATCCCTTATCCCAAACTGCTATCATTTTCTTCCGGCTCTAAGCCTTCAAATTCTAACTGGTGTATTAGGGCTTTGTTCTTGTAGAAAGAAGGCACTTTAAATGAGTGTTCCACCTGATGTTCCTCAGTCAACAACTTTTCATACTTAATAGCTACAATCACCAACTTCTGAAGTTCATTAAACTGCACATCATAAAACTTTTTTTTTCAATGATAGCCTTAAAGCCTTCTGGGCAATGGCTATGAGCTGAGCATGATTAATTGGGAACTGGCACCTCATCTTTGTTCTTCTAAACCTCATCATGAAATCCTCCGTAGAATCATGTTCATACTATTTTACCTCCACCAGATCATTAATGGTCATCTCTAGTTCCACCTTATATAACTGATCATGGAAGGCCATCTTCATTTGCTTTCAGTTGGCAATAGAGTTAGGGGTAACAGAAAATACCACTATGAGGCATCGCCTACCAATGAATTTCCAAACAGTCTTAACTTGTAGTTGGGGTTGTCCTCGAATGCTACACAATAGTTCGAAAACTTGAAAATGTGGTCTCTGGAAGACACATTACAATCTTCCCCACTAAAGGTTGGGAATGCGGGCATCTTGAAGTTGAAGGGAAACAGGTTATGCTTATTAATTTATTCAAGGTAGGGCTTCTGGCATGTTATTCTGAACATTGCGCGAGCCTATGGCTGAGCATTCTGGACCACAATCATTCCTAGCTATACCAACTCATTTCTGAGTTGTTGGTTAGCCATGTTGTTGTGTGGGGTGTAAGAAGTTCCCCACTTCGGGGCTACGCTCATTGCCCGAGAAGGCTTCCCTCTATGGTTCTGGCTACCTCCACCTAGCTTATTCTCTCTTGTTAGCCAATTGTGAGGGCCTACAAGGGAGGGGTTTGCCTGCAACTATGGGTAAACTTTTTTTGCCGATCTCTCCCACTTGATGGGTCATCTCAAACTTCCTTCTTTCTTGCCCGATCTACCTCCTGCTATCTAGTAGGAATAGTAAAGGGTAGGGCAAACTAGTATCTTGGATCTCCTCTTCTTCTGGTCTACTGGTTTCAGCATTCTCCTTCTTCTTTCCTTTATCCTTCATTTCCACAAGTAAAGGGAACAAAGGAAGCATTGGTTCCTTCTCTGGACTTACTTCTCTAGTTAATTCCCTGGCATAGCCATCCCTTGGTGTAGAATACTCCAACTCCAACTCTAGCTTCTTTGCAGAGTTTCTATTAAGGAACAAAGTCTGCTAACCTCTCATCTAGTCTCCAAAGTGATATTGTCCATACATCTTAACACTTGCACCATAGTAGCTTGCAAGCCTTCATTAGTGACTTTTCCACCTTACTTCTCAAAAGAAGTCGGGCTCTCCAAAATCACAAAGCCTCGTAGTGAAGGAAAATCTTTCGGGTGATCTGTTATGTTTGCTTCTATCAAGGGTCCCACCGAGCGTGCCAATTCTATGTTTGGGCAGGATTTTTGGATCTGGTCCTTTGCACAGCTCCCTAGGGAAATGGTACTTTCTTGCTTGTCATGCAAGATCTTGCAATTTGGTGTACTGCAAGACTAGTTTATAGTTAGTTTGAAAGGTGTCTTTGTGGAGCCTTTAGTGTAGGCCTTGAGGCTCATAATCAAAACTAACAAGGATCTGAGCATGCCATTGTTATCTTTGTATAACAGACTGTTGACTGGGTGTGAATTAAGTCAATTACTTCCACCTCAAATTACTTAGACTTCTTGTTTATCAAAGGATTGTCACAGATGGGTTAAATCTGCATTATGTTCTTTTCTTGCCTTTTAAACAAGGACTTTTAATTCATTACATTGTATGTCCAAAATGAAGGGAGTTGAGGGCCCTTTTGTTCATTTCCTCGATCAAAGTTTACTTTAATGAAAACAGGCTTATTAACTTAATCAGATTCAAATGCAGATGAAACTCTTAAGTAAAAAGCAATCGAAAATGATTGAATACATGAAGGAAAATGCATTAAACGACATATCTACTACAAATAAATACAAACAAATGAGATTCGGGCAAGATTTAACCTTGTCGGGCAAGGTCGAACTTCTTGCAACCACTTCTCTTTTGTGTTTATAGAGGTTTGTTTACTGAGAGGGATGAAAAGTAAATGGGTTTTACTAGAAGGAATCGATACTACAACACTGGTTACGAACTTGTTTAAGAACAAAGTTTGGATATCTTTTGATTAATTGGTTGAGTGTCCTTGTCTCTCGTGTCCCTTTCTGCTTTTATAGACAATTTGGCTTGACTCTTCAAGCCTTGCCTTCAGCTAGTAACTTTCGGAGGGCAATGAGTCATCACTAATTTACTTTTCATGCCCTTAAAAAGTGCTTTTTGGTTGGTGGTGAGGCGTTCTCTGTTGCCCATCACTTCAATCATTGGCATATGGCCTATACCCTTATTGAAAATAGCTTACATTCATCTCGGGCCTATCGACTAGGCTTGGGCAAGTCTTCATTTGTTTTTGCATCTCTAATCTTCCATTATCAACAAGCCCAATGTTAAATATAAACCCAAATAGAAGTAACCATCTGAGGCCCCCTTGTAGATGAACTGTTGTCTGACCCTTGATACTTTAGGTTATAACAAAGCTTGGCTTATGCACAATTAGCAGCAGCTCTTGCTAAAAAACCAATGTGGCTCTTCCTTTATTTGACATTTGTCCAATTGGCTTTTTTTTAGTACAGCGATATTTTTACACCATAAGAGGGGAGTTCAGCTAAGCCACACAATGGGCAGCTTAATTTGGTATCGAATTCACCATCCACTAGATTCGAACCTAAGACCTCTCACTTCTAAGTGAAGAAGAACACCACGAGACCGTAGTTCTAAGCGAGATTCGAACCTAAGATCTCTCACTTCTAATTGGCTTGTTAAACTAAGTAATTATTGATAGGTGTCAAACTAAGAAGGAGCTACATAGGCTATTAGCACGAGATGTTGCTAATTGTGCAGCAGCCAAGCTTTGTTCAAGTAAGAGAATGATTACCCTTTTTTATTTTATGATGTAACACGCTTTCGATGGGAAAGTTTATTACTTGGGGTGCAAGTTTGTTCTTTCTTGGCTTGCAAGACTTTCTCTCTTCAAAATTATCTCTTTTTATTTAAAACTTATCGCATGCCTTTATCATGCTCATGAAGAACATTCATAACCTAATTCTTTGTGATCCATTAATTCCATGTTCACTTGGCTTCAATCCCTTGGGATTTGAAAATTCCTCATCCCAACATTTGCCTTAGACAATTCACAAATAAGTCTCTCTAACTCTTTTTCATGTTAAATATATTTAAAGCACCATTTTATTGAAGAAAAAAAAATGTATTGTTGATAGGCAGCAAATGGTGGACTGCCATGGTGGATAAAATATTGCTCTTTTTTCGACTTTGACTTGAGTTAACCCCTTTCCCTCTCTTTAGCATAGTTTAGAGTCGTAAACAATAATATCGTTTGTAACAAAAAAAAGTGTTGATAAATGTTATTTTTACACCCCTGAAGAAGGAGAATACGAACTAAAATGGATAGGGAAATTACGTCTGCTCTAACCAATATGGCAAGTTAAGCAATGACATTACACTTAAGTATACTATTAATTTCCACTCATGCTATGCATGTGCTTAGGAGGATTTTTTTTTATTTTTTCAAATGGAGTTTTTAGAGGGACTTATTGTAGTAAACAATAAAGAGAAAAAGTAGAAAGTAGGAGAGTGAATGTGGGATAAAATTAAAATGAAATTATTAAAATACCCAAGACTTTTGAAACAAATACCAAAACCCCTTAGCATTTCAAGGCTATAATCGTCATTTTCAACTATCTTTAATTGATAAAGAGGCTATACATTGATATGAAAACAAGCAGGCAATCTATTAGCAACATATAATAGAGTGTCTGCTTATATGAAAACGCGCACGCGCACATGTAGAATAATTGGAGAAAACCAACACCCTATGTGCGTGCGTGCCTGCGTGCTTTTGCATGGGCATGCATATAATGATAGTGGATAGAAAAACTATAAAACGATCGCAACCCAAATGGATACAACCCATTCTATAATGGCCCAATATCAAATGCTTGAATGTTGCTTGACCATTGGTGATGTTTTTAAAATTGTTTGTTGTTTTTGTTATCTATCTTATTAGTTTGGCATTGTATTAAATGTTTTTTTATTATTATTTACAAGATTTAAAGGGGTGTAGCCAATTTGGATTTTGGAGGATTTTAATAGACTTTTTGTAAGTAGCAGATTTCAAAACATTTTAATAGACTCTACAATCTTATATAAATTTTGGCATATTTATATGGATTTCTGTGATAGATTCCTATGGATTTGTATGAACTTTTCCATGGATTTCTATGTTCTTTTATGGATTTCTCATTTGAATTGAGGTATAATTTTGTGTTCATGTGGGCTTATTTCAACCGAACTAGGGCTTAACTCGAATGATGCAGCCTTGGTCCGTTAATATTTATTTCAGTAGTGAGGAGAATAGCTTGTTTTGTGAGATTAACCATTACTCGTATGAAGTACTTTAGTTTGAGTGGCAGTTGAGACAATTACGACCAGCAAAGAACAGACCATAAGCATGTCAGAGAAAAATGGCTGATGAAAACATTGAAGAAAATGATAATAGAGAACAATTTTATTGGCTCAAAATTACTTCAACATATACGTTTTATGGCAACGAAATTTCAATACGTGATTTAAAAAAAAATCGTTTGTTGGTCATGATTGATAGGAAACATATGACACTGTGCACAACCTTTCCATGAGCACAAGGGCTTTTGCAGCTTCAACCATTGGCACAACTACGCAATCAAGCTGCGGAGATTGCTCCAGCGGAAACACTAGCAAGCTGCTGGTATAAATCACAGAAAGCAAAATAATTTGCAAATACAAGGACTCTCAGTTTGCTAGTGTCGGATAACGATAGGATTTGCCTTGTAAAACCATTATAATTAGTCTTCCTCATGGTTGTATAGTTTCTGAATTTACATTCTTGGAAGTAATTTATCTGATCAAAACTTTGTCTGTGAACAAAGGACACCGCAATTTTTGTGGAAAAATAACCATCCGATGAGAAAGAATATGGAGGGTAGGGTCCAACAGCAGCCATGGCCCATGGCTGCTATGCATCATGCATAGCATAGAAAGGAAAGGAACAAGTAGGGCGCCATGAAACAGAGAAATTAAATTGTGAGAAAAGATTGAATAGAACTTTAAGGGGCGGATATGAGGTTCTTTATAACCTTTGTTATGCATAAAATTCACTCTCAAATCCTACAAAATCTCTTACTTAATGAAATCTTTCAAAATCTTGACATTTTGAATATCTACATATTTGTATGCACTCTTTAGAGCATCTCCAAATGAGATATCAAAACTGCCACGTAGACATACAACAATAAAAATGGCAGCAAACTCTCTCCAACTGAGCTTTCAATTTCTTAAGTAGAGCTAAGTCAATTGAAGGGAAAGTTTTTTGTTGTCAAATTTGACCGCATATGTCAAATTTATTAAATAATTTTTTAATAGATTAATATATTATATAATAAATATTATTGTGTTTTTCAAGTATTTGATTATTTGTCTCAATTATTGGACCCTACAAAAAGATAAAAAAAAATTAAATGACATTATTATTTAACATATCGGGTGGAGCACAATATTGTACAAAATGTCAAATTGCCACATAAGTCATCAAATATCATTTTAATGTTTAAAATTTGACACCTCACTTGGAGATGCTCTTAAAATCTTAATTGATTGCCTGGATTTAGATGCATTCTTTTAAATCCTGTTAAATCCTACCTTGACTACACCATTATTTTGAAGTCTTCTAAAATTGTTTTTTTTTTAAATCCTAATTGACTACACCATGTTCTAAATACTTTTAAACCCTTTAAAATCTTAATTTGATTACACCTCCTTTAGTTCATGCCAATTCAAAACAATCCGCCAAACAAACAAGACATTGGAGATTCGTTCTTAGCCTAAATTACAAATATCCACAAACAACTTGCCTAACCAAGATTGCAACTTTTTTCTTTTGTTGAGAAATGATAAAAAGACTTTCTCAAAGTAAGCTTTCTGTCATTTTACAGTTTAATATTAATTCACGTGTCAATACTATTAAATATTATGTACATAAAATGATAAAGAATCCACGAAAAGTTTTACTATTTTTCTATTTCTTTTATTTGATATCCAACTTTAAGATAGAGCCATTCAATACATATTGGGGAATCTGTGGGGCCACATTTTCTCATTTCTGAATTTATTGACAAAAAAGAAAAAAAAAATAGTCCCGAGTTTTTTCTTTTCATAGATCCGATTTATTTTCCACAAAAAAATATATAATATTTCTTATCACCATTTGAATCTAAAGTCAGAAATATCAATCTCTCTCCCGGTGAATCGAAATCGAAAACATGCAGATTTTTGTGAAAACCCTAACCGGGAAGACCATCACACTCGAGGTTGAGAGCAGCGACACCATCGACAATGTTAAAGCCAAGATCCAGGTACTCTATCTCACTCTCTCTAATTTCAGTTTTCATCTTGTATATTTATTTGCCCTATTAAGGAACGTCCATAATTTTAGGGTTTCGATTTCTGGTCATGGGGTTTTGTTTGTTAAGATTTTGTAATTTGCCTGGATTAGTATTTTGTTTTATGAAAAGAGGAGCATTTAGGAGCTGTACTCTGTTGGAACAATTTTGTAGCTAGGGTTAGGGTTTCTGATTTCAGCTACTGATGCACTGGGTTTTTTTGGGGTTAAAATTTATTGATCTTACCTCAGTTTTTTCAGCTTTATCCTTATTAGAAGGGAAATTTACAATCGAAAATTTCGCCATGCCGGCCCTTTTGGGAAATAACTGTGTAAACTAATTTCTGTGGCAGACTGGCAATCAATTCCATCCAATGGGTTGAGGAGTTCTTATTTATTTGTGCTTGGTCTTCCGCCACCCCCCCCCCCCCCCCCCCCAATATTTCTACTCATTGATTGGTGAATTGGGTTGGGGACAAATGAATTTCAGTTTTCCAGGTTTCTTTTTGTTACTTTTCTTTTAATTTTGTCACATAAAATTTTTCAATCCCAATTGTATGATTAAGCCGTTTATGAGATTGTTTATGTAGGGGTTAGTGTGACTGGAGCAGGGCAGTGAAATTTAATTTACCGATGCTACAAAGAAAATATTATTATCTATCAAAAAACCTTTTCATCATGACAAGTTTTAGATTATTAATTATTTGTTTTCACGGAATTGTGGAAAAATACCTTGGTCACATAGACAGATCAGTGGCAATTTTGAAGGCAATTCACATGTTAGAGTCATTATGTTTCTGTCCTTAATACGTTTCATTTGTGCGCATTAAGGTAGTTACATTTTTTGCTATGGGATTGCATGGTAACTTGGATATGTTTGTTTTCAGGATAAGGAAGGCATCCCTCCTGATCAACAGAGATTGATTTTTGCCGGTAAGCAATTGGAAGATGGTCGAACTCTTGCAGATTATAACATCCAGAAGGAGTCAACGCTTCACCTGGTTTTGAGGCTGAGAGGAGGAACTATGATTAAGGTGAAGACTCTTACTGGGAAAGAAATTGAGATTGATATTGAACCAAATGATACCATTGACCGGATCAAGGAAAGGGTTGAGGAGAAAGAGGGAATTCCTCCAGTGCAACAAAGGTATATTTTCTTCTTGTTATAATATTCAATCCAACTAAAATAATACGTTATTGTAACTCAAGTTACTTCTGATTGATTATGTATATCTGCATCAATATTATCAAACGCTAATTGTTTGAATTCTTTTTTTCTCATGCATTGTTTCTCATAAATATAATTAACATTTTGATTTTCTTCCCGTGTATGAATAAAAATATGATGTACTGAAATTATTACTTTTACCTTGTCCTATCTGCTCTTGCTCTCAAATTGGGCAGCAAGTAATGTCCGTTCTAGCCTCATTTTTGTCCTGTAACAATGTTGGAAGTTGTGCTGGTTCGCTATTCACTTTAAAATGCTCTCATTCATGATTTCAGTGTTCCATAGCACTTACAGTTGATCATCTTCTGAGATTGTTCAGAATAATAGGTTCATCATGTTATTGTTGACTTTTGTTTCTATTCCTATTTGGGATGTTTTGGCTGCTTCTGCATTTTATTTGAACTGGTTGTTTGTCGGTGGGATTGGACTAGTGTTTTGACGACAGATAGTACCCAATAATTATTGTTCTGTATATATACATCTGAAAACTTCAAAATAAAATTTGGATTTGAATTGGATTGCTTTCTAGTTTTGAAGTCTTGTATAGCTCTTAGCTAATGGGAATAATCTTATTAAGCAGCATCTGCCGCATTATTTTAGATCTGTTCATTACACTCCAGTTAACATATTGTTTCAGCACAGGTTGAGTGGTATGCTTACTAAACAATTCAGGAAATGTTTTTCATTTTAATGCGTTTTTGGATATTTGGTCATTTTTTAGGTTCTTTAGTTTCTTTCACATGTAGTACTGGCCAATTTTTTTTTTTTTTTTTTTTGTAGGCTTATCTATGCTGGCAAGCAGCTCGGGGACGACAAGACAGCTAAAGACTACAACATTGAAGGGGGCTCTGTTCTTCATCTGGTGCTTGCACTACGAGGTGGTAGCCTATAAATAGTAGTTTTCGGTTTGGGAAAACTCTTTTGTTCAGGCATTATCGAGTGTTGATGCCTTAATAAATGAGTTGCATGTTATTTGTTGATAAATGCAAATACATGGCAGAAAGCCTGTTCTAAGTTGGTTACTCTGGACATAAGTATTTATGTTACATATATTTGCCTCTCTGTGTGTCTGAATTTGACATTCTTTGTTTAGGGTTTAGAACTTTAGATTCTATTCACATAATTTTTTTGGAAAATTTGGAATGTGATGATTCTATTTTCTTTTCCTAGTCTTATAGGCTTCTATGTTCCCTCTCCCAAAGAGAGATCGAAGGAAGCTTCAATTTATAGGCGTATGGAGACCCTGAACCTTGTTCTTTGACTAGTAACATGGTTGTCTGGGTTCCGTGACATCAATTGATTCAAACCTGGCTTTTCATGAATATTGAACTCGTCCACTAGATTTAGAGCGTTCAATAATTCTCCCTTGAGTACAATAAGCTCCCCCAATAGCGAATAGTCCTTTCTTTTTTGGGGGAGCTAATAATAGAGAGCCTTGTGTGTTCAACCTTGATCACACACTCAAGAATAGGAGGCAATAATAAAGTGCTTTGTGTGTTCAAATAGAATTATTGAGGTAAACCTTTGAAAGGTAAACCTCAAGCAACTCTTTTAGGACATCAGAGTAAGTAGAAGCACTTTTAGGCAAAGCACTATTAGGCGTTGGGAAGGATCTCTTTCTGATGATCTTTTCATCTAAAATGTACTTCAGCCTATGGTGTTGTGTCGCTTGCTCCTCGACGGGTGTCCAAGGGGACTTTTGGAGGAGGTTCCCTCTCTACTCAAAGGAGACGGAATCATTAGCCCGGGACTTCTTGCTGTTGTTCTTGGAGAAAAATTGGCTTGCTCCAGAACCCGGGACTGAAGCTCCAAAGGATAGTCCCTCATGCAACCAATTCGCGGTCCAGCTCCTGTTGTCCACCTGCTTGTTAAATGCTGAGCCAACTGGTATGACTTCATTCCCTTGTGTGAATCAATCCTCTGCATGATCTTCTCCTTTGGCACTGGCTTTTCATCTTCTTCGAATTGGTCTTCTTCGAACAAGTTCAGTTTAGGGACCATGAAGTCTTCTTCTGTTAAGATTGATTCTTCAGCTGTTTCATAACCATCGTCATCCGAGGCAGAATCTATGAAATATTCGCGACAGGTGATTGGTATTCCGTCCTTCAAAATGTCAAACGCATCGTTCCTTTGTGGTATATCGAGTTTGCCTATCTTTGAGCAGAATCTTTCGGTTAATCTAGACAGAATAGGGTTGGGATTTTCCGCAGAATTAGGCTCCTCATTTCTTGATTCATTGTTATGTTGCCCTGTGCCTTCGGTTTTTGTTGTTGTGGTTTCTTTTGGTTTTCGTGGGCTAATTCGGATGTTGCTGATCTTTTTGGTGAAACCTCCATCTTCTTCGTCAGCTGGGGTTTGCTGTAAATTGAAAGAGAATACTTCTTTATTCTTTAGTGAATGTCATATACTGCTACATAAAACATCATCTTCTGAAATTGACAAATTGTAGAAGGTAATTTCTTGAACTAAAACAATCAAAGTTTGCTGGGTGTATATACCTGAACATTTGTGAGATCTACGTCGTGTTCCAAAAGGAACATCATAAATTCCTGAAAGTTTTCTTCTGTGGGGAGATAATGCCCGCTGTGAGGCCAAACTGACTGTTGATATAAACCAGAAAAGGAAAAGGAAACGATAAGTATTGTGTTAAACATCGTCATAACAGTACATAAAGGATCGATCTTTTATATACCTTAAGAATTCCTTGTTCCACTACTAATCTTCCAGCCGAAAGTGTTGCTCCGCCTGCCAAGAAGCTCGAATGTTGAAACGTCCCCTTGCTCTTCTGTCCAACATACAATGTCTTGGTTGTGCTAAGCACAAATATCCACTTTGTGCCTTTAGGTTCTGATGTGTCAAGAAAGTTTCCACTCTGCTTGTACACGAACTTCCCATCCTGCACTACAACTTCGTAAGTCTCTCGTTCGATCTGCAAAATGAAGCAACCGTTATCAGTAATTTCGTTCTCTATGAAAGTTTAGGGTTAGATTGAAACTTTGGTGAACACCGAGAACATGAACGAAAAATCATGATGAAAGTTGAGGCTCACCGGGCCAAGATACTTGATGCATTGTGTTTGAAGCTTCGACCTAGGGCATACTTCATGGCTGACTTCTCTTCCATCTCCTATATCGAGCCTGCATTAAGAAATAAACTTTCGTAATCACGAAATAGGTGCTATACAATGTTCTTGGCTGTAATCATTGTATGATGTCCCAAATTTACTTACCAATAGAAGAAGGGTTCTTTACTTTCGCAATGGAGCCATCTGGCGTAGTAAAAGTGAAGATTGTGGCCATAGCGATGTCGAGGATCAATCTGTTAGGAGGAAGGAATACGAGTGAGAATTCAATCTGTAAAGAAAACTTTGTACATTGACTCCAAGTATGGAACTTACTGCCTCAAGCCAATGCTGCAAAGCAAGTTTACGTGCTTTTTTATCCTTCGACAAACCTTTTCCCACCTTCAAAAGAGTTGCAGCAGAAATTAGAACCATAACTTAGCAGTACACAATGCATGGTCACACAGCTTTAAAACAGACTTACCTTTGCAGCTTTAGTTCTTGCCCGAGACCACCGAGAAACAGCTGTCTCAGGTTTCTGAATGTCGAAAAATGATATAGAGCTCCGCCTTAGTTCAGCAAAATCGAGCACCTTCCACCTACAAAGTGAGCCACCAAAATATAAATCTAACAGCACCATGAAGTAGGCATAAAAAAATGGATGGCACAGTTGTTCAAATTGCAAGCATACACGAATCAATGCATACCATCTCTGCTCCACAAGAATTGCACAATCCGCAAGCTGTCTTCTCGTGCGAAAACTCTTATAAACTTTCTGCAGCCTCAATGCAGCCTGGTATCTGGGCTCCTTGAACGAGTTCTCGGATGTCTGCTGTTTCTCTCCAATACCGCTTTCTGCTCTAGCATACACATTGTTTTCCACATCCCCGGAAGGTGAGTTTGCTGAAACGGCATCTAATTCCATCTCTTTAAAGCTAATTGGTTCTTCAAAGTTCATATTTCCTGAACCAGGTGACTTCATTGTTGCGGTTGGTTCCGAATCACAGCAGGTGTTGGAGCTCAATGACTGCAGTGGCTTCCTCTCTTCTTCTTTCCTATGACTAACTGGACTTACAAGAACAGCCCCACAATGGCTATCCATATCATCAAAATCTGCAAGTGGGCAGGACACTGGAAACCCCATTGACCACCAAGGAATTTAAATAAATAAATTTACCACAAATAACCAAGATCTATAACAACAAGATCTATGGGGTCTCTATAACTGCAAAAAATGAACAAAATGTACAAAATTAGTTATGAAAATGTTCATAGTATTCACGAAAGACATCGTAATTAGTAATATTATGGCTCGTTTTGTTTCCAAAATTAGATTGGATAACTCAAATAATTCGAGATATGGTGAAGGCATAGGCGAATGATTTTCATTTTGACGGAATTAGAAGGGACTAGAAATAAATGAAACTTATCGCTTCTAATAATGTTATTTGTGGCGATTAGAAAATATAAGTGTCCTTTATGAGTAATTAATCTTCTACCTTCTTGTTCCGTCCTTCAACATACCTTGAATATAGCAAGTTATACAGCTCAATGAGCACCAAATGAGCCCTTACTGTTCAAACATTTAGGAATGGAGTTCTACCATTCTATGCATACATGGATGGAGATATCCATGTCCTCCCCATTCCTGCTTTTCTACAAGAAATCTAAACATTGTTCCTCAAAAGCTGTTTTTGCAACCTCCATGCAAATAGCAAAAAGCAGGCTTTAAATCCAACAAAAACAACCAATTCCTCAAATGCCTTAAATGCAAGTACTAAAATATATCACTCCCATTGCAATTTTCAAAAAACAAATTAAGAATTACTCAAGAGAGCATTTTGATACATTCATAAAAACAAAAGTCTGATAATTGGTGGCAAATTAAACACAAAAATAGGGGGGGGAAACAACTAAAAAAGATTAAATGAAGGGTACACAATAAGTGTTTACCTTAATCAGAGACAGAATCAAAAGGAGAGATGGCACTGGTTTAAGACAAAGATTGAGGTGAGATAAACAAAGAAGGGTAGAGAGAGAGAGAGAGAGAGAGAGAGAGAGAGAGAGGGAGAAAGAAGAAATGGGCATGCAAATGGGGGGATTGGCAGGTAATGATGAAAGAGAGAGCGGGCAATGTGGGTAGTTGAAAGTTGATAGGGTTTCTATTTTATTAAGCTAATTCAGAGCTTAATTTACCTAGTTTTTCTTCTCTGTTTCTGGCTTAACACAGCACCTATACGTTGGCTACATGCTATTCTTGCAATGCAACCTTTATATATAGAAAGCTTGGAGTTAGAGAGAGAGAGAGAGTTTCGAGAGATAGAGGGAGTCAGTAACAATTGAAGTATGTTGTCCACACACATGGTATTGGCCACATGAGAAAGCTCACCTACTTATGATATATTTAAGGCAAATAACATATTCACAATTGGATTTGATCAAGAAAATGAATGGTTCCAATTATTAAATTTGTACGGTGAAAATGCATTAAATGCAAGGGACTAACAAGGTGGTGCACCACATAGGGTGGATGCAAGTATTGTCCCATGTTTAAGCACACCTTCACATAACTAGATTGGCTAGAGCACATGTGTTTTTTTTATGCATTCAAATTCAAATCTATTTTCAGTAATTTAATTAGATTAGTTTCAAGATTTCATAGGGACGATTGGTGTACCACTGCTAACCACATCCCCCTCTGCTTCTTTGGTAAAACGGAAAGGTGCACACGCCACACGTTTTAGAGGATAATTAAGTAACTTTCTTGTTTAGGGTTTGAAACCTTTTGTTATTAATAACTAAAACTAAATTCTGTTATAATATGAGTTATCATTTACCAAAAGCTAACTAATCTCAGTTTAGTAATGCAATTAGTTGTGGATGTTAAAAATTTCCACATTTCTTTTATTTGATTTTGCATGTGTGGATTTTGATTTTATTGTTAATATTAAGGGAATTTTAGTCTATACTGGCAGAAGATTAGAATTAGAGATTGATAAAATATAAAAATTATGGGGTTGTGTAATTTTTCAATACAATGGTCTTGCGGTTGAAGCTAAAATAAATCACATGTAAAAAAGAATATCATTATATTATAGTAATTTAGTAATAATGAATATCTCTGAATTTGGCTAAATATTTGGGGTCACTTTTTGTTGGAGGGAAGCTTCTCTGGCGGTACTTCTTATTCGACAAAAGTCTCTGCTGGATTTTGAGCCGGAATATGAGATGTTTGACTCAACAAATATATTATCCTTCCCGATATGCAAAAGCTGCTCCCACTCTCTAAAATGATCTGTCGAGTTGACCAGCACATTCTTTTGGAATTTAATTTATTTTTGTACAGAGTGGATCAAAATTTCCATAACAATAATCATTTATCTCATTCATGTAAGTCAAACATTCCCGGATAATTTTAGTTTACTTTCTCCGCTGCATGCTAATTAACCACTCTAATCTTCTTTTGGTCACTTTAACCAAATCTAATCAAGCTGCAAACACGATCCACATGATTCATGCAATTCCTTTTGAATTGTATATAGATACTCTTACACCTAATACAGATTAACCTTTCGAATTAACTAGTTTGACACATTAACCGTCCAAACCTTTGTCCCATCTTTTTCTTTACTCACAAAATTCGAGTGGTTGAGATAGATTATTGATGTGGTCCAATTCTGAATTCTAAAGTTTATTGTTTTTTTTTATACAACAGTGAATTGCTCTGGTAATTATGGTATTTATGTACAAACTACTACGTTTTAGATTTAAATCTAACTTGAAATAAATTAAAAAGAAAATACCCTTTCATTAATTAATTATCTACGTAAGTCATGCATGCACATATGCATGGAAACTTCTTTGGTAATATAATATAATAAGCGTAGTGATAGTGTGTAAAGTAGTTAATCGGACGCAAGAAGCTCCATGGGAAGTCCTTTGCTTAATAATTATATGTAAAAGAATATGTCGAGAAATCCAACATGTCAAATATAATGTTGGATTTTATACCATGCAAATTTTTTTTTTTTACGGTAAAAAGGAATTCATTTCATAACAAACCAAAACATAGAAATTATAGCAGGTGAAGAAGGCTTCTAAAAGGACCTCAACCGAGTAAACCCAGTGGGACAAACCCCGACCAAGGAACAAGAAGCCAACCTGCCAATTACATCATACCCCAATCCCAGACTCATCCTCAATTCATTGCATTAACCACGGAGGACCCGTGTCTACCCATAATGATAAAACCCGACAATGTTTGGTGCAACATGTGCCTCAGGATGCAAATTAAAACGAGCTAATCGATGAGCGACATTGTTTGCATCCCGAGGCACATGCTGCACCACCACCTGATTAGCCAGTAGCAAAGGCCGAATTGTCTCAACATAAACCCCCTTCGCAGCCAAGCCGACATCATCTTGAGTGAGTAGATGGATTTGCTCATGTAACTGAGTTTAAGTGAGTGAGTATAAATTTAGTCCAAGTGGCGGAGATTGATTTGCTCATGTAACCAAGTTTTAATTTTAGTAGCGTTATTGTTCAATAAATATTTGATACATGTTCAAAAAGTGCACTACGTCATATGAAAAATGGAGACTACGTAGTGAAACAACAACATGAAAGAATCTATTCAAGTGGTGAGTGCATATAACGAGATAAGTTAGAATTAAGCGGGTCAATGATTCAATTCTCATCTATCGTAACCTAAAAAATATTGTCAATCACGCAGATACCACACATTCATACATGACCTACATTAGCAAAATACTTCTGATCCGAGTAGCAAATACTTAAAGATGCACCTAAATGTAGGTCATTTGATTCAAGATTTGGTTGTGGAGTGGTCGATCCAACATGTGAAACGTTGTTACATTTCTCACTGTAAGTAAAACGTACGAGACTGCAGAAGAACACGTTAAGCATTTAATTTTCCGGCAAAAGTTAAGTTTTAGCAATAAATTGTGCCATTGTTTTTTGGCTCACTTCATAAATGTAAAATGGGTCACCGCCACTGTTTTGACAGTGTGGTTGTAACTACCCTTCACTTGAGTATTATTCTCTATTTCTTTTCTCCGTACAATTGATTTTATTTTTTCACTAATACAATAATATATTTACATTTAATTTGTGTTAAGCCGCACAACGGAGTGCGAGTTCAAGTCCAGTGGGAATGAAGATCTACATGAGATAAGAGTGATGATTGGAGATCAAGAGGTACTAAAAAGGGAGCACTTTCATTATTTTGGATCTATCTAGCAAAAGAACGGATGATTGAATGGAAATCTCAACCATAGAATAAAAGCTGGATGAATGAAATGGAAGAGTGCATCGGATATGTAGTGCAGCCGACGTATGCCACTAAAGTTTAAATGAAAATTTTATAGGACGGCAGTAAGATCACCAATGCATTATGACACAGAATGTTGGCCGGTCAAGCATCAACATGTGCAAAAAATGAGTGTGAGGAAATGAGAATGCTTTGTTAGATGTGTAGGCATACGAGAAATGACAAGATTAAGAACGATGATATTCAAGGTAACGTAAGAGTGACCTCAATTGAAGAAAATATGAGAGAAGTTCGATTAAGGTGATTTGGAAATGTAAAAATGTGAGGACAAATCCCAGATCGGTGATGGACAAACCATGCAATGGCTTAAAAGTAAGTCGTGCTATATTTCATATTGTCAATTGATTTTATGATAAAACCTCAATTTTTCTCACATGTGAGCAGATGTACAAATACTCGGATTAGAAAATTCAACTAAGAAGTTATCATCTCTAAATATTTAATTTAGTGAGTGTGAAATCACGTCGCATTTACATATTTTGCACCATCACCGTACGGCCTACTAGATGAGTAGGATTTGTTTAGATTAAGATTAGATTCGATTGTACGACCAACAGCTATCGCTGCGGGCTCTGTAGCTTTCTGCGAAAGTGCTTTCCATATTCCGACTGAATCGAATGACCACCGAAGAATCTCCGACACGTTTTTTTGTTTGGATCAAGTTGTCCAACGCGTTTTGTATTTGTAAAGCACCGACAATATACACTCTTCGCAAACAACTCACACATTCCCTAGCCCGTATGTATAGTATTTGATACGGAGATAAATAAGTAAAATTAAAAATAGAAAATCTAAACGGTTGTGTAATCAAATTTAACAGCTAAAATACGCGTAACATTAAATAATATATAGCATTGAAGCCACACTCACAAATTATATATTCTTGGAAAATTTCAAGAGAAAACTTGTAAAATGTTATTCAATGGTATTCTCTTCTCATCATTTGATTGTCTGTAAAATTTGACGCTAAAGAGTGTCAAATCTGGACTAAGCCACACAAAGGGCCAACCATAATAAATTAGATATCGAACTCGCAGTTTACATGATTCGAACTTAAAATCTTATGTTTACAAGCGGAGAAAGAAAAAATCGGACCATAGTACAATGTAACTTTACTACACTCAATTTTAGTCCAAAATAGTGGCACCGCTGTCGTTTTTCCTATATCTACAAGTTCAGAATTAAGTACTCTTAAATGCTTGATCAATATATTCTTTGTTGCACATCATACTACTTTTTTATATTTATCTATTCATCCAGGATATTAATGCATACACGCATTTTCCACAAGGAGTTAGCCAGTTTAGTGATTACATTTAATGTTGTTGATTGCCCAGAAAGCAAACTTTTAGTTCAGTTCTTTTCAAGTGGAAGACCATAAACCACAACGCTCAACGAACGCCCTAAATCTTGCGGCGTCTCTTAGTTCAGTTCTTTTAGTTCGGTTTGGTGTCCGTCCCCTCGAAGACATCACGCCAAACCTCAAGGACATCCGATAAAATGGTTCGGTGCACCAATTCTCAAGTTTACCGCATTCAAAATGTACTCAAATGTATTTAAAATTACACCAGCATCAGTTGTTCATGTGCACGTGATTTATATGAACCATTGATGTACGTATGTCCGGCAATGCATAGCTATATGCCCATTACCAAATTTGGCATGTCAAATAGTACAGCGTTAATAACAGAATTCTCACAGCTCAATTTATCTGTTACTTTTCCTTACCTATGAGATAAGAATTTGATACAAGAAAAATTTATCGCATACGGATTTATATAACATAGACTAGTTTCTTGTGCCAATATTTACAATTCGACAGGAATACAATTCAGAAAATACTGACCCGAGTTGCTAGATGAAAGGAAAAAGGAGATACTCGGCATAGAAGAGATTCCATATAAATCTGTAGTAGCTGGCAATTGCTTCCTGCAGAATATGCATTCGAACATATAATCAGATGACGAATTAAACACTCTCTGTCAAGTTCTTGGAATATGAAAGCATCATTACAAAATAGTCATGCTGAATTGGCGTACTCCAATTTGTAGCAGTTGATCATTAGACCAGTAAAATGTGCTACGCATGCAACACACGGTTTAGTATTTACCTTGGTGTAATTTGCTTGCTCGAGCACCCAAGTCTGAAAGAACGTAAGAATATGGTATGTAAGAGTTTAACATTAACCATAATTTCATTAAATGTTTGTTTATCTACGAAAGGCGCACAAGCTTCCATAAATGCCTAAGATACAGTGGTAATCAGAGATGAACCCTAAGATACGAACCTGGAAAACTAAACTCAGTGCCAAGATTGCATGCATGGGTATCATTAAGCTACGTCTGAATGCCTGCAGCACAAGCAATTCCAGGACTTGAAAATTTTTGGGTCGAAGGAAAAATACAGGAATTTCACAAACATAACTAGTCAAAGCTAATAACTTTCTGTCCAAGCGCAAGGACAGAGCAATCATCTAAAGGTAAACTTCAAAGGGATGCATACTCACCTCCGGCATTAAACTTGCTGCGAATATGGAACCAACATAATTTAGTAGCAGAAGCCCAGAACCAAGAAACGCAATGTTTCTAACTCCAAGTTTTGTTGCAAATGTTGATATTTCAAACCTGCAATCATACTAATTCAAATGAATATTTGATGGCATCTATAATATAAGGTTTCAAACATAAAATAGTGGCGTATTTGAATCTACAATTTTACGCAAGAAAAGTATTAATTGTGAATTCACGAATTCAGTGACTAACATCAAGTATGCTAATGCCTTTCCGCAAAATGGCACCTATCCAAGATTTAATGTGTGGTTTGTGTGTAAAATTAATCAGACAGAGAAAAAAACAAAAGGAAAAAGGAGTAACATTAAAACTAATAGCAAAAATTTGAAACTGTTTTTAACCATTGAAAAGTAAATTATATGGGGGGAAAAAAAGTATGCAGAGAAAGAATCAAATGAGATATCAGCAGCCAAGAAGTAATTAGCCCTACAACTCACTTGCGGTCCCCCTCTACATCCGGAAGGTCTTTTGTTATCGCAATAACCAAAGCAAACAATGTTACAAAAGTGGTGATAAAAGCAACGGCCGAGCTGCAGATAGAATGTGAATTTCAGCATTAGTATGTACACAGCTAAAATAATAGAAGCATATAGCACGATTCACAAGAAAATGCAAGATTAGAAGTAAATATCTTCAGTTGTTAGAGAAAGCTCGCTTGGTCGTTACTTTACAATCCTGTATTAGTCCAATCTAATTTTGGAATCATACCTGTACTAATGAGTCCAGATTTTCTGATTAAAGCCTTCTTGGTCATTACTTAGATAATAGTGAAATATGATTAGATACTAGAATTATTTCTTTTCCATTATAAGTTTTAGGGCGGAGTATTCAACAATTATGTTTATGAATTCATTTGGATGGTCTTCCGAAAGCTACCAATGTCATTTTTGACAAGACTAAAGGAACAACCATGTTTTTTCTGAAGAAAGATACGATATGTTATGGCAAAAAAGACAATAAAATAAGCAAAGTGAACAAGAAGTCCACAAATATCAAAAGCAGACAGCGATACGAATAGAGAAATCAAAACTAAGAAAACTCAAAGAGCTAACTAATAGCAGCTGTCCAATCAAGCCAAATATAAGAAAAGGGCAAATATCTAAAATCTGACTATACGGACGCCCATAGAGAAGACCAGGAACACCCATGTTTTTACACCATATACGATGCTATGGTTTTATCTATCTACATGACAAAACAGAATAGGGCAAGTAACACACCTCCACTCAAATTGAAGCCCAAGGGCAGCTCTAGTGGCATAATATACACCAAAATTGAGAAGGAAACCCCTTACCTGCAATAGTTATTTTGTTAATCTCTTGTGACATCCTACTGCTGGCAAAACATATGAAAAAATAATGTTTTACGCATATTTATACAAAAGATCATGGTAGCTATTTCCACAACGCCATAATAGCAATCACAAACATCCTAATCCTTTTAAAACTCTTTACTTTTCAGGCTCCTTTCTAGTAAGTTGTCCAATTCAGACCCATCAATTTTCAGACATTCATATTAGATCAAGCTATACTAATTCAGTAAGAGAGAGTGTTAGACTATCGTAAGCATTAGATGCTTCAGCCAAATAATAATGTCTAACTACTGTTTTGAGCCTAACAGTTTTGTTTCACGTGGCTTCTAAAATAAATGACTTCCTTTTCTGTCCTCGTCAGGGGCCTGCTACCCTCCCCTCTTTTTCCAAAACTTAGTTGAAAACAGTCAATTTAAATTCACCCCATTTCTACGATGTGTCTTCATGAGTATGAGTTGTCAATTCCTACTTAGTTCCTCTATTGCTTTCAGATGCCCTTTTCTTATGATAAGCATAAATTTGTTTACTGTTATCTGTTTAATAGTACCCAGAAATTAAAAATAAAAACTTAATATTAGCTTTATTCTTTATTTGGAGATTTTGAAGATAGCCCATGAATTTCAAATTCCACGAAATACCATATCAAACGATTGAATTCTGAGTAGCTACTAACTTTAGAATGGATCCAAAAACATAAAAAAAGAGTACATCATTCTATTGTTAGAAATAGAGAAGGGGAGAAAATTAGCAATACCGTGGCAATTATAAGAAAAGCTGCAACAGGAAATCTCTTCATTCTAAGCGGAGGAACAGAATATATGGTGCCAAGGAAAAGACCAAGACAGTAGAGAGAAGTAATGAATGCCCCAAAGTTCAGTCCAACAATCAACAAGCCAGTCACCGCAAAAAATACCACCAAGAGCCATGCTGATTTAACTGAAAGATCCCCTGCAGCGATAGGTAAATAAGGTTTGTTTACCCTGAAACACAAAGTAAAAGGGCAGAATAAGTTTAACATGAAAAAACTTTGATGGTCAATATGTCACACAACAGGAAAACAACAGAACAGATGACAGTTTAGCAAAAGGTCAAGATCACCTGGGTCTATATTTTTCAAAGAGTAAACAACACATTTTTAAGTTAACAAGAGTCTCTAAGTCCGATGATTGATATGCATCAACTATGAATCTATGAAAATTCAAGGCATCAATAACATTCTGATAAGGGCCAACTTGTGCAGGATCTTAAACAAAAAATAATAATAATAATAATAATAATGAGCATAACGCTTTTGTGGTTGTTCAGAACTAATATTTTGAATTTAAGGCTGCATAACTGTGTGCGGCGTGTATAATATTTACCTATCTCTATGACTGTAAATTAACAGGAAGATGTGTATAAATGTGTGCGGCGTACTTGTCAATTTTGATATCGTAAATCTGATTGATGCCAACTATATAACCATTCCCACATAGTAGCGCAAAAAGACCAGAGAATGCCTTAAACAGCAGAGACCACTTTATCAAATTGGAGTTCTCAATCAAAGCTCTTGTCACCAAAGCACTGCGGACAAAACAAAAAAAAAAACTCGGTCAACAGCAGCAGCACTGAATTGGAATTTAAACTAGTTTACTAGCCAGTGTTCTCCATGGTAATTTACTTACGTAGACCCGAGAACTGTCCCACGTATGGTATGGGGCCTGAGGAATCGCCAACAAGCATCTTTAAAATCTGAGACTTTGGTCAATACCGGATCAGATTCAGCAGCTCCAACTTGACTGCAGGCCTGGCCAGCATTCACTTTCACTTTAATGCCATAAGAAAACGCTGGAGCCTCATAAAATGATAGACTATATGTACAAAATTTGGAAGCAACCGTGCACGTGGAACTAAACGAATTACTAAAAACACTCCCAATGAAAATAATCTCACTAACCAGGGACTAGGAGTATAACATACAAGGAATCACCAAATTTCCCTTTTCTGTATTTGCATCTTCTAGAATAAGAAAATGGGTTCATAACTCTCCCAAACTTCTAACCAGTTTTTGCTGCTTTGACATGTTCAATATTAAGACTTTTTTCTCGTTT
Source organism: Malus fusca (assembly GCA_035220775.1). Taxonomy (NCBI): domain Eukaryota; kingdom Viridiplantae; phylum Streptophyta; class Magnoliopsida; order Rosales; family Rosaceae; genus Malus; species Malus fusca. The sequence continues at coordinate 4,523,357 of CM069072.1, read as the reverse complement.
TGACAATGCGATTCAAAACAAATTTATGGGAGGGGAATACAAACTTGGGTACGACGGGCAGAGCACACTAGCTAACATCTGAGTTCAGCATTACACGAGAATAACAAACAAGTCAAAACTTCCAGTTCTACTAACATTCACTGACACATGGATTAAAATTTCAAATCTCTCTACCTCTCTCACAAATTGGAACAAAACTAAACGAATCCAACTAAAAAAAGAAAGAAAAGATGAAATCTTTCTCGTCAAAATTTGACGTTGGCATTGTTTAACAGCCATTGCTAACAGAAAGTCAGAAACAACCCCATTGGAGCAGTTAAAACTTAGGGGTGAAGAAATACGGCATACCCAGATGGAATTTCGCTTCTTCCGGCAGCTGAGCAAAGATTTGGAGCAGCTTCTGGACAGCCCAATTGAGTACAAGTTTGTCCTGCAGCTTGAGAGAAAAGCAGCTGGTTTTGCAGTGGTGGGATTAGCAGAAATTGGAGGAATATAGGAGGAGGTGCTGCAGTGAGGGCTTATAGCTGGGAACCGCGGAGAAGAGGAGGGAGCGAATGAGAGATCCATGTCTGGAGAGAGAGAGAGACGATAGGACTGGGAAACTGAGACACACGAAAAACAGAGGATGAACGACATGTCGTTTAAGAAACAAACAATATGTAAAAGATGAATAATGGAGATGCGGGGTATCGAACCCCGTACCTCTCGCATGCAAAGCGAGCGCTCTACCATGTGAGCTACATCCCCAACCTAATATTTGCTTTGAATAATCGAACATTTTAATTAACCAAGATCGTGAGCATTCTTTGCGAAGCTCAACAGAGCTTTGAATTGTGTGAAAATATAAAAAAATGTTTTCCGCTGCCGGGGTTCGAACCCGGAAATCATCAATATTGATTTTCCATTGCTACAGCGGAATTTTGTGTCAACTAGAGGATTTTAATTGTATATATACACTTACTCACAGCATCTCTAATGAGAACCCTCAAAGTTGTCCTCGTCACCGTATAGACCCGATAAATGAGGAACAAGGCTCTCCAATCCACTAAAAATTGAGTTTCTAAAATATAGTGACTCGTCAGATACATAAGACAAGTCTCTGCATATAAGGACAGTATAGAGACGGAAGTAGTGGCGCCCAGTGGGAAACTTGGTCCACCCACGTGATTGCTTTGTGCAATTATTACTTTTCGATCAACAGCTGCATCTCACAGCACACATGTTGTTTTGAGTGAGAAACTTGGTCCACCCACGTGAATCATGTGATTGCTTTGTGCAGTTATTACTTTTCGATCAACAGTTGCATCTCGCAGCACACATGCTATTTTGATTAACTGTTGGAAAATCAAAGGTCCAGATTCATGCTAGGCAAGCTCTTATTTTTTTTACCGTTGAAAATCAATGGTTTCAATTAAGGATTCCTCAAATTTAGGGTTTGTGCTAGAGACTTTCCCATTGAAGGTAATATTCGTTTAGGGTGCATGTCGACAAATGCAATTTCTTCTTGTGATTCTTTCCCGTAGAGTTTCTTTACCTTTCGTTTTACCTGCGTTTTCTTGTACTTCTGAAACCCAGGACGAATACTTCAGGCATTTTCTATGAAATCTTGTCTTCTTGAGCTTGCTCGGAAGCCAGGTTTACGATGAAATTTACAATCAACGAGGGGCATCGGTTATTCATTTTCAATTTTTAACACGTTACGTAAAAAATCAAGTTGTGTTAATCACAAGACCTAAGAAAACTGGAAAAAAAATCAACTTCTACCTCCGACACCGCCAACGCTGCCATCCTTCGAAAGGAAGATGGGGAGGTGGTAAGTGTTCTTCCACCATGGCAGCCCTTCGAAAAGCATCAGGTGAGTCTCAAAGAAATGATGTCCTTGATTACAAGGGCAAAATTATCATCAAAATTTCAAAATGCATGTGTTAGTTCACCTTAAATGTAACACAAACTAAATAAAATTCAAATCAACCGCATCCAACGGTATAAAATTACACAACCCAAACTCAAGGATGACTGGTTTCATAACATAAATGACAAAGACATGTCTCACATTCGAGCTAAATCCGACAACTTCTACATAATGACGGAATAAACAAAACGCACACAGAATTCTCCTTACTAAATAACATTTTTATTGCAGCCTCTTAACGGTTGGCCTTGGCAACTCTTTCGATCTCATCCTTCTTCTTGATTGCATAACTGCACATAAAACACCACTAATCGTCAGCAAAGAAACAATGAATCAACGGGAAGAACGTAACTAAAAAAACTCAGATAAAAGAGCTTTGGAGAAAATACGGTGCAATAGGCAAATAAACGCACTACCTGTTAGATGAACCCTTGGCAGCATTAATAAGTTCGTCAGCCAAACACTCAGCAATAGTTTTGACGTTCCTGAAAGCAGACTCACGAGCACCGGTGGTGAGGAGATAGATAGCCTGATTCACACGCCTCAAAGGTGAGATATCCACAGCCTGACGCCTAACAACTCCAGCAGATCCAATCCGAGTTGCATCTTCACGTGGACCACTGATTGGCACAAAGAAGACATACAACATGAGGGAAAAAAAAAAAAAAAAACAAGTTACATACAGCCATACGGAATTGCACGAAGAAGAATGTTTACATCCATCGTAATCCCAACAGGTATAAAAATCAACATGTAATCAGGAATGTATACTAAAGGGCACATGAGCATCCCCTCAAGCATCAAACATGTGACGAAGCAGAGGTCAACGCATATTATTGCTGTGAGAAAGATTTTAACATATATGTGAATGTACCTGTTAACGACAGCATCAACAATAACTTGGATTGGGTTCAGATCGGTTAGCAAATGGATAATTTCCATCGCGTGCCTAACAATCCTGACAGCCATGAGTTTCTTTCCATTGTTTCTGCCGTGCATCATGAGTGAGTTTGTAAGCCTCTCCACAATAGGGCACTGAGCTTTCCTGAATCGTTTGACCGAGTATCTCCCAGCAGTGTGAGGTACATAAGTTGCATGCTTGGAAGGTGCAACTCCAATGTAATCCGCCAGTGAGATGTCACTGACCTAAATGTTAAAATTATACACTATCATTTCACATACATATGGGAAACAGTCAATACACTAGAAGATGCAAGAAGATAAAATTAACAAGTTTTTGTCAACAAAATCCTTTTCAACATCTAAACCAAAAAAAAAAAAAACGAGGTGTAAATGCCAATCAATCAATAGAAACACTTAATAGCTGACTTTACATTAACGCTGACTTTACATAAATGCTGAATTTACCAGTATAAGTTTGAAATCACAGTAAAAACAGAATTAGAATAATCAGGACAACACAAAATACACGTCACCAAACGAGTGCAATAAACAATAATAATACTAACAATAAACTTTAGCCTACTTTGTAGACATACAGTAAATCTCACAAAAGACGGCCAAAAGGAGGACACACAAATTTCTAAACATTTAACAGAGCATATCTAATATGTATATTGAAGTTGAGGCACAAATCAGTCATGTTACTGACAACTACTCAACAAAGAAACAAACACAAGTTGGCCTACAGTGAATCTAACACAATACGCCACAAGGAGGTCACACAGAATTCTAAACGTTTAAAGAGCACATCCAATACATATATTGAGTTTATGGCACAAATCCGTCATGTCTACTACCCAACATAGAAACGAACATAAAAGTTGCCTACGTTGCTATCCAACCATCACATCAGTACTCTCAAACAGAATCTGATAGCTCAAGCCTACCCACATTAAACCCTATCATATCCGTAAACCTACACGTCGAAGAAAACCCTCATTTCATCGAAAACCATCACAGATATGAGAAAAATATAATTAACTAAGTTGAATAATAAAATCCAGAAACCTGGATATCATCAAAGCTCCACTTGTTGAACAGCTTCACGTCATAGTGAGCCAGCGTTGGTTCAGCTACAGGAAGAGCTACAGCATCAGCCATGGTTCTGTATAAACACAATTGAAGCTACAAACATTAGAGCATCTTTGGTAATAGCTTCCAGTAAAACCAAGCTGCAAAGTATAATTCTGACAATCAAACTTCACAAAAATTATCAGTATTTGACAATGCCTGCCTCAAATGCTCCTAATATTGAATAAATCAAAAACAAATTATGGAACCCTAACCCATATGTTTCTACAAATCAAGTAATTAAAATTATTTAAATTAAAATGCCAACAAAAACAAAAGGGGAAAAAGGATATAAATTTGCAATTCACTAACTTAATCACCTTCGTACCAACAATTGTGATCTAAAATTTCAAACCTAATTCTAATTAACGGAATAGCTTAATTATAATTGAATCTAGTTACACAGTAAGTAGCAGATGTTATGCGAAAGTTACGTCGCCAACGACGGGAAGCGGCGGAGGTGGGTGAGAGAGAAGAAGACTGACCAGGAGGCTGGATTTTCCGACGAGAGTGAGAGAGGTTGAGGAAGACAAGACGATGGCGCCGCGGAGGGGTTACTGAATCGCTGAAGGAAATGGCGGAGGGCGAGAAGAAGAGGGTATTTTAATCGGCTAGGGTTTTGGGTTTCGGGATTCGGGTTTCGGTTTCCGGACTCGGGTTGGGGTTTCGAGTCCGGTCTAATTTACCGTCATTTGTCCGTAAATTACTAAAATGCTCATGCATGTGAGTGATCCATGCTCCTTGAATTAAATGGTTTTGCAAAACTACGGGGACTTTTTTTTTTTTTTTTTTAGAGAAATACGATATTTGATATTGATTGCAAACAAGGCAATACAAGGACAAATTGACAACAAACTGAGGATAGTGTGCATATTAGGCCTCGATAAAACCTTGTCGGAGAACCCGGTCTAAGGAAAAAAAATGTCTCACATGACGAAAGGAACTATCCCCAAATGTCAAAACAGAAACAAATTACAAGAAATCCTTAAGCAAACTAGGGGAATCTTCCACCCACGAAACATGTAGCGTATAACCATTGTTGTGTTGTGAGCGTCAACCGTGCGGCAAAGCATGCGACCATGTCTTCCATAGTCCTTTCCACATGCTGCAAAACCAACCTGAACCACCAGTTGAAAATGTCACCAACAAATTGGAGGTAACTTGATGCCAAACGCCGCATACAATCTTTAGACAGGCGCTCTCCTAGAGAACCTAAGGAGACCTAGGAACCCTAGAGAGCAATTTTCCTAAGAATACCAAGACTAAACAATGGAAACTAAATTAAACTAAAATTGCAACAACTCGCCCGAAGCGAAACAAAGGGAAAGAAACCAAGAAAGGAACCACAATTTGGCACACCCGGCCAGTGGGACGCCGGCATCCACACACCAAAACCAAACCGCACTAGCCGAAAGGGGCCACAACCAGATCTGGAAACCACAGGCAGCGGGCCTCCAACCAGGTCGACTCAGGCTGTGCGCAGATGAACACCCGAAAAATCGCTGGCAAAATCGAAGCGGATCTTCCAGCACCAAAAGGGAAAGGCAGAGGTGGCACCTACTGCCAACAACCCAAAAACCAAACACTATCACCGATTCAGACCTAAAACAAAAGAGACACAAGAGGGCAAGGTATGGATCTGAAGGTTGGGCGGGAGGGATAACACGGGATGGGAGGAAGGTGGAAGGTTGAAACAGGATGGCTAGGAGAGAAAGAAAGGAAGGGTAGGAGAAAAAGGAGATGAGGGACAGGTTGCCAACCGGCCCCTAGCCTTAGCTAGAGGTCGGCGGCGGAGGCTAGGGTTTCTAAGGGGAGGGTGTTGAGAGAATATTCAAGATTTATTTTATTATTATTATTATTATTTTTTTAAACAATTGAACCGCATGAACCAAAAGTAAAATTTGGCCTAATTTATTTATTTATATTTTTTAAAGTGCCTATATTGAAACCCAATGTTTAAATAAATTTACTCAAATATTTTATGAATTTCCAATTTTTTTTATTTTTTAAAGTGTCTATATTGAAACCCAATGTTTAAATAAATTTACTCAAATATTTTATGAATTTCCAATTTTTTATTTTGAGTTATGCTGAGAGATCATTTATTTGAATCATATTTTGTAAATTATATGACGTGATTGTTGATAATTATATTATTATTTAAGTGTTAATTAACGTGTTTATGTAAACTACCTATTAACAAAAAGATTCACACACTTATTTTTAACTCTCACACACCCTTGTTAATTGTTTGTCATCAATCTTCTTCAATTCCGACCAGACAAGAAAAAATTGTGAGGGATGAGAGAGAAGTAAAAATAGGTGGGTGAATAACATTATCCTCAACAAAACCCTATTTGTCAACCAAAAGAAGGTGAAAAGACAATCACAAAATAAAATCATAGGCAGTAATATAATTTCGCATATATCAAATTTTGCTATTTTTTTAAAGCATCACCAACATGTGATCCCATCATATATTTAATACTAAAAAAATAAACAAAATAAAAATAAAAATCTCTCTCCCACTCCCATGTTCTTTCTCCCTCTCTCATTCCTAGCATATGCTAATTTTTTTATTAGTGACACATCACATAATATGCAAAGATGATAAAAAAAATTGGTTAAACAAGCATTAATCTTTAATTCTTTAAGTCGAAAGGGTTTGGTGAGTGATAGAGAATCCGAGCGGAGGAAGGTGGAAGGAGACTCTAAAATCCTCATCGATGCTATAATCGGTGGTGGATCTTCGTCTCTCGGCAACTTCTCACTATTATCCATAATGTGCAGAAGTAGGCGAGTTACTTATAATGCATATCGTTTTGTCATGTCTTCCTGAAAAGCTAACTTTGTGGCGGATACGTTGGCTTTTGTCATGTCTTCCTGAAAGCTAACTTTATGGTGGATGCGTTGGCATTTTGAGTTGTTCTTCTGTTGCTCCTGCTATATGGGATTGCTCCTTGCCTGTTGGTTCTAGTTGCCTAGAGGGTCTCTCTGTAATTATGTTATCGTTTTGTCAAATTTCTTCTTGGTTTTTTTTTTTTTTTTGAGTGATGATAGACCCACCTCATTGTCCTATTTCTACACCCACATTATAATTTCACCCACCATAAAAATTAAAAAAATTAAAAAATTATTTCTCCACCCCTCATGATTCCTAAAATAACCTCTAATGTCTAATTTTTTAAACAATAATATTAATATGTTTTTTTTTCGGAAAAAAAAAAAAAAAAAAACTTCATGCTTCCTTAATTGCCATTACCCTAGCCGCACCAAAACCTCCTCCCACCCCCATCAAAAACCAAAACCTTTGACACATGCTTGGCGGCATCTCCTTTGGAAAGAGAGAGAAACTAAAGGGAAAGGAAGAGAGAAACACAGGGGGAGTTTTCCAATACAGAGGCAAATTGCTCCAAATCGATTTATTTCAACTGGAATTGGGTATTCTTTGATTTTAAAATTTGGGTTATCGTCGTTGTTTGTTTATGAGGAAAAGGAGGAGAGGATGGAGGTGGTAGTACCATAATTGAAATGGAGAGTAGGGTGGTGTTTGTTGCTGGGGAGGGTAATAGATGATTGGGGATTTGATTATCGATGGTCCATCGTGGATGATTTGTGACACACCCCGACCCGGAATGTCCACTAGGACATCGAATCGAGCTGTGCTAGCCGACACCTGGAAGGTGACGAAGCCATAAAGTGTGATGATGTGGAAATATTGTGAATAAATTTAAACCTAAGAGTGCCTAAATACCAGAGTGCACTGGTGAGCGGGAATGAACCCACTTCACACGTGACGTTAGAGCATAAGCAAGTACATAAGAATGAATTAAGAATCGTACCCTCGAAATAATCTCCAATACTAAGAATCGCCACGATTCCTCGATGATAAGAAAGCTCAGCTAAGAAGACCTGGAGGGTGAAGACAAGACAAAGGTGAGTGGCCCAGTAAATAAAATTTTAATAGAAACCATATAAATTTCTATAACCCCTCGCTACAACACCTGTATAATTTTCCCAGAAATAGAATGTAAGCATATGCATAAATATATATGTAAATATATCAATTCAAGTCATGCTTCACATATTTATAATCATATGCTAACTTATCGCATATTCATCACGTTTGCTAGCTCATCACGTATTCACCACCTATGCTAGCTCATCACATATATTCATTATATATGCTAGCATTTCATCACATATAGGCTATCATCTAAGTCGGAGTCACCTCTAGTGACCTATACGACATATTCATATCTCATCATATATCTCATCACATATCTCATCACTCATGGCTAGCATATAAGTCGGAGTCACCTCTAGTGACCTATACGACATATTCATATTTCATCACATATCTCGTCAATCATGGCTAGCATATAAGTCGGAGTCACCTCCTTTGGGAGTGAGAAGGTTCCTGGCCACCACCGCAGCGGTCATATCATTCTTCATCACAGAATCCCCAATGGTAAGAGGACCAGTAGGGGATAAGAAGGATGGGCGCCATATGTTGTCATGAGGAGGCATGGCTGCCTCTTCACCAAAGTTCAAGTCAAAACAACGGTCGGATGGGCCAGACATTTTCATAAATGATGAAGGAGAAATGAGGTCCAATAAATCTCTGAAGTACGAAAATAAGGGGAAAATTCCTACAAGCAATAACTCTCTGAACGTACTTCTTGCACACAATTGGTGCCCCTATAAAAGAAAGGGCATCAGGGCCGTTTGTTAAAAAATTGAAGAGGCACCACTCTCCGGATTTCGAGAAGCAAATTTTCCTGAGTAAAATATGTAGACAATCCCCACACGCAACATCAGCTACTCGGGTACCACAGATAACTTTGCCAAAGATCTCTGACAAAGTTTAGACACATAAATTTTGAAGGTCTAATTACCCTACCATTACCCACAAGGGTAAAGGAACAGCACCACTGCTTGATAACTGGAAAGTCCCTATGTGTGTCAACCTCCGTACTCCGTGGCAAGGCAGACCGGCAAAAATGCCCAACCTTTACTCACATCGAGAAAACACTCCCAATAGGATTACTTTCTAAAAAATCGAAGAGGCACCGTTCCCCGAACCTCGAGAGTCAGATCCCCAATAGGATTGTTTGTTCAAAAATCGAAGAGGCAACGCTCTCCGAATCTCGAGAGCCAGATCCCCAACAGGATTGCTTGTTCGAAAACCAAAGAGGCACCGCTCTCCGAACTTCGAGAGCCAGATTTCCTTGGATAAAGCTTGTTTGCAATCTTCACACGCAACATCAGCTTTCCAGATACCACAGACCACTTTTTCAAAGTGCTCTGACAAAGTTAAAACACGTGAATCTTGCAGCTCCCACTACATTGCTATGACCGAGAAGGGTAAAGGAACAGCGTTACCACTCGCTGTTGGGACAATTCCTATATATGTCGACTTTCATCCTCCACAACCAGGCGGACCTGCAAATAAAAAAATGCTCAACTTTTCTTCACATCCGAGAGGGCACTCTCAGCAGAGTCTCTCGAAATACTCAGCTTTTTTTCCCCCGATAATACCTCTGCAAACAAGCCACAGCAGAGCAAGAGTATCTCATATCATCAGGGTTAAAAGCGAGAGTATCCCATATCATGCTTTTTCCTTGTCTTTTCCTTTGGCATTGTTCTTACCTGCAAGACAATGAGAAAGAGAGCAATCAGTCAGCACTTGGAATCAAGCTTCCAGTCAGGAACTGACTACCTGGAACTCCTTGTCTGATTACTTACCTGACATTGCTCTCGAGTACTCATCTTCAACATCTTATGCTTCAAGAATAGATACCACATTTGCCTGAGAAACAGATATGGCAAGTGAGAAGGATACAAGGAAGCATGTGGAGACAAACGCAACAGAACACGTGCCAATTCATCTATTAACTTGTCAACAACAAAAGTATCTCATAGCATCAAGGTCGAACGCACTCTTGATTTGATGGACTTGTTTTGACCCTCAAATTCTTGAATCGGGCTTATACTCTGGAGGAAACCAGAAAACCCTCCAGCCCAATTCAAGAATAAGCCTATGAAAAGTTACTTCTTCAAAAGCAAAAGTATCTCATATCATCTCTTATCCTTTTCTTCTCTTTATCCTTCATGCTGCCTGCAAGATAGGGAAAATGAGAACAATCAGCCGGAACTTGAAATCAAACTTCTGATCTGGGACTGATTGCTGGGAGCTCTGATTGCTTACCTTGTATGTTACCTCTTTCGGCAGATCTCCTAGCTCGGCGACTTGGGGGACTCCTACTATATGGTTTGTATCGCGTTTGACCAAGCCTGAAACTACAAGTAAGCTTCAAGTGAAATTGATACATTACCTTGTGCATCTCCACCGGTTAAAGATACCACTCCTGGATGGAGGAAAAATACTTCCATAGAAGATGCCACATCTACCTATGAGACAGATAATGCAAGTGAAAATGATACCACACTTCGGTACCTAGAAGTTTCGTGATTACTCAGCGGCTTGGATCTTGCAAGTCCCCAACCAAGGAGCTTTCCTCACTCGGGAACTTAGGGGAGCACTATTTGTACCATACTTGACCAATCCCGAAACTACTGAGCACCGGTCAACGTTATACCGTCAAATACCCAAAAGAGTTTCCCTCCAACCAGGAGGCCAATCATAGCGTGACACGTGTCGACATCAGAAACCAATCATAACGCGACACGTGTCAACATCAGAAGCCAATCACAACACGTCACGTGTCAATGTCAAAACAAAGCTAGAAACTCTATTCTATAAATGGAGATCATTCTCCCACAATATTTCCTAATGTCATTTGTACTAAATCATTCACTAGTACTCACTAAATGAGAGATTGAACCTATGTACTTGTGTAAACCCTTCACAATTAATGAGAACTCCTATACTCCGTGGACGTAGCCAATCTAGGTGAACCACGTACATCTTGTGTTTGCTTCCCTGTCCCTATCCATTTACATACTTATCCACACTAGTGACCGGAGCAATCTAGTGAATGTCACAAACTTAACACTTTATGTTGTACCAAAGTCCTCACTGATTTTGTGCATCAACATAGGCATTCTAACAAGATGTTAGATGCAGCCATATAATAAATGAGAACGAATAATCGATACAATAGTCTAGTTTGGAAACTTGAGTAGTTTGAGGGACATTGGTGGAAAGATTATAAGATTTGACCCTATGTTTTAGTGGTTAAATGTCGATCATAAATCATTGCGTGAATAATCAAGAAATTGAAGTAAGGAAAGGGAATTAATTGATAGTTAATTTAACTAGTGTTTAATTAGGATTATCATCGATGATTACTCTCAAAAGTAAATAGTTTGGGAATGGGGCACTACAGTTTAGACATTCTAGACCATTTTTTTATATGTTTATACATCTGGAAATATTATGAAATGTTTTAAGTTTAGATTTCATCATGGCATATCCATACGTATATTCCTTGCACATAATTATTGTGAACGCTCTGAAGTGCAAAGGTGAATGCATGACACACAGGTAAGTTCGGGTAAGTTCAGGTAAGTTTAGGTAAGTTCAAGTAAGTATACGGTATTAGTTGGATTGATGAGATATGTGATGAGATATGAATATGTCGTATAGGTCACTAGAGGTGACTCCGACTTATATGCTAGCCATGATTGACAAGATATGTGATGAGATATGAATATGTCGTATAGGTCACTAGAGGTGACTCCTACTTATATGCTAGCCATGATTGATGAGATATGTGATGAGCTATGAATATGTCGTATAGGTCACTAGAGGTGACTCCGAATTATATGCTAGCTATGATTGACGAGATATGTGATGAGATATGAATATGTCATATAGGTCACTAGAGGTTGATTGATGAGATATGTGATGAGATATGAATATGTCGTATAGGTCACTAAAGGTGACTCCGACTTATATGCTAGCCATGATCGACGAGATATGTGATGAGATATGCATATGTCATATAGGTCAATAGACTACTTTCCAAACGGTCTGATGAGTTGGCTGTTAAGGATTCTCTGGCTCTCAGTGTTCAGTATGCAGATTCTATGTCTAATTTTGCCCAACGCCTATTTGCTCGAACCTGCCAAGTTGAATCATTTGCGGCTGAAGTGATAATTCTCAAACAGAAGATTAGAGGGCTTAAGCATGAGAATAAATAGTTGCACAAGCTCGCACATGACTATGCTACAAACATGAAGAGGAAGCTTGACCAGATGCAGGAATCTGATGGTCAGATTTTACTTGATCATCAGAGGTTTTTTAGGTTTGTTCCAAAGGCATTTATTTCCTTCGTCTTCTGGGGCTGTACCGAGTAATGAAGCTCCAAATTATCAACCTCTGATGCCTCATCCTTCTGGGGTTCTGTCCAGTACTGAGGCTCCAAATGATCACCCTCTGGTGCCTTCTCTTTCTAGGGCTCTGCCGACTGTTGAGACTTCTCCTGAGCAACCTTTGTGAAGGCTCCCTCTTGTTTGTTTATTTTGATTCATGTATATGTACATATTTGTAACTTATCGGAGATATCAAAAATAAGTTTTGCTTCATTTCAACGTATTGTGTTAAATACACCAAAGCCTTCTTCACTAAGTTCTTTGATTTTTTTCTTTTGTTGAAGCTTGTATGTTAAAGCTTTGTGAGTGAAGCATGTATGTTGAGGTAGTGCTCCCTTAATTTCTCGAGTGGGGAAAACTTCTCAGTTGGAGACTTGAAAAATCCAAGTCACTGAGTGGTCGTGAGACTTATGAGTATCAAGGTGCAGTAGCATATGGTAGAAGTCCCCCAAGTATCCGGTCGAGGGAGTTGACGAATGAGGCACTTCCTCTCTAAGTGGTAGCCCAAAACTCCTCATTCATATATATTTGTTATGAAAGTTGTTAGGCCCAAATAAGAGGAGGCCTAGGCAATTTTTTTATTTTTTATTTTTCGATTTTTTTCTTTTCGAATTTTCGAATCTGAATTTTCGAATTTTCAAATTTTTGAATTTCCGAAAAAAAAAAATATATATATATATTAAGCTTTATAGGTGAAGCTTTGGTGTTGAAGCTTTGTAGGTGAAGCTTTGTTGGGTACCATAAATTGATTTTGCTTCACACTATCTTGATCAATAGTGTGTGAAGCTTTTGTAGGTGAAGCTTTTGTGTTGAAGCTTTGTAGGTGAAGCTTTTGTGGGTGAAGCTTTTGTGGTGGGTGAAGCTTTTGTAGGTGAAGCTTTTATGAGTGAAGCTTTTGTGGGTGAAGCTTTTGTAGGTGAAGCTATTGTGGGTGAAGCTTTTGTGGGTGAAGATATTGTGGGTGAAGCTTTTGTGGGTGAAGCTTTTGTGGGTGAAGCTTTTGTGTTGAAGCTTTGTAGGTGAAGCTTTGGAGTTGAAGTTTTGTACGTGAAGCTTTTGTGTTGAAGCTTTTGTAAGTGAAGCTTTGGAGTTGAAGCTTTGTAGGTGAAAGTTTGGAGTTGAAGCTTTTGTTGGGTACCATGAATTGATTTTGCTTCACACTATCTTGATCAAGATAGTGTGAAGCTTTGTTGGTGAAACTTTTGTTGGTGAAGCTTTGTAGGTGAAGCTTTGAGGTTGAAGCTTTGTAGGTGAAGCTTTGGTGTTGAAGCTTTGTAGGTGAAGCTTTGGAGTTGAAGCTTTTGTTGGGTACCATGAATTGATTTTGCTTCACACTATATTGATCAAGATAGTGTGAAGCTTTTGTTGGTGAAGCTTTTGTGGTGAAGCTTTGTAGGTGAAGCTTTGAGGTTGAAGCTTTGTAGGTGAAGCTTTGGTGTTGAAGCTTTGTAGGTGAAGCTTTGTAGGTGAAGCTTTTGTTGGGTATCATGAATTGATTTTGTTGGGTACCATGAATTGTAGTTGCCCTCCATTTGTTGAAGTTGTTGAATTTCCCAATTTCCTCTTTTTTTTTTGTTTTTTTTTTTTGTTGGGAAAATTAGAAATTTGAAAATGTGGGAGAGACAACATATACAAATTTTGCTTCCACACTGTTGAGCAAGAGATTGTGATGCAAGCCACACCTTGTAGTAGTCGAAGGTTTGGATGAACCATATAAATTGAATTTGCTTCGAACAGTCTTGATCAAGAATGTGTGAAGCTTTCTACGAGTTGTAGTTGCCCTTCATTGATGAAGCTTTTGTTGGCACCATAAATCGGTTTTGCTTCACACTGTCTTGATCAAGAGTGTGTGAAGCTTTTGAGAATTGTGGTTGCTCTCCATTGATGAAGCTCTTGTTGGCACCATAAATTGGTTTTGCTTCACACTGTCTTGATCAAGAGTGTGTGAAGCTTTTGAGAATTGTGGTTGAACTCCTTTGATAAAGCTCTTGTTGGCACCATAAATTGGTTTTGCTTCACACTGTCTTGATCAAGAATGTGTGAAGCTTTTGAGAATTGTGGTTGCCCTCCATTGATGAAGCTCTTGTTGGCACCATAAATTGGTTTTGCTTCACACTGTCTTGATCAAGAGTGTGTGAAGCTTTTGAGAATTGTGGTTGAACTCCTTTGATGAAGCTCTTGTTGGCACCATAAATTGGTTTTGCTTCACACAGTCTTGATCAAGAGTGTATGAAGCTTTTGAGAATTGTGGTTGCCCTCCATTGATGAAGCTCTTGTTGGCACCATAAATTGGTTTTGCTTCACACTGTCTTGAGCAAGAGTGTGTGAAACTTTCTACGAGTTGTAGTGTTTGCATTGTTACAGATGAGAAATGTCTGAAGCAGATGCAAGAGGGTTGAATAGCTTGATCTTCATATGCCATGCACTGAAGTTATTGTTGGCTTGCAATAAGACTTTGTTGGTAATTATAACTCTTGTTGGCCATAAGTGCTCCCCTAGTTGAGTAGTAAAGCTTGAGGGTTTTTGATTATTTGTGAATTCTAGGAGTTCATATGTACAAGTTGTACCACTCGTTTTCTAGTTGGTGGAATGAATGGTGAGTTGCTTTCATCACCTGGTTGGTGGTACGAATGTGAGTTTCTTCATCACATTTCATCACCTGGTTGGTGGCACGAAGATCAGTTCATTCTTTACTTAGTTGGTGATAAGAGTGGCAAGTTGCGAAATAATATTAGAGTACGGGTTATACATTTCATCACCTGGTTGGTGGTACGAAGGTAAGTTCCTTCATCATCTAGTTGGTGAGAATAAAGGCACGGTGCCGAGGCACATTGTAGCAAGTGTTGAATGACACAAAGTATGTTGAACCCTTTCGAAGCACAGTTAGCTTATGTATGAATGTGTTGGAATGTATGATTGAACGAATATACTGTGAAGCTGTTCGTTTATTTGTATAGTCTTGTTGACATATACTTAGACTTTGTTTCATGTTGGAAGCATTCATGTGGAAGCTTTGAACCCAAGTGCTTCATTGCTAGGAATGTAAGAGGATTAGGGTCGAGTTGTCTAAATCACCTCTTTATTGAATTCATGTTAAATGATCTTCGTTACATATGATGCCGAACGGCTGAAGCGTAACACTTGTACAATGTGAGTTTTCTTGTAATAGTACTTCAAGTGATCAACGTTCCATGGATGGCCAAGGGTCTTGCCATCAGAGCTTCTAAGGTTGTAGAAGCCAGAGCGACTGAAGCCAACAACTTCAAATGGTTCATCCAAGTTTGGACTAAGTGTTCCTTCACTCGGGACTCTGTCGCAGAGTAATCTTTTCTTCAATACCCAATCCCCCACTTTGAAAGAACGAGGTTTGATCCTTGAGTCATAGTAGTTGGAGATGCGCTGCTTGTAGGCGACATTCCTCAAGTGAGCCTGGTTTCTGTGTTCCTCGACTAGATCTAAGTTGAGGGTAAGTTGTTTGTCATTTTAGCTTTGCACGTAGTTCTGGACTCAGAACGTTGCTTGCTCAAGCTCAACTGGGACAACTAACTCTGTACCAAAGGCAAGTGAGAATGGGGTTTATCCTGTTGATGTCCGATACGAAGTGCGATATGACCAAAGAACTTGGGGTACAAATTCTGGCCAACAACCTTTAGCCTTGTCCAAGCTGGTTTTCAAAGTTCGCTTGATTATTTTGTTAATGGCTTCGACTTGTCCATTAGACTGGGGATGAGCTGGGGAGGCAAAACATAATTTGATGTTGAACTTATAGCAGAACATCCTGAACTTATTGTTGTCGAACTGTCGCCCGTTGTCAATGACTATCGCATTGGGAATGCCAAATCTGCAAAGGATGTTCTTCCATACAAAGTCTTTTATTTTTGCCTCAGTAATGGTTGTCAAGGGTTCTATTTCAGCCCACTTTGTGAAATAGTCAACTGCAACGATTGGGCGAAGGGCCGATCAAATCAAGTCCCCATTGGGCGAAGGGCCAAGGGTTGATCATAGAAGTGAGCGGCTCGGGAGGGGAGTGAGGAATAGTTGCGTAGCGTTGACATTTATCACATGAGCGAGATATTCTGATGGCATCTTGGTGGAGTGTTGGCCAGTAATTTCCTTGGCGAAAAGCCTTGTGTGCTAGGGATCGAGATCCAACATGATCTCCGCAGACTCCTTCATGTATTTCCCGAAGGACAATTTCCTCTCCGCGGGCGTAAGGCATCTTAGGTATGGTAGGTTAAAACCCTGTTTGTAGAGTTTGTCATTAATGATCAAGTAACAGGTAGCCTTGTATCGAATCTGCTTAGCTTGGACTTTATTGTTTGGGAGGGTACCATGCGCAAGGAATTTATAAATCGGGGTAATCAAACTATCCCCATGTTGTAAGTTGCACACTTCCGCGGCCATGGTGCTTGGTGCTGCCAACAATTCGACCTGAATTTTTCTCCCAATTTTGTCTTCCACTGCTGAGGCGAGGCGAGCCAAAGCGTCTGCATGACTGTTTGTCGTTCGAGGAATTTGGGTGATCTGGTAGTGGAAGTGTTTGAGCAACAATTGTGTTTGTGCCAGATATGCTGTCATGGTCCTATCCTTAGCGTCAAAGTTGTTGGTGACCTGGTTAACAACCAATTGGGAGTCACTGAAGATATCAATTCGTTTAACCCCAAGGTGTTTGGCCAAACGTAAGCCTGCTAAAAGGGCTTCATATTCGGCCTCATTATTCGATGCCTTGAATTTGAAACGAAGAGCATACTCCATTGCCACTTTGTCAGGGGTCATAAGGACTAGTCATGCTCCATAACCCTGTTGGTTGGACGAGCCATCAACATATAGACTCCATGTTGGGGCTGTTGGTCCTATTTTCTGAGCTTCCGAGGGTAATGAAACCACTTCTTTAGGCGTAGAACAATGTCAACAGGATATGTGAAGTCGGCGATGAAGTCTGCCACTGCTTGGCCCTTTTCAGCTGGCTTTGGTTGGTAGGAGATGTCAAACTCACCCAATGTTATTGCCCATTTGATCATTCTCCCCAAAGTGTCAGGACTTTGGAGTATCTGTCGAAGAGGATGATTGGTAAGCACGATGATGGAGTGTGCTTGGAAGTAAGGGCGAAGTTTTCGAGCAGACATGACCAATGCTAGAGCCAATTTCTCAATGTTGGAGTATCATGTCTCCGCATCTTGTAAGGCTTTGCTAGCGTAGTAAACATGTCGCTCGACATTACCATCATTTCAAATGAGAACGGAACTTACTGCTGAAGCCGATACCGATAAATAGATAATGAGAGTGTCACCAACCTCAAGTTTGGAGAGCAGAGGGACTTTACTCATGTAGTCCTTGAGGTTCTTGAATGCCTCGGCACATTCATCAGTCCATGTAATGTACTTCTTACTTCCCTTAAGTGCTTTGAAGAAAGGAGCATATCTATCTGTGGCCTTAGAGATGAACCTAGTTAAGGCTGCCACATTGCCAGTAAGGCTCTGGATGTCTTTTGAAGTTACCAGTTCCTTCATGTCGAGGATTGCTTTGATCTTCTGGGGATTAGCCTCAATGCCTCATTGGCTTATCATGAAGCCTAAGAATTTGCCAGAGCCTACGCTGAAGGCACATTTGTTGGGGTTCAACCTCATTCGATACCTCTTCAGAATGGTGAAAGTTTCAGATAGGTTCGTGATGTGTTGGTCAGCATGTTTGCTCTTGACTAGCATATCATCAACGTAAACTTTCATGCTCTTCCCAATCTATTCGGCGAACATTGAATTGACTAGTCTATGATAAGTCGTTCTTGCATTCTTTAAGCCGAAGGGCATGACTTTACAGCAATATAGTCCCCTGTCAGTAGTGAAGGCTATGTGTTCTTGGTCCAGAGGGTTCATGAGGATTTAGTTGTATCCTGAGTAAGCATCTATGAAGCTCAGGAGTTCACACCCTGCCGTAGAGTCTATAAGTCTGTCAATGAGAGGAAGATGAAACTTTCTTTGGTCGAATTTTTCTTAACAAGGACCACGGATTTTTCTTTGGGCAGATTGGTTACGTCCACGGAGTAGAGGAATTCTCATTAATTGTGAAGGGTTTACACAAGTACATAGGTTCAAGCTCTCCTTTAATAAGTACTAGTGAATGATTTAGTACAAATGACATTAGGAAATATTGTGGGAGAATGATCTCCTTTTATAGAAGAGAGTTTCTAGCTTTGTTTTGACATTGACACGTGTCGTGTTGTGATTGGCTTCTCATGTTGACACGTGTCGCGCTATGATTGGCTTCTGATGTCGACACGTGTCGCGCTGTGATTGGCCTCCTGGTTGGAGGGAAACTCTTCTGGGTCCTTGATGGTATAACGTTGACCGGTGCTCAGTAGTTTCGGGATTGGTCAAGTATGGTACAAACAGCCTACGTACCCTAAACAGGGATCAAGCCATTAATAGTTCGCAATAGTATTTCAAAGCATTCACAGTAATCATAAGCAATAATCAATTCAAAAACATTTATGGAATTGTCAATCATACATATATATAACCCACTCACCTAAGGTCCGCGCTACGACTCACTAGCATGTATACCGAGACATCACGAACCATCGTCGCGTACGGCCAATTATCAAATCACATCTCAGAGTTCTGACCGATACAAATACATAATTTACATAAAACACACCCCTAAGATTTGATCCGGAAGATCCGCATTACGGATCTCAGATCCGTTAATTCTAAAGATTCACATTACGCTTCTAGAACAACATCTTAAAATTTCATTACGGTCTAATGGTCGGATTTCCGTCAATTGCCCAAAACTAGGTGACGGTTAACATTTATTTTATAAACTTACAAATCCAATTCGGGAAGATCCGTACGTCGAATTCCCGATCTGTAAGTTCCTATGATCCTCAAATATTATGCACTATAATGTATTAAAGTTTGGTGACGATCCAACGGTCGGATCGTCGATTCATATAACAACCTATTAACGTAACGTAGAGAATTTAGATTCCAACAATCAACCTACGTCATATAACTACCAAAACTGAACTCAAGGCATCTAATTAGCCTAAGAATAACATCGACGGCCCCCTGGCCACGCGTTGCCGCACTAGCTGCCGCGGGTGGCGGTCGACCGCCCCAGCTCGCCGGAAAATTCAACTATTTCTAAAAATTCTCAAAAGTTATAGAAATGAAGATCTCAAAGAGTAGAGCAAACTTTATACCTACGGCCAAGGCCAATTTGGCTGGGAAACACCTCAATTACACGAAAATCAGTCGGAAACCCTATAAAGGGTGTGCCTTGATTCGTCCTCAATTCCACTCCGACGCTCCAACCATTGATTATGCATTGTTCTAGGCCTCAAGGGAAGTTGGTTGATGGTGGGAATTGACGGGAAGAGTTGTAGAAAACGACGAATCACCGTCGGGTGTCCTTTCCCTCCCGTCTCTCCCTCTGATTCGTCCCCTCTCTCCTTCTCCTTCTCTCTGATTCGTCCCCTGTTCTTTCCTTTCTTTCTGATTGGGCAATGCCCATCATCTTTTTCTCCCTCTCCACTTTGCTGCCATTAGGCAGCCTTCCTCTTCCTCTTTAAAATAATTAATTGATAAATAATATCAACATTATAATTCATATATAAAATATAATTAGTGACTGAGGCAAAAGTACTTCTCGAGTTTACAGTTCCGTAATGTCGAGTACTTTAGGAAAACGCTAAAGGATTAATGCGTACACCTCACTATACGATGATCAACGAAAGTCAATACCCCGCCTCTAAGGGTATTTTCGTAAAATCACGCTTTTAAAATTAATATAAATGTAAAATTTGAGACAGGCTGTCACAATTTGGAAGAATGATGGATTTATTTTTACTTTTGTTAGTTTTAGTTTTTCTTTATTCTCTTTTAGTTTATTTAATTGAAGTTATAACAAATTTATAAATGTGGATTTAAAAGTCTTTTGCTAAAAGGATAATTATGTGATTAACATTTTGATTAGAAGGTGGGTAGGAAAATAAGACAATGGGATGGTTAACCCATGTTTTCATACGACTAATTCACTGGGTTATTTGGTTTTGAAAATCTACCACTCAAATGTAACATAATTCTAACAAAATTCAACTCAAGAACGAGAATAACTGAGATTTCCGTAACAAAACAAAGGACAGACAATTCTCATGCTCTACGTAAATCCGACAACCTCTAAGTAATGAGTGATGAATAAACAAAATGCAGACAAAACTCTCGCTCCATCAAAATTTCCGGCAGCTCTTTAACGGTTAGCCTTGGCAACTCTTTCGATCTCATCCTTCTTCTTGATTGCGTAACTGCACAGAAAGGACCGCCAATACTCAGAAATGGAACCAATGAATCAAGGGAAACAAATGAAATCAGCAGAGATAAGAGTTGAGGGAGTAAATAACAAGTACAAGGCAAATATGTGCATATTGAACAAGACATCGGTACCTGTTAGAGGAACCCTTGGCAGCATTAATAAGTTCATCAGCCAAACACTCTGCAATAGTTTTGACGTTCCTGAAAGCAGACTCACGAGCACCGGTTGTGAGGAGATAGATAGCCTGATTCACACGTCTCAAAGGTGAGATATCCACAGCCTGACGCCTAACAACTCCAGCAGATCCAATACGAGTTGCATCTTCACGTGGACCACTGATTGGCACGAAGAAGACATACAACATGAAAATTAAAAAAACGGTTTCACAAATATAAGAAATTACAAGCAACCATGTGTCGTTACTATGCGAAAGATGTACGTATGTTCATGTTCACGTACCTGTTAACAACAGCATCAACAATAACTTGGATTGGGTTCAGATCAGTTAGCAAATGAATAATTTCCATCGCGTGCCTAACAATCCTGACAGCCATGAGTTTCTTTCCATTGTTTCTGCCGTGCATCATGAGTGAGTTAGTAAGCCTCTCCACAATAGGGCACTGAGCTTTCCTGAATCGTTTGACCGAGTATCTCCCAGCAGTGTGAGGTACATATGTTGCATGCTTGGAAGGTGCAACTCCAACGTAATCCGCCAGTGAAATGTCACCGACCTATATGTTGCAAATCACATAGCATAAATAGTAGATTTGAGTATAACAAATTAACTATCGGTCCACTCTAAACATATACGATCAAGGAATTACAGTCCATATTTCAGATAACCAGAGTACAAAATTTCATAAAAAAAATCCAGAAACCTGGACATCATCGAAACTCCAGCGGTTGAACAGCTTCACGTCATAGTGCGCCTGCGTTGATTCCAGCACAGGAGCAGCGACATCAGCAGCGGCCATGGTTTCTGTATAACCAGAATTCAAGCTACAAAAGTTAGAAAATCAATGCTCTAAGCCCTAGTTGATCACTGTTTGACAGTGCCGGCCTCAAATGGTCCGAATTTTGAACTAATTAATTGATTATGGAAGCTAAATACATTTATTCAACAAATCACGTATAAAAATTAGATAAATAAAACTAGCAAGAAAATTACTGAACTTTTAATCACATTAAGACCAAAATTTGTGACTCTTAATTTCTTATTACAATTGAAATCCGCAAGTAAACATTCAAGCCTAATTCTCAATAAACACCAAGCATTAAGAATAAAAAATTAACAAAAAAATAAAAGTAGCAGATGCAACGAGAACGATAAGCTATCGACGGCAGGAAGTGAGAGAGGCAAACACCGACCTGGAGGTTGGAGATTCAGAAGACGGTGGGAGAGCTTGGAGAAAGCAAGAAAATGGCGCTGCGAGGGGTGTGCTGAATCGCTCAAGACGACGAGGGAGCGGCGCAGAAGAGAAGTGTTTATGTACTAGGGTTTGGGTTGGGTTTACCATTTCACCCTTTGTTATTGTATTTTTTTTTTCCACATCATCGGCTGATTTTCTATTAATTTATTTCCAAAATCTGTTTTGCTGAAGTTTTTTTTTTTTTTTTTTAAATTATTAAAAAGTTTCAAACTGTCAGAACCTTGAGTCTGTCCCTTGCTTTGATAATATTTATCTTTTACGTACGTGGGAGCTCGTAAATTCAAATTTTGTGAATGATGATGCTTAATTTTTTTTTTAGCACAATGATATATTATATTAAAAGGAAATGAAGTTTGGCTAAATTATACAATAAGCAACCTAATTAGGTATCGAATTCAACATCCATAATATTTGAACCTAATACCTCTCACTTACAATGAAGAGAAATACGATCATATTGAAGTATTGGATGACAAATTCAATACCAATTTATTCTCTCCACTTCTAAAAGGCCTTTTTTTTGTTCGATTGTAAAACCACTGCCTTTAATCTTTATGTTTCCCATATACCACTATATTATATCCAAAAAAAGTTGAAGGAGCCAGGGAGAAAATCAAAACTTTCATCCGTACAAATTCAAACCTAAAACTTTTCGCCTAGAAACGAATGTTAATACAAATAGGGCGTAAGAATAGTGAAAAATACTCCTGAATTTTAAGGGGTTACTGATTATTGCCATACTTTTAAGAATTTTAATGACAAACATGAATTTTATCAAAATTTTGACTCCCTTGTTGCTTGAATTGCTTTCTATTACAAAATTTAGGCTCCAAGTATGGACGAAGAATTTGCAAATTCTTAAAAATCGTTAAATTATCTTCCCTCCTAATCTCTCATCCCTTCCTATTTAAACGGTTACAATTAATCCACATCAACATCTTGTATTGATTTTAAGACAAGAGAATGACTAGCAATTAAGCAACAATCCTGGTAAATGGTAAGAAGGAAAGCAAACATTTGACATAGCAAGCAGGAACAGTCACTTGCTCAAACAAAACCTAGGATTTTTTCAGACAATTTAGTTTAGAAACATTCCATAACAAAATCTCATCACAAAAATAATGTCTGTAATGCTAGTAATTCCCAGGGCAACACAACAGCCATTCACCGACACAAAATAACTGTTGCTTGCAACGAACCTAAACTCAGACATAGGAGCATCGACAAACAAAACCATCTCTGATGATTACCGCAACCTTCTTGCCTCCCTCTCGGACTCGAGCAAGGTAAGGATATCCCCCTCCCTGACCGGTCCCTTGACATTCCTCATGATGAAACGGTTCTGGTCATCCAGAAACTTGACTCTCACTTGAGTCACCTGCCCACGAGATCCAGTCCGTCCCATAACCTTGATCACAATAGCATGCTTGATCGTGTTTTCCATTCTTCACAGAAGACAAAATAGAAAAGAAAATTTCAGAAAACACAAATCGTCAATTTACTTCAAACCCTACAATCTAGTAACCCGAGATAGCTGAATTGTACGAGAACTATTTGAATACAAAACACATGCAAAAAGACAGCAGCTAAAGGAAAGCAACAATGCAAAATTATGCCTCTTGATTAGGGAGATCAACAATTTATCTTAGTTTGTAAAGCAAGAAACAGAACAAATCAACTAGTACAACTACCAAAGAGGTAAAAAGGAAAGCGAAACCCCGCCAGTATTAGAAAGCGTTACAAAACACAGCAAGAAAACTCAGTAGGGATAACAAATTCATGGCATTTGGTAAGAGCTGCCACTAAGAACCAGCTACAAAGTAACATTCCGATGATGGAACATCGAAAGGAATATATATTAAGTTATTAACATTTATACAAAGCGTTACAATTAGCGTAAAAAACACAAGTTAAAATTCAAGAACCACCAGAAAAAGGAGCAATAAAAATCAAATGGGCACCCAAAACTAGTGGTATTTGGTAGATCCCATTAAGAACCGAGCTGCAAAGTAAACTTTCTGATGATCGAACTTCCCCCGGTAATATTAAAAACAGTAAATCAGATTACAGAAAAAAATATCACTATTTAACATTGCCTCAAATATTGCGATGATAAAAATATATATAAATCGATTAAAGGAACCAAATCCAACCATATTTTTCTACAAATAAACAAAAATTAGACAAATAAAATTAGCAGAATATATGAAAAGAATGAAAAAAAGATATAAATCAGTAACTTAATCAGCTTAAACAAAAAATTGTGAACTAATAATTCAAACCAAATTCTAATTAAAAGAATAACATAAACGAAGAACAAAGAACAAAATATAAAACGCGATAGCAGATGCAGTGAGAGAGATAAGATATGAACACTGACCTGCAGGTTGGAGTTTCAGAAGATACTGCGAGAGCTTGGAGAAGAAGAAGAAACAGCGTCGCAGAAGGGCGTGCTGAATCGCAAGAGACGAGGGAACGGCGCAGTGCAAAAGGTAGGAAGAGAGGAAATATAATTTAGTCGACTAGGGTTTGGGTTGGGTTTACTGTTTTGCCCTTCTTATTCTATTAATTTCACGTCCACCGATTATATACGACGTCGTTTTTATGTATTCTTCATATCACGCCGCTTTAACCCTGTTATACCCACCTCTCTCGTGTCTTTATCAAATATAGTAAAAAATTAAAGAAAACTAATGAAAAGAGTTTGAAAATTTTGAGTTTTAATGATAGCGATAAATAGAGGGTAAGGTGAATATGTGATTTTTCGTTAAAGTAAACAGTACCAATAACTTTTCATTAAAGTTCCTAAAAAATTAACCTTTAATTTCAAAAATGTCGCTTTTTATAAATATTTCAAATATATCTAAAATTCCACCTAAATAGACACAAATACCCTCAAATTTAACACTCAAATAAATAAAAGGTTTTTTAGCCAAAATGATTCGTGACATTGACATAATTCCTTAATTTGATCCTTAATAATTAATGATAATCAATAGTAGTGTTCTTGAATTTGTTTATCATGAATCATTTTAGTCTTTCTTTGAATTTTTCCATCGTAATCATTTTAGTTTTTTTGTGAAAAATCTGTCAATTGCTCTAGTAGTGTGTGTTGGGGTAAAAAACAAAAAAAAAGGTTCCTCAATACAACAAAAGTGGAGATGATGATGGCAATTAAAATCCACGGTAAAGATTAACCAAGAAAATCTACACCATTCATTTTTTTAAACAAATAAAAAAATGAATTAAATTAGAAAAACTAAAGAGCCATGTTGCTGGAACGTATGAGGAGTTGCATATTTTCCTCCAACGTGCAAAAGGAAGTTAGTGAAAAACTACCCATTTTCTCACCCCCATTCTTCCTTGTCACCCTAAGTCTATAAAAGGGGAGATCGACAAAAAAAGCACAAGGAGAAACCAACAAAAAGGGCAGAGAGGAGTACAGAGGGGTTCACGGCAAAAGAAAAGAGGGAAAGCAAGGAAGACACGACAAAGGGAGCAAAAATATTAGGTATGAATTTATTGTTTATATTTTGTTCTTTGTCTTGGTGTTGGTTCAGTTTTTGCAGAGGAAAAGAAAGAAGACTTGGCTCTTCTTATTTTCACCTAAGCAAAGAAAATGGTGAAACTTCCACCATCACGGCCATCAGAAGGATAAACCTCCTCTTTCCACTTCAAATTTCCAAGGCTACACAGCTCCTCTCTCGGATCCTCCACCAAAGCCCACGCTCACAGCAGAACTACGAAACTCTTATATTTCCTCGCTCATATCCTCATGCGACGTCTCCCGATCTACGAATACGGCGATTGCGGCAATCACTACCGTCGGTGCTAACCTCCCCAGGGATGACAGAACCAGCCTCTACCATGCCTGTGAAGGGTTCGGCTGCGACACATCCACAGTCATCAACAAGCTTCACAATTACAGAAACGAAGATGATGGAAACCACCTCCTAAGAAGCAAAAATAACTTTTTTCCCTCACTACCGAACCTTCTCCGGATCAAGATCAAAGCCCACATGCAGCCGTTGAACACCACCACTTCAACAACACCAAGGGCCACAACAACCACACCATTCTCCAATCCGCAAGCCCTGCAACCGCAGCATGCTCCTAAGGTGGTCATCGATGGAGTCCTCCAAGCTTCCGCCGAGCTTTCGCTGCCATGAATTTTTAAGTGGTCTAGACCACTCGACGAAGTTTGAGAGGATGTTCCACGGCTAGACGTCCGTCATCATTGCCGGCTCCTTGAATTTCCAAGGATTGATCGATGCTCTTCGTCGTCCATACTCCATCCCGAGAAGGAAGACATGTGCAGTCATCCGTCTTCACCACAACCAAACTCCCACAAATAGCACGAGTCTAAAGAAAGCAAAAGCTGAAAGCAGCGGAGATGCAACAGTCTCGTGTAGAGTAACACCGCAGCTACCAAACAGCGATGACAACAACATTCCTCTACTATTGCAGCGAAGAGCGGTATGCTCCTTCCTTGGTGACAAGTCCTGGAGAAAGCCCAGCAACTGCGAGTTCTTTACAAATAGCAGAAAACAAGAGTCATCATGCCCTTTTGTTTTAAGTACACACTTGGGGAAAGAAACCACATAATCTGATGACTGCAGCAAATGAAAGGAGGGCGACTTCTACTCACCGTCGTTCATTTATTTTCTTCTCGTGCAAATATGGGAAGTGAAAAAGTAATGAGATGAACAAAGCAATCTCCAATGTGGTTTTAAAGACCATAGCCGCTGGGTTGTTGTATGCCTTTCGTAAAGAACCCATTAAAATGGGTGTTGCAGCAAGCTTCGGTGGTGAAATTAAAAAAGAAAATGATGTCTTCCTACAATTAGGAAGGTCCCATCAAAAGCATATTTAAAATGATGTTCATATAAGGTTCCAATCCTATAAAAAGGCTATTTAAACATGGCCCCACAAACAAATAAGACAAAATCCTCTGAAAGGAAGATGTAATTGCTACTTCTATGTCTTCTATCTAAGAAATAAAAGAAGGATGGATGAACCTCCATGCTACACACGTGGGCTTTATGAATATGGCCTCCATCAAGTTGAAATTATTCATGAAGCCTGAAATGCGAAGACAAAAGATACGACACTAAGCAATGGTCAAATGCCAAAATATTAGTGGATTAATTTCACTTAGGCCGCCTCAAATGGTACAAAGCCACATCGAATGTCAAAGGGCACGAAGCTGCATCAAAGCCCAAATGGCACAAAGCCGATACAAATGGCACGAAGCCGCGACAAGTCTCAAATGGCACAAAGCCACATCAAATATCAAATGGCACAAAACCACAACAAGTCTCAAATGACACGAAGCCACGTCAAATATCAAATGACACAAATCCACGTCAAATTTCAAATGGCACAAAGCCACATCAAGTCACAAATGGCACAGAGCCTCGTCCTGCTCCAATGGTTCAAAGTTCTCGCCCGCATGAGCTAAAACTCCATAAGGCATCAAAAGCTCCAAGTGACTCAAAGTCCTTGCCTGCAAGAGCCTAAACAGCACAAGGCATCAAACCCCAACAAATACAAAAAGAACTACAAGCGACTTATCCCTCAATGAGGTTAGGTAGGCAATCTAGGGCTCGACCTAGGTGCAGTCGCAAAACACCCAAATCCCCAAGTTACGATTTATTCATACTGGAATCAAAGGGTTTTTCCTTTTTAACGAATGATTGTAATTAATAGACGCATAGTTTAGAATGGGTCGAACTCAAATTAATAATACCT
This sequence comes from Malus fusca, assembly GCA_035220775.1. Lineage (NCBI taxonomy): Eukaryota > Viridiplantae > Streptophyta > Magnoliopsida > Rosales > Rosaceae > Malus > Malus fusca. The sequence goes on along the minus strand of CM069072.1, from coordinate 4,495,580 downwards.
TCTTCGGAAAAATGAATGAGGGTAAATTGTGTCGAGTGAATTATTTGTTTACATGTTGTGTGCAATTTTTTGCTCAACAATGTGATGATGTGGCGCCACGTGGATATCACAAATACAATCATATAACGACATGTGGATTAACTTTAAAAACTAGTTTTATATTTAAAACTAAAAATGATATTAGTAAGAAAAAAGGCGTTTAAGGCATGATTGAAATTCTGCTGCTCCCACTTGCAGTAACCGTGGTGACGCTCAATGTCGGTGATGAAGGGGTCGAAGTGGATAAGGTTGTGGTGGTGGAGAGTAGAAGCGAAGGTGAGGTTGGACCGGAGCTTGAGGCGACAATAGCTAAAAAGCCTTTAATTTATTTAATTGTAAAATTTTAGGGTATTTGCATTTATTTAAGTGAAATTTTGGATATATTTGGAAGTTTTTATAAAAAGTGACATTTTTAAAATTAAGAGTTAATTTTTTGCTATATTTGATAAATACTCCTCCCCCGGGCTCTCTTTCCAAAATGAAGCACTCTCGCCTGACCTCGCTGTTCAATTTCTACTGAACGAAGATGAATCCCCGGCCTTACAAAGAGTCCTCGAGAGGCACACTGAACGACCTCTACAATTTGATTCCTCGCTTCGGACATCCGGCGCTCCTCATTACATCAAGCCCCGTTACGTCGATTCTCGACGACTCGGTGACATTGGATTGCCAATGGACTGAAATTTGTTGTACGGAAGCGTCAAATATGAAACCAATAAGCTACAACGGCAAAATATGATAAGACAAATTCGACAAATGACACAAGGATTTATACTGGTTCGGCGTAAGCCTACGTCTAGTTCCGAGACAGCGAGGAAATTCCACTAATATCAAAAAGAGATTACAAATAGAGTTTTAACTCTCAAACCCAAATCCTACATACACCCAATAACTCTCACTCTCACAAAGAACAATTGGAGAAGAGGGACACACATCAAATACCATCTCTCCCAAAAGCTACACAACATGTAGCAGCAACATCTTTGATTGAGGGATTACTAACAAAAGGGGATTACAAACAAATAAGAAGGAGCAGCACTGTTTCAAATGGGAGAACCGAACGCTCTCCCTGGTATGGCTCTCATCTGATGCCGCTCCCCACACCCTTCCCCATTCGGCTGCAACCTTTATACATACAAAAGCATCCAATAAAAAATCCAAAGTATATGAATAATCATTCCTTTACAAACATCATCATGACCTTCCTTTTTCTTTTCAACAAACATCATCATTGTGTCTTTACTCATGATGATGTCCACCAAACTTTTCTTTGTTTAGTTTACTAGCCGAAAGGCATTTGGCTTATTGTCCACTTGGCCACTAATTTGGCCACTATCCAACAATCTCCACCTTGGCCAAATTCCGAAAACATCACAGAGAATCAAATCAACAATCATCATAAGCACCCAAAGTACAAACTAAAGACAACGGGAACTAAATCAAATTCCCCAAACTCTCGGTACTCATAATGATCTCCACATCGACTCAAATTGTACCAAAGCCAACAAAAGTAGACCATTTATCTACCGTCTTCTCCAAATTTGCAAACCATAAGTGCCTTGATCAAAACAAAGTGATTCAAACAAAGAACTGAATTCTTCAATATTACCAACAAAAGATCTAGCACACCATACCAAAGTTGGACACACAATGAACTCCACCTACTCACAAACACCATGGTCTTAAACTGCACCAATAGACTCATTCACATAGCATGGCACAGTCTCCAAGTTAAAATTGATTACAAAATTTGGCAACAAGGTTTAACATACCACATACAAAACCTTTCACCCACATTCAGATCCTATGAATATCAATATTATGCCCTTCACTCAAGTTTACCATCATCACATGAGCACCAATAGGATAACCAAGTATTTCAAATTCAAATAATCAATAGGAGATCAAAACCATACCTCAACTGGAGTCTTCAACAAAGCATATTTCAGATGCTAGAGACCAGCAAACCAAATAGCAGTGGCAAACAAATCCAACCAAATGTCCATAGACCAAACAAAGTTAGAATGCATATAACTTGCCTTCTACAAAAGGGTTCCACACAAATGTTCTGCAGTGCATGTGGTGTATCCAAAATAGTGTGGTGCCTCACTATCCAAACTTGCAGAACTCAACAAATTGGCCCTCACAAACTCCTCCAATGTTTCCATCAACTTGCTCCAAAGGCAACTAGTGGGAGTGAAGAAAAAATTCTCTGCCGTTGAAAAAATGCCAAAGAAAAGAAAACTTAACCCTTGTTTTTTTTTTCCAGCCAACAACATCATTTGTCATCATGATGTCCTTCTGCCAAAACAAATGCCGAAAGAAAAGGAACCAACATTTTCTTTTCAATTCTCAACAGCTTCTACTTTTTCTCCTTCCCACTCAACTCGTCAACAACAGCCCACAAACACCGCAAGTGCAGCGATGACCAACGGAGAATCTACCAAAACAGTACACTATACCTGCAGCCTTCGAACACCAACACTTCAACAACATTGCAGCAGATATGCTGTTTTCGGAACCATTCTTCAATCTGCGAGCTCATGGACTGCAGCATGGTCCCTTACCATCCTTCTTCAACGCCACGCATTTCGTAGCAATGCAAGCAAAACTTGTACCTCCAATTGACCAAATGCCAAAGTCATTCCTCCCGTCGAACTTTTCAGTATCATATTTCACCAACATATTCAAAGGTTTCATATACATACTAGTACAAAACCCCCAAGTCGAAATCTGGAGCTCTGATACCACTTGTTGTGCAGAAGCGTCAAATATGAAACCAATAAACTACAACGACAAAATATGATAAGACAAATTCGACAAATGACACAATAATTTATACTGGTTCGGTGTAAGCCTACATCCAGTTCCGAGACGGCGAGGAAATTCCACTAATATCAAAAGAGATTACAAATAGAGTTTTAACTCTCAAACCCAAATCCCACATACACCCAATAACTCTCACTCTCACAAAGAACAATTGGAGAAGATGGACACACATCAAATACCATCTCTTCCAAAAGCTACACAACATGTAGCAGCAACATCTTTGATTGAGGGATTACTAACAAAAGGGGATTACAAACAAATGAGAAGGAGCATCACTGTTTCAAATGGGAGAGCCGAACGCTCTCCTTGGTATGGCTCTCATCTAATGCCGCTCCCACACCCTTCCCCATTTGGCTACAACCTTTATCCATACAAAAACATCCAATAAAAAATCCAAAGTAAAGGAATAATCATTCATTTACAAACATCATCATGACCTTCCTTTTTCTTTTCAACAAACATCATCATTGTGTCTTTACTCATGATGATGTCCACCAAACTTTTATTTGTTTAGTTTACTAGCCGAAAGGTATTTGGCTTGTTGTCCACTTGGCTACTAATTTGGCCACTATCCAACAAAATTATGCTAATTGTAGTAATATAATTGTTTTCATAACAACATTTGAATTCATAACGAGTTTAACTCTTATATGTGTGTATATATGTATTCATAAAAGGATTATTGGAGAGGAATGGGAAAGTGACCTCGTATTTACCGTTTTGTGGCCAGGTATTGATCATACTGTGATTTTTAATAGTTCAGTGTCTTTGTCATGTTTTGGCCCCAAACTATAGCGTTATGGTTAATAAATTAGGGTTCTCATTCAGGTTTTTACTTAATTAATCAAATATTGAACTCGGTGAAACTGAACTGTCAATAGATTAAAATTGTGCTAATAGGGTAGCTTAATTGTGTTCCTATCAGAGTTTGAATGCATATAGACCTATAGGGCTTATTTTTTATGTAGAACGTATATGAGAATCCTATAAGAGGGGATCGGGGATCCCGCTATTGGAACATGATAGGATTGTACCCTTTTATCGACCATTTCGAGGCCATGCATTAACCATGTAGTGGCCATTTAAATTTAGTGTTTTTGCCCCTTTTTGGCCCTACTCTGTGGGTCGCTATATTGTCAAATACATGGTTGCAAGATGGCTCAAATGAGGGCACTGTTCTATCTCGCTCCAAGAATGGTGGGGGATCCCTCTTAGAAGAAGCTCATATTTGTTTAGACTGTTAATTCTGAGAGCCATGATTAGAATTCAAAATAAGACCAGCCAAGTAGTTAAGCTTTCCATCTTTTTCATCTTCTTGATACTTAGATTTCTAGCAACCCTGCTTCTGAAAGTATGCTTTCGTTCATTTGTTCTCAGATATCAATGTGGATGACTGACAGAAGCTACTTTCGGCCTATGAGCTCTGATGTTGTTAACCGACTCGAATTGATTGCAAACATTCATGGAATAGAACAAGCTGAGGATTATATTAACGACATTCCAAAACAATTGAAAACTCTCGAGGTTTACTGTGCTCTACTGAACGGCTTTGCTCATGCAAAACTTGTGGAAAAGGCTGAGGACGTTATGCAGAAGATGAGGGATTTGGGGTTTGCTAGGACACCGTTGTCCTACAACATTTTGCTCAATTTGTACTATCAGACTGGAAACACCGACAGATTCAATGTTCTAATAAGTGAAATGGAAGAGAGGGACATTGTCATGACAAATACACATAGTATCCAGCGCAATGCATGTGCAGCTGCTTCTGATCTTGAGGGAATTGACAAGGTTATGGCAGAGTGGGAATCCAATCCCGTGGTTCCTATGGGTTGGGATTGTTATGTCAATGGAGCAAATGGTTATACGAAAGCACGAAATGTGAATAAGGCATTGGCAATGCTAGAGAAGGTTGAGAAACTGATAACCAAGTTCTAAAAGACAGGGGGAGCGTATGTTGGATAAATATCAACAATCAATGATAAATTTATATATGCTATTAAATAATAAATGCAAATAAATAATTTAATAGAGTATGAACAAAACGAAATAATATTTAACAGACAAACTGATAATGTTCTTGAAACATAAACATAATTGCGTCCCTACTCTGTACTTGTAATCAAGGAAGAAAATATTGGTAATATCGGAAATATCAGTAGTCCGAAAACACGGAAATATCGATGGAAATATCGGGATAATATCGATATCGATAAAAATTACACGGAAACCACGGAAATTGTAAAAAAAACTTGGAAATTTTTATTGAAACTTTGCAGGATGTTTATTTAGTCAATTATCTATTAGTTTATCACAAAAAATTGGAAGGAAATGCATTGCATGATGGATTTAACATTATCAAGTTGATTATATAGCGAGCTGACAAACATTGTGAGTGTAGAAAATATGTAGTAATTAATGAAAGAAGTCTAAACACACCATAATCATTTATATATAATGAATTAGTACAATATTTTACACTTTATACATTGCATTTTTGGTTCTTCTCTGACAGAATTTGGTCTTCACGTGGAGAAGAAGATAAAGTAAGCAGATTTTTTGGTTTTTCTCTGACAAAATATTTGGTTCTTCTGTGCAAAGTCACTTCCAATTCTTTCATACAAAACCGTGTGCCACACACACACACCCTCAAAGTTTTTTTATTTTTCTCTCGGATAACACACACACACACACACACATAACCATACACACACACACACACATACACACACACACACACACATAACCATACACACACACACACACACACAAAAAACCATGGTTTCATACAAAACCGTGTGCCACACACACACACACACACACACACACACACACACACCCTCAATGTTTTTTTCTCTCGGATAACACACACACGCACACGCACACACAATCTCTCGATCCTTCTCCCTCATTCCACACACACACACGCACACACACCCTCCCCCTCCTTGTTTCTTCTCCAGTTCTCCCCCCCATCTCTTTTCTGCATATCTCCTTCCCAGAGGAGACAGACACACACACACCCCACTTCCCCGTGTTTCCCCCTTCCCAAATCCCTCGAACCTTCTCCCTCATTCCTCCTTGTTTCTTCTCCCCCCATTTCTGCAACTCTCCTTCCCGGAGCACAGCCACACCACACCCACACGAGGCGGAGGATCTGATGAGTAGATTTTATATTATATATTTTACCCTAATCTTAGTAGATTTTGGTTAATATTTTGGAAGAATTTTGATACTTTGAATTGTATTTTCAATATAGGACTTTCGACTTCCTCTGGAGCAAAACAGGACCAAATGGACGAATTTTGGAGAAATTCCAGTTGGAGGACGTTCGTGAATTACTTAGCTTGATCGTATCAAAATTTGGGATTTTTCCACCAAGCGGTTATTTTCTGACGATAAAATAAACATTGGACGTGACGGGCCACTTGTTGCACGCCCTTTTGAAATAAACATTGGATTCCCTGTAAAAAAAAAAAAAAAAAAAAAAAGAAAAAAAGCGGCGTGCAGATTTGTTTTTGTCTCTGTCAGAGCCCAAACGGCTCTCTCCCCTCTTTAATTCAAACCGAGTAAATTGAGCAGACATAGGAATACTCCAGCTTTGAACACGTGGCATGCATCACGACATGGAGCTCCTTAAGATTCCAAAGGAACGGTTAAGATCAACCTTACTTTTCTGAAAGCTTTGTAAACCCCAGTTTCTCGCATTTCAATAGAGACGGAAAGAAGTCTTTCATTTGTCTCTACTCTCTCTCTCTTTTTCCTCTCAGACCCCATCCATGGTAGAGCGAAACATGCATGTCTGATTCCTCTAGGATAGTGCATCAAACCCGAGCGGGTTTTGGGATCCGGAGAGAAGCGGAGGCAGCGGACACCGGACGATGGACCGGAACTCATCGTAGTCGTCGGTGAGGAGGACGACGTTGTCCCAGCCGTCTTGGATTCGTGAGGAAGACGACGTTCCCAGGCTCCTACTTCTCTTCTTCTCGGCATGTAATTTCATTTTTGTACAAAATTCGAATTTTCTGCATGTAATTTCATTTTTGTACTGAATTCGAATTTAGGGATTTAGGAATTAGGGATTCAGTTAATTTGCTTTGAATTCGAATTTAGGGATTTAGGGATTCAGTTAATTTGCTTTTGAATTCGAATTTGGGGATTTAGGGATTCGGTTAATTTGCTCCGGCGTTCTTCTCCGGTTACTACAGTGCCAAATATCGCGATAGTTTCGAAAATATCGCGATATTATCGATAATATCGATAATATCGCGATATTTTGACGAAAATCATTTGGATAGTTAAAAAAATATCGGACCCCTAAAAAACGATAATATCGGCGAAATATCGCCGATATTATCGATTTTTTCTTCCTTGCTTGTAATTCAATGGACGTCTGCTTCACCAGGATTCAATGATATAAGTCGAGATTTCAGCACTGGAAAACTAGACTTCTGGCGAATATCCTTGTGGTTCTCTCAGTAAGAAGTTTTGGGATTGTAGAAGGAGAATTTGTTTTTTCTGTGTTCTAAATGTCATACATATGGATGTATATAAGTGTAATAACCTTGGTCTTGAAGATTGGCGACATTGAAAGTGACGAGAAGATCTATATGACGAATGGGAATCCAAGAATTTTACTCCAGATACCCGTATCCCAATTTTTTTTATCAATGCTTATACCGGAAAGGGCCTAGTTGACAAATATGCTTATATTGTAAATATTCTTAACCAACTATGCAGCAAGTTAATTGCGTTTTCCATTTTTATCGATAAAACTTTAGTTATACACCATAATGTTTCAATTTGGTTTCAAGTCATCTAAACCTTCAATTGACATGAATTGAAACTTTAAGGGCTAAGAATAAATTAAAAGTTGGGACAATTTTTTTTATTTAAATAATTTAGGAGAGGTTCAAAACTATTACATAATTTAGGAGAGAGAAGAGTTTTGAACCCTGGATACATGAGTGAAAATTCAACACCCTATCTACTAGGATATTGGACCACATGCACATGGATAATAATTCATATATAATTAAGGTTCTAAAAGACATTAAGCGCTAGTCGAGCTGGGGTCTAGCGCCTAGGCGACTAGGCCTTGGCGGATTTATGTACATCCATTTTGTTTCATGTACATAAGTGTCTGTTTATACTTAAAATATATATAATTTCATCATAAACTACAAAATAGAATGACATATACATAATGAAGTATTGGAACATAATGAAAACATAGGGAACAAGCATATAATATGTGCTCATTTAAGTATTCAACAAGTCTCTTACAATTTATTGAAAAAAAATAAAATGCAAAATGAAAGTTATATATTTTCTATCTAAGCCCCAACCTAGGCTGTGTCTAGACTGGTTTGGACGGGCTAGGCGGTTTAGGCGGACGCCTCAGCATGTCTAGACATCATTTCTTAATTTTCAAACGCTAGGCATTAATAGAGCTCTTTTGATAACATTTTGTTTCAATTATTATTTTTATTTCTTTAAAATTAATTAATTTTTTTTTTCATAACTTGAAAAATTAATAACTGAAAGTGAGGAGGGGGGGGGGTGTTTAGGGTTTAAAGACCTCTACGAATTGGGCAAACGTCGACTTCATTGGATGAAGTGGAGTAAAATGTGCAAGCCTAAAAGTGAGGGGGGTTTAGGGTTTAAAGACCTCTACGCATTCAACCTTGCATTACTTTCCAAGCAAGGATGGCATTTCATCCAACAACCAGATTCTCTTGCTGCACGTGTTTTCAAAGCTCGATACTCTCCAAAGTCAGACTTTTTGCAAGCCCCGGTGAAGACAAATGAGTCGTATTAATGCAGAAGTATGGCGGAGGCTTGAGTGATTATTTGAAGGGGTTCTAGGTGGCGGGTAAAGGACGGTACAAAGATTAAAATCTGGGGGGATAGTTGGCTGCCCAAAGAGATTTTCTTTAAGGTTTTAAGTCCTATTCTTGTTGGAGTCGAGCATGATACTACAATGAATAGTATGGTGGATGAGGGGTGTGTCCAATAGAATGTGGATTTAATTAAGTGCATTCTTTGAGAAGAGGCAAAGTTGATTTTGAGTATCCCTTTGAGTTTTTTCAAGCCACCAGATAATTTAATTTGGGTTGTGGAGAAGAACGGAGTATTTTCAACAAAAAGTGCTTGCTTTGTAGCTCGGTCTTGTGGAAATATAGGTGGGGATGAATCAACTGACTCTGAAATGATTGGGGAGTTCATATACGTGGAAGGCTTTGTGGAAAACTTGTGTACCAGAGAAGGTTAAAATATTCGTATGGCGGTGCTGTCTAAACGCCCTACCACTAGAGCAAATTTGAAGGGAAGGAAGGTGATCACGACTGAAACTTGTCTTTTCTGCGATGGAGACACGGAAAGTGTTGAACATACGTTGTTGGAATGCCCAAGATCAGCGTCTATTTGGTTCTCTAGCCCATTATGTTTGAGGACGGAAAGGCATATCCATGGTGGTTTTCGTATGTGGCTGGTAGAGGTGGCGGGATTACTTGCCCGTCAAAGCTTTGACCTAGCTTTTATCTTGATATGGAGTATATGGACGGAACGTAACTCCTTATGGAATGGTATGGCTTTGAATCAGGTGGATATCAACTGCAAATCCCAAGCTTGGCTGCAGGAATTTAGGAAGTGGCACGGTTCCAAGAAATGCAGCATACCGTCAATCCCTCAAAAATGGGAGAAACCTGATGTGGGTTGGCTTAAATGCAACTTCGATTGCGCGTGGGGTGAGTTAGGTGAGCTAGGGGGTATTGGCGTGGTGATTTGAGATGAGAATGGTGCTTTGTGGCAGCTACATTAATGAAAATTCGAGGGGTCTGCTCGGCAATGCTGGTTGAGATCATGGCTGCTCTGGCAACAGTACTTTTTGCTCACGACTTGGGAGTAACTCATTTGGAAGTGCAGGGGGATGCAATGATGGTTATCAATGCTCTTCAAAAGGATGCGACAACTCCATGCAATGGTACCTTTGGGAATATTTTTTGAATGATGCTAGTCAATTGTTGAAGTCTATTCTGAATTGGAAGGTCACGTTTGGTTGACGGGAGACGAACAAGATTGCACATCGGCTTGCGAGATTAGGCTTAATGTTGGATGCTTAGGTTTCTTAGTTTGAAGATCCTCTTGATATTATCTCTTATTTTCTTTTTAAGGATAATATTACTATTTAATTTAGAGGTGCGATACACTCTTTTTTCCTTGGTCCGGGTTAAAATCTCCGGCAATGTTTTTATCAAGGCTCATTATTAGCATCCTATTCTCTTTGATTGTACGTTTTCTTTCTCAGATAATGAAGATCGTACTTCATCCAAAAAATAAATAAATAATAATAACAACTGAAAACAAATACAAACAACTAAAACCTGAAAACTGAATAAACGGGTATAAATACCCGCCCGCAGCCGACGCACTAGTGTCATCATAACAACCAAGCTTCTGTCCAAAACACCGCAAAAGATGGAACAGAACCTCTCCGCCCAAACCCTCCTCAACTCACTCCCCAACCACCGGAGCGTCGCCTCAAACGACGACGACGACGCACCGACCCTAAGCCTTCAAGCCCTAGAAGCTCTGAAGGAGTTCCTAGCCGAGCAAAGCCAGTCATCACCCGACACCGCCGCCGAGAGCCGAGCAGCCGATTCGACCGGTCCGGCTCTGATCTCCGAAGACTGGAGACTGAGTCAGTTCTGGTACGACCCCCGCACCGCCCAAACCCTAGCCCAAGAGGTCCTCACTCTCTGCAACTCCGCCACCGCCTCCGCTCGGGTCGCCTGCGTGGCTTGCCCCTCACTCTACGCCTATCTCAAGGTCCTTTCATCTTTTCAATATCTGGGTTTTTATCAAATTTCTAATCTTTTGTTTGATACGACTGTATTGGGGAGGAGCGGATTTGAGTTAAGCCACACAAAGGACCCGCAGTAATTTCATATTGAACTCGAACCTGACACAAGTGACTAGACCGTAGTGCTAATGATTTTGGTTTCTTTAATTTTTCACTGATTTTTGGATTTTCAGAATGCTGATTCCGATGTGTCTGTACAACTGCTCGAGTATGACAAGCGGTTTGAGCAGTACGGCAGTGATTTCTCGTTCTACGATTACAACCGGCCTGAAGATTTGCCATTGGAGCTGAAGAATGCTTTTGACATTGTGGTTGCTGATCCTCCTTACCTGGTGAGCAATTGCAAAATTATGATTCTTTTATGTCTTCTGTTCCGATAGTGTTAGTTAATCTTTTGTCGCTTCGGTTTGGTGAGTTCAATTTGTATCACCGATTCATGTTTGGCCATATGTGCGTTCTCACTATGGGATATGCTGTGTGTGTTATGTACAAAAGAATCTGAATCTTCACACACTCCGTAAGAATTAAGATCGAGCGTTCTTTTGGGTTGCAGTCGAAATACATTTTGATGTTTGTATGTACCACGTTTGGTTACCACATTGCTTTTCTACATCTGTTGTACAGACGCTGAGTCCAGTTGCATAGGTGGGGCATATAGTTTCATCCACTTCCTCTTTTTCGTTGGATTCAGACTAATTAGATTTGGGAATACGGTTTTTCAGACAAATGTAGCTGTGAACTTATGGTATTTTGGATGTTTTGATGGTTGTGAACATATTGCTTATGTAGTATAACTGGTGTTTACAGAGTCAGGAGTGCTTGGAGAAAGTCGCTCAAACAATTTCATTTCTTGCACGATCAGAAAAATCTTACTTGCTTCTCCTCACAGGTAAACATTAATTAGTATGTATAATTTTGTAAAACGCAATAAGAGTATTGTCATTCCTACAGAGGCTAAACGGTAATTACTTCTAGAAGACAAGAATAATACATTTTAAATTAAACAATGTTGTTTCTTGCACATTTCAGCTGAGTGCATCCAACTAAATTGTTATACGATGACTTACTTGCAGGAGCTGTGCAGAAAGAGAGAGCAGCTGAACTCATGGGATTGCATCCGTGTGGTTTTAGGCCTCAACACTCTAGCAAACTAGGAAACGAGTTTCGGCTGTTCACAAACTATGATCCTGAGACGAGATTAGAAGGGTGGGAGGTAGAGAAGTAGGAACTCTGTATTCTCTAGTGACCATAAACTGGTAAGTGACGATTGGCCGGTGAAAATTTCTTTCTTCCTTCGCAATAATATGTAATGGGAAGTCTACATTTGCTGTATTATATACATACAAATTAGCATATGCTAAGAACGCAGTTAAGATATGCATGCTTAATTCTGATTGAGTTTGTTGTGAAATCTGAACACTATTGTGCTTTTTACGATCATTGGGGAGAGGCAATTCTATTAATGTGTAGCTAGGTCACATTAACCAAATCTGAAACGTGACCGTGTTTCGATGGGTGCAGATTCACAACTCGGCATCAAACTTTATTGCCTGCAAGGCATAGACGGATACTAGAAAGATGTTGGCGGAAGCTCTCATATTGCATCAAAATTCAACACAAGCTAAAGCAGAGCAGTATTTTTTTTTGCTACTCCTCCAGGCTGTGTTTTTATGTCTTCTTGTTTTCTTCAACGCCCCCACCCAACTTTTCAGCCGAACTTTTATTTGCTAGTTTTGATTGCATTGTGCACATTTCTGGAGGATTTCTTGCTTCTTGTATCTTTTGAGGATAAAATTCCAGTGCGTTAAAATTTTATAAAACTCCACCTTGCTCATGAATTGAAGCACCTTTGTCCTTGGTAAATACCGAAAAGTGCTTTTGTAATCCAATATTAGCTGTCGTTCTAAAAGCACTGCCATATTGGAGTCAGTCTCAAAGTTTACTCCATTTTTTTTCCGAGTAATTAGCACTTTTTAAGATTTGCTACATTAATGATCAGCTTTTATTAACAATAACATATTGATCATATATTAATAACTCAACAATGACATAATAATTACGAACAATGATATAACGACAACATAACAACTAACGGCGACCATTTCTGCAACAAAATGTCGCAAAGTGATCATTCCTGCCAATTGCCCTCTATTTTTCTAGATGAGTCAGCCAAACCTAAAGAGCACCCACCAGAGCATAACAAATTCTTGTGAATATATTTCTGTACGCAAAATGGAAGCAATTCTCACTGATACTCTTCAAATACGGTATTCATACTTACAAAATGAACTAGGAGATTTGAGTTGGGTAGCCTTGTTTCATGAAGAACCCCAACAATTACAATTTTTTACATATGAGCCGGAGTTACGAGACCCGAAATTAAATGACATGACACCCTAGCGAGATTCAGTCTATACAGAACAAGTTCAAAACAGAGCTACTAGTTCAAATATTCCATCTACTTCCGCGATCATTAACCCCTTCTCCCCAAGTTTTTGCAAAACACATTGGTTAAGAAAGGGTGTCCGAGAAACCGGTAGCTACTAAAACGGTTGATAAGGGTCAAGAGAAGAGGTTAACGACTTAATGTGTATCGATTTTGTCATGGTTCACCGATATAAACGATAGTCTTCTTTTGGAAACCTTGGATCTGTAACACCATACCTCAAATGCCTCAGTCAGGTCAGGATATTGAATATGTTCGTTCTCCAACCATTCGGTCAATATCTCTGCCTGCTCAACAGATGGAAGTGCAAGAATTATGGAAACAAATGTCGATTCCAAGGACTGCCACAGCTCACTATCCATCTTCAGCGTAGGAGCATCATCACCGGTAGTTGTGGCGGAATCAATCAGTGGTTTCGCAACCCTCACAAAAGGAAGCCACACCTTTACCATATGAAGCCGTTTTGCAGTTGGCAAAATGACAGTGCCGTAACCTATTGCCTCTAGAATCTTTGCTGCAACCTCAACAACCCTAAGCTTTGTCTCAATCAGTTCAGTTGTCGGCCTTGCTTGCTTTACAGCCTTAACTATTTTATCCGATGCATCCATCCAATTGCAGACAAGTTCCCTCATAATTTCCAACTTAGTTAAAATCTGGCACGCCCACGACAGATCTGATAAAAGCCTTTGAAATGATTGCATCTTCCCTCCATCAGAAGATAATTCTACTTCACTTAACAAAGCTTCTAATAGATTATTAAATCTTCCATATAGTCTCTTCACACATTCTTTCACCTCGGATTTAATCTCATCATCGGCTGTTAGGAGAGGGGCATCATCGTCTTCAGTTAGCATGTACTCAAGCTGCTCCTGGGCAGAAGACTTGAGATCATTCATGATTGGAAGAGGGGACGATGTGGCAAATCGGATGGTTGACAAAAATATCGCCATGATTGATGAGTGATTGACTGGAAGAAGACGGGCAAGAATTGGCTCCACCTGTGATCCCAGGCGTGGTATGATCTTTAAAATCTCCTCCTCCTCGGACTCTTCCCAGGGAACAGCTTCCAAGTAGTTCACACAAGCAGTTATGATTTGTGGGCATCCGAGCTTGACAGCCACCTGGAGAATTCCAATGGCGTTTTTTACACCATGCCACAAGTCATCAACTAAGCCATCTACTATGATGTAAAAAAGGCGGAGAACACTGACATGGTGGTCAAATTCTGATTCTTGGCAGTATACGTCAACGCAGTTGCGTGAGTCAAGAATCTGACATGTTGGCCAATTTTCAGAGAGGCGATCAGCGAAATACTTGCTCTTTTCTATGAGGATCTGGGAATGACAATATAGCCGATCATCCCGCCCATCCTCTGTGCGTATCCTCACAACAACATCACTGGTTGATCGGTCCCCAATCTGACTAGGAGTACTTGTTTCAGAACCCTGAAAGAAAAAGAACGTTAAACGAATAGAAAAAAAAAAAATAACAGACTAACCATACGAAAACAGAAATAAGGATAACAATCACAAGAACATTTAGAATTGACATTGCTTGGGAAACTTACAAGATACTCCATTGAAGCATTAAGCACTAACGAATATACCTTGAACACATGTCGCGATCTGTACATAAACATGATTAGCAAAAATGTTAGCGAATTCCATCATTAAATTTCCATACAAACTCGACATTTTTACAAAATTACTTTGATCGTTTTCCTTTTTAGTTTGGCTTGAAATAGTAACAATTATCAACATATTGAGCTGATATTGCAAATTGGGTCATAAAAGAAATGAAATGACACCATATGAGAAACATTATGCGACCCAAAAGAGTTGAATTGTGATATTCTGGGACACTTCCCCGAATAACCAAACCATTTCATTATTGCCAGGTGCAATAAAACAGCCGATTGCACGTGAGTTCTTGTTACATTTCAACTATTTACCAGTTCACAGGAAAGCAAGACAAAATCCAACCGATGGCTCATCGAGCGGACAATCCATCTACTTCTGACTAACCAACTTAAGTCCAATTCTCAACTAGTTGATGTAGATACTTCTTACAATCTATATGCTCGTATCAAAGTAAGATCTGCAGAGCAAACTCTCCCAAACATAATCTAGAACTCCAACTGATCCGAAAACACGTCAAGTAATAAAACAAACAGAAACAGAAAGAAAACATTTAAAGTATCTTTGCGAGGCAAATTCTACTTCAAGCATAATTAGCTTCCTTGTTTTCACTTTCCAACAACCAACATTCTATCAAAATCGAACATAAACTAATACGTCATCAAATTTAAAAAGAAGAACGGAAGAACAAGAAGATGAAAACTAATGCAAACATAACTCAGCAAACGAGGTCGTAACAGGAACCGGGAACACATTTTTACAGAAACTAATGCATACATAACTTACTTTTGAGGATGAAATATATAGATATATAACTCTACAAATTTGATCTTTATTTGACAGCACCTTAATTTTTTTTCTTCCCAATATTACATACATTAGGGTAGACATGGCACAAAAATGAGCGCAATGGGGTTCTAGGATTCATATTGCCGATCCCACTTAGTGGGATAAGGCTTGGTTGTTGTTCTGATTGCTGTATTACATAAATTAGGGTAGTGCTATTCACATACATTTTTTACTTCTCACGCTCTTGTTAATTTTTGTTCATTAATCTTCTTCAATTCATTCAAGCGACAACTGAACTGGGCGTGTGAGAGGTAAAAATACGTCCGTGGAAATTAATGTAAGTATTGGGACTAAACCCATATGTTTCAACAACATAAATTTACAAAAATGAGATAAAAAATATAGCAAGAAAAATAAAGGGAGAAAAAAAAATATAAAATACTAAATTAATGGCCTTTATACCAAAGCTTGTGATTAAGAATTGTTATTTCAATTCACAAACCTAACTAAAATTTAAGCCTAATTCTGATTAAAGGAACAACATAAGGAATAATTAAGAAGTGAAATTTATAAAAAAATGAGTTTGATAGTAAGTAGCAGATGCAATGAGAATGATAAGGTATCGGCGACAGGAAGTGCAGATATGGGTGAGAGAAGTGCATACTGACCTGGATGTTAGAGTTGCGGAGGAGAGTTAGAGGACAGGAAACTGGCGCCGGGAAGGGTGTGCTGAATCGCTGAGCACAACGGAACGGCGCAGTGCAAAGGGGAGAGAGACAGAGAGCCTGTAATCAACTTGGTTTTATTTTATTTTATAATATTTTAAGTATTTTTATTTTTATTTTTTGGCTGCGAAACCGTATTTTTTTTAGATTTCAATAATGAAAACAATTTATTAAAATGTAATACTAATTGGCTTGTCTTAAATATTAGGCCAACTCCAACTCAAGGCCTAAAACCTGTAATTTCTCTTTTATTCCCTCAATTCATTCCAACCCAAGTTCTAATTTAGATCTAAAACCTAAAAAAAGTCAGATTTAGGCCAATATTAGTGGTGGAGCCCCCACTCACATGGATGTGTATTCCACTTGTTTGCCAATAAAATTGAGCCCAACGGTTCTTTTGGTTGATCAACGACTCACATTCAAATGGGTTGTTGGTTATCCAACGGTTCACATTTAATTTAGTTAATATTTTTGTTTTACATTTATAAATTTATTGAATCCAACGACTGCAATCGAATATGATCAAATCTAAGGGTAAAAAAAATTCTAACGGCCCATATTTAAATTCAACGGTTAAAATAATTATAAAAAATTATTTAACTCAAAATTTACCCAAAAACTGTATAAATACCTATATATTTGTTCAAACATCTACATAAAAACTCACTTTTCTCCTACAATTCTTCCAATTTTTCTTTCTACCATCTTCCAAAACCATGTGTTTGCTCATGTGTCTTGTGTGTTATACATCTCTATCATGTGTTTCATATTCTTCTATAGTGTTTCATGAGTTTCATGTGTCAGTTTAGTGATTTTTTTAATGTTTGAATTTAATTTTTTTTAGATTAAAATGTTCATAAAATTAATTTAGGATAGTCTATATAATTTTTTTTAAAGTTAATTTAAAAAAAAATAGCCTAAATTCATTCGTTAATAATCTAGGGCTAAAATTTTAAAGCAGAAGGGTTGGAGCAGAAAATGTGTTTTTGGGCTAAAAATTTTAGGTTTTAGGCCAAGGGTTGGAGATGGTCTTATTAGGGATGGGTTAAAAAAACCGAAAAAAAATCAGATCGAACACCGAACCAAAACCTAAAAATCGAAGAAAAAAAAACCAAATCGAAAAAGGAAAAACTAAACCAAACCAAACTTTATTGGTTCGATTTCAATTTTAGAGGTTCAAAAACTGAATCGAACTGAACCAAACCGAATCCCTTTACACTATAAATTTATGCCCATGATGTTTCTTTTGTGAAATTTTGTTGACAAGTTTGAAACTAAGCCTAGGCTTTTTTTGCAAGGAGCATACTTGATTCAATTATGGAGGATATTAAATTGGTTATAGAGAAATTTTTTGGAAGGCTTTAGAACTTGAAAAAGCTTCTCTATTTTTTAGCTTTTGGAATGGATACAATGATTATTTTTCTTTGCAATTGAGATTGTTGATAGAATATATAATTGTATATGTATAACAACCTTCCCACTTTCCCCATTTTCTTATTATTAGTCTACCAATGTAATCCTCTATATTAAATTCCATATTAAAAAAAAATCGAGTTTTATAAATAAATACAAAAATCAAAATCGAATCGAACAAAACCAAACCTAGAAATCGAACTGAACCGAAGTTTTGGTTCGGTTTCGATTTTGACAAAATACTGAACCGAATGAAACCGAACACACCCTTAACTATACTAGCATATACCTACACCTTTTGTGTGAACACTTTCTTCTTTTTTTTTTGAAAATAAATTTGCAGAACCGAATCAAATCGAAAACTTTGCAAAACCGAATTGAAAACGTCCCGAACCAAAAATTTTGAATCATTTTGTCCTGAAACCGAAAAGTTCAGTATGTGATCCGGGATCCATATGCCTTTGTTCTGTAATCTTAAACCGAACCGAAACATACTTTATATATATTTAATATTAAATTATGTTTAAGAATTACGTGGACCGTTGGATTTGGTTGAGAATTAATCACAACAGTTCATACATTACCTAACTCTCTCAAGCTCACCTGAGCCACCTCACTCTCACAGTCTCACTTTGTCTCTCTCGTCTCGAGTCGTCTCCTTCGCCAACCCAAAATCGAGCTTTGCTTTACAACACACTCCAGTGGCAGTGGCTTCCTTCACTGTCACTGTCCCTTGTTTGGGTGTATATGTATAGGCGGGACTGCAAACTAGGTTGCGGCAATGGTGGGAGAGCATTCCTTTCCTTACTTCTGCGGTGGTTGGCGTGTGCGCAACTATTTACTTGGTTTGCCTCCTCGTTGGATACGACTCCTTTTACGAAGTATGCTTTTCGCCCTCTGATGTTGTATCCAAATTCCAAGGTAAATTTTTTCATTGTCAGTGTGGAAATCTGTAGTTATTAGAAAGAAGTGGAATTTCGCTACCCTCTTTCCAGTAGTCTCTTCAAAACAGTATGTGGTTATATCACGATCATTGTAAACCTAAATATTGAGCCTTTCTTAACAACAATCATTGGAAACCTAAATATTGAGCCTACCTTAACAATCCGTAATTTAGAGCCTCTAATGTCAGGCTATGTCACAGATCTTTCGGTCACCTGCCTGGCCCATTTTGAACTCTAATGGAGAATTTCCACTCATTTTTATTTATATTTTTGTTTCTCCACACAAAAGCTTGATCTTGTTTAAGTTAAATCGTCTGTACAAACTATTTGCAGGGGGATTTGCTCTGTTAGTAGAAAAAGTAATATGCCTTATTTTTTTTGTATGCAAAGTGCAAACTGATTTCATCTCATGGTCGTCAACCTTTGGTTCTCTTTTTTTCAGTCTACAGGATTTTCACCTCCATTATCTTCCATGGTTCGGTGCTGCATGTGTTGTTCAACATGATGGCACTAGTTCCTTTGGGTTCTGAGTTGGAGAGAATCATGGGAACTGTCCGCTTATTGTACTTGATCATTCTATTGGCCATAAGCAATGCAGTGTTACATCTTCTGATTGCGCTTTTGGTGGCCTATAATCCTATTCACTCTTATCAGTACCTCATGAATGAATGCGCAATAGGCTTCTCGGGAATCTTTTCATGTGATTATACAAACGGGTGCACTAAATTGTGCACATGTGTATAGAAGCACTTTTCAATGGTTTTCCCTGTTTTCGTTCATTCCTGGACAGTGTATTGGATTCTAGTAACGCACAAACATTTTTTGCCCTGCAGTTTGTTTGGACTCTTTAATGTGCCTGCTAAATGGTAATGGCAGTAAAATGCTTATGCCGTGTTTAATCTTATTCTTTTACGTTGCCATATATTTTCTTAATTATTTGACATTTAAATCTGTTTCAGGTATGCATGGATCTTGCTGGTAGTGTTCCAAGTTGTTATGCCAAATGTTTCTTTACTGGGACACCTATGTGGCATTTTGTCAGGCTTTGCTTGTATGTTTCTCTCATTCTAATCTCCCGTTTTCTATTTTGTTGTGTCACACAAGGAAGTCGGTGATAATGTTTTGTGTTGGCTTTGCAATACAGATACTTACAGCTTATTAAATTTCCTCATTCCGGGAACATCCTTCTATTCTAAAATTGAGGCCTCCTCATTGTTTGTAAGTAAACTGCTTTTGATGATTCATCAATTTGGAAATCAACTATTGTTCGTCTTATCTAATTCAACTTATGCGTTTATAATTTGCACGCATTCCTAATCTTATTCTCTTTAAAACTTTATGCTTCCAGTCAAGTTGTGTAAGGCGGCCTAAATTTATTGTGTGCACTGGTGGGAATCCTTCAGCCTTCATCCCTACATATTCAACCCAAGGTACACCATGTAGGTAAGTATATTTCTGTTCCCTTTACTTTTCCTTGACGGATGAATTTTGGTAATTCGATTTCTTGAAAGACTACAGTTATCAGTGTTATAAGAGTTGTAAAATGATATATTTTATTTACCAGTGGATTCTCTGCTGGAAGTATCTGGAGAAACTTGTCTCCGTGGATCCCACGTAGGGAAACATCTGTACAGGTATTGTGTCTTTCACCTTTTGAGGATGTAAATGTTGGAAACCCTTTACTTACCGAACCCCTTTAGGATCCATATTCTAACATCAAAATGTCACTTGTATGTTACGAGTGTTGTGCCCTTAATTCAAACTTTGAAGTATGCACTTTGTTTGGTATAAATTCAGTGACTAAATTTGATGACTTCCTATTGCAATAATGCAGTCAGCACAAGACGGTCACAGGTTTCCTGGGAGGGGAAGAACACTTGGATCAGGTCGAAGTACTGTTTCTGATGTGGATTCAGAATCAAATTTACAGGCTAGACTCTTGGACAATAGCAACTCAGAACGTCCATCAGATGTGGCAGTTATTGGTACAGGACAGCAGTTATCTGATGGAAGGTACTAAAAAAACTTAATGCATACTTATAGCTTAACGAGTTTTGGGCATCTTTCACTAGCATTGCATTATGCATTCCCTAGATGTTTACATCCTACTGCCTTGTTTTCTTTTTTATAAATCGTTTGCTTCACTAGTAAGAATGTTCTCAAAGTTCTAGTAAACGACGTAAATCTAAAGAAAATCCTAAGCAGTATGCATTTGGCTGGAAATGGTACTACCTCGGTTCCTCTTATTTTCAGGCGGGCAACGCTCAATAGTGCAGCAGCAGAAATTCCTGTACACCACCAGGTTTGTCTCTTTAAATAATCGTTTGGGTTTTCTTTGACGTTTCTTCCAGTCCATCTGGATAAGTCTTTAACTTATCTTTCAGATGCAGGATTATGTTGCTTCTGAAGAAGAAATCAAAAAGCTTGTATCAATGGGTTTTGAGAGGGTAAAATGTTAAACCGTGCTGTATTTCTCCTTAATCAAATGAGTTAACTATCCCATAGTACGCATTTTATTAGCTACATTGATTCATATTGGTAAAGTTAGAGGACGCGGAAGTTTGCTATGACATACGTTACCACACATCATTAACGAGTTTAGTTGATGTTTAGCATTATAGTTCATGCTTTCTGTTATGAACATCTTCTAACAACGTCTTGGTAATGGGCTACCCCTAGCAGCTGCAGATGGGGATCTTAACGTGGCAGTGGAAATTCTGAGCCAACAGGTCTGTCTTTTGAACTTGTTCGTTTCCCACGGGTGTTGAGAGTTGAGATTTCGTGTTTTAATTATGGGGATTGGGGATTATTGCAGGGCTAAATGCAAGCAAGCAAGCAAACTCATTGACTTCCCAAAGATAAAGGATCACGTTTGTGTAAATTTCCATGTCTGCCTACTGTATATTGTTTTAGACCCGTACCGTGAATATTTGATTCGGGGAGAAAAGATTGTGAATATGGGATATGACTACACACAGTGACATAACATCTGTTAAAATGAAAGCATTGAAATGGTTTACAACATTGCTGTAGTTTCTTCCTTCTGCATGCTTCAGCCGTGCGTGGACTGTGACTGTCAGCTGTTGATGCGCGCATTCTTCTGCGCTCCACAATGATCCACGTCCAACAGTCAATCGGCTGGCGACAGCCCTTTAGCAATTTTTAGGCGACTGTCCTTAGCACGCCTCTAGGTGATGCATCATTTGCGTAAGGAGGTTCTTAACTCACTGGATTGCAATAATAAATCATGGGATGTGATATCCACACACCCTTTTTTACTTCTCTCACACCCTTTTAATTTTCGGCTGTTGGATCGGATGAATTGAAGAAGATCAAATGATAGAAATTGATAAGGGGTGTGGGAGAAGTAAAAAAAGGTGTGTGGATAGCACACCCCTAAATCATTCTGCTTGTAATGTTCCCCTGAAAGCTGATCAAATCAAACTAACAGAGAGAAATGAGAATTTCGTGGCTATAAATGAAATGAATTTGGGTATTTTCTATTTCTTTTTTAGTGGTACTTCTTTTACTTCTTATGCATTTGCTGAAAATCACATCGAACGAATTGAAGAAGATTCAATGAACACAAGTTAAAAGAAGATTCAATGGTCAAAGATTAATAGAAGATTCAATGGTCAAAGGTTAACAGCAGTCATATCATTGAATAGTTGAATTGGTTAGATCGTTGAATCATTGAATTGAAAGAAATCAATGGCGAAATATTAACAAGTGTGAACATATTTTATTATCCACTTTAATGGTAAAGGAATGATTTCCAGTTACGGGGTGATATTTTTTCACAAGTGAATTTTTATTTCTTAGGTTCGATTTTTTGTGAATTGTGAGTTCATTCCTGGTGGAGAATCTCCTTGTTGAAAATAACCGCGTTACCATTGTGAGACTTACTTAAAAGGTCTTTCCAATCAGGAGTAGACAAACCACATGTGGATCTAATAGTTGTTCCAAAGGTAAAGCGAAATCACAACAGGCTTCCTATCTAATAGTTGTTAAAGTAAAATCACAGCAGGCTTCCTCATACCACCAGACATATCATACGAGAGATTCCACCCAATATCTGAGCATGATTCTCTTCACGTAGAAGTCCCCTTCACCAATGATTGGCACCTCGATAGCTACTAAAATGGGAGTGTCTACCATTGTTTTAAAAATCCCCGCCTAACGCTGTCTAGGCCCCGCCTAGGCGCTAGGTGGCTGGTCACCGCCTCGATTAATGCCTTTGAAAATTAAGAAATGGCGCCTAAACCTGCTGAGGCACCCGCCTAGACTGCCTAGGTTAGGTATCTGCCTAGGTTGCAACTCACTTAGATAGAAAATAGATAACTTTCATTTTGAATTTTTTTTCTTTTCATTTAATTGTAAGAGACTTGTTGAATACTTATATGAACACACATTACAGGCTTGTTCCCTATGTTTTCATTATATTCCAATACTTCATAATATATATATGTCATTATATTTTGTAGTTTATGATGAAATTATAATATTTTTAGTATAAACAGACATTTATTTACATGAAATATAATATATTTACTTAAATCCGCCTAGGCGTTAGGCCCCAGCCCGCCGCCCGACTAGCGCCTAGCATCTTTTAAAACCTTGATCTCTACTGGAAAGGGCGAGTCCGCCAATATTTGAGTGAGCCACTCAATTGTTTCGCTCATTAACAAATTTTAGAGTTGCTCTAAGAGATTCACCTTAAACTCGATAGCAAGATACAAATTTTCTTTCATCTATAATCTCAAAATAAAATATCATTCACCTATGTTATTGATATATATATATTATTTTTTCTTTAAATTATCTTCAATATATTTTTTAAGTTGTCTTCAACATACATAACCCTCGTCTTTTATTTCTTTTGATCGTGATAAAAGGGAGTACAAAATACACCCTTTCCTCACTTGTTCTTATTTGATTTTTCCTCACTTGTTCTTAATTCTTATTCTCTGCAATCTTACATAGAAATCAAAGCAGCTGAACAATAGTTAAAAGGGTTATTTTCCTGCAGACTCCTTTGGTGGTTTCACTGTTATGAATTGTGCAAGGGTTGTTAGATCAAAGGGTTAAGATTGTGCAGGGTTGTTAGATCGAAAGGATAAGATTGTGTAAGGGAGTTGGGCCAAAATTGTATAAGGGGTAATTGGGTTCAATTGAGAAGTTGGGTTTTGAGAGAGTCCATTTGACTAGTTTGTTAATTGTCTAGTTGGCATACAGGTGTATTGTTGTGAGGATATATAGGAGGCTAATGAGTTGTAACGAATTCAGTTGGAAAAATAAATAGTATCTTTCTTTGGTTCTCTCTTCTTCCTCTCGCTCTATGTTCGTTAGAGTCGGCATCGCCACTGCAGGTTGAGACCTTGCTGGTCTGGGTTGTATCATTGGTATCAGCCATCCGATCTCTGGTTTTCCCTGTGCATGCCCCGTTACACAAATACCACTCGCTTCACCGCCATGGAAGCTCGGGTTTCCTCCATTGAAGCTTCCCTCGCCGACCTTCCTTCTCTCATCGCTTCGGCGGTCAACACTGCGTTCGATTCCAAGATTAATTCTCATCTTGACAATCATTTGCCTCTCTACTTCGAACAATTTCGCAGAGAGCTGAATTGTTCGCGCTTTGGCGACGGTCCATCTGCTGCACCGGCCACCGATTGTCCACCGCCACATGCTGGGGATCAGCCACCGCCTCCTCGGAGTCCTCAATTGGGCGGGGGGGGGACCTCCACCACGTTTGCCGTGGTTTCCACGCCTAGATTTTCCGCGATTTGTTGAGGGTGACGATCCACTTGCATGGATCTATAAGGCGGAGCAGTTCTTCTCTTTTTACAACGTTCCGGATGCTCAACGAGTTCTTACCGCTTCTTTTCATCTTGAAGGTGAGATTCTCAACTGGTTTCGTTGGTTAGGAGTTTGGTCCATCGGAGTTTGATGCGAAATATATAAGCACACAAATTAAACCCTCTTTTTATCAAATGTAGTAAAGTATGTAAGTAGGGATCGTTCTAGGCCGGGGATTAGGAGGGATTGCTAAATCACTTGGAAACTGACTTGAAAACGTAAAAACAAAGTTTAAAACACTAAACTAGACTCAAAGAATGCAAAACTATACTTTAAAATACTAAGATAAACAAAACAATTCAAAACAGCAACCAAAGACTCAAAACTGCCTTAAAAACACTTTCTGGGCAGTTTAGAGCACAAACACAAACTTGGACGAATTTTGGTTTTCTAATGAACTAAAACACTTAAAAACATAATCTAAGACAAGTTCTAATTAATATGACTCAAAGAAATAAGATGGGGTTGATTTTGGACGAAAAATAATTAAATTAAGACATGAACAAAGTAAACAGATTCTTAGGCAAATTTGGGTGAATCAAAACACTTAAAAACACAAACTAAAGTGATTACTAACTAATCTAATACTTTGAAATAAATGGGTGATTGGTTCTTGACGAATTTGAAAACAAAACAAACTTTGTAAAACAAAACAGATTGTAAATGAATTTGAATGAAACTTATGGATGGAAGGCTAGCTAGGAGGTTCTTCTCCACACATGTCACACTTGCATACAAAACGATTTCCAGTTGCTTTTCGATAAACTATGAATACTCAACGCCCCAAATTAACCGTGAATTGCACTAATTAACCCTCAGTTTTTCCACAAGTTATTGGGTTGGATGATTGCATACGACAACCCAAAACATTCCATACAAGTTCCCTACATGAATTGCATAATAGAGATACAAGCAAGAATCATTAAGTTCTATGAAAAACATAAGCATTGATGAGGCACTCGTTACTATGATTTGCATGAAACTTATGCCAAGAATTTACTTAACGTGATTGTGACTAGCAACCTTCACTACTTGTGAATATAAGTTCATAACGATTAGGTGAAACTCCCTTATATTCTAGCGTCAAATTCATGCATGAAAATTAAGCGTGCACTCTCAACCAACATACACAAATCAGTTTTTATACGAACGGATAAGTAAATTGAATTCACAACTTATGAATCACAACTGGATGTAATCAAATCATATTGCAAGCATGAACATAGTTTTGAATCACCCCCTAACTAAGAGGGGTTTAGTTCCTCATACTCACAAAGCAAAGATGCATAAATTTAGACATTAAAAACAAAGATAGAAAACACCTAGAAACGCTCCAACATTCCCAAGGCTTGGGCTTAGGCACGGCACCAGGTTTCTTCTTCTTTCTCCTTCCTTGCAAGCTGCGGCACTAGAGGTTTTGGACAGGTTTTGGGTGGTTTTTATGGTGTAGAATGGATGTGAGATGGTATGGTAGTGTTTAGGATAGGTGGAGGGTGCGGCAAAGGTAAGGAATTATGGATGTATGGTGATTTGGGAGTGTAGAATGGTGTGTAATGTGGCTGGACGAATTTCTGAGATGAAAAGGGAGTCTTTTTCATGTCTATGGGAGGTGGTATTTATAGGCTTGAGAGAGGACCACTCCATTTCCTTTGCATGTGCAGCTTGTGTGGGTGTGAGTTGTCATGTTTCCCTTTTACATTTACACACACATGCTTCATCATTTCAACTTCAAAGCACACACATTTTCTGCCCATGTTTCTCCTTTCATTTGCATGTGTTGTGCCTTCTCTTCTAGCTGTGCATTTCCACTTGCTCCAAAGACAAATGAGTGTAATCATAACCCCATTTTCTGCTGAGTGTTGATGACAAAGCAAAACACAAAACAAGTGCCTTTACTTTCTCATTTTATTAGCCAAATCTGCTTAGCCCGTTTCTGAACCTTTTAGTGTTAAAATGCCCATAACTTCTTCTAGAAAAATGATATTAACAATCTGTAAATTGCTCCAGAAAATAGACATCCGTAGCTTTCCAAGCATATAAGGTTCAGTTTCTCATTCATTTGGAGCTGTTCGTAACATGCTTCCAAAGTCAGCTAATTTGCACAGGCAGTTTTGACGAATTTGTTGGCTGACCATGCCTTGTGTTTCCTTGCATTCCCATGTGTGTGTGCTGCCATCTAGTCATCATTTCCACATGTACAAGCTGTCACACTTGCACACACACATGCTCTTCATTATTTCAGCCACAATTCAACTTATTTCCTGCCCATGCCGTGCCTTTCTTTCCCATGTGTGTGCTGTCTTTGCATGTACCTTGCATGATGTTGTCTCCATCACATGGCAGCTATGATGTTTGTTAGTTGTAGGTCACACACTTACACACATATGCTGAATTCTAATCTTCCCAAAACGTCCATCCTCATGTCTCCAAGTGCATGCAATCCATTTCATCCCAAAATTGCTCTAAAATGCACCAAAATGCACTTTTCTTGCCATCTTGTTATTAAGACCTACAAACAAACGAAAATGACTTAAAACACTAAAATAACTAAGGAAACACAACGTAAACGCACAAGAACAAACCAATTAAGTCGCATAAATATGCTCCTATCAGAGTTTGAAGATAGTGCTGAAGCACTCTTCAAACTTCGCCAAACTGGAAATCTTCGTGAATATATCTCTGAATTTAGGCGTTTACCAACTAGGTCACCAGAAATTGGTCCTACCTTGCTTAAGAGTTGTTTCATTGGTGGCTTGAAGAAAGAACTGCGATTTGATGTGAAAATACTGAAACCTCTTAGTGTCCATGAGGCTATTTCTCTAGCTATGCAATTAGATGCTAAGTGCACTGAGCTTAAAACCCCTAATTCACGATCCATTGTTCCGTTCAAATCAACCACTACTACTTCCACTATTCCGTCATCCACTACATCTCGTCCGGGTACCTACCCTATCAAAAAATTGTCTCCTGATGAGATTCAAAAGAAACGGGAACGCGGAGAGTGTTGGTTTTGTCCTGCTAAATGGGAAAAAGGGCATGAATGTGGTTTGAAACAACTTCTAATGTTGGATGGCTTGGATTCTGATGTGCTTGACTTGTCTATTTCTGACGAAATTGGTGAATGTCAACACATGAAGCTCAGTTCATGCGCTTTCTATGGTACTCGGGATAACCAAACACCTCATACTATGAAGGTTGAGGGACTACCTAATGGGCACCGTGTTAAGATATTGCTTGATTCTGGAAGCACCCACAATTTTGTGGATTCCAAGTTGTTGAAACAATGGGGACACATCGCCTCTCCCACTAAAGATTTTGAAGTCATGATTGCGGATGGGGGAAAAGTGCGTAGTTCCGGGTGTTCCAGGGCTATTCCGCTCTCAGTGGGGGAGTATAATTGTACGGTTGATCTATTCTCGTTGCAATTGGGAGGTTGTGATGTTGTTTTAGGTGTACAGTGGCTATCAACTGTGAGTCCAATTCTGTGGGACTTTCAATTATTGACAATGGAGTTCACGAAGGATAACTGCCGATACAAATTGTCTCACACTGTGCCTCTACCTCCATTAGTCCAAGAGATTTCTCTTCAGCACATTGAGAAAGAGTTGTGTAACTCTAACTTGGGCCTTTTCCTATATTCTATGGAGAAGAAGACATTAGAATCTTGTGACTTAAGTAAGGAGCAGTTACATGAACTTCAGCAACTGTTGGGACAATTTGAAGCTATTTTTCAGATTCCTACCAAGCTGCCACCTCCTCGAGCCCATGATCACTACATTCCTCTAGTACAATGAGCTAAACCACGAAATATTAGGCCTTATCACTATGGTCATTTACATAAAACTGAAATTGAGAATGCTGTTCAGGAGTTATTGGCTGCAGGTTTCATTCGCCAAAGTCACAGTCCCTTATCATTTCCGGTACTTTTAGTGAAAAAGAAGGATAGCAGCTGGCAAATGTGTATCGACTATAGAGAGCTTAATGCTCTGACCATCAAGGACAAATACCCCATTCCACTTATTGATGATCTATTGGACGAATTGTTTGGGGCATGGTATTTCACTAAACTTGATTTACGATCTGGATACCACCAGATTCTGATGAGTGCTAGTGATGTGGAAAAAACAGCGTTTCGAACTCACGAAGGACATTACGAGTTCTTGGTGATGCCTTTTGGTCTTACCAATGCTCCTGCTACTTTTCAAAGCTTGATGAATGATATATTCAAACCTTACCTCAGGAAGTTTGTCTTGGTGTTTTTTGATGACATCTTGATATATAGCAAAAGTTGGGTGGATCACTTACTACATTTGCAGATTGTATTGGAAGTTATAAGGGCAAACCAACTGTATCTCAAGAAATCCAAATGTTCATTTGGACAATCAAGTGTTGAATATTTGGGTCATATCATATCTCGTCATGGGGTAGCGGCTGATCCTTCCAAATTGTCAGCTATCCAAGAGTGGCCTACCCCAAAATCTGTCAAAGAGTTGCGCGGCTTCCTCGGATTAACCGGGTACTATAGAAAATTTGTTCCGGGGTATGGTAAAATCTGTCAACCATTGTATCAGTTGACTCGAAAAGATAGGTTTCAGTGGAATCAGGAAGCTACACAAGCTTTTGCAAACTTGAAAGCAATCATGGTATCTCCACAAGTCCTGGCTCTTCCCAATTTTTCTCAACGTTTCGAATTAGAGTGTGATGCATCGGGTATGGGTATCGGGGCTGTTCTACAACAAGGGGGGAGACCAATAGCATTCACTAGCCAAGCCCTTGGTCCTCGAAATCAAGCAATCTCCACTTATGAAAGAGAGTTAATTGCTATAGTGTATGCAGTCAAGAAGTGGCAGAATTACTTGCAAGGGAGACATTTTGTCATTCGCACGGACCACAACAGCCTCAAATATTTCTTAAGTCAGAGAACAAGCACTCCATTCCAACAGAAATGGGTATCGAAACTTATGGGGTACGACTATGAGATTCAATATAAACAAGGATCTCAAAATGTAGTAGCTGATGCATTGTCCAGGTTACAGGAAGCACATTTATTACAAGAACAAGGCAGGGAGACTCCTATAAGCAGTGAATGTGTTGCTATCTCTTATCCTTATGCGGGGTGGATGGATGAGTTGAGAAGAAGTAGTGAAAAAGATGGATGGATTATGGAGAAGAAGAACGAGTGGATACAAGCTCAGCAGGAAGAGTCTAGTAAATCGAAGATGAATCGGTATTCTTTTGACAATGGATTCCTCTGTTACAAGAAAAGAATATTGATAGGACCGGATTCAGAATGGAGGGTTAAGATTATTGAAGAGTATCATTCAACCCCTTCTGCCGGGCACCAAGGAGTACTCAAAACCTATCATAGAGTTAAGAAAGGATTTTATTGGAAGGGAATTAAAAATGATATTCAAAAGTTCATAGCTGGGTGTCCTATTTGCCAACGAAGTAAGGTTGAGAACATTTCACCTCCGGGATTACTTCAACCACTTCCCATACCTCAAAGAGTTTGGAGTGATATCAGTATGGACTTTATTGTGGGTCTACCAAATTGTAAGGGCAAAACTGTGATTTGGGTGGTAGTAGATAGAGCTTCCAAGTATGCTCATTTCGTTCCAATGTCACATCCATGTACTGCATCTACTGTAGTACAACTTTTTATAGAACATATATTCAAGCTTCATGGGATGCCCAGTTCTATTGTGAGTGATCGAGATCCGGTTTTTATAAGTGCCTTCTGGAGAGAACTTTTCAAGTTACAGAATTCAAAGTTGTGTATGAGTTCAGGATATCACCCCCAGAGTGATGGGCAATCAGAAGTAATGAGCAGGTGTTTAGAGACTTATCTCCGGTGTTTTGTAGGGGGACAGCCTAAAAAATGGTGTCAGTGGTTACCATGGGCTGAGTGGTGTTTTAATACCTCATTTCACACTTCCACCAAGCATACTCCCTTTGAAATAGTATACGGATACTCTCCACCTCAAATAATTCCTTATGAGTCAGGGACTGCAAAAGTAGCAGCTGTGGAGCAGGAATTAATGGACAGGGACATAGTGTTATCAGTGTTGAAGAGTAATTTGGAGGTAGCACAGAATCAAATGAAGCAGTACAGTGATAGGAAACGAACTGAAAGGCATTTCGAAGTGGGTGAGTTTGTGTACTTGAAATTAGTGCCTTATCAGTTGCAAGCTTTAGCACCACATAGCTACCACAAGCTGCAGCCAAGATACTATGGACCCTATGAAATCGTGGCGAAGGTAGGATTGGTTGCCTACAAGTTAAAGTTACCTCTTGAAACCAAAATTGATCCTGTATTCCATGTAAGCTGCCTTAAAAGACATCTTGGACCATCAGTCACTCCACAGATTGAATTGCCACAAGTTACAGCAGATGGATTGGTTCATAACATGCCAGAAGCAATACTTGCTAGAAGGATGTATAAAAAGGGTAAGGTTGCGGGCGTTCAGTTGCTGGTACAATGGAAGGATCAGGAAGAAGCTAATGCAACTTGGGAGGATTTTGAAGACATGAAGAACAAGTTTCCAGATTTTCCACTTTGAACTTTGAACCTTGAGGACAAGGTTGTCAAATGGGGATGTACTGTTATGAATTGTGCAAGGGTTGTTAGATCAAAAGGGTTAAGATTGTGCAGGGTTGTTAGATCAAAAGGATAAGATTGTGTAAGGGAGTTGGGCCAAAATTGTATAAGGGGTAATTGGGTTCAATTGAGAAGTTGGGTTTTGAGAGAGTCCATTTGATTAGTTTGTTAATTGTCTAGTTGGCATACAGGTGTATTGTTGTGAGGATATATAGGAGGCTAATGAGTTGTAACGAATTCAGTTGGAAAAATAAATAGTATCTTTCTTTGGTTCTCTCTTCTTCCTCTCGCTCTATGTTCGTTAGAGTCGGCATCGCCACTGCAGGTTGAGACCTTGCTGGTCTGGGTTGTATCATTCACGATCACAACTGGGCATGTTGCATGATGTGTACAATAGTCACTCACACTTCCTAAGAACGCCCTGCACCCACCAAAAGAAATTATACAAGTCACATAAATAGCTCTGATGATAATCCAAGATTGACGGAAAATGATTTCTATACGCCTTTTTCTCATTCTGTACACCTTTTCTCTTTGGTTATTTGATTCTTCTTTTACTATTCAACCCAATGGCAAGAACAAACAAAGGTGTGGGGAAGGAGACAATGATGATGCTGCGGAAATTATTTCTCAAATTGATTTGTACCGTTTTCGGGTGATTGTTAATGAAATTATATGAGGAAAATTGATGAAAATAATTTAAAAACTCTGAGTTTTAACGATAAAGACAAAATAAATGGTAAGATGAATAGTATCAATATTGATTTTTTAGTATAAAAATATAATTTTTCGTTAAATAAACAGTACCAGAAACTTTTCGTTAAAATTTCCAATTATGTGTGCTCACCTTTTGACCAGGCCAAGGCCACGACTACCTACGACAAGAAGATCTACATGCATCAGCTCTGCGGCCTCGCAAGTCATGTCCTTGGGATCCCCACCTAGAATTAGAGTTTCTGCTTTGATCGGCACGACACATAATTACGATACCCGTTAATTAATTAACTAAATCTAATACCTCCTATGCATCAGAAAGATATGCAATAGCCACTAAACAGTTGCACATTTACATGTGATTAAAATGTACGAGGCTAACAACAAACGTAAATATTATGTGAAATAACTCTGGTATTTCATTTTTTAATGAATACGGAATTACAATCAGGTTTATATACAACTTGGAAAATAGCTTAGTAATTAATTAAATCTAGTTAACTCACTAAACTAGTATTAGTTACATAGACAGTTGTAACAATTTTACAATTAACTATTGTGTATCTCTTTACACCTCCTCAAGTTGAACGGAGGAGGGCCGAGTGAAAGCTTGAATTGTAGATATTGAAACCAAGCTTTGGAAAGAGACTTGGTATGTATGAGCTCGTTTAGATGTGCTTTTGAAATGACTAAAAGCGCTTTTAGTAAAAATATTTTTAGAACCAATCATTAGTAAAGATGCAAGTAAATCCTGAAAAAGCACTTAAAGTGATTCCTGGAAGAAGCACATAACTGGTGCTTCTTGCAGAAAGCACTTAAAGTGCTTTTGAAACTCAAAAATGTTTTCTCTAAAAGCGTTTTCAATCATTTTAAAAGCATATCAAAACGAGCCATATATCAGCAACTTGTTTCTGAGTATTGATATATTGCACTCTGAACAGTTTGGCAAGAACAAGTTCACGAATGTAGTGGTAATCAATTTCCACGTGCTTTGTGCGAGCATGGAAAACTGGATTGGAGGCCAAAGATACAGCACAAACATTGTCACACCAAAGGGTGGAGTGAGTTGGAATGCCACGTACACACCTAAGTGAGTTTAGTCGCAGTGTGTGCAAGAGATCGATATTCAGCAAGGTAATGATGATCGATTTAGAGATCGCTTTTACACACAGGAGAGAGAAATGTTTTGTCACTCTATTGATGATCGATTTAGAGATGCTTTTAGTTTGTAGAATATTGTTTTTAAACACTTTATTTAATTACAATTGTGTAATGATTAGATGGTTAAATCAAATTGGATTTCATGTTGCTGAATGACAAATGTGACTTTTCATTTTTGTTAGAACTGATATATGATTTTGAGTAATGTTACCGATGTTAAATTTGCGAACTAAATGATGTGTCACCAATAGAAAATGAACACGTTTATCAACGTTTAAGTAATAATCCAATCATCAATTTTCATGTCATTTAATTTACAAATTTAGTTTCCTTAGCAAGACTCATATAATTTTATGTTAAATCGCTTCAAAAACGAGAGGAGTGCTGTTGTGGAAAGTTGAAGTGCGAAAATGATCACCTCATTTAATAAGAAAACTTACATGAAGACGTAGATGTATATACACTATCATTTTGGCGTTCGCAACCTATATACCA
This sequence comes from Malus fusca, assembly GCA_035220775.1. NCBI lineage: Eukaryota > Viridiplantae > Streptophyta > Magnoliopsida > Rosales > Rosaceae > Malus > Malus fusca. Next base: position 4,462,070 of record CM069072.1, on the reverse strand, counting down.
TGTTTCATGTTAGTCTTTTTCTTTTTCACTCATTTCATGTCTCCTGTTTTATCGTGTTTCGTGGAAAAATAATACCGAGGCACATGTACATTGGGAATTATGTGCAAGTTTAATGCATGCAAGTTAAAAGGAATTCGTGTCGTGTCTAACATCTGTTAAAATGATATCAAACAAATGTTTTGCAACATATGCTTCAACAATGGGAACTAAGGTTTACTTGAGCATTGGACTAGGAAAATAACAAATCTTAGATTGAAAACGCTTTAGAAAAAATGTTTTGAAACCAATTCTTAGAAAAAATATTTTTGGAACCTAAAAATATTTTCTCTAAAAACGCTTTCAGTCGTTTAAAAGCACTTGCCAAACAAGCCCTAAGTTATCAAGCTGTCTAGAAAATGAAAATTGAAAACAAACAATCTGTCAGTCTTTTCAAAGAGAGAAATGTATGTCTTCAATAATAACAAGAGATAGGAATAGAGAAGTATTACAACAAGAGACTTTTCATCTCTTTTCTAAAACGCGAATTTATTTCTTGACTTGAAATTTTGAGTCTTTTTCTAATATAGTCATCAAGTAAAAGCTCTAATTCGTTCATCCTATAAGTTGCTCTCCGAGTCTACCCTAACTTTGCCTTGTCTCTGCGCGTCTCTCTCACCGTTTCGTTGCCGCGGCCAAGAATTGCAGAGCCCTTTCGAGAAATTGAGGTATACCCCATTCTATCCCCAGTCTCCCTCTCTAATTGTTTTATCAGTGTTTTTGCTTTAAGGTTCACCTTCCTCTCTTTAGCTTCTTGTTTTGTTGTAGCAAGTAGCAACACAAAGAAAACTATGGAATCCTCATAAATTTGGCCTTTTTAGTTTATATTTTATTGAATTTGCATATGTTGTGAAATTTTAATGGATCATGATACTTCTCAATGATTTTATTTTTGTAAAATACTGTTAATTTATGATGCCCTGCCCACTTTTCTCTGAATATGGTCAATAAAAAGTTATGGAAAGGATAAAGCTGTGTACACTAGACATTCTCACCCTTGCAAAGCGGAGAGCCTTGTTGTCTTGGGATTGCCTTTTTTTTTAAACTTTGAGTTTTAACGATAAGGACAAAATAAATAGTAAAGTGAATAGTAATAGGATTGACTTTTTAGTGTAAAAATGTGGGTTTTCGTTAAAGTTAACAATACCGCGGGCTTTTCGTTAAAACTCCCAAATTTTTTTTGTTGAATTTATGTGTGTTGTAGCATTTTAAGTTGCTTCTATGCAATTTTCATGCATCATGATATTTTTCAATGATTTTATTTTTCTGGGGTTGAATTTTTGTTCTATGTTTAATTTTCATGCACCATTATACTAAAAACCATATAAATCATAGAACAATATCATGATGCATGAAAATTACATAAAACAAACATTAAACCCCAAAAAAAATAAAATCATTGAAAAATATTATGATGCATGAAAATTGCATGGAAGCATCTTAAAAATGCTACAAATTCAACAAAAAAATTTATCCAAAAAAAAAGGCCAAATCTATCTACAAAAATCCAACTACAACTACCAAACAAAGGCTCCCCGCTTTGTAAGGGTGAGGGAACGTCTAGTGTACACAGTTTTACCCTTGCTTTGCAAAGAGACTATTTTCACAAATCAAATATGTGACATTTTGATCATAAAAGAGCAACTTTTCCGTTGTACCAAGGCTACCAAGGTAACTAATTTTTTTTCTCTGCTACAAAAAGGTTCCCAGGTCTTAAAAATTATCCTTTCCATAGCTTTTTATTGATCATCATCAGAGAAAAATGGGCAGGGCATCATAAATTAATAGTGTTTTCCAAAAATAAAATAAGTGAGAAATATCATGATCCACACACATGCAAATTCAATCAAATATCAACTAAAAAGGCCAAATTTATCAGGATTTCGTAGCTTTCTCTGTGTTGCTACTTGCTACAACAAAACAAGAAGCTAAAGAGAAGAAGATGAACCTAAAAGAAAAAACATTAAGAAAACAATTAGAGAGGGAAACTGCGGGTAGAATGGGTATACCACAATTTCTCGAAAGGGCTCTGCAAGTCTAGGCCGCGGCGACGAAACCATGAGCAAGATGCGCAGAGACAAGGCATAGTTAGGGTAGATTCGGAGAGCAACTTACAAGAAAAACGAATTAGGACTTTTACTTCATGATTATATTACGATAATAACCTTTTTCAGGTTGCTTATGATTGAGGTCCATTAACTGGTTGCTCATGGATGAGGCCTATTAACTTGGCCCATAATATTTTACCTACTAATTTGGATTTTCCTTCACTATTGTAAGAACATTGAATAATACAGGAAATAATGATGATTGAGATTGAAAACATGCGGATGACGCCAATTAGTACTACGATCTAGTGATATTTTTCTTCACTTGTAAGTTAAAGGTTTTAGGTTCGATTATCTTTAAAGACGAATTTGTACCATATTATTGCCAACCATTGTGAGATTAAATCTACCCCTCCCTTTTAGTGTAAATAATATCTTTTGTTCAAAGAAAAAAAATGATAAGTTGGAAAAAAGAAAGAAGATATGGAATAGATATGGTTTATCAAAATTAGAAAAAAGACTCAAAATTTAAAGTCAAGAAATAAATTCGCGTTTTAAAAAAGAGATGAAAGGTGTCTTGTTGTAATACTCCTCTAATCCATACTCTCCTATCTCTAGTTATTATCGAAGACATACATTTCTCTCTTTGAAAGGCACCGACATATACACTGTTGACTCTTCGCAAACAACTCACAGATTCCCTAGTCCATATGTATAGTATTTGATAAACAAGTCAATAAAATTTCTTCACTACTACTTAGCATTGATTGATATGGAGATAAATAACAAAAATTGAAAATTGAAACTCTAAACAGATGCGTAATCAAATCTAACAGTTAAAATACTCCAAACAATAAATGATATGTAGCATTGAAGCCACACCCACAAATTATATAACAACAACAACAACGACAAAACCTTTTTCCGCTAAGTGGGGTTGACTATATGAATTATAGAACGCCATTGAGCTCGGTTCTAAGTCACGTCTTCCGTTAGATCCAAGTACTCTAAATCTTTCTTACAGTCTCTTCCAAAGTCTTCTAGGTCTTCATCTACCCCTTCGGCCCTGAACTTCTATCCCGTTATCGCATCTTCTAACCGGAGAGTCAGTAGGCATTTGTTTCACATGTCCAAACCACCGTAACCGATTTTCTCTCATATTTCCTTCAATTTCGGCTACTCCTACTTTATCTCAAATATCCTCATTCCTAATCTTATCATTTCTTGTGTGCCCACACATCCAACGAAGCATTCTCATCTTCACTACACCCATTTTATGTACGTGTTCATGTTTCACCGTCCAACATTTTGTGCCATAAAGTATTGCTAGCTTTATTGTCATCTTATAAAATTTTGCCATAAGCTTTAGTGGCATATGATGGTTACACAACACACTGGATGCACTCTTCCACTTCATCCATCCAACTTGTATTCTATGGTTGAGGTCTCCATTCAACTCTCTGTTCTTTTGCAAGATAGATCCTACGTAGCGAAATCGATCGCTCTTTGGTATTTCCTGATCTCTAACTCTCACCCCTAACTCATTTGAGCATTCGTTTGCACTGAACTTGCACTCCATATCCTTTGTCTTTGACCGACTTAGGTGAAGACCTTTAGATTCCAACACTTCTCTCCAAAGGTTAAGCTTCGCATTTACTCCTTCTTGAGTTTCATCTATTAACACTACATCGTCTGCGAAAAGCATACACCAATAAATATCATCTTGAATATGTCTTATTAACTTATCCATTACCAATGCAAAAAGGTAAGGACTTAAAGATGAGCCTTGATGTAACCCTACAGTTATGGGGAAGCTTTCAATTTGTCATTTATGAGTTCTTATGGCAGTCTTTGTTCCATCATACATATAATTTATAGTTTGGATATATGCTACTCGTACTTCTTTCTTCTCTAAAATCCTCCAAAGAATGTCTCTTGGAACCCTATCATACGCTTTTTCCAAATCTATAAAGACCATGTGCAAATCATTTTTCATATCTTTATATTTTTCCATCGATCTTCATAAGAGATAAATTGCCTCTATGGTTGAGCGCCCTGGCATGAACCGTAATTGGTTGTTCGAGACCCGTGTCTCTTGCCTTAGTCTATGCTCAATTACTCTCTCTCAGAGCTTTATTGTATGACTCATTAACTTGATACCCCTATAGTTCATACAATTTTGTACGTCGCCCTTATTATTGTAGATAGGCACCTAAGTGCTCTTTCACCACTCATTTCGCATCTTCTTCGTTTTCAAAATCCTATTGAAAAGATCTGTGAGCCATAATATACTCGTCTCTCCTAAGATTTTCCACACTTCGATCAGTATATCATATGGGTCCATTGCTTTTCTATGCTTAATCTTTTTCAATGCTACAACCACTTATTCCTTCCTAATTTGAAGGTTTAAGAAGTAGTTTCTACACTCTTCCGAGTTACTTAACTCCCCCCAAAGAAGTACTTATTTCATATTCTTCATTGAAAGTCCATTCTTCTCCAAAATTCTTTGAACACTTTCTCTCAAATTCTAACTTTGGCATCGGAGGTTCTTCGGCCAAAGCCCCCCATTCATCGTGAACGCGTGAGGCTCTTGGCATTGACCTTTGTTGATGCACAAAACCGGAGGTCTTGGAACAACGTAAATCCGGCCGTGAATCTGCATGAAATGTAAATAACACAAGATGTATCGTGGTTCACCCCAATGTTTGGGCTACGTCCATACTGATTGTATTATATTTCTCTGTTGAAGAGGGAGAGAGAGAGCTTAGAGCTTAGGGGGTGTGAGGAGGCTTAGGGTTTGTGAGGGTGAGGAGGCCCTTTTATAGAATAAGGGATCCTCCCCTAATTACATATTTGCCCATTCCTTTATTACATAATTACATTTAAGTCTCCCGAGTATTTATACGAGGTCTAAATACGAGGCCCTAAATATGGTATAAACAGTAGTTCCCTAAGTCTTCAGTCAATAGAGTCTTTTTGGTTGGAGACTTGAAATTTAGTCCATGTGTGGGCCGAAGTAACTAGATGCTGTCTTGAACTGATGCTCGATATGAGGCAGTGCTTAATCTGAAATGACGCTCAACTAGAAGTAGCACACACGCTGCGAGGCTGCTCGGCTCGTGGCTTATGTTGCCTTGGTTGGCTCGGCTTGCGGCGTTTGAAGGTGAGGGGGTCCCTTTTATAGAATAAGGGCTTACTCCTCAATACATGAATGATGGGCTAGAGTTAATGCTCTCTAATGATGGTGAGGGAGTCCCTTTTATAAAATAAGGGCTCGCTCCTCAATACATGAATAATGGGTGCTCTTTAATGAAAGTGAGGGAGTATCTTTTATAGAATAAGGGCTCGCTCCTCAATACATAAGTAATGGGCTAAGTCCCCCAAGTATTTTTCATGAGGTCCAGTTGAGGCCCAATATATGGTACATAATGTAGTCCCCCAAGTCTTCGGTCAATAAAGTCTGTTGGCTGGAGACTTCAAATTGAATCCATGTATGGGCCGAAGTGGCGGTTGTTCGGAGGTGGTATTTGTATACCCTGCACTGAAGCTTTGTAGGTGAAGCTTTGCAAGTGAAGCTTTGAAGCTAGAGCTCTGTAAATGAAGCTTTTGAAGCTGGAGTTTTTGTAAATGAAGCTTTTGAAACTAGAGCTCTGTAAATGAAGCTTTTGAAGCTAGAGCTCTGTAAATGAAGCTTTTGAGGCTGTTTGACATGAGTAATGCTCATGAATGTTTATGTTGATTGACATGAGTGATGCTTATGGATGTTGTTATGAGTGATGCTTATGAATGTTAACATGAGTGATGCTTATGAATGTTGACATGAATGATGGTCATGAATGTTTATGTATGATTGTCATGAGTGATGCTCATAAATATTTATGTATGAATGACATGAGTAGTGTTCATGTATAATTTGGAGTACTAGGCGTACTTTTGATCACCTGGTTGGTGGCATGAAGAAGAGTACGGGTTGTACATTTCATCACCTGGTTGGTGACATGAATGGCTAGTTGCCAAATTAGAGTACGGGTTGTACATCTCATCACCTGGTTGGTGGTAATGGTAGCGGGTTGCCGAAAAATTGTGGAGTACTGAGCATACTTTTGGTCACCTGGTTGGTGGTAATAGTGGCAGGTTGCCGAATAATTGTTGAGTACTGGGCGTACTTTTGATCGCCTGGTTGGAGCTATTTTGGGTTTATAGGCCTTCGCCCTCCACACAACATTCCAACCCATTTATTTTGGGCTTTGCTGTTTTTTTTTTTTTTTTTTAGTATTATTACCCTCTGATGGGGTTTATACAGATGTCTCCGAGAAATAAGAAAAATAAATTACATCATACATTTATCAAAATGGTAAATCACATCATTCTGGTGGGGTGTTTATTCTTTGTTTTTGCTTTCTCTTTTGCTTTTGCTTTTGTTTCTGCTTTCTCTTTTCCATCGCATATCTCTCTGTCTTTGTCTCTGCGCTGTCTTTGTCTCTGCGCTGCTATCTATTTGTAAAGAGCATCTTGGGAGGTCATCACTTATCAGCCCCGCGACCACTTTCTTTGGAGGTCATCAACCCACATGTGCTTGCATGCACCCCTCTTTAAGAAATTCATATTCAATGGTTGCTTTGTCTGTCTCTATCTCACATATTATATCACATATTATATCCCTCACTTCTATCTTATCTCCTTCTTTCTTTCTCCACTTAAAAATGTTTTCCTGACTCATTGTCGGTGATAAAGCTGGCATTTCAACGACAATGTGAGGAGGAAGTTCTGATGTGTTTATGCCCACGGAACTTGGGAGATGAGGTCGTCCACAGCAGATTACCCCTCCTGATTCGGTGAGGACAGTAGCGACGGAATCGATGAGGACCAAGACATTTTCCCGGCTGAAAAAAAAAACAATTACCCGGCTCTGGTGGATGGGTATCTTTTCTGTAATTGCCTGATAAAATCCATTGATGGTTCCCCGTAAATGCAGCTCGTCCAACTATCCCTTCACCCACTATGTTAAACGGTTTATCCAACGCCTTCTCTGCATGCCTGAGATCGTAGAAATGGACGGTCACGATCCCGTCGCACGCCCTATCCATCTGCACCCACCTCACCTCCCCGAACCCCTCCATCTCCCTCCTCACCGTCCCTTCGCTGACGTCTTGAGCTCTTGGTTAAATACTCTGATTGGACGGGTGGGGACTCGAAGGTACACGACGAAACACAATCACTTGGATGTTGTTGGAGGTGGTTTATATACGCAGCGATCTCTCTTTTTCCCTTTGTCTCACATGCGCTTAACAGCTATGGAGTTTGGGCCGTACGACCGGCGGCTTTGCTTTGACCTGCTTTCACTTGGTCAGTGGCGCCAGATGGCTCCTTGATGCTCGGGCGACGGCGCCGAGCTTCACTGGAACGCCGATGACTTCCAGCGACGGATGCCTCCGTGCCCAAAACGCACACCATCGTCTCAGCTCTCGGAGCTCCGGCGACCCATTTGGGGACAAAGATATCGCATTCTCAAGGGAGCATCTCAACAATGATTGCCGCTTTCAGATCAAGAACAATAAGTCTTGGGAAATTCAAGCTTTCACCAATGGCTCTTCTGGGGAAGATTGTGATGGAGGAGTGAAAACTCTGAAGCAGCAGCCCCTTCCGTGAATTTGGCCAGCAGAAAGTGCATAAAGAGAGAGATAGCTGAAAGAAACAGACTAAGTTTTTGAGGTGTGGGATTAAATTGGAAAATACTGAGATATAATAAAGAGCTGATCCGCTAAAATGAAGGGACGTTAATTGAAAAGATTGAAAAGTTGGGTTTTCTGGAAAAGTCTTGAGCTCTTGGTTTTTGCAGATTCACGGTGGTGAGATTTTATGAAAAAATGAAAGAGAACCGACATAGTTTTTCGTGTCGATTTCCACAGATGGCGTCAAATGTTGATGCACAAAACCGGAGGTCTTGGAACAACGTAAATCCGACCGTGAATCTGCATGAAATGTAAATAACACAAGATGTATCGTGGTTCATCCCAAGATTTGGGCTACGTCCACACTGATTGTATTATATTTCTCTGTTGACAAGGGAGAGAGAGAGAGCTTAGAGCTTAGGGGGTGTGAGGAGGCTTAGGGTTTGTGAGGGTGAGGAGGCCCTTTTATAGAATAAGGGCTCCTCCTCTAATTACATATTTGCCTATTCCTTTATTACATAATTACATTTAAGTTCCCCGAGTATTTATACGAGATCTAAATACGAGGCTCTAAATATGGTATAAACAACCTTATGTGTTAATTGTTTTGCAGGTGCATTTTCGTCCAAGAAAAAGAATGCGGAAATTTGCATCCACATGTATCGAATTCAATATCCACAAGATTCGAACCTAATACCTCTCACTTACAGATGACAAAGAATACGATCTGACCGTAATACTGAGTGGCAAATTCAATACCAATTTATTCTCTCCACTTCTAGAAGGCCCCTTTTATGTTCGATTGGATAACCATTGCCTTTAATCATTATGTTTCCCATATACCACTATTATATCCAAAAAAAGTTGAAGGATTTGCACTAAGCCATACATTGAGAAAACCTAATAAATTGGTATCAAAACTTCCATCCGTACGGATTTAAACCTAAAACTTCTCGTCTACTAATGAATATGAATACAAATAAGCCGTAAGAATAGTGCAAAAACTCCAGAATTTTAAGGGGTAACTGATAACTGCCATACTTTCAAGAATTTTTTATGACAAACATGAATTTTAACAAAATTTGGACTCCTTTGTTGCTTGAATTGCTTTCTATTACAAAATTTAGGCTCCAAGTATGGACGGAGAAATTGAAAATTCTTAAAAATGTTAAATTCTCTCTCCTTCTAATCTCTCATCCCTTCACTCCCTTCAATTTAAACGGTTACGATTAAACCACGTTAATATCTTGTACTGATTTTAAGACAACATAATGACTTAGCAATTAAGCGACAATCCTGGTAAATGGTAAGGAGGGCAAACATTTGACATAGCAAGAAGGAAAATTGTCACTTGTTCAAACAAAACCTAGGACTTTTTCAGACAATTTAGTTTAGAAACATTCCATAACAAAATCTCATCACAAAAATAATGTTTATAATGCTAGTAATTCCCAGAACCGGCAACCCAACAGCCATTCACTGACACAAAATAACTGTTGCTTGCAACGAACCTAAACTCAGACACAGGAGCATCGACAAACAAGACCATCTCTGATGATTACCGCAACCTTCTTGCCTCCCTCTCTGACTCGAGCAAGGTAAGGATATCTCCCTCTCTGACTGGTCCCTTGACATTCCTCATGATGAAACGGTTCTGGTCATCCAGAAACTTGACTCTCACTTGAGTCACCTGCCCACGAGATCCAGTCCGTCCCATAACCTTGATCACAATAGCATGCTTGATCGTGTTTTCCATTCTTCACAGAAGACAAAATAGACAAGAAATATTCAGAAAACACAAATCGTCAATTTACTTCAAACCCTACAATCTAGTAACCCGAGATAGCTGAATTGTACAAGAACCATTAGAATACAAAACATATGCAAAAAGACAGAAGCTAAAGGAAAGCAACAATGCAAAATTATGCCTCTTGATTAGGGAGACCAACAATTTATCTTAGTTTGTAAAGCAAGAAACAGAACAAATCAACTAGTACAACTGCCAAAGAGGAAAAAAGGAAAGCGACACCCCGACCGCTTTAAAAAGCATTATGAATTTACGATAATAAGTCAACCACAAGTTAAGACTCAAGAACCATCACAAAACACAGCAAGAAAACTCAATAGGGATAACAAATTCATGGCATTTGGCAAGAAAACTCAATAGGAATATATATTAAGTTATTAACATTTATACAAAGCGTTACAATTTGCGTAAAAAACACAAGTTAAAATTCAAGAACCACCAGAAAAAGGAGCAATAAAAATCAAATGGGTACCCGAAACTAGTGGTATTTGGTAGATCCCATTAAGAACCGAGCTGCAAAGTAAACTTTCTGATGATCGAACTTCCTCCGGTAATATTAAAACCAGTAAATCAGATTACAGAAAAAAAGATCACTATTTAACATTGCCTCAAATATTGCGATGATAAAAATATATATAAATCGAACCAAATCTAACCATATTTTTCTACAAATAAACAAAAATTAGACAAATAAAATTAGCAGAAATCATGAAAAGAAGGAAAAATAGATATTAATCAGCCTAAACCAAAAATTGTGAACCAAAAACTCAAACCTAGTACTGATTAAAATAATAAAGTAAATGAAGAAATCAGAAAAAAATATAAAACAAGATAGCAGATGGAGCGAGAGAGATAAGATACGAGCACTGACCTGGAGGTTGGAGATTCAGAAGAGACTGCGAGAGCTTGAAGAAGACGATTAAATGGCGTCGCAGAGGAGTGTGCTGAATCGCAGGAGACGTGGGAACGGCGTAGGAGAAAATGAGTGGGAAGAGAGGAAATATAGTTTAGTCGACTAGGGTTTGGGTTAGGTTTACTGTTTTGCCCTTCTTATTGTATTTATTTCACATCCACCGATTCTTCAAAGTTCACGGGGTCGACACGACGTCGTTCTTATAGTAGCTTAGTTGTTTTCCTATCAGCATTTGAATGCATAAAGAGTTTCTCTTGTGTGTGTGTGTGTATTCGTAAAAGGGTCCTTGGAGAGGAATAGGAAAGTCACCTCGTATTGGCCGTTTCATGGCCTTGTATTGATCATATTGTGACTGTTTATAGTTCAGTGTCTTTGCCCTGTTTTGGCCCCGAAATATAGCGTTATGGTCTAATAAATTAGGGTTGTGTTTTTGTTAATTGTGGGAGGTCAAAATTACACTAAAATAATTGAGCAACAATCTAAATTTGACATCCACAGATTAAAGGAAGTAGGAGGTCAATAAATTAGGGTTATCATTCAGATTTTTTGACACACCCCGACCTAGTCAGGGCGTGCTGGCCGTCACGTGGGAGTGACGTAACCATATGCATAGTGCGGAAACAATAAAGATATAAAGGAAATACGAATGAATGAAAACCAAATTACTAGCAGTACTAGCTAAGATAAGGTGCTAGAACGAGATTAACAGTGAAATACACAACCAGAGCATAAATAGTCTAAGTGCAGTCAAGCATGACAAGTACTAATAATATAACACCCGAGGGTGATCCTACATGGTGATGTTCTGTCAGAGCCCCCGTCAGAACCCTCGTGATCCACCAAAGCACTTCTACTTAAAACCTGGAGGGGTGCAAAACAGAAAGTGTGAGTGGGCAAAAATAAAACTTTTCAAAATCATTTCATTTCTCAAAAGTTCTAATCCCTCGTCGTAAAACTTGTATAATTTCCCAGAAAAAATAATAATAAGCTGTATTGGAAATCATACTCAAGATGAAAATCCATAGAAGTATACCATGCTAAAGTATCTCAATGCAATGCTATAAGTATTCCAGGCAAAATATATCAATGACAAATATCGCGTCAGCTAAATCCCTCTAACTGAATCTGCATGGCTGAGTATATAGCTCATAACCAATCTCAATCATATCAAATCAAATCCTGCACACGAGTCGGAACCACCTAAAGTGGTCTGTACGACAAGACCAAGGTCTAAAATATCGATATTATCCCGATATTTCCATCGAAATTTCCGTGTTTTTGGACTACCGATATTTCTGATATCATCGATATTTTAGACCTTGATAGGAACTCTATGTGGTACTAAGTCACTCATGTATCTTATTATGCAATCTATAATGTGTAAAATATTGTACTAATTCATTATATATAAATGATTATGGTGTGTTTAAACTTATTTCATTAATTACTACATATTTTCTACACTCACAATGTTTGCCAGCTCGCTATATAATCAACTTAAATCAGTTAAATCCATCATGCAATGCATTTTCTTACAATTTTTTTTATGATAAACTAATAGATAATTGACTAAATAAACATCCTGCAAAGTTTCAATAAAAATTTCCAAGTTTTTCTTACAATTTCCATGGTTTTTATTCAATTTTTATCAATATCGATAATATCCCTATATTTCCATTGAAATTTCCGTATTTTTGAACTACCGATATTTTCGATATCATCGATATTTTAGACCTTGGACAAGACTAGGTGTAAAATAAATATGCTCTAGTGCTACGATCACGTGAAGGCTGTGCGAATGATCGCGGGTCACCTACAAGTCGGAACCACCTAAAATGGTCTATACGACAAGCCTGTGCACCTAACTTGGATCCAAGGTGAGCATATGGTGCGGGATGTGAACTGAAACACCCCAACCCCTTTTATATTTTAAAAATTGTTTTAAAGCCTTAACTGGTGAGCCCGTGGGGCCCACCTTATGATTTTTTTTGGTTTTTCCCCGGTCTCTCTCCTCTTTCAGCTCTCTCTTCTACCTCTCTCTCCCGTAACTCTCTCTCCCTCACTCTCTCGGCTCTCTCTATCTCCACCCCTCGGAGAGTTTTTCTTACCAACAAATACCACCATCGTCTTTATCTCGTCGCTACGAACTCAACCATAGTATTGGTATCTTGAAAATCGAACCACGAAGCCCCGTACACGAGCTCCGGCGAGCACCGCCCCTTTCGAGGCCATTTCCGGCCAAACCACGGCGAGTTGGCCGGCGTGTAAGGTATCAATCTCTTCGTCTCCTTGTGTACTACAACTTTCCTTTTTGTTTCACTCAATTTCGTTGAGTATTGAAGAAGTTATACTCATTTGAATCTTACCCAGTTTCCGGCGAGTCCGACGGCTTTCAAGGAATTTTCCGGCCAAACCACGGCGAGTTAGACGTCGTGTGAGGTATCATTCTCTTCGTCTCTTCCAGGGCTACAACTTTCATTTTTGTCTTGCTTGATTTCGTTGAGTTTTGACAAAGTTATGGCCGTTTAAAGTAGGTGTGGATTTCCGGCCGAATTCCGGCCTTCTTCAACCTTGGGTCCGGCGACCCACCAAAACCCAAGGCTTTGGGCCTTTCCTGCCGAGCCCAACCCAATCCCCTGGCCCGTTTCATTTTTATTTTTTTTATTTATATTGTTTTAAAGACCCAAAGGGCCTTGGGCCGGTTTCATTTAAAAAGGGCTTAAAGCCCTATTTTTTTTAGTGAGGCCTTAGGGCCTTTGTGACCCATGTGTGTGTGTGTGTGTTTAAGTTTATATGTTTGGGCTTAATGCCCAAACCACCAATTTTCCATCCTAAATCCTTTTAACCCAAAAACCTTAGAAGACCCAAAACCCAATAGATCCTAATCCTATTTAACCTAAACCCTAATCCGGATTTCAAGCCTAAAACCCATTAGACCTAATTTGACCGTTGACTTCCGGTCAACGTTGACTTTAGGGTTGACTTTTTGGGTTTTCGTCCGGGACCCTTCTTAGGGTAAAAGGACGTTCTGAATCCATTTCCAATGTCCGTTTTCTCAAATTCAATTTCTATTATATAGTTTTATTTATTGGACTCTTTATGTGCTTAGGAGCAATTATTATGACGTTTCCGTCTTCGCTAGTGGCGCAGCTTTTGGCGACTAAGTACTGTGAGTGAACCCCTTCTAAAATTACATGATTTGATAATTTAGTTGCATAAATGATTAGCATGCCTACGAATTTATGATTTGATTTATGTGAAGCTTGATGATTTAAGATATTGATTATCGTCTCGCGTTTTGGTGAGGAATTAATTGTTAGCCTATTTTGAGCTATATTTTAATATATCGTATTTTCTATAAAAAATAATGAACTGGTAGACTATCTGATAGATGACGAAAGGATGCTAGAACGTGTTTTTGAACCCCTCTTTATAGTATAGACGATGATCGGTAACCTATGCTATGAAGTGGTTATTTAAGAGAGACGTAACTATTTGTGCGTACCTAGTGGACACTATGCCGCCTGGGGCGAGGATCTGGTGTTGGCATGTAGGCCGGGAGAAATAATCCCTAGCGAAAGGCTGAGGGACACGGAGACAGGCATTGGGCCGGGAGGGAGTTATCTCTGGCTACGGGCACAGAGACTGAGGTGCAGGCATTGGGCCGGGAGTTATTATTTATTTAGTGATCTTTCTAGCAGCACACCGCGTTTACGAGACGATTTATGATGCGTTTACTGTTTTGATTTCCGCGATGCGTTTCCGCGATGTGACTTTTGAGATATTGTGGCATGCTAGGATTTTTATTAAATCCATAACTTATTATGCTAGTAGTTTTTATTATATAAACTTTGGGGGTTAGTACGTTGATAACTGTTTTATTATTATATATATATAAACTTGGTCCACTCACCTTTGTTTTGCGCCCCCATTCAGGACTTAGAATCAAGGCACCTAATCCCGGCGTCAAGACACTTCCGCAGCAGCATCTTCGGATCCTCTCGATGTAGGACCCACTTCCTTATTCATCCAAATTTATCTTAATTCTTTTTAGTGATTAGATTTAGTTGTATGCTCTGAGCACGTTCCTAATTTATTAATTCCTTGTATTTTAAATTTCTAACTCTTATTTACTTCTTATTCTTAGCTTTTGTATCAATTAATGGCTTTCGTCACCCTCGGGTGTCGGCCAGCACGTATCGGTCCTGGTATTCGGGGAATATCAGGGTCGGGGCGTGTCATGAACATCACGTGAAGGACTATGCCCTAACTCTGGGCGGGAGCACTAACACCGGGGTGCAGGTTTATGAGCTCTCAATACATCACATCATAATCACACCATATCTCGCATAACCGAAGCAATCTCATATCTTTAATTTATGCACTTATCTGACACTTATCTGTGCGTCCGCAGCACCAATCATAAATATATGCAACTACTAATGCATAAATAAAATAGGCAGATACTTTGCATGACATTTCAAAACGTATAATAATTCAAATTCATTTTCTGGGAAAAGTCTCAATTATATATGTATATATGGAAAATCAAAAGCCCACTCATTGGTATGTCGAATGGTCGTAGCCCCTGAGCCTCGATTGATGGCACTCGTCCTCAGAATAGGTCTCACCTATATGCGAAATAACTGAATAAACGATATTTAAAGCACATACACAAAACTAGGAAATAACTTCTCATACAATGATCAAATGGGGTATTTGAATATACCACGATGACCTACTCAACCTCAGGAATATCCCCATATTTTTAGAAAAATTTTCCGATGCCCCACGCGTCGCCACGCGCCTGCAAGAGCACGGCTAGACATGCCCCCACGCGCGGCCACGTGCCTGGCACGCCTAACAGAATCTTTAACGGTGTTATGGAATATTCCGTAAAAAAGCAGCATATTTCGTTAAAACTAACCTGACGCCGTTAAAATATTCCGTCAAGTTTGACAAAATATTTCGTCGTCTTCAACCTTCGAACTCCGTTGACCGACGTCGTCGTCGGAAAACTGGAAAACTTTAAATCGTCATTTCCCGCTCATTTCTCAACCAAATTTCATGAAATTTGTAGCAAAATGAAGCTTAGGACGAGAGGAACAAAACCTTACCACTTTCAAGCCTTGAAATCCACGGGATTTCACCAGAGGAACCTCGATAATCCGGCCAAACTTGAAACTCGCCAAACTCGACTTCACGACGTCCAATTCGCTTCGTTTTTCTTCTCCAAGCTTTGTAAAGATGTCCTAAAGCTCACTAGTAGCTTAAAATCTCTTAAAAACTTCGATAACACGAGTGCATGAACAGTGACCCAAAACAGGGTTCTCGGGAAAATGAGGTCTTCACGTTCTAAAAATGGTATAGATGAGTGCGTGACGATAAGATGAAGATGATGATGCTAACCACGAGCTCGATCCGTGCGTGCAATGGAGGGTTCAAGGTTTGTTCGTACAATTGTATGGACATGGAAGGAAATGCTAGAGGGAGGAGAGAGAATCAATGGGATAAGAGGAGGGTATGTGTGTGTGGTCTAGTTTGCAGTCAACCAAACAAAACTTTAAGTCTTTAGTTCTAATTAGGTCCAAATAATAAGGGATAGAACCCATTGGTCTAAAACCTTAGTTAATACACACACACACACAACTCAATAATAACAAGGGTGTAATAGAAATTCCCACGCTCTTGAGAATAAATAATATATACGTCCGGGACGGACTGTCACATTTTTACTTAATTAATCAAATATTAAATTCGGTTAAACTGAATTGTCAATTTATTAAAAATGTGATAATAAGGTAGCTTATTGTGTTCCTAATCAGAGTTTGAATGCATACAGACCTATAGGGCTGATTTCGTCTATAGAACATATATGAGAATCCCATAAGAGGGGATCGGGGATCCCGCTATTGGAGAGGGATAGAATTGCACCCTTTTATCGACCATTTCAAGGCCATGTATTGAACCATGTAGTGACCATTTAAAGTTCAGTATTTTTTCCCTTTTTGGCCCTACTCTATAGGTCGTTATATTTGTTAGAACAAATCAAATGTCAAGTGTATAATATATAACAACTGCACAATTTATCTTGAATAGAAATTTCACAAAGATACGATATATCTTACAATATGAACAATTTAATGAATTTGAAAAAACAAATCACAAAACCACACTGACTTGTTTTCGGAAGATAGAGGCTTGCAGAGCAATCTCCTAAGACAGAAATACGCCACTACACCAGTGCAGTAGTTCAACGGACGTCTATCTTGTAGGATACAACTATCTAATCCAAGTTCTTGCACACGAACTTGGATTCTTGATGAATTGGTAGTGTTGTTCTCTGTAAGGAATAAAAAGGAGCAATTGAATTGATGTGTTTTTTGTTTCTGAGCGGACTGCCATATATATAATGACTTAACTTGAACAAACGCAACCGTTAGTCCTTATCAGTTACAAAACGGACGTAAATATTCACTTAGTTTTATCCTTTCGGAAAAACTGAATCCAAAAATTCAAAACGAAAAAAAATGAAACTTGTGTTTTCGTCAATCCGAGCCCCAAGGCCCAAGGCCCATCTTTGACATTTAATATATACACACAAACCTCCATTTGTAAGGCCCAAGGTCCATAACTTTGGCCCAATTCTTTTCAAACCATAAAGGAGGGAAAAGACTTATAAAGTGGACTTCCACCATGTGTTTGGGCGATGTGGGACTAAGTCCCACTCACAAGTTCCAACAATACCCCAAATTTTCTATTCAAACGCTAGCAATACCCCACATTTGAATAGAAAATAAGATACTAACTAAATCAGTAACATTGTTCCAGAGAACTGAGATATGATATGCATCGGGATAGGTGTCTTTTGGACTTGAACCTTCTCTAGTGAGTACTTATCGGATTTACCTAATGAAGCAGTGAATTTAATATCTTGAACTGATCATTGTTAGTAGTAAATCGAAACAAGAAGTATCACACATATCACATCTTGACACACGTCAATTCATACGGTTGTGTTCATTTTGGTCCTGAACAGATCCTGATTTCATGAGACCTTTAGAGAATTGTAGCCATATCAAATCTCAAAGATACGACCCCACATCAATCTCATATAGGTAATGCTAACTAAGAATAGCCTGTTCTATTCATCTCAACTATAAGATATTAGCATTATTAAGAATAATGATTCACCCTTTACGTCTTACAGGTAACACACTGTTTGCCATCATAGGAATAAGTAAGGATTGTGTGTTTCTTACCTTGAGTTTTCCTCAACTAGTTTGCCTATTGAACCTAGACCATGGGATCTCCAATTAGCTAGGTTAGGTTTCCGTCAAGTTATAACTCATTGAGTTGGCTTTAAACCCATTCTTAAAAGGGTTCCCTTTGTTGTAGGTTAATGCATCTCGTGGGAATCAGACATTTACAAGAAATGGTAAAGTCATTTCAGTTACTGCATGCGCCCTTGATTTATGCATATATTTTGTAATGAGATATGGTCTTCTTGATGGAGTATATATCGAAAAAGTTCTTTTCTGTTTTGTCCTACACGTCTTTCATCAATAATTTATAGTGCTTCTATCTGAGAGAAGTGGGCTGCAAGTTCGCATCAAGGGTGTCGTTAAGGAGCTAAATGACTATGTACTGAAGGGATTTAACTCAGCTTAGACAATAAATGGGTTTATTTTAACTTCCTCCAGGTGGCCTCAGTCTACAGTTTCAACTTTCAAAGTCCTCTCTACCAAATGTTTGCAGAAGGTCCGGATTGGTGAACAGATATCTTTAGTGAGGTTTGACTAAGACAAAACATAAAACTATATCATGTGTTAAAAATTTCTTATTTGATTTCTTTCACTTTCGAGAATATTTCCATATGAAATGCTGACTTTTGTTATATTTTTGGAAGAAAGGATGAAAATTCCATGGCCACTTTCACCTAGGGAGGCTGCTCTACACTATTTTATGTTTGAGTACTTCCAAGATGATCTGATTGTTGTGCTCTTGAAATCGGTAGGTAACCGAAATAGTCTTTTGGCTTCAATTTTATTTTGGTATCCATATTCCCAATACTCCTGCAATTCCAAAATAGAAACCTGAATAAACTGATTTATCACAAATGTCGTCTCAGATCTCCGACTTGGAAAGCATTGATGGTACTCATTGTCCCACCAATGAGGCTACTGCTGGAGCAAAGGATGCTGTAATGATAGATTTGGTGGGTGGCTTTGCTTTGCAGAAGGTTACCAACGAAAGAAGTTACGGTACGCTATGGCTACTTGAATGTAATATCTGTTGACTTTGTTTTGTGGTTTGTGATTAAAGCCTTGAACAATGTTTATTATTGTAGGACAATAGCAAGTATGGATATAAAGATGGATTTTGTCCCGCCATCCCTTATAAATTTTATCTCGAGGCAGCTCATTGGCGGTGGTTTCAAACTCTATCAAAAGGTTATATGGTTCGTATTCAAGTATAAAACGATACAGCTAAAGATTAGACATATGGAACAGAGTATATACTCAGAGATATTTCGAAAAGGAAGGGGAGGGTAGAGAAATTTCTTGAGGTTGCCTGTTTGGGCGTTCTGCCGAAACTGCATGCAAGCATCCCTTCACTATGGGACTCTATTTTTTATCACTTTTCTCCCACTTTTGTCTTATAGTTTTAGAGAAAATCGAATTATAGTTTTGGGCAAAATAAGTGGGACTCTGCTTATAGTTTTGGGCATACTCATGTTAGATTCTCAGAGACTATAATCTCTGTTTTATGAAAGCGTAATGAAAAATGGTGATGAAGGTTTTCTGGAAAAATCATAGAAGTTGCTGAGAGAATGTTCTTCAACGAAAAGCTTGCATTGATTCACTCTCTCATCACACCAAGCATGAGAGAGAGAGAGAGAGAGGAAAAATCATAGAAGTTGCAGAGAGAATGTTCTTCAACGAAAAGCTTGCATTGATTCACTCTCTCATCACACCAAGTGTGAGAGAGAGAGAGAGAGGAAAAATCATAGAAGTTGCAGAGAGAATGTTCTTCAACGAAAAGCTTGCATTGATTCACTCTCTCATCACACCAAGCGTGAGAGAGAGAGAGAGAGAGAGAGAGAGAGAGAGAGAGAGAGATTCTCTCTTTCTATTACAAACCAAATCCAACCATTAATGTAATCTACCCTATAAGATAGCTACAAGTGTCAACACAAATCACTAACTCAGAGAGAGAGAGAGAGAGAGAGAGAGAGAGAGAGAGAGATTCTCTCTTTCTATTACAAACCAAATCCAACCATTCATGTAATCTACCCTATAAGATAGCTACAAGTGTCAACACAAATCACTAACTCTAAGATTACATCTCAGCTACCCATTTGGACTGTGATCCAACGGCTCACAATAAAATTGGAAAACTAAGGCTAAAACAAATATATCTCTTGCACAAACACTTATATTTCAACACTCCCTGCTAAGTGTTGTGCTGAGATTACTCCAAGCGCCTTCCTTAGATATTCAAATCGATCTCTAGCCAATGCCTTGGTAAAAATATTTGCAATTTGTTCCTCAGTCTTGCAATACAACATATCAATTTCTCTATCTTGCAATGCATCTCGAATGAAGTGAAATCTTCTATTTATATGCCCTGTCTTGTGATGATGCACAAGATTCTTGGTTATGGCTATAGCTGAAGTATTGTCACATAGAATTGGTGTAGATTCAACATGTTCCTCACAAAAAACTGAGAGTACAAATCTCAGCCAGATTGCTTGTGCAGTGGCTTTTGCTGCACTAACATACTCCGTTTCAGCTGTGGAGAGCGCAACACTACTCTGCTTGATTGATGCCCAAGAAAATACACCTGAGCCAAGATTAAATGCATATCCAGATATGCTCTTCATATCATCTTCACTCCCTGACCAATCACTATCATAGTAGCCACTTAGCATTGCTTCTTTCCCTTTCTCATAGGCTATCCCATAGTCAAGTGTGCCTTGAATGTACCTAAGTACTCTTTTGGTAGTTTCCATGTGTTTTCTGGTGGGGTTATGCATGAATCTAGCTAACAGACTTGCTGCAAACATGATATTCGGCCTTGTAGAAGTCAAATATAAAAGACTTCCAACAATCTGTCTTTATAAACTCTCATCAGCTGGTTCACTTCCATCAATCTTAGACAATTTTTCATTCACAGCAAGAAGAGTAATAGCTAATTTGCAATCTTTGAAGCCAAATTTATCCAGTAGTGTCTTTACATATTTCTTTTGATGCAAGAAATGCAGAAATCAGATTGTAACATACATAATCCCAGAAAGTGATGCAACAACCCAAGATCAGTCATTTCGTACTGTCTCATCATCTCAGTTTTGAACTCCATCATAAATTCTTGCCTGTGTAGATGATGTCATCCACATACAATGAGACAATGAGTATCCCACTTTCAGCAGTCTTAACATATATTGTTGTTTCACTAGGGCTCATATGGAAACCAGCCTTAGTGAAATAAGAATTGATCTCTTCATAGCAAGCTATTGGAGCTTGTTTAAGACCATATAATGCATTCTTGAGTCCGTAAACCTTATCTTCCTTGTTTTTAATCACAAAACCAGGAGGTTGATCAACATACACTTCTTCATGCAATACTCCATTAAAAAATGCAGACTTCACATCCAATTGAAACAGTTTCCACCCTATATGTGCAGCAAGTACAACCAATGTTCTAATTGTATCTAGCCTAGCAATTGGGGCAAAAGTTTCATTGAAATTTACCCCTGGCTTATTAGAATAGCCCTTTGCAACCAACCTTACTTTGTTCTTCTGTACTGAGCCATTAAGGTTCAACTTGGTTTTGTAAACCCATTTGATACCAATAACTGGTTTATCAGATGGTCTACTAACCAACTTCCAAGTATTGTTCTTCTCTATCATTGTAATTTCATTTTCCATTGCTTTCTGCCATGCTTCATACTTGGATGCTTCTTCAAAGTTTTAGGTTTAATAATGCACAAGTTGCACTTCTCATACATTTATGCAATACTTTTGTACTTAAGTGAAGTATGATCAAGGTCTTATGAACCTAGACCTCCACTTTGTTTTGTAGCACCTGCTTCAACTTGTGATTCTTCAGTACTCCTTAGTGTTTCACCATCCATCAATGATATCTCAGCATGAGCTACACTTGATTCACAAATCTTCATTTCTCCCTTAGTGGACATTTCAGTAAGCGGAACTGAAATACTTATTTCTTCTTGTGCACTCCAATCCCAACGCGCTTCTTCATTGAACACTACATTTCTGGAGATGATCACTTTTCCAGATTCAATGTTATACAATATGTAGCCTTTCTCACGACTTCCATATCTCAAAACCACACATCTTGTGCTAAACAAGTCAAGCTTCTGCCTCTGTTGTTCTGGAACATGTGCATAGCACAGAGAACCAAACACCTTTAAGTGCTTAATCCCTGGCTTTCTTCCACTGTAGGCTTTAAAAGGGGTTTTCTTGTCCAAGGCTTTAGTTGGACATCTGTTTAAAACATACACTGCAGTGTTAACTGCTTCAGCCTAAAACTCCAGTGGTATTTTCTTTTCAAACATCATGCACTTAGCCATCACTACAATGATCCTGTTTTTTCTTTCAGCTACACCATTCTTGTGTGGTGAGCATGCCATTGTGAGTTGTCTCTCCATTCCCATCTTTTCACAAAACCTGTTGAACTCCATGGATGTATACTCTCATCCTCTATCACTTCTCAGTTTCTTCAACTTATAGCCATTTTGCAATTCAACAGTAACTCTAACTTCTTACATATATTGAACACTTCAGATTTGTATATTAGAAAATAAACCCAACACATCCAAGTACAATCATATATGAAAGTGAGGAAGTACTTATTTCCAGCTTTTGTAACAGTTTGCATTGGTCCACAAACATCAATGTGTACCAAATCCAGTGGAATAATAGCTCTACTTGTTGTCTCTCTTGGAAAAGAATCTCTGCAATGTTTCCTAAGAACGCAGCCCTCACACACTTCTTTGGTGTTCTTGATCTCTGGTAGTCTAAGCACCATTTCTTGCTCCTGAAGCAACTTCAAACTATTTACATTCAAGTGTCCCATTCTCCTATGCCAAATCAATTTTGACTTACTCACATTTGCCCTTAAAACAATATGTAAGTCTGTTTGAAGTTTCAAAGGGAAACTTTTGTTTCCTTTCATTGGTACTTTGGCAACCAGATTGGAGAGAGTGCAATCATCATAAATCTCAGCCTTGTTGTCTAAAAAAATCAGAAAATATCCATGTTCCATCATCTGCCCTACACTAAATAGATTATCCTTTAAATTAGAGACTAGCATCACTTCTATTATGTATCTTATTCCCATTTTAGTGTTAACCACCAAAGTCCCTTTTCCAACAACATCAACTAGTTGTCTTGTACCTATTTCCACCTTTGCAGTTATGCTTCAGTCAATGTCAACTAGCACATCTTCTCTGCCAGTCATATGGTTACTACAACCACTATCCACATACCACACATCTTTAATGGACTTCATATCAATTGCATTATTGGCATAAAACATAGTTGGTGTGGAGAGAACCTGAGTTGCATAATTTAGCTGCTAAACATTTTTCTTGTTATTGCAGTCCCTTGCAATGTGACCAATTTTCCCACAACTGTGACATTTAGGTTTGCCTTTAAGAAAACATTCACCATAATAATACTTATCACAATGCCTGCAAGGATTTATACCACCTTTTGCAGTTGCAAATTGCTTCCCAGTTCGATAAGTAGGCTTTTGATCCCACTTTTTGAATTTTGGTTTCCAATTTTTCTTGTATCGATTGTTTTGATTTCCAGAAGAATTGGTATGTTTGAGGGTTCACACTGAGACTAGCAAAGGCTCTTTCAGTTTTGTTCTCACTATGCCTCTCCAACATGTGTGCAAAACTCTTCAATGAAGCAACAACTTCTTGAACCTCAATCACATCTATATCCTTTGAATGCTTAATCACATAGCATATAGGATCATATTCAAAGGGCAAACCAATTAATATTTTCTGCATAATTCTCTCCCTAGACAATTCCTCTCCATAACTTCTCATTTGATTAACCAGATCAAACAGTTTTGTAAGATAAACAGACAAGGACTCATCATCTCTCATTCTGGTAACACTATTGCAAAATGACCTATAATTGGCGGTTCAAAAATCGACAAGAAAACATCATTTCTGTTGCATATTTGGTAAAAATCTGACATAAACTCATGTAATGTCAGATAATGGAACCAACACCAATGCTAGCATCACGAAAAGGCTTTTGATGTCGGTTAGTCCTCTTAATCCGCCACGAAGAAGGAAAGCAATATAAAATAGAAAATGATAGTAGCGTCGGTTAAAAGTGACATCGAGGCTCATGTTGGTTACATGTGACACTAAGTACTGACAAAGAGTGTCGGATGGTGCAGACTGGTGTCGGTCTTAACCGACACCACCTAACAATTTGATAAATAAAATAACCAATATATTGTCACCCATAAGCGACACCACAGACTATTAATAATAATAAAAAAAGAAAATTTGTCTTAGTTTTTGGGGAATGAAAACGATTCATTTAGGAGGGAAAACGAATTATTGGGAATTGAGATGTGCTCGGATTTGAATTTTGGTTTGGAGTGGTTTGTTGAGTGGTGTTATTCATTTCGATGCGACATGACTTCGCTGGATTTCCTTGCTGGTTTTTGGGAATAATAACACCATTACATGTAGAAGCTTAATCCTTCAAATCTCTCTCATTTTTAGTAATTTTCCCTACTAAAAGCTTATAAGCTTACCAAGAACACCATAATAGACAATTTTAAGCTGAAACTAGCTCAAGTTTGAGGAGACCTTGCCAGAGTCTTTCACCAGAACTGAAGAGGTTGTAGAGGTTAACATTTAACACCTTACCTAGGTTGGAGATTGACGATTGGGGTTCCTCTCGGATTTCATCGGGGTTGCTGAAGACACACACATCGAAGACCTCGAAAAAACACATAAAAGTTATATAGGTTTACACCTCAAATTCTAACCTCAAATCCAACATGCAGAGGGAGGAAACTCTATCTCAGATTAGAAGGAGTTAAGCGCCAGCTCGATTGACAGTAAGTTCATCGGATTTCTCAATAAACACACTAGAGAACCCACAGAGCACAGAAGCTCAAGTTCGATATGTTCCAGACCATGGATCACGCATGCAAGGCTCTTGAGCAGATTCCCAGGTTACTTTGGTGATAAATTCGTGGTTTGGGGTTCTAATTTTGGTTGGGTTCGAGAGTAGTGAATTGTGATGATGATGCTCTCGGTTACTAGAGAGAAAATTATAGAGTATTGTTAAAAAGAGAGTTAGAGAGAGAGTGATCTAGAGAGAGATCACGGGAGTGGGAAGAAAAACAATGGGTCGGTTTAGAAACACCACACAATGGTGGGTCCCACATCTAAATTTAAAAAACGGGTTGTTACAATCTAGTGAGGTTTGCCATGTAGGCGATCCAAGTGCTTTTGGGGTGGCCAATTGAATTGGTTTCAAATAAGGGAATGGTTTTGATTTTTTTTATGACGATGAACCAACGTGTCAGCTACAACCGACATCGGGTTTTAAAATATTTAAAAATAATTATTAGTGTCGGCTACAACCTACACCAGGTTTTAAAATATTTAAAAATAATTATTAGTGTCGGCTACAACCGACACTAACTTTATGTCGGTTGAAAGCGACACAGTTTTCTTTTTATACTACACCACCATTTAAAAAGATTAAAAGCTATGTTGGTTATAAGTGACATTAACAGTTTATGTCAGTTATAAGTGACATAGACAGCTTATGTTGGTTATACCCGACAGTAATTCCAACACCATGTAAAGAGGGTGTCGGAAATGTGTTATCCACCAGTATATTATATAAAACCGACACCAACCACCGACACAATAAGCCACTTTTGTAGTAGTGTATATTCAAATTCTCTACAAAGACCTTGTAATTTAACACTTTAAACCTGTTTATACCATGGAATTCTTGCATTAAGACATATCATGCTCATTTCGAAGTTTCTTCATGAGAGATTTGAGGAAATATCTCATCGGAAACAGCTCCCTGAATCAGCCCCAAAGCTTTGACATCCTTCATAAGCTTCTTCGTGAAAGTCACCGTCACAGCATCGCTAGATACTTCATTCTCCTTCTTTTTTTCATCAGATTCATCATCTCCATTCGAATCTATGCACTTTAACCCTTTTTCAACAAACTCCCATAACCCATGAGATTTGAAGATAGTCCTTATCCTTATACTTCAGAATTCATAATTCTCGCCGTTGAAGATCAACGCTATTAGTTCACCTCCAGATCCTGCCATGTTAGACACAGATCACACAAGAAATTTCTTCGAGTTTCAGACTGTTTTCTTCACATATTTACACGCCCAATATTAAGTGATCAAACCTGGCTATGAGGCCATGTTAGATTCTCAGTGTGACGACCCGTCCTTAATTTTCCTATGTAATTTCTCTCGAGTATGTGTATTGACGGTTATGCCCTTATTGGCAAGTAACGTGGACGTATTCTTATCGCTTTCATTTCATTTCTCGTATCGCATTTAAATTGTACAGTTGTTACGAGTGTACGTAAATTTTATCAGTGTGAAAATACTATTCTAGATAGATTTCGCTACTCTTTTTTGTGCAAAAATCTAAACCCTATCCCTAACTTTTTCTTAGCCCATCTCGTGCACCCTCCTCCATTATTTCACATTCTCACCAATCCCATCCATTGCCTCATTTCTGTCACCCAATCAGAAAAAGGAACTCTTTCTCTCTCTCTCTCTCTCTCCCATATGCTATCTTCTTTGCAAAACCCTAAAATGAGCTGCTAAGCTCACGAATCGAACCCAAAAACCATACCATTGTACTCCTCTTATCTTTACGAACACAACCATGTTCTTGAAACCTGAAATGGACGAGTTTTCAACGTCGAACTCGTGAGGTCCGAACTCGGGGAAACTGAGTTCGACATGTTTTCGAACGAGTTAGGGAGTTTTGAAGCTTGGGGAAGCTTCTACACAACTCCTCGAGGCTCTTACAACAATTTGGAAGAAGTTTGGAAGTGAAAAGATCAAGTTTCGAAGAGTTCACTTTTGGCCAGAACTTTTGAGGCTTTTTCCGGCGACCTCCGTCCACTTTTTGGACTCCAAACAGGTATAACGCGATTCTACTCTTTACGAGCTTCAAATCCATATATAGTATGTCAAAAATGGTTGAGAAATGAATGAGAATAGTAAGTTTGAAAATTTTCCAGAAATTCGGCGAAGTCAAGTTGCAGACGGCGGCAATGGTGAGGGAAACCGGAAAAGGAGACGGAATATTATGTCAAAGTTGTCCAACTGAATATTCTGTGGAATATTCCTAATGGCGTCAACTGACGGCACTGGCCTGCGCGTGGGGGAGCATCTGGCCATGCTTTTGCCTGCGTGTGGGGGCACGTGAGCCGTCCAAAAATTATTTTAAAAATTTGGGGATGTTCGTAACGTCGAGTAGGTCACGATGGTATATTTAAACCCTAGGTTTGAGCAAACTATGGGGGTTTTATTTAGGTTTCCGTATATGTGCTTTAATTAATTCTATTTTAGTTATTTCACATATAGGGGAAATGTATCCCGAGGAGGTTCGAGGCCAAGCTAGGCTCGGGGGTTACGACCCAGAGACATACTTGTGAGTGGGCAGTTTATTTTTATATCTATACGTATTCATAGTTTCCAAAATTTCATAAATGCATCACTTTATGTATATATTGCCAAATCATTGACAACTGCGATAAAATTGTGATAAATGCTGCTATATGGTTGAGATATTACTGTCATGGCATTCATACATATTTGCACAAGCTCATCTTGCTGCACCCCGGTGTTAGTACTCGCCCCAGGGCCACGTGTATGTTCATATCGCACTATTCGATCGTCTTGGATCCAGGTTAGGTGCCAATCCTGTCGGGTAGATTGCATTAGGCAATATGACTTGTATGTGACATGTTTTTACACCAGTCTTCACGTGATCATAGTACTAGAGCATATTGATTACATCAAATCTTGTTCGTGTCAGAAATTATCTGTTCGAACTTGTGTGTCAGCTTAGATGGATGATCACTTAGCTATACTTGATTATCACATGATTATATTAATGTGGCATTTGATACATCATGACTTGGCATATTTTCTGGTTATGTTTTATCATTTACATACTTACGTAGTATGTTTTAAGGAAACTATACTTGTTTTACGGCAAGGGTTTAGTATATTCGAAAATCAAGAATTTCGTATAAGCATTGTTTTGCTGACCCACTCAACTTTGTTTTTCACCCCTCCAGGACCTAGATAGCTATACTCTTCGTGGCACTCGAGGAACCTCGGCAGTTCTGACATTCTCTTTTGTTTAGACATACGAACTTATCACTGTTATGTAATAAGTGTACTTAGTTACTTTGACTACTCTTCTGTAGTCTCACTGTCTATTATGCTCTGAATAATTGTAGTGGGTTTTCCCACTATTGAGCACTCTTTCACTATTTAGTATAATTAGTTTTAAATTTATTCACTTTTTACATCACTTACCCTTATGGTTACGTCACCTCACGGTGATGGCCAGTATGCTTCGACCTTCCCAGGTATGGGTGTGTCACTCAGAGACTATGATCTCTGTTTTATGAAAGCGTAATGAAAAATGGTGATGAAGGTTTTCGAAAAATCACAGAAGTTGCAGAGAGAATGTTCTTCAACGAAAGGCTTGTATTCATTCACTCTCTCATCACACCAAGCATGTGTGAGAGAATAATATCGTTAGAGAGAGAGATTCTCTCTTTCTATTACAAACCAAATCCAACCATTCATGTAATCTACCCTACAAGATAGCTACAAGTTTCAAGACAAATCACTAACTCTAAGATTACATCTCAGCTGCTTATTTGGACTATGATCCAACGGTTCACAATAAAACTGGAAAACTAAGGGTGGGAAATGAGAGAGGGTGAGCTACCCAACCTGGACCCACACATGACCTAGTTTTGACCCATTTTCTGTCTTTTTTTTTTCGTCTGATTTCTAGCGAGTTGAAGCCATCTATCACCACCACTAGAGTCACCGATCTTCCCTCTTCAATTTCGACCCAAACTCGACTAGGTATAGCCCCAGTTTCGTGAGGAACCGAGTTGGTAGGCCCAAAGGGTTCACGGCGGTGATTCGCCTCTCCGACAAGCTTCACCATCAATGACCACCACCAAAAGAATTCTCTTGATTGGGGGTGTCGAAGTTCAATTTGATGACGAATTGGAGAGCACTCATTTCTAGGGTTTCTGGCGGATCAAGGCATTTTCAGGCCACTTAAAATTGGACTTCGGCCCAGGTATGAAAGTTGTTCCTCTCATTGAGATCTTCATTCTTGTAAAATTTGGGAATTTTTGAAGTTGTTGAATTTTCTGGCGAGTCGCGGCTGCCGTTCATCGCGTGAGGAGGTGCTTGGGCTTTTGGGCGGCCGCCTCGTGGTGGCTCGTGCAACGGCGCATTGGGTTTCCTCCTTAGGTTTTTCGACGCGTCGAATCCTAATTCGCAGTCCGTTTTCCCAAATTCTACCGTTTAAGTATAGTTTTACTAAATGGTCCCTAATTGTGGTTAGGTGCATTGGTGGAAAATGAGTCCATCCTTGAGAGTTCGAGCGGCTCTCGGGCAATGGAATATCTGTGAGTGGACCCTTTCTAAACTTGCATGGTTTTATAAAATGCTAGGTTTGCAGGCATTTCATATTTCATGCATCGAATATGTTTTATATTATATTTTCCTGTTTTCTACATTTACGGGTTACGCGATATTTATGATTTATTGAGTTTACATCTTACGAAAGGTTATGAGTTAATAGATTTTCATATATGAAATTCTATGGTTCCGAATATGATTTATATTACGAATTTATGAATATGGATTTACGAGATGAGATTTTAAGGTATGTTTTCGGTACGTATCTAGCGGGTTATCATACAACACATCCAGACAACATGGGTATGTAGACGTCTATGGCCATAAGACCCAGTTGAGGATATTCATGTATATACCTATTCTCCGGCGTAACCCGAAGTCGTACAGCTTCACCTTCGGGTGATGGACCATGGTTTCTTCACTGGCGTAACCCAATGTCGTACAGCTTCACCTTCAGGTGATGGATATGTATTGCTTTCGGGTGAATGATGAGTTGATGATATTGATGATATACCCCCAGCTTCACTAGCCTAGGGCTAGTGTCAGTGTGTGATGTTATATATCCTCTTCTTCGGCGTAACCCAGAGTCGTATAGCTTCATTTTTGG
This sequence comes from Malus fusca, assembly GCA_035220775.1. Lineage (NCBI taxonomy): Eukaryota > Viridiplantae > Streptophyta > Magnoliopsida > Rosales > Rosaceae > Malus > Malus fusca. The sequence continues at coordinate 4,432,235 of CM069072.1, read as the reverse complement.
ATGATGAACCAAGGTTTCTTCACTAGCGTAACCCAGTGTCGTACAGCTTCAACTTCAGGTGATGGATAGGTACTGCCTTTGGACGACTATGATACCCATAGAAAGTACAATATTGAGGAGACTTACGATTTTGCCTTTGGGCGGCGATAGCATCCTTATTGAGCATGGTTTTACTCGTACTTGTTTTATGAATGTTTTTATGGCATATTAGAGTTTTCGAAAAACCTACTTCGTAGTGTGTGTGTGTATGTATTTTCAAAACAGGGGGTTAGTATGTTTAGAAATAAAAATGGTTTCCTATTATTCATATTATTATTATAAACTTGATCCACTCACTCTTTTGATTTTATGCCCCCTCAGGAGTTAGAATCGAAGCACACGATCCTGACGTCAGGGCACCCCTGCTTAAGCATCTTCGAGCCTCCTCTTTGTATGTCCCATTCCTCGGTTCCTACCTTTCCATAATAATTCTTTCACATTATTCTTAATTAGTTGTATGCTCTGAACACGATTCTACATTTGTATATCTTTTTCTAATCACATATTTTATCGATATGTATATTTTTAATGACTTTGTCACCTTCGAATGTCGACCAGCACGTGCCTACCTAGATAGTTGGGAATGAAGTTGGGGCGTGTCAGGCGAGTCCACCAATATTTGAATGAGCCGCTCAATTGTTTCGCTCATTAACAAATTTACGAGTTGCTCTAAGATATTCACCTTAAACTCGATAGCAAATTTTATTTCTTTTTATCGTGATAAAAGGAGTACAAAATACACCCTTTCCTCACTTGTTCTTATTTGATTTTTCGTCACTTGTTCTTATTCTCTGCAATCTTACATAGAAATCAAAGCAGCTGAACAATAGTTAAAAGGGTTATTTTCCTGCAGACTCCTTTGGTGGTTTCACGATCATAACTGGGCATGTTGCATGATGTGCACAATAGTCACTCACACTTCCTAAGAACGCCCTGCACCCACCAAAATAAATTATACAAGTCACATAAATAGCTCTAATGATAATCCAAGATTGATGGAAAATGATTTCCATACGCCTTTTTCTCATTCTGCACACCTTTTCTCTTTGGTTATTTGATTCTTCTTTTACTTTCAACCCAATGGCAAGAACAAACAAAGATGTGGGGAAGGAGACAACGATGATGCTGCGGAAATTATTTCCCAAATTGATTTGTACCGTTTTCTGGTGATTGTTAATGAAATTATGTGTGCTCACCTTTTGACCATGCCAAGGCCACGACTACCTACGACAAGAAGATCTACATGCATCTGCTCTGCGGCCTGGCAAATCATGTCCTTGGGATCCCCACCTAGAATTAGAGTTTCTGCTTTGATCTGCACGACATATAATTACGATACCCGTTTATTAACTAAATCTAATACCACAAATGCATCAGAAAGATATGCAATAGCTGTAAGATTGTGAATGACAATGAATGTTGTATTGGATCATTTTGTTGTAAGCCACTTGTCTATCAAGTTGTTAGCAACCAAAGTGATCTGATAGTCCTAATATAATAAGGATTATGGAGTCTTATCCCTTGCAATTAACCTAGAGGCTTGTTGATTTTCCCTTTAATTGTTTGATTGGTTTATTGTAATTATTTTGATTTTATCTGTGATCCTAGTAACTTGTTGATTTTCAGATCACATCTTACAATAGCCACTAAACAGTTGCACATTTACAGATGATTAAAATGTACGAGGCTGACAACACACGTAAACATTAGTTGTAATATATGTATCTTACAAGGAGATTTGAGCTATATAGGCTAATATTCTGTCGTCAGACTAATCTTATCATACAAATTCTTATCTTTTCAGGTACAAAATACTACTTCGCTAAATGATTTGGGAAGAATTATGAACAGTAACCATTATCACCTTAACAAAACGTGAAAGGCGACCCAGATTAACAGTTTGAGAATATAAACATTTTTATTTTTTTTTAATCAGGATCGTCTTTATTTAACATGATTAGTAGTGGTTCGTCTTAAAGATATAGCTTTTTTAGGGAAAACTTATGACAGGAGTCAGGACTAGTGATTTATATTGACAATCTGAAAACATAAGCTTGGGTGGAACAGAAAACTCTACTATTTCTCTCAACTATCAAACGAGTTAATTACCATCTTTTCGTTGCATATCTCCAAAGCACGAGAGAGAACAGAGGCAGCACTTTCTTCCTGTGCTTTGCGAATAGACTCCAATACCGACGGTGTTGCATAAAACGCCGTTGCACCTGGTCCGGCAGGGAGGACGTAGTGCTGAAACGGCTGCATTACATGGACCAGAGTCGTCATGCTCACATTCTCCTGGCTCGCCGCTTCCACCGTCGCTGTTCCCGTGCTTATCGCCACCTGGTCTGTAGCCCCCACAAAGAGGTGGTCGAGTGCCCACTTAAGAGCATAGAAGCTCCAGTCACTCTCGTCTATGGCCACCATCACCCTCATCTTCTTCTTCCTCCGATCATCGTCACCACCGCTCTGCACCGGTGGCTGCCGCTCTGCGCCGGTTGTAGTAGTCGTCTGCATCGATCACTATACTCAATGTTGTGGAGTTGAGTTTTGAAGTTACTTGAGTTTTGAATTATTTGGTACTTGCTTATATATCATGAGTTTGTGTAGTGTCGGTTTCCATTTGTTTCTCAGGGCTTTTTGCACGTGGGTTTGCATTAGAGCCAGGATGACACGTTTATGTAGCGTGGCAACCATGCAAGAAGAAATTTCCAATTGGACATGCAATTTATTAGGGTTTCAAACTTATCTATTTGGCAAGATTTTTAGTGTGTACAAAATACGGTGTAGTGCATCACATATGACTGTATAATTAGAGTAACACTTCAAAGAAATTTTTTCATTATATATATTTATAAACACAAAAATTCTGTATTGAATGAAAGGAGAAACGTGTACAAAGTAAATTTGTATTGATTTGAATTTGTAGGTTACAATCTCAGTTTACAACTTTTCCTCTAATTCAGTCTTCAAATTTGATGTAGATGATTGATTGTTGATCCAAGGATCGCAATGACTTGATCTCGAACGAACGGTTGGATGATTGGTTCAAGTTTTAAGCTTGAAACAAATGTGGGGATGGTCTTCACCTCAAGGTGCGGCAAAGATAGTGTGGATGCGGGATTTCGTTGCTTCAAGGGTCTTGGCGACTTGATCTTGAAACGAACGTTGCTACAAGTTTATATGCTTGCAAGAAAGTCCTGAAGGAATTAGCACGAGCGCTTGTTGATTCGTCAATATATATAGATATCCAAGTAGAATTCTAAAGGATCTTATAAAAGCATCCTTGTGACCTTCATCACCTAGCTCTGAGATTCCCTTACCCCATGTTCCCTTCAGAGTCCCGCCTAACTATTGAAAAAAAATGTCACAAATCATATCAAAGTTTTTCTAGAATGTAAGGGACTATTGTGAGAAAAAGGTGAGGAGTAGCCCAATTACTTATAAGCAAATGCAAGGTCAATTCATTCTCCAATGTAAAATTTATACTCACAATACGTTGAAACTAGGGAGATATAGAAGAGAAATCTTAACAATACTCCTTTGGGGATTAATAATTAATTGTCTCATAAAAAGGTTTAAGAAAAACCCTAGGCTACAAAAAAAGAGTACAACTCTAGTCCAGATTTTGATACCACGTTGGCGCTGTTTAATGTTGCTTCATTAATTAAAATATGTTGAGGAAAAACTAGAGTACATAACTCTAACACAAGTGTTGGAGAGACAAAATAAGTAAACAAATTACTTGTATTACACACACAAATATTACAACACACTCTCAAGGATACACTTTAGAAGCTACGACACTCACTCACTTCTAGAGACACACTCTAGACCACTCACACTCTTCACAAGATTACTCCTACTTCTCACTCTCACTTGATTGCCTACTTGCTTCTTGGCTACTTGATTGATTACTTACTTCTTTCTTGATTGGTTGGTTGATTCAACATCACACCCATATTTATAGGCGAGGACATGAAATTCTACGAGTTTCTAGTATATTCTACAAATCTCTAGCTAGCCACCCTACTTTGCATGCTAGAATCTTCTAGAACAATTCCATGCATGTTTGAACTAGAACAATCTAGTTCCCTTATATCGACTGATCTTAATGGGCTGGTGTTGATCTTTAACAAAATATTGAATGAAAAATTTAGTATACTAAAATTTTAGTCAAGAGGAAAAAGGGTACATCGAGCATATGTCTTATGTTAGTATATTTTTGGTTGTTCACCCTTAATGAGTCTACTTGATAATTGCCTGTCCCAACCTTTTTTTTTTTTTTTTGAAGTCGACGGCTCTCTATAGCATTCACGATATTTTAGAATATAGACTTTAAAAAAACATTGACGCTCTTTCAATGCATCATGGAAGTATTTTTAAATAACAAAACATTCACAATAAGATATTGAACAAGGCTCACAAATATCTATTTAATTACTTAAAAGACATATGAATAAAAAGTCCACCTGTTCGTGGCAGGAATCTCCGTCGGGGATGTTCCCTGGCCGACGAGCACACAACTCCCCGAGAGGTTGGCGCCGGTTGATGCTTTGTTGTCGGGCTTCTGCTTCACTGGATGGCTTGTCGGGCAAAGGCTCGTCGGACAAGGCTTGTCGGGCAAAGCTGAAAGGGAAGGACATAGTTAACTTTGAAAGGTGCCTTCGTGGGGCCTTAGGTGTAGGCCTTGAGGCTCGCAATCAAGATTAACTTTTAAGTGCTCAGGCGTGCCACTACCATCTTTAACATGGCAGATGTAAAACGGATGTTGAGTTTCAGTCATATATATGCCCGAGAGCCCGGGTTAATTACGATAGGTGCCTTTGTGGGGCCTTAGGTGTAGGCCTTGAGGCTTCCAATCAGTAATTAATCCAGTACTCGAACATATCATGTTTGTTTCTTTGTTACATACAGTATTATGACTGTTATACTTCTAATCATCAAATCTGAAGAATAGAGTGAATCTAAATAGGTGCCTTTGTAGGGCCTTAGATGTAGGCATTGAGGCTTCCTATCAGAATTAACTCTATACTTCAAACGTTCTAGCCCGAAAAGTAGAATGAATCCAAATAGGTGCCTTTGTAGGGCATTAGATGTAGGCCTCGAGGCTTCCTATCAGAATTCATTCTATACTCAACGTTCTATGATAATCATAATATAACAGAAATAAAACTACGGTTTAGGTCGATTACTTGCGCCCCAAGTAACTTCGGACTTCGTGTTTATCAAGGACTGTCGTGGATGGGTTAAGTCCACATAAGGTTCTTGTTTATGCCTTGAGGTCAAGGACTTTTTAAATAATCAAATCTTACATGCCCGAGGGCTTAGAACTCAGATCTGGTTTGAACTGTGAAAACAAATTCAAATCGGATTCAAGTATTGAAAGAGAGTCTTTTAATAGTCATCTTACTAGAAATAGCTTGAATACAACTTGAAGTATACAACATATTGCTAGGCTAATGAAAAAAACAAAAACAAAGAGGGTCAGGCAAGGCTGATCGTCTTGCAACTTCCTATCTTTGTGGTGTTTGAAAGCTTTAGAAAAGGGAATAGGGAAATGAGTTTACAGAAGGAGATCGATACTACAACAAGAGTTGAACAGGGTAGCAGAGCTATTACAAAGGCTTGAGTAAGGGTTTATCCCGAGAAGGATGAAGGCTTGCTGACTACAGCTTCGTTTGAAGGCAAATCTGGCTTTTGAGCAGAGTTTGTGCTTGTGTTTGATTGAGTGTCCTTATTCTTGATTTCTCTTTCTTCTTTTATAGACAACTTGGCCTGGCTTCCTGTAGCAGTATCCTTGCCCGAATGCAGCTTGAAGGGTAGTGACTCATCAGCTTTTTACTTGTACTGCCACTATAAAATACTTTATGAGCTAATTAACTGGTTGGTCTATACCACTTGAGTTTTGGGTAGGTGGGCAAGTGGTTCACATGGTCTGTACCTAGTCAGAAAAAGGGCCTCTTCTGTATTTTGGACTTCGGCTGGGCTTCGACTGGGCTCCGAATTCCTATTCTCTTTAGGCTACCTTTTGGGCCAACTCCCCCTTAAGCCCAAAGTTCAAGTTTTGATCCAAACAGTGCCCCCTTCAATTGATATTTAGCCTGGAATTCCAGACGCCAATATTGATTAAAAAGCTACATGCGCCTGTACCCTTATTCTTGGAACTTGTATCTTCTGGTTGAGATCAACGCCACCCGGAGTCTCATGATCTTCTCATGACTCTTGAACTACCCTCTGGTATTCCTATAAATTCCGGCTCTTTCAACAAATCATCCTCGATCTCAACTTTTATCTACCCCAAGTATTTCGGCCTCCTTAGTTTTCTTCTAAAAACTGTGAAATGAGTTCTTCAGGGTTCAAGTAGGGTTTCCTAAAACTCCCATTTCGTGAGAAAAAAGAGTTTCCATCAGAAAATCTGTATCTCCAACACCTTTGGTCAAACACCCCGCTATCTCTAACACCCTTGGTCAGGCGGTTTCCTCACGAAGGCTTGCCTTCCTGCTCGCTGTCCTGATAAATCAGGCTTCACCATCATACATGGTGATGATTCGGTTTGAGGATCCTCTACCAGGCACATCTTGGCCGCACAACCCGATCACCTGATCAGATTCTATCCAGGAAGACATCGGATAACCAGCTGAAAACAACATTGTATCTAGAAGGAATGGAATGTAATACATCAGATTTGAATCTGTTGTAAATTTCACCAATTTGTCGAAATGAAATAAACATTATTTGCAACTTCTTGTCTTTCTATCTTTTTGAATGATTGGTGAACATACACTGCACATTGGTATCCCGAAGCCTGTTTTACCTTGCATCCTCTTCAATGTAACAATCTCTAACATCCCATAATGTAGGACAATATTTTTTCAAGAATTTAACATTAATGGGATGTTTCTGCCTATTCCCTTTAAGGTCCGCCAAGTAGTATCCTCCCTTGTCCAATATTCGACTAATGATGAAACGTCATTCCCACGTCGGGCTCCATTTCCCAAAGCCCCTAAGCTGAGCTCCTAGAGGGATGACTGTCTTCCACACTAAATCTCCCTCCTTGAAAGACTTCATCTTCACCTTTTTGTTATAAGCTCGGGCAACAGCTTTCTTTCCTTCCTGAATTTGGTTCAAGGCTTCAATTCGGGCTACATCTAAGTCTTCAATCCATTGACACATGGCTTCGATGTACTCCTCATTATGTAATCCAAACTGATTTTGAATTCTAACAGAACTTACATTGATCTCCATAGGAAGCACTGCATCTTGCCCGAAAGTTAAAGCATAGGGAGTCGTCCCTGTTCCTGCCCTTTTAGAAGTTCTATATGCCCACAAAGTATTCCCTAACTTTTCATGCCACTTTTCTGGACTATCTATCACCATTCTTTTGATAATGTTTACCAAAATCTTGTTGCTGGATTCTGCTTGGCCATTTGACTGTGGGTAGTAAGGACTGGACTGGATCATCTTTATTTTGTAATTGCTTGCAAACTCCTTAACTTCTTTTGAAATAAAAGATGGCCCACGATCCGTTACTATAGTTTCGAGCACCCCAAACCTATACAGAATCTTGGTCTCAATGAAATTCTTGACTGTGGCTGAGGTTATGGATTTTACTACCGATGCTTCCACCCATTTGGTGAAGTAATACGTTGCCACAATTATGAAAGTGTGCCCCTTGCTAGAAGCTGGATAGATCTGCCCAATGAAATCCATCGCCCATCATCTGAAGGGCCAAGGCTTGACCACTGGATTTAAAGGTATTGAGGGCACATGTTAGAGAGGTCTGTACCTTTGACACTTTTCACAGCCTCGGGCATAAGACTTGCAATCTTTTTCCACGTCGAGCCAGAAGTACCCATACCTTCTGAGCAACCACCTCATCTTTGTTCTCGCCTGATGTGCTCCACATACTCCCTCATGTAGTTCAGCCATTACTCTCATAGATTCTTCTTGGCCTAAGCATTTCAGTAGTAACCCGTCTGGAGTCTTCCTTAGCAGGTCTTTTGCCCATAAGACATACTTGGTTGCCTGCTGTCTATTCTTCTTGCTTGTGGGTGAAGAGGGATCTCTTAAATGATGGATGATGGGTGACCTCCAGTCTTCTAACTCGGTCTCTAACACCATTACATCCAGACTGAATCCTCTTTCCAGGATAGAATGAAGATTTCTTTTTTGAATCTCGACATCCAACCCATATTTTCTTTCCTGTATTGACATGCCTGAGGCTAATTGCACCATCTCGTTGGCTGCTAAGTTGGCTCCTCTGGGAACATGGCTAACTGATATCTCAGACCCCCAATAACTCAGCAATTGCGTGGCCGCCAAGTAATATCCGGCCATGGTGATATGTCTGCACTTGAACTCCCCACTTAGATGGTTTATCACCAATTCTGAATCACTAAACACCTCTACCACCATTGCCCCCAGATCCATCAAGATTTCCAAACCAATTATTAAGGCCTCATACTCTGCCCGATTGTTAGTATTCCCTTGGTAATCTAAGAGAAATGAGTAATAATGATAAATCCCTTGAGGGTTGATAATTACAATCCCAGCTCCCGAAGCCTTCTGAGTGTAGGAACCATCAAAATACAGCTTCCAATGAGTAATCCAGAGGCCAGTCACTCTTCTTATCTCTTGCTGGATCCACTCCTCTTTGCCCGAGATTGCCTTGCTTGGCGGGATCCAAACGCTAGTAACCTCTAAGCTTCCCGGGATATTGATTATCTCATCTTGAGATTCTTGGTGTTCTGCTAAGAAGTCAGCAATTGCTTGGCTTTTGACTGCCCTTTGAGGTACAAACTGAAAACTGAACTCTGATAACGCTAGAATCCACTTTCCAATCCTTCCTGTTAGCATTGGTTTTGACAACATGTACTTTATCACATCTGTCTTGGTGATGATGTGCACGTGACAAGGTAACATGTAATGCCTCAGCTTACTGGCAATAAAATACAGAGCTAAGCACAATCTCTCTACTGGGGAATATCTTGTTTCTACCTCGGTCAGAACTCTACTGAGGTAGTATACTGCATGCTCTTTCCCGCCTTCATTGTTCTGAGCTAGCAAACTCCCGATTGATTTCTCTGAGGCAGAGATATAGAGCTTTAAGGGTTTTCCCCTTTTAGGTGGCACTAACACTGGTGGAGAAGTCAAATAGGCTTTGATGCTGTCGAAAACCTTTTGGTGTGGTGGTACCCACTCGAAATTTTCTTTATCCTTCAGTCTTAGCAAAGGAGTCAGCGGCTGGATCTTGCCCGCTAAATTGGCAATAAATCTTCTTAAGAAATTAATTTTTCCCAGTAGCCTCTGAAGTTACACTTTGTTTGTGGGCGGGGGCAATTCCATTATTGCCCGATATTTGTTCTTGTCTATTCGACACCTCTTTGATGAACCAAGAATCCCAAGAAGTTGCCCGCTCTTACTCCAAACGCGCACTTCTTTGGATTCATCTTCAGTTTGTGGATCCTCATTCTTGTTAATGCTTGCCTGAGGTCTATCAGATGTTGTCCTTCTGTTTTGGATTTCACCACGATGTCATCAATGTACACTTCCATGCTTTGGCCAATGAAATCATGAAAGATGGCATTCATTGCCCTTTGGTAGCTAGCACCAGCGTTCTTGAGCCCGAATGGCGTGACCAAATATTCATATGCCCCCACATGCCCAGGGCACCTAAAACCTGTTTTATGTATATCCTCTGGAGCCATATTTATCTGATTATACCGGGCATTTCCATCCATAAAAGATAAGACTTTATGTTTTGCTACTGCATCTATGGATAGATCTGCCATGGGCATGAGATACTCATCTTTTGGTGTAGCGCCATTAATATTTCTGTAATCAACGCAACATCGTACTGCTTTTGTTATGGCTTTTAAAACGGGTACAATGTTGGCTAACCACTCCACATATTTGGTTGGCCTGATAAATCCGGCCTTTACTAGCCTCTCAATCTCGTCTTTGACCTTCTCTTCTATCTCTTTCGACATCCTTCGTGGTGCTTGCTTAACAGGTTTATATCCTTCCTTGATGGGCATTCTGTGTTCCACCAGAGTTGCATCTAAACCTGGCATCTCACTGTAATGCCAAGCAAAACAATCTCTAAATTCTTGCAAGAGACAGATAATTTTTGCCCGATCCTCACTCTCTAGTAAACCACTGATTTGTATTGGTCTTGGATCCTCATCTGTTCCTAGCTCAATAACTTCCAAATGATCTTGGACCTCTGGTGATGGCTTATCAGGTTCTGCACACAAAAATTCGACTAGCTCCGGGCTCTCGGGCAAGTCGTCTGGCCCATCTAGGTCATATATGCACTCGGCCATTTGAATGGCTCTTTCCAATTCTTCTTGACAAGATTCCTCCTTGCTTTCATCCTGGTTGGTTGAAGCTCTTACCTACCATTCCTGCTCTTCTCTGGCTAAGAGCTCATTTTCTTGTTTTCTTCCTTTCCCATACACCAACAGTCGTTTAATCAGGGATCTGATCGCCATTACCTGATCCTTCCTTTTTTGTTCTGTCATTGATGGTGTAGGGGTGTCGGGACGATACAAGGTCTATCCCACTCATCTCTAATAAGGAGCATTCATTGTTCTAGAAGTTTTTGGGCCGTCACCTTGGTAGGGCGGCCGTTCTCATCCGCTTCTAAACACTTCAAGATTCCTACGTTGGGATTGTAGAAACTTGCTTCCGCTATATTGGCTGTGGGAAGAAATGGCCGTGATTCGGCCTCTACTATCTCCCAAGAACCTGGCCCTTCTGTACTTGCCTCATGATAAACAGCCACTTGTTGATGTAGAGCGGAGGGTATAGCAAGACTTTGGTGGATCAATCTCTTCCGAGTAAGGCTCCATAGGTGGATGTGCAGTCCACCACAAAAAATGCCAGCATGATCTGTTTAGACCCCAAATCTACTTCTAAAGGCAATATCCCGTGAGTCTTGGTGATAGCGCCCGAGAAACTAGAAACTGTGAGGTCTGTAGGAATAAGATCATCTGTGCCTCTCCCCAACTTTTTCATCTGCTTGGACGGTAGTACATTAACAGCTGCTCATCCATCAATCAAAATCATTTTGAAGGGCACCCCCTCCAAATGAGCTGTCACATATATGGGCTTCAGATGATTGGCAAGTGAAATGTTCGGGCGGCTAAACACCATCTTGTCTGTATAGGTCCTCAAATGACCCTCTTTGGATGCTTCAGATGATTCAGCTTTTCCCAACTCTCTTTCTTCAGCTATCTCCACATTGACATGAGCCATCATCGGCTCAGTTGTTACGTAATCTCCTTCCATGGTGGCGGGCTGATTTGGTTGGGCACCAAACATGGCGGATAACACATACGCCTTGTTTATATGAAAGTTGCTAGGCTCCGGCAATTCTTCTTTCTTGCTCCCAATCTGGTCCATGAACTCATCCAACCAAGCCATCGCATCTGGTGGAAGCAGTGGTTCTGGTGCCCCCTCTAGTTGATTCACACCTGAATATGGTGTTTGCCTTAGAACTTCCCCGAAGGGATCCACTAATGATAGAGAAGGTTGTTTTCTCTCAGGTGAGACAATTCCAAAACAAATAGGCTGCTCTGTCTTCCATCTGGGAGTTGGCATCATAACCATATCTTCTTGAGCTCTCCTCAAGATTCTATATTTCCCAGGGTGTAGGCTTTGTGGCACATGGTTTCCTTCGCCTTCAGTCTTGTTATTAGCCTTTTCCACCTCCTTCTTACTCCTCCAGCGGAGCTGACTACTCCCCCCCGATGACGTTTTTTCCAACTTTTGATTTTTGGATGCTTCTGACGTCGCATGGGTTTTTAAGGAATTCATGTAGGCTTTGTGTTGCCTCTGAACCCTTCTGACCATGGAGGCTCCCATTTGCTTAACGGGCTGTCCATTTCTCCCAACCACATACCATTTTCGCCCGAGGCGGGCAGGATTATCTTTTTTGACAGGGTTTGTTATCCTGACCTCTCTTCCCATATGGCCGTACTGAGAGTGCCCTACACCCCTCTCTTTCGGCTTCTTGGCATCTTTATCCTCTGCCTCCTCAGAAACTTCATGGTTGCGAAATATCTCTGATAAAGCCCTTGGTTGGGAATCGCCTCATAACCGTTGAAAGACGCTTCGGGAGGTATCCTTTCCTGCAGTCCGCCGAGCTTTCTCTTGTGCCTTTTTTCTCTTTTCTTCTTCATTCCTCCTGATCAGTTCGTGATCTATGAGGGCTCCTGTGGGCGGTATTTCGAGCTCACACTCGTATTGACACTTACTGCACAGCACCCTCCCTTTGATTATGGCGGCTCTTGGATATTCGGGCAAGTTAACCACCCATTTTATGGGTTTGTCAACCAGTCTTCTTTCTTATTTTCTTGCGACCTTTTCTTTCCCCTTCTCCGCCCAGGCCATACTGATCATATTTATTGGGGCATCTGAGAAGGGATCCGTAGGTTCATACATCACTGCTTCCTCTGGTTGGTTGATTTTAAATCCCTTCTTCTCCCTATCATCTTTCTCCCCAAGGTGAGGTAAAGATGTAGGAATAGGTGGTCTTAGAGCTGGGTCATCTTCCTTTCTAGAGCCTGCGGATGCGTTCTCCAGTCTTTGTAGCATGTGCAACAAAGCAGTTTGTAAATCTTCTGATCCCTTTGACATACTTCTTTGATCAAAGAGGTCCCACCGGGCATGCCAAAACTATGTTCGTGGCAGGAATCTCCGTCGGGGATGTTCCCTGACCGACGAGCACACAGCTCCCCGAGAGGTTGACGCCGGTTGATGCTTTGCTGTCGGGCTTCTGCTTCACTGGATGGCTTATCGGGCAAAGTCTAGTCGAACAAGGCTTGTCGGGCAAAGCTAAAAGGGAATGACAGAGTTAACTTTGAAAGGTGCCTTCGTGGGGCCTTAGGTGTAGGCCTTGAGGCTCGCAATCAAGATTAACTTTTAAGTGCTCAGGCGTGCCACTACCATCTTCAACATGGCAGATGTAAAACGGATGTTGAGTTTCAGTCATATATATGCCCGAGAGCCCGGGTTAATTACGATAAGTGCCTTTGTGGGGCCTTAGGTATAAGCCTTGAGGCTTCCAATCAGTAATTAATCCAGTACTTGAACATATCATGTTTGTTTCTTTGTTACATACAGTATTATGACTGTTATACTTCTAATCATCAAATCTGAAGAATAGAGTGAATCCAAATAGGTGCCTTTGTAGGGCCTTAGATGTAGGCCTTGAGGCTTCCTATCAGAATTAACTCTATACTTCAAACGTTCTAGCCCGAAAAGTAGAATGAATCCAAATAGGTGCATTTGTAGGGCCTTAGATGTAGGCTTTGAGGCTTCCTATCAGAATTCATTCTATACTCAACGTTCTATGATAATCATAATATAACAGAAATAAAACTACGGTTTAGGTCGATTACTTGCGCCCCAAGTAACTTCGGACTTCGTGTTTATCAAGGACTGTCGTGGATGGGTTAAGTCCACATAAGGTTCTTGTTTATGCCTTGAGGTCAATGACTTTTTAAATAATCAAATCTTACATGCCCGAGGGCTTAGAACTCAGATTTGGTTTGAACTGTGAAAACAAATTCAAATCGGATTTAAGTGTTGAAAGAGAGTCTTTTAATAGTCATCTTACTAGAAATAGCTTGAATACAACTGGAAGTATACAACATATTGCTAGGCTAATGAAAAAAAAAAAAACAAAGAGGGTCAGGCAAGGCTGATCGTCTTGCAACTTCCTATCTTTGTGGTGTTTGAAAGCTTTAGAAAAGGGAATAGGGAAATGAGTTTACAGAAGGAGATCGATACTACAGCAAGAGTTGAACAGGGTAGCAGAGCTATTACAAAGGCTTGAGTAAGGGTTTATCCCGAGAAGGATGAAGGCTTGCTGACTACAGCTTCGTTTGAAGGCAAATCTGGCTTTTGAGCAGAGTTTGTGCTTGTGTTTGTTTGTTTGATTGAGTGTCCTTATTCCTGATTTCTCTTTCTTCTTTTATAGATAACTCGGCATGGCTTCCTGTAGCAGTATCCTTGCCCGACTGCAGCTTGAAGGGTAGTGACTCATCAGCTTTTTACTTGTACTGCCACTATAAAATACTTTATGGGCTGATTAGTTGGTTGGTCTATACCACTTGGCTTTTGGGTAGGTGGGCAAGTGGTTCACATGGTCTGTACCTAGTCAGAAAAAGGGCCTCTTCTGTATTCTGGACTTCGGCTGGGCTTCAACTGGGCTCCAAATTCCTCTTCTCTTTAGGCTGCCTTTTGGGCCAACTCCCCCTTAAGCCCAAAGTTCAAGTTTTGATCCAAACACCACCAGACTGAACAATGTGTCGAGTCTTCAAAAGATATCCTTATGATTATAATCTTACTAGCCTTTCTGCACTCGTCTTGCACGTGAAAAATGCTTTTTTTACATCACGGCGCTACACGTGGCATACAAAGTTTTTATCCCTTCCACATTTGTGCATGCATAAAAACATCTTTGCTTCAGAAACACTTCATACATGTTCTACATGGATTGATTTTATATGTCCATAATTTTCCATATTAATGAAGTGATAAAACTAATTTTGATTGGGGCCTATCAACCCTCCTTCAACTTTTCCAGAGATTGTTGCCAATAAGAAATTTGTGTACTTCACGGCAGCAAGAGTTGTTAGGGGCCTTTTTAGCAGCCTATAAACTCCATTCCTGCATGGTTTTTATATTCTAGACAAAGCAAAATGTAACTTAACAGAATATAAAACAATAATTTTCTGCGAACATTTGCCCGAAGTATCTAAGACAGTTGGAACTTTTGGCTGCCACATCCGTTTGGTATCAAAATGAATAGTTGATTATGTAAAACTACACAATCCCTCACGCAGAGTAAGGGAACATTATAAATTATAAAAAGAATATAAAGAGCTTTTATATGTGAAATAAGTGAAGAGACAGAGGAATCATGCATACTCCAGTGAAAATAAAATTCGCTGAATCTAAATAACTAATGTTACCAATGTACCATACAAATTAGTAAGCAAGTCAAGAAACTACCAATGAGAATAAAATGATTCCACTTTTATCTTCCAACATTCTGAAAACCTATAAAATAGAAGATAAATTTTCAAAATTGTTAGGAATACAAACTCCCAAACCTGTACATGCTGATTGAACCAACTCACTCGAACATTCGACTCTGATCGAATTTGGATCCTGATTTCTTCCTTTTGCCGCAACAATTTTCTCATCACATTTTATATTCTTTCTAATTCCTTGTGCCAAAGAATTCTTCCTGCAACACATTTGTTTCTGGTTTCAAAAAGACGAATTAACATAATCAAACCACATTTCTTGGTGTTCATGCTTCAAAGGTGCCTGTGCAATAGAGCATTAGAAATAAGTGAAGAGACAGAGGTAGATTACCTATAGTCGGACAAACAAACGTAAAGAAATCCAAAAACGATCATCCCAAACCTGCACTAACCGAAATAGAATTGAAATTAAAACTATGATTCTGATTCGACAGAGAACTGAGGAATAACCAAGCTAGGAATACCATAAGTGCTCGACATATAGTCTAATTGATGAAAACACAAACGAACAACATCAGTAATGAATCATGGCGAATCATATTCTTTCGACTACCAGATCAAAAGGACAGAAGACCACTCCTGTGTGAGCAGTGGCGAAGCCAGGAATTCTTGGGAGGAGGGGCGAAATTTAAAAAATTTAGGGTCCCGAAAAAATGTGAACATTCATTCGAGGTTTAAGTCTAGGATTTGCAAGAAGATTATTTGAACTACCCGTAGGAGAATTTGCACTAACCGAAATATTCGAAAGAGGATTTGGACTACTCAAAATAGTCGAAGGAGGGTTTGAACAACAATATTATTTGAAGGATGATTTAGCACCATTTCTCTTTGTATCGTCCTATTACTTAACTGTATAATTAGCAAAGTTTTAAAATATGCTAAGCTCTAATCGGGCAATGGACATGACTTTACACTAAGGCGAGGGCCTAGGCAAATTTGAATAAATTTATTATATACCATATAAATAATTGTCTATTTATTATATAGCTTATAATATCCAAAAAATATGTATTATAAAACATATAATATATAAAAATATTGACAAATTTTCTTTATTACTTTGTTGAATTTGATGGTAAGAGAAAGAAAAAAAATAATGACGAGTTCGTAATATTTTACAAATTATTTTTTGAAGCTCGTATAAATTTATAATGAATTTTAAGATGAATAATAGTGTCAAACAAATGGCTTAAAAAATATTGAAAGAGTGGTCAAATTAATTTGACAATAATTAAAAAATAAATCAAAGCAGGTTAGGTGGTGCCAATTGATTGGCCAATATTTAAAAAAAAAACAAATTGTAATTAAGAAAGGTCACGTGGGGTGGGGTGGGATGGGAGAGAGAGAAAGTCTCTCTCTTCTTCTTCGTTAGAACCAGTGTTCTAGAACTAAATTTCCAGTCTCCAGAAGCTGCAAAATGCAGATCTTCGTTTCTCCTTTCTTTGGCTTAGGTTTTTCGAAAATAAGAGAGCACGCAATCAGCCTGTGCTGGGATAGAGCAGGGACATCCAAAAGGTCGAAAACCAGACGGAAATTCATCACTTTCGACGTGACCGGAGGGGCGGAACCACCGCTTCTGGGTTTGATTTCCGGCGAGGGGAGGGGCGGCCCCCACTCCTCGTCCTCACGTAGCTTCGCCACTATGTGTGAGAAGTGTCTGAAGGGATAAGCAAGTAATATAAGCAAAGGAGAATGATTAAGTAAACCAAACTTAAGCATAACTAAATGATGGTTAAGTAAACCAAACTTAAGCAAAACTAAAACTCACAGAAAAACCTTTGGGTATCAGTGGAGAAGAGCTTGCTTTCGAATTTCACAATGGAGCAATCGATTTTATTTCTCCTCTTCCGCGAAACAGTTTTCTCACACGTTCGCATTTTCCCTTATTCGTTTACACGTCTACACAGCAAGGTTTATCATGTTTGTAGATTAAAACTTCTACAAAAGAGTCTCTATGTGTATGTATAATTAAGCACAAATGAGAGTTGCAATACCAGGATGTGCTCCATATAGATTGCAGAATGTAACTGTAAAGTAACCATGAACATCGTGAAAAAGTAGGCGAAGCGTAAATGGGAAGAGGCCAAAATGTTTTTTTTTTAGTCAAAAAAATGGAGAACCAGCAAAACAAAGTTGAATTCTCAAGAGTCATGAAATGGCTTTCTTCAAAAGTGCTTGATAGAATCCAATCAATATGTATATAGATGCAGAATGACACGTCCCGACCCCGATATTCCCCGAATACCCAGATAGGCACTTGCTGACCGACACCGGAGGGTGACGAAAGCCATTTATTGAATACAAGAGTAATGATTAGGAGGAAATAAGCATGAATAATCATTAGAATATAGAAGTAATAAACAAGGTTTAAGGAAATGTCTAGAGTGCACAAAACACGTTCTAAAACAAGATCGCAAAAGGAAAGATCATTACAGGATATCACGCAAGTGAGTGATAGGTTGCTACTGGTAGGGGAATGCCTCGTACGTTGTGTCGTAGTCCTCATTTCTAAGACCTGAATGGGGGCGCAAAACAAATGTGAGTGGACCAAGTTCATATATACAATAATAATAAAATAGTTCTCAAGATACTAACCCCCACAGTTTATATAAAGAAAACTACTAGCATAATAAGTGATGGTTTTACTGAAAACCCTAGCATGCCAAACAATATCTCAAAAGACATATCGTGGAACACAAAATATCAAACGTCTCATAGATCGTCTCGTAGCGGGATGTACTACTAGTAAGATCACTGAATAAATATATCTCCCGGCCCTATGCCAGCATTGTGGTCTCTGCGCTCGTAGCCAGAGATTACCAACTCCCGACCCAATGCATGCTTCGTGTCCCTCAGCCCGTAGCTAGGGATTATTTCTCCCGGCCTATCTGCCAACAACAGATCCTCACCCCAGGCGGTATAGTGTCCACTAGGTACGCACAAATAGTTACGCCTATCATAAATAACCACTTCATAGTATAAAGTCATCCATCGTCTATAATATAAAGAGGGGTTTCTAAAATATGTTCTAGCATCCTATCGTCATCCATCAGATAGTATACCAGTTCATGATTTTTATAGAAAATACGATATACTAAAATATAGCTCAAATATAGGCCAACAATTAATTCCTCACCAAAAACGAGACGATAAACCACATATTTCATAAACATGCCACTACTACAAAATTATCTATAACTGGCGGTTCAAAAACCGACAAAAAACGTATATTACTGTCGGATTTTAAACAAAATCCGATAGAAAATGGATGCAGTGGCGAATATAATAAGCGACAGAATTGACTGCGTCAGGAAATGAATTTTCTGACAGAAAATACTCTAAAACCGACAGAAATCTTGTCGGATATAACCGACAGGATATATATTTATAATAAATAAATAAGAGAATTTATGTCGGATAAAACTGATAGAAAATCTAAAACCGCCAGGAATTCTGTCGGCTATAACCGACAAAGAATTTATCAATAAGAATAAATAAAAGCATTCTTGTCGGATGAAACCGACATAAAATATATTAATAATTAAAAAAAATAAACAAACACTTTCTGCGCAATAATCTCTTCTTACGAACTACAGAGGAGGAACCAAAACACACATACAAATCACACCTCTAATGTATTCATTCTAGACAATGATCAAGAGTTGTAATGAACGAAATAATTCTACCGATATCTTTAGGAAGAGGTCCACTGAGCTTGTTGCTCGAAAGATCTAATCATGTTAAGCTTGTGCAATTTGCTACACTCTGAGGAAACGGGCCTTTGAGTCCCAAATCCGAAACCTTGATATTTAAAACTTTGCTTTCGTGAGGGTGCCAACACTCGATTCCCAGAAAGTTACAGATGAAACCTTCGATCTTATTGTTGAAATCCCATGATGAGTTTAAGTAGCCTAAAGGATCCTGAAGCGATGCTTTTAGACTTTTCAAGCAATTTATATCACTCTCAACAGCAAAGCTGAAACTACAACTAAGCAATAACCAGACCACACCGCCAAAGAAAATACCAGGATCTCGTCCATTCAACAACATATACATCAAAAAAGCCATAAAAATCGCCTAAATTCGCTATTTATTGTTACCAGAGCTCAATATACTGAATCCACACCACAACATTAGTAACACCAAGCCCTGAAACAAATTCAAAAGAAACAAGAAATGAACCCAAATCAGACCAACAAACACTCAAGTTTTACAAAATTTCGCATAACTAACACCAAATTTCGAAATAAATTATGAAAACAGAACAGGAAACAAAACCCAATTCATCATCTCTCTACCAAAAGGTGCAAATACAGGTGTAAAAAAAAACAATTTAATTGATGAAACATGCAAATTCAAAATTCACAAAATACAAACTCGAACAAACACACAGAAAGTCAAAGGCCTTACTTGATCCAATTGAGTTGACCCAAGTCTCCAGAAACACAAACGCATACACATATATATATACAAAAATCCAGCTAAAAGTTTAAAGCTCGGATCTTTGAAGCTAAACGAAGACGATGAGTGGGTTCCCAAGAAGACAGTCACCACCTAGTTTCGAACTTAAACGACATTCGCCGAAATTCGTCGCTGTGATGACATGCATGCACAAATTCAAAATAGAGATTAAACCCCAGAGATTTTCGCCATAATACTCATCACAGATGGATTAGAACCCACACAACCAAGAGGGGAAAATAATTCATAACTGAGATGGAGTTCGAGAGAGCTGAAGCTCTCAGCATTAATGGCAGAGCACACAGTGATGCATCGATGATACATGCAACGCTGCAGGTTGATTCCCCATGTCCCAAGGGTTCGAGGTTCAGATTTTTGAGGGTTGATTTGGTCAGAATTGAGAGAATGGTGGGGGTTCCTTCTCGGAGCTTAGAGAGAGAGTGTGTCGAGAGTTAGAGTTAGGTTCCAGAAAAATGAAGGAGATGAGTGGGGGCCGGATGTGGGTATAAGAAAATTTTCATTAATGTCGGTTAAAATTGACAGAAACATTTTTAAAAATATAAACCGACATAAAATTTTCATTCATGTCGGTTATAACCGACAGAACAAAAATGGCGGAAAAATTCACCCCCAAAATTCCCTCCCAAAATTTTAAATTCCCTCCCAAATTTTTAAATTCCCCCCAAAATTTTGTTACGATTTTAAAAAATAAAATAATAATTGTTTGTTTTAATAAATAAATAAATAATATGTATTTAAGTAGAATACGTTTTTAAAAATTAAGTAAATAATTTTTTTTTTTGTAGAAAATAAATAATTGTTTGGTTTAATAGATAATAACCTATGTAAAATATGCAATAAAGAAACAAAAAGATAATTGTACAATGAAAATGTCATCACACAAACTAAATATTGTCTAATCAATACTTGAAAAACATAAATAAGAATGCAATAAACGAATTCGATCTTCAATTTAAAATATTTACACTAGTGGATACCACAAAATCTTATTTTATACTTAATGGAAGTATAATATTAACTCTAAGTATTTGTTTAATCTACCATTTTGACGTGATATGCCTTCTACGAAACCTTTTTCAACGATCCAACCGTCATACTTATTTGTACACACTCCGAGATTGTATACATAAAAAATCGTAAAAAAACAAACATTCAGAGATTACGTAACGGAACAAAAGTTTTCAACGGTTATAAACGAAAAATCACAATTTAACGGTTATTTTAGCTTCGGTTTTGATGATTTTTTTACAGCTACACTCCTCGACCCTATAAGAATGCAATGAATGAATTTGATCTTCAATTTAAAATATTTACACTAGTTGATACCACAAAATCTTATTTTATACTTAATCGAAGTATAATATTAACTCTAAGTGATTGTTTAATCTACCGTTTTGACGCGATATGCATTCTACGAAAAAATATTCAACGATCCAACCGTCAAACTTATTTGTACATACTCCGAGATTGCATATGTAAAAAATCATAAAAAACAAACATTCAGAGATTACGTAACGGAACAAAAGTTTTCGACGGTTATAAACGAAAAATCACAATTTAACGGTTTATTTTAGCTCCGATTTTAATGATTTTTTACAGCTACACTCCTCGACCCTATAAGAATGCAATGAATAAATTTGATCTTCAATTTAAAATATTTACATTAGTGGATACCACAAAATCTTATTTTATACTTAATGGAAGTATAACATTAACTCTTAAATGTTTATTTAATCTACCGTTTTGATGCGATACACATTCTACGAAACTTTTTTCAATGATCTAACCATCAAACTTGTTTGTACACACTCTCAGATCGCATACCTAAAAAATCACAAAAAACAAACATTCAGAGATTAGGTAACATAACAAAAGTTTTTTACGGTTATAAACGAAAAATCACAATTTAACAGTTATTTTAGCTCTGATTTTGATGATTTTTTATAGCTACACTCCTTGACCCTATAAGAATGTATTGAACTAAGTCGATCTTCAATTTAAAATATTTACACTAGTGGATACCACAAAATCTTATTTTATACTTAATGGAAGTATAATATTAACTCTAAGTGTTTGTTTAATCTACCGTTTTGACGCGATATGCATTCTACGAAACTTTTTTCAACGATCCAACCGTCAAACTTATTTGTACACACTCTGAGATTGCATATGTAAAAAATCGTAAAAAACAAACATTCATAGATTATGTAACGGAACAAAAAATTTCGACAGTTATAAACGAAAAATCACAATTTAACAGTTTATTTTAGCTCTGATTTTAATGATTTTTTACAGCTACACTCCTCGACCCTATAAGAATGCAATGAATAAATTTGATCTTCAATTTAAAATATTTACACTAGTGGATACCACAAAATCTTATTTTATACTTAATGGAAGTATAACATTAACTCTTAAGTGTTTATTTAATCTACCATTTTGACACGATACACATTCTACGAAATTTTTTTCAATGATCTAACCGTCAAACTTGTTTGTATACACTCCGAGATCGCATACTTAAAAAATCACAAAAAAGAAACATTCAGAGATTAGGTAACAGAACAAAGGTTTTCGACGGTTATAAACGAAAAATCACAATTTAACGGTTATTTTAGCTCCGATTTTGATGATTTTTACAGCTACACTCCTTGATCCTATAAGAATGCATTGAATGAATTCGATCTTCAATTTAATATATTTACACTAGTGGATAATTTTTTATACTTAATGGAAGTATAACATTAACTCTTAAGTGTTTGTTAAATCTATCAATTTGATAGGATATGCATTCTACAAAACTAGTTTCAGCGATCCAACCGTCAAATATGTTTGTATATACTCAGAGATAGCATGTGTAAAAAATCGCAAAAAAAAAAAAGAACATTCAGAGATTAAGTAACGGAACCGTGAGTGAAAAAAAAAATTTAAACCATCTGTTTATTTATTTATAATCAATATAAGACTTTAAAATAATAAAATAGTCAATTTCTGTCTATTATAACTGTCAGAATACTAAAATAATAACCGCCAGAAACTAAAATAATAAAATAGTCAATTTATGTCGGTTATAACCGCCACCATTAACTTAGAAACCGCCAAAATATGTTAAAAATATTAAAAAAAAAAGAATTAAAAAATACTGAGGGTTATAATAATTTTATGGCGGTTAAATCTGCCAGGAATTTATGTCGGATATATCCGACATAAATTAACTTTTATCAGACACTAAATAAATTATGTGTCGGATATCTTTTATCCGTCAGAATGGCTTAATAACCGCCACCATCGTCCGACACCTAAAGCTAATATTGTAGTAGTGTGCTTAACATAAAATCAAATCATAAACTAGTAAGGCATGCATTTCATTTATGCAAATAAACTATAAAATTATGCAAATTTTAGAAGGGGTCCACTCACAGATACTCCATAGCAGCAGAGTTGTGCGAAAAAGGATTAAGGAAATTCCCACTAGCAACTTCATCTATGCACAAAAATGTACAATTTATCAAATTACCCAACTATAGAATTTCAAGAATTGGAAATGGGTCTTGGGTTTGGATCCGGATTAGGGTTTAGATTTAGGATAAGTAGGGTTAGAACCTAATGGGTTTTGGTTTTGGATAGGCAAAAGGGTGGTGGTTTGGGCTTGAGCCCAAACCCACACAACACAACACACACACACGCCAACACACATATACACACAGTAACACTTGCATGCACAACGTACAAGCATACACCTACACACACATACACACACACACGTGCACGGACACACACACACACCACACACACACATACAACATAACACACACACCACATATATGCACGACCCAAAACACACAAACACACTCCATGCATGACACGGCCCGCAGGCCAATTAACCAAAAGGGAACTGGGCCGGTCCAAGTAAGGGCTAAGGCCCGTGGGTGTTTTGAGAAAGCCTGGTGGCTTGGGTGTTTTCGGGGAAGAACACCGGATATGTTATAGCTCCGGTCGACAGAAAATGTGCAAACCAAAACCCAACCCAAGTACAAATGAAGAGGGAAGGTAGCTGAAGTGTTTTCGTACCCTAGCTTCGCCGTGAACTGCCTTGGGTGATCGTACAAACCCTCGAAGGTCACGGGTTTTTTTGGGAAAAATGCATAGAGCACCAGCAGAGGTTAGAGCCTCAATTTGACTTTGAAATTTAAACCAAAAATCACACCATAAGTTTTAGATAGCTCACCTGTTCGCGTCAGGAATTTCCGTCGGGGAGGCTTCCTAGCGCCGGTTGAGGGCTGCTGTCGGGCTTCTGCTTCACTGTCGGGCTTTGTCGGGCAAGTCTCGTCGGGCAAGTCTTTATCGGGCAAGACTTGTCGGGCAAGGCTCGTCGGGCAAGGCTGAAAGAGAAGGACAGAGTTAACTTTGAAAGGTGCCTTTGTGGGGCCTTAGGTGTAGGCCTTGAGGCTCACAATCAAGGTTAACTTTTAGGTGTTCAAGCGTGCCACTACCATCTTTAGCATGGCAGATGTAAAATGGATGTTGAGTTTTAGTTGTAAATATGTATATACCCGAGAAACCGTGTTAGATATAACAGGTGCCTTTGTGAGGCCTTAGGTATAGGCCTTGAGGCTTCCTATCAAACTAAACCGGTGCTCGAACACATGATATTTGTTCTCGTGATTGCAGGAGTCTTATAACTATTATACTTCTGATTACCCGAGTCCGAGAGGTAGAATGAACCCAAATAGGTGCCTTTGTGGGGCCTTAGGTGTAGGCCTTGAGGCTTCCCATTAGAGTTCGTTCTTATACTCAAACGTTCTAGACCGCAGAACGGAATGAACCCAAATAGGTGCCTTCGTGGGGCCTTAGGTGTAGGCCTTGAGGCTTCCTATCAGAATTCATTCCATGCTTAAGCGTTCTATGATAGTCATAATATAATAGAAACAAAACTAAGAGGTAGGTCGATTACTTGGGCCCCAAGTAACTTCGGACTTCTCGTTTATCAAGGATTGTCGTGGATGGGTTAAGTCCACATAAAGTTCTTTTTTATGCCTTGAGGCCAAGGACTTTTAACTGATCAGATTTGCATGCCCGAGGGCTTAGGACTTGGATCTGGTTTGAACACTAAAGATATATTCAAATCGGATCCAAGTACTGAGAAAGCCTTTTAATAGTCATCTTGCTAGAAATAACTTGTATATAACTGGAAGTATACAACATATTGCTAGGCTTAATGAATGAAAAGACAAAAACAAAGCAAAGAAGGTCGGGCAAGGTTAAACCTTATCAGGTAAGGCTGCTCGTCTTGCAGGTTCCTATCTTTGTAGTTTTGTCAAGGGTCTGAAAGCTTAGAGAGAGAGAGAGAGATATGGGGAGATTACAAACAACAAGGTTGAACAGGGTAGCAGAGCTATTACAAAGGTTTGAAGGAAAGGTTATCCCGCGATGGATGAAGGCTTGTCCCAAGAGGGATGAAGGCTTAGGCTGACTACAGCTTCGTTTTGAAGGCAAATCTGGCTTTGAGCAGAGTTTGTGCTTGCATTTGTTTGTTTGATTGAGTGTCCTTATTCCTGGTTTCTCTTTCTTCTTATATAGACAACTCGGCTTGGTCTCCTGTAGCAGCAGCCTTGCCCGAATGTGGTTTGAGGGTGATAACTCATCAGCTATTTTACATGTAATGCCACCATAAAGTACTTTATGGGCTGTGTAGCTGGTCAGTCTATACCACTTGGCCCTTGGGTAGGTAAGCAAGTGGTCTTCATGAGCTGCATCAAGTCAGAAGAGGCCTTTTCTGCTTTTTTGGGTTTAGGCCGGGCCTTGGCCAACTAATCCTTCAGGCCTCCTTTTGGGCCAGCTCCTCTCTTGAGCCCAAAGTCAAGTTTTGATCCAAACAGTGCCCCCTTCAATTAATGTTAAGGTTGGAATCCCATGCGCCATCATTGATTGAATATCCGCATGCGTGTTCACAGTAAGAAATCCCTCTGTAATTTAAAACTTTCCTAATTCTCCCAACCATTTTCCTTTTTTTGCCCAATAAGGTTTCACTCTCGTCATCTTCTTTGTTTCCCCTTCTCGAACTTCATCAAATGGCTTCGGGATCCAGCCAAACCCAACCATCCTACAAATCTGGCGAAGGAATTGCCACTCTGTGTCGTCTACTTAATGGGCTGCACCGCCCTCGGGCAGGTTTGCATTCCGAGCTCTTCTTTGAGGTGCATGGGGCACAATCATTGGGTCCCGCCTGGATCTC
Organism: Malus fusca; assembly: GCA_035220775.1. Lineage (NCBI taxonomy): Eukaryota > Viridiplantae > Streptophyta > Magnoliopsida > Rosales > Rosaceae > Malus > Malus fusca. The sequence continues at coordinate 4,406,417 of CM069072.1, read as the reverse complement.
TCGGGTCCCTTCAGTGGTAGAAAGCAACATGCCTAGGGATAACTGGTTTTCCCCGAATCCCTATTCGGCTAGGTCGGGCATTTCTTCATCCAAATGGTCATCATATCGTCGAGGCTTTCCTCTGATGAACGATCCTGCCTGGGCTCAGTGGATTGATGAATTAGAGCCTACCTTTAAGAAGAAATGGATGAGTAATGGTATTTATGAATTAAGCATGCTTTCGAAGACCTCCATTACTCCCAAGCCCGAACTGCTTGTTTCTGCCCTCCTCTTCTGGAATTCGGGCACGAATACTTTCGACTTCCGTATGGGCCCCATGTCTCCCACCATTCTTGACATGGCCCAGGTCTTTGGGTTAAGGCCATCGGGCAGGATAGTGGACGTTACTCAAGACTGGGTTCCGTCCTCTACCACTGGAAGCTCAAGTTCATCTACTGCCTTCCTTTCTTTGAACTATAACTCTGCAACTTTCAAGAGTTATGGGACCTCCTTCAAAGGATTCATCCCTTTTGTAAAGGAGAATTTTGGGGCGGGCTCTCCTCGGGTTGATAAAGATCAAGAGCACATGTATTTCCTCTTATACTGGCTCAACAAGCACATCTTCCCCAACAAGTCTAAATGGGTGAGGGTTGAATGGATCCCCTTAGTAGAGGTTCTTCATAATTTTGATGATGTAGCTACAGGTCCATTCCTTCTTTCCCATCTTTATCATCTTCTTTTTGAAATGACTCAAGACGAGCCCTTTGAGACCAACCTGAATGGGCCCTATCTGGATGATACAAACCTGGCTTCAATGGTACTTTCCTGAATTTCGGGCTGCTAATCTGGAGTTCCCGGAGGGTGTGGCCCCTGCCCGAATCCTGACTGAAGTTGCCCCTATGGATCATTCCACCTTTGCCTGCTTTTACTTGTTCAGAGTTTGTAGGACTCGATCAGATTTAGAATATGGTGCGTCAGTCTTGAGGAGATATCCTTGGTTTTCTAACCAAGTCTTTTAAGATGCCCCTGGTGAGGATGCCACTCCCTTTTGCAGGGAGAAATTTATTAGCTGCATTCAACCGAGAGACCTGGCCTGGGGAGTTCGGGGCAATAGATATGACCGAGGCTTGGAAGTGTACCATCCTAACTTTTGCAGCAGGCAGTTAGGATTTAGACAGGCCATTCTTGTCCCATTCTTCGACTCTGTCCATTGTGGCACTTCATTCCGGTTGCCAACTCCACCTAAGGTGACATTCCGAACTGCCCGACGCAGTCTTGACGTAATGAGTCAAGCGGCCCGAAAGTCCATCATTCTCAACTTTGAATGCACTTCGCTCTTTTCTTCTTGGTGGGAAGACAAATGAACTAGGAAGTATGGAGGAGATTTGAAAGAGACTCATGATCGCCTTTTTCAACCAACTTTCTCTTAAGTCATATCCTGGTTCGGGCGAGCTTGAGAATTGGAAGGAGATGATCCAAGAGAAGAATCGGTCACTTCTGATAGGTACTTCTCTTTCAATCTGATTTTGTTTCCCTTCTGAAGTCCTTCTATCCTTACTTTTGCTTGACTCTGCAGCTCCAGTGGATGTTGAATCGGAAGCCATTGAGTCCGAAGATGACTCCGCTGATGCTGCAGTTCTTCATGGAGCTGCCGCAGAGGCTGAGAGACGAGAAGCTGGGGAAGGTGCGGATGTTTCAGAATCCTTTGGGGATTCAGGAGCTGAAGAAACACCTGAGGCAATTATTAAAGCACCCAAGCGAAAGAAAGCGGCTGTGACTAAGACTTCAGATCCTGATCCTGCACCTCTACCCAAAACCACACGACCAACTCTTACTAGAAACAGTAAGAGAGCAAGAACTACTGCTCCTCCTAAGTCATCAGCCCCATCTACTCCAGTTCCTGAGGCAGGCAGAAAGAAGCAACAATCTTCAAGTGAGTTTCTGTTTTTCTTTATCAAACTGCTACCTTTCTCTTTTATCTAATTGTCTCTTTTATCGATAAACAGGATCTCAAGCATCTAAAAGACCAATCTTTGCTTCTAAGGAGGAACCACTAAGAGCTGCTATGCTCAAAAAGGCTGATGAACTACAAAATACCGCCCTCAGATAACTCGAGGTATGATTTATATATTATTTTTTGTACACCCCTTCTTGCTTTCATATAACTCTAAATCTGATTACTTTGAATCAGGCTGCAAGAAAGGAAAAGCTCTCTCCGCCCGAGGCCTCTCCACAATTTGCCCGAGAGACAAGCCTGTCTCCCCCCCAGGTTGACCCTTCAGAGGTGTTTTTTTTTCTTTCTTTCTAATTCTTGGATAACTCTCCAATTCCTGGACCTAATGTCTGAATCTTTTCTCTCATTCTATTTGCTTTTTTAGGCTGGAGCATCTGCCTCCTTGCCTAGTCATGGCTCTCCTCTGAGGTCTATGACTTCTTCTACTGCTCTGGATGCAACCCCTTCCTCTCAATTTAATCCATCTATAGGAGTTATGTTGCACTTCGTGGACGAGGACAGTAACTTGGTGAGTCATTATTTCCACATTGAAATTCTGTACATTGCTTCCCAACTAACTCTTACTCACGTTCTCTGCAGCCTTCTCCGGTATATGAGCCACCCCCTCCATTAGTGGTTTCAGATAATGAACCCATAGTTCCTGAGATCCCTGTAGCTTCAGAGGTAGCAATCTTGCGGGTATTTGCTTGCCCGACAGTTGATGAACCTCATTCTCCTCATCAAGACCAAACTCAGGTATGAGAGTATTTTCTTCTTGTTTTTCTCTTATGATCTATTTACTGACAATTACTGCTATCTCTGGGTACCTCTAGGGCACTGGTACAGGTTCAAGTGCAGCTCTTTCCTCTGCTGCTGGTAGTGAAGAATCTTCCCCCCAACAAGGAGTTAGTCATCTTCCTGGTGAAACCCCAGGGCTGAGTCAGGTACATTTCATTTCTCCAAAGCCTCTTTTTACCTCAAACTGTATTCAGATTGTTTTGACCTGGTCCCTTTGGCTCTTTGTAGCAAGCTCCAAAAGAAACTTCCCCCCTCATTTGGTCCGTAAATCAAAGCGCTCCCATCCTTATTTAACTTCTGGCGGTACTGAGATTCCCTCTTCTGGAATTGAGCAGATCGGGCAGGCAGAGATTGCACCCTCAATAGGCATTGCTTCATCAGAGGGAGCTGCAATGCAGGATCCTCCTCCTTTCCCATCTTCAAACCTTGCTAAGTTGCCCAAACTTTTTGAAGCACTCGGGCGACTTGAGACACTGTTGAAATCTTCAAGACATTCTTCAGCAACCTCCATTTCTTCAGAGCAACAGCGAATCTTTCAGGAATGGGCAAAGAAGGATTTCACCGCTTTATTCAGCCTCAAGGCTCTTTGTGACCTTGAGAAGGTCATAACTGAGTCTTTCAAAACCGGTCAGCTATCAAAACCTCAACATGATTCCTTTATCTCTTTCTTTAAGAACTTGAGGGCTCTTAGGGAACAATACCAGAGAGCGGACAGACAAGCTAATCGGGCAAAATGCTTTATAGAGAAAGAATCAAGCACCTCCGCTCAAGTTGATCGGTTGATGGAAGAAAGCTTGTAGACAAAAGAGAGGGTCAGAGTTGTTACTTCTGAAATCCAAAAGCTGGAGGAACAATTGGTTGCTCTTAAAGCAGAACAAGCAACTCTTCTAGATACCCTTGAAAACCAAATTGAGGGAGTGGGGAAGTCAAACTCGGAGTTAGAGCATGCCCGGTCTCAACTTGTAAATAGCCATACTGTTTTGGCCCAACCTAGTAGGATATTTGCCATTATGCAAACATATCATTCTCGAATAATCACCCTATGTGAAGATGTAAATTTTTTAGAATAAGATGATTTGTAACTCTTTTCTTATTGGAATGAACATGTATTTTGCTTCCTGCTCTGCTCTTGGTACTGTTTGAATTGACTTCGGGCAACTCTTTGCCCCTTGTTTACTTTTTTCTTTCCTCTACTTCCATCGTTAGCATCAATATTAGGACCTGATCTTGATCCCCTGGTCCCCTTCATGGCACCTTTATTCATGCAGGGGTGTTGGGACAACCTGAGATCTTTCCTTTCTCTACAGTACCAGCTGGTGACCCTGGTTCTTTTAAAATGAGGTTGATCATATTGATAGGAGCCTCAGGGAAAGGGTTAGTATCCACCATCATACTGGCTTGGGGCGAGTGAAGTAACAGTTTTCCCTTCACTATAAGATCTTGTACCCAATCTCTAAACTGGACACAATTAACTATAGAATGGTTAAAGGTATAATGTAGCTTACAATACTTTTTCCCCCTGAGTTCTCCTGGTTTGGGCATCTTTTTGGCACTGTCGGGCAAGATTACTCTTGCCCGCACTAGTTCTTTGTAGATCTCAGGTGCCTTGGTCAGATCGAACGAATAACTCTGGTACTTGGGTGGTTTCATGGGGACGAAACCACCATCGTTCATTATGATCTTCTGATCTTTGACAGGTTGGACTAGCCCTTTTACCGTCAGTGGTTTGAAAGGTGTGGTCATTTCAGCGGCACACACATCTATGTCTTCTTCATCATGGCCACCCTCATGCTCTGGCCTGGTTTCTCCCACTTCCACAAGATGAATTGCAGCCTTGTTTTTGTAGAAATGAGGAACTTTGGAAGTGTGCTTCACTTGTTGCTCTTCTTGCAACAGCCTCTCATACTTCGTGGCAGCAATTACCAATTCTTGCAGCTCATTAAACTGTGAATCATAAAATCTTTTCCTCAAAGGTAATTTCAGAGCCCTTTTAGCAATCGATATGAGCTGCGCTTGGTTGACGGGGAATTGGCATCTCATCCTTGTTCTCCTGAACCTCATCATGAAGTCCTCAGTAGATTCATGATCGTATTGCTTAACTTCAACAAGGTCATTGATGGTCAATTCCGGCTCTATTCTGTAAAATTGTTCGTGGAAAGCCATCTCCATTTGCCCCCAGTTGGCAATAGAGTTGGGGGGTAATATAGAGTACCATTGAGATGCTAACCCTGCCAATGAATTCCCAAACAACCTCAATTTGTAATTTGGATTGCCCTCATATGCCACACAATGATTGGAGAATTTGAAAATGTGGTCTCTGGAGGACACGCTGCTGTCTTCACCTGTGAATGTTGGGAATGCGGGCATCTTGAAGTTGAGAGGGAATGGATTTAGCTCGTCAATATATTCAGGATAAGGCTTTTGGTAAGTGATCCTGAACACTGGGCGAGCCCGCGGCTGAGCATTTTGAGCCAATGTCCTTCTTAACTCAGCCAATTTCTCTCTTAGCTGCTGAGTGGCTAAATTATCATTATGACCGAGGAGAGCAAATTCGATCTTTGGGCTCCGGTCGTTGCCTGCACTTGCTTCTCTCCTTGGTTCGGGCTTCCTCCAGTTAGTTCCTCCACATTTATTAACCAACGGGGGTAGCCTATAAGGTGGGGGTTTATCTGAAGTAGTGGTGCCCTCCTTTCCGCTAGTCTCTCCCATCATAGCTGGCATTCCGTACCTCGTTCTCTCCTGCTCGCTCTGCCTCCTATTATTAAATGATAATAATGGGAAGCTGGGAAACTCCTTCTCCAGAACTGGCTCTATCACCGGTTGACTCCCTTCAGGAACTACCTTCTTCTTTCCCCTATCTTTTTCTTCTTCTAATAGTGGGAATAAGGGAATGATTGGTTCATTTCTCATAATAACTTGGCTCATCCCACTTCCCTGAGCCCATTTTGGAGTAGAGAACTCTAAGTCAAGTCTTCTCTGTAGATTCCCTGTTAGTGTACAGAGTCTGCTCACTTCTCCCTTGGTTTCCAAGAAGATTATTTCCATGCTTTTTAGCACTTGGATCATAGTAGCTTGTAGTTCTTCACTAGTTCCCTTTCCTTGTGATCTCTCAGATGCGGTTGGGCTTTCTAGGACCACTTGTCCTGATGGGGAAAAAGGATTTTCTTATTGATCTGCCATTTGTAGAAGACATTCCTTCGGATTGTTTGCTAAGTATATAGCTTTTCTTTTTGGACATGCAAGATCAAGAAGTATATATCCCACCGGGCGTGCCAAAACTATATTCGCGTCAGGAATTTCCGTCGGGGAGGCTTCCTGGACGACGAGCACATAGCTCCCCGGGAGGTTTGGCGCCGGTTGAGGGCTGCTGTCGGGCTTCTGCTTCACTGTCGGGCTTTGTTGGGCAAGTCTCGTTGGGCAAGTCTTTATCGGGCAAGACATGTCGGGCAAGGCTCGTCGGGCAAGGCTGAAAGAGAAGGACAGAGTTAACTTTGAAATGTGCCTTTGTGGGGCCTTAGGTGTAGGCCTTGAGGCTCACAATCAAGGTTAACTTTTAGGTGCTCAGGCGTGCCACTACCATCTTTAGCATGGCAGATGTAAAATGGATGTTGAGTTTTAGTTGTAAATATGTATATACCCGAGAAACCGTGTTAGATATAACAGGTGCCTTTGTGGGGCCTTAGGTATAGGCCTTGAGGCTTCCTATCAAACTAAACCGATGCTCGAACACATCATATTTGTTCTCGTGATTGCAGGAGTCTTATAACTATTATACTTCTGATTACCCGAGTCCGAGAGGTAGAATGAACCCAAATAGGTGCCTTTGTGGGGCCTTAGGTGTAGGCCTTGAGGCTTCCCATTAGAGTTCATTCTTATACTCAAACGTTCTAGACCGCAAAACGGAATGAACCCAAATAAGTGCCTTCGTGGGGCCTTAGGTGTAGGCCTTGAGGCTTCCTATCAGAATTCATTCCATGCTTAAGCGTTCTATGATAGTCATAATATAATAGAAACAAAACTAAGAGGTAGGTCGATTACTTGTGCCCCAAGTAACTTCGGACTTCTCGTTTATCAAGGATTGTCGTGGATGGGTTAAGTCCACATAAAGTTCTTTTTTATGCCTTGAGGCCAAGGACTTTTAACTGATCAGATTTGCATGCCCGAGGGCTTAGGACTTGGATCTGGTTTGAACACTAAAGATATATTCAAATCGGATCCAAGTACTGAGAAAGCCTTTTAATAGTCATCTTGCTAGAAATAACTTGCATATAACTGGAAGTATACAACATATTGCTAGGCTTAATGAATGAAAAGACAAAAACAAAGCAAAGAAGGTCGGGCAAGGTTAAACCTTATCAGGTAAGGCTACTCGTTTTGCAGGTTCCTATCTTTGTAGTTTTGTCAAGGGTCTGAAAGCTTAGAGAGAGAGAGAGAGAGATATGGGGAGATTACAAAAGGTGAATCGATACTACAACAAGGTTGAACAGGGTAGCAGAGCTATTACAAAGGTTTGAAGGAAAGGTTATCCCGCGAGGGATGAAGGCTTGTCCCAAGAGGGATGAAGGCTTGGGCTGACTACAGCTTCGTTTTGAAGGCAAATCTGGCTTTGAGCAGAGTTTGTGTTTGCATTTGTTTGTTTGATTGAGTGTCCTTATTCCTGGTTTCTCTTTCTTTTTATATAGACAACTCGGCTTGGTCTCCTGTAGCAGCAGCCTTGCCCGAATGCGGTTTGAGGATGATGACTCATCAGCTATTTTACATGTAATGCCACCATAAAGTACTTTATAGGCTGTGTAGCTGGTCAGTCTATACCACTTGGCCCTTGGGTAGGTAAGCAAGTGGTCTTCATGAGCTGCATCAAATCAGAAGAGGCATTTTCTACTTTTCTGGGTTTCGGCCGGGCCTTGGCCAACTATTCCTTCAGGCCTCCTTTTGGGCCAGCTCCTCTCTTGAGCCCAAAGTCAAGTTTTGATCCAAACATCACCAGCACACCAAATGGGCGAACTCAAGTCGAACCCATCTCAGATTTTGTTCAACTGCACCGGATTTCCTTGCCAGAGCTGGTACAGAGAGCATAAAAATTATAGAGATTACAACCCTCAAATTCGACCTGAACTTTAACATGCAGGTTATGAAAATGTTACCAAAGATTGAATGGGAAGGTTGATAGGTTGAAATAAGGATTGGAACATCAAGTTCCATCCCCAGCTTGCTGGAAACCATGATGTTCTCCATGCAGTATCATCATACTCCAAACCCGACATGCAAGACCACCATTGGGTTTCCCAAGTCGAGTTGAAGAAAGATTACTTAGAATTAGAGTTCTAGTTTGGTTGAAATTAAGGGTGGTTTGGGAGATGCTCTCGGTAAGTTAGAGAGTGTGAGAGTTCCCGTGAGAGAGAGAGAGAGAGAGAGATCTGCGAGGGGACACTCGAGAAGAGAGGGAATAGAAGAGCTCTGAGAACCTGCCACTTGGCAGTTTAGGAGAGATGGGGAATCTAGATCAACGGCTAGGATTAAATGATATAGGGGATTAAATTGATAGATTTAAAATATGTTCTAGGGGAAATAGAAATAATTAAAATGTGGGGGTCGGTGTAACACAGAACATAGGAATACAAAAACTGAACAAAATAGAATAAAAACAATCTATCGGTCTTAAATAGTGACCGACTAAAAAATAGAAGAGGAATGATGAGCTTCACAATGCACAATTTGTGTTTTTGCTAGAATCTAGTAACTGTTGGCAGCGTTGTAAAATGAAATTGAAAATAAAAATTTACGCAAACCATTCGAAGTAGCAGGAACAATGAAGCTCCTTCCCTCCCTCCTTCTCTAATGTTGGATTTGTGAATTGCAGAATGTGGATTTGTGAGTTCTTGGGAGTTTATTCATCTTCTCAGTCAGTTTGCGGGAGTTTACTCTCGAGTCCTCCACGATCAGGTTTCCTTTTTGCACGTTCAATTTCTTTTCTTTTTTCTTTCTATTTTATCTCAGTTAGTGGCAGTTTAGTTCGAGTCCTCCAGGATCAAGTTTCTTTTTTGCATGTTTTTTTTGTTTATCTCTTTTAATTGCTATTTTTTTTCTTACAAAACTACCCTTAGTAATAGTTTCTTTGCATTTCTTTTCAGTTAGAGCAACTCCACCCTTGGAGCCCTCCCCCCAGGCAATCCACTATTCAATCCACTATTCAATCCACCCTGTGAACAGTAACTGCCTTTTGCATCTCCACTGTTGCACTTGAATAGCCCTGGCAATAGGCAATAAAATATTATTAATTTTTTTTTTACAAAATACTAAATAAATTTATTAATTTTAAAACTATTATTCATTTTAAAACTATTTTTTTACAAAATAATACTAAATAAAATTTATTAATACAAAATATTATTAATTTAAAACTTTTTTTTTTAATTTATAAAGCAGATTAACATCAACCGTTGATCTCAGATCGAACAGTTGATATTAAATCAGCTTTTTTTTTATTACCTTGGAAATCGGACGGCTCGTATTAAAGAGCCGTTGGGATCGAACGGACTGTGGGAAGCCACGTGGCTTCCCAACGGTCACTGCGCGCGTGTCATTCACTATGAAAAAGTGTCTGCTGACGCGCCCCCACGCGCGCATGAGGGGCACACTCCTGACACAAAAAAATAAAAAAAGGATCGACGCCAGGCATGGTGTCAGCCTGACGTCACACCCCTCGAGCTGAAGGGCTGGCAATCCCTCACGGGCCTGGCCCTCGGGCTCCCACCCTCACTTGGGCTGCCCAACGTTGGAGCCGAACCCACTGGCCCTCAAGCCCTTTCCTCTCGCCTGTCCCCCGAGCAAGGTCCAACGGTGGACTTGCTCTTAATGCATTTTTTGTTTCAGGATTATTTTGGTCCAATTATTTTTGGTAAAGCCTTGATACACCAAACTTGACTTTTAGCTTTCTAATATTAAAGATGCATCCTTATGGAAGATGACCAACACCCTCATGCAAAAATATAAAATCTTTTCCAGGTCCATGATAACACAAGCCTGAATTGTTAGAACATTTTCAATAAGTAAATATAAATGTAAAATGTAAGAAAAACATATTTATGCTTTATCTACATTTCATTTAAATCAAACAGAAAAATATAAATTTGGAATCCTCTTACTTATCCATTAAATAGGTTTGCATTTACAGCCAACAAAAATTATAAAATGTCCAGAGCATTTTGGATAGGGAAATGCAAACTGCTGACGTTTGATATTTCTTTTGTCCGAAATGCTCCCTAATCGAAAATCGTATGCACAAACACCTATCTCGTTAACATCGATGAGGGCGAGGGGAAATAAATGTAAAAAAATGAAATAATATTTGCCCTATAAATTTGCAAGAGGTATACTTAAGCTCTTCATTCAAAAAAGGAAGCCCCGCTTCTCTCTTTCCTCTCTCTCTCTCTCTCTCTCTCTCTCTCTCTCTCTCTCTCTCTCTCTCGCTCTCCCTTTGCTGTTTTCACTCATCTCTCAGCTTCCGGACGGCTCATCGCGTCACAGAAATGACGATCATTACTCCTGCACCGTCAGATGTACGTACCGACTCCTCCTTTACATTTTTCACTCTGGTATTTATTTCACATAGCTTCGGCTTCGTTTTTCGTTACTGATCGCCTAGGTTTCCTGCGGGTTGGATTGAATTGTGAAAAGTCACCTGCTTACAGTTTTTCATTTGCTAGGGTTATGATTCAGTAGGATAGGGTTAGGGTTTTGTAGATCAGAGCTCTGATTCCGTTTCTCTTTCCAGCAACAAGAGGACGAAGAGATGCATGTGCCGCCTTTGGATCTGGTTGGGAGCTCTCATTTCATGGAAGGTTTTGTATTTTTTGCAATCTTTCGATGATTCTGTGTTTGAATTTCACAAGTCTGTGTTTACAATGTGGTTTTAAAGTTAAAGCTTTGCATGTTGCATAATTGAGCTGAAAGATTTAATTTTTGTGTGTTATACATGTTGTGTACACGATTAGAGTGCAATATGGTTTTTTTTTTTTCGAGATTTTTCAATGAGTCACTGTTTGAATTTATGTTTATAGTGTGGTTTGAAGCTTTGCATGTTGCATAATTTGAGCTGAAAGAATTAATTTTTGTGTGTGTTATATTGTGTGCATGATTAGAGTGCAAGTGAAACTCACTTGGAAAATTGAGAACTTTACAAGGTTGAACGACAAAAAGCACTACTCTGACATCTTCGTTGTTGACGGCTATAAATGGTATTTTTCCTTGTTAACCATGTGTCAAAAATTGATTTTGCATGCCGCCTGTAGTTGGCTTATCCCTACGACTGGGTTTTAAATTGCTTTGTCTTGTTTGATCAGGCGGATAATAATATTTCCCAAGGGAAACCGTGTGGATTGCTTATCAACGTATTTGTGACACGCCCTGATCCCGATATTTCCCCGAATACCAGGATAGGTACGTGTTGGCCGACACCCGAGGGTGACGAAAGCCATTTATTGAGTGCAAATGCCGAAAACAAGGAATATATAAGGTTTATAAATATAAAAGAATAAAGAATATGCATTTAAGGAACGTGTTCAGAGTATACAACTAACTAGAATACTAAAAGAAATAATATAAATTTGAATGAATAAAAGAATGGGTCCCACACCAAAAGGACTCGAAGATGCTGATGCGAAAGTGCCTTGACGCAGGGATTGCATGCCTCGATTCTAAGTCCTGAAGGGGGCGCAAAACAAACATGAGTGGACCAAGTTGATATATATATATATATATATATATATATATATAGTAAAACATTTACCAACGTACTAACCCCTAGGTTTTATGAAAACTCATATATCATGATAAACATAGGTTTTCCGAAACCTAGCATGTTGTGCAATGTCTCAAATCATAACTTGTATATATAATAATCACTAGTGAATTGTCCGATAACCCCCAGGCCCCATGCCGGCTCCCCGTCTCTGAGCAGACAGTCAGAGGAAAATACATTTCAGGCCCCATGCCGGCTCCCCGTCCCTGTGCTAATAGCCAGAGGAAACACACTCCCGACCCTATCCCAACACCAAACCGTCGCCTGGGACGGACCAGAATCTATCCCTACGTCCCATAGCGGAAAGGACCACTAGGTAAGTACAAAACCATTGAACATATATATATTGAAAAGCAACATCATAGTACAAAGTCATACATCATCTATACTATAAAGAGGTGTTCGAAACATGTTCTAAATATCATATCGTCATCCATCGGATATTCTATAAGAACACGGGTTATGGGAAAAATAGTAGTAATTCAATCGAGCCTCAGTAAGCATGTTATCTCAAAGCATTTCATAGAAAATAATCATTAAATCATGCTTTTCATGTATGCATTCTACCATCAAAACATGCATTTTTAGAAGGAGTCCACTCACAGTACTTAGCCGCCGAAGAGCCACACAACGAACACGGAATCGTCACAAATAATTGCCCATAAGCACATAAAGAGTCCAATTAATAAAACTCTATTATAACAATTGAATTTGGGAAAACGAACGTTGAAAACGGATGCAGGACGTCGAATTACCCTAAGAAGGGTCTCAGATAAATTTCGTAAACGTCAATAGAATATTTCAGAGAATATTCCCTAATGGAATATTTCACAAAAAGGTTTGAGCTGGCTAGGGTTTAGGGTTGGAAGGGTTAAAGGGTTTAGGCTTAGACTTTTAGGTGGGTTGGGTTTAGGTTTTTAAACTAAAAGGGTTTAGGGCTTTAACATATAAGGCCCAATGGCCTTTAAAATCAATATAAATAAAACAGAAAATAAAAAGGGTTGGAGGGTTCTAGGCCCAAAGGCCTAAACCAAAAAAAGGGTTTGAGGTTTAAAGTGCACGGGCCCTAGGCCCTCACAGCAATGCCCCAAATGCCTTTAATTAAACAAAATAAAATTAAAACAAAATAAAAAGAGAAATGGGTTTGGGTTGGGCTCGGCAGGAAAGGCCCAAATGGCCTATGTTTGATGGGTCGCCGGAACCAATGAAGAAGAAGGCTGAAATTGGGCCGGACGTTCATAACTTTGTCAATACTCAACGAAATTAAGTGATTCAAAAACGGAAATCGTAGCCCTCGAAGAGAAGAAAAAAATGGTATCTCGCACGACGTCTAACTCGCTGTGGTTTGGCCGAAAAATGCCTCGAAACCCTCGGAGGTCGCTGGAAACTGGGTAAAATTCAAATGAATATAACTTCTTCAATACTCAACGAAATTGGGTGAAACAAAAAGGAAAGTTGTAGTAATCAGCGAGACAAAGAGATTGATACCTTGTACGCTAGCCAACTCACTTTGGTTTGGCCGAAAATTGGCTCGGAAGGGCGGTACTCGCCGGAAAACTGGGGAAGTTTTCCCCCTTAAGGTTCCTACGTCCAAACATCGATAAAACTTCTTAAAACCACTTCCAAACATACACTAAGACATGATATACAACTATTGGATGAGGTTCAAGGCTTACCTTCGCCGGAGAAGGAGGAAACTCACCGGAGAACTTCGGTGAACAATGTAGGCCGAGAGAAAGGGGGGGGTTCGGGGTGTTCTCATTCAATTCCAAACTCACTAGGGTGCTAATGGAGATGTTGATGTTGTTGTGGTGTTGTTTGTTGGTAAGAAAAGCCCTCGAAGGGGCTGAGATAGAGAGAGCCGAGAGAGAGTGATAGGGGAGAGTGAGGGAAAAGAGAGAAAGAGGAAGACTTTTCAGAAGAAAGAAGAAAAAAAAATAAAAGAAAGGGAAAGGGAACCGGGGGACAAAACAGGGGGTGGGCCCCTTGGGCACACCATTTAAGATCCAAAAACAATTTTAAAAACAAGGGTGGGTGTAACAATTTGGATGCGGCAGATTCGGAGATATTGCCACATGGGTGGAGTAGATTTGCTCACTTCAGCTTATTTATTGTCAGTTTTTAATTCCAATTTTACTCCTTGAAAAATCAAAACGATAAAGTAAAAATATTTCTTCTACCCCCTTCTGTAACATCTTGGCCAACGACTGCGGCACCAAGGCCTAGCCAAGTGCCCATGGTGACTTGGTTTTGGAATTTTTTATTTTTTTTTTATTTTTTTTTATTTTTGTAGTTTGATTATAAAAAATAAAAAAAGGAAAGGAAAAATTGTGGAGTAAAATGTACTAACAGATGTTTGAAATTAATTCAAATACAGTAGATTAGTTCTTCTATAGGTGTATATATAGATGTTAAATAAATTAACAGTAAAAGTGGAAAAGGGAGAATTTACTTGGAAACTCTCTGCAATAAAAATATAATGGGCAGATTGAATTCTAGGTAATGAAAGGCTGAATATCAATTCGAGGGTTTCCATTTAGAAGTGATAAGCTTGAAGTGGGACTGGCGGCGTTGATAAAACTGGAGTTGTAAAGTATTCTAGACCAGAACCAATTAACCCAAAACCTAACAAACTTTAATCATATTGATTGTTGTATGATGTTGCAGACACAAAAAACCGGTTCAATGCAAGAGAAAGTGACTGGGGATTCAGTAAATTCATGCGGTGATTTTTATGACCCGAGTAGGGGATATCTGGTGAACGATACAATTGTGGTTGAAGCGGAGGTTACTGTCCATAAGGTTCTTAATTTTAGATCATATGACTTGAAAAGGGAAACTGGTAATGTTGGGCTTGAGAATCAGGGGCAAAGTGGTTATATGAATTCTCTACTCCAGACATTTTACCATAGTCCATACTTTAGAAAGGTCGTTTATGTGATCTCATGTTGTCATTGTAAGCTAAAGATGAATTGTCTTGTGAATTTTATATGAAAGATCTTAATTTTGGAGTTACTTACCAGGCTGTGCATCATATGCCAACAACTAAGAATGACATGCCTTCAGGACGTATCCCTTTGCCACTGCAACGTTTATTCTATAAGCTTCAATACAGTGACAGCAGTGTTGCAACTGAAGAATTGACCAAATCTTTTGGTTGGGATACAAATTATTTGTTTATGAAACATGACGTGCATGAATTTAATAGATATTTTACTGAAAAGCTTGAAGATAAAATGAAGGTATGGGAATGTTTTATTTTGACCATGAGTATAATTTTCATTGCATTTAGATTTTTTGATAATTGTTATGTTGGTCCAGGGGACTGTTATGGAGGGTACAATGCAGCAATTATTTGAAGGACGTTACATGAATTACATTGACTGCATCCATGTGGACTACAAATCTAAAACAAAAGAGACATTTTATGGTAACATTTCTTAGCACAAATTTCAGTTGTTATGAGTTGGAAGTATTTTGTGATTGTCAGTGAATGCTACTGGGTTCTTCTTATTGCTTTGCAGACCTCCAGCTTGATGTAACGTGGAAGAACAAGACATAGCCAAACATCAAAGGGTAATGGTACGTCAAGCTTAAATTCTGCATTCCTGTGTCCAACTAAGAGGCTGAACCAACTTTCTATGATCCATTTCAGATAAGGTTGAAGAAAGCACAAGAAGAGAAAGAGGTCGAAAGATGTAATGCCCAAGCACACCTCTACACTATTATTAAGGTAAAGCTTTCTAGTATCATGGTTTTACCTTGCTTGTTCGGATGAGCTGGTACATGCATTTGGTATACATCAAAATATTATTACGAAATTTAATGATATGTTTAGGTTGCTCAAGATAAGGACCTGGCAGAACAAATTGGAAGGGATATATATTTTGACCTTGTTGACCATGACAAAGTTCATAGGTTCTGTATTCCGAAACAGATGCCCTTTCATCTTTTCAAGGTACACAGTACAGGCTGAAGTTCATTTACGTCTTCTTTATCCTTTCTTCATTTTTGGATTATGGAAGATTGATGACTTTGAATGCAAAGAATTCTAAATTCAGTTTTATTAATTACAATAATTCCTAATTTGGAAATGGTTAACAGAATAAGGTTGCAAAAGAATTTGGCATACCAGTGCAGTTTCAGCGTTTCTGGATTTGGTCCAAGAGACAAAAACATACATATCGTCCCAAACGACCATTGACATGTCGTGAAGAATCACAACCAGTATGTACTTCATGCTTCCTACCTTTGAGAGTTTTCAATACAAGCATAAACTTGGAGGCACTGCTCCGTGCATATGTACATCTCTGGGTTTATAGCTTGTTCCTTTCGTAATTTATATATCTGGTTGTGTCCGATTTTTTACTTTGTTGCATCTAACACTGAAGTCTTAAGTTTATGAAATAATGATCAATGATCGTAAATTCAAAAGAAATCAGAATCTGAAAAGTGCTTAATGCATTAATTTGTTCGAATTTCGATAATCATTATGTTTTCAGTATTGGTTGAGGCATTTTAAATGAAGTTATTAATATATTATAGCATAGAAAAAGTCCGTTGGTCAGTGATAAACATTTGATCTCAGATTTTGAAATGATTGGTAGTGTTTTTGGCTGCACATCAGTGCCAAGAAGAGCTTGGTCTAGGTACCTTATGCAATCTAATGATGATCGCTTGCGTTTTCCAGGTTGGACAATTGGGAGAGGTATCAAATGAAATACATAATGGAGAGCTGAAGCTTTTTTTGGAAGCAGAGTTTGGGCCAGTAATTCAGTGTTATTCTATTCTTGTTATGACCTGTGGTGCGAGGCTTATTGCAGTCCCGATTGCTGTATGAAAGATATCTTTTCTTACATTTATTTTTTTCATTAATGCTCCAGGATCTACATCCTACTCATCTGCCTGCCAAAACCAAGAAAGACATCCTTATTTTCTTTAAGCTTTATGAACCTGAGAAACGAGAACTGAGGTGCCTCTAGCTCTTTCTGCTTAGCTGAATATTTTTTGCTTTTGACTCTTGTTCACTGATTTAATTTCCTTTTCTGCTTCCAGTTTTGTTGGTAGGTGTTGTACTAGGATAGCACCAAACCTTATGGAACCAACTCTTGATAACCCACGGGAAATATATCAAGTGAAATGCAAGAACAAAATATTAAAGACACCAAGATTTTAACGAGGTTCCTCAACAGTCAGTTTAACTGGAGTACGTCATCGGAGCAGTAGGAGCTCACCCAATAATCCACTATCAACCAAATGGGAGTTTACAAAGTGTTGGCAAGCTCACAACCCAAAACCCTAATACAACCAATAGCTCTCACACACCAAATAAACAAATAGAGAGAAATATAATGAATAATTTACTCTCTATACAAAGCTCAAAGCTATTACAACAACAACTACCTTGGTGGATGATTACTACCCAAAGAGAGGAGCACTTTCTTCTTCTGTTCAAAGAGGGGCTTTGGCACCCCTATTTCTTCTTCTCTGTTTTTTCTGGTGCACACCTCTTTGCTCTTCTTCCTCTTTCCAAAAGTACAAGCACTTATCAAGTTGCAAAGGAAGAAGCCAAATAAACCCAATTCCATCTGCCTTTCAAAAAAGGCCAAAGTAAAGGAATAATCATTCCTCAACAAAATCATCATTTGCTTTTCACCAAAGACACATGATGTTGTCTTCCCTTTTTTGTTTATTTTATTAGCCGAAAGTTGGCCACTTGGCCACTAATTCAACAATCTCCACCTTGGCCAAGTTCCGAAAATGCCATGATAAGCCAACCAACACAATCACCACAAAAAATTACTCCCAAACACTAGCAAGAGAACAACTCATGTTGCGCCAAATGCTCCAAAACTCCTACTGCTCAACACCTCCTTTATATAGGCAAAATGTGAGCCAAGTTCAAGCAATGAACAAACTTGGCTACACCAACAACCTTAGTCAACATATCAGCGGGGTTGTCTTTAGTTGTAATTTTTTGGAGAATGATATCCCTTTCACCAACAACTTCACGAACAAAGTAATAACGCACATCTATGTGCTTGGTCCTCGCATGATGAACCTGATACTTAGCCAAATAAATGGCACTCTGACTATCACAATGTACCTCCACCTGCTTCTGATCAACCCCCAAATCTCTAATCAGCCCATGTATCCAAATGGCCTTCTTTATAGCTTCAGCAACTGCCATATATTCAGCCTCTGTAGTAGACAAGGCAACAGACGACTGCAAAATGGACCTCCAACAAACTGGCCCTTTAGCCATAGTAAACACATAGCATGTAGTAGACTTCATTCCATCCAGAGCACCTGCATAATCTGAATCAACATAACCAACTGCAAAATGACCAATACCAGAGTCATCTCTCTCAAAGCATAAACCAAAATCTCGAGTACCATGGAGATACCTCAATATCCACTTAGCTGCTTGCCAATGCTCTTTACCTGCATTATGCATATATCAACTCACCATGCCAACTGCATGAGCAATATCCGGTCTAGAGCATACCATTGCATACATCAAACTACCAACCAAATTTGCATATGGTATATTTTTCATTTGCAGCTTCTCTTTATCAGTTTTAGGACATTGTAAAGAACTCAATTTAAAATGAGGAGCCAAAGGGGTACTAACCGGTTTGATTGAATCATGAACTCCAAACTTCCGGATCAACTTCTCAAGGTATTGTCTTTGATTCAAACTGACCAAACCCTTCTCTCTATCTATAGTGATCTCCATGCCAAGGATCTTCTTCGCTTCACCAAGATCCTTCATCTCAAACTCATTCTTCATTTGCTTCTTCAATTTCTCAATCTCTTCGACATTCTTTGAGGCAATCAACATATCATCAACATATATCAACAAATAAATGAAAGACCCATCTTGCAACTTTTTGAAGTACACACAATGATCATATTGACTTCTAGAATAATTTTGTCCTCTCATAAATTTATCAAACCTCAAATACCATTGCCTTGGAGATTGCTTCAAGCCATAAAATGATTTCTTCAATTTGTAAAACAAATTCTCCTTCCCTTTCACTGTATGTATACCCATCTGGTTGACACATATAGATCTCTTCATTCAAATCACCATGTAGGAAAGCCGTCTTCACATCAAGTCGCACAAGCTCAAGATCATACTGTGCAACAAGAGCTAACATAATGCGAATTGAGGAGTGCTTCACAACCGGAGAAAAGATTTCATTGAAGTCAATGCCCTCCTTTTGTACATACCCTTTAGCAACTAATCTTGCTTTGAATCTCACATTGCTTTTCTCATCAGCACCTTCCTTCTTGACATACACCCATTTGCAACCGATAGCTTTCTTGCCCTTAGGCAATTTAGCTAACTCCCAAGTCTTGTTCTTCAAGAGAGAATTCATCTCATCACCTATGGCATTGCACCACTTCTCCTTCTCCTCACTCTCAATGGCTTCCTCGAAATTGGATGGAATATCATCAATGATAATAGGAAGAGCAAAAGGAACATAGTCACTATACCGAGCTGGCTTGGTAATTTGTCTCTTTCCTTTGTTTTTGGCAATAGACTATTGAGGTGAAACTTGCTCTTCAACTTGAATAGAATCTTCAAGTTCAACTTCTTCAACATCCTCATGGTCTCCAACTTCTTCACTTGTAGTGGCTTCGACATCAGCGAAAATAGGATTTGAAGTACCAGAGGCAACTTTCTCAAGCTCCACCTGTTGGACATCTTTCACATTTTTCTCAGAGTCTTTGAACATACTTTCATCATCAAATGTCAAATCTATGTTGATTACAAGTTTCTTCATCTCTGGGCACCACAACCTGTAACCTTTGACACCACTACTAAAACCAAGAAAGATAGCTTTTTTGGCTCTAGGATAAAATTTATTTTCAGTCACATGAAAATAAGCAGGTGAACTAAAAATACGGATATAGTCATAATCAAAAGAAGGTTTTCCAGTCCATACCTCCATTGGTGTCTTACCCTAAACAGCAGATGAGGGTAACCGATTGATGATGTGACATGCATAAGTAACTGCCTCTGCCCAAAATGACTTGGTCAAACCCGATTGAGACAACATACATCTAACCTTCTCAAGCAAGGTTCGATTCAATCTTTCTGCAACTCCATTATGTTGTGGAGTTCCCCGGACACTGAAATGCCTCACAATCCCTTCCTCTTTGCATAGTTTAAAGAAAGGGTCGGACGTGTATTCACCACCATTATCCGATCTCAAAATCTTAATCTTTCTTCCAATCTGGTTCTCAACCATTTCTTCCAACTCAAGTAAATGCTCAACACCACACTCTTGTGCTTCATAGTGTAGACCCAAGAGTTGACACGGAACCTATGTCTCTATTTTGTGACAACCAAGCTGCCATGCACATAGCTTCGAACCCAGTTTTTCACTAGAGGACAAAGCATATTGAGGTTGATTGTCATTACATCCGTGCCCAAGTCCAATCCAAAGTCATCAACACAGTGTACACTCGAAGTTCCGATCAACTTGCTGACTTGTTCACTAAAGCTCTCGACTCTACTCATTTCCAAAGATTGCTGAGCAAGCTTGGATCAATTAATCCTCTTAATCCAGCTTGAAGGGGAGTATTGAAACTGAACTAACCGGGTATGAGCATGCTAGAGTCTACTTGGGTCTATGTTGGAAGGTTGCTCAAGGCACATCACAACTCATCAAAGTTCAAGTTTCAACTGCAACTCTAGCCCTCATTCTCGGGTAGAGTTGCAGCTACTACTAAACTGTCATTTTTTGTAACCAACTATCCCTTAATTCTAGGGTTTATGTCTTCTAGTATTTCAGCTCCAGATTTCTTGTAACTTGTAACTAGGGCTAGCCTTTTTATCTTTTGGTTTCTTCCTTGTAGCTGTTTTGTAATTGTTCAATGGGTTCTTTACCTGGCTCAGTCTCTCTATAAGAGCCCTCACTTGTAATACCAATACATGATGAAATATACAAACAGTTTTGTTGAACTGAATTTCAATAAATATCTACTAATCTCATTCTAGCGATCATGGAAACTTCTCATCCCCAAGAACAGGCTGGGAACTCAGGCAAGGTAAGTGACAGTCCAGCTATAAATCTCTCTTTTCCAACCTTTCTGGGCTAGGCAGAGCCAACTTCACCAGAAGACGTAAGAATCCAACCGAGTCCACATTCATTTTTTTTTTTATAATTTCACCTTCGTACTGATCTATGGACTCTGATACAAGCTGCCCAAGTAACCTTGGAGGCCATGGCTTCTAATTTCGGCCATGAGACAACAAGCAGAAACATTGAAAACCTTTATGAGGATTTATTGAACTGCACTTCAGCCAGGGAACTGTCAGCAAAGGCTTTAGCTGCATTAGACACTGTGAGCCACTATGCAAGGAGCAGTCTAGACACTCTATGCACGAATGAGGCTTATGAGAAGTTCAAAGTAGCCTTGGAACTCTCGACTGAACAACGGATGATCCTTTCAACGATCACTTCATTGGTCAAGGATCTCCTTTCATCTTTGGAGGGTGACATGCCCAAGTATGGGGCTGCAGAAAAAGAACTTGCTCAAGGCGACAGAGAGTTTGCTGCTCAACTTGAAGAGATTAACGCTCAAATGGAATTGGCCATGCAGAAATGCCAAGAGAGAAGGGACATTTTGGCCAATTATGATGCCAATGTTACAAAACTCAAGGCAAGACCGGCACGAGTGCCAAAACTGGCTGAGGTAATGGCAAATTTAAAAACTGCGATGGATAAACTAGAACCTCTGAAGCAAAGCTTCGTAGGTAGCTCTTCAAAATTGGAAAACTTCATTGCCAGGCTACCTTGGCATTACAGAAGGGTGGCCCTATTGGAACCTGGGTAGTCGTACACGATATATTGAAGAATTACATTAATTTTTAGAAGTATTTGCTTTCTCGAATAGCCATTCTTGGCTCGAAAGCGTGTATGAACATACAAAAACTGAACAAGTCGTGCAAAATTTGGATTTTGTTAAAATGAGGTAGTTTGTTTCGTTACAACCCTTGAGTTTTGACTCTTGAGTAAGAAGCAACATGGTTGCGTTGATGGGTCATTTTTGTTTATGCCTCTACCTCTCCCCGTTCGATTCTCTCTTGGGGAGTAGTAACATCCAATCTGCCTCATGACAGAGGTCTTTAGGGTCCCAATGAGGGGGACTGGAACATGCGACAGATGCATCTACATACAACACTTTCATGTGGTTTTTTATTAAGCACTTGTGACACACCCGACCCTGATATTATCCCAAACACCAGGGTAGGCACATGTTGGCCGACACCAGAAGGTGACGAAACCATATTAGAATGCATTTAATAAGAAATAAATAGGACTTACAAATTTAAAGGTAATGATTATGCAACTTGCAACCTTTTTCAGAGCATACAACTAACTAGAACACTAAAAAGAAAGAATATAAAATTGAATGAATAAAAGGATGTGGGTCCTACACCGAGAGGACTCGAAGATGCCGATGCGAGAGTGAAACAATTATTAACATACTAACCCCCAAAGTTTTAATGAAAAACTCAATAGTATAATATACAATAGGTTTTCCGAAAATCCTAGCATGCCATAAAAGCTTTCATGAAACATATCTTGTATATAATGTGTTAACTAGTGGTATCAGTATCGCCCAAAGGCATAGAGAACTCCTCATTTATAACACTTCCTTCATAACACTTCATTTGCCAAACAGGCACCAACCTACCGCCCGACCGAAGCCAATATAAATATCATTTGCCAAACAAGCACCTGCCTATGCCCGGTTGTAGCCAATATAAGTATCATTTTCCAAACAGGCACCAACCTACTCCCGGCCGAAGCCAATATAAGTGTCATCGCCCGTAGGCAAAACAATGACCACTAGATACGCACAAAAACATTGAATATAGTCTTTCCCAAAACATAAGTACATATATCTCAAAATTATCTTCATAGCATATAGTCATCCATCATATATACTATAAAGAAGTGTAAAGAAAACATGTTCATAAATAGTATATACTCATCCATCATATATACTATAAAGAACATTAGTTTGATAAAATATGGTATTCGAAAATATTCTCAGTATAGCATGATAATCCGTAAGTGTAAATCCAAATTGCTTATAAAACGTTTTCACAAAACGTAATCATTAAATCATGTTTTTCATGTATGTATTTCTACTATTAAAACATGCATTTTAGAAGGGGTCTACTCACAGATATTTCGCCATCGAAGAGCCACGTAAACTAGCGTCGACGGAAACACCACAATAAATGCACCTCACTCGAGTAGCATAGGTGGCCGCAGATGGCCAGAAAGTTGGCTAGAAGGCACGGCATACCTCGCCGAAATCTAGGAAAGCCTTCCCGAGGCGTTTCCATGTCGGAGGTTGTGGAAGCTCATCAGTGGGGGGGGGAGGAAGGAGGACAGTGGCTTTTACCATTGGGTTGCGCTACGACCTTAGCTTGGTTTAAGATCATGACATGGGAAGGTTTTGAAGTGGTGACGCCGTTGTTGTTGCCTGCGTGCCATGCGTGTGTAAGGGCTCGGGGGAGGAGAGAAGGGCGAAGATGAGGGAGAGAGACTGAAAATGGAATTGAGAGAGAGAGAGATAGATAGATAGAGAGAGAGAGAGAAAGAGACTTGGGCTCTAGGGGACAAAACCAAAACAAATGGGTCCCACATGCACACACATTAAGACCCAAAACAATTTTTAAAATAAAATCTCAAACTTAGTGAAATTACAAAAATATCCCTTCGTTCTGAATTTCCGGGACGGGTTGTCACAATCTACCCTCGTTAAATAAAATTTAGTCCTTATTACACTAAAAAACTCAAAAATGGGAGAAATATATATACGTAACAAAGAAATCAAGTCAGAGCGGTTGTACAAAAGGGAAAATGCCACCACGTCACGATCGGGTTGCAATGATTCCATCTTTTCATGCCTCTAGACTCACACCTTCCCCCATTAGTGTAAAAGTAGAAAACATACTTTATAAAAACATATAATGAAGTAAGGTCAAAATGAAGTACACAAAAATATGATAACGTCAAAATAATGTACTAACATATAGGTCAAAAAAAAAAAACTCGTACTAAAAGTCAAAACCGAAAAACAAAAGTGGGTCTCACCCAAACATATGTAACGTCATGTACTACAAAAATAGTTGTCTTTAGGTCAAGCCTCAACAATGACTACTCAGTAACATCTACCATAGACGGGTCCACTTGCTTACTTACTTAACGAACCAAACGAATAAGCTATCGATATTACAGTCGGCCGCCCGCAATATCGACAACACATTGTTGTCTCGATAAACAAGCAATAATTTCCCAATGGTGCACAATTACCATTTTTGCCCCGAAACGTGAGAGTATGCATAGATCGTCAGATTCTTGCCTCGATCGCGGTGTCGTACTTTTCCAGAATGCACCAATCAAATCTACTAGAGGTGTTTAGACATTCATGTACTCACGAACAATAAGGTCCTGGAGTGAAGCAGTGGAAAAACGTGTTGAGGCGAACACATATCGTTGGAAAGGAACTACTAGAGTACGATATGATGCCTATTAATTGTAGCATGATAATGAGATGTGACCATTCATTTTTGCTTGAAGATAGTAATTGGTGATGCAATTCGCTGAACACCTACACTACAACCTTCATCAATGTCTTACTAAAAGACAGCTCAAACCTCAAGACCACGTGAAGCTCTTCTGGATAAGTCTAGTAGGCTCGCGAGAAGGTTATAAGAACACTCTAGGATTTAAGGGTCAAAATAAGTCCATGGATATTTCGCATTTCACAACACCTTGTGAGGATTTTCAATTCCCAATGGTCGTAACCCCTTTTGGAAGTTGATGAGAATATCGTCAGCTACCGAAGAGTCTCCAAAAGTATTCAATCTAAACGAAGTCAACGCTCAAAGAATTTGGTGTAAAGCTAACAGTCAATAGTTAGAGAACTTGACTTTGTCGTTGGAATAAGAAAGAAGGTTATCAATAGAACAATCGTCGAGGATTTTGTTCTAAAGATCCACATGAATTTTCTCAGCGAGAACGAGTCCGAGATCATTAATTTGATCCTACCAACTACCACTTACTAAACTTCGTAACAACTAGCACTTAATCGTATTCTTGATGTGAAAATTAAGTTGACACACAAATTAAACCCTATTGATGACAATTGTAGTATTAAGCAAGTAGGGATCGTTCTAGACCGGGGATTAACTAGGGATGCTAATCTACACTAATATGACTCAGAAATACCAATTTAGACTTAGAAACACTCAATTAGACTCAATAACAAACAATAGACTCTATCAACTCAAAACTGACTTAAAACACTCAAAACAACAAAACTAAGTTAAAAAGACTCAAAACAGGTTCTAAGGACTATTTGGACGAATTTAACACTAGTGAGACTTAAAACACTAATTTGGACAGATTGAAACACTTTTTAAACAAATCTAAGACACTTAATTAGAAGGGGGATTGATTTGGACGAAAATTAACTAAACAAAATAGATTGCAAAACAAAGTAAATTAAGTGATTTGAATGATGAAAACTTAGCCAGAGGATCCTTCTCCACACATGACATATGCACATAAACCAATTTCCAGTATTGTTCCCTTAAATCATGAGTGGCAACACCCCAAGTTAACCGTGATAGCACAAATTAACCATTAGATTTCCCTTATTTCAATGAATTGGACGAGATACGCTTCACAACCAAATCATCATTCTCAAGTTCCCTAACTATGAAAAGCATGATAGAAAACATATCAAAGGTCATTAAGTTCTTTGGAAATCATAAGCATTGACGATGCATTCGTAACTATGAAAAGCATGATACTCCTGCCAAAGATTTACTTAACACGATTGTGACTAGCAACCTTTACTACTTGTGAATATAAGTTCATAACGATTAGGTGAAATTCCCTTATACTCTAGCATCAAGTTCATGCATACAAATTAAGTGTCGACCCTTAATCAACATACATAAACAAGTTTTAATAACTCAGATAAGCAAATCACATTCAAGACTCAAGAAACAATAACTGGATGTAATCAATTCATATAAAACATATAATCATGGCTTCGAATTCACCTCCAACTAACAAGAGATTAGTTCCTCATGTCTTTAAAAACATAAAACCAAATTAAAAACAACATTGAAACAAATCTAAGGATAGAAAGAACCAAGAACGTCCCAGCAACTCCAATGGCAGATTTCGAACTCTCCCTTGGATTGCAAGCCACGGCACAAGCTT
Source organism: Malus fusca (assembly GCA_035220775.1). Taxonomy (NCBI): domain Eukaryota; kingdom Viridiplantae; phylum Streptophyta; class Magnoliopsida; order Rosales; family Rosaceae; genus Malus; species Malus fusca. Next base: position 4,380,574 of record CM069072.1, on the reverse strand, counting down.
CTCCTTCTCCTTCCTCCACGCAATTACACCTTTTGAACTCTCTGAAATCTCTCAATTGTATCTGAATATATGAGGGCGTGGGTGGTTTGATTTATGCGGCAGGGATGTGTATTTATAGGCTGAAATACATGGCACAATCCCTAAGGATTTGGATTGCACAATCCTTGAGGAAAATGACTAGGGTTTGGTAGAGATCCTAAAGGAAAAGGATTAAGGTTTCTAGCATATTCTAAGGCTTCTAGAACAAGGAAAAATGCCAGATTTATAGGGTCTTCTAGAAAGAGTGGTCACGGCACCAATTTAGGGATTCTAGAACATAAGGGTGCGGCATGAATGTAGGGAAAGGATAAGCCTTCTAGAAATCAGGTTTTTAGGTCCTCTTGCAGCTAGATTTAAGGCACAAACTGATTTAGATAAGATAAGATAGGATAAGGCTAGATTAGGCAAGGATAAGATAAGATAAGGTTTGTTTGGATAATATCAGGTTGGATAATGTTTTGGATAATGTCCCTTCTTTTGAGCTGATTCCTTATCTTCTTTGTCTTGGATTTACTTCTTCACTCTTTTCAGCACATTCCTAGCCTCTTGAACTTCAAATTCTTCCATCCATCTTGCTCCACTCATAAGCTATCCATTTGATGCCCAAAACTGCTTCAAATTGCTCCAAATTGCACTTTCTTGCCAACTTTGTCATTTGGACCTACAAACACACGAAAATAGCTTAAAACACTATAATAAACACAAACAAACTAAGAAAATGCAAGAAAACAAGCTAACTAAGTCGCATAAATATGCTCCTATCAAATTCCCCTACACTTAGCTTTTGCTAGTCCTCGAGCAAAACAAAGGAAACAAAACAAAACCTAAACCTTCCAACGTTGTCTCAGGGATTTCCAATGGAACATGAGATGTTAAAAATCACTAATCCCACAGATTTTAGTTATCCGTACCCTCGAGTGCATACTTAATCACAGTCACCACTCACTAGCTCGCATTTAATCAATTAAAACAATGTTTTCGAATGTAGTAACATGCCTTAGAGAATTCCCTCAATTCCTCACCGGATATACACTCTATTTTCACACAGATTTTCTGACTACACTCCCTATACTAGGTATATGTGAGAAGATTGATGTAAACATGAAAACTAACACTCACATATGTTATAATCAAAGAAAGCACTTTCTGGAATTATCAATGCATGTACTTATATATGATCTCATGAATGGAATGCCACTACTTAGACGCGAGAACCAGGGATACCATATGCTCATACCAATCCCAAACTCCACATATTGAAACACACAACAACCAAGATAGAAGTTTAAGGGTTGTAATGGGGCTAAGGGTATTGGCTAACAAAGAAAGGTTAAGGATAAACAAAGGTTCTTAAAGCAATAGTAAGCAAAGCAATGAAATCAACTTAGAATTCACTCTTGAATGCAGCAAATAACTTAAAACACTAAGGGGATTTCGTACAACTTAGGGTCATATTCAAACTTTTTGGACCCTTTTCTTCAACAACCAATACTTGTGAGTTCATTCTCACTTATTTCACAACTCTTTTTTTTTCTTTCTTTTTTTTTCTTCTTTTCACGTTTTTTTCTTCTATGTTTTTTCTTTTTCTTTTTTCGTGCCCTACTCATTCTTTGGCACATAAAACATACTTTTGAAACCCTTTCCCCCCACACTTGATTTCTGCAATATAATGATCAAAAGGAATTCCCTCTAAGTCATGCTCCACTATACTTCAAGAACAAGGGTATGGATAGTCCTATTCTAGGCTAGGTAGGGATAATGTGGCTAACAAAGAAAATAGGCTAAATAAAGCTCAAAATGGTTAAACCTACAAAACAAATGCATGGGATGAAGGCTTTTTGGCTATGGTGGTAACTACTAAACAACTTTATCTTGTTATATGTTATGCACTCAATTTTAAGCTTTGAATGAAACGGCCATGAGTTCTAGTATTTGGAACTAAAGTGATAAAACGCATTCTAAGTATCAAAGCATACAACTAACTAGAACGCTAAAAAGAAAGAATATAAAATTGAATGAATAAAAGGATGTGGGTCCTACACTGAGAGGACTCGAAGATGCCGATGCGAGAGTGCCTTGACGCCGGGATTGTATGCCTCGAATCTAAGTCCTGAAGAGGCGCAAAATAAACATGAGTGGACCAAGTTGATATGTGTGTGTATATATATATATATATATATATATATATAATACTAAAACAGTTATTAACATACTAACCCCAAAAGTTTTAATGAAAAACTCAATAGTATAATATATAATAGGTTTTCCAAAAATCCTAGCATGCCATAAAACCTTTCATGAAACATATCTCGTATATAATGTGCTAACTAGTGGTATCAATATCGGCCGAAAGGCATAGAGAACTCTTCATTTAGAACACTTCCTTCAGAACACTTCATTTGCCAAACAGGCACCTACCTACGCCCGGCCGTAGCCAAGCAGGCACCAACCTATGCCCGGCCAAAGCCAATATAAGCATCATCGCCTGTAGGCAGAATAGTGACCACTAGATACGCACAAAAACATTGAATATAGTCTTTCCCAAAACATAGGTACATATATCACAAAATCATCTTCATAGCATATAGTCATCCATCATATATACTACAAAGAAGTGTAAAGAAAACATGTTCATAAATAGTATATAGTCATCCATCATATATACTGTAAAGAACATTAGTTCAATAAAATATGGTATTCCAAACTATTCTCAGTATAGCATGATAATCCATAAGTGTAAATCCAAATTGCTTATAAAACGTTTTCACAAAACGTAATCAATAAATCATGCTTTTCATGTATGCATTTCTACTATTAAAACATGCATTTTAGAAGGGGTCCACTCACAGATACATCGCCGTCGAATAGCCACGCAAACTAGCGATGACGGAAATGCCACAATAAATGCACCTCACTCGAGTAGCATAGGTGGCTGGAGATGGCCGGAAAGTTGGCTAGAAGGCACGACATACCTCGCCAGAATCTGGGAAAGCCTTCCCGAGGCGTTTCCATGTCGAAGGTTGTGGAAGCTTGTTGGGGTTCATCAGGGGAGGGAGGAGGCCAATGGCCTTTGCCATTGGGTTGTGCTAGGGCCTTAGCCTGGTTTAAGATTGTGCATGGGAAGGTTTTGAGGTAATGATGTCGTCACCGTTGTTGTTGCCTGCATGCCATGTGTGTGTAAGAGCCCGGGGGAGGAGAGAAGAGCGAAGACGAGGGAGAGAGACTAAAAATGGAACAGAGAGAGAAAGAGAGAGAGAGAGAGATACTTGGGCTCCAGAGGACAAAACCAAAACAAATGGGCCCCACGGGCACACACATTAAGACCCAAAGGAATTTTTAAAATAAAAATTCTAAACTTAGTGAAATTACAAAAGTATCCCATCGTTCCGAAATTTCTGGGGCGGGTTATCACAACTTCGATTAGTGAAAAGTTCATTGTGGTTGTAACGAAAGTGGTTATAACTGAAAGCATTTAGTAGTAGACGTGCTTCTTACTAGAGCATGCTGAAACACACTTTGATAATATTAAGACAAGTATATACGGGGGAAAATTTATGAATGTAATGGAAATGAAAGTGGGGTTTTTTTTCTCTTCATTTTACCCCCATGTTTTGTTGGATTTTTGGATCGACGTGCCCGTTGGGCCCCACTCTAACGACACTGATATTGTCCCATACTTTACCATCTGCCCAATCCATCAGGTGTGGGGTTTTACCACAAAAGGCTTCGGTATTAGTTAGAGTGGGGTAATCATATTTAAACCCCTTTGGTTTTCTTCCCACCACCGATGTGGGACTTTAACACTCCCCATCACTTGTAACCCCATTTAGTGGTTCACACGTGGAGATCCACATATCGATAATTGAAACTCAGAGGTTGGCTCCAATAGAGTCCAAACTTGTTTCAATCTTTTTCAGGAAGTGCCTTTTTAGGAACATAGAGGCCGGCTCTATGTTATAAGTTCAAGATTGTTTCCAAGCCCTTCTTGGTGACAAGTTTTTAGCTTGCATGGGCCCGTAATCATGGGCTCTGATACCATGTTGGGTTTTTGGATCGATGGGCCCGTTGGGCTCCACTCTAATGATACAATATTGTCCCCTATTTTACCACCTGCCCAATCTATCAAGTGTGGGGATTTACCACAAAAGGCCTTGGTATTAGTTTAAGTAAGGTAATCATATTTAAACCCATTGGGTTTCTTTAGAGCAAGTCCACCCCTAAAAAATGCGCTGGCACCCAGCCTATTTAATCCACTCAGTGAACAGTGATAGACCCTATGAACAGTTTAATTGGCCAAATGCATCTCCACCGCTAAAACTAAATAGCCTAGTCAATTTTATTAAAATATTATTAATTGTTATTATAAAATAATAATTTGATTTTTAATTTTTGACTTTATAAAAAAATATTATTAATTTCTAACATTTTTTTAAAAGTATTTTGGCCAAAAAATCTGGACCGTTGATCTGAAATCGAACGGTCCTCATTGTGCCACATCAGTAGGCATTAATTTTAAATTTCAATTTTTTTTACCGTTGAAATCCAATGGCTTGGAAAACTAGTCGTTGGAAATCCAACGGTCCTCATTGTGCCATATATCTACACGGAAGAACCACATATTGTGCCTGCAGAATAGGCCCCACCTCTGCGATGCAGTCGGCCACTCGCGACCATGCACACGTGTTTTCCACACGCTTGGCGCAAAAAAAAAAAAGAATATCAGGTGGTTGACGTCATGCTGGCATCATGTAGGCCGATCTCTAACTCAGCACGTTTTGGGCCTGCCTATGGACTGGCTTGGGCTAGGTGCCAGCCTGGGAGGTTTTTAAGGGGTGCCAGCCTATTTTTCCCACTTTGGACCAGCCTATGTGCTTGGGGTGAACTTGCTCTTATCCCCACCGGTGTGGGACTTTAACACTCCCCCTCACGTGTAACCTCATTTAGTGGTTCACACGTGGAGATCCACACATCGGCAATTGAAACTCAAAGAGTCCAAACTTGTTTTTGATCTTTTTAAGGAAGTGCTTTTTTAAAAGCTAAGAGGCCGGCTCTATGTAAGAGTCCAATCTTGTTTCTCAAGCCCTTTCTGGTGACAAGCCTTTAGCTTGCACAGGCCCATGGGCTCTGATACTATGTTGGATTTTTGGATCGACGGCTCGTGCCCCACTCTAACGGACACCGATACTGTCCCAAACTTTACCACCTGCCCAATCTGACGATGGAGTTTTACCACAAAAAACCTCAATATTAATTAAAGTAGGGTAATCATATTTAAACCCATTGGGTTTCTTTATCCTCATCGATGTGGGACTTTAACAAGCTTTACTTAATATGCTTTTAAACTGGTTCCTGCATTGCATTAACTATAGTTCAAGACAATGTTGGACTAACAAAGTTGTGCAAGAGTATTGTTTAGATCAAAGCATCGAATGGCTAGATTTCATTTCTTTGAACACTTATACATAATTTCGAGCCAAGATTGGCTATTCACATATGCAAAAGTTACTAAAACTTAAAGAGCTGTTCAAAAGTTACTAAAACTGTAAGTACTTTTTCAGTACATCTTGTACGACGACCTAGGTTCCAACAGGGCCACACTTTTGTAATAATGTCAAAGTGGCATGCCTGACAATGAAGTTTTCGAATTCTGAAGAACTATCTGCGAAGCTTTGCTTAAGAAGTTCCATTTCATCCACTGCACTTTTTAGACTTCTCATTGCCTCCGCTCGTTCTGCCTTTACTCGGGCAAGTTCAGCCTTGAGTTCTTCAACCTTGGCTGTTATACCCACCCCCATATTTTTATCTATATTTCTATATTTCTCCCTGAAACATGTTTAAGTCTATCAATTTAGTCCCTTATCTCATTTAATCCTAGTCGTCGATCTAGATACCTCATTCCTCCAAAACTGCCAAGTGGCAGCTCCCTAGCTTTCTTCTCTTCCCGAGCTCCCCTTCTGCATTTTTTCTCTCTCTCTCTCTCTCAGCTCTGAGAGCTTCACCTAGCCCTCACCTTAGCTCCCTCACAAAATCAAACAAAAAATTCATATATTTGGAATCCTTGAGACTCAACGAACTCAACATTACCCTTGCATGCACCATCAGAGCACCGTGGAATGTTCTGCCATTGAAGCCGAGAGCTTCAAAGCTCTAAAACTCGAACCCAGGTGAGACTTGTGTTCCTTCTTCAAATTTCTGGGTTATGCATGTTGTTTTATGATTTGTGATGTTGGTTTTATGGCAAAACTCGAGGGTTTTGACCTCAACTATTCTCTATGCTAAAAACCCAGCTCCGATAACAAACTCCGGTGAAATGTCGTCGAGTTCGAAGTTGGTGGGTGTCTTAGTGCATCTAATATCTTCCTTTTTGTCTCTATGATAACTGGGATGAGGTTTTGAACCCTTTATTCAAGCCCTAACCCCTGCATGCACTTCAATCTCTATTTTCCAGTTCACGGCAAGTGTGAAAGGACGAACTCCGGTGAGTTTGTTGCTGTGGGTGCACAGACCCCTTTGAATTCAAACCCAGGTAATTAATTACCTTGTTGTTTGTTGGACAGTGCCGTGTATGTGTGTGCAGTACAGTGTATGTGTGGTGTAGGCTGTGATGTGTGTGTGTGTTAACTGTGTGTGTGGGTGTGTCCGTGTGAATGTGTGAGTGTATGTGGTTTGTGTGTGTGGTGCACGTGTGTGCACGTATGTGGTGTGTAGGTGTGTGATGTGTATATTGTGCACCCGTGTGAGTGTGTGTTGTTGTGTATGGGTGTGTGCGTGTACAGTGTGTGTGTGTGTGTGTGTGTGTGTGTGTGTTTAGTGCGTGTTTGTGTATATGATGTGAGTGTATATGTGTACTATCTATGCGTATGTGTGGGCATGTGTGCTGTGCAGCATTTGTGTGTGCTGGTGTGTGTGTGTGTATGTATGTGTGTTGTGTGGGTTTGGGCTCAAGCCCAAACCACCCCTTTGTTCCTAAACTATCCAAACCCAAAACCCAATAGGTCCTAACCCTATTTAACCTAAACCTAAACCTTAATCCGGATCCAAACCCAAGACCCATTTCCATTTCTTGAAATTCTATAGTTGGGTAGTTTGATAAATTGTACATTTTTTGTGCTTAGGTGAAGTTTCTAGTGGGGACCTCCCTAATCCTTTTCCGCGCAATTCTATTGCTACGGAGTATCTGTGAGTGGACCCCTTCTAAAATTTGCATAATTTTATAGTTTATTTGCATAAATGAAATGCATGCCTTACGAGTTTATGAACTGATTTTATGTTAAGCATGTTTATTGAAATGTTGATTATCGTCTCGTTATTTTGTAAGGAATTAATTGTTGGCCTATATTGAGCTATATTTTAATATATCGTATTTTCTATAAAAACCATGAACTGGTAGACTATCTGATGGATGACGATAAGATGCTAGAACATGTTTTGAAAACCCCTCTTTATAGTATAGACGATGGATGACTTTATACTATGAAGTGGTTATATTTGAGAGGCGTAACTATTTGTGCGTACCTAGTGGACACTATGCCGCATGGGGCGAGGATCTGGTGTTGGCAGTTAGGCCGGGAGAAATAATCCCTAACTACGGGCTGAAGGACACGGAGCAGGCATTGGGCCGGGAGTTGGTAATTTCCAGCGAGTTATATTTATTCAGTGATCTTACTGGCAGCACACCGCGCTTATGAGACGATCTATGAGACGATTGATATTTTGATTTTCGCGATGTTTTTCCGCGATATGTCTTTTGAGATGTTGTTGGCATGCTAGGGTTTTCAGTAAACCTATCACTTATTATGCTAGTAGTTTTCTTTATATAAACTGTGGTGGTTAGTATCTTGATAACTGTTTTATTAGTATTGTATATATGAACTTGGTCCACTCACCTTTATTTTGCGCCCCTATTCAGGTCTTAGAAACGAGGACTAAGACACAACGTACGAGGCATTCCCCTACCAGTAGCAGTCTATCATTCACTTGTGTGATATCTTGTAATGATCTTTCCTTTTGTGATCTTGAATTAGAATGTGTTATGTGCACTCTAGACATTTCCTTAAACTTTGTTTATTACTTTTATATTCTAATGATTATTCACGTATATTTCCTCCTAATCATTACTCTTATATTCAATAAATAGCTTTCGTCACCCTCGGGTGTCAGCCAGCACGTGCCTATCAGGGTATTCAGGGAATATCGGGGTCGAGACGTGTCATTGGCATCATAATTAGACACAATGTCTTTGCTATCTTTGCATTTCTGCATGACCAGTTCCATTCGAGCTTTGATCTCTTTATGTTGGGCTGCAAAGATTTCGCCACCTTGGGAAAATTCCTTTTCTGTAGCCACAAACTTAGACATAAGAAGATCCTTAAGCATGGAAGTGATCCTCGAAGGGATCATCCTTTGTTCAGTCAAGAGTTGGAAGGCTACTTTGAACTCCTCATAAACGCCACCTTTGCAGAGACTGGCTAGGTTGTTCCTTGGATGGCAGGTCACGGTGTTTAATGCACCCAAAGCCTCAGTTGATGGTTCACTAGCTGAAATGGACTTCAATTATTCCTCAGCAGCAGACAGTCTGCGCAGAGTTAGGTCATCATGCTTTGGAGAAGAAGAGCTAACTAGATCACGGGTACTTGGTGGCCATCATTTTGTGTATCAATTTTTCTGTTGGCTATCCCATGCCCAAAATCTATGGCCATGGACTCTAAGGTCACTTGGGCAACCTGCATCACAGTATGTAACTAAGTACAAATTATAGAGATTAAATTTACATCTTGAATGTGGACCGGTTGGATTCTTACCTCTCCTGGTACGGTGGTGTTGCTGGCAAGGTCCAAGTGGTTGGTAAAGAAATGGTTAATGCTAGGATCTCATCCACCCTTGCCTCAAGGGGAACAACTTCCTACATAATATCAAACTAAACATGGTAAATACCAAAAATATATATGACACTGGACGAAAGTCGCCCTATAATCTAGAAAACCCACATCATAAAAATTCAACTTCATCTTTTGCCAAACCCACACGGAAAGGGATCCTTTCCGGATCCCTTCCTCCAAATCCACTCAATCAATCAATTCGAGCCCTTGAAATTTGATCAAACGGCTACAAACAGGGGCCTCTTTAAAAGTTAAGGTTATTATACAAAATGGTCCCTGAGATTTGCATGATCAATAGAAATGGTCCCTGGGATTTGCATGATCAATAGAAATAGTCTTTGAGATTTCAAATCAATAGAAATAGTCCTTGAGATTGTCCACCATCCATGATTTTGGTCATTCCGTTAAAAACTCCGTTAAGTGTCCCGGAGCTCTTGGTCGAAAGTTAGGACAATTTTCAAAGCTTCGTAACTCAATCATTTCTTAACCAAATGCGGCCCATAATATATCAAAATGAAGATAGGAAAGTGTAGAATAATATTATACTATTTAGAAGTCCAATGGTTGCCGAAGATGGCTGGAAAATAGCCTAAAAAGTGACTGGCCGAGGAAAAATTGGAAAACTCGCCGGAAACTGGGTAAACTTTAAACGTTCATAACTTCTTCAATACTTAACCAAATCGAGTGATTCAAAAAAGAAAATAATACTTCTTGATGAGACAAAGAGAATGATACATTTTTCGAAGGCTAACTCGCCGTGGTTTGGTCAGACAACGGCTCGAAAGTGGCTAACCATTTTCGAGTTAGCCACTTTCGAGCCGTTTTCCGGCCAAACCACGGCAATTTAGCAGTAAAGAAAGATACCATTCTCTTCGTCTCGTCGAGAAGTATCAGTTTCGTTTTTTAATCACTCGATTTCGTTGAGTATTGAAGAAGTTATGAACGTTTAAAGTTTACCCAGTTTCCGGCGAGTTTTCCAGTTTTCCCTCGGACCAGTCACCTTTCAGGCTATTTTCCGGCCATCTCCACCAATCATTGGGCTTCCAAAAGGTATAATCTTGTTCTACACTTTTCTATCTTCATTTTGATATATTATGGCTTGAATTTGGTTAAGAAACGATTGAGTTACGAAGTTTTGAAAATTGCCCAAACTTCCAACCAAGAGCTCCGGGACACTTAACGGAGTTTTTAACGGAATGACCAAAATCATGGATGGTAGACAATCTCAGGGACCATTTCTATTGATTTGAAATCTCAGGGACCATTTATATTGATCATGCAAATCTTAGGGACCATTTTGTATAATAACCCTAAAAGTTATAATAAATTTAGCCGTTAGATCAAATTTCAAGGGTTCGGATTAGGTGATTTGGTGGATTTGGTGGAAGGGATCCGGAGAGGATCTCTTTTCAACCCACACTACCCAAAACAACCACAAATGGGAGATTTTGAGAGAACGATTGGATTGAAAAGGGACAAAAAAAATATTGATTGAGAACTCAAATATAAGCAAGCTTAGGCACAAACTTAATCACCCTAAAAGGGACTAAAAGAATTAGTATGTCATTAATGTGTGATAAAAAAAAATCACTTGGTGGCTTAGGCACAACAGTTTACTTTTTTGGGGACCAAAAAGACTTACAGATGCACTTCAGCCTCCCCTTAACCAGTATTGTGTGAATTACACGTTTCAGAAATCTAATCCAAAATGTACGCGAATAAAATATGAGTTTATAATTTGTTTTCAATCAATGTGTCATTTTGTAGCGGTTATAGGATGACCGTTATTCAATGTATAAATGTATAAAAATCACTAAGTGCTAGACCAATTCTAGTATAGAGTTTTTTTGTAAGATTATTTTCGTGGGGGCAATGATATTAAAATCATTGCAAGTTGCATCGAACAGATAAGTAAAGGGTCCAAACCAACCATGTCATAAATAATCAAGTTCTTCAGAATAATCAGAAGTTGTCGAGAAAAATGTTGGACTGCGCGATTTAACTATTTGATCGTTCGTTAGTAAATAGTATAGAAAAAACGGGGTCTTTGTCCAAAGAAATGTTTGAGATGGACGGATGTTGAGAACCTTTCAACTATATAATAAAATATTATGGGATAAGTTTAAATAATAAGTCTAAACCATCTAGAAAGTCGTTGAAGAAATATCATACTTTTCACGAATCAGTCTACATTTGACTAATGAGTTTATAATATTAAGAATAGCAAATTATAATATCAGACAACGTGGCATATGCGGGTTCATATGTTAATTATTTGAAGTGCAGATCTTCTTCGGATCTAAAAAAACTGAGTCTAAATATCAAATGATACGGATTCTTGAAATTTGATCTAACGGCTACAATTATTATAACTTATAAAATGATCTCTTGCTTGTAGCCGTTGAATCAAATTTCAACGATCTGAATCATTTAATCCTTAGACTTAATTTTTTTTAAATCTAGAGAGAATTTGTACTCAATTATTTGAGGGTTCTTTCAGGGTGATCCAACATCGTGAAAATTGAAACAAAGTTGTTAGATTAAGTTGCAATGTGTCAAGGTAATGACGGTGTGTGTGAGTGTGACCCACAAGACTCATTATTTTATGAATTCTGATCCTCTGCATGTTTTTTTCCCTACCACACTATTTCGTTGAGGAGAAATGACAAGGGGCTCCCTCATTCGAACCACCAACTCGGCTTTGGTATACATTTTGCTTGGGATCAAAAGTATGTTATTGCCTCAATGCCTCGTGTGGTACCAAGACTACGGAGAAAATGAATTTTTTGAGGCAAAACGATAATGGTTTGATTAGCATTTTATAAAAACAGTACAAACTTCAAATAGAATATCCTAGATCAAATTCGAGTAATCCTTAAACAAACAGTTTCAAAACAAAAAATAAGGCTAACTTGATCAATCTAATAGCTACCATATCGGCGGATCTTCAAGTGTGACTAGCATGATAACACATCTAGCACTCCAAAGCCAAAAGTACTTTAATCTCAGCAACTAAAAATTGAATCACTTCAAATCCGCCTCATGAGAAACTCTACACACAAAATTGCCAGCAAAACTAGTAAAGAACATCGTTTACATATACAGGCAACGCCAACTTCAAAGAGGAACTGCAAAAGAAACAAATAGTGACCGGTACAATAAGAACTCTGCACACAAAACTACCAACGAAGCTATCAGTTGCATCACGGTAAACCCTATCAACGCCACCATGAGACATAAAAGAAAGACACAAGCTCAAAAAGGCAAATTTAACATGGACAAAAGCCGCATTATACCTAGACAACCCACACCATAAAAATTCAGCTCCATCTCTTGCCACATCCCCACACTATCCAAACAACCATAGAGGGAAGATTTTGGGAGAAAAAATGGATTGAAAAAGGACAAAAAAAATAAGTGACAGAGAACTCAAATCTAAGCAAGTTTAAATTCGTGAAATCACGGCAAACCCTGTCTAAGCAAGTTTAGACACAAACTGTGAAATCCCGTTTCCGGAATTTCAATATTCTTTATTTATCTCGTAGTTTAAATTCGTATTTCGTGATTACGATATCTTTATTAGTTAATTTTAATTCCGTTTATTTTAGGAATTTTAATTCCGTTTATTTTAGGAATATTAATTGATTGGTTATCGAGTTTGAAGTTTCATAATAAATCTTTAGCATTTGTCGACCTTTCGAAGTTACAACTAGTGTTTTCAAATAGATCTCGAAACCACGAACGCATAGGCGAAAGCCTTTTGCGAGTCCGGATTATAACAGTATAGTTACAGACGTTCGAAGTTGTGATACTATAGATTTTAGGAATTATTTATCTCCCACTTTGTGGGTAAGAGGCCCATACCGATATTTGGGTTAAAGGACCAATTAGTTAGAAGAGAGAAGGGACCAATCAGATTTTAGAAAAGGTTAGGGTTTAGGAAAAATCCCTCTTTTCTAAAGGGACCAATCAGATTTTAGAAAAAGGGAAGAAAAGAAAAGAGGGATTTTTCCCTTTCCATTTCTGTTGATTGTACACCCACGATAACACCTTCGACCCGGTTCTAATTCCAGCCATTTCCACCATATTTTCAGGTGATCTTCAACCATCCCACACCCGCCACCTCTTCCATTACCTCCCATCTACCATCTCCACCCAATTTCGAAGGAATTTTAAAGCCCAAAAACTGTATAAACTGTGCAGGTGCCTGGAGGTTTTTCACGGCGATTCCACTGTTCCAACGAGTTTCACCATTCACCACCACCCTTAATAAACTTCCCTTGGACCTAGGAACAAGATCCAATCAATTGTAGGGGCGTTGGAACACCGAGGAAGTTGAATCGAAGAACACCCACCTTAGGGTTTCCAACGAGTGCGAGCCAATTTGGAGCCTTCCCAGCCAAATTGGACTTAGCCACAGGCAGTGATAGAGTGTGACGCCTTGACTCTCGTGTTAGGGTGCATTAGTGCGGACTCCAGGTGAGTGACTTTAATATATGTGATATTGTTATTACCCTAAAAACTCCCATGCTAGTTAACTTTGTGTACACAACATGAATTTCTAAAGTTATGTTTTATGCTGAATAATTGTTTTTATAAAGTTTACCATTGATCGATTTTATGAAATGTTATGTGAATTGCTTATTGAAATGTTTATGAAATGTTTGAAAATATATATTTTGAAATGTTTATTAAATTGAGGGCTAGTAAGAGACCATGATCCTGCTTGGTTAATCCGTGATAGGGGATCACTAATGGTCCTGCTTGGTTAATCCGTTATAGGGGATCATATTTTCTAAGGATCGTGCTTGGTTAATCCGCGATAGGCAATCCTTGTATCTTTAGTATGGCCATACACACACTTAGGGATGATCATGCTTGGTTAATCCGCGTTAGGGGTCACTGCCTACTTGGTTACTACAGGGGTGGTTCTGCTTGGTTAATCCGTGATAGGGGGTCACTTCCTGTTTGGTTACTTATGTAGGCTTCGGCTGAACTATGTCACTTTAGCCTTAGTTTTTAGTGTTTTCGTAAACTATAGTTTCGAGAACCTTGAGTTTTGACTTAAAAAAGCCGTTGGATGCCTATGTGACTCATTCGGAGATATCAAAGGTTTGGTACTGATTTCTTATGAATGTTTTATATTCGAGGTTTATAAACTGTGATTGATGGTTGGTTTTATTATTATTATCACATGCATTGTATTATTGTCACTCACACGAGTTTCGCAGCTTATCCGGGTTGTTGTTTGCTCGGTGCACCATTCCGATGGTGTAGGCATTGATCTTACAGGTGACAGGTCTGAGTAGCTTTTGAAAGGTACGTAGATGGGGTAGCAGTGCAGTTATCAGAGACTTGGAGTGTTAGGTTACCCCTATATCCTCTCTTGTACTTTATCTTTTAGGACTTTCTTTTGAGCACCTTGAACTTGTTCTTAGTCTAGCGAGGATTGTACTTCTTTTTGGGATGTACATATTTGTAAATATCTTGTGGAGAACTTAGTCATCTCCATATTATTTTGGTTTATTAGTTAAAGTATTTCCTTCCGTAATTTATGCCGTATTCGATGAACGTTATTTCCCCTTGTCACATGTCGACTCTCGATGTATGTCGGGATCGGGGCGTGATACAAACTTAATCACCACAAAAGGGACTAAAATGATTAGTATGTCATCAATGTGTGATAAAAAATTATTTGGTAGCTTCTCCACAACAGTCTATCTTTTAGGGATCGAAAAGACTCCCAGAGGCATTTCAACCTCTCATTAACCATTATCGTGTGATACACACGCATTAAGAATCTAACCCAAAACAAACTGTGTATAATATATGAGTATGAAATTCGTTTTCAATCAATAGGTCATCCCTTAGCGTGAGGGCAATGATATTTTTTCAGTAGGTCATCCCTTACTGGAATTGTCCCCAATGTATAAAATCACGAGCGCTAGACCAATTCCAGCGTAGAGTTTTTTTTGTAAGGTTATTTTCGTGGGGGCAATGATATTAAAATTATGCACACATCACACAGAAGACAATCCCATCTTACTTGCATGTTGCAACGTACAGATAAGCAAAGGGTCCAAACCAACCATGTCACAAAATAATAAATCTTCTAAATAATCAAATCCCATTTTTAAGTACTTTGAATGTCTCATTTTTCTATTTTCTGAAAAGTAATTTTAGAAAAGTAAGCAATCATGTCATTCTTAATTAAATTGTTATTTTAAAGAGTTTTAGAAAAGGAAAGCATAATTTCAAGTATTTTGAATGTGTTACTATTTTTATATTTTGACTTTGTAAAGATAGATGGGTAAATTACATAGTAGCCCATCAGGTTTGAGCTCTATTGCAATCTTATACAACATCTTTAAAACATTTCACTTTCATACCTCAAGTACTATTTTATTTCAATTTCATACAACCGTTAGATTTTCCATCCATGGATTTGTTAAATGCTGACGTGGCTGCCACATATATGACACGTGGCTTCCAAATGTCTGCCACGTGGCAAATAAAATAATTTTTTAATTTTTTTTTAAAAAACCTGAAATTGGAAGAAAAAAAAAGAAAGGGACCGAACCCAGAAGAAGGAGGAAGAAGAAGAAGAGAAGAAGAAAGAGGAGGAGGAGGGAGAAGAAGAAGAAGAAGAAGAAGAAGAAGAAGAAAAAAAAAAAAAAGGTCTGAACCCAGAAGAAGAAGAAAGAGAAAGAGAAGAAGAAGAAGAAAGAGAAGAAGAAGAAAGAGAAAAAAAAAAGAAAAAAAAGAAGAAAGAGAAAAAAAAAAGAAAAAAAAAAGAAGAAGGTCTGAACCCAGAAGAAGAAGAAAGAGAAAGAGAAGAAGAAGAAAGAGGAAAAAAAAAAAAAAGAAAGAGAGGGACCGAACCCAGAAGAAGAAGGAGGAAGAAGAAGAAGAGAAGAAGAAAGAGGAGGAGGAGGGAGAAGAAGAAGAAGAAGAAAAAAAAAAAAAAAAGGTCCGAACCTAGAAGAAGAAGAAAGAGAAAGAGAAATAGAAGAAGAAGAAGAAGAAAGAGAAAGAGAAATAGAAGAAGAAGAAGAAAGAGAAAAAAAAAAAAAAAAAAAAGTGGCAGATATGTTTGTTTTTAAAAAAAATTAAAAAATTATTTTATTTGCCACGTGGCAGACATTTGGCAGCCACGTGTCATATATGTGGCAGCCACGTCAGCATTTAACAGATCCATGGATGGAAAATCTAACGGTTGTATGAAATTGAAATAAAATAGTACTTGAGGTATGAAAGTGAAATGTTTTAAAGATGTTGTATAAGATTGCAATAGAGCTCAAACTTGAGGGGCTACTATGTAATTTACCCAAGATAGATAGATAGATAGAATATAGACAACAATATTTTTGAACCACATTATTGCTAATTTATTGTGAGACTAAAACTCATTCCCCTTCCTTTAGTGTAGAAAATATTGTTTTTTCCATAAAAAAGAAGAAGGTATTTTTGAAAAGTAATCAATCACGTCATTAACAAGCGAGAAAAGTCTTGCAAAAGCCACATAACGTAGCACCAATATGAGTAATTTCTTTAAAGAAATCACAAATGAAGCAGCCTAAGGAGAGCACCAAAGCAGCAGTTGTTGCCTTCTCTAAATGGTCCCTCTGTTCTTCTCCAAAGAGACTCAGATTTTGTTATCATGCAGTGGAAACATGATAACTCGTAAATAACTAACCATTTATATTATTACACGTATTAATTATGATTCAAAAATAAAATTAAATAATGCGGGTCAGTTTGGTTAACCGCACCCTAAAAATTTTGAGAACCGATTGCCAAACCGATTAAGGTTGGTACGGTTTGGTTTAGCCATCGAAAATAAAAATAAAAAATAAAAAAAATAAAAAAATAAAAAAAAACAAACCAAGCTTCGGGTGGGATTCATGCGGTTTAGTCGGTTTTTTTTTTTAAATGCCCAACCCTATGTTCTGCGTATAACCCAACATAATTTTTTCTCTTAATAATTAAGATCCCCATAAGCAAATTCATTAATTATACTTTACAAATTTTACATTTTCAAATTCTTAAAATATTCCTATTGCATGTTTGATGTACACAATTAATTCTATGTGGGTTCTTAGGTTCGATTCTCGCTAAAGGTACATTTAAACCCCATTATTACTAACTCATGGTGAGACTTAGCCCACTCTCCACCCCTTTAATGTAGATAATATCATTTATTCAAAAAAAAAATAACAATCTATCTTTTACCTTTTAGTTAGTCATAATTTTTTCATTTCTCCCCTCAACTCGGAGATAAAGAGTTATGTATTTCAATACAACCATACGTAATAATCGAGCCCTTACTCCTATATATACGTGTGTGTATGACAAGGTGATAAATCAACTTAAGCCTTTACCCAGTTCAGTAAAAATCATTTTGCCTCTAGCTTTCTAATGATAGTTGCAAAAATGGATTCTCTCCCTTATTCAAACTCTATCACTGCTGGCCTGTTCACAGTAATCATCGTGTTCTATTACTTATCTCGAAGATGGAGAGCTGCCAATCATAAGGGCAAATTATCACCACCAGAAGCCAAGGGTGGATGGCCTATATTTGGTCACCTTCATTTGTTCGGAGGCCCCACACCTCCTCACATAACTTTGGGAGCCATGGCGGACAAGTACGGACCCATTTTCACTATCCGCCTTGGCGTCCAACAGTCGTTGGTGATAAGCAGCAGTGAGATCGCAAAAGAATGCTACACAACCAATGACTTGAGCATACTCGGTCGCCCAAAGATGGTGGTTGCAGATCACGTTACCTACAACTATGCCATGTTTGCGTTCGCACCACCTGGACCCTATTGGCGAGAAATTCGCAAGATCGTTACCTTGGAGATGCTCTCAGTCCGGAAGGTTGAGCTGCTCAAGCACATTCGAGTGTCGGAAGTGGCTACTTTCTTAAAAGAATTGCACGAGCTTTGGAGTACAAAGAAAAAGGACGGCTCGAAAGATGGAGTGGTTGTAGAGCTAAAGGAAGTGTTTGCGGACTTGATGCTGAACGTTATTCTTACAATGGTGACCGGAAAGCGGTATTCGGTGGCTGCCACTGGGGATGAGAAGAAAGAAGCACGTAGGGTTCAGACTGCATTGAGGGAGTTCTTTGATTATCTGGGCATGTTTTTGGTGGGTGATGCGGTTCCTTATCTGCGGTGGTTGGATTGGGGTGGACATGAGAAGGCAATGAAGAAAAGTGCAACGGAAATGCACGCCATTATTGCAGAGTGGCTTGAAGAGCATAAGCAGAGGAGAGCAAAAGGTGATGCAAAAGGAGAAAAGGACTTAATAGATGCGTTGCTTTCTGTGCTTGATGGTGCAGACCTTGGCAGTTTCGATGCTGATACGATCACCAAAGCCACAAGCCTGGTACGTACACATAAAGATTTTATTTTTACTTTTCAATACTTATAAGCTAATTGCATGGTCTACAAAAAGAAAATGAAAACGTTAGACAATAATTTTTTTATTTTTTTTTCTAAACAAATTATGTCCAATTTTATATATGACTCATGTGATCTATTTGTCGGCTCACCAATGGGTGATGGTAGAGAGATTATCTTCTTAGACTGTATCTGTAGACCACATGATGTGGCGATGGTTAGATTCTTTCTTTAAATCTTTAATAATGAAATCCAACCATCAATCGTCACATTCTTTGATTTACAAGATGTGATTTAAAAAGATAATCACTCTAACATTTTCGTCGAATGTATAAATGTTAATCAAGCAAATATTCCTTGGGCAGAATATTATTGCAGGAGGTGGCGACACCACCATGGTGCCATTGATATGGGCAATATCATTATTGGTGAACAACCCTCAAGTTTTGAAAAAAGCTGTAAACGAACTGGACACCAAAATAGGCAAACAAAGAGTTGTGAGTGAGGAAGATATAAGCAACTTGGTCTACATCCAAGCTATTGTAAAGGAGACGTTACGTTTGTACCCAGTAGGACCATTATCAGGGCCGCGTTTATTCACCGAAGACTGCACCATTGCTGGCTACCATATCCGAAAGGGCACCCGGTTGATCCCGAACTTCTGGAAGATCCAAACTGACCCGAAAAATTGGCCTGAGCCATTCGAGTTCAAGCCAGAGAGATTTCTTACCACACACAAGGATGTTGATCTGAAGGGTCGGCATTTTCAGTTTCTTCCTTTTTCAAGTGGTAGAAGATCATGTCCTGGTTTGACATTTGGTCTTCAACTGGTGCAATTTACATTGGCTAGTTTTCTGCATGCGTTTGAAATCTCAAACCCGTCGAGTGCACCAATTGATATGACAGAGAGTTTTGGAATAACTAACGTTAAGGCAACTCCACTCAATGTTCTCATCAAACCTCGCTTATCTTCTGAACTTTATGGATAAAAGAAGAAAATACAGAATATTATGTGTACGATATGAATAAGAGATTTTCGTTGTTATAAGTTATGTATAATTATGATGTAAAAATGCCTCTCGCACGCACGTTAGTGCGTGCGGAGAGGCTAGTGTATAATTATGTGTCCATCTTTGTAATCGTAAAATCAATAAATCAACTGCCAATGTAAGATACAAAACCTAGCAATAATGAGTGTTTGAGAATGGGTATATTTAGCAATAAAAAAGTACCCCAAAAAAGCCTCTATTTACATTTTCAATTGGGCTATCTTTTGGGTCAGTTGCCTCCGGATTTTTTGTTTTTCAATTTGTTTGTAAAGAACCCACCCATTTGCCAGTACACAAACAGGACAAATTAAAATAGTCCATCTGCGATTATTATCAAAAAGCTAATTTTGATTAGGTTTTTCTTATTATTGATTGAAAAACCGAGAGATTTTCATTACATTAACTTGGGTCTAAACTGCTCTGAAGTGCAAAATTTGCATAGTAATGATATGTTTACTGCTTAAATCACTTTGCATATCAGTAATGTGATATTTCTAGCATTATTTGTAGGGCAGAAAATAAATCCAAGTAAACCGAATTCGATCCGAAAAATTTAAGCCCAACTTGAGAAAAGCCAAA
Source organism: Malus fusca (assembly GCA_035220775.1). NCBI lineage: Eukaryota > Viridiplantae > Streptophyta > Magnoliopsida > Rosales > Rosaceae > Malus > Malus fusca. The sequence goes on along the minus strand of CM069072.1, from coordinate 4,360,624 downwards.
CCTGAAAATTCCAAATTATTTGTTATCGAAACCAAACAATTCTTAAAACTTTGGTATAAAAATTTATATGTACTAAAGGCTAAAGCTTAGCAGATTAGCACTGTTCATCATGTGAGAGCGAGTATTGTTCACCAACCGTTAAAGGGGCGGAAATGCCCTCGATTTCTGCTTTGGTTCCCGTACTGTTTACACTTTGCTACAGGAAAAAGTCAGTTTTGTCCTTCTCGTCCTCGCGTCTGTCATCAGCAAGCAAATCAGGTTCATCTCTCGCTCTTTCTCTCTCTCACATTTTTTTTTTCAATTTGGGACGTGCTGTCTTCTCCTTTTCCATCTCCATCTCTGCGCAACTTGCCAAATCTCTCCTAGGAACCTTCCACCCTGTCGTTGTTTTATCCGCATCAGTGGCTTCTTTTTGGTTAGCAGAGGGACGACTATTCAAGGATTCACCAGATCCATTGGTAGTATTCACCCCAGCCCACAGAGGAAATGAAGGCACAAGTCCTTAAGCGCCTTGAAGCAAGTTTGGCACTCATCTCAGTCTACGCGTTTGCAAACCATTTGTGCTTCAGGTATATAATTTCAAGTTTTCCTTTTGATTTTCTATTAATGAGAGTTTTGATTTTTTGTGTGTTGTGAAGGTTTTGTGTTGGAAACTAAAATTACAAATTTTGTTTTGTTTGGATTTCAGGCAAGAATCACTCACCAAGACATTGCAGGGCACAAGTGTAATACCCTGAAAATTTTAAAATCTATGATTATGTGGAATTTTTTTTTTCGAAAAGTGAAATGACGAAAATGTTTCCCGTTAACTAAACATAATTATACGAGGATGTATTTTATCCTCATATATTTTATCAAATTTCTTGCATATTTGGATTGAGCTCGTAGGCGAAAACCGTTCATGAAACGGAGTTATAATGAAAGAGTTACTAACGTTTAAAGTTAGGGACATTTTTGTAATTTATGCTTGATCTGGATGGCACCAGATCTCTGAAGCCATTATCTGTGATGACACGTGGATGGCTGGTATGAAAAGGAGAGAAGAGAAATGATAAAAAGGAGGAATGGCACCGGCCAATGAGGGAGAAAGGAAAGGAGGGAAAGAAGGGAAGGGAGAATGAGAGAACCGGCCAACCCGGTTTCTCCACCTGACCCGCCAAATTGACCTGCTCATATCTCCCATACGAACACCATTTTGGGTGATCTTGGTGTCCATGGAAATCCTTTGACGAGCCCTACATCTCTGTAGTGTTAGATTTCCCAATTTCTTTCCCATTTTTCTAGTTCAAAGCCACAAAGTCCATGACTTTTCCGGCAACTTTAATCTTTTTCCGGTGGCTCTGGCGAGATTCACCATCGATGACCACCACCAAAAGACTCCTCTAAACCCCAGGAGCAAGGCCCAAGCCTTTGATGAGGTGACGAAGTTCGTTTTGGTGACAAATAGACAACTACCCAAATCAAGAGTTTCCGGTGGGTTCGAGTCAATTTGGAGCCCTTTCCGACCAAATTGGACTTGGCCATAAGTATAAAGTTTGCTCTATTCTTTGAGATCTTCATTTATATAAAATTTGAGAATTTTTGGAAATAGTTGAAATTTTCAGGTGAGTCGGGGTGGCCGACCGCCACCTACCGCGGCGCGTGGCCAAAGGGCCATCGATGCTATTTTTAGGCTAAATTGGATGCCTTGATTTCTATTTTGATATTCGTATGATGTAGGTTGATTGTTTTGATATTCGTATGACGTAGGTTGATTGTTTGAACCTAAATTCACTATGATACCTTACTTGATCAATTTATGAATCGGCGATCCGACCGTTGGATCGTCACCAAAATTTGAGACCTTATCGTACGTAATATTTGAGGACCTTAGGAACTTACGGATCAGAAATCCTACATAAGGATCTTCCCAAATTAGATTTGCAAGTTTGTAAAATAAAACGTTGACCGCCACTTGATTTCGTGATTGGCGGAGATTCGACTGTTGGATTGGAATGAAATTTTAGTATGTTGTTCTAGAAGGATAAGGTGAACTATGAATGGCTTGATCCCTTCATTTAGTGTATGTAGGCAGTCTAACCAAGATGTTAGATGCAGCCATAAATTAAACAAAATGATTATTTTTTTTAGTGTAGTTAGTTAGAATTATAATTAACCATTATTTTATTGTGGCCTACCTGTGTGTTTGGCTTCTAAATTAGAAATTTCGGGTTGTTACAACAAGGGTACAATTCGGACTAGGGATATGCAGGTATATATTGATTTGATTTCTGTTGTATTGGTTGAAGCTTGGTTAACAATACTAGAGTTGTTAAATTTGTCCACCATATACATTCACCAAATTATGTCTCAATATTGTTTGTTACTCAGTAATGGGGTTTCTTAAGGTAGACTATTATCAAGTTCAATTTTTCTAATTTTCTTTCTGCAAATTAGTTTTTGTTTTAGGAATTGCAGCTGCATTATTTTAAGTGATTGAAAAATGGATTTGGTGATTCTCTGTTTTTTTTTCTTTTAATATTTTTATTAATTGCCTTATACAACTTTTTTGTAGGTTTTTGTTGCTGTAATTTGTGTTGAATTGAAAAGGGTTCGAGGGTTGCTACTTCGAGCCATGAAGCACGCGGTATGAAGCCATTTGCTGCTACTTGGGTGCTTGGAGAAATCATTTTGGAGCAGATTCGTGAGATTAGTGGGTATTTTTCTTAACCCCTCTTTTTGTTTGATAAGTTGTGTGTTTATAAAATATGATAAAAGTGGCTGTAAGAATATTGATTTTTTGGGAATTTTTTGTCAATGTCGTTTGAATTAATTGCAGGGAATACTTTGCCTTTGGGTTTTATATTTCACCAATGTAAGTTTTTAATTTAGGCAAGTTGGTGATGTTAATTTATATCTTGGGTAAATCGTTCAATTCGTTATTTTTATTGTTTAAATTAGTTCATATGAATATTGATTTCGATTCGACATTGAATTATATCTTGGATAAGCAGTAGGTATATATTTTTCAAGAATACTAATTAATTACATACTACTGCTCACCGATTTGTTAAATTCATTCAAGTGTTTTTAATTTTTTAGTTAATTAAATTACAAATAAGTATTATGGCCTTCATTTGGTACCAATCAATCAAGAGAGATGAGTTGTTTGAATGTATCATTTGAGTTGTTTGAATGATTTTACTTGAATTAGAGTCTCCAACAAGGAGAAAGAGAAGGAAATGAATGGGAGCAAGGCAGAACATGGAGCAAATGAGCGCATGAGAATTTTATATTCAGTGGATTTGGGGAGAGGGTGGCCAATCATTTGAAAAAAAAAAACTCAGGTATATAGTTGTTCCTCTTCGAATTACATGAAATGGCTGCATATTTGTTACTTTTGTGTCAATTATTAGAAAGAATGCACTGGACATGGACATTCTTTTAGACATAATTGACAGGAACATTAAAATGGTTAATTATACTCTACTCTCAGTTATATTTTTCACCTCACAATGTTACTTTTCCTTCTTTTGCCATGGTAATTTAAAATGGTAGTGCATTATAGTAATAGTTATATATTTGATTTATCACTTGGAAATTTGGTAATTATTTGGGCAAACGATCGCGAGGTAAGACGAAAATGGGTTCAGTTATGTGTTCATTCAACAATTCCAATAATATTTTTCTTCTAACACTGTTAACTTACTGTGGTGCTTAAAAGATTGTTAAGCATGTAGTTTTCAGTGATCTCTGGTCCCTATATATGCACTTTATTTGTATATTAGTTTCACTTAGTTAAAGATTTTGAAAAACTCCATTTAATAAATCCAAAATGTGTATTCCTTTAAGGGCAGTTTAATAACCATTTGGTTTCTAGTTTTAAGATTGAAGTGATATTTCATTTTTAACGCTTTTAATTGATTCATGTTTATGTTTGGATCAGGAAAGAAACATTGCTAACGATGTACCTATGACGATGCAACGTTGATATGCTTCTGTGTCAATTTGTTCTGACTATTTACCATACTATATGCCGATTTTATTTTATAATTTTTGGTTTTTCTTTGATTAGTTGGGGATTTTCAATCAAATGATGAATCTTTAGTTTACTTGGGTAAGCATTTTTTCACATATAATTTGGCTGACCATTTTAACCGTCAAATCATGTTGTTTTAGTTCATGCTACTAATCATGCATTCGGTAGATTTATATATACAACAGCATTTAAATGCTAATCGATTACTAACATAATGCGGTCTTTACAGGAAAAGCAGTGGATTCTTAAGAGGGGGCTTCAATGTACAGAAGAATTACAAGGTCTTATTAGCTATTCATTATTTTATATAATAATTTAGACAAAATATCGATGAGAAATAATATATATACCAAATAAAAATCTCTAAAATCTCTTTGTTTTGTTTCTTCTCTGTTTATATTATAAGACTGTTTTAATTGCTTTGCTTTGTTTTTCTCAGTTTCTATTAGATGTTCTTTGCAGATATGAATAGTTATTTTATTTTATTTTTTTTGGTTTTTGAAACGAAGCAAGTGATTTTTAGTAAGTTTTTCCAGCTGTTGTAGATTCTGCCTTTTGTTGATGAGATCTAGGTTTTTAAGGATTTCTGGGTTTTTTTAGCTTTTGAGTGTTGGGGATTTATCGGTTTTTTGTTTGTTTTTATTTTTTTTATTTTTTTTATTTTTTTTTGAATTGTTGTTTGCTGCCCTTGGATTTTTGAGTTGTTAAAATTTATAATTCATCTGAATCGTTTTTAATAAATCAGTGTTATCACGTAAACCAGTTTACATAGTGAAACTTTATATTGGGTTTTTTTCAATGGTTGTTGAACCGTTTCTGTTTTAGCTCCTTGCTGAACTTGAGGTCGATTAACAACTGCATAACCAAAACCTTCTCTTTTGGGACATTTGGGGCTGATGTGCCCAAATTCACCATAAGTGTAACATTCGAGGCCAGCTTGCCTTTTGCTTGGTCTTCTACTGCCACTTGAACTTTCAGATTCTTTTCTCACCTTCGTTTTATCCTTGTTTCCTCCTGATGCACCAGCTGAGGCTTTCTTCTTCAAAAAGCTAAGATGGTCTTGCTCAAGTGCATAAGCAGCATCTACAATCTCCCTATAAGTCTTTGTTCCTTGACCCACAATATACCTTCTGATGCCATCTTTCAAGCCCAACATAAATTTTATTGCTTTCATATTTTCATCAGCTACTAGAGCCTAAGCATATTTACCCTACTTTGTATACTTAGAGACATATTCAGCCACTGTCATATTGCCTTGCTCCAGCTCAAAGAAATCTTTAATTCTTGTTTGTTTCAGAGCAACCGGAAAGTATCGATCATAGAAATGTTGCTCGAAATCATCCCAAGTCATTTCTTTATCTGTATTTTGATCACATACGGTATCCCACCATGAGTCAGCTTCACCTTCCATTACATGAGTAGCTAACTTAATTCGATTCTTAGCTGGCACTTTCAAAATATCAAGCTTCTTTTTTATGTTCTTGATACATGTCTTCGCCTTGTCAGAATCAGGTGTACCACACTTCATAGGCTTCAATTTCAGGAAACGATCGAGATAGGTAACTTCTCGCTCACTTTTTTTTTCTTCCTCATTTCGCTTGGGTAGATCGACATGATGCTTATCAGGGGCATTTTGTTGTGTGCGAGGGTTGTCTTCAAGTTGTGACGGCATCTTGTTAACAAAATCGATAACTGAAACAAAATGCATGTCTCAAGAAAATGTATATCGAAAGAAAACAAATGTTGCAATAATTTTGAAATACCAAATTTTTTTTTCTGGTTGCTTGTTATTTTAAAACATGTTATAAACCATGCTCTGATACCATTTTTTCTGTCACGACCCAAAAATGTAACATGACAGCGCCGCGAATCTTAAAAACGCATGAGAGTTGTATGCTCCATTCTTAGAACATGACAATTCTCCTGTATCTTTAAGATACGCAAGGCCTCTAAAATTAATATCAAAATAAATATCATAGTTCAAGTAAAAACCATAACATTCAAACCATTTCATAAGCAACCTTTTTACAACAAAAATCCCAAAAGTTTAGTTTACAAAAAGCCAAAGGAGTGATAGGTTTAGATAAATATATACAGAAGCAAAAGAGGCTATACACAGACAGTTTTCACTGAAACCAGAAAATCAATATTTACATTTCAAAAGCTGATTTTCTGACTCGAAGCTTTGAGGTTGACAAGCTACAGCCGCACACCTTAGTCCAACTCTTCCATTATTTCTAGCACCGCACTTGAAAATGTAAGGGTGAGCATCACATACAATCATTTGCACTCCTTCGGGAGGCACCCTAGCTAGGTTTGAAACTAAATATACCCTTGTACTATGTATAAAGGAAACAATTTGCACAACAAAATGCTTTGGCATGAGTTAAAATTTATTTCATGCTCATAATTAACTATAGTGGGATCCTTGCATTCTTTTGTCCTGACAACCAAACACGCAGCCAACTACCGTACCTAAAATAAAATTCTCAAGTAATATCAACACAAGGTAGGGTAGTGAGAGTGTCCACTTACAACCTATACCACATAGACACAAGTACCCTCCCCTTAGGTGCATGGTACAAGTCCGTTTGTATAGGACCCTCCAGAGGTTTAGGGGATCGAAGCCCAAGGTAGTCACACAGCCCCTTCACTCTCAAGTTGTCATTACAATATAGAATAATATAAATCACATGCTAGAAAAATCAAACTCCTTTTCGTAACATGTAGTTCTAACAACGACAAAAAATCCAATGCATAGCTTGCACACATCCATATTTACATATATAATACATACCGAAAACCACTAACCAGGGTGTGAATTCCCCTACCTGATATTCCAAGCTTCAGGTTCTAACTCTTTCCACATTTGTCTACTCTTATCACTTGATCTTGCTTAAGCAAACAAAGTGCCTAATCCGAAAAAGAACATGTCAATACACAGTTCACATCCACCAACATATATTAATACTTCTCAATTCAATCTGCACAGTGCATGTATATCCCCAAAATAACCAAATCCAATATTTATTCACATGAATCCCAGTTTAATTAACCTTCCATGAAATCCATTCAGAAGCCATATCTCAGATGCCATCTAACAACCAATGCACAATTGAATTCCATAACTCCAAATCAAGTAAAATTTTACCTCTATCTTCGTCAATAATATTGTTCGACCAGCCTTGAGACTTCCAAAACTCTCAATCAACCATATAGCACTTCAAACATGAATTTTCAAAGTTATTAACATGAAATCCCCAACTAAAATATAATTTCGAAGTTGCAAATAAGCTTTGAATTCTTACCTTCTTTCGTCGAGCTTGACGTTGTGATCATAGAGGTAAAAACGGATTACAATTTTGATGTCTAAAGATTAACCTATACATTTTTCTTTCTTCGACACCTAAAGAGAACCCATGGCTGTTTCTCTTCCTTTCTGCCCTTTTGGAAGCAGTGCACCGAAACACCTTAAGATGAAGGGATCATCTTATACACACGTGTTCTCCATTCCTTGTCTTTTTTTTTTTTACACACGACCCACTTTAACCCATCTAAACCTTCACAAGCTCCATATAACTATATATAACTATATATAACTATATATATTTTATGGGGTTTTACAGAGATTGTCCACTATCAATCAATTTGGTCATTCCGTGAAAAATTAAGTTACATAAGGATCAAAATGATAATTATACTATCAATTTAATAAACAATGGGCAAAAATGAAATTAAGGCTGCAACATTATATGAAAAATGTTAAGGAGATTTTTTTACAATGAAATTTTATATAAATCTCTATCACCTCACAATTTAACGTTATTTTTTGTGCGAATATTATAGAACATTATGCAAAAAATGATGGGTTAGAAAGTTCACACAAAGTCACACTTTTACGAGAATATCCTTAACATTTCTTATATTATATTGTACACAAACGAGAAAATATTATTGAATTGCGAGAAAGGCAGTGAACAGTGGGAATTTGGTGTCATGGTATCAACAAAAATATTAGGTCAAAACTGCCCCTCAACCAAAAAAATCCAAAACCAGCCCAATATAATATATCAAATAATGCAGGGGTAATTTGGTAATTTGATTATCATAAAATCTAATATAAATATAAGTGGGAAGAGAGAAAAGAATAAAAAAATAAAAAAATGAAAGGATGAGTGAAAGTTAATGGTGTCCGCGTGAAAGGGAAAGAAAAATATAATAAAAAATAAAAAATAAATCATGAATATTGTGTTCAAAACATCTTATAAGTCGCGCGTAACGTGCTATGATTTAAAAATGTCTTTTGCACGCGGTTGTTTAATGGCATTGTAGAAAGGAAGAATAGGACTATAGTCGAAATGGCTAAGTCTATGATGCATAAGAAGAACATGCCCTATACATTTAGTGGTGAAACAGTGAATACTACAGTGTACGTATTGAATAGGTGCCCTACTAAAGCATTGGACAAGAAGACTCCATTTGAAGTGTTCAATGGCAGAAAGCCATCTGTGAAGTATCTGAGAGTGTTTGGCTCAGTGTGCTACACCCACAGTCCTAAACAACTAAGACACAAGTTGGAGAAATCATGTAACAAAGGTGTTTTTGTGGGCTATGGTACTAGTGAGAAAGGGTACAAAGTTTACAATCTGTCAACCCAGAAGATAATCCTGTCAATAGATGTTATCTTTGATGAAGACTCAACATGGAATTGGGAAACAAGTGTAGAAGAGAAAGATAGTGTCTTTCTACAACTTGACTTCAACAATGGGCAAACAAGGCAGCCTATGGAAACCTCAATTCAAGAAGAAACCATAGAGAATGGTGACACACAAGGGTCTCCACAACAAGCAAGCATAAGTCCACAACCGAGTCAATCATAGATAACAACTCCAAGTTCAATTCCAGTGAGGTTGAAAAGCTTGGATAAGATATATGCTACATGTAACTACTGTGTAGTGGAACCAGAAACATATGAAGAAGCTGAGAAAGACAAAGCTTGGAAGAAAGCAATGAAGGAAGAGCTTAAAATGATTGAGAAGAATAACACTTAGGAACTTGTCAATCGACCAAGTGACAAACTTATGATTAAAGTGAAATGGGTGTACAAAGTCAAGCTCAACCTTGATGGTTATGTGCAGAAGAATAAGGCAAGATTGCTAGCAAAACGCTACTCACAAAAGCCTTGTGTAGACTTCAAAGAAACCTTTGCACCAGTAGCAAGGTTAAACACCATAAGGACTTGATAGCCCTAGCAGCCAAGAAGGGTTGGAAGCTGGATCAATTGGATGTTAAATCTGCATTTCTAAATGGAGGGGTAGAGGAGAAGGTGTTTGTGGAACAACCTCAAGGGTTCACAGGTCAAGAGTTTCCAGAGAAGGTGTACAAGCTAGGGAAAGCACTCTATGGCCTAAAGCAAGCCCTGATGGCTTGGTACAGTGAGATTGATTCTTATTTCACTAAGAAAGGATTTCATAAAAGTCCTAGTGAAGCTACACTCTACACCAAGACAAAAAGCAACAATAAGACACTCATTATCTCAATCTATGTGGATGATGTTGTCACACTGGAAATGATGCTGCAATGATTGAAGAATTCAAAGAAGAGATGACGAAGAGGTATGAAATGAATGACCTAGGCCTCTTGCGTCATTTTCTTGGCATTGGGGTAATTCAAAAAGCAAGTAGCATATTCATTCATCAAAGAAAGTATGCTGAAACTTTGCTTGAAAAGTTTGGATTGAAGGGATGCAAACCGGTCTTTACACCCCTATTGCAAATGAGAAGCCTAAGGATGGTGGAAGTGAACCTATGGATGCTAGTCTCTACAAAAGCATTGTTGGCAGTCTATTGTACCTAACTACAACAAGGGCGGATCTAATGTTCTCAGCAAGCCTACTTTCTAGGTTTATGCAGAATCCTAGCAAAATACACATGGGAATAGCTAAGAGGGTCCTAAGATATGTGCAAGGAACACTTGATTATGGGATCAAGTATGAGATGGGGAAGTCAACTATCCTAATTAGATTTTGTGACAGTGACTGGGGTGGCAGTGAAGATGATAGCAAAAGCACATCGAGCTATGCTTTCACCTTTGGTTCAGGTGTGTTTTCATGGGCCTTTGTGAAGCAACATAGTGTTACACTGTCTACAGCCGAGGCAGAGTATGTGAGTGCATCAGAAGCTACAGCTCAAGCTACTTGGCTAAGGTTTATACTCAAAGACTTTGGCGAATTGCAAGTTGAAGCCACACCACTTCTGCGTGACAACACCTCAGCAATTGCCATGGCAAAAAACCCAGTATTTCATCAAAGAACAAAGCACATCAAAAGAAGATATCATTTCATCAGAAAGGCATTGCAGGACAACACAATCAAGCTAATTTATTGCAGCACAGAAGATCATATCGTAGACATTTTCACAAAAGCATTACCGAATGAGAGATTTAATTACCTAAGGGGAGTGTTGGCTATACGTTTTTTAAATTTTGAAACTGTAAAAGAAATGGTAATAGTGTTTCATTTGTTTTACTTCGGTCTCATCACGGACCTTATTCACAGAAAATAAAAACTTGACACATTTGTTGCTTTTTAAAGTTCGGATAGATGGTATTCTCACTGACTGTAAAACTATCATCGTAGACTGCTTGCATTTGATTTGATATGTTTGGATCGAATTAGCAGAGTTATAATTTGAAATTTGTTAATAAGAACCATGTATTTTTTTGTATATGCTTCTTTCCGGACCTTATTCTCGTTTTTCTTGTATATTGTTGCAGACACACAACACAAGTTCAGTGGAATTGAAAGTGACTGGGGATACACAAATTTTATTCCTCTTACTGAGTTTTGGAACCCTAGTAAGGGTTATGTGGTGAATGATAGAGTCATTATTGAAACTGAGGTTACTGTACTTGAGGTTGGCTGCACAATATTCCCTCCAGCCATCATGAAGACTTCAAATCCCCAAGAGTTGGCCAAAAATTCTGAGGTATTACAATTTCAATATGTTCTAAAACTGAACCCTTGTATGAAACCCTCTTTTGGGGATAACCACCTACCTTTACATAGGAAACAATTCTCCCTAAGGCCGAGACAAATGAGACTGTTGGAAGCTAAACAGCTTCTAAAGTCGAGGGATCGAAGGCAACAAGGAGCTCCCAAGCATGGCTGTTGTCTGCATTGAAGAAATAAAGAAGAAGAAAGAGGGTTTAGCCTCCAATGACTAGTTTTTTTATTTAAATGTATGTGTGAGTGACAAGTGTACACTCCAGATTAGATCACTTAAACCCAATGAAGGGTTAGGATTTAATCTAGGGTAGTAAGGTTGAAATGATTGTTTAAAGTTTCTTATCACCCACTCTCTTAAACAAGTATGGGTCTTGGCAATGCACCATACCCAACAACATTTCCCCTACTTAATGAAATTATGGCTGCTGCATTCTTCACAGCCTTTGAAGCTGTCAATCACATATCCATGTTCTCTCCATTCTCTGCCATTCTAACCCTAAGAAACTAATTATAACACTTAATCAAAAACACCTAAAACAAGCAAACTTCAACAGAGACCACAGCATTAACTATTTCTTCGCCAACCTCTCAATCCCAGGCAGAGCCTACTCCACCCAAAGAGGTAATAATTAAGAATCCCAAATCCATATAAAGTTTAATTTTTGTTCTGATCTTTGGATTGCGATGCACGCTGCCCAAGTTAGCTTAGATCCAAAACATCTGATTTTGGAAATGAGACAGTTGGCATGGAAATTATAAAGCAAATGGAAGACCTTAAAGGCCCTTCTTTGAAAGATAACTTGACACTGGGGAGACTCTTTGCTGCTGAATAACTACTTTAGTCCACTTCTACCAGTGAACCATCAGCTGAGGCTTTGACTGCCTTAGACACTCTGAGCTTCTACGCAAGGAGTAGCCTAGTCGCTCTCTGCGAAGGTAGGGCTTATGAAAAGTTCACTTCAGCATTGAAACTTCTTACTGAACAAGGAATGATCCCATCAACGATCACTTCCGTGCTCAAGGATATTCTTGAGTCTTTGGATCATGAACAATAGAACTTTTACGGGATAATTTCTTGTATTGCTTCTTTTGAAATATATACATGTACAATCATTGTTCAACAAGGAAACAAATAATAAAGCTTATAAACAAACCTACCTAATAAAGGACTCCTAGTATTTACATTCATTTTTTTCCTAATATTGACTCACGACTAACACTCCCCCTCAAGTTGGTGCATAGATATCATACATGCCCAACTTGACAAGTGAGTCATTAAACTTTCGACTACAAACCGCATGAGTTAGAACATCTGCAAGTTGTTCCTCCGAATTCACAAATGGTATTAACACAATCTTCCTCTCAAGTTTCTCTTTAATAAAATGTCGATCAACTTCCACATGTTTTGTCCTATCAAGCTGTACCGGATTATCAGCTATATCTCTCACTGATTTATTATCACAATATAGTCTCATGGTCTCCTTTGGCTTGAACCCAAGCCCCTCAAGAAGTTTTTAAAGCCAGATAATCTTGCAAATGCCGTGAGCCATCCCTCTATACTCGGCCTCAGCTGAGGATCTCGATACCACCTTCTGTTTTTTACTTCACCATGTAACCAAATTTCCTCCTACAAAAGTAAAATATCCCGAAGTAGACCGTCTGTCACTCACACTTCCTGCCCAATCAGCATCTGTGAACCGCAACCCTCAAATGTTCATGCTTTCGATATAAAATTCCTTTTCCAGGTGCAAACTTCAAATATGCTAAGATACGCATAACAGCAGCCATATGATCTACACTCGGTGAATGCATAAATTGACTCACTACAATCACTGCATAGGCAATATTTGGTCGTGTATGAGCCAAATAAATTAGTCTCCCTACAAGTCTCTGATATCTCCCTTTATCAACTGATTTCTGATTCGGATCCAAACATAGATGATGTTTTTCAACAATAGAAGTATCTACTGGCTTACATCCCAGCATACCAGTTTCTTTTAACAAATCCAAAACATACTTATGTTGTGACAAGAAAATACCTTTCGAAGATCGAGCAACTTCAACTCCAAGAAAATACTTCAAATCCCCTAGGTTATTCATTTCAAACTCAGCCGCAAGATTACTCTGTACCTTGGAAATCTCATCAAAATCATCTCCAGTGATAATCATGTCATCTACATAGATGATTAAGGCTGTCACTTTTCCCTGTCTTCGTTTAACGAACAATGTATGATCAAAATGACTCTGATAATACCCAATCTTTTTCATAACTTGAGTAAACATATCAAACCATGCACGAGGTGATTGCTTAAGTCCATAAAGAGACTTACGCAACCGACAAACTCCGGTATTTCTACCAGCATTGTACCCATGAGGAAAATCCATATATACTTCTTCCTCCAAGTTCCCATGGAGGAAAGCATTTTTCACATCAAACTGTTTTAATGGCCAGTCCATATTAGCAGCTAAAGATATCAAAACATGTACCGTATTCATCTTGGTCACCGGAGAGAACGTTTCTTGATAATCTACACCATATGTTTGGGTGTATCCTTTAGCTACCAACCTTGCTTTTTACCTGTCTATTGATCCATCTGCTTTCTATTTGAAAGTAAACACCCATCGACATCCAACTGTTTTTTTTTAAAGACGTCACCTCCTAGGTATTATTCTTCTGTAATGCCCACATTTCCTCATCCATTGCTTTTGCCCACTTTGGATCTGTTAGAGCCTCCTCCACACGGGTTGGTACTCGAATAGACTTCGTATTGTCCACCAAGGTCTTGCGCTCTGGTGCAAGACCATTGCACGAGACATAGTTAGCTATTAGATACTTCACTTTACCTTCCGGAGAAAACTCGTCAGGTGGCACACCTCGATTTTGTCTCGGTGGCAACTTATATATATTTACATCATTACTTGCATTAGTTACATAATCATCCATAATACTTACCTCAGTTATATCCAGATGAGATTCATTAGGCAGCATTGTATAGCTAGAGAGATAGGGGGTACATCAGCAGAATCAGCAAGTTGTTGCCGTGACTCTATACTGCTCTTGGCAAGTTATTGCCGTGACTCCATACTGCCTTCGGCAAGTGACTGCCGTGGTTGTTCTGATGGTACTGCAATGAGCTCATTCCTATCATGTACAACACTAGTGATCTCTGCTATAGTATCATTCTCTTAAGTCCTATTATGCACGGCAGGTGTGATCTCTACCATAGTGTTTCTCTCTAGATCCAACCATTCCAGATCACCACTAGTGCTCTCCCCCTGGTGATCTGAAGATGAAGATACGGGAGCATAAAACAACTCCGACTCAGAAAAAGTCACATCCATGGTAACATACAAATGGCGAGTCTTAGGGTGATAACATTTATACCCTTTTTGGTGAGAGAAGAAACCAACAAACACACATCGGAGAGCACATAGATCCAACTTAGTACGATGAATCTTTTGAATATGCACATACGCCACTCACCCAAATACCCGAGGGGTGAGAGTATTGGTAGACACCACTGGAACATGTTGAGTGAGAACTTGAAGAGGAGTTTGAAAATCAACCACCCGAGAGGGCATACGATTAATCATGTAGACGGCATAAGTGATAGCTTCAGGCCAAAATACCTTAGGAACATATGCTCCTAGAAGTAGAGCACTCGCCGTTTCAAAGATATGGCGATTTTTCCTTTCAGCCACCCCATTTTGCTGTGGAGTATGGGGACAGGTTGTTTCATGGAAAATGCCTTGATCACATAGAAACTTCAACAACTCAAGATTAATATACTCACCACCATTATCAGAACGGAGAACTTTAATCACATACGAGTATTGTGTCCGAATCATCTAAGAAAAAGATCGAAATACCATACCAACATCACTTTTATTTTTTAACACATATAGCCACGTTATACGAGTGCAATCATCAACAAACGTCACAAACCACTTAATCCTAGAAGAAGTAACAACAGGAGAAGGTCCCCAAACATCAAAGTGCACAAGTTCAAATGGTAAAGCTCTTTTATTCATACTAAGAGAAAACGAAGCACGATGGCTTTTAGCAAGAATACATACTTCACAATGTAAGTCTGATTCATTTATTCCACTAAATAGACTAGGTAACATATGTCGTAAATACCCAAAAGATGCATGCCCTAACCGACGATGCAACAACCACACTTCTTGTAAATTACTAGACCGGGATGCTCGAACGGCATTAGCTCTGCCAGGAACGACGTCATCCACATAGTACAACCCCCCTCTCTTAGTGTCACGCCCAATTATCTCCATGGTCTGAATATCCTGAAGTAGACAAAAGGATGGATACATTAGAACAACACAATCCAATTGTTCAATAACCTATGGTATGGATAACAAATGATGGGTTAAAGAAGGAACAAGAAAGCAATGATGTAAGGGGAGTGATGGGGTGAGATGCACAGTGCCTGCACCACACACGGGTGCCAAAGTACCATTGGCAGTTGTTATGTTTTTTCTGTGAAATGTAGTCATGTATTGAAACATATTTTTATCATATGTCATATGATCCGTTGCCCTAGAGTCCAGAATCCAACCTGTATGGTGCTGAGTTTCGAAGGCTAAGAGAACACGTCCCAAGGTACCTGTGTCGGAAGACGAGTCACCCCGAGTACGAGTCAACAGATTTTGACTAGAGTCACTAGGGTTAGGCACAGATTCCTGGACTGTTGGTGTAGCCGCAGCAAGGGAGGCACGACTTCCACTGGACCCTACTGCTCCACACTCCTTAACACACAATTTTTCTTCAATTCTGGAAACCAATTAGGCACCTCATGCTTAGCAAAGCACTTATCCTCAGTATGATGGGTTTGTCCATAGAAAGTACACTTCAAATCATCTTTATTTTCTCGGTTGAAAGGACGAGAATTTAAAGATTGAATAGAAGAATTACTAGGACGAGGACCACCAGCTGGCTGGGAGATCATGGCCATGGACGGCAACCCTCTTTGATTGTTACTTCCACCCATCATAGTAGCATGTCATTGAGCATCACGCCGAACAACAAAAAACACCTCATCAACAGATGGTAAGGGCTGAGTACGTAAAATATCACTATGCACTTTATCAAATACATCATCCAAACTTGCCAAAAAAGCATACACACGATCAATTTGAATTTCTTCTCGAAGTGTCTTGAGATCCACATCACATTCCATCTTGATTGGTCTCCGTTAATTTAGCTCCTGCTAAACGGACTTGAGATCAGCATAATAGACACCAATTGGCCGACCATCTTGACGAAGACTGAAAGATTTAACCTTCAATTCATAAATCTGAGAAATATCTGAACCATCATAATAGGTCTGAGCCACCTTTTCCCAAACTTCTTTAGCAGTACGCAGGTGAATAAAAAATCCCATGATAGCAGGTTCCATGGAATTGATCAACTACCCTTTTACTATTGCATTCCCTGTCTCCTACGTCTCATACTCAGCATTATCCTCAGCAGGCTCCTTGGTACTCCCAGTCACAAAGCCCTTCCTACCACGTCCAACAATGTGCATCTCTAAAACCTTGGACCAAAGAGGATAATTCGATCCATTTAGTTTCATGGTGTTTAGTACAGCAGATGCATCATTCTGAATAACAACAAGATTCACTACTGTATTAGAGGTACGAGCACTGTCCTCCAATTTCAAAATACCACTGCCTTCTGCAACTGCCATATTCCCTTACACAAATCTACACATCGACACGGTACTTGCACGCTGAAACAGTGACCCACCACACTGCACACTGCTACACACACGGCAATACTCTACACACCCAGCCAAACTGAAGTCTGCAAGAAGAATTGCAAAACCAGTCAACCGAGTGCCGCGGAAGGAAAAAAAAACTAGGGTTACGGCAATACAAGGCTCTTGATACCAAATAGAACTTTTACGGGATAATTTCTTGTATTGCTTCTTTTGAAATATATACATGTACAATCATTGTTCAACAAGGAAACAAATAATAAAGCTTATAAACAAACCTACCTAATAAAGGACTCCTAGTATTTACATTCCCTTTTTTCCTAATATTGACTCACGACTAACATGAACTGCCGATGCATGCAGCTGCTGAAAAAGAACTTGCCCAAGGTGACAAAGAGTTTGCGGGCCAACACAAAGATTTCAAAGCTCAAATGGAACTGGCCATGAAGAAATGCCAAGAGAGTAAGGACATTGTTACCAGTTATGACGCCAAGGTAACTCAGAGACTGAACTGGCCGGAGTCAAGGCAAAACGAGTGGAGGCAATGGAGAATCGAAGAACTTTAGTTGATGAAATGGAGCCGCATATGCAGAGCTTTGCCAATAACTCTTCTAAATCGGAAAGCTTCATTGTCATGAAGGCCAAGCTGACAGTACAAAAAGGTGCCTCTCTTGGATCATGGATCGTTGTGAAGGATGTACTGAAAAATTACCTTAAGTTAGAATAAACATTTGTGGTGCAAGAAGATGAAGCTGCCCTAGGTTCTAAAAGTTACTCAGCTCTTTAAGTTTTACGCTTCTACCTCTCCTTATTGCGTTTACTCGCGCACGATTGTTATTTTTGTTGGTTAATGGCACTTGTTTTGGCAACGTCCGCTTGTATCGTTTTCAGTTTATGTTTCTTGATTTTTTAGCATCACAGGGTTTCATATTTTTTTTTTTTTTGGCAGTATGTCAGATTACTTGAACATGGTTGAATGGATCACAAATGGGTTAACATGGCATGTATGTGATAGTCAGTTACGTGATAGCGTGATCCTTGTATTAAAAAATTAGACTTTTGGCTAAAATAAACTAATCAAATCTCAGTTACTAAACTGATTAAATTCAAATATCGACATATGTTCTATATAGCGGCTGTGTTGTCTAGCAAGTTAACAGCTAATTTGGTATCCTTTTTCTTTCTCTAGTTTTCTCTCTTATGTTTTGTATTTAAAAATAAATAAAAGGATAAATGAAAGAAAATGTCTAAACAAACTACAAAAACACATCAAAATCTATATGCAAAGTCCACTAAAATCCTCAAAAGTTCATATAAAAACTGTAGGATTTTTCAAATTTTATCAAATCTATCACTTTAGGAAATCCTTTAAAATCCTTCTAATCAAAATAACCCACAAATTAAAATAAATTACTAAATAAATTCGCCAAGCGAAAAATGAAATTGTAGCAGTCTAACGGGGCCGGGTATGAGTAATACCATCAAAGCAGGTCGGGTAAGGAATCCGTAACGTAAACCGACTCGACTGGCATTTCTTTGCTCGATTAGATCTTCTGATGGAAGCGGATGAACGAATGCTTGCACCTCACTCGGATTTGGTCGGAGGCTCTCTGCCAATTGAAGGTTTAAAATTTCATCAATTTTACGATTTTTCACACTTTTGCTATTTAAAAATGCATAATTCATCTAAAAAGATTTGATTTTTGTGTTAGTTTGGTGCAATAATTTTTTATTGGACACATTTGATAACCATTTCATTTTCTTATTTGATTTCAATTTTTATAAAGTCAAATATATGTTGATTTTCTTGTATCACATGAAAAGTAAAAATAAAAAATAAAAGTAAAATAGTTATTAAACGAATCTTAATTAATTGAATTATATTTTTTTAAATGAAAATAAAAAACGAAATGATGATCTAATTTTCCTTTGCAATTTTTTATTTTTTAAATTTATGGTGTTTGTGTGTGTTGTTAGCAGCGGAAATGGAGGATATGGATCCTCCACCCGTACATTTCACTTGGAAACTTTTCAACTTTACTAGCCTGACCGCAGAGAAGATCTACTCTCCTATCTTCACTGCTGGTGATTATAAATGGTAAATTTCCCCTTTCCAAAAGTTGGTGTATGTGCCTTCATTTTGGTTAGGGGTCTTTTAGTGTATTGCGCCGGTATTTTTTTTCTATTTAGGGCGAAAATCTATATGCGCGCTAAGTTGGTGAGATCTTTTGTTATCATCCGTTACGTACAATCATTATGTGATGAGAATGATGGGCACATGATTGTATATAATGAGTGATATGGCAGATTTTCTCATTAAGTTGGCTTATTTTATATTTTACTGGTGGAATATTGATTGTTTTTTAATGTTTGAACAAGCGGATACAAATGTTTCCAAGGGGAAACAATGTGAAGGGGTTGTTCCTGTTTTTGGATGTGGCGTATTCTGAGACATTGCCACACAAGTGGTGTAAATGTGCGGCGTTCAGCTTGACTGTAGTTAATCAAATCGATAGCACATACTCAATAGAAAAAGGTATATTTCATTTTTATCATCCTTATTTCCTTTTGGCATTTTGAATTTGTGTTCTCGCTTCGTTTATTTACACAATCACCCCTCGAGGTTTTTCATGTTTTCATTTGAAAGCATGAACTTCTGAATTTATCCCTTAAAAACCAAACAAAAATGGAACATAGAACTTCCACCCCTCTCTATAACACCTTCACATTTGGGAAGCATGATGGCTTGGCCATCTATCCAATGGTGGTACCAAATTGGAAGGGAAAACTAAGAAAATTCTTGGGTCAAATAGGGTTACCGTTTTTCTGTACAAAGGTTAGTATGCATTTGAATGAATGCTTAATTACCTTGTTGTTGTTGAATTGTAATCTTGTCTTGGCCCAAAGATAATGGATCCAGCCCCTGCACAAAGAAAGATCCATGCACATGCTAGAGAATTATAGCAAAGTTCAAGTTGGTGGAAGAGTCTAGAATAATGGTGAGGATTCCACCAACATACAAGATTAGTGTAGATAATTCTAGCTTAGGAAGGTAGTGGAATTATCTAGATATCTCTAGCATGATTCTTCCATGCTTCTCCAAGGTTCCATCCATGCCTATAAAAGGAGAAGGCATCCACACCATTTGTAATAACCAAGAGAGCAAGTAGTGAGAAGTGAGAAGAAGCAACAAAGCTTCTAAGAGTGTTTGAGTCTTTCCTCTTGTACTAAGTTTGTGAGTGAATAAAAATCTTGTGTAATACTTTGAGTATTCTTTCTTTCTCTTACCTATCAATTCCGCTGCATTACATTCTTCTTTGTGAGATAAACATCTCCAAAGTAGTGAAGTCTTTTTAAGCATCAACAAAGTGGTATCAGAGCTATGGCTAGCAACGCTATGGCATCCTTCCAAGTTCTAGTGCTCGACAACAACAACTTCGATAATTGGAGTATCAAAATGAAGGCCTTTTTGGGAGCACACGATGTATGGGAAGTCGTGGAGAAAGGCTACACTGAGCCAGAAGATGAAGCTACTATGTCCTAACCCCAGAATGAGAGTTTGAAAGATTCAAGAAAGAGAGACTAGAAGGCTCTCTACCTCATCTACCAAGCATTAGATGACAATGACTTTGAGAAGATCTCGAGTACAACCTCCGCCAAGCAAGCATGGGAGAAGCTTCAAACCTTACAAAGGAGTCGAACAAGTGAGAAAGGTTCGTCTTCAAGTATTAAGAGGTGAGTTCGAATCTCTACAAATGAAAGGGTCTGAATCAATCTCTAATTATTTCTCAAGAGTCTTAGCTGTTTCTAATCAATTAAAAAGAAACGGAGAAAAGTTAGAAGATCTTAGAATTATGGAGAAGATACTACGCTCATTGAACCCCAAGTTCGAGCACATTGTCGTGACGATTGAAGAAACTAAAAACTTGGAAGAAATTAGTATAGAGCAATTAATGGGTTGGCTACAAGCATATGAAAAGAAACATAAGAAAAGGCAAGGGAATGATAAGCAGCTCCTTAAGACGCATGTCCAGCCAAAGAAGAAAGAAAAAAGCTTCAACAATGAGAGAAGCCAGTACAGAAGAAGTCATGGTCAAGGTCGCAGACGTGGACATGGACGTGGACGTCGTTGGAACTTCAACAACCATAGTAACTATGAAATAAGAGAAAGCTCAACAAAAGGTCGTGGAAGAGGACGCTCAAACTTGAGGTATAAAAAATCTCAAGTTCAATGTTACAACTGTCAAAAGTTTGGGCATTATGCTTGGGAATGTAGAGCTCCAAATAGCAGACTTGATGATAGGGTCAATTATGTGAAAGAAAAGAAAGAACAGAATGGCGTTATGCTACTAGCATGCAAGAACAATGATGAAGACCAAGACTATACATGGTACCTTGACACCGGCGCTAGCAACCACATGTGTAGAAGAATAAGCATGTTCGTAGAGCTCAATGAATCAGTGAGTGGCAACGTTTCTTTTGGAGACAAATCCAAAATACCCATCAAAGGAAAAGGTAACATCCTAATTCCCCTGAAAAATGACGGTCACCAATTAATTTCAAATGTCTACTATGTGCCCAATATGAAAAGCAACATTTTAAGCTTGGGTCAACTCTTAGAAAAAGGTTATGATATTCACATGAAAAATTATAGCCTTTTTCTTAGAGATGACAAAGGAAGATTAATTGCCAAGGTGAAAATGTCAAAGAATAGGATGTTTCCTATGAATATTCAAAATGATGTTGCAAAGTGCCTCAAAACATGTTACAAAGACACATCCTGACTTTGGCATCTTCGTTTTGGGCATCTTAACTTTGGGGGGACTAGAGTTATTATCCAAGAAGGAGATGGTGAGAGGCTTACCGTGCATCAGCCACCCTAATCAAGTTTGCGAATGATGTTTACTTGGGAAATAGTTCAGGAAAAGCTTTCCAAATGAGTCGACCACAATAGCCCAGAAGCCACTCGAGCTCATTCACACCGATGTGTGCGATCCAATAAAACCGCTCTTTGGGTAAAAATAACTATTTCCTTCTCTTCATTGATGATTTTTCAAGGAAAACCTGGGTATATTCTTGAAGCAGAAATCAAAAGTCTTTGGAGCATTTAAGAAATTCAAAGCTGCTGTAAAGAAAGAAAGTGGTTGCAAGATCAAAGCCATGAGATCTGATTGAGGAGGAGAATTCACTTCGAAAGAATTTCAAGAATTATGTGAAGCCAATGGAATTCGTCGACCTTTGACAGTTCCAAGATCCCCTCAATAAAATGGTGTGGCGGAAAGAAAAAATCGAACTATCATCGACATGGCTCAAAGTATGCTCAAAAGTAAGAGGTTGCCTAAGGAGTTGTGGGCAGAAGCGGTAGCATGTGCTGTCTACCCATCAAATCGATCTCCAACAAGAAGTGTGTGGGGAAAGACTCCACAAGAAGCATGGAGTGGAAGAAAGCCAGGTATCTCCCATCTAAGAGTTTTTGGAAGCATAGCCCATGTACATGTACCAGATGAGAGGAGAATCAAACTCGACTCAAATTCAAAAGGCTATAAGCTGTATAATCCAAACAATGGGAAGACGATGATCAGTCGAGATGTGACGTTCGATGAAGAAGGAAAATGGGATTTTGGCTCTCATGCAGGTGATCTTCATTTCTTTCCTCAGTTTGAAGAAGAGAATACAAGGGATGATGGAGCAAGCAATAGAGATTCAACAAGAATCCATTACTCCACCTGCTTCACCAACATCAACCAATGATGGCAATTCACCAGCATCAACATCGTCAAGTGGGAGCCTAAATGAAAGAGAAGTACTACGCACAAGAAGTCTATGAGATCTCTATGAGGTAGCTGAAAGACTCGATAATCCTACATTTTTCTGTCTTTTTGCTGATTGTGAACGAGTTGACTTCCAAGAAGCAATGCAAGATACTAAGTGGAGGAAATCAATGGATGAAAAAATTGAAGCAATCCAGAAGAACGATACATGGGAACTCGTTATTCTTCCGAAATGACACAAAGCCATCGGAGTCAAGTGGGTGTATAAGACAAAGAAGAATGCCAATTGAGAGGTCGAAAGATACAAGGCGAGAGTAGTGGCGAAGGTCTATAGTCAAAGAGCCGGAATCGACTATGATGAGGTATTTGCACCTGTAGCTCAGTTGGAAACTATACGATTACTAATTTCTTTGGCAGCTCAAAACTACTGGAAGATTCAACAAAAGGATGTGAAGTTCGCTTTCCTAAATGGAGTCCTTGAAGAAGAAGTCTACATTCAACAACCATCAGGCTATGAAATCAAAGGGCATGAAGATAAAGTTCTGAAGCTGAAGAAAGCCCTCTATGGGTTAAAACAAGCGCCACGAGCATGGAATAGTCACATCGACAAGTACTTTTAGGAGAACAACTTCATCAAGTGCCCTCATGAACATGCTCTCTACGTCAAAGTCAGGGATGGAGATATTCTAATTGTGTGCTTATATGTGGATGATCTAATCTTCACCAGAAGTAATCCAAGCATGTTTGAAAAGTTCAAGAATGATGACCAAAAAATTCGAGATAACCGACATCGGGCTAATGGCATACTACCTAGGCATTGAAGTCAAGCAGAACGAAGAAGGCATTTTCATCTCCCAAGAAAGCTACACAAAGGAGATATTGAAAAAGTTCAAAATGGACGACTACAAGCTCATAAGCACTCCAGTGTAGTGCAGAGTTAAACTAACCAAGCATGACAAAGGAGAAAGCGTAGATCCAACATTTTTCAAAAGTCTAGTTGGAAGCTTGAGCTACTTGACTTGCACAAGACCAGATATTCTCTATGCCGTCAGATTAGTCAGTCGCTACATGGAGAATCCCACAACTACACATTTGAAGACCGCCAAAAGAATTCTTCGATATCTTAAAGGTACTGTTAACTTTGGCTTGTTTTATTCAAGTTCTGATAACTACAAACTTGCTGGATATAGTGACAGTGATTGGGCAGGAGATTCCGACGATAGAAAAAGCACTACTGGATTTGTGTACTTCATGGGAAACACTGCATTCACATGGATATCGAAGAAGCAACCACTTGTCACTCTCTCTACCTGCGAAGTTGAATACGAAGCTGTTACCTCATGTGTCTGTCATGCAATCTGGCTGAGAAACTTGTTGAAAGAATTAAGCATGCCATAAGAAGAGCCAACAAAGATCTATGTCGACAACAAGTCTGCAATAGCTCCAGCAAAGAATCCAGTATTCCATGACAGGAGCAAACACATAGATACCCGCTATCATTACATAAGAGAGTGTATTGCAAGAAAGGATGTGCAAGTGCAATACGTGAAGTTACAAGACCAAGTCGCCGACATATTCACCAAACCACTCAGGCAAGAAGACTTTGTCAGATTGAGGAACACAATTGGTCTCACAAGACAAGATTAAGGGGGGATGTTGAATTGTAATCTTGTCTTGGCCCAAAGATAATGGATCCAGCCCATGCACAAAGAAAGATCCATGCACGTGCTAGAGAATTCTAGCAAAGTTCAAGCTGGTGGAAGAGTCTAGAAGAATGGTGAGGATTCTACCAACATACAAGATTAGTGTAGATAATTTCAGCTTAGGAAGGTAGTGGAATTATCTAGATATCTCTAGCATGATGCTTCCATGCTTCTCCAAGGTTCCATCCATGCCTATAAAAGGAGAAGGCATCCACACCATTTGTAATAACCAAGAGAGCAAGTAGTGAGAAGTGAGAAGAAGCAACAAAGCTTCTAAGAGTGTTTGAGTGATTCCTCTTGTACTAAGTTTGTGAGTGAATTAAAATCTTGTGTAATACTTTGAGTATTTTTTCTTTCTCTTGCCTATCAATTCCGCTGCATTACATTCTTCTTTGTGAGATAAACATCTCCAAAGTAATAAAGTCTTTTTAAGCCCCAGCAGCAGTTACTAGCATGTGTTCTAGATTGGAATTTGAATGGTCCATGCTATTGTTTCGATTGTACACTTATGAGGAAAACATTGAGGCAACATGGAAAAGTTAAAGAACCTTACTCACGCAACAGAACTATAATCTGAAATGTGTTTAATCTAATCAGAAGGATCTTAATTTTTGTGTGCTTCTTACCCGTTATTCATTCTTTGTATGATGCTGCAGGAACAAAACACATGTTCAATGCAAGAGAGAGTGAGTGGGGATATTTATTTTTCATGCCTCTTGATGAGCTTTATGAGCCTAGCATGGGCTATCTGGTGAATGATACAGTCGTGATTGAAGCTGAGGTTGTTTTTTCTGCTATTAATATCAAGTATTGCACACTTTTGAGCACTTTTTCATGGGTATTTCAAACATATAGACCCCTAGACTACTTGAGATAAGAATTTCATTGACTACAGCTTGTCTCCGAGGAAGTAGAAGATATGTCCCACGAGCTTCGGTCAATTGAATTTTTGCAGTCTCTTGGGGTCATTAAATAGCAAAGTTACCGTTCACAAAGTGCTCAAATGCGCTATAGATTATATGTTTGACTAAATGTTAAACAAAAATCAATGGAGGTGGTACATGCACGCTAAAACATGAGTCTGTGTTGTAACTTGACAAGATTTTTTTCTTGGGCGGTATGTGCGTGCACCCCAACCCCCTAAATAAATGTTGTGTATGTGCAATTTTTTTCTTTAATATTAAATCAAGTATAACTATTGCATTCAAGTGTCCAGCTAATAAACTGAACTGCCATTTCTTGTTTCACTTCAGATACAGTTGAATAACGAACAAAAAGAGGAAGAGGAAAGAAGAGAAAAGGTTTTAGAAAACCTTTATACTCTTGTTAAGGTAAAAGCTTCCTGTCTATCCGCGTTTTTAGTATTTCTATTCAAAAGTGCTAGTACATGCACTACGTATACATCAAATTCATGGAAGAAGAACTTTGTTTATATGGTTAGGTTGCTCGAGATGAGGACCTGGCAGAACAGATTGGAAGGGATTTCCATTTTGACCTTGTAGACCATGACAAAGTCCAAGGTTTCTTCATTCCGAAGAAGCATCCCTTTTTTGTTTTCAAGGTACAGTAGTACAAACTCACTTTTGTGCTTTCATTTCTTGTTTTTCCTTTTTCCCTGGTGACGATAAGCGCAACTGATTTCTACTTTCAAAATGGTTCACAGGAGGCGGTGGCTAAAGAGTTTGGTATTCCAGTGCAATTTCAGCGCTTCTGGTTTTGGACTACTAGACAAAACTTCACATATCGCCTCCATCGACCAATGACACCTGAGGAAGAATCACAAACAGTATTTAATTACACTTCATACTCACTGCTCCTACCCTATCTGATTTATCCCTGGATTTGTTGCTTGTTCCTTTGTTAATTCATGATTCTCGTTGTGTCTGACTTTCTATTTCCCCCCACCTGGTTTTAACAGTGAGTCTTGTTTGTTGTAATTTCATGCAACGATTCTTCATTTCAGTATTAATTAGTTGTCAATGGGACTCTCCCCCTCTCTCTGTCTCCCTAGATTTTAAATGATTAATAGTGTTTTATGATGTCCACTTGTGCTTCGTAGGTTGGACAACTGGTAAATGTACCGCGTGAATTTCATCTGCAGTTAGGGGACTATTCAGAGCTAAGATTGTTTTTGGAAGCAGATTTTAGGCTGGTAACCTTTTCTTGCTTTATTATTTTCAGCCATGGTTTTTGGCTTATTGCAGTTATAATTACATGAAATAGATCTTTCTTATTATTCCACTGCATCTATACATTGCTCCAGGATCTACGTCCTATTCCTTTGCCTGACAAGACCAACGAAGATATCCTTCTTTTCTTTAAGCTTTATGAACCAGAGAAACAAGAACTACGGTACTGGTCCCTCTGGCTCTTTTTGCTTGGTTATAGTATTTTCTCCTTTTCATTTTTGTTCATTGATTTATTACCTTTTTCACGAAATCCGGGGAGGTGGGATTTAAACTCTGGCCTTACGTGTAGGGGCAAATGCTCTCTATCACTAGACTTATAAACCTCCACCTGATTAAAGCTTTTTGTTTGTGTTACTAGTTTTGTTGGTAGGCTTTTTGTGTAGCTGGATAGTGAGCCAATAGAAATTTTATCAAAACTAAATCAAATAGTCGGTTATTCTCCCGAGGAAGAGATTGAACTTTATGAGGTTTGCTTCACATTAATTTTTTAGCATCAACTGTGCCATAACTTACATTATATACAAATAGGTATGATGTATGTATGCGTTCTTATGTAAAAAAATGCATTTGTTTTTATGAGACATTCAGGAATTTACTGTCAGGTAAGTGTTTTTATTTTCATGCATGGCGTATTGTAAACGAGTGCTATAGGAATTTACTGTCTCGACGCCTCTATAGGTGTATTGCTAGTTAACTGTTTTGTGGTTTTCCTATCCAGTTTCAAGATGGGGACATTATATGCTTTCAGAAATCCACTACACATGAATTTAATCAAGATTATAAATATTTTGATGTCCCTTCGTTTTTGGAATATGTACGCTTTCGCCAGGTACATACAATGGAAGCTTTCATGGTTATTTCACCTCCTTTTACTTGGTTATAAGAGTAAGCCTGGTTTTATTAACATAACTATATTGAATGATTTGGTGCTATATAGATCGTTCATTTCCGTTCTTTGGATAAACCGACGGAGGATGATTTTATTTCGGAGATGTAAGTAACTCTGTCAGGAACCATTGTCCCTCATAGTTGGAGTCCATCATTGTTGTGTTAGTCAGTGGTATAACTGTTTTTTTTTTTTCCTTGTTTTCTAGGTCAAGGCTAGACACTTACGATGATGTGATGAAGAAGGTGGCTGGCAAATTTGGTTTAGAAGATCCTACCAAAATCAGACTCACTGCTCATAGCTGCTATTCTCAACAACCTAAGTCTCTACCGATCAATTATTGGGGAGTAGAGCAATTAAAATATATGCTCATCCATTACTATCTAGTAGGTACCATTGTATTAAGTTGTCTCTGTTATTTAACTGTCACTTGTATAAGTATCATGTAGATGCTCATTATGATTGTCATTCTCTTTACAGGTATGTGATATTCTGTATTATGAAGTCCTAGACATCCCGCTGCCAGAAGTGCAAGCCCTAAAAAGTTTGAAAGTTGTTTTTCATCATGCTACAAGAGATGAGGTCCGTGTGAAATATTTGGTCAGCTTTCCTGCTTATGCACCATTATTACGTTTATCTACTCATCATAATCTTTTGTAATTTGTTTGCAGTTGGAGATTCACAATATTAGATTGCCCAAACACAGCACTGTTGCGAATGTGATAAATATACTTAAAAGGAAGGTTAGATGTCCCTTTATTTTGGCATTGCTAATATGTCGCTATTACTTGTTATTATCCGTGACTTGGGAGCAGCCTCTCCATAAATGGGGGTAAGGCTAGCCGACATTCACCTCTCCCAAACCCTGCGTAAAGCGGGAGCCTTGTGCACTGGGTACGACCTTTTTTAGTTGTGTATAATTGATTCTACTCAATGTATGATGTACCTGAAAAAGGT
The DNA here is from genome assembly GCA_035220775.1 of Malus fusca. Taxonomy (NCBI): domain Eukaryota; kingdom Viridiplantae; phylum Streptophyta; class Magnoliopsida; order Rosales; family Rosaceae; genus Malus; species Malus fusca. The sequence goes on along the minus strand of CM069072.1, from coordinate 4,332,356 downwards.
CCAGTTGTCTCATCCAAATGCAGAGATCAGATTGCTTCAGGTACTATCACAAGATATATAGGGTAATTACTTGTTCTTTTATGTCTAGTGTATCAGCGTTGTAGCTTCTTTTTTTTCTTTTCATATTTGTCCCAGAAATTGTGGCTTGCGCGCTTGTGATGTTGATTATGTATGATTCCACTGCTTGTATGAGATACTTTGTTCTCTTATTTGAGTTATGTGTTTCAACGTGATGGCACGTTCATAACTTCTAGTGTTCACTTTTCAGGTCATCCCATGTAGTGAAAAAATTGACAACATAAATGAGCGGTGCTGGACTTTGCATGCCGAGGAGGTGAGTTCCTTTCTGGCTTCTCTATTTTTAGTTTTTTTTCTTTTACAGAGAATTTTCTTCTTTGATTCACTTGAACATTTGGACTGCAAGAATCTGGTTTTATGGGCAAGAAACTGTACCATTTATTTGGTTTTTTAATTCGCATTCCTTTACTATCGGACTGGATTTGCCCCAATGTCTTTTTGAAGCTGAGTTGTTTCTACCTTTTCTGTATCAGATTTCAGAAGAAGAGAAAAACTTGGGTCCTCATGATTGCTTGATTCAAGTTTACCACTTCACAAAAGAGACTGCAGAGGACCAGCTGATGGTATTCGATTTTTATTTTTTATTTTTTAAATCTGAGAGTGAAATTTGGACAATTTTAAATGCAAATTTTTCTTCTCAGAATCAAAATATTGCGTTACTATTTCAATTAAACACGGAGAATGGTTTCACTTGCACCAAATACTTTGTGGTTATTTGTAACGATTTTCTTCAACATTCTTTGTACATTTCAAATAGCAAGTAAACAACTTCGGGGAACCTTTCTTCCTGATCATCCGTGAAGGTGAAACTTTAGCTGAAGTTAAAGTACGCTTACAAAGGAAATTGCAGGTCCCCGATAAAGAGTTCTTGGAGGTACGTGAACCACACCTTATATTTATTGGAGGATCACTAGCTGGAATTAATGTCTCTTTAGTTTGCTTCCTCATCTATTTCCCTTTTGATTGTGCAGTGGACCTTTTTATTTGTGTCATTTGGTTTTATAGAGTACTTGCATGATTCTGATGTTGTTTCCAGCCGTCTTCAGGTTTGTCTATGGCTGATTACAATTCTTTTTGTTATGGGTATTGCGTTGTCAGTTCTTTAATTCCAATGTTATGGTTTTTGTTTTCCATAGAGAAGAGACGTTTATGGCCGTGCATGGGAGCAGTGCCTTGGGCTGGAGCACTCTGAGAATGCAACTAAGAGGGCTCAGCTAAGCGGTGCAGGAAAAGAGCTTGGCCAACACGAAGACATCAATGCTCGGATGGGAGTGGCCGTGCAGAAATGTCAAAAGAGAAGATATCTTGGCCACCATGATGCAGAACTCGAAGATGGAACTCGCCCAAGTTAAGGCAAATCAAGCAGAGCCAATGACGAATCAAAATACTGAAGTAGATGAATAGAACCTGTTAAGCAAAGGTTTGCAGATACCTCATGACAATCCGAAAGCTCCAGTCAGGCAGGCCATGTTGACAGAACAAAATGGGTGTCTTAGTTGGAACCTGTGTTGTTGTACAATATGTTCTGAAAAAGTACTTTTTAAGTTTTATGAACTTTTGCTTCTGTGAGTAGCCATTCTTGGCTCAAATGTTTGTATGAGTGTGCAAAACATATACATAGAAACAATGCCGTTCTTCTCTGTTATGTTCAAACAATATTTACAGCATGTATCAGTAACCCAAGTATTATTATGTGGCCCTAGTTGGTTTTATCTGGTGAATTAGTCTTTACTTCTAAATTTAGATGGAGCATCTCCAATGGGAGATTCATGATGCTTTGAAATGGGCATTATATATATATATATATATATATATATATATATTTTTTTTTTTTTTGTTGGCCAGAAAACTCTCGAGTAAGGAGATATAAAACACCTATCCTAGCCGGAATATGTAAATAAAAATAAAAATTTTACATATTTTTTTTTTACATCTTTTGGAGGTGAATCCCACGAGAAATGGGACTCAAACTTACGTCTTGTAACAACCCGTCCCGGAATTGACCGAACAGAAGGGCATTTTCGTATTTCGATCCACTTTGGGTTGTCAGATATTTTGAAAGGGTTACTATTTGAGTCTTAAATGGTGTGCCAAGTAGGGACCCCCTTCCTCTTTTGTCCCACTTCCCGTGCCTTTCATTTCCCCCTCACACAACGCATGGACCTCTCTCTCTTCCTTGTCCCTCACCTCTATTCTCTACAACTCTCTCTGTCTCTGTCTCTCTCTTCTCTTCACGTTGTGACATCCCGACCCGGGCTCCACCACATCCCGGGCCCCTCCTCCGCTGGAGCACGATATTGTCCGCTTTAGGCCCCAACCACGCTCTCACGGTTTTGTTTTTGGAAACTCACGCGAGCATTCACAGTGGGTCACCTATCCTGGGAATGCTCTGGCCCCTTTCTCGCTTAACTTCGGAGTTCCTAAAGAACCTGAAGCCAGTAAGCTCCCAAAAGGCCTCGTGCTAATTGGAGGTGGGCATGTACATATAAGGCATAGAGGATCCACTCCCTTGGGTGATGTGGGATTTAACAATCCACCCCCTTAGCGGTCTGACATCCTCATCAGCACACTTCCAGCCAGGGACTGGCTCTGATACCAAATTGTCACAGCCCGGCCCCAGGCTTGACTCCGCCGTAGCACGATATTGTCCGCTTTGGACCCCGACCACGCCCTCATGGTTTTGTTTCTGGGAACTCATGCGAGCAGAACTTCCTAGTGGGTCACCTATCCTGGGAATGCTCTGGCCCATTTTTCGCTTAACTTCAGAGTTCCTACAGGACCCGAAGCCAGTGAGCTCTCAAAAGGCCTTGTGCTAATTGGAGGTGGGCATGTACATATAAGGCATAGAGGATCCACTCCCCTGGACGATGTGGGATCTAACACATGCTCTCTGTACTCTCTCCTTTCTGAGAACAAACATACACACACACACACTCAACCCTTACCATCACAGCAAGATCACTACATCATTTCCTTTCTCTCGTTCCTGCCAACTTTAGAACTGAGCTTATACGACAGAACGACGAACCTCACACTCCCGACTTTGGTAAAGATCACACCACATCATTTCATCATAGTTTTTCAATTCCTAACTCGATCTTGAGCTTACACGCAAGTTTTGGGTGGATTATAAACAAAAAACAACTCGGGAAAAAACATCCTTAGTTTTCCTACGGAAATCACGAGTTTTGCAGGGTATTTCCTGCCAACTCCGGCGATAACTCGACTTCATTTTGGTACGGATTTATTCTCCATGTTTCTAGCTTCATTTTGGTTAAGAAATCATTGAAAATAGTTGAGATTTGACCCTAAACGGAGCCGGGGAGACTTCCAGGCCAAAAACCCGACCTTCCCTTCCATTGGACTCCGGCGAATTGCGAAGGAAACTGGGCCGCACCCAACCCTATTGCCAGGCCCAACCCCAAACCCAAACTTAGACCAGCCCAATCCCAAGCCCAAATTCAATCTAAGCCCAAACCAACACAGGCACAAACAGTCGACCCAACCCATTAGGCCCAAACCATAGGCCCATTAACTCTAGCCCAAACTCAAGTAAGCAACCCAAAACCCTTGACCCATGAGACCCAAACTCTAGGCCCAAACCTAAACCCACTACCCAGCTCTTTAGCCCTATCTCTGCCTGTAATAACTCGTTCCAAAATGTAGGGTAAATTACGCTTTCGCCATTAGTGGGCTTGGACTTTTTGGCCCAATCTTTTAGGCTGTGCTAACGTTAGCCCAAAACCCCGGCCCAAGGTTATAATTATTTTCTGCACTGTGAACCCCTATCTTCTTCTACATTCTTTTACACTTACTCTTTATTTCTCCATTTCCTTTCTGCATTCTCATCTTTTATCTCCGAGCAGGAACCATCACTATTTCTCGTAAATCCGATCAAATCAACTTCCAATAACTTGAACCTTGGGCCTTTAGGACCTAGAGAATCTATCTGCAAGGTTGTATGTGGCTTTTGTGCACCTCTGCGTAATCTGTCATAGCCATCGAGAGCTGGAGCTCTCTTGAATTTTTATATCAGGTAGGAATTGTTCTTCTCTTGGTTGTGTATAATTTATCTGGATGAGTTTTATGTTGATTATATTTGGGGTTTAATTCTCTGCATATACATATTCTTTTTATCTCAGTTTTCGGCGGTGAAACCGCATTTTTCTCTAGCAAGTTTGAGAGTGTTGGCCCTCGAATTCAGTTGGACACTATTCTAGAATCTGGCAAGGAAAATCCGGCAGGTTCATGTTCAATTCGAGATGAATTCAACGTCCTCTTATCCTCAAAAGTTTTCAATGAACTATGGCAATGCCAGCGGTGGTTACTGTTAAGATTAATGGCGACTACAGCAGAAACTGTTAGTTCTAGCGGAATGTTTTGACGAGGCAGAGGCAAATTTAATGGTACAGAGATGGATTAAGGCACCTATTGAGGAATATGCTGGAATTACTGAGTGGATCCCTTCTAAAATTTGCATGATTTAATTATAGAATTTGCACATATTAATAGCTTGCATTACAGATTTATGTTTTGGATAACATTTTACAGGAAGCATGATTATTTGAATATGTTTTGAATATTATATATTGAGAATCGATTATAGCCTATATTGAGCTTATTTTAAATATCATAGTTTCTATATAAAAACCATGTTCTGGTAGAATATCTTATGGATGACGATAGAATACTTAGAACATGTTTTTCGAACACCTCTTCATAGTGTAGATGATGGATGACTCTATACTATGAAGTTGAGTTTTAGAAATACATTATGTTTTGTGCGTACCTAGTGGACATTATGCCGCCTGGGGCGAGGATCTGGTGTTGACAGTTAGGTCGGGAGAAATAATCCCTAGCTATGGGCTGAGGGACGCGGAGCAGGCATTAGGCCAGGAGTAAATAATCTCTGGCTACGGGCTCAGAGACCACGGAGCATGCATTGGGCCGAGAGTTATTATTATTATTCAGTGAACTCACTAGTAGCACACTATAGATATAAGATGACTTGTGAACTGCTTCCTGAGTTGACTTTGCGAGAATGATTTATGTGATGATCTTATGCATTGACTTATAAATTGTTCTATGGCATGCTAGAGTTTTCTGAAAAGCTATCACTTATTATGCTAGTAGTTTTCATTATATATAAACTTTGGGGGTTAGTATGTTCATAACTGTTTTTGTACTATGTACGTATATGAACTTGATCCACTCGCCTTTGTCTTGCGCCCCTATTCAGGTCTTAGAAACGAGGATTACGACACAACATACGAGGCATTCCCCTATCAGTAGCGGTCTATCATTCACTTGTGTTATATCTTGTAATGATCATTTATTTGTGATCTTGTTTTAGAACGTGTTATGTGCACTCTAGCTATTTTCTTAAACTCTGTTTAATTCACTTATTTTCTCCTATGATTATTTATTCATATTTCCTCTTAATCATTACTCTTATATTCAATAAATGGCTTTCGTCACCCTCGAGTGTCGGCCAGCACGTGCCTATCCTAATATTTGGGGAATATCAGGATCGGGCGTGTCATGGCCCAACCTAAAACCCAGTCCGAACCCTCCAGACTATTGACCCGATCTGACCGTTGACTTCGATCAGCATTGACCGTTGACTTTTGGGTTGACTTTTTAGGGTTTCGGTCGGGACCCCTCTTAGGCTAATTTTGACGTCCTAAATCCGTTTATGACCTTCGTTTCCCGAAATTCAATCGTTTGAGGTAGAGTTTTATTAATTGGACCTTTTATGTGCTTAGGTGCATTTCTTGTGGCGTTTTCGTCTTCGCTAGTTTGCATGGATCTTCGACGGCGAAGTATCTGTGAGTGGACCCCTTCCAAAATGCATAATTTTACTATTAGAAATGCATACATGAAATGCATGATTTAATGGTTACGTTTTATGAGTAAATTAGATTTTACTTTTTATGAGATATCATGTTTTACTGAGAATATTTTGGAATACCATGCTTTATCGATTTCATGTTCTTTGTAGTATATATGATGGATGACTATATACTATGAAAATGTTTTGAGATATGATGTTTGAGCTACTAAGCTACGTTGAGATATATGTACTTATGTTGGAAAGATTATATACAATGTTTTTGTTCTTATCTTGTGGTCACTATTCTGCCTACGGGCGTATATCCTGCCTTCAGGCGAGTATGATACCACCATTTAGCTCACTATATATGATATATGTTTTATGAAATGTTTAATGGCATGCTAGGGTTTTAGGAAAACCTATCACATATTATGCTATTAGTTTTCATAAACTTTGGCGGTTACTATGTTGTGGAATAACTATGTTTGTACTACTTATATATCAACTTGGTCCACTCATGTTTTGTTTTGGGCCCCCTCAGGACTTAGAATCAAGACGTACAATCCCAGGGTCAAGGCAATTTTGCATCGGCATCTTCTAGTCCTCTCGGTGTATGACCCATTCCTTTGTTCATTCAATTTCATATTATTTGTTTTTAGTGTTCAAAATTAGTTGTATGCTCTGAACACGTTCCTCATTTGCATATTAATTATATTTAAATTTATAAGTCCTATTTATATTCATTGGTTCTCATGCATATTAGTGTGGCTTCGTCACCTTCGGGTGTCGGCTAACACGTGCCTACCCTGATGTTTGGAGGATATCAGGACTGAGCGTGTCATGTCTCTTCCATTGGAATAGAACTACAATAGATATTTTCTGAAAATTTAAAATGAGATGTAACTATGGCTTTTACATTGAAGATGCTCCTAATGTAATGAATGCAGGAATCAAGTACAATGTATACTAAAGAGTCTTTCAGTTTTTTTTTACATTGTAAATAAAGCATGTACGGTATAAAGAAGAAAGAGTATTTTAGGGTCTCTTCCTACATATCACTAGAGGTGTCACTCAGTTTTCTTTTACGTTGTAAATAAAGCATATACAGTATAAAGAAGAAAGAATATTTTAGGGACTCTCCCTACATATCACTAGAGGTGTCAAACAAGTGAGCCGATACGAGCACGAGTTAGGCACTACCTATTTAAACAAGGCACTATGACCCAAGTCCTTTTGAATAAGGCACGACACGACATGATTCTTAAGAGGTGGGTGGGCCAGGCCAACCTGTGCCAATTATGACGATCCCATTTATTCGTTATCTTTCAATTATAAATATACGTTTTAAGGTTAATAAGATCTAATATTAATGATATTTAGCTTAAAAATATGTTTAAATAAATTTCTTTAATATTTTAAAATAACTAAAGTTTGTTTTGCTAAAGTTGATCTAAGCACGGCTCAATATGGCCCAAGTCTTAATGTTTTATTAAGGTGGTTAACCCAAGCACAATTTGTTTATTAATTTGGCAAAAGCACGACCCATGATGGCCCAAGTCTTAATGTTTTAGTAAGTGGCACAGCCTCGCCCATTTAACACCTCTACATATCACAACCCTAAATTATGTCTTTCAAAATTTCTACTTTGTGGCCCCATACAAGGAGCTAACTTTTTTACCTCAGAAAAAGTTGCAGATGAAGCTCTTGTTACTCATTGCTTGTGCTTGAAGCAAGTGTTGACTTGGAGCGTTGCAAGTACTTTTCTAATCTCTAGATCTGTTAGTGATAGTGTGATTCCGATACATGATAGGCTGGAGTATTTGCTATGTGATTGGATTGACATTCTTTGTTTCGTTACACACTTACATATAAGGTTGAAGAAAGAACAAGAAGAGGATGACAAAATGAGACATGGGAAAACAGGACCTTTATACTATTGTTGAGGTAAAGAGTTCTTCTCTGACACGCCTCAACCCCAATATCCCCAAATATCAAGGTAGGCATGTGCTGGCCGACACCTGAGGGCGACGAAACCATTTTAAACATGCATCCGAATTAAAATATATGATTAGGAAGGAATATACTAATGTAGAACCGTGTTTATAGCATACAACTAATCAAGAATAATGTGAAAGAATTACTATAGAAAGGTACGAACCGAGAAATGTGACCTACACAGAAGAGGTTTGAAAATGCCTAAGCGGAAATGCCCTGACGCCGGGATCGGGTGCCTCGATTCTAACTCCTGAGGGGGTGCAAAACAGAAAAGATGAGTGGACCAAAGTTTATAATAATAGTACTAATAATAAGAAAACCGTTTTCTTTATGAACGTACTAACCCCCTGTTTTGAAAACAAATATAACACTACATAATAGATTTTCTGAAAACTCTAACATGCACTAAAAAAACATTGTAAAACATGTACATGTAAAACAATGCTCGATAATGGTGCTATCGCCACCCAAAGGCAAATCTGTAAATCTCATCAATACTATACTCTTTAGGGGTATCATAGTCGCCCGAAGGCAGTACATGTCCATCACCCGAAGGTGAAACTATACGACACTGGGTTACATCAGTGAAGAAACATGGTAGGCCTCATCACCCGAAGGTGAAGTTGTATGACTCCGAATTACGCCGGAGAAGAAATATATACATCACATATCCTCAACTGTGAGCTCAAAGCCTCATCACATAAATCCAGGATAAATCATATTAGTAAACCATAAACAAATTGTATTCGAAAGCCTTAGAATTTCATATGTGAAAATCCCATATGTCGTAACCTTTAGTAAAATGTAAATTCGATAAATCATAAATATCTCGTAAAAGCAATTTAAATAAGTCATAATTTCTTTGTAAATCATAAATATAGAAAATCCGTAAAAACATATTATAAATCATGCTCTATTCATGAAATATGCAATGCGTGCAAGCCTAATATTTTATAAAAACATGCAAGCTTAGAAGGGATCCACTCATAAGTACTCCTCTATCAGAGAGCAACTCGAATTAGGGAGGACTAGATCACTTCCAACCGATGCACCTAAACACAAAGAGAGTACATTTAATAAAACTATACTGAAACGATGGAATTTCAAAAAACGGACAGCGAATTCAGATTCAACACATTGAAAAACCCAAAGATGGACCTTAGGTTCCCCCACGCGCCGCCACAGAACGGCGGCCCGAAAGGCCATGCGCCGAGTTGAGTCGCCGAAAAGTTTGCTAGAAAAGTTATCGATGTCGCCGTGGTTGCTGCTGTGTACGGCGGAGGCGCGTGTGTTCCACTCTCCGGTCACCACACGGGCCCATGCACACCTACGTGAGGCCCATTATCCTACCGTGAGACTGGGTTTCAAACTCGAGTCAGGTCAGATATGGGTTTGGGCCTGGGTTCTAGGTAACTGGATTGGGTCTGGGTTATAGTAAATGGGTTGGGCCTAGTTCTGGTTTAGGCCTGGGTTACATAGGCCCAAGGTTTTGGGCTAGGTTTAGAGTTGGGTTATGGGTCACAGGTCAGGTCAGCCCGGTTTCAGGCCGTCGGTTCGACCGAAATCTAGGCAGAACTTCCCGAGCTCCTTTCGAGCTCAATTCTACACCATTTGTATTAATTCAAAAGTCAAAATGAAGATACAAAAATAAGGAACAAGAGTATACCAAGATGAGATCGAGTCGAGGTTAGGATCGGTATCGGTAGAAAAATGGCCTGCAACTCACAATCATTTGCAGGAAAACTAGGAGAATGATTCCCGAGTTGGTTTTTGCCTCAAATGTCACCAACATGTGTCACATCCCGACCCAAGCCCCCACCACATCCCGAGCTCGACTCTACTATAGCACGATATTGTCCGCTTTAGGCCCCGACCACGCCCTCAAGGTTTTGTTTCTGGGAACTCACACGAGAACTTCCCAGTGGTTATCCATCATGGGATTGCTCTCTCACAAACTCGCTTAAATTTGGAGTTCTAATGGAACCTGAAGCCAGCGAGCTCCCAAAATGCCTCGTGCTAGGTAAAGATAGAAATATACATATAAGGCTTACAATATCCACTCCCTTGGGCGATGTGGGATGTTATAATCCACCACTTTAGGGGCCCGACGTCCTCGTCTGCACACTTTTAACCAGGGATTGACTTTGATACCACAAATTGTCACATCCCAACCAGGGCCCCACCATATTCCGGGCTCGACTCTACCGTAACACGATATTGTCTGCTTTGGGCACCGACCACACCCTCATGGTTTCGTTTCTGGGAACTCACACGAGAACTTCCCAGTGAGTCACCCATCATAGGATTGCTCTCGCGCGAACTCGGTTAACTTCAAAATTCTGATGGAACCTAAAGCTAGTGAGCTCCCAAAAGGCCTCGTGCTATGTAGATATGAGAATATACATATATGGCTTACAAGATCCACTCCCCTGGGCAATGTGGAATGTTACAACATGCATGTTTCAAAAACTACCTAAACTTACTCCTAAACATGATCTACAAATATTTAGAGTTGTTATCAAGCTTACCTCGTCGGAAAAATGACGAGAACTCGCCAGATTTACTTTTTGCACATAAAGGTACTATCCAACGAATGAGAGAGAGAAGTGAGGGTTTCTTCTCGTTCTAGGCTCGTAGAACTCGTCGGGAAGGAAATGGTGGTGGTGTGAGGGACGCCAGAGGGATAAAGGCCGATGAGGGTGGTCTTAATGGATGTTAATGAAGAGGGTTTGAGGTCTGAGTGTGAGAGAGACAAGGAGAGAGTGAGAGTGTTCTAGAGAGAGGCTTCACGGGTAAGGAAGAAACTACCCTAGAAATGGGGTGGGGGAAATGCCAAGTGTCAGCCATGTAGAGATCTAAGGTGGGGAAATATCTCCACTTGTGAAATTACTGAAATGCCCTTGATGTTCAAAAATCGTAGAAGCTTCATTTTAGCTCCGAAGTCGATTCTGATCATGCCTATGCATTCTTATCAACATGAATTACAGAAATAAAATAAACGAAAAATTCTAATACGTCAACGAACGAAAGACAACGAAGGTCAACCTTTCCATCATTAGGGGGATTTTTCTAATTTTAACTAATTAAAATGGAATTTTCGAAATGGGTCGTTACATTCTCTATCTCTATTTTTGCTATTTTTTTTCGAAAATGCCAGTATATAGGTATGCTTAGGTTGCTCAAGATGAGGACATGAAGGACAAATTGGAAGGGATATATTTTTTGGCCTTGTGGATTATGACAAAGTTCGTAGTTTCCCTATTAAGAAGAGACATCCTTTAATCTTTTCTAGGTACGCCAGTACGGGTTCAATTCGATGCATTCATGTTAGCCTTTTGGTTTTCCTCCCTCCGAGTTCTTAATTTGGTTTTTAATTATACTGAGAATCTTTAATTCTGAAATGGTTCACAGGAGGTGGTTGCAAAAGAGTTTGGCATACCGGTGTAATTTCAGCGGTTTTGGATTTGTCTTCAGAGAGAAAGCAAGTCTTATAGCCCCAGTCGACCATTGACACCACTGTTCTAAAAATCCCCACCTAGCGCCGCCTAGGCGCTAGGCGGCTGGCCACCGCCTTGATTAATGCCTAAGCTGACACGCCCCGATCCTAATAATCCATGAACACAGGATAGGCACGTGCTAGCCGACACCCGAGGGTGACGAAAGCCATTTATTGAATGCAAATGCTGAGAATAAGGAATAAATAAGACTTATAAATATAAAAGAATAATGAATATGCATTTAAGGAACGTGTTCAGAGCATACAACTAACTAGAATACTAAAAGAAATAATATAAAAATTGAATGAACAAGGAATGGGTCCTACACCGAGAGGACTCGAAGATGCCAATGCAGAAGTGTTTTGATGCCGGGGTTGTATGCCTCGATTCTAAGTCCTGAAAGGGGCGCAAAACAAACATGATTGGACCAAGTTGATATGTATATATATAGTAAAACAGTTATCAACGTACTAACCTCCGGATTTTATGAAAACACATATATAATGATAAACATAGGTTTTCCAAAACCTAGCATGATGTGCAATGTCTCAAATCATAACTTGTATATATAATAATCACTAGTGAATTGTCCGATAACCCACAGGCCCCATGCCGGCTCCCCGTCTCTGAGCAGACAGTCAGAGGAAAATAGACTTCAGGCCCCATGTCGGCTCCCCATCCCTGTGCTAATAGCCAGAGAAACACACTCCAGGCCCTATGCCAACACCAAACCGTCGCCTAGGACGGACCAGAATCTATCTCTACGTCCCGTAGCAAAAAGGACCACTAGGTAAGTACAAAACCACTGAACATATATATATCTTGAAAAGCAACTTTATAGTATAAAGTCATGTATCATCTATAAAGAGGTGTTCGAAACATATTCTAAATATCATATCGTCATCCATCGGATATTCTATAAAAACATGGGTTATAGGAAAAATATTAATAATTCAAAATAGCCTCAGTAAGCATGTTATCCGCCGATGAGCCACGCAATTAGCGAAGATAGAAACGCCACTATAATCGCCCCTAAGCACATAAAGAGTCCAATAAATAAAACTATATAATAGCAATTGAATTTGGAAAACGGACATTGGAAATGGATTCAGAACGTCGAATTATCCTAAGAAGGGAAAAGTCAACAAGGGAATATTCCACCAGATAGGACTTGGGTCTTAAGGGTGTTGGGTTAAGCCTAGGGGTTTGAGGGTTTAGAACTTGGGTTAAGGTTAAGTTCTAGAATAATGGGTTAATGGGTTTAGGCTAAGGGCTAAGGAGTTTAGTTTAAGCTTTTAAAAATGGTTAGGCTTTAAGAGTTTGGGTTTAGTTTCAAACAATTAATATAAATATAAATAAAAGGATTTGGGTTGGGGTTTAAGGGAAAAAGGGCTTAGGGTTTTAAGGGTTAAAGAGTACACGGGCCTAAGGCCCTAACTAAATGGCCCAAGGGCCTTTGGGTTTCTAACAGAAAATAAACAAATAAAATAAATAACAAAATAAAAAGATTGGGTTGCCCTAAGGTTTTGGGCTTAGGCTCAACTGCCCGAAGGCCTGATTAGAAAGGGCTTTGAGGCTTGAAAGCCCGGCCTGAGTTCCAATTGTGGGTCGCCGGACCCATTTGAAAGAGAACGCCGGATTTCGGCCGGAAATCTACACCAACTTTAAACGGCCATAACTTTGTCAAAACTCAATGAAATCAAGTGATTCAAAAACGGAAATTGTAGTCCTCGAAGAGGCGAAAAGAATGGGACCTTGCATGATATCTAACGCACCGTATTTTGGCCGGAAAATGCCTAGAAAACCACTGAGGTCGCCGGAAACTGGGTAAGATTCAAATGAGTATAACTTCTTCAATACTTAACGAAATTGGGTGAAACAAAAAGGAAAGTTGTAGTACTCAGCGAGACAAAGAGATTGATACCTTGCACACCAGCCAACTCGCCGTGGTTTGGCCATAAATTTCCTTGAAAGTGGCGGTGCTCGCCAAAAAATTTGGAAAAGCTTTCTCAAGCTATTTTCTGTGATTCAAACGTATACACAACTTAAAACAAGCTTCAATCTAACCCTAAAACACATCCCAAGGGTTTTTAGAAGCTTACCAACGTTGAAAAATCAAGAAACTCATCGGGGAAGATGATGAACAGTATCGGCCGAATGGAAGAGAGGGGTTTGGGGTGTCCTTTCTTCATTTTTCAGAACATAAGGGTGATGGTGATGATGTTTTGTTGGTGTGGTGTTGATGATGAAGGAGATAAGGGTGCTGGTGTGTGTATGGGTGCTCACGGTGATAAAGAGGGAGAGAGATGAGTGTGCAGAGAAAGAGAAAAGAAAGAAGAAGGGGTCACGGGGGACAAAATCTAGGGGTGGGCCCTTTGGGCACACCAATTAAGACCCAAAAACAATTTTAAAAGTTAGATAAACTCAACTTAGTGAAAATACAATTTAAATTAGGGGGGGTGTAACATAAGCATTTGAAAATTAAGAAATTGTGCCTAGACCTATTGAGGAACCCGCCGCCTAGGTACCCACCTAGCCCGTCCAGACCCGTCTAGGCACCTGCCTAGGTTCCGACTCACTTAGACAGAAAATAGATAGCTTTCATTTTGCATTTTATTGTTTTCAATAAATTGTAAGAGAGTTGTTGTAAACTTAAATGAACACACATTATATGTTTGTTCTCTATGTTTTCACTATGTTCCAATACATCATAATATATATGTTATTCTATTTTGTAGCTTATAATGAAATTGTTTATATTTTAATATAAACTGACACTTATTCACACGAAATATAATAAATTTACATAAATCTGTCTAGTTCGCCTACACACTAGGCCCCAACCCGCCGCCCGACTAGCGCTTAGCGTCTTTTAGAACCTTGATTGACACCATATGAAGAATTACAATCAGTATCTACTTTACAATTCCTGCTTTTAAACTTGGATTATTTGTCTAAAATCATCACTTGTTCTTCTTAATTTGTAATCCTCTTTTAAGACCCATCATTTGAGGCTTATTTCAATTACAGTTGTTGTATTAAACATTTTTTTTCTTACTATTACATTGCTTTGATGAAATGCTCCAGGATCTACACCATGGATTTTATCAGAGTTAAATCAACTGGCTGGTTTTGCCCCTGATGTAGATTTTGAATTTTACAAGGTCTGTTTCACATTTACTATTTGGCACCTAATATGCCTTTGCTTAATCTTGTTAATTCAAAACTCTTGGATACAAGCTTCGGTATAGCATTCTGGAGCAAATTAAAGTTTTATCATTTTGTTTGCTCCTTTCAGGAAATAGGGTTTAATCCTTGCATCGTATGCAAACACCTTGATAAGGGTAAACCGTTTCAATTAAATCAGGTAACTTGCTATGTTGTATGTTTGGTATATTGTGAACAAGTGTCTACATTAGTTTACTGTTAGATGCTTTTTTTCCAGATTCAAGATGGGGACATTATATACATTCAGAAAATTATGTTGTGCTAAGATAGCACCAAACCAATTGGAACCAACTCAAGCTAACCCACAGGAAATATATCAAATGGAATGCAAGAACAAAATATAAAAGACACCAAGATTTTAATGAGGTTCCTCAACAGTCAGTATAACTGGAGTACATCCTCGGAACAGTAGAAACTCACCTAATAATTCACTATCAACCAAATGGGAGTTTACAAAGTGTTGGCAAGCTCACAACCCAAAACCCCAATACAACCAATAGCTCTCACACACCAAAGAAACAAATAGAGAAAGAAATATAGTGATTAATTTCTTCTCTATACAAAGTTCAAAGCTATTACAACAACAACTATCTTGGTGGGTGATTACTAACCAAAGAGATTAGCAATTTCTTCTTCTCTTCAAAGAGGGGCTACTGCACTTCTATTTTTTCTTCTCTGTTTTTCTGGTGCACACTTCTCTTCTCTCTCAAAATTGCTTCAAGGGCAACAACTCTATGTTAAGAACCAAAACCCACGGGTGTTGATGGCCAAAACAACTAACTTTAGACAAGGTGCCTTTTTCTTTTCCCCAAAACAAGGAAGGGACACAATGATGTTGTCCACCTTTTCTTTTCTTTTATTTAATCAAAAGGTATTTACAAGTTGGCCACTAATTTTGGCCACTATCCAACAATCTCCACCTTGGCCAAATTCTAAAAACACCATGATAAGCCAACCAACACAATCAACACAAAAAAATCACTCACAAACACTAGCAAGAGAACAACTCATGCCGGGCCAAATCCTCCAATACTCCTACTGCTCAACGCCTTCTTTATATAGGCATAATGTGAGCCAAGTTCAAACAATGAACAAACTTGGCTACACCAACAACCTTAGTCAACATATCAGCGGAGTTGTCTTTAGTTGGAATCTTCTAGAGAATAATCTCTCCTTCACCAATAACTTCACGCACATCTATGTGCTTGGTCCTCGCATGATGAACCTGATACTTAACCAAATAAATGGCATTCTGACAATCACAATGTACCTCCACCTACTTCTGATCAACCCTCAAATCTCTAATCAGCCTATGTATCCAAATGACCTCCTTTATAGCTTCAACAACTGCCATATATTCAGCCTCTATAGTAAACAAGGCAACAGACGACTGCAAAATGGACTTCCAACAAACTGGCTCTTTAGCCATAGTAAACACATAGCCTGTAGTAGACTTCCTTCCATCCAGATCACCTGCATAATCTGAATCAACATAACCAACTGCAAAATGACCAATACCAGAGTCATCTCTCTCAAAGCATAAACTAACGTCTCGAGTACCATGGAGATACCTCAATATCCACTTAGCTGCTTTCCAATGCTCTTTACCTGGATTATGCATATATCGACTCACCATGCCAACTGCATGAGCAATATCCGGTCTAGAGCATATCATTACATACATCAAACTACCAACCAAATTTGCATATGGTATATTTTTCATTTGCAACTTCTCTTTATCAGTTTTAGGACATTGTAGAGAACTCAATTTAAAATGAGGAGTCAAAGGGGTACTAACCGGTTTGGTTGAATCATGAACTCCAAACTTCCGAATCAACTTCTCAAGGTATTGTCTTTGATTCAAACTGACCAAACCCTTCACTCTATCTCTACTGATCTCCATGCTAAGGATCTTCTTCGCTTCACCAAGATCCTTCATCTCAAACTCATTCTTCATTTGCTTCTTCAATTTCTCAATCTCTTCAACATTCTTTGAGGCAATCAACATATCATCAACATATATCAACAAATAAATGAAAGACCCATCTTGCAACTTCTTGAAGTACACACAATGATCATATTGACTTCTAGAATAATTTTGGCCTCTCATAAATTTATCAAACCTCAAATACCATTGCCTTGGGGATTGCTTCAAGCCATAAAGTGATTTCTTCAATTTGCAAAACAAATTCTCTTTCCCTTTCACTGTATACCCATCCGGTTGACACATATAGATATCTTCATTCAAATCACCATGTAGGAAAGCCGTCTTCACATCGAGTTGCACAAGCTCAAGATCATATTGTGCAACAAGAGCTAACATAATGCGAATTAAGGAGTGGCTTCACAACCGGAGAAAAGATTTTGTTGTAGTCAATGCCCTCCTTTTGTGCATACCATTTAGCAACTAATCTTGCTTTGAATCTCACATTGTTTTTCTCATCAGCATCTTCCTTCTTGGCATACACCCATTTGCAACCGATAGTTTTCTTGCCCTTAGGCAATTTAGCTAACTCCCAAGTCTTGTTCTTCAAGAGAGAATTCATCTCATCACCCATGGCATTGCACCACCTCCCATTCTCCTCACTCTCAATGGCTTCCTCGAAATTGGATGGAATATCATCAGTGATAATAGGAAGAGCAAAAGCAACATAGTCACTATACCGAGTTGACTTGGTAATTTGTCTCTTTCCTCTGTTCTTGGCAATAGACTCTTGAGGTGAAACTTGCTCTTCAACTTGAATATAATTTTCAAGTTCAACTTCTTGAACATCCTCATGGTCTCCAACTTCTTCACTTGTAGTGACTTCAACATCAGCAGAAATAGGATTTGAAGTACCAGAGGCAACTTTCTCAAGCTCCACCTGTTGGACATCTTTCACATTCTTCTCAGAGTCTTTGTACATACTTTCTTCATCAAATGTCACATCTCTGCTAATTACAAGTTTCTTCATCTCTGAGCACCACAATCTATAACCTTTGACACCACTACTAAAACCAAGAAAGATAGCCTTTTTGGCTTTAGGATCAAGTTTATTTTCAGTCATATGAAAATAAGCAGGTGAACCAAAAATACGAATATAGTCATAATCAGAAGAAGGTTTTCCAGTCCATACCTCCATTGGTGTCTTACCCTGCACAGCAGCTAAAGGTAACCGGTTGATGATGTGACATGCATAATTAACTGCCTCTGTCCAAAACAACTTGCTCAAACCCGACTGAGACAACATGCATCTAACCTTCTCAAGCAAGGTTCGATTCAATCTTTATGCAACTCCATTTTGTTGTGGAGTTCCCTGGACACTAAAATGTCTCACAATCCCTTCCTCTTTGCAAACTTTAAAGAAAGGGTCGGATGTGTATTCACACCATTATCCGATCTCAAAATCTTAATCTTTCTCCCAGTCTGGTTCTCAACCATTTTCTTCCAACTCAAGAAAATGCTCAACACCTCACTCTTGTGCTTCATAGTGTAGACCCAATACCTTCTAGAATAATCATCTACAAAGGTCACGAACCAATGTCTACCACTCAAAGAGGGAGTCTTTGTAGGACCTCAAACATCCGAATGCACATAATCAAGAATGCCCTTCGTCTAATGTACTGTAGTACCAAACTTCACTCTAGCTTGTTTCCCCAAGATACAATGCTCGCAGAAATCAAGCTTACAAGTCGTGGAACCTTTTAGAAGACCTTTTTTTCACAAGCTCTTGTAGAGCTTTCTCACCGGCATGGCCTAATCTCATATGCCATAGTCTAGTAGTATCTGAATCAGATGTGCCCTTATTTTCTGAGACTACATGCGCTTCACCTGTCACGCTGCTTCCTTGCAATAGATACAAATGACCACATCGAGGAGCTTTCATCACAACAAGTGCATCATAAGTAACTTTCAATGTCTGCCCATCTGAATGAAACCTGAAGCCCTTGGCTTCTAAAGTTCCTAAAGAAATAAGATTTTTCTTTAAATTCGGTACATATCGAACACCTATCAACTCTTTAACCATGTCATCATGCAACTTCAAACGAAATGTACCAATCCCTTTTGTTGTACAAGGATTGTCATCTCCCATGAACACAACACCATCATCAAACTCTTTCAAGCTTGAAAACCAATCCTTGTGAGGAGTCATATGATGAGTACAACCCGTATCCAACACCCATTTAGTAGCACAATCAAATGACAAGGAAGTGGTTAAAGATAAATCAAAAAAATCTGTTTCAACCTCAGCAACATTGACTTCAAAACTTTCTTTTCCTTTGGTCTTCAGCTTAGGACAATTTTTCTTCCAATGACCCTTATTATGACAAAAGGCACATTCATCCATTTCCAAGGTTTTTCTACCTTTAGAGTTTCCTCTAAGTCGAGAGTGTGATTTTTTCCTACTAGAAGAGGATCTCCTCTCCGATGATCTACCTCTAACAAATAAAGCTTCAGAGGTACTATCATGATTTTTATCTCTACGCCTCATTTCATAATTTATCAAGGCATTTGACATATCTTCAAATTTCACAGTTTCTTTACCATGCATAATAGTGGTAACAAAATGCTCATAAGAGTCCGGCAAGGAATTCAACAAAATGCTCAAATTTCAGTCTCTTTCCTCTTGAACCGAATGGAACGACAATGCTCCACCGGCTTTGCTGTCGACAATGACTTCGATGTATGTTACTGCGCTAACTCCCTTCCTTACGGACTCTCTCTCTTTCTCCGTCAGCCCGTCTGTTGGAACCTGTAGCTTCCCTTCATTAGTTGTTGTTTATTCCCCAAGTTGTTGACGTTTAATCCCACTAGGTTGATAACAAAACCAAAATACTAATTCACATTGACCGAATTGACTTAATAATAATGTTCCATATATATTAGTTTATCAAATTAATAGGCACAAAAAAAAGTTAACCTAACAAGAAAGACATAGAGAGATGAGTGGCCAGGAATTTCCGTCGGGGAGGCTTCCTGGGCGACGAGCACACAGCTCCCCGGGAGAGTGTTTCGGCTTCGGTTGAGAGCTGCTGTCGGGCTTCTGCTTATGCTGTCGGGCAGGACTCGTCGGGCAAGTCTTGTCGGGCAAGGCTTGTCGGGCAAGTCTGAAAGAGAAGGACAGCGTTAACTTTGAAAGGTGCCTTCATGGGGCCTTAGGTGTAGGCCTTAAGGCTCACAATCAAGGTTAACTTTTGGATGCTCAGGCGTGCCACTGCCATCTTTAGCATGGCAGATGTAGGACGGATGTTGGATCCATAATACGCATAACTACATATCTATATGCATCCAGGAGACCGTATCAATTATGACAGGTGCCTTTGTGGGGCCTTAGATATAGGCCTTGAGGCTTCCAGTTCATAATCAATCCCTATCTTGGATATATATAACTATGTGCTTCTGGTTTCATTGTCGCGCGTAATATCACCACCGTTATACTTCTGACTAGCTAGCCCGCAGAGCTTAGAACGAATCCAAATAGGTGCCTTTGTAGGGCCTTAGGTATAGGCCTTGAGGCTTCCTATCAGAATTTGTTCCATACTCAAACGTTCCTAGCCCGCAGAGCTTAGAACGCATCCAAATAGGTGCATTTGTAGGGCCTTAGGTATAGGCCTTGAGGCTTCCTATCAGAATTTGTTCCATACTCAAACGTTCCTAGCCCGCAGAGCTTAGAACGCATCCAAATAGGTGCCTTTGTAGGGCCTTAGGTATAGGCCTTGAGGCTTCCTATCAGAATTTGTTCCATACTCAAACGTTCTAGCATAATCATAATACAACGGTAGTAAAACTACTAGATCGGTCGATTACTTGCGCCCCAAGTAACTTCGGACTTCTTTGTTTATCAAGGATTGTCGTGGATGGGTTAAGTCCACATAAAGTTCTTTTTTATGCCTTGAGACCAAGGACTTTTACATGATCATTCTTATATATCCAAGAAGTTAGAACTTAGATCTGATTTAAATAGTAACGACATCTTTAAATCGGATTTAAGAACTGAAAGACTCTTTTAATCATCATGTTATCTGAAATAACTCGAATACAGCTAAAAGCATACAACATAATGCTAGTTTAATAACTGAAAAGACAGAGCCAAGAAGGGACGGGCAAGGCTTTCACCTTGTCGGGCAAAACTGGGCGTCTTGCAACTTCTTGGGTTTTGGGGTTGGACAGGGGGCTTGAGAGTTTAGAAGAAAAGGGTTTTGGGAAAGAAATCGATACTACGACAAGTGTTTGACAAGGTAGCAGAGCTGATAAAAATGGTTGGATGTGATCCCGAGAGGGATGAAGGCTTTTGGCTGACTACAGCTTAACGTTTGAAGGCAAATCTGGCTTTTGGCAGAGTTTTGGCTTTTGTTTGTTTGTTTGAGTGTCCTCAATCCTGATTTCCCTTTCTTCTTTTATACACAAACCAACGTGCCTTCCTGTAGCAGCAAGCTTGCCCGAATGCGGTTTGAAGATGATGACTCATTGGCTTTTTTACATAAAATGCCACCATAAAGTACTTTATGGGTTGTATAGCTGATCAGTCTACACCACTTGGTCTTTGGGTAGGTGAGCAAGTGGCCTTTGTGAGCTGTCCCAAGGCAGAGGAGGCCCTTTCCTGCCTTCTTGGGCTTCGGCTGAACCACTGGGCTTTGACCGACTCTTCCTTCCAGCTTCCTTTTGGGCCGGTCCCCTCCCGGAGCCCAAAGTTTAAGTTTTCGGTCCAAACAGTGCCCCCTTTCAACTGATATTTAGCTTGGAATTCCAAGCGCCAATATCGGTTGAAAATTTCTATGCGGCCGCATTCTTTCCTTCTTGAATCTGGTTCAAAGCTTCAATTCTGGCTACATCCAAGTCTTCAATTCCTTGACACATGGCTTCGATGTATTCTTCACTATGTAACCCGAATTGATTCTGAATTCTAACCGAACTCACATTTATCTCCATGGGGAGCACTGCATCCTGCCCGAAGGTTAAAGCATAAGGAGTTGTCCCTGTCCCACCCCTTTTGGAGGTTCTGTATGCCCATAAAGTGTTCCCCAGTTTCTCATGCCACTTTTCTGGACTATCTATCACCATTCTTTTGATGATGTTGACCAAGATCTTGTTGATGGCCTCAGCCTGGCCATTTGATTGAGGGTAGTATGGACTGGATTGGATCATCTTTATTGTGTACTTGCTTGCAAACTCCTTCACTTCTTTTGAGATAAAAGATGGCCCTCGATCCGTCACAATAGTTTCAGGCACTCCATACCTGTGCAGAATCTTGGCCTCGATAAAAATTTTTACCACGGTTGAGTTTATGGACTTTACTGCTGATGCTTCTACCCACTTGGTGAAGTAATCCGTTGCCACTATGATGAAAGTGTGCCCTTTACTAGAAGCTGGATAGATTTGCCCGATGAAGTCCATCGCCCATCCTCTGAAGGGCCAAGGCTTGACTACTGGATTTAAAGGTACCGAGGGCACATGCTGGAGAGGCCCATGCCGCTGACATTCTTCACAACCTTTGGCGTAAGACTTACAATCTTTTTCCATGTCGGGCCAGAAATAACCATATCTTCTGAGCAACCACCTCATCTTGGTTCCCGCCTGATGTGCTCCACATACTCCTTCGTGTGTTGGAAATGTGCCCTAAAGCCAATCATATGATGATACTTTACGGACATTTCACATGTTAAACTAATCTAGTTTACATATAAAAGGCAAACATTATTGTTTGAGGCGTCTCATATAAATGTTATATGCTTAAACGATAAAGTCCAAGGAATATGTGATTGGGAGAATGCAATCTAATGAAGTTAGATTAATGAGACCATTCTTTCGTAGACACATCCTAAACATTCCTGATCATAGGATTGCCAATTGGGCATTGACAGTCCGTTAAGATCAGTACGTGCTATGTCTTCTCTCAGGGAGAGTGACTAGTCTCGAGTCATTGGTGTGTGTGATATCAAGACAAGTACGTAGGTGCTCAATAGAGAATGAGTTCACTGAACACGATCAACGAGGAGTTCTCATACTCATGTCATATGAGAACTCATGTTTGGGATAATGCAAATTAATCCTTTGACCTGAGGCATCACAGTTGTTGTCTTGTGGTTAAGTCCTTGATCTTTGATTATGTCAAAGTCACCCCATCGGGGTGTCCACGGCATCATTGGGGTTAAGCCACTTAGTCATGGAGACAAGTGAATGCGCAACAAGGGATCTCTAACCTTCAATTGGCTTGAGGGAGAATACTCTATGATGTGATTAAAATCTCTGGCCAGAGTATGAATGAGATTGGGGAATGCGTTCCAAATCACATTCAAGGTAATCATAAAATGCAAATGAATCACATTGGATAGTAGACATGAATAAATAAACTATCAAACCAAACAATGTGGTCAAGAGTATTAGATTAGAGAAAGACCGTATTGCATTTGTAATCCTAAACTGAATAGGTTCTCTACCTCTTCTGATTAGCTTGGGTAGCCATGATATGCTGCTAGGTGTCACTCATGGTTTGTGGAAGCCCTAAACGTGTGTAATCACTAAAGGGAGAATTGAAAGTAAGTTTCAATTCACAATCGATGTAAAATGGTTTTAATCGCCCACTGCCTCGCTAAAAGGAACCTAATGTATCGTACACCAAATAAGGTGGAGATTGAAGAAACAAAGGAGATGAATTAAATGGTTTAATTATTTATGGCAAGGATTAATTAATATGTTAATTAATCAAACGAATAAGTTCGTTAAAAGACCTCGGGATAGTTTTGGACCTTAAGGCCCAATGGGCTTCGAACGTCAAAGCCCATTGACTTAAGTTGTATGACAACTTAATGAATAAAGATTCACAAAGGCCCAAAAGCCCAAATCCATTTAGTGTTGAATTAGGGTTTTTGGTTCTTTAGGTCATTTAAAGAAGTGACTATATAAAGAACTTTATAACCTAAAATTCATAAGTTGTTGATTTTAGAGAAAATTGGTGAGAACACAAAGCTTCCATTTCTCTCTAAGAGGCCAACCACCTTGGGGGATATTGTCTAGCAATTCTATTTCCTCAAGGTCACTCATTTCCTCTCCAATCCAACCTTGGTGTAGAATCTTTAGAGGTTCTCAATTTTGGGAACTTGGAGAACCTATTCTTCTAACCAAATCCATGGAGCTAAGAAGCAAGGAATGAAAGCCCTATCTCTTGGGTGATTATCCTTTGCATATGCAAAGAGGAATCTACAAAGGTAAATATTTCTCAACTAACAAATTGTTGTTTTTAAGTTGAGTCAAGGTTCACCAATCTACTAGGCTTTGAATTTCATGGTAGATGTTTTGTTTTTTGAATGCATGAAAGCATGATTCCGCCTTTAATTGTTAATTGCATGCTATATGATGTTATTCAAATGAACATGTTTTTCACAAAATTTCCTTCAAGTGGTATCAGAGCCTAGGTCTAGTAGTTGGTGAATCATTTTGGGTTTTGTAGTTCATAGTTTTTGATTTAAAAGTTGTAATATGTTACAAGCTTTATTCTTGTTTCTTTGAATGTAAATTTTGTTCGAAAATTTGCCATCTCAAATGTTGTAGATGTAGTTCATATGAGCATGAATTTTGGAGCTAAAATTTGGTGCCATTTTTTTGGGAAATTCGGCCAAATCCAAAGGGTGATTTTTTGGGTTCATGTTTGTCTTGTTAAAATGGTTTTAAAGTGACTTTTGGAACCCCTAAGTACCCTAGGATGTTAACCCTCTTTTGAGTGATGAAAATTTGAGTTTTGGTGAGTGAAAACATTCATGGAGCTATTATGAGTTTTCATGAGTGTTCTTCAATGTTCTTGAAGTTCTTGCCAAGAACAAAAAGTTTTGAAGTTTTGATTCAAAATGTTTTATGTTTTTACATAAAGTTTTGGTTTAATTTTAGTGGGTGATTTTAGTGGGTGATGATTATTTGTAAAGTATTATTAATGGTTTTAATGGTAGACAAACTTTTTTAAAAGTTTGACATAAATTCAATTAATGGTTATAATGGTAGACAAACTTTTTTAAAAGTTTAACATAAATTCAAAATATTTCATCTTTACCTCACCTAATAAAACCCACTTACAAAAACTTTGTAAAAATCATATTTTTTCTATCATGGCCGGCCACCCTAATTAAATAGGGTATTTTTGGGTCTTTTATTCAATTACATAAAGTTTTGATACTTTTGTGTATTTGCACTTTGGCCCAAAAGTTTACGTTTTTACGTTAAGGCCCAAAAACGTTAAAGGACAAATTGTTTTGCTCCTTTAATGAAGTTTTTTGTATTTGTTGAAATTTTTGGGTTCTAGTTGTAATTACATGAAGTAGTGGACTTTTGTGTTTTTACAAAGTGACCCCAAAAGTTTGTGTTTCGCAATATAGCCCAAAAAGTTGTGGTTATTGCATGATGGCCCAAATTAAGTAGGGAACAAAAATTGTTTTGTCTCTTTAAATGAGAATTGGATTTTCATTTCATTTAGCTCCATTTAAATCAATTTTATGGATACAAAAACCAAATGAAAATGTTGCATTCAATTTAATTAATTAAAGTGTTGATTAATTAAAGGGTGATTATGAACCTAAGCCTACGATAATTGAGCTATGTGATAGGCCGTTTCAAATTTGTTTGAACCATGGGAATGTGTAGATTAATTTTGGTTGTAATTTGATTTGATCAAATGTTGTAAAAGAGCATAAGCTCTTCTTTACTTTAAAGTAATTTGTTTTATGCAAATGTTGTAAAGAGCATAAGCTCTCTTTTACTTTGAAGTACTTCTTTCTTGCTTTATTTGATATGCATGAAAATGAAGTAGTTGGGTCCAACGCCCCTAAGAACAACACGCCTTAATGTGATTAAACGCGTAACTAAAATCAATCTCCATCCCTAGTCCGAGATTCAACACAAGGCTCGTGTTGAATCTAAACAAAGGTTCATAGTCATCCTAAGGCCCTAAGGCAACTATATAGTCCATCAAATGAATGCAAACCTTATGTTAGTAGTATCATATACTCTTGCTTTAAAAAAAAAAAACCGTTTTATAAGCATAGTGGGAGTATTATATACAACTAAAAACAAATGGACCAATAGTTGTAATAGGACCAAAATTGTTTTAATGTAGATTAAAATGAATACTTATATGTGATGAGACCTAAAACCCTCAACCAAACCATTATTAAGTTGAAAAGCGTGAGAGTGCTTAGAACACTCTTTCGTGGCCTTCCACCGTGGTAGGCTCCAATCGTTTATGACTTGTACACCGGCTTCACCCTATCATGGGGGAGTACAAAGTGCATGCTTATACTCAGGAGGAGTCTATATACATACTTGATGAGGTGAGTGTAGGCAACGAGGATGGCCGACATCGTATCATCGTGAGGCTATTCTTGAACCCCTTCACGCACTAAGCATGGTGGGAATGACTTAACTAAGTGCAATGGCGCCGACATCGTATCATCGTGAGGCAACATTCTCTAGAGGCCAAATTGATGGGTACTTGCATTAGTTGCAAATGAGTAAGCGTACTCTCTCATTATTATTAATGCTAGCCAACATCATATCATTGTGAGGTGGGCTTGGTAATAGTGAGTCTCCCATAACCTACTAAGAGTTTCCTCCAAAACTCTCGAATTCCAATGAGGGATATGGAATTTGCCAAAAATAGTGGGTGGTGCTATTTGATTTAAAGACCCGAATCAAATGGCTTAAAATCAATCAATTTATATTCGTTATGTATTTGTTTACCAATATATTTGCAAACGCTATCCAAAACTTGACAAAGAAAAACCGAATGTTTTAGTTTCCGGACTTGGTAACACAATCCCAAAGATTGTCTTAAATGGATTGTGCATGTACCTAAGAAGTCTCATCCTCACAATCTTCCTATTGATAATGTATCATTGGAAGAACATGTTAGAAATGTCTATCATGAAGAGGACAACACAAACAACCAATGCTTATTCCTTCGTTATATGAACAAAGGAACTTATGAACAAATAAGAGTTGCCTTGAACAACTCTTGAAAGTTTGTAATTATGTTTAGAACATAATGGTTGGTTGACAAAAATAGTCCATCAACATGGACTTATGATGATTTTGAATCATTGAGTGTTGAAGTGATAAACCACTTAACGAGACGGAAACTAAGCTAGGACTTCACCTTTATGTCCCTATCCTAATGGTTCACTAAGTTTATTGTAAACTATGTAGTGAACAATAACCACACACTCTCCAAAATGTTTGATGTGTATAACACAATTGAAAAAGGTTTCAAGAGAGATAGTGGGAGTTTAGGGACCATGACTATTGTAGTCAAAGGAGAAGTCAAATGAAGAAGATAAAATTAACTCCAAGGGAACAAACTTTCTTTATGAAAGGATGGACATTGGAAGGGGTATTTGCAAGAAATGTCTTGCAAGTGTCAAGAACACACCTTTCGAAGGTGTTGTAAATTGTTCTTGAATAGTTCAAAACAGTTGGTTCTTCTACTTGAATGCTTGATTCCGTATTAGTAACTATGTTTTACAATCGTTGTAAAAGTGTGACTAATAAGAAGTAGAAGATTAATGAGAGAAGAGAAAGTACTTCACATTCGGAACGTGAATAAAATATAGATCTCTGCGAAAGCAGATGGTACTAACTTCCTCATATGAACTACCAAAGAAATTGGAAAAACCAAAGATTGTCTTTACATTCCAATTTTAAGGAACTCAATTCCATCACTATAGTAGAGATGGATGAATGTTTTGTTTGACAAAACATTGTTCTTTATTAATCACTGATTGGATTATAGTAATCTAATTGATTGTCTTTATAGTAGAGATGATATGGTAGCGTTAACTGTTTAGAATATAATGATGCTTAAAACCCAAAAGGTTGCAAGATAGTGACTAATCCCAACTGAGTTGTGATACCTCTAAAACATAAATTACGAGTTGGTCATAGATGGATGCTTTGGATCGTTAGATCCGGATCCAATACCTTCTTGTCAAAATTGTATAGAGGCGAAATGTTCGAATCTTTATTCTTTTGGAAAGAAGAAAGAATCACAAAGTTATTGAGGTTAATTCACTTAGATGTTAGTGGCACTTGTCCACAACATAATACTACTCATGTTGTTTGACATTCACCGAAGATCACTCTCGGTTGGACTATAGTTTATTATGAATAAACACAAGTCCGAATACTTTGCAAAAGGTTTCAAAGAATTCAAGAAATGTAAGTTGATGAGTAAGACGTCTAAAGTACTTACCTCCTTAGATTTGATCCAAGGAAAGGTAACACTTTAGATGAGTTTCCTTGAAAGATATCAAGGAAATTAGCATCATAAGATAATGATTTTCTCCATTAGGAGAAGAACGAACTTGAATAAGATTTAGTTCGTTGAATATTATCAATTACCCATATATATAGGATATATACTTCTAAAACAATATGATTGTCAATTAGGAGATCTTCCAAATTTTCATAACTCCATAGGATGTAGTTGGAAAGAAAGACAAATCTTAATCATGTTAAGATTTGGGGTTGTGTGCTAATGAGCAATATTTGTTTAAAAATTATCTTGTGGATATCCTTAAATTAACCTTTGGATATCACTTCTATAAACCAACCAACAAATGTTGTTTGTTGAGTAGTTCATTGTAATCCTACAATGAGATTTGCCTTAGAGCAAATGAACTAGGAATAGAACTCAAAAGAATGGGTTCTTTGAGAGACAAGATGATAATCAACAAATATAACAACCTAGTTCCTATACCACAAGCTCCAAGGTAGTCAAAAAGAATTTTAAACCGTCTCAGTTGAATGGTTTGAACTTTATGACTACATTGAGTGTATATACAACATATACTCAAGGAAATGGTAAAGTACCATTTGACCCGAAATAATGAAACCTTCATAGCTAATTGGTAGCTTAAGGTGACTACAATCAAAGAGAATGGTTGACTTTGAAGGAACCATCTTTGACGTAGTCTTAGTTTCAATTAATTCGAAGATTGCTAGCTACAACTAAATGGTGATTCAATGTTTGGACATGATATAGGTTTCCGAAACCATTATTAAGATAGTCTTGATAATTTATGTCTAAAACTATGAATCACAAGACATGTAAGTTGTAGAGATCCAACCATCATGGATCTAAGCAAGCTAGTGGGAGCCATAAACGTCTTATGAGGGAAAGATCAAATTGTTTGATTTCTCATAAAGATGTAAATGAATCTTTTGTTTACTAGGTTTACAAAAGATTAGTGGGAGTTAATCATATTCCTAAATTTAAATATATGTATGATATATTAATTTTGGAAATGAAAAGAATACTTCATTATTAAAGTTATGACTTTAAACTTTCTATAACGATAGAATGTATATGGGAGACATAGTCTATATACATGGGATGGAAATCTATAATGATATATTTTAGGATATAATTGGATTATATCATGCCCTAATAATAGACAAAAGGATGCTAGGAAGTTTCTCATATGATGATAAACTTCAATCAGAAGAACAACTCTAGTGAGACTAGGAGGTAGCTCTTCTCAAAGGGAACGTACCCTTTGACTCCCAAAGAAATAATGCATAAATAGAATCCTTTATGCATAGGCAAAAAGGTGATTTACGTATTTCATATTGTATGAAAACGTTGATATGAATTGTACCTAGATCGGTACAAGGCGATATCAGTGCAAGCCCAGGATCAGAACCATGGCAACTGTCAAGTGAATCCTTAAGTATTTAAGAAATACTAAAGGATAGGTTCCTCGAAGAATGAGGAAAAATTAGAGTAACGTAATGGAAGCGTAAATGTATTAGATTATGAATCTAATCCATCATTGGATGTTTCTTCATTATGAATGAAGAGATAAACAGGTATCCCTTTATTATGACTAAAGAGATATTTGGATGGAAACATTAAAGTAATGACTTTAGTGTGTTCCATTATGAATGCAAAATATATTGCCATATAGAAGTTTACAACAATGTTGTTTGGATGGGAAAGTTCATTTATGAACTCTCTATTCGGTTCCAACCAGAAAGTGTATCTAGTGTACTGACACTACGACACTAATGGGGCGATAGCTCAAGCCAGGGAATCAATGTCTCATCAAGATCCGAACTCATATGAGAGACTGAACCACATGATTGGGAATCATGTATAATGGTGACGTCGATATTCTCAAGGTTGCTTCTATGGATAACATATAGATATCCATTGCCTAGGCCTACTACTCAGCCATTTATGAAATGACTACAGAAGAGGAATCATCACATATGAACAAGCTGATTGGCTCTAGTGCAAGTGGGAGATTGTTGGAAATGTGCCCTAAAGCCAATCATATGATGATACTTTACGAACATTTCACATGTTAAACTAATCTAGTTTACATATAAAAGGCAAACATTATTGTTTGAGGCGTCTCATATAAATGTTATATGCTTAAACGATAAAGTCCAAGGAATATGTGATTGGGAGAATGCAATCTAATGAAGTTAGATTAATGAGACCATTCTTTCGTAGACACATCCTAAACATTCCTGATCATAGGATTGCCAATTGGGCATTGACAGTCCGTTAAGATCAGTACGTGCTATGTCTTCTCTCAGGGAGAGTGACTAGTCTCGAGTCATTGGTGTGTGTGACATCAAGACAAGTACGTAGGTGCTCAATAGAGAATGAGTTCACTGAACACGATCAACGAGGAGTTCTCATACTCATGTCATATGAGAACTCATGTTTGGGATAATGCAAATTAGTCCTTTGACCTGAGGCATCACAGTTGTTGTCTTGTGGTTAAGTCCTTGATCTTTGATTATGTCAAAGTCACCCCATCGGGGTGTCCACGGCATCATTGGGGTTAAGCCACTTAGTCATGGAGACAAGTGAATGCGCAACAAGGGATCTCTAACCTTCAATTGGCTTGAGGGAGAATACTCTATGATATGATTAAAATCTCTGGCCAGAGTATGAATGAGATTGGGGAATGCGTTCCAAATCACATTCAAGGTAATCATAAAATGCAAATGAATCACATTGGATAGTAGACATGAATAAATAAACTATCAAACCAAACAATGTGGTCAAGAGTATTAGATTAGAGAAAGACCGTATTGCATTTGTAATCCTAAACTGAATAGGTTCTCTACCTCTTCTGATTAGCTTGGGTAGCCATGATATGCTGCTAGGTGTCACTCATGGTTTGTGGAAGCCCTAAACGTGTGTAACCACTAAAGGGAGAATTGAAAGTAAGTTTCAATTCACAATCGATGTAAAATGGTTTTAATCGCCCACTGCCTCGCTAAAAGGAACCTAATGTATCGTACACCAAATAAGGTGGAGATTGAAGAAACAAAAGAGATGAATTAAATGGTTTAATTATTTATGGCAAGGATTAATTAATATGTTAATTAATCAAACGAATAAGTTCGTTAAAAGACCTCGGGATAGTTTTGGACCTTAAGGCCCAATGGGCTTCGAACGTCAAAGCCCATTGACTTAAGTTGTATGACAACTTAATGAATAAAGATTCACAAAGGCCCAAAAGCCCAAATCCATTTAGTGTTGAATTAGGGTTTTTGGTTCTTTAGGTCATTTAAAGAAGTGACTATATAAAGAACTTTATAACCTAAAATTCATAAGTTGTTGATTTTAGAGAAAATTGGTGAGAACACAAAGCTTCCATTTCTCTCTAAGAGGCAAACCACCTTGGGGGATATTGTCTAGCAATTCTATTTCCTCAAGGTCACTCATTTCCTCTCCAATCCAACCTTGGTGTAGAATCTTTAGAGGTTCTCAATTTTGGGAACTTGGAGAACCTATTCTTCTAACCAAATCCATGGAGCTAAGAAGCAAGGAATGAAAGCCCTATCTCTTGGGTGATTATCCTTTGCATATGCAAAGAGGAATCTACAAAGGTAAATATTTCTCAACTAACAAATTGTTGTTTTTAAGTTGAGTCAAGGTTCACCAATCTACTAGGCTTTGAATTTCATGGTAGATGTTTTGTTTTTTGAATGCATGAAAGCATGATTCCGCCTTTAATTGTTAATTGCATGCTATATGATGTTATTCAAATGAACATGTTTTTCACAAAATTTCCTTCATCGTGTACTTCGGCCATCACCCTCATGGATTCTTCTTGGCCCAAGCATTTCAACAGCAATCCATCTGGAGTTTTTCTTAGCAAGTCCTTCACCCACAGAACATACTGGGTTGCTTGCTGTCTGTTCTTTCTGCTTGTAGGTGAGGAGGGATCCTTTAAGTGATGAATGATAGGGGACCTCCAATCCTTCAATTCAGTCTCTAGATTCATTACATCTAGGCTAAATCCCCTGTCCAGGATAGAAGGGAGGTTTATTCTTTGGACCTTGACATCTACTCCATATTTTCTCTCCTGTATTGGCACCCCTGAGGCTAGTT
This sequence comes from Malus fusca, assembly GCA_035220775.1. Lineage (NCBI taxonomy): Eukaryota > Viridiplantae > Streptophyta > Magnoliopsida > Rosales > Rosaceae > Malus > Malus fusca. Next base: position 4,300,347 of record CM069072.1, on the reverse strand, counting down.
GTGCCATCTCGTTGGCCGCTAAGTTGGATCCCCTGGGAACATGATTGACTGATATCTCAGAATCCCAGAAACTTAGTAATTGTGTAGCCGCCAAGTAATATCCTGCCATAGCAATATGTCTGCACTTGAACTCCCCGTTTAGCTGGTTCACCACTAGCTCTGAGTCTCCAAAGATCTCCACCTCTGCTGCTCCCAGTTCCATCAAGATTTCCAGACCAATTATCAGAGCTTCATACTCTGCCCGTTTGTTAGTATTTCCTTGGTAGTCTAGAAGGAATGAATAATAATGATAGATCCCATGAGGGTTTATAATCACAATTCCTGCTCCTGAAGCTTTATGAGTGTGAGATCCATCAAAATATAATTTCCAAGGAGTGATCCATAAGCCCGCTACTCTCCTTATCTCTTGCTGGACCCAGTCTTCTCTACCCGAGATATCTTCTCTTGGTGGGATCCAAATGTTAACGACCTCCAGGCTTCCTGGGATGTTGATCACCTCGTCTCGAGATTCATGATGTTCGGCCAGAAAATCAGCAATTGCTTGGCCTTTGACCGCTTTCTGAGGTACATACTGGAAACTGAATTCTGATAATGCTAGAATCCACTTTCCAATCCTCCCTGTTAGCATTGGTTTTGACAACATGTACTTTATCACATCGGTCTTGGCGATGATGTGTACGTGACAAGGTAACATGTAATGCCTTAACTTGCTGGCAGTGAAATACAGAGCCAAGCATAATCTCTCCACTGGGGAATATCTAGTTTCCACCTCGGTCAGAATCCTGCTGAGGTAGTACACTGCTTGCTCTTTTCCTCCTTCGTTGTTTTGAGCTAACAAACTTCCAATTGACTTCTCTGAAGCAGAGATGTATAGCTTCAAGGGTTTTCCCCTTTGAGGTGGCACTAACACTGGCGGAGAAGTCAAATAGGTTTTAATGTTGTCAAATGCCTGCTGGTGTGGTGGTCCCCACTCAAAATTCTCTTTATCCTTCAATCTTAGTAGAGGAGTCAGCGGCTGGATTTTTCCTGCTAAATTAGCAATGAACCTTCGCAGGAAATTAATCTTTCCCAGCAGCCTTTGAAGTTGCACTTTGTTGGTGGGTGAAGGCGACTCCATTATAGTTTGTGCTTTGTTTTTATCCACCTCCACACCTCTTTGATGAACCAGGAATCCCAAGAAGTTGCCCGCTCTCACCCCGAATGCGCATTTCTTTGGATTCATCTTCAACTTGTGGGTCCTCATCCTCGTCAAAGCTTGTCTGAGGTCTGTCAGATGTTGTTCTTCATTTTTGGACTTTATCACGATATCATCAATGTACACTTCCATATTCTGTCCAATTAGATCGTGAAAAATAGCATTCATTGCCCTCTGGTAGGTTGCACCAGCGTTCTTGAGCCCGAATGGCATAACCAAATATTCATATGCCCCCACATGTTCAGGGCACCTGAAAGCTGTTTTATGTATATCCTCAGGGGCCATCTTTATCTGATTATACCCGGCATTCCCATCCATAAAAGATAGAACTTTGTGTCTTGCTACTGCATCTATGGATAGATCGGCCATGGGCATAGGATACTCATCTTTTGGTGTAGCGCCATTAATATTTCTATAATCAACACAACATCGCACTGCTTTTGTTATGGCTTTTAAAACAGGTACAATGTTGGCTAACCATTCCACATACTTGGCTGGCCGAATGAACCCAGCTTTCACAAGCCTCTCAATTTCTTCTTTAACTTTCTCCTCTATTTCTTTGGACATCCTCCGTGGTGCTTGTTTAACAGGTTTATATCCTTCCTTGATAGGCATTCTGTGTTCCACCAGGGTTGAATCTAAACCTGGCATCTCAGTGTAGTGCCAAGCAAAACAATCTTTGAATTCTTGTAGGAAATAGATAATATTTGCCCGATCCTGTACCTCCAATAAGCCACTGATTTGTATTGGTCTTGGATCTTCCTCTGTCCCTAGATCACTAACCTCCAAAGGATCCTGCACTTCTGGTGGTGGCTTATCAGGTTCTGCACATAAAAATTCAACTAACTGCGGGCTTTCGGGCAAGTCGTCTGGCCCATCCAAGTCATAAATACATTCGGCCATTTGTATGGCCCTCTCCAACTCCTCTTTACAAAGCTCTTCACTGCTCTCATCATGGTTGGTTGAAGTCCCAGGTTGCTGCTCCCGCTCCTCTTCTCCTAGAAGCTCCCTTTCTTGCTTCTTTTCTTTCCCATACACCAACAGTCTTTTAATCAAGGATCTGACTGCTATGACCTGATCCTTCCTCTTTTGTCCAATCATTGATGGTGTAGGGGGTTTGGGATAATACAAGGTTTATCCCACTCCTCTCTAGTAAGGAGTATTCCTTGTTCCAAAAGCTTTTGGGCCGTCACCTTGGTAGGGCGGCCGTTCTCGATAGCTCCTGAACATTTCAGTATTCCTACGTTGGGGTTGTAGAAACTTGCTTCCGCAATGTTGGCTGTGGGGAGGAATGGCCGTGATTCGGCCTCCACCATTTCCCAGAAACCTGGTCCTTCTTCATGGTAGACAGCAACTTGTTGATGCATGGTGGAAGGTATGGCAAGACTTTGGTGGATCCAGTCTCTTCCAAGTAATGCTCCATAACTAGAGGTGCAGTCTACCACAAAAAATGCCAACATAATTTGTTTAGACCCCAGATCCACTTCTAAGGGCAATATCCCATGGGTCTTCGTGATAGCGCCCGAGAAGCTAGAGACTGTGAGGTCTGTAGGAATAAGATCCTCTGCCCCTCTTCCCATTTTCCTCATCTGCTTGGCTGGTAATATATTCACAGCTGCCCCGCCATCTATTAAAATTCTTTTGAAAGGCACACCTTCCAAATGAGCCGTGACATATATGGGTTTTAAATGATTAGCCATCGAGATATTCGGGCGGCTAAACACCATTTCGTCGGTATAGATCCTTGTGAGACCCTTACTGGACGTTTCAGCCTTTTCATCGTTGCCCGATCCTCCTTCTTCGACTTCCTCTACATTGACATGTGCCATCATTGGCTCAGCTGTCAAGTAATCACCCTCCATAGTAGCGGGCTGATCAGGTTGGGCACCAAACGTGGCAGATAATATGTATGCCATGTTGACATGAAAATCATTAGGCTCGAGCAAATCTTCTTTCTTGTTCTCGATTTAGTCCATGAACTCGTCCAACCAGGCCATAGCATCAGGTGGTAGTAGTGGTTCTGATGCCCCTTCTAATTGATTCCTGCCCGCACCCTTCGTTTGCTTTGGTACCTCACCAAAAGGATCCACCAATGGCAAAAAAGGTGGTTCTCCTTCAGGTGAAATATTTCCAAAACGAATAGGCTTTGTCTGCTCCGTCTTCCATCCTGGGGTTGGCACCATGGTCAAATCCTCTTGAGCCCGCCTCAAGATTCTATACTTGCCGGGGTGCTGGTTCTGTGGCACGTGATTCCCCTCGCCTTCTTTTTCGCTACTGGCATTTTCCAACTCTTTCTTATTCTTCCAGCAGAGTTGAGTTTTTTCGCCAGATGATGGTCTCTCCAGTTTTTTATTCTGGGAGGTTTCTGATGTTGCGGGGGTCTTTAATGAGTTCATGTAGGCTTTATGCTGTCTCTGAACTCTCCTGATCATAGAAGCTCCCATTGGTTTGACAGGTTGTCCGTTCTTTCCAACCACATACCATTTCCGTCCGAGATGGGCAGGATTATCTTTCTTCGTAGGATTAGTTATCCCATCCTTCCTCCTAGCTTCTTCCTTCATATGACCATATTGAGGATGATCCGTGCTTCTTTGAATTTCAGCCTCCATGTCTTCTGCCTCTTCAGAAGCTTCATAGTTTCGAAAAACTTCTGATAAAGCTTTGGACTGCGAATCGCCTCCTAGACGTTGAAAGACAATTCGGGAAGCATCTTTTCCTGCAGTCCGTCTAGTTTTTTCTTGGGCCTTCTTTCTTCTGATCAACTCTTGATCAATGAGAATCCCTGAGGGTGGTATTTCGAGCTCGCACTCGCTTTGGCACTTGCTGCATAAAACCCTTCCTTTGATTATAACGGCTTTTGGATACTTGGGCAACTTAATTACCCATTTTATATTTTTGCCAACCAGTTCTTCATCATTCTTTAGCTCCGCAACTTTTTCTTTCCCCTTCTCAGCCCATATCATGTTGATCATATTTACTGGAGCTTCTGAAAAGGGCTCTGCGGGTTTGTTCACCATTGCTTCTTTTGATTGGCTAGTTTTGCGCCTTTTACCCTCCTCATTATCTGTTTCCCCAGGGTGAGGTAAAGACGTAGGAATAGTTGGTCGCGGGACCATACCAGCCTCCAATCTTTGCAGCATCTGTAGCAGGGTCGTTTGTAAATCTTCTGGCTCTGGTACTCTCGACATTTTGCTTTGATCAAGGGATCTCACCGGGCATGCCAAAACTATGTTCGTGGCCAGGAATTTCCGTCGGGGAGGCTTCCTGGGCGATGAGCACACAGCTCCCCGGGAGAGTGTTTAGGCTTCGGTTGAGAGCTGTTGTCAGGCTTCTGCTTATGCTGTCGGGCAGGACTCGTCGGGCAAGTCTTGTCGGGCAAGGCTTGTCGGGCAAGTCTGAAAGAGAAGGACAGCGTTAACTTTGAAAGGTGCCTTCATGGGGCCTTAGGTGTAGGCCTTAAGGCTCACAATCAAAATTAACTTTTGGATGCTCAGGCGTGCCACTGCCATCTTTAGCATGGCAGATGTAGGACGGATGTTGGATCCATAATACGCATAACTACATATCTATATGCATCCAGGAGACCGTATCAATTATGACAGGTGCCTTTGTGGGGCCTTAGATATAGGCCTTGAGGCTTCCAGTTCATAATCAATCCCTCTCTTGGATATATATAACTATGTGCTTCTGGTTTCATTGTCGCGCGTAATATCACCACCGTTATACTTCTGACTAGCTAGCCCGCAGAGCTTAGAACGAATCCAAATATGTGCCTTTGTAGGGCCTTAGGTATAGGCCTTGAGGCTTCCTATCAGAATTTGTTCCATACTCAAACGTTCCTAGCCCGCAGAGCTTAGAACGCATCCAAATAGGTGCCTTTGTAGGGCCTTAGGTATAGGCCTTGAGGCTTCCTATCAGAATTTGTTCCATACTCAAACGTTCTAGCATAATCATAATACAACGGTAGTAAAACTACTAGATCGGTCGATTACTTGCGCCCCAAGTAACTTCGGACTTCTTTGTTTATCAAGGATTGTCGTGGATGGGTTAAGTCCACATAAAGTTCTTTTTTATGCCTTGAGACCAAGGACTTTTACATGATCATTCTTATATATCCAAGAAGTTAGAACTTAGATCTGATTTAAATAGTAACGACATCTTTAAATCGGATTTAAGAACTGAAAGACTCTTTTAATCATCATGTTATCTGAAATAACTCGAATACAGCTAAAAGCATACAACATAATGCTAGTTTAATAACTGAAAAGACAGAACCAAGAAGGGACGGGCAAGGCTTTCACCTTGTCGGGCAAAACTGGGCGTCTTGCAACTTCTTGGGTTTTGGGGTTGGACAGGGGGCTTGAGAGTTTAGAAGAAAAGGGTTTTGGGAAAGAAATCGATACTACGACAAGTGTTTGACAAGGTAGCAGAGCTGATAAAAATGGTTGGATGTGATCCCGAGAGGGATGAAGGCTTTTGGCTGACTACAGCTTAACGTTTGAAGGCAAATCTGGCTTTTGGCAGAGTTTTGGCTTTTGTTTGTTTGTTTGAGTGTCCTCAATCCTGATTTCCCTTTCTTCTTTTATACACAAACCAACGTGCCTTCCTGTAGCAGCAAGCTTGCCCGAATGCGGTTTGAAGATGATGACTCATTGGCTTTTTTACATAAAATGCCACCATAAAGTACTTTATGGGCTGTATAGCTGATCAGTCTACACCACTTGGTCTTTGGGTAGGTGAGCAAGTGGCCTTTGTGAGCTGTCCCAAGGCAGAGGAGGCCCTTTCCTGCCTTCTTGGGCTTCGGCTGAACCACTGGGCTTTGACCGACTCTTCCTTCCAGCTTCCTTTTGGGCCGGTCCCCTCCCGGAGCCCAAAGTTTAAGTTTTCGGTCCAAACAGAGAGCAACGGTGGTTAACTGCGTTTGGGTTTGGGTTCACCAACAAAAATGAGGGATTGAGTGTAAAGATCAAGTGTGTTGATGGTTGATGGGTTTTGTGTTCTAATATTTTTTTTTTTTTTTCCATTCACCTAAGGGCACATTTGGTAGTTTATTAGGAAATAATTATTAATTGGGTGCAGAAATACATAACATGGGTTGAAATAAAATTTCCCAAAATCTATCCTTATAATGGTCCATAAGTTTTTTTTTTTTTTTCTGGTTTGCATATGGGGAAACCATTAAGCTACAGGAAAAAGTTAAAGAAAAGTTATGGATACGTGAAGTATTAGTATGGTAATAAATTGTAAAGAGCTTCACCGATGCAGCAAAACTATTATTTGAAGTTTGTTTCATCAGAAGCAACTTCATTTTCGTGTGCAGTTCTTAAATATTCTTGATACTTTGTATGACGCAGTAGACGCACAACAGCAGTTCAATGCAAGAGAGAATTGCAAGGGACGTACATCATTCATGCCTCTTAGTGAGCTTTATGACCCGAATGCGGGTTATTTGGTGAATGATACAGTCGTTGTTGAAGCTGAGGTTGTCTTACTTCTAATCAATACTATTAAATCAATTTTGAGTTTTGCATTAAACTATTAAAGTAGTGTCCAACTAAAAGACTGAGCTGACATTGTTTGTTTTATTTCAGATACGGTTGAAGGAAGAACAAGAGGAGGAGGGCAAAAGGGGAGACGAGGCAAAAATGTGGCTTTATACTATTGTTAAGGTAAAAGCTTCTGTCTATCCACGCTCTTACCATTGCTTGTTCAGACGTGTTAGTAAAGGTAGCTGGTGTACGTAAAAAATAATGGCAGAAGAAATTTGTTTGTAAGGTTAGGTTGCTCGAGATGAGGACCTAGCAAAACAGATTGGAAGGGATTTCTATTTTGACCTAGTAGACTATGAAAAGGCTCATAGTTTTCGTATTCAGCAAAAGACTCCGTTTTTTCTTTTCAAGGTACAGCAGTAAATGCTTACTTTTGTGCATTCATGTCTTCTTCCTTTCCCCCCACCACCCCCACCCCACCCCCCACCCCCCCCACCCCCCCCAACTATCGGATTCTGTATTTTTCTCTTTATGTCTAGATTTCTAATTTTGAAATGGTTCACAGGAGTATTTTGCAAAAAGAGTTTGGTATACCAGTGCAATTTCAGCGTTTCTGGATTTGGCACAAGAGATTACACTGCACATATCGCCCCCATCGTCCATTGACACTTCAGGAGGAATCACAATCAGTATGTACTTCACACTTCATACTTCATACTTTTTAAAAAATCTCAATATTACAGAAGACACTTGGAGGCTTTGCTCCTAACCTATCTGCTTTATCTCTGGATTTGTTAATTGTGATTCTCTTAATTCATGGTTTTTATTTTGTCACCTGGTTTTAGTGGTAACCCGCTATTTCCTTTTTTCGGTGCTACCTTTTTCTTTTCAAGGGATGGGGTTAGGTATTGTTTGTTGCCTCTGAGACTGAGGTACTCGAGTTTATCATCGAATTATGAATGATTGTGACCACTGATTTCTTTTGTGAATAAGGAATTTAGCAAAGTGCTTAAAGAATGGATTTGTTAATTGTGTTTTGAGGTTGACATTGGCGCCCGTCAGTGTCATCTGAAAAAAGAATGATGGCTACTTGTGTCTCGTAGGTTGAACAACTCACAGTCTTACTCTATCTTGTTGTTAGACATGGTTTTTGGCTCATTGTAGTTGCAATTGCTGTATGAAAATAGATCTTTCTCATGATTTTTGTGCTTCTTTGAATTCTCCAGGATCTACACCCTATTCCTCTGCCTGAACCAACGAAGATGTCCTTCTTTTCTTTAAGCTTTATGAACCAGAGAAACAAGGACTACGGTAGATCTGGCTCTTTTTGCTCAGTTATCATATTTTCTCCTTCTCATTTTCGTTCACTGATTTAGTCTTTTGTTGCAACTTACCAGGGATGGGGAGGGGGGATTCGAACTCTGTTCTTAGGTGTAGGGTTAAATGCTCTCGATCAGTAGAGCTATAAACCTCCACCTGATTTAAGCTTCTTTTGTGTTGCCAGTTTTGTTGGTAGGCTTTATGTGAAGAGGTCTAGTGAGCCAATCGAAATTTTAGCAAAGTTAAATCAACTGGCTGGGTTTTCCGCTGAGGAAGAAATTGAACTTTGTCAGGTTCGTTTCACATTAATTTTTTAGCATCAGCTGTGCCATAACATATATTACATAAACATTGTCCGCTGTATGTATGCATGCATATAACTATTTGATCCGCGTTCTGGTGTAGCATTCTTAAGTAGAAAAATTTACGTGTTATGATACATTCAGGAAATACAGTTTTATCCAAGTGTCAGTTGTGTCAATGTCGACAAGAGGACCTCGTTGCAATTAAGTCAGGTAATTGTTTCTATTGTATGCTTGGCATATTGCAAACAAGTGTCTGCAACAGGAATGAACCGTTTTGATGCTTTGCACATCGCTAGGAAACTATTTGATGCTTTGTTTTCTAGATTAAAGATGGGGACATCATATGCTTTCAGAAATCCAGTCCACTTGAAATGCTAAGAAGAACTTAAATATTTTGATGTCCCCTCGTTTATGGAGTATATAAACAGTCGCAAGGTACAGGCTACGGTAAGAAAAACCTAACTATATTAAACGATTTAACACTCTATAGATTGTTCGTTTCCATTCTTTGGAGAAACCGAAGCAGGAGGATTTTATTTTAGAGTTGTAAGTAGTTCTGCCTGGAACCACTGTCTCTCATAGTTGGAGTGTCCATTGTTGTCTTCAGTGCTAAAATTTTTTTTTCGTGTTTTCTAGGTCAAAGCTAGACACTTATGATGATGTGGTGAAGAAGGTGATTTGCCAAATTGGTTTAGAATATCCTACCATAATCAGACTCACTGCTCATTGCTGGTATTCTCAACAACCTAACCCCCAACCGATCAATTATCGGGGAGTAAAGTATTTACAAGAAATGCTCATCCCTCATGATCAAGTAGGCACCGTTATATTGAGTTTGCTCTGTCATCTGTCACTTGTATAAGCGTCATGTATCATTGGCACTCATTATGATTGTCGTCCATATTCAGGGATCTGATATACTGTATTATGAAGTCTTGGACATCCCGCTGCCAGAGATGCAAGCCCTAAAAGTCTGAAAGTTTCTTTTCTTAATGCTACAAAAGATGAGGTCTGTGTGAAATATTTGGTCAGATTCCCTGCTTATGGACCGTTATTACGCTATTTTGTCCATCATAATCTTTTGTAATTTGTTCACGGTCGGAGATTCACAGTATTAGATTGCCCAAATGGAGTACTGTCGGGGATGTGATTAACGAACTTCAAAGGAAGGTTAGATGTCTCTTTATTTCGGCATTGTTACTATTGACTATCCATCAATTTTCATCTAAATATATCTGCCAACCATATGATACGATCAGTCCCATTCGTGTTTTGAATTTTTTTTTATTTTTTATGACACAATTCTTATGGAACAGCGTGATCGCTTTGATATGCTTTAAGAGTGGAGGCCTACTAGCATGATATATCTGTAACAATGTGGCTGTGATAATCATATGTCAACAATATAGGATAGATGCTCAACGAAAAATCGTCCACACACCCCTCAGCGGCTCACCCCCTCCTCATTTTTTCTGTTATACTTGCGCATAACTGACTTTGTCAATGTGTGATGTACCTGAAATAGGTACCCAAATGCAGAGCTCAGACTACTTGAGGTTTTCAAACACAGGATCTACAAGGTAATTTGCTTGTTCTTGTATGTCAGATGTATCAGCATGTAAGCTATTTTTTCCGTTCATAATTTCCCCAGAAGTGGGCGGCTTTTCCTGTTAGTGTTGATTATGCATGATTCCAGCGATTGTATCAGAAACTTCGTTCTCTGATTTGTGTGTTTTAATCTGGAGCGTTCATAATTTCGTGTTCACTTTTCAGACCATACCATGCAATGAAAAAATTGAGAATATAAATAACCAGTTCTGGACTTTGCTTGCAGAGGAGGCAAGTTCCTTTTCTCACTTGTACAGTTTTCTTCTTTTATTCAGTTGAACACTTTATAAACTGTAAAAGAGTCTAGTCTTGTAGGCAAGAATTGTAATATTTACTTGGTTTTCCGCTTTGGATTTGCATTTCTTTAGGCTTCGTTTGGTACGTAGGATTGGATAGATCGCAGAAGATGGATTACTCATGAAGAAAACTCATCCATTCCAATCCGATCCTACATACCAAACGAGCTTATTGTGTCGGACTGAATTGGCTTGATGCCAGTGTCAATTGTTTCTATTTTTGTGCGTATCAGATTTCAGAAGAAGAGAAAAACTTGGGTGTTTGTGATCGCTTGATTCAAGTTTACCACTTTGCAAAAGGAGAGAGAAACTCGGGTCTTTATGATCGCTTGATTCATCCAAAAAACTTAACGAAAGAGATTGCACAGAAGAATCAGATGGTATTCAAATTCATTTTTCTAAGAAGGAAATTTGTATAATTTTAATGCTCGTTTTTCTTCTCCAAATCAGAAATTGGCCTGCCATCTCAATTAAATATGAAGAATGGTTGCACGAAAATAGTTGTTATTCTTATTAATGATCTTCTTCACTGCTCTTTATACATTTCAAATAGCAAGTAAAAAATTTCGGGGAACCTTTCTTCCTCGTCATCCACGAAGGTGAAACTTTAACTGAAGTTAAGGTATGCGTACAAAGGAAATTGCAGGTCCCCAATGAGGAGTTTTCAAAGGCGCTTGACTCAAACCTTATATATATTGTAAGGTTGATTACATGAATATCGATTCTTATTTTGCTTCCTCGTTTATTTCCCCTTCGGTTGTGCAGCGGAAGTTTGCATTATTGTCACGTGGCTGTCCAAAGTACTTGCAGGATTCAGACATCGTATGGAGTCGATTGCAGGTAAGTTTATGGTCTATCATTATTCCAGTCTCCTTGCTTTCATATTATATGTCCAAGGGTAAATCTGAACTGTGGTAATGGATATTGCGTACGTGGGTTTTTCGTAACTCCAGTACATGAATTTTGTTTTCCTTAGAGACGGGATGCCTATGGTGCTTGGCAACAGTATCTTGGGTTGGAGCACTCGGATAATGCTCCTAAGAGGGCTTCTGCAGTAACTCTGCCAGGTAAGTTCTGCTTTACAAGTATTACTGAAGTGCTTCTCCGTTGTTTATCTCGGCATTCTCAGTCCCCTAGAACAGCCAAGTGTCACGGGATGACTCTCTAAGCCTTCCGCCCGTGCGGCACTTAGACTTGAATACCTCGATGAACAAGCTAAGTAAGCCTTCGAAGCCTCGCTTCCCCGGATCGAATCACAAAGAAAGCTAAGATAGCTTGGAGAATGCTAAAATCACTTAGAAGATGGGAGAAAGGAAGCTTTGTATTGAAACTTAGGAGAACTTTACAATTGCTTACAATTCTTGGATGGTTTGGCCAAATGGCCTTACCTCCTATTTATAGGCCTAAGTCACCTCCTCAATGGAGGGTTCTAGAATCCCCTACTTACATCCAAAAATATCTAGCATAGTTCTAGATACAACTTGCCTAATCTAGATTATTCTAGGTGAGGCTTAAATATGTACACTTGTGTGGAATGTTCCGGAATGCTCTAGATTATCTTGAATGCTCCGCCACGTTCTTGATTTCTCCGGGACGTTCCAGAAGCTTCCATGAAGACATGGCTTCATGGGCTTAGATATATGATGTCTTGGGCATTTTCTTTGTTTTTAACACATGGCCCGTGACATCCTCCCCCACTTAAGTCGTCGACGTCCTCGTCGACTCTTGCCTCTCGAATGTCTGAATCAAGTCCTTATATTGCCATAAGGACGTCTCCTTCTCCCATGTTGCTTCGGAGTATGGTAGCCCCTTCCATTTGACAAAGTACTCCACATGCTTTGGTTGTCTTGGTCGCACCACGACACGCTTGGCTTCAATGCTCTCCACTTCTTTGTCAAATGCCTCCGTCATCAAAGGGGGTGCTCGATGAGACTCTCCTCGACTTGGTTCCTCATCGTCCGCATGATAGGGCTTCAAGTTGCTCACATGGAACACCGGGTGAAACTTGAGGCGGGGTGGGAGTTCCACAACATAAGCGGCTTTGCCAACCTTCTTGATGATAGGGAATGGTCCCTCATATTTCCGCAACAAGCTCTTGTGCAAGCCACGAGTACTCTTGTGCTGAGACGCATTGAGCTTCACAAAGACTTGGTCGCCAGTTTGGAACTCCACATTCCTTCGCTTACGATCCGCCCATTTCTTCATCTTCTTTGAAGCCTTCTCCAAGTGAGCTCGAGCAAGTTCATGGGCTAATTGCCACTCCTTAGCGGTTTTGAAAGCGGCTGGACTATTCCCCGTGTAGCCAGTCACGACCGTGTTCGGGGTCAAGGGTTGTTGCCCTATAGCCAACTCGAACGGACTTTTCCCCGTCGACTCCGAACGTTGCAAGTTATAAGAGAATTGGGCAACATCAAGTAACTTAGCCCAATCTCGTTGATTGGCACTAACATAGTGCCGCAAATAAGTCTCTAACAATGCATTAACCCGCTCCGTTTGTCCATCAGTTTGGGGATGAAAAGCTGTGGAGAAGTCTAACTTTGAGCCAAGGAGCTTGAAGAGCTCCTTCCAAAATCTACCCGTGAAGCGAGCATCTCGATCACTGACTATGCTCCTCGGAACACCCCAATACTTCACCACGTGCTTTAGAAACAAGCGTGCAGCTACTTCGGCTGTGCACTCCACAGGTGCGGGTATGAAAGTGGCATACTTGGTGAATCTATCGACCACGACGAAGATAGATCCACATCCATCAGACTTGGGCAAATGTGTGATGAAATCCATGGTTAAACACTCCCATGGTCTTGATGGGGTGGGAAGTGGTTCCAACAGTCCTCCCGGTTGCCTTTGTTCCACTTTGTCTTGTTGGCACACAAGACAAGTCTTCACGTATGAATCTACATCATCCCGCATTTGTGGCCAATAATAAGCATCGCTCACCAAAGCCAACGTGCGGTGAGTGCCAGGATGTCCTGCCCACATTGAGTCATAGCACTCCTTAAGGATTTCTTTCCTTAAGCTTCCCCACTTCGGGACGTAGATCCGCTTGCCCTTGGTGTATAGCAAGCCGTCCTCAAGCCAAAACCTTCTTGTCTTCCCATCCTTGACAAATTCCACAATGTTCTTGGCTTGGACGTCATGTGATAAACCTTCTCGGACACGGCCCAAGAGATGGCTTTGCGGCTTGAGTACCGTAGCCATTAACTCTACTCGTCTACTTAGAGCATCGGCCACCACGTTCTCCTTTCCTTGCTTGTACTCTAGCTTGTAATCAAACTCCGCTAAGAACTCTTGCCACCTTGCTTGCTTAGGTGTGAGCTTTTGTTGGGTTTGAAAGTAGCTAGTGGCAACGTTGTCCGTTTTGATGATGAATGGGGTACCAAGCAAGTAATGCCTCCAAACTCTAAGGCAATGGACGATGGCGGTCATCTCCTTTTCATGGGTCGTGTACCTCTTCTCGGCATTGTTTAGCTTGCGACTTTCATAGGCTATCGGATGTCCCTCTTGCATTAACACTCCTCCTATGGCAAAGTCGGAAGCATCAGTGTGCAACTCGAATGGCTTGCTAAGGTCGGGCAACCTTAGTACAGGCTCCTCCATTAGGGCCTTCTTCAACCTCTCAAAGGCCTCTTGACACCGGTCCGTCCATTCACATGCCTTGTTCTTCTTAAGAAGGTCTGTTAAGGGTGCCGCTATGGCTGAGTACCCTTTAATGAATCTCCGATAGTAGTTGGCTAGCCCCAGAAAGGATCGTAGTGTTGGTACCTTGGTCGGCGGTTCCCACTCTTGAATGGCCTTGATCTTGCCCTTTTCCATCATAAGTTTCCCCTCCTTTATCTTGTGGCCAAGAAATTCTACTTCTTTTGTGGCAAAGGAGCATTTCTCCTTCTTGACATAGAGTTCATGCTCCCGAAGGGTCTTGAACACTATGCGCAAGTGCTTGACGTGCTCCTCCAATGTCTTGCTATAGATAACGATATCATCAATGTAAACCACGACAAACTTGTCAAGATAAGGATGGAATACCTTGTTCATCAATGTGCAGAATGTTGCGGGGGCATTGGTCAGACCAAATGGCATGACTTTATACTCGAACGATCCATATCTGGTTACCATCGCCGTCTTCGATTCGTCTCCAGGGGCTATCCTCACTTGGTAGTATCCCGATCGAAGATCCAACTTTGTGAAGTACCTTGCTTCACCAAGTTGATCGAATAAGTCGGCGATCAACGGAAGTGGGTACTTGTTCTTGATGGTAATCTTGTTCAATGCCCTATAGTCGATGCACAACCTTAGGCTACCTTCCTTCTTACGTTGGAACAAGACGGGTGCACCATATGGGGATTTGGATGGTTGGATGAAGCCAGCATCAAGTAGCTCGTTGAGTTGCTTCCTCAATTTCTCCAACTCGGGTGGCGATATCCTATAAGGTGATTTGGAGGGAGGCTTAGCACCAGGCTCCAACTCAATCGCATGGTCGACCTCTCTCCTTGGTGGTAACTTCTTTGGCAGTTCCTTAGGCATCACGTCCGCAAACTCCACAAGGACGGCTTCCACTTGTTTTGGCAAAGGCCCGTGCTTCTCCTCTCCTTCACTCAACATTAGGGTTGCAAGAAATGTGGCCTCGCCTTTCTTCCAAGACTTGGCAAATTGAATTGCCGACAAGTGCTGGGTACACTTCTTGGCTTGCCTTTCCAATGGCACCAGGCAAGGTTGTCTTCCGTCGGCTAGGATACAGAAGATATTATAGAAGGGAATGGGAAAGGCTCGTACCTTGTCCATGAACTCTAACCCAATGACTACGCCATAGTCGTCCATCTTGACTATAGTGAAGTCGATCTCTCCCTTCCATGCGCCAATGTCTACTTGTACATTGCGCGCAACTCCAACAATAGGGGTGGCAGCGGAATTTACCGTCTTCACGCTACCAGGCTCCTTTGTGACTCGGAGGCCAAGCCTTGTGGCTTCCTCCGACGTCATGAAGTTATGGGTTGCTCCCGTGTCCACCAACACACGCGTCGTCTTGTCACCAGTCTTGACGTCGACGAACAATGATCCTCCCTCAGCTTGAGCCTTAGGTTGTGGGAGGGTTGTCTGGATGGCATTCAGTAGACGGATGCATCCCATCCTTGCATCGTTACTCTCCTCGGCCTTGTCGTCCTTGAAAGCCATGGCCTTAAGGGCCTTCTTTTGTGGGCAATCTCGCATCATGTGAGGGCCGTCGCATAGGTAACAAGTGGGTTGCCAAGACTTACCCTTGCTTTTGTCATGTTTATCGGCTTTCTTCTCCTTCGGTTTGCTTGTCTCGGCCTTATCCTTCGGCTTATGTTCTCCCCCACTTCTCTCATGGTTACCCCTCTTCCCCGTGGACTTGGAATCACCTTGGTGGCTTGATTTAAACTCGATCAAGGATTCGGCGGCGGCAATAGCATCAGACAATGTTTGCACGTGTCTCCTTTGTAGTTCTAGTTTTGCCCAATTTTGCAGTCCACTCATGAAGTACATGAGCTTGTCTTCCTCTAACATGTTGGGCACCTCGAATAACAAACTCACAAAGGTGTTGACATAGTCTTTGACGCTCCCCGTTTGCTTGAGCCACCTTAGCTTCTCCTTGGCTTCGTACTTGGCATTTTGGGGATAGAAGTGCAACATAAGATCTTTCTTAAATTCATCCCAAGTGGTGAGAGAGAACGTACCTTGCTCAATCTCCATGCTTCGACGACGCCACCACATAAGGGCATTGTCAGCTAAGAACATGGTTGCCGTTGAGATTTTGGACTCGTCATCCTCAAGCTTCAGGTACTTGAAGTATCGCTCCACGTTCCACACGAATGTGTCGAGCTCCTTTGCTTCCCTCTTCCCATTATAGGATTTGGGTTTAAATGAGTCGATTACCTTGGAGTCCAACGCCTTGATCTCCCTCGGCCCTTGCACGAATTGCTTCACGACTGCTTCTTTACAAAACGCCACATCTCCCTTAAGTTCCCTTGTGTCCTTTATCTCTTCTTGAAGCGCCACAAACCTTGCCTCTATGTTGTCAAGGTGAACCTGGACTTCCCTCCGCATCTTGTCTGCCATGGTGTTGAGAGCGCCAAGGAGCTCATCTCGTAGCCCTTCCACCAAGCCACGCAGTTCATCCTTACCATTGTCCACTATGGTTTGGATTTCCTCCTTGTCGACAACGTCCTCATCAAGTCGAGTATCGAACTCGAGTATGGTTCGTTCCACCTTCTCGAGTCGCTCTTCCATGGTCTCCATCGATGCTTACAAGTCCTTTAACTTTGGCTTGCTCTTGGCAACGTCTTGGACCTCGGCAGTACGCTCCCTTAGCTCGGAGACTCCGGACACCATCTCTCCACTTGCCATATCCTACTTTCCTTCAAGTGATTCACGAACTAGGCTCTGATACCAGCTGTCACGGGATGACTCTCTAAGCCTTCCGCCCGTGCGGCACTTAGACTTGAATACCTCGATGAACAAGCTAAGTAAGCCTTCGAAGCCTCGCTTCCCCGGATCGAATCACAAAGAAAGCTAAGATAGCTTGGAGAATGCTAAAATCACTTAGAAGATGGGAGAAAGGAAGCTTTGTATTGAAACTTAGGAGAACTTTACAATTGCTTACAATTCTTGGATGGTTTGGCCAAATGGCCTTACCTCCTATTTATAGGCCTAAGTCACCTCCTCAATGGAGGGTTCTAGAATCCCCTACTTACATCCAAAAATATCTAGCATAGTTCTAGATACAACTTGCCTAATCTAGATTATTCTAGGTGAGGCTTAAATATGTACACTTGTGTGGAATGTTCCGGAATGCTCTAGATTATCTTGAATGCTCCGCCACGTTCTTGATTTCTCCGGGACGTTCCAGAAGCTTCCATGAAGACATGGCTTCATGGGCTTAGATATATGATGTCTTGGGCATTTTCTTTGTTTTTAACACATGGCCCGTGACACAAGGATGTCGTGGAAAAAGTTTCCTGTATTGTGAAGTTATCCCTTCTACCAAACCAACCTCTCGTGCTAACCATCCGCCTTTATGTAAGCAAGTAATCTCCCTAAGGCCGCGGCCGTGGTAAAATCTTGTTATGATGCCAAGGCTGCAAAACTCGAGGCTGAACTGGCCCGAGTTAAGGAAAGCAAGCAGAGGCAACCGCGAATCCAAAAACTGCAGCGGATGAAATGGAGCTTCTTAACAAAGCTTTGCAGATAGCTTTTCCAAATTTGAATGCTTCACTACCAGGCTTGTTCTATAGATATACTGAAAATTTGCTTTTTAAGTGTGAATAAAACTTTGATTAGAAACTTTGGATTTTGTCGTAAGGTAGCTTTGCTTGCTTAGTACTCAACGTAGTTTACTAACCATTCAATTTGCTTTCATTTGTGCGTATTTCCTTATTCATTTCTTTTGCATATCTTTCCATCGTCATCCTTCCTCCGCTATTCTATTACTAGACTAGGTTTATTATCAAGGTGAAATGATATCGAATCAACATAGAATTTGGAAGCTAAAGTACGAATTATTCGAACGGTTATAACTAATGTAATTAATATTGTATACGAAACACGATTAAGGTAAAAAGCAAACACGAGAGTTTCAATTCTAAAAAAACGAATGTAACGTGATTATTATGTACATAACACTAGATGACATGAATACTTGTTTACTAGCTAACATGATTAAAATTTTACCTAATTTTCATTAAAACTAAACGTGAAAGGTCATAAATAACATAAAAGATTCTTTTTTATATAGTAAAGCGGCATAATTTCATAGAAAATGCTCAAAGGCTAAGAAGTATAAGAGAGGGAGATCTCCTTAATCAAATCACATATTACAATGGGAACTTCATTGCCATGTCGACAAATGTGGGAAGAAGTGGCCTCAGTGATAAAGTTTTGCAGCACATTTGAGTCTTCCAT
This sequence comes from Malus fusca, assembly GCA_035220775.1. NCBI lineage: Eukaryota > Viridiplantae > Streptophyta > Magnoliopsida > Rosales > Rosaceae > Malus > Malus fusca. Next base: position 4,282,217 of record CM069072.1, on the reverse strand, counting down.
AATAGGTCCAATGACATGCATACTAGCATAACTCTTGTGCAATGCCATTATGATCTGAAGCGATCGCTCTCAAGTTTTCTTTTTATGAAACCCCTTATCCACCATTAAAGCCAATTCAACTCTCACTGCGAGTGCCTCTGCTTGCACCGGAGAAAAAAAAACATCATTGAATCTGTAGGCAACAGCTGCCACAAATTCACCCTCATCATTCTTCAAAATAATACCACTTCCACCACCAGTTTTGTGCATTTATCGTCGAAATGTTATAAAAGTTATTACATGTAAAATCCCTTAAACTTAAAATTGTGACAATAATAAATTAATAATATATCACCTAAGTTCAGTAGTATGCTTCACCCTTGGCATCAAAGTTTGTATCCTCGTTTCTGTAATTTAAATTTAAATAAATTTAATGTGAACAAAAAAATTAAAGTTGGTGGATTGTATAAAAGTGGAGAAGTCCAGTGCCAATTGTGTAAAGCTTCCAATTATTTATGAATTTATGACATCACCACTTGAACAAAAGCTTTAAAAATACCAGTGTACGAGGAAAGATCACGAACCGCCATTTGCCTGTGCGCACGCACGTGACCCTCTGGATACTGCCACGTCATCCATTTTGTACCCCACCCAACCCATCCCACCCCAGCTGTCAGCTTCCCACTGGTCCTCTCACACGCTCAAGATCTCACGCCTCTCACACATAAACGCACGGCACTCCGTCCTTCATATCCCAAACTGCCCCCGTACTTTCACGAAATCCCCGATATGCCCCTCCCCTCCCTGGAGTTTGCACTCAGCGAGCGGCTTGTCTCGGAGCCAGTTTCTTTCGGGAATCCTCTCAAAACGAAGCCCCGCTTCTCTCTCTCTCTCTCTCTCTCTCTATCTACTGTTATCGTTCGTCTCTCTGATTCGTCGATCGGACGGTTCATTGCGCGGCAGCAATGACTATGATGACTCCTGCACCATTAGATGTGAGTACCGACTCCTCCTCTACATTTCCACTCTCGGTTTAATTTCGTTCGGTTTCAGCTTCGTTCTTCGTTTCTGATCGCCTAGGATTCTTGGCTCGATCGTCGGTGTCGAATTGGTTGAGTTTTGGGAATTCACCGACTTATGGATTTGCTGCTAGGGTTATGATTCAGTAGGATAGGGTTAGGTTTTTGTCGATCAGAGCTCTGATTTTTGTGTCTTTTGTTAGCAGCAGCAGCAAGAGGACGAAGAGATGCTTGTGCCGCACTCGGATGTGGTCGAAGGCCCTCAGCCTATGGAAGGTTTAATTTTTTTTTAGCAATTTTTCGACGATTTACTGTTTGAATTTCTTGAGTTTGTGTTTTTTGGTGTGGTTTCGAAGCGTTATGTGTTTCGTAATTGATTTGAAAGAATTGATTTTTGTGCGAATTTGGCGTCACGGGGTTTGATTAGAGTGCAAGTGATTGCATTTTCTGTAGGTTTTTGGTTATGTTGTTTGAAATTTATGGTATTTGGTGTGTTGGTAGTAGCCCAAGTGGAGCCAGCTAGTACAGTTGATAGTCAGCCAGTGGAGGATCCTCCAACGATGAAATTCACTTGGACAATTGAGAATTTTACTAGGTTGAACACCAAGAAGCACTACTCTGACACGTTCGTTGTTGGCGGCTATAAATGGTATTTTTCACCTGTCTACCAGATGTCAAAAACTGATTTTACAGCTTAAGTTTGCCTTATATTTGTATGGATTTTGACTTGCTTTTGGTTTGTTTGATCAGGCGGATATTGATATTTCCCAAGGGAAACAATGTGGACTACTTGTCAATGTATTTGGATGTGGCAGATTCTGGGACATTGCCATATGGGTGGAGTAGATATGCGCACTTCAGCTTGGCTGTAGTTAATCAGATCCATACCAAGTACTCAATAAGAAAGGGTATATTCCTTTACTAGTCTTATTTCCTTTTAGCATTCAAGTTTGTGCTTTTGCCTGGTTGTCGTGTTCCGTTTTCATTTTTTTTTCAATAAGAGCTTTGCTTGTCGTTGGGTAGTCATGGACACCCAAGGCTTTTAATTAGAACTTTTTATCTTTGAACTGGTTGTACTGGTTTTCAACTTCATTTTTCTGAGGTGATGTCATTTAAACGCATTCAATATCTAGTTGATCACCCTAATCTAGATATTGTGAACTTTTAATTCTAATTTTACTCCTCGAAATATCAGAACGATAGAGTAAAGAAAATTCTTCCACCCCATTCTCTATAACATCTTGGCTGATGGCAGCAGCACCATGGACTGACCATGTGCCCATGGTGATTTTGTTTTGGGATTTTTGAAGTTCGAGAAAAAGGGAAAAGAAAAATTATGGAGTACAATGTACCAGCAGATGTTTGAAGTTAATTGAAAACCAAATAGATTGGACCTTTTAGGTATCTGGCTGTCAAATATAGATTAACAGTAAAAGTAAAAACAGGAAGAATTTACTTGGAAACTGTGTGCAATTAAGCAAGAATTCTAGGATGAAAATGCTAACTAAATCAAGGGTTTCCATTTCTTAAGAGATGAGCTTGAGGTGGTCTGGTGACCTTATTAAATTGGAGCAGTGAAGTTAAAAAATGATAATGAATTGTATTTTGTTCGTGTGGCCTATGTTGCAGAACAATGATATGAAATGCATTTAACCAGAACTGAACGAACTTTAATCATATTCTAGACCTTTTGAAGACTTTTGTCCTTAATTGTTGTATGATGTTGCAGACACACAACACCAGTTCAATGCAAGAGAAAGTGACTGGGGATTCACTTCCTTCATGCTTCTTGGTGATCTCTATGACCTGAGTAGGGGATATCTGGTGAACGATACAGTTGTGGTTGAAGCTGAGGTTGCTGTCCGTAAGGTTCTTGATTACTGGTCATATGACTCGAAAAAGGAAACTGGTTATGTTGGGCTCAAGAATCAGGGAGCAACTTGTTATATGAATTCTCTTCTCCAGACTTTGTACCATATACCGTACTTCAGAAAGGTCGTTTACGTGATCTCCTGTTTTCGTTGTAAGCTAAACATGAATTTTCTTGTGAATTTTATATGAAAAGAATTACCTCAATTTTGGACTTACTGACCAGGCCGTGTATCATATGCCAACAACTGAGAATGACATGCCTTCAGGAAGCATTCCTTTGGCACTACAAAGTTTGTTCTATAAGCTTCAATACAATGACAGCAGTGTTGCAACCAAAGAATTGACCAAGTCCTTTGGATGGGATACATATGATTCTTTTATGCAACATGATGTGCAGGAACTTAATAGAGTTCTTTGTGAAAAGCTTGAAGATAAAATGAAGGTATGCGAAGCTTTGAGTTTTGACAATGATTGTAGTTTTTGTTTCCTTTTCATCATGAAAATTGTTCCATGGGTCCAGGGAACTGTTGTGGAGGGTACAATACAGCAGTTGTTTGAAGGACATCACATGAATTACATTGAATGCATCAACGTGGACTACAAATCTACAAGAAAAGAATCATTTTATGGTAATATTTTCTTGCACAAATTTCAATTGTTAAGAGTTGGAAATATTTTGTGAATGTCAGTGTATGCCACTGGTTTCTTCTTTTTACTTTGTAGACCTCCAGCTTGATGTGAAAGGCTGCCGGGATGTTTATGCTTCATTTGACAAGTATGTGGAAGTTGAACGTCTAGAGGGTGACAATAAATACCACGCCGAAGAACATGGTTTGCAGGTTAATTACTGAATCACTATCGGTGACTGCAGTTATGCTGTAATTATAATCTGAGGCTGCTCTTAGTTGCTTCCTTTGACAAACCTCTTTCTAAAACTAGTGGTTTACATTATTTCCTGTTGCCAGTGAAATTTTTAATGTGGTTCTCAAAACATTTGTGGGTGGCATCATGCATGTTATATTCTAAATTCTGATTGGATGCCGTCCTTAGTTTTTTCTTTCCATTAAATCACCTGCTGAAGGCAGTATTCTTATTTATTCTAAATGTTTTTCTAAACAAATAATTTGGATGTTATTCCAGGATGCTAAGAAGGGTGTCCTATTTATTGACTTCCCTCCCGTTCTTCAACTTCAGTTAAAGCGATTTGAGTATGATTTTATGCGGGACACAATGGTTAAGGTTTGTACTGGAAGTTTATCTTCCTCCTTCAGCTTCATCTATTTGTTTTATTACATGAAGCATTGGAATTGTAATGAACAGCTTCTTAGTTGAAAACAAAACTGTAGCATGTCAAATATATATCTTCAAATTTTGTATAAGTTCAGGTGAACGACTTGCCTTTGCCTAATGGTTCTAATGTTGATTTTAATTTTTGCTTTATGACTGAATGCTGAAAGATCGATTAAACCCAATCTATATGGTTCTTATTTTGCCTTTTTAACAACAACAACCAAGTCTTATCCCACTAACTGGTTTTTTTTTTTTTTTGCCTTTCTTTTTGGAAAAGAAGTGATCCCCCCATTTAGTTGAACTTTCTCAATCTAGTGAATTTTGAAGTTGTATACTAATGAAATTCGTTTTACCCCTTGGGTTATGTTTGTTTGGTGTGATAATAACATTTTTAAATGGAAAGCAAATAAATTATCATGGTAAGAATGTTGTATTACTTGTTTTTGGCAGATAAATGATCGCTATGAATTTCCTCTCCAACTTGACCTTGATAGGGAGAATGGAAAATATCTATCACCTGACTCAGATAAGAGTGTTCGCAACCTCTACACCCTTCATAGGTATCTATTTTGCCATGTACTATTGATATAATATAGTTCGTCTGTTTCCTAAATTTGGCATGTTATTTCAATGAATTTTACTTTCCAGACCTTTGCATGCACTCTGCATGTTTTTTTTTTAACCGAGTGTAGCATACTCAATTTTACTTCACCTTGACATATAATCCCCCGGTGGATAAATCAAATCTTTTCCATTGAAGTTGAAGCTGCGTTGAATAACTGTCTGATCCATGGTCATTCATGATGTCTAGGAGTCTCCTTATTTATCAAAGTTCTTTCATGCCTACGATTATTGAGGCATTGTGCCTCTGTACTATTAGTTGATTGGGTGGGATTATGAGAAAAGTTTCGGGTTTAATTTGTCATTGTGCCCAATAGTGAATATAGAATTGAAAAAAAATCCTAATGACATATATGAAGACGGTTATTCGAACCTGCTTTTGCATCTGCGTGTTAGGTTCATGTTATTTGGAGCTTTGTAATTTTTACTTTGTAATTGGTTACTTACTATGATTATTAACTACTGTTGCAGTGTCTTGGTTCATAGTGGTGGGGTGCATGGTGGACATTACTACGCTTTCATCAGACCAACCCTCTCTGACCAGTGGTACTGATCTCCTGGAATTGATTCTCTCTGTAATTGTTTACAGTTTCTCACATAGAAAAACACATGAGCACGTGCACAGACAGACATTCTCTAACACTTCTCTTTTGCTTTGCTTCTTACTTTTTTTTGTTACTCCTTGATCAAATAAGTAGGCTTTATTGGAATCTATGTTTCTTACATTGGTTTTCCAATGGATTCTGGCACCATAACTTGGTTACCTGACTGGCTGATTGAGAACTTTAAAGAAAGCAACTGTTTTGCTATAACTTATATGCATTTTTTTTTTCAACTATTACTTTGATGTTAGTATTTCTTTATTTGGATTTTTATGCATGACTGAGTGTTCTTGTGCATGCATTTCATATATGTTGATGATGTAATTTGTCATGTCTTGTTTTAGGTACAAATTTGATGATGAACGTGTGACAAAAGAGGATGTGAAGAGGGCTTTAGAAGAGCAGTATGGTGGTGAGGAAGAGGTAGTTTATTTTTTGCTGTATCTCAACTGCTATAATTCTCCTTAACTTTGGAGTTCTTAATTGTCAACTGACCTAATGTTGTTTCTTTCCAACAGTTGCCACAGACCAATCCTGGCTTCAATAATACTCCTTTCAAATTTACAAAGTACTCAAATGCATACATGCTTGTGTATATACGGGATAGTGATAAGGACAAAATAATATGTAACGTGGATGAGAAAGACATAGCCGAACATCTAAGGGTAACATCAAACATAATTCTGGATTCCAGTGTCCAACTAAGAAACTAAACTGACTTTCTAGTTTCATTTCAGATAAGGTTGAAGAAAGAACAAGAAGAGAAAGAGGACAAAAGGAGATATAAGGCACAAGCACACCTCTATACAATTATTAAGGTAAAGATTTCTAATTTATCCCTGTTTTCACCATTGCTTGTTCAGGTGTGGTAGTACAGATATTTGGTGTGGAACAAAAAATTATAGCAAAGTCTAATGATGTGTTTAGGTTGCTCGAGATGAGGATCTGACAGAACAAATTGGAAGGGATATTTATTTTGACCTTGTGGACCATGACAAAGTTCATAGTTTCCGTATTCAGAAACAAATGCCCTTTAATCTTTTCAAGGTACACCAGTACAGGCTGACTTTTGTGCATTCACGTCTTCTTTATTCTTTTCTACCTATTTGGGGTTATGTATAGTATGGGAATTCCTAAATTTGACATGGTTAACAGGAGGAGGTTGCAAAAGAGTTTGGCATACCAGTGCAGTTTCAGCGTTTCTGGATTTGGGCCAAGAGACAAAACCACACATATCGCCCCAATCGACCATTGACACCTCAGGAAGAAACACAATCGGTATGTACTTTGCACTTCCGACCTTTGAATAGATTTTCAATACAAGATGCCTTGCTCCTTGCCTACGTACTTTATTTTTTTGCTTTCTTCGTAATTCCCAATTCTTTTTATTTTTTTCAACTTGTAATTCCCAATTCTTAATTTCTTATTATTCTTACTTTTCTCCCACTTGGATTTATTGGCAAATGTTGTCTTTGTAGAGTCTAACACTGAACTGCTCAAGTTTATGAACAAATGGTGCATGATTATAATTGTTCTCTCTTATGTGAAATTGTAATTTACTTAAGTGCTTAATGTATGGGTTTTTTGGAATTCGGATAATAATTCTTATTTCAGTACTGTTTGAGGCAGTTTCAAATGAAGTTATTCAACTACAAAAAAAATTATGTTGGTCAGTGATAAACCATTGATTGGAGTGTTTTTAACTGCACTTCGGTGCCAAGAAGAGCTTGGTCCAGGTGCCAAGTTATTGATGATGGCTTGCGTTTTTCAGGTTGGACAATTGAGAGAGGTATCAAATAAAACAAACAATGCAGAGCTAAAGCTGTTTTTGGAAGTAGCATTTGGGCTGGTAACCAGTCTTACTCTATTCTTGTTACTACCTGTGTAGTGGGGCTTATTGCAGTTCTAATTGTGTATGAAAGGGATCTTTTCTTCCATTTTATTATTTCTATAAATTCTCCAGGATCTACGTCCTATTCCTCCGCTTGACAAAACCAAGGAAGATATTCTTCTTTTCTTTAAGCTTTATGAGCCTGAGAAACGAGAACTACGGTACCTCCTGCCCTTTCTGCTTAGCTAAATTTTTTTTTTCTGTTGACTTTTGTTTGCTAACTTAAGTTTCTTTTCTGTTTCCAGTTTTGTTGGTAGGTTTTTCGTGAAGAGTTCTAGTAAGCCAGCAGAGATTTTAGGAAAATTAAATCAACTGGCTGGTTTTGCCCCTGAGGAAGAAATTGAACTTTATGAGGTTTGTTTCACTTAATTTTGTAGCATCGTTGTGTCCTAACTCACACACACACGCACGCACGCACACACACACATATATATACATACATGTAGACTATATATGTATGTTTACATTTACTATATAATTTGTTGCATTCTTTGCTATCGAACTTTAAGCAAACTTTATGTATGTATTTGTGCTAAAATTCAGGAAATTAAGTTTGAGCCTTGTATCATGTGCGAACACCTTGACAAGAAGACCTCATTTCGATTAAGTCAGGTAACTGTTGCTATATTGCATGCTTGGTCTATTGTAAGTATGTGTCTGGTGTAGGAATTAACATTTTGATGCTTTTCTAGGTATTTTTTAGTTAACCATCGGTTGCTTTCCTTTTCCAGATTGAAGATGGGGATATTATTTGCTTTCAGAAGTCTACTCCTCTTAAAAGTGAAGAAGAATGTAAATATCCTGATGTTCCTTCGTTTTTGGAATATGTACACAATCGCCAGGTACAAGCTGTCGAAACATTTAATTTGTTTATAGCTGTATTTTGTTGAATGTTAAACCTAACCATGTTGAATGATTTGATACTTTACAGGTTGTTCATTTCCGTTCTTTGGAGAAACCTAAGGAGGAGGATTTCAGTTTAGAATTGTAAGTACTTCCTGAACCATTGTCCCTCATAGTTGAACAGCCCATCATCGTTTTATTATTCAGTGCCCTAATTGTTTTTTTTCTTGTTATTTTTTAGGTCAAAGCAACACACTTACGATGATGTGGTGGAGAAGTTGGCTCGCCAAATTGGTTTGGATGATCCCACCAAAATCAGACTCACTGCACATAACTGCTATTCTCAGCAACCTAAGCCCCAACCAATTAAATTTCGGGGAGTAGAGCATTTAACTGATATGTTAGTTCATTACAATCAAGTAAGTGGCACTTTGTTGACCTTCCTCTGTTTAATTTTCACTCTCATAAGCATCATGTGGTGTGGCTACTAATTATGCCTGTTGTTTCCTTTTTCAGAGCTCTGATATTTTGTATTATGAAGTCTTGGACATCCCCCTGCCAGAATTGCAAGGCCTAAAAAATCTAAAAGTTGCTTTTCATCATGCTACAAAAGATGAGGTATGAGTGAGACTTTTTTTCAACACCTTCTGGCTATGGACGGCGATTACATCACTGTGCAGATCATAATCTTGAGTGATATGTTTACAGGTGGTGATTCACAATATTAGATTGCCCAAACAGAGCACTGTAGGGGATGTGATTAATGTACTTAAAACGAAGGTATGGTTTCTGTCAATCATATTGGAAATTTTATGTGTGTTTTCTTTTCGTTTTAGAGTTACTAGCCTGATGTATCTGTAGCACCGATGCAGTGCACTACATATTATATTACCTTTCATTAAAAATTTGTGTCCTTTTTTCTACAGGTTTTTGTACTTTAAGTCCTTAAAGCTGTCTATAATGGATTTCACTCAGCTTCCACTGATAATCATAACTTGAAAAAATATTTAGATGCTCAAATAATTATCTCTGCCTCCTTTAAAAGTTCAGTATAATAGATTTTACTCAATGGTGCACTTGAAACAGGTAGAACTGTCTCATCCAAACGCAGAACTCCGACTGCTTGAGGTTTTCTATCACAAGATCTACAAGGTAATAACTTGTATATCAGCTGTATTGGCGTGTAGGTAAATTTTTTTTGGGTCACTTTTCCCAGAAATGATATGCATCTAGCTTGGCCCCATTTGTAATGTTTGGCATGTTTTAAAGGATCTTATTGTATCAGAAATTATTCCCTCCAATTTAATGTATATAGTTTAGTCTGTAGTTGCACTCAGTTCCTTCTGTTTGATTTCAGATCTTCCCACATAGTGAGAAAATTGAGATCAGAAATTATTCCCTCCAATTTAATGTATATAGTTTAGTCTGTAGTTGCACTCAGTTCCTTCTGTTTGTTTTCAGATCTTCCCACATAGTATAGTGAGAAAATTGAGATCAGAAATTATTCCCTCCAATTTAATGTATATAGTTTAGTCTGTAGTTGCACTCAGTTCCTTCTGTTTGTTTTCAGATCTTCCCACATAGTGAGAAAATTGAGATCAGAAATTATTCCCTCCAATTTAATGTATATAGTTTAGTCTGTAGTTGCACTCAGTTCCTTCCGTTTGTTTTCAGATCTTCCCACATGGTGAGAAAATTGAGAATATAAATGACCAGTACTGGACTTTGCGTGCAGAGGAGGCAAGTTCCTTTCGCCCTCTTTTCTTTATTTAGTTTTATTTTGCGAAGTTTCTTTATTCAATTGAAAATTTTTAGACTGCGGATGTAGTTTTATGGGCATGATCTGTAATTAATTGGTTTTCCCTTTCTGGATTAGCATCCTTACTACTTTATAGGACTGAATTGGATTGATATTTTTTTACCAGTGCTCTTTATGCAGCTGACTTTTTGTTTTTCTTTGTTTCTTGTGCATCAGATTCCAGAAGAAGAGAAAAACTTGGGTCTCCATGATCGCTTGATTCATGTTTACCACTTTACAAAAGACACTGCACAGAACCAGATGGTATGGGAAATTTTAATAAAAAATTTTGAAAGTGGAATTTTCGCTTATTAATTGATATTTTCTTGGTAGAACCATTTGATTACTGTTTCAGTTAAAGATGAAGAGTGATTCATTCAAATACTTATAAGATTTTAGTAACAATGTGGTTCTTTGTACATTTCAACAGCAAGTACAAAATTTTGGGGAACCTTTCTTCTTGGTCATCCATGAAGGTGAAACTTTAGCTGAAGTTAAAGAACGGATACAAAAGAAATTGCAGGTCCCCGATGAGGAGTTCGCAAAGGTACTTGATCCACACCTTATATACATTCAAACATTGCTGGAGGAAAAGATTTGTTTTACTGCTAGAATTAATAGTTCTTTATTTTGTTTCTCATCTATTTCCCTTGTGGTTGTGCAGTGGAAGTTTGCATTCTTGTCACTTGGTCGTCCAGAGTACTTGCAGGATTCTGATGTTGTTTCCAGCCGTTTTCAGGTATGTTTATGGTCTATTGTAATTTTGCGCTTATGGATATTGCCGTTATTGCTTTGCCGGTTCTTTAATTCCACTGTTATGGTTTTTGTTTTTCTCAGAGAAGAGATGTTTATGGTGCATGGGAGCAGTACCTTGGGTTGGAGCACTCTGATAATGCTCCTAAGAGAGCCTATGCCGCAAATCAGGTAAGTGCTGCCTCTTGGTGTTATGCAAATTTCACATTCTTATGCCAAAATAGTGTTATCAAATAAATGGATACCTCCCGTTTCTTGGTTTTGATTCACCTCACAATATTTTGCAGAACCGTCACACATATGAGAAGCCGGTTAAAATATACAACTAATAAGAGCTGATGGTCCTCGACTGGTGCATCAGCTTGTACTTAGCATCCCTCAGTGCTACGGAGGCAGTCGGAAAATAGCCAGGATGCAAACGAGATGTAGCTCATATAGGGGTGATTTGGTCAGCAATCGATTGTTGTCGTTTGGGATCAAATATTCATTCACGTGGTCGGGGAAGGGGAAGATCATCTCCCCCTGCTAGAGATGTGCTCTGTTTCTGTTGTTTGTTTTCTTTACCTCCTTATTGAAGGCACCGCCTTGCTTTCGGAGGTTGGTTGCTTTCGTTATACAGCTCCATTGTAGTTTTAGCAGAGTACATAAGGAGATTTTGAGGGCATGTATATCGGGTACAGTTGGCTGCATTTGCATGTAGGATTGTTCCGTGATATTATTTTTCATGTTCAATTAATTTTCTCTCATTTTCGTGAAGGCCTTGGGAAACAAAAAACTGCGAAACGGGTTTGTATTAGCATGGTTGGCATGTTCAGAATTCTGGCTCTCAGATTGTATAAGATATACGATTTCACATTGGCGTGTTTGTATGTATCGATCTGTTTATTTTCCGTTTTACAGTTCATCTATGCAGTGTATGACTTGTTGATTTACATACCAAAGTAAATGAGCACGCGTATTGCGTTTATTTTGTTATATTTCATCTTTTATTCAACGCCAAAACAAATTTATATCAGGTTAGGATCAATCCACTAGTCATAGCAGGCGATGCCTCTGGGGCTCTGTTCTGTTTACACACGCAATCTGTCTCCTGACTCTTCAATTTTGTTGAAAGTCAAAGAAGACTTGTGCGTAAATGGTTACGGGTACGGTTATGTGCAGTTATGGATACATTTATCCATCTCTTTACAGTTGAGGATACGATTACTTTAACGGATATACGGGCACATGGTTATAGCTCTTAACAGTTATACGGATACATGGTTATAGCTCTTTAACTGCAGTTGCCCGCTACCATCCCTACATGCCCATATGTGGAATAACCTGAAGAAAGGAGATGAGAAGATGGATGTACAAAGAAAATTAATTTAGTTGAGTGAGTTTCCAGGAGTGTCCAAAGACGAGAATTGGGAGTAAACTGAACCGCTCGTTAAAGAAATGCGGGTGCAGGACCAGTAAGTAAAATGTACTAGTATATTAATACTCTCTCACCATCACTAACGCAAAAAGTGAAAACCACAAAACTAAAAATGAAACAGTTCTCAGACGGGCCCTTAAACATAAATTAAACAACTAAATCCGCCGATTCCTTGCATAATTGCGTAAATGGCTCACCCAGTTCTGTCACCAAGATTGCTGGCGTTTTTTTTTCCCCTTTCCATTAAACTATATTCGTGTGTATGAACTCCATCTGATATAATATACATCTCATTACAAAACTCGGTATGAGATTAAACCATTTACGGTCTCAACAACCAATCGATTCATGCGTACAAGCAGCAGCAAGTAAGATCTCGCTTTCGGCCCTATATCAATGAAACAGCACCAAATCAGGCCATTGAATTTGACATCTGTAGAAATCTACTTTTTGGAGTTACGAAAAGTAGTCGGATTGCCTCAAGAAAGTTTGGTGGTAAAAGAGATTTCAAATGAACTATGTGCGCATATGCCAACAAGTATGGATGCACAGAAGGAATGCTATTGTCTTGCGTGAAATCATTCTACGAAGAAGTGAAAGAAAGAACTTGCCTAAGCCCAAGGATGAAATTTCATCTTGATGGAAGAAATTAGTCCCCCTTGCTTTCTGTTTCAGGCTTGAGTTAATCTTCTCGACAGCGGCAAGCAGGTCCTTAAAGTCGAGTTCAACACAACACAAATTATCAGAAATTGGAAACAAAAGACATTATGCATAAACTATAAAGCAAATTGCGATAATTGACGAGGATTGATGTATTCATTTAAGACTAAAACTCGTAAGTTTCTACATGCACATGAAAGCACGGTCAGTTTGTCAGCAACTCACCATCGATCTTATTCTACCCTAATGTCATTCTTATTTCCTTTCATTTTTCTTGCTCGATGAAGACATAACAAGAGCTATACGAATATATGAAGACACTATTGAAATCATATGGGTTACACAGTGCATCATACATATTCATGAACTCCATGAACCATGCCTAAATCTGCTATGCAACATCCTTTCAACACCTGAAGATGAACAATGCCAAAACTGAGATCTCTCGTGCTCTATCACCTTTGGGGTTGCTAAAGTCGAAATCTTTAGGATATCATTCTTAACACTCATGCACAATTAACACGGAAAGTTTATCTTATGAGCTGAAACTGTAAAATTCGATATCCAACATCTTACAGCTTTCGGAATGATATAAATTCCTATCGTTATCTTCTTGTCTTTTCTTAAAAAACTTCATTTAGTCCATTCCTAAGATAGATACACCTTTCTATATTTTATCAACGTAGGGATTCCAGATGCGGGTACAGCATGCATTACTTGCAAAAAAACAAGAATGCAATCACAAGAAACATGTAGCAATTTCATACCTCCCAAGGTGCTAAACTTTTCATGTAGGAAGGAAGGCTCTCGTAATCTTCCCGGGACACCTTTACAAGAGGCAAAGGAAGTTCAGCTAGCTTTGGTTTATCCTCAACTTCACCTACATTAGCAATGCCAACATCAATGGGCAATACTCGCAAGATGTTGTTCCAAGCTAAATCGATGATTTTCAATAAAAACATACTATAAAAGACACAGTTAAATACCAAAATCAGATAGCAATCTATCTCCGGAAGCTCCTGAGGTCTTCGTGGAAGGATCATATGACCCCTTTAAGGATTTCAACTCATGCATAGATACATCAGTGTCCTCATTTTTATCATTTGCTGCAAGAGAATGAGTAATAGAACCGAAAATGCCAATTGCAAAGACGAAAATTAAAAAGAAACTACGAAGAAAAAGAAACCGAAATTCAAGCATTGTGAACTAGAAATCACAAACAAACAGAGATTTAGGGTTTTGACTTCAAATTTCTCACCTAAAGATGCAAGAGATGCATCCGAAAGCCCGAGCTTCTTCAAACTCAGAGACTCGTCCAATCTAATAGAAACACTAAGAAAACACAAATCGAAATTCCAATTCCCAATTTTATAAATTTCAATTTTCAATTCTTAAATAAGGATACAAATCTTCTTCTTCATCAATGACAGGTGCATCGAATCCGTCCTCCTGATCAACCGGCGTCGATGTAAAATCTTCATCATCGTCCATCTCAAGTTCTGCAATAAAACCATAACTAATTAGAAATTATGAAAAAATACAATCTAAAGGCGAGTTTGGCTGGCTAGAAAATTAGTACCGGCGACGGAGGAGGGGGAGAGACGATGTTGGAGGTGGAGGAGGCGGGTTTGGTTGTCCTTGTAGACCTCGGAGCAGTGTCCCAAGAGCTCCTCGAAGGAGACGGTGCCGAACGACATCGTTTCGAGGAGGTTGAGTTGGGTGCTGGCGGCGGAGACACGGCGGTTGAGGGATTGGAGGAAGGTGGACGACGCCGTATCGAGAGGGATGGAGCGGCGGTCGACGGAAGTTTTGAGGGCATCGCAGCTGCTCTGGAGGTGGTTGCAGAAGGACGCCACGCCCTTGCACAAGCTCCGAATCGATTCCTCCATCTCTCTCTCTCCAGTTCTCAACTCCTGTTTGGCTCCCTTATATTTCATTTCGAATTAAATGGGCGGGAAGTAAATGTAGTAGTGGTTATAAATAATTATAGGGTATGTCGTATTAAAGAGCGCCTGTAGCTCAGTGGATAGAGCGTCTGTTTCCTAAGCAGAAGGTCGTAGGTTCGACCCCTACCTGGCGCGAACTAATTTTTATTTTCCCTTTTTTTTGCTTTTTATGCGATTTTTCACAAACAAGTTATGTCATACGGTGATACCACGTGGCCAGCCGACAACACACACAAACACTAAAACACATTCATGTGATTTTTTACAAACAATTTATGTCGTACGGTGATACTACGTGGCCTTTCGACCACACACACAAACACTAAAACACACATCATTCGTGTTTTTTGCCCATTTACAAGCATTCAAACAAACTGAAAAATCTTTCTAGTTTATTGTAACTTTAGAAATAGGTAATTGGATTAGATTTGCTATGCTGATTAGTGTACTACGGCTCGTAGTGGAAGTATTTTTTTAAATGCCTGAAAACGTTTCTAGAGAAAATATTTTTAGGCTCCAAAAGCACTTTGAAGTGTTTCGTGCAAAAAACACCAATTATGTGCTTCTTGCAAGAAGCACATCAAGTGCTTTTTCAGGATTAATTCGCACTTTTAATAAGGATTGATTTCAGAACATTTTCTTATAAGCGCTTTCATCACTTAAAAGCACTTCCCAAACTAACATCTCGAGTTCAAACCTCCCCCGTCTCTATAACTAATGCTTCTTGCAGGAAACAATTCAAGTGCTTTTCTCAGATTAAGTTGCAATTTTACTAAAGATTGGTTTCAAAAACATTTTCGCTAAAAACGTTTTCAGTTATTTAAAATCACTTCCCAAACAAACATCTCAAGTTCAACCGTCCCCGTCTCTATAGTTTACACTAGGATGTTCAAAGAGTTGTTATTATAGTGAGCTATAATCCATATAGACACCACAAATTAGGATGCTCGAAGAGTTGTTATTTCTGGCAGGCATCACATCGTTTTTTTACACTGAGCTATAATCCATATGGACACAGATATCGCAAGAAACCATCCCTTTCATTTCTGTATATTCAAGTAATTGTGCTACGGCCACAATTAAAAGGAATTAAATTTCCATATTACGTTCATCATCCGTTCGTGCAATAAAACCTCATGGCCAGTGTTTGGGCAAAGATTTCTCTGAAGAAGGTTCATCGGACCTCAGCACAGTTCCTCAAGGGATTGGCACTTTAGATGTGTAATCGGGCTCTTGCTTGTTGATGTGCTACAAGAAGAGAACAAAGTTAGTTCTGAAATGTGCATTTGTGGGGCCTTAGGTATAGGCCTTAAGACTCGCAATCAAAACTAACTAAGTGCAAGGCGTGCCACTGCTATCTCGACATAGCAGATGTAGAACAAGTGTGTTTTAAGTTGATTACTTACACCCCAAGTTACTTAAACTTCTTGTTATCAAAGGATTGTCGTGGATGGGTTAAGTCTACATTAAGTTCTTTGTCTTGCCTTGTAAACAAGGACTTTTAGTTCATAGTCTTGTGTGCTTGAATGAAGGGAGTCCAAAGCCCCTTAAGTCATTTGTTGATTCCAAACTGTTCTTAATGAAAACATATCCATTAAGCTAACCAAATGCAGATGCAAATGGGACTTTTAAAATAGAGAAACATGTGGGAATAACTTGAATACATGCTGAAGAGTGCATTAAGTAATAGATCTACTAATTTAGAAAATAAACAAAGAGCTTCGAACAAGATTTCACCTTGTCTGGCAAGGTTGAACATCTTGCAATCACTTCTCTTTGAATTTACAAGGTTTATATGCTAAATAGTGATGGATGGTAAACAAGTTTACTCGAGAGAATTGATACTACAACACCAAGGGAGGTAGCAGAGCTTTTATACTAGACAAGAGATAGCTTTTTCAGAGAACTATCACTAAAAAAGACTGAATCTGGGTTGATTTCAGCTTTTGGATGCAAATCTGGCTCGAGAGCAAAGTTTGTATGTTTGTTTGTTTGATTAGTTGAGTGTCCTTGTCTCTGGGGCCTCTTTTTCCTTTTATAGGTAGTTTGGCCCGACTAATATAGCTTTTGCTCTTGCCCGAAAGTACTTGGAAGGTAGTGAGTCATCAACTTTTTACTAGAAATGCCACTGGAAAGTGTTCTTTGGCTGGTAGTAGGTTAATCTCCATCACCTGTCATTTCAATTGTAAGCACGTGGTTTGTATCTTGGCTAAGAAGGCTTCAATTTGCTTCTGGGCTCGAAGCTGGGCTTCGGGCAAGTCTCATTTAATTGGCATCCTTAGGTTCCTCTTTATTTAAGCCCAATTTTCAAATATTAACCCAAACAATGCCCCCTTTAATCATTGTTAAGTCTGCGAAACAAGGCGTTAATAATGATTAAACAACCGTCGCACGCTTTTACTCGGGACTTGCACCAATCAAAACAGTTGTTGTTTAACTAAACTTTTGCACTAACCCACGTTTTTAAACGTTAACTAACTGTTTACTATATAATCCTCACTTAAACCCTTCGGCAAAATACCTTAGCAATCTCAAATCTTAGAATTCCCAAAATCCCAATTTTATCAGAATCTCATAGAATTCTCTTGTTTTTCGGTTCTTGCTTCTAGTCTCAACTTTCTTCCTATCTTCTTCTCAAAATCATCCAATGGCACCCAAAGTTACCCAACCTCAATCTTCCTATGAATCTAGTGAAGGCATTACCACCATGCGCTGCTTGCTCAACAGCCTTCATCGCCCTCGAGCTGGTTTGCATACTGAACTTGTCTTTGAAGAAGGATGAATGCACTCCCTGGGACCTGCATGGACTTCTCAGGTCCCCCATTGTCGTGGAAAGCAACATGCCCAAGGAGAATTGGTTCACCCCAAACCCGTTTTTGGCCAAAGTTGGCATTTCTTCCTCTAAATGGTCTACCCATCGACGAGAATTTCCTTTGATGAATGATGAAGCTTGGATGCAGTGGGTGAATAAGCTCGAGCCCACCTTCAAGAAGAAATGGACGAACAACGGCATATATGAGCTAATTATGCTATCCAAGACTATTGTAATCGCCAAGCCTGAACTGCTGACCACGGCTCTCCTCTTTTTGAATTCGGGCACCAATACTTTTGACTTCAGGATGGACCCTATGTCCCCGACCATCCTCGACATGGCCCAAGTCTTCGGGCTAAGGCCCTCGGGCAGAGTTGTGGACGTTACTCATGACTGGTCACCTTCTTCTCGCCCGACCACTAAGAGCTATGGCACCTCTGATCCCATAACCCAACTGGACTACAACTCTTCTACTTTCAAGAGTTATGGGACCTCTTTCATCCCAGTTTGGCCCGACTGCTATAGCTTTTGCTCTTGCTCGAAAGTACTTGGAGGGTAGTGAGTCATCAACTTTTTACTAGCAATGCCACTGGAAAGTGTTCTTTGGCTGGTAGTAGGTTAATCTTCATCACCTGTCTTTTCAATTGTAAGCACGTGGCTTGTATCTTGGCTGAGAAGGCTTCAATTTGCTTCTGGGCTCGACGCTGGGCTTCGGGCAAGTCTCCTTTAATTGGCATCCTTGGGATTCTCTTTATTTAAGCCCAATGTTCAAATATTAACCCAAACAGCCAGCACTCCTAAATGCTTAGGATAAGTACACATGTAAGATTTTTAAACAGTGAATTTTATACGATGAAACTTTTAACAGAGAAGTAGTGTTTGCTCACCACTTTAACTCACGGTGCATGCTCACAACCTCTCTAAAAATTTAAGAGGGATAATCATACACCTTGGTTAAGTTGAGGAGCAAAATGCTCCCTTAACTGGCACAAGTGTCTCAAAGTAAGTTTCCCTTAGAAGCATACCAGGCCTTTGCTTTCTTATCAGACACCTACACCTAAAAGAGTAGAACCACACGCACATACTAAAAGAGAGCAACAACTGATGTCCACTATTTCCACCAGTTGATGACAATTTGATGTTTAGGCCAGTCCATCTCACCCAGAGAGACGAAGCTCCGAGTTACAGAAATGGAGGCCAGGTTTGTGTGGTTTTGGTTTTCGGAAGCAGGAGCTGACGCTATTGCACAGATCGGCTACAGTTGGTGTTGTGGCTGCTAGGGTTTGAGAAAGGGGAAATGAAGGCCAAATGGGTGTGTTTCTATCTCTCTCTCTCATCCCTCTCAATCTCTCAATCACCGACCCCAACCCTTGATTTGGAGATGGTCTTAGTAGGTTGGTTGTGAATTGGCTACCTATTAACATTTTCGAACTAAATAATACCTACTATATTCGACTCACTTTTCAACAAAAAAACTAAATATACTTTTTGACAAGTACATCAAAATCTTCACTCGCAAAATTGAGTTTACACTTCACAGAGAATAATCATGTTACTATTTACAAACACTCTGATGTCGTCTATATTACGGGGCAAAAAGTTGCACCTTCTTCTACTCCATGCTCATAAATACACGCCAGTGCCGGAATGTTTTCGAGGTTTTCTTCTTCTTTCTGTGTACATGATTCAGAAAACGTCTCCTCTCAGGGATTTTGCAGCCCTCTGTATGGCCCGGGCAACTCTCCAGATCTCGTGCTGAACTTTGGCCTCCCCTTCTCTCCTACTCATTCTCTTTGCTCGAAGCATTGCATCGCCTACTCCGGGAAAGAAGGATAGTTTGCTTCCATGCTCACCAGGAGGCCCATAAACCTACAGGAACAAGAGGGGCAAAATGATCATGCAATGCGTTTGTATGAAGTATGAACCCTTCTTCGTCTCTCTTTCCCTTTTAACTACCATAATCAATATCTAATCATTTTCAATCAGCTTTAGGAAATCAAGGAAAAAGAAAAATACTTACAAGATGCTTGAACCACTGTCTTCCTTCGATTCCATCTGAATCCAGGAAGCCTCTTTCAGCAAACATCAGCCGATCATTCAGTGCCCGCTTCTTCAAAATTACAAGCTCGCTTGTATTTTCTTGGTCTCTCAGCTTCTGCACTTCAAAAAATTAGAAGGATAAATTTCTCAGAATTTCCCGAAACGTTTATGCTTATTCCACTTCAGAACAAGAATAGAAAATAAATCGATGAAGTGCTATACGCATGTCATTATAATTTTACTTTTTTAATCCCAACACGGTATCAAAAATGACATTGCTGATCTTTGACATTAATTGACTAACAGACGGCGACAACAAAGTGTCAATATGTCTATTTTGAAGATTTTACCTGTGCTTCATCTTCAGCTTCTTTGGCGGCAAAGGCAAACTCCTGAATTGCTGTTGTGAGGGGATGTAGAGATACACCCCCGTCCAACAAGTTGCTCAAAACATCTTTATAATGCTGCCCAAAATTCATAAAGATGTAGGTTTAGCATTTAGTTTAAAAAGGACCAACCATATGCATGAAAAAAGCTTAGACTACCCCTTTTTTTAACCACAACTAAAATAAAAATAAAATATATTTTTGGCACATTCGTTAAACTGATGAAGATGAATGCCTTTAAATAATTTTCCTATTACATCATTTCCCTCTATCCATGATAAAAATTTAAATTCTTGCATCCCATTTCTCTCTTACTTTTACTGATTCAACCAAAACGAAAGCCATAAGTAAAAATTATACCATCAGTATTTCACAAAAAATAATTTAACAAAAAAGGTTAATGACACAATTCGGAGAAGATTCACACCTTTAACTGATCCGCATAAGAGAGGAAATTGAAAGGTAGAACTGAATCGTCAGCCAGATGAAGGGCAAGAAGTCCCCACATTCCAGCAACTGAGGAGAAGTTCCATTGAATTTTTAACAGTAAAGTAATCGTCTTCAAATATATTAAAAAAAACTCAACAGCAAAGAGTTTTGTGGACAAGTCTGTAAAAGTAAGCTTACCAGCCACATGTCTCTGAAAGAAAGGATCTCCAAAATTTATCATCCACTCATAAGCGTCGTATGCAGTGTGATAAACAGAAAAATCTGACCATGAATGAAGATTAATCATGCTATCGCAGTATTAATATAAAACTCAATTTTTCTATCCGACTTACTACAAGGAAAATAAGAGATGTACCAATTCCATAATACATATCCATGGAAGGAATCCCTGCATGTTGCAAAAATGGGGCAAAATCAGAATCCACTGCACTTAGTCTTTGGACCTGAAAACCCATGACAGAACATGTGACCAAAACTGTCATGGCAGGATAATGCATGAAAGTTTGGAGCAAGAACGGGAATTGCAGATAATCACTTACATCAACCCTTCTATTTGCTGTCATCCATTTCTCATATACAGTGGCACCCACCGAGTCTGGATCTTTAACCTGAGGTCACATTGAATAGCAGTCTATATCACTAAAATACCAGGTGCAACACTGACTCGCACCCAAAGAAAATAACTTTCTTCTATTTGTAGTTACTGGTTATGATTATTTTGTTTACCTTCTTTGTGACCTCAAGAATCAGATTGTCCAGCTGAGGAGTCGAGCGAACAAAGAATCCTGGCCCTTGAACTGCACAATCTACATTAAGGTAGGCAACGGCTTTGGAGCCCAGATTGGCAATGTTTTGTTCAACCCACTCAGTAGATCCTACCTGGGAACACCAAACCTTGAGAGATCAATAAATTCAAGTATTCTGATTAATAAACCTAAGTATTATATAATAAAGTCACTTAAATATCTGATGCAAAACAATGACTGTGACTGCCCAGAGTCTTTTGGTAATGAAGACGCAGAATCACCTACCATTCCAAACTCTTCTGCGTCCCAACTACAGAGAATAATTGTCCTCCTAGGATTCCAACCCGAACGCATCAAAAGAGAATATCTACGAGCAATGTCAAGTAATGCTGCAGTTCCACTATTGGGGTCAACAGCCCCATACGTCCACGCATCTCTATGGTTTCCAAGCAGCACATAGCGGTCGGGCTCTTCTGAACCCCTTATGACAGCAAAAACATTATGAATCTTCACCACCTTTTTCTCCCCCTAAAATTATGACAGAAAATATAAGAGAGAATATATACGAGGAGAGAGGGAGCAGGGAAGAATATTATCCAGCATACAGGATTAAAATATAATCATTCCTCTTTCCAAAGATTTGTAGGTAGGTAAGCAAAATATTTAAAAGCAAAAGACGATGATATAAAAGATAGATTACGGCTATTGCTGCAAAAATGATATCGATTACAAAGTAAATGATGCAACAGAAAGTGACAAAACAACAGGTTTCTAACAGAGGGACTAAAAGACAAGCTCTTAGAAGCACAATGCAAGAGGCACATGCACTCCTCCGCAAACGGGAGAATGGAATTTCCGTGGATATAAGAACATTATGGCGCTCCAAATTCTCAATATTGTATGGTTATGGAAATGCCATGAGTCTCATTTGAATATACACCATCATACACCATTTCTTACTCAGCATTCTTCTCTTGACGCTGTTACCCCAAAAAAAACAGTATTTGGCTTCATTTCCTTAATCGGGTGATCTTGCTATGAACAGAGTCTGCGCATGACACAAGTTCGTATGCGCAAGATGTTGGGGAAATGAATGAAAATATATGTCAGCTATCCGGTGTATAAAAGTCATGATTCCAAAGTTTTCTACTGCATTTTATAATGTGCCCAAATTTAGAAATTTTCCAAGTATCTTATTCTTAGCTAATGGTTGGAAATTGAGATATAGACCAACCAAACCAAGAAAATATTTCCAAATTTGACTCAAATTTCCCCCAAGTCAACAATTCCCCCCAAATTGGCAAAAATCTCAAAGCTTTTTCACAATATATATATATATATATATATGTGTGTGTGTGTTTGTGTTTCTAGCAAAATTCCCAAATGTAAAGCTGAAATTATAACACCTCCCCACCGCCTACATCCAATTTTGACTAAACTTTACACAACCAACAGTGTGGATAACATAACAGAAATAACAGAAAACACCAAAGTCAAAAAACCACACACTGCCAGATTCAGAAATTTCCAAGCCACCACCTTTCACACAACATTTGACTAAAATCCATGCAACAGAGAAAAATGGGCACCAACAAAAACCGACCTTGTAAGTGAAATTCACCACTGTCGGGCCAGGCCCCACACCGCGCACTGCGGCGGGCAGCGATTCCCGCCACGCTGGCGGCACAGTAGCGCCGCCGAGCCACCCCAGAAGGGTTTCGGCAGCCTCCGCGGACAGGGGCATCGATGGAATTTTTGGAAACCTTTTCAGTACCTCAGGGTCGTCCAGGTCTAGCCTCTCGGCTCCGTCGACCCCGGCCCACCCAGGGCTCAGTGGGTCCCCCACGCCGTTCATAACAAACCCTCTCTCAAAACCCTTCTTAAACCCCCCATTCCCATCACCACCGGCCCCCTCGGTGTACAATAGTACAGCCAGCGCACCGTTTTTCTCGGCCTTCCTAACCACTTCGCCTCTGGACACGTCATCGCCTCTTCTAACAATCACCACGCACCCGCTAACGTTCACCCCGAGCTCCCCCAGCGCACGATAGTCCTCGTCCGTGCCGTGGTTGGCGAAGGCGAGCTTAGCGTGCGCCGACCCGGAAGGGGAGTACGCGTGGTACGGCGGAACGACGCCGTCGCGATTATTGTTGAGGCCGGGCTCGGTTAAGGGGATGTCCACGCGGGAGCCGTTGCCAAAATGTGCAGAGAGTGAGGAGTGGAGTGGGTAGGAGAGGAGGGCGTTGTAGTGGGCCGAGCGGGTGTCGAGGCCCAGGCCCAGGAAGTGGGCCCGGACGAAGTTGAAGGTGTCGACAGAAGGCGGGGTCCCGGCGAGGTGGGGGTGAAGGGTGAGGGCGTGGAGGTAGGAGGAGAGGGTGGCGTTGGTGGCGTGGGAGAGGAAATTCTGGCGGAATCGGAGGGCAGAATGGGAATTTGAGGAGGAGAGTGGAGGGTGGGGGAAATGCAGGGTATAAAAACCCAGAATGCCGATGATGAGGAGGGAGAGGAAGGTGCACGTGGGTGAGGGCTTTGAAGTGAAGAGGGTGGTGGAGCTAGGTAGGAGCTGACCCATTTTGACTTTTTCACAGTCTATACTGGTTATGGAGAGGAGAGAGAAAGTTGCGTTTGGGGGGAGAGAGACAGTTGGGGGGAGGAGCCTAGGAGGAGAGAGAGATGAGGGTGGTGGTTTCAATGGGGGGTTTTGGGACTTTTAGGCTGCTGGCCTAACAGTTGTGAGTTTCGGTGGGAGTTACTATTTCATATTAAAATTGAATAGTTTCCTTTTTATTCATATTTATAGTATTTAGTTATAAAAAAAATGACAATGATTGTCTGCCCTCCTTGTTCCCGTGCTTTCCTGTTTTGTGTGGTCATGGTTAAGCCACGTCAACATTTTATATTACTTTTTTATAGAGATAATAAGACAAAAATGAATAGTAATATAAAATATTGACGTGGCTTAACCGTGACCACACAAACAGGAGGGCACGGGAACAAGGAGGGCAGACAATCCTTGTCCATAAAAAAAACCCACTTCTAAATAATAAATTGATAAATGTCAACTCAACTCTGATGCAAGAACATAAATACGGCGACACGATAAGACCACAAGGCAAATTTAAAAAAACACGCACATGAATAAGATACAACGATTAAAATATAATAAATTACATATACTAAAAATAATATTTGGAATTCATAATAAAACAAAATACTTGTGCTAGATGCTAGTTGTTGCGCATAGGATGTGGAATTAAGTGACTAAGGAACTGTAGAAAGATGGAGAATTAAAGAGGGAGTCAAAAGATTAGACAAAAAAAAGAAGATTTAAGTTAGGTTGAGGTCGGTAACCTTTTTAGATTTTAGCTTCAATATTTCCAAAACAGCCTCAAAATGTTTTTTAAATTTACAAAAAAAACTCTTATCGTGTTTTAATCGAGTCTAAATAGTTAATTGTGTTCAAGTTGCGTTCAGGACGTGCCCAAGATACGTCAATGTGTCTGAATGTCCAATACTTCAGCAACCTAGCTATAATGAAGTAATATTTCTAGCACGAGTAATGCAGGGGAGAATCAACATTTTGATGCACAACATTATACTACGGGCTCGTTTGGAGGTACTTTTAAAATAGTTGAAAGCTCTTTTAGAGAAAATGTTTTTTATTTCTAAAAGCACTTAAAGTGCTTCCTAGAAAAAATACATAACTTGTGCTTCTTCCAGAAAGCACTTTAAGTGCTTTTCCAGAATTTACTTGCATTTTTACTAAGAATTGGTTTCAAAAATATTTTCATAAAAAACGTTTTCAGTTATTTCAAAGACACATCCAAACAAGCTCATAGAACCTTAAAAATCTATACACCAAATTATTTCATGGCAACGACAGTCGAACACAAGCAAAGCACTGAAAGGGTGTCGACAAGGGAGGTGGATTGTGTGCCCTCCCATTTTCACTTTTCTCATCCCCTCCTGTTTGTGTGGTCACGGTTAAGCCACGTCAACATTTTATATTAATTTTTTTATAAAAATAATAAAACAAAAGGTAATAAAAATATAAAATATTAACGTTACTTAACCATGATAACACAAAACAAAAAAAAAACAAAAAAAAATATGAAAATGAAAGGGCAGACAATCCACCTCTGTCGACAAGATGGGTTGGAGATGTGCAAATCAAGGAGAGACGCTGTCGAGGCGATTGGAGATGTGATGTTGGCCCACTAAATCTTTTAATATAATTTGGGTTCATGGCCCACCGATTTTTCCTAGAACAAGCAAAAGCAAAAGTAAAAGTGTTGAGATTGGAATAAGTGAGGGGAATCCTTCTTTTTCTCGGGCAACTGAGTGATGGGAATGTGTATGGTGGCAGTGTGTGCATATTTCACTTCACAGTTAAAAAGTACGGAATATTGTCACTCAGTTTTATAAACTTTTTATTTTGAATTGAATAGTCTTAGGTTTGAATTTTATGAATGACGAATTCGATACCAAATTAAATTGCCTATTGTGTGATTTATCCGAAATTTCCCTCGTCTTAGTGTAAAATTAAATCGATCTACTAAAAAAAGTACGAAATATTTTATATTTCAGAGCACCAAAGAAGTTTCTACTTGAAAACTATTATAGCGACTTTTTATTTAGATTTTTTAAAACAAACATAGACGTTAAAATAAAAATGAATATTTTTAATTACTTGAGTTACAAGTTTTTAATAAACTGCAATTTTATCATAATTTACAAATTTCTTCCCTAATAAAAAAAACTAAAATGTGGATTAATGAATGTGATTGGAACAGTTTAGACCAATATCATAGATTCATGTGTCTAATTACCTCCAATCTAGGTTTTGATTTTTAAGTTCAAGTATGAAACTCGAGGTTTGTACATATGTTTGGTGGTTGTTTTTTACGTTTAGGGTTCAAGGTACGCGTATAAGTTTTGAATATAAGGTACGAGGCTTCGTACACATAATAGCATATGTGGTCCCTTTTAAAAAAAAGAAAGAGTGACGACATTACATAAAGAAATTATTTTTTTAATTACAAATCACAATCTGATGCCTATATAGACGAAGAAAAAAATAACCAATTTTCGCAATTTTTTTGGCCTCATATACACTTTTTTCCTCAAATTAAATAAATCAAATAAAAATAAATTTGTAAGAAGAAAAAAAAAGTATTTATCATTCCCAAAGAAAACACTACCTCTATCCCTCTTTAAAAAGTTAATGCAAGAACTGTCACTTAGTATTACCGTCTAGTGGTATTCCTTCACTTACAAGTAAAAAGTCTTAGATTTGATTCTAACTCATTGTGAGGCTAAACCATTTTTTTTTCTTAATGTAGATAATATCGTTTATTCAAAAAAAAAAAAAAAAAAAAAAGTAAATGCAAAAACCAACCATTCCATACCTTTCCACCTAAACGAAAAAGGGTTTGCACCAAGACAGCTATACTGCTAATAATTGGGCTTTAAAGTGAAGACGAGACATGAAAAAGTGGAGCGCTTTACTTCTCATGCATATTTTTAGGGGTAGAATCGAATGGGTAACATACTCATTGTTCATATGCTAAAAATAAAAAAACAAAAATTCCCCAATAAAAATGGCCTGTTGTTTATTGTCCTTCCATTCCTTTAAAGTAGATAATACCGTTCGTTCAAAAAAATAAAATAATGACAACTAATTCACACAAAAAAAAATTTGTTTTATTATAAACGATATTGCTACTTTAATTTATATATATATGAATCATGTCTTGAGACTGATCTCTCATACCGGCAATGGATGTCAGCCAGGCACATGATTGAAATTGGACAACCTCACACCCCAATAAATGTAGTCGAAATGACAAATCGAATGTCCATGATCGAGTGTGACCGCATGATTGATTGTTTAGGTAGGACCTTCAACAAAGAGAGTTGATCAACAAATTCAGACTATTATTTGTCAACTAGGATGTCCTATCGTTCTTATTATAAAATTAATTGTCTTAATTCTTATAACACAATTGCTACACTTATCTAATTTGTACTTTTCACACGTCCCCATTTTATTTCATACTCAACTTTTCAATTGTTTAATAGCTTTGATGTAATTATATATAGGGTGATGATTTTCACACATTGCATTTTACTGGCACACACCCTCAGAACCTGTTACTAGTTCTATGTTGAAAGGGTATGTACGAGGTAAAACGGGTGAAGATCACCACCCTATATTGAACTACAAGAATTAGAATCACTCTCTTAGAACTCAGATCTTCGGATCCACTGTACGAAAGGCCTAAACTAGACTAGAGAGATAGAAAATATTTAAACCTGAAACACATTGAGTTAAAAAAGAATACTCTATCTACTAGAACGATCGACCACTTGCATGCAAAAAAAAACATTTTGTAAAATCGAAACATGTTCCTTTTAGCTTGATTTTTACAATGGAAAAGAATGAGAATCCGAGGTCTATTTTGCTTCCTTTCACTTTCATTTCCCACTTTGTAATCTCATGCCAAAAGCAGAGTTGGTTGAGTGTCCATGCCAACCCAAGGTGAGTGGCCACAGCATTAAGCTTTGGTGCATCCAAATCTCTCTTTCTCGTGAAAAGTCATATACCAACAACGATTGCAATCATTTTTTTTTATACATCCCAACTTTGTAGATAAAGATTCGACCTAGTTTCGATGGTGATTTTAAAAAGGGAGATTATATTAACACACCCCAAATTACTTTTCTCACACCTTTTTAATTTTTTAATATTTTTTTATCAAGTGTTAGTGATGTGTAGAAAATATTAAAAAATTAAAAAGGTGTGGGAGAAGTAAATTGGGGTGTGTGAATATAATATCTCTTTTAAAAAACTAAGGACCTATTTCGTAGTGTATTAAAAAAAAATTAGAATTTTTCAAAACATTTCTTAAAAACATATTTTAAAAAGAATTTTCTTTAAGATTTAAAAACTTGTTGGTACTCAAAATGGCCTTTAATTTTAATAATTAAAAAAATTTTAAAAAAAAAACCTACAAGGCTACAACAACTCCTCGTGGATTCAGAAACTACTACTAAATTCAATTGGATAGACAAAGAGCTAAAAGAGAGGGGATTAGGAGAGGAGAGAGAAATATCTGAGAGAGATAAAGAGCTAAAAGATAATAAATGAGAGAGGAGAAGAGAGAGAAAGCACTGATTTGGAGTATAAAAACTCTAAAAATTCACTTTTTGAGTTTTTTAAAGAGCAATGTTATTCTTACCATAATTTTATACCTAATTGGTTCCAAAATAATAGGACTTAGCACTAATTGGTCCAAAATCTAACCTACCACACCACCACACAAAACGTCCAAGGGTATATAAGTAATTTCACGCTGTCGAAAATAAATATTTTAGGACGGGCTGTCACAATGAATTTGTCAGTTAAATGCTGACGTGGCTTGATCCAGAGCCAACTTTCTATTAAAAATTAAAAAAATATTAAAAAAAACTATAAAAAAAATCATTTAACATTTTTTAAATATTAAAATAATAAAAAAATTAAAATAAAAAGCCAAAACCTCAGTTCTTCCCTTTCACCCTCATCTCCCTGTCTCTCTCTCTTCTTCCCCATCTTCATTTTCTTCCCCCTACTTGTAACCAAGGAAGAAAATATCGGTACTATCGGAAATATCGGTAGTCCGAAAACACGGAAATATCGATGGAAATATCGGGATAATATCGATATCGATAAAAATTACATGGAAACCACGGAAATTGTAAGAAAAACTTGGAAATTTTTATTGAAACTTTGCAGGATGTTTATTTAGTCAATTATCTATTAGTTTATCACAAAAAATTGGAAGGAAATGCATTGCATGATGGATTTAACTGATTTAAGTGGATTATATAGCGAGCTGTCATCAGTGGCGAAGCTACAGAGGAGCAAGGAGGGGCGGCCGCCCCTCCCATCACCGAAAATCAAGCCCAAAAGCGGTGGTTCCGCCCCTCTAGTCCCGTCGGAAGTTATGACAACTTCTGGTTTTCTGGGTTGCTGTTGCTGCGCTGCGCAGCAATGTTCTAAATTTTTTTTTTCTGAAAACCCTTAAACAAAACGACACCGTTTACTTTAGTGATTAAAAAAATTAAAATATTCTTTAACTGAAACGACGTTGTTTCGTTTAGTGATTGAAAAAAAAAATTAATTAAAGGGGGAACGACTTGTCCCCATTTACCTCCACCCTCAGTCCCCCGTTCAGTCCCCTTCCCTTTTGAAAACCAGTGAGCCCAGAGTTGTGTGTGCCCCCAAATCCCAGGCACACTATTCAACCCCCTCTAAATCCCAGCCGTGTCTGCTCTAATCAACTGTTTTGACCACACATCCCACAAACATGTTTGATCCATCTCTTTACTCAAACAGGTATTTCTTCAACTTTTTATGGGTTTTGAAGATTTATGTTTTTTTCTAATGGGTGTAAAGAAAAATTGAATTATGGGTTGTTTTAATTGTGTTTGGATTCTGTTTCTCAAAACCCTAGTTTTATTTAATTGATAATTGAATATGAATAGGAAATGTTGTATTTTGTTTGCTGAATGAAAAATAACATAAGGACTCTTTTTTGAAAGGGACAAATATTAATGTTGAAAACACCAATATGAAGTCCTTAGGAATTGGATTAGCTGAATTTGGAATTCCGCAGCGATTAGTATAATGGAAATGGTGTGTATTTTTCTTGCAAGATTGTTGCTTGTATTTTATTAGGTTTGACAATGAAGGTATTGTGGATCTGAAGGTGCCATTGGAACACTTTTCGATGTATCGTGAGTGGCAAGAGGATAATGTCCAGAAGATGAGCAAAAGAGAGTTTTGGTTTCACAAGATTAGTACTGTCTTTGTTTAATAATTTGAGTTGGTTTGAAGAAATAACTCAAGCTTTTTGGGTTAATGATTGTCCTTTTTTTTTTTTTTTTTTTATTGTTGGAGGTTATTTCGTATAATCTCGAAGTTCAGAGACAATTTTTTACTTTAAAATTTAAGGAGAAAATAGAACTTGAGACTAAGGTTTAGGGTATCTTCTTCAATGTCATTATGCATCTTGTAGTTTGTCATCATCTACTTGGCTTTTTTGGTGCTCTTGTTGGTTAAACAAAGCCACTGAATTAGTGGATCATAGTTAAATCTGATTCTACGAACTCAATTAAACAACTTCAAGGAGGTAACCAGTTTAAGGATGTCTCATTGAAATTCAATTATTTCTTCAAGTGATTGCCTTTTATCCTTTTACATTTCGCCCCTCCCTCCGACAATTCCTGGCTTCGCCACTGGCTGTCATATGCAAATTTGTTTCTTGCAAAAAGAATTCAAAACAAAACCATATATATAAATATTTTAGCATATTTTCACGAAAACATAAGTGATATGGTGGTCAAGGTGTTGAAGGGTAGCAGTTTCGTTGGTTTAAAATCTCAATCCATTAACCGAGTCCAAGTGTGCTCAAAACCCTTAACAACAACAATCTCCCATTCTCCCAAAATACCCTTACTGCACCTCCCATTCTCCCACCCCACCACCAAACAATATTCGTTATTTCAGTCACAACCCAGGTCCTCTTTCGTCCACCCAAAATTCCCCCACCCTTCTACTCTGTCCGAACTTCACCGAAAACCAAGAAAGGCAGAAAGGGGAGTGAGAGAGAGAGAGAGAGAGAGAAGAGAGAGAGAAATGGAGTTCAATTTCAACACCAACAGGGCGAGGGCGGAAGCGGAGCGCCGTGAAGCTACTGTCAGCGCATGACTTGCAAGAGACCAAGACTTTCGCGATCCGAGCCCGAGAGACTGACCCCAGGCTCGAGGCTACCGAGCAGATAATTGCCGTCGCCGACACTCTTCTCGCCGTTGAATCCCAGATCAACAACCAAAACCAGCAGCCCGACTGGTACGCTATTCTCCAACTCGCCTAGTACACTCAGAACCTCGAAATCGTCGCGACTCAGTACCGTCGACTCGCTCTTCTGCTGAACCCCCACCGGAATCGCTTCCCTGATTATGCCTTCCGGCTGGTCTCCGAGTCCTGGAACGTCCTCTCTAACCCCACCAAGAAGGCCATGTACGGCCACGAGTTGAGCATGTTCAACCGGTTCGACTCAACCCCATCCGATATTACTGATAATATCGCGATATTTGGACGAAAACTCATTGGATATGTGTTAAAATATCCTTCTCTCCCAAAACCGATATTATCGGCGATATTTCGCCGATAATATCAGCATTTTCTTCCATGCTTGTAACCCAGAAAAAAAAAAAAAAAAGGCCCAAACTTCCCCAACCCCTTCCCCTTCCCCTTCCCTTTCCCCTTATCATCTCATCTCTTCTCCCCCATCTCATCTTCTTCCCAGTTCGTCTTCTCCCCGCACCCACCCTCTGCACCCAACCTCGCACCCACCCTCATTCATCCTCTACACACCCCACTCCTTAAATCCATACTCGTTCCCCCTATTTTCTTCGCGCCCAGGTTCTCCACCTGCGGAATAAGCCTTTGCCAGGGTAGACGGGAATTGGGTTTTTTTTTTTTTTTTTTTCTGGGTTGCATGTAGTGGGTGCAGGGGGTTTAGGGAAGACAGGAGGGGGGGAAGAAAGGGGTGGGTTGCAGGGAATGAGGGGTCGGGGAAGATGAAGATGGTTTTTTTTTTCTTTTTCTTTTCTGAGTTGCAGGAAGGGGATGAAGATAAAGATGGGGGGGGGGGGAAGGGACGAACTGAGGTTTTGTTTTTTTTTAATTTTTTAATAGAAAATGGGCTCTGGATCAAGCTACGTCAGCATTTAACTAACAAATTCACGGCCAGGCTAACGAAAGGTATAACATTGGACCAAATTCTAAAGATGAGGTATGACATTGTTAATTTTAAAATATGAGGTATGATAGTGTCGTGAGACCAATAGTTGAGGTGGTTTTGTGTAATTTACCCAAAATTTTGACTTCGGTTTTTGCAAATAGTCCAACCAAACAAGTATTCAAAAGTGTAAAACGTAGAAAGTATTTGTAGAAAGTATTTTTACGTTTAAAAAGTTAATTTCAAATAGAGTACCAAACAAGCTCTAAACCAAATTTCGTAATTGGTTTCTTTTTAGTTTTATATAAAAACACTACCAACTACCTAACAAAATGAGTAATTCAATTTTTATGGGTAATATGTGAAATACTGTTTTCTATCATATGGATTCACTTGAAATTAGAATCAGTGAGGTACCAGCCAACCACTCTCCCATGCCGAAAGGAAGTACTTACAGGAAGGAGTAAGGAGTTCATTTCTCTTTTTGTGTCACTCAAACATCGACCTCCGGCGAAATAATACGTTATCCATCACCGTAAAATGGTGAGCATCGCCACCACATTATGTCCTCTTATGAAAATATCATGTGGTGGATCAGAAACATATAATTTGACAGATCCACTAATGTGTGCGATCTAATGGACACAATTATTTACACCCATACTTCCATAAACAAACGTTACAAACCTACTTCATGTAGCATTCTGAATGCTCGTCCAAAACTGACACAAGGCTTATCCATACAACTAGCAACACATGACATTGCCGTAGTTTGTAGACATTTTCTTTTCATAAAATGCACCCATCCGAAAACTGTACACATCGAAATGGGAACAACGTACCTCGCTGCTTTTGATGTTACTCGCAGAAAAAGATGTTGGTTTTGGGTTTTGTTTCTCAACTTGATCCTAAATGAATTCCGCAATGCTTTTAAAAGAAGCACGGCTGGCAAAAGCAGTCGATTGCGTGCATCAGTTTCCTCCGGGGCCCTACTGCATTGGCACCCATGTCTTTGAGCTTCTTCATGGTCAGATTCACCAACTGGAACTTACTCAGACCTTTCCTCTGGAAAATCCTAACAAACTGCCCCAGTCCTAGTGATGCTAACCACCTGCTTAACCCGCCGGCTTTCTGAAGCTTCCTCTCAAGATTCAGAGCCCTCAGCTTTTGATTCAGCAGCATTCCCTGATCAAGGAAAATACTCGGGCCATGTCGTAATTTTCTTGGCTGAATGATGGCTTTTGAGGTTTTAAATACTCCCGGTGTTCTATGAGACTGTGAAGTAGCAATCTGATCTGGATTTCGAAATTCCGTTCTTATATCTCGCTTGATTGACTTCCCAAATGTTGAAACGTAGTCAGCAGGAGGAGATTTTCTAGTAACTTGAACAACCCTTTTATGAGCAATAGATTTAATCCTCTTTTGCTCCTGAACTGAAGTCGTCTTAGGAAATGTCTCAGTCTCGACAGGAAACTGTGATTTGTTTCCTTCCGCTTCTCTGGCCACAGGTTGCAGCTGGACTGGTCCTGGATTTGGCGGTGGAGATTTATTAGCAACAGGCAGGGGAGGTATCAGAATTTTGACTCTCTGCTTCTTAACTATCACCCAATTATCTTGCAGATCAGGATCATTATCGGAGTTTGAAGACTCAATTAGACCACCAGTGGAGGTATTATTCTTGTGCTGGGCAACCCCAAGCCGCGTTTGCCTTTTCTTTGCCATCATCAGAGAACCTGCTCGTGAAATCAAATGTTCACTGGATCAGAAACAATGAGATCATTGTCGACTTGAAATTCGCCTCCGTATCTTAAGCGATTTAAAACGATACAACGAATACTTCAGAATGCAAAGGTTTAAACCAGTAAAAAACTTTACAGTATGTTTATATCAAAATTCAGAAACAAAGTCCGACGAAAACACTGCGATTATTGTGCTAGTAATGAATAATGAGTGCAACAATGCACGGACTTTTCTTTTCAGATGGAATTAAAGCATCCAAAGCATCCAAAAAGGGTATTAGTTCCCTCCTTACTAACATTATAATCGAAAATGTACTTTCTTTTTATCTTCATCTAAAGATCATATCTAGAAAAATTCATTGGATTTGGAGATCGAACAAATGGACTGTTATTTGTGCAAAATTAAACAAAATTTAATAATTTTGGATTGAATGAAAGAGAGAGTCTTGTTGTACATCAAACAAAATTGAATAATTTTAACTGGATTAAAGTTTCAAATAAATTCATGCATTTTCAAGAACCCAAACAATCCCAGAAGCTAATGAAGCAAAGAGTCATGCTTGCACAAGCAAAGATTAAAAAGAAAACAAGAAAATCCACATGGGGAAATTTACCAGTAGGAAGCTGGAGGAGGAGGAGGAGGAGGCGTGATGGGTCGGTGGTTGTTGCTTCGGGGACGGCTTCTGGGCGGTGGATCTCAGAATCTCAGATCAAACGGGTTTGGGTCGGGTGCGCGGGTTGGTCTCGCTTTCAGTTGGGTTCGCAGCTGAAACCTGAATCTTTTGGTTTAGGAGAAGAGAGGCTGTCTATCCTCTGCCGACTGCAGGCGACGGACACCGGGTGCTAATCGAATCGAGGAGATGGAGGAACAATTGTCAACTGAACAGTTCAAATTTACCCCACATATATTTTTTTGTTGATATTTAACCCACATATTTTTTAGGGTAAACTGCCGATTTGCCCCCTGAACTATCACCCCACTTTCGATTTGCCCCCTGAACTTTTTAATTAGAAAATTAAGGACTTAAACTAATTTTTTTGGCCGATTTCCCCCCTACCGTTAGTTTTTCATAAATTTCATCCAAATTAACAGTAACTCTTATCATGTGCAAACCACGTAACTCTCATTTGTGGACAAAAACGTCATTTCACTAGACCTTCAGACAGAAAAGCTATAGAATCACACATTTTTGCATAGGTTTATATTTTAAAAATATAAGGTTTTCAATTATTTTAAAGAATGAAGTGACCGAACTACCCACACATGTTGTGCATATGCTTCCATTTAACAGAAATTTGGATGAAATGAATGAAAAATTAACAGCAGGGGGCAAATTGGCCAAAAAAATTAGTTTAAGTCCTTAATTTTCTAATTAAAAAGTTCAGGGGGCAAATCGAAAGTTGGGTGATAGTTCAGGGGGCAAATCGGCAGTTTACTCTATTTTTTATTGCTCAATTACCCCACAAATTTTGTTACATCTTCCTACTATTATAAATAATGGGGTGAATCAAACACACCTCACAATTAAATCAATCTCTCTTCTCTCTAATTGTGGCCGGCCCCCCCTCTCTCTCTAAACCCTAGATCGTTCAATCAAATAAACCTACAACACGTTATCTGCACGCTCTTGCCAGAAACTGAGGAATTGAAGTATCGTTGGAGGAAGCTATCATCCACCAAATTCAAAGGCTTATTCGTTTTCTGCTAATCAGGTACGCTTAAAATAAAAGAAGATATTTGAAACGTCCACGAAGCATGAAAGCATTCCCCATGATGCATGAACCCCTCTATGTTTATATTTTCCTTTCGATATATATATTGTATATGTTCATATATTTCATGCATCGCACAATTAAATTGTTATGTGGAATTTGTGAGTCAAATTATATAAAATAAATTAGAAGCATGTTTAGGGTTTTCCTAAACCCTACGGGATTTGAAAAACAAAGGGGGGAAATTACACCACCGTGGCACCTTGTTGGAAACCAAGCAGTGTGCCTGGCTTGGGTTTTCTCACCACGGTCCTGCAACCCTACCCACACCAACACCTACACGCTTTATCTGCCTGCATAGGCCTTGTGCTGTGCCATTGGAACCTTGCAGCAGCATTCTTGGGCTCATTGCCACCAAATCACCCCAAGCCCAGATCGGCTGGGTGTCTTCATGTCGCTCTCTGCAACCTTTTTTTTGGTTGCTGGGCTTTGTTGCCCTGGCCTGCATCACCTACAGCCAGATCTAGCCTGCGGTTGGGCTTCCCGAGCCAAAAATCAAAGGCCAGCCTTCGCTAGGCCTTGCTCTGTGTAATACCCTGAAAATTTAAATATATGAATATGTGAAGAAAATCGAAAATAAATCGATTTACGGGTACAAAAATAAAATTGGGAAAACTGTAAAGTTTTGTTTTTGGAAATTATGATAATCTACTTATTGGTATTATTGAGATTTTATGTTATTTTTCGAGAAATTATATTAATTTGTTTGAGATTAGTCTTAAAGTAAACTGGTTACGAAGTTTGAAGTTTGAAAATTTATTATTTAAAATTTATAGACCCTTCGAGGTCACAATTTATATTTTTATTAGAGCTCGATCTTACAAACGTGTAGGCGTAAACCGTTCGTGAAACGGAGTTATAACGAAAAAGTTATAAACAAACAAAGTCAGGGACGAAATGGTCATTTGACCATTTTCTGGAGAGCTCCAGTGGAGGAAATGGGCACAACCCAATCAGAAAAGGAAGAAATGAGGGAAATGAGGGGGAGAGAAGAGAATGGGGAAAATGGGTCTTTTAACCAGTGAGACATAACCGACGAGATTTATGGTCTCCCGGCCAATTTTTGACGAAATTAAGGTCCCCCACCACTTGAAAGTTATCTCTCATCATCTCTTTTACCTATTCCACTACAAATTGGAGTTAAATTAGTCTTAGAATTGGGGAAAACGCCTCAAGGGGGCCGCTGCAACCTTGCTCGATTTTAAACAATTGTGAAAGGTTTCCCTCCAATTACCACCATTGCTGGACTCCCCTATGGCCTAAAACAAAGCCCAAACAATGGTAGGGGCGGTGGAGCACCGGAGTTGAGAATTCGAGGCCACTCATTTCTAGGGTTCCGGCGGGTTTTAGTTAAATTAGAGCTTTTTCCGGCCAAATTGGACTTGGCCGCAGGTATAAAGTTTGCTCTACTATTTGAGATCTTCATTTCTGTAATTTTTGGGAATTTTTAGAAATAGTGGAATTTTCAGGCGAGCTGGGGCGGCTAGGGCTGGGCACGGGTCGGGCCTAAATTTGGAGGAACCGGACCCTACCCGTTTTAAAATGTAACGGGGCGGGTCGGGCCGGGTAGAAGAATTTTGAGTTTAGGAACCAAACCTAACCCGGCCCGTTTGAAACGGGCCGGTTCGGAGCGGGTCTACGGGTCCAATTACTTTTTTTTTCTTTTCGGTTTTTTTGGCATACTGCTAGTTTCTTTTTTTTCTTTCTCCTTTTCACAACATCTTCATTCTTGGGGACGGCAACTTGTTCAACAACTACCCAGAACTGCAGATGCTTTGGTATGGATCTACTTCCACTCGAGCGTTCCCGAATTCAACAAGGTGGAGTGCTGAGGCATACTTGTCGACGCATCAGCACCTTCTAGACTTCTAGTGGGTCATCAGGCAGTGCCCACAACCAGGAATACAACAGCGGCGGGGATGAGGATGAGGCAGAGGAGTAGGATGGTCTGGGTTCGGTGATTGGGGTCGATTTGCCGGAGGGCTTGAAGTCGAAATCGGAGGTCAGGAGACACTCGAAGTTGTTCATGGCGATTGGGATTTCTAGGTCTCCCTCTCTCTTTCCTCATCCTTCTGTTATTGGTTTTTGGCTGTATAAAAACAAATGGAATGATCTCTGAATTAAAGGGTAGATGTAGAATTATATGAAAAGTTAAAAATGTTATCTTGTTGCAGAAGAGGACAGGTAACAGGGCAGATTGAGGGAGACAGTAGGAGTGAGGTGGGGAAGACTTTATTGCTTCTGTCTCTGAGTGTGGCGTGTGTGTACTGTATATGTGAAAGGACATTAACTCTCTCACTTTCCAACAATTAAAAGCATATGTGGCTTCTTATACACCAAGCATCTGTCTTGGTGATTTTATATTATATTCATTTATAACTTTACAAACTGTGCATTGTTCAAGATGGAATTAGAAGAAACAAGTTGGGACCTAGGAAACGGTCCGGGCCGGGGGCTCATTTCCTCCAAATCTGTTACACGCCCCGCCCCGTTAATTACA
This sequence comes from Malus fusca, assembly GCA_035220775.1. Classification (NCBI taxonomy): domain Eukaryota; kingdom Viridiplantae; phylum Streptophyta; class Magnoliopsida; order Rosales; family Rosaceae; genus Malus; species Malus fusca. The sequence goes on along the minus strand of CM069072.1, from coordinate 4,244,290 downwards.
TGGATCTGTCTCGCCCCGGTTCGTTTTACATTTTGAATTTTTCGACCCGGCCTGAACTGCATATACCCACCCTGACCCACGGGTCTAGGACCCGTTTGCCCACCCCTAGGGGCGGCCAATTGCCACCCACGGCGGCGCGTGCGGCGGCGCGCGACCAAGGAGCAGACATTGTGTATTATGCCAAATTTCATTATTTTAATTATATTTCTAAGAACTAACTGCTGAGTTTTGGATATTAATACGATTGTGGTATATGTTGGATTAATTGAATATATTCGGGATTTGGTTGAATTTTTGAAATGTGAACTATGAAAGGTTTGATCCCGTTCAAGGGTACGTAGGCAGTCTAATAGTGTTAGATGCAGCCTTAAATAATCGAGAATTTCACTTCAATTGAGAATTATTCTTATTTTTAGAACATTGGTCAATTGAAAGAAAATGGAAATATTTTGAGATTGTAATTGTATGGTTGATAAAATAATAATGTTTATGAATCATATTGGAAATGAAGAAATTTTTATAAAGTATAATAATTAATGTTAGTACATAAATTTGGTAATGTAACTATACGTTTTGATACTTAATTAATATTGATAGTTTTGTATGTGAATGAGGTATTTAAGTAATGAAATGTGGTAAATGGAAATAAATTATTTATGATTCTCAAATTGGGCCTATTAACGGGATTTTTCCCGAAAATAAATATTTCGGGACCGGGGTGTGACACTCCGTGTCCCCCTTGGTCCAAGTATGAAACACAAATGCGGCTGGGGTTTCTCCCATCCCTCCAGTGGCCTGCAGCCACCATCCAAGGACCTTTGGGCCTTGCCTTATGCTTAAGGCACCAAAACCGTGCCCCTTAACCCACGGCACCAAGCCCAAAATTATTTTGGGGCTATATTTTTTATCCAATAATATTATTTTAATATTATTTAGCTTCTACAATCGACCCCGTATGGCCCGATTTATTGAATTAATTAAAAGTGACATGCAGTCCATTAATCTGATAATGAATCCAAAATTATTGACCTGAAGATCACTTTTGGACATTAATGATTCAATAATTTATTTTTATACTTTGAATCGTCACATACTTTCGTAGTAACGAAGCTCTCACACTTGAGTTCCTGAAGAACCTCAAATCCATTACACTTAGTTAGTATATTGTATTATGTGTTTCTTGCAGGAACCTCTCATTATGAACTAATTGTTCATAAAACTAAATTGAACATGTAGTTTCAAATTTAGTGCCTTTGAAACCCGAAGTTTTTATTCAAAACATACCACATGAAACCCGTAGTTTTCATGCATAAATTAAACCACTACATGTCTATAGAACCTGTATGTTCTACGATATATGTCTATGGCTTACCATATGACTAATCACGTTTTCTCCCTCCGTTTTAGGGACATGTCGAACTTGAACAAGCTCGATTTCTCCACTCTAGAAGTCTCTGGAAGAAACTATCTAAAGTGGGTTCAAGACGTGAAGCTCCATCTCATTGCAAAGGGTATTAGAGCCACCATTGAGGCACCTATCGTCGACAAACCTATTGACGAAGCTCAGAAGGCTACTGCAATGATCTTCATTCGAAGACACATTCATGATGCACTACAGACTGAGTATCTCACTGAGGAGGACCCACGCACCTTCTGGCTTGCTCTGGCTGACCGTTTTGATCACCAGAAAGACATATACTTGCCTGAAGTAAAACACGACTGGCAACATCTTTGTTTCCAGGACTTTAAGTCCGTGAATGAATACAACTTTGAAGTTTGTAGAATCCGTTCTCTGTTAAAATTATGCAAAGTGGAACTAACCGAATCAGATCTCCTAGAAAAGACCTATTTGACCTTCAATGCCACCAATATTGTCATGCAGCAACAATACATGGCACATAAATTCACCAAGTTTTCGGATTTGATCTCTGTTTTACTTATCGCTGAAAAGCAGAACCAGCTTTTGATGAAGAATCATCAAGCTCGACCCACTGGCTTGAACGCCTCGCCTAAAGCGCATGTGACCTATTCTAGCAGCCATAAACGACGAAAGAACCGTCGTGGCCGTGGCAATGGGCGGCAAGGCCAACCACGGGCCTAAGGTCAACAGAGTGCAGCACCTAAGGGAAGAAATGTGACCTAGCAGCGTCCACCACTCGCCCCTACGGTCCCAAACTTCAAGAACAAGGGCAAAGCTCCCGTTCAGGCTGCTTCTACTGAACTGGACATGTGATATCGCTGTGGATCAAGGGATTATTGGTCACGCGTATGCCGAGCTTCCCCTGAGGCTATTGCCAAGTATCATTTCCGTCGTGAGTCTAACTTTGCACATGTGGATCATCCGGAAGATACAACTACATCAATGGAGATATCGGATTTCCAGGAGGCGTCAACACCTATGGATGAATAAATTAGACATGTATTTAGGGTGTTTACCCCTAGTGGCCGAACCCACTAGGAGTGGCCGGCCCTACCCCCTATTTTGCTAGGTTTATGGTTTAATTTTGAACAATTTTTCTAAGTATTTGGAATAATTTGTTTGGTTTTGGTTTGTTTTGAATTATGGATTGTTATTTGAATGGATATTATTTTCTCGAATTGCTTAATTGAATGAATGGACTTATATTTATACATGTGACCAATTCAATCAATTTATTTCTAGGTATGTCTAGTGGGGAAGTTAGTTGTTTGGCAGATAGTGCAACCACGCATACCATCTTGCGTGAACGACACTATTTTACTAACTTCATACCCAAGAAAGCTCATTTGACAACTCTCTTAGGCTCATCCAACCTGATTGAAGGATACAGAAAGACATGTATCATGTTGTCTAATGGTACAATTCTGACCATTAAGGATGCACTCTATTCTCCACGTTACAGAAGAACGTTGCTGAGTTTTAGAGATATTCGAGATAATAAATATCATCTTGAAACCACTGAAGATCATGGTTCAGAATTTCTTTGTATCACTTCGTATGAATATGGCCAGAAGTATATTCACGTGAAGTTGGAACGCTTGCCGAGTGGGTTGTACATCACAACCATTCGTGGCATAGAAGCCCACAGTGTGGCCGACCCTATGCCTGAGTTCCCGGACACTTTGTTGCTTTGGCATGATCGTTTGGGACATCCTAGACGTGACATGATGCGCCGTATCCTCAAATCTTCACACGGGCATAAGTTACATCCCTATGTTGGACTCCCACCATGCAAAACATGTTCTTTAGGGAAGTTGAATACTCAACCCTCATATACAAAGATTATTCACGACCCCTCTAAATTTCTTCAGAAGATTCAAGGGGACATTTGTGGACCAATCCAACCAACCTGTGGACTATTTAAATATTTTATAGTGTTGGTTGATGCATCGACAAGATGGTCACATGTTTGCTTGTTGTCCACACGCAACGCCGCATTTGCTAAACTTCTAGCTCAAATCATTAAGCTAAGGGCTCACCACCTTGATTATCTGATCAAGTCGATTCGACTGGATAACGCTGGAGAGTTTAGGTCACAGACTTTTGACGATTATTGCATGTCAGTAGGGATTAATGTGGAACATCATGTGCCCCATGTTCACACCCAAAACGGCCTGGTAGAAGTTTTCATAAAGCGCCTTCAATTGATAGCTCGGACTTTGGTTATGAGAACCAAACTGCCGGTATCTGCCTGGGGCTATGCAATATTGCACGCAACTATGTTGGTCCGCCTGAGGCCCACCGCTACCCAACCACATTCACCGTTACAGTTGGTCACTGGATACGAGCCTGACGTCTCGCATTTACGGGTGTTTGGGTGCGTCATTTATGTGCCAATAACGCCGCCGCTACGTACCAAAATGGGTCATCAGAGAAAAATGGGAACTATATCGGTTATGATTCGCCATCAATTGTTCGCTACTTAGAACCTTTGACGGGAGATCTCTTTACTGCACGTTTTGCGGATTGTCACTTTGATGAGACAGTCTTCCCGTCGTTAAGGGGAGATAAGCATGCTAACGTTCTCGTAGAACGCCGTGAATTGTCGTGGTATGCTCCCACTATGTCTCATTTAGATCCCCGCACTACCCAGTCTGAAACTGAGGTGCGTCGAATTATAGATCTTTAGAGCATTGCTCAAAGCATGCCGGATGCTTTTAGCAAAGGTGACAAGATCACACATACCCGCTGCAAACACACCTGCAAGGATAGATGTACCCCGTGTACGTGAACAACCCGTCTGGGAAGGCTGGACCGTCCTCGAAGATAGGAAGGTCGCACCCTCCAAGCGGCAAGGTACATTGGCGGCTAGCCAATCATCTGCTCCGACCCTGAAGCGTGGCAGGCCCCTTGGTTCAAAGGATTCACAACCCCGGAAGAGGAAAATGGCACCAACTAGTGACCCTAGTTTGAATTCGACCATCGCTCACTCATCCGTTTTAACGCATGAGGTTATTCTATATTACGGTGATGTTTCAGATGAAACATGTCGGCCTTCCAAATCGCAAGATTTCGGTCCACTACACAGTATTGGATAAGGTTTGGAATAGGAATGAGATGATCGTCGACGATGCATTCTCGTACTCAGTAGCTACTGACATTATGCTTAGCGATGACATTGAACCACGTTCCGTCGATGAATGCCGACGTATAACCGATTGGTCAAATTGGAAACAAGCAATCCAGGTCGAACTCGATTCATTTGCGAAACATAAGGTATTTGGACCTATCGTTCCTACACCACCACGCGTGAAGCCCGTTGGCTACAAGTGGGTTTTCGTGAGGAAGCGTAATCAGAAGAATGAAATAGTGCGATACAAAGCACGCCTCGTAGCACAAGGCTTCTCTCAGCGCCCAATGATTGATTACGAAGAGACTTATTCCCCCGTAATGGACGTTATAACGTTTCGCTACCTAATCAGTTTGGTAGTTTCTGAAAAACTGAATATGCAGTTTATGGACGTAGTAACCGTGTATCTCTATGGGGATCTAGATACAGAAATTTATATGAAAGTTCCAGAAGGACTTCAATTGACTGGTTCAAATAGTTCTAAACCACGGAACACTCTCTCAATTAGGTTGAAGGGGTCACTCTACGGATTAAAACAATCCGGGCGGATGTGGTATAACCGTCTGAGTGAATATTTGACAAGTCATGGTTATGTGAACAACGAACTATGCCCATGCGTGTTCATAAAGAAGTCACATTCCAGATTTACAATCGTTGTAGTTTATGTCGATGACATGAACCTCATTGGGACTCTCGCAGAGCTTGAGGAAATTACTACACACTTGAAATCGGAATTTGAGATAAAGGATCTTGGGAAAACTCGATACTGTCTCGGCCTGGCGTTCGAGCATTGTTTGGATGGAATCCTAGTACATCAATCGAACTACACCCAAAAGGTGTTGCGACGTTTTAATGTGGATAACGCGATTCCTTCGAGTACACCCATGGTCGTTCGAACTCTAGATGCTAAACGAGATCCCTTCCGTCCAAATGAGGATGAGGAAGAGATTTTGGAACCCGAAGTTCCTTACCTAAGTGCAATTGGGGCTTTATTGTACTTGGCTCAGTACACTAGACCCGATATCTCATTCGATGTGAATCTATTGGCTAGATACAGCAAGGCGCCCACACGCAGACACTGGAATGGTGTTAAAGACATTTTCTGCTACCTCAAAGGTACTACGGATTTGGCTTTGTTCTATACCCGCGAATCTCCAAGTGTTGCAGTCCTCTATGGCCCTCGGATTCTCGCTTTGTTGGTTACGCAGATGCTGGATATCTGTCTGACCCACATAGAGCACATTCTCAAATGGGTTATGTCTTTACCGTTGGAGACACCGCTATATCTTGGAGGTCTACCAAGCAAACGCTAGTTGCGACTTTGTCTAACCATGTTGAGATTCTCGCCCTACATGAAGCATCGCGTGAGTACTTTTGGCTGAGAGAAGTCATGGGACATATTTGAAGCACTAATGGTCTTACATCAGTCGTTGACCTTCTTACGACGATCTTTGAAGACAATGCAACATGTATTGAGCAGCTAAAGCAGGGATACATCAATGGAGACAACACCAAGCATATATCGTCGAAGTTCTTTTACTCACAACAGCAGCAGCAGCATCAGAACATTGAAGTCAAGCAAATCCATTCCTAGGACAACTTGGCCGATCTCTTTACTAAGTCATTGCCCAAGTCTACATTTCAGAAGCTCGTCCAAGGAATCAGTATGCGTAAATTATCTGAGTTGAATCGCTTGTAGTTTTCTTATTTAGAAGTTATGTCTAACTCAGGGGGAGTATCTAGAAGCATACTCACATGATCTTAATGTACTTTTTTTCCTATGATTATGAGCCTTTTTTCCCACTGGGTTTTTGCTACCTAACGAGGTTTTAATGAGGCACCCATCCTGGGATGATCATACTCCATTGAGTTCACTACCTTCGTCCAGTTTGACGTTCGTTTTAGACATTATGCATACTTCTCACTTTTCTCCTTAGTCTATGGGTTTTCCCCATGCCTTGGGTTTTACCATAGCGAGATTTTGTGAGTTTTACTACAAATGCATACTTCACTTAAATTTGAGACTCGCGATCACCCGTTGTGCCGATGACTTCATCAACTATTCTACCTTATTTGCTGAAGATCTGATGTGATGGTTTATTGAGTATTTACACACTCAAGGGGGAGTGTTGCAGTCATATTTAGAATAGGAATGTGATTGTGTAAATCCTAGGGAATCTGGGAATGTATCTTATATTCCTATTAGGATTAGATTACCTATTAAATGTTGTAATCCTAAAGGGAAAGATTTTACCCTTCCTACTACTATAAATAAAGGCACAATGGGGTGAATCAAACACACATCACAATTAAATCAATCTCTCTTCTCTCTAATTGTGGCCGGCCCCCTCTCTCTCTAAACCCCAGATCGTTCAATCAAATAGGCCTACAACAATAAATATAATTTTTGTTTGTTTTTCAAAAATTGGTCAAAAAGGGTTTATCACAAATTTACCCCAGGATTCCATGAACATTACACTTTGTTTGGATGAGAAAATTTAAGATTACTAAGTTTTTTTTTTGGACAAATGATATTATATGCACTAAGAGGGAGTGGGATGAGACTTAACCTCACAATGGGCTAGCAATAATGTGGCTTAGATTCGTCTTTAGCAAGAATCGAACCTAAGACCTCTCACTTACAAGTGAAGAGAAATACCACTAGAATGTAGTAATAAGTGACAGATTACTAAGGAATTTTAAAATGACAGAATTTTATTTTCTAGAATTTGTAAATTTCTTGTTTGGTTAGCCTAAAAGACAATGAAATTTTAATGTTGAATTTGTTATTTTTAAACTCTCATTCACAGGAATTTAGAAATAACACCTATTTACATGGAATTTGAATTTGGTGGTCCCAAATTTCAATTTTTTTTTATGAAGAAATTCTAAATTTCTATGATTATGAATCCAAATAAGGGAATTGGTGCATGTCAATTTATAAATTATGACTTAAATCCAAGTTTTTTTCCTCATTCAAACAATATGTTAGGGGGTTTGTTCCACAATAGTTTTTTTTTTTTTTTTTTTGTTCGGAGTCCCAAATTTTTTATTTTTTTTTTGGTAGATGAATGATTATATTAAAAGAGAACCAAAAGAAGCAACAAACTACAACACAACAATGGCAACAAAGCCAAGCTAAAACAACCAAAAAAAAAAAAAACAAGAGGCTCTAAAAAACAGCAACAACCCAAACCTAACAACTAGCACCATAGGAGAACTACATAGGATTTCTCCATTCTTGAAAAATAGGTACATTTGCAGTAAAAACCGGAATATGCAAAGAACATAACCGTAAGCGTGTAGAGTTGATAATGGCTTCAAAGATAGCAATATAGTGGAGGTGTTCATTTCTGAACTTACAATTATTCCTTTCTTTCCAAATAGCATAGACAACAGCTTGGAGGCACAACTTCTTAATGCTAACATCCAATGACTTACACGTCCAATTATTAGCAGCCCAAGTGATAAACTCATGTCAATCCAAAGGAGGAGGATCAACACACTTAGAAAGCACATGAGACCAAATATTAGCACTATACAGACACTCAAAGAACAAGTGATTGTGAGACTCATTATTAATCAAGCAAAAAAAGCAAATAGGCGAAGCATGAGGGGTAAAGACCATCACCCGATCCATAGTAGATAACTTACCCCTTACAGCAAGCCAAAGAATGAAGCTCCGCCTTGGGACATGCTTACCAAACCACAAGAGACTAGCCCATGGGACCTTCGGATGAGACTCCCTAATAACATTCCAAGTAGATGAGGCAAAGTAGCTTCCATTGGGTGACAATATCCAAGTAATAGAATCACGCCTAAACTGGTTTGGAGAAAGGTGAAACATAGAAACTCGAATTTCCAATAAATCTTTAGATGAAGAAAAATTCCACCTCCATCCGGAACGATTCTCATCAATAATCTCACTAACCAAAGAATTTGGTTGGAGCCCTGATTCATCAATGATACTAGAAGGCCATCTAAGGGTAAGGGGCCCGAGCGGGTGCCAATTGTCAAACCATAAAGAGGTGGAGCGCCCATCACCAATGACATGAAAGAAGAAGAGTCTAACTAGCCCTCGGAGATGAAGAAATTTCCTCCAATTCCAAGAGCAAATGGAAGGAAAATGGGCATTCTAAAAAGAATTACCTTGAAGTAAATAAGCCTTCACCCTATTAGACATAAATTAGAAGCACCAGAAATTAAGCTCCAAATATGGCGAATCATAAAAGCTTTATTCTAACATTGTAATCTCTTTAAGCCGAGGCTCCCCACAGCCTTAGGGAGAAAATTGTCAGACCAAGACACCTTAGCTGCATAACGCCCTAAGCAAGTACCAGACCATAAGAAAGGGCGAAGTCTTCTCTAAACATCTAAAAGGCACTTTTTAGGGTGGATTAGATGTGAGCACCAAAAAACTTGGATACTGGAAAACACAGATTGGATTGAGTTGCAATCTCCCAGCAAAAGAGAGAACATTATTCTGCTAGTTTTTAATCCTTGCTTCAGTCTTGTCAATTAAAGGAGAGCAATCACAAAGCCTAAGCTTGGAAGTGATTAGAGGAACTCCTAAGTAACGAACCAGTAAAGATCCTAAGGGAATACTAAACAATTGCAAAATTTGATGTTTAGAGATGTCATTCATTCCAGCAATAAAAATTTGGCTCTTAGAGGCACTAGCGCGAACCCCTGAAAGCAATTGAAAATCACATAGAGATTGATAGAGAACCCGAACAGACTCTTCATCCCCAAAGCAGACCATAAGAAGATCATCCTCAAAGCAAAGGTGAGTTAACCCAATTCTCTCACATACCAATGAAACCGAAAAAGAGGAGAGGATCTAACTTCAACATTAATACGACGGGACAACATCTCCATAGCAATGACAAATAAGTAAGGAGACGAGGGATTGAAAGAAATTGATAGCTTCCTACTTGACTTCCTATTCCGAATTGACAATAGACCCATCAACTCTAGTAATAGAAACTAAATGATTCTTACTTCCGTTCTTCGATATAGACTTGAAGAAAAATGAAGAATTTTTATCCCCTGCCTTTAGCCATTGAACGCTAGATTTTTGCCTCAAGAACATTTCCTCCACAATCAAAGCCGAAACATAGGCATCATAAATGATTTTTTCTTGTGCTCGCAAAGAGTTGTCAAAAGGGTTAGAGTCAAGAAGCCTTTGGCACATATCTAAATCAGCCTTGGACTTAACAGCAACATCATAGACATTTCCAACATGATCCTCGTTGAGGCGCTTGAGCTGCTGCTTAATGAGCTTGAGTTTTTTGCAAACCTGAAATTGTGTAGAGCCCTGCACTATAGTAGACCATACATTAAAAATTGTGGGAATAAAATCATCCCTGTCAGCCATAAAGTTAAAGAATTTAAAAGGAAATTTTCGGTTTCAGAAAGGGAGCCCTAAGTTGACTATCATGGGATAATGATTAAAGATGCTAGAGGGAAAAAGAATTCAGCAGAGCAGTTTGGCAGAGTTTCAGTCCACCTTTCATTCACCAGAACACGATCCAATTTTCTCAAAATACACTCTGAATCATCTCGCTTGTTGCTCCAAGAGTAGAAAATTCAAGTGGCATTGAGATTGTCAAATTGAGTGTTGAAGAGGCGAGAAGCAAAATATTCCATTACACTGGTGAAGCGTTGAGAATCACCAGCAGTTTCATTACACCTTCTAGTGATATTAAAATCTCCTAAAACAATCCAAGGGGAGCTAGAAAAAACACTAGCAAAGGAAACTAAATTAGACCCAAAGACTCCTCCTCATAACAACGTCATTAGAGGCATAGATGGCGGAGGCAAAAAGAACTAGTCCAGGTTCTAAAAGCTTGATGTTACAGTGTATTACTTGATCAGTAGCTTCCAACTTGGACACTGAAAGCTTTGAAGGGTTCCAACTAACCTAAATTCTTCCATATTGATGGCTGCAATAGTTATTGATCAAAATCCACTATCCAGAAAAAGAACTGGATAAACCCTCAACATTTCCACAATTAATCTTAGTTTCCATAAGATACAAAAGATCGAGTTTATGAAAAGCAACCAAATTCCTAACCTCCATATGTTTAGTGGGGCCATTTAGGCCATGAATGTTCCAACACCCGATATTGATCATTGGATAGGGGCAATAGGCGTGTCGACCTGGGTATCTGTAGCTTTACCCTTCAAAGAGTTTTTTTTTTTTCAAATTTCTATGTTCTTTTTTTTTTCTTTGAATATGATAAACTGAGCATTAGCAAAGCATCAATATTTTTACCTTGAATTCAATGAGGTCATTGGGATGCCCAGAGTCGTTGTATTGGCCAAGTAGTGATCAGAGTCAAGTTGTTCCTCCTATGCCAAGACAGAAAAAAAGGTTGCTTGACTCTACCGACGGGAGCGAGGGAGCAGAATCAGACCCACCTAGGAGTTTTGGATTATCACAAACTAAAGGATCAGTCACAACAATAGAATCTAATTTCTCTTGAATATCACTATCCAAATTGGGCTTTGAAGCAACACAAACAAACAGTTCCACGATAGACATAGAATTCATCGGCTTTGTCACAAGGGCTAGAGGAGTATGAGTATCTTGTGATTTGTTAGAGTATTTGCTTCAAGCTTATTGGAGACCATCAAGAAGGGTTGCAACACACTCACTAGTAGAAAATTTGGGGTCCCAAATTAGGTAACCGATTCAGTGTTAGGAGCAGTTCAAATTAATTGGGTATCGGGAATGCTAACGTTCCCCCCAAGGTTCGTATGTTCACTTGGCGCTTATGCAGAGACCTCACCCCCACGAGGGTTAACCTTGCGAGGAAACAAATATCGACAGATCTATTATGTGTTTTCTGCAACTCCTGTGTGGATTCCACGATTCATCTTTTCAAAGAGTGTCATTTCACTTGATGCTCTTGGATCAGCTCCCCCCTCTTAACTTTTTGCCAAGACATCCTGAACCACCATCTGTGATGGACTGGTTTTTTGAGCTTGCTACCAACCTTCCAGCGACAACTTCGACGTTGCCTCGGTGGTGGTTTGGGTAAATTGGAACTGCAGGAATGCTAGGTTTTGGAATGACAAATGCGATCCACCATATTTGGCTGTGGCTTGGGCCATCCCTTGGTGGTAGGATTTCATTAAAATAAACTCTTACTCTTCTAGTCCCTATTCCTCTGTTCCTAGCCCTACTAAATGGTCGCTACGCCCTCAAGGTCGTCTGAAGATGAATTTTGATAGAGCTTGAAATGGGGTTGAGAAAATTGGAGGGGCGGGTATCGTGATTAGGGATGATGCAGGAAAATTTGTGGCTGGTTTTTGCAAGAATTTTCGGGATGTCTTCTCCCCCATCAGGCAAAGGCTTTGGCTCTTAGAGATGGTGTGGTTTGAGTGGCGTCAAGGGGTTTCCACAACACTATCATTGAAGGAGATTCGTTGGGTGCTATTTCTGTTTCTTCTCGTAATTTGTCTTCCATTGGCAACATTATAGAAGGTTCTAAGTTTTGGCTTCCTACAATCATTGAAGGATTTTGTACCCATATTCGTCGTCAAGCCAACACCATGGCTCATCGTATGCCTCGTTACAGTTTGAGTATTGAGGATAAAAGTGAACGAATCGATTGCCCTCCGTCTTTAATCACTGACCTCTTTTTTGAGGACCTTATGTAACTGGTTGTACTTTTTTTAAGACTAATCATATTTTTGTAATCCTTTGTTGGTTTTTGAAGTGACTTGACTTTTGCCCCTAATGAATATCTACCATTAAATCTCAAAAAAAAAAAAAAAAAAAAAAAAAAAAAACAGGCCAACACAATTTTATTATATCGAGTAATTAAACAAATTTAAACGAAATATTAAAATCAATAAAAAATTTTAAAATGTAAAAAATTTACAACTAGCGTCCGAATTTAGAGAATGATTATCGTGTACACAAAATACATAAAAATGACTCTGAATAAATTATTTGGTGGTTTGTGGTGACCAAAAGAAACTCAGCGAATATGCAAAAGTTGAGAAAAGAAAAGAAAAATACAAGCAATATTTGGGGGGTTGAATTTCTTCAAACCATATATGCATGTTGTGTGACAGGTCATACGTAGTTGTTTTTGTAAAACCTTTCTTCAAACTACGTAGTTGTTGTTGTTCAAAACAAAATAAATAAATAAACAAAAAATTACGTAGTTGTTAAAAGCCTAGAATAGAAGCACACCTTACGACTTACGTGATACGGTAATATATTTCGTATAATTTTTTTTTGGAAGAAATTCGATGTATATGCGTAAACTATCGGCAACTATGTCTACCCATTTCACCTAAGTTCTTTCCTAAAATTACTCCAAGAATATGCGTTAACTATGGACGACTGTGTCTGGTCGTTCAACTTAGTAAACGCGTAAGGGTAACCCCATAAAAAGCGCGCGCTATTTTCCCGTTTAAACTCGCTTCAACTTCCGCGTGTGCTCCGTCGCCACCACTCATTTTCCTTTATAAACCTTCGTTTGTTTCCTGAGAAAATTGAGAAGGAATCAAGCCTTGGGTGGGAGCTTGGCTCCTAAAACCTTCTCCCACCTCCGCCGCCACCTCCTTATTCTCATCTCACTCCAAATCGTTCATTTTTCATTTTCCTCCGGCTTTCCCCGGTTTCTAGGGTTTCAGAAGCCGGACTAAATTGCATTGGATTCATCGGGAAAATATGAAATTTGGAGAGACTTACACCGAGTTTTTGCACAGGGAAAAGATACGATTCTCGGAGAATTGCTCGCATGTCGAGTACAAGCGGCTGAAGAATGTTCTCAAGACTTGTCAGAGTTGCAAGGCATTGCATGAATCTTCAGCTGCTCAAGGACAAGAAGGTGCTTCTAATCAAAATCAGCAGTTGTGCCAATGCCAATCTTGCCCTTGTAAGAATTTACTCCCCAGTTATTTAATTTATTTTAATAAGCTTGTTATCAATTGGGTTATTGTTTTACTGAAAATGTAACTTTAGCTCATGAAATTCAATTTTTTTCCATATAAAACTCATCATAAGTTTTTGATTTCAATAAAGCTCATTGACTTAGGTTTCACATAAGTAAATTCAGTAAAAGTGGTTATAAACCCACCTTATTGTCCTATCTTCTCACCCACATTTTAGTAAAAATGTTAATAGCATGTTTATCCTTTTATAAAAAGACTTTTAAACCCTTATTTATTTTATTATAATTAATGTTACTACAGCTCAAAAAAAAAAAAAAAAAAACACTAAAAAAAACCCCACTACCATTTCTCCTGTCCCCACCCCGTTTTTCTCTCTCCCCACCACCATCCCTCCATCTCTCTCTCAAACTGGGAAAACTGAAAATCTCCCTCCTCATCACCCACCACCACTCCATAACCCAGCCCCCACCCCACTGATGTCCACCTATGTTCCATCAAAATTGCATTTCAACCATTGCTGACAAAGAGAGGGGATCTTCGTCCTCTCTCTCCCTCGTGCTTCTCTCTCTTCCTCCCTTCCCGTTTCTCTCTCTACTTCCCTCCCCCGTTTTTCTCTGTTCCCAAAGGAGATGCCACCAAGAAGGTGTCAAAGGTTTGGTTGCTGACGGGGTGGGTGATGTTTTGAGGGGGTGGTGCGGCTGGGGTGATGACATTCTGATAAATTAAAATAGAAAGAGTTTAGGTATAAATTAGACGATATTTTAAAGGAATAACAGTGGGCGAAGAAATAACATTTCAATTTTTAACTTTTTATCACTGTTCTAAAAATCCCCGCCTAGGCCCCGCCTAGGCGCTAGGCCCCAGCTTGCCGCCCCGATTAATGCCTAGGCGTTTGAAAATTAAGAAATGGCGCCTAGACCTGCTGAGGCACCCGCCTAGACCGCCTAGGCACCCGCCTAGACCCGCCTAGGTTGCAACTCACTTAGACAAAAAATAGATAACTTTCATTTTGCATTTTGTTTTTTTTCCAATAAATTGTAAGAGACTTGTTGCATACTTAAATGAATACACATTGTATCCTTATTTCACATGTTTTCATTATGTTTCGATACTTCATGATATATATGCATTCTATTTTGTAGTTTATGATGAAATTATATATATTTCAAGTATAAGCGGACACTTATTTATACGAAATATGATAGATTTACTTAAATCCGCCTAGTCCGCCTAGGCGCCCGCCTAGGCCCCGCCTAGCCGCCTAGGCGCTAGGCCCCAGCCTGCCGCCCGACTAGCGCCTAGCGACTTTTAGAACCTTGCTTTTTATAGTGGGTCAAATTATAAGGTGGGTAGGGAAATAAAACAATGGGGTGGGTCTAGTAGCACTCAATAATTATGTCTGACTTTACATATTTAATTGTTTTTTCGGATGCCTAAAATACCATTATTTGGCTGTTTGATGTACACAATTAATTTCATGCGGGTTGTAAGAAAGAGTTAGTAGTTTTACAAAAAAAAAAAAAAAATTAATGTTATAAATTTATAGCAATGTATAATAACAATAAAATATGCCTGATATATGTAATAATACTGGCTTAATGAATGTCACAAAAATTATGCTTTATAAATAAATGTAGGTAAATTATTTTACACACACAATAGTGCACCACTAATTGAATTTTAAAAGGTTAGATTGCTTCAAAAAAAAAAAAGCAAGGTGGAAATAAGGATTTCACGGGAAGGAAAAAAAAAAACTCTCAAATCATGTCTATTAATACTCAACAAAATTCATCATTATTGTAGGTTAAGTTAATAATAGGTTACTTATTTTTTCACATGTCAACAAGCTTAAATTTTGGATTTTATTTAAATGTTTAAAGATAGATATGTTTAATTTTAGTAAACAAGAGTTACAAGAGCCTATCTCTAAAGAAGCCGGGAAACATGGGTTTTGATTTTTGGTATGATCAAGGTTTCGGGGTTTAAGATTGAGATTTACCCAATTGGTTTCCAGGTAGCTACATTCTGCTCAAAGGATTTGAAGAAATCATAGGCATAAACCATGCTGTTTTAGCGTTTTAGCCCCTTTTCGGGTTTAGTTTTACTCTGTATAACCGAGTGTGCAGGTATTTTCAAATAACAAAAAGGACTTATTCCAACTTTCCTAACGAATGTGAGATGCTGCCCCAATCGTGCTTTCCTACTTTCCTTGTTTCTTAGAAGGATGTCGACATTTGGGAATTTTGTTAAAGAAGTGACATATCATGACTAATATATTTCTGTAGACTGAGCTTACATGTAAAGTAATTTGTTATTTCTTCTCGGTGTTAGCATTGTTGCTTACTTATAAGTTATAACCATATTCCGTTGTCTCACTCATCTGCTATCAATTTTCTATATTGTAGTGTGTGATCAGGCCTTTTTCACAGAGTTAATGAAGGAGGTTTCGGACATAGCTCTTTGTTTTAGTTTGAGAGTCAGACATCTCCTCCATCTCCATGTTGCTACTGGAGCGCAGAGATACTTACTGCGGTTGCGTCAGTGTTTCGTGAATGATCAACAAGCCATGGTAGAAAAAGGGCGGATGCTGATTGAGTATGTTACGATGAACGCAATTGCTATTAGAAAAATCCTTGAGAAATATGATAAAGTATGCACGCGACTGGTCATTTTTTTTTCCTTGCTAACTTGGTTGATGGTGTTCTGTATCTAACAGCGTTCCTTTGTTCAAAATCTAATACTACAGATACATAGCTCTGAGAATGGCAAGCTTTTCAAATCCAAGATGCGGGCTCAACATATTGAGATTTTACAATCACCTTGGCTTATAGAATTGGGTGCTTTTTATTTGAATCTTGATGGATTAGATGATGAAGAGCTCAATGAGGTTTCTGGTCGCTTTTCCTGTGATCTCGATGCGGCACCACCTACAATTACATTGATGCTTCCTGACAACTTAAAGATGGAATATGATCTGACTTGTGCTGTATGCTTGGTAAGGTCCTTTCACTTGCATTCTGAATGAGAAAAAGTTGGCATTTGTACGTAACTGTTCTGACTTCTGATGTGTATTTGATGACTCACAGGAAACTGTTTTCAATCCATATGCTTTGAGCTGCGGCCACCTGTTCTGCAAGTCTTGTGCTTGCGCAGCTGCTTCTGTTTTTATTTTCCAAGGCCCTAAATCTGCAGGCCTGGATGCAAAGTGCCCACTATGCAGAGAGGTATGTAGCTAGTTTTTGAAAAAACTGGTGATAATCTTATATAAAATTTGAAAGAAAAGATTGAAATTTCATATCATATATCGTTTGATCCTAAGTTCGTATCCTCCTCGAATGCAGGCTGGAGTGTTTGCTAAAGCAGTGCACATGTTGGAACTAGATCTGCTCTTGAAGACAAGGTCAGAAAATTGAAAGTCTTCAATGGTTTTTAACTTATTGTGAGAGAACTACCCTTTTCTGACTCCTAAAACCCTACCAGGTGCAAAGACTATTGGAAAGAGAGGTACAACGCCGAACGCACAGAGATAGTGAAGCAAACTAAGGAGTTCTGGGATATGCAAGCCAAATATGCGGTGTATTGATTGATAGATTGAGGAGGCAGAGGCCCATATCTATAATCACGTGATGAGGGATATAGGAAGAGGGTGGTATGTCTGGGAGACAACCGAGAATCTCCCGTGATCTAGCCAATAGATTGTTTAATGATGCAAATTCATCGCTTTACAAAGATCATTTTTTGAAGCCTGCAACTGAGCTTAGCAATTTTTTTGAAAGATTATTTTTGCTCACCACCATTAACAAGACTAAGCAATTTTTTGCGTGAATTATCAACGCAATACAAAATGATACGAAAATAATGGATTTCGGGTCAATCTGTTAACTAGTCAGGCCGTTAGCAGGTCACCCCTTAAGAACCCCGATAAAATTGATGAAAGTTAGGTTCCACCATAAAACCAATTGG
The DNA here is from genome assembly GCA_035220775.1 of Malus fusca. Lineage (NCBI taxonomy): Eukaryota > Viridiplantae > Streptophyta > Magnoliopsida > Rosales > Rosaceae > Malus > Malus fusca. The sequence continues at coordinate 4,226,861 of CM069072.1, read as the reverse complement.
TAATATAGGAAGTAACTCAACCTCTTATAAACCCATGCAATGTCCCTCATCCCATCAATGTGAGATTCATTCTTAACACGCCTTTTCATGTGTGGCGAATTTTCAAGCCTAACACGTGAACAATACAAAGGGGTGACATGGAGTGCGTGTGGCCGTTTGGGTTCACTCATGAGACAACCTGCTCTGTTACCATGAAGAAAGTTAAGGTTCCACCATAAAACCAATTGGCAATATAGGAAGTAGTCCAACTTACTTATAAGTCCATGCAAAGGTCCCTCCTCCTATCCATGTGAGACTCATTTTCAACACGCCCTCTTAAGTTTGACGAATTTTCAAGCGTAACATGTGGACAACACAACAGGGAAAATCAGGTTCCACCATAAAACCAATTGGGAATATGGGGAGTAGTCCAACTTACTTATAAGCCCATGCAAAGTCCCTCCTCTCATCAATGTGAGATTCATTCTCAACATGCCCTCTCATAATCAGGTTCCACCATAAAACCAATTGGCAATATGGGGAGTGATCCAACTTACTTATAAGCCCATGCAAGGTCCATCCTCTCACCAATGTGAGATTCATTCTCAACATGCCCTCTCATAATTTTCAAGTTTAACACGTGGACAACACAACGGCGTGACGTGGAGCACGTTTTGTGTGGCCGTTTGGCTTCACAAGTGGGACAACCCACTATAAAACCAATTGACAATATGAAGAGTAGCCAAATCTCTTATAAACCCATGCAAGGTCCATCCTCTCATCAATGTGAGATTCATTTTTAACAAAAATATTGTTTGCTAAATCTAGACATTAGACATGTCAATTTTTTGTATGACAAATTAACCCGACACGAAATGACCCGTTAACCAATCATGTCATTATCAGATCACATTTTAAAAACCCATTAAGATAACGAGTATGACACAAAAACGACAAAACAAATCCGTTTGCCAGACCTACCATTAATTATGGGGATGCTCGCCACATTTCTCTAGTTAACATTTCAGATATCTCAAAAATGAAAATAGAAAATTTCAAATATCACCTCTTTGCCGCCGGCTATTTTCTTCCCTTTATCCTCTCTTTCTTCTTCCCCCGTCCCACCCCTCTCTCTCTGTGGACATTTTTCTGGGTAGAGATAATCTGACATGGGAGGATGACGATGGAGGAAGCCAGAGGCGATGAAATAACTTTAATGGGTTCCAGATTTGGGAAGAAGATGGGACAATTAATTATGCATAAATTAAAATATAATTTTTAAAAAAAAAAATTAATCTGTTTATGCTTCATGACGGCCAACTTTAGATTGAAAACTCTTCAACATGTGATGATTGATAGTGCTTGCATGAGGATTAACGTTAAACTGTAAGGTGAGAGTTCATGAAGAGTCCTACTTTAAGGAGAGAATTTTTTAGTGTAATCGGTACACCACGTGTTATTATACAAATAGTTGGATATATGTGCTAAAAAGTTAATAACTTAAAAAATAAAATTTATTATCACTTTAATTAAAACATGTGGTGTACCACTTAGTGTTCCTATCACAATTAAAAATTTCTCTACTTTAGGAGAGTTTTCTTAGCATCTCTCTTCATATAAACACACAATACGAAGAAATCTCATAATGATATCGAAAAGACCTGGAAAGTTGTGAAGATGAATGAAAGATTTTTACACGTGTTTTCCAATCTTTCTTGATCCTGCTGACCACTTAGTTTTGATCACATTAAGATCTCACTCCCTCTTAATGTTTGAGGTCTCCTCTTCAGGACGATGACTTGCATGTCTGTTCTTCCTTGCTCAATGGAATCATGACCGGCTTACCAAACCCAATCCTTTTTACTTGTTTTAGTGTTTGTCACCAATTAGTAGCATTTAAAACTCATATACAATTAATAGTTTGATTATCTTGTTGCACTATTGGTTTTTTATTCTATCAACGATATTCATGTAAACTTAATGTAGTTTCATTGGTCTAGTTTAATATTGATTTTCATGATTTTGTTTTTAGCATGCGTGATAATGTCATCAGCCTCTAATTGATGCTCGACACAAATTTGTAGTGTTGTATTTCTGATGTTAGTTCATCTTCCAGGTAGTACTTGCAAATGGAGATATTGTTAAGACTGCATCTCTCGTGCTAGAGAGAGTGCTGCAGGGTTTGTTTCCTATTCTATTTTATCTTTTAGAACTATGTGGTTGATCTTCTAGGTAGTTAGGCGTGTTGTGAACATTAAAAACTTTGCACGTAACTGGTATGATTTGACCCGCCTGGTGATTGGAAGTGAAGAACGCTTGGTGCAATAACGGAAGTCACTCTGCGGCTTCAGAAAATTCCGTAGCACTCTGTGGTAAGTTGATACGTCTATTTCTGTGGACTCTTGCATAATTTTTGTTTCAGTTGATTACTTCTAGCCATTTATGATCACGAATTACAGTTCTGTTTACAGGGTATACTTTAGTGATTTCATTATGTTATTAATCAAAATTTAAATTGTAGGTTGCTATGTGTAATCTCCCTTCAACTAAGGATGCAGCAGATGTTTCTATTGCTACTATGCTGTCGGGAATTCAGGTATAGCTTTAACCGCATATTACATATTTAAATTCATATTTTCAGTTTCTTCACAGATGTCTTCTTTCAAGGGTTGAACTACTGGATGAGGTTCAAGTGAGGGCTATCAAAATTGCGAATGGGAAGAATTTGCCTGAAACTACAACTTTGATGTCCGAATCTATAGGCACAGGTTTAGGTCCCTTCTTTACATCTTGACTGTCCTTTGCTTTTTATTTTAAATTTTAATTTTGGCTAATTACATTTATTGAGAGGAGAACATCCCAATCTTGTAATAGTAAAGTAGTGGTTTTGTGGTTGGTAAATTATCTCCTGGTATCCTTTATAGGCACTTACAATTTTCTTTTGTTTCAATTCTACTTAATACAAAGTCACACGGTCGCAACTTTTTCAATTAGTACTTCTATCACTTAATTGGCATCAAAATTAGGGCACTTATTGCAAAGAAAAACAACAAGTAACTTGTCATCTAGCTGTACGTTCTTGGCTTGTACATTCTTGTCCTCCTTGCTATTTTGTTTATGCATCATAAAATATATGGCTGCTTATTCACTTCCATTAATGATGCTAATTAGGACTTATTTTGGGGTTTAATTTCTATGTTATTATTCTTCTCACCAAGGAGGGAAATATATATTGTACAATATTGTTTTACAAAGGAAGAAATATAAAGTAATATCTACCCTAATCACATCCTGATTACAAGGACCCAAACATGCAACTAAACTAATTACAAAGGTCAATTCTCTCCAACACTCCCCCTCAAGTTGGTGCATAAATGTTGTTCATGCCCAACTTGATGAGAGAGTCGTAGAATGCTTGAGACGCTACAACTTTAGTTAAGATGTCCGCTAATTGATCATCTGACGTTACGAATGGGAATTGAATAATATTCCCATCCAACTTTTCTTTAATGAAGTGTTTGTCAACTTCCACATGTTTTGTACGATCATGTTGGAATGGATTATGTGAGATATCAATGGTCGCTTTATTATCACAGAACAAATCTGATGCCGACATTGAAGGACTCTCGAGTTTTGTGAGTAACCTCCAAAACCACAATAATTCACATACTCCTTTTGCCATACCATTGTATTCCGTTCTGCACTTGATAAAGCAACCACTTTCTATTTCTTACTTCGTTAGGTCACTAAATTACCTCCCACAAATGTAAAGTAGCCAGATGTGGACCGTTGATCAATAATATTCCTAGCCCAATCTACATCAGTATAACCTTCTATCCGGCAATGACCATTCTTGGATAACATGATGCCTCTACCCGGAGAGGACTTTAGGTATCGTAGGATGCGTTCAACCTCACCCATATGAGTATTACTTGGGGAATGCATAAGCTAACTAACAACACTCACTGCATATGCAATATCAGGCCTGGTATGAGATAAATAAATTAGCCTTCCAACTAGCCTTTGATAACGGCCTTTGTTAGCGGGAACTTGATTAGGGTGCATAACAAGATGATGATTTTGGACTATGGGGGTGTCGGTTGGTTTACAATCAAGCATTCCAATTTCTGCTAACAAGTCCGGAACATACTTTCATTGAGATAAAAATATACCTTGTTTAGATCGAGCTACTTCTATTCCCAAGAAATATTTCAATCCACCAAGATCTTTCATCTCAAACTCGGTTGCTAAATAATCTTTTAGCCTTGAGATTTCCTCTTTATCATCACCCGTAACAATCATATTGTCTACATAGATAATGAGTGTCGTCAATTTACCTATTTGACGTTTCATGAAAAGTGTATGATCAGAATTGCTCTGCCCGAACCCATACTTCCTCATAACTGTTCGGAACTTACCAAACCATGCCCGAGGTGATTGTTTCAATCCATACAATGCCTTATTCAACTTGCACACTACTCCGAGTTGTGAAACCAATGCATAGCCAGGTGGAATATATAACGACTTGTCCCCAAATATTACGGTTTTTATAATTTTAAAGCGTGAATTTATGAAAATGCCATTCGAGGAAAAAACATTGACTTTTGTTGACCGTCTTGTTGTGTCGCCTAAGAATCATTTCCTTGGCGTATCTTTCTAGTACTTAACGTTGCAAACGCATGGGCACAAATGGATTTGAATTTGGAGTTGCGATGAATGTTTTACGGAACTACGAAGTCGAGGGTTAAAATAGTCAATTCACCATTCTAGATATTAGGGTTAGATATTTTTATTATTCTAATAATTTATGTCACGTGGGGTCCATACCCCACTTCTCATTCTGCCACGTGTCTTCCCTCCCCCAATCTTTGGAACTATCTCTTCCTCATTTTTCTCGGTCACTCCCTCATTTCCGAGTAGCACCTACACGTATTTTTTCAGTGAGCCACCCCATACACCACCTCAACTCCCAGTCCTTTCTCTCATTATAATTTTCTCAGCTACCTCTCTATCTCATTCTTTGTAAACTGGCACGCCACCACCACTTGCTGTTCCGCGAGCACCCAAATTTCATAGACTCTACCCCTGGCGATCGGTGACGGACTCACGAACCCAAACCAGGCTGAGAAATCCCTTACTTTCCCTCTCTCCCTCATTCACTGCACAATACCATCACTGTGCAATACCGAATCCGACGAGTTATCGCCGTCCTCGAAGAAGGTAAGTCACGAACCACCCTTCGATCTTTTTCCCTCGTGGTCTAGATTATTTAGTTGTTGAATAAAAATGGTTTTGGTGAAGGCTTAAACATGAAAACAACTCGGGGAAGTGTTTTCCAGATTTTTCGACGAGGTCCGACGGCTTTCGAGTCATTTTCTAGCCAACTCCGATCATGGTCGAGGAAACCAAAGGTATATTCCGACTTCTTGTTCTTTGGGCTTCAATTTGGTATATTGAATAACTAGTTTTAGTCGAGTTTTGGTGAAGCTCCGGTTTTCTTTTTCGCGGAATCTGGCCGACCCAGGGCCTGAAACCGGATTGACCTGACCCGTGAGCCAAAAACCCGACCCAAAATCGGTCTAACCCATTAACCTTAACCCAAATCCAACCTAGTAACCCCTGGCCAAATCGAGCACCGGCCTAATCCAGCAACCAAGCCCATCCAAGCCGGATCCAATCCAATAACCCGGACTCAAGCCCCGACCATGGGTCGGCGCGTGGCCTGCGCGTGGGTGCGAGTGGGGGGCTGTTATGGCCTGCGGGTGGAGCACTCACGCCTCTACCATCCACAATGGCAACCTTTCCGATGAACTTTTCGACGACCCATCTTGGCGCGTGGCCTCCCAGGCCGCAACCTCGTGGCAGTGCGTGAGGGAAACAGAGGTCATTCCTTAGGTTTTTCGACGTGCCGAATATGAATCCACTATCCGTTTTCCCAAATTCTATAGTTTTGGTAGAGTTTTACTAAATGGTCTCAAATTGTGTTTATGTGCGTTGGTGGGAAACGACACCATCCTCTCTAATTCGAGAGGCAATACTGTGAGTGGACCCCTTATTAACTTGCATGTTTTTATAAAATATTAGGATTGCATTCACGAAAAGCATGATTTCATGATTTTACGTTTTATGCATTATTTATGATTTATCGAATTTATATTTTACGAATGGTTATGAATTATTGGATTTTCGTATATGAAATTCTATAGATTTGCATATATGATTTATTTTACGGATTTATTTTACGGATTTATGAATATGAATTATCATGGATTTATGATATGGGGCTTTGAGCTTTTGAGCTCCGGGGATTTGATATGAGATTTTTGAGATACGTTTTCAATGCTTATCTAGTGGGTTATCATATATCACATACACACAACCGGGTATGTAGATGTCTATGACCATAGGACACAGTTGATGATATTTATGACATACCCCTAGGTTCACTAGCCCGATGCTAGTATCGGTGTGATATGTTATATGTATATGTTTATTCTTTGGCGTAACCTAGAGTCGTACAGCTTCACCTTCGGGTGATGAACCTTATGTTTCTTCTTTGGCGTAACTCGGAGTTGTACAACTTCACCTTCAGGTGATGGACCCACTGCATATATATATATATATATATATATATATATATATATATATATATATATACATACATATATCTCTTATCTGGCGTAACCTAGAGTCGTATAGCTTCACTTTCGGGTGATGGACCATGATTTCTTCACTAGCGTAACCCAGTGTCGTACAACTTCACATTTGGTGATGGTTATGCCTTCGGGCCACTATGATACCCCTAGTTGAGTACATCATTGAGGAGAGTTATGAATTTGCCTTCGGGCGGCTATATTACCATTTATGAGCATTGGTTTACACCTACATGTTTTACGAACATTTTTCATGGCATTCTAGAGTTTTCAGAAAACCTATTATGTAGTATCATATGTGTTTTCAAAATAGGGGTTAGTATGTTCATAAAGAAAATGGTTTCCTTATTATTAGTACTATTATTATAAACTTTGGTCCACTCACTCTTTTGGTTTTGCGCCCCCTTCAGGATTTAAATTCAAGGCACACGATCCCAGTGTTAGGACACCTCCGCGTAGGTATCTTCGAGTCTTTTCAGAGTAGAACCCACTCCTTTGTTTGTATCATTTTATATTAATTCTTTCACATTATTCTTGATTAGTTGTATGCTCTGAACACGGTTCTTCATTGGTATATTTCTTTCTAATTACATATTTTATTTGTATGCAAGTTTAAAATGGCTTCGTCACCCTCGGGTGTCGGCCAACACGTGCCTATCCTGATATTTTGGGATATCGGGGTCGGGGCGTGTCAGAATATCCATATACACTTATTCCTTAAGATTGCCATGTAAGAAAACATTTTGCACATCGAATTGCTATAATGGCCAATCTAAGTTAGCCGCCAAAGAAAGTAAAACTCTTACCGTATTAATCTTCGCTACTGGGGGTGTATAATCAACACTATACATCTGAGTGTATCCATTGGCCATCAATCGTGCTTTGTATCGCTTTATCGACCCATCGACTTTATACTTGATGGTGTAAACCCATCTACATCTGACTCTCTTCTTTCCTCGGGGTAGCGAAACCAAATTCCATGTTTTATTTTTCTGAAGTGCATCCATTTCTTTCTCCATTGCCTTGGTCCATCGATAGTCAGATAGTGCATCCTTCAATGAACTTGGTGTGCTATCATTGGATATTTGTTGTACAAAGGCTTTTCCGGGTTCTGATAATTTATGTGATGACACATAGTTGGCAATGGGATATTTAGAGCCTTTTGTTGTTTCTGGTGAATATCTGTTAGGTGGATTTCCTCGGTTGTGCCTGAAAGGTAACTGACAATTTGAAAGATCAGATATATCAACAGGGATAATAGAGCTTACCTCAGGAATATTCTCAGGAGTATGGTCAGCTGGTGGTACTATATTTGGAGACGAGGGGGAGTAGTATCAGTAGAAGTCCCAAAATCAGCAAATGGCAACACTGTTGTCGTGGGTGGTGATGATACTACCGTGTCTACCGCTGGTTCTGTGGCAATGATGTTGTTGTTGTTAGCTAGGCTGGCAACACAGCCGCTACTGGCTTGGCTGATAGTGGCAGTGGAAGATCAATGTCAGCAGCCATGATCCAACCCTTCTCATCATTCGGTGTCTTCCACTGAAGAGAAAGGTTGGAAGAAGTCGAATAGTAATACATTTCAGACTCTGAAAGAGGGACATCCATGGTAAGATACATCCGTCACGAATGGGGGTGGTAGCAACGGTACCTTTTCTGATGTAGTCCGTACCCCATAAAAATACAACGGAGAGCACACGGGTCAAGTTTCGTCTGTACCCCAAACAATAAAGACCGAGCCATTTCTAATATATGGCGATTTTTACGCTCAGCTACTCCATTCTGTTGGGAGTTTGAGGACAAGTAGTTTCATGGAAGATTCTGTGATTAGTAAAATAATGTGTAAAATCATTATTAACATATTTACCGCCATTATTAGAACGCAAAATCTGGATTTTAGTAGAAAATTGTGTCTGAACCATGGTGTGGAATGTCTTATTAAAAGCCAAAAACACATCACTTTTATGCTTAAGAAGGTATAACCATGTCATCCATGTGCAATCATTTATTAAAGTCACAAACCACCTAATACCAGATAAAGTAGTAATCGAAGATGGTCCCCAAACATCCGAATGAACAAGACCAAAATGAGTAACACTTTTATTAGAATTCAACGGATAAGAAACACGATGACTCTTTGTAAGTACGCAAGTGTCACATTTAAAGTTTGAAACAGAACAACCAACAAATAAATTCGTAAATATGTGTTGTAAGTAAGTGAAAGACGAATGACCCAAAACAGTGATGCCATAACCATATATGATGCCGCTTGTGATCGACAGCTCCATGGGCGAGATTGACCCCTCCTGTATTGGCATCATCCACAAAATAGAGATCCCTCTTCTTAGTACCACGACCAATTATCTCATTTGTGAGAATATCCCGAATAAGTCAAAACTTCAGATACATTAGTACACAACAATTCAATTGCTCAGTAGCTTGGACATGAGACATCAATTTATGCTTTAGTGAAGGTACAAGTAGTGTATAAGGCAAAGAGAGAGTGTGCGTGAGGCATATAGTGCCAGCACCAGTCACCGGTGAGGTGACACCATTAGCATTGGTAATATTACGTGAGAGTGGAACAGTATCACATGCTAAATCAGAGGGGTCATAGGTCATATGGTTAGTGGCACCGAAGTCAATGATCCAACCAAACTGAGAATCATCACTATTCATATTAAAAGCATAACCACAGTTACCTGAGGACTTCAGAGACATATAAGAAGAACTCGAAACAGGAGGAGGATCATCCTGAGATATCAAAGATAGTTGGGATACTAAGGTTGCAAGATTGGCTTGCTCTTCTCATTCCCGTTGTTTCTGAAGCTTTAATGGTTCCCACTAGTCAGGATAGCCGGGCAACTAAAAGCAATTATCGCGGCCGTGCTTCTCACTGCCGCAATAAGTGCAACCACCAACCAGGTTTGGTGGTTTAGGACGAAGAGGGCGGGGGCCCACGGTGGGTCGTGAGGCCGTCTTGGCAATAAAAAGCGAGCCTTATACTGGGCTCTGAGCAGACACCTAGCGCTGCAGTCCTCGACTTGGTGCATGTGGCTTCTCTGTTGGAAATGTGCCCTAAAACCAATCATATGATGATACTTTACGGACATTTCACATGTTAAACTAATCTAGTTTAATATCAAGGGCAAAGATTATTGTTTTAAGCCGTCTCATATAAATGTTATATGCTTAAACGATAAGTCCAAGGAATATGTAATTAAGAGAATGTAATTTAAACAAGTTAGATTCTTGAGACCATTCTTTTTCGTATACATATCCTAAACGTTCCTGATCATAGGATTGCCGATTGGGCATTGACAGTCCGTTAAGATCAGTACGTGCTATGTCTTCTCTCAGGGAGAGTGACATGTCTCGAGTCATTGGTGTGTGTGACATCAAGACAAGTACGTAGGTGCTTAATAGAGAATGAGTTCACTGAACACGATCAACAAAGAGTTCTCATATTCATGTCACATGAGAACTCATGGTTGGGATAATGCAAAGTAGTCATTTGACCTGAGGCATCATAGTTGTCTTGTGGTTAGGTCCTTGATCTTTGATTACGTCAAAGTCACCTCATCCGCGGGTGTCCACGGCATCGTTGGGGTTAAGCCACTTAGCCATGGAGGCAATTAAATGCGCAACAAGGGATCTCTAACCTTCAAACCGTTTGAGGGAGAATACTCTATGATATGATTTAGAATCTTTGGCCAGAGTATGAATGAGATTTAGGAAGTCGTTCCAAATCACATTCAAGGTAATCATATAAGCACACGAATCACATTGGATAGTAGACATGAATAAACTATCAAACCAAACAATGTGGTCAAGAGTATTGTATTAGAGAAAGACCGTATTGCATTTGTAATCCTAAACTGAATAGGTTCTTCACCTCTTCTGATTAGCTTGGGTAACCATGATATGCTGCTAGGTGTCACTCATGGTTTGTGGAAGCCCTAAACGTGTATAATCACTAAAGGGAGAATTGAAAGTAAGTTTCAATTCAAAATCGATTTGAAAGAGTTTTAATCGCCCACTGCCTCGCTAAAAGGAACCTAATGGATCGTACACCGTGTAAGGTGGATATTGAAGAAACAATGGAGATGAGTAAGAATAATTAAATGGTTTAATTATTTATGGCAAGGATTAATTAATATGTTAATTAATCAAACGAATAAGTTCGTTAAAGATCACAGGTTTAGTTATGGGCCTCAAGGCCCAATGGGCTTCGAACGTCAAGCCCATTGACTTAAGTTGTATGACAACTTAATGACTAATAATTCACAAAGGCCTTAAAAGCCCAATGAAACCCTTAAGGCCGGCCATTTAGAGATGGAGTGGGTTTTGGACTTATTTACAAGTTTGCCACTCCAATGAATTAAGGTATAAATATGACTTTATAGCCAAAATTGATTTAGGGTTTCTTTTAGGAAATTGGAGAGAACACAAAGCTCTCCATTTCTCTCTAAAGAGGCCGGCCCCCTTGGAGGGATTAGCTAGCAATCCAACTCCTCCAAGGTCACTCATTTCTTCTTCAATCTAACCTTGGTGTAGAGACTTAGAGGTTCTCAATTTTGGGAACTTGGAGAATCTATTCTTCCATCCAAATCCATGGATCTAAGAAGAAAGGAATGAATGCCCTCTCCTTAGGTGATTAGCCTTTGCTTATGCAAAGAGGAATCTACAAAGGTATAAATTTCTCAACTCACTTTGTTCTTGAGTTGAGTCATGGTTCACCTAACTACTAGGCTTTGAATTTCATGGTTAATGTTTTGTTTTTAAGTGCATACAAGCATGATTCCGCATTTTAATTGTTAATTGCATGCTATAGATGTTGCTTAAATGAACATGTTTTTCACAAATTATCCATCAAGTGGTATCAGAGCCTAGGTCTAGTAGTTGGTGAATCCTTTTGGGTTTTGTAGTTCATAGTTTATGATTTGAATGTTGTAATTGTTACAAGCTTTATTCTTGCTTCTTTGAATGTAAATTTTGTTAGAAAATTTGTCATCTCAAATGTTGTAGATGTAGTTCATATGAGCATGAATATTGGAGCTAAAATTTGGTGCCATGTTTTTGTGAATTTTCGGCCAAATCCAAAGGGTGGATTTTTGGGTTCTTGTTTGACTTGTTAAAAGTGTTTTCAAGTAACTTTTGGAACCCCTATGTACCCTAGTTTGGTTATATGTTATTTCCCTTAAGTTTGAATGGTTTTGTGATGTTTTTGGGTGAAAAATGTTCATGGAAATTTTTGAGTTCTTCATGAGTGTTCTTCATTGTTCTTGACATTTTTGCCAAGAACAAAAAGTTTGGTGTTTTGATTCAAAGTTTTGATTTATTTCATAAAGTTTATGTTTTATTTTTTTTCAAATGTTTAAATGTGTTAGATATTTATTTAGAAAGGTGTAAGAAATATTGGTGGGTGTGTAAGGATTAATTCCCTTTAACACACACCACTTGCATGACATTTATGTCATGCACCACTTGCATGCTTTATGTCTAAAACTTACAAATCAACACACACACATCACTCCCTTTCTCTCCAAAACCGGCCACCCTATCAAGTGGGGTGTTTTTGGGGCTTTTATGCAATTACATAAAGTTTTGGTACTTTTGTGTATTTGTAGTTTGACCCAAAAGTTTACGTATTTACATAAAGGCCCAAAATCATTAAAGGACAAATTGTTTTGTTCCTTTAATGAAGTTTTTAAATTTGTTGAAATTTTTTGGGTTCTAGTTGTAATTACATGAAGTAGTGAACTTTTGTGTTTTTACAAAGTGAGCTCAAAAGTTTAAGTTTTGCAACATAGCCCAAAGGTTGAGGTTATTGCATTTTGGTTGAGAACAAAATGGTTTTGTCTCTTTAAATGAGAATTGGATTTTCATTTCATTTAGCTCCATTTAAATCAATTCTATGGATACAAAAACCAAATGAAAATGTTGCATTCAAGTTTAATTGGTTAAAGCGTTAATTAATTAAAGAAAGGGTGATTATGAACCTAAGCCTATTATAATTGAGCTATGTGAAAGGCCGTTTCAAATTTGTTTGAACCATGGGAATGTGTAGATTAGATTTTGGTTGTAATTTGATATGATCAAATGTTGTAAAAGAGCATAAGCTCTTCTTTACTTTAAAGTAATTTGAATTATTCAAATGTTGTAATGAGCATAAACTCACTTTTACTTTGAAGTACTTCTTTCTTGCTTTATTTGATATGCATGAAAATGAAGTAGTTGGGTCCAACGCCCCTAAGACAACACGCCTTAATGTGATTAAACGCGTAACTAAAATCAATCACCATCCCTAGACCGAGATTTAACACTAGGCTCGTGTTGAATCTAAACAAAGGTTCATAGTCATCCTAAGGCCCTAAGGCAACTATATAGTCCATTAAATGAATGCAAAGCTTATGTTAGTAGTATCATATACTCTTGCTTTAAAAACCGTTTTATAAGCATAGTGGGAGTATTATATACAACTAAAAACAATCAAATGGACCAATAGTTGTAATAGGACCAAAATTGTTTTAATAAAGATTAAAATGTATGCTTATTATATGATGAGACCTAAAAACCCTCAACCAAACCATTATTAAGTTGATAAGCGTGAAAGTACTTTTGAACACTCTTTCGTGGCCTTCCACCGTGGTAGGCTCCGATGTTTGTGACTCGTACACCGGCTTCACCCTATCATGGGGGAGTTCAAAGTGCGTGCTTACACTCGGAGGAGTTCTATATGTATACTTGATGTTGTGAAGGTAGGCAACGAGAATAGCCAATATCATATCATTGTGAGGTTGTTCTTGAACCCCTACAGGAACTAGGCATGGTGGGAATGAATTAACTAAGTGCAATGGAGCCAATATCATATCATTGTGAGGTTACATTCTCTAGAGGCCAAATAAGATGGGTACTTGCAAGAGATGCAAATGAGTAAGCGTACTCTCTCATTATTATTAATGCTAGCCAATATCATAGCATTGTGAGGTGGGCTTGGTAATAGTGAGTCTCCCATACCCTACTAAGAGTTTCCTCCAAAACTCTCGAATTCCAATGAGGGATATGGAATTTGCCAAAAAATAGTGGGTGGTGCTATTTGATTTAAAGACCCGGATCAAATGGCTTAAAATCAATCAATTTATATTCGTTATGTATTTGTTTACCACTATATTTGCAAACGCTATCCAACACTTGACAAATAAAAGCCGAAAGCTTTAGTTTCCGGACTTGGTACTACAAAACCATAGATTGTCTTTAATGGCTTGTAAATGTACCTAAGTAGTCTCATCCTCACACTCTTCCTATTGATAATGTATCATTAGAAGAATATGTTAGAAAAAGTCTATCATAAAGAGGACAACACTTTTAATGTCATAATTCTTCAATTACAAATTGTTGTATGAAGAAATAAGAGTTGCTTTGAACAACCCTTAGTCAATGCAAACACTAGTACTTGTTTCTTTGTTAAATGAACAAAGAACTTGAGAAGAAAGCACAAAGGCATGGACACTTTATGTGCCATGATTCTTCACTTACAAATTGTTGTATGAAGAAATGAGAGTTGCCTTAAACAACTCTTGAAAGTTTGTAATTATGTTTAGAACATAATGGTTGGTTGACAAAAATAGTCCATCAACATGGACTTATAATGATTTTGAATCATTGAGTGTTGAAGTGTTAAATCACTTCTAGAGACGGAAAACTAGGCAAGGACTTCACATTTGTGTCCCTATCCAAATCGTTCACTAAGTTTATTGTAAACTATATAGTGAACAATAACCATACGCTCTCCAAATTGTTTGATGTGTATAACACAATTGAAATAAGTTTCAAGAGAGATAGTGGGAGTTTATGGACCATGACTATTGTAGTCAAAGGAGAAGTCAAATGAAGAAGATAAAATTAACTCCAAGGGAACAAACTTTCTTTATGAAATGATGGACATTGGAAGGGGTATTTGCAAGAAATGTCTTGCAAGTGTCAAGAACACACCTTTCGAAGGTGTTGTAAAATGTTCTTGAATAGTTCAAAACAGTTGGTTCTTCTACTTGAATGTTTGATTCCGTATTAGTAACTATGTTTTACAATCGTTGTAAAAAGTGTGGCTAATAAGAAGTAGAAGATAAATGAGAGAAGAGAAAGTACTTCACATTCGGAACGTGAATTAAATGAAGATCTCTGCGAAAGCAGATGGTACTTACTTCCTCATATAAACTACCAAAGAAATTGGAAAAATACAAAAGATTGTCTTTACATTCCAATTTTAAGGAACTTAATTCCGTCACTATAGTAGAGATGGATGAATGTTTTGTTTGACAAAACATTGTTCTTTATTAATCAATTATTGGATTATAATAATCTAATTGATTGTCTCTATAGTAGAGATGATATGGTAGTGTTAACTGTTTAGAATATAACGATGCTTAAAACCCAAAAGGTTGCAAGGTAATGACTAATCCCAACTAAGTTGTGATACCTCTAAAACATAAATTAAAAGTTGGTCATAGATGGATGCTTTGGATCGTTAGATCCGGATCCAATACCTTCTTATTGAAATTGTATAGAGGCAAAATGTTTGAATCTTTATTCTTTTGGAAAGAAGAAAGAATCACAAAGTTGTTGAGGTTAATTCACTTAGATGTTAGTGGCACTTGACCACAACATAATACTACTCATGTTGTTTGACATTCACCGAAGATCACTCTCGGTTGGACTATAGTTTATTTTGAATAAACAAAAGTCCGAATACTTTGCAAAAGGTTTCAAAGAATTCAAGAAATGTAAGTTGATGAGTAAGATGTCTAAAGTATTTACCTCCTTAGATTTGATCCAAAGAAAGGTAACACTTTAGAATAGTTTCCTTGAAAGATATCAAGGAAATAAGCATCATAAGATAATGGATTTCTCCATAAGGAGAAGAACGAACTTAAATAAGATTTAGTTCGTTGGATATTATCAATTACCCATATATAGGATATATACTTCTAAGACAATATGATTGTCAATTAGAAGATCTTCCAAAATTTTCATGACTCCATAGGATGTAGTTGGAAAGAAAGACAAAACTTAATCATGTTAAGATTTGGGGTTGTGTGCTAATAAGCAATATTTGTTTAAGAATTATCTTGTGGGTATCCTTATATTAACATTTGGATATCACTTCTATAAACCAACTAACAAATGTTGTTTGTTGGGTAGTTCATTGTAATCCTACACTAGGATTTGCTTAAGATAGAGCAAATGAACGAGGGATAGAACTTAAAGAATGAGTTCTTTGAGAGACAAGATAGTGATCAACAAATATAACAACCTAGTTCCTATACCACAAGCTCCAAGGTAGTCAAGAAGGATTTATAAACTGTCTCAGTTGAATGGTTTGAACTTTATGACTATGTCATAGAGTTGCACCTCTTAATTCGAAAGAAATAAGAATGAAAATCCTTATGACTACATTGAGTGTATATACGATATATACTCAAGGAAATGGTAAAGTACCATTTGACCCGAAATAATGAAACCTTCATAGCTAATTGGTAGCTTAAGGTGACTACAATCAAAGAGAATTGTTGACTTTGAAGGAACCATCTTTGACGTAGTCTTAGTTTCAATTAATTCAAAGATTGCTAGCTACAACTAAATGGTGATTCAATGTTTGGACATAATATGGGTTTCCGAAACCATTATTAAGATAGTCTTGATAATATATGTCTAAAACTATGAATCACAAGACATGTAAGTTGTAAAGATCCATCCATCATGGATCTCAGCAAGCTAGTGGGAGCTATAAGCATCTTATGAGAGAAAGATCAAATTGTTTGATTTCTCATAAAGATGTAAATAAATCTTTTGTTTACTAGGTTTACAAAAGATTAGTGGGAGTTAATCATGTTCCTAAATTTAAATATATATATATATATACATATATATATGATATATTAATTTTGGAAATGAAAAGAATACTTCTTCGTTAAAGTGATGACTTTAAACATTCTATAACGATAGAATGTATATGGGAAACATAGTCTATAAACATGGGAAGTAAATCTATAATGATAGATTTCAAGATATGATTTGATTATATCAATCCCTAATAATAGACAAAAGATGCTAAGAAGTTTCTCATGTGATGATAAACTTCAATTAAAAAGGACGACTCTAGTGTGACTAGCAAGTTGCCATTCTCAAAGGGAACGTGCCCTTTGACTCCCAAAGAAATAATGCGTAAATAGAATCTTTTATGCATACGCAAAAAGGTGATTTATGTATTTCATATTGTATGAAAACATTGATATGAGTTGTACCTAGAAAGGTAGAAGACGATATCAGTGCAAGCCCAGGATCAGAACCAAGGCAACTGTCAAGTGAATCCTTAAGTATTTAAGAAATACTAAAGGATAGATTCTTCAAAGAATGAGGAAGAATTAGAGTAACGTAAAGGAAGCGTAAATGTATTAGATTATGAATCTAATCCATCGTTGGATGTTTCTTCATTATGAATAAAGAGATAATCAGATATCTCTTTATTATAACTAAAGAGATATTTGGATGGAAACGTTAAAGTTATGACTTTAGTGTGTTCCAACCAGAAAGTGTCTCTAGTGTACCGACACTACGACACTAATGGGGCGATAGCTCAAGCCAGGGAATCAAGGTCTCATCAAGATCCGAACTCATATGAGAGACTGAACCACATGATTGAGAATCATGTATAATGGTGACGTCGATATTCTCAAGGTTGCTTCTATGGATAACATATAGATATCCATTGCCTAGGCCTACTCCTCAGCCATTTTTGAAATGACTACAGAAGAGGTATCATCACTGATGACCAAGCTGATTGGCTCTAGTGTAAGTGGGAGATTGTTGGAAATGTGCCCTAAAACCAATCATATGATGATACTTTACGGACATTTCACATGTTAAACTAATCTAGTTTAATATCAAGGGCAAAGATTATTGTTTTAAGCCGTCTCATATAAATGTTATATGCTTAAACGATAAGTCCAAGGAATATGTAATTAAGAGAATGTAATTTAAACAAGTTAGATTCTTGAGACCATTCTTTTCTGTATACATATCCTAAACGTTCCTGATCATAAGATTGCGGATTGGGCATTGACAGTCCGTTAAGATCAGTACGTGCTATGTCTTCTCTCAGGGAGAGTGACATGTCTCGAGTCATTGGTGTGTGTGACATCAAGACAAGTACATAGGTGCTCAATAGAGAATGAGTTCACTGAACACGATCAACGAAGAGTTCTCATATTCATGTCACATGAGAACTCATGGTTGGGATAATGCAAAGTAGTCCTTTGACCTGAGGCATCATAGTTGTCTTGTGGTTAGGTCCTTGATCTTTGATTATGTCAAAGTCACCCCATCCGCGGGTGTCCACGACATCGTTGGGGTTAAGCCACTTAGCCATGGAGGCAATTAAATGCGCAACAAGGGATCTCTAACCTTCAAACCGTTTGAGGGAGAATACTCTATGATATGATTTAGAATCTCTGGCCAGAGTATGAATGAGATTTAGGAAGTCGTTCCAAATCACATTCAAGGTAATCATATAAACACACGAATCACATTGGATAGTAGACATGAATAAACTATCAAACCAAACAATGTGGTCAAGAGTATTGTATTAGAGAAATACCGTATTGCATTTGTAATCCTAAACTGAATAGGTTATTCACCTCTTCTGATTAGCTTGGGTAACCATGATATGCTGCTAGGTGTCACTCATGGTTTGTGGAAGCCCTAAACGTGTATAATCACTAAAGGGAGAATTGAAAGTAAGTTTCAATTCACAATCGATTTGAAAGAGTTTTAATCGCCCACTGCCTCGCTAAAAGGAACCTAATGGATCGTACACCGTGTAAGGTGGAGATTGAAGAAACAATGGAGATGAGTAAGAATAATTAAATGGTTTAATTATTTATGGCAAGGATTAATTAATATGTTAATTAATCAAACGAATAAGTTCGTTAAAGACCACGGGTTTAGTTATGGGCATCAAGGCCCAATGGGCTTCGAACATCAAGCCCATTGACTTAAGTTGTATGACAACTTAATGACTAATAATTCACAAAGGCCTTAAAAGCCCAATGAAACCCTTAAGGCCGGCCATTTAGAGATGGAGTGGGTTTTGGACTTATTTACAAGTTTGCCACTCCAATGAATTAAGGTATAAATATGACTTTATAGCCAAAATTGATTTAGGGTTTCTTTTAGGAAATTGGAGAGAACACAAAGCTCTCCATTTCTCTCTAAAGAGGCCGGCCCCCTTGGAGGGATTAGCTAGCAATCCAACTCCTCCAAGGTCACTCATTTCTTCTTCAATCTAACCTTGGTGTAGAGACTTAGAGGTTCTCAATTTTGGGAACTTGGAGAATCTATTCTTCCATCCAAATCCATGGATCTAAGAAGCAAGGAATGAAGGCCCTCTCCTTGGGTGATTAGCCTTTGCTTATGCAAAGAGGAATCTACAAAGGTATAAATTTCTCAACTCACTTTGTTCTTGAGTTGAGTCATGGTTCACCTAACTACTAGGCTTTGAATTTCATGGTTAATGTTTTGTTTTTAAGTGCATACAAGCATGATTCCGCCTTTTAATTGTTAATTGCATGCTATAGATGTTGCTTAAATGAACATGTTTTTCACAAAATTTCCTTCATTCTCGAGGGCATAAGGACGAGGTGGAGCCGCGACTCGTGCTGCAGGCCGAGCCACCATTGTTGTCCCACTCGGCAGATGTCTTCCAGTATTCATAACGATGTGTCGTATTGCATCCTGGAAAACATAGGCAAAGGTTTGTTCGACGAAAGGGAGGGGCTGAGTTCGTAGAATATTACTACGAATTTTATCAAGCATCTCATCCAAGCCTGCAAGCAAAGTATACACACGATCTGTTTGAACAATTTTATTATAAATTTCAATATCAGTACCGCACTTCATCGGATTGGGTTGACGATAATCAATCTCTTGCCACAAAGATTGAAGATCATTATAGTATGTCTCCACCGATCATCCGTCTTGCCTCATGTGAGAGGCCTTGCAAGTAAGATTGTAAACTTGTGATATATTGGAGCCATCATAACATGTGCGAGCAACTGCATCCCACACTTCTTTCGCTGTCGGTAGTCTAAGAAAATACCCAATTAAATTGGGTTCCATAGAATTGATGAGCCATCCCTTCACCTTGGCGTTCTCCATATGCCATTTGGTGAATGCCGGATCGTCGGTAGAGGGTTGGGGATTACTCCCAAACAAGTAGTCTAACTTGTCTTTTCCAGCAACAAACATCTCGACAATTTGAGACCAAACTCCATAATTGGCACCATTGAGTTTGACGCCAATCGAAGCCGTAGAAGAATCATGATGAACCATTTGTGTAACAACTTGTGGTAGAGACGAAGTAAGGTTCATGGTAGGGTCGGTTATGGTAGTAGTGTTTAGGGTTGTACTGTTTAGGATAGGGGTAAGATCGGTTAAGATGGGGATGATTTCACCGTGGAGTGGTGGTAGGTTCTCCATGGGAGGGCCGAGTTTGCTTGAGGGAATGTGCAGAGCAAAAATCCTAGGATGCTTGAGGGAATGTGCAGAGCAAAAATCCTAGGATCTTTGCTCTGATACCATGCTAATTAGGACTTATCTTGGGGTTTAATTTCTATGTTATCATTCTTCTCACCAAGGAGGGAAATGTATATTGTACAATATTGATTTACAAGGGAAGAAATATAAAATAATATCTATCCTAATCACATCCTAATTATAATTATAAGAACCCAAACAAACAACTAAACTAATTATAAAGGTCAACTCTCTCCAACAAATGGAACTCTCTGTTCCTGAATGCACGTATTGTCCAATCTTACAGTTTAAACTGCAACTCGATTTCAAATTGTTTGAATACCATACTTGCGTATCTTTGATAGATTCAAGCCAGAGGCTTGATCCAACTCATCCTTGTTGTCATTTTATCTATTTAAATAGATAACTTTAATGAAAATCTTCTGGTACTATTCACTTTACCGAAAAATCACATTTTTACATTAAAAAGTCAATACTGATATTATACACTGTACCATTTATTTTGACAAAGTTTTCAAATCACTTTCATTAGTTTCCTATTTAAATATCTTTTTTACGTGTAGATAAAGGAGGCACTCTGGGCATGCTTTGCAATGGAGCCTAATTTCGAGGCAATGTGCATTTGTTTATATCTGCACACGCAGTTGCAGAACTTTTTTTTAATAGTTAAAAATTTGTTGAACATTCTTAGTTACTCTGACAACAATCACTTTCAGGAATCCTACATTCTAAAAAGTTAACTCTTTTTCATTTGAGTTCCCAAAAGTTTCAACCATTGTCTTGCTTACTAATTCTCTTCGGTTGTAAGAATGGAAGTATATGAATTAGTTAACGGGTTATTAGAATTACATTCCTCTGGCTGTTTCCTTGAATTCTAAAGCGTGCTCCTTTACTTTTCATATATGCAGGATGTTTGTGTTCCTCTATCATGCCTTGGAGAATTAATATAAAGGTCCAAACAAGAGCTGGATGCATCGGAACTGGTTTGGTAATGTCTAATCAAATGACTCTATTCCTATTACTCAGTAGGGAGGTGAGCTGAAATATATTGTGGTTCACAAATAGCATGGAAGATTAAATGGGCTGACTGTATACCCTTGTGCCTAACATTTTTCCTAACACCAGCATAGTTATTGCTCATACTGGTGACGGGAACTTCCATACAGTGATTCTTCTTTACCCTAATAATGAAGAACATCGACGAGAAGCAAGAGAGACTGAACCATTTTATGGTCCATACTGCCTTGTCAATGGAAGGTATGGACTATTATGGAATTTTTTACAATTTCTCTACTCTCCAAGTCGATGAATTATTGAAGTGATTTGCAATGTGGGTGTTATTTAGGGATGGGCAAAATACCCATGGGTATGGGTAACCGCGGTTACCCGCCCATTTAAAGTTGATGGTTATGGTTATGGGTAACCGTTTAAACAAATAAACGGTTATGGGTATAACCGTTTATCCATGAAATTTAAATGGGCGGTTATGGGTATTATCCGCGGTTATAACGGGTATCCATCGGTTATGGGTTATATTCATGGTTAGATTCATGGTTCAAAGCTCAAATCGCTTGTGGGGCTACCGAGAGTTGCAGAATTAGTTACAGTCCATTCTGAATCCTTGTAAAAAATAACATTTCAAACAATTTCGTGCATCCCGGAGAGGTTTATGCATGGTTACAACTTTAAACTTTCTGAGATTGAGTACTGGTATAAGTTAGAACCCATTGAAAGAGTTGATGCAGAAATGATCAAACTTTTGGGATTGTGCAACTTGGAATCCATGAAAGCCATCAGGATGTTCATCCCAGATATGCTAGGCATGATCCGTCCCATTGAGGTGCTTCTCTCTCTCTCTCTCTCTCTCTCTCTCTCTCTCTCTCTCTCTCTCAAGAATGCTATATGTAACCCAATTGTTTTTCCAAATTTGCATGACATGCTCACACTACTGGTATTTAACGCAATGATGGTTTGCGTTAAACAATGTAGAAGCAGAGAGAGCAAGCAATACCGGCGGAAAATGGGTAAAAAAATAATGTAGACGGGAGAAAAAAAAGGGTAAATGGGTAAAAAAAGGATAAATGGGCAAAAAAATGGGTAAACGGGTAAATGGTTATGGTTATGGTTAAATGGTTATGGGTAAATGGGTAAACGGTTATGGGTATGGATAACCGTTTATAAACGGTTATGGTTATGGGTATAACCATTTATGTAATTACCCAACGGGTAAACGATTATGCGGGTATGAACATAAACGGTTATGGGTAAAATAACCGCGGTTACCCGCCCGCGTAACCATTGCCCATCCCTAGTGTTATTGATTATCTTTTTTGGAATCTTTCTCCATTGTGGTTTACTAATTCCATTAAGTTTGTTAATCAAGTATCTTTACATTAATAACCAACAGTTGATCTTATCTCAACTTAACTTTCTTTTTATATTTCGCTACCCAAGTATTATTATAAACAAGTTAGAGGAAGACCTATGAAGACTTGAAGACTTTTAAGACCTAGGAAAGGGGTAGAGGAAGATCAGGGCGAAAGGGATAGAGGAAGACTTGGAAATAGACTTTAAGAAAAGACATGGAGTACTTGGAGCTAACGTAAGGCTTGGCGCAAAACTAAGCTCAGTGACATTCTAAGATTCATACAACCGAATATACTTAGTGGAATAAAGCTTTGTTGTTGTTTGGTCGACAAGTTTGTTGGAAAATGATCAACAATCAATGACAAATATATATATGAAAGTAAATTCGGATATGCTAATAAATATTGGGAATGGAGGCTTTGAAGACAAGGAAAAGAATAAAAGCAGCATTAGCTCACAACAACACTATATGAATCCAGGGAAGCTAATTCCTGCTCACGCTTTCTT
Organism: Malus fusca; assembly: GCA_035220775.1. Lineage (NCBI taxonomy): Eukaryota > Viridiplantae > Streptophyta > Magnoliopsida > Rosales > Rosaceae > Malus > Malus fusca. The sequence continues at coordinate 4,203,762 of CM069072.1, read as the reverse complement.
TAAGAGCTTTACTCTCTTTATGCACACGCATGCACGTCTGCACCCCTATGCCTACCCTCACCCTTCCCTTCCAGTCGCTGTCGGAATCGAGAAATGAAGCTGAAATCGTTTCGTATAATTCTCTGACGTACATGTAATCTTTAATGGTCCCCTATGCCCACACCCCCCCCCCCCCCCCCCCCCAAAATCTTTATTATGAGCTGGAATGCATAAAAGAAGTGAGCTGAAAACCTGTCTGATAGCTTAATTTTCATGTATTCTGTTAATTTTGCTTCTTTCACTTTAGAGTGTGAAAACCTCCGTAACTTGTAATTCGAATAGAAATGTGAATCGTAATTGTTTGAGTCGAATGTAAACGAACCCCCCACCTCTGTATGCTAGTAGTAAAGAAAGTTTAGATGGGATGTGATGTGATCACATTTTTTGAAGTCGAAACCTGTTTTTTTTTCTTTCTGTTTTTACTGGAGATACAAACTTACGTTGTTTCCCTAAGTTTCATTCTTCTATTCTTCGTTCCATTTGTTCCTTCTATAATGTCTTCCGATTAAACTATTTAACCCATATCGAACTTTTGCTTTTCTTGTGCAACCGATATAGGGGGAGGGGAATTTGAACGCAGAATATCTGGCGGATAGACAATCAATCACTGTAAACTCGCTAGACTTGTCCATATAATTTTGGGAGTTTTAACAAAACACTTCCGGTACTGTTCACTTTAACGAAAAACCACATTTATACATTTCTCTGGTACTATTCACTATACATTTAAAAATGACTTTTCATTAAAAGGGAAGTTTTTTTGGACTTTTCGTTAGTTTTCTTTATAATTTTAGGAAAGAATGGCCAATGGAATAGATGTCTCATGGCTCTATTAGGATAGGCTGTAAATAGGGACGAAGCCATAAATTTAACTAAGAGGGGGCACCTTAAAAAAATTAAGCTCATTTTTTGGACAAATAAAGCTCGTTCTTTTACAAATGCTGAAAAAATTAATTACAAAATGCCTAATTTTATTACTCTATTGTCTAATTTTATCTTTAATTGTTGACAATCTAATGCTCATTTGTACTAATTAACCAAATACATGCAACTCAATAAGGTTTAGACATTAGTGCATGAGAAAAATATCTAAAACGCAGGGACATTTAAAAACTAAAAGAGAATTTTCATTATTTTAATATGATTAATTGAATAATTTGCAAAGCGAAAAAAATGGGAATGATTAATTGAATAATTTGTAATTTTTAAAAAAGGATGAGAGGGGACATGTGCCCCCACTGGCCCCACCTCCCTCCGTCCATGGCTGTAAATTTCTAATATGGTTCAATGCATTTGCCGGGAGACATGGATTAGAAGTCAACGAAGAAATTTGAAACTGCCAAAACTAGAGTGGGGAAAAATAGAACTCTGGTAAGATGGCCCTCCCTCCGTCCATGGCTGTTAATTTCTAATATGGTTCAATGCATTTGCCGGGAGACATGGATTAGAAGTTAACGAAGAAATTTGAAACTGCCAAAACAAGAGTGGGGAAAAATAGAACTCTGGTAAGATTCGCATGGGATTTGAATAAAAGTGTTTTGTTTTTTTCTTTAAAAAGTTTTTGATCCTCATGAATCTTAAATTGGAGGCAATAATTGATAGAATCTAGCACCTAGAGGAGTTAGGCCTTAGGTACAACGAATGTACTATCTCACTATGTTATACCTAAAACTTACTTTACTTGAGCGATATTGCAATCTAATCGAGATTGCATGTAAGGGAGCTTAAACTGTAAAGAAAGAGTATGCTGCTTTCAATTAGGCTACGCATTGATCTACACGTAATTTGGTCAGTAGACGTAGTTCGGTTAGAAGGGAAAAAAAGCTTTGGGTAGTTGTAGCACATTATCATGTAGTTGTCTCTTTTAAAATTTTAATTGATTTTTTTTTTTTATCAATTGGGGAAGGGAAGTTCGGACATTGGACCTCTTCTAAACAAATAGGCAATTACCCAACAAAAATAGGCAATTACGTAACCAGAATAAGCAAGGGGAAATGCTTGAATCTAGGATACAGTAGTTTAAAGAGGAAAACCCGGTCCATCAAGTTAATACAACATGCAGACGTAAAAGAAACTTATTCGTTTTAATCCTACCAATTTGGAAGGATTGGAAGGAATAAATTTCTTTGATGAGTAATTTATCTTCTATCAACATTGCATACTTGTTTTCATTCTTTAACATGCATTGAATCTAATTAGTTATTTATTCCAATCAAATCCTAAACAACAAATGAATCCAAGGATTCTCAAGTTCATAGATTACCCAACAAGGAATAGTTACCAACTCATAATATTTTATCCCTCTCGTTAACATCATTCAACCAGGGATTACGTTGAAATGGGGTCCACTTGTAGTTTTCCAAGCCAAACAAGCAGATAAAAATTTGACTAAGCATCTCCTGTGCACACAGGTTGTGCACATGAGTTATTCATGACCCGTATTGACAGTGTATCACAACAATGTATTAACAGTAAATTGACAATTAATATTTTTTTATATATTATTAATAAAGTGAGGATACACTGTCAACATAGGTCATGCACAATCTATACGCAAGCGATGAAAAATGTGGCCGACCTATAATTTGGGCATTAAGTATCGTGATAGACACCATACGTAAAGTACACAAATAAAACGCAAGATTGGGGTACGGAGCTTACCTTTGAACAATGGCGACCCTTGCTACTTTCACATTACGACAGCTTCAACCAACTAGGGAATATGTGTTAGGCACTCAGCACTGGCTTTTGGGTTATTTGTAACCATGGTATAATACGGATCAACGATAAGGTTATGCTTTATGGTCATAGTAATAATTACAAATTCACGTGTATGAGCGGATTTGTTATATCACATAGCTATATTCCAGTATAGTACAATAGTATAATACCATTCCAGTATTGTACTATACAATAGTTTCTCGTTGCTTAGACTTATTAGAAGCATAAGCATGCACGTATATACCATGCGTTGCTAATATAGTATTTGATTTAACACTAGTAATTGTAAAATAGAATTCTCTACTTAGGGAATTACTGATTTCCGTACTTTTTTTTTTCGGACCTGGCTTCTCTACCATCTCACTTCCCATACACTCTCATTCCCTCATATTTTGTGCGGTCACGGTTAAGCCACGTCAACATTTTATATTGATTTTTTTATAGAGATAATAAGACAAAAAACAATAGTAATATAAAATATTGACGTGGCTTAATCGTGACCGTACAAATAAAAGGGGATGTGAGTGTATGGGAAGTGGGAGGGCAGAGAAGTCAGATCTTTTTTTTTTTCTTTACATAGACTCCTTTCTGTTTTTTTTTTTTCGACCTTTGAGTTGAATAAATTTACAAGAAAATCAAGGTACATAAACAAAGAAGAGCTCACAAAGACAAAAACAGTGTTCGAAAATCACTTTCGAATCTTAGAAAAGCATTTAGATGTAGAGGCGGAATAACATGAAGGGCTGGATAAGCTCTACCCCGATCAGCCCAAGTTTTCAAGCAACTTAATTCGTCATCTTGGTTCCGCCACATGATAGGTGGTTTTCTCAAAAGCTCTAAAACAATGTTTTTATAATTAAGGAGTAGTGTTAGGTTTAACTTTTTTGGTCAAGCATTGTCAAATACATTTTTTTATTATATAAAAGTGTTTTTATGCCATAAAGAAAATTGCTTAGAAGTTGGAATTGAAGTAATTTTGATCATGAAGGAAGTTGAAATTTTATTATAAAACTAATTGGTTATAATAATATAATTTGTTATAAGCACATGTAAGATCCTATATTTTTTTCGATGTGAAACAACACTCAATCTTCACACATAAACACACAATACAATATAATAAGAAGAAATTTATGAACTCGATAGTGAGAGTGGTATTTATTTTGAGAGCTGTTATACCCGCCCCAATGTCATTTTTTCAAACCCACTTTATAATCTCATCTACCATAAAAAGTTAAAAAAATTGAAATGTTATTTTTTTCACCCGCTATTATTCCTCATAACCTCTAATATGCTATTTCCACATCCACTATTATTCTTAGAAAATTGAAATGCTACTTCCCCATCCTCTGACGATAATCTATTAGCAAATGAATGATGTTTTGCACTCCAATAACTACTATCAATATTAATTTAAATCATCAGTTGCTAGCTCATATGCACTTTTTCATTTTAGAATTCTTTTTATCCTTGCCATTTATGTCTTTTTTGTGAATTCGACTTACATATTGCCCATTTCTTTCACAACCCAATGGAAGTTTAGGGCTCATGCTACCTTTTCGTGCCCAATCTATTACTATTATGTATCTTTTAAGGTCCTTATCAATCATTTAACAAAGGAGAAAACTTGTAATTAAATTTTTTATTAAAAAATAGATGAGAAGATAATACACTGAGGTAAGAAGAACAACACTCTATATTTGAGTCAAGTGTGAATGCATGATGAAGATGTATCACATCCGTCCGTGGCTACCACTTTTATCCTGATTCCCACTAATCCGTGGCTACCACCATCACCATCATATATATACCGATCATGCATGATGAATATACACCAACTATATATCACAGCCGCCACCATCAGCATCATGCATGCATTAATTCCCCATTTTTCCATTTTCTTAATTATCTGTTACTTTTGCAATCACAACAGTCCATGTCAAAGAAGAAAGATTTAAGTTTTAACCCCAATTGATCAGCAACTTGCATTGCATGGTTGCGGTCAAAGTGATGCGTAATTATTTTTTTCTACTTGTTGAGGGAAGACCAAAACCCTAATTTAATCACCCACAAGGTTTAGGTGGGCTGTAGCTTAGGAAGGTTTTTTGTAAATTCATGCTTTAATTGGCTATGTTAATGCATGTAGTTTATATAGCTAACTCAATTTTAATGCAAGTTAATATTTAATGTATACTTAGTGCATGATAGGTAATAAATAATACTTTTTATACTAAAATAAAATGAGCTCTCTCTCTATTCCCCATCCTTTTACAGTGGTGGAGAAGAGTGTTGTCCTTGCACCACATCGTGAGTTTGAACCCATTGGCTCCCTAATCTAACAAATCTATTGTTTGACAAACAAAAAAAAGACTTTTTACCCTATGCAATCTAGCCATTGTGCTTCTTACTCGAAAAAAGAATTATTTTTTTAATCAACCATTAAACCCCTAGCTCCGCAATTTCTTTACTTTCCGTTGAGATTTTCCAATGAATGTCACATATGGTTTGTTCTTAATCTCTTTATTTACTATTCTTGATCTAATTAGTAGGCTAATTATTATATGGTCCTTGAATTTGTTGATTAGATTACGATTTTGAGAAAAGTTTATATTCGTTGTTGTTTCATGTTGATTATTATAAAAATTTATATAGGCAAAAAGAATGAACATATAATTTTGTGGTACTGATTTCAGCTAGCCCACCCAAGAAAAAAATCCTAACTCCGCCCTAGGTGGGCGGTAGGGAAAATACAATGATTTGCAATTTTAAATGTGGCTTAAATTTACTCAAAGTTCAGGTCCCCTATTTTTTTTGGTTAATTTGGATTCTGTATAAACTATTGCTATCAACTTAATAGGTTGTCCATATATATGGTTCAAGACAGAAGACTACCTGTTTTCTTTCTGATAGGGTGAAATCTCACCCACTCTTACACTAACTGGAGTAATAGATCATAACTGTTAGTGCGAGTTAGGATCATATTTTGATTAGGAGTGGTTTGAATTTGAAAATGTTATCTTGTTTGGGTTAATTTATACTATTTTGAGGAGTAAAAGAATTGTTTAAGAGTATTCACATTTTGCGTTTGAAGTTTTGGGTTTGAATATTACTGCCTTCACTAATTTTAATCAACGATGGAAAGGAATGAGCATTCCATTATTTGGTTCATATTGTATTTAGTTGGAAGTGTTCATTTATCTTTTGCAAATAAGAATTCAATTAATTGGGATTTTTAATACGACTAAATATACTCTTAGACCTCATTTGGCAGCTCGGACTATACTGATTATTTCAGTCGGATAGAATAATCTGCCATCGGATTGTACTGACTAAATTAGTCTGACGTTTTGTGCATTATCGTACTAATGAACGTATTATTTATAATGTGTTTGGTACCGTTCCAGATAAGAGATCGGATCATATTATTTTTACGAAAAAAAATTGATGACTAATGAAAATAAGGGATTTTTTTTTTGACAAAAATTCACAACAACCAAATGCATCAAATTAAAAAATAAAATAAAAATAATCTTGTTTGTCATTTGAACTTTGATATTGCATTTTCTATTTGTCCTTTATTTAAACCAAATTATATATTAAAAAAACAAATAAAAAAAATCCTTTCTTCCCCAGATCTTCTCCACCGCACCGCCCCCATACACTCTCACTCCATTCTCCTTACCAGTTCAAGCAAATCTTCCACCTCTATACATCTGAAACGAATCCCAAATTACCCAGAAATAAGGAAACTTGATTACTATTTGAAAACAAAAAAGGGGGTAAGGGGAATTGCGTTGCAAGAGTTTTCGACACAACCGAAGATGATTGAGCTGCAAGACGGATCTTAACGGCGATGTCGTTCTTGCAAGCTTTGAGAGCGTAGGCGAAGAACTTAGGGAGCGGATCGGACTCAAAGCCTTCGACACGCGACGATCATGCCTTAGGGCTCTTGTAGCAGAGGAAGATGTGGCGGCCGTAGGCGTTGACGGTGCCGGCAAGAATGACGACGGGGAGAATGACGTTGGCGAGAACGATGACGGCGAGATGAGGTGTCGTGGAGAATGAAGTGCGAGAGAGAGAGAGAATGGAACCGGACTAATAATCCACTCAATTTGGAAAGGTTTATTATGCAGGTGTTTACCCTACTAAATAAGCACTAAATTAATCTGACGACTATTTAATATGAAAGGACACCAAACAACCGGGTCTGTATTATTAGTCCTATATGGTCCCTTATACGACCCACCAAACGAATAAGTGGTAAGAATATATATATATATATTCTTACCACTTATTTGTTTCACATTTTAATTGCCATTTTATGTAGGGTAATGCTAGGATACTAAATTTGCAAACTAAATGATGTGTCACCAATAGGATTGAGCACGTTAATTAACGCTAAAGTAATAAATCAATCATCAACTTTCATGTCATTTAATTTTCAAATTTTATTTTAAAAATTTAGTCTCCCTAACTTACCCTTTAACGTAATAGCTACTAGCTAGGTGTACGTACACAATAAGAAAATGGATAATCTCCGGATCTCTTCATCCTAATCCACCAAATCAGAGAACCTGTGCCCAAGGAAGAAAATATCGGTAATATCGGAAATATCGGTAGTCTGAAAACACGGAAATATCGATGGAAATATCGGGATAATATCGATATCGATAAAAATTACATGGAAACCACGGAAATTGTAAGAAAAACTTGGAAATTTTTATTGAAACTTTGCAGGATGTTTATTTAGTCAATTATCTATTAGTTTATCACAAAAAATTGGAAGGAAATGCATTGCATGATGGATTTAACATTATCAAGTTGATTATATAACGAGCTGACAAACATTGTGAGTGTAGAAAATATGTAGTAATTAATGAAAGAAGTCTAAACACACCATAATCATTTATATATAATGAATTAGTACAATATTTTACACTTTATACATTGCATGGTAAGATACATGAGTGACTTAGTACCACATTGAGTTCCTATGAGGTTCAAAATTTTCACCTTGGTGTTTTTTAAAATATAGAAATTTATCCTAGATAATAAATATTAGTTTGCAAGCCTTGCAGACATCTTAACGACCATATAAATATTACAGGCTGAATATGTAATCACAAACACATCTGTAGCGAGTTGGATAAAGCCCAAGTGCGTTGTTAACAAAGGGAGGATTCGAATATAATCTGCTTGCTTAGTAAAAAAAAACAAAATATTATCTAAATAATTTATAATTTATATAACATTTATATATATATATAATATATCCTAAACTTTTAAAAATATAAATGGATGGCCTTCATCAGATACAGAAAAGCAACTTCATCAGATTCGAATGGATTATGGGGGAGTGGAATGGGTATTATAATATATTATTGTGGGTAGTGGTATGTATATAATATTAGTTTCAAGAAAAGCAAAAGACAGAGATGGGTTTCAGTTTCACTTTCTTTCAGAGATGGGTTTCACTGTTTCAGAGATGGGTCTTGTGATGTCCTCGGGGAATCAGAGACGGGTTTTAGTTTCAGTTTCAGAGATGGGTTTCGATTTCACAGTTTCAATATTAACAAAGTGAAAACAAAAGCTCACCAGTCACCACTCACCAGGAATTGCAGACAGAGACGAAGGAGACGACGGAGCAGTTGTAGACGAAGAAGATGGAGATGACGGCGCAGTTGCAGATGGCGACGACGGCGCAGTTGCAGATGGCGACGATGGAATGGTTGCAGATGACGGTCTGATTCGTGAAAGTCTCCCAACCCAAGCAGAGTGATTTCTGAGGTTCTAGATGTAAATCCGAATTTTTTTTTCTTCTGATTATCCTCCGATTTTAGAGTGATTTCAGTTAGCTAACTTCGATCAATCACGATTCTGTGCGGATTTATTGTGAATATTTTTTATTTTTCTTCTGATTATCCTCCTATTTCCTATTTTAGTTTCGAACGTATCCGAAAAGTAGGATACTTGTTCCGTTTGGTTGCAGGTTTCGTTCTTGCTCGGAGTTATTCCGATTCTCCGGCGAGGTTGTGAGTGTCGAGAAACCAAAATATCGCGATATTATTGAAAATATCGCGATATTATCGATAATATCGCGATATTTTGACGAAAATCATTCGGATATCTATTTAAATATCCATTACGCGAAAAACCGATAATATCGGCGATATATCGCCGATATTATCGATATTTTCTTCCTTGCCTGTGCCATTGAAAATTGATCAAACTGCTGAAGTTATTATAAATTTTAAAGTGGGTCCCTGTTTGTAGTCATTAGATTAAATTTCAATACGGATTTTCTGATTTGGTGGATTAGGATGGAGGGATCCGGAGAGGATCCCTTTCCCCACGGCAAAGACTCATCGAACCCAGCGGCGGCGCTGCTTTCTTTCACACCCGACTACTCCGCCTCTCCAATCCCATCTTCCTCCCCTTCTCACAAACCCAGCACCACCGTCATCTTCATCTCTATCCTCTTTACTACCTGCGTCGCTTTCTCCACTGTGGTCGCCGTCCTCTCCAACACACAAAAATCTTACCCCATTTACGACTCTTCGACACTCGAATCCAACCCGGTTGTTCTGTTGGTTTCCACATATGGGTTTCAATTCGGGTACCAATTAATGGCCCCGATGCAGATTTGGGTTGGGGTTTGATTAGGGGTGGATTTTTTTGCCAAATTGCCGTGCCAACCGAATTACCAATTGTGCCATACCGATTTTGTGCCAAATTTTTTGTGCCAATCGGTAATGGTACGGTATTGTACCGTACCAAAATTTCTTGGTACGGTATTGGTAATGGATATCATTACCACGGTATTACCTTACCGTACCGAACATATAATATAATATATAATTTATAAATTATAAATTATATAATATATAATTATATAACACATATTTATAATATTCTAATAATTTGATATGATGAAAGAGGCTCAACCTCGGTTCAAGATTCCAAATAGGAAGAAGATTGCGGCCAATGTGTGGGATTTATATGTGTTGGAGAAGTCTAAGTTATTTGAAGCAATGTATAATCAAAAGGTAAGTATCACAACCGATACTTGGACATCGGTACAAAACATTAACTACATGGTAGTTACCGCTCACTTCATGGATAGTGAATGAAAGTTGCACAAACGGATCATAAACTTCATAACGATCACGGGTCATAAGGGAGAAGACATTGGGAAAGTTCTAGAGGTGTGTTTGAACCAATGGATGATAGAGAAGATCTTTAGCATGGGGGAAACTTCTATTTGTTTTGGTTCGTAACTTCTATTTGGATTGTAAGCTTAATTTTCATCATGAATCTTCATGCATCATTTGAATTATTGTGTGTGTGAATTGTAAATGATGAATAATAGATGAATTTAGGCTACAATGTATGAGATAAAGGTACAATAAAAAAGTTTTTCCCTTGAATTGGGTTAAAAAAGCAAAAAAAATTTTGTCCCAAAACAAAGTGGCAATTACCATTGCCATACCATGCCAACCGAACATTTGGCAATACCGAACTTCGGTATACCGAAAGTTTGGTATGGTAATGGTAATAGATTTTTCCAAACCGAAAGTTTGGTACGGTAATTGGTACGAGGGTTTTGGTACGGTAACCGTACCGAACCCACCCCTAGGTTTGATAAGTTGTTTTCTTTTTTCAGTGTTTTAATTAAATAAATTAGAATTGAAGTGGATGTCCAACTCAGCCACCATATAAGGTGGTAATAGAAATATGGTATAAATATGAGAGTTTTAACGAAAAGCCTGCAGTACTATTCACTTTAACGAAAAACCACATTTTAACATTAAAAAGTCAAACATGGTACTATTCACTTTACCCTTTATTTTGTCCTAATCGTTAAAACTCTAAGTTTTCAAACCATTTTCATTAGTTTTCCTGGTAAGGCTAGCATTACTCTTTTAATATAGTTATAAATCCATGCAATGTAATATATCATTGTGCAAATACATGAAGTTTGATGGGGTTTGGCTTTATTTCCTAAGCCTAAAACATATTATAATCCCTGCAAATTTATCAAACTCCTTAACTTTTAAATTCAAATCATAATTGAATACATTATAGACTACTTTAAAATTTAATTGATTGAATACCCTCATATTTCTCTGGAATTTATAAACTCCTTTAGAATCTTGATTGAATAGCCATATGGACTTCCATGGATTCATTTAAAATCTTGATGATAGGGTGGCTGAAGGTCAACTTTGATAGGGCTTTTGACGAGCAGCATGATCAGGGTGGGATTGGAGTGGTGGTCCGAGATTCGAATGGCTCTTTTGTGGCAGCAGTGGCGCTAAACGCTGGAGGCATCAAATCCCTGACGTTGGCAGAGTGCATCTACCCATGAGGTTGCTGCCTTTGCGCAATTGTTAGCAGGTGGAACTAGAAGGAGACGTTTTACTGGTGGTTGCAGTTCTCCAACGAGATTCCATAACAAACATGGGTCAGTTTGGACATGTTCTAGATGATATTCATCGGCTGATGAAGAACTTTTCTCAGGGGGAAGGTTTCGTTTATCAATCGCAAGGCCAACAATGTTGCACATTGCTTTGCAAGATATAGCTTGACAGTAACCAATCCTTTGATGCGGTTTGAAGAATCGTCAGATTTATCTTAGATTCTTTATTTGAGGATAGCAACTCCATCTTGAGGATAGCATCCCCAACAAGGTTTTTATTGAGGCCTTTAAGAGCATCTCCAAAGGAGACGTCAAATATTGAACACCAAATTTCAATTTGATGATCTACGTGGCAGTTTGACATCATGGTAAAATTACATCTCCAACCAATATGTCTAATATACTATTTTTTATTTTAATATATTAATTTTTCAAATCATAATAAGTGCTAAAAAGAAATATAAATAGCTACACTTATACCAAGCATTTAATGCAAGGCTAGTCCAGAAGTTGAAAAAAAAACCAAAATAATTATTTGGCATATGAATTTTGAGGCGGCACTTTTGACTCCTCTCACCAAGCCTTCAATCCATATCAGCTTTTGGTTGATGGGTTGGAATGAAATGAGATGCCATTTTTCACCGTTACACATCATCGGTTGAAGATGCTCTAACATGCACCATATTATTAGCATTGGACGTATTCCCTCATTATTAGTGAATATCGTACTTTTTCTCAAAAAAAAAAAAAAAAAACTTGATTAAATAACTATGAATTTTGTAAAACTCTTATAAAACTATTTAAACTCCAAATTGAATACACAACATTTAATGAACTTTATTATGTGTTAACTTGAAAGAAATCCCTCAAAATCTCAAGGGAGAGTGGATTATGAAATTCCTCCAAATCATCAAAATCCTATAAAACCAAATTCTTATTTAGCAGATGATGCTTTACTACAATGGCAGAAAGCAATCATGTCTATGCACCTTAGTGCGGGTTCGATTCCCACCGTTTCTTTCTGCCTAACAACTAATTAATTAACCCATTAACCCTAACATTCTACTAATAAAATCATCATTTAATACACTTAAAACTTTTATAGGCTCCTTTAAAATCTTGATTGAATACAGCTAGATTTTATGAACTTTTATGAACTCCTTTGAAATTCTAATTGAATACCTCTTGCCTTTTAAGGTACATTTTTTTTTTACCAAACAATATTATCTACACTAAGGGAAAGGGTGTTGGCTAAGTCTCACAATAGGCTCACAATAATTTGATTCAAATTTGACTTTACTTTTTAAGATAAATTTAAATCATCATAAATACTCTTGGATTTTAAACTTTTTTTATATTCTTCAAAATCCCAATTGAATACACTCCTAAAAAATACAACTTTTGTTTTAAATTAAATCTTTATTTAACACGTAGACTTTTATAAACTCATTTAAAATTCTAATTAAATACAACTAGATTTTATGAACTTTTATGAGCTCCTTTGAAATTTTAATTGAATATCTCTTGCCATTTAAGATACATTGAAATCCTCATAAATACTCTTAGATTTTTAAACCTTTTTCAAAATTCTTCAAAATACACTCCTAAAAAATTCTTTTATTTTAAATTTAAATCCTTATTTAATACACATGAACCTTTTATAGACTCCTATAAAATCCTAATTGAATACAGCCGGATTTTATGACTTTTATGAGCTCGTTTAAAATTCTAATTGAATATCTCTTGCTTTGAAGATACACTGAAATCTTCTGCCACTTAGTACTATGGTATATTGGTATTCCTCTTCACTTGTAAGTGAGAAGTCTTAGCTTCGATTCTTGCCAAATATGAATTTGAACCACGTTATTGCTAGCCCATTGTGAGGTTAAGTCCACTCCATTCCCTTAGGGTAAATAATATTGTTTGTAAAAAACACTCATATCCTCATAAATACTCCAATATTTTTTTAAACTCTTTTAAAATTCTTCAAAATCTCAATTGAATACATTTCTAAAAAGACAACGTTTATTTTTTATTTTTCTATATATTACATTTTTTTTAACATGAATATTGAACAAATTGTAATTCCTAAACTTACTTAAAAAAACAAACAAACATGGAAATTGTAGTAAAAAAGTATTTCCTAGCGACCATTTTTCAACATTTTGCGAGGGGATTTTACTAAAAGAAAGTCAGCGATATGGTGAATTGTAGTAAAGTTATTTCCTAGTGGTCTGGTAAACAAATTTGATGATGGTAACACTAATATTGTTGAAAAGTAAAACTAGGTAGCCCACTTTCACTAGTAGAAAAACATGTTTGCGCGACGGAATCTTGCGCGACGAAGCAAATTTCGTCGCGCAAATTATGTTTGCGCGACGCAAAACACAAAACGTCTCGCAAACGGCCTATGCGTGACGGCACTTTGCGCGACGAAGACTGGCGTCGCGCAAAACAGCTTTGCACGACGCATAAGTTCCTGCGTCGCGCAAAACAACTTTGCGCAACGGCATCCTTCGTCGCTCAAAGAACCGTCGCGCAAAGGCCTTTTGCGCGACGTTTTGTGCGTCGCGCAAGATCTTGGCGCCAAACAAAGAATGCTTTACCATTTTTTCTCCAACTTTGCGCGACGTACGTGCACTTGCGTCGCGCAAAGTCTTTTTTTTTTTTTTTTTTTTTGGGGGTTCTTGCATTGCCTTTTTCTCTTGTGGTATCCACTTGTGTAAATATTTTAAATTGATGATCGAATTAGTTTATTGTATTCATATAGGGTTAACGAGTGTAGCTGTAAAAAATCATCAAAATCAGAGTTAAAATAACCGTTAAATCATGACTTTTCGTTTACGACCGTCGAAAAGTTTTGTCTCGTTACTTGATCTCTGAATGTTTGTTTTTTTACGATTTTTGGCGTATACGATCTCGAAGCATATACAAACAAGTTTGACGGTTGGATCGTTCAAACTAGTTTTGTACAATGCGTTTCCCATAAAAAACGATAGATTCATTAACATTTGGAATTTATTAATACTTTCATCAACTATAGCATAAGATTTTGTGGTATCCACTTGTGTAAATATTTTAAATTGATGATCGAATCAGTTCGTTGTATTCATATAGGGTCAATGAGTGTAGCTGTAAAAAATCATCAAAATCGGAATTAATATAACCGTTAAATCGTGATTTTTCGTTTACAATCGTAAAAAAGTTTTGTCCCATTACTTGATCTCTGAATGTTTGTTTTTTTGCTATTTTTGGTGTATGCGAATTTCATACAATGCGTTTCCCATCAAAATCAATGATATATGTATTTACAAAGTACATTTTCATTTATTTATTTTGTACTGATAAGCAAAAGGGTAAAAAAAAAAAAATTTTTTTAAAAATGACCTTGCGCGACGTAGGTACAACGGCGTCGCGCAAAGCCATTTTGCACGACGCAGTGGCACCTACATCGTGCAAAGTCGTTTTTTTTTTTTTGGGTTCTTGCATTGCCTTTTTCTCTTGTGGTATTCACTTGTGTAAATGTTTTAAATTGATGATCGAATTAGTTCATTGTATTCATATAGGGTTAACGAGTGTAGCTGTAAAAAATCATCAAAATCAGAGTTAAAATAACCGTTAAATCATGACTTTTCGTTTATGACCGTCGAAAAGTTTTGTCTCGTTACTTGATCTCTGAATGTTTGTTTTTTACGATTTTTGGCGTATACGATCTCGAAGCATATACAAACAAGTTTGACGGTTGGATCGTTCAAACTAGTTTTGTATAATGCGTTTTCCATAAAAAAACGATAGATTCATTAACATTTGGAATTTATTAATACTTTCATCAACTATAGCATAAGATTTTGTGGTATCCACTTGTGTAAATATTTTAAATTGACGATCGAATCAGTTCGTTGTATTCATATAGGGTCAATGAGTGTTGCTGTAAAAAATCATCAAAATCGGAATTAATATAACCGTTAAATCGTGATTTTTCATTTACAATCGTCAAAAAGTTTTGTCTCATTACTTGATCTCTGAATGTTTGTTTTTTTGCGATTTTTGGTGTATGCGAATTTCATACAATGCATTTCCCATCAAAATCAATGATATATGTATTTACTAAGTACATTTTAATTTATTTATTTTGTACTCATAAGCAAAAGGGTAAAAAAAAAATTTAAAAAAAAAAAAAAAGACCTTGCACGACGTAGGTACAACGACGTTGCGCAAAGCCATTTTGCACGACGCAGTGGCACCTACGTCGTGCAAAGTCTTTTTTTTTTTTTTTTTTTTTTTTTGGGTTCTTGCATTGCCTTTTTCTTTTGTGGTATCCACTTGTGTAAATGTTTTAAATTGATGATCGAATTAGTTCATTGTATTCATATAGGGTCAAAGAGTATAGATACAAAATCATCAAAATCAGAGTTAAAATAACCGTTAAATCGTGATTTTTCGTTCATAACCGTCGAAAAGTTTTGTCCCGTACTTGATCTCTGAATGTTTGTTTTTTATTATTTTTTGCGCATGCGATCTTGAAGCATATACAAACAAGTTCGACAGTTGGATCGTTGAAACTAGTTTTGTATAATGCGTATCCCATCAAAATCAATGGTATATGTATTTACTAAGTACATTTTCATTTATTTATTTTGTACTCATAAGCAAAACGGTAAAAAAAAAAAAAAAAAAAAAAAGACTTTGCGCGACGTTGGTACAACTACGTCGCGCAAAGATGTTTTGCGCAACGCAGTGGCACCTACGTCGCGCAACGTCTTTTTTTTTTTTTTTTTGGGGGTTCTTGCATTGCATTTTTCTTTTGTGGTATCCACTTGTGTAAATGTTTTAAATTGATGGATCGAATTAGTTCATTGTATTCATATAGGGTTAAAGAGTGTAGTTGTAAAAAATCATCAAAATCAAAGTTAAAATAACCGTTAAATCGTGATTTTTCGTTTATAACCGTCAAAAAGTTTTGTCCCGTACTTGGTCTCTAAATGTTTTTTTTTTTCAATTTTTGGCGTATGCGATCTCGATGCATATACAAACAAGTTTGACGGTTGGATCGTTGAAACTAGTTTTGTACAATGCGTATCCCTTCAAAACAATAGATTCACTAACACTTGGAATTTATTTATACTTTCATTAAGTATAACATAAGATTTTGTGGTATCCACTTGTGTAAATATTTTAAATGGACGATCGAATTGGTTTATTGTATTCATATAGGATCAAGGAGTGTAGCTGTAAAAAATCATCAATATCGGAGTTAAAATAACCGTTAAATCGTGATTTTTCGTTTATATCCGTCGGAAATGTTTGTCTCGTTACTTCATATATGAATGTTTGTTTTTTGCGATTTTTGGCGTATGCGATCTCGAAGCATATACAAACAAGTTTGACGGTTGGATCGTTGAAATTAGTTTTGTAGAATGCGTACCCCATCAAAACATTAGATTCACTAACACTTAAGAGTTTATTTATATTTTCATTAAGTATAACATAAGATTTTGTGGTATCCACTAGTTTAAATATTTTAAATTGACGATCGAGTTCATTCATTGTATTCACATAGGGTCAAGGAGTGTAACTGTAAAAAATCATCAAATTCGGAGTTAAAATAACCGTTAAATCGTGATTTTTCATTTATAACCGTCGAAATGTTTTGTCCCGTTACTTGAGCTCTGAATGTTTTTTTTTTGCGATTTTTAGTGTATGCAATCTTGAAGCATATAAAAACAAGTTTGATGGTTGGATCGTTGAAATTAGTTTTGTAAAATTTTATAATAATTTTAAAAAAAATATATATATATATAACTTGCGCGACGTCTAAATAGGATCGTTGCGCAAAACCACTTTGCGCGACGTCGTAATGTATACCTGCGTCGCGCAATGTTAAAAATTTGGCGGTAGTTTTGTAAAAATTAGGCGCTTTGTTTTTATTTTCCGAAATTTGGTCTCACTCGGTCTCTCACATCTCGCGTAGCAGCCTGAGCCCTGAGCCTTGAGCCTCCTCTCTCTCTCAGTCTTCAATCACTCTCTCAAACTCTTTGTCTCTCATTCCCAACACCATCTCTCGATTTCTCTCTATTTCTGCCTTCATCCAAAAAAATTTCACACACCTCCACCTCGGCCAAGCTCGCGCCCCCGTCAATTTCGATGTCCTCTTCAGGTTCGCACATTCAATCTCATTATTTGCATATTTAATTTAATGATTGTGGTCAGATCCATGGTTGAAAAGGATGGGTCTGCAAAGGGAATAGTTTTCAGCCAGTTCACATCATTCTTGGATATTTCAAGGTTCGAATACACCCAGATGAACAAGTCCAACGACAACGATTGGTTCCCAATCTCCGCCGCCAATCCCGAGGGTACACGATGGACTGGCAAGTGCTGGTACGTCTACAACCTCCTCAAGTACGAGTTCGATCTCCAGTTCAATTTCCCCATCACCTACCCCCCATCGTACCGGAACTCCCTCAGCTAGACGGCAAGACCCAAAAGGTCGGCCTTATTTTGATTTTACGATTTTCCCTCTTCCCCCATTTTTGTTTTCTGATTGCAATTTAAGTCCTTTAATTTCTGGGTAATTTTGGATTGGTTCAGATGTATAGAGGGGGGAAGATCTGCTTGACAGTGCATTTCAAGCCGCTTTGGGCCAAGAACTAGTGATTTTTCCATCTTGCTGTCTTTAATTTGTTGTCTGTGTTGAATTATTGTGAATTTTTTATCTGTTTGGTCACTGAGAAATTATAAGAAATGAAAGGAAAGTTGTTTTTCTTTTTTATTTTTTATTTTTTGTTGGGAAATTTGTAATATTTGGTTTACTTGAGATTTCGAAATCAGCTGTGAACTCGGCTCTTAATTTGCTTTAGAAGATATGCCATAACAGAACAATAAAAACTCAAATGTTGTTGCAACTGACAAAGAAAACTCGAAATTTGTTTGGCTTTTTGATTATTTGCTTCGAGCAAAAAATTAGGATGCATGGTTTGTATATTTCAATATGTTAGTCTTCTGTTTCTAAAACCAATTTATGTATTTAGATTAAGTATCTTTGCCTCTGTGAAAGGAATTTCTTTTCGCATAACATGACTTACCTTGCATTTTCTTTGTGGAAGAATTATGTTTGTATTCTTTTCTGTGGATGAAAAATAATTTGTGTAAAACTTGTGCAACGCATTTTCTTTTTCCTTAATTTGAATTGTAGTGAGAAACATCAGTCTGTGGAACTTTTGTTTTTCATGGCATTCACATGGTAATTGATGACCATGAAAGTGTTAGTCTCCCTTTAATCTCCAACAAGGAACGTACTCTAATCTCTTATGGAAAGCATTAATGCAAACAAACAACGTGCTCATTTGTTTAATTAAACATGTTTGGAGTTATCGGCTAGTAGTACTTATGATCTTTCTCATGTTATGCAGTCCAAGATTTGGTATGGCACATGCACTTTGTTTGGGTCTTGCACCATGGCTTGCTGCATTCATGCTTATAAGAATAGCACATGGTTTTTCTTTTTTATATGAAGTTTATGAAAAGAGGATTGTGGCTGAAGCTGGATGCTTCACAGTATCGTAAGAAATAATGTTTTAGCATAAATTTTCTACGGTTTTGCATCTCAGTTATTAATATTAGAACAGAAAAAAAATTTGGGCTTCCAATTGCTGGTTTTAACTAGTTAAAGGTCAAGAATCATATAGTTTTGTTGCCTAATGACCAATTTTAGATATCTTCAAATTTGCACTGTCTCCAACGATCCTTCTCAGTTAATATTTGACATACATATGCACATATACACCATACAGAGGGACATAGTCCGACTCTTAGAAACTTTGTTCGAGTATTAAGCTCTAGTGATAAGCCACATGATATAGTTTCCATAGCATAATCAAAATTTTGAGGTTTTGATTTAGAGGCAATATATGCATCAACGTTAAGGCTTATGTGATCAGTTAATATCATCGAACGTTAAGGCTTATGTGATCATTTAATATCTTTGAATGTTGAGGCTTTTGTGATCAGTTAATTTCTTTGAATTTCATCATATCTTGATTATTCTAAGCCTTCTTCAGTTGAATACTTGAATAAGATATGTGGATTAAACTTTGAAGGTTGACATTTTCTAGAGGGACTTCATCCTTGATCCTTATTAACTGAGAAAGGATAAGGTGAAGGGTGCCAACCTCACGTGGCTTTACCCACATTTGTCTGTCATACCAGCCACTCTCTTCGTAAGGTATAACTGCTGATAGTAACCTATTTACTTGCTTTAAAGATTCTACAATGAGAGACGTTCTACTAAACAAATATTAAGCATGAAAATTTCTTGAATGTGCTTGTTTTTCTTTCTTATTGCTTACAATACTACTGTTTAATGTCTCAATATGAAATTTCAAGCCTTGCAGTTGTTTTCATACAATCCATACATACCGGGGAACCTATAGTAATATATGTTCTCTGGTATTCAGGGCTGGTAGAATTGAATCCATGGCTGTTTAGCAAGTTCATAATCTATCATGTGTTTATCTTTTCTCAAATGATCCCCCTTAATATAATTTTTCAAGAGTTCTACCTATACAAGTACAAATTTTTTTCTTGATCCATATGCTTATGTCCGTGCAGATAGAGAGAGGCAACAATTGCTGAGGCTCAAGCATTAGGGGCAGTAGTTCGCTCTCAAGGTCCTTTGTTTGGAGGTGTTAAAAAATGTGAAGGCTTCAAGTGACAATGTCCTTGTTTGTTGGTCTCTGGATAGTTTGATATTTCTTTGTATATCTCATCGTTTTATTGTTTACTTTAGAAGATTACTTGTTTTTTCATTTTTGTTCGGACATCTTGTATGTACATTTTCATATATTTTATAATTAAATACTTTTGCTTGGTTAATTAATTATTGTTTAGAATTTAATTACAATATTTATCAAAAATTAAAAAAAATATATTTTTTTGACCAAAACAAAAAAAAGGGTTTGCGCGACGCATGTCCTACGTCGCGCAATATTTATCAAAAATTACAAAAAAAAAACAATTGACCAAAACAAAAAAAGGGTTTGCACGACGTATGACTACGTCGTGCAAAGCCACTTTGCGCAACGCATGTCCTACGTCGTGCAAAGTGACTTTGCACGACGCACGTCCTGCGTCGTGCAAAGCCACTTTGCGCAACGCATGTCCTACGTCGTGCAAAGTGACTTTGCACGACGCACGTCCTGCGTCGCGCAAAGCCGCTTTGCACAACGTAGCCATGCGTCGCGCAAAGTGACTTTGCACGACGGAGGACGTGCGTCGCGCAAAGTGACTTTGCGCGACGCATGTTACTTGTTCGTCGCGCAAACCCTAGCGTCACTGGCTTGGCGCGACGATTAATGCGCGACGAAGGTTGCGTCGCGCAAACCCTTAGGCAACGATTTTTGACTTTGCGCGACGAAGGTACGTACGTCGCGCAAAGTGTTTTTTCTACTAGTGTTTGAATGGAAGTTTTTCAGTTCTTTACTTTGGATTGTAACAAGTTTTCTAATCTATGTGATGATAGTTATAAGTTTCCAGGCAACTGGTAATTTTCAACCATCCAAGCCAACTTTTTTACAGCTACCCAATATGGTCTATTTTCAAAACAATAAGATAAACCAATGGCCATGCATGCATATGATGTCCCCGTTAATTAATTTACCAAATAACCCACAAATTGCACATTATGCCCAGCACCACCCTCCCTCTTTGTCCTCTTTATACATACCCCCTAACCATGAGACATCTTTCCTCACACCCTCCATTCCCAAATAACCAAATCCCAAAAGAAAAAAAAAATATATATGGGTTCCCTCCCTCACATAGTAGAAGATTGCATGGGAGTTCTCCAAGTCTTTAGCGACGGTTCGATCAAACGCTGCTCCTTAACGGACATAAACGTCAACATTCCTGTCATTGACGACGGCTCCGTGGCCTTCAAAGACATAATTTTCGACACAAAACATAAACTTTCCCTCCGTTTATACAAACCCAAATCAGCAAACCTCAATTCCAAGCTCCCCGTGGTCTTCTACTTCCACGGTGGCGGCTTCTGCGTTGGCTCGCACGTGTGGCCAAATTTCCACAACTGCTGCATCCGCCTATCTTCCGGGCTCCAGTCACTTGTCGTGGCCCCGGACTACAGGCTCGCTCCAGAGCATAAACTTCCGGCTGCGATTGATGATGCAGTGAGTGCAGTGGAGTGGCTGCAAAAGGAGGCATTGGGTGAGAGCACGAATGATGCATGGATTGGTGGTACGGCTGACTTGGATCGGGTTTTTGTATTGGGTGACTCTTCAGGTGGGAATATGGCCCACCACCTGGCGGTTCGGCTTGGGATGGGGTCTGTCAAGGCGGCTCCGGTTAGGGTACGGGGGTATGTGCTCCTAGCGCCATTTTTTGGTGGGGTGGAGAGGACAAGGTCAGAGGAAGGTCCTTGTGAGGCATTTCTAAGTTTGGAAATACTTGACAGGTATTAATTCAGAACTTTTTGAGTCTTGTCCTTTCCTAGTTTGCACATTAATGCCCTCTTCTTTATCTTTTTTTCTTCTTTTTGAGGAAAATTAATGCTATCATATCTTACAACATGGTATTTGAAAATTCTCGCGTTCAATCTGAATCATATATTCAAGGAACATGATATAACATATATTGTTATATATATCTATAAAGTGAAAATCTCACAACTTAGCATGTTAATTTGTTTGATCAGATAAAAAACCATATTTGTTCTACTTCTACACCTTAATGCTCAAAAGAAGTCACAACTAATAAGTGCCCACAAATTGGCACACTATCCAATTACTTAATTCTGACAATGCTTCTTCGGATGTGTGTACATGTATCTTCTGCTTAGAAAAGTAGCACAAATTCTAAGTAAACTCCATGCACGAGACGAAGTTCCATAAACTAATGTATTTTCTTTCACTTGGTGTCAACTTTTTTGTTTTCGTTCTTCAATGGGATCAGTTAGGGGTCAACTTGTTTGTATAAAAACCCAAAACTCGTATATACCATTTACCTCTTTTAAGAGAAGTTTTTATGTGACCACAAAACTTGTGATAGTTGCCGCTTACTATTATGATCTAGTTGTATTTCTTTTTATTTGTAAGTGAGAGGTTTTAACTTCGATTCTCGTCAAATGTGAATTTAAAGCACATTATTATGGCTCACCCATTGTAAGGTTTAGCTCATTTCTCACTTCCTTAGTATAGATAATATCGTTTGTTAAAAAAAAAAATTGTAATCATTTAAATGATATATATCTTTGACCATAAAAGATGTCGGCACTTGTGAATTGCATCGTAATTACTTGTCCTTTCAAAATATGGTCTAAAATTAGAAGATCTTCTAGATAATTATAGGCGATGACTACTAGAAGACACCTAAATAGGGTAGAAGTAGAAGATGCCTCCAAAGCCCACTAAAGTTGAACTTGAACGAGTCATCTTTTGAAATTGGAGGTGTCTTTATCCAAATAATATCTCAAATAATAATTTAAGCTTAATTAGCTTGTGTTTTACAAACATGGGGGCAATTCAAATTACTACTAATAAAATGATCATAACTTAATTAGATTTAAACACGTCATCTTTATTGACTAATAATGACGGATGGCACAATCTTGTGTGATACATGTGGCAAGATCTTGTAATGTTAGGTTGTTATTAGGTTGCTTATCCATTAAGCTAGCTGTTACTATATATAGTAGGATTACTTTCCTTCTCTAAGTAACTCAGACAATAATATCAAAGCTTCATTTTCTTCAACCTTTCAACTTCTCTCGGCTCTTATTTCATTCTTTGATCCTTTGATTCTCTTGCTCTAATGATGAACTGTTATGAATGTTTAGTAATAAAGAATATCAGTTAGTATTTTTTAACAGAGAAAATTCGCACTTGGGGCTTTCTTACAGTCATGGGTAGAGAAACAACAATAAATAATAGTTAGTTGGAAACCGCTTTGATAGCTTTAGAAAATTTGGATATAAAAAAAGGAAAACTAATGAAAGGGTTTGTAAACTTTGAGTTTTAACGATAAAAACAAAATAAATGGTAAAGTGAATAGTACCATGATTGACTTTTTAATGTAAAAATGTGGTTTTTCGTTAAAGTGAACAGTACTATGAGTTTTTCGTTAAAGTTCCCTATAAAAATGGGAGCTATTATTGACGAGAAAGTAGTCATGATGCACTCATTTGAGGGAGGATCCTCGCTAGATCCTATTTATGAGGATTCCAGAAATCCTTCAATCACATCCGTCAATCGTATATCGTGCGGTCAATTTTTGTCAGGTACTGTTTATATTCATTTTTAAATAAAAAAATTTACGCTGATTTCTGACCGTACGATGTACGATAAACATATGTGATTTGAGGATCCCCAGGATCCTCACAAAGAGGAGAGGGATTCAAACTTAGTACTTTTTTTTTAATATTAGAAAAATAAATACTGTGGTTTTGACAATTATTCAAGATGCTTTGATTTGATTTGTGTGGTATGAACATATGCAACGTTGTTACTTACCATGCATGAATAATGATCAAACTTTGAGTTTCTTTCCAAACGTGTAAGATAGTGCTTAATCCAATACATGACCAACAAACCCGAAATCATTATGATATAAAACAAGATAACCTTGATGTTAGGATAACAAGCAAGTCTGGCTATCGTGTAAGTAGTGTTTATCCAATATAAGTATGACCTTTCAAATGATTAAGATAGTGCCATATCCATTTATCTATTTTTATAATCAAACGACATTCCTTTTCATCCTCCCTTAACCAATAACAAATGCATACTTATTGTTATTGGTTCTAATATCGGACACATATTTGACTCTCAATACATAGAAATAAATTTACGAGAGCGGCCTTTAGGACATTTTTTTAACGATCATTTCTCTTTTTTGGTTTAACAATATTCCTTTAAGTATTATTCTCACGTCAATATTTGATATGTATCATTTTAGGATCCCTGGCCTATTTAAAGAAATTAGTTAGATATCTATGTCAACTGTCTTCTATAATTTGTTTTATTCAACAATTATCTTCCATAAAATTAATTTAATGGTTAATATTCCATGCAGATTTTGGAGGCTTTCAATGCCAGTAGAAGAAACCAGAGACAATCCAATGGTCAACCCGTTTGGACCGAACAGTCCAAACCTTGAGAAGGTAGCCCTTGATCCCATCTTGGTTGTCGTGGGTGGCAATGAATTGTTGAAAGATAGGGTGGAGAGTTACTGGAAAAAGTTAAAAGATTTGGGAAAGAAAATTGAGTATGTCGAATTTGAAGGACAGGAACATGGGGTTTTAACGAATGATCCATACTCAGAAGTCTCAAATGAAGCTTTGCAAGTTATTAAAAGATTTATGACTGAAAACTGCAACTGAATAAGGAATTAATTACCATGCATGTGATATATTGTTGGATCAGTTTCCAGCTAGCTCTTTAATTTATTCTGAAGCGTTTGAGCTTGTATGTTTATAGACAAGAATTTGAAGTTAGCATCTTGCTTTTTTTTTTTTCTTCTGAATCTGATCAAGCTATTAGTATATATTAACGATGAAAAGTTATATTTATGGTTATTACTATAATATTGGGGAGTTGTATCAAAATATTATGTATGTATGCATGCACGTATATATGATGTATGTATGCATGTATGTATGTATGTATAATGTTGTGGGAGTAAATTGAGGAAGAAAGGGTGTGATCATCATCTCACAAATTTTATCATTTTAAATATATAATTATTATTTTTCAGAAATTTGACAGTAGGAGGGAGCTTTATTTATAATTTAAAAAAGACACGACTTAGTATTACGATTTAATTATATTACTCTGTATTTTGTAATTGTGAGCATTATGTTCGACTTTGTAAATTGCAAGTTAAATATCAAATTATTATGGCTGGACTGTTGTGTAACTTAGCTTAAATCTGTCACCCCTTAATGTAAATATATTATTTTATAAAAAAAACAAAAATAAAAAGACAAACAGGAGACATAAGGCCTGACCCCCAACTATAATCTTTAACTATAATAGCGTCTTGAATATTATTAGGAGGCATCTCAAACAGTTAAAATAAATGAGCACAAATTAAAACACACAGAGCTAACGTATCATTTCAAGTAACTTATGAGTGTATATGAGTGATCATATTGGTTTTGACATAAAGGAAATGTATTCTTAAGTTATAATCCACAAGATGTATACGTAAGTAAACCCAAACATGATACGATTACGTGTATTAAGTTAGTTTTGAGTTATATACATGATTAATTAAACATGGTAGATTAATCAAGTTGACAAATATTTGACACGGATACAAAGCTAGTATGGTTCGAAAATGACCTCAATTGATGCCATATTTACTTTATTGTGGAGTCTTTACAAACAAAAAGAAATTGAGCAAGACTTATGTTGATTTAACAATAATAAACGTCCCTATCGATAACTTTTAGACCAAACTCAAACTCAAATCAAACTTTTCGTATGAGATTTTGGTATACTATCAAATATTGCTTTTATGCTAAATGATAAAATTGTTCATTGTCCGATTAGGAGAGTATCCTTTTGAGAAGATTTTTTTTTTTTGAAAGCCACCTTTTGAGAAGATTTAGTGGTCCATATTATCAGTCCACTGTCATGCTTTGGAATAGGGTTTAATTGTATATGTATTTATTAAATACAAATTGCGCCTTATCTAATTGACCTCATTTTAAAGATTAATGTCTCCGCACACGATTTCCTTTTGGTTCACGCACTGCTCAGTGCTTTGACAAGATTTTTGGACATGCTCATTTATAAAGGGGTGTGCTATCCACACACCCCCTTGTTAATTTATGTTCATTGATCTTCTTCAATTCATCTGATCCGACGACCAAAAATTAAAAAGGTGTGAGAAATAAAATGGGGTGTGTGGATATCACACCCCATTTATAAAATACTTATGTTTAAAAGCGCTGCAAATTAGAAGTATTAAGAAATTTGTAATAAAATGAAATGTGTGGTAGCAAAATCTATCGTCTTCCAATTTTGATGAATTTGTACCTACAAAACAATTAACACCTTCATCACAGACCAAAGCCTCAAGCGGGCGCGCGTGCTCGCGGGGGGTGGGGTAGCAAAATCTGTTGTCTTCCAATTTTGATGAATTTGTACCTACAAAACAATTAACACCTTCATCACAGACCAAAGCCTCACCCGCCCATCTGGGCGCGCGTGCGCGCGGGGGTTGGGGGGGGGGAATCGACCTCTGAGAAGGAAGAAGAACAAGAGCTATTGGATTTGGTTAATCGATCTCCAATGCCTATGTCAGTGCGTATGAAAAGAGTGAGTGTTTAGGGCTCGCATGCGTAGCAAAAGATGATCAAAATTTAGTGGAGATGGAGTGGCCGGCTATAGGGTTAGGGTTTTGCCTTACACATGATGCGAGGTGTGTCATCCGTTGGATGAACGAGGAAAGAGTATTCTGAATATATTAATTAGGAGATAATATCTTAGAATGATGACGAAGCATCCATGATTGATTGTGATGAGAATTCCTTACTTGATAAAGTTGATCTCCAATTGGTACTGTATTAAAGATAAGAGTAATTAATCTTACCTTTAATGCTTTTGACTTTTCAACACCACGAGTAGAGGAGGCCTTAGCAGTCGTAGTGAACTGCTTGGACATTCAGGATGCTGAGTTGTCGTGGGAGTATTTGAGAGCCCTACCCATTTAATGAGGGTAATCTTGTTTTTCTAAAGAAAAAGTCCACGTGTTGTTTTATTGATTTTTGGAATTATTTTTTGTTCTACACAATTCTTCATGGTTTGAAGTGATTTTGGTTAAACATAATTGTAAGTGCTTTTAGTGATTATAAAGTGATTTTAATAATTTTAAAATCATTTTAAAAATGTGGAAACATTTTAAATTAGGTCGGTTTTACCCTATAAGTATGATATATTTTATTGTCGATTTGACATGTCCAGTGCCATTTTTCCTGTAGTGAGATTAATGTGGTGCACGAGGCTGACTATGTATATCGATTAGGTTTTAACTTGGGAGGTTCTTGACATAAGTGGCAAAGCATATAGGTGGGTAGCTAGTGAAAGACGACATAGATATATCCAACGATTTCAACAAAAAAAATTGATAGACGGTAGGTGTAGATTGTCGAATTTTGTAAATTTGATTGATGCTAGGACTCATGGATTGTGATAAAGTAAGAGCATCGAATTCAAAACCAATCAGATTTTGGACACACAATATTTCAGCGTGTAAGACAAAGTTCAATGAAAAATGTGATGCAAGATAACTGAACTGTTAGTTGATGATGGCAACTCCATGTCAAATGAAAAAAAATACTATAATTGATGGGGTAGCAGGAAGAAGAAAAACCATTTGAGGTTGGGAGATGGATTGTCTGCCCTTCCCTTCCCATACCCTTCTCATGCCCTCCTGTTTTATACGGTCACGGTTAAGTCACATCAACATTTTATATTAATTTTTTTATAAAAATAATAAGACAAAAAGCAAATGTTGACGTGGTTTAATCGTGACCGCATAAAATAGGAGGGTATAAGAAGGGTATGAGGAGGGGAGGGCAGACAATCCATCTCCTTGAGGTTGAGGCTGCATACTTGGATAGGGCAGTCGGAGGCCAAACTTTTTTAGATAACGATAATTATTATGAGATAAACCGAATATTCTACATATATTTTGTACCTCTTTCACCCATTATTTTGTTGTGGTTTCATATTAAATTGTCGTTTTTAAAGCATTTTATGATCATTTCTCTTTTTTGGTTTAACAATATTCCTTCAAGTATTATTCTCACGTCAATATTTTGTATCATTTTAGGATCCTTAGCCGATTTATAAGGTCATCTCCAACTGACTCGGCCAAAGGGTCATATATATGGTTAAAAATAGCTCAAAATGACACGAAAACCGTCTCCAATCGAGGGCTAAGCTAAAGGGCTTGTGGGTCCCACCAGCCCAAAACCACCAAATCAGGGCAACCAACCAGCCTGATGAGCCCAACCCACTTTTTTTTTTTTTTTGGACAAATTTTTTTTCCTACATCATTTCTCACATACTTTTCACCATTCCATACTATTTTACCTCATTTTATTTCAATTCTTCACATTATATTCTCTTCCAATAATCTTTTCTTTAATTTTTTTAATAATTTTCAAATGGCCACCTCTTTCAATAATCTTCCAATATGTCCGAAAATCTTATTTTAATATGGTAGTTTAATTTAATTAACTATATTGATTCAATTAAAATAATAAATTATGTTTAGCATATGGCCCTTTGGCCCCCCTTCATTGGAGATGATTTTTTGTCAAAATGCTATGTTTGGCCTATGGCCCTTTGGCCCCCTTGGTTGGAGATGGTATAAAATATGGTATGACATTATTCATTAAAATATAATTTCTTGCAGAGCTATATGACTCAACATAGCCATTTGGCCCTCCTTCGGTTGGAGATGGCCTAAGAAATTAGTTTGATATCTATGTTAACTGCCTTCTATAATTTGTTTTATTCAACAATTATCTTCCATAAAATTAATTTAATGGTTAATATTCCATGCAAATTTTGGAGGCTTTCAATGCCAGCAAGAGAAGCTAGAGACAATCCAATGGTCAACCCATTTGGACCGAACAGTCCAAGGGAGAAATTTTTCTGGGTACCGGGAACACTAGCTAAGCTGGTGTTCCCCATGAATGAAGGCTTGACACGTGTTTGTTTTATTTTTCTTAAGTAAAAATATGCCGTCTAGATTTTTTTGGACTAAAATTCCTAATTTACCCTTAACCTAACGCAAGAGAAAATTCAGAAAATGCTTGACCCCCCCTTTCCCTCCCCCCCCCCCCCGCCATTAACACCGAGCTCCCATCACAGATCAACCATCCACCTTCATCGTCGGTCGGCGATTTCACCGACGACGTTATTTTACTATGCTCATCTTCCCTCTGTGCATCCCACTCTTACTTCGACATCAACCTAAGCGATGGTCGGTGGCAACTCAAGAGGTGGTGAGTTCACTGACTTGCCAACGTTCACTTTTGTCCTTTCCCAGCTTAAGAGAGGAGGAGAAAGAAAAAGCGGAAGAGAAAGAAAGGAAGAGAAGGTGAGAGAGAGAGAGAGAGAGAGAGAGAGAGAGAGAGTGTGTGTGTGTGTGTGTGGTGAGGAAAAAGGAAGGGAGGGTTGAGTTGGAGCGAGGAGTGCGGTGGCGGAGGTGGTGGCTTGTGGGGGAGAAATCTAGACTTTTTTTTTTTTTTCTTTAATCAAATAAATTCTTTTTTGAGAAATAAAATAATGAATGTTAGGTATAAGAAAGGAAGTTCATCATAAATGCATTGATTATATTTTCCCAAAACCGAAATGCATCTTAACTCGGGAGAGTTTTTAGCCATATGTGAGATGTTAATTAGTGGTGAACACATGTCAAGTTTTTATTTGTGGGGAATACCAGCTCAGCTAGTGTTCCCAAAACCTAGAAAAATTTCTCCAAACCTTGAGAAGGTGGCCTTTGATCCCATTTTGGTTATCGTGGGTGGCAATGAACTGTTGAAAGATAGGGTGGAGAGTTACTGGATAAAGTTAAAAGATTTGGGAAAGAAAATTGAGTATGTCGAATTTGAAGGACAGGAACATGGGTTTTTAACGAATGATCCATTCTCAGAAGTCTCAAATGAAGCTTTGCAAGTTATTAAAAGATTTATGACTGAAAACTGCAACTGATTAAGGAATCACCATGCATGTGGTATATTGTTGGATCAGTTTCCAGCTATAGTTCTTTAATTTATTCTGAAGTGTTTGAGCTTGTATGTTTATAGACAAGAATTTGAAGTTAGCATCTTGCTTTTTTTCTTCTGAATCTGATCAAGCTATTAGTATATATTAATGATGAAAAAGTTATATTTATCGTTGTTACTATAATATTGGAGAGTTTTATCAAACTATTATGTATGTGTATGCATGCACGTATGCATGTACATACATATGTATGTATGTATGTATGTATGTATCATGTTGTGGGAGTAAATTGAGGAAGAAAGGGTGTCATCATCATCTCACAAATTTTATCATTTTAAAAATAGAAAATTAGATTTTAATCCCTAAATAAGAAGTTTAGAAAAATGTTTATACAAGATTAAAAATTGATTTTAGTCCCTATACTCTATTAAATTCTATCATATGTATTCAATGTCTCTCTTTTTTATTTATAATTTTATGAAAATATTATAAATTTTAATTCTCATTATGGTGAGTATCTTATATAAGAAATTATTTTCGTAGAGATTTTTTGGTACACTTATGTTTTTGCATATTTTCTTATGTGTCACTAATTCATTACAATATATTTAGGTACAAACACTTTGGCACACTGGATTAGTATAATATGTTTAAGTACGGACATTTAGGTATACTAGTTTAGTATAATATTGCTTGGGCCCAAAATATTATTTTAGACCGAGCTTGGAGTTATTCTCGGCCCAGTAGCATTCATCTAGAATCTTGTTATAGACTGTCCAGTAAGGTCGGCCGAATCCTAATGCGAGGAAGATTGGTTTAGATAAGGGTGAGGTAGTCGAAATCTAGTGCAACAGGGAGCCGTAAGGCTAAGGATGCTAAGAATTAGGGGTTGAATTTGGTCTGTTAAAAGAGCTTGGTTCAAAGTCCTATCAGAGTTAGGATTGGCTGAGACCTAATTAGATTAGGTTGAGGAGTTCTAATCCAAGTATAATTCTAGCTCGGCCATAAGGGGGTTTGCCATTATAAATAGAGAAGGGAGTGCATCATTCAAAGCCCCTCCAATTCAACACACAAATTACCCTACGCAAAGCTTCTCAACAACCTTTGAGATTTTATCATTCTCCCATTTCTTCCGCCGACACATCTTCAGTTTGGATAAATAGCACTGTGAAGGCAACTGGCAACATCTTCAGTTTGGATAAACAACACTGGAGCCATAGAATCAGTCGATCAAGGAGCACTTTCAGTTTGGATAAACAACACTGCTTCGAGATCGATTGGTTATTTATCCAAGTTTCGGTCAATAAGGACTTTCGAGTTCTTGTTGGTAGAGGTCATCTCATCAGCCTTCTCAGTGAAGTGAAGTGTTATAGGTTACTAGGCTCGGCATGTTGAACGCTGAGTTGTTTTATGATTGGATATTCACAAGTACACTTTAAAGTTCGGCATTCCGACGGCCGAACCACATTTACCATCAAGACATACATCTCATTCGAGTATTTTTGTCCATATAGTCTGGTACCAGTTCGACATGCTTATACTCTTACGAATATAATCATCGTGATCGAACCCGGTGCTGACGATTTGTGAACTTCGCAAAGACTAGCAGCCTTGTCTTCAAGCTCTAGAACCCAAAGGCCGAGACGTGTTCCTTCCTTGACCACAATCGCAGGATCAAGAAGTCAATAATGCGCTCAATGCAACATCAACACCTTTTACTCCCCGGTTAAGCTCGGCCGTTGAGTTGGCACTCCCTGCACAGAACCGAATGATGTAGTTAACTTATTAGTTACTAAGCCTGCGCGCCACGTAGGCTTGGTAGTTTTTAGGGTCAACATTTTGATACGCTTAGTGGGACTCAGTGCTAAAGCTACGAAGTTCATGACCATTGAGACACGGTCAGCAAAAAAGAAAATAGTCAGGGAAAGTCGACGACTAATCTTCCAGTCCAAAATCCAGGACAAGATGGTTTACCACAGGCACATAATCCTTCTACTACCGTGACTCTGAAGCCACAAGTCCAACACGTCGAGAAAATGAAGTTAATCTCAGCAGTCAGACTCGTGATACAGAAATCCCCACTAAAACAACAAAAGGCGTTTTTGTTGAAGGATTAGTGGAGGATTGTGATGAGGACGGTGGTGAGGCTTCTGATTCACCAACTAGATCGTTTCTTCGACGACGACTTGAAGAACAATCCTGGCAGTTTGAATAAATGTTCAGCCGAGAGGTAAAAAGCATACTCGAATAGATGCGTAATAATAGCGTTATACACAATAGGTTGCTCGAAGTACTGGTTAACAAAGCCCACGAATGAGGACCCGTCGATCGTTCCAGGCAGGCTCCATTTAAAAACAACCATCTGCCAACGATATAGACCCAGACAGGTTTTGCTCGGCTCAAAATGATCGATTTGGAAAAAAGAGAAGGATCAAACAGTAAAGTGGACGTATTCGACCAAGGAGTAAAAGCGATATCTGTTGACATGGTCGAGGTCCAAAGAATGATTGATTCGACCTTGAAAAATGGGCCGAAGTTTCCAAATTCATTCACCCATATCTTGCCTTTGTAGAAAAGTTTGAGTACCCCAAAGGGTTCAAGATCCCAAACTTCAACCTTTTCACTGGAGAATCATCTTTATCATCGTTAGAACACGTGGCTCGATTCACTACTCAATGTAGAGACATTAACAGTGATTTCCATAAGCTAAGATTGTTTAATTTCTCATTAACTGGCTCAACATTCGTGTGGTATATCAACCTCCCACCCAATTCCATCCAAAGATGGGAGGAACTAGTCAAGAAGTTTTATGAACAATTCTATCGACCAAGGATGGACGTGTCAGTATCTTCTTTGGCCAGGATAGCTCAAGCCTTTGATGAGTCATCAATGGAATACCTTACGAGGTTTAAGTTGGCCAGAAACTGGTGCCGAGTACTTTTCCCTAAAGTCAAGTTTGTTAGGCTCGCTCTAAACGGCCTGGATGTAGAGTACAAAAAGAAATTCTTGGGGGTAAATTTCCAGGATATGTATGAACTAGCCCAGCATGTCGAGCAATATGATTATTTGCTTCGAAAGGAGAAGATCTCAAAGCCCTCATCCAGAAGAACGATCTACAAACACCCTACGGTCAGTTATGCATTGGCCGAAGGTGAAGAGTCCCAATATGCTAGTATAGACACGGCCAAGATAGTAATCGACAAACCATATATATGCAAAGTATTGGCTCATGCTAATCCCAAAAGTACCAAAACCCTCTCGACCTTTGAGGAAGTTGCCGACAAAAC
Organism: Malus fusca; assembly: GCA_035220775.1. Classification (NCBI taxonomy): domain Eukaryota; kingdom Viridiplantae; phylum Streptophyta; class Magnoliopsida; order Rosales; family Rosaceae; genus Malus; species Malus fusca. The sequence continues at coordinate 4,170,538 of CM069072.1, read as the reverse complement.
GTCAAAAGTCTATACTTTCGACATCACCAAGGTCGACGCTATCTTCAACCAGCTATTACTTGCGAAAATCGTCAAACTTCGACCAGGGCATAATATTCCCAAGGTCGAGGATTTGAAAGGAAAGACATATTGTAAGTACCATAACTCAAATAAGTATACGATGAACAACTGTGTCGTATTTCGTGACGTAATCCAAAGCTGGATCGATAATGGTAAACTCAAATTTCGAGAGAAATAAATGATCGTTGACGATGATCCTTTCCCCATGGTGACTGTAAGCATGGTGGATGCTCATCTACCTAGGGATAAAGGAAAATGGAAGGCCGAGTTCGTTCCAATGCAATTCGTCTCTAAGCAGAACTCTCGGCCACGATTGAAGATTGATTTATTTTCAAACGAGCCACCCAATGACTTTTAAGGTCTAGCTATTGTCGAGTCAATGTCGGACTCCAGCTCAGAGGAAACTGACGGGCCGATGGTTTTATCTAGTCGGTGCAAATAAAACGTCATCTTAACTGAGTCGAAGGAAAATGCATTTCGAACTTAAATACTGCAACAGACGCCCATATCTGTGGTAACATCCCAAAAGGTGCTCGGTGCAGGCCAACGCCAGAAATTTTCGACAGGCTTGGCCCCTAGGTACAAGATAACAAGCCACATTCGGCCATACGACGCCTTGACTTTAACGCATTGTTTTACAACGAGGATTATTATGCATGCAACACTGGCAATTCAAGCTCACTCACAAACTAGCGCACATTCAGACCACCTTAACCACGCGACCAGCGTTGGTATACTTACAATTCCCCTACCGGTGTATACACTCAGTTGTCTAAATCGTAGAAATGTCGGAGCCAAATAATGGATTGTATGGCTTGCCGACGAGCAGCCCAAGATACCCCGGCTATCAAATGGCAGCCAAAAGAAACGGCCAGCAATGAAGATGACCAACAACCTCCAACCATCATGGTTGAGTTGCTTCAAGGAAAGAAAGTGAGAAATCGTGACTTTGAAACAACGATTGAAGAATATGAAAAGTGAATCAAACTTCTTCTATGGCCGAAGGAGATGAAAGCTCACCTCGAGCACTTACAGAAGAAAGCCGAATGCAAACTTCCTCTACTACCTTCACAATAACCATTAATCAAAGTCTGACGAAATCTCCATCCACTGTTTCTTGGCGAAGCTTTAAAATACATGCAGGAGTTCCACAAGAAGCATTCGGCTAATGATTTATATGGCCTGCCAAAAGCATGCCAAGAGGCTCTTGATCTGGCATTAACTTGCCCCGAAGCTGAACAAATCATCCAAAATACCACGGATTCAGGGATGAAGGCTAGATTCCAGCATATACGCGAAGCTTGAGTTATCAGCTTTAAAGTAGATCCGTATACCGATATCGACATCGTCGATCTCCTTTTCTCTTTCGAGAATCTCGAATATTTGCGGTACCATTTCAAAGTTTTTTCAGCCGTTTCCTTCTTTGGCCTCATGAATGATGAGAAATAGCGCGTAGCACAATTAGATGCTTACCTTGACACAAGAGATGCCTGCATCGCGTATCAGGAATGAAGGCTTTACAAGACTAAGTCCCGACATCGAGCAACCCAAAGGTCCAAACTCATAATGAAACAACTCCGACAGACATGCCACATGACCACGTTGTCACTACAGCTGAAGATAGCCAAGCAAGCGATGTTCATGAGCAAGATACCTCTCCAGAAAATCCAGAGGTTAATGATCATGAACCGATGGGCACCTCAGTTTTGGACAACATGGAAATCAGCATGGTCCATGTCTTACCTACCGAGTTCCAACCAACCAAATCTTAGCCAAACTTCTTGGACGTCGACGTGGTTGTCGAGGAAGCCACGCAAGTTGATTTTGTGGCCACCGAAGAGATTGAGCAAGAAAGCAAAGAAAATAAACTTAAAGCAGCCATTGCCAAACTGTTTCCCCGATCTTCGTTCGTTAATCTTCATCATTGAAGCTGTTGTATGTTACAGCTCATGTAGAAGGATACCCGATTTCCAAAATTTTCGTCAACTGTGGAGCAACAGTCAACATCATGCCCGTTTCTATCATGAAGACATTACGTCGCTCCAACGATGAACTCATTCCATCAGGGATAAACATAAGCCATTTTGTCGGTGATAAATCCTAGACCAATGGAGTGCTTCCTTTAGAGGTCACAATCGTAATTCGAAATCACATAACTGCGTTCTTTATAGTGGATTCAAAGACCGAGTATAATGCATTGCTCGGTCGTGACTGGATCCACCAAACGAGCTGTATCCCTTCGTCATTATATCAAGTCCTCATCTTCTGGGATAGCAAATCGGTCGTGGTTCATATGGCTGACAATTAGCCGTTCGAAGCTAATATGATTCAAGCTTGCTATTACAATGATCACGTCGGCTACATCACCCTACAAGGTTTTAACGATGAAGGACGGCCGACTCGGATCTCAGTTCAGAAAGTCATCGAGGTTGGCGCCGAGACTGTTCACCAAGATTCGGTGAGACTGGGATTAGCTAATCTAATTGCTGATCCTAATGCTTGATACCAAATAGGATAGATGCCGAGCTGCGGTTTCATCTACCATGGAACGACTACTGACCCATTGGTATACTATTTATCAGCAGCCGAATTCTGGCATGAACTTAGTAGAGTTCATCGCCGAATGAGACAACAATCCAATACTGTCACTTGACAAATTCCAAGCTGCCCCAGCTTAGCTTTAAGATAGTTGGCCCTAAGTCAAGGACCCGTTAAAAGAATTAAATGTTGGAACGGCCGAAGACCCTCGGCCTTTATTTATTAGTGCTTTGTTACCCCAACCCATGAAAATCGAGCTTTGTAAATTACTTAAAGAATTTAAAGATTGTTTTGCTTGGAGTTACCATGAAATGCCTGGTTGAGATCGAACACTCGTTGAGCATGAATTACGCATCATTGCGTGTGACGACGAGTTTTATGGCGAACGAACGTTTCAGTGACCGTACGCCTCAAAAAGGTCAAAAAGCTCGTGGATTGAGTTGCACAATTCCATGTGACGGTAAATTTTGTAGCAAAATGACGTTTCAGTGTCCACACACCTCAAATGTCATTATTAAGGGACAATTGTACTGAGAATATGCCACGTGGCAAGGAATCTGACAAGACTGAGATCGTGCAATCGTGCCTAATAAATGCACCTAGGTGGTTAGATATTCGAGGCTTTTTAGTGTCCTTTAGGAATATGCTAAAGGTTTATTTAACTCCTTCAAGGTCGAGGCTCGACCAGGAGTTATCGGTCGAAGACCTCAAAAGTGATGGGGCAATGTTTGGGCCCAAAATATTATTTTAGGCCGAGTTAGAGTTATTCTCGGCCCAATAGCATTCATCTAGAATCTTGTTATGGTTTGTCCAGTAAGGTCGGCCGAATCTTACTACGAGGAGGATTGGTTTAGACAAAGGTGAGGTAGTCAAAACCTAGTGCAACAGGGAGTCGTAAAGCTAAGGATGCTGAGAATTAGGGGATGAATCTGGTTTGTTAAAAGAGCTTGGTTCAAAGTCCTATCGGAGTTAAGATTGGCCGAGACCTAATCAGATTAGGTTGAGGAGTTCTAATTCGAGTATGATTTTAGCTCGGTCGTGAGGGGGTTTGCCACTATAAATAGGGAATAGAGTGCATCATTCAAAACCCCTCCAATTCAACATACAAATTGCCCTGCGTAAAGCTTCTCAACAACCTTTGAGATTTTATCCTTCTCCTTTTTCTTCCACCGACACATCTTCAGTTTGGATAAACAGCACTATAAAGGCAACCGGCGAAATCTTCAGTTTGGATAAACAACATTGAAGCCGTAGAATCAGTTGATCAAGGAGCAACTTTAGTTTGGTTAAACAACACTGCTTCGAGACCGATTGGTTATTTATACAAGTCTCGGTCGACAAAGACTTTCGAGTTCTTGTTGGTAGAGGTCATCTTATTAGCCTTCTCGGGGAAGTGAGGTGTTACAGGTTAGTAGGCTCGGCACGTTGAACGCCGAGTTATTTTATGATTGGATATTCACAAGTACACTTTAGAGTTCAACATTTTGACGTCCAAACCACATTTACCATCAAGACATACATCTTCTTCGAGTATTTGTGTCCATATAGTATGGTACCAGTTCGACATGTTTATACTCTTATGAATATAATCACCGTGACCGAACCCGACGCTGACGCTTTGTGAACTTCTCAAAGACTAGCAGCCTTGTCTTCAGCCCGGTCGAGCTCGGCCGTCGAGTTGGCACGCCCCGCACATAACCGAATGACGTAGTTAGCTTATTAGTTACTCGGCCTACGAGCCACGTAGGCTTGGTAGTCTTTAGGGTCAACAAATAAATTTAGGTATCAACATTTCGGTACACTAGTTTAGTATCATATAGTTAGGTACGGAATTTTCGGTACACTTATATTTTTGCATATTTTTCTTATGTGCCACTAATTTACTACAATACAGACATTTCGGTACACTAAATTAGTAAAATATATTATGATACGGACATTTAGGTACACTAATGAGAGGAAGTTAAATAAAATTAATGAATTAAAATGTGTATAATAATAAATTTAAAATTTAATGTAATGACTTTAAATAAGATATTTATTAAATATTAAAACAAAAATATAATATAAATTTGAATTAAGTACACATTAAGGGACTAAATAAATATTCATTCTAACATCAGGTTTTTATTAAATTTTAATCTTCTTGAAGGATTAAAGTTCAAAAATCCCTTTTAAATATATAATTATTTTTTTTCCAGAAATTGACTATAGGAGGGAGCTTTATTCATGATTTCAAAAAGACACGACTTTGTATTACGATTTAATAATATTACTTTGTATTTTGTAAGTGTGAGCATTATGTTCGACTTTGTAAATTGCAAGTTAAATATCAAATTATTATGGCTAGACTTACACACCCCAACCTAAATCAGGGCGTGCTGGCCGTCACGTGGGAGTGACGTAACCATGTGCACAATGCGGAAGCAATAAAGATATAAAGGAAATACGAAGGAATAAAAACCAAATTACTAGCAGTACTAGCCAAGATAAGGTGTAAGTGCGAGATTAAATGTGAAATACACCACCAGAGCATAAATAGCCTAAGTGCAGTCAAGCAGAATAAGTACTAATTATACAACACCCACGGGTGATCCTACATTTATGATGTTCTGTCAAAACCACCGTCGATATCCCCGTGAGCCACCAAAGCACTTGTTGATGCACAAAACCGGAGGTCTTAGAACAACGTAAATCCGACCATGAATCTGCAAGAAATGTAAATAACACAAGATGTATCGTGGCTCACCCCAAGGTTTGGGCTACGTCCACACTGATATTGTATTTATCTGAGAGGTGACGGGAGTGAGGGAGAGAGCTTCTGAGAGTGAGAGAACTCTTCCCATGGCCTAAGAAAATGGCCTCTTCAATTGTGAGGGTGAGGAGTCCTTTTATAGAATAAGGGCTCCTCACTTATTACATATTTGCCCCTTCCTTTATTACATAATTACATTTAAGTCCCCCGAGTATTTGTACGAGATCTAAATACGGAGGCCCTAAGTATGGTATAAACATCACTACTACCTAAAACCTGGATGGGCACAAAACAGAAAGTGTGAGTGGGAAAAAACAAAGCTTTTCAAAATCATTTCATTTCTCAAAAGTTCTAACCCCTCACCGTAAAACCTGTATAATTTCCCAGAAAATAATAATAATAATAATAAGCTGTATCAGAAATCATACTCAAGATGAAAATCCATAGAAGTATACCATGCTAAAGTATTTCAATGCAATGCTATAAGTAATCAAGGTAAAATATAACAATGCCAAATATCGCATCAGCCAAATCCCTCTAACTCAATCTGCACGGCTGAATATATAGCTCATAACCAATCTCAATCATATCAACATCAAATCAAATCCTGCACACGAGTCGAAACCACCTAAAGTGGTTTGTACGACAGGACTAGGTGTAATATAAATAGGGGTGTGATATTCACACACCCCTTTTTACTTCTTATACACCCTTTTAATTTTCGGCCGTCGGATCGGATGAACTGAAGAAGATCAAGGTACGGAAATAAAAAAGAAGTGTGTGAGAAGTAAAAATGGGTGTGTGGATAGCACACCCTTATAAATATGATGCAGTGCTACGATCACGTGAAGGCTGTGTGAATAATCGCTGGTCACCTACAAGTCGGAACCACCTAAAGTGGTCTGTACGACAAGCATGTGCACCTAACTTGGATCCAAGGTGAGCATATGGTGCGGGAGGTGAACATCACGTGAAGGATTGTGCCCTAACTCTAGGCGGGAGCACTAACACCGGGGTGCAGGTTTATAAGCTCTCAATACATCACATCATACCACACATAACTGAAGTAACCTCATCTCTTTTATTTATGAACTTACCTGGCACTTACCTATGCGTCCGAATCACCAATCATAAATATATGCAACTACTAATGTATACTAAAATAGATAGATACTTCGCATGGCAATTCAAAAAATAATTTCATTCAAATTCATTTTCTGGGAAAAATCAAGTATATAGGTATATACGGAAAAACCAAAAGCCCACGTAGCCCCAAACCTCGATTGATGGCACTCGTCGTCAGGATAGGTCTCACATATATGCGAAATAACTGAATAAACGTTATTTAAAGCACATACACAAAACTAGGAAATAACTTCTCATACAATGCTCAAATAGGGTAATTGAATATACCACAATGACCTACTCAACCTCAGGAACATTCCCATATTTTTAGAAAAAATTTCTGACCACCCACGCGCCCTCACGCGCCGACCAAGGCACAACTAGATGTGCGGCTCACGCGCAGGCACGTACCTAGCACAGGGGACGGAATGCTTAATGTCGTTAGGGAATATTCCATTAAAAAGTAGCATATGCCGTTAAAGTTACTTGACGGCGTCAGAATATTCCGTCAACTTTGACGGAATATTCTCCTCCTTCTTCCTTGGATCACCGGAGATCGTCGCCGGCGCCGCTGCGATCGCTGGTTTCTAGAAAAATATACAAACCTTCATATCTTCTTCATTTTTGCACCAAAATCCATGAAATTTGTACCAAAATGAAGCTTACAACAAGAAGAACAAAACCTTACCAATTTCAAGCCCTAAAATCCATGGAATCTCGTCGGAGAAACCTCGATAATCCGGCCAAACTTGAAACTTGTCAAACTCAACTTCCCGACGTCCAATTCACTTCGTTTTTCTTCTCCGAGCTTCGTGAAGATGTCCTAAAGCTCACTAGTAGCTTAAAATCTTCTAAAAATCTCACATTCACGATTGCATGAACATTGCTCAAATAAGAGATTATGGTTTCTCGAGTTTTCAAGGGTTTCACGTCCAAATAATAGTATCAATGGGTTCCTGGGCTTGCAAGGAACTTGAAAATGGTCTCCATAACCTCAATCTGTGAAGAAATGGTTTGGTTGAGGTTCGTCCGTACGTATTGTACGGAAATTGAGAAAAATCGAGAGGGAAGAAAAAGAAAAGGAGTCAACGGGAGGGAGAGAGTGTGTGTGTGGTCCAAATTTTCTTACAACCAACCCAAAACAATTAGAACATTTAGTTCTAATTGGGTCCAAAAGGTTAGGAAGAAAATAAGTAAACTCAATTGTTTAATTTCTTAGCTTATTTACACAACCCACAACTCAACTCTCAAGGGTAGAATCGACATTCCACGCCATCAAGAAAAATATCTCGAGACGGGCTGTCACAACCTACCCCCTTAAGATAACTTCGTCCTCGAAATTCGAACAATAACTACAATCCATTAATAATCATAAAACAATCTTGGATACATCTCTTTCATACACTCCTCCGTCTCCCAGGTGGCTTTTTCCACCGAGTGATTTCTCCACAAAACCTTCACTAGGCGCACTATCTTATTTCTCAGAACCTTATCCTTCCAATCCAAAATAGTCACTGGCTCGTCATCATAAGTAAAATCTGAATTAATTTCCAGCGGTTAAGGAGGTATCACATGAGAAGGATCTGAGACATAATGACGAAGCATAGAGACATGAAAAACATCGTGCACTTTGGATAACTCTGGAGGCAACTCAAGCATGTAAGCAACCTCACCGACTCGCTCGGTGATCATATACAATCCAATGTACCTAGGACTCAGCTTGTCTTTCTTTCCAAACCGCACTACACCTTTCCATGGTGATAACTTCAAAAATACCCAATCACCTACATTATACACCCGGTCAGTGGCATGTCTGTCGGCTAGACTCTTCTGTCGATCCTGGGTTGCTTTTAGGTTAGACTTAATCACCTGAATATTCTGAGTAGTCTCTTCCACTATCTCAGGACCCATCAAAACTCTTTCGCCGACCTCTGACCAACATAGAGGGGTACGACAATATTTACCTTAAAGAGCTTCAAAATGTGACACACCAATACTTGAATGAAAGTTGTTGTTGTAGGCAAATTCCATCAAATCCAACCGCTTATACCAAGCGTCACCAAACTGCAACACTAAAGATCTTAGCATATTTTCCAATGTTTGAATAGTCATCTCCGATTGTCCATCTATTTGAGGATGATATGTTGTACTATAAAATAATCTCAAACCAAGAGCTTCCTGGAACACTATCGAGAACTTAGAAGTAAATCTAGGATCACGATCTGAGATAATACTAACTGGGACTTCATGGTACTTCACAATCTTCGATACGAATAATTCAGCTAATCGGCTTAAAGAATATTTCTCCCTCACAGGAATAAAATATGCTGACTTAGTAAGCTGATCAACTATCACCCAAATGCCATCATAACCATTCTGTGTACGAGGAAGCTTGTACACAAAATCCATAGTAATATTTTCCCATTTCCATTGTGGAACGGGAAGTGGCTGGATGACAAATGACACACCTACTTACATATTCAACAATTTCTCTTTTCATACCTGGCCAATAATAAAATGGTCGAATGGTATGATACATTTTTGTACCTCATGGATGCATAGCATAAGCTGAAATATGTGCTTCATCCAGAATTGCCTTCTTTAATTCCATATTATTCGGCACATACATTCTACTCTCCTGCATAAGCATGTCATCAGTTTCTCGAATTCTGAAGTCTTTCTTCTTCCCCCGATTCCTTGCTTGAATTATTTCCTGGGTCTCTTCATCATCCATCTGGGCTTCAAGTACACGATCAATTAAAATTGGCCTGACTTGAAAATTAGCACGTAAAGCTTCCTCTCAATCTTCCACTCCTAACTCCACTCCAGTGGACCGTAAATCCACAAGAAGAGGAACATGACAATCATAAATGGCATTAAGTCTAACTAGAGTCTTCATACTAAGTGCATATGCCACTGCATTTACACGACCATGGTGATACTCAATCATGCAATCATAATCACTAAGCGACTCAATCCACCTTCGCTGCCAAAGATTAAGATCCCTCTGAGTAAAAAGATACTGAAGACTCTTATTATCTGTGAAGATCTTACATTTCTCACCATAAAGATAGTGTCTCCAAATCTTCAAAGCAAAGATGATAGCTACTAACTCCAGATCACGAATAGGGTAATTCATCTCATGAGGCTTCAATTGTCGTGAAGCATAAGCAATTACCCTACTATGTTGCATGAACACACAACCCAGGCCATTCAAGGAAGCATCACTATAAATCTCAAAATTACCACTATCATCTGGGAGTGCTAGAACAGGTGCATGAGTGAGAAAATACTTCAATTGCTGAAAACTTTGCTCACAATTATCATCCCACTCAAACTTAACTTCTTTTCTAGTCAATTTCGTTAATGGCAAAGCAATAACTGAAAAATCCTTAACAAACCGTCTATAATAGCCTGCTAGGCCAAGAAAACTCTGTACCTCAGTGACGGTTTGAGGTTGCTCCCAATTTTTCACAGTTGCCACTTTCTGAGAATCCACTTGAATACCTTGAGCAGAAATGACATGTCCCAAAAATGCCACTTGATTCAACCAAAATTGACATTTGCTAAACTTAGTATACAACTGATGTCCCCTAAATTTCTTCAACACCAAAGTAAGATGTCGAACATGCTCTGCTTTAGACTTAAAGTATACCAAAATGTCATCAATAAAAAACAATGACAAACCTGTCTATAAATGGCTTTCATCAAATCCATGAAAGTTGCTGGTGCATTCGTTAATCCGAACGGTATCACTAGAAACTCATAATAACCATAACGAGTCCTAAAAGCAGTCTTAGGAACATCCTCACTGCTAATCTTCAATTGGTAATACCCAGACCTCACTGCTAATCTTCAATTGGTAATACTCGAAGCTGATCAAACAAATCATCTATACGCGGCAACGGATAACGGTTTTTAATTGTTACCCGATTTAATTGCCTATAATCAATACATAGCCTCAAAGTCTCGTCTTTTTTCCTCACAAACAAAACTAGAGCTCCCCAAGGTGAAGTATTAGGCTGAATAAAACATTTATCAACTAATTCCTACAACTAATCTTTCAATTCCCTCAATTCAGCATGAACCATTCTATACAGAGTCAAGGATATAGGATTCGTACCTGGAAGCAAATCAATAGGGAATATTCCATTAAAAAGTAGCATATGCCGTTAAAGTTACCTGACGGCGTCAGAATATTCCATCAACTTTGACGGAATATTTTCCTCCTTCCTTGGATCGCCGAAGATCGTCACCGACGCCGCTGCGATCGCCGATTTATAGAAAAATATACAAACCTTCATATCTTCTTCATTGTTGCACCAAAATCCATGAAATTTATACCAAAATGAACCTTACAACGAAAAGAACAAAACCTTACCAATTTCAAGCCCTAAAATCCACGGAATCTCGCCGGAGAAACCTCGATAATCCGGCCAAACTTGAAACTTGTCAAACTCAACTTCCCGACGTCCAATTCACTTCGTTTTTCTTCTCCGAGCTTCGTGAAGATGTCCTAAAGCTCACTAGTAGCTTAAAATCTTCTAAAAATCTCACATTCACAATTGCATGAATAATGCTCAAATCGGAGATTATGGTTTCTCAGGTTTTCGAGGGTTTCACGTCCAAATAATAGTATCAATGGGTTCCTGGGCTCGCAAGGAACTTGAAAATGGTCTCCATAACCTCGATCCGTGAAGAAATGGTTTGGTTGAGGTTCGTTCGTACGTATTGTATGGAAATGGAGAAAAACCGAGAGGGAAGAGAGAGAAAGGGAGTCAACGGGAGGGAGAGTGTGTGAGTGTGTGTGTGTGATCCAAATTTTCTTACAACCAACCCAAAACAATTAGAACCTTTAGTTCTAATTGGGTTCAAAAGGTTAGGAAGAAAATAAGTAAACTTAATTGTTTAATTTCTTAGCTTATTTACACAACCCACAACTCAACTCTCAAGGGTAGAATCGACATTCCATGCCATCAAGAAAAATATCTCGGGACGGGCTGTCACATAGACTGTTTTTTAACTTAGCTTAAATCCGTCATCCCTTATTGTAATATATTATTATATAAAAAATAAAAAGCCAAACAGGAGACATAAGGCCTGACCCCCAACTACAATCTTTATCTATAAATGCGTCTTGAATATTATTAGGAGGCATCTCAAACAATTAAAATAAACTAGCACAAGTTATAACAAACCGAACTAATCATTTCAAATAATTTATGAGTGATCAAATTGGTTTTGAAATAAAAGAAATGTATTCTTAAGTTATAATCCACAAGATGTTTACGTAAGTAAACCCAAACGTGATACGATTACGTGTATTAAGTTAGTTTTGAGTTATATTACATGATTAATTAAACATGGTAGATTAATCAAGTTGACAAATATTTGACACGGATGCAAGCTCGTTTGGTTCGAAAATGACCTCAATTGATGCCATATTTACTTTATTGTGGAATCTTTACAAACAAAAAGAAATTGAGTAAGACTTATGTTGATTTAACAATAATAAATGTCCCTATCCAGAACTTTTCGACCAAACTCAACCTCAAATCAAACTTTTCGTATGAGATTTTGGTATACTATCCAATATTGCTTTTATGCTAGATGATAAAATTGTTCATTGTCTGATTAGGAGAGTATCCTTTTGAAAAGATTTAGTGGTCCATTTTATATGTGTATTTATTAAATACAAATTGCGCCTTATCTAATTGACCTTATTTTAAAGATTAATGTCTCAGCACGCGATTTCCTTTTGGTTCACGCACTGCTCAGTGATTTGACAAGATTTTTAAAATACTTGTGTTACTCATGTTTATGTTTAAAGGCGCTTTCAGTTGCAGAGTTTTGTTAGAAATATTAAGAAATTTGTAATAAAATGTAACGTGTGGTGGTAAAAATTTGTCGTCTTTCAGTTTTGATAAATTTGTACTTACAAAACAATTAACACTTATCTACTCCAGGCAACTCACCCGTGGAAGATTCAGTGTTCTCGGAAGAGACAAACATAGGCTTATCTTCTTGTTGTCACCAATATTGTCAATCTTCCTTGCACAAGATTTTACATAAATTATAGTATGCTTTAGCGGAATTCTTTCTTCTGGTGTTGGATGTGTGGATTGTTGACTTCTGTTTGGTGCCATTTTGAAAACTCAAATCTCATTTTTCTTTGTAAAATGCTTGGCATCACAAAAGATAAACATGTTTGCATATCGAATGCTCTAATTACATACACACAGTATAATATCTTATTAAAAAGATCGGTCTTTTTCTTTGTCCCAGTTCCTTTGGGATTATGTTGAGATTTGAGGACCTACAAGAACAACGTCTGACGAACGGAATATGAGCTTTATCAAAAAACCAAAGAAAAATACAACTATACTGTTTGGACCAAAACTTGAACTTTGGGCCACGAAGGGAGACGGCCCAAAAGGGAGGCCACGAAGGGAAGATGGCCGAAGCCCAGCCGAAACCCAGAAAAGCAAAAAAGGGCTTTTCTGACTTGGTGCAGCTCATGAAGACCACTTGCTCACCTACCCTAAGGCCAAGTGGTATAGACTAACCAGCTATACAGCCCATAAAGTACTTTATAATGGCAGAACAAGTAAAATAGTTGATGAGTCACTGCCTCTCAAGTTGCATTCGGGCAAGGCTGCTGCTACAAGAGGCCAAGCTGAGTTGTCTATAAAAGAAGAAATAGAAATCAGGAATAAAGACACTCAAACAAACAAACAAATGCAAGCACAAACTCTGCTCAAAGCCAGATTTGCCTTCAAAACGAAGCTGTAGTCAGCCCAAGCCTTCATCCCTCTCGGGATAAACCTTCATTCAAACCCTTGTAATAGCTCTGCTACCTTGTTCAAACTTGCTGTAGTATCGATTTCTCCTTATAAACTCATCTCCTTATCCCCCTTTCTAAGCCTTCAGACCCTTGATAAACCACAAAGATAGGACCCTGCAAGACGATCAGACTTGCCCGACAAGGTTAAACCTTGCCCGTCCTTCTTTGTTTCTTGTCTTTTCATTCATTAGCCTAGCAATATGTTGTGTACTTCCAGTTGTATTCAAGTTATTTCTAGTAAAATGACTATCAAAAGACTCTCTCAGCACTTGAATCCGATTTGAATATATCTTCATTGTTCAAACCAGATCTAAGTTCTAAGCCCTCGGGCATGTAATTATTTGATCATTTAAAAGTCCTTGGCCTCAAGGCATAAAAAAGAACCTTATGTGGACTTAACCCATCAACGACAGTCCTTGATAAACAAGAAGTCCGAAGTTACTTGGGGCGCAAGTAATCGACCTATTCCTTAGTTCTATTTATATTATATTATGATTATCCTAGAACGCTTAAGCACGGAATGAGTTCTGATAGGAAGCCGCAAGGCCTACATCTAAGGCCCCATAAAGGCACCTATTTGGGTTCATTCCGTTCTGCGGACTAGAACGTTTGAGTATAAGAACGAATTCTGATGGGAAGCCTCAAGGCCTACACCTAAGGCCCCACAAAGGCACCCATTTGGGTTCGTTTTATCTCTCGGACTCGGGTAATCAGAAGTATAATAGTTATAAAACTCCTGCCATCAATAGGACAAATACTATATGTTCGAGTACTGGTTTAGTTATTGATCGGAAGCCTCAAGGCCTATACCTAAGGCCCCACGAAGGCACCTGTCATAACTAACACGGTATCTCGGGTATATAGATAATTAAAACTCGACATCCATTTTACATCTGCCATGCTGAAGATGGCAGTGGCACGCCTGAGCACTTAAAAGTTAATCTTGATTGTGAGCCTCAAGGCCTACACCTAAGGCCCCACAAAGGCACCTTTCAAAGTTAACTATGTCCTTCTCCTTCAGCCTTGCCCGACGAGCCTTGCCCGACAAAGCCCGACAGTGAAGCAGAAGCCCGACAGCAGCCCTCAACCGGCGCCAACCATCCCGGGGAGATGTGTGCTCGTCGGCCAGGAGACATCCCCGACGGAGATTCCTGACGCGAACATAGTTTTGGCACGCCCGGTGGGATCCATTTGATCAGGAGATATATGTCAAAAATGCCAGAAGATTTGCAAACCACGTTGCTGCAGATGTTGCAAAGATTGGAGAAAGCTTCCACAGGCTCCAGAAAAGAAACAGGCTTGGTTCCTCCCGAGGGAAAGAAACTTAAAACCCGCTAGCCAGAAGAGGTGGTGGTGTACAAACCTGCAGTTCCCTTCTCAGAAGCCCCTATAAACATGATCAGTATGGCATGGGCTGAAAAGGGAAAAGAAAAAATCACAAGGGAAGTGGAGGAAGGAAGACTGGCTAAAAAACCTACAGGAGGGGGAATCAAGTCGCCCGAATATCCAAAAGCAGCCATAATTAAGGGGATGGTTATGTGTAGTAAGTGCCAATGCGAGTGTGAGCTCGAAATTCCCCCAGCTGGAATCCTCATTGATCATGAACTGATCAGGAGGAAAGAAGAAGATGAAATGAGAGAAGCCCACGAAAAGATCAAGCAGGCAACAAGAAAAGACACTTCCCGAAGCGTTTTTCAACGATTAGGAGGTGATTCCCAACCCGAAGCTTTATCATAAGTATTTCGAAACCATGAAGCTTCTGAAGAGGCAGAAGATATGGAGGCCAAAACACGGAAGGACACAGATCATCCTCAATATGGCCATATGGGGAGGGAAATCAAGAGGATCGATGGGATAACAAATCCTGTCAGAAAAGGAAATCCTGCCCACCTCGGGCGAAAATGGTACGTAGTTGGAAAGAATGGACAGCCTACCAAACAAATGGGAGCCTCCATGGTCAGGAGAGTCCAAATGCAGCACAAAGCCTACATGAATTCCTTGAAGACCCCCGCAACATCTGAAGCCTCCAAAAATCTAAAGTTGGAAAAGACATCATCTGGGGGAAGTAGTCAGCTCTGCTGGAGAAATAAGAAAGAGGTGGAAAAGGCCAATAGCAAGACAGAAGGTGAGGGGAATCACGTGCCGCAGAACCAACACCCTGGGAAGTATAGGATCTTGAGGCGGGCTCAAGAAGATCTAATCATGGTACCAACTCCCGGATGGAAGCCAGAGCCTATTTGTTTTGGAACTGTTTCATCTGAAAGGAAACCACCTTCTCTGCCATTGGTGGATCCTTTTGGTGAAGTTCCAAAGCAAACGCTGTATACGGGCATGAATCAACAGGAGGGGGCACCAGAACCACTACTTCCAGCCGATGCGATGGCCTGGTTGGATGAATTCATGGACCAGATTGGGAGCAAGAAAGAAGAACTGCCCGAGCCTAGCAACTTTCATATCAACATGGCATATGTGCTATCCGCCATGTTTGGTGCCATACCTGATCAGCCCGCCACTATGGAAGGTGATTACTTGACAACTGAGCCAATGATGGCACATATTAATGTGGAGGTGGTCGAATAGGGAGAATCGAGCAAGACTGAATCCTCTGAAACACCCAAAAATAGTCCTGTAAGGATCTATACTGACAAGATGGTGTTTAGCCGCCCAAACACTTTGCTGGCCAATCACCTTAAGCCCATATACGTTACAGCTCATTTGAAGGGGGTGCCCTTCAAAAGAATTTTGATTGATGGGGGTGCAGCTGTTAATGTGTTACCGGCCAAACAGATGAAGAAAATGGGGAGAAGCACAGAGGATCTTATTCCCACAGACCTCACAGTTTCAAGTTTCTCGGGCATTATCACCAAGACGCATGGAATATTGCCTTTAGAAGTGGATTTGGGATCTAAACATATCATGTTGGCATTCTTTGTGGTGGACTGTACCTCCACATATGGAGCCTTACTCGGAAGGGATTGGATCCATCAAAGTCTTGCCGTACCTTCCACTTTTCATCAACAAGTGGTTGTTTATCATGAGGCAGGCGCAGAAGAACCAGACTTTTGGGAGATGGTAGAGGCCGAATCACGGCCATTTCTTCCCACAGCCAATGTGGCAGAGGCAAGTTTCTACAACCCCAGCGTAGGAATCTTGAAATGTTCAGGAGCAGACAAGAACGGCCGCCCTACCAAGGTGACGGCCCAAAAGCTTTTGGAACAAGGAATACTCCTTACTGAAGATGAGTGGGATAGGCCTTGTATCATCCCAAACCCCCTACACCATCAATGACTGAACAAAAAAGGAAGGATCAGGTAATGGCAGTCAGGTCCCTGATTAAAAGACTGTTAGTGTATGGGAATGGAAGAAGGCAAGAAAGGGAGTTCTTGGTCAAAGAAGAGCAGGAATGGCAGGTAGGAGCTTCAACTAGCCAGAATGAAAGCAATGAGGAATCTTGCAGAGAAAAATTGGAGAGGGCCATTCAAATGGCCGAATGCATATATGACCTAGATGGGCCAGACGACTTGCCCGAGAATTCGGAGCTAGTCGAATTTTTGTGTGCAGAACCGGATAAGCTACCACCAGAAGTCCAGGATCCTTTGGATGTTATTGATCTAGGGACAGAGGAAGATCCAAGAACAATACAAATCAGTGGTTTATTAGAGGTTGATGATCGGGCAAGGATTATCTGTCTTTTGCAAGAATTCAAAGACTGTTTTGCTTGGCATTATACTGAGATGCCAGGTTTAGATTCAACCTTGGCCCATCAAGGAGGGATATAAACTTGTTAAGCAAGCACCACGAAGGATGTCAAAGGAGATAGAAGGAAAGGTCAAAGAAGAGATTGAAAGGCTAGTAAAAGCTGGCTTTATCAGACCAGCCAAATATGTAAAGTGGTTAGCCAATATTGTACCCATTTTAAAAGCTATAACAAAAGCAGTACGATGTTGTGTTGATTACAGAAATATCAATGGCGCTACACCAAAGGATGAGTATCCCATGCCCATGGCCGATCTATCCATAGATGCAGTAGCAAAACATAAAGTCTTACCTTTTATGGATGGAAATGCTGGGTATAATCAGATAAAGATGGCTCCAGAAGATATACATAAAACAGCTTTTAGGTGTCCCCGTCATGTGGGGGCATATGAATATCTGGTCATGCCATTCGGGCTCAAGAATGCTGGTGCAACTTATCAAAGGGCAATGAATGCCATCTTTCACGATCTGATTGGCCAGAGTATGGAAGTATACATCAATGACATCGTGGTGAAATCTAAAACGGAATAGCAGCATCTAGTAGACCTCAGGCAAGCATTGACAAGGATGAGGATCCACAAATTGAAGATGAATCCAAAGAAGTGTGCATTTGGAGTGAGAGCGGGCAACTTCTTGGGATTCCTTGTGCATCAGAGAGGTGTAGAAGTGGACAAAAACAAATCTCGGGCAATAATGGAGTCGCCCCCACCCACCAACAAAGTGCAACTTCAGAGGCTGTTGGGCAAAATTAATTTCTTGAGGAGGTTCATTGCAAATTTAGCGGGCAAGATCCAGCCGCTGACTCATTTGCTAAGATTAAAAGATAAAGAAAATTTCAAGTGGGGACCACTACACTAAAACGCATTCGACAGCATCAAGGTCTATCTGACTTCTCCATCAGTGTTGATGCCACCTAAAAGGGGAAAACCCTTAAAACTATATATCTCTGCCTCAGAAAAATCAATTGGGAGTTTGCTAGCTCAGAATAATGAAGGCGGGAAAGAGCAGGCTGTGCACTACCTCAATAGAATTCTGACCAAGGTAGAGACAAGGTATTCCCCAGTGGAGAGATTGTGCTTGGCTCTGTATTTTACTGCAAATAAGCTGAGGCATTACATGTTGCCGTGTCATGTGCACATCATCGCCAAGACAGATGTGATAAAATACATGTTGTCAAAACCAATGCTAGCAGGAAGGATTAGAAAGTGGATTCTGGCATTGTCAGAGTTTAGTTTTCAGTATGTACCCCAAAAGGCAGTCAAAGGCCAAGCAATTGCTGATTTCTTGGCGGAGCATCAAGAATCTCAAGATAAGGTAATCAATATTCCAGGAAGCCTGGAAGTTACCAGCATCTGGATACCGCCAAGAGAAGATATCTCGGGCAAAGAGGAATGGGTCCAGCAAGAGGTAAGAAGAGTGAATGGCCTCTGGATCACTCCTTGGAAGCTATATTTTGATGGTTCTTATACTCAGAGGGCTTTAGGAGCTGGGATTGTGATTATCAACCCTCAAGGGGTTTATCATTATTACTCATTTCTCCTGGATTACCAAGGAAACACCAATAATCGGGCAGAATATGAAGCTTTGATAATTGGTTTGGAAATGTTAATGGATATGGGGGCAATAGAGGTAGAGGTATTCGGTGATTCAGAGTTGGTAATAAACCAGCTAAATGGGGAGTTCAAATGTAGACATATCACCATGGCGGGATATTATTTGGCAGCCACGCAATTGCTGAGCTATTGGAATTCTAATATATCAGTTAATCATGTTCCCAGAAGATCCAACCTAGCAGCCAACGAAATGGCGCAACTAGCCTCAGGGGTGCCACTACTGGAAAGAAAATATGGGTTGGATGTCGAGATTCAAAGAAGAAATCTTCCTTCCATCCTAGAAAGAGGATTCAATCTGGATGTATTGGTCAAAGAAACTGAGATAGAAGATTGGAGGTCGCCCATCATCCATCATTTAAAAGATCATTATTCACCCACAAGCAAGAAGAATAGGCAGCAAGCAACTAAATATGTCTTATGGGTGAAAGACCTGTTAAGAAAAACTCCAGATGGTTTACTATTGAAGTGCTTAGGCCAAGAAGAATCCATGAGAGTAATGGCCGAAGTACATGAAGGAGTGTGCGGAGCACATCAGGCTGGAACAAAGATGAGGTGGTTGCTCAGGAGGTATGGTTATTTCTGGCCCGACATGGAAAAAGATTGCAAGTCATATGCCCGAGGCTGTGAAGAATGTCAAAGGCACGGACCTCTCCAACACGTGCCCTCGGTACCCTTAAATCCAGTGGTTAAGCCTTGGCCCTTCAGAGGATGGGCGATGGACTTCATCGGGCAGATTTATCCAGCTTCTAGCAAGGGGCATACTTTCATAATTGTAGCAACGAATTACTTCACTAAGTGGGTGGAAGCCTCAGAGGTAAAATCCATTATTTCAGCCACAGTCAAGAATTTTATCGAGACCAAGATTCTGCATAGATATGGGGTGCCCGAAACTATAGTAACAGATCGTGGGCCATCTTTTATTTCAAAAGAAGTTGAGGAGTTTGCAAGCAAGTACAAAATAAAGATGATCCAATCCAGTCCGTACTACCCTCAATCAAATGGCCAGGCAGAGGCCAGCAACAAGATCTTGGTCAACATTATCAAAAGAATGGTAATAGATAGTCCAGAGAAGTGGCATGAAAAGCTGGGGAATACTTTGTGGGCATATAGAACTTCCAAGAGGGCAGGAACAGGGACAACTCCTTACGCATTAACTTTCGGGCAAGATGCAGTGTTCCCCATGGAGATCAATGTGAGTTCTGTCAGGATTCAAAATCAATTTGGGTTACACAGTGAAGAGTACATCGAAGCCATGTGTCAAGGAATGGAAGACTTAGATGTAGCCCGAATTGAAGCCTTGAA
The DNA here is from genome assembly GCA_035220775.1 of Malus fusca. Classification (NCBI taxonomy): domain Eukaryota; kingdom Viridiplantae; phylum Streptophyta; class Magnoliopsida; order Rosales; family Rosaceae; genus Malus; species Malus fusca. Next base: position 4,150,545 of record CM069072.1, on the reverse strand, counting down.
CCAGATTCAGGAAGGAAAGAAGGTTGTTGCCCGAGCTTATAATAAAAAGGTGAAGATGAAGTCTTTCAATGAGGGGGATTTAGTGTGGAAGACAGTCATCCCTCTAGGAGCTCAGCTTAAGGGCTTTGGAAAGTGGAGCCCGACATGGGAAGGTCCTTTCATTATCAGCCGAGTATTGGACAAAGGAGGATACTACTTGGCGGACCTTGAAGGAAATAGGCAGAAACATCCTATTAATGTCAAATTCTTGAAGAAATATTGTCCTACATTATGGGATGTTAGAGATTGTTATATTGAAGATGATGTAAGGTAAAGCAAGCTTCAGGATATCAATGCACAGTGTATGTTCATCAGCCATTCAAGAAGACAGAAAGACAAAAGTTGATAAAATAATGTTTATTTCATTTCGACAAATTGGTGAAATTTACAACAGATTCAATTTCCGACATATTACATTTGATTCCTTCTGGATACAGTGTTATTTTCAGCTGGTTTTCCGATGTCTTCATGGATGGAATCCGATCAGGTGATCGGGTTGTGCGGCCAACATGGGAATGGTAGAGGATCCTCGGACAGAGTCATCACCATATGTGATGGTGAAGCCTGATTTACCAGGACAGCAAGCAGGGAAGCAAGCCGTCAGAAGGAAACCGCCTGACCAAGGGTGTTGGAGATAGCGAGGTGATCGACCAAAGGTGTTGGAGATAGTGGTTATCTGATGAAAACCTTTTTTCTCAAGAAAAGGGAATTTTAGGAAACCCCACTTGAAATCTGAAGAACTCACTTTTACAGTTTTTCGGGAGAAAGCTCAGAAAGAAGAAACACTTAGGGAGGATGATTTGTTGAGAAAGGTGAAATTTATAAAGAGTACCAGAAAGTAGTTCAAGGGTCGGGGGAAGATCAAGAGACTCCGGAGGGTGAATCTCAACCAAGAGATACAAGTTCCAAGAGCAAAGGTGCAGGCGCATGCAGCTATTCAATTAATATTGGCGCCTCGAATTCCAGGCTAAATATCAATTGAAGGGGGCACTGTTTGGACCAAAACTTGAACTTTGGGCCACGAAGGGAGACGGCCCAAAAGGGAGGCCACGAAGGGAAGATGGCCGAAGCCCAGCCGAAACCCAGAAAAGCAGAAAAGGGCTTTTCTGACTTGGTGCAGCTCATGAAGACCACTTGCTCACCTACCCTAAGGCCAAGTGGTATAGACTAACCAGCTATACAGCCCATAAAGTACTTTATAATGGCAGAACAAGTAAAATAGCTGATGAGTCACTGCCTCTAAAGTTGCATTCGGGCAAGGCTGCTGCTACAAGAGGCCAAGCTGAGTTGTCTATAAAAGAAGAAAGAGAAATCAGGAATAAAGACACTCAAACAAACAAACAAATGCAAGCACAAACTCTGCTCAAAGCCAGATTTGCCTTCAAAACGAAGCTGTAGTCAGCCCAAGCCTTCATCCCTCTCGGGATAAACCTTCATTCAAACCCTTGTAATAGCTCTGCTACCTTGTTCAAACTTGATGTAGTATCGATTTCTCCTTATAAACTCATCTCCTTCTCCCTCTTTATAAGCCTTCAGACCCTTGATAAACCACAAAGATAGGACCTTGCAAGACGATCAGACTTGCCCGACAAGGTTAAACCTTGCCCGTCCTTCTTTGTTTCTTGTCTTTTCATTCATTAGCCTAGCAATATGTTGTGTACTTCCAATTGTATTCAAGTTATTTCTAGTAAAATGACTATCAAAAGACTCTCTCAGCACTTGAATCCGATTTGAATATATCTTCATTGTTCAAACCAGATCTAAGTTCTAAGCCCTCGGGCATGTAATTATTTGATCATTTAAAAGTCTTTGGCCTCAAGGCATAAAAAAGAACCTTATGTGGACTTAACCCATCCACGACAGTCCTTGATAAACAAGAAGTCCGAAGTTACTTGGGGCGCAAGTAATCGACCTATTCCTTAGTTTTATTTCTATTATATTATGATTATCCTAGAACGCTTGAGCACGGAATGAGTTCTGATAGGAAGCCTCAAGGCCTACATCTAAGGCCCCACAAAGGCACCTATTTGGGTTCATTTCGTTCTGTGGACTAGAACGTTTGAGTATAAGAACGAATTCTGATGGGAAGCCTCAAGGCCTACACCTAAGGCCCCACAAAGGCACCCATTTGGGTTCGTTTTATCTCTCGGACTTGGGTAATTAGAAGTATAATAGTTATAAAACTCCTGCCATCAATAGGACAAATACTATATGTTCGAGTACTGGTTTAGTTATTGATTGGAAGCCTCAAGGCCTACACCTAAGGCCCACGAAGGCACCTGTCATAACTAACACGGTCTCTCGGGTATATAGATAATTAAAACTCGACATCCATTTTACATCTGCCATGCTGAAGATGGCAGTGGCACGCCTGAGCACTTAAAAGTTAATCTTGATTGTGAGCCTCAAGGCCTACACCTAAGGCCCCACAAAGGCACCTTTCAAAGTTAACTATGTCCTTCTCCTTCAGCCTTGCCCGACGAGACTTGCCCGACGAGCCTTGCCCGACAAAGCCCGACAGTGAAGCAGAAGCCCGACAGCAGCCCTCAACCGGCGCCAACCATCCCGGGGAGCTGTGTGCTCGTCAGCCAGGAGACATCCCCGACGGAGATTCCTGACGCGAACATATACAAATTAAGAATACTAAATTTTTTTATGCTTGAAAATAAAACAACTATGTTGCGTTAGTTGATACTTGATAATAAACTTTGCTACATACTAAAATTCTTGATTATGTCGCCCAATATTTCTTTTGTAATGCACATCAATGTTTGAACATTTAACAAAAGCTGAGAAAATGAACCTTAAATTTGTAATTTGCAATTTGTAATGCCAAGATGTTTCGATTACAGAGATGTTTACATGAACCCTAAATATGTGTTGCACCATTTTCGTCCACTATAAACTCAGAAAATGAGTCGGCTGCGGTAGGGTTAAGCGATAAACCATCTCATCCAACCAAAAAAAGGGATTGCATCTCGTTGCCAAGTAACAAAACTCAATTCGAAGAATGTTCATAATCGAAGAGAAATATAATACATAATGGTAAAGTGGGTATGCTTTGGATACTCCCCTAATTTGGGCATAACTTACCTACAAACGTTTCATTTTCGATAATTTACGCAATCCAATACCTTGAACAGACTTGTAGAATCTAGACTTCGACATAAACTTGGTCAAGAGATCTGCAAGGTTGTCTTCGGAATCGGATTTACTTGACAGCGCACCCAAAGCAAAGTCGATGAACATGAACCATCAAATTTAACCCAGCAATAGATTTGTAAAGAGGCCTAAAAATAAGAAGAAACATGAAGCGCTTTTCATTTTTCTTTTATAATGATATCAGGAAAAGGAAAGAAATGAAGGGTGTGGGGGAATATGAAGAGCATGTACTCTTAACTCCGGAATCGGATGAGTTACTCAAGCCATTCTCGCTCTTCATTGGATGATCCACAAACATTCTCTTCCTTTCTGACTGATGTGAAGAAATACGACTTATCCTTGTTTCTCTCATTGATTGCAGGCAACCAGGCACCTACAACGTGGGATGAATTATTACAACCACAACTATATATAGGGAAACAAATTGTTATGCATAAAACCAAATTGAGCTGCAATTCACCCATGGCAGGTTCAATGGAGTTGTTGTCGGGAATATTGTCAATCCTCCTTGCAGATTTCATGAGAATTATATTCTGCTTCGGTGGACTGGTGTTGCATGTGGATTGTTCGCGGCTTCTGCTTGTGCCATTTCGAAAACATTTGTCCAAAAACATCAGTACAAGATGGACAAGGGGAAAAAAAACATTTGTCCAAAAACCATATCACAAATTTCCCAATATAAACCGTAATCAATATCAACTCTGCATCTATGAATCTTCAAACTTATCTTCACAGATCAAATACTAAAATAGGCACATGGTTATCGCATAAACTGTATAATTAACCCCCCCAAAATAGAAGGAAAGAACACACCCTTCGGATAACTCCCACTACCCCTGTTCTCTGCCAAATTTCAAACAATACTCACCCACAAAATAGATGACAACATCAAACATAAGAAAGGAAAAGAAACACACAAAAATTGTAGGTTCAAGTATTTCACAAAAGCATAACACAACAGACGAGTGTCAAATAGGGTCAAAATCAATCAAAAGGGGGAAACTGAAGGCAGGACATCATATACACAAATACAAAAGCAGGCACATGCCTATTTGTATATTTAGTGGAGGAGAACATACTGTATAATTAACCCCCAGAAACAGATAGAAAAACGTACCCTGAGAATTTTCATTCTCGAAAGAGGTTTTATCCCCATGTTCTTGCTCTTCATTTGATCCACAAACATTCTCTTCCCCACCGTAGGTAATGTGCAGAAATCCATCTTTGCCCTCATTTTGCTCGTCGATTTCATAAAACAAAGCGCCTGTAAAATTGCATAAATTATTACAACCTTAACTTTTGGAACATTTGGAACAACATACAATGCATAAAAGAAAAAATGAGCTGCCACTCACCAACGGGAGGTTTAGTGTTCTTGAAAGAGACAAATATTGGCCTTTTTTTGCTTATCTTGATGCTAACCCGAATGAATAAGATGAATTCTCCAAGAGTCATATTACCGGGGACATGGTATCTGCAGTCAAAACCAAGATAGGCAACGCTGCTATGTAAGAACCCCTTTCATTTGAGACAAGCTATGAACACAAATGAACTTTCAATTTACCTATGCAGCAATCGATACATTTTCCTTTCAGTATGAAAATTCTATGGACTGATATGGAATGAAAATTACATGGTAGGAAGTTATCGCTAATTTGGTAACCAATTCTTGCAAACACTCCATTTTTCTTTCACTTCTCTGGCTTCAAGATTGTTGAAGTGAACGTCATGTATTTACACCCCATTTTCAATTTTATTGAAGTGAAATTAGACTGAAGTTTGCCAAACTGTTTTAGAAACAAGATCATGACAAAAGCAAGCACACGTTACGTTTCATCTTAGTCAAGTGTCTTATTTAGGCAAGCACACAAGTGGTTAACTAACCATTGGAAGCGATTAACAAACCAAAGGGAATGAAGAACTAGTGGTCTTGCTGTCTTGCGAAGTGGGGAACTAAGCCTAAACAAAACGTCATTTAAAGAAGCCACTTTTATTAGCAAGTCTAAACGAGACAAGTAGTAAACGATGCACAGAGAGAGATACAACAAACTAGAGATAAGGTAACACGAATGAAACAAGTCCAAATGTCCAACTGTATCAACAATTTTGTTAAAATAGTAGGTTTTAGCTGTAAACTGACCATTTCACTGGGTAAAAGGACAATAACTGCCAGGAAACTAATTTCCAATGTCAAAACCAGAAGAACCTTCAACGCTTTGTCCTGTTAAAATCAAATTAATAAGAGATTCTTTGACTAATGACTATGTAGAAAAAATGATAACGGTACCAATTACCAAGTATACCACATAGACAGCTGCAAACAATCCATCACCGACGCCGACTCTACGGAAAGCGCTCAGAGTAGACACTTGAGGGTGTTTGGCAAGAGCTACATTCTCCACCGGCACCGGAAGAGTTCCAATGCCACCAATCTCGTACACATCCTGAAGTGGTAGACGGAGGGGCTTGTCTGAGGGACCCTTGGGCTCGATGATCAAGTCAGGGGGAGAATTCCATGGTCGCCGCAGTTTTCTCCTTCTCCTCCTCCTCCTCCAGAGACCCTCTCGACTTTGTGCTTCCTCTTTCTTTCGTTCTGCGTCGCCTCCCCCTTTTTAAAAACCTAGACCTCTCAACCCTCCCCCTCCGCCTCCTCCTCCTCCTACAAATAAATTAGGGAAGGCGGATTACGTCGCAAACCCATATGACAAATAGCAGCTAATCAAACTTCAAACAGATGATTAGAGGGTTCAAACACATTTTAAAGTTTATCTACTGAAATTACTATTACACCCTTAATTCCATCTCACTCGGTATCCTCATTAGGAATGGTCTTTATGGTCATTTACCTCGCCGTAAACCACGAAACGACGACGTAGGCTGCTCCGCGTTTTGGGAAATGGAACGAGAGAAGAAGATCGATCTTGTTCGGTTGTTCCACGACCACGAGCGTTGCCTTCCTCAGCAAGCAAACAACAGTTATCTCCCCTTTTTGGTTGAGATTTTGTTTTCTCATACCCATTTTTTGGACTAAAGTGCTTTCGAGAGGCTTTTGGTTCATATTTTACTTTCTCAATCCGATTTTTCGGACTAAAGTGTTTTCGAAAGGCCTACAACGGAGGCGAGCAAGAGAAGAATCCACATCCAACACCATACCAATTGTGCTTTGGTGGTAGAATGAATCTGCAACGGAAATTCTATTGATTTTGAGGACTCACCTCCTCAATACCGCCGAGGTCGGGACAAGGTCAGTTAGTTGCCGATTCCCTTGTGCTAGAGTCGGAAGGTATTTTACCCCTACTGAACCCTAAAACTTGTCGATCGAGTTTGTGCGTATCATCTTTTTTCTTCAATAATTCGTTCTCGAATTCAATCAACATCTGTCACCGATACGATGTCGTCATTAAGGAGCTTCATATTCGGATTGATTCCATCGTCAATTTCTTAAACCTTGATAACTTCGACCTAGGTTTTTGCAAAAAAGAGTTTTTGCCGTTCGATGAAGGCCGGAGAAGTGGATGTCTCTCCAACGGAACCCTAATTTCCAACAATCCCATTTCAGCTAGGTTCTCCTTCCCATAGATTCACACTGAAAAAGCTTCAAACTTTACACAATCACATAAAAAAATGAGAGCTTATTTCTTCAAAACCAGATAAAATATCAGCGGTTATCGAGAGAGATGTGAAGAAAAAATCCTTTAAGATTTTCGTCAGAGAGGATGAGCCCCTTTTTTCCCTGCGGAAGCTGCTGGCGTGTGGACTATATCGGCATCGGAGGTGGGATGCGACAAAAGTTGGCATCGAGTTGCGATGCTCAGAGTCTCGAGATTGACGGAGGTGAGGGTCTCGACAGAAGTTAGCGTCGACTGGGGTAGGCGAAGGAAGTGGTCAACGGATAAGAAGGGCGGGCCTTTTTTTGCCTTTTTAAATTAATTTTTTGTAATTATAATTTTTTTTATTTGTCACGTCGTAAAATTAACATGTTAGATAACGAATATATGGAATCAAAATAAAAGATAATCAATGTATGAGATTTAAATATTTTATAAATATTGTATCCAAACTTTTAAAAGAGTAAGATTAAAATTCAACAAGAAATATGTGATGTGAAAATTACGTCACTTTATTAAGAAAATACACGAGACATGTCATATCGAAATTGGGGAGCCATTTTGCCTAATTAATTAATTGCCTTAACTTACCTTTTTTTTTTTTTTTTTTTTTTTTTGGGAAGAAAGGTAATATTATTACCAACAACACAAGTACAAAGGAAAGGTCCAATTACAAGAAAAGCACAACATAAGATAATCCTGCAAGAACCGCCGTCGTTGAAGCATCTCTGAGATCTCGTCGGAAACCTGATCTCCAAACAAACTCCATAGATCCAGCCGACCAACTTCACATAAGTGATGGAAAACATGACTCCAACATCCTCCACAAAGCACCAAACAACACAGAACCACAACCACAACCACAAACCAAAGGAAGCTAGTGAGAGATGATCCCCTAGCAACAAAGCCACCGAAGAGAAACCCATGGGAGGTGGTGGTGTGAACACCCGAGCCGAAGCTCTACGCACTTCCCTGTAGAATCGCGTCAAAACGCATTGACAGGTTGTGGCAACAGATTCGAAAATATATGGGGTCGAGGAAAGCCGGAGCCAAAATGGAAGAGCACGAAGAGGAAGAAAGAATACCATGGAGGTGGAAGATGAGAGAGGGACAAATCAGAGACGAATAACGGAAAAACGCAAGAAACTAACAACTGGAAAAGGAAAAGAAAGCACAGGTAGACGATAACCACCGACCCCGGCCTAAGCTAGGGTCGGCGGCAGAAAAGGGATGATTAATTGGGAAGCTACCTCACACACACAGGTGAAAAGAAACTCTCACAAAAAGGAGATAAGACCTCTCACGAAGGAAAGAATTATTAATTGCCTTATCTTTTGGCATCTAAATTGCGATACTATTTGGCACGTGGACGAGATTGACGTGTAAACAAATTCTAATTAGAAAAGTATTTGACCCGTGCCACCATAGAGGTCGGTCTATAAGAGCAATTCCATTCTAAAAAAATACGCTACTACCTAGCCTATTTAATTCACTCAATGAATAATGATTGATCCCAATAAATAGTAATTGGTCAAATATATCTCTACCTCTGAAAAATGTGTTGGCACAAAGTCTAAAAAATAGGCTTGCACAAATACATCTCTACCCTTACAAAATACGCTGGTACTTAGCCTATTTAAAATATTATTAATTTTTTTATAAAATAATAAAAAAAATTAGTTTTATTTTCGGATATGATTTTTAACCAATCTTGTCACGCCACGTGTCATTATCCGAAAGTACTATTTTGTGGATAGCTTTCTGATAAGATTTTTAACCAATCTCGACGTGCCACATGTTACTATCTGTTTACAATAATTTAGCCAAGATTTCGATAAGATTTTCAACCAATCTTGTCACGCCACGTGTCATTATCCAAACGTACTATTTTGTGAATAGATTTCCGATAAGATTTTCAACCAATCCCGCATGTTCTCTTTACAATAATTTAGCCAAAATTTCAATAAGATTTCCAACCAATCACGTAGTACCACGTGACATTGTCCATAACCTCATCCTTTTTTTTTGTTCATATAAACCTTATATCCATCCTCATTCATATATCAAACTCAATTTTTCTTTTTTTAAGCTCAGAATCCTTCTTTATCGTTTTTAAATCTTGATTTTACAATGTCTTTTTCAAAGAGATTATAGACGCACCAGAAAAAATTGTTGGCACAATTGAAAGAATTGTTCAATCTGAAGGAATGTAGAGATGAGGCTTTGGCAATGAAGGGGGTGAGGATGATGATTATGACCTTCATTCTTCAATAATTCGCTCTCCGAATGCAATCAAAGAGGGCCAAAACCTAAATTGGGGTTCCAATTTGGGTAAATTGATTGAATTGGCCCTCCTTGTTTTCCCAGCTTTCGGTCAATCAATCCTTACCCTAAATTTTTATGTTTGATGTTGTCAGTTAATTTCTGGTTTGAAAATTCGGCATGCGGTTTTGATTTTTGTTGTTTGAAAACTGGCAGTGAACAGTCGAATTGGGAGTTTCTCCATGGCCAACAGCTCCCCCAGTAACGAATTTCCCCAGGGTTTGTATTTATCTCCTTCTCTCTCTCCTTGGGTGCGCTAATTATATACTTTATGCAGTTCCCAATTTGCCTATGTTAGTATTTGGTCTGTGAAGATTAGGTCGAAATTTCATAGATTATGGTTTGTTTTGGAAAAAAATTATTTGTTTTCTAATATGTTTTGTTTCAAATCTGTCACGTTTTCAAAGTGGCGCAAGCAGAAGAGAACAATGCCCCTCGGAAACAAGTGATCATTTCACTCGATGAGATAGTTGTGATGGAATCTCCAAGGAGGGTTGACGTTCCCGTCAATATAGCGAAGAAGTTTGTTCTTCAGCTTTAAAATCTTGGTTTGTAAACTTTGTATTGCTACAAACCAGTTCATTTATGCTTTTGATATGTTTTCAGAAATTCGTCAGCAACAAGGAAGAGGAAAAGACAAGTGTGTCGTAAGATCACAAAACCCATTACCGTTTTAGACCCTTGGAATAACGGGCTGGTAAGAACTTCACCGACTCATATATGTTTATGTCCTATGCATTCTGTGGATACATGTACTCTGTACTAATTTGAGCTTCCGTGCATTTGTTCGTGGACAAGGTTGTGAGGACTGACCTTAATACTAAGGATGGGATGTGGTTAGTTGTCAATTCCCTTGTGCTTTACTTATCTTGATTTTTATTTGCTACGGTGGAATCCGATTGTTATTTGTCTGTTTTATGCTTATAATAGAGGTGCAGAAAATTTCTCGAGCTCTCCCAAAACCAGCCCCATCATATAGATGCCTGGCATTTGAGGAAGACCTGCGCAATTTTAATACCTGTAAGAATTTAACTGCATTCAGATATGTTTACTTTGTATGCATTCAGTGGATGGATGTACTCTGTTCTAATTTGAGCCTGCATGTAGGTGGCTGTCGAGAAGGACGCTAGGAGTGATATTCCTGAAATTGACAGGAAGAAATGAGTTTTGAATTCCCTTGTGCTCTAGTTATCTTGACTTGTATTGCTGCAAGAGTATAGGACTGTTTCCGTTCCCTTTATGCTTTTGACATATTTCATGATATGGGTCAGGGAAAAAATAGGAAATGAAAAGCTAGAATTTTGTTGAAATTATTCCCAATACCTGTTATGTTATTATTGTGAGAGTTGTGCAGTTTTAAATGTACATGCAAAGACTATACGCACACAGATACGAAGTACTGTTATGAATTGATCGCTAAGAGTTTAACGAGCGGTTAGGAATACTCTTGATTAACAATGTTTGCAAGAACTGGTTACCAAATTAGGGATAGCTTCCTACCATGAATATAGTCCATAGAATTTTCATACTGAAAGGAAAATGTATCGATTGCTGCATAGGTAAATTGAAAGTTCATTTGTGTTCGTAGCTTGTCTCAAATGAAAGGGGTTTTTACATAGCAGCATTGCCTATCTTGGTTTTGACTGCAGATACCATGTCCCCGGTAAAATGACTCTTGGAGAATTCATCTTATTCATTCGGGTTAGCATCAGGATAAGCAAAAAAAAAGCCAATATTTGTCTCTTTCAAGAACACTAAACCTCCCGTTGGTGAGTGGCAGCTCATTTTTTCTTTTATGCATCGTATGTTGTTCCAAAAGTTCCAAAAGTTAAGATTGTAATCAATTATGCAATGTTACAGGTGCCTTGTTTTATGAAATTGATGAGCAAAATAAGGGCGAAGATGGATTTCTGCACATTACCTACGGTGGGGAAGAGAATGTTTGTGGATCAAATGAAGAGCAAGAACGTGGGGATAAAATCTCTTTCGAGAATGAATATTCTCAAGGTACGTTTTTCTATCTGTTTTTGGGGGTTAATTATACAGTTTTCTCTTCTCCACTAACATCTCATATACAGTTACTTCATCTATCTAATCTAGATATCTGATATGCATCTATAAATTGCAGATGATTGTGTGGAGGAAGACAAACTTGTTGCCAATATGCTTTTAACTATATTGATTAAGTAGTTCGGAGAAGACATGCATTACAATTTAGGTCAGGCCATTTGGTTTGTTAGACTCCTAGAATTGGACTTGGAGGAAAGTCAGAAAAACAAAAGTTAGCATCAGCACTCACTACTCAGCACCTCACTTGGCATCTCACTCAGCACTAGGAAACATATCACGAGCCGTGTATATGCACCCATACTCACGAGTCCAGGGCAGCTCAGCTCTAACATCCGAAACACCTCACTCCAACTCTGCAACAGAACTCGCCATAAAGGCCGATCCAATATGCAACCAGGTGCTATCTTCTCTGATTTCAATCGCATTTAGCTCTTCCAATCTCATCAAGCTTAAGAGTTTAAAATATATTCACAACAAACCAACTACACAAATCAAACAAACATAACACAAGATAAATACTTACATCATACTGATCACCAACGTACACCGCTCTCAGCATGTCCACAAACCACTCCAATTGCAATCCCATGGCCTCGTCTATCTCGTAATAGGTACCACCGTGGTCAAAGAAGATGAATGTGTGGCCATCTGGCCTACCATACCGTGCGAGTCCCAACCTCGGCAGAACGTGCTGGACCAACTCCTGAACGCTCATGTGCTCTTCCAAGTGGTCAATGCTCCTCATAAAGTGCTTGTGTCCATGTCAATTGAAACAGCAAAACCTTAATGTCTTGTACAATAATTTTATTATCAATTATTGTCTTTTTAATAATTTAGGGCAAAAATTTATGCACATTTCTTTTCACCACATTTTGGCCAACAATTCTTGATTTTTTTTTCATTAATCGGATGATTAAAGGAAAAATATGTCTAAATAAAAAATATAATTTAAAAAATCATTTTTCTTTATTCTTTATTGTAATGCATGTCTTCCTCCACACAATCACCTGCAATTTCTAGATGCATATCGGATATCTAGATTAGATAGATGAAGAATAAACTGTATGAGATCTGGTTACAAGCATATACTACATTTGTAAGTCATGGGACCAAGTTAGTAGTGGGTATTAAAACTTAAAAGGATATATATTAGCAGAGGAGGGAGCCAAAACAAGTAGTAGTGATAAGTTGATAGGTACATACATGGGTACCGGTACTGCCCTCCTGGAATCCGGAGCGGCGGATGTGGACTTCGTTTTCCCATCAGGACCATTCTCTGGAATGGTCATGGTGGGATTCAAAGGGATCCTGGGAATAAAGAACCAGAAACCTCATCAGATCATTACCCCCCTCCCTGATGGGTCCTTCCCCAACCCGTCGCCTTAAACCCAATCTCACGGATCCCCACCCTCTTTTCCTCTCCTCTGATGCAAACCCATACCCCCACCACTGATAACCTGTTAATTTTTTTTCCCACGGTGGCGCCATTTATTTTTGGCTTCTAAATCCGACGATAATAGATGAGAGAGAGATATGAGCGGCGATCTTTGTACAAGCTTCTGAAATATAGAATTCAACGTAGCTCAAATATGGTACAAAATCGAAAAAATAGAACTTTCCGGCCAAAACAAAAAATATGGTACAAAGCCCAGCTCACTCCTCTCACCTTTCTCGCATCTCCTTGTTCGAAATCAGAGGTTTGAGGTCAACTCAAAACTCAGCTCACTCTTCTCACCTTTTTTTTAGACTTCCCTCAATTCAAAAGTTGAGCTCAACACAGAAACGTAGAGCTCACAGAGGTCTCTCCACATCCCTCCTTTCCAAATGAGAAAAAGTAATGCAATGAGATGATGATTTTTAGTATTTATATGTGGCTATTTTAGTAATTTTGATTTTGTGCATGGTGTGCATAGTGTGCATGGCTTGTGCGTGGCCGATTTATCCTATTTCTGTCCCAAGATTAAGAAAATGTCCTCTTTCTAGTTATTTCCCTAAATTCTTTGTGTGAGATGTATTTAATAATGTGTGAGAGCGAATAAAACAACTCTTTACTAGTTTCAAAAGCTATTTTATCTTCTCGTTCTCCAACGATAATAAGATATGAACAATGTAGACTCATCTTGGTCTCGAGTGGATTTTCCATTCAATCAATGTTTTAACTTTTAACGGTCTTACGCAAGTAACCAGAGTATCTCCACTGCAAAGACTCAAATTCTAGAACCTATATTTTCATATTTGTGTATCAATTTATGTATTTTGGTTTTCTTCTCCAATGCAAAGGCTCAAAATCTTAAGACTTATTTTGAGTTTTAAGATTTGAGTCTTTGAATTGATGGAGAAAACATCAGACTGAAAACTCAAATTGAATTTTAACAGTTTGGGCATGTGCATTGGAGATAATTGAACTCAAATCTCTCTCTTTTTTTTTTCTTTTTTTTTTCTAATTAATTAGTATGGGTTCCACCTTTTGGACTCAATACAATTACCTAGAAGGGCTTAAAAACTTTTTTATTTTGTAGAAAGACTTGGGGACTCTTTTGTCACCTTATAGTTTATTATCAATTTACGTGTCAATATTATAAACATTATATAAAAAACATAAGTTGTCAAAGGGTCTATAAGAATAGAATGATAATGGCATCATTGGTCCATTTGTGCAGCTCAATCTGAGAAACTTTGAGTGTATGACCAGACTTATGAGGTATTCATATTTCGATGCGAATTAGTGAGTATTGTGCATCTCATAATCAAGTTATTAGTACCAATGAGTGAGTGTTGTACATGTTTTTTTTTTTTTTTTTTTGAGTGCATGTATTTTGTCAAAATATTTTTCAACAAAAGACTGGAAAACATATTTGCATGATTTCACAATGTATTAGTAAAACTAAAGTGCGTTATCCTAATTTAATCATCACAACCACACGAACTGTTGTTCATGGTAAGTAAGCATACCCTTATCATTATCACGTAATTGTTGTTCATCAATTATCTACGAGTAGTTGGGCCCCGATACATTGACGAACCGCACCGGGAACTCTAATGGTAAGTCCTCTTCTTGTAATAATAGTATAGATGAGCTTATGAACGGAGGCTTCATATGCTCACTGGGAGCAGCTGCCCCTACTCAATTATTTTTGCACAAAAAATGCTCCAACTAAAACTATAAATTATTTATATATATTCAGAAATGAAGTAGGAGTCCAAACACTCAACTCAAAATACCCTCTCACGTTTTATACTTTTTTTACCCACTCACTCTTCCGAGACATAATTTTTCCATTAGCCAATTAATGGTTTACAATTTTACTATTCTAAGCACTAGTTACTCAAAATGATGTTGCTGGACAATAAGTAAACGAATTATATCAAATCTTGATTTAATTTCATCACTCGATGTTGCCTCCACTGAAAAAATGTTTTTGGCTCTGTCTATGGATGAGCTTGTAATGACGTTAAATTAATAAAATTTCAGTTAAAAATCTTTGATAAAAAAGAATATGATAGAAGAGAAAGGCATAGGCCTACATCTTTTTTTCCGATATAGTTGGTCCATTAATATATGAACTACGACTTTGCAAGAGTTCTTTTTAATCTAAAGACAATCATTTTGGTTGGATCTCTTTCAGTTTTACCAACTTTTTCTTTATATGACCTCTAATTAGTTGAGGATAATGACGGTGGTGGCCAAAAAGTTTCCAATAATTTCTCTCCTTTCTCAATCAATCATAAAATGTTTGATCCAAAATTAAAAAAACCAACCAACCATAAACGGGTAATGTTAGATAGACTAAATTTTTAAGAGTAATGTTTAAGAGACTAATTTTGTAAACTAAATTTTGTAAAAACCAAATTTTATAAACCAAATAATGTGTTACCAATAGAAATAAGAACATTAACCAACTCTTAAGCAATAATTCAATCGTCAACAACCACATCATTGAATTTAAAAAATTTGGTTTGAAAATTTGGTCTCCCTAGTATTACCCACTAAAAATATCGATCGAGTGTAACTTTAGGAATTGGGTATATCATTAAAATGTGGGTTCCACTAGCATATTAAGTTTGTTTCCGGAAAGAAGTTATGGAAAACTTTAGTCGACATGAAATTGGAAGGACTAAAATGATGAGTTAGTCGAACTTTAGGAAACTATTCGTGATCAAAACTCTTTTTGAAATTGGGGTGGTTTATACACGAATTAATAAAAATACTTGGATGTCTTGATCATGTTGTTTAGGATGTAAAGTTAGCACTTATGGTTTAACTTCATTTGTTTTAAATAACTTCATACATTCTAAATTGAGTATTTTATAATTTGTACAATCACAACGTTCGTTGTCAAAATTAAAGCGAAAATGTCAAAATCGCTACCATTTTAATTTTTTAAATATCTCAAAATGAGACTAGATATTCAAATTTTTTTTATTTCTCGTGTCACTCTAAAATATTTTAGTATACATATAAATAAATCTGCCTTCGGTATTTATTTGTCTATAGACGTCACTAAATCTATATTGTGACTATTTAATTGTTTTTCTGTAATCTGTATGTAAAGCTGTTTTTCTTCGTCTTGATTTACGGAATTTAATTGTTTGTTTGTAGATGGATGCAAGGTACGAAAGAATTGAAAAGGAATTCTCATCCTACATGAAGAAAATCGCCTTTGTTCCTATCTCTGGGTTTGAGATTGATAGGTCCACCAGCATTGACTGCTACATTGTACTTCTTCAGACAAGCCCCTCCGTCTCCCACTTCAGGATGTGTACGAGATTGGTGGCATTGGAACTCTTCCGGTGCCGGTGGAGAATGTAGCTTCTGCCAAACACCCTCAAGTGTCTACTCTGAGTGGTTTCCGTATTGTCGGTGTCGGTGATGGATTGTTTGCAGCTGTCTATGTGGTATACTTGGTAGTTGGTACCCTTATCCTTTTTTTTACGTAGTCATTAGTCAAAGAATCTCTTATTAACATTTCGTTGCTGATTTTAACAGGACTAAGCGTTGATGGTTCCTCTGGTTTTGACATTGGAAACTAGTTTCCTGGCACTGTCCTCTTCCCCAGTGAATTTGTCGGTTTACAGCTAAAACCTACTATTTTAACAAAATTGTTGATACAGTTGGACATTTGGACTTGTTTCATTCATGTTACCTTATCAGTTGGTTGTATCTCTCTCTGTGCATCGTTTGCTACATGTCTCTTTTAGACTCGCTAATAAAAATGGCTTTAAACGACGTTTTGTTTAGGCTTAGTTCCCCACTTCACAAGACAGCAAGACCACTAGTTCTTCATTCCATTCGGTTTGTTAATCTCTTCCAATGGTTAGTTAACCACTTGTGTGCATGCCTAAATAAGACACTTGACTAAGATGAAATGTAACGTATGCTCGCTTTTTGTCATGATCTAGTTTGCAAACTTCAGTATAATTTCACTTCAATAAAATTGAAAATGGGGGGTAAATGCGTGACGTTCACTTCAACAATCTTGAAGCTAGAGAAGTGACAGAAAAATGGATTCTTAGCTTGTAATACATTGATTCATTGCTGATATCTCACTCAAATCGTCAAATTATGCTTATAAATACTTCGTACTCGCCGTACAGAAACAATATAGGTTTTTAAAGAATTGCTCAGGTGGTAAAGCAATAACTGAAATATATGGATAGTGCAAGATGAACAACTTTTCCGTATCATCTTTCTTCTTTGAGAGTTTATTTAGACACGCCACACCCATACTGTGCTAATGTTGTGGTTAATTGTGTTATCTCTTATTGGTTAGAATAGGCATGCTATTGGGAATTAGCTTACCTAAAGGTGTGCACTTGAACCAACAATTGACATGATACATTTAGACTCATGGGCCTCTGCTGCACTCACTCACCTATAGGTGTGGACTTGAACCAACAATTGACATGATACATTTAGCTTTTACTTTGTTCTGTTTTTATTTATTTATTTATTTATTTTGTTACGTTTTTATTTATTTTTGTCAAAAAGTACAAATTAATTATTATTATTATAATGAATAATTTTCTATGGTTTTTTAAACTGATATAAAACTTCTCAAGGACGATACAGACGTCGATGATGACGGTGAAGACGATGACGATATGAACGAGGACGATATGGATGACGATGATGGTTATAGGTGTGGAGATGATGACATGGAGGATGACGGGAATTGGGATATTGACGAGGGGGATGACGGGTCTGGTGACGAAGGGGATGATGGGTCTGGTGACGACGAAGATGACAGGTTTGGTGACAAGGGTGATGACGGGTCTGATGACGATGGAGATGATGAGTCTAATGACGATGGAGATGACGAGATTGATGATATGGCCAATGAGGATGGGCAGGGTGATAATGAGGACGACGAGGTGAGACAATTGTTCTCTAATTTCCAAGTGTCTATTGCATTTCTATTAACTTTGAAGTGAAATGATCAAGAAAAATAATTTTTTGAATTATATTTTTTATTTGGACATGTTTTTCCTTTAATCATCAGATTAATGAAAAAAATCAAGAATTGCTGGTTAAAATGTGGTGAGAAGAAATGTGCATAACTTTTTGCCCTGAATTATTAGAAAAACAATAGTTGATAATAAAATTATTGTACAGGGTTCTACTGTTTCGATTGACATTCGATGGACACGAGCACTTTATGGGGAGCATTGACTTGGAGGAGCATGGGAGCGTTCAGGAGTTGGTCCAGCACATTCTGATGAGTCTGATGACGATGGAGGTGACGAGATTATTGATGTGGCCGATGAGGATGGGCAGGGTGATAGTGAGGATGACAAGTTGAGATAATTGTTCTCTAATTCCCAAGTGTCTATTGCATTTCTATTAACTTTGAAGTGAAGTGATCAATATAAATGATTTTTTGATTTTTATTTTTTATTTGGACCTGTTTTTCCTTTAATCACCGGATGAATGAAAAAAAATCAAGAATTGTTGGCCACAATGTGGTGACAAGAAATGTGCATAAATTTTTGTCCTAAATTATTAGAAAAACAATAGTTGATAATAAAATTATTGTACACGACACTAAGGTTTTGCTATTTCGATTGACAGTCAATGGACACGAGTACTTTATGGGAAGTATTGACCACTTGGAGGAGCACGGGAGTGTTCAGGAGTTGGTCTGACAAGTCCGGTTACGACAAAGTTGACGGGTCTGGGGGGATGACGAGTTTGGTGACGATGAAGATGACGAGTCTGATGACGACGGAGATGCCAAGATTGATGACGTCGCCGATGAGGATAAGCAGGGCGATAGTGAAGACAACGAGGTGAGATACATGTTCTCTAATGTCCAAGTGTCTATTGCATTTCTATTAACTTTGAAGTGAAGTGATCAAGAAAAATGATTTTTTGAATTATATTTTTATTTGGACATGTTTTTCCTTTAATCATCGGATTAATGAAAAAAAATCAAGAAAATTGCTGGCCAAAATGTGTTGAAAAGAAATGTGCATAAATTTCCCCCATAATTATTAGAAAAACAATAGTTGATAATAAAATTATTGTACAGGACACTGAGGTTCTTCTATTTCGATTGACAATCGATGGACACGAGCACTTTATGGGGAGCATTGACCACTTGGAGGAACACATAAGTGTTTAAGAGTTGGTTTAGCACGTTCTGCCGAGGTTGGGATGACGTGTCGGGTGACGAGGGGGATGACGGGTTTGGTGACGACGGAGATGATGAGTCTGATGACAATGAAGATGAAGAGATTAATGATGTGGCCGATGAGGATGGGCATGGTGATAGTGAGGATGACGAGATGAGATAATTGTTCTCTAATTTTCAAATGTCTATTGCATTTCTATTAACTTTGAAGTTAAGTGATCAAGAAAAATGATTTTTTGAATTATATTTTTTATTTGGACATGTTTTTCCTTTAATAATCGGATTAATGAAAAAAAAATCAAGAATTGTTGGCTAAAATGTGGTGAAAAGAAATGTGCATAAATTTTTGCCCTAAATTATTAGAAAAACAATAGTTGATAATAAAATTATTATACAGGACACTGAGGTTCTGCTATTTCGATTGACATTCGATGGACACGAGCACTTTATAAGGAGCATTGACCACTTGGATGAGCACGAGAGCGTTCAGGAGTTGATCCAGCACGTTTTGCCGAGGTTGGGATGACAGGTCCGATGATGACGAAGATGATGGGTCTGGTGACGAGAGAGATGACAGGTCTGGTGACAATGGAGATGACGAGTTTGATGACGACGGAGATGACGACATTGATGATGTGGCCGATGAGGATGGGTAAGGTGATATTGAGGACGACGTGGTGAGATAATTGTTCTCTAATTTCCAAGTGTTTATTGCATTTCTATTAACTTTGAAGTGAAGTAATCAAGAAAAATGATTTTTTTTATTTATATTTTTTATTTGGACATGTTTTTCCTTTAATCATCAGATTAATGAAAAAATATCAAGAAATTTTCTGGCCAAAATGTGGTGAAAAGAAATGTGCATAAATTTATGCCCTAAATTATTAGAAAAACAATAGTTGATAATAAAATTATTGTACAGGACAATGAGGTTCTACTGTTTTGATTGACATTCGATGGAAACGAGCACTTTATGGGGAGCATTGACCACTTGGAGGAGCACGGGAACGTTCAAGAGTTGGTACAGGGCATTCTGCCAAGGCTAGGATGACGGGCCCGGTGACGACGGAGATGACGGGTCTTGTGACGAGGGGGATGACGGGTTTGGTGACGATGGAGATGACGAGTCTGATGACGACGGAGATGACGAGATTGATGATGTGGTCGATGAGGATGGGCAAGGTGATAGTGAAGACAACGAGGTGAGATAATTGTTCTCTAATTCCCAAGTGTCTATTGCATTTCTATTAACTTTGAAGTAAAGTGATCAAGAAAAATGATTTTTTGAATTATAATTTTTATTTGGACTTGTTTTTCCTTTAATCATCTGGATTAATGAAAAAAAAATCAAGAATTGCTGGCCAAAATGTGATGGAAGAAATGTTCATAAAGTTTTACCCTGAATTATTAGAAAAATAATAGTTGATAATAAAATTATTGTATAGGACATTGAGGTTCTGCTGTTTTGATTCACATTCAATTGACACAAGCACTTTATGGGGAGTATTGACCACTTTGAGGAGCACGGGAGCAGCGTCCAGGAGTTGGTTCAGCACATTCTGCCGAGGTTGGGATGGCAGGTCCGGTAATGACGGAGATGACGAGTCTAGTGCCAAGGTGGATGACGGGTCTGGTGACGACGAAGATGATGAATCTGATGACGATGGAGATGACGAGATTGATGATGTGGCCGATGAGGATGGGCAGAATGATAGTGAGGACAACGAGGTGAGATAATTGTTCTCTAATTTCCAAGTGTCTATTGCATTTCTATTAACTTTGAAGTGAAGTGATCAAGAAAAATAATTTTTTGAAGTGTATTTTTTTTTAGACATGTTTTTCCTTTAATCGTCGGATTAATGAAAAAAAATCAAGAATTGCTGGCCAAAATGTGGTGAAAATAAATGTGCATAAATTTTTGCCCTGAATTATTAGAAAAACAATAGTTGATAATAAAATTATGGAGAAATTAGGTTCACATCCTTGTTTTTGCTACTCCATTGATTAAAATCCTATTCATTTTCAATTTTTGATCAAGGTCCTTGGGTATTAATAACATCATTAATTATTTGACTAATAAAATATTTTTATTTTTAAATATATTCTTTTAGTGTTAAAAATGTTACAATTAGTATATTTATATTTATGGCTAAATTTTTTATCATATATTTTTATTTTTAGTTTGTACCTATTTTTAATTTGTACCAATTTTTTTTCATTTTTAATTTGTACCCATATATTAGTTTCTTTTTGTGCCCATATTTTTTAAAATTTTATTTGTGTTTGTGCCTATGTATATACCGTCACGTGACATTGTATATTTAATCAAGAGTAAATTGTAGCAATGGTCCCTCAACTAAAAATCCATTACCATTGGTCCCTCAACTTATCAAAATGTGTAGCTATAGTCATTTTCATCAATTTCATCAAAATTTTGTCAAAATAAGTTATGTTGGAATAACCATTTATATAATTAGGGTCCCTCAACTCATCAAAGTGTGTAATTATGGTCATTTTCGTCAACTACATCAAAAAATTTGTCAAAACGAGTTATGTTGGAAGACCATTGCTACAATTGGATTAAAGTTAAGGGACCATTTCTCCAGTTGAATTAAAGTTGAGGGACCAATGGTAATGAATTTTTAGTTGAAGGACCATAACTGCACGTTTTGATGAGTTGAGGGACCAATAGTAATGGATTTTTAGTTGAGGGATCATTTCTCCAATTGAGTTTAAGTTAAGGGACCATAGCTACAATTTACTCTTTAATTAATGATAGAAAAATTACATATGGTATATTTATGTTTTATGCCTAAACTTTGTATCATATATTTATATTTTTAGTTTGTATCATATATTTACATAGTTTTTATCCATTTATTCAATCAAAATGTTTGAAATTTTTTATTGTAACCGTTTCTAATAATATTATAATGAAGGATTTTAAATTTATAGGATTATAAATCTCATAAAATATAAAACAATTAATGTCAAAACTATAAAAATAAAAATATTAATTGTAATATAATGAGGTGTACAAAGTCAAGGGACTTTGATCAAACTTTGAATACCATTAAGGTTTTAGTCAAATAATGTTAAGGATTAAGGACTGCATCCAAAGTATCCCGAAAATTATTGTACATGACATTAAGGTTCTGCTGTTTCGATTGACATTCGATGGACACGAGCACTTTATGGGGAACATTGACCACTTGGAGGAGCACGGGAGCGTTCAGGAGTTGGTTCAGCACGTTCTGCCGAGGTTGGGACTCGCACGGTATGGTGGGCCAGATGGCCACACATTCTGCCGAGGTTGGGACTCGCGAGTTCTATTGTTGAGTTGGAGCGAGGTGTTTCGGATGTTAGAGCTGAGCTGCCTTGGACTCGTGAGTACAGGTGCATATACACGGCTCCTGTATGTTTCCTTTTGGGTGGACTGGAGAGGTATTGGCCGGAGCATCCTGGGGCTGGGAGTGGGTCCTAGAGTATGTAACCATGGCATATATATCTAGATTCCTTCGCTTGTTCCACCATTGATATATTTTAACTGAGTGAGATGCTGAGTAACGTGCTGAGTAGTGAGTGCTGATGCTGACTTTGTCTTTCTGACTTTCCTCCAAGTCCAATTCTAGGAGTCTAACCAACCAAATGGCCTGACCTAAATTGTAATGCATGTCTTCTCCGAACTACTTAATCAATATAGTTAAAATATATTGGCAACAAGCTTGTCTTCCTCCACACAATCACTGCAAATCTAGATTAGATTGATTAAGAAGAAACTGTATGAGATCTAGTTACAAGCATATATTACATTTGTAAGTCATGAGACCAAGTTAGTAGTGGGTATTAAAACTTAAAAGGATATATATTAACAGGGGAGGGAGCCAAAACAAGTAGTAGTGACAAGTTGATAGGTACATGCATGGGTACCGGCGCTGCCCTCTTGGACTCCGGAGCGGCGGATGTGGACTTTGTACAAGCTTCTGAAATATAGAATTCGACGTAGTTCACTCCTCTTAGAAAATATGGTACAAAATCGAAAAAATAGAACTTTCCGACCAAAACAAAAAATATGGTACAAAGCTCAGCTCACTCCTCTCACCTCTCTCACATCCCTTTGTTCGAAACCAGCGGTATGAGGTCAACCCAAAACCCAGCTCACTATTCTCACCTCTCTTTGAACTTCCCTCTCTTCAAAATATGAGCTCAACCCAGAAATGCCGAACTTACAGAGATCTCTCCACATCCTTCCCTTCCAAATGAGAAAAAGTAATGCAATGGGCTGATGATTTTTAGTATTTATATGTGGGTATTTTAGTAATTTCGATTTTGTGTATGATGTGCATGGCTTGTGCATGACCGATTTGTCCTTTTTTTGTCTCAAGATTAATAAAATGTCATATTTCTGGTTATTTCCCTAAATTCTTTGTGTGAAATGTATTTAATAATATGTGAGAGCGAATAAAACAACTCTTTACTAGTCTCAAAAACAATTTTATTTTCTCGTTCTCCAATAATAATAATAATAATATATGAAAAATATAAACTCATCTTGGTCTCGATAGGATTTTCCATTCAATCAATGTTTTAACTTTTAACGGTCTTACGCAAGCAACCAGAGTATCTCCACTGCAAAGACTCAAATTCTTGGACCTATATTTTCATATTTGTGTCTCAATTTATGTATTTTGGTTTTCTTCTCCAATGCAAAGGCTCAAAATCTTAAGACTCATTTTGAGTTTTAAGATTTGAGTCTTTGAATTGGTGGAGAAAACATCAAACTCAAAACTTAAATTGAATTTTAACAGTTTCGGCATGTGCATTGGAGATAATTGAACTCAAATCTCTTTTATTTTTCCTTATAAAATTTTTTTTCTACTTAGTATGGGTTTCACCTTTTGGATTCATAACAGTTGCCTAGAAGGGCTTAAAAACTTTTTAATTTTGTAGAAAGACTTGGGGACTCTTTTATCATCTCATAGTTTATCGTCAATTCACATGTCAATATTATAAACATTGTATAAAAAATATAAGTTGTCAGAGAGTCCATAAGAACATAATGATAATGGCATCATTGGTCCATTTGTGCAGCTCAGTCCAAGAAACTTTAAGTGTATGACTAGACTTATTAGGTATTCGTATTTCGATACGAATTAGTGAGTATTGTGCATCTCATAATCAAGTTATTAGTATTGCACATGATTTTTTTTTTTTTTTGAGTGCATGTATTAAAATATTTTTCAACAAAAGACTGGAAAACACATTTGCATGATTTCACAATGTATTAGTAAAAATAAAGTGCGTTATCCTAATTTAATCATCACAACCACACGAACTGTTGTTCTTGGTAAGTAAACATACCTTTATCATTATCACGTAATTGTTGTTCATCAATTATCTACAAGTAGTTGGCCCCCGATACATTGACGAACCACACCGGGAACTCTAATGGTAAGTCCTCTTACTTTAACAATAGTATAGATGAGCTCATGAACGGAGGCTTCATATGCTCACTGGGAGCAGCTACAAAACCTAAGAAACCTTAATGCGTAAATGCCAAAAATACCCTACTACAAAATCAAAACAAATCTCTAATTAATTTCCTAAATAAACCTAATAAATTCCAACACCCCCTGTCAAACTCATGGCGGTATACATCATGAAAATGCAAACAAGCAGATGCGGATGCAAGAATCCAAATGTCAGTGCTAGTGTTAGTGCCAATGCCAATGCCAATGCCAATGCCAATGCCAATGCCAATACCAATACCAATACCAATGCCGATGCCAATTTCCGATGCCAATTTCAATACGAAATTCCATCGGTGCAAGTGCAAGATTCCAATGTCAGTGCCAGTGCAATATTCCAATGCTAGTGCAAACTTGCCCAATGCCAATTGCGAACTCCTGAACAAACCTGAACAAGCAAGTAAAAAACCCAACTTTTGCAACGTTACTCGAGTAGTCACCAGTCAAAACACTTGAGCAATCGTCACGGAAGGCAACACCAAACCTCCCAATACAAGCGGCCTTAAAAAACAACCAAACCACTCAAAAACAAACGACTACTATTTTCCCAATCCAACCTCAAACTTCACAACCTGACGCCATCTTCATCGGGATGGATCTCGTGCAATCGCTCATCCTCCGCCCCAGGATCAACATACTTGATTGGAGGGTTTGGAGCCCAATTACCCAACTTTCTTCCATTGCTGCTGCACCTAATATACTACACAGAAGGTGTTGACTAAGAATTTGCAGAACGGGAAAATACCAACTAACAATCAATACCAACTAACAATCTAAAACGAACAACGAGCAAGACAAACAAATTGATACGAATCAAGGGCAGATTAAATCCCGAAGGATCAAACCTGCTCTGATACCAAGTTGAATATTAGAGTGCGCAACGAACAAGACTAACAAAATAAGAAATATTATTGATATCAAACGAGAATGCCGAAACGGCTACAAAACCATAAGATGCTACATTGTGACTAACTTGATTCCTCAAACTAAATTACAAGCTCTATTTATAGAGCAATAAACCTAAGAAACCCTAATGCGTAAATGCCAAAAATACCCTACTACAAAATCAAAACAAATCTCTAATTAATTTCCTAAATAAACCTAATAAATTCCAACAGAACTCTAATGGTAAGTCCTCTTCTTTTAACAATAGTATAGATGAGCTCATGAACGGAGGCTTCATATGCTCACTGGGAGCAGCTGCCCCCACTCAACTCTTTTTGCACAAAAAATGCTCCAACTAGAACTATAAATTACTTATATATATTCAAAAATGAAATATGAGTCCAAACACTCAACTCAAAATACCCTCTCACGTTTTATACTTTTCTTACCCACTCACTCTTCCGAGCAGGGTTGGTCCTGAGATTTTTGAGGCCCAGGGCAATACCAAAAAAAGTGCCCTAGTATAACTCCACGTCAGAAAAAAAGAAAAAGAAAAAAGAAACTCAATTGTTTTAGTGTTCATATTTGTTCATGCCGATGTAACTTTTCTTTGATAAAACGATAGCAGGATGTGAGGGATTATGCTAAGCAACAAGATGGGTTGGCCATAATTTGGTATCTAGCTTGTCATTTAAAAAACTTAAACCTAAGACCTCTCACTTATAAGTGAAGAAAAAATATATTTCACATCTAAACCATAACATTACACTTTAGTTTGTAATTAGATAAGGTCCACAAATATTTCACAAGCAAAAATCAATTAAAGTATGACAAGTGTTTTTGTATAAAACTTATAATTATCGGGATAATTTTCTAATTTACTGTCCCTTGGGTCCTCATAAGAATTATCATATTTTTCTCTCTCAATTTATATATATAATGTTATAAACAATGAATGAACCAAAAAAATTATTGAAAAACCAAATACCACATATATGTTATTAAAAATATAACTCATTTTTATTGGATAAGAAAGAAAAGTAACCCTAAACCCTAACATTATATTGAAACAGAACATCATTGCTAAAGAAAAAAGAAAATTAATGAAAATGGCTTGAAAACTTTGAGTTTTAACGATAAAAACAAAATAAATAGTAAAATGAATAGTATCAGGATTGACTTTTTAGTGAATAGTACCAGGAGCTTTTCGTTAAAATTCCCAAAAGAAAAAGGCCCTCATTTTGATCTGAACTTGGGTGGCTACTATTATTATTATTATTTGCCAAGGGGTGGTAATTAATTGAAAATGAATTTGTAAAAACCACTTTCGTAGAAATATAGCTACTTATTTAAACCAAAGATGAAATAAATGCATAAAAAATTATGCAGTTTTGAGTTTCGAACCCGTGTTCCTTTCCATTGCAAGAAAGCAGCGAAACACTACTGCAAATGATAACTTATGAGAAATATCCAATTTTATATTTTTATACGCTTACTGGACATAGCATTATAATAATAGAAATTAAATTTTTTTGTGCCCCCGATTTTTTGAGGCCCGATGCGGTCACCCTGGCTGCCCTAAGCTAGGGCCGGGCCTGCTTCCGAGACATATAATTTTTCCATTAGTCAATTAATGGTTTACAATTTTACTATTCTAAGCACTAGTTACTCAAAATGATGTTGGACAATAAGTAAACGAATTATATCAAATCTTGATTTAATTTCATCACTCGATGTTGCCTCCTCTGAAAAAATGTTTTTGGCTGTGTCTATGGATGAGCTTTGGCTGTGTCTATGGATGAGCTTTGACTGTGTCTATGGATGAGCTTTGGCTGTGTCTATGGATGAGCTTTGACTGTGTCTATGGATGAGCTTGTAATGACGTTAAATTAATAAAATTTCAGTTAAAAATCTTTCATAAAAAGAATATGATAGAAGAGAAAGGCATAGGCCTACATCTTTCTTTTTTTCCGATATGGTTGGTCCATTAATATATAAACTACGACTTTGCAAGAGTTCTTTTTAATCTAAAGACAATCATTTTGGTTGGATCTCTTTCAGTTTTACCAACCTTTTCTTTATATGACCTCTAATTAGTTGAGGATAATGACGGTGGTGGCCAAATAGTTTCCAATAATCTCTCTTTTCTCAATCAACCATAAAATGTTTGATCCAAAATAAAAAAAACCAACCAACCATAAACGGGTAATGTTAGATAGACTAAATTTTTAAGAGTAATGTTTAAGAGACTAATTTTGTAAACTAAATTTTGTAAAAACCAAATTTTATAAATCAAATAATGTGTTACCAATAGAAATAAGAACGTTAACCAACTCTTCAGCAATAATTCAATCGTCAACAACCACATTCATTGAGTTTACAAAATTTGGTTTGAAAATTTAGTTTCTCTAGCATTATCCACTAAAAATGTCGATCGAGTGTAACTTTAGGAATTGGGTATATCATTAAAATGTGGGTTCCACTAGCATATTAAGTTTGTTTCCGGAAAGATGTTATGGAAAACATTAGTCGACATGAAATTGAAGGACTAAAATGATGAGTTAGTCGAACTTTAAGAAACTATTCGTGATCAAAACTCTTTTTGAAATTGGGGTGGTTTATACACGAATTAAAAAAGATACTTTGATGTCTTGATCATGTTGATTAGGATGTAAACTTAGCACTTATGGTTTAACTTCATTTGTTTTAAATAACTTCATACATTCTAAATTGAGTATTTTATAATTTGTACAATCACAATGTTCGTTGTCAAAATTAAAGCGAAAAATGTCAAAATCGCTACCATTTTAATTTTTTAAATATCTCAAAATGAGACTAGATATTCAAATTTTTTTATTTCCCGTGTCACTCTAAAATATTTTAGCATACATATAACTAAATATGCCTTAAGTATTTATTTGTCTATAGACGTAACTAAATCTATATTGTGACTATTTATAAATACAAGAGCTTCAACATTTAGGTTTTAAAATCAAGACTCAACCAAATACGTACCATTAAACATACAAACATCTTAAATACGTATCGCTTGACACTTGTCATATCATGTAATATGAACTCCTTCACATTATTTAATAAGAACAACTTATTAGAATTTCTTCTAAATTAGTTAAAGTTAAGGTCCAAGTCAAACATCTCATAACCAAGTTATTAGTATCAATGATTGAGTATTATAAAAAATAAAGTGCATTATCCTAATTTAACCATCACAACCACACAAACAAAAAAATTTACCATGAATTGGATGAGGTAAAACTTATTGGAAATTCACGAAGGTAAACACCTCATCGAGAGTCATCAATGGTTTTTTTTTTTTTTTTACAACAGTAATTAGTTGTTAACCGCACTAATTATTAAGTTGTATACGTGTTTCGTTCGTGTTGACTCGGATTATGCAAATTATAGTAAATAAAAAAGTAAACTCCAAATTAGAGGTAATTAGTAAAAAGTAAGTATAAATTGTAAAGGTACAGGGTAATTAGTTGGAGAGGTTGGACAAAAGCTCCCTCCATCCCCCAAACATACAAACCAGGGTCCTCTCGCTCACAAATTCCAATTCAAACCGCCCATTCCCCACCCTCTCTCTCTCTCTCTCTCTCTCTCTCTCTCTCTCTCCAAACGACATCACGAAGTTCGAGACGAATAATAACAAAAGAGGGGGAAGTTTTTAATTAACAAAAATTTTAGGGTTTCCATAATTTTCTCTCTCTCGCTGTTCGATTTTCTTTCCCTCCAAACAGCCGTGGGAACGCGGGTGGGAGCGAATCATTTTTTCGCAGCTTGGCCTTTTTTCGTTTTTATTTTTCTTCTTTTTTTTGTCCTTCGTTCCTCTTCAGATCCTAAATTTTCTCGGGAAAAACTTTTTTCCGGGAAAGTTTGGCCTGCACCTCCTGCTCTCCGCGACTTTCTACGGTTTTTTGTTCTTCAAGCTCGTCCAAGGTAATTCTGCCTCTCCCTCTCCCTCCCTCTCTCTCGCTTTCTCTCTCTCTGCCACTCCTTTATTTCAATGGAATTTAATTTCTTTGGATTATTTTCCGGGAGAATTTGTTTCTTCAATTTCCTTAATCCTCCTATAGGTAATTTTCAATTTCTTCCCAGATTTTGGGGGAAATTGTAATTTTTATGCATGTTTGAGTGGTAGCTATTCATTTTGGTAACATTTTCTTTGTGAATTAAGGCAGAACATAATGTATTTTGGCATTTTTAGGTCTAATATTGTTGCAATTTTTGTTTTTTAGGAGTTTTATGTGTGAATTGTTGATCTGAGAGGGACGATAGCTCACAATCGGAGTGCAGGAAGGGAGGGAAAATTGTTGAAGGTCTTGGATTCATTCAGAGAGGATTTGGGAGCTCCAGGATAAGACTTTTTGATATTGTAGTTGGTTGATTTGTTGAATAGTCAAATTACCGTCGCTTGATCTTGAATTGCTTGAATTTTGAATGCACGTTGCTCTATGGATTCAGAAGCATTTCCATCCTCGAGGCCGATGGTGAAATGTTGTAATTGTGAATGTAGTTGTTCGCTGGTGAGTGTCTCATCAGGGGGGACTTGGCTTCGGTCGGTAAAGAGAAAGTATGGCGAGTTTGAGGATGGTAACCGTTTCTTTATACCTGGGCTTGAACTTTATTATAATGCGCGAGTCCAGATGGAGAACGAATGCATTGCACTTCGCGAGACGCTTAGTAGCCAGCAGAAAACCATACAAGATTTGTATACCGAGCTGGACGAGGAGAGGAATGCTTCATCATCCGCTGCCAATGAGGCTATGTCAATGATATTGAGGTTGCAGCGGGAGAAGGCTGAAATACAGATGGAGGCCCGGCAATTCAAGTGTTTCGTTGAGGAGAAGATGGCACATGAGCAGCAGGAGCTTTTGGCACTGGAAGATTTGCTGTATAAGAGAGAGCAGGCGATTCAGGCACTCACATGTGAAGTGCAGGCCTATAAGCATAGAATGATGAGTTATGGGCTCACGGAGTCTGAGGCAGAAGGTGACCAGGGTTCCTTTAGCCGTATCCAAAGCGTGGGTGACTTTGAAGCCCAATATGAACTCCCGACAACGCCCACATATGAATACCCACCTCTGAAATGTAAGATAAATGAGACCCAAGGTGTGTTGGAGTGTGATGATGATGCAGACATTGAGAAATATGCATTTGGTGAGACCCCTCATGGGAGAGACCATTTGAGAAATTTGGAAAGCAGGCTCTTTCAGATGGAGGGGAGTCCGAGCGGCAGTCCAATGGAAAGGGATTTTTCAGGTTCCAAGAATTTTTTTGAAAAGGTGGTGGTTGGCCATTCTCCTAGGCGATCAAGACATTCTGGGAGACTTTCAAGTGACTCGCCTATGCATACGGTTAAAGAAACTGGTCCAGATTTTACTGAATCTCCTCGATATAACAACAGCTTCAGGAAGGCAGACTATGTCTCACAGTCAGAGGACTATCCAAATGCTAGAAAGTTTGATAATGTATCAGAAGTTGGAGACGACATGAGTGACAGAGTTTATACCATTGACTCTGTTCATATTGGAGCACCTTACAATGGTTATACAGAAGCCAAATCTGGAGTTACTCCTAGGGGACTTAGTGGGCCTGATTTTGAGGATCCTGATGTCATGAAGCTCTATATGAGGCTTCAGGCACTTGAGGCTGACAGGGAGTCAATGAGGCAGGCAATGCTTTCGATGCGAACAGATAAAGCTCAACTGGTATTGCTTAAAGAAATAGCTCAACATTTGTGTAATGATATGTCACCGGAGAAACAAATGATTGTGAAGAAACCATCTATCGTTGGACGCTTTTCTTCCATGTCTGTTTTTAAGGTAAATTTGGATTCATCTATTGGCAGTTGAAATATAGTTTAAGCCAGGAAATGGTATCAAATTATGTTTAATTAACACTTGTTATCTATTTGATTGTTTTGTTCAGTGGATCAAGTCCTTTGTTTTCTGGAGAAGGAGAGCGTGCCGAAGCAAGTAAGTAGCTCATACTTCCTACCATCGGAATAGATAGAAATCGACAGTTTAACAATTTTATTGTATAACTGATGCAATTAATTTTGTATTTTTTTTTTGATAAAATGAAAACAATGTGTGTTTGAAAAGACGAAGGCAAACCCATCTAGCAACAATTACTGTTTACAGCGCTAAATTATAAACTATACAGAAGAATAATTTGAAAGAAAAACTGTAGTCCTAACTATGATCTACATAGCCTTGCAGTAATTCCACCCCCCCCCCGGCCAGGGTGAAAACAGTAGGTAGCATTAGATCTATATCCACAGCACTCCGGTACTTTTTTGCTTTGCGGATTGTTTATGGCCATTTTATCGTTTTCTAATATCTTTAAACATAATTTCAGGCATATGTTTGGGCTATCAGCCAATGTGGGTTTGCTTATGCTGTTAGACAAGGGTCCCCATGTAAGGCAGTGGAGATGTCTTACAAGCACACAAGTGTAAAACCAGTTATCCGTATCGAAAGCTACGCTCACATGTTGTGGACACACACCAAAGGGCATTCTAAATCACACTTGTACGAGTAGATTTCGCATTCTTTTCCGGGCTTGGTTGGTTGTTGCCGCTGAATTTGGGTTTATGAGCAGTGTTATTTTGATTCATTTCTTTCCTGGGGTTTTGAGTGGAATTTTCTGGCTGACCGACGAACCATGGCAACGTTTCAAGCATGCTCGCTCTCGTGTATGGTTCCTTGGAATTCAGCTCAAAGCTGTGTCATTTGACAGTCCTCTCCTGTACATTGCAGATGATTGTAAGAGTGATTTCCAATTCAAAATATGCGAAAGGCCTATTCTTTTAGCCCTGGTTTTTGCATGTTTTTACTGTTTTACCCAAAGGGATTTCAAATCTTGGTTCTTTTGGAATATATTTTGGTCCTTTACCCCTATATGCTTTTTCGGACCACGACCGCACAAAAGTGCTTTTGAAAATTCAGTTGGTTTACTCTGTTTTAATAATGCTGGTTCGATTGGGTCATGTATTGTCTTTCCCTTTTGTCATAATTGCTTTTTTTCTTTACTTTGTTAAAATTAGAGATAGGATCCTCGCCGGATCTTCTTTGTGAGGATCCTGGAGATCTTTTAATCTTGTTCGTTCATTGTACATCGTGCGGTTAGTTTTATTCAGATACTATTGTGCTTAATTTTAAATAATTGGTGAGGATCCTATCTCTAAATTTAAAGTAAGATTGCCCTAAGTTTCAACTGTACGTTTGCAGATGCTTTCATGTTAGATTTGGACAGTGATTTTCGGAGTAGGATTTTCTCTCCTACTCTCTTCCCCCTTCCCTTATATGTGAACAGTTGCGATTAAATCACGTTAACATATCTTGTGTTGACTTCTTTATAAACAGAAAAGGACATAAACGAAAGTATGAGAGGAGGGGAGGGAAGGGAAGAGGAATAGGAGAGAAGAATCTTTATCTGTGATTTCCTATTCTAAACCGAAGGGGATTAAAACACGGTATAAAACTGTCATAGAGACTGCCCTATCGCACATTTTCTCATTGGACTTTTTGTTGTCATTTTCTTAACTATTTAATTTAGGTTCTATATTTGCAGATGATTTTTAACAGTTTTTTTCAATAATCAGATAAACGTTCATAAATGAATTGAGAAAACACTATTTTTTTTTTCTCAACTACTAATTTAATGGATAATCAGTCAGTCTTTAACCCACAATAAAATTCTATGGGAATGAGACAAGCTGTAGCCTGCTAAATTAATCTTGTTACTAAGCACGCTTATTAAGTTTAATAAAGGTTTGAGGAGCACATTGTTTTACCATTGTCATTGACAAGTTCAATGGCAAGGCAGCCAATGGTGGGTGGGTGGCACATTGTTTCAACCTTAGACATTCATATATACCTCATGACAACTCACCCCTTCTTCTATAGAGTATTTAAATTCAACTAGTATTAGATCTTCTCATTTTCTGAGAATAGTTTAGAATCTCATTTTATCAAAAATAGCATATATGTGGTTAGGCCAGTTAGTCAGGTTAATGTGCTCGTCTTTTCCTTCTCAACAAATTAAAGTAGATCTGAATACCGCTTTGTAAGAAAAAATTAAATTTCTTTCCTTCAATTGTTGGATCATAATAGTTAGTAATTTACTGCTTGAACTAGTAACATCGTGAGTAGAGAAAGAAATTTTTGTGTATGTAAAACACAAAGTAGTACATCACGTGTTATAATATAAAAGTTGATGATGGGATTAATATATTTCGTTTTAGAGTATACTTTTCAATGTTTCTCACTTCAATTATGATACGTAGTATACCGTCTTATATTTCAAGTACACTAAAAAAAAGTAGAGGATTTGAGAACTCCTAAAGGGATTTGTTTTCATTGAAAGGTAACTAATTATCTTCCTATGTATTGTTTTAGTTGATAGTTAACATACCTAGATTAGTTTGGAAGGGTTAAGAAATTACTCATCACTACCAGCTGCATGCCTGCTTTTTGGTATATCAACTATTTGATTTTGATCCTGACCTGCCAAAACAACGGCCAATGCATGAAGGTGTGAGGAAACTTCTCATTTGTATCAAACAACAAACTTCTCTACTGCACATGAAAATGTTTGCGAGGAGAAAATCTGTTGTGTCACCGGGATATATATTTGTGTTTATAGCACCCATAGCAAGAGGGACTTTTATTATTTGGAAAATTGATTGTTTATAGGACAATTACTAACCTCTTATAGGAAAATCAATATGACAGGCATGAATTTTTACACAAGAAATGTCTAAATTACTTACGCATATACTACGTAATACTCAACCAGGGCCGGTCCTGAGTTTTTGGGTGCCCAGTGCGAAAAGCTTAAAATGTGCCCTTTTTTAATACGAAAATATATGTTTAAAAAAAAATTTAACGAGGGTTGGAACCCAGTCGAAGCTGGGGGGTTAGACCCTCACGCACAAATTATATTACTTGAGAAAATATACAACGGGGGGGACATAGTATCTAAACCCCGACAATAAAAAATACAATCATATACAACCATTCCTAGCAAAGCTCCTTGAAATTTCAACCTTTAAGAAATTGTCTTCTAGCATTTCTACAAGTAAGTCTCTCATTTCTGCATTAAGACCATCCCAAACTCTTGGATCATAAATGTTTAAATGGAAAATAAGTTCAGGAGATTCAATATTTTCCTCTACACCAATATGATCATCATCAGCATTTAAATCCACATCACCACCATTTTCATGGTCTTGAGACTCATCACCAACATTTTCTTCTAAATCACTACCGTTTTCATGATCATGAGACTCCCCAACAAAATTTTGTGCCTCTTCACCAACATCATTTTCTCTTAAATTTTCAACTGACTCATTCTTTGTAGAGAAAAATTTATTAAGAGATCCTCTTAAACTTTCAGCAATTTCGTTATCCTTTGCCTTTTTTTCCCTTTTCATATTACCAGAGAGTTGTTTCCTAAAAGACATGACTTCGATAATTTGTTTGCAAAAATTACCTACACATGATATAACAAAAATTTCCTATCAAAATTATCATTCCAACACATTATATATTATAAAAACACTTACACATAGTCTAACATATTATAAAAATTGAACCTAAAAATTGGGTTTGAAATGAAATCAAATAATTCAATTAGTCAATAATTTAATTCATCAACAACAACAATTCTATACATCAATTATCAATCTATCATATAATTCTATGTCACTTGCATTGCAAAATTTTATATTAAATTATAAATTGATAATTCAAATTTAAAAAATTAGTTTACCTCAAAACTCAAAAGGGTTGGTGGTGAGTGAATGCACATGCAACCAATGCTAATGGTGGTGAATGACCTGGCTGCTGGTGCTGAAATGTACCGTTTGGTACGCAGACGGGACGAAACGGGACAGGACGGGACGGGACGGGACGAAACAGGACGGAACGGATGATGTAAATATTGAAAAAGATAAAGAGACATTTTGTCATAAAATGTTATAAATTTGTGTTCCACGGATGTGGAACGAAAAATCAGCCAAATTTCGTCTCATGGGACAACCCGTTCCACAGTTTTTAGGCTCACCAAACGTGGGACGGAACGGCTCGTCCCGTTCCGTCCCGTCCCGTCCCGTCCCACGTACCAAACGGTACCAAAAGGAACGACAACAGGGAAAGAAAAGGGACGGCAGCAGGGAACAGGGAAGTGGTGGGGGAAGTAGGGAACAAAGGGGGGGGGGGTGGGGAATTGGGAAAGGGTTGGAAGTATTAGGGTTAATTGGGACCGAGTGGTCCCTGATATGTTTTGCTATTTTTTTTTTTAAATCTGCGGCTGGGCCCTTTTTTTTTTAATTATTATAATATGTGGCTGGGCCTTTTATAATCCCAGCTAGTCCGTTTTATAATCTGCGTCTGGGAACAATTTTTTTATTTTTTTTTATACTTAGTTATTTGGGCTTTTTTATTTTGGTGTCCCCTTCATTTTGGGGCCCTGGACAGCTGCCCCTGTGGCACTGGACCTGGGCCGGGCCTGTACTCAACAAGATCGACAACCTTTAGGTCCATTCCATCCTCCAAATGCAAAATTCTTAATTGTCAAGTGTGTTGTTTACATGGTATAAATACGGGAGCATTTAAGCCATTTCATGTGTTATGTTTTGTGCCAAAATCTGCAATTGCAATTTGTTTTAGTTCAACGTGTTACATAAAAATTTGTTTTTATTTTTGTTACATATCTATATATTTACATTAATATGCTACATGAATAAATTAGTATCAAATTCACAATTTACGAGATTTAAAGTTAAAACCGTTTATTCACAAATGAAAATTTCAATTACGCTTTTTTATTTTTCTTTGTAAATTTTCATTTTTTTTTCTCTCATTCAAATAGAACAAAAACAATCGTTTTGTAGGCGCCAACACGCGCGCACTCGCTGCACCAGTCTAGCTAAAACCCTGCCCCATCACCCAGCTGCTCTCCAGTTTCAGCAAAAAAGCTCTCCAATGCTTAGCTGCAAAACCCTATTGTCCCAAAGGACCAAATCCATCAGGAAAAAGAAGAAAACCAAATCCAAAACCAAGAAAACAACCAAATCTGTTTCCACACCAAAAAAAAAAAAAAAAAAAGACTCCATTTCCTAAAACTACCAAGAATTAGAGGAGGAAGAAGAAGAAGATGGTGAAGATTTTGAAGCAGGTTTCAATCTCAAGGCCTCAGCTCCATCTACCTCAACCCTAGTTCTCTCAACTCAAGGAACACCGGATTAGGTAATCTCAAACCCTAACAGATGAGCTTGTTCTTGAGATTTTGGGGCTTTTGGGTGGGATCCACTTGGGGGTTTTGGCCACTGTGAGCAAATCTTTCTATCGTTTTGCAAATCATGAGCCCCTCTGGAGGAATCTTGTGTTGGATGTGTTTGAGTGGATATTTAATGTTGGGTTTGGTGAGAGTGAAGGTCCAAGAACACAAAAAATAAAGGGAGGATTGGGCTCAAATAATGGATGCCCGTGTGAAGATTTGAGGATACGGCGCATCGCTAATCGTCCAGGATGTCCCAAACGATCATACCAAAGTGTAATTTCGTGTGCGGTCCCAGTAGTAGGGTCGGCCACATAGTGGCATTCTATGGGGCGTATGGTCGTAGTATACAGACCACTCAGGATACGCTTCATCTTCTCTAGAATATGCTTCTGGCCATATTCGTAGGAAGTTATGCACATAAATTCAACTTCGTTTTCTACGTGGGTTTCAGCATGGTAATTGTTATCTCTAATGTCCTTGAAACTTAATAACGTTCTTCCGGAATGGGGAGAATATACTGCATCAGAAATGGTCAAGATTGTACCATTAGACAACATTATACGTGTCTTACCATATCCTTCAATTAGGTTGGATGGGCCTGAGAGGGTTGTCAGAGGTGCATTTTTAGGTATGAAGTTAGTGAAATAGATGCGTTCACGCAAAACAGTGTGCATGGTTGCACTATGTGCCAGACAACTAACTTTCCCATTAGTCATACCTATAATGAAAAATTAATTTGAATCGGTCACATGCATAAAAGTTTATAAAAACAAATATCAATTCAAAATAATTTCGTTTATCCAAGGATTAAAAACTTAATATCCAAAACAAATCACCAACTAATAATCCAAACATAAAGGAAAATTGTTCAAAAATCAACCAAAAACAAAGAGGGGTTCGGCCACTAGGTGGAATTCAGCCCCAGTTGTCTTATTTCAACTAAAAATAAGTCTATGTCTAAGATTCTAATCTTCCATATGGGTGGTATCCTCCTGAAAATAAAAAACCTTCATCTTTGTAGTCTCTGATTCGTCCACTTGCATGAACTTTTATTCAAACTTCTTAGACGAGAATAATATTCATCTACAACCTTCTTGGGAGCTCGGCAAACACAGGACCAATGGTCATTTGAACCATAGCAATATCACATGTTCGCATCCATGGTTTCAGGTGCTTTGCCCTTATTCTTGAAGTTTGGGGCCTTTGAAGCGAGGTTTAAGCGCTTATGGGCTTTGTTTCCTCCCTTAGATGGGCCTTCACTCTGTTGACCTTGGTGGGATGGCTTCTGGCCACCCCTACCACACCTCTTTTGGCATTTTGGGCGTTGGTTGGTGCTATAATGTGATTTAGGCACAGCAGTCGCCCCAGTAGGTCGATCTTGATGATTCTTCATCAACAGCTGGTTTTGCTTTTCAGCGAGAAGTAAAACAGAAATCAAATCCGAGAACTTGGTGAACTTCTAAGCTCTATATTGTTGTTGCAGGACAATATTAGAACCAGAGAAGGTCGAATAGGTCATTTTCAGAAGATCCTCTTCGGTCAAAGTTTCATTGCAAAACTTGAGAAGTGATCGGATTCGACAAACTTCATAATTATATTCATTCACAGACTTAAAATCTTGGAAGCGCAGGTGCTGTAAGTCGTGTCTTGCTTCAAGCAAGAATATGTCATTTTGGTGATCAAAACGATCAGCCAAAGTGACATATAATGCACAAGGATCATCATCAGCAAGATATTCAGTTTGCAGAGCGTCATGAATATGTCTTCGAATGAAGATCATAGCAGTGGCTTTTTTAGCTTCACCAACATGCTCGTTCGTTGCTTCTTCAATGGCAGGACGCAAGTTCTTTGCAGTGAGGTTGAGCTTCACATCTTGGACCCACTTGAGGTGGTTCCTTCTAGAGACCTCCAAAGCAGTAAAGTCAAGTTTGTTCAAATTCGACATGTTCCTATCACAAAATAGATGGATAAGATATGTTTAGTGTAATGGAGAAAAAAATCAATCCATTCACGTGGGAGTAGAACATACAGGTTCTAATAGACATGATTTGGTTTAATTTTGCATGAAAAAACTTCAGGTTATCATGGGTGATATGTTTAAATGAAAAATTTCAGGTTTTCAAACAAGACATATTTATATGAAACTTCAGGTTTCAAAAAAATTATGAACTTTAGGTTCATATGTTCCTGCAGGTAAACACAAATATATATGCAAACAAATATGCAAAAATATAAGATTTACGTTTACATCTATAATTGAATTTTAATTATTTGGACTTTGGGCCAAATTAAAGTGTGGGTGAAAAAATATAAAACCCATTGGGCCTAAAATAATTAGGCAAATAAAATTCGGGGCCCAAAAGAAATGTATAAGCCCATGGGTGGCTTAATAAAATGGGTGTCGTGTTTCCTAGACCCCAAAATTGGGCTAGGGGTCTCAGGTGTAGGCTGCAGGCATACGGGGAGAGGTGTCAACGGTATGGGGCGCTGTAGGTGAGCCCAAAAGTCAATATATATATATATATTATGCGAGCCGAGAGATGGAGCCGGGTCTCAGGTGTAGGCTGCAGGCATACGGAGAGAGGTGCCAACGGTATGGGGCGCTGTAGGTGAGCCCAAAAGTCAATATATATATATATATATTATGCGAGCCGAGAGATGGAGCCAATATGGCTCGGGTCATACATCCTAGCCATGCTGGGTGTGCGCTGCCAGGGAAGAACCAGGTTTGGTCGACGGCGCTGCGTCAGGCAGTCGGCGTTGGGAAAATGATGCTTGGGACGAGTCTGTGGGTCATCAAAGACCTCAAATATGAACGGAGATTTGAAAAAAAAAATCTCGACATTCATTGTAAAACCTTAGAATTTTGAATCGGGGTTTTCAAAAAAAAAAAAAAAAACGATGAGATTCAATTGAATCTCGGTCAATTGGTGTCGGTGACGAGCTTCAGGTCGTTGAATATGGTGACTCGAGGTGTGAGGATGGGCTGCAAGCCATCCTGCGATGGTGGAGACGCCGTGGTGGGCGTCGGGGTGTGTTGGGTTTCAACCTGGAACCCACTGCTTCGGCTTGGGGACTCGATACAGGCTGCATGCATGGCGAGGGAATGGGCTGGCCCATCGCAGGCTGCTGGCTTGGTGGCTTACAGCCTTGCATGGTGCAAGTGCACGGGTTTGAAGAACCTTAGGTTTCCCGATTCCAATTTTTTTTTCAATCCAATTATATGCATATAAGTAATTTAATGTAATGTAATTCATGTATAATTCAATTGATGCATATATATATAACCAATATCAAATTCACATAATTCAATAATTATGATTATGAGGCATACACAATTTATGTAGAATCTAAAATTCGTAAACCGTAAAGTTGGGTCATGCATCATAGTGAATGTTCATGCTATCAGGGCTGCAAAAATATTGAGTTAAAAACCGTTGTTTTGAAAGAACCTGATTGCGTGATGATATGGATGAACTAGTTTGATGCAGAAAAATTCTTCAACGTCAAATTCCTAAGCACAGCGGTAGGAGCGTGCTGATAACATGTTGTGGTCTATTTTATCTGACAAGGAAATAGAGGGTCGGCGACAAGGAGAAGAGAGAGATGTGTTTGTAGAATTGTAGGGGAATATGTATGTTGTTATCCCTCATACATTGTGCCTTTATGTATAGTAATATAAGAAGAGAAGATATTCCTTCATCCCCAAGGAATACAAGATACAGTAGGAAATGATAACTAGAATAAAATATAATCTATGATACACAATCACACTTAAACTAGGAATGTTTACAACATTTACATTATTTTTTTGCTATAAATTTGTGAAGAACAATATTACTCTAAAAATGATTTTTAAGTATTTATTATATTTAAAAAATATTATTTGAATTTGTTTAAATTTCATAATTTGTGGGACAATAAACACACAAATGCATGAGTTAAATCTCTTAAATGAGGCTAAGGACCTCGATCAAAATATTTAAACAAACATGGCTTCAGTCTAACAATTAGGTTGATAAGGGACCAGAACTAAAATGACGCTTGATAAAAACCAAAAAGCTATATCTACTGTTGAAAGAAAAAAACCCAAAAAAAAAAAAAAAAACAAAAGAGAGGAGGCTTTTCAAGTTTCAAATTCCCAAATATTTCCGGGAAAACAGTTCATTGGTTTGAGACCTGAGACCTTGTGAGACAGAAAAACGGACACTAACGTCAAATTTGACGCCGTCAGTAACAGGAGGGAAACTCCAAATTGTTCAATCAAAATTCTCAAATCTCTTCACTTTACCGCATTTTCCCACCACATTCTCTCTCTCTCTCTCTCTCTCTCTCTCTCTCTCTCTCTACCTTTTCGGTTTGC
This sequence comes from Malus fusca, assembly GCA_035220775.1. Lineage (NCBI taxonomy): Eukaryota > Viridiplantae > Streptophyta > Magnoliopsida > Rosales > Rosaceae > Malus > Malus fusca. The sequence goes on along the minus strand of CM069072.1, from coordinate 4,109,624 downwards.
CCTAGTCTCTGGAATTCAATTTTTGGTGGCAAATCGATCGAAACCACCGGGATTGATTAATCTCGTCTGTCGCTACGCGGCACTGAGATTTCGTCGGCCGGCAGCCAATGCCTTTGCCCTGGAAATCTCTCATTCGCTGAGGTTAGACATTCTTCTACAAATCTTCAGATTACAAATTTCCAAGATTTTGACGCAATCAAATTATTTTTTGGGTACTTTTACTCGTTTTGTAATTCGTGTTGTGAAGAAAGTGAGGGTTAGCTAGCTGGGAAATTGAAGGGTTTTATTTTGCTCATGGTTATTGAATCGATGCTCAAATCGTATATAGGAAGTCGAACTGTATGTAAAAGACCTGCTGTTAATAGTGTTTGAGGCTGACGTATGGCGATGGTTGCTCCCCCCGGTTCTCTACCTCCCGCATCTCTGAAGATTGGTGGTGGGACGGCAACAGTCAAGAGAAAGACACCATCTCAACTGAGAGTAAGTTGTTGAAGTCATGGTTTTGTTTCTCTACGGACTCTGGTCTTCTTATTATTAATCCTTTTGGAAATTGCGGAGATTTATGTTGGTTGCCTGAATATAAATCTTATCATTGACATTGTACTTGTGCTCTTTCGATTTTTGGTTGGATACATAGAGAACCCGTCATTGTATCGTCCATCTTCTTGTATTCAGTTATTTTGGTTGTAAACAAATTCTAATCAATGTCAAAACAGTTCAAGAGGATCACGCCTCCCAGGACCCTGTGTTAAGTGGGATTGGCACTACCGCACTGGGTTATGCGTAGGCTGCAGTACAGTTTTTAAGGCCAATTGCCATGTCTAGTTATTGTATGGTGCTACATCTACTTTTTACAAAGCAACACTGCTGTATAACTTGAAGTAGATTTTCAAAAGCTTGCCATATAATTTGACAGGCTATATTAGTTAAGATGGTTCTCATTTATAATGCATGCCTGACAGGGAGAGCAGCGGATGAATGCTGTGGAGACGAGTGATGAATCTCCAGCTCCTTTGCTTGGTTCTACAAAGTAAGATTTTCTTACTTCTTTCTATGTTTTTTTGTTGAAAGTCACTGACGTATTTTCTTTCTGTAACACTAGTGAAGCAGAAAATGGGCTAAAGAAACAAGAACTGTCAAGGAATCCTAGATACATTGACATTCGTATGGATGAAGTATACCCTGCAAAAAAATCTAGGTTCAAGATACTCTCTGAAAAAGAGAATGCTAAGGTTTGCACATAATCTTAAAAAGATGTTCTATTTACTTTTCTTGAAATCCTGTTTCCCTCTTATTTTACTATTCAATTTTAAATGCGGTTGGTAATGTGCAAAAATACCCTATTATTGTGTTCAACTTCAGGAAAGTATTTCAATGGAGAAACTTAGCAGTGTGAAGAATCTTTCTTTGCTCTCTAAGTTGGCTTCGAAGAGGAAACAACAACTTTCTGGGTATGCCTTTTAGTCCATTGTTATGTAGTTTATGAAAAAGAGGCATATTCTTATTTTCTTATCAATTCCATCTTTCTTTTCCGGGAAGTTCCCAAAATGTAGCTTCTGCTGAACATACCGAAGAAGGCGCGTCAAAGGTTTATCGAACTATTGAAAAGTGTAGTCAAACTACTTTCCGTAGTGTTACTGAGCTTTCATCAGGCGGTGACAGATTGTCGGGCTTTGCAGCTGTCGATGTGGTATACTTAGTAGCCTTTCCCTTTTATGTACATAGTCAAATAATCTGTTATTAACTTTTTTGTGCTAATTTTAACAGGATAAAGCGTTAAAAGGAATAGATGCCCAGGAATCTACAATTGGCTTACCTGCTTATATTTCTGAAAGAAGTAGTGATCCTACATCAAATTGTTTAGGCGCCTTTTGCTTGCCTGGTGGAAAGGTTCCTCTGGATTTTACTTTGAAAACTAGTATGCGGGTGGTGTCCTCTTCCCCAGTGAAATGGTAAATGGTCAGCTGCTATACTATCTGTTTAGTTTTCATTTCTGTTAGTTAGTCTTGAGTTTGTATCTCCTTGGTTGATTACTTGTCCACAGTTTTGTATTCATTTAAGTAAAATGTGTTTATTAAAAAAACAGTTTGTTTAGTTACCAGTACTTAAGACAGGACGGGTACTACTTTTTCATTCCTTTTGATTTGTTATTCTCTCCCAATGCTTAGTTAAATTCTTTAGGTGCGTGTGCATATGACACTTAACTAAGATGACCTGTAGTGTATGTTAACTTGTTTTGTCATGATCATGTTTATAAGTTTTCAACCTAATTAGGTATATTCAGTCTAATTTCACTTTAATAACATTGAAGATAGGGTGCAATTATGTGACTTTTACTTCAACATACTTGAAGACAGTTTGAGAAGTGATGGGAAACGAAATTTTAGCAGATAATGCATTGGCCACTGCTGATGTCTCAGTCAAACCATCAAATTATGCTTATGGATTGTTCATATACAAATATTATATTAGAAGAATTGCCCAGATGCAAGTATCACATAGTTTCAAGCCATACATTAATTTTTATTAGTAAATAAATGATAAAAAAAAAGGGTAGTGCGAACATGAGGAAATTGCCCTTACCACTTTTCTTTAGAGTTTAAACTCATCAGCATACTCTGCTAATTCTGTGGTTGGTTATGTTGTTTTCACATTTTAGGATTCATAGGGCAATAGCGTGCGGTGCTTACACTAGTATGCCCAATCTCAAGTTCCAATCCGATTGTTATCAGGATCAAAATATGAGCCGTGGCTCAGGGCTCACATTGAATTCCAAAGTCATTATTTCTGAACAATTATATTCGTGGGTTTACCCTCAATCTACTTTACCGCCTTCTCTCATACAAGTTTTGACATCATCAACAGCTGAGGGAGGTGCGCTAAATAAGCTTTTAGTATTTTGTCATTCCCAATGTATCTTTTCCTGAAATGTTCTCATCAATAGTTTTCCCTTTTGCAGTGGAAACAGATTTCTTGAGAAAACGACAGGTAGCATGGGATGACTCATTTCAGAGTCTATACTACATGCTTCGTAATGGTACCTGTGATATCTTTTATGGTGAGGCCTTTATATGATGTTTTTTTCAAGCCACTTTCGCTTGTGTTTTGACTATATACGTACTACTTTTAGAATGAATTACTATCATTGATTATGCGTATTATGCCTTATTCAATCTACAAAAGTTGATTTCTCCCTCTGTGTTATGGTAGTGTTTGCATGATGAGACTTGTACTTTTAATCATAATAATCAAACAGAAAACAATTTTATTTTTGTTTTATTATTATTGTTATTATTTTAAATTTCAGCTTGCCATTCATTTCAAGAAGGCATAAGCTTCCCTTTCCGGAGTCTTATGCTCCATTCCAATATCTTTGAACCAATTAGATTCCCTTTTTTCTTTTTCATATGGACTCCACACTTATTGCTGTTTTCATGTACAATTCTTCTAGTGTGTACCCCATATTTTGTGGTAATGTTCACGGCTTGTAATGTCTCGGTGGGCTCGAAACGCATCAGCAATGCTTATATCTCCCAATCAACAAGAACCATACGATCATTGTTAAGAGAGCATGTAAGTTTCACTCGTAGTATTTCTCAATTTTTTTTTGTTTGTGTAATTTTTACTTAATGTAATGCTTACTGCATTTACAGACAGAAATCTTGTCTAGATATAATCTTATGTCATTTTTCATTTGAATGTTTTTCTCTTGCATTTAGATATTCACTAAGTTAGTAGAAGAAAGTCAAAAATCATTGAACTAAATAAGTTAATAGGGTTCCAATTTATACCTTTTCCTCATACAAAGTCTTTGAAAATGTATTTAACACTTGAGCTGCAAGCTTTTGCTCTTGGTTCAGTATTGCTTTTTCACACACAATTATGGACCATGTCATAATTTCTGAAAGTTAAGCCTTGTCTGTGTAGTGTGTTTTTAACTCAGAATGGACCCTGTACTGCCCTTTTTGTCTATCATTTCTAACTTTTTTTCTCTGTAAAATATTGCCATTAGGATGTTTCTTTCACTATGCCTCTTTGCCGTTCGAAAGTAGAGCAAGTCACTCCAGATGTTCTTGTTGAGCTCTCAGAGATGGAGAAGCAGAATTTCGGCCAGGTTAATATCTGTTGTTCTTCCCCTTATTGGCAGTTTGTTCTAGTTTTGCTTATATGATTGTAGGCATGGGGTCATGGAATACCTTTGCCTGCCTTTTGTGTGATTTGATTGCGGATAAGACTTGGTGCTATATTGTTCTACTGATCTGGCTATACTGGTCAGCAGTTTCTGTTTTTATTCACCATTTGATAGTTAAAACTTTGGGTAGTTTAAGAGAAAAAGGAAAGAAAAGTATCTCAGTCTTATACTTGTTTGTATCATTCCAACTATTATTATTATTATCCTTATTCTTTAAAAGATATTGTTGGAAGGATGTCTTGCATGTCCAACCATTTGCATTCGTCATGTGTTTTTGGTTGTCTACTCATGCCATTTTCAGGCCTTGGTTTACAAGTTTCATAGATCACTTTTCTGCTTCACTTATATGTACCTCCATTTAAAATTGTTGCAGACTCGTCGCTTGAGTTCCTCTTCTGATATAGATAATACCCCGGAATCATTGCTAGTTTTCAGTGGCAATAAAAATGTACATGGAGTGTTTGATATTTTGTTAAATTATAGGTATGTTATACTTAATTTTCAATTCCATATCATCTGGTTAAACTGATTAAATATGTATTTTGGATTCTTATCATCATCTCACTCTATCTTGCTTCTGGTTTCATGTTCAGATCGTTGTTGACTGCTTTAATGGTAATGGATGTCCCTGTATTATATTCACCTGTGCCGTTTCAGAATGCTGCCATTTCTTCTCCAGAGGTGGGTGTGAAAAATGTTTGTGGTTCTTTAATGTCTTTAATTTTTATGCCAGGGACTACCTAGGCTACAGAGCATGTCTTGTTGCCAAAAACATGAATTCTAAGTCTGTTTGAGTATGTGCATTTGGTTGGAGCTTCGTGCTTGCCAATGCTAATATAACATATTAGAGTGAAGTCATGATTTAGAGCGTACCACAGATAATGGCCTGTTTGCCCATTTTCCCTAACCCACCCCCCAACCCCACCTCCCATTTGTTTTGAATGTGCCTACTTGCCTTCATCATGCTGCAATGTTGTCAGAAATATGCTAACAGAACTTTTTATTCTACCCTTTTTTTAGATTAAATGCACGGAATTGAAAAGAGCAGACCATATTGTTTCTCCTAAGAAAACCACAGCAAAAGATGGATCCATGCAAGGTTTATCCGCTGGTCTCTGCTCTAGTGTTGAAATTAAGGATCCATATCTTCCACCATGGATTATTTGCAGCTTACTTGCCCTTCTGGGCTCTGAAGAGAGAAGCTTCGAGGCGAGGTAATCATTAACGTGATTCAAGTTTCATATGATCCTTTTGTGCATTAATGCTCAAAATTCGTTAGGTTGATCTATATGATTTAGTGCACCAAGTTCCGTAAGTAGATGAATACTCACAATTTAAGGCCGAGTTAAATGATGACTTTCGCTATAACCTTTGGATGCTATGCTCATTGAACCTATCTTCCATCTGGAGTTCGGTAACAGTTTGCACTACACTAGTCTGCATTCGGTTGCCATTGTCAAACTAATCCAATATAGATCTTAACTCATTCTTTTATTTGATTTGACCTACTTCCAGCTTTATGAACGAACCTTCATCAATCGGGTTGAATGTTGCTGTAGAAGCAGTTCCTGAGAAATCTGATCGTCCTGATGCGGCAGCTGAAGACTTACAAAAAATCACCTCTGCTTTTGGTATTCCAGGAGCCATTGTTATGCCTCAGTTGCGTTTGGGTTTCTTGAAAACTTTGAAGTTCTCAAATGGTTCTTATTCGGCTTCCCTTTCTCCTACCTTAGAAGCTGAATAGAAATACAATCGTATATTTCGCCACAACGATGGTTGATATCATTCTTTGATCCAACTAATTCTCTGTACTTTAATTTGGTACATGATCTAATCTTGAACCGCTTTGTAAAATTTGCTTTACCAGTTTAATACTGAATGGTTTTATTTAGACCTGTAAACGGGTCGGGTTTATTGAGTTTGGGTCAGGTTCAACCCGACCTGTTAAATTAACGGATTATTCAGACCTAATCCATTAAGCTAACGAGTTATCCAAACCTAACCCGTTAAGCTAACATGTCACTCATTTAACCCATTAGCAATATTTTTTTTTTTGTCAAACCACAACAATCATCTCAGCCTTTCTTTCTTCACCAACAGCAGCAGCATCCACTAAATCATTTTTGGTCCCCTGCTGCAAATTTTCCTGTGTCTCTATTGCCTCCTCGAAAACCTCATCTTCGGAGTCATCCTTGAGTCCATTAGAGCCCCCTCTACAACCCTTTCCTCAACAACCTCAACTTCCACTCTTGTTCTCCCCCACTTCAGACCCACCAGCAATCTTATCACCATTTTCCATCCCCAAATCCTCAAAACCCTAGATTCACAAAAACCGGGAAAACCCCAATTATCAAACTTTGGAATGAACATACAAAAACCATTTTAGGACTATTGAAATTGCACAAAAGTCCTCAATAACGGGTGGTTAACGGGTTTTGCGGGTTCATCCAAAATGATCCGTTATTTAACGGGTGACTAACGGGTTGATCCGTTAACCATCCGACCTGTTTATCACTCACCCGAATACTAATTTTAACGGGTCGGGTTGAAAATGCCAGGTCTAGTTTTATTGACAAATTGTTTGGACCCAATTTTATACCATCGGCCCAAGCGATCGAGGCCGTTAAGTGAACATGGTTCCCGATCGTTGGATGGAGAAGTGAGGATAATTTTGTTATTAAAGGATAATGTTATGGTTTTTTATCATAATATTTATTTTTTAGTAATGGTTTATCTCGACATTTTCTTATGAAAATAATTATCTCCAAACAAGCAGTATAGTTCGAATAGACTTGGAATTCTTGTTATCAGATTGGAGTAGCGTGATGGGTGTGACTAGAATTGTCGAGGTGCATGGTCTTCTTCTATGCGCGGGATAATACCAAGATGAAATCCCTGATAACCACCAAAAATAATGGAGCCACACGTATCCTAGATTGAGATAATTGTTGGCATAAGAATTATATGCTAATAATTAGCATAGGGGATAAACACGCATGCATTGATGGTTTGATTCCATCAAATCCTACGGCCAAGATGATGTGGAGATTTTGATGCAAATTGATGGTTTGATTCCATCAAATCCTACGGCCAAGGATGTGGAGATTTTGAATAAAGCATGGTTTGATTTGGTTGGATAACCGCGTACAATTATGATGGTTCTGATCCCATCAAATTGGTATTGACCTAATTTAAGATAAGGACTAGTGGGAGATTAATCTGCACAAGTCATGCCAAAGGTCAAATACAATTATTTGGAGATTAAGCCACGTTAAGCATGCATGTCTCTATAAATAGGAGTGATTGTGCAACGTTCAAAACCCCTTCAATTCAACACACAACTGCCCTGCGCAAACTCTCTCACCAACTTGAGATTTTTTTATTTTCTCTTTTCGCTGACACATCTTCCGTTGGCATCAACAGCACTGTGAAAGCAACCGGTGATATCTTCAGTCGGCATAGATAGCTCTGTCGCCGTAGAATCAGCCGATCTCGCAGCATCTTCCGTTGGCATCAACAACACTGCGGCGAGGACGGTTGGTTACCTATCCAAGTCTTGGTCGAGAAGGATTTCCGAATCTTTATTGGTCGTGGTCATCTCATTAGCCTTCTCGGCGAGGTGAGGTGTTACGGTTTATTAGGCTCGGCCGCGCATTGCACACCGAGTTATTGTATGATTGGATACTCCCAAGTGGGATTTAGAGTTCGGCATTCAGACGGCCGAACCACGTTCATTATTAAGACTCATATCTGCTTTGAGTATTTGTGCCCTTACACTTTGGTGTCGATTTCTTGACGCGTTTTGTAGGACGAGGGACTGCGGCGGCCGTCTCAGTCTCCTGTCGGGGTTGTTTGCTCGGCTTGGAAGAGGGGATTGCCTTTTTCTTGGCTGCAATTACAGCCACCGCTGTAACCTTTTTCGACGCTCGACTATTGAGAATTGAAAGCCAAGTCAATAACAATAAGGATATATATATCTAAATATATAAGGAAAGCTATATACCATGGGTAGCCTCTTTCGGTTGGGGAGCAGGAGCCTTGTGGGGACGATCGCCGAAGATCTTATTAATGACATCTTCGACCGGTGCGCTGAAGAAGCTATGAGTGTATTCTTCCCACCAATCGCCGAAGGTATCGGTGCTAAGAGATTCTGGAGTGACCGGTCGAAGGCGGAATTTTTGGCATCGCTCCTGGAACTCATTTTTGGCGTCATGGCATTCATTCTTTGAGGAATCAGGTTCGCGTCCGCGGCTTAGGACAGATCGTGATGAGAGAAGGGGGACCGGGCAGCCTTAGAGGTAGCCAAGCTGCCGAGTGAGGAAATTGGGATGATACACTTCCCAACCCGCTCGGCGACCATCACAGCCGAGAGACAGGTCGCGGGTAAGCACGAAAGATCCCCAGGATTGACGAAGGTCAGCATCTTCATTCGTGCCCTACACTGAGGTAGGAAGCCTGATCGACGAAGGGTATTCTCGATGACGACAGATCAAGAACTCGTCATTAGAAAGATCGTCGAGAGCGAAAAAGTATTTGAACACCTCTTCAGCTTGGTGAGGGGGTGCTGGCCGAGAAGCCAGCAAGGGCCGAGCGCTTCCGTAGGCGAGAAATCGGCAATCTCTGGCCGAAGAAAGGCGAAGTAGACCTGCAGCCAGAGTTGGAAGACCCAGATGGGACCAGTCTGGTACAGGTCGACCTTATCTAGGGTCGTTTCGGCCAAGCAGCGTAGGAGATGGGCGAGAATGGCCGGGCTGAGTGCCAGAGTGTGACAGCTAGCTAGGACTTCGGCCACTGGCATGTTCTCGACCAGACACTTATTGGATTTGGTACAACAGATAAATTTGTTGTACCAATGGAAGAGGAAAGCCTCATGTTCCCCTTCTCGCAGAGCCTCTTCTCCTCGGCCGGAAAAATGGAGATAGAGGGTGTTATAGTTGAAGAAGTTCTTGTAAAGTTTGTGAACCTCTTCTTTCGAGGGTGCTTGGCCTTCATTACTCAGCGTCTCAAGGGCCCGTTTATCGAAAGGCGCCTTCAGGTCGAGGTTCGACGGGTACCCAGAGAGGGCGGCGTCGATTGGGATTCCAGTCGGGGAAGTCCCCAAGATGGCAGTAATGTCAAGGATGGTGGGACCTATGGGGCCGAGAGGGAGGACCATGGTGTTGGTGGCCGAACACCAGAAGCATAAGGCCGTTAGGAGGAGCTCATTGTCCAGGATGACTTCCATGAATGAGAGGTGAATGGCGTCGTAGATGCCTAGGGTTTTCCATTGCTCGCCAAAGAGTCTTTCCATTCGTACGACCCAAGCTGCCCAGGCTGTAGTGGTCGAAGGCTAAGAACCTTGAGGCTTTGCCAAGTCCCACTTCGCCCATTCAAACCCTTGCAGCAAGGGTGATAAGCAGTGCTCATTGAGAAGTCCAATGATGGTTGGTGGTACTGCCGCTTTGAAGAGAGGACCCAGGATTTGATGAGGGGTGCTCATGTCACTTTCAAAACGTATGGTTTTGATCGAACTTCGATCGATAATTTTCTGGCATTGGTCACATTCCTTGGAAAGCTTGGAGATGAAGGAGGCCATTGTAAGTGGGTTGAAAATGCGACACGAGAAGAGTTTTCTGGGTTGGGGAAATTGAAGACGAAGATCTGGAAGAAGGGGTTCACTGGAGAGCGATGGCAAGAAATTTCAGAGAGTTTGAAAGTGTAAAGTACAAATGAGAGAATTCCGGTATTTATAGAAGAAAGGAAGGAAGGGCAATCGTTCGAAATTCAAAATGAAGGGTAAAATCGACCGAAGAATTCGCTAATCATTATGAGTATTCAGAGAATCCGGTTGAGAAGAATGAGGGTTTCGTGTTTTTGGAGGCGCACAATTGCGTGTGGCGGCGAGATTTATGGTGAAAGACGTTTTGGCGTCTGCACGATGCTGAATGGTTCACGGATCAAGGCGACATGGTTATGCTCAGCAACAAGGTCATGATGGTATGACGGTTCAGGGAGCCGCACGCTTTAAACGTTATTATTAGGGATTAGCCGTATTAAAGGATGCCACGTGGTGTATTGGTTAGCAGGATCAAGATCGTGCAATCGTGCTCAATAAATGCGCTTTGGAAATAGAGTATTTGGATTCTGAGTATTAATTTCACTTCTTCAAGGTCCGAGCTGGACCAGAGGATTCAGGCCGAGGACCTCAGAAGCGAGGGGGCAATGTTAGAATCAGTTTGGGCCGAGTATAGAATCATTCTCGGCCCAGAAGGCCTTACGACAAGGTTATCATGGATCGTTTAGTTCTGGATAGTTTAGGTCGTGGGCTTCCAAATTTAGGTCGGTTAAGTCATGCTGCAAGACGAGTCGAATCCTGGCGCAATAAGGAGTCTCGGCGAGATTAATAACTTGGAAGTGAATCCGGCTCGATAAAGGATTGAGTTCAAAATTATAGTAAAAATAAGACTGGTCGAGTTGGAGTTTGATTAGGAGAAGAAGTCCTAATCTGGGTAGGTTTTTAACTCAACCTTGAAGGTATCCGGTGCTATAAATATAGAAGGTTGTGCATCGTTCAAAGCCCCTTCAATTCAACACACAACTGCCTTGCGCAAACTCTCTCAACAACTTGAGATTTTTTATTTTCTCTTTTCGCTGACACATCTTCCGTTGGCATCAACAACACTGTGAAAGCAACCGGTGATATCTTCAGTCGGCATAGATAGCTCTGTCGCCGTAGAATCAGCCGATCTCGCAGCATCTTCCGTTGGCATCAACAGTACTGCGGCGAGGACGGTTGGTTACCTATCAAAGTCTCGGTCGAGAAGGATTTCCGAATCTTTATTGGTCGAGGTCATCTCATTAGCTTTCTTGACGAGGTGAGGTGTTACGGTTTATTAGGCTCGACGCATTGCATGCCGAGTTATTGTATGATTGGATACTCCCAAGTGGGATTTAGAGTTCGGCATTCAAACGGCCGAACCACGTTCATTATTACGACTCATATCTGCTTTGAGTATTTGTGCCCTTACACTTTGGTGTCGATTCGGCGAGAGTTTACTCTGACGAATACCATCACTGTGGCCGAATCCGACGATGACGATTTGTGAACTTCGTAAGAATAGTAGCCCTGTCTTCAGGTTCGAGAACCCAAGAGGCCGAGACGTGTTCCTTCCTCGGTCGCAATCGTAAGACGCAGAAGTCAGCCGCGCACCCGACGCAACATCAACAAGTTTTACTCCTCGGCCGAGCTCGGCCGACGAGTTGGCACGCCCCGCATTCACCGAATGACGTAGTTAGCTTATAGATTACTTAGCCTGCGCGCCACGTAGGCTCGGTAGTTTTTAGGGTCAACACAAACTCATAGAAATATGCCTACTATTTGAATGTTTTACTGGTTATTCTCCATGTGAAACTTGTCCAGCTTTTCTCCCTGTGAATGGTTTGAAACGACGACTATAACAGAGTTACTGCGGGAATGGAAATACCGAAATGCTCTTCAAAGGGCTGGCCAAGTTCCCCATTTGGAATACCGTCACCTAGTGTCCCAGTTGCATGTAAGCTATTCGAGAACTTACATTGCACGCGTACGTTGGCAGTGTGGCATCCTATGCCAACAATACAAAGACATGTAAGTTATTCTGCTTGGTGAAACTTTCTGGAGGGAGGACTCATTGCAACTTTCTGTATTAGTGGTTTTCATCTAGAAAGAGAACTTGAAAGCACCGGCCCTTGAATCCGTAACTGAATCCCAGAATGATGGTTTTTCCTGCTGGCCATTCTTCTCCTCTAATTTTGCGCGTCAGGTGATCAATAGTTCCAGGAAAAGAAGCCTCGGTAGCATTTTTAGAAAGGAATTTTGACTAAAAGCCGGTACTATTTACTTTAACGAAAAACCACATTGTTACACTAAAAAGTCAATCATGATACTATTCACTTTATCATTTTCATTAGTATTTTTTTTTTTTGTTAAATTGTCATACAAATTCACCCTATCTCTGGTTCCGGATACCAGAGTGATCGCATTTGGCCTCTTATGAAAATCCAAGACGTTCAACAAATTTCTCCTGCAAAAACAGATTATTCTTTTTGGGTTGTAGTTGATCAATTTTTTTAAGGTAAACTCCAAATACATACGATTCTTCATTTTTTTACTCATTTGAAAAGATTAAAATGAACACTACTGTGAAAACGATCAAAATGAACACTACCAATTATCGAATATTTACATATATGTAAGAGATTGAATTATGTGCTAACTATTAATCTACATTAGGTGATTGTAGACTAAAATTTATATTCATGTATACAAAATTAAATACATTGCCAATATAATTTAACAAGTCAGAACTTGAGGGTATATTTATGAATTGTGAGTTTTTGGGGCATATTTTGCTGCTCTCGTAAAAGGGACGGGGTGTGAGTGAGTGTGAAGAAGAAATGGGGGACTAGTGGTCCCCACTATAATCATTTATTTATTTTATCTCAATAAAGCAAAACGGTGTCGTTCCGCCTAGGAATTTTCAAAAACAAATTATAACCCTTCGTTGCTACTGTTGCGCGCAGCAGCAAAGAAACCAGGGCAGTAACTGGGACTCCATCATTTCCGACAGGACCAGAGGGGCGAAACCATTGCTCCTGGGCTTGATTCCTATGAGGGGAGGGGCGTCCGCCCCTCCTCGCTCCTCTATAGCTTTGTCCATGGGAATGAAAGGTAAAACAAGTTTACAAAAAGGGATTCATACTACAACGCTGGGGAAAAGTAGCAGAGCTTCTAAAACTTGACAAAAGATGACTTTCTATGGTGAATCTATGACTAAAAGAACAAAGTCTGGACAAACTAAAGCGTTTTGGTTTCTTGCTTGTCTAAGAGCAAAGTGGGATGTTTTTTTATTAATTGGTTGAGTGTCCTTGTCTCTGAGGTCCCTTGCTGCTTTTATATACACTTTAACACGACTGTCCAAGCTTTGCCTTTTGGTAAAGTCCTCCGGAATGTGGTGAGTCACCACTTATTTACCCATCCATACTCTCGAAAAGTGCTTTTTGCTGGGGTGAGCTGCCCTTCTAAGTGTCACTTCTCTTATAGGCATATAACTATTCCTTGACAAAAATGATTTTTTATTCTTCTTGGACCCAAAGTTTAGGTTCGATCTAAGGAATCGCATGTCAAACATGTTCGATGGGAAAGCTTATTACTAAGCCTTCTTATGACAAGATTCATTCGAATCCTCCCATTTTTCTACAACGGATTTATGGGGACATTGTAGACCGATTCACCCTCCATGCGGACCATTTAGATACTTTATGGTTTTGGTTAACGTTTCCACACGTTGGTTACACATGTGCTTGTTGTCCACAAGGAACACTGCATTCTCTAAAATGTTGGCTCAAGTTATCAAGCTCGGAGCTCACCACCCTGATTATCCGATCAAATCTATTTGATTGGATAATGCTAGAGAATTCACATCTAAAACTTTTGATGACTATTGCATGTCGGTTAGGGTTGAAGTTGAACATCATGTACCCCATGTTCACACCCAGAACAGCCTGGCAGAGGCTTTCATTAAGCGCTTACAAATGATTGCTCGATCATTGGTCATACGTACTAAGCTCTCGATAGCTGCTTGGGGCCATGCAATATTGAACGCAGCAAAGTTGGTCAGCCTGAGGCCTGTTGTGACACAACCATTTAGTGCATTTCAATTGGTTACCGGATACAAACCCGACATATCGCATCTGCGCGTATTTAGTTGTGTGGTATATGTGCTGATCTCGCCGCCCTTACGTACAAAAATGGGGACTCATCGAAGGATAAGAATCTATGTCGGATATGATTCTCCTTCGATTATTCGTTACTTAGAACCTTTGACAAGCGATTTGTTTACCGCTCATTTCGCGGATTGTCATTTCTATGAGACAGTCTTCTCATCGTTAGGGGGAGATAAGAACGTCACTATTCCTGAAGAACGACACGAATTATTATGGATGACTCCCATTTTGTCTTATTTAGATCCCCGCATTGCTCAGTCTGAAACTAAAGTGCAGCGCATATTAGATATTCGGAGCATGCCAGATGCTTTCATCGATCTAGCGCACGTGACAATATCACATATTTCAGCTACGAATACGCCTGCAAAGATGGATGTAACAAATGTACGACGGACTGCCCTCCTAGAAGCCCGAGACGCCAATCTTGGTGATCCACATATATTAGCGGCTAGCCAATCATCTGCCCCTACACAAAAGCATGGCATACCCTTTGGTTCAAAGGATTCACACCCTCGGAAGAGGAAAACCACTGCACAAGGTCCTGAAAAACCTACCGTGAATCCGACTATCGCTTACTCATTCTACCCAACTCATGAGGAAATTCTAGATTATGGAAACGTCATTGAAGAGACGAATCCTCCTCCCGAAAATCGTGAGATTTCTGTCTATTATGCTAGCTTAGATGATGTGTGGTGTAGAAATGAGATGATTGTCGACGATGCATTAGCATTTGCAGTAGTTACTGAGATCATGTTGGGCGATGACATTGAACTGCGTTCCATTGATGAATGTCGACGTAGAACTGATTGGTTAAACTGGAAACAAGCAATCCAAGTCGAACTCGATTTGCTTGCGAAACGTAAGGTGTTTGGACCTGTAGCTCCTACTTCTCTACATGTGAAGCCCATTGACTCTAAGTGGGTTTTCGTTCGGAAGCGTAATGAGAAGAACAAAATTATGCGTTACAAAGCTCGTCTTGTTGCACAAGGCTTCGCATAACGCCCCGGGATTGACTACGACGAAACTTATTCACCCGTTATGGATGTGATTACTTTTCGCTACCTTATCAGTTTGGTAGTTTCTGAAAAACTGGATATGCAGCTGATGGACGTAGTAACCACATATCTCTATGGGGATCTTGATACAGAAATCTATATGAAAGTTCCCGAATAACTTACATTGACTGGTTCAAATATTTCCAAACCCCGGAACACGCTCTCAATTCAGCTAAGGAGTTCACTCTACAGTTTGAAACAATTCGGAAGAATGTGGTATAACTGTCTGAGTGAGTATTTAACTAGTCAGGGATATGTGAAAAATGAACTATGCCCTTGTGTGTTCATTAAGAAGTCACATTCTGGATTTGCGATTGTTGCAGTATATGTCGATGACATGAATCTTATCGGAACTCCTGAAGAGCTCGCGAGAACTGCTGCGCACCTGAAGTCAGAATTTGAGATGAAAGATCTAGGTAGGACTCAATAATGTCTCGATCTCGAGATAGAGCATTATTCGGATGAAATCCTAGTACATCAATCGAACTATAGTCAGAAGGTGTTGCGCCGCTTTAATGATGATAAAGTGGAGCCTTCGAGTACTCCTATGGTTATTCGTTCGTTAGAAGCAAAACGAGATCTCTTCCGTCCGAATGAGGATGATGAAGAGATTTTAGAGTCTAAAGTTCCTTATCTAAGTGTGATAGGCGCTTTATTGTACTTAGCTCAATGCACTAGACCCGACATCTCTTTCGTTGTTAATCTTTTAGCAAGATACAATAATGCATCAACACGCAGACACTGGACTGGCATGAAAGACATCTTCTGTTACCTTAAGGGTACTACGGATTTGGGCTTGTTCTATCCCTATGAATCCTTGAATGATGCCGCACCTTATGCTCCTCGAGATGATTCTCACCTTGTTGGTTATGCCGACGCATGATACTTATTTGAGGCACCGCAATCTCTTGGAGGTCAACTAAACAGACCTTAGTTGCCATTTCGTCTAACCATGCTGAAATTCTCACCTTATATGAAGCCACTCGGGAATGCTTTTGGTTGAGAGCAGTAGTGGGCCATATTCAAAGTTCCTGCGATCTTTATCCCACCATTGATGTCCCGACGATGATCTTTGAAGACAACGCAGCTTGCATCGAACAACTCAAGAAGGGTTACATCAAAGGAGACAACACCAAGCACATTGCGCCGAAGTTTTTCTTTTTACATCAACAACAAGAGCATCAGAAGATTGAAGTTACGCAAATCCGTTCACAAGGCAATCTGGCTGACCTCTTCACCAAATCACTGCCGAAGACGACGTTTCAGAAGCTTGTTCATGAAAATTGGTATGCGTAAACTTTCTGAGTTGTAACTTTGCTATTTCTCTTTGGAATTATGTCAAACTCAGGGGGAGTATCTTGTAGATACTTGCTTGATCTTAATGTACTATTTTTCCCTACGATTAGGAGCATTTTTCCAACTAGGTTTTTGCTACCTAACTAGGTTTTAATGAGGCACCCACCTTGGGCTGGTCATATCTCTGATGATGTCTCATAGACGTTTCTTTTGACTTTGCATTTCTCACGTATTTTTCCTTAGACTATGGATTTTGTCCCTACTCGGGTTTTTGTCATAGCCTTAGGGTTTTTTAGTGAGACTTACTACTTATGCAAGTTCCTACCTTATTGAGAATAAGCGTTGTTCCTTAGAATCAGTGCCAATGAGTCAACTTCCTCAACTTCTGCATGATGCTAAATCTACCTTGAGTATTTAAATACTCAAAGGGGAGTGTTGTAAACATTCCTAGTTTAAGTGTGATTGTGTAAATCCTAGATTAGATTTGATTCTAGTTATCCTTTCCTATTGTATCTTGTATTCCTTGGGGATGAAGGAATATCTTATCTCCTTATATTACTATAAATAAAGGCACAATGTAGGAGGGATAACAGCATACATGTTCCCCTACAATTCTACAAACACATATCTCTCTCTCTCTTCTCCATGCCGCCGGCCTTCTCTCTCCTTGTCAGATAAAATAGACCACAACAGTAACCATAATTTTTAACATATTATAAAAAAAAACTAATGATATATTTTAAAACATAAAATAAATAAATACATATAATTAGCATGGGTACATTTAGCAAAATTAAAAATGGGTACAAATAAATTAAAAAATATGGGTACAAATACAAATACAAATAAAATTTAAAAAATATGGGCTAAAAAAAGAACTAATATATGGGTACAAATTAAAACTGAAAAGAAAAATGGTACAAATTAAAATAAGGCTTGCAAATTAAAAATGGGTACAAACTAAAAATAAAAATATATGATAAAAATTTTAACCATAAATATAAATATACAAAATGTAACGTTTCTAATACTAAATGAATATATTTAGAAATAAAAAATATTTTATTATTGAAATAATTAATGACATTTATTGAAATTTAAGGATCTTGATCAAAATTTGAAAAAGATAATGTTTTAATCAATGGAGTAGGAAAAATAGGGATGAGAACCTAATTTTTCCTTTTATGAATGGCCACAATACTTTAAAGAAACGAACAATGATTTTTTAATATTTTAGTCCATACATTTAGAGATTATACTATTCAGACCCTCTCCAACCAAATGGCTAAATATAGTCCCGTATAAAATTGTAGTCTTACAAAATATTACTTTTAAATGATCAGTGTAAGAACATACTCATATACCATTTCCAACCGAATCGGCTAAATATAGCCCCTCAATAATTTATTGGTTTTAAGTTTATACTTTAAATTTATTAGTTAATTTAATTAAACTACCTTTGAATGTTTTCAAATCTAACCGTTGAATTTGAATCAGTTCTTGTAACTGAGGAGTTAAGCCCCAAAAAAAGAGCTAAGAGGAGAGCTACATTTGGCCAGCCTGATGCCCCTTTGGCCAATAACAGTATGTTAAGCTCCATAGAATTATAGTCCAACCTTAGGTTAGAGATGAGTTTTTGGACAAATTAGGTAATTTTTGGCTTTCAGACCTTTGGCCCTCTCCATCGGAGATATGACCTAAATACCTCTCATTGCAGACAATATTCTTTTAGGGACCCGTATATTCTCTTATAGTCCATAAATAAATCCTCAAAATTAACGGTAGGATGCTCTAAGAAGGATTTGGATCCTCTCCGAATCCAATAGATATGAGCCCGCAGATCAAGTGATCCGGACCATCCAAATTTGATCTAACGGCTACAATTATTATAACTTTTAGAGAGGTCCCATGTTTGTAACCGTTGAATCAAATTTCGCCAGCTCGGATCACTTGATCCGCATGCTCAAATCAAGTGGATCCGAAGAGGATCCAAATCCTTCTAAGAAAACACTTTAGAGTCTATCTCACAAGAGACGAGGCATAAAAAGAAAAACACACTTTAAGAGTCCATAAAAGCGAATAACGGTCTATCCTCTTTAGAGTTTTTTTGCATATTGTTTAGTGGAATACACATGGACATAGAAGCTCCATTACTATTCGACCTTGCACATTTTTTTTATGATAGGACTTTAGGGGGGTGTTTGTTTGGGCTCACTTGTGCGTTTGTTGCACCGGACTATTTCGGACTGGATTAGCTTGAGAGATTAAGTTGGATTGGCTTGGCATTGACTTAGCAGTACTAGAATTGTAAAACGTTTGGTGCAGTATCAGACTAGCTAAGACTAATTTTTATTTTTAATTACTAGTTATGAAAACTTTTGATTGAACTCATGAACTTCCAAGCTAACAATCATACTTATTTCAGAAAGCCCACATCACACTTATTTCAGAGAACCCAGATCCTAAAATTAATTGATATGATTAAAAGCACACCACAAAGTAGCACACAAATATCCTTTTGATTTTCCTTATTAAAGCTAAGATTTGTCAATTGTAGCATATGAAAATAAGGGTCTTTCCCGCAGAAGATTGTTTTATCTAACTACTTAAAATGTCAAAAAAACTGGGCTGCTGTCCCTACTGACCAACCACCGGAAAATAATTATTAGACAAACTTACACTTATCTAAAGTCTACGAAATTTTATATGAAGACACTAGACACACAGAGTTACACTCACACAAATTATTGGGATTTTTGGAGTTGATTTTCTATTTAAATTAAATCAAACAAAAACAGGACAGAAACAAATTTTAAATAGTTCACAAATTAAGAAAAACGAGTTAGGGGAATTGCTATCCACTACCAAATAATCATGCAAACATGTTATGTTTCATTCAAATTCCTTTTATTTCCGGATGAAGATGCTCAAGTTGGCTCAATGTTATAACTCAACCTATTACTCTTTCTTATGTAGTATGTTAAGAGAATTGCGTTTTCAACTTAACTTAGTTCCTAGCATGCAATCTAGAATGGCGTGTTCACTGATTTAACAAGTAAAAATCATTAAGAACGAATTCACTGATTTAACAAGTAAAAATCATTAAGAACGAAAAAAGTTTGAGTCATCACAAGGCATCGTAAGTACTAGCGTTGTCTTACTTATCCTAGAAATTAGTTCACATGTTAATCGCAATTAACAAGTACTACTCTAGAACATATGTAGGTCCTCATTCAGCAAGGGCAGACACACACATATTCATAGCATTAGAATCCTAGATACGCTTACTAAGTATGCATCCATAGAAAACAAATAAAGAATTCATCACTGACATAAGTAATGAACCAATTTTCATCCATTCATAAAAGTAATTCAAACGAAATGTCATAACAAACTTGCAATCATATTCGGGGCTTCAAAACAGCCCCTAACTACTAAAAATTTAGTTACACACAATCCTTAAATAAAAACAAAAGATAGACATGAATTTGAGAAGATAGAACCAAAAGAAATCGACTGAGGCATCCTCCTTCCTTCCTTCCCCAACGCTGCTTTTAAACCAATTCTTGCTGCATCATTTTCTTCTCCTTAACTCACCCACTAATAGCCATTTGGTGATGACAATAAGTGAGAGGAAATGGTAAAACAATTGTAACTCTTTGGGTAGCCTTTATGCTAATTACTCCCTCTTAATCCTCATCTTTAATTCCATTCCCTTTTATATTTGAATAAGTGTCAGCTAACTTGTTCTTGGCTGCATCAGTTTTGGCTGCTTGATTTATTGTGTTTATTGCTTTCATTGCAGTTACAAATTGCTCAGCCTCTTGGTAACCTTTTAGTATTAAAACGACCATAACTTCTTCTAGAAAAATGATATTAACAATCCGCAAAATGCTCCAGAAAATAGACATCCGTAGCTTTCCAAGCATATAAGGCTCACTCTCTAATTCATTATGAGCTATTCGCAAATTTCTTCCAAAGTCAGCTGATCTGCACATGCAGTTTTGACGAATTTGTTACTTAAAATCCCACTTGTGCTATTTTTCCTTTCTTTGCTTGACAAATCCCACAAAACACAAAAACAAAGTAAATAGCTCAAAAATATAAGGAACTAACTAAGAAAAGACAAGTGAATTTGATGTAAAATATATATAAATATGAGCTTATCAATAATCAACATTTCAGACACCAAAAAATCAAACTTGTTGCTTGCATCCATGAAATGGCAAAACAAGATGAATCAGGAAGATAACTAAGTTTAAATACCATATCCGTCATCTTCTCAATTCAATGAATTAAAAAAAAATAATAATAATTTTTTCTCTTTCTGTTTTTTCCTCTTAACTTGTTGCCTGCAGATCCATGAAATGGTAGAAAGATGAATCAGGAAGAATCCCCAATTTGAATGATGAATCTCCCCTCTCTCGCTGCAAGATGAATCCCCAATTTGCACGATGAATCTCCCCTCTCTCACTGCAAGACGAATCCCCAATTTGCAAGACAAACCCCTTTCTCGGCTGCAAGACGAATCCCCAATTTCTCTAATATAAAAAGTCATACAAAAGAAGATACGGAGATTACGAAGCAACCATGACATAAATGACCCAGTCGATGAGGAGGCAAGCCGAAGCCAAAGCCAAATCAACATCTTCAAAGCCACATCTATGGCGATTGTGAAGCAGTGAAAAAGAAGAAGATGACAGAGATGACCCAGTCGACGAGGTCATCATCGAAGATAAAGCGATCGACGAGTTCATCGTTGGAGATGAAGCCACGCCCGAAGCTTGTGCCTTCGAAATCGAAGTCGATGAGGTGATTTGAGCAGGAAGAAGAAGTTTTTAGCCAGTCCCATGGTTTTCGCTGGGACAAGCTAAGATTGGCTAGTGAGGTCGCTAGTGAAGGCGAGTCTGGGCTAATCCCATTAAAATTAGTCCGGTCCGGAAACAAACAACAGACTACACTAACATTTAATCTAGTCTAGTCTAGTGAAACCTAGTGAAGCTAAACAATCACCCCCTAAATTTCATTGGACTATACTACACTAATTATTAGCGTAGTGACTGTAGTCCCATGTTTGGTAGGCAAATGGACTAAGTTTAATGAGATTAGCCCTCACTTGCTCCGACTATCTCCTTCGCTAGGAGTTCTTAGTGAGGACCCCCAAATACCACAGGACTGCCTAAGCCTGTTGTTGAGAGAGAATCGTCGCTCGTCCTTGTCTTCTCGCTCATCTTCCCGCTCTATCATCCTCGTACTGCTCGCCCTCATATCCTGCTCGTCATCATCTACTCTTGGTCTGGTAAATTTCAAACATGACAATTTATTTCTTTGATTTTGTTTCAAATCGTTAATTTATTACTGGATTTTCATCGATTCGTTGTTTTGGGTTTGAATACTGTGAAAATTTGGAATTTTTACATTGAAGATTGTCAGTTTTGTAGATAATATTAGTTTTCTTGAATTTTGTGGTTTGGTTGTTTTTTATTTGGGTTGAATTTCATAAATCAGTAGTGGCTAAGTGGTCCGAGGCTGATGGGTTATTAGCGGTGTTCAAATTGTTTGTATGTGTACTTTGCAATGACTCTGCAATGGCAGTAGCCTGGTGCACGAGGCTGCACATTTGTTCATATTAATATCATTAATTAGGTGTTATATGAGGAAAGTAAAATGATAATTATGGTGCAAATTTTGATTAGAAAATTAGTATTAAGGATAAAGAATTGTGTGCCTCAGCATGTGGTGCTCTTGTCTATTCCTATCACGTCCACAATTTGATGTATATGCAAGGCTTTGGATGTAGATGCAAGGCTTTTGATTAGAAAACTAGTATTAAGGACAAAGAATTGAGATGCAGATGCAGAGCTTTGAAGTTTGGGTGTTGTTTTTCGTAAATTATTAATAAATAAAATTTGAAAACTTGGAGCCAAATTCATTAATTGTTTGTCTATGTGTCTACTTTGCAATGACTCTGCAATGGCTACCATGGCAGTAGCCTGGTGCACTAGGTTCAGTTGTTTGTTTTGGTCTGTTGTACTTTCCCGTTCGTATCCCTCAGATTCTATTTCAATTGCTTTGTACACTTGTTCATTTAATCTCACTTATGTAAATAAATGCAAAAAATTGTTGTTGTTTGATTCCTTATGCTGAAATAGTTCAGTTTTATTTGCAGTTCTTGGTTTTCTTGCATGGTATTTGTTCATGAAGATCAAAGTGTTTGATCACAAAGGTTATTCCGCAAAGCTCTGCATTGTATTTCTTCCATCACTATGTGCTGCTCTCGTGGGAATCTCTCGTGTGATGATTACTGTATCATTGGCAGGACGTTTTTGGCGGAGGTCTTGTAGGAATTTTCACAGCTTCGATTTGTTACTAGCAGTCTTTACCTCTCCTAAACCAGTTGGATGGGTTGGCACCTCAAGTGTATTTCCACATGATGGGTGCATAGAGGAATGTTGGTGTGTCCTTATATTCGACCACGAGGTTAAGCTCTCTTCGTATGCGATATGCGAAGTACACATATTGAGAGTCCAGACTCGAGTGCACCAGTCCACTAGTTACTGGAAGAAGGGAGAAGATCCTGAGTTGAGTTTGTATGCATCATAGAAATCATATAGAACGTATATATACATTTTGTATACACAACGTTGTACTTCATTCGATGACTCCATATCATATGTGTAGCTCCTAACATCATTATTTATTAAATGAAAATTTTATAATTTTATATCAAAAAAATGTATGATTTTTGTTCTGAATTGCTTTGTTGGTCTTTTGGGTGATGAATGTGATGGTTTTTCGTTATCTTGCTTTTTAGTCCGAGATTGCACCAAACGTTTCACTAAGTTAGTTCAGCTTAGTCTAATCTAAGTCAGTCTAGCTTAGTCCCTGAAGCTAGTCCAATCCGAGATAGTTCGGTACAACAAACGCACCCTAGGGGTTTAGACATAAGAAAACAATTTCTGAATCGGGTAGAAAACAATTTATGATAGGACTTTAGGGGTTTATATTATCAAAACTAACAATGTTCTCTTAGACAACCACGATGCCTCAAGTCTAATTGATAATTTGCATTATTGCAACTTATGTTTCTTGAATCCAATTAATATGCCGAGTCACCTTCATTAGGAACTTACACATTTATCTCAATGTTCCTATCTGAATGACTTTAAACCGATAACTTTCTCAATTAAACAAATATAAAGCTCGTTTGGATATACTTTTAAAATGATTGAAAGCACTTTTAAAGAAAATCTTTTTAGGTTCAAACAGCACTTGAAGTGCTTTCTGCAAGAAGCACCAATTATGTGATTCTTCCAGGAAATACTTTAAGTGTTTTTCCAGAATTTACTTGCATTTTTACTAAGGATTGATTCTAAAAACATTTTCGCCAAAAACGCTTTCAATCATTTTAAAAGCATATCCAAACGTACTTATAGTGTACTAGTCTTTATCGTTTAATTAAGACAAAAATAACATTTCGACAAAGAAAAAAAGACAAAAATAACATATGGGACATGTCTTATCTTAGCAAAAGAAAATCATAAACTAAAAGGTTAAATCAAAATGTTAAGGGACTGTTTGGTAGTCTACTTGAATCCAACTTTTTAAACTCAAAAACAATTTTCAAGTTTTAGGCCTTAAAAACTTGTTTGGTAGGCCTATTTTAAAAAACTGAACACAAGACTAACTAAAAAATATGGTATATTCTCTAAAAAAAAAAGTGAGTTTTTAAACTTAAACGCACTCATTTCTTTTATCTCCCTTCTCTCCTCTCACTCCAAATCTATCTCTCTCTTTTCTTCTTTCCATCTCCACTTCTCTTTTTTTTCTTCTTTTTTTACCTTTTTCGTCTCTCCTCTAATCCACTCTATTCATTCTCTCGGTTTTTTTTTCTCACTCATCTTCCTCTCTATCTCATTTGATCCTCACTTTTCTTTCTCTTTCTTCCAATCATGTCTTACTTTCTTTTTTCCTCTCTCCTCTTTCTCCCTTCACCCTATATTTTGGGATCTCTTTGTCCAGTTTAAGTTGTAAGATTTAAAATTTTTAAATTGCATACAAAACAAGTTTTTGAGTCTTAAAAGAATTGTTTTCAAGAAAAGTTCTTAAGAAATGTTTTGAGAAATGATAAAAAATTTCAAATAGGATATCAAACAAGTCCTAAGTTTTATTTTTTGATCAATAACGAATGATTTCATTTCATTACATAGACAATTATACAACTTGAATGAGAAAGAAGAGGAAAGAAACAACAACAGCAAACAAATAATCATACACCTCTCACTGAGATGGTCATTCTTCATCAGAAATGAACCACCACCAGGAAAAGCTTGCCGCCTGCTATTCATGTAAATTATTTCAACCAAAATAAAAATCAAACATCCTGCAAAACTCATACATGAAAAAAATGGATTATATGATATATATCCATCAAATAACTTTAATAAATTCTGGCATACAAAGCTAAAAGCTAGACTCATATATGAAACCTAGCTTTTCTCGAACTCAAGTAACCCAGATAACATATGTAAATATTTCTACAGATAAATACACAAATACATATACTGTTATATTGCTAGAAGATTTCAGCAAAGTTGGAGGTTGTTGTAGTAGGTATTCCAAAAGGTACACGATCATCGCAGTACTCATCTGCCCTATTATTGTTGGACTTCCGTGGGCTCTCACTCACGAAACCTTCTTGGTCGATCAAACAAGTAGTGGAAGCAGAAGTACAAGACTGAGAATTAGCAGCCCTAATGTTATTAACCTTGGATTTTCGACAACCTTGATTATTATTATTCCCAGTAAGCCGTTGAACCAAACCCATAAACTCTTCAGGTTGGACATGAATAATCTTGGGAGATATGAGATAGACTATGACTGGCTTCTTCTTCATCACCTTCTGTGAATTCTTGCTTACCATAATAGGTGTTGGCCTTGGACCCTGCAACTCCAAATGCCTTTTCAAAGACTTCGTCATCTTATTAAACAGCGAATTTGAATATGATAGCGCTGTGGTAGTGAAAATTATAGATGTGCAAAACAATATTTATACTTGGTTTCAAGGAAGAATGGGTGCAGTATTTTGTATTTGGTGACTAGTAGCTTTCTTTTGGCTTGATTTGTATCATTGAATTGGTCTGTTTTGAGATAAAATATGTTTGCTGATTCAGTATTGTTTGCCGGCTGTCGTTCTACAGATTTCCTAGAAACCAAGAATTATAATGGAGATCAAAATTTTAAACTAAATTTATAAATTAAATGATGTATCGTTAATATGAAATAAACACATGAATCGACACTAAATTAATAATCAATTATCAATAATCACATCATTTAATGTACACAATTTGATTTGAAAATTTGATTTACCGCGTATTATTCTTAATGTATTAATTAACATGTGCGAACAAAATTACTATTCAAAAAGCAGAAGAAACAAAGCACGGATCATCAGGCTATGAAAAAGTCATCGATTATACTAGTCAGTCCAGATCAGTCATTCAATCATGTACTTCTCTTCTTGGCGTGCAATGAAAACTTAAAATACTTTTGTTGAGGAATTTGGGACGTCTGACTTTTTACACTGGATCTTGTTGTGTCTTTATCTTGTAATAAAAATTATGTAATATTTTTTGTTGAGAAACAGGGAAGAACCAAGGAAAGATTGAGTGTGGAAGGAAGATTAATGCAACAAAAATGTAATATTTTAGTCTTAAGTTTTAATTCAAAGATCATCTTCAACACTTCTTAGGTTAAAATATAAAAATTTTAACTCTGAAAATTTAGATTTTAACATAGAAATAGGATTTTTTTTTTACTTCAATAATTTTAAGTTAAAATTTTAGCCCAAGATTATTAAAGAATGAATTTAGGATAATATTTTTTTTTCTTTATGATTAAAAAAATTTCATCAAGTGTTTTTATATAAAAAGAAATCAGTGAGATATTTATTCATTAGTTTACTATATGTTTTTGTTAATTACTTCGGACCCCTCATTATCTTTACCTCATTACCCTCAAGAATATTTTCAGTGTACCGGAAACATAGGCCGATACACTAAGTGTTATAAAATAATTGATTGCAAGGTTTTTATCCAAGTATCCAACTAATTGTTTTGTGACATTTGTGTACCTGGTCATGTTATCGGTACACTAAAAATCTCTCCATTACCCTCCACCCTAGGAATTAATAATGCCTATAATAGTGATTAAAATTTGATTATTGTACGACCACTCCACATACAATCTAATGATATTTGTCTTTACTTTCTTTAAAAAAAAATATTTGTCTTTACTTGTAGGTCTGAAATTTAATTCTCGTGACGAATTTTATGCTAATTTATTCTATAATGTATCATTATATGATGGGTAATGGTAGGAAAACCAAATTTGTAAACAAAATAATATGTCACCAATAACAAATAAGGACGTTAATTGACACTTTGTTATTAATCCAATTATCTATAACCAATCATTTGATTTGCAAATCTAATTTAAAAAATTTTGTTTACCTAACATTACTCTTATATAATTATTGTACGGTTGTCCATTATAGAGAAATTTGAAAAAATAACCAAAATTTTGAACACAAATATAATTATAGCCACTATTTTAAATTTTCAATAATTTTAACCAAAAGTTAATATGAAAGTACTAATATACCCTTGTTTAAAATGTGGTTTTCCAAAAAAAAAATAAAAAACTAAAAAACAAGCTGTTGAAGATGTTCCCGCATCTCCGATTGCTCCAAAGCCTCCTATCCATCCCTTCCTCCCGCACCTACCTTGCCATGATTATTGATTGATATATCAGTTTTCATTTTCATAAGTAATTTAATTTTAATTGCTTGGGTCCTCTGGACCCAATGCCTCAAGGAAAGAAAGTAGACGATCGATGCCGGTTGGGTCTGACTTTAACAACTTCGATGAGGTCTGAAATTAATACTATTGACGGGATCTAAGACCACCGTCGCACTCAACCTCAACTCCAAACCATGGCGTTCAAAGTGAGAACTACCAATACACTCCCAACCATGCCTTTGCGAATCTACATTCAAACCCCAGGACACCCATTTTTCTATGATTTGGAGGCAGTCTTAATACAACCACAGCCATTTAAGGGTATAAAGGTATACTAATACTTTCATATCAATTTTTTGTTATAATTATAATAAACTTAAAAGTGTGGCTATAATTCTATATTGGATCAAAATTTGATTATTTTTCCAAATATCCCTCTATTATACTGTACGAGTTGAACACGTAAGTACGGATTTGTAGCGTCGATCACAATCTCTCTCTACATGCAGTACGTGGACGAGGTGTCCCTTCAATTTTCAAAAGTTATCCAGAACTTCAGAATCCCAGCGTTTGATTCATTTCATCAATTGCTTCTCATTCTTCTTGACGATCGACTCACCGTCCTGCTCTCAATAGCTCAGTCTCACACACAAACTTAATTTTCTCCACATAAAACCCAACATAAGTTTTTTACTCCAATAAAACCCATTGACTAGATTTCACATCAGCAAAATTCATTAATTATATTTTGACTTTACACATTTAAAATTTTTTGATACTTAAAATACCCCTATTTGAAGGTTTAATGTCACATCGCAGCCCCGGCCCCCACCACATCCCGGGCTCGACTCCGCCGTAGCACGATATTGTCCGCTTTGGGCCCCGACCATGCCCTCACTGTTTTGTTTCTGGGAACTCACACGAGAACTTCCTAGTGGATCACCCATCATGGGATTGCTCTCGCGCAAACTCGCTTAACTTCGGAGTTCCGATGGAACCCGAAGCCAATGAGCTCCTAAAAGGCCTTGTGCTAGGTAGAGATGTGAATATATATATAAGGCTTATAAGATTCACTCCCCTGGACGATGTGGGATGTTACATTTAATGTACACAATTAATTCTATACGGATTGTAAAGAAGATTTAATGATTTTACAAAAATAATAAATTAATTGTCTAATATATGATAACAATAAAACATGCCTAATATATGTAATAATACGTGCTTTGTTTAGTCAATCAAATTATATTTTACATATAAATGTAGGTAAATTTCACACACACACACACACACATATATAACAAAAAAAAAACCTGATATCGTAAAAATTCATGCAAAATAATTTACCTACAAAAAAATGTTATTTGATTTAGTGCACCTACTATTCAAATTTTAAAATGTTAGATGCTTAAAAAAAGCAAAATAATTTACCCAATAAATGTAAAGTACATGCAAAATAATTTACCTACATAATAAAGCAAACCCATGATAGATGCAAAATAATGTACCTACATAAAAAATAATATTTTTTTATTCAATACTAGTTTAACTATTATTTGTACATATAATAATAAAATGTACCCAATATATGATACATACAAAATAAAATACCTACATAATGAAGAATGTTATTTGTTTCAAAATTAATTTGCTTACAAAATAAAGAAATTTTATTTTATTCAAAATTAATTTACCTATTATTTGTACATATATCTTATAATAATAAAATGTGCCAAATATATGTAATAATACATGAAAAATATATTACCTACTAAATAAAAGAATGTTATTTGATTCAACATCAATTTACCTACAAACTATATGTTAGTTGCTCATCATTTACATATAGGTAGATTAATTAGTATAATATGTTTGAACATATATGTAGTACTATGCATATATATATTGAGCTTATGGTAGTACTATATACATTTGCATGTATATATATATATATGTTAGGGGTAATAATATGTGTAATAATTATTTGTTCATTATAATTAAGGTGAGTAATTACATTTATTGATTTATTTTGAATATTGTGATATAAGTTGTAAATATCTTGTAATAATAGGTCAATTATTTTTCTACTTGGTAGTCATTTTCAAATTTGGGTTTTATTTTTGAGTTTTTGTTTAGAAAATAAGAGTTGCAATGATCTATATCTAAAAAAACCCTTATTCTTGTTTCCAATTGAAATTTGTTCTCTGTACATTTTTCTGGACAGTAATTTTATTCTTTTTTGTTTTAATTTTCCAAATTTCATTTTTATTCCTCACCATTTTATTGTAATTTTTCCGATTTTTGGAAGAAATTTTTATTCATAGTTGATTTCCATGATGTATCTCGCAATTTTGCGCCTCTCAATTCGTTTTCGGACGCAAATTTCTCATTTTTGTCATTGAATTTTTAAGTGAAAAATCGAATTTTGGAAGTTTTGAATAGAACAAGGTGCAATTACGGTTTCCAGTCATATGCTGTTGGGCGCAAAGAATCGAGCTAGGGTTTGTTCAGGTCCCTGATCTGACCTGCAGAAGTAGGGACTTGATTGGATTGCTTAATTTTGTAGTTAATGGGACTGAAGAAGAAGATTGATTTGGATGTTGAAATTAATAGAAAGACCTGAGATTGGTGTTTTTATTATTTGATGGGGAACACATGTGTAGGACCAAATCTTGGTAAGGGTTTCTTTCAATCTTTTACTGCCGCTATTTGGCGAAACCAGCCGCCGGAAAACAGGCTTCCTCCTCCCAATGAAGGAGATAGTATCAAAAGTGGCCCAAGTTCAAATCATGATTCATCTAAAGGAGGTTCTGTAGGGAATAAAGCACTAGTTGATCATCAGGTTCCTGAAGCTATTGAGATTCCTCCTAATCCGGTCCAAAGCACACCGCCTCCAGCTGTGAAAATCGGTAATGATCCACATAAAAAAGCAGAACCTGAAAAACCTAATAAGCCGGAGGTTAAGGAGGAGGTGAGTAAGCCTCCTCAGGATGCTGACAAATCGAAGAAACCTGCTCATATGAAGAGGATTTCGAGCGTTGGACTGCAAGTAGAATCGGTGTTAGGAAGAAAGACTGGGAATATAAAGGATGTTTATAGCTTGGGCAGGAAGCTTGGACAAGGGCAATTTGGGACGACATTTCTCTGTGTGGAGAAGGAAACGAATAAAGAGTTTGCTTGCAAGTCCATTGCAAAGAGGAAATTGACAACACAAGAAGACGTGGAGGATGTTAGGAGGGAAATTCAGATAATGCATCACTTGGCAGGTCACCCCAATGTGATACAAATTATCAGCGCTTATGAGGATGCTGTGGCAGTTCATGTTGTAATGGAACTGTGTGCAGGTGGGGAGCTTTTCGATAGGATTATACAAAGGGGGCATTACACAGAGAGAAAGGCAGCTAAGCTTGCAAGGGTTATTGCTGGTGTCCTCGAAGCATGCCATTCTTTGGGTGTCATGCATCGGGACTTAAAACCAGAGAATTTTCTATTTGTCAACCAGAAAGAGGATGCACCACTTAAGACAATAGATTTTGGGCTCTCTGTGTTCTTTAGGCCAGGTATAATTTCACATTTATGGATTAGATTTGTATCTGGAACCCATATGGAATAAATTAGGTGCAAAGATTATTGACCCTGAATTGTCATAAACCTGTGAAATAAGATATATGCTTTTGATTCATTCTTGAGCTGGTATTTAATTGGATTTTGGTAGAATTCTCTTACTATTTCTTCCCATATCATTCGTTTACTTTGATGAGTGTAGGATTTTCGATGTTATACTTCTAGATTGAAATGGTAGTTCTGTGGGACTGAATATGCTGGCTTGATCATTTTTCTCTGAATTGTTGCTTCTAAGTAATTACAAAAAAGGAACCTGCCTTCCTTGCTTTAATATGTTGAATGTTTACAATTGTGATGTTAGGTCTCATGTTCATGAAGTGCAAAGTAGTCGACCATAAGTATGAAAATATATTATCCATATATAAGCAAACTTTCTTTGCACGTGTGAGATCTTAGATGAGAATGTGATGAGAGGAAAAAAGAGGTGTGTAGATGGGGATATACTGGGAGAGGTAAGTGTGTGAAAGGTGGTGGCAGGGTAGATATCAAAGTGGTTAAGGGTTGGGGTGTGTGGTGGAGGAGGGTGATCAAGTGTTTTAACTGCTTTGGAGTTAAAAATAGCCTTATGTAATATATGAGTATGAATAATTAGCTTCATCATTGTTGAAGCTTGAAAGGTCAAGGATTTTGGTATTCTTTGATGCGAAATTGCTCACTTTTGTAATGGATTGAAATTAATTGTAGTGATTCTAGTGAATATTTCAGGTTGATTTTTACGGTAGAATTTGGTTTCTTTGTTTTTTAAAGTCATACTTCAAAGTTTCAAGAATTCACAAGTTTGTTTGAGTTGGGTTAGTTGCTCCTGCCTATAGCCTATACGACACTTTGTAAAAGTAATATGGAGACCATGTGTCATAAGTTTGCCCTCCGTTTAATAACTCGTCACACAAGGTTACTTTCAATGCATGTATAACAGTCATTTTCGGCAAATTTGTGGCTTTTTTTTTTGTCAAGAATTTTGTGGCTAACCTTTTGGTTTTATCTTAATGCTATGAGGAGTTTTTCATGTGTCTGGGCAGTGTTTATTTAATTTTTGAATAAATATGTTAAAAGTAAGGATTTGAATATGAAAGATACAAAACTATTGCAACGCTTATTTGTGCAGAACTATGCTAGCTAGAGGGGGTAAAGAAATACTATTTGTTTATTTTCTTTTGTTAGTCGGTGTTCCGTTTTCATTTCATTTACAATTATGTGCATGGCGTGCTAGATAACTCATGTTGCTTGTGTAATTTGCTTGCACCCCTTTTGGCTCTTTTCAAAATACTGTGAAGAGCACAAAGGATACGATATAATACACATTAACTATTTAAGCGAAAAATTCCTTCAGAAAAAAGGATATAATTTTTAGTTAATTCTTCGAATAACGGTGCATTTGATAACCATGTCAAATGTATTGTTTCCTTCCCTTGCCCCATAGCTCCTGCAAATCAGTATGTTTTAAGTTTCCAGTAAATCTCTGTTGTAAATGATATATTTTTCTAAAGCCAGCATGCTGTCTGAATGTTTGTCTTTGCTCATTCGAACTTATATGATCCACTTCACATTGTTAGACTGAATTCTTTCGATATCTGAATTATAACAAAAACCCATCTTCCCAGGAGAAACATTCACTGATGTTGTTGGGAGCCCTTACTATGTGGCGCCAGAAGTACTACGGAAGCACTATGGTCTAGAATGTGATGTTTGGAGTGCTGGTGTGATCATTTATATCTTACTCAGTGGAGTGCCCCCTTTCTGGGATGGTGGGAATATCATGGCTTTGTTGTATTGAATATTCATTATTTCATACAAAAGTTACATCTAATCTCTAGTTTTCTTATGATGTTCTGGATCAGAAACGGAGCACGGTATATTTGAGCAGGTATTAAAAGGCGAACTCGATTTCCTATCAGAACCGTGGCCCAGCATATCTGAAAGCGCTAAGGATTTGGTTCGGAGAATGCTTGTGAGGGACCCAAAAAAGCGGCTAACGGCCCATGAAGTTCTTTGTGAGCAAATTTTCTCTGCAAATTTTTTACTTCTTGTTGCAACCTAAAAGCTCCATTATATCATGCTATTATTGGATTATTTTTCAGCAGAAGCGTCTCTTAAGCATCAATTTATATGATTAGATGGTTCAGTATGCAGCAATATTAAGTGTGAACAATTCAAAATCTCAGAAACTACAGTGGAAAGTGGTTTAGAATTTGATTAAGAATGGTAAAATATAACGTAAGCAGGTGCATTATTACACTTAGGCCTCGTTCAAATGCTTTTAAAGTGACTGGAAGCACTTTTGATAAAATGTTTTTTGAACCAATCCTTAGTAAAAATGCAATTTCTTAAAAAAGAGGAAGCACTTCAAGTGCTTTTTGGAACCAAAAATCATTTTTTCTAAAAGAATTTTCAGTCATTTCAAAGGCACTTTCAATCGAGCCCTTATCGCAGCTGGATTTTTCTTTTCAAACCTCTCACAAGAACTAAGGACTTCGTGGTAGGTTGTAAACTTTTCAAATTAGAAGCATCTGTTGGTCCAGTGATTAATTGGATAATTTGAAAGTGTACTACATAGTTTGTGACATCCCACATCGCCCAGGGGAGTGATCATTAAATGTATATTCCCATCCCTACCTAGCACGAGGCCTTTTGGGAGCTCACTGGCTTCGGGTTCCGTAGGAACTCCGAAGTTAAGCGAGAAGGAGGCCCTAGCACTCCCAGGATGGGTGACCCACTGGAAAGTTGTTCGTGAGTTCCCAAAAACAAAACCGTGAGGGAATGGTAAGCCCAAAGCGGACAATATCGTGCTACGGTGGTGGAACGGGCCCGGGATGTGGTGTACCCGGGCCAGGATGTGTCAGATTGGTATCAGAGCCTAACCCTGGCCGTGGTGTGCCGACGAGGACGTCGGGCCCCTAAGGGGGGTGGATTGTGATATCCCACATCGCACAGGGGAGTGATCCTTAAATGTATATTCTCATCCCTACCTAGCACAAGGCCTTTTGGGAGCTCACTGGCTTCGGGTTCCGTAGGAACTCCGAAGTTGAGAGAGAAGGAGGCCAGACCACTCCCAGGATGGGTGACCCACTGGGAAGTTGCTCGTGAGTTCCCAAAAACAAAACCGTGAGAGAATGGTAAGCCCAAAGCGGATAATATCGTGCTACGGTGGTGGAACGGACCCGGGATGTGGTGTACCCGGGCCGGGATGTGTCATAGTTAGAAGTTAAATAGGCTTTTTGAAATTTTCTTGCCCTTGGTGCTTGCATATCATGCTTATAGATTCTATCGTTTTACACATATCAATGAGTTGATAACTGAACATAGAATTGAAGATAAATTATTGATCTGAGAGTCAGTTTTCTATTCAAACTGTTTGATCCTTACATGTTTTCGCATTTCTTCTATCACGAACGATAGCATTGCATTAAGTAGCACTTTTGTCCTTGCAGGCCACCCATGGGTTCAGGTAGATGGTGCTGCTCCTGATAAACCTCTTGATTCTGCTGTCCTAACTCGCTTGAAGCAATTCTCGGCCATGAATAAACTCAAGAAAATTGCCATCAGGGTGAGTATTCTCATCCTTAAGTTTTACAACCTTAAGGTTTTGTTTGGGTGAGGGCTTTGCAAGTACCAAGGGATTTGGAATAAGTTAGTTAGAAATGTACCATTGATTGCATCATTACAAAGCATAGGCATGGGACTTACAAATGACTCCTTTCAAGTTGTCATTTGCTAATCCATCTTAGTGCATTGTGTATACAGTCTACTCGTTTCAAATCCCTCCTTCTAATCTTTTGTAGTGCATTTCTAACTAATTTAGATTAAATTCCTTGGTACTTGCAAATCCCTTGTCCAAACATATACCGAAGGATTTTACAGGTCGGGTTTGCATGGTTACGACAATGTCATTAAAACTTATGCAATAGTAATTTTTTAATTATGCAATTCTGTTTTTAAAACAACTGCAAAAGAAAGATTTTCTTAAAGTTTTCTTGTAAGTGAAGTAATCTTCGGTTGTTTCTGTAGATTATATTTATAGGGTGGTGCTATCCACACACCCCTTTTTACCAGCAACACATCCTATGTTAATTTGTGTCCGTTGATCTTCTTCAAATAATTCCGACCCGGTTGCCGGAAATTGAGAAGGGTGTGTGGAAGGTGAAAGGAGGTGTTTGGATAGCACCACCCTATTTATAATATGAAGAAGTAAACAAGTTTGATATCATCAATGGTAGCCCAATATTACTGCTTGAAGACTTGTTGGGATGACTGGTTCTTTTGTTCGGGTATGACTCACCCATCTATGCTTGTTTCGTAGGTCATTGCAGAAAGCCTGTCTGAAGAGGAAATTGCAGGCCTGAAAGAAATGTTCAGGATGATAGACGCAGATAATAGTGGGCATATCACCCTTGAGGAACTGAAGAATGGTTTGGAAAGAGTGGGTGCTGACCTCAAGGATTCTGAAATCAGTTGGTTAATGCAAGCGGTAAGTGCTAGTTTGCGATCCATATAGAGAACTTTTTGTAGTCTTGTAGAATACATGATCTGTTTAAAAGAGTTCTATACCAAAAATATAGTTTTCCTTGTCCTGATGGATTTAATTACCCACATGCTATCCTATGCATGTGGAGTGTAATGGAAGTTATAACAAGAGAAAAAGTAGGGTCTGCGAGAGAGAAAGTTGGCTTTTGATTACCATATTATCCATAGTTTTGAATTTATCGATTTCTTAGTTTAAGAGAGGACTCGATTTCTTAGTTTAAGAAAGGACAAATCATGTTTTCTTGCGTTACAATTGATGGAGTTTTATCGTCAATAGTATAGATAAACGATAAAGTGAGGTCAATTGCAAGATCAGCAACAGTTTTTTGTTTCCTGATTGATGAAGGGTTTCCTTTTCTTATAATAAATTTTTCAGGCGGATGTGGACAACAGTGGTACCATAGACTACGGTGAATTCATAGCAGCAATGCTCCACCTGAACAAGGTCCAGAAGGAGGATCACCTGTATGCAGCATTCTCGTACTTTGACACAGATGGAAGTGGGCACATTACTCGAGATGAGCTGCAACAGGCCTGTGAGAAGTTTGGCTTAGAAGATGTTCACTTAGATGATATAATACGTGAAGTTGACCAGGATAATGTAATTCGACTTCCCTGCCAAAATGCATGCTTGATTTTCTTTCCCCTTTTCTTCATATGAAATTCTTATGGATACAAAATTGTTCATGATAATTTACCTTGAAACTTTTCAGGACGGGCGAATTGATTATAGCGAGTTTGTCGCTATGATGCAAGATACAGGTTTCGGCAAGGGGTTACAAAGTAACATGAGTAGAAAGGTAGCATGAGTATTCGAATTCGAGGAAGTCATCAAGCATTAATACCTGATGTTATGTCTAGTCAACAACACAGTCCATATAGTCAATATGTAAAATTAACAGAAATAGAGATGCATACTGATGTAGAGATCAGCCAGATTTCAGGGGGCGAGAGAGTGTTAGGGCCCTGTTCTTTCTAGTGCTTTCATTTTGTATTTACCATTTAGTTTTGTATGAAGCATTTTCACTTTTGAAATGACTGCAAGTCATTTGTTCTTGAACCTATTTTTGTAATTGAATCTATGTTTCCTTGTACTTGTTCGCTTATGACCTTAATTCCAACATATTTTTCAGTTTTCCAAACTCTGTTTGATCAGAAAAAGAGATTTCGGAACTCATGAATCACTGGGTATCGTGCATCATCCACTTACACCCATTAATCTTCTTTTTTTCTTACACCGGAAATTTATCCATGACGAACACATATCCTTGAACCAAGTAAAGGTTAGATGTCACTAGATCAGATGACCATTAGCGTAACCATTCGTTCGTTAAGCTATAACAGGCAATGCCTACTATCGATTTTTCGTGTTGTACAATCCATCATAATAGTGAGATTATGTATGGATATTTGCGGGAGAGGGTGCATACATTCGTTTTAAGAGAGGATATTCAGCATATTCCTCGTCCTCACCATTTGGCACAATACCCTTTTTTTTCTCTTAAACGCGTCGATTTGGGGGTTTAAGTTTAAAAAATTCTATCGGATGCACCCGTCTATGTCATACATCACACTTGTCATGCTGACGTAGTATATCAAACTCATGTTTCGTTAATTCTAACCACAAACGCTAGTATGTGGACTAGTCGGGCTTGCAGATCGTTTTCGGAGGTAAATGTAAACTTTTCCAAAGAAGGAAGTTGTAATTCAATAAATAGCTATATGTCAAGATGCATGCATCGTCGTCCTTTAAATTTGATGCAGTCACCGTGTGGGCTACGGCGAGTCCTTGAGAGTTGTATGCATCAACATGCTTATATTTGATGCAGCCACCGTGTGCGATACGACGAGTCCTTGAACAAGAGTTGTATGCATCAACATGCTATAAGCTTAATTGTCATCTTCCTACATATCAATCAGCTTGCGTATGCTAAACACACGTACAGAGATGTACAAGAATATATAATAGTCCATTAGCGGGAGTGCAGGACTAGCAGCCACGGTTAACATTTAAGTAGTAGTCACGAATGGGGCTCTCACATTCAAATACTAGAATTTCTCTTTTGCATTGATGCCATAACCATCAATACATATTTTGTTATTCTAAAATATGCCAGTGGAACTGAGAAGGTGCAATGTGGGTAAAAGTGAATTGTTGGTGCAATATTTGGTGTAAAAATGAATCTGCAGTTGATTTAATTTGTTGGTAAAAGGTAAAGTTATTTCTAATATTTGATGCACCCTTGTATCTATGCATATATGCCAGTGGAACTGAGAAGGTGCAATGTCCACATCCCACAATATTGGTAATGTGATATAGGGTCGAGAGAGCACGTACTGAACAATCTAATTTGTCTAATGGAACAGCCATAGCCGTTGGCCAGAATGCTTGAAATGGAACCATGTGAATGTGATATATCCTACAAACAGGGGAAGAGAACGATATTCTTATCGAGTTTCAAGAGGTCGCTTCAGTTTGTACGGGCTTTTCCAGACAATGGCTATACACTTCACTGTCATATTCCATCCGATCATGTAGACCAAAAAGTGAACTGTATGCATTCATTGTATGCAGTAATTTCTTATTCAAATGATTAAAGAAATTAATGAATACCCTTTCCATTGAAGTTCAAAATTTATAGTGTTTTTTGGTTAAGAAAATGTTTTATACTTTAGACTTATGTTAGACAGATGCATACTTAATTAAGAAAATCCTTAATTTACCTAGTACACCAAATTGGCAAGGATTCAACCCCTAATTTGGTAGTCTATTTTTCTCATATAAGCGATATATTGGTCTGGAATGTGAGCCTTGAACTCAAGACTTCATGTGTAATTTGCTTAACTTAACTGACTTACAAGCCCTTTGCTAAAATGATAGTGTTCTTAATTACTACAAAACAGAAGAAAAAGAAATTCATAAATTCTTTGATGGTCACTTGGTTGTGTCCCCATATACACTACTAGACGAAAACCAACATTATTAGGATAGTTCGAGTCCGTAGCATTTTCAGAATAAATAAATAAATAAATAAGGGAGAAAACCGACATCTCCTAGTTGTCAAGAATAAGTATAGTTTGAAACTTTGAGTAGTATTTTTACAAATAACAAGGGGTTTTCTCTCAAATTTTAGCAAATTACTCCTTAAACTTTTATAATTGGTCAATTTCTCCTAAATTTTAATTTTAGCCGATTACTTTTATGAACTTTTATAATTGGCTATTTTAGCCGATTACCCTCATGAACATTTACGGGAGCCATGTAATCA
Source organism: Malus fusca (assembly GCA_035220775.1). Taxonomy (NCBI): domain Eukaryota; kingdom Viridiplantae; phylum Streptophyta; class Magnoliopsida; order Rosales; family Rosaceae; genus Malus; species Malus fusca. The sequence continues at coordinate 4,071,121 of CM069072.1, read as the reverse complement.
GCTAAAATTAAAGTTGATAGGAAAATTGACCAATTATAAAAGTTTAGGACGAAAATTGGCTAAAATTAAAGTTTAGGAGGAAAATTAGCCAATTATAAAATATCAGGGGAATAATCGGCTAAGATTAAAGTTCAGTGAATAAATTGGCAACTCTTTACAAGTTTGGAAAAAATTGACGTCTCATTACAAGCTCCTTCAAGTTCTGCGGTAAATCCAATGCACTGTTGAGTAAATAGGACCGTAATTGATAAGCCCCTTAATTATTTCCCAGCAAAAGATTCAACCTAGGGTACTTGTTATTTCTCTTTTGTTTTTAATTATTTTTAAAATTTTGGTTTGATATCAATAGCCCGAAGCACATGATCCTTGACCTACCACGCACCATCTTTTTTCCATTACATGTACAACTTTTTATGAACTTTCTAAAAACTGTAAATCACACCAACCTTTTAATTCAACCTTCACTTTCAAAGCCTCTTTTTTCCGGGGATGAAAATGAGAGAAGAAAACAAACGAAAGCTGTATGTCCCTAGCTAGACTCCCTACCATTTGACACCCTTTATTTCCTGCTGTCAATTCCTCCTCTGCATTATTTGGACCACTTAATAATTTTTGTTTTTACACTAATTTCCTACTCTTAAAGATAGAACAGACTAATTTCCTCCTCTTAAAGATAGAACAGATGATAGCAAGAAAGGAACAGGCTGGTGGATGAAGGTGTCCGTCCCATACAGCTTTTTCCCTGATCGCTCCTTCGTTATCGTGGCCACCATGCATATGACGCTTATACGTGTGTTTTGTTTTTGTTTTTATATTATGCAGGACTAAAGTCAAATAATTGTCTAGACTTCATTTATTTTTAATTCTCTTTCTCTATGTGAATATGAAGTAGTACTACTTGTACCCTCTCAAAGTGGATGTTCAATTTTAAATAGCAGAGGACATGAATCTGCAATACATTTTAGTGATATATTAATAACTTTTGGTTTGATTATAGAGAGAGATTCTTCGGTATACACAAAAAACACCGTCAAGTAATATTGTTCAACTAAAATTATAACATGAGTGTTTGTTTTTTTATTAACATACTCTAAAAGTGAGACATATCAACTATATTGCTCATTCATACTATATATACAACACGTAATATAATACATCACGTGAAATATACCAAATTTTCTTAACTAAAGGTTATCTGTCAAACCCTTTACTCAAAGAAGTTTCTTCAGTGGAACTAATAGTCTAATATTGCAATTATAGAACGCAAGTGTGTCACCTTAACTTAAATTCGGCCCTCTTTTCCTCCTATAGTGGGTGGGTGCAACAAATGATGTGAAAACCCTTGTATTGTCTTAATGTATCCAAGTGGTATACATGTTGGAATTTGAGACTCGGTTTGGATCACTTTAATTAGAAACCAATACCCATCACTAGTTATAGTGCCATAGCCACTTCTACCCCAATTATGTTGCCTATTCCACCATTTTCTTCCACTAGGGTTTAGGGCATTCCACTTCTACTAAATAATGGAGGTCATTTGTATACTTTTATGGGTTCATAATTGCTAAAGCTTTTTTCCTATCCATAATACAAAACTTTCTTCACATTTTAAGCTTATGATCGTTTGAATATTTAAAAAGATAAGCAGAAAGTGATGTGTAAATTCAGTTCTAGAAAATTCAATGTAATTAATATGCATGATTTTTTTTCAATATTGTCTGTTTAATTTATTAGTGCACGTATCTAATTTTGTTTAACATCATATTTGAAAAGATAAGAGGATGGATAATATATTTTCGTAAAAAAGAGAATTCTCCAAGGTCTCTTACGTTATGCCGCGTTCACCTTTTTTCTCCTGTCCAATTCCTTCTGTGCTGGCTTTCTTTTCACAGAAAGGGTGATTCAACCTTTATTGCTTGTGTATGGTCTGCATTATGCTTTCAGATACGTGATCTTGAGATCCACGTGGTAGCAGCATAGGGCAGCTGCTTGGGATCAACCCAATTGATCAGCTAACGTGTCATGGCAATTGTGGTGGTGACTCCACTGCCGTCAAGTCGATATGAATTGTAAGAAAGCAATTCGTGGCCCTACACGTGGCAAGGGAAGGACGGCTAGCTAAAACATATGTCTTGCTACGATCCCTTTAGGGTTTAGCAGTCTCTCGACCTAAAGGCTAAAACTGGCTGTCTATCCCTTACGGTCACGTCTTTGTCGCATGCCTTTCCCTCTCAAGGACGGCACCGGCCCTCGGATTTGCGATTTGGAGAGAAAAAGCTTCAACAGATTTTCCCTTTCTGTTTTTGTTGTTATTTTGAAAAGGAGAAAATTAGGTAATGTATTCCAGGTGGAGATCATTTAGTATTTTCCTGTACTACGTAGAGCAATATTGCGAGGTAGAGTTGAACACAAAACTTAGTGTGATACAGTAGGAGTCTAAGCTCTTAACTTGTCAAATTACAAGCTCTTTTTAGTGATAATCATTAATATCAAACATCTCGGTCTTATTAATCAAGAATTATGTATATTAGTATAGCTAGAACGACCTTCACAAGTTGTAGTTGAAATGATTATATTCAAAATTACAACTCTATATTGATAGAATAATTTTCATCCACACTGCTATAAAGTTAAAAATCTTGTAACATTATTTCTTGAATCAGTATATATTATACAATAAATTAATTTTAAACCAACCACACAATATTATTAGTTTAGATGATTATGGAGTAAAAAATAATCGAGAAAAATATGGAGGCGACAAGTGGATTCTTGGGTGAAAAAGACGAAATTACCCTCGAGGCACACCAGAACTCATACGCGCAAGAAGTAGACAATAACGGCTCAATCAAGGTCAAAGGTGATCAAAATAGGTATTTATTCAAAATCTATTTCATCAATCCTCATCAAATCATTCCCACAAGGTAACCCCTATTTATTCAAATTAGGTTTAATTACCAAAATTAATTGATTAATTTTCTAATTGATTGCAAGATATTATTTTGACATAATATCTTGCAATTAGAGCCAAAACCCACCATAAGTGGCCGGACCCCTTTTCTCCAGATATGACTGGTCATACCCCTATATATAGCCATTCATTTCTCCAAAAACCTAAATTCAATTCTCTTGCAAAATTCTCCAAATTTCTCTAAACACTTTCTCCCTCAAATTCTAACTTTGGCATCGGAGATTCTTCGGCCAAAGCCCCTCATTCATCATGGGCGCATGAGGCTCTTGGCTTTGAGCTTAGGTGGTAATTGTTTTGCATGTGCATTTTCGTCCAAGAAGGAGAAGGCGGAAATTTGCATCCACAAATTGGTGCTTTCATTGAGAGTCTTGATTTACACGCTCGTAAAAGACTCTCGCATTCAAGGTTTTTCGTCTTCTTGTTCATTTGTAGATTTTTCGTATGTTCTTATTCTTGGAATTTTTATTTATAAAAATTCTTTGATAAAACGTTAAAGAAAAGTACAATGACTAGAAACTCGGAAACCACGACGAACAAAAATTCCAACGTTCAACAATTGGGACCACAGTGATCCACAATGCTCAACACAACGACAAATGGAGTGGCACCACTACCACGGGGCGCCACCATAACAGCCACCACGGCAGTAACCACCGCGGCCACCCACGACGAGATCTACACCCACGGTGAGCAGGCCACCTCGCAGCAATAGGCCCAAGCCTGTGCCATAAGGTAGCCAGCCCAAATTGAGCAGGCCACGGCCCAAAAGGAGTAAGCCTTGAAGGCAGCCCAGGCCCAGACGCCAGCAGCCGAAGCTTGGCACGCCCAGGCCCACGCCACGGAGCAGCTTTAAGCCCAGGCCTGCACCGCACAACAGTTGGCCTAAGCCGCGCCGAGGATGAAGCAGGGTAAGCGTCCATGTGCACTGCACGTGGGGCAACCCACGCTAGTGGCCCAACCTGCTCCAACGATCCGACCTGCTCATGCGGCCCAATTCGAGATCCAAAGCACTTCCGTGGCCCAACACACTCTCGTGGTGTCCCAAGTAGCCCGGGTCGGTCCAAGACCGGTGCAACCGTCCAGGCTTCAAATTTCTAGGCCGACGATTGAATCAGAGGCATTTTCACCCTATTTTTCTGCAGATTTGACATTTCCCAACTCAAATCTCGCGCTCGGAGTTTACCACACTTCCACTACTCAAATAGACGCATTTCGTCCAAGCTCTTCCAACCCAAATGGCGAACAACACTAGTCCCGACAAGTCATAGAGTTGACAATCCCCCTCGCACATCAGACAACCTTGGTGAATCAGCTCTTGCAACGTGCCCTAGACGAGGTATCCTAAAGTAGGACAAGGGCAAACGACAAACCTCTCCAGCAGCGTCCCGGTAAGCAGTTCTTCGACCAGCCATGAACCGAGCGTTCGGGCAGTGTACACTTTTGGCTGGGCTCCTGAGATATCGTATACTCTTGTCTTAGCGAGTAGATGAGCATGCATTCTTGGCTAGGCCCACAGACGATCATACATTCACGGTTAGGGCCGCACTCTGATAATCAACATGAGTAACCTTCGAGGCAAAGTGTTCATTCGGAGCTAGGCCCACAATGAGCGTCATCCACCTCACATCGAAATAGGCAACACTACAGACGGAGAGAAGCAGTCACTCAATCTGGTTCAAGTTCAACTGGCAGCCTGTGAGAAATTCGTTCACCTGCTAGGAATGTACCACATGCAACGCAGCCACGACAAATACGAGCCGAACACATGGAAGAGCAGCCTAGACCGGCAAGTCACAACCAAGGGCAATCGAAAGCTCCGCTGCCATGCTAAAGGAAAATTGAGGAATAAGTTGAGAGGTTCCTGACCGAACGATTACGCGATTTCCAGCGCAACGAATCTACTGACGAGGCGCTCCAACGAGACATGACCAACAAAAGCAGGTCACATTTCATTGACAAGATCGAGCAGATGGGACTATTGCACATAGATTTTCGGATACAAAGATTACTTATGTTCTGACAAACGCAGCAGCTCAGCCTAATGGCGCGTCGGGGGCAGACAAGTACCAAAATGACACATCAGCCCAACTACCAAGAACTGAAAGCAAGTTTTGTTCTCAACACTCAAGATAATTCAATATTGAAGTAGCATATCACCAGTAGCCGAGCATTAAGGACCTAGTGGTCCAATTCCTCATGCTGCGCACAACATGACCTAAGCCAGACCCAGCTTTGTGCTCACAGCCGTGCCTACCTGCTCCACCGCTCCCGGCAGCCTTTGATCTATCACGATGGCTCTTAACTGTGTCGATCTTGCACCACGGCTCCCAGTCGTACTGATTTTTCCATGTGGCTCGTTTCGACTAAGCCCACGACACTTCAAACTTCAAAGCATCCAATGACGGAGCAGAAGACAAGGCTTTATTAGCAGCCCCTGCTAGCGAATGCCTTAGCGGTGAAGAAGCTTGCAATCCATTCAGATTCTTAGATGATCACCAACCAAACCTCAGAAGGGCACACGATGAAACATCTAACTATGGTGCAATACTTGAAGAAAGTATGGGAGCAGCTCACCGCGCTTCCCATGTACACCCTTACGCGAGTTCCACAAACAGCTTGAAGTCTCAAGCAGATCGTCGAACAAGACCTCACAGGCTGAAGATTTTTTCAGCTGTCCAGCTTTTTTCATCTGTGCTCACGACAACGACTTCCATGCTCTCCAGTGCGAGAGGGTAAACTAATTCCCCGATACCCATCTGGGTCTGCTCTCTAGGGTGAGAGGATAAACTAATTGCTCCAGTGCGAGAGGATAAACTAATTGCTCTCCAGTGCGAGATGGTAAACCAATTCCTGAACACCCATATAAGTCTGCTCTCTAGTGCGAGAGGATAAACTAATTGCTCTTCAGTACGAGAGGGTAAACCAATTCCCCGACACCCATATGGGTCTGCTATCCAGTGTGAAATGATAAACTAATTACTCTCTAGTGCGAGATGATAAACCAATTCCCCAACACCCATATGGGTAAGCTCTCCAGTGCGAGAGGGTAAACTAATTACTCCCCTGTCACATCTTGGCCCGGGCCCCCACCACATCCCGGGCTCGACTCCGCCGTATCACGATATTGTCCGCTTTGGGCCCCGACCACGTCCTCATGATTTTGTTTCTGGGAACTCACACGAGAAATTCCCAGTGGGTCACCCATCATGGGATTGCTCTCGCTCGAACTCGCTTAACTTCGGAGTTCCGATGGAACCCGAAACCAATGAGCTTTTAAAAAGCCTCGTGTTAGGAAGAGGTGGGCATGTGCATATAAGGCTTAGATGATCCACACCCCTGGGCGATGTGGGATGTTACATCTCTAGTGTGAGAAGGTAAACTAATTACCCAACACCCATCTGGGTAAGCTCTCCAATACGAGAAGGCCATATATCTCAAAAGATCGAATACTTGAAGACCAACTAAGCAGCAAATGGTCAGGGGGTAGCAGCCACTTTGCACTCAACAATTCGTTCATCCGACACTTCATCTTCAGTAGCTTCGATCTTAGCAGCTTCATCCTCGATTGCTCCATCTACGACAGCTGAGAAATCAAACTCAAGCAGTTTCATCGTTTTTGGCAACCAGCCCAGACGTGGTAGCCCAAAATGTGATCCATGCCACGCCACTTCCTCAGCCCATGCCGAACCAGTCCTTGGCTTTAGTCAAGCCGAGTAGCATAAGTAATGGCCCATGCCACACCACCTCCTTGGCCCATGCCAAGCCGACTCCTGGCCCCTGCCAGCCAACGTGCCGCACCACCCCGACGACTGCCCCATGGCAGCACCACCCAAGAAGAAGACAATGAGGATTAAGTTTTTCTTACATCGGTGCGGCGCAGAGAAGACAAAGAAATCAACAGAAGACGGTTCTTTGCATTGGCAAGCAAAGAAAAGTGCTAGGGGAGAGGGAACAAATATCCTCTAGTTTTTTCTTTTTCTTGTAAGGATAAAAAATTGCCCTCCGAAGTTGATTTAATCCCTTACTTAAGGTAGGCTTAAATAAGCTTTTGTGGAGTAATTCCAAGTTAGAATCTGCATCAAAGTTAGAGATCTCTACACCTGCTGCCATTTCCTGCAAGCAGCCCAGCAGGTGTAGGGGCATTTGTGGAGTAAAAACTAATCGAGAAAAATATGGAGGCGACACATAGATTCTTGGGTGAAAGAGATGAAATTACCCTCGAGGCACACCGGAACTCCCATGCGCAAGAAGTAGATAATAACGGCTCAATCAAGGTCAAATGTGATCAAAATAGGTATTTATTCAAAACATATTTCATCAATCCTCATCAAATCCTCCCCACAAGGTAACCCCTATTTATTCTTTTCAAATTAGGATTAATTACCAAAATTAATTGATTAATTTTCTAATTAATTTCCTAATTGATTGCAAGATATTATTTTGACATAATATCTTACAATTAGAGCCAAAAACCACCATAAGTGGCCGGACCCCTTTTCTCCAAATATGGCTAGCCACACCCTTATATATAGCCCCTAATTTCTCCAAAAACCTATATCCAATTCTCGCAAAATTCTCCAAATTTCTCTAAACACTTTCTCCCTCAAATTCTAACTTTAGCATCGAAAGTTCTGCGGCCAAAGCCCCCCCCATTCATCGTGAGGGCATGAGGCTCTTGGCCTTGACCTTAGGTGTTAATTGTTTTGCAGGTGCATTTTCGTCTAAGAAGGAGAAGGCGGAAATTTGCATCCACAACAATCTTATTCTGTTTCCTGGAATATCACAAACTAAATTCTAAGATGCATAACATAATTGAACTATCTTATTCTACCCTTGCTTGCCTTCACTTGAGTCCCACCAAAACCATCTTCATGTGTGTGCCTTCTTTTTTGTTGAAACCCTAAAAACAATACTAATTGAAGAAAGTTAAAGTTGCAGCATAAAATAAATTGACAATATGAGAATTAGTCCTACTTTTCATAAGTTTATTCTTCCATCAATATGGAATTCATTCTCAACACGCCCCCACATGTAGCGAATTTTCAAGCCTAGCACGTGAACAATACAAATGGGGTGAGGCGGAGCACGTGTGGCCATTGGGCTTGACACGTGAGACAACTTGCTTTGATACCATGAAGAAAGTTGGGGTTTCATCATAAAACCAATTGGTACTATTTACGAAGAGTAGCCAAATTTCTTATAAGCCTAGCAAGATCCCTTTTCCTATCAATGTGAGATTCATCCTCAATAGTAACACATGTACACATAAACCCTAAAAACAGTTACTAATCCTCAAACCATACGTTATATACCATTAGGTGTCTATATATAGTCTAATAAGTTTAAATTATGATTAGTGGCTTATTAAAATAGTTACTTGATGAACACTATATAATAAGTTGACCACAAAAACATTCTAATTTGATTGATTTTTCCTGCTAAAATGGATAATCCATGGTAGGAATAAAATGAAATTCATGCAGCTGATTAATTATTAGGACAGTTAATCTTACGGTCCCAACTGCCACGAGGCAAGGATTTGGTGGAGCAATCGAATTCGAGGGTGACCAACTATATGGAACAAGCACCGCAGCAATGACCTCCTCCCTTAATCCTTATCATCAGGAACCACCAAAACTGTCCTTTTGGGGGCTACTTTTTCTTCACACCTCCAGCTATTTCCCGCACACCCATCACCTCCCCTTAATCCTTATCATCAGGAGCCACCAAAACTGTCCTTTTGGGGGCTCTACTTTTTCTTAACACCTCCAGCTATTTCCTGCACACCCATCACCCAATGGTCCATCACAGAGGAAAAGGAGATCCGGATTATAGAGGTAAACGATCCTCTCTGGATCCTTTTTTCTGGGGATCCTAGGGATCCAGTGATCATGATCGTTTATTTGTTAAATTTTAAATTTTGAAATAATTTCTGATCACACGATGTATGATGAACGATCACAATCACATAATCCCTAGGATCTTCAGGAAAAGAATCCGTCATAGAAACCCTTGAAACCCTCCACCCTTAAATACTACGATACCCTTCAAACTCTACGAAAATTATTGGGTATCATGTATCAAATTTTGTTTCTTTCCTTTTTTCATTTATCAAGATATCAAGAAGCTACTAGGATAAGGAATTATCCCTACTCAGCTTGGCAAAATAATTTCGATGATGCTACTTACAGTTCTATTCAGATTGCTCTGATTAAAACTTTCAGTGGGGAGAATATTGAAATTTGGCCAAAGACCCCAACAACCACAGAGCAAATTCAATAATTTTGAATGACCAAGTTGCATTCGTGAAAATTCTAACCTATATAGCACCAAAAGAGAGCTTTTGTCATTATGTCGATATTTTGTGTAAATTTGTAGCTTGTCCAATTCATATTCGTATTTTCTTTCGTTGATGTGGTGCACAATATATACTTTATAAGTTTTTATCTTTAGACCATTGGCCTAATACAACCTATAGATGCAATTGCCTAAACTTGTAATAACCCTTTCATCCAATAAAAGATACTCGTAATAATCCATATGGCGGCGGAAAATGGAGAAAATGTCGAATTATACAATTTTGCCAAACACAAGACTATAAGACCAATGGTAATCTACGTAATTTATGAGCACTTTTTTTAACCGTTAAATGTGACGAATTTATTCTATATTTAAGATATAAAAGGGTGACTACCATTAAATGTAAATATAAAGGTTGAATTATATGCTTGCATTGCTCTAAGGCAGCGATCCAATGGTCTGGAAAGAGTATAGTTTCCCTCTTTCTTTTGTTTTCTTGACACAGCATGAATTTCTCTTTGCAAGCTAATGCATATGCACGCCAAGGGATAAGATATAGCAATCTGTATTATTATTTCTTGCTCCGTTTAGCTTTTCGTTCATATGTCTTTCTTTTTTCTTTTTTTCTTTTTTTCTTTTGTCAAAAACTTTCATATAAGTCAGAAACAGTGTCTAAAAAAATTGAAAGTATCCTTTCAAAGTTGATTGGTCAAAAATTGTGGGAGGTCGGCCAATTACAATGGAAATTTTAAATCTGAACTTACAAGTTTAAGTTGTTATACGTAAATAAGTGAAAAGTTTTAGATTTAATTCTTGATAATATTAATGTAAATAATATAGCATATATTAAAAAAAAACTCAAATGGTTATATTAGTGATTGAGCAATGTTATAAAAGTTCAAGGGGATAATTAACTAAAATTAAAGTTTAGAGAATAAATTAACAACTCCTTACAAGTCGGGAAAAGAAGGAAAATCGACGACTACCTCAACAATTTTTCAACAATGTACGACCATATGTTCTAAAATTAATTATATTTGTATATATATTGAGAAGGAAAAACGTGAACCGTTTGTGAGCAAAATACCAAAAAGAATTTGGTGCCCTCTTTAAAGGGTAACCTGAGACCAAACCAAGACCTCATGTTGCCGAGACATGCAGGCCCTCCAAACGAAGGAAATAAAATTCATGGTCTCTTTCTGCATTTGGGTCACTTGATTATGCGGCACATCATATCCATCCTAAAGAGGTTAAACATCATCAACGTCAAAGGTTTCCCATTTGATCACTCACAGTAATGTTAGCAATTGAACAAAATCTGCAGATTCAAATTCAATTCCACGAAAAAACAGCTCCACAAAATCGTCCTAACACGTGTACGACAATGATGCAGGGATGGACTCACTCAACGAGTTCAGATTTTGATTGATTGATTGATATCATTGCCCCATCCATTTATCATATCTCATAATATTTTATATGTTCGAGTCAAGTTAATATCAATATTATGGAATTACATGTGTTTGATAAATAATAACCAAGTACAGGGGTACTTTGGTAACTCCCATTCCCTCTCTGATTGCATTTTGCTCTATCTATAAGAAGGGGAATGCGCACCCCAGTTGAGATCATGTTCTCATACCTCCAAACACCAAAGTGGAGCTCTCCTTGTAGCTAGTCTTCTTCTACTCTCAGCTCATTCCTTTTCTGTCAAATAATTGAGAATAAGGTATGGAGCGGTTACTTACTTGCATTTGCATGTTTTTCGTTCGATGTTCATTTGGACTTACAAAATCTCAAATTGACAAAAAATAACAGTTAAATTGCTACCATGTTAAGTATATGACGATGCAAAATGAACCCAACTATATATCTTTCGATCTAGTGTTTCATTATACATTATGATTTTGAACTTACATAAGTAAACTATGATGCTGGCAAACTTATTTTCTTCTACATCTAGATATTTAATTTGTTTATATACATACTAAGGACATATATAGAAGATCAATTTATGATTAGGTTTCTGTATATGAACCATGCACCCCTACTTTTCCCTCTCCTCTCCGTTTATCTAGTGAAGCCCCAGAAATTAAGTTTTCTCTCTTTAAACTTCCAACAAGACATCATAAATGCTCCTACCTTAAAAGTGCCCAAGAGGTAGATATATACCTACCTCATCCAAAAGTTTACAAAAAAATGGTGCTTCTGGTTTCCAAATTATAAACCCGTGTAATTTTATCATTACATTCACTCATTGAGTAAAGGTACATCTCGTTTTTGCTCAATTATATATCACCTGCATACACAAGAAATTAACTAAATTTGTACATATTGTTTTGGTGAAAGATGGAGAAACCAAACTCATCTGGGTTGGCAAGGACCAAGTCCGAACAATTGGTGGAAACTATAGCTGCGGCGTTCAAGTCACCTCCGTCAGGCGATGCCACTTCAACGGTTGAAGGCGGATCAACCCTATCGAGGAAGTCAAGCCGGCGCATGATGGGGGCGTCACCGGGGCGTGGTAGTGGCAGTGCTGGAAAAAACACACACATTAGGAAGTCTAGGAGCGCCCAATTGAAGCTGGACCTCGATGAGATCGGCAGCGGCGCTGCCTTGAGCCGCGCCTCTAGCGCCAGCTTAGGGTTTTCATTCTCCTTCACCGGCTTCACTGTGCCCGCTGAGGATATCGCCGACTCAAAGCCTTTCAGCGACGATGATGATTTACGTAAGTACTTGACACTTTAGTAAATTTCATGCAAGTGCTTAATAATTTTCACACACAATAAAAAAAAAAAGTAAAAAAAGGTCTCAACAATTAATTAATATATATAGTCCATGCTCGTCACCCACATGCATATATCGATTAAAATCACTATAAGTTGAAGAAAATTTACATATTAGTTATTTACTTATGATCTGTTTGCGGTGTGCATATGTATTATGTGACATGTTTTTGCATTTAATATTTTTTTGGCTATGTTTGTTATTTTTATTTTGTAAATTTATGGTGCATGTTACTCTCCACTCTCCTAACCTTTATTTCCCAACATGTGACTCCACTCAATAAAACATTTAATTCAATATTAATTTCCGGGTTTTATATATAATATTTTCGATTTGAATAAAGTATAATATAAGTTGAATATACATGTATAAATAATGTTATTATTAACAATTCAAACGATCCTTCTGAAATCTTTTGTGTAAACATAAGTAAGGAATTTCACTTACTAGAATATAGGACAACTTTTTTTTAATTACCAGTAACAACTTCCGATAAATACAATATCTGTTTTGACATTTGGGTCATTTTACAAAGTGTTAAGCTAGCTAAATGAAGAGGATGGTGTCTGAGATTGATTGGTGAGTCCTAGCTAGCTAGGATAGAGAAACTAAAAGTAACTCTAATGATAACATTGAGTGATATGAAAATATACGACTCAAAAATCCACATGGCACGTAGCATTGAAACACCAAAAGTGAGCTTTTGGTTGGGGTGTTCACTTGGTAGCTAGAGAGAAAGAGGCCACAGAGGCAGCTTATGCCTTAAACAAAAAAAGAAAAAGAAAAAAAAGAGGTGAACAGGGCTTTACAATGACATGGAAATGTGAAGTTAGTTAGCGCCACTGCTCCCAGAAAATAGGAAAACTTTGTCTTCTCCCACACACTGATTAAGAAATCTTACCTACAAAAATAAAGGGCAATTTTCATTTTCTTACTTTTGAAATTCCCACTTTGTTACCCTTAATTATTTTCATGCCTAAAGATATGTTTTTTTTTTCTTCCTAAAATCATACATAGCAGTTGAGTCTGTTAAATGATGATGTGATGCATGACTGGACACTGATTGTGTAGAAATGTGACCCTGTGGGCCCCACATGGACATATAAAACAATTGAAAAAAATTAGAACTTTTTTTTTTACAAAGTGAGAATTACCAAAAAATTGAAGAAGAATACATTAATTCAATTTAACATTTTACATGAAACTGTTTTCCTTTAGAATTACATAAAATTAAGTATTAAGTCTTGTTTTGTTCAAAACAAAAAGTATTAAGTCTTGTATCGTTTGTGTAACTATATTTTCCAATTTTTCCTTGTTTTACTTCTCTTTGAAACGTTAGGATTGGATTGAATTGAGAATCGACTTCATGGTTTTAAACTAGTCATATGTGGGTCCCAAATATAAGTGAAATGAGACTAATCTTATACCTAAATAAGACTTTTGGTCTAAAGAAGATGCTGAACACTAAAATATTAAATTTAACATTAAGTTATAGTTTAATAGAAAATATACTTATATATTATTTTTAAAAATAAAAACACAAGGATAAGATAGATATATTTTTTTAACTCATTATTATTAATGAAAAGGAAAAGAGTTCGAAAAAGTTAGGTGCAAACCGAACTAGATTATGAAGGCCTTCAAACTCTGCATAACAATTTTTCTAGCTGTAATTTGTGCCTCTTTCCAAATACAGGTTCGTCATCCAAGGAAGAAATGATTATTGCACTCATAAAATCAAGCATTATAAAATGTTGCTACTACTAAAAAAAAGAGTAATGTTAAGGAGATTAAATTTGTAGACAAAATTTTGTAAACTAAATAACATGGAAGTTGATAATTGGATTATTACTTATGCGTTGAGAAATGTGATCATTACTTTTGGTGACACATTTGCAAATTTTATCTACAAATTTGGTCTCCCTAGCATTAACCCTCATAAAATCATCTAAACAATGTTTATTGCTTGTGCCACAAGTAAGCACTGTTTTTTACACTAGTATTCAGCTGCTATCAGTCAAATAATGCTAATTAATAACAAAAAAAAAACCTATTATCCAATGTATATTGCAGGAGAAGACCTTGAAGCTGGCATCACCAGGAAGCCAAAATTCCAAACAGAACCCACACTGCCATTATATCTCAAGGTTTTTCTTCCTTTCAAGTATTTACGTACACAAGTTACAAGCTTACGAGTTGCCATGTTTTCCATGTATGCTTTTCTTCTCCCTTTTTCTCCCAAAACCCTTGCAATATTTGCAAACTGCATCTGCCGGTGTACGATTCACAAAACCTGTTCGTGTTCAACCTTAGCATCGATGAGAAATTGATGTGATACTTACTGTATTTGGGCAGGCAAGGATGGAGATTGATCATCTAGCTAAACACATCAAAGGGCGGTCCATAGAACATTGCTAGCAATATATTAGTATGGTCATGTTCAGTCTTGTACAGAATTTCATTCTATATGATGACTTGTTTGTACAAGACTTGCCCTTTTGTTTCCAACCCAAAAAAGATTCATCATATAACTAAATCACATAATCTACTTTTATCTAGGGTTCTAGAACTAAAGCGAATCGACGGTTTTACACCCTTCAATAACTAGTTTAGAAATCGGCATTGATTAGGGTTTAGGGACACCAAAAGCATCAAAGGAAAGAAGGATATGGACAGTCTGATCTGTTAAGGTTCTGGAAAAGTAATTAATTCCTTATCTTTTGACTTTGCAATAAATTTGAATCATTAATATAAGTAACTAGTTAGGAATCCTAGTAATGAAGGCTAAATCTTGCTGTTGTTTATTTATCTCAGTTCACAGATGTGACATACAAGGTCATTTTCAAAGGAATGAGGACAGCTGAAGAGAAGGATATCTTGAATGGGATTACTGGTTCGGTTAACCCCGGTGAAGTTTTGGCCCTGATGGGACCATCAGGAAGTGGAAAAACTACACTCCTTAATCTTCTTGGGGGCAGGGGAAGCCAAACCAATGTCCGCGGTTCAATTACCTACAACGATCAGAAATATTCCAAGTACCTAAAGAGCAAGTATGAATCTGGAACCAAGTTTTTTCACCTTGATAATACATAGAGTAAAATGTATAGGAGAAACAGAAACTATGTGGATAGGTATTATAATGGTCATGCATAATGACATGAAACATATGGCAGGATAGGGTTCGTGACTCAGGACGACGTTCTATTTCCTCACCTTACAGTGAAAGAGACATTGACATATGCAGCCCTCCTACGACTTCCAAAGAAATTGATGAAAGACCAGAAGGAAAAACGAGCGATAGAAGTCATCTACGAGCTAGGCTTAGAGAGGTAAGTTCTCCTTCTACCGGTTTCTGTTGGATTTTGGGATTCCTTTAAGTATTGTCATCAATGGAATACCTGAATGATAGATATAGATATGACGAAGACTATTTTAGGAACTACCGATTTTGTTACTAGATTAAAAATCCAACCTGCAAAAATTCTTGATATGCACAGGTGCCAAGACACTATGATCGGTGGCTCCTTTGTCCGTGGGGTATCAGGTGGAGAGAGGAAGAGAGTTTGCATTGGCAATGAGATCCTAATCAACCCTTCTCTTCTGTTTCTGGATGAACCAACTTCCGGCTTGGATTCTACAACTGCATTGCGAATCGTTCAGATGTTACAAGACATAGCAGAGGTATGCAATTAGAATAGACATTCACAGACGCCAATGCTGTACTAGTAATATCACAAAGCAAAAAGTGAACTTTGTTTGTATGGCAGGCTGGCAAGACTGTGGTGACAACAATCCACCAGCCATCAAGTCGACTCTTCCACAAATTTGACAAGTTGATCCTTCTCGGGAAGGGAAGCTTGCTCTACTTTGGAAAAGCATCAGAAGCAATGGTGTATTTCTCATCCATAGGATGTTCTCCACTTATTTCCATGAACCCGGCAGAGTTCTTGCTAGACCTTGCAAATGGAAATTTAAACGATGTTTCTGTACCATCTGAATTAGAGGATAAAGTGCAAATGGGAAATTCAGAAGCAGCTGATACAAGAAATGGAAAGCCATCTCCAGCAGTTGTGCAAGAGGTAAATCTTACGAGACATGAGTGATTATTGTTAACAAGAGATGGAAAGTATACTTATATGGTGTTTCTATTTGGAAGCAGTATCTTGTGGAGTGCTACGAGACACGAGTTGCAGACAAGGAGAAGAAGAAGATTATGGTTCCCCTTCCCCTCGATGATGAACTGAAGTTGAAGATTTCATTTTCGAAGCGAGAATGGGGAGCAAGCTGGTGGGAGCAATTTTCCATCTTGTTCTGTAGAGGAATTAAAGAAAGAAGGCACGACTACTTCAGCTGGTTGAGAATCACTCAAGTTCTCTCCACTGCAATAATTTTGGGCTTGCTCTGGTGGCAGTCAGATGCCAACGATCCCAAAGGCCGGGAGGATCAGGTAAGTACTTCTCTTGTCAAATCAATAAAAGTTAACTGACCCGTTCAATAGGTACTGTTTTGTGTGACCGTCGCATTGAAAAATCTCTCCCTTGATACTCAAACCCTCCTCAATTTACATCAAAAGAAAACCACCACTTCACAGAAAGAAGGCCACTTCATGGAGAATACAATCAGTTCTAAACGTACAAACTTAACCCTAAATTGCAGGCAGGGCTTCTTTTCTTCATGTCGGTCTTCTGGGGATTTTTACCCGTCTTCACAGCAATCTTCACATTTCCTCAAGAAAGAGCAATGCTGATGAAGGAACGATCGGCTGACATGTACAGATTAAGTGCATATTTTGTTTCTAGGACTACAAGTGACCTCCCACTTGATCTAATGCTACCAGTTCTGTTCCTCGTTGTTGTATATTTCATGGCTGGCTTAAGGCCGAGTGCTGAAACCTTCTTCCTAAGCATGCTTACAGTTTTCCTCTGCATTGTGGCTGCGCAGGTATGCCTATTTTCAGCTACTAGTTGAGAATATTCTATGAATATTTGCACTACTGTACTTAACTAATTACAAATGGATTCGAAATAGGGACTCGGACTCGCTATAGGAGCTACATTGATGGACCTAAAGAGAGCCACAACTCTTGCTTCAGTAACTGTGATGACATTCATGCTTGCTGGAGGTTTCTTTGTGAAAGTAAGCATACAATCCTCTATTAAAAGCCTATATTTTGTCAACAAATTCATCAGTGAAAATTACAATTCATAAGATGGAAATTATTAAGAGTCTAACTCAACATGTTATTCACAATGTTGTAGAAAGTTCCGGTGTTCATATCTTGGATTCGCTATATGTCTTTCGACTACCACACATACAGGCTTCTTCTTAAGGTGCAGTACGAACACATCACACCGACCATTCACGGGTTAAGCACAGACTGCGGTTTAATAGAAGTTGTTGCCCTTATAGCCATGGTGTTTGGATACCGGTTCTTGGCATACCTTTCTTTGCGGAGAATGAAGCTTCAAGGTGGGGCATAGAACTCAAGGAAGCCTACATCTTTTAAAAGCTATTGTCTAAAGCATGAGTTTCGATATTAACCGAGGAAAACTAGTGAGGTTCCACTGATCTGCAACTTATGCCTTCTCTGTTCTAAGAAGTTTGTTAAATTTATCTCATGCAGAATGTAAAAAATCAGATAGATTAGCCAAAACACCATATCGAGAGAGAGAGAGAGACTGTAGAGTTGTTTTTGGAATATGTAAACTCTAGGTAACAGTGGAATTCATATCAGAAACTGTACTTTGTATGTCAATTGTGATCGGCGAAAACTCAGTAGGATTTTACTGAGGAGGACAGGACAAGAGCTTCCACTCAAAGAGGAAACCCCAGCGGAACGGTCAACTAAGAACTGGCACCTCTGCCCTGAACAACTATGATGTTAGTAACATTGTCCCTGTAAAAAAAGAATAGATACATTTCGCTAAGGACTCTCTGCAATTCCTCTACCACCACCACCAACAGGGTGGTTAGTCGAACCAGAATGCCTGTCACACGTAACCTGTCGAAAACATAAATGAGGAAACAAGAGGAAAAGCGCAAGATATGACCCAAAAAAACAGATAACCCATCATGTAAGCTTTGAAATCACAGACAACAGGTTAGTGTTAGGCTTAGGAAACAGAAGTGCAATAAACCTCGCGACGAACGAACCCAAACACAAGAAGAATAACAATATCATCTAAAAATATCGTTTTATTTTTTATCTTTTCAAGTAACTGCATCAGATTCTATTTAGGACTGATATCTCAAAACTTTGAAGGTTTCAATATTGTCAACCGTATCAATGACACCAGTGTTGCAATCAATTGTTCCACCTCCCCACTGTGTTGCAATCAAAACTTGGACTCCAAGCTTCCTCTATTCCTCCCCCGTCATCCACAATCCCAGAAGCGGTTGGAGCAAACACCTCATGGGTTTCAGCAAGTAATTGCTCTGTAAAACTTGGACTCCAAGCTTCCTCTTGTATTGTACTGCTCCGTCGGCGACAATCCCAGAAGCAGCAGGCGAAGGTACTTCTAGGGTTTCGGCCTCTGACATACTTGGAATCCAAGGTGGCTCGCCCACTGCTCCATGATAATATCATGAGTAGTGATCACATTCACATGTTGTGACTAGGACCCTAACTTCTATGATCCCACTCCATCCTCTTTCTTGACCTTTTTCTTTTTGTTTGTGCAGCGCTTGCGCTTCTTCTCCGAAATCGAAGTCGACTCAGAAATGTGACACAACCCGTCAACTCAGAAATGACTCTTATGATCGTCAATAATTTTAGTAAAGGGTAAGAAGGTCAAACAACTGGAAGACCTAAATTACATGATTTAAAATTAGTTATTGCATTTATTAAAAAAAATAAAAATTTAGTGCTATATGTGAGAAACTTAAATCTTATTGCTCATTTTGAAAACCACTGTAAACCTAGATGGTGTAAATTGTAATTAGCACAGTTCTTTTTTTTATTTACTTATAGCGTTAGTGAGTTAAATTGTTAAAGGTTAGGAAGCTTTCCACACAGTAAACCCTTAAAATAACCTAACAATGGAGATTCTAAAGAAAAAAAATATATAAATCCATCGACCTTTTGCCAACAAATTTTGCAATCTTGAGATAAAGTATCCCAAGAAAAATGGGAGTTCTTTTTATTTTTATTTTTTCTTAAAAAGAGGGACAACTGCTTCAAAAGAGGGACAACTGGTAACAAGCCACGGTTATCCGCTCATTCCGGGGGGCCGGAAAGACTTTCATCGGAAAAAGATTTTCATAAGCTCTTCCCCAACTAATGTGATCAAGTCTTCAAGGAAGCCTAGATCAATTAAAAGACGATAGTACATGCATTTTTACTTGTCACACACCTTTCTCAATTTTTGACTGTTGGATTAAATGAATTGAAGAATATCAAGGGCCAAAAATTAACAAGGGTGCGTGAGAGGTAAAAATGAGTGTGCGAATAACACTATCCTTAAAAGAATGAGTTTCAAAGTTAACTAATCCCGAACTTGCAGTCTCCATTCTAAGAAGTCTAAAATTTATCAGCTAACAGACTTGGCAGGAAAGGATTATACTTCATACAGCATGGAGACCACTGTACAGTTTCTCTATAGCTCATGTATAAACTATATGACAGATACCGCGTACATACACGTCTACCTGCTGCATAAGAATGCCACTTACAAGCAAGATATATACCCGCCATTCCAGCCAAATGGCCACAATGATCTTATATTATCCCATCGAAAATTGCTGCTAAATAGTATGGATGATATATATCCCAACTGCTGTTAGAGCTACCGTGGTATGTGATAAAGAAGATAATGCATCTGCAGCCAAAATGCCAAGCTGCATTACATATTGTCCTGTATGAAGTCCTCACGCTAATGTCCTTAACCATCCAAGTAGTCGAAGGAGGGCAGCATCCAATACTGGGGACTTCTTCTCAAGCCCTGCCAAAGAAATAAAAAATTGAGGAAACGAAATAAATAAACCAACATAAAAGCTCTAAACAGTTCTACACATCAAATCAGCTATGGATCGCTGCATTTGAACTCCCTCTGTTCGCTCCTTAATCACTCCGATATTTTTTTTGTTAATGAAAATATACTGTTACCCTTACCAATACTTTAATTCCACATCTTTTTACTCTAATTTCCTATGCTGTAAAAAGAAAAGACTGCCCATCGAGACCAAACTTGGCAGGCTTTTTCTAGGGACGAGGAGGTAGGAGGTGCCCATGATACCTCTTTTGGTTCAGAAAGAGGAGTTGCCAGTGGCGCCTTTGTTCCATTAAACTTCTTTTCAAGATTAAAATCAGATTACAAAAGCAACCGCAAAAGGGATTAAAAAACACTGAGAAAATACCAATATCAGCAGCTACTCGATGAGCACACATTACTCCTGAGAAGGATACGGCTATAACTCCTTGTCCCGGAAAGCAGCTATCACCAACACAGTAAAGACCATCTATGGCCTGCATTTTTCATCATCGCACAGCACACCTTATTCAGTATGCTTAAAATCAATGACTACTATTAAAACATCCATTTGATATTGCAACTGAACTTACGGTTGTATTGAATGGCATTCCCAATAATCCCTTAGGAGTATTACGTGGTATTGGTCCGTAAGTACCCTTGTCACGAGCCAGGTATCGCCTGTGTGTCTTTGGTGTTCCCACCTGCCAAGATTGGAGAAGCTTTCAATGATCATATCAAATCGTGTAAACTAAAAGTTGTGGAATTCTAAGAATCCTAAGCATACCAAAGTATTCATCCACAGAAGGGAATATTTTGTGGAGTCAGCTTAGTTAAGCAGAGCTCATAGAAAGCAGGGAGCCTAAAAATTCAAATGCCCCTTAGGAGGAACATTTGTTAAGTTGAAGAGAATAAACACGTATTTAATAAATATATAAGTTCTAGGGAGAGAAGTGCTAAGCCCTCAAACATTTTTTCTAATTTCCTCCCGTCTTCTGCTCTGTCTCTCTCCTTTCCATGTCACAAGGCTCACAACCTTAACACTATTTCAGATATCTCAACTGCGTGAGTATAGATTAGAAGTGAATAGGGTACAATATTACCTCCTTAAAAACGATGGACGATTTGAGCCCTGGAAATAGTTTATTCTCTAATCTGCAAATGATGTCATCTGCTACAAGCTCCTTCTTTGCCTCATAGTCCTTTCGAGAGAGTCCCTATAAAGAAATCTCCACCTCGTTAGTTACTCAAGTTACAATTACCATGTACAAGGAGGGGCTGGCTACGGAAAGAGAGTGGAGAAGGAATCAATGTAACTTTGACAACAAATGGTTACCTCCCAGTCCTCTATGGAAGAGGTTGTAAATATGTGAAGAATATGACGTCCTTCTGGGGCCAACGATGAATCAAGAACAGTTGGAATGCTTAAAAATATACTTCCATAAGGCTCTTCTAACCTCGTCCAATCATCCTGAAAAACATGGAAGACAATGAAGAAAAGATGAGCAAAAACATTCCTAGTTCAAAGCCCGAAAACGTTTCCTAGCAAATGATGGTACTGAAAAGGAAAAACAAAAGTACCTCAAGCACAAAATGGTGGCAATCTGTTTCTGGTGGCAAAACCTCAGCTTTCACCCCCATGTGAATGGAAAGAAAAGATGGGGCCTTAACATAAACTTTCTGAAAATCTTCCTCTTGTTTCGGGACCTGGTCTGCTTTTATCAGTTTACCTAAAATAAAGTTGAATGTGATTAGACTTCCTTTGAATGAGCTACATGTAACAGCGCAACATTCGGCAGCAAACAACGATCATCCAATAAATTAATTGCTGGTTGCACTAACCAAAGGTATTCCATCTTGTAGCATTTGATATTATGGTTTTTGCAAAGAATTCCCTCCCGTCTGAAAGCCTTACTCCAACCTACATGCACACTAAAATAACATAAACAAAATTATCTTTGACAAGTACAAATGAAGCAAAGAATAGATATCTTTGCATCACTAATCCAAGACTAAATTTGAACTCACCGCTCTGCCCTGATCAACTATGATGTTAGTAACATTGGCCTTGTAAAGTATCTCACTGCCCTGGTCTACCAGACCTTTTGCTAAGGACTTTGCAATTCCACCAACACCACCAACAGGGTAGTTAATCCCACCATAATGCCTATCACACATAACCTGTCGAAACCATAAATGACAAGAGGAAAATACACAAGGTAGTACCCAAAGAGCAACTTGAAAATCTTACCATGCTTGCATTGATCATTGGTGTTTGCAAAGCCTTGACTGTACTCACAATAAAACACTGGATACAAATGTAAAACTTTTTATGAGATGGAGGGGAATTCGTAGACCACCAAAGATGAATAAATTTACAAATGATATAAAATTGTAAATATGAATTTCAATAGGATCGAACAACCCACCTCCGCATCTATGAAAGACAACAGCTGGGGGTCCTGAATGTATTTGCGAGCTATATCCCCAGCATTTTGAGGCAAAAAGTAGGCTGCAATAGTTAGCCCATCACGTAAGCATTTGAAAACACAGATAACAAACCGAAGTCCTAGACTAAAAGTATAAATTTCTTTTTCAGTTCAAGTTACTGCATCAATAGATCTCATTAAATAACTGCAAGCATCGATCAATTAGGGATTTAAAATTTTCCCGTCTTCAACTACTTTAACCAATAATTTAATCCTATGGACATAATAACTATAATGTTGCCCCGAAAAATATCCAAGGTAAAGCTGGAAAGACAAACCAAAGGCTAAATTATATCTTGCACGATGACTCGAATTTAGGTTTGAAAATTCATTGCAGTGAAAAAAATATACAAAAACAAATGCTTACCAAGTGTCAAGCATTCAACAGGCTTTTGAAAGAACTGTCCAAAAAGGTAGATTGGCTCCTCAAGTGACTTCAGTTCCAATGAGTTCAAGGCATTGAAAATCTATACATATGTACACAATGTATTAGTGTCAGTTCGGAATTACAAGTAATGGAAATATCCCAAAGGAACTCCCAGTCAACTTGAAAAGTAAATGAAAAAAAAGAAAAGAACAGACCTTCCAACATACACCATAGAATTTGAGAATCCCTTGCTTTTCATGGGGAAATTTACTAGTGAGTTCTGAAATAAATTCAGTGTATTCTCTGTGCACTACGACAGAAAGATTATCGGGTAGATGGTAATGGACAGTAGTCGGATCAGGTATCACCGGCATCTCACTTCCTACAGCTGCCAGTGCTTGGGTTATCAAATTTAGATTGCCCTACCATATTACAAATTCAGTGATTATTGTTCATGAGAAAATATCAAAACAGATAAAATGCAGGCCTCACTGAACCATGACAGATGCAGTACAAATAAGAGTTCTTCAACCAATACAAAATGCTAACAAGATGGAGTTCATGCTTAGAAAATCAGAACCGCATGTCATTACCAAAAGAAGTAAAATGTAAAGTTATGTCAAAATATACAACATGCACGAGATTTAATTATCTTTTACATATTTGCAGATCACCTTGCTGTAAATTTGAACACTTTCAGTTAATGACTACTTTCCTATCTGCCCTTGGACAAATCCCTCCATTTTCTCCGAGAGTGATATTTTATCTCTATATGTCACTTGTTAACTAACTGTAGTGTGTCTACGGGAAATAGTGTAATGAATGGCTGCTGTGACATTCCCAAGCATACGAATTTCTATAAGGATACGATGCTCTCCATGGTAGTAACTCCCAACCTCCAGTAAGTTTCCACGAGTTGTTTTGATTAAGAAAAGAAAGAAAATAAATTTTCAAACTTCTACACAATTTTTCCGTCACAGACATCGTACTACTTTCACAGAAAGTCAAAATCATAGTGCAAAGTAACTTTTCAATCAGTCGAGAAAGAGCCACTGATAACAATGTATAATATACATTGAATTATTCGAACGAGGGGACTAATCCTTTCTACTTGTTAGTAATGGTTTTTTCCTTTCAGTAGGATAACAATTTTTTTACTTGTGTTTACATGCTTTATTACTGACTAGTTTTTTGACATGGAATAATCAAGTTCTATTCGACCATTTTCACCTCAACTCATATAGCTAATAAGTAAACCGCAATGTATGCAACGAAAAATCAAAACTTTACACGAAAGCTGACCTTATCGCTGAACCCGAACATCACAGAAGATCCAACATCAAAAGTATAACCATCCCTCTCATAATACCCAGAGCTCCCACCAGGGATCACATACTTCTCCAAAACCAAAACCTTTGCACCCTTCACAGCCAATTGTGTTGCTGCAACCAACCCTCCAATTCCTGACCCTATAACAATGGCATCATAAGTTTTCTTCCCACCACCTCCCTCCCTCTCCACCACTTTCTCCACACTCAATGTCGAACTAGACCTCACAACGAAACTAAAATTCCTCGAATTCGCCTCCTCCAACCCCAATTCGACTCTCCCATGCCTGTACCTACTAAAATCTGAACCCCCCAAATGACTCCCTTGAAACAATTTGCTTTTGCAAAACCCTAAATCCAATTCACTGAGCATGCAATCATTAGTAAGTGAGCTTCTACCATGCCCAAAGGAGAATACTTTGAGTTTTCGGCTTCTGGGTCTGACTCTACCCAGCTGCAAACTACATCCATGGCCAAAAGCTTGAGAACTCCAAGACCCCAATTGCAATCCACAGAGGCTGACGCCATTTCCCTGATATCCATGCTGCTGAAATCTGTGATTTTGAATTCTGGGTTTTGAAGAACTCAACTGGGTGCTGCAGTGGCAATTGGGAAACTGATAAATCTCCATGGAAGGAGAGAATCCAAGCTCAGGTATGGAAAGTGAGTGGGAAAAGGGCATTTTTTTTTATTTGGTAGGGAAAGCTTTGGTGGGAGAGATATATATGGAGCTTGTATGCTGGGTTTTGTAGGTTGAATTCGATTGGAATTGGGTTGTGATTCCACTTCAGGATTCCTGGTGAAGATGTGACAAAACATTTTCACTCTTGGTGAATGGGACAAAATGGTGGGTAACCTTTTAAATTCTTTTTTCTTTCTTTCAGGAAATACATTTTTTAAACACAATCAAAGCCACACGGTCAACTCATCCATGCGAGTTCACACGAGCATAAGAGCCTCCTAGCCCTAGGTAATAAAAGCAATGTTAGAAGAAGACGAAGCCGTTGAACTCTTGTTTCTTCTGAATATATCACACCCTCAAGCCTACTTCACTCTCAATCCAAAGGTAAGAGACGCATTCAGTTGTTGAGACAATGATATAGATTTTATCATCTGAGATTTCTTGGTTCAAATCACACCGATGCTTTCATATCTTTTGGAGAAACACATGCGAATTGTATTCATAAAAAAAAAAAAAAAACTTTTGAATCAGATTGACATAACTCATCACCTTGGTTCCTTACAATGAAAATCCATAAAAGTGGTCACTGAGTTTGTTTACCGTAAATCATTTTAGTAATTCCATGAAAAATTTGTTGATATCCTCGATAAGCAGAGGAGTTGGTTTGACAAAAACATCGTTAAAAAGTAGTTACGTGGTCGTTCACATAATAATTTAACGAGAATATAAATAGATTTTCACATAATAACCTATTGATTACGATGTATAAATTCAAGAACAAATTTATATTGATTTTTATTGTTAGAATATAAATTGAGTAATTATGCTAATTTTAAAAATTATTTTAGCCAAAGTGCCCAAAAAAAGTATAGAGCGTATGACAAGAATATGCTTACGTTCTATAGTTGTGTGCCCAGGAGTTCGGCAACGAATCTGAACCCCTCTCGAGCCCCCTCAACCCACTGCAATCACCACTGTCCACCTCTGAACCCCAGGTCCATCACAACCGTCAAATCCACCCCGCAGTGGTCCCCACACACACATCACATGCTCACCTCCCCTCCAAAAGCTGCCACGTGTCCGAAGCGCAAATGTAAGCTCTATTTTGTTCACAAAAGAAGCGCCAAGGAATTTGGATCCAATTCGCTTTCCGATATCTGCTTCGCTCGTTCGTTGTATGCATACCTTTCAATCACTCACTTCGTCATCTCACTCTCTCCTTCCCCCAATTCCTCGAAAACCTAATAATCCCAATCTTCGATCCCCTATCGCTTCGAATCGGACTTTTGCTCTCAAGTTTCCAGGTGATTTTTGCAATTCCCGCTAATTGTTCATCGTGATTGTTGTTAATTCGTTGCGTTTAGTTTCAATTTGTGGCAATCTGTTTGGTTGCCGGGAGAATTGTGTGGAAAGTGAAAGAAAATTCGAGCTTTTGAGTTTTTCTTTTCTTCTTTTGGTTGTTATTCGTCAGACCCGGAATGCGGAAAGACTCGGGATTTATAAAATATTGTTTAAACTTGGAATATGATTCAGGATCATCTTAATGAATTCTGGTGTTTGGATTTGAATTTCTCAATTGTTGTCCATCGCAGTCGTGTTGATTCATTGTGTTTAGGCTCAATTTCTGTCTGACTGTTTGGTTGCCGGGAAAATAGTGTCGAAACTGAGAGAAAACTCGGGAGATTTGAGCTATTGGGTTTTTGTTTTGTGTAAAAGACTCGGATTGAACTTCCGAAATTAGTTGGCTGAAGAATTTAACAAAAAATATGTTTTTTTATTTATTTTTAAATTTCAAACTTTGTGTTTGATTGAGGGTCATCTTGATGAATTCGAATGTTTGGTTTTGGAGTTGGAATGGTTTTACAGATGTTTGTATCTTTTGTATATTATAATTCAGTGCAGGTTTGCGTTGGGTATAGGATAGTCATGGATCGGCTCGAAGCTCCTGCCCGGCTAATGATAGTTTCAGATCTTGATCATACAATGGTAGGTTCTGTAACTTTAGTTGTCATTGTGGTTTCGCTTCGTTCCCTTTCTTCAGCGATTTTAGTAGTGAATGCTTCGATTGCAGGTTGATCATCACGACACTGAGAACCTTTCCCTGCTCAGATTCAATTCTTTGTGGGAAGCGAATTACCGTCACGATTCTCTGCTAGTTTTTTCAACTGGAAGGTCACCGACACTGTACAAAGAATTGAGGAAAGAGAAACCCATGTTAACTCCAGATATAACAATTATGTCTGTGGGAACCGAGATAACATATGGTAACACAATGGTTCCTGATGATGGCTGGGTTGAGGTTCTGAATAAAAAATGGGATAGGAACATAGTCAAGGAGGAAGCCAGCAAATTTTCTGAACTTAAACTTCAGGTATATTGTATAGGTTATTGGCGTTAATTAGTCTCTCGTGGTGTCATGCCGTGAATTCTGTTATAGACGTGCATTGGAATAAACTGAAGTGAAATTCAAATAAGAAACTAGTTGTATTGAACTTTCTGAAGTATTAAACTTTATGTGGAATTCAGGCAGAAACAGAGCAACGGCCACACAAGGTTAGCTTTTATGTTGAGAAAGCCAAGGCTCAGGAAGTGACAAAGGCTCTTTCAGAAGTTTTTGTAAAGCGTAGGGTAAGATATAAATCTTAGACAGCATTTTTCATTTATATTGCGGACCTGTGTTGAAAATTCTATAAGTGTTAAAGGTTTTCGGAGTATCATAGGTATTGTTGCTTTTCTTATTGACCTAAGTTGTTGCTTTATCTTCGGTTAGTTGGATGTGAAGATAATCTATAGTGGAGGAATGGATTTGGATATATTACCACAAGGTGCTGGCAAAGGACAAGCTCTTGCATATTTGCTTAAGAAATTTAAGAGTGAGGGAAGGCCACCTGTTAACACTCTTGTTTGTGGTGACTCTGGAAATGATGCTGAGCTTTTTAGCATTCCAGAAGTATATGGTGTCATGGTTTGTAGCTCAACTTGTTTCTCTTCATATTTAAGCACTATTTTCTTACAGTGAAATGTGGTTTTCCTCATTAATCGGCATTATTTTGTTATTTATGATCATACAGGTTAGCAATGCCCAAGAAGAATTGTTGCATTGGCATGCTGAAAATGCTAAGGGTAACACAAGGATTATTCATGCAACAGAGAGATGTGCAGCTGGAATCATACAAGCCATTGGCCACTTTAAGCTAGGTCCGAGTTTGCCCCCAAGAGATATTGCAGATTTTTCTGACTATAAACTGGAGAATCCAAATCCTGGTCACGAACTAGTAAAGTTTTTCTTGTTCTATGAGAAATGGAGACGCGCAGAAGTTGAGAATTCAGAGATCTATTTGGCAAGTTTGAAAGCAGATTGCGTATGTTTATATCTTCCCTTCTCCTAAATACTGAGTTTTATGAGATTACACCATCTTATATTTATTGCATAAATTTATGCTGTCATAAGATATTATCATTGTTTCCATTTCAGATTTGAACATCTTTTGAAATACTTCAAAAATTTTCTAGTTCAATTTGTAGTTAACAGATTACATGAGTTCTGGTTCTTTTCGTAAATCTTGTGTAGGAAAGAAAAAGTAAGTCACTTCTCATTTTGTATATGGCCTAGAGGTTAGTAACTTAGAATTCATTTTTTGCCCCTTCCTATTCAATTAGCTTTTTCAACTACATAATAAATCTATGACTCCAGCCCAGTTTGTAACACTCATTTATATACAAATAAAACTTAGTCGTATTGTGATCAGACAAAGCAGTGGAGGTGAGTGTGTATGATGCCATATTACATGAGAGCTGAAGTTTAGGTGTCTATTGACGTTGACCGTGCATGCTTCATGTTTATCACTATTGTCATTTTGGTATTCTGTTTTTTAAGACATCAAAATATGTGAATATAGTGTACTGAAAAAATGAAATTACCTGTCTACAACATCTGCATGCCAGAGTGTGAACTTGCTCAATTTTCTTAAATGTATGTTTGCATTGTCCAATTACATCATCTTTATAAAGAGAAATCATTCCTTTGAAATTATTATTGAACCCATAAAATTGTTTGTTAAATTATTATTAAACTTGTAAAATTGTTTAGTGACAACATTTGGTTCCAATTGACTGAAAAAAAAAACTGTCAAAACATTATTTTTCTGGTTTAATTTTGGGTTAAATCCTTGGATTGAGTAAACTTCTTCTGTGTACTTTTGTAAAAATAAACAGACCTTGGATATTTTGGTATTTAATCATTTCATATCATGTGTTGCCCTTTTGCATCACCTTAATTGTGTTCGTCTCATCAGCTGCTAACCTTTAATTATGTTTTCCTTGGGTCAGTCTCCATCCGGTACGTTTGTCCATCCTTCTGGAGTTGAGCACTCTCTTTCTGACAGCATAAATGCTCTGAGAAACTGCTACGGAGACAAACAGGGAAAACAATTTCGGGTTTGGGTGGATGGGGTATTAGCTACACATGTTGGTTCAAACACATGGCTAGTGAAGTTCGATAAGTGGGAATTATCTGGTTAGACGCTTCCCCTCTTTCTCTCTTCTCCTTCTATTTAAGCAATCCAGCATGTTTATACTATTTGATAAATATATGTTTAAAATTTAACATTAATATTTCTGAGAGACGGCTTTGTGGAATATGCTGCATGCGATATCTTACTCATATCCTGCATTTGAAGATTTTAATGAAAATAAAATGGCATCCGTTTTCTGGACAATCATGGTCATTGACGTTGTAGGAAAAAGTTGTATATATTTAGACACATCATGACTATCTAAGGGCTGGTTTGGTATTGTTGTGCTTTGAAAAAAAGTTGTTTTTGCTGTGCTGTGAGAATAAGCAGCTGTGAAATAAAGCAGCAGAGTGTTTGGTAAACTTGTTTGTAAAAGTGCTTTTGAAAAGAAAAAGCAGTATTATACTGTTTGGTAAACTTTTATGTAAAACACATGTGAAAAAAAGCCGGTTTTTCAAAGCTGGGTTTTGCAGCTTCTTGTTTTTGGCTTTTTTTCCCCCAAAACTGTGAAAAAAAACTGAAGCTGAATGTTTATCAAACACAAAAATAGCTCCCAGTTTTTTTTTATACCAGTTTTTTTTTCAGAATCACCTCAGTACCAAACCAGGCCTAAGTTGTAGCACCATATACTCGCAACTTGCTGCTGCTCTGTTGACTCTACTCATTGCAGGTGAAGAACGTTATGCAACAAAGGGAACAGCTGTTATAAGTTCAAAGGTGAGATATGAGATTGTGATTGTTTATTGTCCTCCAGCACTCCCGCCTTAACATTTTCTAAGATCAGATTATCTGGTTTCAGGGTTCAGGTGTGTCAGTTGGTTTCACTTGGATTCGAGTGCACCAGACGTGGTACAAAGGATACGAAGCAAAAGATGATTCAACGTGGTTCTTCTAAATTGTGATTACAGGTTCATTTCAAAGATCTATAGCGCCCTGAAACTTCCTCTCTGAAAATAATTGCGTATGTTTAATATTCAAGTTTTCGGAAGTCATGTAATCATCAGCTGCATGGAGATGGTTACGAGATGATTAATTCAGTTAAAAAGAAATAACAGTAAGGCTGATATTCATAGTCTAACGGCTTCCTTCGACATAAACGTGTCATAAACTTGAACAGATGACACAGAAGAATGACAATGATGTCAATTAATACTTACCTTTAATAATGTAAATTTGGTATTTTACGTAAAATTTACATATGCTATCATGTCTCCTAATTTCATAAATTGTAGCGATTTTGACAGTTCTTTTTTAGCCGTACGCACCTCAAACTCAGAGGCTAAAGGAGTGTTCAAATCATGGGGGACATGGCAAGCAAGCTTTCAGTTTTGTATTGGTCTTTAGATAGAAAAACTCATGAATTCGAGTTATAGCTAGTAGCCCATAGTTGAGTTGGGCCTACTGGGTTGCATCCTTTAGGGAAGTGTGAGTGGGAGCCCTTCATGAACGTGTAGAAATGGTGTTTCAGATGAAAAAAAAATACTAAGGAGATTATTTTTCTAAATCATATTTTATAAATTATATGATGTGGCAGTTGATTGTTGAATTATATTTTTAATGATTTAACGGAAGAATCTAACAATCAACCGTCACATCATATGGTCTACAAAATACAGTAGTTTCTCTAACATCGCCCTTATGAAAGTAACCACTCATACAATGACATGGTGATGAGTTATTTAATATTCGTAATGAACTCTCTTTTTTTGGTCAAAATTTATGAAGAACTCTTTATGAATACATAACGTTGTAAACTCCAACTAATTTTGGTTGATTATTTTTGGCTTATTATATTAGCACTCCACAAATTGTTGAATAAACCCCACATATTTAATACACCTCACATTTACTTTTTCAATTAAAAATTATCTTAATACACCCCACTTCCTTCCCCATAATACCCTCACACCCCACATTATTAATATACACCTTACATTTTCTATACACACCCCACATTTCTCAAATCTTATAATAGTCATTTTTAATTTTGTCGAACGATTTCAAACCATCTAAACTTTAGTTTGCCGAATGATTTCAAATTGAATGATTTGAAAAAATGTTTAGGTTCATTTGAATGTTTTTCAATAACAATAATAATGATTTCAAAGCTTTCGAAACACCAATTCCGTATTCCATTCATCAAAAATAAATTTTCTTAATCAACATGTTTGTAGTTTCATTGCTTAGAGTTTTATTCAACAATGGAGGGTGTGAGGGATTTTGATAGTTGAAGGAGATAAATAATACGTTAAAAGTTAATTTTTTTATTATTTTTTTTAAACCTAATAAGGTCAAAATTGTCATTGCATAGTAGAGTAAATAAGTCATTAATATTAAATTTTAATGTGTGGTGCATTTAACATTTTGTGGGGTGCTAATATAAAAAGCCTTATTTTTTGTTAAATAAAATAATGTTGCACCAAAGCAGCAATAACCAACATTAACTATTTATGGGGATATTTCATTCTCGTAAAATAGACCATTAATAGAGAAATGGGCGATTTTCAAGGAACTCAACTAAAGTCTAATAGTGGACTTAATTGAGTTGAGAGCCACCACATCGGGTTGACACAAATTCTTGAAATCTACGGTTGTTTTGCTCCCTCCATACATAACACAGGATAGCAATAAGACACAACTTCAACACTATCAACGATAGAGATTTTTCCTTCCATCGGCTAGCAAGCCACACAACAAAAAAAAAGGGCCAAAGGAGCCTTAGCCACAGGACACTGCACTTGAACAACACCAAAGACCAAATAGCAACAGTAAAAGGACACTCAAAGAAAAGGTGGCATTGAGACTCCGTAGCACTAGGGTAGAGGACAAAAGTGACATGAGCCGATGAAGCAAATGTCAAAATCCTATCCGTAGTACAACACTTGCATTTAACAGCCAACCAAAGAATGAAACGCATATTGAGAATATTTTGATTATACCGTACAAGTTTTGACCAACCTGCATTAGGCTTAGATTGCCAAAACCTATCCCACACAAAAGCAGCAGAGTAGATGTTAGGCGATGAAGGAGTCCATTATCATATCATCCAAGTTAGTATTTGGAACAATATTAGACATGAAAATTTGAATTTCCAACAACTCTTGAGAATAATTATGAGGCCAACACCAATTAGAACCATTCAAAATATTGCAAATCAAAGCAGTTTTAGGCACCCCGAAATCAGCAATGACATTCCAACCCCAATTGACAAAAAGATGACCTAATTAATGCCAATTGTCATACCAAAGAGAGGTTCTACTACCATCCCTAATTTTGTGGAAAACAAGAAGCCAAACAAAATCTCTCAAATGGAAAAGCTTGGTCCAATTCCAACAGCAATTAATTTTGGGGGATCTCAATCTGCCAAAAGTTCACATTCCTTAAAAGATAGTTCTAGCCTAAGCTAAAATCTTGGTTATGAATGGTAGACAGCGTGAGCATTTCGCATCGCTGGCCCTTGCGAAGGCTTGGACTGGCGACATCCTCACCTTTCCTCCTCCTAGCCATTTCCCCTTTCCTCCACCCCTTCCACAGCCGCATCTCCTCCCCCCTCTCCTTCTTGCTTCCTTTTTTCCTTTTTTCTCTTTTTCTTTTTCCCATTCTTCATTGTTCTCAGCTTTCCTCTGAGTTTTTCTCAGATTTCCTTGGGCTTGGTCCCAATTTTCTCTGATTGTCTCAGATATGAGTTTCATGCCCGTTTCTCGGCTTTCCCAGAGGTTGTCAGTGTTTTTCCGTTTCTCTCCCACCCATTTTTCTTCTCCATGCTTTCCCAAATCCCATTTCTCATCCAGACATAAGCTTGCTCTTGAAGTGTTTGACCCGATTGGTTCCCTAGATCCACACCTCATAGCCCCTTGCCTTACCGGCTTGCCAGAAAATTTGGGCGAAGTGTGGAACGATTAGGGATGGCAACGGATCAGTTTGGGGGATGGAAATGCTATATTCATCCCCATAAGTATAACCACGAAAATTAATTATATCCATAACCGTAAATTAACCATCGGGTATTATCCATAACCATACCCACTGGATAACGGATTTCTCATCGGTTAACGGTTATATGTATCTATCTTCGTTAATACAAAAATATATTCGCTCAATTGAAGCATGATAATTTAGTAAATATTAATTTTGTCATTAAATATTTGTTGTATAAAATGATTTAATTAATGGATCTTGTGGAACATAAAAATTAAAGCTAAACATTTATAATGTTGGTTGATCTTTGATATCTCGCATAAATACTATTAAATTCTCATAGATTTTGATTCATATCAAAACTTTTGAACTTTACCACAAAATGTAACTCACACAATGCAATTTTTGTATTCTCAAGGTAATGGATTCGGTGAATAATGAATATACATATATATAATGTATTTATATATTATTGGAAACTTTACATAAAAGCTCTCAGTACTGTTCATTTTAACGAAAAATCATATTTTTACACTAAAAAGTCAATCATGGTACTATTCACTTTACCCTTTATTTTGTCTTTATCGTTAAAACTCAAAGTTTTCAAGTCATTTTCATTATTTTTCCTTATATTTATTTGGTTCAGATTCGAGTATGGATATGGATTGGAGACCCCTATAACCATATCCAAAACCATAACTGAATAATATTCACGGTTTTTCCCCATACCCAAAATATACCCGAATTTTCATACTCAAATCCAATCCATTCGAGTGGTTATCCACAGTTAGAATTGCCATCCCTAGGAACGATTTGCGTCGTAACAAGGGTGTTTTGCATACCCCCTTCGACCCTCCCCTTTTTCTTTTTTTTGTTTGTTTGGTTCTCTGGTTCTCTTTGCAGGTTTTGCTGTCAACGGTTTGGATCTTGAGGTTCGATTTGATTTGGTGTTTCAAGATTAATCTTATGGTTTGTGTATGATTTTGGATTTGGTGCAAGCATCGTGGGTGCTTCGAGCTGCTCTCCGATGTTGGAGATTATGGTTTTCTTTTGTTGCTTTGCTTCTTTTGCTGAGCATAAGCTTAGTTGGGCCTCCCTGAACGTTTTGGGCCTCCCTACAGTAGTAACACCTTGACCAGAAAGCTTACTAAGAACTTTCGAACCCTTTGCTCAATGTTGATGAGAATTTTCTTAGCTAAATGATACTCTCCACAAAACATATACAGTCCAATAACATGTAAGCTTAAATATATGACCAAGTGATGAAAAAAAGAAACGAAACACCGAGTAGGTACACGTGCATTGGGTGTTTGGTCGTATATTTAAGCTTTACATGTGCAAGCATGCATACAGGTGCATTAAACCATGCCCTCACACGTAAACACTCCCTCAATCCAATCTCCCACTTGTCAATGTCAAAGTTGCCCTTCACGACACGTACGTACAGTATGGGAAAACATAATTCAAACATTCAAAGTTATCCACTTTAGGTCCAAATTCCGGGGAAAATGATCCTCGTCGGATTATTTTTTTTAGAGATCCTAGGATTTCGTGATCGTGATCTTTTATCGTACATTTTACGGTCAATTTTTGTTAGGTATTATTTTTATTTAATTTTAAATTTTAAATTTTGAAATGATTTCTGACCGCACGATGTACGATGAACGATCACGATTACGGGATCCCTAGGATTCTCAAGAAAGGATCCTTTTCCAAATTCCAGTCCCTCCACCACTTCCCTCTTCCCTCTCTCTCTCTCTCTCTCTCTCTCTCTATATATATATATATATATATATCTTTATTTTGTGGATCTCTGATCTGAGAGAGACTCAGAGACCAATAGTAGGGTTGTTATAAACTCACAATATATACATATATGGGTTTTAGAACCGTGTACGGGCTGCTGTTCCTGTCCTTCTCGTGCGCCTGCATCATACTCATCCACCTAATGCTCCACCCGGTATTCTACTACACCACCTGAGAAACTCTCAGAAGTGAAAAGTTGAATAGAGCTGCAAGTGAAACATGGGTTAGCCCACAAGATTCATGCTTATCGGTTTTGTTTTGTATTTATACTTCAATATTCCAATTGGGTTTGTATTTGTTTATTGATGCATATATGTGTGTTGTAATGGCATATTAAAATAATTCAATTGTATATTTATGAAATTAGTATATGTTGTAAGTGAGGATGAATTGTGTGTGTGTGTGTGTGTGTTTGAATTGTTAAATTGGTGCGATTTAATATCATAGGCATTGATCATGTAAGTTAATGGCTTGATCTATATTTTATCTTACTTTCTTGACAAAAACTTGGCGGTACCTGATTATGTACGTATTGTATGGTGATTTTAAGTACGTGTAAGTAAGAAAACATGTAAATTTCAGCCGCCCATGATTGATGGGCTTCAACCAAAGTTAGGAGAAATACTCCGTAGGGGATACCTGACTATGGTATTCATGATAAACTTGTGAGACTCTCTTATTTAGGCTCCACTTGATATTGTTTTTTTTTTTGTACTAAAAATTACTTTACTTTAAAGTTAAGTATAAAAAATGTCTAGTAAAAATAAAATATCATACTTATTTTAAAAGCAATAACCTCTAGACAGACATGTAACGGAAGATGTTTTTAAAAGCTATTTTAATAAAAAATGGAATTGAGCCTTTAATGAATATTTTCAATTGCTATCATACCTTCATTACTTTTTTTAAAATGACATTATTTAACCTTCGACGCACATTTAGTCCCTTAGAGAATAAATTGACCTCTACCACATACCACAAGAAATACTAACCTATTACCATCACTGATATTACCATCACCATTGTTGCCACCATGACCACCATGACCACAACCTCCATAGTCACCACAACCACAACCGTCACTAGCACCATTGTCACCACCATCACCCGTAATCCAACGGATAAAGTACATTACATAGTCCGTTTTACGGATTGACGACTTACTACGCCACCATCATAACCACAACCTCCACCACTGTCACTACAACCATAACCGTCACTACCACCATTGTCACCACCATCATTATAGCCACCGCCACCACCATCATAACCACAACAACCACCACTGCCACCACAATCAGAACCGTCATCACCACTACCATTACCACTATTTTCCCTGCCTCTGTTGTCGTCACCCCCACTCCTACTACTATGTCCATTTTCTCATTTTATACAATTATATTACTTTTACATTAACATTTACCAAACATTACACTGCCTTTAATACTCACATCACTTTTAAAATACAGTTAATCAAACACTCATCTACTTTATTTTACAGCTGATTAATTTTCAAGCGCAACATAAACAATTTTTTTTTAAAAGCACATCAATCCCAAATTAGCCCTTACTCTCTTATTAAGGTCTTATTCTACTCGTTATTGGTTCTACTTGGAGTGAAAATTGTCCTAACAAAACAATCCCACCCACATATGTGTCTGATATAGTAGATATCAAGGTTCTAAAAGACGCTAGACACTAGTCGGACGGCAGACTGGGGCCTAGCGCCTAGACGGACTAGGCGGATTTAAGTAAATCTATTATATTTCGTGTAAGTAAGTGTCTCTTTATACTTAATATATATATATATACACACACATATCGTAAACTACAAAATAAAATGACATATATATATTATGAAGTATTGGAACATAATGAAAACATGGGGAACAAGCATATAATGTGTGTTCGTTTAAGTATTCAGCAAGTCTCTTAAAATTTATTGAAAAAAAAATATAATGCAAAATGAAAGTTATCTATTTTCTGTCTAAACGAGTTGCAACCTAGACGGGTATGTGCGGGCTAGGTAGGTGCCTAGGCGGTCTAGGCGGGCGCCTCGGTAGGTCTAAGCGCCATTTCTTAATTTTCAAACGCCTAGGCATTAATCGGGACGA
This sequence comes from Malus fusca, assembly GCA_035220775.1. Classification (NCBI taxonomy): domain Eukaryota; kingdom Viridiplantae; phylum Streptophyta; class Magnoliopsida; order Rosales; family Rosaceae; genus Malus; species Malus fusca. The sequence continues at coordinate 4,033,878 of CM069072.1, read as the reverse complement.
TGGCCAGCCGGTTAGCGCCGCCTAGAATAATGGTAGATAGAACAAATAATTGTCACGACCCGTCTTGAATTTCATTTTGTTTTATTTCTCTTAAGTTGTTAAGTTACAAAAATGCTTCTAGAATGGATATGTGAAATCCCGTTCCTGGATTTCACAATTATAATCTACATGTTTGTATTATTGAGATTTTATATTATTTTTGAGAAATTATATTAATTTATTTGGATTTAGATTTTAATTAAATTAGTTACGAAGTTTGAAGTTTGGAAGGTAATTATCAAGAATTCCCTTTTGAGATCACAAGTAATGTTTTCAAATAGGTCTCGAAGCCACGAGCGCATAGGCGAAAGCCGTTTGCGAGTCCGTGTTATAACGGTATAGTTATGGACGTTTGAAGTTGTGAACTATAGATTGTGGGAATTATGTAATTCTCACATGTGGGTTAAAGGTTAATGGAGTTTAATAAAAGAGGGAGGGACCAATTAGAAAGAAGGCAGTTTTCTGAAGAAAAAAAGGAAGGAGGGGTCTGCTTTTTTATGACCCGTTTCGGGGCGTTTTCGACCCATAAAACCACAAACTTGACCCACTTGTATCTCCTTCATCCGATCTCCGTTTTGGGTGATCTTGGTGTCCATGGAAAGCTCTTGACGAGCCCTACAACTCTGTAGTGTTAGATTTTCCATTTTCTTATCCATTTTCCAGTTCGAGGCAGCAAAGTCCCGTGGGTTTTCCGACGGTTTTGTCATTTTTCCGGCGATTCCGGCAACCATTTCCTTCAAGTGAGGTATGAAACTTCATCTACTCTTCATAATCTTCAAGTTGGTATGCTTAGTTTGTACTTTCGTATTCATTTTAGAGTTGGGTGTGTAGAACCTTAGAAATCCGGTTTTCACCGGTGATTTTGGGCGGTTTTTGGTTAGAATTTGTCGTCGGCCTAGTTGTGAAAAGTGTTTCCCTTACTGAGCTCTAGCTACGACGTAAATTTGAGCTTATTTAGTTAATGTTGAAAATTTAGGGTTTCTAAACCCTCCACCTTGACTAACCCGCGTGTGGCGGTGCGTGGGACCGTCCACGAGTGTTGTCTAAGTACCAAATACCTTTTAGTGACCCTGTGAACCTATGTCTAGCTCGGTTTCCCGAAATTCAATTGTTTGGTGTGGTGATCAAATTGGACCACCACTTATTTGACAATCCGATCGTTGGTTTGTTGTACAATTTTGTGAACACCCTAGTTGTCAGTTGTTGGACCTTTGAGAACTTACAGATCGAAAATCCGATGTGCGGATCTTCCAGATTGAATAACCTTAGGTTGTTGACCTTAATGGACCTACCTTATCGATGGTTGATGTTCTAGTCAACGTGCCCTACTCTAGGGTGTCGCTTATCTCGATATATGTATTAGTGGCACCATATTGAGTTATACTTGTTTATTAAATGTACTTTCTATTGAATTATTATCTTTATTTTTTTTAGCATCAATCTATGTTTATTAATTGTGAATCGACTGTAGCTTGGAAACGTTTATGAAATGTGGTTAGATATGTATGATGAGTATGATGTATATGATTGTTTTTATGACGATGTGAACCCAAAATCTTATGAGAAGTTTATGTAGAACTTTTATGCTTGTATGATAAGATAGTGGTCATGAGAAGTTGATAGTGCAAGTGATTACGATGTAAATCATAACGGATGAGATAAAGGTACGTGGGTTGTGTGTTAATCTTACTACACCATGTAGTAGTTGTACATTGATGGTCCTGCTTGGTATATTCGCATTGGGGGACCATACGCATTCTAGGAGTGATCATGCTTGGTTAATCCGCATTGGGTGATCACTTTCTAACAGTTGTAGGAGTGACTCTGCTTGGTTATTTCGCATTGGGGGGGCACTTCCTATTTGGTTACTTATGTAGGCTTCGGCTGAACTGCGTCCCTCTAGCCCTAGTTTTTAATGCACTTGTGAACGATGGTTTTTGGGAATCTTGGTTGGTTGGTTGAATGGGAAAAGCCGTTGAATGTTGGGTGACTCCTACGGAGTTTTCAATGACTTGATTATGATTCCATAAAGCATGATTCTATACTTGATGTTTATAGATTGTGATCGATGGTCTGTTTTTATTGAATATCTCATACTTGAATTATTGTTACTCACCCGAGCTCCGCAGCTTATCTGAGTTCTGTTTGGCCAATGCACCATTTCCATGATGTAGGCAGGGCCGGTCTAGAGATTTTTGAGGCCCGGGGCGACGTAAAAAAAAGTGCCATGACTTCATGTAAGAAAATTATTTATTTTCACACATAAGACATCGAAAAAATTATACTTAGAAAAACACTTCAAACTCAATAATTTAGAAACACAGAAAGACTAATTTATTTTGTATTGAGAGAGGGAAACAAAAAAACTTCGGGCTTACAAGTAGATAGATGATGAGTTTTGTTTTTCATCTGAACTTTGAATGTGTTTTTGAATAAATCGTGAGATGTTTTTTTTCTTATTTACTAACCTTGTCAATATGGGACTAAAAAATAATGATGTTTTCGAGTCTTTAATTGATATGTATTATTAATGAATGGGCACTAAATTAAACATTTTGATGACACGTCATATAATTTGCAAATTTGGTTTACATATTATTCTTTGTTGAAGATTAGACTTGAATTAAAACAAATATTTAAAAATAACAACCCACATAGCTACTAGATAGTAACTAAAAATAAATTAACAACCAAACAAAAATTTGTAAAAAATAAACATGCATATAGCATTTCAAACTTAGGACCTCTTGTTAAATTTAAACAACAAAAATCATTGTTTCTAATTAAACTTCTTGATCTTTTAACCAAATTTTATAAATTTATACTCTTATAAAAAGAAATTTGTAAAAAATGGAAAGTAAATAAGCACACATGGTCTTTTGAACCCAAGACCTCCTCATTATTTTCAAATGACAAACCACCACTTCTAGTTAAATTTCTATGTCTTTGAACCAAATTTTATAAATTTATACTATTATAAAAATATATATAAATATACCGCCCTAATAATTTTGGTGCCCCTAATTTTTTTGGGCCCTGGACGGTCGCCCTGCCTGCACTGGGCCTGGGCCGGCCCTGAATGTAGGTATTGATTTTACCTATAACAGGTCTGAGTAAATTGTGAGAAACCGTTTGATATTTTGGTTCTGTTGAGTGGTCTGGAACCTGATGTTGTTGGATTCTGTTGAGTGGTCCGGAATCCTTACTTTCGCTAATCCCCATAAGATTAGTCTATAACCCTAGATTCGAGTGAATGGGAATTACCCACAATGGATTTTGTGAATACAAAATAAAATTACCATGTTATTATTCATAACCCAAGTCGGGAATTATGTAGAGTTCTTTAATTAAATTCGTGAAATGATATGCTATCTCACTGATTGATTAACGTAATTAAATATTAATATTGTGCTTCGTGATTCCTTGATATGTTACAAGCTATGAATTGAGATATAATGTTGGAAACATAGTGATTGGTATGATGTAGTGAAATGCAATTTGACTTGTGTATTGGAAATGGTTGTGACATGTGATTGAAATGCTTATTGAATTGCTTGGGTGATGTGAGGTATGGTAATAGACCGATAACCCATTGTTATGGGAATTTGTTGCTCGCTATTGTTTCGTTTCATTTAGTCTTTGCGAATTGACTAACTTGAATCATGTCTTGTTCCTTCGAGCCGTAGTTATGCTTCTTGGACTTCCGTTCGGTTTTGTTGAGTGGTCCGGAACTGAGTTCTGCTTGGATTCCGTTGAGTGATGCTCCGAAATCGTATTCTGATTTGGATTCCGTTCAGTGATGGTCCGGAATCCCTTCTACTCCGCGATTCCGTTGAGTGATGGTCTGGAATCGTATCCTGATTTGGATTCCGTCGTCGTTGTTCTTTGATATATCGCATAATATGCATTGTGGTATATTGTTGGGACAAAACGTTTTATGTGATGGATATTTGATTGTAGTGAAACAATGAACTACGAATGACTTGATCCCTATTGAGGGTACGTAGGCAGTCTAACGAGGAGGTTAGATGCAGCCATAAAATATACAAATTTTTTTATGAGATTTGGATCTTGAATTATGCTATGTACATATCTCGGAGGCGGGGTAGGTTGAGATACGGGTATTTGGTGACGTCATGTGTCGATCCTGGACGTATGTCGGGATCGGGGCGTGACAGGATAAGTAGAAATCCCATGTGAACATTTGATATGTGATACACCACCTTGTGCTTTGAGTATACTAAAAAAAATCTCTTTTTATGTAAATATTATTGATTGATTAATGTTATGCAAGTCCTGTTGATTGATTAATGTTATGCAAGTCTTGTTGATTGATTAATGTTATGCAAGTCGTGTTCATTGGTTAATGAAATCCCAATAGACCTGAACAAAAGCAAACAAGAAAATGCTACATTATTCTAAATCGACTTTTTTTCTTTCCAAACCACCAAATATATAAGAATCACATATACGAATGTGGATTCTTTAGTCTATACCATGAAAAGGTCAATTCTTAAGGGATTGTTGGCAATAATTCATAATTTTCAAATACAAAGAAGTTATTTAACACGAGAGCTAAGGGGTGGTTTGATAACTATTTTTTTCTTAGTTTTTACTTTTTTTAATTGAAACTTGAAATCTTGTTTTTACATTTTGGTTCTTAGTTTTCATTTTTTTTTAAAAATTGAAAACTGAAAGCAGTTACCAAACACGATTTCAATTAAAATAAAAAAACTGAAAAAGAAATTGGTTATCAAATGAATTCGAATTATTCAATACTTATTAGTTTGTTTGTTTTTGAGAAAAAATATAATATTTCATCATCATTAAATAAAGGACATTATATAGACATGTTCGAGAACAATTCAATCCCCAAAGATTTTCAAACTAAATCTACATATATTATAATAAGTATGACTAATTGCAATGTAATCAGCATACTTTTAGTGACACACCCCGACCGAGATCAAGGCATGCTGGCCGTCACGTGAGAGTGACGTAGCCATTTGCACAGTGCAGAAGCAATAATGATAATAGAGAGTACGAATAAATGAAAACCAACTCATAAGAGTACTAGTTAAGACAAGTGCTAGAATATGTGTGAATACACGATCAGAGCGTAAGTAGCCTAAGTTCAGTCCAAAAAACAAGTACTAGTTAAACGACACCCAAATATGCCCTACATTTGTGATAGTCTGTCAGAACCTCCAATCAATCCTCGTGAGCCACCAACGAACAAGCTTATCTAAAACCTGGAGGAGCGTAAAACAGAAAGTGTGAGTGGGCAAAAACAAAGCTTTTCAAAACCATTTCATTTATCAAATACTCTAACCCCTCGCCGTAAAACATGTATAACTTTCCTAGAAATGGAATATAAATAAATATATATATATATATATTCAAATCATGCTTCACATAACCATATTTATAAGTATGCCATGCCAAAATATAAAACAGAATAAGTAACTCAGGTGAAAATAAATTCATGGAAAAATAAAATATTAGCCGGAAACCCTTGCAGAAGTTTGTACGGCTGAATTCATAGCTCATTAGTCAATCTAGCCGGAGTCACTGCAAGTGACCTATACGGCACTACACTGCACACGAGTCGGAACCACTGTAAAGGTCTGTACGACAAGACTGGGTGTAATATAGTTATGCTCAATGCTACGCTCTCATTATAGCTGTGCGATAAATCGCTAGTCACCTACGAGTCGGAACCACCTATGATGGTTTGTACGACAAGACTGTGCACCTAAATTGGATCCAATGTGAGCATATGGTGCGGGATGTGACATTATATACAGGTATGTGCCATATCTCTGGCTAAATCACTAACACCGGGGTGCAGGTTTATGAGCTCAATGCTTCTCAATTAATCACAACCGTTATTCACATTCACAATTCATAAACTCACATGGGGCTTACCTAATCGTCCACAACACCACAATTATATATATATATATATATATATATGCAAACATCATATGCATATTCTAAATGTAAAACATTTGGCATGGCAATTTAAATCATAACTCATTTAAATGCATTTTATGGGAAAGATACCAAGCATATACATATATACTTAAAACTAAAAGCACACTCACTGGTATGTCGAAGGGTCGTAGCCCCCGAGCCGCCCTTGACTGCGCTCGTCCTCGGGATAGGTCTCACCTATATGCGAAATAACTGAATAAACGTTATTTAAAGCACATAGACAAAACTAGTTAATAACTTCTCATACATTGCTCAAACGGGGTGTTTGAATATACCAACGTGATCTACACAACCTCACGAACATCCCCATATTTTTAGAAAAATTTTCCGACCACCCACGTGCGCCACGCACAGGCAAGGGCATGGCCAGACGCTCCACCCACGTGCGGGCACATGCCAGGCACACTGATGGTAACCCTAACGACGTTAGGGAATATTCTGTTAAATAATAGCATATACCGTTAAAACTAACCTGACGCCGTTCGAATATTCTGTCAAAGTTGACGGAATATTTGCTCGTCTTCTGCCTTCGACTCCGGTGACCGTTGCCGTCGCCGGAATATTGAAAATTCGAAAAACCTTGATATTTCAGTCATTTCTTAACCGAATTACCTCAAATTTGTCCCAAAATGAAGCTTGTAACTAGAAGAACAAAACCTTACCAATTTCAAGGCTTGAAATCCACCGAATCTCGACCGAGAAAACTCGATAATCCGGCCAAAACTTACAACTCGTCAAACTCGACTTCCCGACGTCCAAATTACTTGGTTTTTCTTCTCTGAGCTTCGTAAGGACGTTCTAAAGCTCCCTATAAGCTTGAAATCCTCTAAAAATCATGCATTTACGACTACATGAACAGTGCTCAAATCGGAGGTTATGGTTTCTCGGGTTTTTCGAAGCTTTCAAGTCCAAAAATGGTATAGATGGGCTCGTGACGATGAGATGAAGATGATGATGGTGTCTACAAGCTCGATCCGCGAAGAAATGGGTTAGTTTGGAGATCGTCTGTACTATTGTACGGATAATGAAGAAAATTCGAGAGGGAGGAGAGAGAGTGAGAGAGTGTGTGTGGTCCTAGTTTGGGCTACCAATCACAACACACCAAAACTTACTTCCCATTGGGTCCCCAAACTTAGGAGAAAATTTTATTAGCTAATATCCTTAGCCCAATACATACACACCACCACCAAACGTTAAGGGCAGTTTCGTCTTTTCACATCTTCGAGAAAAATATTTCTGGACGGGCTGTCACATTTAGCACTTCATTAAAGTAAAAATACAAATATAGCCCAAAAATCTGAAATATATTTGGTTGAATCTTTTTAGCCAGGCAAATGGCATACTACTAATAAACCTATCCTACATATAGATTTCATGGATTAAAATCTTGGGTGGTGCTATGTCCACACACCTCTTTGATCGATCTCCACACTTTTCTTAAATTTTTAACGTTGGATCAAATGATTGAAGAAGATTATAGGACAAAATTAACAAGTTGTGCGAAAGGTATAAAGAGATATGAATATAGCACCACCATATCCTTTTACTCACAGATCTAAGTACTAATATGTCGTCTTCAAAGGATGTATCCTCCTGGTAAACCTATCACATCCCGGCCCGGGCCCCCACCACATCCCGGACTCAACTTTACCGTAGCACGATATTGTTCTCTTTGGGCCCCGACCACGCCCTCACGGTTTTGTTTCTGGGAACTCACACGAGAACTTCCCAGTGGCTCACCCATCATGAGATTGCTCTTGCCCGAACTCGCTTAACTTCGGAGTTCCGATGGAACCCGAAACCAGTGAGTTCCCAAAATGCCTCGTGCTAGATAGAGATGGGAATATACATATAAGGCTTAGAGGATCCACTTCCCTGGGCGATGTGGGATGTTACAATCCACCCCCTTTAGGGGCCCAACATCCTTGTCGGCACATTTCCGGCCAGGGATTGGCTCTGATACCAAATTGTCACATCCCAACCCTGGCTCCACCACATCCTGGGCTCGACTCCACCGTAGCACGATATTGTCCGTTTTGGGTCCCATTTAACTAGTGCTGAAATCAGTCGGGAATCCGAAATGACGGCACAGCACAAGCCCCCATACTTCCGGAGGCTCCGCTTTGCCGCGGATCCACTCAGGTTTCATCCCGAACATCTCCTTGACATATCATCTTTGATTCTAATTGTGGGGCATTCAATGTACTTGATGTAGACCAGAAAGAATAGGCCTCCCGTGGTCTGGGAGAGTAGCCGCCCCTTCACTCTCCTTCGGCCGATTCAGATACCGAATCGTCTATCTTGGAGAGAGGTGCAAAAACTCTATCTTTGACTCAAGAGGGCGTTCCACCGCATCGACTGATGCGGGCGCGGTTCCCTCGTCGTGAAAGAAGTAATGAAAGTGAAGCCCGGGGTCAAACCGTATTTGTTGTTGCCTGTATAGCTTTCTAGAGCAGAGATCTAGCAACGCATTCCAGGCACAGATCATTGGTATTGGATGAATCGTTAGGTTGTGCCGAGTAAAATCTGCTCCGTTTTTTTCCGTTGCAGAAAAGAGATCCCTTCCCCCCCCCCCCGACCTTAAAAAATGATGAATATGAAGTATGTGGGGCTGCAGGTACTATGGATATTCTGACTCCCAATCGGGTTGCCCTACCAGGTCTCGCCGGTGTTGCCTGTAGGTTGTGATGTGCCTCGAGATGGCGTCTCATGTCCCCCCCGCCGGTAGGGAATCTGCTCCCGGGTCGTCGCTCTGCTACGTCTGGCCCGTCCTTTAGGCACCTTTGGGAGGTAGGGAGTGTGACAACGTACATGTTTCCCTTTACTCTATAGGGCCTTTTCATCAGTTGCAGGGTTTGGTGGCCCGAAATTTACTTGGCTTCGCCAAAAGGCCTTATCTCTAGAAGCCCGGCTCGCGAGGCGTCCCTTTCGCAGTAGGGTTCAAAACCTCGCCTCACTCTTGTGACATGCTATGTTTCCCCTCTTCATTCCGGGTGAGTCCCATGCGTCAGTTTGTGGATCGTGGTCTCACGCACTAATCCCTATAGGTGCCCGTAGTAGGCTGGCCGCCCTACTTAAACCAATCATCATATCGGTCCCTAGGCCCCATTGCTGGAAAGGCTCGACTTCAAAACCGTACGTGGAGCTTCCGCCTCACACGGCTCCTCTAGGGATGGAGGTAGGCCGGCCCCAGGCTTGTGCGGTTAAGGTTTTTGTACACGACCTCATAAGAAAAGAATGAAAAAAGAAGATCATAGACCGAGGGACCGCCGAAAGTCGCGATCCGTAATGTGGGAATAAAACTCCCTATATAGCTTTGCATTAGACCCATTCTCCCGCATATCGCGCAGGAATGCGTTGAGGAATCCCTCCAAAAGATGGTTACCTTTTCTTTTTATTATAGTCTCACTCATGCTTACTTCAGTTAAAAGGAAAGTTTATGGAATGAAGTGTCATTGGCATTGACCCTTGATATTACAAAGGATTTAGTGTTTGTCAATGTTTTTCATAATCAAAGGCAAACCCCACACACGTAGAGATAAGAAAGATGATCAAGAATGTATAAAGATTAAACTCTAGAAATTAATCTCTGTAACTTGATACTTTTTAAATTGATTGAGTATTAAGTGACCTTCTAAATTGATTGAGTAGCCATGCAAAGCCATGCAAATGAGCAGGCATATCTTAGTTCAAACCTCTTGATCAAGTGGTATTTTCTCATTTGAATTATGTCAGATGGTTTTTAGGTAAAATGATCTATAAAAAATTTCTGCTAAATTAAGGGTATTTTTGTTCAATGAAGCCCTTTACTTTTCATTTAAAGGAGATTTTTCATAAAATGACCAAAATGATTAACAGTGGACAAACTTAAAGACCGCTTCAATCAATTTTCAATATCAATTACCAAAGTGAGAAGTTATATTAATCTCAATGGTCATTTCAGTTAACAAGCGTAATTCATTTTGTTTCGTTTCAAAACTCATTAATTTTTTAATTTAACACAAATACGGGCAATCGATCGTCAGACACAAAGTTTGAAAACTTTGAGAATCTGTCAAACCCATTGACCTCCATAGTGGTTGGCCAATAGCTCTTGTATTAAGAAGAAGCAAAGACTTCAGCGCTAGGCCTAGTGGGCGAGGGTGGACGAAAATGCCAAGAGTTTGTTTCCCATAACAAATTACAAAAACAAAGACTTGAGACTAAATTTATGATTTTATCATCATTATTGGAGAAGTCTTAGATGCGTACAATTCATTCAAGTTAACCTAAAGACGTATTTTTTTTAAGATGTATAATTCATACACGACTCAATAGTATACAGAATAATTAACGACAAAACCACTTTACTTATTTGTTTCTTTTTGCTAAAAATAGAAGGTAAATACGTACAAGGCACAAGTACAAATTAGAAGTCATTTTCATTGCTTGTTACTCTTTCATTTTCCTTTTCTCTATGGAATGAATTTATTGAACTCCTTCTGTTTTTGGTCGGTGTCCAAGCCTGTTTGCTGAAGGTAGAACATAAGTTTGGTACAAAAGAATTAGTTATATCAAACAAACAAAAGAAATAGTTTTCTTTCTATTTTTTTAATTTATTTATCACCAACTACACAAAAAAAAAAAAAAAAAAAAAAAAAACAATTGTTGCAGTCCTATTGAATTAGGAATGTGATTGTGTAAATTCTAGTCTATCTAGGAGTATCTTTGTATATTCCCTTTAGTAGTTTAATTCGTATTAGAGTTGTAATCCTAATAGGGTAAGGATTTAACCTTCTCTACTACTATAAATAAAGGCACAATGGGGTGATACAACACACACCACAAAATTAAATATCTCTCTTCTCTCTATGTTGATGCCGGCCCCTCTCCCTCTCTGTCTTAAATACAGTTAAGTCAAAATACAGTTAAGTCAAATAGGCCTACAACACGTTATCAGCACGTTCTTGTCAGAAACTAAGGAACTGAAAGATCGTGGAGGAGGCTTTCTTCTACAATATCAAAGGCTTTCAATTATTTTTTGCCAATCAGGTTCTTCTAAAATAAATTAAAATATTTGAAAAAAACCTTAAAGCATGAAAACATTCCCCATGATGCATGAACTAGGGCTGGGGATAGGCTGGGTCTGGCCCTATTTTGAAGGGACCGGACCGGACCCGGATGTAAAAGAAATAGCCCAAGCTGGGCCGGGGATAACATATTTTAATATAGGAACCGGACCTAACTCGGGTCGGGTCCACGGGTTCTTGGTTTTTTTTTTCGCCAAACCGCCACCTCCCTCGACGTCTCCGCCTCCATCCGCTGAGGCCACGCCGTCCTCTCCTTCGACGCTGAATCCCTCAAACCCCTGGAGTCCCAATCCCAGGAATCCTGATCCCTCAACTCATCTACCTTCGCAGCGAAAAGTTAAGACAATCACGATCATAAATCTACAAAATTTGCATGAAATCGAAAAGAGTATAAGCAATGCAAATTTCCCATCACACACCAACCCCAAATACACAAAACCCAAATCAAATAATGCAAAATAATAAGAGGAAGATGAATTGTAAGGTTGAGCAGCACCTTCGCCGTAGCCAAGCTAGTAACAAAAAGAAACCGATCCGCCGTCGGGCTTCAGCTGATGGTTCGAACTTGGTGGCCTTCTGATGGCTCGAGCTGCCAAAAAGACTGCAACTTTGAATTCATTCCCTGGAAATCGTACATCTACACGGAGTAGTCGTAGCTGCCGGAAACAACTCGAGACCCAGTGTGATCGACAGCGAGGGCGGAAACAACTTTTGTGTGTCTTTTGAGAACAATATCATTGCTCACGGGAATCTGAAACCTACTTTCGAAATTCGCCTCCGAATTGAAATCTGATTCATCCCTATTGTGGAAGACTAAGAATAGAGGAGAATTGAGATATGTGTGGGAGAAGAACCGGAATCTCGAGGTGCTGATGATGTGGGTCTTTGTTGAGGAGGAGAATCTAGAGATGGGTTCTAAGTTTGATGTCGTCGAGGTCAAGGAGGAGAAGACGAGTGACAGAGAGTATGTGGGTGGGAGGAGGCAAGAAAGAGTCGAATTACAGACTAGGCTGGGCCAATAGACAATAGAGGGTAATAGGCAATGAACGGTTCGGGTCGGGGGCCCGTTTTCTCCAATCTCTAGAACCGGCCCGCCCTATACCCTCCTCGAACCGGAAAGACCACCCCAACCCGCGAGTCGAGGACCTGTTTGCCCACCCCTAACATGACCCCCTATATTTATCTTTTCCTTCCAATTATATATATTGTATATGTGTTCATATATTTTGTCAATATATATTGTTCATGCAATATGCAATTATGCTATGTCAATTTGTGAGTCAAAGCATCGAAATTAATTTAGAAGCAATTAGGGTTTAAACCTAAATTTCAAAAAAAAAAAAAAAAAAGGGATTTTACGGCATAAGTTGCGGCTCACCGCCATGCCCCGTCACTAGCATGTAGCCCAACTGCGTATAGCACATTGGGACGACATCGTTTCGACATCATGGACCTCGGCAGCAGCCTTTTGGGCTTTGCTGCGCACGCATGACACCCAGGCCCTTGGCCTGGTTAGGGTTTTGAAACGGGTCTGCAGCCCTAGCCCATTCCAGTAAGCCTGCAGCTTTGCTGGGCTCGCCTATGTGCCCATGGCCTATCTCCAGCATGCCTAAAGCCTGCTAGGCTCGTCCCCTTGCCTTGGCCCGCCTACAGCAGCTTTCTTGGCTGCTGGGCTTGCATAGTCACGGCCCAACCACAAAGCCAACTTTGGTTGGGCTTTGCTGCGCCTCAACCTAAGGCCAGATTCAGTTGAGCTTGCTAGTGCTTCAGCCCAAGACCACAACAAGCCAGCCTTTGCCGCTGGGCTTACCCAAAAACAGCCTATGGCTTGCAGCCATGATTTAGGTTACCCGCAACAACCCGTGGCCCACTAAACCTTTTTAGGGCCTTACCATGCTCACGGTACCCAAGCTCACCGTCATTGGGCCATGGTTTTTCGAATACAATGCTATTTTTGGCATTCTTTATAATTTTAACCTGAATGTTATAATTATTTTTGCTTCTACAATCGACCATGTATGGTCTAATCTATTGAATTAATTAAAATGACCCGCAATCCATTAATCTAACAATTAATCCAAAATTATTGGCCTGAAGCTCACTTTTTGGCAATTAACGATTCAATAAATTATTTCGTTTATTTGAACCGTTGATTATCTTTCTTAGTCCCGAAGCACTCACACTTGGGTTCCTAAAACAATCCATAAATTCACTACACTTTATTGTGTATTGTATTATGTGTTCTTGCAGGTACCCTAATATATGAACTGAACGTTCATAACTAAATTGAACCTGTAGTTTCGAATTTAGTGCCTTTGAAACCCGAAGTTTTCATTCAAAACTTACCACATGAAACCCGTAGCTTTCATGCTTAAATTAAACCAATACATGTCTATAGAACCCGAATGTTCTACGATATATGTCTATGGCTTTCCATATGACTAACCACATTTTGTTGTACCCTCAATTTTAGGAACATGTCGAATTTGAACAAGCTCGATTTCATCATTCTAGAAGTCTCTGGAAGAAACTACCTAAAGTTGGTTCAAAACGTGAAGCTCCATCTTACTGCAAAGAGTCTTAGAGCTACTATTGAGGAACCTACTGACTATGAACCTGTCGACGAAGCTTAGAAAGCTACTACTATGATCTTCATCCGCAGACACATCCATGATGCATAACAGACCGAGTACCTCACAAAGGAGGATCCACTTACCCTCTAGCTCGTTCTGGCCGATCGCTTCGATCACCAGAAAGATATTTACTTGCCTGAAGCAAGACACGACTGACACCAATAACGCTTCCAAGGCTTTAAGTCTTTGAATGAATACAACTCTAAAGTTTGTAGAATCCGATCACTGCTTAAGTTCTGAAAAAATGACTTAACCGAACAGGATCTCCTAGAGAAGACCTATTCGACCTTCAATGCCACTAATATTATCCCGTAGCAAAAATATAGGGCATAGAAGTTAACCAAATTTTCGGATTTGATATCTATTTTACTTTTTGCTGAAAAACAAAATCAGTTTTGATTAAGAATCATCAAGCTCGACGCACTGGCTCGAACGTTGTCTGAAACACATATGACTAATTCTAGCAACCATAACCAACGAAAATCCAATCGTGGCCGTGGAAAACGGTGGCAAGCCCCACCACGAGCCCAAGGTCAACAAAACAAAGGCTTACCCGAGCTACCCCCGAGGCTATTGCCAAGTATCATTCCCGTCGTGAGTCTAAATTTGCACTTGTAAAACTTCCTAAAGATACTACTACAACTTTGGAGGTTTTAGATTTTCAGAAGGCATCCGCTCCTATGGAAGAATAAAGTTTTATTTTTCTAAGACATGTTAGGGCGTTTTACACCCCTAGTGGCCGAACCCACTAAAGTGGCCAGAAGCGTATTCACGAGAGGTTGGAACATCTCCCGAGTGGGTTGTACATAACAACCATTCGCGCCATTGAGACCCATCACGTGGCGGACCCTATGGCTAGGTTCCACAGCACTCTCCTGCTTTGGCAGGATCAAATGGGACACCCCGGACGAGATATGATGCGCCGTATCCTCAAAACATCATATGGGCATCACTTGAAATCTTATCCCGGCTATCCGTTTTGCAAAGCATGCTCCCTGGGGAAGTTGAACATCCAACCCTTAATTACAAAGATTATTCATGACCCTCCTGAGTTTCTTCAGAGAATTCAAGGGGATATTTGTGGACCTATCCAACCAACATGTAGACCATTTAGACATTTCATATTGTTGGTTGATGCATCGACGCGAAGGTCACATGTCTGCTTATTGTCCACACGCAATGCTGCATTTGCGAAACTCCTAGCATAAATTATTAAGCTTAGGGCTCACCACCATAATTATCTGATCAAGTCGATTCGACTGGATAATGCTGAAGAGTTTACATCACAGACTTTTAACGATTATTGCATGTCTGTTGGGATTGAAGTTGAACATCATGTACCCCATGTTCACACCCAAAATGGCCTGGCAGAAGCTTTCATAAAGCACCTTCAAATGATAGCTCGGACTTTGGTTATGCGAACCAACTTGCCGGTATCTGCCTGGGGCCATGCAATATTGCACGCAGCTATGTTGGTCCGCCTGAGGCCCACCGCCACCCAACCCCATTCACCGTTACAGTTGGTTACTGGATACGAGCATGACGTCTCATATTTACGTTTGTTTTGGTGCGCAGTCTATGTGTCAATAGCGCCGCCACTACGTACCAAAATAGGTCTTCAGAGAAAAATGGGAATCTATGTCAGTTATGATTCGCCATCCATTATTCACTACTTAGAGCCCTTGATATGAGATCTCTTTACCGCACGTTTTGCAGATTGTCATTTCGATGAGACAATATTCTCGTCGCTAGGGGGAGATAAGATCACTAACGTTCTTGTAGAACGCCGCGAATTGTCGTGGATTACTCCCATTATGTCTCACTTAGATCCTCACACCCCTCAGTCTGAAACTGAAGTGCGACATATTCTAGATCTTCAGAGCATCGTTCAAAGCATGCCAGATGCTGTTACTGATCTAGCAAAGGTGATGAGTTCACATATACCTGCTGCAAACGCATCTGCAAGGATGTACGTACTTAACGTACGCCGTAACTCCGCCTTGGAAGGCCAGACTGTCCCCAAGGGTGGGGCTACCGCACCTCCCACGTGACCTGGTACACTGGTGGCTAACCAATCACCTGCTCCTACCTTGAAAGGTGGCAGACCCCTTAGTTCAAAGGATTTTACAACCCCGGAAGAGGAAAACGGCACAAACTAGTGACCCTAGTTTCAATCTGACCATTGCTTACTCATCTGTTCCAACGTATGAGGTTATTCTAGATTACGGTGATGTCTTAGATAAGACATACCAACCTCTTAAGAATCGTGGGATTTCGATCCATTACGCAGTATTGGATAAGGTTTGGAATCGGAATGAGATGATTGTCGATGATGCATTCATGTATACAGTTGCTTCTGACATCATGCTTAGCAATGATAATGAACCACATTCCATTGATGAATGTCGACGTAGAACGGATTGGTCAAACTGGAAACAAGCAATCCAGGTTGAACTCGATTTGCTCGCGAAACGTAAGGTGTTTGGGCTTGTAGCTCCTACTTCACCACACGTGAAACCCGTGGGCTACAAGTGAGTTTTCGTGAGGAACCGTAATGAGAAGAATGAAATAGTGCGATACAAAGCACGCCTCGTAACGCAAGGCTTCTCTCATCGCCCTGGGATTGATTACGAGGAGACGTATTCCCCTGTAATGGACGTCATAACGTTCTGCTACCTTATCAGTTTGGTAGTTTCTGAAAAACTGAATATGCAGCTTATGGACGTGGTAACCATGTATCTCTATGGGGATCTAGATATGGAAATGTACATGAAATTTCCAGAATGACTTCCATTGATTGATTTAAATAGTTTTAGACCACAGAACACTCTCTTGATTAGATTGAGGCGATCACTCTACGGATTGAAACAGTCTGGGCGGATGTGGTATAACCATCTAAGTGAATATTTGACAAGTCAGGGTTATGTGAACAACAAACTATGCATATGCGTGTTCATCAAGAAGTCACATTCCTGATTTGCGATCGTTGCAGTTTATATCGACGACATGAACCTTATCGAAACTCCCGCAGAGCTTGAGAAAATTGTCGTTCACTTGAAATCGAAATTTGAGATGAAAGATCTTGGGAAAACTCAATGTTGTCTCAACCTGGAGATCGAGCATTGTTCGGATGGAATCCTAGTATATCAATCGAACTACACCTAAAAGGTGTTGCAACGTAATAAGGATAAAGCGAAGCCTTCAAGTACGCCTATGGTCGTTCGGACTCTAGATGCTAAACGAGATCCATTCCGTCCTAAAGACGATGAGGAAGAGATTTTGGAGCCTGAAGTTCCATACCTAAGTGCAATTGGTGCTTTATTGTACTTGGCTCAACGCACTAGACTCGACATCTCCTTCACTGTTAATCTTTTGGCTAGATACAGCAATAAGCCTACATGCAGACACTAGAATGATGTTAAAGACATTTTCTGCTACCTCAAGGATACGACGGATTTTGGCTTGTTCTACACCCACGAATCCTCGAGAAGAGTCGTTGCCCCCTTGGTCCTCGAGTTGATTCTCGCCTCGTTGGTTACACAAATGTTGATTATCTGTCTGACCCACACATGGCACGTTCTCAAACGGGCTATGTCTTTACCATTGGAGACACCGCTATATCTTGAAGGTCTACCAAGTAAACACTAGTTATGACTTCTTTGAACCATGGTGAGATTCTCACCTTGCATGAAGCATCGCGTGAGTGCTTTTGGTTGATAGCAGTCATGGAATATATTTGAAGCACTAGTGGTATTTCTTCCGTCATTAACCTTTCTACGAGGATCTTTGAAGACAATGCAACATGTATCGAGCAGTTAAATAAGGGATACATCAAGGAAGACAACACCAAGCACATAACGCCAAAGTTCTTTTATTCTCACTAGCAACAACAGCATCAGAACATTGAAGTCAAGCAAATCCGTTCCCAGGACAACCTAGTCGATTTCTTCACTAAATCATTGCCCAAGTCTACTTTTCAGAAGCTCGTCCAAGGAATCGGTATGCGTAAATTATCTGAGTTGAATTGCTTATAGTTTTCTTGTTTGGAAGTTATGTCTAACTCAGGGAGAGTATCCTGAAGCATACTCACTTGATCTTAATGTACTCTTTTTCCTACGATTAGAAGCATTTTTCCCACTGGGTTTTTGCTACCTAATGAGATTTTAATGACGCACCCATTTTGAGATGATCATACTCCGTTGAGTTCACTACTTTCGTCATGTTTGACGTTTGTTTTAAGACATTATGCATACTTCTCACTTTTGTCCTTAGTCTATGGGATTTTACCTACCTTAGGTTTTACCATAATCAGGTTTTGTGAGTTTGACTACCCATGCATACTTTCTTTTAAATTTGAGACTCGCATTCACCCGTTGTGTCAACGACTTCATCAACTGTTCTATCTTATCTTTTGAAGATCTGATGCGATGTTTTATTTGAGTATTTACACACTTAAGGGGGAGTGTTGCAGTCCTATTAGATTAGGAATTTGATTGTGTAAATCCTAGTGTATCTAGGAGTATCTTTGTATATTCCCAATTTATATTAGAGTTGTAATCCTAATAGGGTAAGGATTTAACCTTCCCTACTACTATAAATAAAGGCACAATGGGGTGATACAACACACACCTCAAAATTACATCTCTCTCTCTCCTCTCTCTATTGCCGCCGGCCCCTCTCCCTCTTTGTCCTAAATACAGTTCAATCAAATAGGCCTACAACAACGATAGTAAATTGGATGATTATTCTTACCCAAAATTTATTTTAAGACATTTTTTTCCTAATAAATTCGTTTTATTTTAAGACTTTGTACCCTATAAAGAATTGAATCTATTATTTTCCTCGTCACCAAAATTATAATTAAAAGTAGTAACTGACTCATAAGGCAACTCACCAAGTTTGATTTGCGGTTTTAACACCAAGAATCCAGATAAAAACAGCAGGTTTGTTACTTGTTGCCAATTGACGTTAGCACTTAAAGGCAGAGGATAAAAAAACAATTAACTATTAACAACACAATTCAAGTTTTAACCAACGAAATCAGTTAAGCCGTCTTTTTTTTACCGGGTCTTGCAATTTTAGGCACATTCCTCATTAGCATGGTCAATTTCATGTTTTCTTGTATACATCGTCAATTCTAAACCGCTTTTTTTCTCTTTCTCTCGCATTATATATACAATCTCCCACCAACTTTCATTCCTCACCAGTTTCTTATTTTTCTCTTTTTTGTAATTGTTTTACTATGAATTTCTTGGGTTTTTTCCATGTCCTTGTTGATACAAAAAAAAGCTCATGATAGTGTTTGATCCAAATTACACATTTTGATTCTAGAGAGAGAGAGAGAGAGAGAGATGGAGAACTCTATTGGTGTAGGGTTCATGGCTGTTTTTGCTGTATCTGGAAGCGTGGTTGTTCTTGCCCATCAACTCCACAAACGGCTTCTCTCCGATTTCATGAAGAATATTGAATCTGAACTTGGTGGTTTTCTCTCCCCCCACAAAAGATTGGCATCTGGTAAGTCAACCGTCTCTAATTTTCTCGTCCTCGTATTTAGTTTCCAGAAAATTTTAGCAATGCCTTCTGAACTTCTGACTCGCGTCACCTTTCGCACGAACCGAATGTCTAAATTATATATTTTTATTTTTATTTTTGGGTACTTAGGAGGATCTGAGAAATTGCAAACCAAGAAGAGTGTTAGGTTTGCAGAGGATGTTGTGGAACCATCATCAAATAACAAAGAGTACCGCAAGAGGAGGTCCAGTAATAATACTAAGCAGGCTAAAAAGGGTTCTGGGAATCATAAAATGGAGGACAACAGCATGCCACTCAATAGGCAAGCTCTTTACAAAGGGATCATTGAATCTCAGGCCCGCAAGGGCACACATGTTTTTTAATATAATCGTTGTTGGTTTCGAGTCGTGTTAACTTGTATATTTTCATTTTGTAAATTCAGAGGTTTTTTTGTATAAATTGATTTTTTTTTCTCTTTTTCTTTTTTGGTCGAAACTTTTTTTTTTTTTTTGGTATGAATTGCTTCTTCTTTTTTTCTCTCTTTAATCCGTCCCTAAAAAGAACAATAAGAGGTGAGGAAGAAGTTACGGTGAGGCCAAATGTAAAT
The DNA here is from genome assembly GCA_035220775.1 of Malus fusca. Lineage (NCBI taxonomy): Eukaryota > Viridiplantae > Streptophyta > Magnoliopsida > Rosales > Rosaceae > Malus > Malus fusca. The sequence continues at coordinate 4,014,022 of CM069072.1, read as the reverse complement.
ATTTTCTCTATCATAACTACTCATCATTTAATTCTTATATGATGATGAAATTATGAGACGAAGATGTAAACCTTCTGCTGTACTAATAAAGACTTTCTCAAGATTTTGTGATCCATAAATTTAGTTCCATTGATGTGAAAAGTCTTTTAGGTAATGTGGAAGATGGAAGAATGAACATTCTTTGTTTGAATAAAAGGGTAATTTCGTTGTTCATTAGTTGACTAAAGCCTAAGGAATTGTCAAAGATGTTTCCATATAAAGACTGGCTGTACTGCAGGACTCAGTCTTTGCTTGTATTTGTACTGTGTTATGTTTCTGGATCTTGTACATAAAATGATAGAAATTATACGGTCTGCCTGCATTTTTTTTTTTTAACTTTAATGTCCCCGGTGATTTCGTAGTTTGATTTTATTTTATAACCGTATACTTCAAATAGGAGCAGTGTTCTCTTATTTTTTTCACACTAAATTTGGATTGCACATTATAATATTTTCACACGTTAACAAATACTATGGTACGAGAACACTTTTGTCAATATAATAATGTGTATAGAAAGACCATAAATTTAGGAAAACAATTTTTCTTAAACATAATAAACTGCATGAATTGATCATCTTCACGATTACACATATTTGGAAATGTAAAATGAAAAACTTATTGCACACACCATAATAACAGGAAAATACAACAAAAATTCAAAGGATGATACATGCATTCACATTACCAAAGGGGATGGATAGGAATCTTTGTTTTCTCTCTTAAATTTTCTTATTTAGGTAGATTTTTGTTTTGGACTCTATGGAAATCTTCAATGGAGAGGGATTCAAAAGCTAAAAAATTGTCTAATTTGTGCAAAAGCTCAACTACAATGGAAGGTTGTGCTATATTTTTGTGAAACCCACCGAACCATTATTTGGCCGAAGGAGTCGGCTGGCTAAGTCCAGCCTCCCTCCCAGCCCGTCTTCTAGGGCCCAACTCATCCGCTTCAATAAATTATTCAAATTCAATGGCTAGATTTCAAAGCATCCAACGGCTAGGCTTGGAACAACAGAGTAGAGGTCATGAACATGTGAGTTATTTGGATTCAATTGAATAGAACTCGTCTGGATACTTTCTTTACCTACAAATTGAATTAGTCTCCTAGCATAATTTGATTTGGAAAGACCAAGGCCGAAGACCTACCTACCATTGTAACTTGTATAGGAAGTGGAAGCTACCAGAGACAGTAATTTGATATTTGTTTTTCTCCATTGTTTCATTTGCTTTCAAAGTAGCAATATCGTACTTTACACTAAGAGTTTATTTTTATTAGAATTCCAATTAAATTAACTAATAAATTTAAAGATAATAAATTATTGAGGGGCTATATTTAGTCCATTTTGTTGGAGATGGTATATGAATATGGCCTAATAGTTTTACAATTTATTTAAAAATAATTTATTGCAAGACTATAATTCTGAACGAGACTATATTTAGTCTCCTCGGTTAGAGGTTACCTAAGAATAAGTTAAATGAGCCCTTAATTCTATGTAGTCTAGGCCTCTAGGGCCTCCTCCTACGGTTTAGAGGATTATATTGTAATTGACAACCCACTATATTCATGGTATCTTGAAAGAATATACAAAAAATTGGCCAACTTGAAAACGGAAGATGAAGTACTAAATAAGAAAACTTATTCTTTCAATATACCTTGAATACAGAGGGTTAAAACTGTGAATTTATCTCGAAACTATACCTTGAATACAGAGGGTTAAAACTGTGAATTTATCTCGAAACTCAACTCAAGTCGGATGGACCATGAAAATCCTCTTGTTCTTGATTGTGATAAAATAAAAAGAGTGGGTTTTACAATCTTGATCTCGTTGAACTAGTTCTGCAATCAACTAGTGTTTTGCAAACACAAGATGCACAGCTACAAGTAAAAGTTGAATTAACCACTCCATGCCTATGCGTGTTCCTTGAGTTGTTTAACTCCTCACTAGGCCATCTCTAATACCACAGGGACAGTAGAATTGTTAACATCTTGTTGGGAGGAGGCAATTGTTAACATTTTTTCTCTCGGAATTTTTTTTGTTGGGTAAAATTGCTAAGGCCCAAAAACATGTGAATCGTCTTCCCTTTTCTGCAGCCCAATGTTAGTGGGTACTATGACTAAATGGTTGGACGTTTCTAATAGAGCTTTCAGCCAAAAACACTTTTACCAAAAAAGCTTTCAATTATTTTAAAATCTATTAAAATATAATTCGATTTTTGAAAAATGTAGATTTTTTTTTTTCCAATACCGCATTTAATAATGACAAAATTGCATAAATTAGCTAGACGTAAAGGTAATTTATCTTATTAATTAATAAAAATGTAATACTAGAATCTACAGGAATAGATTTTTTAACTTTATATATATGATTGTTTCATTAAAACAGCTTGCGCCGCTGATTTGTCTAATTTTCCAATTTTGTCTTTAGAATAAAGTCGCAAAGTCATAACTTTGCTCCTATATATACGTTATCATGTGGGGCATTAAGAGCAATAAAGTTGGCTTAGAAGTAGAGAGATGTAAGTAAGAAAACACATATCAATCATGACTAGGAAGAAGATGATACTCGCTTGGATAGTGAATGATAGAAAAAAAAATGGGAGTTTTAACGAAAAGTCCGCGGTACTGTTCACTTTAACGAAAAACCACATTTTTACACTAAAAAGTCAAATCTGGTACTATTTACTTTACTCTTTATTTTGTCCTTATCATTAAAACTCAAAGTTTTCAAGCCCTTTTCATTAGTTTTCCTAAAAAAAACCCACATTAGAATAGAGAAAGGCAAGCTTGTTGAAGAAAATGAGTGAGCTCACCATCTTGTGTGCTGGTAATGGCATTACTAGGGATGGGCAAATACCCATTGGTTATGGGTAACCGCGGTTATCCGCCCATTTAAATTAAACGGTTACGGTTATGGATAACCGTTTAGATAAATAAACGGTTATGGGTATAACCGTTTATCTGCGAAATTTAAATGGGCGGTTATGGGTATTAACCGCGGTTATAAACGGGTAACCGTTTACCCATTTATTTTATATATGTAAAATTAACACAAATCATGTTCTTGATCCAATAGTACTTAGCACCCAATAAATTAGCAAGAAATTCATCCGTCCTTCTCTCAATAACACTGCTACAGGAATGATGATTCTCATCATCAAGGAATTGGCCAAATTAATTTAAATTCCTTGTGGGTAATCGTGAAATTGACAGAAATGCTTTGACAGAAATATCTTCTAAACAATTTTTGTAACCCAATAATACTTAGCAAATATTATATTTACCTTCATTGGTAACAGTTAAAAATATCGTCCGTAAACTATTATTTCAATTATTGAAATGGTATAAGGACTTAAAAAATTAAAATATGGAAATGTATGATGAATGTACATATAACGGTGTTTAATTGTAAAAAAAAAAAAAATTATGACAATTTTTTTTAATTTTCAAGTTGTTAAAAAACATGTAGATGGGTGAAAAAGGAGTAATGGTAAAAAAAAAAAAAGATAAACGGGTTAAAAATGATAAATGGGTAAACGGGTATTAAACGGTTACGATTAAATGGGTATGCGGTTATGAGTATGGTTAACCGTTTATAAACGGTTATGGGTATGGGTAAAACCGTTTAGGCAATTACCCAACGGTTATGCGAGTATGAGCACAAACGGTTATGGGCAAATAACTGCGGTTACCCGACCGCCATAACCATTGCCCATCCCTAGGCACTACCATTGTTTACGGCACAGACAACGACGAGCTGACTGCATGGCCATCAGACCTAATTGTGGAAGAAAAGCTCGCAAGATTCTAGAAAATAGATCGATACAAGAAGATTACAAATCAAAGGCTTAGGCCATCTCCAACCGAAGGGTCTAGAGGGCGGAAAATAGCCCGAAAACCTTATCCAACCGAGGGCTAGGTCAGATGGCTCTTGAATCTGAGAGGGCCCACGGAATCGGAAAGGGCTGGAGGGCTAGCCACTTCCAGCCAGCCAGCCAGCCCCGGGCTGGCCATTTTTTTTTTGAAGTGTCAGATTTCCTGTCGGTTATAACCGACAGGAATAATGTATATTATGTTAATAGTGTCGGTTATAACCGACACCAATAGCAATTTGAACAGTGTCGGTTATAACCGACACTAATTGTAATTTGAATTCCAATTGTGTCAGTTATAACCGACACTAATTGTATGAAAATTTTGAATCCAACGGCTAGCCAGTCACTAACCGTTGTATTCATTTTTTTTTTTTATCAATTTAAACCTTATTTTTTTTCTTTTTTTTTTCTGTAACTTCTATTTTACAAAATTTGTTTCAAATTTTTTTAATTTCTATTTTTTTCCTATAACTTATATTTTACAAAATTTGGTTCATATTTTTTTCATATAACTTCTATTTTACAAATTTGTTTCATATTTTTTTTAAATTCCATTTTTTTCCTATAACTTCTATTTCACAAAATTTGTTTCATATTTTTTTTTTTTTTTTTTTTTTTTTCTATAACTTCCTAAGCCATTATACAACATTAAATTAAGTAACATGAAACAACTTAAACAATATGAAACAACATTAAATAACATTAACCAACATAAAAATTATACAACATAAAAAAAACATTTAACAACATGAAACTTAAACAACATTTAAGTTGTAGTTTTTAAATAATAAATTATGTTTGGCCCTTTGGCCCTTGGTTGGAGACGGTTTTTTGTGACAGGGCTAAAACGAGCCATCTGGCCCTCGGTTGGAGACGGAGGCAAATATGGCCTTGTCCTGTTCATTAAAATATTAATATATTTGAGGATCTTGAAGGGCCAGAGGGCTAAAACGAGCTCAAAGGCCAGTCATCGGTTGGAGATGGCCTTACCTTAAGGACAGGGCTCACCTTTGGCTGCCCTCTGTAGAAGGTAAGTTTCTTGGTTCATCTTCTTTTTCTGCTCCACTTCTGGTATTTCAAATAATCTTGCAATCAATTCTTCCACACCGTTGGTGTTGGAAATGTGCCCTAAAGCCATTCATATGATGATACTTTACGGATATTTCACATGTTAAACTAATCTAGTTTACATATAAAAGGCAAACATTATTGTTTGAGGCGTCTCATATAAATGTTATATGCTTAAACGATAAAGTCCAAGGAATATGTGATTGGAAGAATGCAATCTAATGTAGTTAGATTAATGAGACCATTCTTTCGTAGACACATCCTAAACGTTCCTGATCATAGGATTGCCAATTGGGCATTGACAGTCCGATAAGATCAGTACGTGCTATGTCTTCTCTCAGGGAGAGTGACTAGTCTCGAGTCATTGGTGTGTGTGACATCAAGACAAGTACGTAGGTGCTCAATAGAGAATGAGTTCACTGAACACGATCAACGAGGAGTTCTCATACTCATGTCACATGAGAACTCATGTTTGGGATAATGCAAATTAGTCCTTTGACCTGAGGCATCATAGTTGTTGTCTTGTGGTTAAGTCCTTGATCTTTGATTATGCCAAAGTCACCCCATCGGGCTGTCCACGACATCATTGGGGTTAAACCACTTAGTCATGGAGACAAGTGAATGCGCAACAAGGGATCTCTAACCTTCAATTGGCTTGAGGGAGAATACTCTATGATATGATTAAAATCTCTGGCCAGAGTATGAATGAGATTGGGGAATGCGTTCCAAATCACATTCAAGGTAATCATAAAATGCAAATGAATCACATTGGATAGTAGACATGAATAAATAAACTATCAAACCAAACAATGTGGTCAAGAGTATTAGATTAGAGAAAGACCGTATTGCATTTGTAATCCTAAACTGAATAGGTTCTCTACCTCTTCTGATTAGCTTGGGTAGCCATGATATGCTGCTAGGTGTCACTCATGGTTTGTGGAAGCCCTAAACGTGTGTAATCACTAAAGGGAGAATTGAAAGTAAGTTTCAATTCACAATCGATGTAAAATGGTTTTAATCGCCCACTGCCTCGCTAAAAGGAACCTAATGTATCGTACACCAAATAAGGTGGAGATTGAAGAAACAAATGAGATGAATAAGAATAATTAAATGGTTTAATTATTTATGGCAAGGATTAATTAATATGTTAATTAATCAAACGAATAAGTTCGTTAAAGACCTCGGGATAGTTTTGGACCTTAAGGCCCAATGGGCTTCGAACGTCAAAGCCCATTGACTTAAGTTGTATGACAACTTAATGAATAAAGATTCACAAAGGCCCAAAAGCCCATATCCATTTAGTGTTGAATTAGGGTTTTTGGTTCTTTAGGTCATTTAAAGAAGTGACTATATAAAGAACTTTATAACCTAAAATTCATAAGTTGTTGATTTTAGAGAAAATTGGTGAGAACACAAAGCTTCCATTTCTCTCTAAGAGGCCAACCACTTTGGGGGATATTGTCTAGCAATTCTATTTCCTCAAGGTCACTCATTTCCTCTCCAATCCAACCTTGGTGTAGAATCTTTAGAGGTTCTCAATTTTGGGAACTTGGAGAACCTATTCTTCTAACCAAATCCATGGAGCTAGGAAGCAAGGAATGAAGGCCCTATCTCTTGGGTGATTATCCTTTGCATATGCAAAGAGGAATCTACAAAGGTAAATATTTCTCAACTAACAAATTGTTGTTTTTAAGTTGAGTCAAGGTTCACCAATCTACTAGGCTTTGAATTTCATGGTAGATGTTTTGTTTTTGAATGCATGAAAGCATGATTCCGCCTTTAATTGTTAATTGCATGCTATATGATGTTATTCAAATGAACATGTTTTTCACAAAATTTCCTTCAAGTGGTATCAGAGCCTAGGTCTAGTAGTTGGTGAATCATTTTGGGTTTTGTAGTTCATAGTTTTTTGATTTAAAAGTTGTAATATGTTACAAGCTTTATTCTTGTTTCTTTGAATGTAAATTTTGTTAGAAAATTTGCCATCTCAAATGTTGTAGATGTAGTTCATATGAGCATGAATTTTGGAGCTAAAATTTGGTGCCATGTTTTTTGGGAAATTCGGCCAAATCCAAAGGGTGATTTTTTGGGTTCATGTTTGTCTTGTTAAAATGGTTTTAAAGTGACTTTTGGAACCCCTAAGTACCCTAGGATGTTAACCCTCTTTTGAGTGATGAAAATTTGAGTTTTGGTGAGTGAAAACATTCATGGAGCTATTATGAGTTTTCATGAGTGTTCTTCAATGTTCTTGAAGTTCTTGCCAAGAACAAAAAGTTTTGAAGTTTTGATTCAAAATGTTTTATGTTTTTACATAAAGTTTTGGTTTAATTTTAGTGGGTGATTTTAGTGGGTGATGATTATTTGTAAAGTATTATTAATGATTTTAATGGTAGACAAACTTTTTTAAAAGTTTGACATAAATTCAATTAATGGCTATAATGGTAGACAAACTTTTTAAAAATGTTTAACATAAATTCAAAATATTTCATCTTTACCTCACCTAACAAAACCCACTTACAAAAACTTTGTAAAAATCATATTTTTTCTATCATGGCCGGCCACCCTAATAGAATAGGGTATTTTTGGGTCTTTTATTCAATTACATAAAGTTTTGATACTTTTGTGTATTTGCACTTTGGCCCAAAAGTTTACGTTTTTACGTTAAGGCCCAAAAACGTTAAAGGACAAATTGTTTTGCTCCTTTAATGAAGTTTTTTGTATTTGTTGAAATTTTTGGGTTCTAGTTGTAATTACATGAAGTAGTGGACTTTTGTGTTTTTACAAAGTGACCCCAAAAGTTTGTGTTTCGCAATATAGCCCAAAAAGTTGTGGTTATTGCATGATGGCCCAAATTAAGTAGGGAACAAAAATTGTTTTGTCTCTTTAAATGAGAATTGGATTTTCATTTCATTTAGCTCCATTTAAATCAATTTTATGGATACAAAAACCAAATGAAAATGTTGCATTCAATTTAATTAATTAAAGTGTTGATTAATTAAAGGGTGATTATGAACCTAAGCCTACGATAATTGAGCTATGTGAAAGGCCGTTTCAAATTTGTTTGAACCATGGGAATGTGTAGATTAATTTTGGTTGTAATTTGATTTGATCAAATGTTGTAAAAGAGCATAAGCTCTTCTTTACTTTAAAGTAATTTGAATTATGCAAATGTTGTAAAGAGCATAAGCTCTCTTTTACTTTGAAGTACTTCTTTCTTGCTTTATTTGATATGCATGAAAATGAAGTAGTTGGGTCCAACGCCCCTAGGAACAACACGCCTTAATGTGATTAAACGCGTAACTAAAATCAATCTCCATCCCTAGTCCGAGATTCAACACTAGGCTCGTGTTGAATCTAAACAAAGGTTCATAGTCATCCTAAGGCCCTAAGGCAACTATATAGTCCATCAAATGAATGCAAACCTTACGTTAGTAGTATCATATACTCTTGCTTTAAAAAACCGTTTTATAAATATAGTGGGAGTATTATATACAACTAAATTGAATCAAATGGACCAATAGTTGTAATAGGACCAAAATTGTTTTAATAAAGATTAAAATGAATATGTTTATGTGATGAGACCTAAAACCCTCAACCAAACCATTATTAAGTTGAAAAGCGTGAGAGTGCTTAGAACACTCTTTCGTGGCCTTCCACCGTGGTATGCTCCAATCGTTTATGACTTGTACACCGGCTTCACCCTATCATGGGGGAGTACAAAGTGCATGCTTATACTCAGGAGGAGTCTATATACATACTTGATGAGGTGAGTGTAGGCAACGAGGATGGCCGACATCGTATCATCGTGAGGCTATTCTTGAACCCCTTCACGCACTAAGCATGGTGGGAATGACTTAACTAAGTGCAATGGCGCCGACATCGTATCATCGTGAGGCAACATTCTCTAGAGGCCAAATTGATGGGTACTTGCATTAGTTGCAAATGAGTAAGCGTACTCTCTCATTATTATTAATGCTAGCCAACATCATATCATTGTGAGGTGGGCTTGGTAATAGTGAGTCTCCCATAACCTACTAAGAGTTTCCTCCAAAACTCTCGAATTCCAATGAGGGATATGGAATTTGCCAAAAATAGTGGGTGGTGCTATTTGATTTAAAGACCCGAATCAAATGGCTTAAAATCAATCAATTTATATTCGTTATGTATTTGTTTACCAATATATTTGCAAACGCTATCCAAAACTTGACAAAGAAAATCCGAATGTTTTAGTTTCCGGACTTGGTAACACAATCCCAAAGATTGTCTTAAATGGATTGTGCATGTACCTAAGAAGTCTCATCCTCACAATCTTCCTATTGATAATGTATCATTGGAAGAACATGTTAGAAATGTCTATCATGAAGAGGACAACACAAACAACCAATGCTTATTCCTTCGTTATATGAACAAAGGAACTTATGAAGAAATAAGAGTTGCCTTGAACAACTCTTGAAAGTTTGTAATTATGTTTAGAACATAATGGTTGGTTGACAAAAATAGTCCATCAACATGGACTTATGATGATTTTGAATCATTGAGTGTTGAAGTGATAAACCACTTAACGAGACGGAAACTAGGCTAGGACTTCACCTTTATGTCCCTATCCTAATGGTTCACTAAGTTTATTGTAAACTATGTAGTGAACAATAACCAAACACTCTCCAAAATGTTTGATGTGTATAACACAATTGAAAAAGGTTTCAAGAGAGATAGTGGGAGTTTAGGGACCAAGACTATTGTAGTCAAAGGAGAAGTCAAATGAAGAAGATAAAATTAACTCCAAGGGAACAAACTTTCTTTATGAAATGATGGACATTGGAAGGGGTATTTGCAAGAAATGTCTTGCAAATTTCAAGAACACACCTTTCGAAGGTGTTGTAAATTGTTCTTGAAAAGTTCAAAACAGTTGGTTCTTCTACTTGAATACTTGATTCCGTATTAGTAACAATGTTTTACAATCGTTGTAAAAGTGTGGCTAATAAGAAGTAGAAGATTAATGAGAGAAGAGAAAGTATTTCACATTCGGAACGTGAATAAAATATAGATCTCTGCGAAAGCAGATGGTACTACCTTCCTCATATGAACTACCAAAGAAATTGGAAAAACCAAAGATTGTCTTTACATTCCAATTTTAAGGAACTTAATTCCGTCACTATAGTAGAGATGGATGAATGTTTTGTTTGACAAAACATTGTTCTTTATTAATCACTTATTGGATTATAGTAATCTAATTGATTGTCTCTATAGTAGAGATGATATGGTAGCGTTAACTGTTTAGAATATAATGATGCTTAAAACCCAAAAGGTTGCAAGATAGTGACTAATCCCAACTGAGTTGTGATACCTCTAAAACATAAATTACGAGTTGGTCATAGATGGATGCTTTGGATCGTTAGATCCGGATCCAATACTTTCTTGTCAAAATTGTATAGAGGCGAAATGTTCGAATCTTTATTCTTTTGGAAAGAAGAAAGAATCACAAAGTTATTGAGGTTAATTCACTTAGATGTTAGTGGCACTTGTCCACAACATAATACTACTCATGTTGTTTGACATTCACCGAAGATCACTCTCGGTTGGACTATAGTTTATTATGAATAAACACAAGTCCGAATACTTTGCAAAAGGTTTCAAAGAATTCAAGAAATGTAAGTTGATGAGTAAGACGTCTAAAGTACTTACCTCCTTAGATTTGATTCAAGGAAAGGTAACACTTTAGATGAGTTTCCTTGAAAGATATCAAGGAAATTAGCATCATAAGATAATGATTTTCTCCATTAGGAGAAGAACGAACTCGAATAAGATTTAGTTCGTTGGATGTTATCAATTACCCATATATATAGGATATATACTTCTAAAACAATATGATTGTCAATTAGAAGATCTTCCAAAATTTTCATAACTCCATAGGATGTAGTTGGAAAGAAAGACAAATCTTAATCATGTTAAAGATTTGGGGTTGTGTGCTAATGAGCAATATTTGTTTAAAAATTATCTTGTGGATATCCTTAAATTAACCTTTGGATATCTCTTCTATAAACCAACCAACAAATGTTGTTTGTTGAGTAGTTCATTGTAATCCTACAATGTGATTTGCCTTAGAGCAAATGAACTAAGAATAGAACTCAAAAGAATGGGTTCTTTGAGAGACAAGATGATAATCAACAAATATAACAACCTAGTTCCTATACCACAAGCTCCAAGGTAGTCAAAAAGAATTTTAAACCGTCTCAGTTGAATGGTTTGAACTTTATGACTACATTGAGTATATATACAACATATACTCAAGGAAATGGTAAAGTACCATTTGACCAGAAATAATGAAACCTTCATAGCTAATTGGTAGCTTAAGGTGACTACAATCAAAGAGAATGGTTGACTTTGAAGGAACCATCTTTGACGTAGTCTTAGTTTCAATTAATTCAAAGATTGCTAGCTACAACTAAATGGTGATTCAATGTTTGGACATGATATAGGTTTCCGAAACCATTATTAAGATAGTCTTGATAATTTATGTCTAAATACTATGAATCACAAGACATGTAAGTTGTAGAGATCCAACCATCATGGATCTTAGCAAGCTAGTGGGAGCCATAAGCGTCTTATGAGAGAAAGATCAAAACGTTTGATTTCTCATAAAGATGTAAATGAATCTTTTGTTTACTAGGTTTACAAAAGATTAGTGGGAGTTAATCATGTTCCTAAAATTTAGAATATATATATGATATATTAATTTTGGAAATGAAAAGAATACTTTTTCGTTAAAGTTATGACTTTAAACTTTCTATAACGATAGAATGTATATGGGAGACATAGTCTATATACATGGGATGGAAATCTATAATGATAGATTTTAGGATATAATTGGATTATATCATGCCCTAATAATAGACAAAATATGCTAGGAAGTTTCTCATATGATGATAAACTTCAATCAGAAGAACAACTCTAGTGAGACTAGGAGGTAGCTCTTCTCAAAGGGAACGTACCCTTTGACTCCCAAAGAAATATTGCATAAAGAGAATCCTTTATGCATACGCAGAAAGGTGATTTACGTATTTCATATTGTATGAAAAACGTTGATATAAGTTGTACCAAGAAAGGTACAAGGCGATATCAATGCAAGCCCAGGATCAGAACCATGGCAACTGTCAAGTGAATCCTTAAGTATTTAAGAAATACTAAAGGATAGGTTCCTCGAAGAATGAGGAAGAATTAGAGTAACGTAAAGGAAGCGTAAATGTGTTAGATTATGAATCTAATCCTGTTGGAAATGTGCCCTAAAGCCATTCATATGATGATACTTTACGGATATTTCACATGTTAAACTAATCTAGTTTACATATAAAGGGCAAACATTATTGTTTGAGACGTCTCATATAAATGTTATATGCTTAAACGATAAAGTCCAAGGAATATGTGATTGGAAGAATGCAATCTAATGAAGTTAGATTAATGAGACCATTCTTTCGTAGACACATCCTAAACGTTCCTGATCATAGGATTGCCAATTGGGCATTGACAGTCCGATAAGATCAGTACGTGCTATGTCTTCTCTCAGGGAGAGTGACTAGTCTCGAGTCATTGGTGTGTGTGACATCAAGACAAGTACGTAGGTGCTCAATAGAGAATGAGTTCACTGAACACGATCAACGAGGAGTTCTCATACTCATGTCACATGAGAACTCATGTTTGGGATAATGCAAATTAGTCCTTTGACCTGAGGCATCACAGTTGTTGTCTTGTGGTTAAGTCCTTGATCTTTGATTATGCCAAAGTCACCCCATCGGGGTGTCCACGACATCATTGGGGTTAAGCCACTTAGTCATGGAGACAAGTGAATGCGCAACAAGGGATCTCTAACCTTCAATTGGCTTGAGGGAGAATACTCTATGATATGATTAAAATCTCTGGCCAGAGTATGAATGAGATTGGGGAATGCGTTCCAAATCACATTCAAGGTAATCATAAAATGCAAATGAATCACATTGGATAGTAGACATGAATAAATAAACTATCAAACCAAACAATGTGGTCAAGAGTATTAGATTAGAGAAAGACCGTATTGCATTTGTAATCCTAAACTGAATAGGTTCTCTACCTCTTCTGATTAGCTTGGGTAGCCATGATATGCTGCTAGGTGTCACTCATGGTTTGTGGAAGCCCTAAACGTGTGTAATCACTAAAGGGAGAATTGAAAGTAAGTTTCAATTCACAATCGATGTAAAATGGTTTTAATCGCCCACTGCCTCGCTAAAAGGAACCTAATGTATCGTACACCAAATAAGGTGGAGATTGAAGAAACAAAGGAGATGAATTAAATGGTTTAATTATTTATGGCAAGGATTAATTAATATGTTAATTAATCAAACGAATAAGTTCGTTAAAGACCTCGGGATAGTTTTTGGACCTTAAGGCCCAATGGGCTTCGAACGTCAAAGCCCATTGACTTAAGTTGTATGACAACTTAATGAATAAAGATTCACAAAGGCCCAAAAGCCCATATCCATTTAGTGTTGAATTAGGGTTTTTGGTTCTTTAGGTCATTTAAAGAAGTGACTATATAAAGAACTTTATAACCTAAAATTCATAAGTTGTTGATTTTAGAGAAAATTGGTGAGAACACAAAGCTTCCATTTCTCTCTAAGAGGCCAACCACCTTGGGGGATATTGTCTAGCAATTCTATTTCCTCAAGGTCACTCATTTCCTCTCCAATCCAACCTTGGTGTAGAATCTTTAGAGGTTCTCAATTTTGGGAACTTGGAGAACCTATTCTTCTAACCAAATCCATGGAGCTAAGAAGCAAGGAATGAAGGCCCTATCTCTTGGGTGATTATCCTTTGCATATGCAAAGAGGAATCTACAAAGGTAAATATTTCTCAACTAACAAATTGTTGTTTTTAAGTTGAGTCAAGGTTCACCAATCTACTAGGCTTTGAATTTCATGGTAGATGTTTTGTTTTTGAATGCATGAAAGCATGATTCCGCCTTTAATTGTTAATTGCATGCTATATGATGTTATTCAAATGAACATGTTTTTCACAAAATTTCCTTCAAGTGGTATCAGAGCCTAGGTCTAGTAGTTGGTGAATCATTTTGGGTTTTGTAGTTCATAGTTTTTTGATTTAAAAGTTGTAATATGTTACAAGCTTTATTCTTGTTTCTTTGAATGTAAATTTTGTTAGAAAATTTGCCATCTCAAATGTTGTAGATGTAGTTCATATGAGCATGAATTTTGGAGCTAAAATTTGGTGCCATGTTTTTTGGGAAATTCGGCCAAATCCAAAGGGTGATTTTTTGGGTTCATGTTTGTCTTGTTAAAATGGTTTTAAAGTGACTTTTGGAACCCCTAAGTACCCTAGGATGTTAACCCTCTTTTGAGTGATGAAAATTTGAGTTTTGGTGAGTGAAAACATTCATGGAGCTATTATGAGTTTTCATGAGTGTTCTTCAATGTTCTTGAAGTTCTTGCCAAGAACAAAAAGTTTTGAAGTTTTGATTCAAAATGTTTTATGTTTTTACATAAAGTTTTGGTTTAATTTTAGTGGGTGATTTTAGTGGGTGATGATTATTTGTAAAGTATTATTAATGGTTTTAATGGTAGACAAACTTTTTTAAAAGTTTGACATAAATTCAATTAATGGTTATAATGGTAGACAAACTTTTTTAAAAGTTTAACATAAATTCAAAATATTTCATCTTTACCTCACCTAATAAAACCCACTTACAAAAACTTTGTAAAAATCATATTTTTTCTATCATGGCCGGCCACCCTAATAGAATAGGGTCTTTTTGGGTCTTTTATTCAATTACATAAAGTTTTGATACTTTTGTGTATTTGCACTTTGGCCCAAAAGTTTACGTTTTTACGTTAAGGCCCAAAAACGTTAAAGGACAAATTGTTTTGCTCCTTTAATGAAGTTTTTTGTATTTGTTGAAATTTTTGGGTTCTAGTTGTAATTACATGAAGTAGTGGACTTTTGTGTTTTTACAAAGTGACCCCAAAAGTTTGTGTTTCGCAATATAGCCCAAAAAGTTGTGGTTATTGCATGATGGCCCAAATTAAGTAGGGAACAAAAATTGTTTTGTCTCTTTAAATGAGAATTGGATTTTCATTTCATTTAGCTCCATTTAAATCAATTTTATGGATACAAAAACCAAATGAAAATGTTGCATTCAATTTAATTAGTTAAAATGTTAATTAATTAAAGGGTGATTATGAACCTAAGCCTACGATAATTGAGCTATGTGAAAGGCCGTTTCAAATTTGATTGAACCATGGGAATGTGTAGATTAATTTTGGTTGTAATTTGATTTGATCAAATGTTGTAAAAGAGCATAAGCTCTTCTTTACTTTAAAGTAATTTGAATTATGCAAATGTTGTAATGAGCATAAGCTCACCTTTACTTTGAAGTACTTCTTTCTTGCTTTATTTGATATGCATGAAAATGAAGTAGAGGGTCCAACGCCCCTAAGAACAACACGCCTTAATGTGATTAAACGCGTAACTAAAATCAATCTCCATCCCTAGTCCGAGATTCAACACAAGGCTCGTGTTGAATCTAAACAAAGGTTCATAGTCATCCTAAGGCCCTAAGGCAACTATATAGTCCATCAAATGAATGCAAACCTTATGTTAGTAGTATCATATACTCTTACTTTAAAAACCGTTTTATAAGTATAGTGGGAGTATTATATACAACTAAATTGAATCAAATGGACCAATAGTTGTAATAGGACCAAAATTGTTTTAATAAAGATTAAAATGAATATGTTTATGTGATGAGACCTAAAACCCTCAACCAAACCATTATTAAGTTGAAAAGCGTGAGAGTGCTTAGAACACTCTTCCGTGGCCTTCCACCGTGGTAGCTCCAATCGTTTATGACTTGTACACCGGCTTCACCCTATCATGGGGGAGTACAAAGTGCATGCTTATACTCAGGAGGAGTCTATATACATACTTGATGAGGTGAGTGTAGGCAACGAGGATGGCCGACATCGTATCATCGTGAGGCTATTCTTGAACCCCTTCACGCACTAAGCATGGTGGGAATGACTTAACTAAGTGCAATGGCGCCGACATCGTATCATCGTGAGGCAACATTCTCTAGAGGCCAAATTGATGGGTACTTGCATTAGTTGCGAATGAGTAAGCGTACTCTCTCATTATTATTAATGCTAGCCAACATCATATCATTGTGAGGTGGGCTTGGTAATAGTGAGTCTCCCATAACCTACTAAGAGTTTCCTCCAAAACTCTCGAATTCCAATGAGGGATATGGAATTTGCCAAAAATAGTGGGTGGTGCTATTTGATTTAAAGACCCAAATCAAATGGCTTAAAATCAATCAATTTATATTCGTTATGTATTTGTTTACCAATATATTTGCAAACGCTATCCAAAACTTGACAAAGAAAATCCGAATGTTTTAGTTTCCGGACTTGGTAACACAATCCCAAAGATTGTCTTAAATGGATTGTGCATGTACCTAAGAAGTCTCATCCTCACAATCTTCCTATTGATAATGTATCATTGGAAGAACATGTTAGAAATGTCTATCATGAAGAGGACAACACAAACAACCAATGCTTATTCCTTCGTTATATGAACAAAGGAACTTATGAAGAAATAAGAGTTGCCTTGAACAACTCTTGAAAGTTTGTAATTATGTTTAGAACATAATGGTTGGTTGACAAAAATAGTCCATCAACATGGACTTATGATGATTTTGAATCATTGAGTGTTGAAGTGATAAACCACTTAACGAGACGGAAACTAGGCTAGGACTTCACCTTTATGTCCCTATCCTAATGGTTCACTAAGTTTATTGTAAACTATGTAGTGAACAATAACCAAACACTCTCCAAAATGTTTGATGTGTATAACACAATTGAAAAAGGTTTCAAGAGAGATAGTGGGAGTTTAGGGACCAAGACTATTGTAGTCAAAGGAGAAGTCAAATGAAGAAGATAAAATTAACTCCAAGGGAACAAACTTTCTTTATGAAATGATGGACATTGGAAGGGGTATTTGCAAGAAATGTCTTGCAAGTGTCAAGAACACACCTTTCGAATGTATTGTAAATTGTTCTTGAAAAGTTCAAAACAGTTGGTTCTTCTACTTGAATGCTTGATTCCGTATTAGTAACTATGTTTTACAATCGTTGTAAAAGTGTGGCTAATAAGAAGTAGAAGATTAATGAGAGAAGAGAAAGTACTTCACATTCGGAACGTGAATAAAATATAGATCTCTGCGAAAGCAGATGGTACTAACTTCCTCATATGAACTACCAAAGAAATTGGAAAAACCAAAGATTGTCTTTACATTCCAATTTTAAGGAACTCAATTCCATCACTATAGTAGAGATGGATGAATGTTTTGTTTGACAAAACATTGTTCTTTATTAATCACTGATTGGATTATAGTAATCTAATTGATTGTCTCTATAGTAGAGATGATATGGTAGCGTTAACTGTTTAGAATATAATGATGCTTAAAACACTACTCATGTTGTTTGACATTCACCGAAGATCACTCTCGGTTGGACTATAGTTTATTATGAATAAACACAAGTCCGAATACTTTGCAAAAGGTTTCAAAGAATTCAAGAAATGTAAGTTGATGAGTAAGACGTCTAAAGTACTTACCTCCTTAGATTTGATCCAAGGAAAGGTAACACTTTAGATGAGTTTCCTTGAAAGATATCAAGGAAATTAGCATCATAAGATAATGATTTTCTCCATTAGGAGAAGAACGAACTTGAATAAGATTTAGTTCGTTGGATATTATCAATTACCCATATATAGGATATATATATGCTTCTAAGACAATATGATTGTCAATTAGAAGATCTTCCAAAATTTTCATAACTCCATAGGATGTAGTTGGAAAGAAAGACAAATCTTAATTGTGTTAAGATTTGGGGTTGTGTGCTAATGAGCAATATTTGTTTAAAAATTATCTTGTGGATATCCTTAAATTAACCTTTGGATATCACTTCTATAAACCAACCAACAAATGTTGTTTGTTGAGTAGTTCATTGTAATCCTACAATGTGATTTGCCTTAGAGCAAATGAACTAGGAATAGAACTCAAAAGAATGGGTTCTTTGAGAGACAAAATGATAATCAACAAATATAACAACCTAGTTCATATACCACAAGCTCCAAGGTAGTCAAGAAGGAACCATTTTTGACGTAGTCTTAGTTTCAATTAATTCGAAGATAGCTAGCTACAACTAAATGTTGATTCAATGTTTGGACATAATATAGGTTTTCGAAACCATTATTAAGATAGTCCTAATAATATATGTCTAAAACTATGAATCACAAAACATGTAAGTTGTAGAGATCCAACCATCATGGATCTTAGCAAGCTAGTGGGAGCCATAAGCGTTTTATGAGAGAAAAGGTCAAATCGTTTGATTTCTCATAAAGATGTAAATGAATCTTTTGTTTACTAGGTTTACAAAAGATTAGTGGGAGTTAATCATGTTCCTAAAATTTAAATATATATATGATATATTAATTTTGGAAATGAAAAGAATACTTCATTGTTAAAGTTATGACTTTAAACATTCTATAAAGATAGAATGTATATGGGAGACATAGTCTATATACATGGGATGGAAATCTATAATGATAGATTTTAGGATATAATTGGATTATATCATGCCCTAATAATAGACAAAAGGATGCTAGGAAGTTTCTCATATGATGATAAACTTTAATAAGAAGAACAACTCTAGTGAGACTAGGAGGTAGCTCTTCTCAAAGGGAACGTACCCTTTGACTCCCAAAGAAATAATGCGTAAATCGAATCCTTTATGCATACGCAGAAAGGTGATTTATGTATTTCATATTGTATGAAAAACATTGATATGAGTTGTACCTAGAAAGGTACAAGGCGATATCAGTGCAAGCCCAGGATCAGAACCATGGCAACTGTCAAGTGAATCCTTAAGTATTTAAGAAATACTAAAGGATAGGTTCCTCGAAGAATGAGGAAGAATTAGAGTAACGTAATGGAAGCGTAAATGTATTAGATTGTGAATCTAATCCATCATTGGATGTTTCTTCATTATGAATGAAGAGATAAACAGATATCTCTTTATTATGACTAAAGAGATATTTGGATGGAAACATTAAAGTAATGACTTTAGTGTGTTCCATTATGAATGCAAAATATATTGCCATATAGAAGTTTACAACAATGTTGTTTGGATGGGAAAGTTCATTTATGAACTCTCTATTCGGTTCCAACCAGAAAGTGTATCTAGTGTACTGACACTACGACACTAATGGGGCGATAGCTCAAGCCTGGGAATCAAGGTCTCATCAAGATCCGAACTCATATGAGAGACTGAACCACATGATTGGGAATCATGTATAAATGGTGACGTCGATATTCTCAAGGTTGCTTCTATGGATAACATATAGATATCCATTTCCTAGGCCTACTACTCAGCCATTTAGGAAATGACTACAGAAGAGGAATCATAACAGATGACCAAGCTGATTGGCTCTAGTGCAAGTGGGAGATTGTTGGAAATGTGCCCTAAAGCCATTCATATGATGATACTTTACTGATATTTCACATGTTAAACTAATCTAGTTTACATATAAAGGGCAAACATTATTGTTTGAGACGTCTCATATAAATGTTATATGCTTAAACGATAAAGTCCAAGGAATATGTGATTGGAAGAATGCAATCTAATGAAGTTAGATTAATGAGACCATTCTTTCGTAGACACATCCTAAACGTTCCTGATCATAGGATTGCCAATTGGGCATTGACAGTCCGATAAGATCAGTACGTGCTATGTCTTCTCTCAGGGAGAGTGACTAGTCTCGAGTCATTGGTGTGTGTGACATCAAGACAAGTACGTAGGTGCTCAATAGAGAATGAGTTCACTGAACACGATCAACGAGGAGTTCTCATACTCATGTCACATGAGAACTCATGTTTGGGATAATGCAAATTAGTCCTTTGACCTGAGGCATCACAGTTGTTGTCTTGTGGTTAAGTCCTTGATCTTTGATTATGTCAAAGTCACCCCATCGGGGTGTCCACGACATCATTGGGGTTAAGCCACTTAGTCATGGAGAAGAGTGAATGCGCAACAAGGGATCTCTAACCTTCAATTGGCTTGAGGGAGAATACTCTATGATATGATTAAAATCTCTGGCCAGAGTATGAATGAGATTTGGGAATGCGTTCCAATTCACATTCAAAGTAATCATATAAGCACAAGAATCACATTGGATAGTAGACATGAATAAATAAACTATCAAACCAAACAATGTGGTCAAGAGTATTAGATTAGAGAAAGACCGTATTGCATTTGTAATCCTAAACTGAATAGGTTCTCTACCTCTTCTGATTAGCTTGGGTAGCCATGATATGCTGCTAGGTGTCACTCATGGTTTGTGGAAGCCCTAAACGTGTGTAATCACTAAAGGGAGAATTGAAAGTAAGTTTCAATTCACAATCGATGTAAAATGGTTTTAATCGCCCACTGCCTCGCTAAAATGAACCTAATGTATCGTACACCAAATAAGGTGGAGATTGAAGAAACAAAGGAGATGAATTAAATGGTTTAATTATTTATGGCAAGGATTAATTAATATGTTAATTAATCAAACGAATAAGTTCGTTAAAGACCTCGGGATAGTTTTTGGACCTTAAGGCCCAATGGGCTTCGAACGTCAAAGCCCATTGACTTAAGTTGTATGACAACTTAATGAATAAAGATTCACAAAGGCCCAAAAGCCCATATCCATTTAGTGTTGAATTAGGGTTTTTGGTTCTTTAGGTCATTTAAAGAAGTGACTATATAAAGAACTTTATAACCTAAAATTCATAAGTTGTTGATTTTAGAGAAAATTGGTGAGAACACAAAGCTTCCATTTCTCTCTAAGAGGCCAACCACCTTGGGGGATATTGTCTAGCAATTCTATTTCCTCAAGGTCACTCATTTCCTCTCCAATCCAACCTTGGTGTAGAATCTTTAGAGGTTCTCAATTTTGGGAACTTGGAGAACCTATTCTTCTAACCAAATCCATGGAGCTAGGAAGCAAGGAATGAAGGCCCTATCTCTTGGGTGATTATCCTTTGCATATGCAAAGAGGAATCTACAAAGGTAAATATTTCTCAACTAACAAATTGTTGTTTTTAAGTTGAGTCAAGGTTCACCAATCTACTAGGCTTTGAATTTCATGGTAGATGTTTTGTTTTTGAATGCATGAAAGCATGATTCCGCCTTTAATTGTTAATTGCATGCTATATGATGTTATTCAAATGAACATGTTTTTCACAAAATTTCCTTCAAATCCATCGTTGAATGTTTCTTCATTATGAATGAAGAGATTAACAGATACCTCTTTATTATGACTAAAGAGATATTTGGATGAAAACATTAAAGTAATGACTTTAGTGTGTTCCATTATAAATGCAAAATATATTGCCATATATAGAAGTTTACAACAATGTTGTTTGGATGGGAAAGTTCATTTATGAACTCTCTATTCGGTTCCAACCAGAAAGTGTATGACACTAATGGGGCGATAGCTCAAGCCTGGGAATCAAGGTCTCATCAAGATCCGAACTCATATGAGAGACTGAACCACATGATTGGGAATCATGTATAATGGTGACGTCGATATTCTCAAGGTTGCTTCTATGGATAACATATAGATATCCATTTCCTAGGCCTACTATTCAGCCAGTTAGGAAATGACTACAGAAGAGGAATCATAACAGATGACCAAGCTGATTGGCTCTAGTGCAAGTGGGAGATTGTTGGAAATGTGCCCTAAAGCCATTCATATGATGATACTTTACGGATATTTCACATGTTAAACTAATCTAGTTTACATATAAAAGGCAAACATTATTGTTTGAGGCGTCTCATATAAATGTTATATGCTTAAACGATAAAGTCCAAGGAATATGTGATTGGAAGAATGCAATCTAATGAAGTTAGATTAATGAGACCATTCTTTCGTAGACACATCCTAAACGTTCCTGATCATAGGATTGCCAATTGGGCATTGACAGTCTGATAAGATCAGTACGTGCTATGTCTTCTCTCAAGGAGAGTGACTAGTCTCGAGTCATTGGTGTGTGTGACATCAAGACAAGTACGTAGGTGCTCAATAGAGAATGAGTTCACTGAACACGATCAACGAGGAGTTCTCATACTCATGTCACATGAGAACTCATGTTTGGGATAATGCAAATTAGTCCTTTGACCTGAGGCATCACAGTTGTTGTCTTGTGATTAAGTCCTTGATCTTTGATTATGCCAAAGTCACCCCATCGGGGTGTCCACGACATCATTGGGGTTAAGCCACTTAGTCATGGAGACAAGTGAATGCGCAACAAGGGATCTCTAACCTTCAATTGGCTTGAGGGAGAATACTCTATGATATGATTAAAATCTCTGGCCAGAGTATGAATGAGATTGGGGAATGCGTTCCAAATCACATTCAAGGTAATCATAAAATGCAAATGAATCACATTGGATAGTAGACATGAATAAATAAACTATCAAACCAAACAATGTGGTCAAGAGTATTAGATTAGAGAAAGACCGTATTGCATTTGTAATCCTAAACTGAATAGGTTCTCTACCTCTTCTGATTAGCTTGGGTAGCCATGATATGCTGCTAGGTGTCACTCATGGTTTGTGGAAGCCCTAAACGTGTGTAATCACTAAAGGGAGAATTGAAAGTAAGTTTCAATTCACAATCGATGTAAAATGGTTTTAATCGCCCACTGCCTCGCTAAAAGGAACCTAATGTATCGTACACCAAATAAGGTGGAGATTGAAGAAACAAAGGAGATGAATAAGAATAATTAAATTGTTTAATTATTTATGGCAAGGATTAATTAATATGTTAATTAATCAAACGAATAAGTTCGTTAAAGACCTCGGGATAGTTTTGGACCTTAAGGCCCAATGGGCTTCGAACGTCAAAGCCCATTGACTTAAGTTGTATGACAACTTAATGAATAAAGATTCACAAAGGCCCAAAAGCCCATATCCATTTAGTGTTGAATTAGGGTTTTTGGTTCTTTAGGTCATTTAAAGAAGTGACTATATAAAGAACTTTATAACCTAAAATTCATAAGTTGTTGATTTTAGAGAAAATTGGTGAGAACACAAAGCTTCCATTTCTCTCTAAGAGGCCAACCACTTTGGGGGATATTGTCTAGCAATTCTATTTCCTCAAGGTCACTCATTTCCTCTCCAATCCAACCTTGGTGTAGAATCTTTAGAGGTTCTCAATTTTGGGAACTTGGAGAACCTATTCTTCTA
Organism: Malus fusca; assembly: GCA_035220775.1. Taxonomy (NCBI): domain Eukaryota; kingdom Viridiplantae; phylum Streptophyta; class Magnoliopsida; order Rosales; family Rosaceae; genus Malus; species Malus fusca. Next base: position 3,990,714 of record CM069072.1, on the reverse strand, counting down.
ACCAAATCCATGGAGCTAGGAAGCAAGGAATGAAGGCCCTATCTCTTGGGTGATTATCATTTGCATATGCAAAGAGGAATCTACAAAGGTAAATATTTCTCAACTAACAAATTGTTGTTTTTAAGTTGAGTCAAGGTTCACCAATCTACTAGGCTTTGAATTTCATGGTAGATGTTTTGTTTTTGAATGCATGAAAGCATGATTCCGCCTTTAATTGTTAATTGCATGCTATATGATGTTATTCAAATGAACATGTTTTTCACAAAATTTCCTTCAGTTGGCTCGTTGTTGTCTTGGTCGTGGACGATGGCAAAGACATTAAGTTCACATAAGGTGGTTAGCTCCCCCATTTTCCTTCCCAAGTTTGAATAGAATTTTACGGCTTAATTCTCATTGTATTACATATCTGAAAATATATACAAGATACAATCTTTGTTCCATAAGGAAACAATAGTCAATAAAGGACACAAACATATATCATTCCTAATAAAGGACTCCTAATATTTACAATATATTTACATCCCCTTTTTAATATTACTCATGGCAATACTCCCCCTCAAGTTGGAGCATAGATATCACACATGCCCAACTTGACAAGTGAGTCACCAAATGACCTACTACACACATCACAATAAAGTTGAGGGTGGTAATTACAACTTGACAAGTGAGTCACCAACTGGACATGTTGAAATGTCCCACATCGACCGTATCAATTACAAAAGAAGAGTTTAAATACCCTAATCCCATTCCAACTAATACCGAGGCCTTTTGTGATAAAACCTCACACCTGACGAATTGTGCAGGTGGTAATTACTAAGTTGGGGACAATATCAGTGTTGTTGGAAGTGGGCCGTATGGCCCGTTTCTCTGATAATTCTACATGGTATCAGAGCCAGGGAGCGAGCATGTACCGTACTGCCACATGATGGGTGGGTTCCCTTGGCCGGTGGGTCCCTTGGCTCCGTGTGTAGGGTAAGTCCCCTTGACTCCACGTGGTTGTCGATATGTGAATCTCCCACGTGTGACCTGCTAATTGGGTCCCACGTGAGGGGGCGTGTAGAAATGTCCCACATCGACCGTATCGATTACAAAAGAAGAGTTTAAATACCCTAATCTCATTCTAACTAATACCGAGGCCTTTTGTGATAAAACCCCACACCTGACGGAGTGCAGGTGGTAATTACCAAGTTGGGGACAATATCGGTGTTATTGGAAGTGGGCCGTATGGCCCGTTTCTCTGATAATTCTACAGTTTGCCTTCCTCTTTCTAAAGTAAGCTTTCCTAGCCCTATCATTTTCTGCCATGCATGTTTCACCTTCTTCTTAGTCATGGTTAACGTTGATGTTTTCTAGTTGGTAATTAAGCTCTCTATGACTATTTTTTCTCTAGGCTTAAACTCTATCATGCTCTAAAACATACCCAGCCTAGGGGTATTTACATATTTAGGATTAGAGAGATAAGACTTAATGTTTTTTGTCTTTTTTTTTAGAAGAAACGATAGCAGTTTTATTTAAAATATTAAGAATGCATGCAATCATCAAGGAGAGCATCTAGAAGTAAATTTGTAAGCTCCTCAAACTAGCAACTTGAAAAATTAGACAAAATGACCAACTTGAACATTCTATGCGCCGCATCATAGGCGGATTGGTGAACATGGCAAACTTTGGACTTGTCAAATCCCCGCATGCGAGTTTTAATATCATCAATCAGTAAATCAATGGCAGAAGAACCACTTTGTAAACTGCCTATAGTTTGGACTACTAGTAGCGCATCATACTTCAATATAACAAGCTGCCAATTTTTTCTGTGCAGCCAACTCAAGTCCTTCTCGAACAGCGAGAATCTCAACCGTGTTGGGGCTAGTCACGTGAGGTACTTTGCGAGCGAAACCTCCAGCATAGCTATCGGCTTCGTCAGGAACACCACACCGACACCATAATTTGTAGACGAACGAAAAGAGCCATCCACATTAATCGTGATCCAACGCACTGGGGGATGGAGCTAACGAGAAGGAGGCTGCACAGTTCTTATTTAGATTTTTTTTTTTTTTTTAAAGCAACGATGGTAGAATTCCATTGATAAAAAGCCAATTACAAGAGGGGCGGAGGCCGGCCAAACAAGCCACCTAATTACAATCAGAGGGAAGCAAGTCTAAAATAAGGTCAAGTGGCTCTTCAAACCACGAACAGGAACTACTATCCATGCGAAGGGCGGAACGGGCAAGGGGATGAACAACACCATTGCCTTGGCGACGGGTATGGGAAACAGAAGCTCCAGTGATCTTTAGAAGGGCATCCTTAGAATCTTCGATGATATGACCCCCATTAGACATGTCCGAAGAATTCCGGAGGAGCGCTTCCACGATCTAGGGAGAATCACACTCAAGAATTATATCATTTTCCATCACCAAGACCAAGCCCTAACGAGCAGCCACCGCTTCCACCTGAATGGGGGAGAAAACAAGTTAACCCGTAATGCACGCGCATAGATGAGGTGCCCAAACCAGTCCCTGATGACAATTCCCACGTCACCCAGCTTTCTATCTTCACACTAAGCTCAAAAGGATTAGTTGCAGGTCAATATTGTTCATGAATTTGGGGCCAATTATCTGTACGTGAAGATTTTTAAACTTAGCGCGTTTAGTAAGAAAATTAATTTTAATTTAGGGGAATTTGTCGTTATTAATATAAAATGGAAAGTTTTATGTGCTTTTAAGGAATAATCAATTATCTTTAGGGTGGTGTTATATACAACAAATTAGTGCACCAAATCATGTGACACATTTTATAGCATCATATAAATTTGAGTAGTGCTTCATACACCAAATTCATGAACCAAATTTGTGCATCAAATGATGTGTCACATTCTACACCGCATAATTTTTTGTTACAATTATTAATAAAATGCCAACTTGAATTAAGGTACAAATTTAATTGGTGCCACATCATTTGATGAATAACTTTGGTGTAGAAATTTGGTCTGCCATGTTATAAATATTATATAATTGTGATTGTGTAAATCCTAAATAGATTTGATTTCTAGATTATCTATTATTCTAGTGATATATTCTTTTCCTATGCGATTGTACTTATTTGGAGGACAAGTTAATACTCTCCTTTTGGTTTACTATGAATAAAGGCATTGATATAGGGAGAACCATAACAATCCCTAAGCATTCTACATTTCTCCACTCTCTCTATATTGATGCCGCACCCTCTCTCTCCCTCAAATAATATAGGCCACAACATGTTATCAACACGCTCCTATCTTTCTCGACCTGCACCAAAACCCAGCCCAGATTTGGGCCTAAGCTCACATTTTTTGTTTTGCTGACCTAGCCTATGTGGGTTTTGGTCCAATCTTGGACCACCAATGATTTTCAACGCCTGATTCTTTTTAGCAATGTTCTAAAAATCGACCTAGGGGCAGCCGCCTCGACAATGGCAGCTAACCGCAAGATGTATCAAATGTATCAAACAACTCAAGAAGGGATACATAAAATGAGACAACACTAAACATATTGTGCCGAAGTTCTTTTTCTCTCATCAACAACAAGAACATCAGTACATTGAAGTAGAGCAAATTTGTTCTTAGGACAACATGATCAACCTTTTTACAAAGTCACTGACGAAGTCTACTTTTCAAAAGCTTGTTCAAAGAAATGGTAGGTGTAAACCTTCTAAGTTGTAACATTATTAGTTATCTTTATAATTATGTCAAACTCAGGAGGAGTATCCTAAAGTATACGAACTTGGCCTTAATGTACTATTTTTTCTACGATTACGAGCAATTTTCCCTTTGGGTTTCTGCTACTTGACTAGGTTTAAAGAGGCATCCATCTTGGGCTGGTCATACCCTTTTCGGGGGCGTTTAAATTGGCTTTGCCTTACATCACATTTTTCCTTGGATTATGGGTTTTTGCCTCATATTGGGTTTTACCATACCTGGGTTTTGTAAGCCTCATTTTCATATTTAAGTTCCATATTCGAGACTAGCGTATTATCAATGTCAACGAGTCGACTTCATCAACTTTGCCAAACCTGATGTTGCATCTACTTGAGTATTTACACATTCAAGGGAGAGTGTTATAAATATTATCTAATTGTGATTATGTAAATCTTTGATAGATCATTCCGAAAACCCGCAACCTTTTAGTATCATTTTAAATTGGACTCAACCTTTTTATACATTCTAAACAAGTACCAAACCTTGTGAAAATGTCACATATGTTAAGCCCAACTAAAAATATGTTAAATTAATTAGGACTTACTTTGTCTCCAAAATCAATAGAAAGTCATGGAAGCATAGCCTCCACTAACTAACTGTCGCCACCACCCCCATCAGGCCATCACCTCCAAACTCAACGCAAAACCACCAATTCCACCCTACAACTCAAGCCGCCAACATCGAGAAGAAGGTCATGGAGGTTGTTGAAATGGTATGGACTGCCATGATACGGCCACCACCTTCTTCACTGCCAACAAAGAAGAACTGGAAGCTTTACGAGTCGAGAATCGGCGAATGAGGAAATTACATATACAAAAGCACTCCTTGAAACCCAATTTGAATTCTTAACCCTCTTCTTCTTAGGAGAATGCCCTTCTAATGTATTTCGATTTGGATCCATTTTTCGATTCAATTCAATACTCGTCTGATCATTAGGTTCTATATTATATAAGCTATCTTTGAAATTTAGATTTTGAGCCAACTACTATTAATGTTGACCATGATATTCCCATTTGGTGGGTTTTGATATAATCTATGTTTAAAAAATTAACTGCAGATTAATGGATCTGACATTTTCAATAAGTTAGATATTTGTTTGAAATGTATAAAAAAGTTGACACTAATAAAAAGTTGAAGAGTTTTAAGTACTTAATCCTAAATTATATAATCTAAGATATTTCCAGGATTGTGTTTGAATGAGTGGATTAATGATTAACTAATTGAAGGATTAGTAAAGCTCTAAATGGAGCTTCTCCTTGGTGTGACGTTGATTTTGATCAATTTTGTGGAGGCAATCGGATACAATTAATTAACCCAAACAAAACGTTGGATGATTAAAGTATATAATGTGAATGTGACAGAGATCATGGACTCCCTCCCTCACGAGGCATCAATCTTAACTTTAATAACAAACAAGTCTCGTGCAAAGCCTCAATTGTGTTCTTGGTATTCAAAACTTTTTGGCCTACGTTCTGGATATAGGGATTTTCATTGCTTTGCCAAAAAATTTGGGCGTCAACACTGTAAAAAGCAAAAATGTAAAAAAAAAATAAAAAAAAATAAATAGAGGATTCATTTGAAAGTGATTTTAAAATGATTGAAAATGTTTTGGGTAAAAATATTTTTGAAATTAATTTTTAATAAAAAGTGCATCCTATAAAAATATGTTAAGTGTTTATTGCAAGAATCACTTTTCAAAAAGTACTTAATGTTGTAACCTATTTTATCTGACAAAGGGAATAGGGTCGGCGGCAAGGGTAGAGAAATTGAGAGAGATGTGTTTGTAAAATTGTAGGGGAATGTGTGTTATCCCTCCCACATAGTGCCTTTATTTATAGTAGTAAAAAGTAGAGAATATGTTCCTTCATCCCCAAGGAATACAAGTTGTAATAGGAAATGATAACTAGAATCAAATCTAATCTAAGATTTACATAATCACACTTTAACTAGGAAAGTTTACAACACTCTCCCTTGAGTGTATAAATACTAAGGTAGATTTAGCATCATGCAGAAGTTGAGAAAGTCGGCTCGTCGGCATTGATTTTAAGGAACAACGCTTATTCTCAATAAGGTAGGAACTTGCATAAGTAAGTGAGTCTCACTAAAAAAACCCTAAGGCTATGGTAAAAACCCGAGGAGGGCCAAAATCCATAGTCTATGGACAAATGTGTGAGAAATGCAAAGTCAAAAGACACGTCAACGGGACGTCATCAGGGATATGACCAGCCCAAGGTGGGTGCCTCGTTAAAACCTAGTTTGGTAGCAAAAACCCAGTGGGTAAAATACTCCTAATTGTAGGGAAAAAGAGTACATTAAGATCAAGCAAATATTCTTCAAGATACTCCCCTTAAGTTTGACACAATTCCAAAGAGAAATAGCAATGTTACACCTCAGAAAGTTTACGCATACCAATTCCATGAACAAGCTTCTGAAATGTCGTCTTCGGCAGTGATTTGGTGAAGAGGTTGGCCAAATTGTCTTGTGGACGGATTTGCGTGACTTCAATCTTCTGATGCTCTTGTTGTTGATGTGAAAACAAGAACTTCGACGCAATGTGCTTGGTGTTGTCTCCTTTGATGTAACCCTTCTTGAGTTGTTCGATGCATGCTGCGTTGTCTTCAAAGATCGTCGTCGGGACATCAACGGCGGGATAAATATCGCAGGAGCTTCGAATATGGCCCACTACTGCTCTCAACCAAAAGCATTCTCGAGTTGCTTCATGTAAGGCGAGAATTTTAGCATGGCTAGATGAAGTGGCAACTAAGGTTTGTTTAGTTGACCTCCAAGAGATTGCGGTGCCTCCAACGGTAAAGACATAACCCGTTTGAGAACGTGCCTTGTGCGGATTAGATAAGTATTATGTGTCGGCATAACCAACAACGCGAGAATCGACTCGAGAAGTAGAGGGTGTGGCATCACTCGAAGATTTGTAGGGATAGAACAAGCACAAATCCGTAGTACCCTAAAGGTAACAAAAGATATCTTTCACGCCAGTCCAGTGTCTGTGTGTAGGTGCATTACTGTATCTTGCCAAAAGATTAACAACGAAGGACATGTCGGGTCTAGTGTGCATTGAGCTAAGTATAATAAAGCGCCTATCGCTCTTAGATAAGGAACGTTAGGCTCCAAAATCTCTTCATCATCCTCATTTGGAAGGAATGGATCTCGTTTTGCATCTAGCGATTCAACGACCATATGAGTACTCGAAGGCTTCGCTTTATCCTCATTAAAGTGGCGCAGCACCCTTTGGGTGTAGTTCGATTAATGTACTAGGATTCCATCCGAACAATGCTCTATCTCGAGATCGAGACAATATCGAGTCTTACCTAGATCTTTCATCTCAAATTCTGACTTTAGGTGCGCGGCAGTCCTTACGAGCTCTTCAGGAGTTTCGATAAGGTTCATGTCATCAACATATACTGCAACAATCGCAAATCCGTAATGTGACTTCTTAATGAACACACAAGGTCATAGTTCATTGTTCAGATATCCCTGACTAGTCAAATATTCACTCAGATGGTTATACCACATTCTTTCGGATTGTTTCAAACCGTAAAGTGAACGCCTCAACCGAATCGAAAGCGTGTTCCGGGGTTTGGAAATATTTGAACCAGTCAATGTAAGTCATTCGGGAACTTTCATATAAATTTATGTATCAAGATCCCTATAGAGATACGCGATTACTACATCCATCAGCTGCATACTCAGTCTTTCGGAAACTACCAAACTGATAAGGTAGCGAAAAGTACTTACATCCATAGCGGGTGAATAAGTTTCATCATAGTCAATCTCAGGGCGTTGTGAAAAGCCTTGGGCAACAAGACGAGCTTTGTAACGCACAATTTCATTCTTCTCATCCGAATGAAAACCCACTTGTAGCCAACAAGCTTCACATGTGGAAGAGTATGAGCTACAGGGCCAAACACTTTACGTTTCGCAAGCGAATCGAGTTCAACTTGGATTGCTTGTTTCTAGTTTGACCAATAAGTTCTACGTCGACATTCATCAAAGGAACGCGGTTCAATGTCATCGCTTAACATGATCTCAATAGCTACTGCAAATGCTAATGCATCATCGACAATCCTCTCATTTCTACACCACACATCATCTAAGCTAACATAACAGACCGAAATTTCACGATTCTCGGGATGAGGATTCGTCTCTTCAAGGACGCTTCCATAATCTAGAATTGCCTCATAAGTTGGATAGAATGAGTAAGCGATAGTCAGATTCACAATAGGTTCTTCGGGACCTTGTGCCGTGGATTTCCTCTTCCGGGGTGTGAATCCTTTGAACCAAATGGTATGCAACGCTTTTGTGAAGGGGCAGATTATTAGCTAGCCGCTAATGTACGTGGATCACCAAGATTGGAGTCCCGGGCTTCCAGGAAGGAAGTCCGTCGTACATTTAGTACATCCATCTTTGCAGGTGTATTCGCAGCTGGAATATGTGATATTGTCATACACGCTAGATCGATGAAAGCATCTGGCATGCTCTGAAGATTTCAGACTGAGCGGTGCAGAGATCTAAATGAGACAAAGTGGGGGTCATCCACGATAATTCGTGTCGTTCTTCAGGAACATTGACGTTCTTATCTCCCCCTAACGACGGGAAGACTGTCTCATATAAGTGACAATCCATGAAACGAGCGGTAAACAGATCATTTGTCAAAGGTTCTAAGTAACGAATAATCGAAGGAAAATCATATCCGACATAGATTCTCATATTTCGCTGAGGCCCTATTTTTGTACGTAAAGGTGGCGAGATCAGCACATATACCACACAACCAAAAATGCGCATATACAATATGTTGGGTTCGTATCTGGTAACCAACTGAAGGGCACTAAATGGTTGTGTCACAACAGGCCTCAGGCAGACCAACTTTGCTGCGTGGAATATTGCATGGCCTCAAGCAGCGATCGGAAGCTTTGTACGTATGACCAATTATCGAGCAATCATTTGTAAGCGCATAATGAAAGCCTCTTCTAGGCCGTTCTGGGTGTGAACATAGGGTACGGGATGTTCAACTTCAACCTTAACCGACATACAATAGTCATCAAAAGTTTTAGATGTGAATTCTCTAGCATTGTCCAATCGAATAGATTTGATCGGATAATCAGGGTGGTGAGCCCTGAGCTTGATAACCTGAGCCAACAGTTTAGAGAATACATCGTTCCTTATGGATAACAAGCATACGTGTGACCAACGTGTGGAAGCCTCAACCAAAACCATAAAGTATCTAAATGGTCCGCAGGGAGGGTGAATAGGTCAACAAATGTCCCCCTAAATCCGTTGTAGAAAAATTGGAGGATTCAAACAAATCTTTTCATAAGAAGGCTTAGTAATAAGTTTTCCCATGGAACATGTTTGACATGCAATTCCTTGGATCAAACCTAAACTTCGGGTTAGTGGATGCCCGTGTGATGATTTGAGGATTCGCCATATCGTTAATTGTCCAGAATGTCGCAAACGATCATGCTAAAGTGTAATTTCGTGCGCAGTCCCAATAGTAGAGCCAGCCACATAGTGGCATTCTATGGGGCATATAGTCGTAGTATACAGACCACTCGAGATACGCTTCATCTTCTCTAGAATACACTTCTGGTTATATTCGTAAGAAGTAATGCACAGAAATTCAACTCTGTTTTCTACATGGGTTTCAGCGTGGTAATTATTATCTCTAATGTCCTTGAAACTTAACAACGTTCTTCTGGAACTTGGAGAATAGAGTGCCTCAGTGGTCAAGATTGTACCATTGGACAACATTATACGTGCCTTACAGTATCCTTCTATCAGGTTGGATAGGCCTGAGAGGGTTGTCAGAGGTGCATTCTTAGGTATGAAGTTAGTGAAATAAATGCATTCATGCAAAACGGTGTCGTGGTTGCACTATCTGCCAGACAACTAACTTCCCCACTAGTCATACCTAGAATGAAAATTTAATTTGAATCGGTCACATGCATAAAAGTTCTAAAAACGAATATCAATTCAAAATAATTTCATTTATTCAAGGGTGGTAATTAATGAAAACTCAATATCCAAAAACAAATCACCAACAAATAATCCAAACATAAAGGAAAATTGTTCAAAAATCAACAAAACAAAAAAACAAAAGGGGGGTTCGGCCACTAGGTGGAATTTGGCCCCATTGTGCAATTAACTAACTAAAATTTTTTATGTCTAATATTATAATCTTCCATAGGGGTGGTATCCTCTTGAAAGTCAGAAACCTCCATCTTTGTAGTCTCCGGTCCGTCCACTTGCACGAAGTTTGATTCAAACTTCTTACGACGAGAATGATATTCATCTACAACCTTCTTGGGAGCTCGACAAACACGGGACCAATGGTCCTTTGAACCACAACGATAACACATGTTCGCATCCATGGTTTCAGGTGTTTTGCCCTTATTCTTGAAATTCGGGGCCTTGGGAACGAGGTTTGAGCACTTCTGGGCTTTGTTTCCTCCCTTGGATAGGCCTTGACTTTGTTGACCTTGGTGGGATGGCTTATGGCCGCCCTTACGATGCCTCTTCTCGCATTTTTGGCGCTGATTTGTGCTATAATGTGCTTCAGGCACATCAGTCACCCCAGTAGGTAGAGCTTGATGATTCTTCATCAATAGCTGGTTTTGTTTTTCAACGAGAAGTAAAACAGAGATCAAATCCAAGAACTTAGTGAACTTCTGAGCTCTATATTGTTGTTGCAGGACAATATTAGAAGCAGAGAATGTCGAATAGGTTTTCTCCAGGAGATCCTCTTCGATCAAAGTTTTGTTACAAAACTTGAGAAATGATCGGATTCACAAAACTTGAGAAATGATCGGATTCGACAAACTTCATAATTATATTCATTCACAGACTTAAAGTCTTGGAAGCGCAAATGCTGCCAGTCATGTCTTGCTTCATGCAAGAATATGTCATTTTGATGATTAAAACGATCAGCCAAAGCGACCTATAGTGCAAGTGGATCCTCATCAGCAATGTATTCTGTTTGCAAGGCATCATGGATATGTCTTCGGATGAAGATCATAGCAGTGGCCTTTTCAGCTTCGCCAACATGATTGTCCGTCTCTTCTTCAATGGCGAGACGTAAGTTCTTTGCAGTGAGGTGGAGCTTCACATCTTGGACCCACTTGAGGTAATTTCTTCCAGAGACCTCCAAAGCGGTGAAGTCGAGTTTGTTCAAATTCGACATGTTCCTATCACAAAATAGATGGACAAGATGTGGTGAGTGTAATGGAGAAAAATCAATCCATTCACAAATGAGTAGAACATATAGGTTCTAATAGACATGTATTGGTTTAATTTTGCATGAAAAAACTTCGAGTTTTCATGGGTGATGTTTTTAAAGAAAACTTCAGGTCTTCATACAAGACATGTTTATAAGAAACTACATGTTTCAAAATAATTATAAACTTCAGGTTCATATGTTCCTGCAGGCAAACACAAATATATACACAAAAATATGCAAACAGAACTTCGAGTCTATAGTTATAATTGAATTAAGTATTTGGACTTCGGGCCAAAATTTAAAGTGTGGGTGAAAAAAATATATATATAACCCAAATTGTCTAAAAGTATTAAACAACGAAGCTCGGGGCCCAAAAATATAGGCCAAAGCCCACAGGGGGGGCTGAGCAAATTTGGTCCGTGTGACCCAAGCCCAAAAATTAGGCTGGGGTTTCTCGTGTGCAGGCTTCAGGCCCACGAGGAGGAGAAGGACAAAACGGGACACATCAGGAAAGCCCCTAAAAAAATCCACACGGCCCGCTACAAGCGGGCCCTAGAATTATTATTATTATTATTATTATTATTATTATTATTATTATTATTATTATTATTATTATTATTATTATTATTATTATCATTTCACAGGCAAATCAGGCCCTAATATTAATCGTCGGCTGCATGCCCAATATAGTAGATCGGCTGCATAAAATGAGTCGGGCCCAAACGGGGGCCGAATCATGTGTCACACGATACGGAGGAACACAAATGCGCCAGCGGAGTTGGGATCTGGTGCAGCACACAACGCTGGGACACCATGGCCCCTCAGGTCGATGTTGGGTCGAGCCAAGGATTAGGCCGCATCATGTGAGCCCTGTTCTTAAAAAAAAATCTTTTTTTTTTCTGCAAACCGAGAAGGTCAGCCCAAAGATTTGGGGCTTAGGGTTTCAACCAAAAAAAAACACCCTAGTCGAAGCTGGGTGCAGTCACAAGGGACGAAGGCCAGTGTCGTCGTTGCAAGGTTCAGTGGTGAGCAAGTTCTAGGGGAAGGAGAGAGTACATCGACATCGGGAAAAAAAAAACCCTAAGAAATTCAAACTAGAATTTCACCCAAATTAGATGAAATTTCTTCGGGAATTTCAATGCTATCGAATCACAATTACAATACCATGTCGGATTTGGTCTCGCTTCAAGCGATGTGGATATTCTGGGTTTGGACACTATGGGTGTCAGGTTTCAAGGTGCTTGATGCTCCATGCTTGCTCGAGGTCACGGGTTCGAAGAACCCAGGCGGCGATTTTTTTTTTTCAATTATGAAATTCAATTATATGCATATTCAAATCAATAATATTTTAATGCTTAATTTAACAATTATGAATATAATGCATACACAATTTATGTAGAATCTAAAATTCGAAAAACGTAAACTTTGGTCTGTTGCCGTGAGTAGTATTAAAAAAGGGCATGTAATATATTGTAAATATTATAATCCTTTATTAGGAAGGTTAGTTGTGTGTCTTTTTTTGTTTTTCTTATAGAACAAGGATTGTATCTTGTATTTATTGTCTATTTTGCAATATAATGAAAATCAAGCCGTAAAATTCAATTTGGCATCAGAGCCAACTGTAACCCTAGGACTCCCACCGTGCCGCTGCTACCGTGAAATCAGAAAGAAAAAAAAGGTCCGGCAGTCTGTGGTCTCTGCCACATCCCTGCAGCAAGCCTAGACTACTGCCCGTGTATTGCTGTCGTAGGGGACCAGAAATCACAGCATGTCTTCAGTTGGTGTCGCTACATCCCTGCAGCAAACCTGATTGCGTGTTGTGTACGTGTGTGTATTGTACTGTGCCGATAAGGTTTTTTTGCTAAGTATCTACAAGTTTTATCCGTGGAGTCTACTGCGTGTTTTTCCCTTACAGTGTGTGGTTCTATAATTGGTGTGGTATTGTGATTGTCGTGTATTACTGTCTCGTGAGTTATTACAATGACGAATGCATGTTGGATTCTAGACTCGGGTGCAACCAATCATATGACTTTTGATAAGAATTTATTTACTAGTATGACAACCAGTTCACGGAAGTGTATTGCAACTGCTACCGAAACAACAACACCGGTTTTGGGGGCCGGCACTGTGATCCTCATGCCAGCCCTTCCCCTCCATCACTACCTGCTTGTTCCCTCGTTGTCTCATAATTTGTTATCTATTCCTCAAGTTACTGAGCAATTAGACTGTGTTGTACTTATGTATCCACTGTTTTGTTTGCTTTAGGATATTCAGACCAAGGAGATAATTGGGCATGGCACTAAGAGAGAGGGGTTATATTATATGGAGGACGTCGTTCCTGGCAGAACTAATGCAGTTCGAGCACCCCGTACCAATAATTTACATGAAGTTTGGTTATTGCATCATCGGTTAGGACATGCTTCGTTTGGGTATTTGAGGCGTATGTTGCCTAGTTTATTTCATGAAATAAAAGAATCAGACTTACATTGTGAGGTATGTATTCTCACAAAAAGTCATCGCGTTTCGTTTCCTCCTAGTATGAATAAAAGATTGTTTCCTTTTGAACTTGTGCACTCTGATGTCTGAGGTCCCTCTCCTGTTAGTACTTTGTCTGGAATTAAATGGTTTGTTACCTTCGTTGATGATTTCACTCGTATGACTTGGATTTATGTGATGAAGAATAAAAGTGATGTGGGTATGGTGTTTCGATCATTCTCTCAAATGGTTGCAACACAATATTCCTCTGTTATTAAGGTTCTCCGCTCTGATAATTGAGGTGAGTATATTGGTTCCGAGTTGTCCGGCTTTCTTCGGGATCAAGGAATTCTACATGAGACTACTTGCCCTCATAGAAAGAACTGTCATATCCTGGACACTGCTCGTGCCTTGCTCATTGGTGCATCTGTACCTAAACGGTTCTGGCCTGAAGTTGTCACCTATTTCGTGTATGTGATTAACCGTATGCCATCCCGGGTTGTGGATTTTCGTACACCTCTCCAAGTATTGACAGAATTTGTTCCAGTAGTGTCAACTAATACTCTTTCTCCTCGTGTATTTGGGTGTGTAGCCTATGTTCATATTCACAAGATTCATCGTAGTAAGCTCGATCCATGTGTTCACCGGTGTGTTTTTCTGGGTTTTGCTCCTCAACAGAAATGGTATAAGTGCTACCACCATGAAACTCGTCATATGTATGTAACTATGGATGTTACCTTTTCCGAATCTGAGTTCTTTTATGCTTCGACTCCATCACCTTCCGATCACCCGAGGGAGAATATGAGTGGTGATCTTGGATGGTTGGAAATATGTAGCTCAGGGGGAGTATTTATTGACAAAAAAAGTTGTGAAAGCTCTCGGCAATACACTGCCGAGAATGGAGACAGTGACTCTCGGCAAGACACTACCGAGAATGTGAGTATCATTCAGCCAAGTAGCACCGAACCAGCTAAGTCTTCTCGACAACGTGATGACGAGTGTGATGGAGAGTGTCAGCAGGAAGCTGCCGAACCAGTTTCACCGCTCCAGCAACCATTAGCTACCGAACCCGCAACCCCCTCTCTCTCAAGCTCAATATTGCCACCCAATATGTCTTCTCTGAATATTCTTGAGGTAAGTACTATTGATACTCAAGTAACTAATCCAGATAATGTTATGAGTACATATAAGTTGCCTCCAAGGCAAAATCGTGGTGTTCCTTATGACAGGTTTTCTTCTGAAGGAAAAGTGAAGTATCCAATAGCTAATTATGTGTCATGCTCAAACCTTGCACCAGAACGTCAAGCCTGGGTATATAATGTGGAAGCAATCCAAGCACCAACCCGAGTTGAAGAGGCCTTGAAGGATCTTAAATGGGCTGCTGCGATGGATGAGGAAATGATGGCACTACATAAGAATGATACATGGGAGGTAACGGAGCTACCTAAAGGAAAGAAACCAGTTGGGTGTAGATGGGTCTTTATGATAAAATACAAGGCAGACGGATCGGTAGACAGGTATAAAGCAAGGTTAGTAGCAAAAGGTTATACTCAAACTTATGGTGTTGATTATCAGGAGACTTTTTCTCCAGTAGCGAAGATGAATGCAGTACGAGTTCTGATTTCTTTAGCTGTAAATTTGAATTGGCCACTAAAACAGTTTGATGTGAAAAATGCTTTTCTTCATGGAAGAAGAGGTATATATGGTTTTTCCTCCAGGGTACGATGCCGGAGGGAAAATCGGAGTATGTAGGTTGCGAAAGTCACTCTATGGACTTAAGCAATCACCTCGTGCGTGGTTTGGTAGATTTACCCAAGTTATGAGGCGGATTGGGTATTATCAAAGTCACTCGGATCATACATTATTTGTGAAACGGAGAAGTAGTAAAG
The DNA here is from genome assembly GCA_035220775.1 of Malus fusca. Taxonomy (NCBI): domain Eukaryota; kingdom Viridiplantae; phylum Streptophyta; class Magnoliopsida; order Rosales; family Rosaceae; genus Malus; species Malus fusca. The sequence goes on along the minus strand of CM069072.1, from coordinate 3,975,392 downwards.
TGACAGCCTTAATTATTTATGTAGATGATATGATAATAACAGGTGATGATTCAGATTAAATGGTCAAACTGGAAAATAACCTTTCTGCCGAGTTTGAGATGAAAAGTTTAGGTGACTTGAAGTATTTCCTTGGTGTGGAAGTTGCTCGTTCGTCCAGAGGTATTTTTTTGTCTCAACGAAATTATGTTCTGGATTTATTGAAGGAAACAGGGATGCTTGGGTGTAAACCCGTGGATACTCCCATTGTGGAGAAACATTACTTGGGAATTTATCTGGATCAAGAACAAGTGGATAAAGGCAGATATCAGAGACTGGTAGGAAGACTAATTTACTTAGCATATACCCGTCCGGATATAGCCTATGCAGTAAGTGTGGTGAGTTAGTTTATGCACTCGCCAAGTGTGGACCATATGGCAGCTGTTATGCGGATTTTAGCTTATTTGAAGTCGGCTCCAGGAAAAGGAATTTTGTATAAAAATTACGGTCATCTGAGGATTGTAGGATTTACTGATGCTGATTGGGCAGGTGATGTAATTGGTAGACGATCTACTTATGGATACTTTACGTTTGTTGGTGGAAATCTGGTTACTTAGAGGAGCAAAAAGCAAAACGTGGTGTCAAGATCGTCAGTTGAGTCCGAATTCAGAGGAATGGCACATGAAATATGTGAAGTCCTTTGGTTACGTAAGTTACTTTATGGTCTAGGTTTCAAAGTAAATGAGGCGACAAGTTTGTATTGTGATAATAAATCCGCACGGGAGATTGCAGAGAACCCGGTACAACATGACAGAACAAAGCATGTGGATGTTGATCGTCATTTTATTAAGGAGAAGCTGGAGAAGAACATTGTTTCAATACCATTTGTGAACTCGGAAGAGCAACTTGCGGATATCCTCACTCATGTTGCGTGTAGTAGATCTTTTGGTGACTCACTTGTCAAGTTGGGCATGTGTGATATCTATGCTCCAACTTGAGGGGGAGTGTTGTGGTGAGTAGTATTAAAAAATGGCATGTAATTATATTGTAAATATTAGAATCCTTTATTAGGAAGGTTAGTTGTGTGTCTTTTTTTGTTTTCCTTATAGAACAAGGATTGTATCTTGTATATATTGTCTATTTTGCAATACAATGAAAATCAAGCCGTAAAATTCAATTGGGTCATGCGTTATGGTGAATGTTCATGCTATCAGTGCTACAAAAATATCGAGATAAAAACTGTTGTTTTGAAAGAACCTGATTGCGTGATGATATGGATGAACTAGTATGATGCAAAAAAAACTTCAACGTCAGATTTCTAAGCGCAGCGGTAGAAGCGTGTTGATAACGTGTTGTAGCCTATTTTATCTGACAAAGGGACTAGGGCCGGCGGCAAGGATAGAGAAATTGAGAGAGATGTGTTTGTAGAATTGTAGAATTGTAAGGGAATGTGTGTTATCCCTCTCACAAAGTGTCTTTATTTATAGTAGTAAAATGAGAGAAGATATTCCTTCATCCTCCAGGAATACAAGTTGTAATAGAAAATGATAACTAGAATCAAATCTAATTTAAGATTTACACAATCACACTTAAATTAGAAAAGTTTACAACACTTAAAAGTGTTTTTGAAACTCAATATCAATTTTATAAAACACTTTCAATTATTTTAAAAACATTTCCAAACGAGTTCGAAATAACTAACGTAACTATGGTTGGATGGTGACACAGTATAGATACCCTAATCGTGATGAGGGTATCTATTCCCATTCCCACTCATAGAATCGGCTGAAATTCCACGGCATCAGATTATGTACGCGGAGCGGAGTTTGCTTTGTTTATTTCATTAATCCATAAATGTGATTAACAACTATAATTGTGTGTTTTTTTTTGTGTTGGATTGGTTTTAGAGATCAATCAAATCATACCAAGTTACCAACAACGCATACACATTATGGAGATATTTAGCATACGGAATTAAATAAAAGGGTAAACTGTCATTTAACCCCCTAAACTATCACGTGAGTGTCAATTTCCTCTTGAACTATTTTTTTTCAGCCAATTGACCCCCTGAACTATATTTAAGTGGTCAATTTACCCCTTACCGTTAAGTTTTTCGAGTTCCATCCAAATTGCCTTCAAAATTAAAGGCAAATATGTCATTTCAAAGGGTAGACAGAAAATGTAAAAAGGTGGTCATGTGCCAAGCACATGACACTTTCTAACAAAAAATTAGATAGAGTTAAAGATACTTAAGGGTGAATTGGCCACTTTAACATAGTTTAGGTGGTCAATTGGCTGAAAGAATAGTTCAGGGGGGAAATCGACACTCACGTAATAGTTTAGGGGGTTAAATAACAGTTTACTCTAAATAAAATTACGTACACATTCAAATAAGAAGTCAATTGAACGATAACTTTGGTGATGATAAATTAACATAACATATCATATTATTTGACCATAGAACATTTATATCATGCATGTTCTTAAGCACAACTACAAAGTTTAGTGGACTAAATATTTGAAATGGTTAAGGTGTCTCCAATCCCATTCTCTTTTAGTATTCCTGTCATTTTTATAGACGACAAATGAATGCCTTTTAGTCAAGTTAAACATTAAATTTGTATGCAAGTAGCCCTCGACTACCATGGTGGAGAGAGGTGTGGTTCTTGCACCATGGTGTGGGTTCGAATTTCTTCGGCTCATTAAAATAGCATTTAATCTAATAAATCTATCTTTTGACAAAAAAAAAGGTAAATTTGTCTAATTAAAAAGGACCAGTTTACATCTGCTTCAATGCTTGCCAATCACTTTAAAATAAACTCATTTAAAATGTTACCCTTAAGAGTTCAATAGTTACCCTTGCTTAACGCAAAACAAAATTAAAGTAATTTCTAATACTACTCTTAACAACTTGTTTATTTCAAATAGACAAATCCAACTCCATAAACTTTCTCACTTAATACTACAGTTGTAAGTGAGAGGTCTTATATTCGATTATCGTCAAATGCAAGTTTGAATCACATTATTGCTAGTCTATTGTGAGGTCTAACCTACTCTCCTACCAATCAATGTAGATAATATCATCTAGTGAAAAAAAAAAAAAAAAAAATACTTCCATAAACTTTCTCCTCTCCCGAGCCGCCTCAGCCTTCTTGTATGTCTTTCTATTCTTTCGGTTACTCTTCTATTTTTATTTTGGTTCCGCCTTTCGATTACTTTTCTTAATCTGTGAACTTAAATAAATACCCCGCCACTGATCCACTTCACAATTCACACCCTCCTCCTCGTCCTCCGACACCTCTCTCTCTCTCTCTCTCTCTCTCTCTCATTCATTCTTCCAACCCAGTTTTTGCCATTTTTATAACCCCTTCCCTCCTCCCCCAACAATCATATAGAGCAAGAAACCCTCCAAGAAAAGCCCGTCACCCTTCAAAAATACCCAAACCCTCCACAACAACTTCCTTCACCGCAATACTCGTTTCCCAAACTCCCCCACTTCCATCCATTTTCTTGCCTCCTAATAGTAGTATCACCTATACAACTCCCTCATACATCATCTTTGCCAACTCACTCCTCCCTGCACGGCCACCCCCATTTCCCACATCCTCCCCCTCCCACCTCCCATGGAGTCACCCCACTTATTATTCTTATTACTCATTCTTTGACCCCTTCGCATACAACAAGGGTCGCCGGCGACCCTCGAGCAAGGAATTTGATTTCTCCTAATCGGATTCATCTTCTTCCTTGTTCCGAGGATCCAAGACCCTTGCTTCTTCTTTTTTTATTGATAATTTTTTGGCAAAACCAAATAACCAAAAGAATCTTCCCATTTCTCATGACATTCTGATTCGGCAAAATTCTTGAAATTCCCACATCAAAAATCGAAATTAAATTCTGGGTTTTTTCAGAAATTGTTCAATCTGTAAAACCCAGATCGGAATTCTCTCCATTTTCCGTTTTCGATTTCCCTTTTTTTATTTTTAATTTGAGCTATGTCAGCATCGATAACCTCATCGCGGCAGCTGTTTCTCCGGCAGACTTCTTCGCCGCGCCGGCAGCCGCTGCTTCGGACCCAAGTCTCAACCAGCACCGCCCGATTTGCTGAAGTCGTAGGCGGCACCACCGCCGATTGCGCTGCCGTGTGCTGCTGCTGCCCGTGGGCCCTCGTCAACCTCTTAGTTCTCGCAATCTACAAGGTCCCGGCGGGGCTCTGCCGCCGCGTTCTGAAGAAGAAACGCCGCCAGCGGCTGATCAAGAAGGGGCTGTTGCAGCCCCGGAATCGCAAGTGCAGTTGCGGGTTCGCCGGCTCGGAGCTCCAGTTCCACCCGGTGGGTTTGCAGTGCGTGGCGGAGATCAACAACAGGTCGCAGAAGGTCTCCGACGATGAGTCGTGTGACAAGGATGTGATGCAGCTCGAGAAGGAGATGTGGGACCGGTTTTACAGTACCGGCTTTTGGAGAAGCCCATCCCAGAGGGAACCGTAGTCCAAGGTTCTAACTGGTATATAATTTAAAAATATTTAACTATTGGCGAAATGACCACAATACTAATTACTGAGGTTATTTGGTGTGTTGACCACATTATATTTAATTTAATGTGGTTAAATCTAAATATATACGGGGATGTGGAAAATTAAATATTTTGCTGTGTAACCGGTAATTTATTCGTCCGATGGTTTATCCGTCACGTGATGGAGGGATAGAGAGGAGAGATTTTTTTTGTGTGATCGTCACACGAAGTGGTACATCACATGTCTCTATATAAATAATTGCACCATCACATGTCTCTATATAAATAATTGGTTATGTGTGTTAAAAGGTTAATAACTTAAAATTTTAAAAATTTCACCACTTGTATAAAAACACGTGGTGTACCATTCGTGTTCCCGTCACAACTAAAATTTTCTCGATAGAGAGGACCTAAATCATCGAAATTAGGTTTTTCAGGGTGGTGGGAATTTGTATATTGTAAGAGTTTGTATCCTTGTCATGTTGTTTGACTTTGGGGGTTAAATGTGGATTTTGTGGGCATTTAAAAAGAAAAAGAAAAGAATGTTGAAGGTTTCAAAGATTAGTGGAAGTAATACGTTGCCGGCCTATTTCTGCTTTATTGTTTATTGACTTTATTTAATTTTTAACGTAGTTTCTAGATCATGTACAAATTGTCTCACCAAAATTAACAAAAAAAAGACAATGTTTGAATCTCCAAAAATGATCTTTGAGGTTAAGACTGCATTTTTTGCTGACTTTTTTCTAGAAAGTTTTAACGAAATACTTTTGGTATTGTTCAATTTTAACGAAAAATCATATTTTTATCTTTTCCTAGTGCTATTCACTACACATTTATTTGTCATTTTTCATTAAAACTAAAGTTTTTTTGGACTTTTCGTTAGTTTTTTTTTTTTTTTTGGTGGTTATGTGGGAAGGTGATATGTTTGAGTGAGAGGTATCTGTGATCTTAAAATTGCTGGTGATTTAAATACTCTATGTTTGAATGTGATGATATATTTTGGTATGGACAGAATCTAAACCTGAGTTTGGTTTTACAACCTTTGTTCTTCCTAGAAGGGAAATTCGGCCATAGTTGGCTGAGTGATCTAACGGCTCAAGCATTGTTCGTATTCATATATTTTCTTAACACAAAAGATGTTTTCTTTCAAATAATATATGACAGGCAATTTGAACTTGAATGCATAAGAAGAGTACATATGTTGAAGCCAATCTAATAAGCACGTGTTTGCTTGAGTAAATTCAAATAGTGTTGATATTCATATGTTAAGACAAAAGAATGACATAAAGGCGATAGCATAAAGTTTAAGTATGGCCACTGGTTAAATGAGCTAACAGTTTATTAGTGTTTAAAAGAGTTTAGATCTTCTGCACTCATTTTGTGTGTGATCTCTATCATTAATTCAGAATCGAGTTGGATATTATAAATGAAAGCATGAGGAACTTGGTAGGGTCATATGTTGGTGCTTTACACTTGGTCTTGGATATGCAGATAGATTTCCTTCTTTGCTGTCCATCTTGTTTGAAACAACACTTTTTCTCTTGCTTTGTACAAATTCTATGTTGCTTCACCTTTTGACACAATTTTTCTTTGCACACTTTGGTCAAATTCACACTCCCACAAAAATAAAGGAAATCTCTCCGGCTCTGTTTCGGTGAGAGATTTCCATGTTCCAAGGAATTTGGAAAGTAAAAAATGGATCACAAATCTTAGTATACTATCTAGAAATTTTTTGGTTTTCAACATTTCATACATCAAGTTTTTTTTTCATCACAATTTGGTACCTAAAATGATAATTCTAAAATACTTTCATTTATCTATTTAGCTTTCTGTTAAAACAGTCGTTAACCATGTTATGGTCAATAACCGTCTTTAGGCCACTTTAACAGAAAGGCCAAGACACATGCCTTGTCAAAGTAAATGTATTTCTTTTTTTTTTTAACAAGTACGATATTATCTACACTAAAATGGAGGGGGTGTATTAAACCTCACAATGGGCTAACAAGAATGTGATTCAAATTCGTCATTGGGCAGAATCGAATCTAAAACATCTCACTTACAAGTATAAAAGAATACTACTAGACTACAGTACTAAGTAGCAATACTTTTAAGGCATATTTGTCGATTTGCCCCATGAACTTGTATGGAGCTGCCAATTTCCCCCCTGAACTTCAATTTTAACTGATTACCCTCTTGAACTTTTATAATTAGCCAATTTCCTCCTTAAACTTTAATATGAGCCATTTATCCCCTGAACTTTTATAATAGCCAATTTCCACCTTGGCATTTGATTTTAAAAAATTTCATCTAAGTTTCCATCTATCTTGATCAAAGAAACAACACATGACAACTGTATGATGGCAAAAATGATAGAAAATTGAATGGATGAAAAATTGAAATGAACTTTTTTAAAATCTAATGTCAGGGGGACTTAGTTATTTATAAAAATTCAGGGGAGTAATCGGTTAAAGTTAAAGTTCAAAGGATAAATTGACTAATTATAAAAGTTTACGGGAGTAATCGACTATAATTAAAATTTAAAAAGAAGATTGACAGCTTCATACAAGTTTAGAAGAGAAATCAACAAATACCGCTACTTTTAATCACTTGAAATGCAAATGGTTTTCAAATATGTATTAAATTAGTATAATTTAGATGGTGAAATTTCCAACACATACCATCTTCACTCACTTTGTTTACCACAAATTAATACATAATGGAGTCACAATCACCTTTTGAGTGGACGGTGAGCATTGTTAGTGCCAGTGAACTTTATGGTGAGAGACATCAACTTTCGGTCAAAACTGCAGTCATACACTCTCATATAGTGACTCGTGAATTGAACCCAATTTAGGAGTTGCAGGTTCCAAATAGATCCCACTTTTCATTAAAAAAAAAATCCCACTTTTTTTCTTTTTATCAACCAAAAACAAAAACAATAAAAAGAGAAAAAACAAAATGCTCTTAGTTTATATTATGTCACTGTCCGGACTCATGTTGTTGAGTCAGGTGGGTTCAGATCTGAACTTGAATCTTTAGGCGTGGGCCGTGGGAGTGTAAACTGTCCCTTTTGTCTATGTCCTACAAAAGAAGGGTACCCTACAAAGAAGGCTATTATAAGATCATTTCAAACTCTTGGATTAAAACTTAAAAGTTTTAGTTCAAAAAATTTAGATTTTAAATCAGAAACAATTTTTTTCTTCCAACCTTTCTGAGTGAAATATTTAGCCCAAGATGATTAAAAAATGAATTTAGGATAATTTCTTTCTTAAAGTAACTTTAAAAAAAAAATTATGTAGATTATCCTAATTTAATTTTATTGAAACTCGTGGAACATTACGAAAGAATACGAAACACATAAAATATTTTTTTTTAATTACTTTAACCGTTTGATTTAAATTTGACCGTTATATATATATATATATATATATTATATATATATATATGTATATGTATTTTACTATTGGATTTGATCAAATTAGACTTAACCGTTTGATTCAACTAATTTATAAATATAAAACTAAAAAAAATATACATATATGGTGGGCAGCCCCACTAACCCAGGGGGAATCCTAGGCTAAATTTGCCCGAGAAATGAGTTTTTAGTTCATATTTAGCCCAAGGGTTGGAGCAAGTTGGGATAAGTTTAGAACCTAAAATTTGAGTTTTACTTCAAAGGGTTGGAGTAGGTCTAAGTTACAAATGTGAAAAGGTGGAAAGAAATTCAAGAAAGTGTTGTCACTTAGTTTTACAGTTTAGTGATGTGACGACCTGTCCCTAATTTTTCATGAAATTTTCTCCCCAAGTGTGTAAAATGGCGTTTATGCCTTTTTGGCAAAAGTGGAATCTGACGTGGACGTAGTTATTCAACTTTTAAATTATTTTTCTCGATATCGTAATTAATTAGTACTCTTTGTTACGAATGCGTGAGCGCAAGTTAGACCCGAATCAGAGTTGTAACGAAAAAGTTACGTTTAGTTAAAGTGCGTTAACAATGGGTAGATTTGTACACGTGTATGCTACTTATTCAGTGTAGGAAACTACTGTTTTTGATATGGCACGTTAGATTTCGTCTGATTTCAAATTGTACAAAACCTTATCATTTTTCTCTTTAAAAATCTGTCTCGTGCCCTTTCTCCCTCACCAACCAATCAGTCACTCTCCTCACTTCCTTCACCCAATCAGACATATCCCTATCTTTTTTCTGTCTAATTAGACTCATTCCCCCCCTCTCTCTCTCTCATTCTCTCTCTCTCTCTCATATTCTCATTCTCTCTCTCCTTCACCCGTAACTCTCTCTTCTCTCAACAATAAGGACCATCATCAACACTTATAGATCGAGTCTTAAACCACCACCGACTGCTCTCATCCCCACGAATCCATTCGTACAAACCGATCTTAAAATGGACGAGTTTTGAGCTTCCAACTCGGAGCAACTCAAAGCTCCGACTCGGGTGAAGATTCCCTATCGATTTCCAGCTCGTGTTACAAGGTTTTGGGAGATTTGGAGGCCGCTACACAACTCCCTGTGACCACTAACCTAAGTTGGGAGAGGAGCCATCGTGAAAACACACGGTTTTAAGACAACTAAAATACGTCTGAGAGCTTTGAGCTAATTTTAGTCCCCTTTTTGGACTTCCAAAAGGTATAAACTTGTTCTACTCTTTATAAGCTTCATTTCCATATAAAGTACGTTAAAAATGGTTGAGAATGAAGAAGATATGAAGTTTTTTTTTAAATCCAGAAACCGGCGAACCAGACGGCGGAGGCGAATGGCGGAGGGCAACCGGAAATATTCCGTTAAAGTTAACGGAATATTTTGACATCATTAGGTAACGCCGTTAATATTTAACGGAATATTCCATCAAATCTTACGAAATATTTCTCTGTCATCTGTCAGTATGTCAGGCGTGTGGCCTGCGCGTGGGCATGCATGTGGCCCAACTTGGCGGCATGTGAGAGTGCGTGCTTGACGTGTACGGATTCGTGACATCGAGTAGAATGTTTTTGTATATTTAAACCTGTCATTTGAGAAAACTATGAGGGATTTTCCTAGCCTTTTAGTGTATGTCCTAATTAAATGATTAGTAAAGTTATTTCACATATAGGTGAGACTTACCCCGATGAGGTACGAGGACAAACAAGGCTAGGAGGCTACGATCCATTGACGTATCAGTGAGTGGGCATTTGTTTTTATATATTATACATAAAGTTTATAGTTTCCACATGTGCTTTTAGATTGATTTTACGCCTATCATGGCATGTTTTATTGAATTTTAAAAATGCCATATTATTGTTGAGATTTATATATTGTCATGGCATGTCCATATACTTTATACTTGCTCATCATGCATGCTTGCACCGGTGTAGTACTCACCCCGGCGAAGGCGAGGCTTCACGTGTATGTTCACATCGCACCACACGCTCACCTTGGATCCATTGTAGGTGCCAGTCCTGTCGTACATGTTGCATTAGGCAACTTCGACTCGTATGTGATGCGTCTAGCTCCAGTCTTCAAGTGATTGTAGTACTAAAGCGTATATGATGATTACACCTAGTTCTGTTCATGTCAGCCCTCTGCATGAACTCATGTGTTAGCATAGATTGATGAGCACCTGATTTTATTATGCTACTGTTGAGATATTGTGATTTGGCGTATTTCTGGATTTACTGTTGATTTGCATTTGATTTCATACTTATACGTAGTATGATTTTCTAGAAAATGTACATATTTTACGGTGAGGGGTTAGTATGTTCAGAAAATAAATGTGCTTTGTAAACCTTTGTTTTTGCCCACTCACCCTTCTGTTTTTCACCCTTCCAGGTCCTAGTTAGCTTATTACTCTGTGGTGTTCGAGGAATATCCGACAATTCTGACATATCCATAAATAAGTGTAGGGGGCTTTTTCCTGGTTGTGTATTAAGCACTTTAACTAGTTTCGACTGCACACCTTTATGTCATCTATGCTCTGAACACTTGTGTTTTATGAGTTCTTCCCACTACTGCACACTAACTACTTTAGATTAAATAAATGTTAGTTTTGGTTTAGATTTACCCATATTTTCATGCTTCACCTTCCTTTTTGGCTACGTCACATTCAGGTGTCGGCCAGCATGCCTCGACTCCGGTCGGGGTGTGTCAAGTGATATTTCTGTTTATTTATAAGTGAGAGGTTTTAGGTTCAATTCTCGTCAAAGGCGAATTTGAACCACATTATTGATAGGTCATTATGAAGCTTAGCCCACTTTTCCACCCTTTTTGTGTGTAGATAATATCGTTTATTAAAAAAAAAAACCATGAAAGTGCTTTGACTAGTTTTGCAAAACTTTAGGTCCACACTCTATTGTAAATTTGAGATGTTCTTGGGCGAAATTAAAGCACTTAATCATACATGTAGCCAACTTTAGTAGTGAATAATAGACAGGATAAGGGCCACTTGTACACTAAAATATCCATGTCCTTGTTCTTTATCCAATTAGAATATATTCCAAACCCAATTGTAGTTTTGAAGATTTTAGGTGACATGGGACCACTTAAGAATTCTGCTTTCATGGTGAACGTGTTATAATATCAGTGAATGACGTGGTGTTTTAATGTATATGAGTATACAAGCAATAGTGAAATGAGGAAATTAAACTCAAAACCTCGGGTGCAAGGATGAATATTTTTAATCAACTGAGTTACAAACACTTTGCATTTTACGGTACCTCAATAATAGACAAATAATGTGTTATAATTTCAGCTGGTAGAGATCCAGTTTCCTGACGGGAAATTCACTCTCAACACATATATAGTCGGTATTTTTTTAGGCTGCACTTCATATTGGTAATGAATGGGAAACTGGGAATTTTTATGGAATGTTTTAAGACAACACTTTCCCACTTATAAAAGTTTTTTAAATCAATCTCAAAAAGAAAAATACTACTAAACTGTAGAATTAAGTGGCACTAATGAGTTGTGACCCTATTGAAACAAGAATGCTTTATAAGACCATCTCCAACCCTAGGCTAAAAGCCAAATTACCCCCCCAAACACTCTCCAACCCATGCTAAAATTTTAGGCTAAATGCCAAATGCTATTTCTGGGCCAAATACCCCCCAGCTTTCCCCCCGGGCTAAATGCGAAATGTTTATCGGAATTTAAATTTTTTTAGATTAAAATGTTCATAAAATTAATTTACAATAATCTACATATTTATTTATTTTTTTTAAATTGATTTAAGAAAAAAATTTAGGCTAATTTCATTCTTTAATAATTCCGGGCTAAAATTTTAGGGTAGAATGGTTGGAGCAGAAAAGATGTTTCTGGGCTAAAAACTAAATTTTCCGGGCTAAAAAATTTGGCTTTTAGCCCAAGGGTCGGAGATGGTCTAAGAAGATCAAAAATATCAATTTTCTTCAGTGCAATTATGTATTTGTGCCGAACATTTTGTGGCTGTCAGATCCCATCCAAGGGCCCAAAATCATTATTGGGTGACAGGTTGTCCGATCTTAATCGCAAAGTTGGGGAGGTTTTGATTCAAAGTTAAAAATTGGGTAGAAAGTCAGAAATTCGAATAAGACAACACAAAAGGGGTCGATTTTTAAGCAGAATATGAAATCTAAAAAATCTTGAGCTGTTCGAATAAGAGCTTAAACAGTTAAGTGTGTAAGAATTTAAATAATTACGGTTATCTGCTTGCTATACATGTTATTTGTTTATAATGGTGATACCATATCATCTAATAATTTCTCCGTAGTGAGGCTGCAGTGGCTATTTTTTCTCAATGATTGCCACAAACAACTATTAAAAGTTTGATTTCAATTCTTTTTTTGTGTTATTTTTTTTTTTTGGATTTATATTAAAAATTTGTTTTCGATCAGACGCATCTGAAATTACCCCAATCAGTTGCAATTAATGTAAAACTATGCAACGGTTCAATAGCCAACATCCAAAAATTCTTGAAATATTCGATTGTCGTATGTTGAATACTAGAAGTCTATCATGAGTCTTAATATTTGATAACAGTCAACATAAAATTACATTTACACTCTGTTTGCATGAGGAAATTTAAGATTAGTAAGAAATTTTAAAATGACGGAAATTGAAATGATTAAATTTTATTTTCTAGGATTTGTGAATTTTCTTATTTGGCTAACTTAAAAGGAACAATGGAATTTGAAACAGAATTTGTTATTTTTAAACTCTCACTTATAGAAATTTGAAAATAATACATATTTACATGAAATTTAAACTTGGTAATTGATGGTCCCAAATTCCTTTTTTTTTTCCACGCAGAAATTTTAAATTTCTATGTTTATGAATCCAAACAAGGGAATTGATGTATGTCAATTTATAAATTCTAACTTTTATTAAAATTCCAAATTTATTTCCCTTATCCAAATATAGTTTTAAGAAAAATGAATTTATTCGTGATTTAACTCAACGGTCTCATTTTTTTGGTTACGAGGGTGACTTCAAATACATTAATAGCTTGGTATATATGATTACATACCATATACCAATTTTGTATTGAATAAACTACATTATCTTGTCTGTCAATTGTCCACCAAATAAAAACGAAAATAGTAGGATAAAAATCTTCTAGGTATTCATATAAAATGGAAACAAATCCAACTACTAAATTATTAATCACAAAAACATAGAATATACAAAATAAAAACAAATCACTTGGGTATGTGTCTAAAATTAAACATAAAAATGAGCTCTATACTTTGGTAAATGACCCCCATAAAGATGAACACCCAATGATTCAACGAGTTGAGAGATTTTTCAATATATTGAAATACGAATACATACGCCTACAAGCTGAATGACATTTAAAAAAACTTCTTTCCACTTTGCTATAACTTATGACGTAACGACCCGTGCCCTGAACTGAAAAATCTCTTCGATGGGTGGTGTCGAATCTTGAGGCCTCTCCCTGTGACCCCATCTATTGTGACATGTCGTGATTGTGGGGGTAGGGTTTGTTTTCCAACGCACAAAAAAGACAAAACAAATAAAGCAAAGAAAATTCTCAAAAAAGTGGGAAGTGGGGAAGGAACATAAATTATTTTCGGAAAAAAATAATGTTCCTAATCTTAATATTTTAACATATAATTAAGAGAAATTAATATCTTCCTCGAAACGTAGATTATATTCATTCAAAACGTTAAAACACTTTGCATTCCGTAATTTTCTGAAGCTGATTTTGTTTACGTGAATAATACAGCAATATAAAACCTGAATTTTCCAAACAAAAACAAACCAACCAGGAACCAGCACTGCACACCCAAATTTGAAGGTAAAATTATCTTTAATTTTTATTATCCTTCTGTTTTTTCAACATTGATCAATCAACTGTGCACCGCTGAATTGTAGGGTGGTTTTGTTTTGTTTGCTGCCGGCCTGCTGGTGATGAATCTCTAGTGGGGTTTTCTGGTTGGGGAATTCAGAGCTCGATCTGCTGCAATTTCATGGCCGTTCTTCTCTGAATTTCTTGACTGCCATCTCTAATCCCCTTAATGGAGGTAAACCCATCAAAACCCATCAATTTTTTATTTGGAATTTGATTGAAGTTGTAATCTTTTTTATTCTTAGGATTGAATTTTGATTTTCTTTTCAATTATGTTGTTGCTTTGATTTGATTATTGAGAGTATTATGTCATTTGGGTTTCATATAATTGAATATGTATGTATAATTGAATGAACCAATGGATTGATGATTGAGGATATTTGTGTATGTTAAAGAAAATGTTATCCTGTCTAAGGGAGTTTTTTTTATTTTTTTATTTTTTAATGATGCTATATTTTTGTTTTCGAGCGATATTCTAATCTAATAAAAACTACGGGGAGGGGAATTTGAACTTGGATGCAGGGGATTTGATTATTAAGTTTATTGTTTCCTCTGGGTTTCATATATTTGCGACTGTATTTGTATATTCGGATAAGCAAATGGATGGAATGGATGGAATGGATGGATGAATGATGATATGTGCGTATGTTAAACAAAGCTTTTGTTAATCTCTGATACAACTATGAAAGATATAGCTTGGAGTTCTGCATGCTACATGAAACATTTCAAAATCCTTTAAAACATATACAAACTTTCACCTGGATCAGTCAACATATTTGAGAACAAAGTGATTTTCTTTATCTAAACAGAAGAGTAGTTTTTATTTTGTATTGATGAAACAGTGTGTGAATTTCTCTATCTCAGTTTTCATTGATATAATTCAGCATTTTAAGAAATGCTACTTTTTCAGTTCAATTTAGTTTTCACAAATAGAAAAAGGGAACTAGAGGAAGGCAGGAATGGTTACAATGGTAAACTAGGAAACGATTTTCCAAAAAATAACGGTGGATGTGGTCCCAGATAATTTAAGTAGGATAAGAGTCATAAGACCTAAGATATTAGTGTCGCCAGCCTCAGTTGATAGGTTGAGGTTCCTTGAGTTGGGTTTATAATTTTGGCTACTCATGAGAATTTATTAACTTAGCCAGCAGCTTTACTTGTTTTACTTCTAAAATTTTTAGAACTGAGATTGGCTAACTCTTTGAGAATAGATGCTCATTCCGTTTGGGATTTAATTATGCTACTTTTCATGAACGATGTGCTCTACTGATCAATGTTGAAATTGGGTTTTGTGTGTCAAAAGATTCCAAATAAAATGGAGGCAAAGGATGCTGAAAGTCATATGATATCAGCTGCTGCATTTGTGGAAGGGGGAATACAAGAGGATTATGGCGAGGCCTGCAGCATATGCCTTGATGAGTTTTGTGACAGTGATCCATCAGTGGTAATATGTCAAGTGTATCCACCTTTTTGTTTTCTCCTTGCACATGAGATTCTTATGCTTCGTACTCTTTCGTGATCTTATAGAGATTTTCCTTTAATCACATTCCGTGTCTTGCTTTGCAGGTTACTTCTTGCAAGCATGAGTTTCACCTCCACTGCATCCTTGAGTGGTATAAAGCATATTAGTTTCAATCATGGATCTTACTAACTCATTTATTTTACTTTTTGTTTATTAATTTGTATTTGATTTTTCATTTAAACTTATTTAAACTTTTAAGCAAGTCTATTTTTTACCTCTATTTGAGGCCAGTTTTTTGCACCAAGCAGTACAAGTTTTTTTAGGGCACTGCACTACCATGAGCAGCATCCATGGACACCACCGTCTTTACTTAGCAAAGATTAAGATTAGGGATATGGAAGGAACAGGAGATGCGGCACTTACGGGAATAATGGGGGTGGGAAGGGTTGATTAATATTCTTAAAAATTGTGGTTGGGGTGGGAATATTTGAATTGGGTGTGGGGATAGCACCACTATTTATTATATAGGGTCCAGTGACCTTAGCTGATATATTTTGCCTTCTATGCATATTCCATGGAAACCACCATCTTTACTTAGCAAAGATAAAGATTAGGGATATGGAAGGATCAGGAGATGCGGCAGTACGGGAATGATGGGGGTGGGAGAGTTGATTAATATCCTTTAAACTGTGGTTGGGGCGAGGATATATGAATTGTGGCAATTAACCATTCTTTATTATGGGGGCCAGTGACTTAGCTGATATGTTTTCCTTCTATGCATAGTTCCATTTCCCTGCAAATGTGAATTTAAACTATGACTTCATGAAGATGTTAATATTCTGGATCTCATCTGGTTATGAGAGATTCGGTTGTAAGGTTTTTTGGTCACTTGACATAGCCTTTATTGGCTTTAAGACTGTGTTTCAAGTTTTATCTTGCACGAACTCCATGCACATACATACGCGTTTAAAAGCCATCCTTAGTTCATCAATAACTATTCAAATTGGGACAGGTAGACACTCTCAGAATCTAACAATATTGTACATTCATATAGGTGCCAGCGAAGCTCTCAATGTCCCATGTGTTGGCAACCCATTAGCTTGAAGGATCCTTGCAGGTTTGTTTTTGTCATTATTTATGTTGACGTGTTATAATTATTTACTTGGAGTTAACTGAAACGCATACGTATTTTGGCAGTCAAGAATTACTGGAGGGAGTAGAACGGGAGAGAAGATTTAGGGAGACAGCAAGAAATGCAACTATATTTCATCATCCCACCCTTGGCGATTTTCAATTTCAGCATGTCCGTCATATTCTTTCGTTGTTTTTTTTTGTTTGAATAATTCTTTGGTTCTTTAAAGCATTACAAGGTACAAAAATAAAATATTTAGGGCATGTTTGATACATAGGATTGAGTTGGTTTGGACTAATTATAGGGATTGGATTGGATTGAATTGGTTTGAGTTGGGTTGGGTTGGTTCTATTTAGTCCCCTCATTTTATATGGTCTAAGCCCACATAAAGAAGGTATAATCCCATATTATCCAGTTGTTAACTAACCCCGTGTTTGGTCCAAGTTAGGAATCGGTGTTAAATAGCGCAATCCAGTCCTAGTCCGGTCAATCAAATGCTCCCTAAAGTTATGAATTTTAAGATTGTTTCATTATGGTATTTAATGGGTTTATGAAATGGAATTCAGTTACCTGTGGGTACTACCAATGCTGAACTTGAAGAGCGCATCATTCAGCACTTGGCCGCTGCTGCTTCTATGGGAAGGGCCCATCACCATGGTAGAAGGGAAAGCCATCGGAGCCGATCATCTGCTCGTGGTCATCCACACTTCTCGGTACCTTCTACACATCCTAGTGCATCTCCTCTTGGTCCTGTTCATGCCCCAGGAGGGGACAGTGAACCAGCTGAAATAACTGTAGCAAGTCCATCTACCCCACTTACTTCAGATGTGGATGAATCATCACAAAGGAGTGCACAATATCCTTCTGTTCAGACTGACGGAATTTCTTCCTCATCATCTGGGTCTTCACGCATGCATAGAAATCGTCAAGGAAATTCCTCTAGTCATTGGTAATAATAATTTTCGTATGTTGCATTTTATATGACCATTTAGTGACTGGTAGTATTCTTTATGTACTTCTATGCTAGGCATTTCACATTTGTATGACTATTTAGTATCTTTTTGTAGGAGCTCTACTAGCCATGCCTCATCGTTGGATCAGGACAGAGCAGGACCATCAGAACTTCACTCTCTTTCAGAGTCTCTGAAATCTAAGTTTAATTCCATGTCAATGAGGTATGATATGAAGTGACCACTGTTCTATTTTGGACACCACCTTACCAGTTTAATGTGCATGTGTGTATACATTTGGTTTTCTCTTTACCATTTCATTTGTTGTATTTGTACCTAAGGTACAAGGAATCATTTTCGAGGAGTACACGAGGATTGAAGGAGAGGCTGTTCTCCCGTAGCCCTTCTATGTCGGAACTCAGTTCTGAAGTTTGTAGAGAGGTTAATGCTGGAATTGCCACCGTATCTCGAATGATGGAGCGCCTTGAGACAAGAGACAATAGTACAGACAACCAGTCTTCTGTAGTGAATCAGAATGCAGATGGTTCTGCTGCAGAGCAGAGCAACCAGAACCGTGCAGAGATCCGTGGAGAAAACCCTTTGAGTGACAACAATAGGCCTGGTACTACTTGTGCCGCAGGTTCCACATCACATTGATCTGCTATTAATTGTTTCAGCAATGCATCTATCCTCAGCATTTCATAATTAAGGTGAGTAATAATGTTGGCTTGAATTTTGTTATTTTGGTATCGAAGTAAACTACTTCATCACCAATGCCACCGTATTTACGACTTGTTTCCACCACCATTGTTACTTATTAGGGCCCCATGATGCAGTAAGAATTTACAATTTTGACTTGAATTATGTGCTAGCGTGCTATTTTGTGTGTGCACAGCGCCTCAGGCCTATCACTTGACCCTTTGAACATTCCTCTTTCAATAGTCTTGCTCTTAATCACATGATCACGTCTGATTTTACTGTATGCCGTCTAGCTGGCGGCTTTATCGATTAGGATGACAGTTATCTCTGCCGCCTTTTGTTCTCTCGTGTTTTTTTTTTTTTTTGTGTGCATGTTAGAAATAACGAAAGACCTTAATTCAACTAATTCGCAAGAAGTTTTTCTAAGTTTCAAATCTAAATTTATTTGTACACCTTTCATATTAATCCAAGTTATCTGAGTTTTGGTGTGGGTTTTAACTTTAAGGTTGTTACCCTTTGCTCCAGACATGGGATGCTGAGGTTGAGATGCTTTGCACTTCAGGCCGGAGTTAAAGGATTCGGGTATGTCAAAACTATCTCGATTGTGGTCTGAATTCAAATAAAGAAGAGGTCTTGACAGAAGAGCAATTATCTGGACACATACATTTTACAAATGGGTATATCTATGTATATATTTTCATATATAACCCGTCGTATAGTGCTTTAATCATGTATGGATGGTCTATGTTGGCACTGAATTGTTTTGGATGCTAAGGAGAAATGTTATGGAAGTGTTTCCGAGTCTATCGCCTGTAGATGATAAATAATCTGCAGACCAGCATGCCATTACACATCTTTTCGTTTCAATCGGGCACTGAAATTTTCGTTTAGAACATTTTAGGATGGAACTGAGTGAGTAAAATCTACCTAGTACCTACCCTTTAGTTAAGGTACCAAATGCTTTCTAGGTTGTCCTCTTGAATTGTGATTTCCGTCTTCCCTCATGTTATGTTGTGTAATACAGGAGCAACTTGAGGAGTGCGATGTCGTTTTGAGGGATGTGAGACAGCCAGTCCCAGACATTCGGCTTTGCATGCCGATGGACTGGCTGTCTCACATCTCGCAAAACAGGATCCAAAACAGGATCCACTTCTCAAGCCGGCTGATATAATAAAACACGTATATGTAGTATATTTAAATTTCAACATTTGCATTTTCTTACTAATGTCTCACGTTAGACCCTATCACGTACGAAGGTGGTCTGAGCTACAACATAGCCCATATTTAAATAGTGCTTCAACTGCGGTTTGATCATTTGAATTATTATTCTAGTTGAAATTGACTCTCGAATTCATTTTTAGAAAAACTAACGAAAAGTTAAAAAAAAAATTTAGTTTTAATGAAAAATGACATATAAAGGTGCAGTGAATAGTATCAGTAAAAAGTAAAAATGTGATTTTTCGTTAAACGTAAACAGTACAGGGAGTGTTTCGTTAAAACTCCTTTCATTTTTTGGTAAATTAACCTTTTGAACTATTTGAAATCTACCAATTTTAACCCCTTATTATCATATTCGATAAATTTCATTAACTTCGCCGTCAAATACTCGCATGTGCAGGTGACCAGCACGTGATTCACTCTTGAGCGTAAAATTGTGCTATTATTTGACGGCAAAGTGTATGAAATTTCATCTAATTTCACAGTGAGGTTAACTGGTTGATTTCAAATAGCTTAGGGGTTAATTTACCGAAAAAAATAGTTTAGAAGTCAATTTCAGTTGGGATAATAATTTAGGTTGTCAAACGGCAATTTTGATTTAGCCTTCTTTCCTCAAAATTGTCACTTAACTGCATGAAACTCACATTCCGTTTCACTTGGCGAAAGGTGTCTAAACCCACAATCTGTTTCACTTGGCCATGTTTTCCGTCTGCTCCATTTCCAATCCTTCAAGTTGGCGTGGTTGTTGATTTCGGACGTTTTTATTGAATATATGGGCTCTATCACCATGAACGAGGTGGGGGAGGGTCGGGGTTGCGAAACGTACTAACATGTTATCAACTATCCGAGTGTCAAATCTCGTCTTCACTGTCACTTATCAATGTCTAGATTCAAGAGACAATTTATAGATGTCTACATTTGGATCAACCATCCGAGTGTCAAATCTCGTCTTTACGGTCACTCATGCCCAAGCATTGCAGCTCATAACTATTAGGGTGGTAGTAGCCGGAGAGCCTCTAATGTTTAAGTTAGCAAAAAAAAATATGGGGATTTAAGTATAATAAAGGGAATTGTTATTAGCATTTCGAAAATATCAATTGGCACTCCAAACTTTCTATTATAAAAATAAAAATACATTTGTGAGGAGTGTAGAATGAGTAGTGGTGGAGCCAGAAATTCATGCCATGAAGGACCTTTTAAACTAATGAAAGAAATTAGAAAAAAATTTAGTAATATCATCGAAAATTTAAATCAAACAAGAGTGATGGAGCTTTAAAATTTGTATGAGAAAATTAGTATTGAGAGATGTCATAGTAAATAGAACCTGTGTTGACATCTAACGCAACATTGAAAATAACTTTATAACTAGCTCAAACTATTATTACGATATTTTTCTTTTAATATTATTGAATCTTCCTCTCGAATATATATACTGACACACCCCGACCTAGATCGAGGCATGCTGGCCGTCATGTGAGGGTGACGTAGTCATGTGCGCAATGCGGAAATGATAAGGATATAAAGGAAAGTGAATGAATAAAAACCAAGCTAACTAATTTACACTAAGGAAACCTAAGTGCAAATAAGGTGTTTAGGTATAATTACACATAATCAGAGTATAAGTAGCCTAAATGCAGTCCAGCATGATGAATACTAATTATACAATACCAAAGATGGTCCTACATTAGTGATAATCTGTCAGAGTTGCCGTGAATTCCTCGTAAGCCACCAACAAGCACTCCTAACTAGAACCTGGAAGGGCGCAAAACAGAAGGTGTGAGTGGGCAAAAACAAAGCTTTTCAAAATCGTTCATTATCAAAAGTAAATAACCCCTCGCCGTAAAACTTGTATAATTCCGAGAAAAATAGCATGCATATAAATATATCTCAAAACTCTGTTTAAGATAGCAAATCCATAATCATGCCATGTCAAATATCTCAGTAAGGAAATAAGTAAGTCAGGTGAAATAAATCAATATGAGATGGTACGTCAGCCGGAGTCACCTAACGTGACCTGTACGGCTGGATCTAGAACTCATCAACTAGTTCTTTGCACACAAGTCAAAACCACCTAAAGTAATCTGTACGACAGGCTGGGTGTAAATAAATACACTCAAGTGTTACGGTCACGTGAAGGATGTGCGAAGTATTGCAAGTCACCTACGAGTCGAAACAATTTAAAGTGGTATGTACGACAGGCTGGCACCTGCCTTGGATCCAAGGTGAGCGTGTGGTGTGAGATGTGAACGATCATGTAAAGGCTAGGCCCTATCCTCGGGCAGAGCACTAACATTGGGGTGCATGATAACAATCTCTAAATGCATCTCAACACAATTACTCACCACTATCACTACCATTAATATACTCACCTGAAGTTTACCTGAGCGTCCGCAGCATCGAGCAACAATATATATAACCATACTAATGCACAATTAAACATAGAGAGCATTTGACTTGACATTTCAACATATAAAACCATTTAATTAAAGTTTCTGGAAGAAAAAAAAAAAAATATATATATATATATATATACTGAAAACCAAAAGCCCACTCACTGATATGTGGAAGGTTCGTAGCCCCCGAGTCTCGCTTGACTGCGCTCGTCCTCTGGATAGGTCTCACCTATATGCGAAACAGCTATTTAAACGTTATTTTAAGCACATAACCAAAACTAGGTAATAACTTCTCATACGTTGCTCAATTGGGGTATTTAAATATACCATCGTGACCTACTCAACCCCATGAACATCCCCATATTTTTAGAAAAAAATTCTGATGTCCCACGCGCCCCCACGCGCCGGCCAAGGCACGGCCACACACGCCGCCCACGCGTAGGCACTTGCCTAGCACACTGACGGATTCTCTAACGCCGTCATGGAATATTCCGTTAAATATTAGAATATACCATTAAAAATACCTGACGCTGTTAGAATATTCCGTCAACTTAGACGGAATATTCTCCTCTTTCTTCCTTGGTTCGCCGAAGTCAGGCGTCGGCCACCGCTGCTATCGCCGGATTCTGGAAAACTTCAAACTTTAATAACTCATCCATTTCTCAACCAAAATTCATAAAATTTGCACCAATTTGAAGTTTAGGACGAGAAGAACATATCCTTACCACTTTTGGATCTAAAACCAATGGAATCTCGCAGGAAAAATCTCGATAGTCCGGGCACCCCTGCAACTCGACGAACTCGAGTGTTTCGACGTCCAAAACCTTCCAAAACTCCTCTCTAAGCTTCGTGAAGAAGTTTTAGGACTTCCTAGGACTCTAAAACTCGACGAAACCTCCGCGATCACGACGGATGAACAATGCACTTCGTCGGAGCTCCCTGGTTCTAGAGTTTTCGAGGTTCTCACGTCCAACCCAAGGTATAGTTGAGTTCGTAAGGTTATAAGGAAGGTGATGATGGTATCCACAAGCTCGATCCGTGAATGGAGAGCTGGTTTGAAAGAGTGATCGTACAATTGTACGGAAAATGGAAGAAAATTCAAGAGGGAGAGAAAGATAGAGAGTTAACGTTTTGTGTGGGTGTACGTGTGTGGTCCAGGTTTGCGCAACCAAACAAAACAACTAAAAAACTTAATTTCTAATTGGATCCAAAACTTAGGAAGAAAATGGATTGGTCCCAAACCTAAGTTCAATTACACCATCACAACCAAACACCCAAGGAAAAATTGTCATTCCGCGCTTTCGGAGAATAAAATAGATTATATTTCAGGACGTGCTGTCACATATACCTTGTTTTATATGAACTAACAAAAAAAATAAGCTATTATTACGATATTTTTCTTTTAATATTATTGAATCTTCCTCTTGAATATATATACCTTGTTTTATACGAACTAACAAAAAATTAATTGGTTTAAAAGAAATTAGAATGTTGGCAGAAGGGTATGGTAATTGGTAAAAAAATGCATAAGAGTAGGTTTCCGTTAGCAGGCGTCGACCCCAGGACCTAATGAAACCACTAAAACCTGATATATCAACACACCACATGTACATTACTGTAGAAGTCACTACACAACCTCTAAAACCTCATATACCAACACACCAGATGTACATTACTACAAAAGTCACTACACAATCGATATAACTTTAATTCCAGGATGGGCCCTAGACTACTCTAGTCTCCATGTGGCTCCACCACTGAGAATGAGATTTTTGAAGTGCTAATAACATTTTTCATAATAAATGGTCATAATCAGTATACTTCAGATGTGAAAAAAGAGAAAATCGGTGTGCATTAATCAGTTCACAAAAAATATTGGGAATTGTTATTAGCACTCAAAAAATCACATTTTATACTCCTCATAAGTGTATTTTTCTTTCTAATTATAAAAAGTTTGGAGTGCCAAATGAAATTTTTGAAGTGCTAATAGCAATTTCTAAAGTATTAATATATAATAATAACAATATCCATGTATTTTTAATTAGGAACACGACAAAGTTTCAACGGGGACCAAAGCACCCCAACCAATTCCTCATTCCCAACCAATTCCTCATTAACCTTCACTATATATGTACAATATTAAAATGAAGTACCTTTGCTTGTGCCATAGTGAGACCATAGCATCCAAGGAGCTATAAATTGAAATTACTGGAAACATATTTTGTATATCATATGATGTGACGGCTGATAGTTTAACTAATTTTTAAGCATTGAAAAATAATCTGACCATGAACCGCCACATCATGTAGCTTATAAATGTGGTCGGAAAACATGGTTCAAACCAATATTGTGGACCAAGAAATGTTTTATTTTTTTTAAAGAAAATAATAGTTGATGGTTTCATCACGGCAGTCCACCCTTCTAAGGGCCAAGAAGACTCACAAAGACATTTTAGCGTTCCTTTAGTCACCATCGTGTGAGTCACCAGTTCTAGAAATCGAGCTCAGAACGTATCGTGTGGAATACATTTTCATTTTGCATTAAAAGCTCAAACAATATCATGATTCATCCACGAAACAAAACTGAAAACGTAATAACAACACTTTGTTTTATACATTTTTGAAATAATTCTTGGTCTACATGTTCATCATAAATATTGTTAGATTTAGAGACATAGTGGTCACTGCCATTTTGAAGCTCAGATGAAAACTAACTTTTTTTTTTTTTGAACAAACAATATTATGTACATTAAAAGAGAGGTGGTGAGCTTAGTCTCATAATGGGTTATCAATAATGTGGTTCAAATTTGCATTTGGCAAAAATCGAACTTAAAACCTCTCACTTACAAGTTACAAATGAAGAAGAATATCATTCGACTGTAATATTAAATGACGATGAAAACTACTTTTTGAATACAAGCGATATGTTTATTCAATATACAGTAGGAAGAAGAAATATATCTTATTCACCAGAGAAATCCAACGCTTACAAATTTACATGAAAACTTATTCCCAAAGTAAAGAGGGGTGCATAACTCTAATGGCAACTCCACTCTATATCTTCTTTTTCCCCAATCATTAGGCCCATAAATTAAAAAACAAAAAGAGGAAGAAAAGAAAAAACTTTATCTCCAAATTAGGAAGCCACTCAACCTCAGAGTGATAGTATATGAATTAAACTATAGGATACACATCAAAAGTTGCTAAATCATTTTCCAACTATGCGTTACACAACAATTGGAAGATGAAAAAGAGACATCACAAAAGTTGGAAAAAGTCGGGTAAAAATTAAGCAAAATAGTTGGCGTGTCATTGTGTGCTTAGAAAATTTAAAAAGGTTTTTCTTTGGTAACTTTCCTGCTTCAAAAGGTTAAATTGTTTTTTTTAACCCGATTGTCTCTTCACAATTTGCAAATTCATCCGTTCATTTTTCGTATATTTGGACTCATTTTTAAGTGTTTTTAAATGTTTAAAAATATTTTTGACAAAAATACTTTTAAAATCAATTCTTAATAAAATAACAAATAAATTCTGAAAAAGCATTTAAAATGCATGAAGCACATAACTCCCGATTAGTACCTTGTACCAACTAATTTCTTAATAATCTCTTTTATAATGTTTTTACATAGTGGATGCGTACAATGTTCTTCTCAATCCCTCTCTTTAAATTAGGAGCCTACATGACAAACTATTCTTTTTCCTTTGAATATGGTATTATATATATATATATATATATATAATTCAGCTAGTAGCTTCGTCACAACAGTTAACCCTTTCGGGGGCCGACGATGACTTATATAGAGGCATTTCAACCTTTCCTTGGCTACCACCGTGTGATTCACCAACATTAGGAATCGAATCCAAAGCATATTGTGTGAATTAAAGGTTTGAAATTCGTTTATAACCACTGAACTATACCATAGTGGTTCTTTGAATAAGGTACTTAATTTCATAAAGAATGTAGTCACTAAATTGTGAATTATAGTCCACTAGTTGACAATTATTGTGTTATACTTAACATAACGAAATGAAATCTCTACAAACAAGCATATTAAATCATCAAATCTTCTTCTTTTTAAAGAATATCAACAACCATGTCCATGTCCAAATGCCATTTTTAACCCAAACACCTCCACATTAGACACCAAAATATTACACCTTCATAAATCTTTTACCAAAGTAATTAACTTTTTTATCTCGCTAATGTGCCGTCCAAAATTATATTTTACTTTGCCAATCCACCACAAATTATTAAAATGTGAAACCCTATAATGGTTGCATTTGTAGAGAGATGTTTCAATGTCTTAGGAACACGATCCGGTACACTAAATATATATTACAATTGGTTGGAAAATTAAAAAGAAAAAAAAAGAAATTTCAACTATTTGCATGCGACACTTAGTATACTGAACTCTCTTCTCGGCACATTGAAAAACTTATTGTATTAGTAACATTTTGTTTATGTGGACATATGGAATTTTTGGACATGTGAGGTTGACAATCAATCTTCCAGTGGACAAAACGTTGCCGTCCGAGGCTTCAATAATAAACGAGAGGGGAGAAGTGTGTTCACGCGTCACACGCGCGCTTTAAGAGAGTGACGTGGGGGGGGGGGGGTTTTGTAGCTTAGCGTAGAACTGAGGGCATTCTTCGTGATTTTGTTCTTTGTAAAATCGGAGAACACCGACAGCTTGCCGCGAAGCCTTTTGAGCTACCCACACGCTTCGGCTTCGGCTTTATTCACCAACTTACATGCCACCTCATCTTATACCAACTCTTTCTAGGTGATAAAAAAAAATAAAAATAAAAATAAAAAGGACTTTTTAATTTATGTTTTTGCGAAAATAACTTTCTTTTTTGTCAGAAGAAAATAACCTAGTTAGTCCCTTAAAATACGAAACCTCTTTTTACTCCCTCAAGGAACCCCTACCAAAAAGAAATGAAAAAGAAAAAGAGATGATGCAACCCAACGATGTGAACTTTGTATAGTAGAGAAAATTTTCTATGTAACGAGAACACGGCTTCATACATCAAGTCTCATAAGACAATTAGTTGAAAATTTATTTTTTAAGTTTTCTTAGTATTACTACACTTGATGTAGCGGGCCTTTGACACACTAAAAAATCTCTTTATATTGTTCACTTGTATTTAAGTAGAACATTAAAGTCATTAGCTGCATAAAAAAATAATTTGTCTGAAGTGATGCAACACGAAATAATTAAAGGGTTACCAACGTAATCCCTCCAAGAACAAATATGGAATTCACCATAAAACTGAGAGAAATCTCAAGGGTTGATTGTGTTAATTGATAATTGAATGAAAGGTTATTACACTAGGAGCCAGGCAATGGCTTAAATACCTTGGGGTAACTCAAAGGCCTTAGAAAAATTAAATGAAATCAAAATGATAGTAATTGGACGACAAACGAAAAGTCTGATTTTTGTTACAAAATTTAAAATGCAGTTTTGAAAATTTAAACTACGTCGGATGGCTTTAAACATGATGGACTCATGGCTATAAACCACGAGTCTTGTTCTTCTCACAATTCTCTTCAAAATAGACATATTATACGTACTTTTTTAACACGTGACAATCACGACAGTGACGCCACTAAAACTTCATCTCGCTTGCATGAGAGAATCTCTTCTACTACATCTCTTAAAACATACCATGCTACTTTACCATCACGATACACCACATCAACATATCATAGGTGGTATCGAGTTCGCTTTATACTTAGAGACGATGGACAAACTACGTATGAAAAATAAAATGAAACTCGTAAGAAGGTCACATTTTATCAAGGGATCCACCTGTGGAAAACAAAAACAAAAGGTAACAGAATATTTAAGCCAATAAGAATTGACTAATCCTTCAGCCGACACAGTCAAAACTAAACTGCAATCGAAAAATCCTCTATTATTTCATACGACAACCCAACACACACACACAAATCCTCTTTTTTCCTACGTTTTTCTGTCATGACAACAACAACAACGCCAACTGGCGTGGCTTCGACTTCAACTCCACAAGCTTCGCTTCGCTTCCACACAACTCAACTATCTCAAGCCCAAAGCATTTTAGTCTTAGAGAGAGAGAGAGAGAGAGAGAGAGAGAGAGAGAGAGCACAGCAGCAGCAGGTGGGGAGTGCTTGTAGAGAGAGAGGAAGTCTACGTGTGGTCCCCACCTCCAGCCTGTCAATGAACTAAACTCGCATGCCTCTCACCACTTTCTGAAGCCTCTTTATCTCACAAACCCCGAACTCCTCTCTCCTGTTCTCTCTTCTTCTTCTTCTTCTTCTTCTTCTTCTTCTTCCTCGTCTGCTTCCACTTCCCACCACCGCCAAAACTACAACTGCAGCATTACCACGGCCAGCCAGCGAGCAGCAACTCTGATTTGTTCGCCGTATCTTTCGGGCGCCATGGACTCCCAGATCTATGGTCGCTGCTTCTTCTTCGTCTTCGCTCTCATCCTCTCCGCCGCCTCCGCCGCCTCCGCCGCCTCCGCCGCCTCCGCCGCATTGCCATCTAACAAATCTTCCACCACGGCGGTCAACTCCAACTCCGTCCTCGTCGCCCTCCTCGACTCGCATTACACCGAGCTGGCCGAGCTCGTCGAGAAGGCCCTCCTCCTCCAGACCCTCGAGGAGGCCGTCGGCAACCACAACGTAACCATCTTCGCCCCCAAAAACGAGGCTTTGGAGCGCCAGCTCGACCCGGAATTCAAGCGGTTCCTGCTCGAACCCGGCAATCTGAAGTCCCTCCAGACGCTGCTCATGTTCCACATTATCCCCAGCCGTATCGGGTCGACCCAGTGGCCGGATTCCGGGTCGGGTCGCCACCACAAGACCCTTTCCGGTAACCACGAGCACCTTCATTTGACAACCCACAATCCCACCGGCCACAAATCGGTTAACTCCGCACAAATCATCCGACCCGATGATGTGACCCGACCCGATGGCGTCATCCACGGAATCGAGCGCCTCCTGATCCCGCGCTCCGTTGAGGATGACTTCAACCGGAGGCGGAATCTTCGGACCATATCCGCCATTCATCCCGAGGGAGCTCCCGAGGTCGACCCAAGAACCCACCGCTTGAAGAAGCCGGCTCCGGTTCCGGCCGGCGCCCCGCCTGTTCTGCCGATTTACGACGCTTTGGCTCCCGGTCCGTCTCTAGCTCCGGCTCCCGCCCCCGGACCCGGCGGGCCCAAACACCATTTCGACGGTGAGAGCCAGGTGAAAGACTTCATCCACACTCTCCTCCACTACGGTGGGTACAACGAGATGGCGGACATTCTGGTGAATCTGACGTCTTTGGCGACGGAGATGGGGCGGTTGGTTTCGGAAGGGTACGTGCTGACGGTGCTGGCGCCGAACGACGAGGCGATGGCGAAGCTGACCACGGACCAGCTGAGCGAGCCGGGGGCGCCAGAGCAGATTGTGTACTACCACATCATACCGGAGTACCAGACGGAGGAGAGTATGTATAATTCGGTGAAGAGGTTCGGGAAGGTGCGGTACGACACATTGAGGCTGCCGCATAAAGTGGTGGCGCAGGAGGCTGATGGGTCGGTGAAATTCGGGCAGGGGGACGTTTCGGCGTATTTGTTTGATCCCGATATTTATACGGACGGGAGGATTTCGGTGCAGGGCATTGACGGGGTGCTTTACCCGACTGAGGAGGAGGAGGCCAAAACGGAGAAGAAATCTGCACCGGTTGTTAAGGTTGCTGCTAAGCCCAGGAGAGGTACTTTCAGGAGCTTTTTTCTTTCTCTGCATTACTAATTTGCTTATTGTTTTTCGATTCCTTGCTTAAATCTGTGTTTGTCAGTAATTAGATTTGTAATGTGTCATAATTGATGTTTTGTTTGAGGTTAAATTAGGTCAAATTCTACTAAAGATTGGTGTTCATAGTGGAGTAGGTCGAAACAGTTTAGAAATGGTCAATTATGGTATGCTAGATGTTAGAAGTGATTAGGATGATGCGATCATTGATTTATTAAGGGATGGTTTATCACTAGTTCTCTCTTTCTTGGATTATCGGCTCGATTTGTCCAAGTTTTCGTCAATTGAACTGTCGGTGTGCAATGTCAATGAAGTTTCCAAGACGCTTATGGCATCTTCCGGCCTTTCTCCCTCCCGATATAGCACCTAATAACCCTTGTTTAGATCAGTCCCATCCTCCTCTGTTGATATTCTTGTTTCCAAAGCTTTTCATGTACCTCTCACGACTGCTGCTACAGTTGCTGCTAGCTTAAGCCAAGGAGTGCCGTGCCTTGTCTTTCTGCGATTTGTTTCAATTCGTTTTCGATTGATTGATTCAGTTGATGTTTGTTATGTGTTGTGAGGGGCTGATAAAAATGCATTCGATTGCGAGGTTAGGCCGGAACTAGTCAAAATTTCACTAATCATTTTGTTTTGTTTTCGGTTGAATTCTGGAGAATCAGTTTACAAATGGGTTGGTACTAATTCATTCATAAAAAAAAAGGGCAGTTTATTATATGCTAGATGCCACAAATGATTAGAAGTGAATGGTTGATTAATAGAGGTTTTCTAAGATTCGTCACTAGTGTGATTGGCATAGACATATAGACAAGAAAGTGACACCCAACAACCCTAACAAGTTGTAGTCTTTCATGTAAACCATTTATCAACGTCAGATTCACATCAATCAACGGTTATCGGTTCCCTAATCGTGCACAAGTAACACAAAACACGACGTTTTTACTCGTGTTTTATGTGCCGATATTAGGGTTTAGGGTTCTAAACCCCGCCGTTTTACGACATACACCTAGTCTCTAGGGCTAGAAATGTGACCATGGAGTTTCTTAGGGGCTAGAAACTGTGACCATGGGTTAGGCCGCAAAGACTGTTGGTGCAAAAGCATAAAATGTTTGATGTCACGGACTTTGGAGTGTGGGAGAGGACAGGCACACTTCCACTACCACCGGTCTTTGATTCCATGTGACGCCAGCCGAGCAATACCCAGCTGTGACCTAATGCTATATGACCCACCACACCACATCCTGTCCCTTAATTAATTCCCATTTGCTTCTGCTAATTGGGAAGTCAGCTGGCATGTCATTTATTTTCCCTTTTTTTATTTAATTTTTATTTAATTTTATATATTTGCATGTGATATTACAGATTTATTCAGTTGACTTATTATTTTTTCCTTTTTCCACTTATATTTTCAGGGAAATTGATGGAAGTAGCTTGTAGAATGCTTGGAGCTCACTTCTCTACTTGTCAATGAAGATACTGGTCTCTCTCTCACTCTCTCCCTCTCTCAAAATTAAATTTCTCCCCCGACGAAAGAAAAAAAAGATGAATGTCTTCACTGTAAACAGTAATCGATAATGGTAAATACAGTTCTTTCTTCTGCGTCGTTGTAATTTGTTTTTCGAAACACGTTTGGTTTTTTGGGGGTAAAACAGAGTTTTGGTAAGCATGTCAGTGTAGGATGATCGATCATGAGTCTGCATATTATATAAAGATGAACTGAATGAATGTATAAACAGAGGGAGCGTTTGGGTTGCGGGATTTCTTTGGATATCCATATCCACCCAAACAAAAGAATCTCCACCCCCTCTTGATTTCTCTCCCTTGATTTGTTATCAAAACTGTAATTACATACTCAATTTTTTAATTATTATTCTTATTTTGTTTGGGTTACTATGTTTGCACTTTGCACCAACTTCCCTTTTGCTCCATTGGCTTTGCTTGTGAATCAAAACTTCATCCTGATTGCTTGCGGTTCAAACAAGCAAAGTTCTTGTGTCCTTTTGGAATTCGATCCTCTCCGGATCTCCTCACTGGGGATCCCGGGAATCAGCTAATACCAACCGTTCATAAAAAATTGTGTGGCCACAGTTTTTTATTTTATTTTTTTACATTTTCAACAGTAAGACAGTCTCGTTTTGCGTAAAAAATATAAAAAAAAAAAAATTGTGGTCATACGTTTTTTATGAACAGTTGGTAGTAATTGATCTCTGGGATCCCTAGTGAGGAGATTTGGGGAGGATCCAAGTCCTGTCCTTTTAGCGTTTTCCGCTGACGTGTCACCACGCGACCTAACTTAGCTGAGGTGTCACCACGACACAACCTAATTTAGACGACGTGTATGCCAAGCAAAAAAAAATGTGACTTGTAATCTAAACTTGTGTTGCAAGCAAAACAACAGCCTACCTGTTTTAAGTGTATGTTTGCTATGTGTTTTTATAATACAAATGATATTCCTACTCTAAATTAAACTACAGTAAGGGTTTAGGACCAATTCACAGTGGATTGAAGAGAAAAACCCTAACCACCGAACCGATTTACACTTGGAAATCAATAAATGAAGATCTATATCATCATTGAGGCATTGACCAAAGAAGAGATAATAGAGTTGATAAAATGTATTAATCAATGAGATATGATTATGACATAGGAAAAGTGTGAACACTAAAAACTTAAAAGTAAACACTCTTTAAGCAACTGATCAGCATTAGTCGTCCCTTTGGATTGCTAATTTGGTGTTCTTTCAAAATCATGTCATGTTGTTCTCCAATCTAACCTTGAGATTGGACTTTAGACACAAGTTGTATCGCAGTTTGAATGGAAAATGATTACGTGTAACTGATACATTACGTGACATGTTGGCATGACGTTTTTTATTTTATTTACAAGATATATTCTTATTTTAAACTACACTAAGAAGAGGTGAGAGAGTTTAAACTTGAGACGTAGTGTGTTGAAGAGAAATAGTTGGGAATGAATTTCAGACCGGTATTTCACACGGCACATTGTGTGTGTCGATTCCTAGTATTGGTGAATCGCACGATGGTGGCCAGGAGGAGGCTGAAATGCCTCTGTGAGTCTTCCCGGCCACCGAAAGGAGAATTGCCGTGGGGAAAGCCATTAGCTGGTTCCCTTTTCTAAAAAAAAAAAAGGCAATCTACTGTATGTGTGTGCTATAAAGAATCAAACAAGAACCAAAATCCATTATAAATCATGATTCTCCTATGGTGTGGTGTTGTTTATAAACAAGAATCAAACCCACACGAAACATAAAACTTACAATGTGACTTTAGTTGATAACTATTTCGTTTTTAGTTTTTTCATTTTTTTTAATTGAATATTGACATCTTGTTTGGGTTAACTTTCAGTTTTTAGAAAAATGAAAAATGAAAACCAAAAAATGAAAACTCAAGGCTAAATTTAAAAAGCTCAAGAAAGTAATTTTCAGTTTTCAATTATTTTAACTGAAAACTGAAAGTAGATACAACAAAATTACAGTTTAAAAAAAATGAAAACAAAAACTGCAAACGAAATAATTATCAAACGGTCCATTAATAATTTTTTTTGCTATATGAATGTAGACCTCAAATTTGGTTTTGCATTAATTTAGAATATAAAAAATATGTTGATATTGAGGCTGTGGTTGGGTACAGGAATTAATAAGGGAATCACAAGTTGGTGGTCTTTCATGGTATGATCAGTTGGTATTATTTGTCACTGTGTGATCAAATGGGAAGAAAAAAGAAAGAAAGAAGAGATTTTGGTCAATTAGTGGTACTTGTTTAATTAAGGAAAACCCCTTCTTTGCATGCTCATTTTATATCATAAGATTTCTTTTTGTTCTTTCTAATCATACTTAGCATATAATTTTTTTTTAAAAGGAATATATCACCAATCTGAGTATCATTAGTAGCAAGATCCTTTAGAGGTGGAATCATCACTGACTAGTCCCCACGTGGAACATGTAATTTTGCATTTTATTGTCAACAAATGTAAAGTGACCGTAATGTAATATCATCATTTTCGTGGTTCTAATATTACCAAGTAATTCATATTGTAATACGTGTTTAAACACAAATTTGACTTCTACTATGTTGCAACACGTAAGTTAAATAGCACCACCTGACACGCATGGGGATTCACATAGGAACCTTAGTGGTTTCAAGACCCTCCGAAAGCCGGAGATAAATAATGATAAATGAAAACTAATGAAAAGGGCTTGAAAACTTTGAGTTTTAATGATAAGGACAAAATAAAGGGTAAAGTGAATAGTACCAGGATTGATTTTTTAGTGTTAAAATGTGGTTTTTCGTTAAAGTGAACAGTACCGGGTGATTTTCGTTAAAGTTCCCTAATGATAAAGGTCTTTCAGGGATCACTCGAATGCTCGGTGCAAACTCGTTTGTGCCCACCTAGTGTTCGAGGGAATGCAAGTTCAACATATCTCGATAGCACGAGGAAGGAGGCGTTGACATCCCTCGACAAGATGCGTCGGCATCACTCGGCAATGAGTCTCGACAAAACTCAACATGGCCTTTAAGTAGAATTCATCATATGTCAACATCTATCAGCATGCACACATCATGGTTCGACAAAAGATGACAGACATACCAAATGCTCGACGAAATGGCCAACTGAAAAAATTGATTTGTTTTTTAATTTGTGAATGACTCAATATTAACAAAAAAAAAAAACACAAATCTATCGTTCAAACTGTTGCAACAAGTTAATAACACAACCTGACACGTCTAAAGTGGTTTAGTCTCAACTCGTGCCTATGAAGAAAGAAGAAAGAAGAAGGTTAAAAGCCAAAGTCTACGTAAATATAAGAAACCCAAATCAGATGTGGAACAAAATGGGGTTTTGCACCAATAAATTCAACCTTCTTAGCATCATTGATTGATCAGTAATCAGTGTCAGTGTCAGCTGCTGCCAACTCATCACCCTTCTAAATTATGTAGTAGGACCTTAACCTTTAGCATCAGCCAAAGCTAGGATCAATTTTTTGCTTTATTTTCTTCGGGGAATTAATATAGCTTCGTGCTTTCCACAAACTCATTTTTATTTTTTATATATTTTTTTTATTTTTAATTGTCAGATCGAATGAATTGAAGAAGATCAATGATAAAAAATTAACAAAGATGTGTGGAAAGTAAAAATATGTGAATGAATAGTGTTATCCTTAATTTAGAGACTACTATTAAATAAAAAGTAAGACCATATTTTTCATTGGAATTTAATTTATTATATCTATTTCTATAAAGACAAAAAGAAAAAAAAAAGTGAGTCATTCATAATTTAAAAAAAAATAAACCGAATTGACAAAATAAAATTAACCATGCCGTGGACAGTTTTTTTTCTTTAACTATTTAAAATAAAAATATAAAAAAATATTTAAAACAAAAATAAAAGAAATAAATTACAAGTAAAAATATAATATGGAAAAGAGCAAATTGCCAAGAAACTAGTTAGTGTGTGTGTGTAATTTAGAGACTACTATTAAATAAAAAGAAAGACCATATTTTTCATTGGAATTTAATTTATTATATCTATTTCTATAAAGACAAAAAGAAAAAAAAAAGTGAATCATTCATAATTTAAAAAAAATAAACCGAGTTGACAAAATAAAATTAACCATGCCGTGGACAGTTTTTTCCTTTAACAATTTAAAATAAAAATATAAAAAAAATATTTAAAACAAAAATAAAATAAATAAATTACAAGTAAAAATATAATATGGAAAAGAGCAAATTGCCAAGAAACTAGTGTGTGTGTGTGTGTGTGTATTTGATTACCAAAAAAAAGAAGTCAAAGCTAGAGAAGGACTTGGTTAATATTATGCTTAGTCGGACCATTTGGCTGACTAGATAATATTATGCTTAGTCGGACCATTTGGCTGACTAGATAATTTGACATTTGGCATTTCTTATGACATCACTTAGCTAGTTGTTAAGGGGTTGATGTTACACACATTTGGACATAATCAAAGCTTAAAACTTTATTAAACATGTGGCCAAAATTTGATAAAACAAATTAAAAAACTAAATCAAAAATAGAAAAACAAAAGAGTAACTCCAAAGCCAATGCTATTATATATATATATATATATTTTTTTTTTCTTTATCTTAAACATTAAGGTATGTTAAACGATTTTTTATACATAAATGGTAGGCTCTTACAAATTTTTAAGTAAAATTGGTGAGCCCACCTACCCTTTGGTTTTGTGGTGATATTAACATAAGCAGTTGTTGTTGGTACTAAAAGTTACTAAGAACTTCTCCTTTGTAAAAATATAAAGAATAGATTGTAATTTGATATGACAAACATTTTTTTTGCGTTCCAATAAGGACTTCCTTTGATCATAAGAAAACACTTTGGTTCTATAGGTAGTCATTCTTACTTGCTAATTACAATTTAACATATGCACACACATTTTTGTTTGTTTTCATGTTTTTTGATGAAACATATATGTCAGAAATGTAATTTTAACATGAACATATTAGTTTTTTCATGGTCAAAGAAGCATAAAACATGTGCAATATCTGGAACTGAGATCCCTTTCGAATTTCTATGTTCAGCTCCGACGGATCTGAAAATCTGAACCACTCAATTAAAATAATGTGGTGCCTACTAGCCAATCTCACCAGCCTACTTCACACAAAACCAAGCCCTTGAATAACTTGAATTTCCCTTTCTTTTTAACAGTCTAGATTTTTAAGTCCGTTCACTCCGAACATACAGATCCGTGGAGTATCTCAACTTCAATATATGCGGTAAGTTTCAATCAATATCCTCTTTGTCATGGGGCATGTTTTTACTTTCTATGACAAACTTGAAAATTATCTTAAATATCTTCTTCTATTTGTCACAAAAAAAATTCAAAGATCTTAATTTCTCAAAATTCGACAAGCTTTGCCCAGCAAGTGAGTGGAAGTGGAATCAAGAATCTTGTTTGATTAGGGTCAAAGCAAAGCCTTATTCCTGAACCACTCGATTTAATATTTCAACACCAAATATTGTAAAGCGAATATTAAGATCCCAATAGGCAACTGCATGGAACGTCTCATTTATTAAAATAACAAAATGCATGGAACATGTGGTTGGGAAAACCGTTCAAACATGTGTTGATTTGAAGACAAATTCATGAGATGTAAACTTAATGTGTTTGAAACTCTTTTTAGGGACTTGGCTTGGATTTTTAGGCCCAGTTTGGGATTGCTGTGTTTTTTTAATAAATGGTTATTGCTATGTTTTAAGAATAACCAGCTGCAAAATAAAGCAGTTGAGCGTTTGATAAACTGTATTTTCTAAAAGCTCAACTCCACTTTTTATTAAACCAGCTTTTAAGAGCAACCTACAGGCTGCTTTTAAAAACCGTTGTCGAGAGGCCATTGTTTTTAAAATAAGCGGTATATTTTATATTTACCAAACATTTTTTTTAATACATCGATATCTTTACACCAAGGGAATGGGGAGTTCGGCTAAACCACACAATGGGCAACCTAATTTCATATCGAATTCGCCATCCACGAGATTCGAATCTAAGACCTCTCACTTCCAAGTGAAGAGGAATGTCACCAGACCGTAGTAATGAGTAGCTTACCAAACACTTTTTTACCGCTTAACTTTAAAGCGAAACAATTTTTGATGAAAAAAAAACAATACCAAACTGGGTACAATCACTCAGTAGTGTTGTAAAGACATTCAACAGCCATATCTAATTGTCAATGAGTGATTATACTAAGTACTTCAATGTACCATAACCATTCCTCTTCTCTTAGAAAAGATTTGATGGTAAACTCTACTTCGGTTATATGTGAGTTTCCATAATCTCTTGTTACGTTGTTAATTTCTTGAAAGTAAGTTCGTTCCTGAGATCTTAGAGGGTCAAGACGAACGTCTAAAGTAATAACGCCATCATATTTATAAGAACTCATTTAGAATTTTTGAACACAAAAATAATGACTTAAGATCCCTTGATAACAATTAACTATGGCTATGGTACATTGGGCTATAACCAAAATGGAGCAAGGCCGAGGAGTCCTCGCAACCCAGTACATCATAAAAAAACAATGGTGGGAATCTCAATTCCGAATAATTTATCCCTTGATAACAATTAACTATGGCTAAGAGTATGGATGGGCTTGGTCACCTCTCGGACTTTTTATTTTTTTATTTTTATTTTATTTTTAACAAACAATATAATTTACATTAAGGAAGAGTGTGTGAACTTAGATTCACAATAAGCAGCAATAATGTGGTTCAAATTCGATTTTGACGAGAATCGAACCTAAGACCTCTCACTTACAAGTGAAGATGAATACCATTAGACTGTAGTACTAAGCGAAGATGAATACCATTAGACTGCAGTACTAAGTGAAAAGGAATACCATTAGACTGTAGTACTAAGTGGCGTGTCACCTCTCGGACTTGTATGGCATGTGTTCACCGTTAGATGACGTTATCTGTTTTTATTAGCACGGCACATCACCGTGGCAACGCACCTATGCCATAAGTTGTTCTCCACCACCACACTCCCTGTTGCAAACAAAGTAAATAAAAGCTTTGTCATTCCAACAAATCAAATTGAGGCAGAAGATGAAGAAGAGGGTTGTTGTGGAATCCCTGGTATAGCTAATCAAGTCTTCGTTTTTGCCATTGCCGTCATCAGGTTGTGAACGATGCGTAGAAAGTAGAAACAAAGAGCGTGTCTTTGTTTAGCTTGAACCCGACTAAATTATACAAAGGTTTTTGGGTGTATAAGTTAGCGGGTATGAGGTGTATAAATAAGTGGGATCGAATTAATTTAACTGACGCTTATTTAATACATAAGAGTGTCAACACCAGATTCGTATTGAATAGTTCTATCCGGTGTTGAATACGAAGTGCGAAATGTAGCTTACGTGTTATAAACTTATAATATGAGTGGACGCTTGTGTATTGCCTTGAGGCTTGTATTCTGGTACACCGAAAAGTCTCGCTTGTGTAAATTTGTTTTTGGAAATTAACTAAAAAGAAGTGAAATATATACAATAGCGAAGGGTAAAATGGTAACCCCAACACTTAAACCCTAGTGCATTATACACTTGTACCCTGCGCCGTTTTATTGTCTTCTCCAAGCTCTCTCACCCTCGTCTGAAACTCCAGCCTCCAGGTCAGTGTCATGGAATCTGCTACTTACTATGAACTTCTTAATTTTTATTACTATTAATGCTTCGTTATGTTACTGTTTTATTGAGAA
Source organism: Malus fusca (assembly GCA_035220775.1). Classification (NCBI taxonomy): domain Eukaryota; kingdom Viridiplantae; phylum Streptophyta; class Magnoliopsida; order Rosales; family Rosaceae; genus Malus; species Malus fusca. The sequence goes on along the minus strand of CM069072.1, from coordinate 3,936,695 downwards.
TTAAAACCCGTAATTAATTAATTTGTTCAAAATTTGGAAGATTTGAGGCAGGCATTGTCAAATAGTGATCAGATTTCTGTAATCTCATCTGCTGGATGAAGGTGTTTTAATCAACTAGGGTTTGGAGCATTGAGATTTTCTAACTTTTGTAGCTTGAATTGCGGTTGTACAGAAACCATGGCCGCTGCGGATGTTGCTGCTCCTGTATTGGAACCAACGCTGGCGCACTATGACGTGAAGCTCTTCAACCGCTGGAGCTTCGATGATGTCCAGGTTTCTGGATTTTTTGCTTAAATCTCGTACCTTTGTTTTCCATGATCTGTGATGAATTTGATGAATATGGTTGAGTTTCGTAACAATAAGTTTAGCTGGACTGTTATTATTGATCGCGTATATTTAGACATACATTAGGTTTGTTGTCGATATACTCTGTGATATTAGATAATTCTTCAGAGTGAACCGATGGTTGGTTAACCATGGAGGATCTGTGTTTGTTGTGCATTTCCTTGTTGGTTGTTCTCTTGCTTTTTAGAAATTTTAGACATCTGTGTGGCCTCCTTGCTATCGATTAATTTGTAATTATGCGTCAAATTGTTTTTGTTTAAATGTTGACTAGGTCTTTTGTTATGTATATGATGAATTTCATTTTTTTTCGAACATATTGATTAATTTGTTATACTCACGTCTGCTAATTATAATGTGAACTGCGACTTGTAGGTCAGTGACATTTCACTGGCGGATTACGTTGGAGTTGCACCTTCCAAGCATGCAACTTATGTACCTCACACTGCTGGGAGATACTCGGTCAAGCGATTCAGGAAAGCTCAGTGCCCTATTGTGGAGAGGCTTACAAACTCACTCATGATGCACGGCAGAAACAATGGAAAGAAACTCATGGCTGTCAGGATTGTTAGGCACGCGATGGAAATTATTCATTTGCTAACTGATCTGAACCCAATCCAAGTTATTGTTGATGCTGTTGTTAACAGGTACATACACAATCTTCCTCATAGCAATAATTGACCTCTTCTTCGTCCCTTGTTTGATGCTTAAGGAGAAGCTCATGTGCCCTTTACTATAGTTTTCCTGATTACATGTTGATTTTTATTTGTTGGGATTACGATGGATCTGACATTTCTTCTTCTTTTCAATTCTGTATATTTGTTTTTGTTTTCTCTCATGTTGTATGTCTTCTTCGTGCCAATCAGTGGTCCACGTGAAGATGCAACTCGTATTGGATCTGCTGGAGTTGTTAGGCGTCAGGCTGTGGATATCTCGCCTTTGAGGCGTGTGAATCAGGCTATCTATCTCCTCACAACCGGTGCTCGTGAGTCTGCTTTCAGGAACGTCAAAACTATTGCCGAGTGTTTGGCTGATGAGCTTATTAATGCTGCCAAAGGTTCCTCTAACAGGTACTGCGCTTGTTTGCCTATTACGTTATTTTCTCCTAAGTTTTTTTTATTGTCTCTTTATTTTCCATTTAAGTTATGCAGTCTGATTTCATTCCTTTCCCTTGATTCTTTGTTTCTTCGCTGACGATTGGTGGTGTTTTATGTGCAGTTATGCAATCAAGAAGAAGGATGAGATTGAAAGAGTTGCCAAGGCCAACCGTTAAGAGGCTGCAAGAAAAATTTATGCAGGGAGGAAAATTTTGTATGCGTTTTTGTTATTTACGCATTATTTAGAATTTGTCGGGTATACCCTTGAATGCGAGACATGTCTGTCCTTTTATGTTGCGAAAACCAGGTATTATAAAAGAGGAGCACTTCAAATGTTAATGAAGATAGGCATTGAGGATATGTTTACTTATGGTTGGAGGTTGATAAAAATGATTCAACACTTTATATTTCAGCTTGGATTTGGATGTTTCACAGAACATTTGCTTATTATCAACATATATTTGCATCATCTCTAACTAGCCTCTCCATACGCACGCGTGCTAATGTGACTGGATAGGCTTTTTATGTTGTGCGTATTTTGATTCCGGTGAATGTTTCTTATCCAACTGCACCATCTCTGACTAGTACTACAGAGTAGTAATATTTGTCAGTGAGAAGTTTGAGGTTCGAGTAACATGGATGACGAGAATGTATAATATTTTTTGTTGAGTTTGATACCTAGTGTTGGCCCATTGTGTGACTTGGCACAATATGGTGGGAACTCAAATCCCCCACCAACTTTGTCGTGTTTCATAGAGGATTTTGAGTTTGTTCATTTCTCGATGAGCTTTTATCACTGGTTCAAGAAACTTGCAGTGTCTTAAGAACGGCTTCCAAGGTCAAAGGCCTATATGTAATCCTAGTTCCATTTTTTTGGTTCTTTCAACAAACGATAATCTACATTAGAGAGAGTGGGGCGCCGGGGGGGGGGGGGGGGGGGGTGTGAGCTTAGCCTTACAGTGGACTAGCAATAATGTGGTCCAAATTTGTCTTTGGCAGGAATCGAAACAATAATTTGAAAAAGTAAAGAAGAATACTTCTAGACCGTGGAGTGGCTGTAATCCTAATTCTTAGACATGGTGTTTAATGCAAATTGGAAAAACGGGGAGAAACAATAACCTGAAAAATGGTTTCAGGTTATTTTTCTTGAGTGCTTAGAACTTGCAAGCGCTAAGCGTCGACACATATTTGACCATTTTTGGATTTGATCCAATAGTCATTGATCACGATTTGATCCAATAGTCATTGATCACTAATTTAAACCATTTGATCTAATTGTCAAACACGTATTGTCATTGAGTGTGTGCAGGTACTCAAGAAAAATCGCTCCAAGTTCCTAGCTTTTTGATATGTAGGGAGAAAAAGAAATCATCAATTACACATGAAAGACTCATAATCCATAGATCACTGAAGACAACACTATTGTCTTCAAACTTCCACAGTAATTTGATGACTGAAAGAACAAACAAATTACATTTGACCTTTTAAGGATATCAATACACGACTTTCATGAGTATTCCCACGATGGTTCCATATTCACAGTAATATGCAACTTAAACCTTTGAAGACTATATGAACACAATCCATCGGCATCACAAGTACGTCGTTAAACTCCAACTGAAACTTCATGGGGCATGATCTCGGGGATAGGTGCACCGAGGACTGGTTCTTCGATCTGGCCAACACTCGCTGCAGGCTCTATCTCATCTTTGAATTCGGAAAGATGCCCTGATTGGTCCTGAGCTTCTGCAGTTTTTCCAGTGCGCGGTTTCTGGTCGTGTGTTTCTTCTTCGGTACCCTTTGCTTTTGTTTTGGTAGCAGCAGTTTCCTGAGAATGAAGCCTAGTTTGAGACTTTTTAATAGGCTTCTTTGGATCTATGACGTCCTTTTCGCTTTTAGTCTTTAATCCTTTCTTTGAATTATTCAGTTCTCGATTCAGACGTGGGCTAAGAGACACCCCAGCAACTTCTGAAGAATTGTTTAGTGAAGAAATGGAGCTCTTGTTCCTTCCAAGCTTCGGAGATTTTGGCCGTGTGGTTGGAATCTGAATTGATTGGTAGAGACGAGTCACGTACAATGTTGCTATACAAAAGCAAACGACATGAAGCAGAGATGGGAGAAGAGTAACAGTTACCTTCTTGAGTTCAACTTTCGGAGGAGGCTCTTTATAGAAACCTGGCATGGGCGCCGCCTTAAACGTCAGGCTCTTCCTTAGTCGCTTGATCTCTGCTTCCTGACTCTCCTGCAAAATAAATATATGGAAAATATAACGAATTTGAAACACAAATTAGAAATAAACAAGTCAATACATCAAGAACAACAAGAGTATAATTGTCGGAGTGCTGTAAACTAGTCTCCACACCTTTGATTTTGCTTGCGAGTTAGTTTTTTCTTCTTCCTTAGCCTGTATCTTCTCTTCTAGCTTTGTAAAAAACTGATGAACGATGAATAAGGTTCGTTAGTGATACGAACTGAAAACTTTATCACGGTAATTGTTATCCCACATCCTAAAGGTTAAGCTTCTGAGAATGGAACCAGAAAACTTTATCACGGTAGTTGAGCAGGAGATCCTGCATCCAAAATGCCTGCAATTGGATCCTCCCAATAAGTTGAATTCCATATATTGGGAGGATGCAATTGCAGCACTCTAATGGTGGATCGAGACCCACATGAGAGGGAGTGTTTTCGAACAATTTCTGGCTCGCATCCTGATTTTCAAGCTTTTGAAAATAGTGGTAACTTGATCAGAAACTAGAGGTATGTTTTACCAACCTCCTTCCGTTTTTCAGCACGTTCTTCCAACCTGAAGGAAAATCCAGAAGCGCTGATCCTCCGCCCACTAGGTGTAGTACTTTTGATATAATACAGAATTCATATAAGTATCAGTACAACAGAATAAATAATTCAGATACTGGCAGTGAAGACTAAGAGATGAGAAACAATTAATGCTCTAGGATATGAGGCATACGAAGCAACGGAGTGAGCATCATCGTCCTCTTTGATTGGCAGAGTTGTTTTTACAGCATTTAAACTTTGATCAACTGATCTGTTAGCACACCAAACATCATAAAATGAACTTTCAGTGGAGTAATTTTTTCCTATGCGCAGATTACGCATAAGTAAATAGTACAACGATCTATAATGTTTGAACCAAAAATATAAAGGTTAAGTAAACTCGTGTACTGAATCGAGGTTGTAACCTACTGGATCACATTAGATGGGCTATTGGCGGATGTATCCACAGAACCAGACTTGCCAGACTGATGCAATTAAGAGCGGGCATTAGCTACATTTAAGAAAGATATAAGAGTAAAATACGGAAGCAAAAACTTGAAAATGTCTTACTGGAGAGGATCTAATGCTGGGTATTGATGCTAAAGAAGTCCTCTTAATGGCAGCTCCACCAGTTGTGTTCCCATCCTTTGAATGAACTCCTGTGGAGGCACGCCTAGTTGGATTATTCAGACGAGAAACTGAAATGGGAGCCTCAGCTTTGGTTGCATTTCCTCGAGCGTGTTTAACTTCTGTTTTCACTGGGTACACATCAATGCTCTTTTTCATAGGATCTGTACGAGATCCTTTTGCTGGGAAAGACTGACTCTGAGAAAGTGTTGCCCTCTCCTTACGAGGGAATGGAGTTGCGCCCTTCACAATAGGTTTATCCGTGGCCAGTTTGCTCTTTGAAAAACCATTGTTCGGAGCATGAGGATTCTGAATAGAAAACACAAGTAGATAAGAGCATTGGTACATGTCTGTCATGAAAATTGAAAAGAGAACTAGCTCAAACAAGAAGGAATGCTGGCATGCAGTACCTTTCTAGTTTTTGAATTTTTACCAGGCTGAACAGTCGCAGTGGCTGTGACTGCAACTTCAGAAGAGTTAATGCCTTCATCTTTTGTCACAGGTTCAGATATTCCGTTCACGGCAGGAACTTCTATATTACCATCTGCATTCTTGCCCTGTTTGCTCAAATCCGGTACTGATACATCTACATGTTTTTCCTCAATAACACAACTCTCATCCTCGAATGTAAGCCCATTTTCAGACTCCATTTGTGAAATACTTCATGAAATGAAGTGCAAAGTAAGCAAAGTCAAACAATAGTTCTGCTATTCTGACAAAAAAAATACAATAGTTCTACTATGCAAGAGATTAACATTTGGATTAGTCCAATAAATTACACAACTAACTATAATATTGAACAATGACACAGAAAAATTGTGGAAACAAAAACACCAAGAAATTTTATCTTTAATACCATTTTGATTAACATGAATGATACAACTTCAGTATATACCAGTAAGACATAACAGCGTAGGAAATATCAATACTAAGACATCCAGAATTCTATATTGTCAGGCAGGCAATGGTCATGAATGGTTGAGTATCCTATCCTCCCCAGAAGAACTCAAATGTCATAACAATTCCTATCATTTTCAGGAGTGCCAAAATCACTTTTAGAGTGTTTGGCAAAAGGTTAAAAGTGCTTTCAATGAAAGTAAAAGCACTCCCAAGTGAGAGTCACTCAGAGCTCTTGATGAAACTTCTAAAATACCAAAATATTCTAAAAGAACACTCCCAAATGAACACTTTTCTTTTCAGGTTCTCGAAAGGTAAGAGTTTATTCTGCTATTGCCCAATGTGCCAAAGAACAAGATAAGGAGATACCCTCAAGACGTTCATTTTTCTATTTGGCTGGTTTTATCCCTCCATCCAAAAGAGAAGTATAAGGCACAATGTGTAGCATGACAAATTGCAAACCATAAACACCATGAAATTTTTATGATGAAATGATCCTAACATAGACAACTGGGAAAGAATTCCCATCATTTCAGTCATGAAACGCTTGATAATTCTGAGACAACAATGTATATCATTCTAATCCACAACACATAATCCTCAACATTCCAACAGTTCTGCGAAATTTGTTTAAAAACCATACATGTGCACAGCAATAGAAGCTAACCCTTTTACACTCAACACTCCATCACGTTTGCAAAATCCCAATTCCCACCAAGCCTTTCATAGCAAATACGCGGCTCGGAATTGCTTCAAAAGAAAAAGAAAACCAATCTAACCAAATAAACAAATTGTATAATTAGTCAACTAAGATTGTCACTAGAGTTTTTTCGGAAATTAAGTATAAAAAACAACACTCTGAGGCGCATGGATTTAGTTCTTGTGCACTAACATTTTTAGCAAATCATCAATATATGCAAAGTTATCAAAACAAACCAAGAAAAGGGTAAGCAACAGAAACAAAGAAAACGCAGAAATCCAACAAAATAAGCAATTCAAAGGTTAAGAATTTAAAGTCATCAAAGATCATAGAAAATAAGAACTTACAGAGATTATCAGGCAGTTTCCGAGCTTGGGTTTTTGAATTTGGGATTAAACGACTTAAATAAGCACTTGAAAGAGTGATTGATAGCGAGACCAAAGAGCAATGGAAGCAAAATTCTACGACTGAATTATGATACAGGAAGATAGGAACAAAGTAGAGAGTATAGGAATATATTGATTGTGCTTTTGGATTAGAAGCACTTTGTGATGGTTAAGTGCTTCTGATGGTTGGAACTTGAAAGCTATGGAGGGAGTTGGTGACGCACGCTCTGGTTTGGTTCGAGTAATCCGAGAGAGAGAGAGAGAGAGAGAGACGGCTGTGTCAATGAAGTGGATAGAGATAGGAAATAGTAGCAAAATGACTAAACTGCCACCATGGAAGTTACTAGCAAGTTTTTGAATTCTGAATGGTGACAGAGGGAAAGGGGACTTTCAGTATGTGAAGAAGTTGGAAGGTATCAAGAGATATTCTTGCTAAGATAAGAAAATCCACATTAGGATGTTTCTCTCCTATTTAATGAGAGATTTTTAGTATGCTAGGAATATGTTCCGGTTGTTCAAATGTCTAACTAATTATCTTATGACACTTGGTGTACCAGGCCGTTTTCTCAGTACCCTGAAAAATTGTGGATTTATCCTCTCTAATGAGGTTATGGCAAATAAATTGTGGATTTTTTTTGCAAAATTTTAAGGATTTTTGTTTACCATTTATGGAAAAGTAGTTTTGAGTTTTGGAGGGAAAATTTGATTTCTGAAAAAGTTTCTGACCATTGAATCGGTTATAAACAACGAGAATTTAGGTATATGCAAGCGAGATGCTATTCATGACACTTGGCTAGACGAAAATTATTTTTGAGATGACAAAACGTCGGTTTGACTTATGAGTATAAGTGACCTTATTCATCCTCAGTTACTGAAATTTTCATTTTTTTTTTAATAAACAATATTTTCTATACTATGAGGATAGGGGAGTAAACTAAACCTCATAATGAGCTAGCAATAATGTGGTTCAAATTCGCATTTGGTGCGAATTGAACCTAACCTATCACTTACAAGTGAAGAGATATCACCACACTGTAGTACTAAGCGACCTGAAATTTTCATTTTTAATAAAAAGAAATGCATACGACTAAACAAGATATGTTCCAATTGAATAAGGGACCCACCATTAAACTAATAAAAAATAAATTTGACTCATAATCATAAAGGTTTCAAATCTAGTTAGCACATAACATTTTTGTTGGAAAGATTTTTTATGTCAAATATGCACAATGACATCTCCATTGAAAATTTGATATCTCTTTTGGAAGGATATTGTCAATTTTGATTAGGGTAGTACTATTGCCTACACCACCCAATATTGTAAAATTTCCCAATCTTGTGATTTCCTCACCATGAAAAACGATGAACTATTATGATGATGTTGTTAGCTACTAAACTATATTCGGTAGATAAGAGTCGAATATTTTGAGGATTTCTGGTTGCTGTTATTGAATACTTGGAAACATGATAGACTTCTAATATTCAACTAGGTTGGTAGTTACCAAACTAGATATTCTTGGTGGACGACTAGTATTCTTCAAAAACCAACCGACTTTTGTAAGAATTTTGGTTTGTTAACTATTTAATCGTTAGTTTCTGGTTATTTCGATTTAGTTACGTACCAAACAAGCTGGGTGCGCAGTCGTTGAACATATTTCCAAAATCTTGAGTGGTCGATTAAGTTAAACTGACATAAATTATGGGAAATGTGTCAAAACTTAAAAGTACGAGTCTTGAGAATTCAAACCCTAATGAAGGAGGCAGATTCTCTGCCCTCGCACTTCCCATGCCCTCTTGTTTGTGTGGTCACGGTTAAGTCACGTCAACATTTTATATTACTATTCATTTTTGTCTTATTATCTATAAAAAAAATTAATATAAAATGTTGATGTGGCTTAACCGTGACCACACAAAATAGGAGGGCACGAGAAGTGGGAGGGCATGAGGGCACGAGAAGTGGGAGGGCATGAGAATCTGCCTCCAAACTTCCTACATTGAGTGTTTGGGCACCAAACCACTACAACACCAACATTGTTTTGTTATTAATTATTTTTCTGAGATTGGTTCCAATTTGGCCATTCTGATAGTCGCCAGTTCAGTTTTGGTTTGGACATATCAGTTCTGGAACTAGTACAGCGAAATTAAAGAATCAATAGTATAACCATTTGTCACTTTCAGGGTAGTAAAGTGTCAATTTCTAAAAATCATGAACCAAAGTACAAGGGCGCCTTTATGGTTTGTCCTAAACTACAAGGGTACAAAATATAATTTATCAATAATTAAAAGCCTAATTAAAATGGAAGAAGTGGATATCCTAATTCTCCACCTTACATGATTGTGTAGACTATCCTCACCATGACCCAAATCTTCCACACTTTACAAGGACGATCAAAAGCATTACTCAATTAATTCGACTAATTAATCAGGGAAATTTCTTATTTCATTGTCAATCTCCTTCAATTAGTGGGTGTGGTGGATAATCTAATGAATATCTATTAATATTAACAAAAAAAATTAATTAATTATTATCCACTAATTGGAGATTAATCAAACATAGCACAGGGTGACCTAGTAGTAGGAATATATTTCAGACCCGTATTTCACACGGCACTCCCTCGGTTCGATTTTTTATACTGGTGAATCTCACGATGGCCCTTAGAGGAAGGCTGAAATGCCTCTTTGAGTCTTACCGACCCTCTAAAAGGTAGACTGTCGTGGCGAAACCACTAACTGAATTTTTTTTTTTTAATAAAAAAAAATATAGCAACCAAAAACAAGCAAAAGGGTAAAATGGTCAGGCAGCATAATCGAATGGAATAAACTGTAAGGGGCAAAATGGTCAAACAACAAGTTAACCAATGATTGAAAGCAGCCGGAGGAGGTTACTGTTGGAGAACGTTGGGACTGTGTTTTTATTGGGTGTGGGGTTCACAGGCGGTGTTGCTGTCTTTCCCGCTGACGTGGCAAGACCGCGCAACATGATTGGTCTCACGTTAGGCCAACCTGGACACCCCACCACGTCCACCAACCGCGCGTGAGCTGTAACGACGTGCGTGAGAGATGGCCATCCTACGGTGGCTTTTAACCCACCAGACAATCGCAGCCGTCCATTTGGGATTTTGCGGGTGGTGCGTTGCATTCAACGGCTAGGCTGGATTCTCAAGTGTACTATTCATTTGTGATTTGGCACTTTGCCCTCTTTTGGCCCTCAATGCCATTCTTTCATGCAATTCCATTATTGACAATTTATTAGTTTTAATTTTTAATTAAAAGGGGAACTTATTTTATAATTCACTTGTAAATAAGATATTTTAGGTTCGATTATCATCAAAAACGAATTTAAACCACATTATTGCTAGCCTATTGTGAGAATTAGTTCACTCTTCATCCCCTTAATGTAGATAATATCATTTATTAAAAAAAAATTACTACTTCACCATAGCAAACTAAAGATAGCATCGCTTTAATCATTATTTGGTTTAGTGACATTTGTCTTAACTTAGCTGAAAGATAATACTATTACAATTGATAATGATCGAATACCACAAATGTTTAAATATCGATATAAGTGGACATAACAATACGCAAATTTATGAAAATATCGATGCATATATTTGATTGTCTTCGATGGAAATTTGCAATGAGGTGGGTATATCAATTGATTCAGATTTAGTCAAAATTAGAGAAAAAAATTTCTCAACAAAAATATCATCACAATATTCATTGATTTTCCTATATCTCGTCGACAGTGGGTGAAGTTTGCATTTCACCCCCATTTCCATATCGATCATTGATTTTTTGGATGTTACGACAGAAATATATCGACAATTTCGTAAATATTGTAAACACTGAGTAAGACTATCAAACACCCTTCCAACATTTGACATCTCTCAAATTTCCCCTAACAATAAAATCAGTTCCCTTTGATCGTGTTCATAATTTAATCAAATAAGCATCAATTTTTAGAAAGGAAAATATTTGACTTCTATCAAAGAATTTGTCATTCCACATTATAAATAGATCACACTTTGACACGCGATCATAATTGTTTATTTCTTATTTTTAATGAGTTATTTTCCATCTCTGTTTCATAATTCATAAGTTATAAGGAACCAACCATTGTTAAGTTTTACTAAAATGGTTTGATGAAAGTGCATCCAATTTTTTTTCGGTAACATAAAGTTTAGGGGGAGATCAGCCACGTTTACCACCCGCGCTAGGGCATACTCACAATCTCAAGTGCATCCAATTTAAAAACGCCAAGGATGGTAAGAAAAGAAAAGAAAAAGTGAAGGAACAAAAATACTCCCTCTAAACTTTTTTGGTGAGATAAAATCATGGTCACAAAAAATCTTTCAAAAATTCCAAAATAATTTTAAGCTTATAAAAGAAAAGGTATGCCAACATGGGTAATCTCAAGGAAAAACAAACAAGAAGAAGAAACCAAAACAAAACAAAACAAAAAAAAAAAGAGGACCAAAAAATTTCACAAGGATGGCCCCGGGGGCCAAAAATTGACTCATCATTGGCCTTTGCCTCATAATTTAAAGCTCATTATTTGTTTGTAGTCTAAACTGCAAGTTTTCTACGACTTTATGTATTGGCTCCCGGCCCCCGGGGCCACTACAACGTCGACATCCCCTTTGCATCCCAAAGCATCATTTTCTACTATACCCAAGCCATGTATTATGTGAGGCATTATCGTTCATATTTGTAAGGGTACTTACATTTTAAGCCCTCGATTATTTCTTCCTCATCTTCTTTTTTTCGGTCTTAAATTGAGAACACTTATCAACTAGATTTTGACCTACTGATATTTATCTTTCTAATGTTGAAAGAGGTTCCAAGTTGAAATTAATAAAAAAAATCTTAACAGTATTTCTATTATGTATATCGAACTTGTGACCTATCTTAAACCTAATCTCATCGTCACCACCCGGGTTAGATTCGTGGTTAGATTCAAAGAATTCATGTCGACTACTTTTCGGAAATGGAAGTGTACATTTATGGTGATCTATAAAAAGACTTTTAAGTGCAAAATTAATCAATAAGTTGAATGCCCCACTTGGGTATGTGTCTTATATCTTGAATGCCCCGCTTAAACAATCCCATAATTTCCGCAAACGCTGTATCATTTGCTCTAAAAATATTGAAATCAAGAGATGTGAAGCTCGAAGTTTGTGGCACCAACAAGACTTGCATGTCTACTTTTGAGCTGGTGATCGAGCTTTTATCATGTCACGTACATTAAAGTTGTGGTTGGAAATAGATCGCAGGTTCTCAGGTGGAGCGGAGACTGAACGTTGGTGGATCAAATAGCTTTTAATTTGTGTTTTCTTGATCATCTAAGAGCGGATATATCTGCACTGAAAATAGTAAGAGATCAGGAGTGTCGTCTAGGCAGACTGACGTTCGGCCTCCCGTTATCGGTGCAGACATCTGCCTACCTTGTACTAAAATACTTTTTGCCTGCACAGATTTAGAACACAGTTTAGATTGTTCACTATGTTACTCTTCGGATGAATGGTAGGTATATGCCATATTGCTATTAATTCTTCCTTTTATCTATGATTAGGGATGGCAACGGGGCGGGGTGGGGTCGGGGGTACCACCTCCATCCCCGCCTTTGTTTGTGACTTTTTTTTTCTCAATAACCGCATTTTTATAACCATTCTTTTTAAACAGGGATACCAACACCCCCGCCTCTGCAGGGGAAGGTATCTCTAAATCAGCATCCAACAACCCGCCTATCATGAAAAGTTGATCTTTAAATTTTGATTATGCAAAACATGTTAATCAATAATCAACTAGCGTAAGGTATGTAAACCTAAAAGCCAATAACAAAGTAAATAATTTTTTTTCAAAATCCACCCTTGTAATAGCAAGGAAATATGAGACATTACAAGGCCAATATAGATGACTCACAAACATAATTTATAAGAATTGTATTGATAAGGACAAAATAAAGGGTAAAGTAAATAGTACCAGGTTTGACTTTTTAGTGTAAAAATGTGGTTTTTCGTTAAAGTGAACAGTACCGCGGACTTTTCGTTAAAACTCCCTTTAATATATGCATATAATCGGGTTGGATTCTGGTCGGGGGATGGCAATACCATCATCGCTCCATATGCGACTGGTTTTAATCGTTTATTGTCCTCCATAACTGCCCTATATGGATCGGGTATCATTGGATACCCAAATTCTTGGGGCTTTTGCCATCCCTACCTCTGATCTAAATCGACAAAAATAAGTAGTCGATTGCCCTAGTAAATAAGGGTTTTCTAAAAAATTATTCAATAGCGTTTCACCCCAAACTCTTGATTGTTGTACAATGTAGACGAGTTTGGGGATGCCTAGGATGGGTCGGGCTTTCTGCACTAGCTCTGTGGCCACTTAAGAATCTCAACAAGTTTTCTGAATTCAATTTCCTGCAGACTGGTATAAGATCATTTCAAGTCTTTCAATTACGACAATTAGATGAAAGCTTGCATTTTCAACATATGACCAGCTTTTACCCCATTATTTGTTTTTTCTTTTCTGACACTGCTTTAACAAGACAACATTAAACGCGTCCAACACCTTATCAATGACCCATATAATGTTGCACTCTTTCTCCTTCACCTAGATTTTCTCACACTAGGCCAATGTGTAGTATCTTATTAATTAGTCAAGTTCCTTGATGATGCAAAATAAGAAAATTTGGGCATAGCGTCCAAGTAACCCGAATCTTATATGAAAAAGTCTTAAGGAGAAGGAAAAGACACTTAGAATTCTCTCAAATAGTTCTCTCTGTCTGAATAAAATGCATGATTCAAATAGTCACATAAATATATACGCAAAAGTTATATGTAAAGGGAAAATATATTCTACAAAGAAAACAAAAATGAAATCGTATGCAAAGGGTTTTGTAACTGAAGCGATTAAGAACATTCACCTCACTGTTGACGTCACGCGTTCCGTGTTTGAATGCTTCCAAACACCCTCATTAAAAATTGCTATATACAACCCTGAGTTGAACTGAGTTGGGAGCCTTACCTTCCTCTTTTATTAAGTGAAAACCACTGAAGGTTATTGTGTTTATGTACAGTCAGTTTTCTCTATCAGAAGATAGTCTGTTTTGATACAAATTAGTGAATTGAAAACTAATTGATATATTTACTAAAGACCTTAATTCTGATCTGTAAATCTCGAAAAGCTGCAGAAATTCACAGGTGGTGGAAGGAAAAATGGAGCCAATTAAGAAAAATGCCTCACTCTACCACTGTCAACAAACAGATAGTGCCTCCCTAAATCCAACGCCGAGGGCACTGGTGTGAAGCCCCTTCTTATCAAAATCTGCATTGCCTTTCTTCATCATGGCGACAAACTCGTTGTAGTCTATTCGCCCGTCCTGGAAAAAAGAAAAAAAAACACGTACGGTAAGTACATAAACAACTTGCCATTTTCTTTTTAGGGTCAATCCTATGGTTTGAGAACTCTTCGTGTACTTACATTGTCCTGATCGACTTCTCGGATCAGTTCTTCCAAGTGAACATCGACAATGCCAAACTCCTCACAGGCTTGTTCAAGTTCATCTTGTGTGATGTAGCCACTGCCGTCCTTGTCAAAATATGAGAAAGCTGCAAATAAATGGTCTTCTTTCTCTATTTTGTTTAGATGCAATGTTGCAGCTATAAACTCTCCGTAGTCAATTGTGCCACTATTGTCAACATCTGCCTGCAATTCAGAACAAGTAAAGTTCGTATGAGAACAACCAAATGAGAGAATAGTAAGGGATAAGTCCTCAAGGGTTTCGGAGACCTAAAGGCGGTAGCATCATTCAGTTTGGAAGGATAATCAGTGATATAATGCTTACAGCTTTCATAAGATCGTATATTTCAGACTCATTTAGATTAGCTCCAAATCTTTGGAGCCCATCTCTGAGTTCATCAAAAGTAATTTGACCGCTATTGTCGGTATCTATCATCTTGAACATTTCTTTTAAACCAGCAATTTCTTCTTCCGAGAGGTTCTCTGCAATGACCTGCACACAATAAAGTTGATTTTGGAGGAGAGTGTTCGCAAAGGTTCATGAAGTTTTAAGTATAAAAAGTAATCGCAAGACGTACTCTTAGAGCCATTTTCTTAATTTTGTTCATTGCAGAAAACTGCTTCAAGCGACTTAAAACAGCGGAATCAAGAGGCCTGTCTAGAGCCACTCCATCAACCTGAACCCATGGGTGGCCTGCAAGAAATCAGAACATACATTATTGGTTTGGAATGCTGGTGGCATCTTCCAACAGAACGAAATCAATTTTCTCGCTTATAAAAGTTTCACCCCCCTGAAGTTTAATTTTAATCGATGATGGCTTCAGTGGTACAATTCATTCTACATTCTAAGTTAAACGTATCAACGGGAGGATATGATTATAAGAGAAATATAACTGAATACGCAAAATGAAGAGCGAATGCGTGCGTCAAGCATACTATTGACAAGGGGACTATAGTGTCACTTTCTTAATGATATCTACAATTATATTAACTTACACAGAACTTGATGAGCAGTTAGCCGCTTTTTTGGGTTTCTAACGAGCATTCTCTGAACGAGATCTTTGGCACTTTCAGAAATACTAGGCCAGGGATCCGATGAGAAATCAAGATCGCCGTGCAGCACCTCTTCAAATATCTCTTGCTCAGTTTCTGTTTGAATTGAAAAAAAAAAAAAGAATAAGAAGAGGGGGAAAAGCAAGAGTGCTCTTTGCGAAATTATACACATTCGAGACAGGAAGAAAAAAAATCCAGTACCAGACAGATTAGAACTCTTACCACCCCAAAATGGAGGCACCCCACTTAAGAGAATGTAAATGATAACCCCAGCACTCCAAACATCTGCTTCTGGACCATAACGCTTGCGCAGGACTTCTGGTGCAACATAATAGGGGCTTCCAACAACATCACCGAATATATCACCTGTCAATGAATTGCATCAGTAATAGAAAAGACAGAGAACATATGTACGTAGCACCAGAAAATTACCTAAAAGTCGACTAATAATTGAGAGAACTGGAAATGGTTTTTGACGGAGGAAATATTATATACATAACAAGACGTGCTTGACATCATTCAGATACTAATACCAATCTGAAAGGTGTTTCGCATGATAAGTTACCGAAATGTCTAAGGGTATCAGTTGTAAAATGATCTAAGTTAACTATAGACAAAATCATAAGTGGAACTGAGATGGATCGAAAGAAAAACAAAGAAAATAAGATGGTCAGTAAGTGAGAAAAAAGACGAATCGTAAGACATACCTGGCTTGAAGAATATTGATAGTCCAAAATCGATAGCCTTAAGTGATGAATCCTCCTCCTCGTTGAAAAAAAGAAAGTTCTCCGGCTTAAGATCACGATGCATGACACCCAAAGAATGGCAGGCTTCTATAACTCCAACTATAGTCCTTGTCAGTTGAGCTGCCTTTCTTTCGGTGTAATGCCCTCGCTTGATGATCCTATCGAAAAGCTCACCCCCTGCACATAATTCCATGACAACATGAACCCCAACAGCATCCTCATACGCTGATTTAATCGCGATTACATTTTGATTCCCTGCCAAGTGATGCATAATCTGAATTTCTCTCCTCACATCTTCCACATCTTCTGTAGTCTGGAGTTTCCTTTTTGCAATGGATTTACAAGCATACTCCTTTCCGGTTGCTTTCTCTACACACAGAAACGTTGTCCCAAACTGCCCATGTCCGAGCTTTTGGCCCAAATTGTAGTACTCCTTCAAATGCCCTGTTTTTGTTTGCAAGACAGACTCGACCTGAAGCCCTGCGCTTGCCACCCTCTTGACATTAGGGGGCTTCTTGGGTTTCGCATTTGCCGCCGGCGGCGGCTTAGTCTCTTCCTTTTTCGCTACTACTTGTACCGGTCTAGCCTCTCCCATGTGAATTGTTGGTGGTGCTAGTTTACTCTCTGCCTTCTGAAGTGTTACTTGCCTCACAAGTAACGTCTCCTCCTTGTGTTTCTGAGGCTTTGCCGGTTCATTAGGCTTGTCTGGATGAACCTTCACCTTTTGATTTGTAGCCTGCACTGATTTGTAGTCTCCCTTAGCTATCTTAACTGCTTCCGGGGCCTTGTTTTGAACGTATAGAGGACCTTCTGACGGATTCTTACTCAAATGCGGCGTTGCATCAGTACTATTGATTCCTCTACTGGCAACACCGTCCGTTGATCGCGACCACCAGAGTGATCTCGAGACTGAATGGATGAGTGTATCCTTCCTTGATCCGACACAGTTGTTTCCAACACAGTTGTTACCCATCGGAATATATATCAATCTCTCAAATTCTCATCAAAATTTTAAATGCAGACACATATCATACAAGGACCAAAATCCCATCTCTTTTCTCTCAAAAAGGTAATGTATATTAAAATGGAAGGACCAAAAAGGGAGCACCATCCACCAATTTAACTAACTCAATCCCAATCACTTTAAGAACAATAAATATTTGAATCAAACGAATAGAAAAATATCACAATCTTCTCAAAAAAAAGGTTGTTTCCCTCGTACCGTCGAGGTTCTCTGGAGAAAAAGCTGCAATCTTTAACCCCAGGAAGAGCCTCAAAGTACACAAAAAAAAGTCCAAAATAAACTAACCAAAAGGAGGACCCAATGGCCCAAATTTTTTTCTACAAGTTAGAAAAGAAAATGAATTTTCCTCAAAACCATTCAACCTTCCAATGCATACCCAATAGAGAAGACGACTGCCGGAAAATGGACAAAACCCAATATTTGGGGCTGAAATGTCGACAAGTTCCACGTCAAGAAGGAAGAAGATTTCAGATTATGGAGAGAGAGAAACAGCAGAAGAATTAGAGAGAGAATGGTAAAACACAGTCGTATTGTGCGGTTTTTGAGATTGTGAGAGAGAGAGTATTAGGGTTTTCTCTCTACGTTTTTTCCATGTTATATAATCACATCCGCACACGAAGGAAGGAAGAAGGAAGGAAATTATGGGGAGAGAGAGAGAGAGAGAGAGAGAGAGAGAGAGAGAGAGAGGGACAGGTTTTTCTGTTGGAATGTTTCAAGACGCGTTTCTTCTTTCTTTTTTTTTTTTCTTTTTTTTAATTTTTAATTTTTTACAATTTTGACTCAAACAGAGAGAAACTTTTCACCTTCCCATTTGAAAACCGGAATGGACGGCTGGGATCTTTGTGATTTGGAGGGTTTAAGATTGGTAGGATACGACCGGCATGCCACAATGGGGGTTTGTACAACCGTACAGCTAGGTTATGGCCGATTTGGTCATCCGTCTTTGTGTGGGCTGGCCACTCCACCGCCGGCAGCCGCCCCTGGCCGGTCAGATTTCTTTTTCTATTTTCGTGTATATAAAAATTTAATCTAAATTATCACTTTTCTCTGTCTCACCAGCCACAAACTCATAAAATAAAAATCTACCAATAATGGTAACTTACTAAATTTCCTCATCATATGGATAAAGACTTAGGGACGGCATTTTTTCACGTGACAAATTGAGTGACAGATATTGTCCAAAAATGACTCGTAAATCTGAATTATATATAAAAACTTATAGTACATAATATTGTTTTAATTAGATGATATCTATCACTCAACTTACCACGTGGCATGAAGAACCGGTCCATATTGTTTATCCAACTCAGGGCATCACGCCGCATGCAACAATGCCAATAAAATTACTCTAAATTAATCAAGAGTACATATAAATTATAAATATACTATAAGCATACTTGTTTGTGTGTAGGAATTGAAGAATCGTTACACTCTTAAGAAATTTGGTCGTCCGATTTATTCCAATTTTCTCAAATTCTCAACATGGTCCGAAATGCCGATAATATCGGTTTTTAGGAGAACCGATTTTTTTTCAATATCCAAATGGTTTTCGGGATAATATCGTGAGATAATACCCAAAAATACTTAAAAATGCTGACTAGTCTCAACACATACTACACTTGATCATAGCCCAAAGGCCGAGCAAGACATGTTTTTCCCAGCTTGGGAATGTGGCTTTTATAGGCCTTCTTGCTTGCTCACTGCCCTCGCGTGGGCGATGTGGGACTCGACCCAATGGGAGAGAAAATCAGAATTTCGGCCGGAAATCCACACCCACTTTAAACGGCCATAACTTTGTCAAAACTCAACAAAATCAAGCAAGACAAAAATGAAAGTTGTAGCCCTCGAAGAGACGAAGAGAATGGTACCTCACACGACGTCTGACTCGTCGTGGTTTGGCCGGAAAATTCCTCGAAAGCCACTGAGGTCGCCGGAAACTGGGTAAGATTCAAATGAGTATAACTTTTTCAATACTCAACGAAATTGAGTGAAACAAAAAGGAAAGTTGTACTACTCGACGAGACGAAGAGATTGATACCTTGCACGCCGGCCAACTCGCCGTGGTTTGGCCGGAAAACCAAAACGTTTTGCCTCAAGGGCTGGCACATGTGAACTTGTGACTCCAACTAGGTAAGAGCCATATCTAATTTGGGGCCTTCTATCCTATATTTGTGGACAACCATCAAATGCTAAAGATTAAACAAACATAATATGTTCTACTGCTTAGCAAAAAAAGCTACAAACCCTTTGCTTATCAACAAAAAAAGACAAGTCCTTGCACTAGATATACTTTCAAATTACGTTGAGTAGCAACTTGATATATGTATTCGGACGAATTATAAAACAATTGACACACTCCTGGCTTCCAAAATTCAATTCTTTTACTTTATATAAACTTGAAAAAACATAATCGGCATTCAAATTAAAGTTTAGTCTTATTCAACGTATTGATTTTCAATCGTTAATTGATATACTATAATTTGGAACTTCAACGCCTAGACGCATGCTTATGTGTAAGAAATTTAAAGTGTCAAATTCGGCACATTATTCTTCATCATTTTATTCAATTCCTTTTTTTTTTTAATATCCTAAATAAAACCTCCCAATATTGTACTAATTAATTATATATAAATGATTATGGTGTGTTTAAACTTCTTTCATTAATTACTACATATTTTCTACACTCACAATGTTTGCCAGCTCGCTATATAATCAACTTAAATCAGTTAAATCCATCATGCAATGCATTTCCTTCCAATTTTTTGTGATAAACTAATAGATAATTGACTAAATAAACATCCTGCAAAGTTTCATTAAAAATTTCCAAGTTTTTCTTACAATTTCCGTGGTTTCCATGTAATTTTTATCGATATCGATATTATCCCGATATTTCTATCGATATTTCCGTGTTTTCGGACTACCGATATTTCCGATATTACCGATATTTTCTTCCTTGATTCTCAATGCAAATTGTTGAGGGAGTGTGAACAAGTGAAAGTGACCATTTTGTATGCCAAAAAAAAAAAAAAAAAAAAAATAGAAAAGACCATATTTTTATTTGTGTTTGACTTTGACTAGACACTAACCCATTGTACTTGCTGCGCTAAACCTCGTAGTCGTAGGAACATGTTTGACTCCAAGGCCACGTGGTCGGCTTTCGTTGGTCAATCATGGCTTACATGTACTTGTGTTTTGGACTTTCGTACTGGTTGGTACTTGGTAGGCTGTTGGAAACTTCGTCAAAAAACAGAGGATCCTATTTAATATCGAACATGCAACACTTTGAGGCTTGCCACTAACTAGGCACCAACCAGAGGATCCTACTCTCACAATTATTGTGAAAACGATTCAACGAAACAAGAAAAGCATAATGTCTACTCGGATGTCTCCAGTCGAGAAAAATCGGCCCTTCACACGGGATTAAAAGGATAGACACATAATTGTATACAACCGATTACAATAAAAAATCTCTCTATCCAGTCGTAAGAGGACTTCTTTTGTTGAGAGCAATAAGGTTCAAGAAAATTCTGAGATACATGGACGTATCGCGCAGAATTGACGTATTGCGTAGATTGCGTTTACATGAACCAATACGATATGATCAGATAATGCAATCAGCAAATAAGATTCGTATAACATTACCAGGCGCATTCACATCGTACGGCAGGATGATGGATTCATGCTAAAATTCCTTCATAGGAACTGCTCTACTGTACGCGAGAAATTTCATGTTGTACTCTATATTAAGTAGAAAGGGAAGATACGATACTAACAGGTAAACCGATGTGGTCATTCTTTTAACTTATCACGGGCAATGGACAACTCTGCTTCAAACATCTCTTGCCAAGCCAGAGAGATCAACGTGTCCTGAGTCGTCGCTACCACTTGCTTTAGGAAAAGCTTCCTGCTGATGATGGCCTTCTATGGGTACCTCGCGCCTCCTAGGAGGTAGTGGGGAGGAAGGTCCCTCATCAAAGATGTTCCCAAAAGCACTGAAGAAGCCGCTCTTCAACTCCTCAGCAGCCTCAAAGAATCGGCTGAGGCCACCCATAAAGTTGCGTTCAATGTCTTCAATGTCACTGTGTAGCCCTGGGAAGTCAAATGCTCCGTGCTGTGATGACCCAAAGGTGGCAGACCCTTTGAGCACCTCTTCGGTGACGTCATCTTCAGTGTACTCTTTGTTGGATTGCACCACTTCTACGGGCCTAACAAAAAGCAAGAGCGCTCAGCAATTGGCTCTACATTGGTCAATGTTATCGCAACATATAAACCGCCCATACTCAAACAAGGGAAGAAAACGAAAAGGTTCTTTTTTATGCACTGCAGCACTAGATAGCTCCAATTACGTCCCAAAGACTGCGAAAGACATTCGGAGATATGGTGCTTACAAATGTTTTACCACATTCAGCCCCATACCAAACAATTATAGTGTTCAGCTCTAATGTCAATGTAACTTTTTTCGCACAAGCATAAAACGTTTTACCAGCTGCTAAACCAATTCTACACGCATACTTGTTGATGTTTTCGGGGCATCGTTCAAATTAATCTCAAACAATTTATCAAGGAACAAATAGCATAAAGAACCGCTGAAACTGATACTGATGCTCTAACAAGAACCTATTTTGCATAACCACAAAACGACCTTTAACTATATTCACAATTCATCTGATGTAATACAAATCAAAGCCACAACTCTTTCTGTATGCAGAATCAATACAATCTAATCAGACGTCTTATGTGTCGCTCTTATTAACACGCTCTTATTAACCACACGCTATATATACTTCACTGAACTGTAAACAACGTGCACTCGAACAATTTATAAACGAATGCATAAAGATTAAAGACGCGGCGTATTCTCATCTCTCTTGTCTCACATTTCCGTATATATTTTTCTTAATTATAAACACTGTACAAATTGGATTCAATATCGAATCGTGTTCTAATGAAAATTACAGAAAAACCAACATTTCCTACAACAATCGAACAAATATCATAACGTTATGATCCTCAACAATTTCTATCCTAAGCCATAAGCCCAATAATAACACCCCAACAAATAAAATTTAAAAAATAAAATCCCAAAATTAAGATAGATATGACAAAATCAAAGTGACACCATCAGGCAATTTCCAACAATTCACAGAAACCCTAGATAAAATATTCCCAATTTGCCATTGGGTCTTAGGGAAATGGAGAAATCGATAGAGAGAATGAGAGAGATTGGGATTTACCGGCCGGCGCAGTCCCTGAGAAGCTGCTCGGTCTTCTCGCACTTCCTGACGAACTTTCCAGGCTCCACCTCCTCAGTCTTGCACTGCGTCTTCACCACCTTCCTCGTCAAGCATCGATCGCCGTCCGATCTAGGATTTATGTCAATCGCCGTTGAATTGTTGTCATCATCCTCGTCGTCCCTCCACACCCACCCCATCTTTCTCTTTCCTTCTGTGACTCTGTTCGCGCGAACTCCAGAAATATTTGCGATGCTTTACAGTCGGTGGAAGGTTTGGGAAGATGGATTTACTTGGGCTCCAAGGCGGCTTGTTGGGCTTGAACTGGGCCATTGTGGACCTGATTGGAAAGGATGTTTGGGCCCACCAAGAATGCAAAACAAGTAGAATGACTTATGTTCTAGGAAAGCGAAAACGAGGCTTTCTCTGGTGCACATTTAGGAAATGTTTTTTAATCACACACAATAAATGATACGTTAAAAGTGAAACAACGTATAGTTACCGTTAACGGTATATACGTATATCGCATTGATACGACAATAATGAAATGACACGTAGTTATCGTTAACGGTATATATATTACATTGATGATGTAGTTAAACAATTAATTTTATATTTTTTTTAAGATAAGTATGTACAGTGATTTCATAAGCGCGATAATCAATAATAAAATGACACGTAAATACAGATAAAAGTACGTACGTATATAGCATTGGTGATGCAGTAACCGTTGTTCTTATGCTTTTTTTTAAAGTAAGTATAAGACTAACTTTTCCTACTTTTCCTATCCGCCTTGCTCTTCCACCCTTTTTCCATTTTCGATCTACCCTCACCTCCGTTCTCCTTCCAATTCCATGGCTCTCATCTATCCCTCTCACTCTGTTTTCCCAATTTCTTCTAGTCCCACTCCATTTGCAATCTATTTTCTCACAACACTCGGCTGTGGTTTCTTTGGAAGGTGCGTAGAGTTTTTAATCGGGTGTACACACCACCACCTTCCATTTGCTTGCCTTCATTGACACTGTCGTCGGTGGGTTCTCCACCGGCTTCTTTCATATTTTGGTTGCGATCGGCAGGGTGGTTGTTGCAAGTTGTAGGAGCCACCATCTTCTTCGTTTCTAGGAGGTGGATGCTTGACGGCGGTACGGGGTGTTGGTTTGTGCTGGTGATGATGCTCTGTGTACACTGTGGTGGCGTCTGCAGAAGACTAGGGTGCTTTGTTTGTGCTGTGTTAGTTTTGGGCTCCAACTAGTGTGTTGGGCCCTGTGTTGTGTAACTTTGGGTCCCTTTGTTTTTGGTTGTGTTTCACTTGTTTTGGACCTCTCGTATTTAGTTATTTGTTGACAATAAATTTCACACATTTGACCCAAAAAAAAAATAATAATAAATAAATAAATAAAAACAGAAGCACGCTCGGTGGGACTCGAACCCACAATCCTTTGATTAGAAGTCAAATGCCTTATCCATTAGGCCACGAGCGCTTTTGTGGTTACATTTGAAATCTCAATATATTAGAAGTTAATTATCATCATATCCGCTGGTTTCTTCCGCACATGTGTTGGAGCTCAACCTGCAAGATTATCCATTTCCGCTTCTCAAACTTGTACAAGATTGATCGTTTTGCAACAGTCGCTCAACCATCAAAGCCTAATAAACTGCGTCCCCCGGATCGATGTGGTTTTCGGGGTTCCGATGAACTGGTGTTTCGCTGCTTGCTTGAGCAACAAGAAATTTTCTTTCTTGAAGGGCTATCCGCCGCCTCAGGAACGACATTGTCTTCTAGTTCTTCATGAGTTTTCCTAGAATTTGTATTCGAATCTTTTAATTTATGTTCACGAACTGGACGTCAAAACAAATCCCGAAACAGTTAACGCTATTATCCATCTGGGTTTCGATTCCTCTTTCACTTGTGCAGAATTCAGGGACACGAATCAGGCAAACAACACTTAGGACTAGGAACATAGTATATGCGGTGAACTCAGCATGCTTACATAGTAATTACTGCCGCTGAACTCAAGTAAATTCGACAGACGCGGTTTAGAAATTTACAACAGTAAAAAGCATGAGTGATTATTACTGCCATAAATTTAATACAAACGACAATTTATTCAATATCATATTATTAAGAGCAACCTCTGAACCATCTTCAGAAGATTACAGAATCGAACGATGGAAAAATATTCGCAGCTCCAACAAATCTCAGCCCAATCTTTGTATTTCCAACATTTAATTTATATCGAAAGTAAGCCGGAAAAATCTCTTCAAGTAAAACCTGGCTGTAAAGAGGAACAATCTAGGCTCAAGTTACAGATTTCATTAAAATGTGATAGGCCAAAAAAATCAAGCATTTCTTAAATTTAACGTACTCACACTTTGTCACGAAATCTTCTTGTCAAATCGTGCAGTTAAACTTTGTTTGCTCAAGAACCACTGTTTGAGATCCTAAGAGCCTGAAAGCTGCCACATGATAGCGTCATTAGCATTATCCATCTGTTCATATGTTAACAACAAAAACTACAGATCCAATCTTTTCAAATAAATATTCAATTTACTACTTGACATTACAGGATGACGGCATGACCATATAAAGCAAATGGTACCCTCCATTCTCCCATAATCCCGTCAAAAGTGAGGTTTCCGGGTCAATACCCTTGAGGTCTCTGTCTGCGTGTGTGTTCTCGTGCATAACCATGCCAAAGAGAAAACCAAACAAATGTGCATTGAATAGAACAGAGCCCTTTTCCCAGAGGCACGTTCTTGAACACAGATATGATTATACACCCTCTGCCCTATATGTTGACTCCTACACTCATTTTGTCTATTGAACATTGATGATTTAGCTAAGTAGTTGCGTAGGGTACCTTTATTACTGCTTCTTTACAACACTTTCATTTACACGCTCATAGTAAGTCATTCTCCGGATAGCTTTTAGAGCTTCTCCAAAGTTGCGGCTATGAAATGCGTTTGCAAAAGCATCGGACCAATGCTTTAGTTTCTCTTTCATCTAGATGAGCAAGAACAGAGGTGAGTTCATAAAACATAAATGAATAAAAAGGAAATAAAGTCGGCATCATGCATATTTTTATTAAAAAAGAGGTGAATTAAAAAGGTAAATATGCAAGCTCTTCTTCATGGGAACTTGAGTAAAAACAGAACCGTTACAAAAAGACCCCCTCTCAAAAGATCATAAAACACTAATTAATCTTGGTCGAATCTAAAGAATCACATTGAAGGCCCCTTAGTAGCTTAGTCCTTCACTTAACTTTTGATCTTTCGGCAATTTCAATGTGTAATAGTTTTGAGAACTACATCTAGGAAATTGCTCTACAAATTAGACTGCAAGCGATATGTGAGAAGAATTGTCATGCTTCTTGCTAATTATTCCCACATGTATTAAAAAGGTCTAGGTTCATACCTGAGATTGAATCTCATCCAAAGCCTGAGAGTCAGCAGCCTCTTCAACAGCTTCCCTGATTTCCAAAATCTGAACTTTCCGAACCAGAAGGTATTAGAAAACCAAATTAATGTTCACTGAATGACCCTCAACTTTAGCATATCCATCAAAACAAAAGAAAAACAACTCGGTGACTCCAAAACTTCTATAGGAACTATGCTTCCTCCAATATTAGTAACACAAATTCATTTCTAGAAGGAAAAGAATTCCAGAATAGAAATTTATAAAACCATCCGACCATAAACCATCGCAACTGTAAAACTTTATGACACAAGCTTCAACTAGATTACAAAATTTTCTTATGGATGATATTCGTCCCAAACATGTGCACTCCAAATATGTCAAATTATCCATCTAGCTTAGAGCAATAAACTCTTATCATTTTTTTCAATCAATATATCACTACACTTTAGATTAGGGGTAAAATTGTAAGGAGATAATAGATTGCATAAATACAACAATTTCAACTTTTTCAAATTACCTCGGTTAGCAAGTCTGATTCTGAAATTGTCTCTTCTTCATCAACATCCACACCTTCAAGCTTCAGCTGAAAACAAAATAGCACAATTTAATTCAAAACTTGTAGAATATGAAAAGCAAACATTAATAAACTATATCTTTTGAATCATGGGACCATGAAACCAAAATGCAGTTAAGGAAACCTACCCACAGAGGGAAGTGATAATATACACGCAGATTCAAAATGTGACCTATTGAATAATAGGCTTATATCATGACACTGTTGTAAATGAAGAATGTGAAGTCATCTATGCTTTAACTACACGCGTCATGAACCTTTCTATCATGGTCACAACACCCAAGTGCACCCTTTCCCCCAGGACTTGTAAATATTCATTTCACTTAATGCGCACACACATATAAGCGTTTACAAATACATAAATATCAGGGTCAAGTTTGATTTGTATCTGTACCAAGTAATCACATTTGACTTATATCCTTTTCTACTAAACCAGTCCAGTTCTCAGAACATTGGTCTGAACAAAAGAAAAATGCATCAAATGAAAACCTCATAGGCAAAAAGCACAGTTACCATGTAGATTGCCCTCGCCAAGGGCTGGCTAAGCGTGCGGTATGCATCAATCACCCGAGCAGACTGTTCAGCAGCATACTCTCTTTCCTTCTAAAACCATAAACATTAAAAAAAAATTACATTTACCATATCCGGAAAGTATTATCTTTTACATTTGCCATATGATGAAAGTGAAGATATGTATAAGAAATACCTCCGATTTCGTATGAACAAGATCAGGGTGCAGTTTTTTCTGCCAGGCTTTATACTTCCCCTCCAGATCGTCCACTTTGCTATCATACTTCCTCTCCCTGTTAATTTTAATTTTGAACAAAAAAATTGAAATCAAATCACTGTAAGCACTAGCTAAGATCTTCAAAATTTATCCTTCCAATTTGTGAGAAATGCTCAATTAAGTATAACAGAAACTAGCAATTTGTAACCGATAAACGTTCACCGCGGCCTGTAGCTCAGTTGGTTAAGAGCATTCGTGCATGCACCCGAGGTCCCGAATTTGATTATTCCCCCGCCCCAATATCTCTTTATACCAAAAAGAAACAAAAAAAGGTTCAAAATTTTCACTTTCTTTCTACCTCTCTCTCATTTTCTCAGCAACCAAACAAACAGAAACCACAAAGGGAGAGAAAACGTAATTGTTAAAGCCTTAATTACTTACAGTCCAAATATCTGAAAGTAATCCAACGACTGATCCACGGGCTGAATGCACCGACAAGACGAACACAACAGAAACGGCACCGTATCGGCCCCGGAGGCACTGCAGTTCCAGCACTTAGCGTCGGCTTCCTCCGCCGATTGGGAGCTGACGAAACATTTCCCGGGAATTCTGTGATCCCCGGGAAAATCAAATCTTCCCAAGGGGAAAAGGCGGCGGTCCGTTTCTACTTTGGGTGAGAAAAAAGCGGGGGATTGGAAATTTCTTGAGGAATTGAAGGTGAAAAGAGTGGTCGTCGGAGTTAGGGTTCGCCGGAGAATGGCGGAGAGAGGAGCGAGCAGCTTCTTATTCGACATTCTTTGGAGCATACAAGACCTGTTCGAATGCAACTTCCAAGGGGTTTAAGTGAGAGTTCAAGTTAGAAACTGCAGATTTCTTGGGGACATAGCGGGAATTTGGCTGAATGAGAAGGGTAAAAAGGGTAATCTTGATTTTTGGAGATGATTTTAGGCCCAAGGTTTTTAAGGTTGTTCCCTTTATTATACACTGAGTGTCGAATTTAGGGCATCTCAAACAAAAACTGAAAACGAAATGGTTACCGATGATTCCTTAAGTGTGTGAACATCAGATCTCATATGGCTTGGGGGCTAGGGAACTCCAACAAAGAAAGAGAAGTCACTTGGCATGGGTTTCCTCAAGGCTGAAGTAATGTGGAAAGAAACTTACATGTCACAAATGATTGTCACCTTCGTTGAGCGAAACTAATATGTCACGGGTGTATTCCACTTTTGGCAGAGGAAAACTTACATGTCACAGACGTGTATCCTTTCGTTGGCGTTATTTTTCGGAATGTAAGACATGGCAAATGGAGTTGCATTAATAAAACATTATTGTAGATGATTATTCTAAAATATTGTACATCTACCTCCTAAAAACAGTATATTATATCTTCGAGCGTCATATCAGTTATTCTCATGACTCATAAGTATCATGTTACAATCACAAACCCACTCTTCAAGTCATCTACCAGGCTTAAAACCATAGTGACTTCAACAAAATTCCACTCTTTCAAATTTCAGCCTCTTGCCACCTCTTAAAAATCTGTGTGTTTAACTGATGCTGAAGCAACAGAACCGTTGCGCTCCATGCTGCCTCGACTTCGTTGTTCTACTGGGGCTACTTTCATGATCACCGTTTGTCTCGGAGTTCATCTGGTCTGTTCGATGCACAATATGATCCACAACAGGTACCTCTGTAGTTCCGTCTTTGGAGGAACGCAATGCAACCTGGTTACTGTCATAAGAAATCGAAAGTTCCTGCTCTAGGGAAGTAGGTACTATTCTGTTAGGGTGAACATCCTTCGACAAGGAATTCGACCCTGCATTACTGCAACATAAGTTGAATAAAAAAAGGTTAACCTTTTGGATCCTAGATAAAAACAAGAAAGTAAAAGATTGATCATGGTGTCTTGTCTTAACGCTAAATGAAGCAATAAAATATGTTTAAGGAATAAGTTTCTGAGCTAAAATTATGCGGTGTATGATTTGGACCCCAAACAAGAAAGTATGATCAGTATTATTGACACAATTATCTTAAGTTGTGAACGACAGACCTATTCCTTGCGGACTTGGGCAAAGTCGTCTCGACTTCTTTAGATACTTCAAGAGCATGTTCACCACTTCCGCAAACTCCACCTTCTAAATATTTTGGGTTACCTACATCATTTTCCTTTGGGGGGATTCCATTGGTGAAGCCAGAAGAGGACTGAATTTGAGCATTCGATCCATTTTGCCGAACCTTATAAATTACCTTTTCTAATGTTCTGAGAGCTTGTTCCACTTCAGAACTGATCAAAACATTTCTCTTTCCATTTACATGATCCCTTTCAGCAACTCTGTTGGGTGTTTGAACCTCAAACTGCCTGCTTTCTTCGCTCTCTACCTCCTCAATCTCACCAAATGAGCTTCCACATATAACTTGTGCAACTTCTGAAGCAGCTTCACTTGCAAGGTTAACTTGTGCATCATCTGGAGCAGCTTCAATTGCAGGGTCATCATTATCGACTTTCTGATCCACACCTACCAAACTCTCATCCGTCTTATCTTTTGCCAGATGTTCTTCCGAGAGACTGAATGTGTCACTGTGTAGCTTGATTTCTTCCAAAGTCCCATTTGATTCATTATGTGAATAAAGAGCTTCACGTATCCGAGAGTACAGCGGGCCACTCAAGACCTTACTGTAATCTTCGTTGCAGTTAAGCTTAGAAGACACTACCTGTAAGTTTGTAACAGTGTTAAGCATTGGAAAATGTGAAGAAAAGTGATAAAAATAGAGTCCCATAGTGAAGGGATGCTTGCATGCAGTTTCAGCAGAACGTCAAACAGGCAACCTCAAGAAATTTCTCTACCCCACCCCCCCTTCCTTTTCAAAATATCTCTGAGTATATACTTTGTTCCATATGTCTAATCTTTAGCTGCATCGTTTTATACTTAAATACGAAACATATAACCTTTTGATAGAGTTTGAAACCACTGCCAATGAGCTGCCTCGAGATAAAATTTATAAGGGATGGCGGGACAAAATCCATCTTTATATCCATACTTGCTATTGTCCTACAATAATAAACATTGTTCAAAGCTTTAATTACAAACCACAAAACAAAGTCAACAGATATTACATTCAAGTAGCCATAGCTTACCGAAAGTAACTTCTTTCGTTGGTAACCTTCTGCAAAGCAAAGCCACCGACCAAATCTATCATTACAGCATCCTTTGCTCCAGCAGTAGCCTCATTGGTGGGACAATGAGTACCATCAATGCTTTCCAAGTCGGAGATCTGAGACAACATTTGTGATAAATCAGTTTATTCAGGTTTCTATTTTGGAATTGCAGGAGTATTGGGAATATGGATACCAAAATAAAATTGAAGCCAAAAGACTATTTCGGTTACCTACCGATTTCAAGAGCACAACAATCAGATCATCTTGGAAGTACTCAAACATAAAATAGTGCACAGCAGCCTCCCTAGGTGAAAGTGGCCATGGAATTTTCATCCTTTCTTCCAAAAATATAACAAAAGTCAGCATTTCATATGGAAATATTCTCGAAAGTGAAAGAAATCAAATAAGAAATTTTTAACACATGATATAGTTTTATGTTTTGTCGTAGACAAACCTCACTAAAGATATCTGTTCACCGATCCGGACCTTCTGCAAACATTTGGTAGAGAGGACTTTGAAAGTTGGAACTGTAGACTGAGGCCACCTGGAGGAAGTTAAAATAAACCCATTTATTGTCTAAGTTGAGTTAAATCCCTTCAGTACATAGTCATTTAGCTCCTTAACGACACCCTTGATGCAAACTTGCAGCCCACTTCTCTCAGATAGAAGCACTATAAATTATTGATGAAAGAAGTGTAGGACAAAACAGAAAAGAACTTTTTCGATATAAACTCCATCAAGCAGACCATATCTCATTACAAAATATATGCATAAATCAAGTGCGCAAGCAGTGACTGAAATGACTTACCATTTCTTGTAAAGGTCTGACTCCCATGAGATGCATAAACCTACAACAAAAGGAAACTTGTTAGTCTCGACTTATTTAAAGTTCGATATTGTTAATGAGGCATATGAACTTTCAAGTATTTTGGTTTCACTTACAGACATCTACAGGCCCGTCTACATAGCCTTCAGCAAGTAATGTATGAAAGGGACTGCCTTCAATCCCCTCACGATACATCACACGGAACTCTTCATTATCCTGTTTTAACTGTAACAGAAGTATATTTTTAACGCAAGTGTCATGATATAGGGGTCACAACACCTTGTCGATTAAAGAATAGAAAAACTTAAAAATCATTATAACATTTAACGACTACTGATCAACATCCCAATTGAATACCGCCCCCACCCCTGCCCCCCCCCCCCCTCTCTTCGAAAAATGAATTGCATTAAATTTCAATAACAATACAAACCATTTTTCAAACAAGCGAAGGTAAAAAATTATAACTTTATAATGTTCATGATGATGTTAAGTTTTAGAAGTTGTACACAAAGAGAGTCAAAACCTATTTCCCCTTGTGCATGACAACAAAAACCAGCAGCCTTAAATCTCTCATTTATTAAAACGCAGAGAATTGATTCTACAGAAGCAAATTTATAATTGAGGACATGAGGGACAAAGCAGGATATGAAGAACATAATGCAGATTCGATAACATACTTTCCATTCGGGTTGGGTTGTGGTCTCACGGGTATTCAATCCCTTGTCATCAACAAAGGAAGCACTTCTTAACATGTCCAGTAAATTGGATACTTCAGCCGTCTTTTCTTCAACCTCATTCACACTGCATCCTGCAGGAGCCATAAATCTAAACATTATTAAGTGATCACATATTTGCTTACACTATCTTAAGATATTGGTGGTGCATGATTGGTGCCGGACTAAAAATGTCAAACTCGAAAGGGAATTTGTTAAGAACTAACAACCTTCATTTTCATTTTCCTTGGAACGAATCAGCTGATTCTTGACGAGGGTTTTCAATGCTTCCTTATCAGTTAGACTAGGAGATGCAAGTGTTCTGTCCAGCCTCTCCCTGTACTGAGTGATCTTTCGCGGTTTCTCCATCTTCGCATCTCCAAGAAACTGGGAAGATCCTTCTCTCAGAAACTTATGCTAACAATCAAGCCAGATATTCCCAATATTTTGCAGTTTCAACCCCTTAACTAATTATATTCAAAACAAAAATTAGAGTCTGTAATAATCAGGAATAAACCTCTAAATCCATATATGTGCCAAAAAAACCAGACACAAACAGCTATACCAAATACAGGTTTTTCTTATTGGCTTAGCCAAGTTGGTTAGAGTAGTGCGTTCTCCGCACCCCAAAGTTCAAATTCTATTTCCCGTAGTTTAAATGAATTTAATGTAAAATATCGCTCGTGTCAAAACACTCAAATATTCACAACAACAAAAATTCAGTTTTGAACAGCTGGGTGCAGAATAAAACAGATACACTAATTCTTGAGCCTAAAAGAATCCAATTACCATGAAATTCATAAAAAAAATAAAAATAATCCATAAACAACATCATAGATAACAAAAACGAAAAAATAAAATAAAAACATTGAATCAAAAGTTTAAAACTTGGACTCACAGGAAGCTCTCCAACCAGTTGCAGTTGCTGCCCAGTTCACAACTGTGGAGTCTGCAGAGAACCCAGAATTTGAATACTGAATTCTTGAGGATGTGCAGATCTCAATAAAAAAGTAATGATTCCGACCACTGAGAAAATAGACAAGGCCACCTGATCGTTGATACCGCCCAGACGGGTTTCGAACATGGAAAAAAATAGGCCCTTTTTCCCCTTGGGCGTAACGATTGCAGACGCCTAGCTGATAACTAAAACTATATGTTGACCAGTTGAAGTACATATCATAAATTAAAATACATAATTTTTTTCTCATTTTTATAAATAGTAGTGGGGACGGATTTTTCAATCCGATAATAATTAAGTATCATACTCGTTATTTAAAGAAAATATAATCTAAATTCTTTTAGAAGATTACCACTTATTATATCTATCAAACTCATTATCAAAAGACAACTGAATCTTAAACTTTTTAAAAGAAGATTATCACTGGACCGTACTTATAAACGAACAATAATTAAGTATCGGACTCTTTATTTAAAGTGAATCAAACCTGAAATTTTTCAAAAGAAGACTTACCACTCCACCATACTTTATTATTAGTATCGAATTTATCATTTGAAGACAATAGAACGTAAAATTCATAAAAAAAAAAATTATCCCTAGACCGTATTTATAACTTAACATAATTCATTGGTGTGGAGACGTGTATTGTCTCTTTAAGACAAAAGTGGGAGGGGGTCGTTGTGGAGCGGTATGGGGCGGTTGAGAAAGCACTTGAAGGTGTCCTACTAACCACATATACTTTAATGGGGGGGGGGGGGGGAGTTAATACATGGAAAAGGATCTTTGAGAATTTCGGGGATTCCGTGATCGTGACCGTTCATTGTACATCATGCGGTCAGTTTTAGTTAGGTACTATTTCTATTTAATTTTAAATTTTAAATTTTAAATAATTTTTTATCTTAACATGTACGATGAACGATCATAATCACGGGATCTCCGAGGATTCTTTTCCTTAATACATACTGACAAACGAAGAATCTATGGACTGAAAAAGCAAAATGGAAGTAAGATTTTTGTTTAGATGAACAAATGCGATGAACGTTTGGAAACAAATAAACTTATTTTTTGCTATGAACTTTAGAACTTTAATTCAGGCTCACTTTGTTCTCTTAAACGAAATTTGCGCCACTGTATTTCTTAAAACTCGACTTTTGTCACATTCCGTCGAATTTGTTAAAAAAAATGTTAAGTTTGTGACGTGGCACTAGTGGAGCCCACTTATAATGACATATTTGCCTTAAGAATATATTTAATATTTTGAATATGTAAGAAACATTAAATCGCACCAGTGGTTAAAAAACATGGAGAATGATTATCTTTCCTCTTTTTTTCCCTCTTCTTCCCTCCCCTTCTATTTAAACGGTCACAGTTAAGTCACGTCAATATCTTATATTAATTTTTTTATAGAAAAAGAAAGACAAAATAGAGAGTGTGAAAGGAATAGATGAAAAAAAGGATGGAAAGAGTATAAAAGAGAATCCTGGTCCAAAAAACATAACAATGTCTTTGTGATTGTCAACGGACTTCACCATAAGGCGGAGAATATCAACTTTTTCATCACAGGGATTAAGTAGGAACCACGAAAAAAAAAAAGGCCAATTTATTTTAACTTAACAAGAAAAGTAGATAACGTGTTGATTGTCAATCATATTTACTTGCCAAAGAAGGTATAGGTTCATGGAGACAAAATTAACTTGCTATTGTTGCCAAATATGGGGGAAGCGATTTGGGTTTTCAATTTTGACTTTGTGCACAGCTCTGCCTAATTTTGTCTCTTAATTCTCATTAGACTTATCCAATAAACAATATGTTATCATATTTGGTAGAAATCATCTAAATGAAAATAGATTTCAAATTTTGTTAGCGAGAATCTAAAACTTGTACGTAGTGAGCCACCAAGAATTGTTCATGCGGGTGTTGTCAAATGTCAAAATACCGATGACTGAAGACAGGTGATTTTCACACACTCATTTTTACTCTTAACAAATAGAAAGTGAAACAATGGAAACAAATTATTTTAGAGTTTGTCACATCACATCTAGATATACACTTGTGTTTGTTTTTCGGTCAGTTCACCTAAATATACCAAACATTTGGCAAATATTTATTTCCTTAAGGTTAGAAAGATCATATTTTTAAATTCTATGATTTGTTTGTTAACGGTTGATTTTTTTTTTCTTTCAAAATTTGTAAATCATGAAAGTTTATTTACTGCCACGATTTACAAAATATATATTTTTTTAAATTCTCTCAATATTTTTCTTTGAATAATCAATGTGATGGGTGGAAATGAATAAAATACACGTGACATGATGGTGATTGCAGCAAGAGGGTGGTTGACACGTTGATTTATTCGTCAATCAGTTAGGGACGTAAGGCTTTCAGTGACGTGGCCCTTTGCATTTTCTTTTTGGGTTCGGTTGGAAGGAATAGGAAGCCACTACTAGATTCGGGCCATTCGGGACCGGATTCCTTCCCGATCCAAAGGAATTGACCCCACTAATCAATTAATTCGAGCCATTGAAATTTAATTCAACGGTATCAATTATTATAAATTTTAGAGGGGCTCCTGTTTGTAATCGTTTGATCAAATTTCAATGGTCCGGATTAATTGATTAGTGGACTCAGTTCCTTTAGATCCAGAGGGGATCCGGTTCCGGGCCATTCATGCAAGCTAGCTAGCTTTTGAATTGACTACTAGTTTTGTTTTTTTTTGTTTTTCGTTTTTTTTAACAGACGATAGTATCTACATTAAAAAGATGAAAGAGTGGGTTAAACTTTATAATGGATTTGCAATACTAATGTGATTCAACTTCGCATTTGGCGATAATCAAACCTAACGCATCTCACTTACAATTGAAGATGAATACTATTAAACCGTAGTACTAAGTGACTGCCTATTAGTTAAGCTAGTACTTGAGTTCATTCTTCTGAAATAGCGTACTTTTATTGTTAAAGTGTTTAACTTTTGTCATTTAATATTATAGTGTAGTGATATTTCTCTTTATTTGTAAGTGAGCAATCTTATGTTTGATTCTCGCAAAAAAAAATGAATTTGAACTCCATTATTGTTAATTCATTGTCAGACTTAAGTACTTAACATACTCCCTCACTTCCTTAGTGTAGATAATATTATTTATTAAAAAAAATTTGTTTAACTTCTTAATTATTATTATTTAGTCATTCAATATTTTAAATAAATGAATGGTTCATGGTGAATACGTTATTTGTTATATATACAATTAAGGATTGCTACATATATAGTTAAATAACTTTTGGTTCAAATGATTTTTCGTTCAGATGTTCTTATAAAAATAAATTAAGTAATTGAGCATTTTTAATTATGGTGGAACTTTAATCTTTTTCATGATACTAGAACAAGTTGTTTTACATGTAAAGTCTACTAGCTACACGTGTCACAGCCCGTCCCGGGATTTTATATTTGGAGACGTGAAATGACGGATTTACCCTTAGCGGGCATTAATGTACGTGTGTGTGACGTTATTTGGATTAATTCTATATAAGTTTTGAATTTAAATTTTAGTTTTATAAAATTTTGGTTAGGGAATTAGATGATGGAGGGTGAGGATTGGATGTTGGACCATATAAATCTCCTGCCCTCTCTCCCTTCCCGTAGCACTCTTTCTCTCTCCTCCCTCTCGACACACACTCTCTCTCACACCCATATCGTACGGACCTCACCCAAAACCCTCCAAAACTCAGTGGATCGAAGCAAACAAGGTAAGATTCTTCATCCTTGTGATGTTCTGAGTTGATTAGTGCTAGTTTTAGGACGTGAAACCTTCGTTATCACGTGAACCCGAACCCCTCATTTTTTTGTCACTGTTCATGCACACGTGAAATGTTGTGTTTCAGGGAATTTCAAGCTCATAGTGAGCTTAGTGAGGTCCCAAGGAAGCTCGGAGTGCTTCGTTTGAAGGTTTTGGACGTCGGGATCACTAGGTTCAATTTTGGCCGGTTTTGCTTGGAATTTTCCGGTGAGATTTAGTTGTTTTTGGAGCTTAAAGGTAGTGTATCATGATTCTTCATGTTTGGGGCTTCATTTTGGTATAAAATACGAAGAAAATGGTTGAGAAACGAAGGAGAACAAGGAGTTACAAGTTTGGCCGGAAACCGGCCATCGGAAAAACCAGTCCGGCGACTGGCTGAGGAAGATGGTGCACGTGGGGGCGCGTGCGGCCTCCAAATTTTTTTCTAAAAATTGCTCGACGTCCGTGACGTCGAGTAGGTCGATGTGGTATATTCATATACCCAAATTGAGCATCGTATGAGAAGTTATTTCGAATTGTTTGGTTATGTGTTTAAATTAACGTTTTTATAGTTATTTCGCATATAGGTGACACCTATCCCGAGGACGAGCGCATCCAGGGACGTCACGGGGGTTACGACCCATCGACTTACCAGTGAGTGGGCAGTTTTGTTTTCGTATTACCTATATACTACTGTTTTTCCCAGAAAATGCATTTATATGAAAATATGTTTTTAAATGCCATGCATGCATATAATGAGATATTTGAATTGATAATTGATGCATATATATGTGAATTGACGTTGTGGACGCACATGTGAGTTTTTACATTATTCATACGATTTATTTTATGTGAATGGCATTGGAAGCTCATAACCTGCACCCTAGGTGTTAGTGCTTATATTGTTCACCACACCGCACGCTCGTCTTGGATCCAAGTAGGTGGATGTCATACAGACCATGTGAGGGTTCCGACATGCTAGTCGTACAGATCACTAGATGTGATTCCGACTAGTGGGTGACTTTAGTTATACGCGCTGATGATTGATGAGAAAAGCACTAGAGCGTATTATTTCACCATCTTAGTCGTACAGACTACTATAGGTAGTTCCGACTTATGTGCAGTGTAGTGCCGTACAGGTCACAGTTGGTGACTCCGGCAAGGCCGTACAGGTCACAGTTGGTGACTCCGGCAGGATGGGATATTGAGCTATGGAATCAGCCGTACAGGACCACTATAGGGTCTCCGGTTGATTTATTATTTCACCTGATTTATATTGTTGTGGGAAATCAGTTACTTTTTACCGCCCTGGACTACCCGAGGTTACTTTTGTGGGCGAAAGAAGTGGGGTGAGACATGGTGTTATTTCCGCCATAAGAGCAAGGAAATTATTATCGAAGGGCTGTCAGGGATATTTAGCACATGTGGTGTTAAGTAATGTTGTTCCTAGCAGTGTGGAAGAAGTTGGTGTGGTCAGGCATTATCCTGATGTATTTCCTGATGATTTGTCGGGGTTGCCGCCTGACAGAGATGTGGAATTCTCTATTGATTTGCTTCCAGGTACTGACCCTATATCCCTAACTCCTTATAGAATGGCTCCTGCTGAGTTGAGAGAATTGAAAATTCAGTTACAAGAATTACTTGATAAAGGTTTCATTCAACCTAGTTCGTCACCTTGGGGAGCCCCAGTATTATTTGTGAGGAAGAAAGATGGAACTCTGAGATTATGCATTGATTATAGGCAATTGAACCGGGTAACGATTAAAAACCGTTATCCATTGCCTCGCATCGATGATTTGTTTGATCAGCTGAAAGGTGCGTGTGTATTTTCTAAGATTGATTTGAGATCTGGTTATTATCAACTGAAGATTAAAGATGAAGATGTACCTAAGACGGCTTTCCGAACCCGTTACGGACATTTTGAATTTCTGGTGATGCCATTTGGGCTGACTAATGCGCCTGCAGCTTTCATGAGGCTAATGAACGAGGTATTCCAGCAATATCTTGATAAATTTGTTATTGTTTTTATCGATGATATTCTGGTATACTCTAAGTCTAAAGCAGATCACATCCGACATCTTAACTTGGTATTGAAGAAATTGAGGGAACATCAGTTGTATGCCAAGTTCAGTAAATGTCAGTTTTGGTTGACCGAAGTGTCATTTTTGGGGCATGTTGTATTGGCACAAGGAATTCAAGTAGATCCTCAAAAGATAGCAGCAGTGGAGAATTGGGAACAACCTCGAACCGTCACTGAGGTACAAAGTTTTCTTGGTTTGGCAGGTTATTATTGACGGTTTGTTCAGGATTTTTCTATGATTGCTTTGCCGATGACGAAGTTGACCAGGAAGGATGTTAAATTTGAGTAGGATGAGAATTGTGAGCAAAGTTTCCAGCAATTGAAATATTGCCTCACTCATGCTCCAGTATTGGTACTTCCTGATGATAGTGGTAATTTTGAGATTTATAGTGATGCTTCCTTGAATGGTTTGGGATGTGTTTTGATGCAGCATAATAGAGTGATTGCTTATGTTTCTCGACAGTTGAAAAATCATGAAAGGAATTATCCTACTCACGATCTTGAATTGGCAGCCATCGTTTTTGCTTTGAAGATTTGGAGGCATTATTTATATGGTGAGAAGTGTAAGATCTTCACCGATCACAAGAGTCTTCAGTATCTGTTTACACAACATGATCTTAATCTTCGTCAGCGAAGATGGATGGAATTGCTAAGTGATTATGACTGTACTATTGAGTATCATCCGGGTCGTGCTAATGTGGTAGCTGATGCACTGAGTAAGAAACCTCAGGGTCGACTCAATGCTTTATATGCTTGTCGTGTTCCTCTTCTTGCTGAACTGAGGGCAACTGGAGTCAAGTTGGAGTTGGAAGATCGAAGCGAAGCTTTTCTTGCTAGTTTTCAAGTCAGGCCAGTTTTGGTGGATTGTATACTCGAAGCTCAGATGGTGAATGAGGAAATTCAAGAAATGGTTCAATTAAGAAATGAAGGGAAAAAGAAAGATCTCAGGATTCGAGAATCAGATGGTATGCTTATGCAGGAGAACATAATGTATGTTCCGAATAATAAGGAATTGAAGAAGGAAATTTTGGATGAAGCGCATTGTTCAGCTTATGCGATGCACCCAGGAGGAACTAAAATGTACCATACCATTCGACCATTTTATTATTGGCCAGGTATGAAGAGGGAAATTGCTGAGTATGTGAGTAGATGTATTATTTGCTAGCAAGTTAAAGCAGAAAGAAAGAAGCCTTTTGGGCGAATGCAGCCACTTCCCGTTCCCCAGTGGAAATGGGAAAATATAACCATGGATTTCGTGTATAAACTTCCTCGTACACGAAATGGATTCGATGGTATTTGGGTGATTGTGGATCGACTTACCAAGTTAGCGCACTTCATTCCAGTGAGGGAGAAATATCCTCTGAATAAATTGGCTAAGTTGTTCATTACGAAGATTGTGAAGTATCATGGAGTTCCAGTGAATATTATTTCTGATCGAGACCCAAGATTTACTTCTAAGTTTTGGGTAGCTTTTCAGGAAGCTCTTGGTACGAAATTGCTTTACAGCACTGCTTATCATCCTCAAACTGATGGGCAATCAGAGAGGACGATTCAGACGTTGGAGGATATGTTGAGATCTTCAGTGTTACAATTTGGTGATTCCTGGCATGATCGTCTGGACTTGATGGAATTTGCCTACAATAATAGTTTTCACTCGAGCATTGGTATGTCACCATTTGAGGCACTTTATGGTAGGGCGTGTCGTACGCCATTATGTTGGTCTGAGGTTGGTGAAAGGGTGTTAGAAGGCCCAGAGATTGTAGATGAGACTACTAAAAACATTCAGGTGATTAAGTCTAACCTGAAAACAGCCCAGGATCGACAGAAGAGTTTAGCTGATTGACATGCTACTGATCGAGTGTATGATGTAGGTGATTGGGTATTTTTGAAATTGTCACCTTGGAGAGGTGTGGTACGATT
This sequence comes from Malus fusca, assembly GCA_035220775.1. Lineage (NCBI taxonomy): Eukaryota > Viridiplantae > Streptophyta > Magnoliopsida > Rosales > Rosaceae > Malus > Malus fusca. The sequence goes on along the minus strand of CM069072.1, from coordinate 3,896,144 downwards.
TGGAAAAAGAGGAAAGCTAAGTCCGAGATACATTGGACCCTATGTGATCACTGAAAGAATTGGTGAAGTTGCCTACCGGTTGGAGTTGCCTCCGGAGTTATCTAAGGTCCATAATGTGTTCCACGTCTCTATGCTTCGACATTATATTTCCGATCCTTCTCATGTGATCCTTCCTCAACCGCTAGAGATTAATCCGGATTTGACGTATGATGAGGAACCAATGACTATCTTGGATTGGAAAGATAAGGTTCTAAGGAATAAGTCGGTGAGCTTAGTGAAGGTGTTGTGGAGGAACCATTCGGCAGAAGAAGCTACCTGGGAGACAGAAGATAGAATGAGAGAGATGTACCCAAGGTTGTTCTATGGGTATTAAGTGGTTTATTTGGTTGTGGGAATTTCGGGGACGAAATTCTTTAAGGAGGGGAGATTGTCACAGCCCGTCCCGGGATTTTATATTTGGGGACGTGAAATGACGGATTTACCCTTAGCGGGCATTAAGGTACGTGTGTGTGACGTTATTTGGATTAATTCTATATAAGTTTTGAATTTAAATTTTAGTTTTATAAAATTTTGGTTAGGGAATTAGATGATGGAGGGTGAGGATTGGATGTTGGACCATCTAAACCTCCTGCCCTCTCTCCCTTCCCGTAGCACTCTCTCTCTCTCCTCCCTCTCGACACTCTCTCTCTCTCACACCCATATCGTACGGACCTCACCCAAAACCCTCCAAAACTCAGTGGATCGAAGCAAACAAGGTAAGATTCTTCATCCTTGTGATGTTCTGAGTTGATTAGTGCTAGTTTTATGACGTGAAACCTTCGTTATCACGTGAACCTGAACCCCTCATTTTTTGTCACTGTTCATGCACACGTGAAATGTTGTGTTTCAGGGAATTTCAAGCTCATAGTGAGCTTAGTGAGGTCCCAAGGAAGCTCGGAGTGCTTCGTTTGAAGGTTTTGGACGTCGGGATCACTAGGTTCGATTTTGGCCGGTTTTGCTTGGAATTTTCCGGTGAGATTTAGTTGTTTTTGGAGCTTAAAAGTAGTGTATCGTGATTCTTCATGTTTGGGGCTTCATTTTGGTATAAAATACGAAGAAAATGGTTGAGAAACGAAGGAGAACAAAGAGTTACAAGTTTGGCCGGAAACCGGCCATCGGAAAAACCAGTCTGGCGACTGGCTGAGGAAGATGGTGCACGTGGGGGTGCGTGGGGGCGCTTGCGGCCTCCAAAATTTTTTCTAAAAATTGCTCGACGTCCGTGACGTCGAGTAGGTCGATGTGGTATATTCATATACCCAAATTGAGCATCGTATGAGAAGTTATTTCGAATTGTTTGGTTATGTGTTTAAATTAACGTTTTTATAGTTATTTCGCATATAGGTGACACCTATCCCGAGGACGAGCGCATCCAGGGAAGTCACGGAGGTTACGACCAATCGACTTACCAGTGAGTGGGCAGTTTTGTTTTCGTATTACCTATATACTACTGTTTTTCCCAGAAAATGCATTTATATGAAAATATGTTTTTAAATGCCATGCATGCATATAATGAGATATTTGAATTGATAATTGATGCATATATATGTGAATTGACGTTGTGGACGCACAGGTGAGTTTTTACATTATTCATACGATTTATTTTATGTGAATGGCATTGGAAGCTCATAACCTGCACCCTAGGTGTTAGTGCTTATATTGTTCACCACACCGCACGCTCGTCTTGGATCCAAGTAGGTGGATGTCGTACAGACCATGTGAGGGTTCCGACATGCTAGTCGTACAGATCACTAGATGTGATTCCGACTAGTGGGTGACTTTAGTTATGCGCGCTGATGATTGATGAGAAAAACACTAGAGCGTATTATTTCACCATCTTAGTCGTACAGACTACTATAGGTAGTTCCGACTTATGTGCAGTGTAGTGCCGTACAGGTCACAATTGGTGACTCCGGCAAGGCCGTACAGGTCACAATTGGTGACTCCGGCAGGATGGGATATTGAGCTATGGAATCAACCGTACAGGACCACTATAGGGTCTCCGGTTGATTTATTATTTCACCTGATTTATATTGTTGCATTCATATCATATTTTGGCATGGCATGGCATATTCTTTCTGAGATGTTATGTTGATAGCTGGTGAGCTGAGTTTTGATGATATATGTATATATATGTCTATATACTATTTTATGGGAAAGTATACAGGTTTTACGGTGAGGGGTTAGAAATGTTTTAAATGAAATGTTTTGGAAAATCTTTGGTTTTACTGACCCACTCATCTTTGTTTTGCGCCCCTCCAGGTTCTAGTTAGCAGTTGGTGGCTCTCGAGGTCTTTTTCGGCATTCTGACAGACGTTCTGCATGTGGTGCGAAAATAAATTAACGCACAAATTTAAACCCTATTTGTGACAATTGTAGTAATGATGTAAGTAGGGATCGTTCTAGGCCGGGGATTAACTAGGGATGCTAACCAAAGTAAAATTAAATTAAAAACGTAAAAACAGAATTTAAAACACTAAACTAGACTCAAAACACTTAACTAGAATAACTCAAAATAAAACTAACAAATAATCTAAAAAGACACAAAATAATTCAAGACTCAAGAAAATACAAACTAAATTGATTTCTAATAAATCTAACACCTTAAAATAAACGGGGGATTGATTTTTTGATGAAAAGTAAATTAAACTTAAATAAATTACAAAATTGACAAAAACATAAAATTAAGGTAAAATGATAAATGACGGACTGGCTAGAGGATTATTCTCCACACATGCCACATATGCAACCTAAATTGATTTTCAGTTGTTCTTTCAATAAATTGTAAATTCTCAACGCCCCAAGTTAATTAGGTCCGCTTAAATTAACCTTCAGATTTTCCTGCTTTTATTAGGTTGGATGATTGCATACGACAACCCAAAACATTCCCTACAAGTTCCCTACATGAATTGCATAATAGAGATACAAGCAAGAATCATTAAGTTTTATGAAAATCATAAGCATTGACGAGGCACTTGTTACTATGAATTGCATGAAACTTATGCCAAGAATTTACCTAACGCGATCGTTTATAAGCGACCTTCACTACTTGTGAATATAAGTTCATAACGATTAGGTGAAATTCACTTATATTCTAGCATCAAATTCATGCATGTAAATTAAGTATGCATCCTTAATCGACATACAAAAATAAGTTATCAATCAAGCAGTTAAGCAAATTAAATCACAACTCAGAAATCACAACTGAAGGTAATCAATTTAAATTACAAATATATACATGGCTTTGAATTAACCTCTAGCCAAAATAAGAGTTTAGTTCCTCATACTTGCAATTAAACAAAAACAATTGATATTAAACATAGAGAAACAAAGTAGAATACACCTAGAATGCTCCAACAACTCCAATGGAATGGCTAGCACAACTCCAAGCACTCCTCCTTCTTTGCAAGCCTTGGAACTAATGGAAATGTGTATGAATGGCTCCCCCTTCCTTGAAGGCTGAATGGTGCTTATATAGAGGTTGGAAATGAAAAGAATTTCAAGGCAATGGACATGACATCTCACGGCAAAGGAAGAAAGGATGCTGCCAGCTTTGTTTTGCATGTGTGTGTGCTGTTTTTGTGCTCTTTCCACCTAGAAATAATCATTCCAAAGCCATCCAAAGCTATAAGTGGGAGACCAACAAGAAATCCACTTCATAGTGGTCCAATTTCCTTGCTTTTTTCTGCTGTCCATTCACTCCCCTTTGCTGATTCCATTCTAGTGCCGTGTGTGTTTTTGTGTGTGTGTGTTTGTGTTGTCCTCATCACTTCCCACTCTTCCATTCTTTAATTTCTGATTCCTTGCTGCCCATGTGGTGTGTGTTTTGCTGTTTTCTTTCCTTCTTGCTTTATGTTTTTCTGCCATCCACTACTCTTTGTTTTATTTCTTTTCTTTTGTTTGCTTTCAATTCCAATCTGCAAGTTGTCGTCAGCTAGACCTTCCCTTACTCAAATGCTCATAACTTCTTCTAGAAAAATGATATTAACAATCCGCGAAATGTTCTAGAAAATAGACATCTGTAGCTTTCCAAGCATATAAGGCTCATTCTCTAATTCATTCTGAGCTGTTCGCCATTTGCTCCCAAAGTCAGCTGATCTACACAGGCAGTTTAGACGAATTTATTACTTAAAATCACACTTATGCTATTTTTATTTTCTTAGCTAGATAAATTTGATAAAACACAAAAACAAAGTAAATAGCACAAAAATATGAGAAACTAACTAAGAAAAGACGAGAGAATTTGATGTAAAATATATATAAATATGAGCTTATCAGCATGTAGGACTCACCTGCGGGTGTTGTACTTTAATTATGGTCCTACTTGACTGCACTTAGACCTATGCTCTGAATTTATGTGTTTTACCTTTAACTCATCCTTTTATTCTAGTAGGGTGTTCTGCTAGAGATTGGTTTAAATTCCTTCATATTTCTGTTATATCTTGCTTCCGTGTTGCACTTTTGGTTACGTCACGCTCACGTGACGGCCAGCACGCCTTGATCCTCTGGATCGGGGTGTGTCAACACGTGCTACATATCATTTTGTTTGCGTTGTCCGCTCGTTTGACTTGAAAATTTCAACACGTGAGGGAATGTGTTAAGAATGAACATCATATTGTTAAAATAAAAAAAAAACAAAACAAAAAACAACTAATTATAACGAAGAATAAATACGTAATTGTAGATGATGTTCATACCTAATAAAGTATTGAACGTCAGATCTAAGGTCCTCGCAACTTGCATGGGAACGTTTCCTGGTCCACATGAAAACAAAAGAATGTTGCTTAAGTAGGTGAGTAAAATATATCGATTTCTCTTTCTCACACACAATTAAAAAAACACAAAACAAATGGTTTTGGATAAGAATATAAAATTTGGATGTTGAGCATGTGAATGGAATCACAGGATACAAACAATATTATCTTCATACTAAAGGGTTAGGGAGTGAGTTATGCATCAAACTCGCTTTTTGGCAGAAATTTATCTTAAAGCATCTTAGTTACAAGTGACGATGAATATCACTAGACCGTGACACTAAGTAGCGGCTTTGTTTGGATCATTGGATGCTCCTATTGGTATTTTTGGATTTAAAATTCAAATTTCAGTGTTTCATGTAAGAGTTTAGGGAGGGTTAATGAGATAAGATTATGATAGGCCTACGATGCGATTCCGTCAAATGTAACAAACAATAATGCATGAGTGTAATATAAGGATTTCAAGTAAACTTTAAATTAATTGAAACAAACGATATGAAATGTTTATATTCAATCTCATGCTTCCACATCTTCCATTTCGAATGAATCCTTAATTCTCATATCCAAATAGACTCATATCCCATGTTTGGTGGGTTTGCTTGGATTGGCATGGATCGGGCTTGATATTGACTTGGCCTGGCTTGGAAACCAAAGGTTGCGTTCCAAAATCTCATTTACTTTAGACATGGATCCGATATATGTATTTAATCCGCGATACACTTAAAACTCCATCAAATGATAGACGTGGATCCGATATATGTATTTAATCTGCGATACACTTAAAACTCCATCAAATGATAGACATAATTCATGTTGAATTTAATTAGATTATCGTATCCAATGCGGCACACCAAACAGAGTTTAATGTATGGGTGGGCAAACAGGTTCTGGACCCATGGGTCGGGGTGGGTCCATGAGGTTCGGGGCGGGTCCAAAAATTATAAATACTAAACGGGGCGGGCCAGGCCGGTTCTTGGTAAATAATGGGGCGGGCCGGTTTTAGAAGTTGGAGAAAACGGGCCCCGGCCTGGACCATTTATTACTCTACCCTCTATCACGGTATCACCCTTTCTCTTATTCTCATACCCAATTCACAACTTTCCCCTCACCCTCTCTCTCTATCCCGACTCCGAGTCTCCTCCTTCGATCTCTCCTCCTTCCGAGTTTCTGATTTTGCTTTCGAATATATCGATTCTCATCCCTCTTGATCTCTCTCTCTCTCTCCCCGAACCTTATTCTTCTTCTTCTTCAAGTTCTTAATCCCAGCTGGGTTTTCCATAAATCATGCATCGGCAACCCAATCGACGATGGCTGGCGCTGCGAGGATTGGAACAACAACTGCCAAAAGCTCGCCGATTACGGCATCGGCCCAAACTTCCTTCGCCGCCTCTGCCAAAAGCTATCCCCCTGCCTCTCCTTCTTCACCAACCGCATCGTCCCCCTCCTCTCCCGAGCCCTCCGCCGCACACTCTTCTGTACCGAGCTCGCCACCTAACCCAGTCTGCCATTTTTGTTCATCTGTATATACTTCAGCTCAAAAGAAAACAAAATTGAATGAAAGAATTTGAATTTAAATTTGAATTCGGAGTTCGATGAATCAATCAATCGATTTCTGTTTCTGGGTTTTGTACATTTTTTGTTCTTGTTTTTTGTGATTACAATCTAATCTCTCTCACTGGATTGGCTTAGAACGCCTGAGCCGGAGCTTCTCAGTCAACTCGTCAACCTGCCCACCATCCGTTTGATGTCGGGGATGAACCACCTTGGGGGAGGTAAAAGGGGCCTAGTCTACATAGTCACTGACTCTGTTGAGCATTCTCCCTAGTCATAGGATTTTGTGAAATTGAATTCTGCATCTCCGAAGCAATTGATTTTGTTGCAGCTGCTGACCTGAACTCCATTGATTCCAGATTGTTGATGATCTGGTTAGTCATCGCATTCAAGTGCAACGCGATATCAAGATTGATTAGCAATATCTTTAGCTACATCATGCATCTGCAAGAACATTGAGTGGGATTTAAGCAAGAGACGGAGGTGTGGCCTTGGCGGAGGGAGGCAGAGACGTCGAGGAAGGTTGCAGTTTCAGAAAGAAAAAAAAAACAGGGTACCCGTTGGACCCGTAGGAACCGGTCTGTTTTATACGGGCCGAGTTAGGTCCGATTCTCAATTTTGAAATAGTAAAATCCGGCCCTGCCCACCCCGTTATATTTTCAAGTGGGTCCGGTCCGGTCCCTCTAATTTTGAGCCCGGCCTGGCCCGTGCCCACCCCTAGTTTAATGTGGTCGCCTGCTCGGTAGCCTCAGTTTCATCATTTAGCTTTAGGACCATATAGCAGAGAGTGTTAAAATGTTCCACATCAACCATATTTATGGGAAAATAAGAGTTTAAATATCATAAACTCACTCTAACTAATACCGATGTATTTTGTGATAAAACCCCACACCTGACGAATTGTGCAAGTGATAATTACCAAGTTGGGGACAATATCGGTGTTGTTGAAAGTGGGCCGTCTGGCCCGTCTCTTTGATAATTTCTACATGGTATCAGAGCCAAAGAGCGAGCCCGTACTGCCACGTGATGGGTGCGTTTCCTTGGCCCCGCGCGATGATGGTGGATCATTTGGCCCCGTGTGCAGTTGCGGATCTACATAGGGACCTTGGAGGTCCCAGGAGTCGTCGGCGACCTTAAATCGTTGTTAGAAATTTCCGGGGACCTCTCGTACTTGAACATAAGGTCTGTGCAGGTTGTAGGTTGCAAGTTGCAGTGTCTGTCTTCTTCTTGGAGAAGATGATTGCACACGAAGAAGAAAGAAATAAGGACCATTCCTGCCTTTCTCCTCCTTGCTTCTGCCATGGTCTCATCCGTCGGTGCCACCCATTTCTCCTCTAACCTTTCTCAGTCATCTGTTGAACCCGCCCCTTAATCCTTCTATCTTTATCGTGGAAGCCATGGCAGCACTCCATCGTCATTGTCGGACTTCTCCGTCATGGAATTCATGGCAGTACATAAGCCCAAATTTCCCCAAATTATTTCAACCACCTTAGTAATTTTTCTTATGGGTGAAATTTACTTCATAAGGTTAGTAAGATGAATATGATCTGTCATGGGTTGGTGAAATTTAGAGGTAGAGCTGGTTGGGGGAGAAAGATGAGGGAGGTGGTTGGTGGAGGTATGGCTGCTGTGTTCTTAATGAGAGAGAAGATGGATGTTTGGAAACTAGTAAAAGATAAAAATGGTGTGTTTGGTTAGAAATATAATGGGAGTTTGGGGATAGTTTTATTTGACTGGTGTTTTAAATTTAGTGCTCCAGATTAGATGATCAATAACTTAGGTACTCCCTAGTAACTTATGGAACCTCGTAATGGACGCTTGAATTAGGATTTTTAACTTGTAATATTGTTTTGCATATGATTTTTGAATGAAATGTATTACATTTAAAATTTCATTGTTATTTTTGTCTATAAATGTTTTGACCTTTATTATTAGGACCCCCCGAGTTTAAAATTCTGGATCCGCCACTTCCCTCGTGTAGAGTGAGTCCCCTTGGCTCCACGTGTAATCCACTAATTGGGTTTCACATGAGCTCCACGTGGTTGTCGATGTAGGGATTCCCACTCCCACGTGTGACCCAAGTAGTGGGTCTCATGTGAGGGGGCATGTTAAAGAGCCAGTTTGGTATTGCTTTTTTTTTTTCCTCACCAAAAATTGCTTCACTTTAAAGTTAAGCAGTAAAAAGGTACTTGGTAAAAAAAATATATACTGCTTATTTTAAAAGCAATGGCCTCCAGACAGCAACTTTTAAAAGCAGCATGTTGGTTGCTTTAAAAAGCTGCTTTAATAGAAGAAGTTGAGACTTTAGAATATTTTTAATTTATGTAATGAGCTCATTAATTTTAAACAATGACATTATTTATCCTTCTAGACACTGTTTTTCATACTCGCAACACTTTTAAAATATAGTTTATAAAACGCTCAACTGCTTTATTTTGCAACTAATTATTCTTAAAGCACAACACAAGCAATTTATTAAAAAAGTATAACAATTCCAAACTAGCCCGAACTGTCCCACATCGATCGTATCTATGAGAAAATAAGAGTTTAAATATCTTAAACCCACTCCAACTAATACCAAGACTTTTGTGATAAAACATCACACCTCACGGATTGTGCAGGTGAAATTACCAACTTGGGGACAATATTGGTGTTGTTGAAAGTGGGCTGTGGAGCAAAAAATAATCACAAGGCGACACGTGGATTTTTGGGTGAATATGACAAATTTACCCTCGAGGCATACCGGGTCTCCTACACGCGAGCAGTGGAGAATCATCCATCAACCAAATCAAGAGTACCCAAAATAGGTAACAAGTTCAAATTTGTCTCATCCATCCTCATTCCATAACCTTCAAAACCCTCCATACAAATTAGATTAATTAGGCTAATTAATGGATTTTTTCCTAATTAATCCATTAATCACCAAATTAATCACCATTTTCACACAAAATCCTCTAAGGGCCGGCCACCTCATTCCCTATATATAGGACCCTATTTCTTCTAAAAAGCTAAGTTCCATACTCTTGCAAAACTCCCAAAAACTCTCCAAATACTTTTCTCTCTAAATTCTAACTTTAGCATCGGAGGTTCTTCGGCCAAAGCCCCCCATTCATCGTGGGCGCGTGAGGCTCTTGGCCTTGACCTAAGGTGTTAATTGTTTTGTAGGTGCAATTTTGTCCAAGAAGAAGAAGGCTGAAATTTGCATCCACAAATTGGTGCTTTCATTGAGAGTTGAAATTCACACTCGTAGAAGACTCTCGCATAAAAAGGGTTTTCTCTATTTTCTAGTCCACTTGTATTTTTCGTACGTTCTTATTATTAAAATTTTTTATTTGCAAAGATTCTTTGATAAAACGAAAAAGAAAAATACAATGGCTAGAAATTTAGAAAACTCATTGAGTGAAAATTCAAATATTCAAGAAATGGGATCGCGGCGATCCACGAGACTAAATGGGATCCTAAGGGGAGCGGCACCACCACCACGGGAACCACCGCGATGGCCACTATGGTGGCCACTCGTGGCGAGGTCCATGGCACCACTACCACGGCCCGAGCCGTGCCACCAAAACAAGCCCAAGCCGTGTCATCCAAAGCCCACGGCACCAAGGCCATGACCCAAGCCATGTCAGTCCAAGCCCAACGCGTTGCCAAGTAGAGCTCAAGCCTCGCACCAGAGTGCATCACACGCCGAGCAGCCCACTCCTGCCGAGTAGCCCACTCTCGTGGCCCAGCCTGCTCCCTCCAAGTAGTCTGCTCTCGTGGCCCAGCCTGCTCCCGCAGAGCAGCCCACTATTGCGGCACAGCCTGCTTTCGTGGCCCAGCCTGCTCCCGTGGCCCAGCCTGCTCCAGTGGCCTTCCAAGCAGCCCAAGTCGGCCCAAAACTATCTCAACCATCCGGACCTACCATTGAGCCGGGGGTATTTTCACCACATTTCTCCACGGATTTGACATTTCCCAACTCAAATCTCGCGCCCGGAGTTTACCACCCTTCCATTGCTTAAGGATGCACATTCCTTTCAAGCTCTTCCAATCTAAATGGCAAACAACACTTGTCTCGACAAGTCATAGAGTTGACAAGCACCCTAGCACAGCAGACGACCTTGGTGAACCAGTTCTTGCAGCACACCAAGATGCAACGTGCCCCAAACGAGGTGTCCCAAAGTAGGACAAGGGCAGATGAAGAACCTCTCCAGCAGCATCCCGGCAAGCAGCCACTCGACCATCCACGAACCGAGCGTTTGGGCAGAGTACACTCCCGATTGGGCCCCTGAGATAGCATATACTCTCGTCTTAGCTCACGGAGAAGCGTGCACTATCGATTAGGCCCACGGACGAGCATACACTCACGGTTGAAGACGCACTCCGATAATTAACATGAGCAGCCTTCCAAGCGAAGTATTCATTCGCGGCTAGGCCCGCAAAAAGTATCCTCCACATCACATCGGAACAGGCAGCACAACAGACAGAAATAAGCAGTCACTCAATCCGGCTCAAGTTCAACCAGCAGCCTGTGAGTTACACACTCGCCTGTTAGGAACATACCACACCCACCGCAGCCGCGACATAGATGAGCCGAACATATGGAAGAACAGCTTAGACCAGCACATCACGATAGGGGGCAGTCAAGAGCTCTGCCACCCCAACAAAGGAAAATTCAGGAAGAAGTAGAAAGGCTCCTGACCAAGCGATTGCGCAATTTCTCGCCCTAACCAAGCCTCAAAATGGCACAAGATGAAGCACCTAATAATGGCGCAATAATTCAGGGAGCAGCTCACTGCGCTTACACCCTTACGTGGGTTCCACAAGCAGTTCGAAGTCTCAAGCAGTTCGCCAAACAAGACCTCGTAGCATGAGGATTATTTCAGTTGTCCAGCAATCCAACTTTCCTCAGCTACACTCATGACAACGACTTCCATGCTCTCCAGTGCGAGAGGATAAACTAATTGTTCTCCAGTGCAAGAGGGTAAACCAATTCCCCGACACATATATGAGTCTACTCTTTAGTGCGAGAGGATAAACTAATTGCTCTCCAGTGCGAGAGGGTAAACCAATTCCCCGACACCCATATGGGTTGACTCTCCAGTGCAAGAGGATAAACTAATTGCTCTCCAGTGCGAGAGGGTAAACCAATTCCCCGACACCTATATGGGTCTGCTCTCCAGTGCGAGAGGATAAACTAATTGCTCTCCAGTGCGAGAGGGTAAACCAATTCCCCGACACCCATATGGGTCTGCTCTCCAATGCGAGAAGATAAACTAATTGCTCTTCAGTGCGAGAGGGTAAACTAATTCCCTGACACCCACACCCATATGGGTCTGCTCTCCTGTGTGAGTGTGTGAGAGGGTAAACTAATTCCCCGACACCCATATGGGTATGCTCTCCAGTGCGAGAGGATAAACTAATTGCTCTCCAGTGCGAGAGGGTAAACTAATTTCCCGACACCCTGGGTTTGCTTTCTAGTGCAAGAAGGCCACATAGTTCAAAAGATCGAATGCTTGAAGATCAACTAAACAACAAATGGTTAGGGGGTAGCAGCCACTTTTACACTTAACAGTTCGCTCATCCGACATTTTATCTTCAGCAACTCCGATCTTGGCAGCTTCATCCGTGACTGCTCAATCTATGGCAGTTGAAAAATCAAACTCAAGCAGTTTCCTCATTTTTAGCAGGCAGCCCAGACGTGGCAGCCCAAATAATTACCCATTCCGCGCTACTTCCTCGGCCCATGCCAGATCAATCATTGGCTTCAATCAAGCTGAGCTGCTCAAGCAATGGGCCCTGCCACATCACCTCTTGGCCCATGCCAATCTGACTCCTGGCCCCGGCCAGCTGACGTGTCGCACCACCCCGACGACTGCCCCGTGGCAGCACTACCCAAAAAGAAGACAAGAAGAATTAAGTTTTTATTGGTGCAGCACGGAGAAGACGAAGAAAGAAACGAAAGACGATCATTTGCACGGGCAAGATGTAGAAGATTGCTAGAGGATGGGGGACAAATATCCTCTAAGCTATCTCTCTCTCTCTCTTGTAGGGTAGAATAAATCACTCTCCAAAGTTGATTTAATAACCCACTTAAGGTGGACTTAAATAGGCTTTGAGAGAAATTTATTTCCCTTTCCTAGAAGGATCTAATTTCATATTAAAGAGGGAATCTACATCAAAACAGGAAGCAGTCTTAAATTTCCTAGAGCAAGAAGATATCTACACCTGCTGCCCTTTCTTACGAGCAGCCCAGCAGATGTGGGGGCATTTGTGGAGCCAAAAATAATCACAAGACGACATGTGGATTTTTGGGTGAAGATAACAAATTTACCCTCGAGGCATACCGGGTCTCCTACACGCGAGCAATGGAGAATCATCCATCAACCAAATCAAGAGTACCCAAAATAGGTAACAAGTTCAAATTTGTCTCATCCATCCTCATTCCATAACCTTCAAAACCCTCCATACAAATTAGATTAATTAGGCTAATTAATGGATTAATTCCTAATTAATCCATTAATCACCAAATTAATCACCAAATTAATCACCATTTTCACACAAAATCCTCTGAGGGCCGGCCACCTCATTCCCTATATATATGACCCTATTTCTTCTAAAAAGCTAAGTTCCATACTCTTGCAAAACTCCAAAAAAACTCTTCAAATACTTTTCTCTCTAAATTCTAACTTTGGCATTGGAGGTTCTTCGGCCAAAGCCCCCCCCATTCATCGTGGGTGCGTGAAGCTCTTGGCCTTGACCTAAGGTGTTAATTGTTTTGTAGGTGCAATTTTGTCCAAGAAGAAGAAGGCAGAAATTTGCATCCACATGGGCCATATGGCCTGTCTCTTTAATAATTTCTACAGAGAGCATACGAGTGCTGACTAAGGAGACATTCAATGAATGGGTGAGGGCAAATGTTGTACCAAACCAAAATGATAGCGAATATTTAACGGATAAATTTGGTATTTCATGACATATTTGTTACCTAGCTTGTATAGTTATAAGAAATACCCAATGGTTAATTTGTGATTATGAAATAGACATCTGTCTGTGATTCGAAATGTTGCATTATACCGTTCACGATTTCCTTCTTCTGACATAGCTTGAATAAGAATATAAATAATAAGTAATGGATTCACTTAGTAAGTATTATGATATAGTGATATTCATCTCTACTTATAAATAAAAAGTCTTATATTCAAAATTTGTGAATCACAAGTTCAACACCAAATTGGCCCAAATCCCAAGTGTTTGGAGACGAATTTCAGGTTTTTATTTCACACGGCACGTCCTGAATTTAATTCTTGACGATTCACATGATTGTGGCCAACAGGTTGCTAAAATAACTTTATGAGCCTTCTGAGCTCCTAGAATAGTGAACTGCAGTAACGAAACCACATTTTTAGTAGAAGAAATATCAAAGCAAAAAATTAAAAAACTAATGCAAAGAAAACAAATCCAAAGCCAAACGGAAGCATTCTCTCTCTTATCCCAGGACTACCTTATTCCCCATTTGTCAGCCACAGCTCGTTGGCTCAAACGGCAGTCACAACGGGTACTTCGCAATTCCTATTCTTCACCGCTGTTTGTTTCATCGAATTTCTGATTTATATTATTTATTCATATAATATTGTCATCGAATCGATAATTTATATTTGCATTTTATTTTCTCTGAATATTTGGAGAAATCGTCCAGAAACGTTTTCTCAGCAACCAAACAGAGAATTAGGGTTTCCATCGAATAGCTTTGAAGCAATTACGCGTTTGGGAAGTCAGAATTTTGATCCCATTGAAATTGAAACGGAGAACTTTCAACTGATCCGACTATCTGTAGTTTCTTGTTGCATTTGGCAGTTGAGAGATCGTAGGAATTAGTAGAAAAGGTTGTGCTTTTTTGTTTTGGTGCTTGGTTATGTGAAGAATACTATACAAAAATAATGTGAAAAAAGAGAGTGAAATTTTGGTAACTTCAGTGGGATTATAGTGTCATATGGTACGCTAAAGTCTTTTCGGGAAGAGAAGTGATCTCCGCACACCCCATTTCTTTCCCTGCACACACTTAATGAGAATCGAGGGACATAAATAAACTGTGGTGTGCAGAAGGAGAAAAGAAGTGTGCGGAAATCATTTTTCTTTCAGTATTCCATGGAATTAAAGTTTAAAATTGCCATAGTTAAAACATTTTAGCAGCCTAAGATTTTTTTTTTTACTATTTCCTTTGGAGTTGTAAGGCTGAAAGTGAATTATGTAAGAAGGTAAAAAATATATGAGAATAGTTGGAAGGAAAAGGGGCAGTGTCAGAAGAAAATGGTGAACAAGGTTATGTTAAGGCAGTCTTGGTGGGGAAGGGGGCAATGTAATAAGGAAATGGTAGAGCTAGTTTGAAAATTTAGTTGTGGTGCTGGGCGGCACGGGTGTTGCGGAATGAACTAGATTGAAAATTGTGTATCCATGAAGATTAGGATAAGAAGCTATGTTACAAGTATCTAGCAGGTGACAATACATATTACATACAATACTGGTAGCGGTGACATTATTAGTCTAAGCGGTCTAAGTTGGTAAAGTGATGATGGTGGTGGCAGCTGTGGAGTTGTAGCAGTTCTGTTATAGTGAAGGTTGTAGCTATGGAAGGGGGAATAGAGAACGAGACGGTGATGGAATGTGTGAGAAAGAAAAATGTGACTCTTTAAGTAGTTTGCATT
This sequence comes from Malus fusca, assembly GCA_035220775.1. Classification (NCBI taxonomy): domain Eukaryota; kingdom Viridiplantae; phylum Streptophyta; class Magnoliopsida; order Rosales; family Rosaceae; genus Malus; species Malus fusca. Next base: position 3,881,119 of record CM069072.1, on the reverse strand, counting down.
TTCTTCCCAATTGGGAAGAAAATTGTTTTCGCTTCTTCAACTATGGCATACAACTTCTTTGTCGTTTTTACTTGATTTTAGAGGGAAAGGGAAACAAACGTAGTATAGTGCAAATGCAGCTTGATATGTTTAACTGAACAATACTTTGCATACGTTTATCTACGGTTACAAATCTGGTCTTCATCTAGCCAATATGCGTATTGGGCTCAACTACATCTATGGTTATTTCAATTTGACTAGCGTGAGCTATCCTTTCTATTGACAAAATTCTTAAGTTGCAGGTTAAGGATGTATGCCGGTTCTTCTACCACCAGTGACCATGTAAGGGCTAACTGGACTCCATCACAAGACAATTTCTTCATTGACCTTATGCTAGAACAAGTGAGCAAAGGGAACAAAACTGGTCATGGATTTAGGAAACAAGCTTGGGCAGATATGATTGTACTCTTTAATAATGAATTTGGGTTTAAGTATGATACAGATATTCTGAAAAATCGATACAAAAGATTGAGGAAGCAGTACAGCGAGATGAAGAGTCTTGTTGATCAGGGAAACTTTAGATGGGATGAAACGCAACAGATGATAACAGCTGATGATAATGTGTGGAATAATTATATCAAGGTACACCGTTTAATCTTTAAACTTTACTGTCCACACACGAGAGTTATATTAGGTTGCACATGTTCTATGCAGGCCCACCCTGAAATGCAACCGTACAGAACAAAAGTCATTTCGCATTATGACGAGTTGTGCATAATATGTGGCCATGCAGTTGCTGATGGAAGATACAGTCTTTCATGTTACGATATAGACTTTGAGAACGAAGGTACATATTGTGTGGGAAATCGTTATTAATTGATGTCAATTTGGCAAAGCTAATTTTCTGTTTGATAAATATGTGCAAATGCATTGAAATATTGTCTGTAATTTTCTCAAATTTTGTAGCAAGAGGAATGGAATTTCAAGATCCCACTGATGCTGATCCTAAAAAAATTGACTGGTCACAGATTATGGACCAATTTTTCGTTGAACTAATGTTGGATGAAGTGCGCAAAGGGAACAAGGTTGGTTGCACTTTCAAGAAGAAATCATGGATTACCATGATCACATGCTTTAATGAGAAATTCGGGTTTCAGCATGGTAGGGCTGTATTGAAAAATCGGTACAATGTCCTCAGGAAACATTACAGTAGCGTTAACGCCCTGCTTGATCAAAAGGGTTTTACTTGGGATGAAACACAACAAAAGGTGGTAGCTGATGATCCGGTTTGGAACAAATATATAGAGGTATACTTTAATTGTTCTTGATTAGGAATTTAATGGAGACATTCTATTGCTCGTACCTTACTTTGTTATAAACGCAGGCACATCCCAGTTTCCACATGTACAGAAATAAAGCTATGCCATATTATTCCGATTTGTGTGTCATATGCGGAAATGAGGCTAGACTTTTGAAAGAAGTTCCATCAAGCTGCAATGAAGCTCTTGACAAGGGAACCGTTGCTAAGAAAATTGACGGAGATGCTACACCTATTGTTGACAAACAAAATGTTCAGAAAAAAGCATTGGGTTCAAGTGATGTCAAGAATTTATCAGATCAAAAGGAAAGGCACGGTCATGATGTCACACAAACCTTACACCAGTCTAAGAAACCACAAAGAACGGATGAAGTTGCGGCCAATGGTCTAGGAGATATGGCAGTTGCAGAGTCACCGTTGAAGAAGAAACTGAAGAAAGAGGCATCTGTATCCATAGAGAAAGTTATTGATGTCTTAAAGGCTATACCGGACATTGATGATGATTTACTACTGGATGCCATTGACCTTTTGGAGGATGAGAAGAGAGCCAGGATGTTTTTAGCATTGCAACCGGCTCTGCGAAAGAAGTGGTTGATGAGAAAGCTTCGTCCACAGTGATCCATCTTTCTTCCTCCTCCCATTACCTTTACAAGTGTATAGTTTTGTATCTCGTAAGTCGAAGTTGGACACATGAACAATGCTAGCAATATTTGTAGAAAGAGCTCCTTGCTATACAATTATACTTGCTTTTGCTTCAAGTCATGAATCAAGCAAAATTCTAATCTCTGTGCTAGTACCGTCAATCTTTTTTCTTCCACAATTCCGTTCCAAAATTCTTATCTCTATATTTTCACGCATACAATTTTAGAAGCTATCAAACGTAAATACTTGCTTCTATTAAAAGGAGAAACATGATGTAGAAAATGATTGTTACTTATCCATTATCAACACAATTACATTATACAGGTAAATATACCGTCATTGGGCTTTTAGTTTGTAATCGAATTTTTGCATTGAATTATATAATAACACCATACTAACAACAAAACCTCTTAATCAAGCTTTGAATTGGGAATGCTTCTCTAACGAAAATAAAGTAATCCAAAGTGTTTAAGTGAAAAACATGATTTAATTACATTTAATCTCAATTTAGACCTAAGTAATTCCTCACATCCAATTCGCTACTAGAGAAATCATCCAAACGCATACCAACTTTAAACTTCAACTCTTCTAAAGAACTCCTTAAATTTCTAAGGCACTCCTAACATGTTTCGCCTCATGCAACTTCATATTATATATGAATTGATTGGCTGGTTGGTTGGTCACACCAAAATCTGTTGCCTCCCATATCCAGTGTGGCTTTGTACTCCTCCATTTGCTCGATAGTATTAGTTTCTTTCAATATCTTAGATTCATGTAATTGCAAAGTGAACTTGCATTTGGACTTACAACAAAATGATTACTTGATAAATAATGCACTATAGTTGGACTTTTAAAGTATTACCATATTTGATGTGTGTGTCATTGCTCATCCCATTCGTACTCGTTTACGACCTCACACAAATGGGATCATGCATGTTCTGTATGAACAAAAACAAAGCTTAATTTTTGCATGTGAATTTTCTAATTTAAATTTAAATAAAAAACGTACAAAATATATAACACCAAAAAATCAATTAACTAACGTTGGTGTGGTGTTTGACAAAAGTCATCTATGCCTAATTCCTTGAGTGTTTGCCAAAAATCATCTGATGCCCTAATTCCTCAAGTGTTCGAGAGAAACTGAAAGTAAGTAGATAGTTCTAAACTGAATTCGCGATTACTAATTTCTTTGGAGGACTTGGATATATATTTAAAGTGGAAGAACTCTGTATCCTGTCTGCTAGGCTAGGGCTAGGCAGGATGAGGGGTGGAGCAGTCTCCTTAGGAGATGCTTAGCAATAGGCATTCATAGGTCGTTGACTTGATCCTAAGCTTGTGCATTGAGTTAGTCTTAGACATGGAACAGCGTAGGAAAGTGTTTGACCTTATTTAAGACTCTAATGAGCCTCCCGCGCTTGCTCGTGCTTGCTTGTGTGTCTGATGGGCAAACCGTTGAGGGTTAACGACCAATCCTCCAAGAACGAATGATGTTTCATTGTGGGTCGTGGTCTGATAGAGAATTTGGCATATACCTTGTGCCTCGGGGCCAAATAGTTGTGAATGGAGTCTTCTTGGCCCTTCATGGTTAAGCTCTTAGTCTGCTTATGTCGTCTAGGGTAACTTCGATATTTAGATCTCATAATCCATGTGATATGCTCTTTTGAATGTGATTAATTTATGTCTCCACATATTCCTTGCTTGTGAGGAAGATCATCTGCGATCAATAGTGTTCATCAAAGGGAAGTAGTAGTAAGGACGGTGTGCGGTGTGCTACAAGATCAAAAGTACAATATAGGTGTTGCAGTATAGGAAGTGTTTATCTTGTTGAATCTTGTAAAAATTCTTTTTAACAAAGGGATTCGTGATTGACTGCAATAGGCCAAAGAATATATGTATATATAGTTGTTTGGACCCGATTTTACACTATCGGTTCGTGTGATCAAGGTCGTTGATGAACATAGCTCTCAAATGTTGGATGACGGAATAGTTAAGATAAGGATATATTGTGGTTTTAATTATGATATTATCTTTTAATAGTGAAATATCTTGATATTTTCTTGTACAAGATGAGATGCGAATTATATCTCCAACTTGAAAGCGAGCAGTACAGTTCAATTTGATTTGAGGTTCTTGAAATTTAGACGTGTGGAGGATTAGAGCATCAGAGTATTTTATCAAGAATCCTAATACGTTAGTAAATGGATACAGATTGGCATAGATATTAGTGCAAGATGAGGATGACAGATTGGAGTTGGTCAACTACGTGTGCTTGGCTACATAAAAGAAATTGATGACCTCCACATGTGCTTGGATTTGGCCAGCCATGTATGGTTACGGCTGAAGGTTTGATTAGGGTTGTTGGATGCATGATTATCATGCATGCATGTGGTATTTGGCAGAAGGTTATTATGCATGGATAAGGGTTATGATGGTGGAATAAAAAGTATCGCTGGATATTCTTGGAATTATGCCGATAATCTAGTCAAAACAAGATTGCATCAGGTTGCAAATGACAGCAGGTTTTGATTGATAAGACGTGGGGTTAGCAACCAATGAAGACTCAGAGTCACAATGCGATTGGAATTGGTTTTCGTGACTTGGGCATGCATATCTCTATAAATACCAAGCGACATGCAACATTACAAGCTCTCGCCAACAAAAACACACAAACTGCCCTGCGCAAACTTTCGCTCTACGCGAAACCTCTCAACAACCTTGAAATTTTTATTTTCTTTTTCGCCAACACATCTTCAGTTTGGATAAACAGCACTGTGAAGGCAACTGGCGAACACCTTTAGTTTGGATGAACAATACTGTTGCCGTAGAATCAGCCAACCGCGAAGTACCTTCAGTTTGGATAAACAACATTGCGTCGAGGCTGACTGATTATCTATCGAAGTCTCGGTCGAGAAGGATTTTCGAATCCTTATTGGCAGAGGTCATCTCATTTGCCTTCTCGGCGAGGTGAGGTGTTACGGGTTACTGGGCTCGACGCATCGAACGCCAAGTTGTTTATGATTGGATACTCACAAGTGGATTTAGAGTTCGGCATTTTGATGGCCGAACTACGTTTACAATTAAGACGCACATTTGCTTTGAGTACTTGTGCCCATATAGTTTGGTGTCGATTTGGCGTGCTTATACTTTTACGAATATAATCACTGTGACCGAATCCGGCGCCAACGATTTGTGAACTTCGCAGAACTAGCAGCCTTGTCTTCAGACTCTAGAACCTGAAGGCCAAGACGTGTTCCTTCCTCGGTCGCAGTCGCAAGATTAAGAAGTCAGCAGCGCGCCCAACGCCATGCAACACATTCTACTCCTTGGCTGAGCTAGTTCGACGAGTTGGCACGCCCTGCACACAACTGAAGGACGTAGTTAGCTCATTAGTTACTCTGCATGCGCGCCACGTAGGCTTGGTAGTTTTTAGGGTCAACAATAGTATATGGTTATTATCTGTATCGTGTTCTAACTTCCAACATAACATTCTGATTAGCATTTATATTTCATGCATACGAATTTCAAAGCTAACAAAATTTTATAACCATTACAAAAACGAATTAATAAAACAACTATGTTTCAAAAACTTTCTTCCATGAAAAAAGAAATACAACTCGGAAAAATCATGAGACAATAAAATACAAAGTATGAGAAATAAATCAATGTACACCCAAATAATCCGTCAAAGCTAGTTCACGCATTGACAAATCATCATAACGTGCACAAACTTTGTCTTTCAACTCTTCCAATGAACTCTTGAATAGCTTCAATTTTTGCAAATTCATATTGTGAATTGGCTGGTCCCACCAGAACCTGCCACCTCCCATGTCAACAGTCACCTCGTCCACATCCATCTCCTCCGTGACTATTCCAAGTCTCGTTTGGTACATCGAGCTAGACTGTACTGATAATTGCACTCGACTATACTACTTTTTACATCGTTATCATCCTCGACCCTTGCATGCATAGACACATTTTGTTGGCAGCCATGTAAGGGAGTGTTTGTACTTTCAAGGCGAGAGAGGACAGAATCCACCGAAGAGTGGCCGAAGACATACGTCTTGCCATGCGGGGAGAAGATAATGACGGCTACCTCAGCGCCATACAGAGCACTGAGCGTGGAGGCCTTCCTTAAAAGTCCAACTTTCCGCTTCGAAAACGTGACATATATAGGGAGCCTGAATTCTCTATTTTCTTGATTTCAATCTTTCTAGGTTTAGGTTTCTGCTTTGTGAGGGTAAGAGTGCTACTTCTGATGTCTGACATATCTCTGGCAAAGACGGAGTCAGTATATTGAGTTTGCGATGGTAGGCTTGTACTTGTAGTCTGTAGAAGAGGACTTACAGGAGTTCGCGATGGTAGGCTTGTACTTGTAGTCTGCAGAAGAGGACTTACTGGAAGATATTAGAGAACCAGAGAGAGGGTATATATAAGAGTTGGTACGAAGACTTGTAATTGATTAGGGTTTGGTTTCCTTATTAGTGTCTTATTTGGATTTATCTTGGAAAGAAACAGGTCGGTTTGTGTTCGTAGAAGTTAGTAAACGAGTCAAAAATGGGAAGGAAAATCAAACATTCACTTGTTTCGATTTGGGGTTGTTTCTAGTAAGCATTTTAGATCATCTCCAACCTATGGGATAAAACTTAAAATATAAGCTTTAAAACCCCTCCAAACCATCTCCAACCATGGGCTAAAATAAGTCCTGGAGAGAAAATATATTTCTGGGCTAGATTCTCCCAGGATTTAAGCCTAACTTAAATTATTCTAGACCCATCAAACTGTCATATTTCAAACATTTTTTTTGTTTTTTACTTATAATATAACAGTTATGATCACATGAGATCAAATCTAATAGTAAAAAAAAAAAATTGATGGCCTAAAATTAAATCTAACATCTAAAATAATTTAAGAAAATAATTTAAATCAAATTTAACTGAAAACTTTATAAATACCTATATATTTGTATGATTTTTAATTACTTATCGGAATTTAAATATTTTTAGAATAAAATGTTCATAAAAATAAATAAGATATCTATATAAATTTTATTTTAAAAAAGGTTACTGAAAACAAAAAGTTAGCCTAAAATCATTATTTAATCATCACGAGCTAATATTTTAAGACACAATGGTTGGAGGAGAAAAATAATTTCTGACTTATGATTTAAAATTTTCTAACATAAAATTTTAAACTTTATCCCGGAAGATTGGAGATTGTCTTAATGACAATTCCCCTTTCCCTTGTGCAATTGCCGGCCCATTCTAATCGGTAGTCTAAAAAATCAAATCAAAACACTCATCATATTTGGGAGAGTTTAAACTCGGAACTCATGTTGTGGCAAATTCAATAGAAATTTATTACCCAACCAATGGTTTTAAGAGCACAGAACAGTTTGGTCAACGTCCTTTAAAATTGGTAAAATTAATCTGTAAAGTTACAAGTTGTTACCCTAGTTGTCCTTCCGACGTCTATTGAGTTATCAAGTTAACAACTATTCATTTACGAGAACTCGGTAACTTTGGTCATAGGGCGCCATGTTGATATCAAGGAGGCCATTTTATTTAGTTCTTAGATTTTTTTTTATTCATTGGTCATATTGTATCTGTTAATTTACGTGACACCTTTATGACGTTCAAATAAGCGAAAAATAGGTCAACTAAGTATTATTAAAAAAAAAACGTTAATTTATATATTTACAACGAATAAGCGAAACTCACACACAAAAAAGAAGGGCACATCCGGAAGAGACCGTAGATTAACTTTTTATTTGATTACTAATTATATTTGCATACAGAAAGTTAACACACTTCTTAGAGAATTTATTATTTTTATTATTTTTTATTTATTATTTTTTTTATCAAGAAAAGAAATTTATTAAGGGGAAAAACCTCTACAACAACCGATGCCCAGGCAATCGAAGTTGAGGGCATTAAACGCTGTAGAAGGGAGACAATGATCCCAGAAATGCAGATTGTTAAGAGTGAGATCTAGATGAGCTAACGCATATGCCACAAAATTTGCTTATCTGAAAACATGGTTCCATTCGATGCGATTGAATTATGAGGCAGTCCCGCAAATATCCTCGATAATAGATTTTGGTTCCAAGGGACATCCCATTTTCCTTGAACCGCGCAGACGATTAACTTTGAATCTCCCACCACCATAATGTTTTGAAACCCTTTACGTCTGGCAAACCCTAATCCTTCCCTCAAACCCATAGCCTCAACCGCTAAAATAGTTACTCTGTCTGTTTGGATCAAAACTTGAACTTTGGGCTTAAGGGGGAGTTGGCCCAAAGGGCAGCCTAAAGAGAAGAGGAATTCAGAGCCCAGTCGAAGCCCAGCCGAAGTCCAGAAGGCAGGAGAGGCCTTTTTTCTGACTAGGTACAGACCATGTGAACCACTTGCTCACCTACCCAAAAGCCAAGTGGTATAGACCAACCAGCTAATCACCCCATAAAGAACTTTATAGTGGCAGTACAAGTAAAAAACTGATGAGTCACTACCCTTCAAGCTGCATTCGGGCAAGGTTACTGCTACAAGAAGCCAAGCCGAGTTGTCTATAAAAGAAGAAAGAGAAATCAGGAATAAAGACACTCAATCAAACAAACAAATACAAGCACAAACTCTGCTCAAAAGCCAGATTTGCCTTCAAACGAAGTTGTAGTCAGCAAGCCTTCATCCCTATCGGGATAAACCCTCACTCAAGCCTTTGTAATAGCTCTGCTACCCTGTTCAACTTTTGCTGTAGTATCGATCTCTTTCTGTAAACTCATTTCCCTATTCCCTTTTCTAAAGCTTTCAAACACCTTGATAAACCACAAAGATAGGAAGTTGCAAGACGATCAGCCTTGCCCGACAAGGTTAAACCTTGCCCGACCCTCTTTGTTTTTTTGTCTTTTTATTAGCCTAGCAATATGTTGTATACTTCAAGTTGTATTCAAGTTATTTCTAGTAAGATGACTATTAAAAGACTCTCTCTCAACACTTGAATCCGATTTGAATATGTTTTCACAGTTCAAACTAGATCTGAGTTTTAAGCCCTCGGGCATGTAAGATTTGATCATTTAAAAGTCCTTGACCTCAAGGCATAAAAAAGAACCTTATGTGGACTTAACCCATCCACGACAGTCCTTGATAAACACGAAGTCCGAAGTTACTTGGGGCGCAAGTAATCGACCTATATCGTAGTTTTATTTATGTTATATTATGATTATCATAGAGCGTTTGAGTATAGAATGAATTCTGATAGGAAGCCTCAAGGCCTACATCTAAGGCCCTACAAAGGCACCTATTTGGATTCATTCTACTTTTCGGGCTAGAACGTTTGAGTATAGAGTTAATTCTAATAGGAAGCCTCAAGGCCTACATCTAAGGCCTTACAAAGGCACCTATTTGGATTCACTCTACTCTTCGGGATTGATGATTAGAAGTATAACAGTCATAATACTGTATGTAACAAAGAAACAAGTATGATATGTTCGAGTACTGGATTAATTACTGATTGGAAGCCTCAATGCCTACACCTAAGGCCCCACAAAGGCACCTATCATAATTAACACGTGATGCGAAAATAAACTAACACACAAATTAAACCCTCTTGTTGACAATTGTAGTATATATGCAAGTAGGGATCGTTCTTAAACCGGGGATTAGGAGGGATTGCTAATCTATATAAAATGAATTTAGAAGCACTAAATAAAACTTTAAAAACACAAATCTAAATCAAAACATTTAATTAGATTCAAATGATTCCAAATAAACTAGAATAACTTAAAATAAAATTAATAAATAAACTAAAACAAAATCACCAATGAATTTAAAAGATTCAAGCTATGAAAATTAACCAACTCTAAACTAAATTACTCAAAGAACTCAAAAGAAATCAAATAAGGTAAATTCAAGTCAAAAGACAAAAATTGAAAAAGGGGGATTTGATCTTGATGAGAATAACTTGAAAATAAATAAATTGAAAACTAGATAGATTTAAGCACAAAATATGGTTGTTTGAATGGATGATGGATTAGCTAGAGGGGTTTCCTCCACACATGATACACTTGTATATAAACTAATTTTTAGTTGTTCTTTCGATAACTTATGAAACTCAATACTCCGGGTTAACCGTGATAGCACTTTTTTAACCTTCAAGTTCTCCTTAGTTTAATGAATTGAATGGGAAAGCACATATAACAATTCAAAATATTCTTCAAAAGTTCCATACATGAAAAGCACAATATAGATACAATCAAAGATCATTAAGATTCAAGAGAACTATAAGTATTGACGAGGCATTCGTAACTATGAAAAGCATGATACTCTTGCCAAGAATTCACTTAACACGATTGTGGATAGCAACCTTCACTACTCTTGAATATAAGTTCATAACGATTAGGTGAAATTCCCTTATATTCTAGCATCAAACTTATGCATGAAAACTAAGCGTGCACTTTTAATCAACATACATAAATAAGTTATCAATCAAATAGTTAAGCAAATTGAAATCACAAATTATTAAATCACAACCAAAAGTAATTAATTCATAATGCAAATGTAATCATGGCTTTGAATCCCCCCCTAGCAAAAGGGGGGTTTCGTTCCTCATAATCATAAAACAAAGGTAAATAGATTTATACATTGAAAATGAAAGAAAGAAAACACCTAAACGCTCCAACGGTCCTCGTTGAGTGGTATGCACGTCCAAGCACTTTCCTTCCCTTCCTTTGCTATGGCACAAGGAGTGGATGTGGTTTGAAGGTTTGGTTGTATGGAAGAGTGGATAGGGGGATGTATGGTGGTGTTTATGATGGCTAGGATAGGTTTATGGGCAGATTTTTGTGGAGGAAAGAAGGGAGGTTGCGGCTAGGATAGTTTAGGGTGTGTGAAATGGGATTGTTGTGTGAATTGGTGCTCTAAGCCTTGCAAGAAGGCTTTATTTATAGGTGCACAAAGGTAAGGAGCCACTCAAGTGATTTTAATAAACAAATAAAAAGTAAGAATTAATCATCAAAAACAGCTAGCACACATGCTTCATTGCAGAAATTTCATGATGAAACAACTTGCATTCATCCTCCTTGGTCCATGCCTTGGATTCCTCTTGGTCTTCTCATGATGAATCAGCTAGAACACTTGCAAAACAGCTAGCACACTTGTATTTCATGATTAAACAAGCTAGCACACTTGCAAAACATAATCATCCATCATCCATGCCGTGGGTCATCCTTCCCCATGTGCTCTCTTGACCTTCCCTTACTAAAATGCCCATAACTTCTTCTAGAAGAATGATCTTAACAATCTGCAAAATGCTCCAGAAAATAGACATCTGTAGCTTTCCAAGCATATAAGGCTCATTCTCTAGTTCATTTTGGGCCGTTCGCAAATTGCTTCCAAAATGGGCTGATCTGCACAGGCAGTTTTGACGAATTTGTTACATAAAATCTCACTTGTGCTATTTTTCTTTTATTTGCTTGACAAATCATATAAAACACAAAATCAATGTAAATAGCTCAAAAATATAAGGAACTAACTAAGAAAAGACGAGAGAATTTGATATAAAATATATATAAATATGAGCTTATCAAATACCCCCACACTTAGCTTTTGCTAGTCCTCGAGCAAAACAAAGAAAATAAAAAGAAACAAAACACAATCTAAACCTTCCAACGTTACCTCAGGGATTTCTAATGCACATGTTAAAAATCATTACTTGCACAGATTTTGGTTATCAAAATCCTTAAGCATACACTTAACCACAGTCCCATTTACTAGTTCTCTTTTAATCATTTAAAACATCATTTTGAATGTAATAACATGCTTTAGAGAATTCCCTCAATTCCTTACTAGATATGCACTCATTTTTCACTCAGATTTTCAAACTACATTCCCTACACTAGGTATATGTGAGAAGATTGATATACACATGAAAACTAAAACTCACATATTTTAACAAAGAAAGCTCTTTTCTGGAGTTATAAGTGAATATATGAATATGATCTCATGAAAGGAATGCTACTACTTAGATGCAAGAACTAGTGACACCATATGCTCATACCAATCCCAAACTCCACATATTGAACACATAACACTCAAGATAGAAGTGTAAGGGTTGTAACGGGGCTAAGGGTGATAGGTTACAGCGAACAGATATGGAAAACAAGGGTTCTTAAAAACATAGTGAGCAATAGCAATGAAATCAACTTAGAATTCACTTTTGAATGCAAACTCAAATTTGAACACATGGGGAGCTTCATGCAACACTTAGGGTCAAATTCAAACTTTTGGACCCTTTTCTTCAACAATCAACTCTTTCAAACTCATTCTATCTTCTTTTTTTTTTTTTTTTTCTTTTTTTCTTTTTTTTTCATACGTTTTTCACTTCATTTCTTCTCTTTTAAACCCCAAAACATACATTGAACTTAAGAACAATCGTTCCTTCCCCCACACTCATTTTCTTGCATAATGTAACTCAAAAGGAATTCATTTAAGTCATGCTCACTATCTTTTAAGAACGAGGGTGTGGATAGTCCTATTCTAGGCTAGGTAGGGATAATGTGGTTTAACAAAGAATAAAGGCTAAACAAGGCTCAACGGGGTTAAATCCTACAAATGAACAAGGGCGGCATGGCTATTTGGCTTTAGTGGCAACTACACAACTTCATCTTGATCGTGTGTTATGCAATTCAATATCATGCTTTGAATGAAACGGATATAAGTTCTAGCATTTAGTTCTATCATGATACGCATGCATTCTAAGTAGCAACCAAGCAAAGAATAATGAGATCATGCAACGACTTAAGAACACAAGAAATCACAGATTATAACTCTCCAAAAGAAGTAAAGGCTCAAGTCTCACAAGGATGTAGCGTTAGTTGAGTTCTTTCCTTCAAGCATGTTACAAAAACTGATTTTAACCACTTTATGATCAAATGTGAGTTCATAAACATCAACTACAACTAAGCATAAGCCAAGAACATATCAAACTTCAATCCATGCTTATAACTCTTTTTAACAGCCATGCAATTCAAAACCAAATCCTCATCATTGTGTTGGAAGGTACCTACGACACAAACACACCAAAACAACTCAAAAACAACTCTTTTTAGGTTTTTTAAAAAAAAAAAAAAAAAAAAAAAAAAAACAGTTTTATTAAATGGTTATGAGTTTTTCGGATTTTTAAGCCACAACACACTAAAATGCTTCAAAACACACTAAAAGCACTTTAAAATAGAGAAAAACAACATTGGAAGTGATAGGTGAATAAAACCCACGAAAATCATGCAAAATAGATTGTTTACCCCCCCACACTTGAATCAAACATTGTCCTCAATGTTTTAAACAAAAACTCAAACCAAATTAAACAAACTAAACATAGTAGAATAGAAACAACAAAGAGAAAGAGTTAGGAACGCAAATCTGGAATTGAAGTGATTCCTAGGTCTTCCTTTGTTGAATGCATGGGTTGCCTCCCACGAAGCGCTTGCTTTAACGTCTTCCAGCTGGACAGTACCTCCGTTTAAGCTTGACTAGGCCCCCTGGCATGGAGGGGTACATCCTCCACGACATGCTCCTCAAACGTCTCGTAATATGGCTTCAACCGATGCCCATTCACTTTGAATTCTTGCTGTGTCCTCAAACTTTTGATTTGCACTGCACCATGAGGAAAAACATTAGTGACAATAAAAGGACCAACCCATTTGGAGCGTAACTTACCTGGAAACAATCGAAGGCGAGAATTGAATAATAACACTTTCTGCCCAATAGAGAACGTTTTGGCCCGGATCATCTTGTCATGGAACGCCTTGGTTTTCTCCTTGTAGATCCGGGCATTCTCATAAGCTTCATTCCGGATTTCATCAAGCTCATTCAATTGAAGCTTCCTATGTAGACCTGCGGCATCAATGTCCATGTTAAATCTTTTGACGGCCCAATGTGCACGATGCTCTAGCTCGACGGGAAGATGGCATGGCTTCCCATAGATGAGCCGAAAAGGGGACATCCCAATTGGGGTTTTGTAGGCAGTGCGATACGCCCACAATGCATCATTTAAGCGCAAACTCCAATCCTTCCTTGTAGGCCCAACGGTCTTCTCAAGAATCTGCTTGATTTCCCTATTCGAAACCTCGGCTTGCCCACTTGTTTGAGGATGATAAGGTGTGGCCACCTTATGCGTGACATTATACTTCCTGAGCAATGCCTCGATGGTTCGATTACAAAAATGGGAACCTCCATCACTGATTAACACTCTTGGCATTCCAAACCTTGCAAAAATGTTAGTTTTCACAAAATCTACAACCACTCGAGAATCGTTAGTCCGGGTGGCTTTGGCTTCCACCCATTTCGACACATAATCCACAGCAAGCAAAATATAAAGAAAACCATGTGATGAAGGAAAGGGACCTATGAAATCAATACCCCAAACATCAAAGATTTCAACACTAAAAATGGGTTTTTGCGGCATTTGTTGTTTAGGACCTATATTGCCCGTTCTTTGGCACCTATCACAAGACATGCAAAATGCTCTAGCATCCCTAAAGATTGTAGGCCAATAGAAACCACATTCTAACACCTTAAGTGCTGTTCTTTGAGTGCCAAAGTGTCATCCACAAGCATAAGTGTGACAAAAGGTTAAAATAGCATTAAACTCAGAATCGTGCACACACCTACGTATAACCTGCTCAGGGCAATATTTCCATAAATACGGGTCATCCCACACATAAAATCGTGCCTCTTTCTTCAATTTATCACGTTGGTGTTTCAGTAATTCACTTGGAACATGTTTAGACACCAAATAATTCACCAAATCAGCATACCATGGTTCACTTACCTTGACGGACATTAATTGCTCATCTGGGAATGTCTCTATGATAGGCACGGCATCCTCCTCATGCACCATACGGCTCAAGTGGTCAGCCACCACGTTTTCACTTCCTTTCTTATCCCGGATTTCGATATCGAACTCTTGGAGAAGAAGCATCCAACGAATGAGTCGTGGTTTGGCCTCTTTCTTGGTGAACAAGTACTTCAATGCTGCATGGTCAGTATAAATAATAACTTTAGTACCAAGCAAATAAGAACGGAATTTATCTAAAGAAAACACAACAGCAAGAAGTTCTTTTTCAGTGGTAGAGTAATTCAATTGCGCATCGTTCAAAGTCTGGGATGCGTAATAGATAACATGGGGCCGTTTGTCCTTCCTTTGTCCCAAAACTGCTCCTAATGCATAATCGGAAGCATCACACATAAGCTCAAAAGGAAGGCTCCAATCCGGTGGAACTATGATAGGGGCTGAAGTTAGCATCTCTTTGAGGTGTTTGAACGCCTTCTCACACTCCTCGTTGAAGTCAAATGCCACATCTTTCTGGAGGAGACGGCAAAGAGGATTTGAGATCATGGAGAAGTCCTTGATAAATCGCCTATAAAATCCTGCATGTCCAAGAAACGAACGAACCTCTCGAACCGAAGTAGGAGAGGGTAAGTAGCGTACAAGATCTATTTTCGATTTATCTACTTCAATTCCTCTTTCTGAAACAATATGCCCTAAAACTATTCCTTGTTTGACCATAAAGTGACATTTTTCCCAATTAAGCACAAGGTTAGTTTCTACACATCGTTTCAAGATTATTGTGAGATTTTCCAAACAACCATTAAATGAATCACCAAATACACTAAAATCATCCATAAATACCTCAATTATCTTCTCCACAAAATCTGAAAAGATACTTACCATACATCTTTGAAACGTGGCCGGAGCATTGCATAAACCAAAAGGCATGCGACGATAGGCAAAGGTACCAAAGGGGCATGTGAAAGTTGTCTTTTCTTGGTCATCCGGAGCTATGACAATCTGATTATATCCAGAATAACCATCAAGGAAACAATAAAAAGAATGACCGGCTAACCTTTCAAGCATTTGATCGATGAACGGCAAAGGGAAGTGGTCCTTCCTTGTGGTGGCGTTGAGCTTCCTATAATCGATGCACACTCGCCAACCTGTTTGGATACGGGTTGGCACAAGCTCATTCTCGGCATTCTTCACCACGGTCACTCCGGATTTCTTTGGAACACATTGCACAGGCGAAACCCAACGACTATCAGAGATCGGATAAATCACTCCACAATCAAGAAGTTTGATAATCTCCTTCTTCACAACTTCCATCATTGGAGGGTTGAGACGGCGCTGAGCCTCTCGAGTTGGTTTAGCCCCCTCCTCTAGAAGTATGCGATGCATGCACGTCGTAGGGCTAATTCCCTTAATATCGGCCAAAGTCCACCCAATGGCCGTCTTGTGCTCTTTCAACACTCGAATCAACTTCTCCTCCTCTAAGGCCATGAGTGATGAGGAGACAATGACGGGCAACGTCTCGTTATCTCCCAAAAACACGTACTTCAAATGGTCGGGCAACGGTTTAAGCTCAAGTACGGGTGCCTGAATAACTGAGGGTAACAACTTATTAGTAGAAACGGGAATTGAAATTGGGTTTGAAAGCTTACCATGGTGTTGAGGCAATGACTCAAGGGCGGCCACAATCTCAGCCTCTTCTTCACTTCTAGGCACGACATCTTTGAGTTTATTCCCTATTCCTTGTGCAATTGTGGTTTCAAGGGCATCCCTCTCCAACGAATCAAGATAATCCTGCGCCAAATCATCAATTATATCAATAGAAAAACAAGAGTGATCATCCTTTGGAAATTTAATACTTTTAGAAAGATTGAAATCGATAACTTCCCCATCAAATTCCATCGTTAAAGTCCCTTTAAACACATCTATCTTGGTGCGGGCAGTTTTCATGAAAGGCCTTCCTAATAGAATCGGCAATGGGGTAGAATGGGATGCCTCCTCCATGTCAAGCACATAGAAATCCGCTGGAAAAATCAAATTACCAACCTGCACCAAAACATCTTCCAAAACACCCTTTGGATATGCATTAGAATGATCGGCTAATTGAATGATCACACCATCGTTTTTAAGCTCACCTAAGTTCATAGATGCATAAATAGAGTATGGCATAACATTAATCGAAGCCCCTAAGTCTAACATGCATTGTTCAAACTTAGTATTACCAATAACGCACGGAATTGTAAAACTACCCGGATCTTTGCATTTAGGGGGTAATTTCCTTTGTAACACAGCAAACACATTTTCACTTACTTGAACCACCTATTTGTTCGAAATCCTTCTCCTTGTTGTACAAAGTTCTTTTAAAAACTTAGCATACCTTGGGACTTGCTTAATTGCATCAAGGAGCGGGATATTTACTTGAACTTTCCGAAAGGTCTCTAGAATGTCTTTCTCGGCTTCTTCCTTCTTTGATTGCCTAAACCTGCCAGGAAAGGGCACATTTAGTGGAATGGAACTAGAAAAAGTCGAATTTGGACTTACCTTGGTAGTTTGGGACGGTTTAGAAGCATTAGATGGTTGCGGCCTTGCTTGAGCATCATTGGCCGTGGGCTTTGCTCCATGTGCCTCTTCTTGCAGCAACTTGTCCTCCTCTTCTTGACTTGATTTAGATGTATTTGAGTCGGTTCCAACCTGTTTACCACTTCTCAACATGATTGCCTTAGCGGTTTCAAATCCTCCCTTGGGATTCACAACGGTTGAACTATGCAATCTGCCTTGTTCTCTAATCTGCCCCATGAACTCGGCAATTTGACCCATTTGCTTCTCCAAATTGTCCACTCGTTTGTCTTGGATTTGTCTCTCCTTGTTTTGAGTTTGTACTTCCTGCGTCAAAGTAGTAAGTAACTTAACAACTTGATCATTATCCAAAGACATACCTGAGTTTGTTGGGGCCGATTGCAATTGATTTTGATTAGGGACAAATGGCTTTGTATAAAAGCCCGGTGGTTGCTGCCTAAGTCCTCCTTGTTGTTGAGGTTGTTGAGGATCCCGCCACTTGAAATTTGGATGGTCTCTCCACCCCGGATTGTAGGTGTTTGAATATGGATCATGGCGTGGCTGATTTTGGCTTCCAAAACCCACGGCATTGGCAGATTCCCACCCTCCATTCTCAATCAATTGAGGGCATTGATCATTGGCATGTCCTTGCATCGAGCACACGCCACAAACACTTGGTCCATGAATCTTCATTCCTTCGGCCAACTGAGAAACAATAGAAGTAAGGTTAGCTAGTTGGGATTGAATATCGGACGTAGAACTTACCTCATTCACTTGTGGCCGTGGGGAGTCTCTTTGTCCAACACCCTCGTATTGTTGTGCATTATGTGCTCGGTTGGCAATTAGAACTTTGGCAGCCACCGGAGTCTTGTCCACCAATGCACCTCCCGCCGAGGCATCTAGCATTTGACGTTCCATAGGAAGGAGTCCTTCGTAGAAATATTGAATGAGCAGCTCCTCCTTCATTTGATGTTGTGGACATGAAGCAACAAGAGATTTAAAACGTTCATAATAAGATGGAAACGATTCACCTTGATTTTGTTGGATGCCACTAATCCGTTTCCTCAAGAGAATGACTCTTGAAGTCGGGAAAAACTTCTCCAAGAATGCTCTTTTCATACTATCCCAAGATGTAACCGTTCCGGGTGCTAACTCGTAGAGCCAATCCTTAGCCTTTTCCAAAAGTGAGAATGGAAAAGCCTTCATCATCAGAATGTTCCCATCGACATTAATGGGTGTCATGCTCGAACAAACCACCTCGAACTCCTTGAGATGCTTGTTGGGATCTTCCATGGACAGCCCATGGTATTTCAGAATGTGGTGCAACAAGCTCGACTTCAACTCGAACTCATCGGTCTTGCCTTGGGCAGCCGCGGGGTATTGAATGCATAATGGTGCAGCATTGGCCAACCCCGAGGCTGAGAGCTCTTTAATGGTCCGATTGTCCGCTGCCATGACTTGTGGTTGCTCAACTCCTTGAGCCTTGGGCTCCTTTTCCTCTTCTACTTTGTTTTCCTCAAGCTCAGGTTCAAGATTGGATGGTTGAGCTTCTTGTTGTTTCCTTGTCCTTCTCAAAGTTCGCTCAAAGTCATTGTCAAAGTCAGAGATATGCTTTTGAACCGGATGAGAACTTCGAGTCATACACTAGTACCTAAGAAGCAAGAAGAATAAAGCAAAGTTACTATCTCAATTAAAATATAAAAAATAAAAAAAAATAAAAAGAAATAAGGGATTAGCAAAGTTGCTAATCCCCGTCAACGGCGCCAAAAATTTGATGCGAAAATAAACTAACACACAAATTAAACCCTCTTGTTGACAATTGTAGTATATATGCAAGTAGGGATCGTTCTTAAACCGGGGATTAGGAGGGATTGCTAATCTATATAAAATGAATTTAGAAGCACTAAATAAAACTTTAAAAACACAAATCTAAATCAAAACATTTAATTAGATTCAAATGATTCCAAATAAACTAGAATAACTTAAAATAAAATTAATAACTTCCAAAATGGGCTGATCTGCACAGGCAGTTTTGACGAATTTGTTACATAAAATCTCACTTGTGCTATTTTTCTTTTATTTGCTTGACAAATCATATAAAACACAAAATCAATGTAAATAGCTCAAAAATATAAGGAACTAACTAAGAAAAGACGAGAGAATTTGATATAAAATATATATAAATATGAGCTTATCAACACGGGCTCTCGGGCATGTACATAACTGAAACTCAACATCCGTTTTACATCTGCCATGCTGAAGATGGCAGTGGCACGCCTGAGCACTTAAAAGTTAATCTTGATTGTGAGCCTCAAGGCCTACACCTAAGGCCCCACGAAGGCACATTTCAAAGTTAACTCTGTCATTCCCTTTCAGCTTTGCCCGACAAGCCTTGTCCGATGAGCCTTGCCCGACAAGCCATCCAGTGAAGTAGAAGCCCGACAACAAAGCATCAACCAGCGCCAACCTCTCGGGGAGCTGTATGCTCGTCGGCCAGGGAACATCCCCGACGGAGATTCCTGCCACGAACATAGTTTTGGCACGCCCAGTGGGACTAAACATATTTGTCTTGATCTTGCATACCCAAGAAGAAAAGCCACTACAAATGGCGGATCAATCAGGAAAACCGTCTTCCCCATCAGGACAGGAGGTCCTAGAAAGCCCATCTTCATCTGGAAAGTCGGAAGGAAGAAACACTAATGAAGAGTTACAGGCCACCATGATACAAGTATTAAGGAGTATGGAAAAAATCTCCTTGGAAACCAAGGGGGAAGTCAGTAGATTGTGTACCTTAACGGGGAATCTACAGAGAAGGTTAGATCTGGAGTTTTCCACTCCAAAAGGTGATCAGGAGAGAGGGATGAGCCAGGTTACCATCAGAAGTGAACCAGTCATTCCCCTATTTCCACTATTAGAAGAGGAAAATGATAGGGGGAAGAAGAAGGTAGTTCTTGAAGGAAGTCAACCCGTGATAGAACCAGTTCTGGATAAGGAATTTCCTAGCTTCCCATTACTATCATTCAATAATAAGAGGCAAAGCGAGCAGGAAAGGATGAAGTATGGGATACCCATAGCGACAGGAGAGTCCAGCCAAAAAGAAACCTCCGCAGCTTCGGATAAACCTCTTCCTTATAGGCCACCCCCGTTGGCTCATAAGGGAGGAGGAACCAACTGGAGAAAACCTGAGTCCAGGAAGGAAGCAGGTTCGGGCAGTGATCGAAACCCGAGGAATGAGTCTGCCCTTTTCTTCCAGAGTAATAATACAGCTACTCAACAGCTGAGGGAAGAGTTGGCTGAGTTAAGAAGGACGGTGGCTCAAAATGCTCAACCGCGGACTCGCCAAGTGTTCAGAGTTACTTATAAAAAACCTTATCCCGAGTACGTGGATGAGCAAAATCCATTTCCCTTCAACTTCAAAATGCATGCATTCCCAACGTTCACATGAGAAGATAGCAGCGTGTCCTCCAGAGACCACATTTTCAAATTTTCCAATCATTGTGTGGCATACGAGGACAACCCAAACTACAAGTTAAGGTTGTTTAGGAATTCATTGGCAGGGTTAGCGTCTCAATGGTATTCTCTATTACCCCCCAACTCTATTGCCAACTGGGGACAGATGGAGATGGCCTTCCATGAACAATTTTACAAAATAGAGCCAGAATTGACTATCAACGATCTTGTTGAGGTCAAACAATACGATCATGAGTCCACAGAGGACTTCATGATGAGGTTCAGGAAGACAAGGATGAGATGCCAATTCCATGTTAACCAAGCTCAGCTCATATCAATTGCCCAAAGGGCTCTGAAATTACCCTTGAGGAAAAGATTCAATTCAACGAGCTGCAGGAATTGGTAATTGCTGCCACTAAGTATGAAAGGTTGTTGCTGGAAGAACAGCAAGTAAAGCATACTTCCAAAGCCCATCCCTTCTATAAAAACAAAGCTGCAATTCATCGTGTAAAGGTCAGAGAAATCGGGCCAGAGCATGAAGAAAGCCATGACAGAGAGGAAGTTGAGGTGTGTGCTGCTGAGATGACCACGCCTTTTAAACCATTAATGGTGAAAGGATTAGTTCAACCCATCAAAGACCAGAAAATTGTGATGAACGATGGTGGCTTCATCCCTATGAAACCTCCCAAGTACCAGAGTTATTCGTTCGATCTGGCCAAGGCACCTGAGATCTATGAAGAGCTGGTGTGGGCAAGAGTAATTTTGCCCGACAGTACTAAAAAGATGCCTAAGCCAGAAGAGCTGAGGGGGAAGAAGTATTGTAAGTTACATTATACCTTCAACCATTCTATAACTAATTGTGTCCAGTTCAGAGACTGGATACAAGACCTTATAGTGAAGGGAAAACTGTTACTTGACAAGCCCCAAGCTAGTATGATGGTGGATACCAATCCTTTCCCAAAAGCCCCCATCAACACGATCAATCTAATTGGGTGGGGAAGCTAGGATCCCAGGTTGTCACAAACACCTTCACTCAAATAAAGGTACCAGAAGGGGGACCGAGGGATCATAATCGTATCCCAAAATTGGTGTTGGTAAGGGAAGTAAAAGAAAGAAGAAAATAAACGAGGGGGCAAAGAGTTGCCCGAAATAAGTTCAGACAAGAGTCAGAAGCAAAGCAAGCAAAAGACAAAATACATGTTCATTCTGCTAAAAAAAGGATTACAAGTAATCCTAGTCTAATAATTTTACATCTTCACTCCGGGTGATTATTCGGGAATGATATGTTTGCATGATTGCAAAAATCCTACTAGGTTCGGCCAAAACAGTATGGCAATTTGCAAGATGAGACCTAGTTTGCTCTAACTCCGAGTTTGATTTCTTCGCTTCTTCGATTTGGTTTTCGAGGGTGTCAAGAAGAGTTGCTTGCTCGGCTTTAAGAACAGCCAATTGTTCCTCTAGCTTCTGGATTTCAGAAGTCACCACTCCGATCCTTTCTTTTGTCAGTGAACCGTCATTCATAAACCTTTCTACCTGAGCAGAAGTATTTGATTCTTTCTCTTGGAAACATCTTACACGATTGGCTTGTCTTTCAGCTCTCTTATACTGATCCCGAAGAGCCCTCAAATTTTCAAAGAAAGAAAGAAAGGAATCATGCTGGGTTTTTGACAGTTGAACGACTTTGTAAAGCTCACTCGTAACCTTTTCTAGGTCACAAAGAGCCTTAAGGCTGAATGAAGCTGAGAAGTCCTTCCTTGCCCATTCTTGGAAAACTCGTTGCTGCTCTGGAAAGCCGAAAGGTGAAGAATGCTTTGAAGATTTCAGCCTTGTCTCAAGATGCCCGAATTTTTCAAAAAGTTCGGGCAACTTGACAGTTTTTGAAAATAAAGAAGCAGGATGAGGATTTCGCACCCTAGTTTCCCCTAATGAAGTAGCATCTACTGACGAGGCAGTTTCTGTCTTCCCAGTCTCCTCAATTCCAGGATGAGAAATCCCGGCACTTCCAATAGTTAAGTGAGGCCGGGGGAGCTTTAACTTACGGACCAAGCGAGGAGGGGAAGCTTCGTCCGGAACTTGCTGCGAAGACCAAAGAAGACCAGATTAGAACAAAGATTTAAATCAAATGGAAGTTTTGGGAAGAAGAAATGCACCTGACTGAGCCCTGGGGCTTCACAATGAAGAATACCAATTCCTGGTTGAGGAGAAGGCTTTCTACCACTAATAGGGGAAGCTGCGCCTGAACCTTCGCCAATGCCCTAGAAGTATCCAGGAATAACAGCAATTGTGAGTAAGCAGATGGTAAGAGGAGAACAAGAAGAAAATACTTTTATACCTGAGTTCGACCCTGAGGAGATGAATGAGGTTAATTAAGGGTAACTGTTGGGCAACCAAACACCTGCAAAATAGTTGCCTCTGAAGTCACAGGAATATCAGGAATTATGGGTTCGTCACATGTTGCCGCTGACGGATGTTGTATTTTATGTGGTGGGGAAGGCTGAAAAGAGATAAACAGGAGTTGATATCGAAACAGTGTACGGGAAATCAATGTAAGGATAGTCACTCACCAAAATACTGTCCTCATCCACAAAGTGCAACATGACTCCTGTGGATGGATCAAATTGAGAAGATGAAGTTGCCTCCAGGACAGAGGGAGGAATCAAATGAGAACCTTGACTAGGCAAGGGGGCAGATACTCCGGCCTGAATGAGGTCAGAAGAAGAGAAAGGTTCATGCATTAGCCCCAGAGATTGTAGGGTTACTTAAAGTTCAAGAAGGAATGGAATGTACCTCTGAAGGATCAACCTGTGGAAGAGAAAGGCTTGTTTCTCGGGCAAGTGATGAAGAAACTTCGGGCGGACAGAGCCTTTCCTCTCTGGCAGCCTGTCTCAAGTAAATCATGTTCAGGGTTTTGTGGAAGCAGGAAAGATTATGCAGACATAAACATAAACTATACCTCAAGTTCTTTGAGGGTGGCTGTTTGAGCCCAAAATATCAATTTGGGCCGAGTATAGAACCATTCTCGGCCCGGAAGGCCTGGCGACAAGGAAGCCTCGGGTCGTTCAGTACGTGGGCTTCTAAAACTAGGCCGGCTAGGTCATGCTACATTTGCGAGTCGAGTCCTAGTGCAACAAGGAGTCTCGGCAAGTTTGATAACCCGGAGTGGATCCGACTCAATAAAGGACTAGGTTCACAATCCTAGTGAAAATAGGACTGGTCGAATTGGTGTTGATCCGGAGAGGAAGTCCTAGTCCGAGTAGGGTTTTAATTCGGGTTCAAGGAGATCCAGTGCTATAAATAGGGGAGGCTATGCATCATTAAAGGGACCTCCAATTCAACACACAAAACTGCCATGCGCAAACCCTCTCAACAACTTTGAGATTTTTTATTTTCTCTTTTCGCTGACACATCTTCTGTTGGCATCAACAACACTGTGAAAGCAACCGGTGATATCTTAAGTCGGCATAGATAGCTCTGTCACCGTAGAATCGGCCGAACTCGTAGTACCTTCCGTTGGCATCAACAGCACTGCGGCGGGCACGGTCGGTTATCTATCCAAGTCTCGGTCGAGAAGGGTTTCTAGATCCTTATTGGTCGAGGTCATCTCATCAGCCTTCTCGGCAAAGTGAGGTGTTACAGTTATTACATTCCGCACATTGAAAGCCGAATTTGATATTGAACTTCGTAAGAATAGTAACCTTGTCTTCAGGTTCGAGAGCCCAAGAGGCCGAGACGTGTTCCTTTCTCGGCCGCAATCGCAAGACGCAGAAGTCACCCGCGCACCCAACGCAACATCAACAAAATTTACTCCTCGGCCGAGCTCGACCGACGAGTTGGCACGCCCCGCATTCACCGAATGACGTAGTTAGCTTATATATTACTCGGCCTGCGCGCCACGTAGGCTTGGTAGTTTTTAGGGTCTACAGTGGCATTTCGCAATTCTTCACCCTTTTTGTGCATTGCTGCTCCTAACGGTTCCTCATTGGAAGCAATTGTTGGTTTCTTAGATGTTTGAGGTCCTATTTTCAGGGAAAACAAGGGCAATTAGATAAAGAAGAAGGATGGCAATTTGGTGAAGAAGAGAAAAAACTCACTTGAAGATTTTTTCTTCTTTCTGCCTGCCTCAGAGGCTGGAACAGATGAGGCTGAAGACTTGGGAATCAGGATCGTTCTTGCTCTCTTACTCTGTCTAGTAAGAATTGGTCGTTTAGTTTTGGGTGGGGATGCAGGATCAGACTCTGAGGTCTCGATCACAACCGCTTTCCTTCGCTTAAACACTTGGGTGATGATTTCAGGCGCTCATTTTTCGCTTAAACACTTTCCTTAGCTTATAGATTACTCGGCCTGCGCGCCACGTAGGCTTGGTAGTTTTTAGGGTCTACATTTTGGCACGCCCAGTGGGACCTAGTGCTAAACTACGAAGTTCATGCCAATTGAAACGCGATCGGTAAAAAAGAAAACAGCTATGGGAAAGTCAACAGCCGATTTGCCGATTCAGAACATAGGACAAAATGTGCCACAGGCGCAGAATCCCCTTAGCGCCGTGACACCTGAGTCCACAAGCGCGACTCGCCGAGAGAGGGAAGTTAATCTCGGCGGTCAACTCCGCAGTCTAGAAATCCCTAACAGGAACACCTGCGTTCTCAATGAAGGGATAGTGGAGGATTGCGACGAGGATGGCGATGAAGGATCCGACCCACCAACAAGGTCGTTTCTTCAAAAGCGACTCGACGAGCAGTCTTGGTCAGTCGAGCAGACGTTTAGTCGAGGCATTGACAAGCCACATGACGTGATACTCAGTTCCAATGAGCAACAAACCAGATTGCTCGAAATGCTGGTTAGTAAAGTCAGTGACGGCAGGCCTTTCGATCCTCTCCAGCGCTTGCCACTAAGAAATAATACGTTACCAATTGTACAGGCCGAGCCAATTCCTGCTCGGCTCAAACCAATTGACTTGGAAAAATGAGGAGGGTCGAATAGTAGGTCAGACGGAATCGACCAGAGGGTCGAAGCAACACCTGTTGATATGACCGAAGTTCAGCGGATGATCGACTCGGCCATGAAGAAGGGGCCGAAGTTCCCTAAGTTTATCCATTCGTACCCAGCCTACGTGGAAACGTTCGGATACCCGAAAGGTTTCAAGATCCCAGATTTTAGCCTCTTTACCGGTGAATCGTCTCTGTCTTCATTGGAGCACGTGGCTCGTTTCATCGCGCAATGCGGAGATGTTAATAGTGATTTCCATAAGTTACGGCTGTTCAACTTCTCATTGACCGGCTCGGCATTTGCTTGGTATATCAATCTCTCTCCTAATTCCGTCCAAAACTGGGAGGAGTTGGTCGAGAAATTCCACGAGCAGTTTTTTTGGCCAGGGATGGAGGTGTCTGTTTCTTCATTAGCAAGGATGGCTCAGGCATCTTATGAGTCACCAATGGATTATCTTACCAGGTTCAAATCATCTAGGAATTGGTGCCGAGTGCCTTTACCCGAAGTCGAATTTGTCAGACTTGCTTTGAACGGCCTCGACGTCGAATACAAAAAGAAATTCTTGGGGGCAAACTTTCGGGATATGTACGAATTAGCCCAACATGTCGAACAATATGATTATTTGCTCCGCAAGGAAAAGATTTCGAAAGCTCCATCTCGGGGGACGATTTACAAGAATCCTACTGTCAATTATGCATCAACCGAGGATGAATGCGTTAGCGTGGATGCAGCTGAGATAGTGATAGATAAGCCATACGTTTGCTTCGGCCACTGAAGGAACATCGAAACCGTCAAAAGTTTATACTTTTGATATTACAAAGGCTGACGCAATTTTCGACCAACTGTTATCAGCAAGAATCATCAAACTTCGGCCTGGTCATAACATTCCCAAGGCCGAAGAACTTAAAGGAAAGGTGTATTGCAAATACCACGATTCAAGCAAACATACGACAAACAATTGCGTCGTGTTTCGCGACAACGTCCAAAGCTGGATCGATAATGGCAAATTGAAATTTCCAGAGAAGAAGATGAGTGTCGATACTGACCCGTTCCCCACGGCAACGGTAAATATGGTTGATGCATGCCTACCTAAGGACAAAGGGAAAGGGAAAGTCGAAGTTGTTGAGGCACAGCGTTTTCGTAATCAGAATTCTCGGCCACGTTTCATGGCCGATTTTCGTTCAAACAAACCACCTACAGCTTTAACGGGGCCCGCTATTGTTAAACCTATGAGGGATTATAGCACCGATGAAGACAGTGGGACGGCGGTTTTGTGCAGTAAATGTAGAACAGAGGTCGGCAGTGAGCCAGAGGTGAATCCCTCTTCGCTTATAACGGAACGACCTACGGTCGCAATCCAGCAAAATGTAGCCAACGTGGGCCAGCATCAAGGGGTTTTTTATAGGCTCGGTCCTGAAGTACGGATGGAAGAGACACCCTCAGTCAGGCGGCGCCTCGATTTTGATGCTTCGTTTTATGACGATGACTACTATAAACGTAATTCTAGCAGTTCGGAATCATCGCGGAGCCAAAAAACTTTCAAACCTCCCGAACCTAGAGATCAACGTTGGTATACATATCATTATTCAAGAGGCATCTACACCGCACTGTCCAAATCCCAGAAACGCCGGCACCAAAGGATAGATTGCATGGCCCGCCGACGGGCAGCCCAAGAAACTTCGGTCCCTAAATGGCGACCGAAGGGCATAAGTGCTACTGATGATGAACGACCACCTCCAGCTATTATGACAGCGTCGGTTCAAGGGAAGCAGCTGGTCGACCAAGACGTCGAAACCACGTTTGAAGAGGCTGATAAACGGATCAAACTTCTTCTTCGACCCGGGGAGATGAAGGCACGCCTTGAACATTTCAAGCAAAAGGCCGAAGGCAAATTAGTCCCGCCGGCTATACAAGAACCTCTAATCAAAATTCGACGAAATTTGCATCCACCGTTCCTTGGGGAAGCTTTGGAGTATATGCGAGAATTTCATAAGAAACATTCGGCCAACGATCTGTATGGTTTGCCGAAAGCATGCCAGGATACCGTTGATCTAGTCCTGACTTGCCCTGATGCCGAGCGAATCATCCAGAAAACCTCAGACCCAAGATTGAAAGCAAAGTTCCAGCACATACGAGAAGCTCGTGTCCTCGGATTTGAAGTCGACCCATACACTGATATTGATGCAGCCGACCTTCATTTCTCAATGGAGGACCTTCAGTATTTACGATATCACTTCGAAGTATTTTCGGCTGTTTCTCTTTTCGGCCTTACGACCGATGAAATAGCACGTGTTGCACGTTTGGATGCTTATCTCGATATCAGGGATGCCTGGATACATTACCAGGAGCAGGTTCGGATCCTGACCCCAAGCACACTGTCGACCTCACCCTCACCTGAGGCAGTCTCGCAAACCCAACAAGCTGCCGAAGCAGCACCGCCGGATCAAACCATTGAAGAAGGAACAGAAGAGTCTCTTTGTCTAGCTTTGACAAAAATGGAGTCCGTAGTCGCCGATCAAACGAAAGATGAGGATAGCGATGAGGGTTCTAACCCGATGGGCCCGTCGATCTTGGATAACATGGACATTAGTATGGTCCATGTGTTACCCGCTGATTTTCAATCAAGCACGGCTCAACCGAATTTCCTCGATGGTGATGTCGTCGCCGAAGACGCCGGCCATGTGGATTTTGTATCTGTTGTTGAAGATGAGTCAGCAACGAAAGATGAGAGCCTAAAGGTCGCTTTAGCCGAATTGTTCCCTCGTTCATCATCGGCCGCACTTCACCATTTAAAGCCATTGTATGTGACAGCCCACATCGAGGGATACCCAGTTTCTAAAGTTTTTGTCGACTGTGGAGCTACCGTCAATATCATGCCTCTGACCATCATGAAGGCCTTGCGTCGCTCGAATGACGAACTGATTCCGTCAGGGATCACAATGAGTAGTTTCGTCGGCGACAAATCCCAAACCAAAGGTGTACTTCCGTTAACTGTAAATATTGTCGGTCGCACTCACATGACCGCCTTTTTCGTGGTTGATTCCAAAACTGAGTATAATGCACTGCTCGGTCGAGATTGGATTCATCAAACCAGCTGTATTCCTTCGTCATTGTATCAAGTGCTTGTCTTTTGGGACGGTAAATCGGTCATTGTTCACCCGGCCGATAACCAGCCCTTCGAAGCTAACATGATCCAAGCACGGTATTATGATGACCACGTCGGCTACATTACTTTGCAAGGCTTCAATGATGAAGGACGACCGACTCGGATTTCTGTATAGAAAGTTATCGAGGTTGGCGCCGAGACTGTCCACCAGGATTCGGCGAGACTCGGATTAGCCAACTTCCTCCCCGACGCCGATGTTTGACACCGATCGGGAAACACGTAGGGCCGCGGTTTCATCCACTATGGAACGACTGCTGGCTCATTGGTATACTATATCTAAACAACCAAATTCGAGCGTTAACCTCGTTGAGTTCCTTGCTGAAGGAGATAATGGTCCTGTCTTATCTCTTGATAAAATTCAAGCAGCCCCGGCCGAGCTCGAAGACCATCGGCCCCAAGTTAAAGATCCCCTAGAAGAGATTAATGTTGGGACGGCCGATGACCCACGGCCTTTGTTTATTAGTGCTTTACTTCCCCAACACATGAAAGACGAGCTTCGTGTCTTGCTTACGGAGTTCAAAGATTGTTTTGCTTGGAGCTACCATGAACGAGTGCTTGTCTTTTGATTGTCGAGCATGAGTTACGTATTAAGCCCGGATGTAAACCTTTCCGCCAGCCATCACGTCGATTCTCGACCGAAGTGCAACTCAGCATCAAGGACGAACTGGTTCGGCTTCTGAAGGCCGGGTTCATTCGGACAGCTCGATATGTTGAATGGTTGGCGAATATCGTTCCTGTTTTAAAGAAAAATGGTGCATTGCGCATCTGCATCGATTTCAGAAATCTGAATCTGGCAACTCCCAAAGATGAGTATACAATGCCGATTTCAGATCTGTTAATCGATGCCGCGGCAAATCATGCGATCTTATCCTTTATGGATGGACATGCCGGGTACAACCAAATTTTCATTGCCGAAACCGATGTGCACAAAACTGCTTTCCGTTGCCAGGGGGCACTCGGCACTTACGAATGGGTTGTCATGCCATTCGGCCTTAAAAATGCCGGCGCCACATACCAACGGGCGATGAACACCATCTTCCATGATTTAATTGGAACCATCGTCGAAGTTTACCTCGACGATGTTGTCATCAAATCTAAACGCCGACAGACACATCTGGACGACCTTCGACATGCTTTTCTCCGCATGCGTCAGCACAACCTCAAGATGAATCCCGCCAAATGTGCCTTCGGCGTGTCGGCCGGAAATTTCCTTGGTTTCCTCGTGCATCACCGTGGGATTGAAGTCGATGCGAATAAGGCACGCGCAATCATCAATGCCCCACCCCCAGCGACGAAGAAACAACTCCAGTCCTTACTCGGGCAGATCAATTTCCTCCGCCGATTTATTGCTAACTCGGCAGGTAAAATGAAAGCGTTCTCCACGCTTTTGAAACTCAATGACTCGGATAAATTCGTGTGGAACGACGAGCATCAAGCGGCGTTCACGCAAATCAAAGTCGCCTTCACAAAACCACCTGTCCTGGTTCCCCCTCGGCGCGGTAGACCTCTCAAACTCTATATCTCGGCGGCCGAATAGTCCATCGGCTGCCTCCTCGCACAAGACAACGACGCCGGTCGAGAGCAGGCTATTTTTTATCTAAGTCGCAATCTCAGTCACCCAGAGATCAATTATCCTGCCGTCAAGAAGCTGTGCCTGGCCGTATTTTTCGTCGCATCCAAGCTTCGGCATTACATGCTCCCGTCGGTCACCCAAGTCATTGCCCAGACCGACGTTATCCGGTACATGCTTACCCGACCAATCGTAAAAGGCTGAATTAGGAAGTGGACAATGGCGTTGTCCGAATTTAGCTTGCAATACGTGCCTCAGAAAGCTGTCAAAGGCCAGGCGTTGGCCGACTTCCTTGCTCAACATCCTTCCCCCTACGATTTTGGGGATGCCGATGTCGAAATTGGCATGGTTGCGACACGCGACAACCATTGGACGATGTACTTTGACGGCTCCAGTACGTCATCCTCGGCGGGCGTGGGAATTGTCATTCAATCCCCAAACCACGATCGCTGGTATTTTTCGCTTAAGTTGGATTTTGAATGCACCAACAATCAGGCCGAGTATGAAGCCCTAATCATCGGTCTTGGAATCCTTCATGACCTGCGGGCGACCCGCGCCCTCGTCCTCGGCGACTCCGAACTTATGATTAACCAACTTAATGGTTCTTTTCGTTGTATGAGTTGTACCCTGGCGCCTTACCACATGATCGCCAGCTATTTGGCCGAGTCCTTCGACGGTATTACATTTAAACATATTTCCCGGAGTCATAACACCGACGCGGACGAGTTGGCTCAAATTGCCTCCGGCGCACAACTCTTGGGGGGCAAGCTAGGCCGAGAAATACCCGTGTTGCGACAGCTATACCCGGCCTTGGTTAACCAACAAGTCCTCCAGCGCGACAACGTGATACGTACAAGAGTCATGTCCTTACCTTCGTTGTTAGATCAAGACGACCTTGTGGACGTTTGCGCCGTCGAGGCAATACCAGATGATTGGAGAGGGCCCATTATGCAGTACCTTGACAATCCCAATAATAAACACGATCGCAAGACAAGAGTTCACGCCACGAACTATGTCATGTATCAGAATGAGTTATACCGAAAAGGCGAAGATGGTTTGTGCTATGCCTCGGCCCCCAAGAGAGTGCTCGGGCGATTACAGAAGTCCATGAAGGGATATGCGGCGCTCATCAGTCCGGACGGAAAATGCGATGGCTACTTCGACGGCACGGCTATTATTGGCCAAGGATACTAAATGATTGTATCGAGTTTGCACGAGGATGTGTACAATGCCAAATCCACAGACCTATACAAAGGGTCCCGGCCGAATCATTGCATTCGGTCATAAAGCCATGGCCGTTTAGAGGATGGGCCATGGACGTAATTGGCAAAATCACGCCATCTTCTGGAGCCGCTAAGCACGCATGGATAATAGTCGCAACCGACTACTTTACTAAGTGGGTCGAAGCGAAATCATATGCCGAACTAACATCTGAAGAAGTTTGCGACTTCGTGGAGGAACACATCGTGACCAGATTTGGCGTACCAGAAACGATCATAACTGACAATGGAACCATCTTCACAGCCGAGAGGTTTAAAGAGTATACGGCAAATTTGAACATTCGGCTCGAACAGTCTACACCGTATTATCCACAGGCGAATGGGCAGGCCGAGGCAAGTAATAAAGTGTTGATCGGCATCCTCGAAAAAATAATAAAAGAAAGGCCCGGCATGTGGCATTTGAAGTTGAACGAGGCATTATGGGCATATCGAACATCGCCCCGATTGGCGACTGCGACAACCCCGTATGCATTAACCTACGGACACGATGCAATGTTACCAGTCGAGTTAAGCATAAATTCGTTGTGATTAATCGAACAAAGTAGTTTGTTTAGCGAGGGTGAGTTAGTGTGGCAAACGGGGTTGCCCGTTGGACTAAAAGATCCTAGGTTCGGCAAGTGGTCGCCGAATTGGGAAGGGCCGTTCGTTGTGCATAAAGTATATGGCAAATGGGCATATCATCTTAAAGACCGGACCGGTGTAGTCCACAGATTACCAATCAATGGGAAATTTTTGAAGAAATATTATCCAGTCACATGGGAAATGCGAGAATAAGAAAACCAGTCCATTAAGATTAATAGGCATTTACAAAATGAGTAGGTCGACCGGTTTACATTCAGATACATTCAAGGTGAAGAGGGTAGAAGAGTGCCGAGCAGGGCCTTCAGCTCCAACCACCGTACTTCACCCATGATGACCTGGGCCTGCCGGTTCTTCTTTTCCAGCTTCAACTGCTCGACCCGTTTTGCATTCGCCGCATACTCGGTTAAGCAAGCCTTGTCGCCCGACTCGAAATCCTTGGCAAGATCGGAAGCAATGGCCGATCTTCGTTTCGACAATTCGGCCATCTGACGGTCGAGGTCGGCCAAGACCTCCCCTTTAGTCTTCAGTGCGTCAACCTTCGGACGGAGAGTATCTTGAACGGCCATGGCAGCCTGCAGGTCTTGTTCAGGCCTTAAAGCATTCTCGGAAACATTGAAAGTTTCTCGAACCCGCTCCAAGGCAGTTGACGCCTGAACGACAGCCTCGCCGCTCAGCTGACCGTCGGCTCCAAGGTCGTTTAGACACTCGCCCAGCAGATCAAGACCCTTGCGCTCAAGAACTTGCGACGTCGAAAGCGATAAGATGTCTTGCAGCCGAGTCAGAGCGGTTAAATCAGCAGGTTCAGCCGCGGCGGCGGATGGACCAGCCCCTCCAGTAGTGCTGGACAGGAGAGCTTTGAATTCGACCTCCCATGAAGCCTGCACACACAAATCAGGTTAAGCTCACAGAAAATCATGAAAAAGATGGCAAGAAGGTTTCGTTTCTTTTAACCTGCCGAGATGAGACTTCGGCCATGTCTTCAGGATCGTTGCTTGAACCCAAAGAACTTAATGGCGGAGCCCAGTATCTTAGATTGCTTCTCAGCTCACGCGGCCGATGGAGGTTATCTACGTTCGACGGCCACTGAGGCGGCCAAGTGACATAGATAACACCCTTCGGCGCATAGAACTTTCGATGAAAAGAATGTACAGGCACCTGACAGTTTTTCTGGGTTTAGAGTTTTATGGCAGGAAAATAATCAAGGAAAAGACTTGGAGGGGACTTACGAAGGCCGAAGAAGCTTCATGCGGAGGGATGTGGAGGTCCTGGTCTTGAGGATGAACGGGCGTTTCCGCCGTTGCCTCTGGCTCATCGGCCGGTCGTTTGCCACGATCGGCCGTGGAAGGGCCGACCGGGACAGCCGCTTTGGACGCCGAATGGACATCCTTGTCCTGTGAAGAAGCGGGCGTGTCGGCCGCCGCTGCTGGCTCTCCGACCGGCCGTTTGCCACGATCGGTGGTAGAAGGACCGACTGGAACAGCCACCTCGGACACAGGAAGAGGTCGACGGCGGGGTTGGGGGCGACTCGCCAATGGAACTTCGTCGCTCCCCTCGCTCTCTTCCAGAACGAAGATCGAAGGCTTTGGATGTGCGGGAGAAGTCCTCTCGGCCGCAGGGATTGCCGTTTCTAGGACAAGTGCAGCCTCGACCGATGGAACTACGACTGAGGTATCGACCTCAGAAGCAGGCCGTTCTCGGACTGTTTCAGCGACCGGAGTTGGCTGTCTCTCGTCCAAGGCTCGGCCGACGGGTGGAGAAGGAGAAACACTGGGAGTCGTCGCCCCCATAGTTTGACTGGAGATGACGTGGATCTCCTGTGCCCCATTCTTAGCCAGCTTTTTGATCCGCTTGGCAGGCGGTGGGGGTTCGATGATCGGCTCGGCCTCTCGATGAGACCGTTTGCTCTGCGCAGTAGACACAGCGGTCTTAGCCTTCTTAGAAACGGCCGATTTTTTATCGGCCGCAGCTGCAGCAACCACCTCCACTTTTTTCGACGGCCGGCTACCTGAGAAAGGAAAAGCAGATTAGTAAAGCAAATCAACAAATTCAAAATTGAAGGAAAAAAGGGAGAAATAATTACCTTGGGCCTGGGGGGCATAGGTCTTCCTGGGTCGACCACCGAAGAGTTTGTTCAACACACCTTCGACCGGGACACCAAAGAACTCCTGGGTGTACTTTTCCCACCACTCGCCGAAAGTATCGGTGCTAAGTGCTTCTGGAGTGGCCGGTCGAAGGCGGAATTTCTGGCATTGCCCTTGGAACTCCCTCTTGGCGGCATTACATTCCTGCTCCGAGGAACCAGGCTCGCGTCCACGGCTTAGGACGGTTTGCGAGGAGATGAAGGGAACCGGGCAGCCTTGGAGGTAGCCGAGTTGTCGAGCAAGGAAGTTAGGATGGTACACTTCCCAGCCTGCTCGCTTCCCATCACAACCGAGAGGAAGGTCGCGAGTGAGCACGAACGATCCCCAAGACTGACGAAGGTCAGCATCTTCGCCCGCACCCCACGTTGATGTAGGTAGCTTGATCGAAGAAGGATAGTCTCGACGGCGACATACCAGGAACTCGTCAGTTGAAAGATCGTCAAGGGCGAAAAAGTATCTAAATACCTCTTCGGCTTGATGAGGGGGTGTTGGTCGGGAGGCCAGCTGGGGTCCAAGCGCTTCCGTTGGGGAGAACTCGGCAATTGCAGGCCGAAGGGAAGCGAAGTAAACTTGCAGCCAAAGTTGAAAGACCCAGAGGGGACCGTTCTGGTATGGGTCGATCTGGTGAAGGGTCGTCTCGGCCAGACAGCGGAAGAGGTGGGCAAGAATGTTGGAACTGAGGGACAGGGCGTGACCACTAGCCAGGGCTTCGGCCACCGGCATGTTCTCGACCAAGCATTTGTTAGACTTGGTACAACAAATATACTTGTTGTACCAATAGAAGAGGAAAACCTCATGTTCCCCTTCTCGCGGAGCCTCCTCTCCTCGGCCGGCAAAATGGAGGTAGAGGGTGTTGTAGTTGAAGAAGTTCTTGTGGAGTTTGTGAACGTCCTCTTTCGAGGGCGTGTGACCCTCACGGCTCAAATGCCCGCTTGTCGAAAAGAGTCTTCAGATCGAGGTTCGACGGATACCCAGAGAGGGCAGCATCGATAGGAATCCTAGATGCCGAAGTTCCCAAAATGGCAGTAATATCGAGAATGGTGGGGTCAATGGGGCCAAGAGGGAGGACCATGGTGTTGGTAGCCGAACACCAGAAGCATAGGGCTGCTAGGATGAGCTCCTTGTCGAGAACGACATCCATTGACGAGAGGAGAATGACGTCGTAAATGCCGAGGGTTTTCCATTGCTCGCCGAAGAGCTTTTCCATTCGAACAACCCAGGCCGCCCAGGTTGTAGTAGTCGAAAGCCAGGAGCCTTGGGGCCTCGCCGCGTCCCATCTCGACCATTCAAACCCTTGGAACAAGGGTGACAGGCAGTGCTCCTGGAGAAGTGCAGTAATGGTGGTTGGTACTGCAGCTTTGAAAAGAGGACCCAAGATTTTGTGAGAAGTGTTCATGTCACTTTCAAACCGTATGGTCTTGATCGAGCTTCGATCAAGAATTTTCTGACACTGATCACATTCCTTGGAAATCTTGGAGATGAAAGAGGCCATTGTAGGAGGTTTAAAGGTACGGTGTGAAAAGGTTTTTGGGGGTTGGGAGATTTGAAGACGAAGACCTAGAGAAACGAAAGGCGCTAGGGAGCAATAGCAAGAAATTTCAAGAAATTTTGAGAGCGTAAAGTACAAATGAGAGAATTTCGGTATTTATAGAGCTAGGGAAGGAAGTGCAATCGTTCGAAATTTGAAATAAAGGGTAAAATCGACCGAAAATTCGCTAATCATTATGAACATTCAGAAAATCCAGTTGGGAAAACCAAGGGTTTCGTGTTTCGGGGGACGCACGATTGCGTGTGACGGCGAAATTTATGGTGAAAGACGGTTTGGCGTCTGCACGATGCTGAACGGTTCGTAGATCGAGACGGCGTGGTGGTGGTTAGCAACAAGGTCATGATGACATGACGGTTCAGGTAACCACACGCCTTAGACGTCATTATTAGGAAGTGGCCGAGTCACAGGCTGCCACGTGGTGTGGGGGTTCGCAGGATCAAGATCGTGCAATCGTGCTCAATAAATACGCCTTGAAAATAGAGTACTTGGGTTTTGTGAATTAGATTCACTTCTTCAAGGTCGAAACTCGGCCAAAGAGTTCAGGCCGAGGACCTCAGAAGCGAGGGGGCAATGTTTGAGCCCAAAATATCAATTTGGGCCGAGTATAGAACCATTCTCGGCCCGGAAGGCCTGGCGACAAGGAAGCCTCGGGTCGTTCAGTACGTGGGCTTCTAAAACTAGGCCGGCTAGGTCATGCTACATTTGCGAGTCGAGTCCTAGTGCAACAAGGAGTCTCGGCAAGTTTGATAACCCGGAGTGGATCCGACTCAATAAAGGACTAGGTTCACAATCCTAGTGAAAATAGGACTGGTCGAATTGGTGTTGATCCGGAGAGGAAGTCCTAGTCCGAGTAGGGTTTTAATTCGGGTTCAAGGAGATCCAGTGCTATAAATAGGGGAGGCTATGCCTCATTAAAGGGACCTCCAATTCAACACACAAAACTGCCATGCGCAAACCCTCTCAACAACTTTGAGATTTTTTATTTTCTCTTTTCGCTGACACATCTTCCGTTGGCATCAACAACACTGTGAAAGCAACCGGTGATATCTTAAGTCGGCATAGATAGCTCTGTCACCGTAGAATCGGCCGAACTCGCAGTACCTTCCGTTGGCATCAACAGCACTGCGGCGGGCACGGTCGGTTATCTATCCAAGTCTCGGTCGAGAAGGGTTTCTAGATCCTTATTGGTCGAGGTCATCTCATCAGCCTTCTCGGCAAAGTGAGGTGTTACAGTTATTACATTCCGCACATTGAAAGCCGAATTTGATATTGAACTTCGTAAGAATAGTAACCTTGTCTTCAGGTTCGAGAGCCCAAGAGGCCGAGACGTGTTCCTTTCTCGGCCGCAATCGCAAGACGCAGAAGTCACCCGCGCACCCAACGCAACATCAACAAAATTTACTCCTCGGCCGAGCTCGACCGACGAGTTGGCACGCCCCGCATTCACCGAAGGACGTAGTTAGCTTATAGATTACTCGGCCTGCGCGCCACGTAGGCTTGGTAGTTTTTAGGGTCTACAGTGGCATTTCGCAATTCTTCACCCTTTTTGTGCATTGCTGCTCCTAACGGTTCCTCATTGGAAGCAATTGTTGGTTTCTTAGATGTTTGAGGTCCTATTTTCAGGGAAAACAAGGGCAATTAGATAAAGAAGAAGGATGGCAATTTGGTGAAGAAGAGAAAAAACTCACTTGAAGATTTTTTCTTCTTTCTGCCTGCCTCAGAGGCTGGAACAGATGAGGCTGAAGACTTGGGAATCAGGATCGTTCTTGCTCTCTTACTCTGTCTAGTAAGAATTGGTCGTTTAGTTTTGGGTGGGGATGCAGGATCAGACTCTGAGGTCTCGATCACAACCGCTTTCCTTCGCTTAAACACTTGGGTGATGATTTCAGGCGCTCATTTTTCAGCCCCTGAATCTTCTGAAACATCCCCACCTTCTCCAGCTTCTCGTCTTTCAGCCTCTGCCGCAGCTCCGTGAAAAACTGTTGCATTAGCTGAGTCATCCTCGGACTCAATGGGTACTGATTCAACATCCACATGGGCTGCAAGATCAAGCAAGGTAAAAAAAATTTAAAGGGCTTCAGAAGGAATATAGAATGAAGATAAGAAGAAGAAATACCTATCAGAAGTAACCGATTTTTCTCTTGGATCATCCCCAGGAGCATTTTGAAAGGCTTGGTCAGAAAACCAAGGATATCTCCTCAAGACCGACGCGCCCAATTCCAAGTCTAATCGAGTCCTACAAACTTTGAAGAAGTAAAAGCAGGCAAATGTGGAGTGATCTGTAGGAGCAGCTTCAGCTAGGATTCGGGCAAGGGCCACACCCTCTGGGAACTCTAAGTTGGCAGCCCGAAACTCTGGAAAGTACCATTAAAGCCATGTTTGTATCATCCATATGGGCCAATTCATGTTAGTCTCAAATGGCTCGCCTTGAGTCATTTCAAAAAGAAGATGGTAAAGATGAGAAAGAATGAATGGACCCATGGCTACATTGTCAAAATTATGAAGAGCCACCACTAGAGGGATCCAATAAACCTTCACTCCTTTAGACTTATTGGGGAATACATGTTTGTTGAGCCAGTATAAGAGGAAATACATGTGCTCTTGATCTTTATCAGCATGAGAAGAACCCGCTCCAAAATTCTCCTTTACGAAAGGGATGAATCCTTTGAAGGAAGTCTCCTAACTCTTGAAAGTTGCAGAATTATATTCCAAAGAAAGGAGAGAGGCGGATGAACCTGAGCTTTCAGCAATTGAAGGGAGAGCCTAGTCTTGAGTAACGTCCACTATCATGCCCGATGGCCTTAGCCCGAAAACCTGGGCCATGTCAAGAACAGTCGGCGACATGGGACCCATACGGAAGTCAAAAGTGTTTGTGCCCGAATTCCAGAATAGAATAGAAGAAGCCAGCAGTTCGGGCTTGGCAGTAATGGTGGTTTTTGAGAGCATTATCAGCTCATAAATACCGTTATTCATCCATTTCTTCTTAAAAGTTGGCTCTAATTCATCAATCCACTGAGCCCAAGCCGGATCATTCATCAAAGGAAAGCCTCGACGATACGACGACCACTTGGATGAAGAAATGCCCGACTTAGCCAGAAAGGGAT
The DNA here is from genome assembly GCA_035220775.1 of Malus fusca. Classification (NCBI taxonomy): domain Eukaryota; kingdom Viridiplantae; phylum Streptophyta; class Magnoliopsida; order Rosales; family Rosaceae; genus Malus; species Malus fusca. Next base: position 3,841,965 of record CM069072.1, on the reverse strand, counting down.
TGGGGGAAAACCAGTTATCCCTGGGCATATTGTCCTCTATCACTACGGGGACTCGAGAAATCTATGCGGGACCCAATGATTGTGCCCCATGCGCTTCGAAGAAAAGCTCAGAGAATAAACCTGCCCGAGGGCGATGCAGTCCGTTGAGTAAACGGCACAAAGTGGCGAGACCTTCGCCAGATTCATAAGATGGTTGGATTTGGCTGGATCCTGAAGCCATTTGGTTAAGTTTTGAAGGGGAACGACAAAGAAAACAACAAGGGTAGAGGATATCGGGTAAAGAAAAAGGAAAGTCTGAAAGAGTTATAGAAGTAAAATATCTGGGGAGTTAGGAAATTTCCGATTGCAGAGGGATTTTGTACTAAGAATGTAGAGGATTCGTGAGTTAGTGGAGTGATCGAATGAAATTGATGATTATCTTTAAAACGTGTGCAAATCCCGAGAAAAAGACGTGGGTATAACGGGCAGCTTTTCAATCAATATTGGCGCCTGGAATTCCAGGCTAAATATCAATTGAAGGGGGCACTGTTTGGATCAAAACTTGAACTTTGGGCTTAAGGGGGAGTTGGCCCAAAGGGCAGCCTAAAGAGAAGATGAATTCGGAGCCCAGCCGAAGTCCAGAAGGCAGGAGAAGCCCTTTTTCTGACTAGGTATAGACCATGTGAATCACTTGCCCACCTACCCAAAAGCCAAGTGGTATAGACCAACCAGCTAATTAGCCCATAAAGAACTTTATAGTGGCAATACAAGTAAAAAACTGATGAGTCACTACCCTTCAAGCTGCATTCGGGCAAGGTTACTGCTACAACAAGCCAAGCCGAGTTGTCTATAAAAGAAGAAAGAGAAATCAGGAATAAAGACACTCAATCAAACAAACAAATACAAGCACAAACTCTGCTCAAAAGCCAGATTTGCCTTCAAACGAAGCTGTAGTCAGCAAGCCTTCATCCCTCTCGGGATAAACCCTCACTCAAGCCTTTGTAATAGCTCTGCTACCCTGTTCAACTCTTGCTGTAGTATCGATCTCTTTCTGTAAACTCATTTCCCTATTTCTTTTTCTAAAGCTTTCAAACACCTTGATAAACCACAAAGATAGGAAGTTGCAAGACGATCAGCCTTGCCCGACAAGGTTAAACCTTGCCCGACCCTCTTTGTTTTGTTGTCTTTTTATTAGCCTAGCAATATGTTGTATACTTCAAGTTGTATTCAAGTTATTTCTAGTAAGATGACTATTAAAAGACTCTCTCTCAACACTTGAATCCGATTTGAATATGTTTTCACAGTTAAAACTAGATCTGAGTTCTAAGCCCTCGGGCATGTAAGATTTGATCATTTAAAAGTCCTTGACCTCAAGGCATAAAAAAGAACCTTATGTGGACTTAACCCATCCACGACAGTCCTTGATAAACACGAAGTCCGAAGTTACTTGGGGCGCAAGTAATCGACTTATATCGTAGTTTTATTTATGTTATATTATGATTATCATATAGCGTTTGAGTATAGAATGAATTCTGATAGGAAGCCTCAAGGCCTACATCTAAGGCCCTACAAAGGCACCTATTTGGATTCATTCTACTTTTCGGGCTAGAACGTTTGAGTATAGAGTTAATTCTAATAGGAAGCCTCAAGGCCTACATCTAAGGCCCTACAAAGGCACCTATTTGGATTCACTCTACTCTTCGGGATTGATGATTAGAAGTATAACAGTCATAATACTGTATGTAACAAAGAAACAAGTATGATATGTTCGAGTACTGGATTAATTACCGATTGGAAGCCTCAAGGCCTACACCTAAGGCCCCACAGTGGCACGCCTGAGCACTTAAAAGTTAATCTTGATTGTGAGCCTCAAGGCCTACACCTAAAGCCCCACGAAGGCACCTTTCAAAGTTAACTCTGTCCTTCCCTTTCAGCTTTGCCCGACAAGCCTTGTCCGACGAGCCTTGCCCGACAAGCCATCCAGTGAAGCAGAAGCCCGACAGCAAAGCATCAACCGGCGCCAACCTCTCGGGGAGCTGTGTGCTCGTCGGCCATGGAACATCCCCGATGGAGATTCCTGCCACGAACACTGTCTATGTTGAAAGCACCAGCACCAATAACTCGACCCTCAAAATTCCTTAACACAAAGACGGTAGTAGCTCTCTTCGAAAGATAGAACCATCAAAGTTTAACTTTATAATGTCCTAATAGGAGGTGCCGTCACATGACATGATCAAAAATAGTGTATAAAAGTACTTCAAGTAGATAAATCTAATATTGCATATGAATTAAAATGTACATAACGTAGTGTATAAATTTTGTGTGTCTAACAAATAATTCGGCTGGTATTCGCATGTAAAAAGACAAAGCAAAGATTTTATTTTGTTGTTGGAATTGCTTGGCTAATTAGTTGTATCTCTCCACAGAATCGTTTGGCCCCGAGTGCATGACTTGCCTGAGAATTCGAATGCTAGGCTAAAACTTTTTCTGGGTTCTTGTGGTGACACCGTAATTTCAATAGGATCCTTGTGATGGAAGAGTTATCAATTAAATTTTCATAGTGAGCCCTATTAGCAATTGAGGTACAAATTTAAACTCGTGTGGATAGGTTGTGTTACACTCCGATTCCGAGATACGCTCAAGATCGGCATGTGGCCACAAAAAGTAGCATTACAATAATACAAAGAATCAACTGGGACTCGTACATAATATAGATAAGATATTCCGCATAAACAAAATTACAATACAGTTTAAACGAACCATACTCTCGAGTGCACCATGAGAATATGCACTAGGCAAAGCTAAACCCAAATAAATTATAAAGCTCGTGTGAGTAACAGTAATACAACATATGTGATTTAAAAGTCAATTGATCTCATCTAGGAAACATTTCTTAAAACCTCTACATATATAAATCACTCACAAATTTCGATTGAGTCCACATAAGCATTCAACCGTCTTTTCATTATTGATGCATACATGCATTTAATCATGTTTTTCATATATATAATAAAATAATATGACTAGCATAACTCATTCCTTGTAATCCATAAGATGTACAGGTCTGCATTCTAATCGCACTCATGAAATTGGATAGAAATGATACCTAAGATAGGATGTAAGATTCCAGACACTCCATGTAATCCATAGGATATATAGTTCCAGACGCACTCAAGGGCAACCAAACATAATGTAAGGATCCAGACACTCTTTAAAAAATTCTCCGAAATAAGTTTGGAAAATTCAAATCTCCGAATTTTCTAAATTCTCAATATGCACTCTAATCTTTATGAAAATTTTGAACTCGGGTTAGAAATTTTATTGGTGGAATTGATAATTTTAATCCAACTTTTACCCCTCCATTAAGAAATGGCATTGTGAAAGCAAAATATTTGAAGAAAATATAAAATAAATAAAGTCCCTTGGTCTCAAAAAGGTTAATTAATTTTGGGTAAATCTCTGTTTACTACCCTTATGTTTCGTGGTTTTCAACATTTAGTACATCAAGTTTTTTTCGTCCCAGAGTCATACCTAAAGTGTAAATTTTGGGACAGTCTCATACATCTGTTAGTCAAACTGTTAAGTCTCCCGTTAACTGTGACGTGGTGTCCACGTGGACAATGACTGGGTGCTACGTGGGTCCACGTGGAATTTTTTTTTTTTGAGAAGGGGTTCAAAAAAAAAATTCCCGCCAAAATTTTTTGAAAAAAAAAATCAAATTAAATAGGGAAAAAACCACAACTTTCTATTCCAAATCTGCAAATTCAATTCCAAACAAACTTTGAATTCTAAATCTGCAAATTCATCATTTAAACTACCAACAAAGTTCAATTGTCAACAACTTTCAATTCACAACAAAGTTCAATATACACCCTCCAATTCATACAAAATTATCAAAAGACCACAACTTTTACAACTAATGGGTCAAGGTGTTCTTCCAAAAACAGTAAAGATCTGTCCAAAAAACTGGCCAAAACATTGTCCAAAACACTAATGGGTCAACTCTAACAACTAATTAAACTCTGTCCAAAACACTAAGGATCTATCGGAAAGTTGTTTCCAAAAAAACTAAGTGCATATTCAACTATAACAAAATGAACCCTTAGACAACCTAAAGCATTAAAGCAGCATCATGGAAAATTCCTCCTCCTTTTCTGACCTTTTGCAGTAGACTTTGAAGTGGCTTAAGAGGCTTGAGTTGGCTGAGATGAAGGTTGTGAAGCTTCCTGAGTGCATGGCTGCGATGACTGAGAGGGTTGTGATGCCTTAGATGTTGAGGCCTAAGTAATGAACCCTTATAACATTAGCACTGACAGATACTACACTTCACAAATAACAAATTCACTTAAGAAATGAAAAATCAACAAAAAATATCAAAATTGTACCTCATTTTTCTTGCTTTTTCTTCATTTTCTAGTAGCTGGAGGAGGATGAATGGTAAGGCATCTGGCCTTGTTGTGTTCTGAGGCCTTGCAAACACTACACTTCACACTTTTTTGCCCTCTCTTGCTTAACTTGAATTCATTTTCATCACCCTCCCTATGTCTCTTCTTTTTTGGTCTACTCGGCTGCCTTTTAAAAGTTGGAGGAAGAATGCATTTGTTTTCAGATGGCTCCCAAAATTTCATGCCTTGGACGGGTTGAATCAAGTTTTCGTAAGCTTCAAAGTACTTCTCCTTCTTGTATCAAGAGGAAACAAATTCATCAGGCTGTCTCCTTGCTTAATAGATGGCCGAGTAACCATGTATGCAAGGAAAGCCTGTCAAATATCATATTCTGCATGAGCAAATGCACCCATTCAAATCCACCACAAATATATTGCCTCTGCCTTCATCCGCTTCAAAATTTTCTCATCCAAACCATGTAGCTATAGTGTGTGAGCTTTTCAGTTTATACTCTTCCAACTTCTTCTGGATTTTTTGGCAGATAACTCCTTTATCCTTCCTCATTGCATCTCTTCTCAACCATATCCTCTTCATCAATAAAACTCTTATAGTTTACAGCATGGTAATAATAGGCTTGTCCCTAGACCTTAAGATAAAAGAATTGAAGCTCTCACATAGGTTGTTTAAGAGAATGTCACACTGAGTGTGTGTCTCAAAGTGTGACCTACTCCAATGCAAGGTTGGCCTCTTCTCTAACCATTTATAAGCTTCTTCATTCAGCCTATTCACCTCAGCCATACTCTCTCTAAAATCAGCGATAGTTGTTGCATTGGCAGCATTCCATAAGGCATCATTTAATATTTTCCCTTTAAACCTATCTGCCCTGTAGTTGGTGTATAAGTGCCTAACACAGAACCGATAATTACAATTAGGTAGCACTTTCTCAAAAGCTGGTATTAAACCATTTTGTTTGTCAGAAATAAAAGTCCAAGCACGCTGGTGCACAATTCCCAAGTCAGCAGCTAACAGTTCCAGAAACCAAACCCAACCATCTTTGTTCTCAAGCTCTATTATAGCATATGCAATAACCCAAGTTTGGTTATTTGCATTCATTCTCACTGCAAACAGTAATTGGCCCTTGAACACTCCCTTCAAGTGACAACCATCCAACCCTACAAGCATCCATTCTTAAATCCATTTTTGCAAGCCCCCAAACAAATATAAATCCTCTAAAATATCACATGAGTATCATCATAGGGCAGCACATTCATCTGAACTGTACTACCGGTTTGTCCTCCTAAGCTCATCACAGTACTCTCACAACTTTGTGTACTGATCCATGTTACTCCCCTCAAGGATTTTCAAACAATGTGCTATCACTCTGTAGGTTGTCTTAAGGTGGATCTCAACCATTCTTTCCTCATTCACTGTCTCCGTAAATGTAGTGATGGCATGCTTGGGTTGAGTCTGAACTCGTCCACATACCTCTTCACAAGCCATGCCACTTTGCAGTTAGGATTTTCCCTCCAAATCCTCAAACATTCATGTTTCCCAACATAGGTTTTCACTTGCATTGAATCTTCATTGTACATCCTAGAAGCATACAATCTCCATGGATAGTTTTTCTCACACCTTGCACTAATCGTCCATTTCTCATTCCTTTTTAGCTTAATAGAAGGTGCACCATGCTTAATGGAATGAGACCACACTGCCTCTCTCAACTGTGCAGCATCTCTGAACTTCAATCCCTTTTTAATCTTTGTATCATCCCTGTCAACTTCTTTATTAAACTCAGGGTAGATGACATTCTCATCACATTCTGAACCTGAATTGTCAACATTATGCAGGCCATCTAAGTCTTGTCTCTCATCATCAAGGGGAACGTCTTCTACATCCCTTGCATTAATAACGTCTTCTGGATGTTAGTTCCCAACCCCTTCACCCCTTTCAGCATCTCCAACGACACTTTCTACAGCCGTATCATCTACTGCACGACGATCATCATCTTCCAAACTGTAGTCATTGTCCACAAACTCACTATATGTAGTGTCATCCTCTGCATTTACTGCCACAAACAATGCATATTTGTTAAAAACCTAAACTTTACAAAAATAATTGAATACTGAAATTAAAATTGTAAAAATAAATGTTTCAAAAATTTTCCTTCATTAGCTTCTACTTCGGTCCCTTCATTAGCTTCTACTTCGGTCCCTTCATTAACTTCTTTAGCTTCGTGACCTTCTTCAATTTCATCACCTTCATCACCTTCATTATCAGCATTGAGAGGACCATCTTCAGCCTCATCTCCACTTCCTTGTCCTCCCTCAGTTGCTTCAGCCTCATGTTCATCATCACCATTGTAGGCTATGTCATTAAAAAAACATAGCCATTTTTCTAAGTCATCCGCACCCCCTTTTGCTCTACCTTTTTTTAGTTTTGATTCACTTCCCTTTGTAATCGAAATCGCCACCCTCAATTCCTCAATATCTTCTACAATGACACCTTTTGTTAATATGGCACTCTCATCTAGATTCATCAAAAGCTTATGTTTCAAGGCAGCTTGCTTCAGATTTAGATGTTCTAGGTACATTTCTATTTCCCTAACCCCTGGAACATACTTGCACATTTTAGCCACATCTTGGTCTTGTTCAATAAGCCTTAATCCCTCCCAATAAGACATCCCAAGAATCCTATAGTGATACAACATAAACCTATCATATCCTAACTCTGTCGCCATTTCATCAATCTCGAAAAAAGACATGAAGTCTTTGTCTACGTAATCAAACCAAGCCTCAAACCTTCCCGTATATGCACTTTCAGACCACTTCTCACCGTGGTTAATTTTAAGGCTAAATAATTCAGGCATGCCTGCAAAGTCAAGGAGAAAGGTGAAAACAACATAAAATCCTGGAGACACATGGGGAAAAGGTGAAAACACTAGTAGGACCATGAGGAAAAAAGGTGAAAACAAAACCATGGGGACCATGAATACAGTTCCCCCATTTTTCCCGAAACCATAGAAAAAAAGGTGAAAACAAAACCATGGGGACCACGATTGAAGACAAAACCACATGCACAACCCACTACAAAACACAACTCCATAAACCATAAAAAAAAAAAAAAAAAAAGGGATTGGAACTCACAAATCCCTAATCCCTAAAATTCAAAATTGAAAAATCGGAAAACCTAAACCCATATTATCTACACTTCGAAAAAGGTAGGTCACTTACAATAAAGTGGTGTTTCACCCATTTCGATCCTCCTTTTTTCCCACCCCATCGTCAGCGATGGCTTCACGACAATCTTTCCCAAAAACGTGTGTGCAACGTACTACGGCGTGCAAGGTGGAGCGACGGCGAGGTCAAGTGATGGCCCGTTGGTAGGGTTTCGGACGGAGATAGGGGGTCGCGATTTTCAGGGGGAGATGGGGGGTCGCGAATTTTGAATTTTTTTTTTTTAACTGAAACCCCATTTCTAAACAAAAATCCACGTGGCGCTCAATTGTTATTCACGTGGGCGCCACGTCACAGTTAACAGGAGACTTAACAGTTTGACTAACGGATGTATGAGACTATCCCAAAATTTACACTTTAGTATGACTCTGGGACGAAAAAAATTTGATGTACTAAATATAAGGTTCTAAAAAAAGCTAGGCGCTAGTCGGGCGACGGGCTAGCGCCTAGCGCCTAGGCGGATTTAGGTAAATTTCTTGCATATCTTGTAAATAAGTGCATATTGACACCTAAAAAAAAACTATACTTGTATGGATAATAAAATAATGATAAAATGCAAATTAGGTACACTATTTCCATAAGTATTGGATGAACTTGTAGTAAATCCATCATTTGCAAATTAGATACACCATTTCCATAAGTATACCACCATGAAACCAAAAAAAAAAAGCACGCAATTAATAAAAATAAAAAAAAAACCTCCTAGGGCCGCCTAGCCCACCTAGCCGCCCAGCCCGCCTAGGCGGCCGCCTATGGCGTTTTTTAGAACACTGACTAAATATTGAAAACCACGAAACATGAGGGTAGTAACAGAGATTTGCCCATTAATTTTGTATCCGTAAAATTACAGTGAAAAATGGGTCTATTACTCTATTATTTAGGTTTGCAGCGGCAACTGAGCGTTGAGACTCTTCACACTTTGAGACTTTGCGGTGTCCGTCGCGGTTGAAGCGAGGCTGAGGTAGGTGGTGGCGCACATAGAACTCAACTTTCAGATTTCCCAACCTCCGATTCTCCCCCAAACGCCCAAATCCAATAACAAATGTCTGTATTTTCCTCCATTGCTGCAGGTGGAAAGCAATTCTCTCTGGCAGCCAGCCATGGCGGCTTGGCAGAGGCATCTGCAATCAGCAATCCGTCAAATTGGCAAAAGGGTTGAATGTAGTTACAACCCTTCAGCCAATTTCTCTTCTTCTTCCTTTTCTCGCTTGGAGGGTCAGTATCTATTCGAATTCTCCAATTTTCTCACTCGGTGTTTTGGGAAAGTGTTAAATAATCAGAACCTTAATATTGCAGGTCTATTGCCTTATTTCCAAACTCTTTGCAAGCCATCTTCTCCAACCATTTCAAGACCCCTTCATCAATATTTTCAGCACTTGGTAATTCTCAAATATATATATGTGTGTGTGTGTGTGTTTTCATTTCTAACAGTGTTGTGTTTACCTCTGCATTGTCAATATTTGTGTGGCTTTTGTTTTTACAGGGAATTTCGAGTTCGAGAAACTTGAGAGCTGAGGAAGCGCCTCTTCCATCTCCATTGACTCCTGTTTTGGCATCAAATACTGCGACAAACGAAGAGCACAAGCAGAAATCGCTCACTAAACCTGATAAAGTTCAAGCGATCTTAAAGGGCATCAAACAGGTAATGGCATTGGGCTGTTGTTGCATTGCTATAAGGCTTTGCAATGGATTCTATGCTTTTATTGGAATTTGGTTTTTGAAGCATTGAGCCATGAAGCACATTTTCTGCCATGTGGTTTATTTGCTTATGTTGTGATTAGGATGTTCCGTTGCTGCTCAGTAATCAAATTAATGTTAGAGCATTCATATGCACGTCACGACCAAATTGACATTTGAATGGATGACTAATGGAGGAGTCAAAGAAGACGGGGTGGGGCGTTTGGTCACTTTAAACAAGTTCTCAGAAAGGAAAACATTATGCCTGTTTGGGTTGAACGAGTTCTTCTGTACTGTTCCTTTTGCCAATTGTGTGTGTGCTTCAACTTGGATGCTAATAGTCCTTGCTATTGGAACTGTATCTTGAATAGTTCATGTTCTTGCAGTTTAAAGTGAATGATCTCTGGTCGTATAAATGATTGCTCTAAAAGTTGTATGTTTAATGCTATTTTCAAGTTCTCCCCCTTATCAGTGACTTACGTTTGTTAATTTTTAACTCACCCATTTGTCACTCTCAGAGTCCTAAAAAGGTCAACTTGGTTGCTGCACTGGTACGCGGTATGCGTGTTGAAGATGCATTGTTGCAGTTGCAAGTGATAGTAAAGCGAGCTTCAAAAACTGTGTATCAGGTGATACAGCAACTCTTCACCTAGTTGTGCTAGAAACCATTTTAAGTAGAATACATTCCGACACACACACACACACACACACTATGCTACGTAAAAAACATGTGTGAAAGTCAGGAGAGCAGAACTGGATAGAATTAGCATTTAAGGTGATTTTCTTTTTATTATTTTTATTATTATGATTGTGAGAAGGCAGGTGTGAAGGCATCAAGAACTTTACCATGTTTTTTATTATTAAGAATACTTATGGAGTTAGTTATCATCATTCAGTATCAGTATAAAGGCTGGGTTTTCACATGTAACGCTTTCACTATGCTCATTTCTTACTCAAATGAAAAAAAAATACTCCAGAATGTCAACGTTAATGAAGAAACTACTATTTGCAGGTCATTCATTCAGCCCGAGCAAATGCAACTCATAATCATGGGTTAGATCCAGACCGTCTCCTTGTTGGTAAATACTGCAAATAAAGTTTAGCTTTTCCTATCTTTTTTGTTTTGTTTTGTTTTTCAGTTTTAACCATCTTTATTCCTCATTTTCTCTGTAGCTGAGGCTTTTGTTGGAAAGGGATTCTTCAAAAAGAGACTGTCCTACCATGCCAAGGGCAAATGTGGAGTTAAAGTGAGACCAGAATGCCGCCTTACGGTCGTAGTAAGGGAGATTACCCCTGACGAGGAGGCGGAGATAGCCAAACTGAAGGTTAAGAATTTCATTAAGATGACTAAGCGCGAAAGAAAGCTTGTTCCTCACCAGCTTATTGAGACAACTCCAATTTGGGGCCGCAAAGGCAGAAGTCGCGATCTTGAACGAAATGGTGTGGCTTCATGAGCAAAGCTTCCTTCCCGTGCTTCCACATTCTAAAAGAAAGTTTTGAGACTCCTCCCCTGTCCTTGCATTTGGATCAAATTGTCGTGTTGAACTGTGAAAGACAAAGTGCCACAGTAGGAGCAAACCTTGTTTCAGTTTCTGTTAGTAGCTGCTTGTAGTTTTAAATGTTTTCGCCATTACAGTTAACGCGTAATATGTCGAATATCATCGCAGTCATTTCTTAGTTGGCTTTTGTTGAGAGAATAAAGTTTTGAAATTTTGAAGGAAATGCTGGATTCTCGTCATCCAGTGCTTTTTTTTATCAGAAACCTCCTAGACATAGTTATGGAGAGCGTCAATCTCGACATAGCAACTTATGACAACTAGTAACAAATCTTGCTAACAGATCTAACTATTTCACCCATGATTCATGAACACCTGACTCTGCATCTCACTTATCTCTGAATTGCTGCAGCAAGTTGCTATCTTGATGAAAAACATTCAATAAAAGAAAAGTTCACAGGTATTGACTACTAACCCAATGCAGCCAACATCAAATCCCAGTAAAAATCAGAATGGTCGAACCTCGCGTGAGTTTGGGCTTGGGTGTGAGTTTGGCCTGCGCATAAATCATTAATTTTATGTTTTATTTTTTATTTTTGTTAAATTTTTGTTTTTCCCATACCACAACACTAAACTATCATCTTTAGGTTCTACAAAATATATTTTCGGTGAAAATTTTCTTATAATCCATGTCAAAAATTCGAAAACAAGGATATAAATCTAAATCTAAAGGTATTTGAATCTAAATAAAGTAACTTAGGAAGAAAAAAAAATCAATGGAAAAAGAAAAAAAGGAGAAAAAACCATAAAAAAGAAGAGAAGGATACGATCGGTACTTCACTACCGATCCTCCTTGAAGGGTGTTGCTATCACGCTAGTGACTGTACCCTCTATAAGTCATGCTAAACGAGGTGGTCTCGAAGCACAAAAAATGCGGTTCGCAAAACGAGGCCTACTCCATGCAAGCAAATCGAGGCAGGCTTTCGCGCACGCGAAACGGGCAGGGTCGGCACATAAAAAATTTGGCCAAAAGGACGAGGCGGGTTTGGCGAACGAAAAACGAGGCGCAAAAAACGAGACGGGCTTCTAACATGCAAAAAGAGGAGAGCCGGCACAAACAAAACTAGACGGACCAATGCACGCAAAACAATGCGAGCTTGGGAGCACGAGTCAACCATTGTTGCCCGCACGAAGCTTTGGTGTCGGGGGGGTGGGGGGTGGAGCATACATAAGCTGTTATCAATATGGGGTAGGGTTTAGTTTTAATCTCACTGGTCAACCATTGTTGCCCGTACAAACCAATTGTGTGTGTGTGTGGGAGGGTAGAGCATTTATAGGGGGTAGGGTTTAGTTTTAATCCTATGTGTCAACCATGGTTTGCTGTACGAATCATAGGTGCCATAGGTAGGGCATTTGTCGGGGGTATGTTTAGTTTTAATCCCAATAGTTGACCATTGTTGCTCACACGAAGCATTGGTTTCGGGGTAAGTATTTATAGGTCATTATCAATATATGGTAGGGTTTAGTTTTAATTTCAGTGGTCAACCATGGTTGGCCGAACAAAACATTGTTGCTGGGGGTGGGGCATTTGTAAGCCAGGATCAACCATGATAGAATTCACACTAAAGTCGTATCTTTTAACATAGTAACCCCTTCTTAAAAAAAGATTGGACTGAACACTGAAACGCTGAACTTAGGGTGTTATTATTCACACGCCCTTAAACTCTTGAACTCAGGGTGTTACTATTCACAGGCTCCTAAAGCCTAAACCTCATAGGCGTCCACTGCTTCTACTGAGCCTTCGACCTTCCCAAGGGCATGAGTTTGGGCTTGGGCGTGAGTTTGGACTGTGTCTCCCTGCGCCTAAACCATTAATTTTATTTATATTTTGTTTTATTTTTTGTTTTGTTAAATTTCATTTTTCTTATACCATAACACTAAACTATCATCTTCATGTTCTACAAAATATATTTTCGATGAAACTTTTCTTATAATCCATGTCAAAACATTCGAAAACAAAGATGTAAATCTAAATCTAAATCTAATGGTGTTTGAATCTAAATAAAGTAACGTAGGAAAAAAACGTTCAATGGAAAAAGAAAAAAGAGAAAAAAAAGAAAAGAAAATGATACGATCGGTATTTATATACCGATTATCCTTTATAAGAGTCGCTTATATGATATAGCGACTTGATTTAAAAAAGTCGCTAGCTTAATACCGATCCTCTCTTTTCAATTTTGTTTTTTAAAAAAATTCTTTTATTTCTCTTATCATAACAACAAACTATCATATTCTTCAAAATATATTTTTTCGTGCAAAATCTATTATAATTCATATTTAAACACTTAAAATCAATGATTTTAAAACCTAAATTTGAAGATATTTTTCTATTTTCAACTTTAAAAATTAATAAAAAATTGTTTTAGGACCTAATGAACGGTTGGATCACGTCCAAAATTCTTGCAATATTTTCCTTAACTCTAACGCAAAATATTTCCTAAAGCTAAAAATTTCAATTTTTTCACAAAAACAGTGAGTTGCCCACAGTTTTCCAATTGATTTTGAGAACTTTTACAACATTCGTTATAAACCAAAGTTAGAGTCATTATACTCGAACCACATGTTTCTTAAAATTAATTTAGGACATTCCTAAAATTTCAGACACCTACAATTCTCTTTGGGGGTCCGCTATTAGCTTTCATTATTTTTCCTATTTTCAACTTTAATAGTCAATGAAGTGTAGTTTCGGGACCTAAAAAAAGGATAGAATCACATCCAAAGGTCTTGCAACATTTTCGTTAAATACCACGCAAAAAAATTCATAAAACAAAAAAATTCCAATTTTTTTCACATATATTGTGAGTTATATAACCTACGTTTTCCAATCAATTTTGAAAACTTTTACAAGATTCATTATAAGACAAAATTTGAATCATTCTAGTCTCAACACATGTTTTTTTTAAAATTAATTTAGGACATTGCAAAGATTTTTGACATCTACAAATCTCTTTGGGGGCCTTGCTATTAGTTTATATTATTTTTCTATTTTTTCAACTTTAAAAATCAATAAAAAATAGTTCCGAGGTTTAGTTTTAATCCCACAGGTCGACTGTTGTTGCCTGCAAGAAGCATTGGTGCCAAAGATGGGCATTTATTGGCCATTATCAATAGAGGGTACAGTTTAGTTTTAATCTCAGGGGAATCACAAGAAAAATTGCATTGCCATTAACCAGTGATAGCACTGGTTCACGCTACATAACAAGGATCCCCGCCAAATTCAGAAAGAAAGAAACGAACAAACACCGAAAACCTGTCTGGAAGTCACAGGAGACATAAATTGCCTATGTATGAGTGACTTAGTAAAATATCACTTTGGCGCATCAATACTTCTGTATCTGAAAATCTCAACCCCCAAGTAGTCAAGAGAACCATGAACAGCAACATGCGGCTTCCCAACTTTCACAGAGACAGCAGATATCTGGGGATAATTTTTCAGAGTGGTAGATGCAATTTGTTGAGCCACAGACTCCAGAAGATTATGAGGTGGCCCTTCTACAACTTCCTTCACGATGCTGCCATGTACAATTTCAATAAATCAAAAGTGATCTCGTATTAATTTGACAAAACCTTAGATATAAGACGATAATCATATCATATTTATAAGACCAAAGAAACAGACAGATATCAGGGTAGACTGATATCAGAGATAACTTTTCAAGGCCCTTGCAAACTGAAGTGACCATTTGACCGCAATACGAAAATGCTAGAACTGCAGCACTTAACTAGGACATTATATATATGTCAGTATTCAAGGTAATGGAAAATGAAAAGGTGATGCTATGCTATTACTGACCGATAGATTTCGGTGTAACTAATGGTATCTGACAAACGATCAGATTTACCAGCCTCCCGGAGATCCATCCAAGCATCAACATCTATTACAAACTTCTGACCCAACTTCCTTTCCTCTGGCTTCACCCCATGGAAACCATGGAACTTCAAACCCCTCAATATGAGCTTATCTCCCCCTCTTACTGCAGCATCTTCCTGTATTGTTCCTAATGAAAATCAACCATTAGTAGCCATTAATGGCTGCCCAATAACACGAACCAATAAAGAACCCACAAAACATGTTCATGTTCACTTAGACCATATACAAAGCTTAATAAAATTATTACTGAAGATAACAAGAATCTATACAAATCAACTGTCATTACTTCTTTTTTTTAGTTGAGCGATATTCTAATTAATCTAATTTATACTACGGGGAAGGGATTTGAACTTGGGTGCAGAAAGAGGATGTCACTGCTCTAGCCAACTTTGCTAAGCCGAGGTATACAAATAGACGGTCAAAAGGAAAAACCACAACTTTGCTTGTAAACTATCCCCCAACTCCTAATATAAGTTTCTATGGTAGTTAAGAAATTTTCCATGTTTATTAAACTTTGTGGTGGCCTCGATTGGAGTCTAGGATTGAATTGGATTAGTTCGGATAACTAAGTAGCTTGAATGAATGTTGAAGGAAGAAATGTAGGCTGACTCTTCAAATTTTGTCCAAGTTGAAGACGGAAGATGAATTAGTCGGGAAGGGACTTATCCTTCAAATCCCCACAAAAAAGGACTCCGAGGGATTAGTTTCCTTCCTGACTAGTCCATCTTCCACTTTTCAGCCTGTGAAAAATTTGGAAGTTGGCATCCATTTCTTCATTCAACATACATACAATCTACTGAGTTATCCAATCCAATCTAATCCTCGGCATCAAACAAGGCCTATACATTCGTCACGGGGGGTTGAGGTATCCAAAAATTCCTAGGGCCAACCAATAAACATCTTTCTTTTTTGTTTTCTCCATCTTCCTCTTCCGTATCTGTAAATCCAGGAGGAACCCAGTAATGCTTACATGCTCATAACCACAAATGTTCAAGAACCCATTACCCATTTCTCAAATTTAGACCTTTTTCCATATCAAAAATACAAAAAAAAGCTTCTGGATTTATCCTACTTATCCAGAGAAAAGTAAGAAAAAGTAAGCAGAATAGAGAGAGAAAAGTTGAGTTTACCAGAAATTGGCGCAGCCATTAGTGACAGCTTTTGCATATGGCTGCTTTTCTGAATGTTTCTTCAAGGGTGTTCCTTTGAGGGAGAACCTGCGTTTGGTGAGACGTGTGTATGCGAGCAGAACCCAGTCCAAGTCTGAATCACCGTACATACAACTCACAGGTGGATACTAGATTGCGCGCTATACCTACAGGCTACACCTATGTTACATACACCGTAACTATGGTCTATGACCCACCAGTTCATATATATATTCTACTAATTAATAAAACACTCATTGTTAACCAAAATTTTATGAAATTATCAGTTTAACTCTCAAATTAAAACAGAATATAAATAAGAAATATGGGGCATAAATGTAATTTCACACAACCAAATTTTATTTTTTATTTTTTTCAAAGTCTCACCTACGTGTAATCCTAACATATATCTAATTAAAAAAAATTTAAAAAAAAAATTTCACTCCCACATCCTCTATCACTCTCTTCCTCTCTCCTTCTATTTCAAAAACAAAAATAAAAAAAATTCTCACACACTTTGTGTGTGCCCATATGCTAGTCTACTAATTAATAAAACACCATTGTCAACCAAAACCTTATGAAATTATCAGTTTAACTTTCTAATTAAAACAGAACTTAAATAAGAATATATGGGGCAGAAATGTAATTTTACACAATCAAATTTTGCTGTTTTTTTTTCAAAGCCTCATTTACATGTAATCATAACATATCTCTAATTAAAAATAAAATAAATAAATAAATAAATAAAATAAAAACTTCGTACTCCCACATTCTCTATCACTCTCTTTCTCTCTCCTTCTATTTCAAAAACAAAAAAAACAAAAAAATTTCACACACTTTGTGTGTGCCCATATGCTAGTATATATAATAATAATTAACCCACCAAGTCTAATCTCAAATAAACCATTAGTATATGACGTGGCGTTTTGTCAGTGCTTTCGTCATTTATTTTGAGTACAATACTTACATGTATCACCATCTAAACTATTAACTATGGTCTCCTAATTTATATATTCGTACAGTTTGTATATGATCGTCATGCTGGTTACAAGTGTCAAATTATAAGGATTAGAATACAACACCTTATCAGATAAGAAAACAACTTATATAACACGCGTATACCGTTACGTGGCATCTCGTCTTAATGTTAATAAGAACACTTGAACCAAAATTTATACGTCATTCTTTCATTGACACAATAACACCACAATGATTGTATTGCCACGCCATCCTCTCAACATTCTCCTAGATATTGCACCGTAACATAAGAGGGTGTTTTTGGGACTCCAGGAAGATAGGGACCAAATTGTTGCTAATTGAAATGATGTTACCGATTTCAGAAAATTAGTCCCCATCTTATAAAAATTGATAATTGTAATATGTGATATGACAAGATTGATATTTAATAAGTAGACTATAATTGATACAATTATAAAAATAAATAAATACGCACGTTATATATAAGTAAATTAGTAACCATCACACATCAAATTGTAGCACAACGCAAATCTGATCTCATAATTGGCCCTAACTATCTAATTTCATGGCCGCGGCCCAAAAAACGCTCATCCTTCTTCAAGATCTTAATTTTAAGATCAAATTAAGTAGCTGCAAGCCTGCAAGTAAACTGGAGTCGATTACAAATGCTAAAATGTGCCGTAAATAACCCAAAAGGTGAGATGACAAAAATGTTGAACAATTGATGGTATTTCAGCATTTTTTCTGGGTCAAGTATATATACAAGGTGAATTAAAAGCTGTACAACATGAATCATCTGCTCCATTTCTCTATGAACATCCCTCTCCGATATCTACGCCCGTCGTCCCTCCTCCCGCAACCTGCTTCCCAATTGTTAACTATACATCTGTCTAGGTGATTATACATTTGGTATTCTTCTGTAGAAAAGAACATATGCAGCTGATGTCTTGATCGTCTCTTCCCTAACAGGACAAACCCTGTCATCATCAAACTCATACCACGAACCATCACCGAGCTGCAAGGGAAAAATTATTGTTTTAAAACCCATGTCATTCGAAAGGTCCATGTTCAAATGAAACGCAAATTTGCTTGCAGAAAGAAATCCACAATCCTGTTAATCATGTCTGAGAACACAACAATTACCAGCTAGTGTCTGACTAACAGAACCTGAAAAGTTGCAGTTCGTTCTTTTTCATTTAGCCATTTTTTAGCTCACGCATGCCTAATTATAAATATGTTTTAAGAAAGCCTTAAACTGAGAAAACCTTGGAACTAGATGCATATAATGAATAAAATTTAAAAAAAAAAAGAGCTTCTACGGGGCAGTCCAACTTTCACCAAGTAAAATGTTTCAATTGAGATACTTTAACAAAAAAACACAAGGAATTTCCAACAATAAACGAAACAACACTTACTTGAGCAAATGCAGTATAGTGACCACCGCCCAAGCCACCATGGTGATTACTAATCGCATACAACATGTATCGGCTGGATAACTGGCTTCTTTGGTGGGAAATGTAGCGTGAAAAATCAAGATCATGAATTGGAAAATCAACAAATGTTTCTAGCTTGTTCTTAAAATAATGGCTGTACGAGAATCTTTTCAGATGAATAACCAAAATCTCAGGTAACCTCCAAGGATCTAACTTTTTGCTAGCTTGCTGAGGCCTCTTGCAGGTAGGGCAGTACCTGTAAATAACAGATCATTGCAAAATCTATACTTAATACAGGAATATGACTTGTCTCCAATATTTAATAAATTGTAAAAAACAGGAAAGTCCAACTGCGTAGATGACATAAGTAATTAACAAAATTGCATTCTCTCACTAGCCAGATTATGCCAAGAAACAACAGGCAACAAGATGCAAAATATTTTTGTTCACGTAATTTTGAATAAAAAGCATATACTAACCACATATCTTCTGGTCCTAAAGGTTCTTCCTTCATAAAGGCTTCCAGGCATTTGTACAGAGAAACAGATTCTTGAGGCCTCCTCACAAAAAATTGGGGCTTAAAAATTTCCGGCAAATTGCTTAGAAGGCATGTATCGTACTTTTTAGTCATTTTATCGGACCATAAAACAAGAACACTCAACCTCTTAGGCAACTTTGAGACCACTATTGGCTCATTCATCTCTATCAAGGTGTCTTCTGTAGCTGCCTTTGTATCTGTTAAGTAAAACTGGAAGTCATTATCCAAATGTGCTTCATCCCCTGATTCCCTGTCCGAGTAAGCATCATTATCCATAATCGTAGGAGTAGTAGCATCCTCCTTGCTAGAATCTTCAGTAGCATAATTTCCAGTATCATCATCAAAAATATCTAATGCATCTCCAGTAGGCATCAAGTAAGGATTTAGTACTTTCAGGAACTCGTTACAAATATCAGATCCATTGCAAACATCAGGCAACCTTGCTATGAGGGGAACGCCAAACGCCAATGGGACTAGGCTCATGTCTCCATTACCGTAGCCCCTGAACCCAGTACCACCCTATAAGACATTCTTTTATGCCATGAATTCAAACTTAAATGAATATAAAACAGATGTCAAATCATGACATCAATTACATGCTCTCTTTTTTTCCAATAAGTCAACTAATTGCATTACTTAACATCTGCATTACATGAAATATAACATACATTAGCAAAAAATGTTTTATGGGGAAAATTTCTCAAAGAGTATGTTTTCAACGCAATTTCTAGTTTAACTTTAAGAACCAACAGCCAGTTTTGCATATTAGCATAAAGTGTCCTGTCATATCCAACTTTGCACTAGATAAACAATGCACCTTCATTATACCTGTAAACAAGATTATTATATCAAACATTTTGTAAAAAGCCACGAGTTATGTTACAATCACATAAAAACTCTTTAGGTTGCTTATTGAGTTCACTAAGCTAGTGTGTTTGACATACAAATATAGCAGAAAATCAGAAGCAGTATCACTTTCAGTTTTTTATTTAGTAATTTGAGTAAAGCAATTGATAGAGCAGCAGTGACATATTTAAGAGACAAAACTTACACGTCCATCTGCTGATGAATAAAAGTAACCAAAAGGGACGACTCACAATCCTTTGGTAACCGATAAGCAACCAACAGGTCACCATCTCTGATCAAGGCTAATGAATCAAATGGATCTTCTAGTAGACGAAAAATACTACTCTTGTATATCTACAAAGTTATAAACAAAGGCCAAGTTGTTAATCTTTCACTGAAGATTCTTGACAAGATTACAAATACTATAAAAAAAAATCATGGGCATGAATTTACTACAGAGAATGCAAAAGGCATAAAGAGGCCACCTAATAGTCAAAATGCCAATAAATGGTGCTAGAGAATCAAGAGTCTACACAACAACACAACTGCCCCATGACCATAGCTAGTATACACGTCACCCATCCATATGGAAAACCCCGTCCCCGTCCCCACCCCTACCCCCGCCCCAATGACATGCAACAAAGTTTTCATACCCCCAAATTTAGCTCTAGAAATATACCTCAGCTACCAACAGAGTTTCATCATCTCTTAAGCAACATGCAGTGCTTAAGGCATTAGTAAGATCCATCAACCTCCCACCCTGGGGCACCGTCACAGTAAGTGTAGATGGCATCGCAGTCCCATCTGTGCTTAGGACCGTCAAAGTCATAGTCCGAATTGATGTTGAAGGTAACGGTATCGAAAGGTACATAAATGGGTCAAACATAACAGACACCTTGTTGCAAGCAGGGCAAACCAATTTTGACCGGTACTGACCCTACAGTTGGAAAGCGAACATATATTGCAACATAGTGAAATTAATTGAATGAAGTTAATTCCAACAAACTTACTTTAAGAAGGTATAGGTAAAACTTAAATCATCAAATTACAAATGCATTTAACCAGAATGCTTACTTGGCACACATCAACAATGATTGAGTCACTCCGAGCAAGGTGATTTTGCCAATATTCTTCTGCTACTTCATCATCTGGACGACCCTCTACATCCTTAGCTTCAATATATGGCTTGCATTTTACACGATTTAGATCTTCATGGAGACCATCCAACAAAAAAGCAAGAAGTTCCTACAAGAGGCACTTCAACAAATTACAATTAATAAACCTATTTCCCGCACAACATAATTAAACATTCCCACAAAGAAAAAAAAAGAGAATAAACATAAAAAGAACTAACCTGGGAATCATGCTGATTATAGCCACTGAATTGGGGAGCAAAATTAGCAAGTTTTAACTTGAACATTGTTGGAGCCACTGGCCTTGCACCTGGAGCCCATAACCTCCTCAACAACTCTCCAAATGCTAAAGCAAGCTCTCCCTGGTAAATAAGTATAGCAAAGGGGAGAGGCAATAGTCAAAGTAAGAGAAAGGTGCCACAGAGAGGCAGACATTTAAAATGAGAACTAAAGGAATGTTCCAAACACATACTTTCAATCCTAGTGGATTTGCGTAATTTATGTCCTTCCGGTAATCTCCTAGAAAGTAATCAACCAGCTTCGGAGTATGCACCAAGCATTGGATGGCACTGTTCATAAAACAAGTATTCCCAAGATTCTCTAGTCCAGTAAGGCCTAAGGAACATACTCCTCTATAGATTATACCACTTTGCAAGGAGTTAATTGGAGTTATATAAGGATTCACATAGTCAGTTGTTCCATTCATCTTAATAGAGCCACCATAAGTAGAAGTAGAACCATCCAAACTTGACTCTTTATCAGCCAGTTCATCGCTCCTCCAATCTGTACCTTTCATATAATCTGAAAATCCATGGAGTCGCAATTCAAGGAGAATCTGAAAAGACAATATGAAAAGAAAGGCAGGATAAGTAAACTGTAGAACTTAATCCGCATGAAAGCCATATATAATCATATATGGCAACACTGAGCATTGAAAATTAAGTTTACTAGATATTTGTACTATAAAATTTGGATCCTTGAGAAGATTGCATCATGTAATCTTTTTTCCAAAAAAATGCAGACAAATGGCATCATTGTCACCCCGACCCCCTCCTCACCAAAAATGGGCCATGGCAGCCACAACAGTGCTTTTTAAAAGAACTTTCAAATTTAAAACATAGAAATAGCTTGGGGGAAATGGAAAGAAAGGGAATTTTTTAAACCTTGGTCGTGTTGACATTCGTCAAGGTGCAAATACGAGTACCCAAATTAAATGATGCTAATGAGAAACTAACCCTTGTTTCCAAACCAAAAAAGACCAATCAGATTCTCACCCAAAAAATACAAGAAAAGGAGAAAGAAATCAATATATCGATAAATGTTGCATACATTTAATCACTCACCTCTTTGTTCAGCTGTTCAGAAATATTGCTTGGCAAATCAACTCTGTCATTCATGAAAAATTGGGTTGTCTGCCCAGAGAAGTCCCAAATAAGCAACTGTCCAATCAATTCTTGAATGAGTGAATATCACCACTTAATTATCAAAGTAGTTGTAAATGACTAAGTGTCACTTGTTAGGTAACTCACCGGAACATACTCTGAACTGAAAATATTACAGGCCCTCTTGTACGAGACTATTGCATTATCCTGAGAATGTACCAAAGTACAAAAGTAAGAATCATATGCATGTCACAAACATACACGAGGTTTAAGAAAAGAAAATGCAAGTTACACACCCCACATTTGAGTAGAATCCCAAGAAATTTTTTCGTAAAAGCTAAATCTTCCACTTAATGTCAAACTACTAGAAGCAATATAATCCATAAACAGTATGCTTTCATATTTTGATTCTTTATGCATTTCTTAACCTGACTCCTCTTAGCTCAAACAACCTTCCTTCATATGACTCAAGCCATCCGGCCAAATAAATATTCACCAAAATTTCCTTGAAACATTGCAGAACAATCCCAATATACAATATCTGATAAACTGATGAGAAATAGTTCATCGCTTATCCGGACTATACTCCTGGGCTAGCTAAAACACACACTCCCCTTCTTGATCTCGCTCTTTCACTCGTCTTCTTAGCATCTTGTTCAATAACCATATCATTCTATAGTTTCACAGAACTCCAGTTCACAACACAGAATTAGTAAATTGCTACGTCAATTTAAATTAGGAAGAATGCATGCATGATTCAACAACTTTGAAAGCCTACAATGTTTTGAACCCGCAAATACATTTCACAAAGAAAAGAAAAAAAAATAACGACAAAAATAAATTTCCGCACTTTAGATTATGCTAATTGTAATGTAGAGCATGATTCACAAACAATTTCCTTCCCAAAGAACAAGAGCATCTAACTTCCATAACAAAGTTTTCGGAATTCATCTAATACAGCATCTAACTTCCATAATAATGTCACTAACCTTTTGGCTGATCTTTACGAACAATGAATTTGTTTCCCAGGAAACAAATAGCCTAATTTGTAGAGAAAAAATATCCTTCCATAAGTTTTCTGCACCAAAAAAGCTCACGTTATCCTTCTTTGCTGCGTTGAAATCATTATGCCTACAAGAAGAGTGGACAAATCAATGCCAATACTATTTAGGCAATACACTGCCTAGAAAAGAATAGAAAGATAGTGGCAGACAAATGGCAGCCAGGACGTTGTGGATGAGAAAGAGAGAAAGCAAAGCACCGATTGCATAAATCACTGTTAAATCATGTAGACATAATAATAAATATTTACTAAAATACTTCAGGAGAAGGCGGAGAAGAAAGAAAGAAATCCCTGACAACATATTAAAAGCATTTTTCTATTTCCTCCCGCACGAGCCTAAAACTCAACCCTATCCACATTCTCAGAGCATCTGCAGTCAATGGTGTATATGGAGATGTATAACACATATACATCTCTAGCTGGTCGGGAAGCTCTCCAATGGGTAAATTAAGAGAATGTAAAATACCCATCTTGACCCATAGATGTAATATATATATAAATTAACATCCTTTTATACACCTCAAGAGAGAAATGAAAGCAGTAGTCGTATGAGTTCAAGAAGAGGCGAGGCCGAATTTAATACATCTCCCAGTGGAAATGTAAATGGGGTTTTTACACTTCAAATTTGCATCTCTCCATTGGGATGTAAATGAGGTTTTACACTGCTGTCATAGCACATCTCCTCGGACCAACCCCTTTTCTTTCCACCAAAAAAAAAAAAAAAGTTGGAATATTGGGGAGATGTGCTATTAATATCATCCAAGGTCGATGATTTACTAAATGGGCGATCAAAGATATGTGTACGCAACTGTAATAATTGAACTAAGGCGTATTTACCAGTTTCTAAAAAGGTTATCCAGCAATTCCCTCAGAGCAATAGAGTAATAGTTATCACCTTACACCAAGAGAGAAATGACACACTATCTTTCCTTTCGAGGGATTCGAACCCCAGAACTAGCCTACTCCTGCCCTAATCAATACAACTTAAAAAGAACCAATTTCAGAGCATCTTGAGTGAGAAACACTGCGAAATCAGAGCAGAAAAGTTGTCCTCACCGTATGAGAGCGCGACACCACGTTGATTCAGGGACCAAGGCGTACTCGCGCCCCGAAAACCCCTCTTCAACGACGTCATTCTTCTTCAAATTCAGTACAATTTCAGCGGCGGCGGCGTCGTCGTCCTCCATCGTAGCAGTGTACAGGACCCCTCCATTGCG
Source organism: Malus fusca (assembly GCA_035220775.1). Taxonomy (NCBI): domain Eukaryota; kingdom Viridiplantae; phylum Streptophyta; class Magnoliopsida; order Rosales; family Rosaceae; genus Malus; species Malus fusca. The sequence continues at coordinate 3,817,526 of CM069072.1, read as the reverse complement.
ATCCTCCTCCGTCCGAGCCTCCTTCCACCACCTGAAATCAAACTAAAACGACATTCAAACCCAATCGGAAAAATCCCCAAAAAACTGAGAATTTCAGCGGGAGTAGTCGCTCCAAAGCGCACCTGTAGGGAACGAGGTAGACCTTATCAACCGCATTGCCCAAAACGCCGTCGCTGTCGCCGTTGTCGTCGTAGTCGTCGTGGAGGCGGGGGCGCTGGGAGCGGAAATGGGGGCGGAAGTCGAGGTCCCAGAAGGCGTCGTCGCCGAAGGAACCGTCCATGGCGTGGTGAACTTCGGAGTGGGGGGAGAAGAGCGCTGGGGTTTTGGCGGCGAGGGCGCTTGCGAGGGACTTGCAAAGGTGGAGCGTGGAGGAGAGAGAGAGGTGGGGAGGAGGAGAGAGAAAGCGGAGGCGCGGCTTGTAGGGGAAGAGAGAGAGACGGAGCTTCTCGTAGGCCGTCGGGTCATAATAGAGAGTGAGGGGTCGTTTGGATGTGTTTTAAAATGAATGAAAGCGCTTTTAGAAAAAATATTTTTGGGTTTCAAAAGCATTTTAAGTGCTTTTTCAGGATTTACTTGCATCTTTACTAATGATTGGTTCTAAAAATATTTTCACCAAAAACGCTTTCAGTCATTTCAAAAGCACATCCAAACGAAATCTGAGTCAGACCCTCCTTTCTTTCTTATTTACTCTTCGCCACACAAAACAGATTTATTTTTAAAAAAATATTTAATAATTTTGGTGGACTGTAGGACTGTGTGGACCCCACATGGGTAGTACGACGAGTGGATGCGGGTGTCTTGAACGCGCTGAATGTGAGCGTGGCTGAGAAAGAACATTTTGTAATAGAGCATTAAAGTTGAGATTCTCCGTCCGAACGGTATGAATTTCTAAATCTAACTGCTCCGAACAGAAATATTTAGAAAAAATCTCAACTCAATTCGAAGGAAAGATGGACCGATGGAGATATTTTTTATGGATAAAACTTGTTTTGTTATCATTATCTAAGATTATTTTTTTAGGATACACTGCTAATCTCTCCCTCTGAACTTTTACCCAACATTTGATTTACCTTTAAACTTTTGAATTGGAAAATCAAGGACTAAACTTTTTTTTTTTTTGCTGATTTCCCCTACTGTTAGTTTTTCATTCATTCCATCCAATTTGCGGTTAAATGAAAACACGTGCATAACATGTAAGGGTTATTTGGTCGCTTTGTTCTTTAAAATAATTGAAAACCTTAGATTTCTAAAATGTTGACATTTACAAATATGTGTGATTCTATAGGTTTTGTGTCCAAATGTCTAGCAAAGTGACATTTTCATCATCAAAGGAGAGTCATGTGGTGTGCACGTGATAAGAGAAAACAAAATTTTGGATAGAATATATGGAAAACTTACGGTGGGGGAAAATAAGCCAAAAAATTAGTTTAAGCCCTTGATTTTCCAATTTAAAAGTTTAGGGATAAAACTGAAAATTAGGTGAAAATGCAAGGGTGACACACCTCGACCCGGAATGTCCACGTAGACACTCAAATCGGTATGTGTTGGCCGACACCTGGAAGGTGGCGAAGCCATAAAATGTAGTGATGTGGAAAATGTGAATAAATTAAAACCTAAAAATGACTAATTTAGAGTGTGCATGCGAGCAAGATTGAACTCATATCACACAAGTGATGTCAGAGCATAGATAAATTGTAGTAAAGGAAGAGTAAGGACAGTTATACCAAAAGGAGAAGTCTCCTACATAACAGCTTTTACTAACAATCCTCGTCGTCAAGAAACTTCTGCCACTAAATAGAGGGGTGAAAACAAGGGTGAGTGGGCCTGAAAATAAAATTTTGTAAAACCTTTTCGAAAAGTATAATCCCTCGCTGTAAAATAAGTATATGGTTTCCCAAAAATATTATATTAATAGTATGTAATAGGTACCCTGCAACTGAAGAAAGCTAAAGGATGTAGGCACAACAACAAGGTATCTCAACATCAAATCTCAATTCATTATTATAAGAAATCAATGCTCATTAATTTATGTAGGCACACAAGCCCACTGCAGAGATATTCAACAATGGAACATACTGAGTGTAGGTTTTACATTCTAGTACTACATCACGTGAGTTGCGCTAGTCACATCACATATGAGTCCAAAACATCACACAAAATGACAGGCTGGCACCTAACTGTGGATCCAAAATGAATGTAAACGGTGCATGTGAACTACACGTGAAGCTAGCCATTGGCCTAGGACAGTACAAATAACTAAGAGACATTGTGCAAACATGTAATAATGAGCAGATAAAATGCAAAGATGTCATGCCACAAGTTTATGCTCCCAAATAATATTAAAAACATAAAGTACGAAAAGTCTATTTGTAAAGCTACACATGGCATGTCACGTCATAATATATAAAAGCAGTTGTTGGGAAAATTACATATACATATACGTAAAAATGAAAAAACCCACTCACAGGTACTTGCGATGTCACATCCTTTCGAGCCAGTGGCGAAGCTAGGATATGTCGAGGGGAGGGGCCAACTTAAAATGTCCAAGGTTCAAAAAAATGCACAACCAAATTCTTTGATATAGTAATGTATTCCATAATTTATTAAAACAAAAAAAAATGTAAGGATTTAAGCACTGTTTCTTATAGTATCGTTCAATTACGTAACTGTATGGTGAAAAAAAAAAACTCTTTAAGCACTGTTTGATATTTTACTATACTAATATGACTAACAACTAATCAACCAACAATTCAATTAATCAATGTTAATAATCACTACAAATTATTCAATCAATAAAAATTCGGGAACTTTAACAAAAAGCTCCCGGTACTGTTCACTTTAACGAAAAACCACATTTTTACATTAAAAAGTCAATCTTGGTACTATTCACTTTACCATTTATTTTGCCCTTATGGTTAAAACTCAAAGTTTTCATGTCATTTTCATTAGTTTTCCTATAACCATGTTAATGCACTACCCTATGATTCAATACTAATTAAACAAAAATTCGTATTAAATAATTAATTAAGATTTGAAATAATATAAATTTTAAAAATAAAAAATTTACCTAAAATTGGGAAGGATGGCGTGGCGGCTGGATGGCGATTGAAATGGAAGCTAGCATGGCGGTTGGAATGAAAGGGCCAACAGAACGGTTTGGGTTGGGTGTTCAGGCTGCTGCCGTGGCTTTTGGTGATTGCTGGGAATTGGGGCTCTAATGGAAAATGGGGAGAAATTTGGGGACCAGGGGTCCCCCAAATATTTTATTATTTTGGTATAATGAAGCTGTAAAACAATATTTTATTATTTTGTTTTAATGAAGCAGCAAAACGGTGTCGCTTTGCTTAAATAAATATTTTTTCTTTTATGAAAACAAACCCTGCTGCGCGTAGGGGCGCTGCACAGCGGCAAAGGCCAGAAACCACCATACTTTCCAGTTTCCGGCCAAAACAAAGGGGCGCTCCTGGGCTTGTTTTCCGGCGAGCGGAGGGGCGACGGCCACCCCTCGCCCCTATGTAGCTTCGCCACTGTTTCGAGCTAAGAAAGTCGGAATCTCTGATAGTAATCGCACATAAGCATAATATTGGGACCCATTAGTAAAACTCAACTTAAACAATCAAATTTAGGAAAAAGAAGTGCGAATTCGAAATTAGAGCATCGAAATACACTAAGAGGGATCCCGGGCAATTTTCGTAAAAGGTCAACGAAAAGTCAACGGTCAACCCTAAGAAAGTCAACCAAGACACCCCAGCGGTCAACTACGTTAAAACCTAGTAATTTCCCTAAATGGATGTCAAAAATGAACTCGGGACGTCAAAATTAGCCTAGTAGGGTTTTCGAGAAAATTTTGAAAAAGTCAACTAATAGTCAACATTTAACTTTAACAAAATATTCCATCAGAGAATGGAATATTCTGTTAAAGTTAACTGGGAGGTTAACAGAATATTTCAAGGGAATATTCCCTCCAAAATCTGAAATTGACCATGGTCAGATCCGGGTTAGGGTAAACAGGTCGTGGGCTTGGGGCGATTCCAAGTTTAGGCTTTTTTTTTTTTTTTTTTTTTCTCCAGTCGGGTTAACCTAGTCCTTGTCGCAGGTTCGGTCGCCGAAATCTGGGCAGCGATTCCAGAGCTCCAAACGAGCTCAAAACTCAACCATTTTTCACTCTTCCTACCAAAATGAAGATAAATGAGAGTAGTTTAGGATTATACATTTCCCCGAGTCAGCCGTGGCCGGAGTTGGCCTGAAAAGGCCTGCAACTCGAGGCATAGACCACCGAAAAAACTGGGGAAGACTCCCAGAGGTACCTCTGCGTTCAAATGTCACCAAAATCCTTAAGAAACACTAGAAATGTATAGTAAAACACGATCCACGAAGATTTTGGTGGTTTTCAAAACTTACCTTCATCGGAAACGATGAGAAGTTGCCGAAAGACATGGCGTCGGCGATGATTTTGGTGCCTTTGCGCCGTGAGCACAGAGAAAGTGAGGGAGACAAAAGATTGAGATAGAGGGAGAGTGACAGTGGAGAAGGACATGGTGGTTGGAGACAAGGACGATGGTGGTCATGAAACAGGGCGTCGGCGATCACCATGGTTACTTCTATGCAATAAGCACAGAGTGATCGAGAGAGGTAGGGAGTCCAAGGGAGATGTGAGAGAGTCTGACCCCCTTGAATTTGAGTTTTGGAAAAGATGACAGGTAGTGGCCTTAAGGTGGCGGTTCATTGAAGCTCGCCGGAGGTGTGGTGGTGATGGTGGATCTCTGCCTTTACAAAAAGTGAAATGAGTGAAAGTGGGGGAGTTAGAGTGTTGAGGCAAATAAGTGATAATGACAAAGCTTTTGTGAGGGATAGCGCCTAACGGAAAGAAGAGAATAGAAAATGGAGATTAAAGAAAACAAAAGAAATGGATGTGATAGTTCAAATAATAAAAGAAATGAATATGAATTAAACGTGGGTCCCACCACTCAATTATAGCAATAGGTAGAAAAAATACAAAATTTGAATTTATTTCTTCTAAAAGGAAGTGTAACTAAGACTCCGAATTCAGTTTTGCTTGCGTCCACGAGTTCGTGCCGTCGAGTACTACAAGGATACACCAAGGGAATGTTTCATACGTCTCACAATACGTTGGTCAACGAAAGTCAACATCCTCGCCTATATGGGCATTTTCGTCAATTCACTCTTTTAAAATTAATAAAATTGTAAACTTAGGGACAGGTTGTTACAAGGGGAAATCGGCAGTTTACTCTTATTTTTTTATATAGTTTATACAATATAATTGAAAATGTTTTTCTTTTTAAATTCTTTAAAGGTCATATTTAAAAAAAAAATCAATTTAAAGATGCTTTGTCACACTTAAAAATCATATAATTACTGATTCATTGTGAGGAAGTTATATATATATATATATTTTTTAAAGGAAGACAAATAGTGGCAAGCCACGATTATCCACCCCTTCCGGGGGTCGGGAAGACTCACAAATGTATTTCAGCCTCCCTCTAGCCACAAGTCTGGGTTCCATAGAAGCAGCGGGTTTCGAACCCGAGACCTCCAATTTTTAGTTTTAAGGAAGTATCGTAATCCGCCATTTACCACTAGGTCACCAGCTCGTGGTTGGAATTTATTTATTATATTATTATAGTCATATTTTTGTTAGACACACAAGGATGACTAATTGTTTTCAAACTAAATAAATTTACCTACACGTGATATTTAAATACTAATAAATATGATAAACGATTTTGATGTTGAGGTTGTGTGATGAAATTATGAAATGACTATTCATATGTAAGAAGTTAAGTATTACCCATTCTACTTCTCTAATAGAATGGGCCACACCAATTTCTTCCAAAATTCCACTACCCTGCTTAAATAACCTCTTGATAACTCGTAAACTTTCGCAGCGAGTTCAATCCTTTCCGTCATATAAATGTATCAAATAAAATTAAAAATTATGATCCCAAGACAAGAAAACTCTCACTCTCTTAACATATAAGTAAACTTTGTAATTTGATTTGGTAGTGTGATTGGATAAAAAAACGCCATAAGATAAAAGAAATTGGTTTCTTAGAGGTGCTTCGACCTTTGAGCCCAACCCATTTGATTTGATAGTGATTTGATAGTGGTTGGACCGTTGGGGTAGTAATTTACCACATTTATCATTACAATTGGGCCAATTTACCACCTTTGGTTAAATTTTCAAGGATCCATCGGAGAAAGTTTGATACCTACAATCCTTGATATTTTATTTTCTTGACCAAAGTTAGATTTCAACTTAAACAAATTCCTACAAATATATAGGAATTAGGAGGAAGAATCTTGTAAAACAACTTGCATACACCAAGATGCACATTCACAGATTCTTATAAAGCTCGTACACAATCATGAGTGTTGATGGAGAAGAAAGCAGAATATATATACTCCAAAACAGACAAGTTTTTTTCTCAGAAGGTTTGGCATCACCATAATCCTTTGTCTTGTCCATTCAAGAATCTAACAATACATATGTGCTTTTTGGCTTGTCCGTGACCATCCATAGTAAAAAGGTAAATGTGTTGGCCAATAAGCAATGGGCGGTTTAATATTGTCGTGGTGAGGCAATGTGGCCATTTGGTTGATTGGTAGGTTGACAAGAAATAGAAAGCAACACTATGTCGTCCAATGCCAGGCACCATTAGTCCTCCTGGGATTCCTTCACAAATATATATTATGTGCATCCACGCGAGGAGTGGAACCTAAGTGGAATACATGGCCCTCAAAACTCTCGAGGCTTCCCACCCACCACTAATGGACTATCATCATTGTTCATGGCTTACTATTTGAAGGTCAAAATACTACTCACCCCATGTTTTTTATAACTATTATTATTATTATTATTATTATTATTATTATTATTATTTACTCTTGTATTGAAAGTTTTGGGTAGGATTAAGACACATGGAATATTTGGAGCTAACGAAAGACTTTACACAAAACCGAACGCAATGACGTTCTAGAATTCATATAACTGATCTCACTTAGTAGAATAATGTTTTGTTGTTGGTGCTGTTGTTACTCTTGTATTCGATTCCAAGTTCAAATTACCTCTCTTTAATAGTGTTTATATAAAAAAAGAAATTGTGCTATATCCTATATATTAGTGCAACTCGCTGTATATGAGACCATATAAGGGGAGAGATTTTCTCATGTCATCAATTTATTACGTGTCAATTGTCTATGAAGTGGATATATAGTGCACTTCTTTTGCACATGACTAACATTTATAGAATGGTGACGCTGCTAACACTAAATCTTAGTTGCATGATAAAATCTCTCGTATATAGGATACTCATGTGAACCATGGTCCATTCTTCTCAAATGATACACCAATTTTTCATCATCTTGTTGAGGGCTGTTTATTGGCCATTTCTCAGTTTTCCATCATCAAAATTGTCATATATACTCCCAATATTTTCGCATCACTTGAATGTTGAACCCTATTAGTTTTCTAAAGTTTTACAGTCCTGCAAACTGTGTTTCTCGAATTGTTTACTTGGATTATACGTGGCCATTTTCTCAGGCAAAACTTAAAACAATATTTATCAAGTTTTTCAAATTACTTTTTAAGGTTTATTTATTTAGTGTTAATTGCTTGGATAATACATGGCCGTTTTCTCAGTATTCCATTGGCAAAACTTAAACAATATTCATCAAGTTTTTCAAATTACTTTTTAAAAAATATGACAATTCTCATAAAGCAGTGGCTAGATATTGGAAATAGAAATAGAATATGTTGTATTTGATGTAAACCCTAGCCCTATTCAAGAAGGAAGGATCACTGCATCTAATGATGAAACTGAGACATGAATCTTTCCAATTTACATAGAAAGATTTAATTTGATCATTGGGCTAGATGATGAGTTGGTTGTATATATAGTGAGTTGTGGGAATTGTTGATGATAGTTAGAAGATATTACTGCAAAACAATTGCATGTTTGGTTCTATAATCTTGTATGCGATATACATGATATAGACACGATATATATAATATTCTTTGTATGATTTTATTTTAAAGATTTCCATGTAATCTGGGTTATTTAATGCTTAATACAAACCAATTGTTTGGTATAGATGCATTTGTATGGTTATTGTTTGACAGTACACATATAAGTAAATGATTTACATATCAATATGAAGCATATCATTTGCCTTCGATGAATGCAGTGCAATAGCGCTTATGAAATACCATTCAAAAACCATGTTTGGTGTTGACTCTTCTATTACAAAAGAGGTGACGGTTAAGGCCGAGTGAAATGGCTTATTAAAAAAATTGGTTTATCTGCAAATGTAGAACGGTTACAGTGATATACCAATTCATGAAATTATCAGTTCCTTTTATTTTTTTCAAAAATGAATGAATCTGAATTGATGCATAGAATCCCATTATTTAAAATGGAAGATGGAATTGCTTCGTGCCCGGACAAATCATGTCTTGATAGGGAAGATGCAAAACATTGCATATGATTTGACGAAGCCTTATCTGGGCTTGATATCCTAGGGTGATGTTTTTACAAGCACAAGAGTATGGGCAAAATTCTATCTTTAGATTGTTTGAGCAATATTAGAAAATAACACAAGAATTCCAAGGATAATAATCATAAAGAAAATAACAACATCAATAGTATACAAGATTAATATAAACAACTGGAGATAAAGTTAGAAAAACTGACAAATTTAGATATTGAGGCTTGCATAAATGCAATGTCCTAAAGATAGAATTTCGCCCCTACTCTTTTGCTTGTAGTTCGGTAGGCGTCCATATCCCATGATTCAACAATCTATAATCCGAAGTCAAAGCACTTCAATCTTCGGACTATGACGAACTTTATATATTTTATACGCTCAAGACACAACGCAAAATTTGACACATGAGAGAAACAAAGTGGTGGGGAAACCCTATTTCTCAAGAGTAAAAATTAACTCTAATTTTCTATCTTAATGATGATGGTTTCATGAGTTTATATAGCACCCAAGTAATTCTTGTTAAAGAGATGTAACCTTTCATCTATAAGTATACATCATTTGACAAGATAATGCACTTAAATAACATAACCTTTTTTTAAGAAATATGATTAACACTATTTTTCATTCAATTATTAAAATTATATATTACAATATTTTATATTATAATATATAATTACCAACCGTTTATCTATTATTGGTGTCCAGCATTGTATGCATCACTGCTTTTGTTTCGAAGCTGCCCTTTAATTTTGTCCTTTTTTCTGTGGTACGTCCGTGGGGTTTTGGGGTTCCACAAATCACATCTTGTTTTTACCTTACTTTAAAGTTCCGTTACAAGTCTTTGATTTTAGAAAAAGACATTTGGTTCTGTGCTTAACTTCTTTCTATGACAATCTAAGACGCAGATTTTTTTTAGAGTTTTGTACACTGCTGCCCACCTAGAAGAGCCACTCACCCGCCTGCCTACTTGCCGGAAGAATTCACCATACCATCCTGTTGCATGAAATGCATCACAGATAGGTTTTCATCAAACACAATTTTCGTATTCGCTAGTTTTGAATTTCTAAAATTCGATTCTTCAAAACACCATAACGGTAGGCATATAAATTTAAACACTTTAAAAAACACCAACGGCACAAAAAGTATATTCAGAACTATATAAAATGGGTTAATATAATATGGTGTGGATCTGCTGTGATATATTATTTTATAATTATTGCTTTAATCAGGGTTAACCAGTTGAGGTCTTACCAGCCCTTTTGACCGGGAAAGTTGGGAGAATATCCAACAGATTAGCTAGTTAATTATTTATAATTGTTGATTGAACAATGAAGTATACTGTATAAAGACAGAGAATAAGTGAATATGTGATGACAAAATATACGTCAAACCAAATCATATATTAGTGTTGAACACGTTAAAAAATTATTATTTGTTTAAACCTTAATATAAGAAGAATCAATCAACAAAAGGCTCCAATACCTTGAGCGTTTAGGGTTTGATGATTGGTCCTGTGGGGTTCTGTATCAAACTAACGGTGTAGGATCTAGTAATATATTCATGATGAACATATTTGGATGACTAAATTATTTCCAATTTGAATGAGTTTTTGTAAAAATGATCTTCAAATGAAGATTAAGAGATTGAATGGTTTCAATTATGAAATATTTACAGTCAAAATACGTTATTTGCAGGTGGGAGGATGAGCTCATCCCTTAAAGAGAAAAGCAAGTATTATCCTTGTCATTTAAAGAATTGGTTAATTAAGTTTTACACCACCAAAATATACACAAACGATGAACCACAAGATAGGGGTTGGTGTCAATAGAGAAAAAGTTGGTGTAAGAAAAAAGATAAGCTTACACTATTTTTTTCTCCATACAAATATTCTCGTTTGTAGTATTTTCATTGAACAAATAAAATGAGAATCAACAATATAAATAAGAGTGTGCAAAGAAAAATGATGTGCATAAATCATTTTCTTTAGTGTAATTACGTTTTGCTATGAACTTTGACACCTTGATTTATATAACATCATGTTCAAAGTTCATGCTTGAAAAAGACTAAAGACTTTTGCAAGTTGCCCTTTCCAAATAATCCAAGTTCTTCAACTTGAACTAAAGACTTATTACAACCCTGAGTGAAACAACTAAAGCATGAGTAGCCCGTTACAAGTTAAAAAGTTAAAACCATAATCTAAGTGCCAAAACTTCTCTATAACCCAATTGTTCTACACTAAAACAAGGTTCTAAAAGTCGCTAGGCGCTAGTCGGGCGGCGGGCTGGGGCCTAGCGCCTAGGCGGCTAGGCGGGGCCTAGGCGGGGGCCTAGGCGGACTAGGCGGATTTAAGTAAATCTATCATATTTCAGGTAAATAAGTGTCTGCTTCTACTTGAAATATATATAATTTCATCATAAACTACAAAATAGAATGCATATATATCATGAAGTATTGGAACATAATGAAAACATGTGAAATAAGGATATAATGTTTGTTCATTCAAGTATGCAACAAGTCTCTTATAATTTATTGGAAAAAAACAAAATGCAAAATGAAAGTTATGTATTTTATGTCTAAGTGAGTTGCAACCTAGGCGGGTGCCTAGGCGGGCTAGGCGGGTGCCTAGGCGGATTAGGCGGGTGCCTAGGTGGTCTAGGCGGTGGGCTGGGGCCTAGGCATTAATCGGGGCGGTGGGCTGGGGCCTAGCGCCTAGGCGGCGCTAGGCGGGGATTTTTAGAACAGTGCACTAAAATAAATTACATGATTTTAATATAGTATGCTCTAGATTAACACCTTCCGATAACCTCCTTAGTTTCATAGTAAAATTCTTTTCATTTTTCTATCTCCATTTTCGTAAAGTTTGAACTCATTTTCTAATTCTAACCCTTGATCTCATAACTCAACTAGGGATGGGCAAATACCCACCGGTTATGGGTAACCACGGTTATCCGCCTATTTAAATTTCACGGTTACGGTTATGGGTATAACCATTTACCCGCCAAATTTAATTGGGCGGTTATGGGTATTAACCGTGGTTATAAACGGGTAACCATTTACCCATTTATTTTATATATGTAAAATTAACACAAACCATGTTTCCTATCGGACAAAACTTATATCAATGTTATTGACTATAGTGCATGATTTCTATAGCTAATATAATATAGTTTTCCTTAACCACTTAAATTTCATGGTCCATTATATATATTATGTTAATATTTTACATTCCGAGTCAAATAGCCTAAGAATAATGTCTTTTAACAGTTTTCGTAATCCAAGAATACTTAGCAAATTTTATATTACCTTCATTCCTAACAGTTAAAAATATCGTCTGTAAACTATTATTTCAATTATTGGAATGGTATACGGACTTAAAAAAATTAAAATGCGGAAATGTATGAGGAATGTACCTATAACAGTGTTTAATTTTTAGAAAAACAAATTTATGACAAATTTTTCTTTTTTAATTTTCAAGTTGTTAAAAAAACACGTAGACGGGTGAAAATGAGTAAATGGTAAAAAAGAAAGGATAAACGGGGTTTAAAAATGATAAATGGGTAAACGGGTACTAATCGGTTATAGTTAAATGGGTACACGGTTATGGGTATGGTTAACCGTTTATAAACGGTTATGGGTATGGGTATAACCGTTTAGACAATTACCCAACGGGTAAACGGTTATGCGGATATGAAAATAAACGGTTATGGTTAAATAACCGCGGTTACCCGCCCGCCATAACCATTGCCCATCCCTAAACTCAACTCACGCGTAAAGGGTAGTGTGTATAGTTAAAGCAATATTTACTAGTCATAGTTAAGGGGTCATTTGATAACCATTTCATTTTTCAATTTTTTGAAAACCAAAAACTAAAATTTTGTTTGGTAACTATTAAAAAGTGAAAACTCAAGGCCAACTTTAGAAAAATCAAGAAAATAGTGTTCAGCTTTCATTTGTTTTTGAAAATTGAAGTAGTTACCAAAACAAGATTTTAGAAAAAGTGAAAACAAAAAGTGAAAGCTGAAAACGAAATTGTATCAAACGGCCCCTAAGTGGTTTATTTGATATTTGAAAAAGTTTTAAGGCATAGTGAAAAGGTGAAGAAAAATGTCTTAATAATTGTGACTTGGTTTACAAGAAAATTGAGCTTGACAAACCTGATAAAAGCTATGTGGAGCAAGAAAATGATTATTATTAACCAATAAAAATGTTAAGTAACAAGTTTTTTTTAGAAAACTTCGACTGTACAAGGAAATTTTTATTGATAATGAAAAAAAAAAGGTTACATCTAGTTAGGGGAGATATAAACCTTACCACTCATAAAATAAGAAAGAAAAAAAAAACAAATAAAAAAGACCTATTACTCTAGAAACATGAACCTTACCCCTCTAGAAACAAAACAAGAAGATACGAAGAAAAGAAGGGGGGTCATGAAACATAAGCCTCTAAAGTTAAACCTAAAATGTCTAAACCTGCAAAACAAGTCGAATAACACCATAATGTTAAGGGAAAAAAGAAAGTGAAGAGATGCACATTAATTTGAGAAGTGAAAACCAGACAAGCCAACATAGTTCAAAAAACAAAGCAGCACGAGCCGCCGAAATAGGGTAAACATGCCCTATTAAAGTTGGAGAAGACAAAGTTAGCAAAATTGTCCGCACAACATTTCTTTTGTGATTATGTGAGAGTGAGGTGTAGAAAGTTATTTTTCGAATGCGATTCAAACAAATAGACTATTGCATATGAAGAGGTCAATGAGGATCAAAATCAGTCAATTGGAGAGCAGAAATAACATTAGAATAGTCACTTTTCAACCAAAGACTATGTCAATCGCCGCCGATATGCAAACTCTATACCAATAATAATTGTTGACAATTCTAGAAAATAAATGCTACGATGACCAATCTATTGACATAAATTACCGAAAATCCAACCATGGCAATCCCTAAAAAGGAATTAGATCCCCATGGGACCCAAAGGAACTAACACCAAGAATCAAATGATCTGGTTATTGAAATTTGATCAAACGGCTATAAACAGTACCCCTCTAAAAGTTATAATAATTGTAGTCGTTTGATCAAATTTCAATGATACGGATTATTTGATCTTTGGGCTCAGTCCCTTTGGATCCAGAGGGATCCGGTTCCCCATAAAAACTCCCAATTGGTGCGGCCGCTTTCTCCTACAGTGACAAGGTCGAGCAATCCCTCTCTGGGCCAATAAGGGCCATTCTTACTTGACATATGGCAGGTTTTCATTAGTTGAAGGGTTCTTCTTTTTCATGTGTGATTGTGATTGGTGGTTCTCTCTAGGCCCACGATGGTCCTTTCCTCGATTTGTGGCTACTTATTCCACATGTCGCTTTCTGGCTTTTTAGGGTTTGGACTTTGGAACTTTCTCTGTGCCTGCAGTCTTTTCATTAAGTGTTGGACGTGTGTTGAAGAAAAGATAATTTGCAATTATCTTGTTTGTTGCAAAAGCAATTTAATACACAGACAAGGTCAAGTATTTGGTAGTGGTTACAACCGATCATATGAGGTCCTTAAAATCTTCATAAAAGCATTCAAAGATATGGAAGATGGTGAAAGAACGGCAAATTACTTGAATTTTCAACTTTATTTGTCAAACCATACAGACTGAATCTCTATTAGAATAATGTCAAAAGAGCAAATTCTACTTTATTGTGTATTTTCTTTTCGGAGGACATATATTTAACGGGGGTGTCAAAGTGATTGGTGTTTTAAACCAATCAAGCATCACCATGTTAAAAACTTAAAAATGTGCGATCATGTTATTGGTCTTGCATGTCACGATATTGGTCTTGCATATTACGGTAGTGTTCCATATTCATGTACATGCATTTTAAACCAATCAAGTGATATCATTTTGTTTTTGGTAAACTTGATCGTGAGTACCTATATATAAAATTGTAAATTGAATCAAATATATTACGTTACATTATACACACGCAATGCATGTGAAATACGTAGTCTTAGCTCTTAAGCATGATGAGATATAATCCTTTCATTCTTAGCTCTTAAGCATGATTATATTTAATTTACTACTGTTTTAGACTATAATTTTTCTTATTGGGAATGGCACGGTGGCATGAAACATGATCATGGTTATATGTAATTTTAACAGCTAATACATTTGTTGATGCACAAAATCAGTGAGAACTTTGGTACAACAGAAAATGTTAAGTTTGTGACCTTCACTAGATTGCTCCGGTCACTAGTGTGAATAAGTATGTAAATGGATAGGGACATGGAAGCAAACACAAAATGTACGTGGTTCACCAAGATTGGCTACGTCCACGGAGTAGATGAGTTCTCATTAATTGTGAAGGTTTACACAAGTACATAGGTTCAAGCTCTCCTTTAGTGAGTACTAGTGAATGATTTAGTACAAATGACATTAGGAAATTTTGTGAGAGAATGATCTCTATTTATAGAAGAGAGTTTCTAGTTTCATTCTGACATTGACATGTGTCGTGTTGTGATTGGCTTCTAATGTTGACACGTGTTGCGCTATGATTGACTTCTGATGTCGACACGTGTCGCGCTGTGATTGGCCTCCTGGTTGGAGGGAAACTCTTCTGGGTCCTTGACAGTATAACGTTAACCGGTGCTCAGTAGTTTCGGGATTGGTCAAGTATGGTACAAACAACATTAGAGAAAACAATGTGCTAAATTTACGACCTAATTTTATTTATAAAAAAAAATCAGATTTGATGAAAATATGACTAAATTCAAAACCTTTCAAGTGAAGCTAAATTTTTTTTTGAATTGAGATCCAACTTATGTGGTGGAGCCAATGAATTTGTTAGGTAACTAACTTTAGAGCCCACATATATAGTAATAATAACTTGATCAATCATTATAATCATCTCTAGCTAACATGAGGTTATGATTCCTTCAACTTTCAACCAAATAAACAAGATGCATCCCAAGTCCAAAGGCTATCTTTAAACCTTCAAAACCAATCCGATTTCCTGACACAACGATATTAGGGGCGGAGAGTTGGGTTAACCACACAACTATTTAGCAATAATTTGATATCGAACTTCTTTTTTTATTTTTTTTATTTTTTTATGAAATTTGAATCTACTTACATGTGCTGTAAAACAGCACTAAATCGTAGTGTTTGTGGCAAAACCGATTTGAAATATTTTTTTTTTAACAAACGGTATTATATATAACTAAGAGGATAAAGGAGTGAGTTAAGCCTCATGATGTGATAGGAATAATGTGGTTCAAATTCGTTTTTGGAGAGAACCAAACCTAAGAACTCTCACTTGCAACTGAAGAGGAAATATCACTAAACTGTAGTATTAAGTGGCAAAACGATTTGAAATATTTAAAGTGCAAGAAATCCAAGCTGTAAAACCAAAACTGTCCTTGAATGAAAGAAACTAAAACCCTAATTGAGGTTGGTTTTGGTTTCCCCTTATTTGGTTCACATAAAGAAATATTAAGCTACTTGTATGAGTAGTCTAGCTTCAAAGGTCTTCGATCCCTATCCAACCTGTCACATCCCGGCCTGGGCCTCTACCGCATTCCGAGCTCGACTTTGTCGTAGCACGATATTGTTCGCTTTGGGCCCCGACCACGTCTTCACGGTTTTGTTTCTGGGAACTCACACGAGAACTTCCCAATTGGTCACCCATCATGGGATTGTTCTCGCGCGAACTCGCTTAACTACGAAGTTCCGATGGAACCCGAAGCGAGTGAGCTCCCAAATGGCCTCATGCTAGGTAGAGATGAGAATATACATATAAGGCTTACAAGATCCACTCCCCTGGGCGATGTGGGATGTTACAATCCACCCCCCTTAGGGGCCCGACGTCCTCGTCAGCACACTTTCGACCAGGGATTGGCTCTGATACCAAATTGTCACATCTAGGCCCGGGCCCCCACCACATCCCGCGCTCGACTTTGTCGTAGCACGATATTGTCCGCTTTGGGCCCCGACCACGCCCTCACGGTTTTGTTTCTGGGAACTCACACGAGAACTTCCCAATGGGTCACCCATCATGGGATTGCTCTCGCGCGAACTCGCTTAACTTCGGAGTTCCGATGGAACCCGAAGCCAATGAGCTCCCAAAATGCCTCGTGCTAGGTAGAGATGAGAATATACATATAAGGCTTACAGGATCCACTCCCCTGGACGATATGAGATGTTACACAACCCATAAAGCAAAAAATTTACATGCAATCGAGTGCAACATGTGACATGTTTGTGGTGCACATGAAGTCAAAAGATGCAAAGCCAATTAGTTAGAACTCAGCATTTGCAGAAACAGTCAATTCAAAATATCGAAAAAGAAAAAAAAAGGTTGGATTTAATTATATCCCACCAAAAAGAAAAGAAAAAGGAAAATGGGTTGGATCAATTTAGACGTTGACTCATTGTACATTGCTGGCTATCGAAACGAAGCATGATATCATAAGCACAATCACTTGTAGAGAATCAAGCATATATTACCACCACCCAAAGTGGTCACCCTGTTTCCGCGGTAAGGAGGAGGGTGCTTTTATTTAAATAGTCATCTTGCATTCCTTTTATATCAATGCAATGAACGAGCGTTAAAATTAGATGAGTCTATATTAATTTTTTTAGAGTGTCAATAATTGTTTAAAGAGATATAAGCACATTGTAAAAGAAAAGTTAATTGGCTTTGCAGTTAGTTTAATAATTGAAAGGTGATGAGTAGAACAAATGGCTGAAGGGATCGAAGCAACTTGAAAGGCATAAAGTCTACAACAAGGTCAAAGCACTGACGATTTAAGATTCAATGTTTGATTCGGCTCCATGACTAATCTTTTCAAAAAAAATGGTGAGCCGAAATAAACTCGGTGATTTGCTCTGATATAGGGCATTTTTTTATCTTCGTTTAACCAAACTGAAGTTTTAAGATTTTATAATCTTTTTGGTATTTGATATTTGTTTATTTTGTTTTTTATTTGTACTCATGAATAATATAGAGTTAAGAGTTAAGCAACCGCTAGTAGATTTTAGTTTAGAGTACTTCGTTTAATTTTTTGGTTCGTTATATCACGTTGTGATATATGGAGTAATTAGGGAAACCCTGAATTATGAAATTCAACCCCCATTTCAAAATTAAAACCCTAATTCCCATTCACAATTTTTTAAACCCTAAAATCATGACACGCCTTAGTAATTTATTCCAAATTAAAACTCTAAATTCTAAAATTCTAAAATTCTAAAATTCATCCCCAATTCGAAATCAAAATCCTTAATTTCACAGTACCACAATTTGTAATTAGACTTACTTTGAAGGAGATAGACGAGCGAGATGAATTGGTGGTGGTTGAATGCCATTTAGAACGAGAGGGAGAAAGCCGATGACGGAGTGATGGTGGCAGCTGGGTTTGAGATGGAGAGGAAAGAAAGGGAAAGAGACAATTGTGTGGTTTGGTTTGGCCAGAGAAGGAGAGGGAGAAGTTGTCGGAGTTTAGAGAGGAGAGACCGTCAGAGTCGAGAGAGATGGGCAGAGTCGTCGAGGAGAGAGAAAAGTTCTGAAGTTTTGAAGTGAAGTCGAGAGAGAGAGTTGAGTTTAATTCAATGGTTGAGATTAAATCTTAAAGAATGTGACAGTCACAAAATTTGGGTGGTGCTATTCACACACCAATTTTTACTCTTCACACACATCTTTCAAATTTCGGCTGTCGAATTAAATGAATTGAAAAAGACCGATCGATAAAAATTGACAAAGGTATGTGAGAGGTAAAAAGAGAATGTGTTAGTAGCACTACTAATAAAATTAAAATTAAACATATATTTTTAATTTCGGTTCAGTTCGGTATTACTGAAGTAACAAGCCTGTGATCCTGCAACTCGGATCGGACTTTTGAAATTGTTCAGTTACAATTACTAAATGGTTTAGTATAATCGGTTCCGTATTGTTCGAGCTGGTATAGGCACGGTTCGGTCTTTTCAAATATTTTTTCGAGCCCTAGTATAAACTAAGAAATACTTGGAAATCTCATATATTATATATATGTCGAGTTAGGCCATGTACATAGAGATGAATCAGATGATAAGTACATATCCTCTCCAGATCTAAAAAAGCTGAGCCTAAGGATCAAATGATTTGAACCTTGAAATTTAATCTAACGGTTACATTTATTATAACTTTTAGAGGGACCCTTGTTTGTAATCGTTGAATCAAATTTGAACGGTCCAGATCATTTGATCTTTAAGCTCAGTTTTTTTAGATTCGGAGAGGATCTGTACTCTCAAATGATAGCCACTCAACGGATAACCTAACCATTGTAGCTGCCAGCTGGCGAAAATAAATTATGGATTACAAAATTGTCCTATATTTCCAGTTCAACATTATCTTATTGAGGATAATTATTAAAAAAATCAACTCACGTCCAAGAAAGAAAAAAAAAAGGTTTATTTTTTAGGTAAAAAGTTGCTTTGTACCTTAATTATACACATGTGAGAAAACGACTCGCATCAGTCAGTGACGGTATAGTGGCCGGAAAATTTGTTGGGAAACGTCTCCGATGTCCTCTTAATTATTCGAGTAGTAATCACTTGTGCACATAAGGTATTCAACAAATTTAATTAACACTTTAGTGGTAGAGTCAGAATTTTAGCTTATGAGCTCAAAAGTTTCAATTTGAAATTCTCCTAATCATGTGGTGAGCAATTGACACTTGTCGTTTTGGGTCTGCTATGGTATCGTCATCATCATCTTTTTTTAAACCTAAACCCCAAACCCCTCTGAGTCTCTTCCTCTCTCCATCCTCCTCCAAGCTCACAAACAACGAATTGCTTGAGCAAAATAGGAGCCACTGACCTTAAATCAAATCCGCTAAAAGAAATTAAACTAAAAATGTCAGATTGGGGCACCGAGCGTACAAAAAAAACCTTGAAAATGATAACCATAGCACTAAAAAAGTTAGGTGGGCCTGTGACCAACGTCGTCCCTTCATTGCTCCTCCTTTGCAACACTTGGCAATGTCTCTGTGTGTACTAAATGGCTCGGCAAATGACTATAGTCTACCAACCATTCGACGAAATGACACACTAAAAAAATTACAAGTTGCTTCATCCAAATTTTTTTTGTGCCTGGTGCGCAAAATTTCATTTCTAACTTTCCTGGGATTTTTTTGGGGATCCACTACTGCACATCACTTAGTACTATAAATAGGTAATGTTTATTTTATCGGTAAGTAAAATGTTTTAAATTCAATAAGCGACAAGTTTTATTAATACAGTATATCGTTATATTAAAAAAAAAAACTTTGCTTTGAGAGCGTGAGACAATGAAGTTTGTTTCAGTTTGAGGCAAGTTACAAACTCAGAGCACTTCCAATCCTCTCAACTAGCCTAGAGGAAGGCAGATTAAATCCCCTCCCTCCCCCCAAAACTCCTCCACCCCATTCCAATCCACTGGGCTCTAGAGGAGCCTAGTTGCTCACCTAGGCTAAAATTGACTAGCCAAGCCCCTAGGCCATGTGATGCAAGGATAATCTAAGCTATAATTAAAAAATTAATACTAAAAAAAATGTATAATTAAAAATTAATAAAAATATAAAAATATAAAAAATTAATCATAAAAATTAATTTAAAATACAAAAATATAAAAAAAATATTGTTTTTTATCTATAAATACCTAACAATGTTCTTTCACCTCACATCACATTTCAATATTTTCAAATACTTTCAACCAAGCTTTATTATCATCCGAAATTAAAAATAAATTATTTTTATTATTTTATAAAAAAAAATATTTTAATACAAATTGTCTGGACTATTCAGTTTAGGGTGAAGATGCATTTAGACAATTACTACCCACTCATGGTAGTTACTATTCACTTAGGGGGTTTGAATTGCCTATTGCCTGTGTGCTTTTTAGGGTGGAAATACTCTGACTTGGAACAGTGATTGCAGTACGAAACAAAAACATATTCTTTTCGTCGATAACAGTTCTGCCCTCACAGAAATATCTCTGTTTACAAAAATGGAGGGACAAAATACTTGGAAGCTCCATCATTCAAAATACAGAAATATTTAACTAGAAGAGTTAAAAAATAAATAAAACATATATTTTAGCTATATTCACAGCCGGCGTTGCAGCTAGCGTAAGAAATTACAAACAAATTAAGAAACACCCCTCAATTACTATGGTGATAATTGCAATTAAGGGCGCTAATACAAGATCATGTGTATTATGTGATAATTGCATTGTTACACTTCTTCAAATGACTATGGTTGAAGAAACACCCCTCAATTACTTGAATGTCTCTAAAATCAGACTGATAGAACAAATACATTGCAAGTTAATTCGTAAATTATTGTTCATTTGATAATATGCGGAGGAATTTAAAACTTCGTAGAGTATGTTTTGTTTCTTGTTTATTTAGGTTTTTTTTTAAATGACTGAAAACGTTTTTGGTGAAAATATTTCTTAAACCAATCCTTATTAAAAATTCAATTGAATCTTGATAAAACACTTTAAGTGCTTCTCATAAGAAGCACATATATGATGCTTCTTTCAATAAGCACTTAAAGTACTTTTGGAACACAAAATCTATTTCACCAGAAGCGCTTTTAGTTATTTTAAAAACACTTCCAAACGAACTCTTAGAAGGAAAAGCAACTTAAGAGCTTAGATTTTTGTTCTCAAACTATAATTCCCCAACTTAATGTGACACTATTGCATGGAGAAGGATTCTCCTCTCTTTTTTTTATCCCCTTTCCTCCCCTCCTATTTGAAAGGTCACGGTTAAACCACATCAATATCTTATATTAATTTTTTATAGAAAAAGAAAGACAAAATAGAGAATGTGAGAGAAAAAAATAGAAGATGATGGAAAGAGAATGGGAGAGAATCATAATCCCTATTGCATACGATATAGTGTTCACCCAAATGTGATAATTTTACTGTCGATCAAAGAAAAGTTGATAGGGAAAGCTGAGGGTTGTGTAGCATTTTGCTGTTTGTTATATATTTAACATATTTTGGACATACTTTTTTTCTCAGGCCTTCCTCTGTTTGTGAGCTAGAAAATCGAGTTACTCTTTCCAGTAAGTCGGAGAGTTTGAATTCTATGAGAGTGATACTAATTCTTAAATTGGATCACTATATTAACTTCATGACTTAGATTCTTATATGATAAATCACCAACTATTAATAATAGTGTTATAAAAATCGAACTTGAAATGTCTTATTTCTATACAGTATTTTAAAAAGCTCTGCATAGGGTTGCTTAGACATAATCTAACCCTTGCCGTAAAGTTCAAATTTTAGGTTCTACATCTACCCAAACTTGCTTTAACCCTTGGGCCCAACATGAGTTTTAACCCAAACTCATTTTTGAGACAAATTTAGCTCATGAATCCCCCTAGGTTAGTGGGTTGCCCCCCACCATATATGTGTATTTTTTTTAGTTTTATATTTATAAATCATTGAATTTAACTAGTAAGATCTAATATGATCAAATCTAACATTAAAAACAAAAGATCTAACAGTCCAAATTTAAATCGAACGGCTAAAATAATTAATTTTGTTTTCTTCCATGTGTTTCATATTCTTTCATAATGCTGCACGTGCTTTATGGTGTCGGTTTAGTGATTTTCCAATATTTATCGGAATCTAAATATTTTTAGGTTAAAATGTCGATAAAATTAAATTAGAACCGTCTACATAATTTTTTTTTAAAAGTTACTTAAAAAAAATCCTAAATTCATTCTTTAATAATCTAGGGCTAAAAATTTAATTAGAAGGTTGGAACAGAAAAACTATTTCTGAGTTAAAAGTTAATGTTAGAGATGATTTTAGACTCGCCCAAATGCTAGGCAATTGGCTAGCCACAATGAATCTCTAGACGTTTTACAAATAAATAAAACACCTAAGCCTTATTTGTATTCTTGTATATATGAAAATCAAACTCATCTGAACAAATGTGAACGAGTTTGATTTATTTTCAGCATGGAGATCTTTTAACAAAGAAAAACAACTAAGAAAAACGTGATGCATTGCCAAGTCAACATAAGAGAGAGCATGCTGCACAACGTTTTTCCACTTTAACAACCCCAGGTGACATAACAACCGCAGACAGACAGTAGACTTCGAAGAAAGTATGGTGTGCGTTACAGCCAAAGTCAACACGCCTTGTCCTTAACACGGTTTTAGGTTGTATAAGTGAATTAAATCAGTTGATAAGGATATTCGGTCGTTTTTTTTTATTCTAGTTTAACACACTTTATTGATAATGTTTATTTTTTTTATATTTTGTTTTTACAAACAATTGTGGAGAAGAGAGGATAATCAAACTCGAGATGAGCATGGTAGAAAAAAAAGATAGTGTTATCCACATAATTTTTTTCACCTTCTACACATCCCTATTAATTTTGACAATTGATATTTTTTAATTTATTCGATTTGAAAGTCGATAGTATTTTTTTGATAAGAATAAATACGATCTTTATAAGGGTTCTCCTCCAAATGAAATTCAATGGGATCTAGAGAGACCATGTCTTCGTTCATAGGATCCCAAAAATTAAGAGAGGGTTGTCAGATTAAAAGTTAGTGTGTGAATAACTACAAAAATTAACGTTATTAGGTTCGTTATACGGCATAGGAATTACCGGTTATCGGTACGGTAGAGAGTATAAACTCTAGAGTAGAGTGCGACTATTAACCGTAGGTGAAATATTTAACCCAAGTAAACAAAAAAGGACCAACCAAACTCAACCTTTTCTCCTACACTCGCAATGCAGGCACAAAATTTTCCTCATTCAACCCTCTCCCCTATACTTTCTCTCTCTAAAATTTCCGTACCAAAATTAACGGCATATTCCTCTCTCTCTCTCTCTCTGTGTTCTTCCTCCCAAAGTTTCTCGGAAAATCTTTCACTGCAAACCCAAGAACCCATATGAAACATTTATTTTCCCGGGAACCAAACAGCCCCAGAGATTTTTTATTTTATTTTTTATAATTCAGATTAAGGGTTGCTCTCCTCAAATTTTCTTTTCCGGCTTGGTGGGTCGGTGGGTAGGGACTGATTCAAAAGAATGGTGGTGAAGATGATGAGGTGGCGACCGTGGCCGCCTCTGACGACGAAGAAGTACGAGGTGAGGCTGGTGGTGCGGAGGCTGGAGGGCTGGGATCTGGTGAGGAAGGGTGCAGGCAGGGCCGGTCCACAGGACCAAGAAAAAGAGGACAAGTGGTCGGCGGAGATTAGGTGGAAGGGATCCAAGGTCAAGGTTGGGGCTTTGAGCTCTCTCCGGCGCGCCGTCGTCAAGAGGAACTTTACCAGAGAGGTCGAGGCTTCGTCTGAAGACGGCGTCGTTTCCTGGGACGAGGAGTTTCACAGCGTTTGCTCTCTCTCGGCTTACAAGGACAATGTATTTCACCCTTGGGAGATCGTATTCACTGTCTTTAATGTAAGTTTCGATTTTTCTCAAATATTTTTTCTTTAATTTGAAATTATGAATTAAATTTGTGATTTTAGAGAATTTATTGTGAAATTAGCTTGAAATTAGAGACATGGTTTTGTGAATTTAAGTTGAGATTGTTTTTTTTTTTTTTTTTTTTAATTTTTTTTTTATGTATTTGTAATTACAGTTGCTTGCATTTGATTTGGGCGGATGATTTGTTTTTAATTTTTGTTCATGGTTGAAAAAAAAATTAATCTTTGTGTATAATCGAAGGGTTGGAAATTAATTTGGTCAATTTTCGGCTATGGGACTTTTTCGGAGGGGCATTGACCGGAGGATCTTTCACTCGACTGAGAGTTTACTGATTGAGTTGGGAAATGAGATCCTGATCCTCAAAGGGTTTTTTTCATCCCATAAGTTTTACAAGTGTATGAATAGTCGCTTCAATTGCGCATTCGTTGGTTTAAATCGCTGCAAATTGTAATCTGTTTTTCACTTGGTTGCATGATTGGTTTGAATTCAACACCTCTGTGCTCAGAATTGGTTATTTTGTTATGGGTTTTCCGTGATTTGGTGCCCAAAGCAGATGTGATTTTTTGTAAACTTTGATTACTATTTTGTAGAGAACTAAGGTGCAATTATAATACAGGGTTTGAATCAAGGTGCCAAAAGTAAGGCTCCTGCTGTAGGAACGGCATCAGTGAACCTTGCTGAATTTGTTTCGGAAGCTGAACAGAAGGAGATTGAGTTACACATCCCCCTCGCCTCATCTGGTTCTGCTGCTGAACTTTGTGTATGTTTCTCCCCATTAGTTTCTAATTCTTTCTTCTTCCACGTGTGTTGTCCTTTCTCGGTAGAATTAGTTTGGTTCCGCTGCTGCCTAACTCTTTGAATTTCTACAATTGCTGATATCAAGTTATGCTAAACTTTCAGATATCACTCAGCTTATTGGAACTGAGAACTACTCAAGAAATTACAGAGCCAGTGCAGAGATCAATTATGCCTGTTCAATCACCTCCCCAGTCAGCAGAAGCTGTATCTCTAGAAAAAGACGAGCTTTCTGCTCTAAAAGCTGGTCTTAGAAAAGTAAAGATTTTCACAGAGTATGTATCTGCCAGAAAAGCAAAAAAGCCCTGCCATGAGGAGGATGGCGGTAGTGAGGGCAAGTGCTCTGCTAGGAGTGACGATGGTGATTATAATTATCCTTTTGACTCTGATTCGCTTGATGAATTCGAGGAAGGTGAATCAGAAGAGGTCAAAGAGGATTCCAGCGTTAGGAAGTCATTCAGTTATGGCACACTGGCTCATGCAAATTATGCTGGGGGATCAATTTACTCCAATATGAGAATCAATAGTGAAGGTGAGGACTGGGTTTACTACAGCAATCGCAAATCAGATGTGGAATGCTCACAAACTGAGGAGCCCACTGCACCAGTGTCTGAGCCGCCTGCAAGTTCAAAACGAGGCTTACTATCTTGGAGGAAGAGAAAGTTGAGCTTCATTCGGTCTCCCAAGGCCAAAGGAGAACCTTTGTTAAAGAAGGCCTATGGTGAAGAAGGTGGTGATGACATTGACTTTGATCGTCGGCAGCTTAGCTCTGATGAATCTCTATCTCTCGGCGTAAGTATCCACTTCTATCTTCTCGTTATCATGGTTTAATAAGATCTTGGTGTTGTGGTATACTCATTTTGCTCTTCAGTAAAGGATAAAGAGATTGAAAGCTAAAAATCTCATATGGTGTTTTGAAAGATTAGATAGGTTGCACTGTCAATTACTCACCACATGGCTAATTAGTTGAAGCTTGATTACTAAGTTTGTTGATTGACTCAGGTTTAGTTGTAATTTGAATTCTGAATTTCCTTGGAAACATCTCTCTTAATGGATTTCTGTGTGAAAATTCTTGTGCAAATCTCTCAACTTGTCCTGAAATTTACAACGAATTAAGGTAGTTGAACCTAGACAAAAAGCAACATCCAATCAAAAGTGTCTGAACATAGCTAAAGTATTAGACGTGTTTATCATTTTCAGCATCTAATAGTTAATTTCCTCTCAGAATCTCTTAAAAATAAAAGTTAGTTGCTTAAGTTCTGATTATAGTTAATACAATTTGGCAGTGGAATAAGACGGAGGAGGATTCATCTGCTAATCGGTCGTCAGTGTCTGAATTTGGGGATGATAATTTTGCCATCGGCAGTTGGGAGCACAAGGAAGTGACAAACCGCGATGGACACATGAAGCTTCACACCCAGATCTTTTCTGCTTCTATTGATCAGCGTAGTGAGCGAGCAGCGGGCGAGAGTGCTTGTACAGCTCTGGTTGCAGTGATTGCTGATTGGTTTCAGAATAACCAAGAGCTCATGCCCATAAAGTCTCAGTTTGATAGTTTGATTCGGGAAGGCTCATTAGAGTGGAGGAATCTCTGCGAAAATGAGACCTACAGGGAGCGATTCCCCGACAAGCACTTTGATCTTGAGACGGTCCTGCAAGCGAAAATACGTCCTCTTTCTGTAGTTCCGGGGAAATCGTTCATTGGGTTTTTCCATCCTGAGGTTGTGGACGAGGGACAATTTGACTTTTTACATGGTGCAATGTCCTTTGATAACATTTGGGATGAGATTAGCCGTGCTGGATCAGAATGTGCTAGCAATGGTGAACCTCAAATTTATATCGTCAGCTGGAATGACCATTTCTTCATTCTCAAGGTTGAAGCTGAAGCTTACTACATCATCGACACATTAGGGGAGAGGCTCTATGAAGGCTGCAACCAGGCCTACATCTTAAAATTCGACAGCAACACGACAATTTACAAAATGAAAAATATTGCACAATCATCTGATGATAAACCGACAACCAGTGATCAGCAAATTGTGGCAGCAGAAGCAGGAGAATCCAGGAACAAGCAGGTCAGTGCAAGGGAGGATGAATCTACAGCAGAGGCAGAGATAACCAAGCCAGAGGAGCCGAAGGAGGAGGAGGAGGTGGTGTGTCAAGGGAAGGAGTCCTGCAAAGAGTATATAAAGAGCTTTTTGGCTGCGATTCCAATAAGGGAGTTGCAGGCGGATCTCAAGAAAGGACTAATGTCGTCCACACCTCTCCATCACCGGTTACAGATTGAGTTCCACTACACCCAGTTACTAAAACTGCTGCCGGCTACCCCAGCAGCAGAAATGGCCGCAGACACTTCCCCAACTTTCAACAACAGAGGTTGCGGCATAGGAGAAACGTAAATGGTAGGAAGTGTGATTACCCTAACTGTATTTTCGCTTGTATTATCTTTTTTTCTTTCAACTGAGTGTTCTTAATGGGAACTGGATTAACCGATAGGAAACCGCTTAAGCGTTTTGAGGGTCGTGGGAGAGGTAAAAGCTGTGTGTCTCTTCTAAGTTAGGCTGGAAAATGGAAGTGTAAGTTTCCACTGTTTTGAATCTCACTGGGAAGTGAGTAATTCTGTAACATGACCCTGTAAATTGTAATTTCACTTTCAGTTGACTCAGCTCTGGCTACTTACCGATATCGAAATCTTTTGGCACATTTCATATTTCCTTTTTGCATTGGCTTTTGACTTCTGCAGTTTGATGTAGTGAAAATCCAACTATTTTGTTCTGCAGCTGCTTTCTTTGTGATTTCAATTTCCCATGTGATTTTTGAGAGTTTTTTCCAGGATTGAATTGCACTAATAGTCCCTGTAGTTTACTTCGATTTTCAGTTTCGTCCTTGTAGTTTCATTCTGTTGGCTCCTTTGGTCTATCCTATCAAATAAGGCAAAATTTCTCCAATTTTGGTTTTTGAAATTAAAAGATGTGCACAAAAATGAATGGAAAGATAAAACATGGTTTGTTTGGGACTGCTCATAAGTTGTTATGTCAAATGTAGCCAGAAGTGGTCTTGGTTACTAGAAAGCCTTGATCTAAATTGAAAATACAACGAACTTACACCGATTCAAATGTAACAAAAAAAATAAAACATGGATGAAAGTGAAAATCCTAATAAACAACACTGACTGTAGTGCAATTTTCTCCATATTTTATTGATGCCTAGATATTCCATTCTCTATGTTTGTGGTAAAACCAGATATTCCATTCCCAAATTTGATGCATCTCATTAGCTGTAAAGATGCATGGGAAATCTTTCCCCACCCCAAAAAAAAAGAAAAAAAGAAAAAAAAAAGAATATATATATATAAAAGATGGATGATGAAGCTTTCAAGTTTTGGTGTTGGAGGACATGAAAAAGATGCTTTCAAAAAACATGCACGCTATCTTGGAGGAAAAGTTGTGGTCTGAAATTGGTTTCCACCACTAGGGCACTACTATACCTAAAATAATATGACATATTTGTTAGGGTTAGGGTTAGGTTTTTGCATATGGCATCATCCAATCAAAAGCATGTGGGGTGTTTGTTATTTTGGCCCTCTGTAGTGCACGTTGAGAAACTATGGATTGTTGGTACAAGTTTCTGTCATTGTTCCATGTTGTTTGGTTCAACTTGCCCCACGTACATGTCACTTAAAGCTTGGCTGAAAATGTCATCTAATCTAACGGGAGAGTGAATTAGAACTTGTGAGTTCGTTTGTGATATTATCAGATGAGGAGTGAGTTTGTGATTGAATTAAGTGAAATGAATGTGGTTTTATTTGATAAAAATATAATCCGTTGGATTTCAAGTATGAATGCGTGATTCAAATTGACAGTGTGATAACACATAACATAAACAAGATGTTCAATGATTTTCTATAACTATTAAATTTCACATTTATAATCCTTATTTGGCCTAATCTACAAAAATGACTACCACAAACTACTTCACTATTCTATTTCAATTTTTTTTTTAATATAAGCGAGATTTTATAATACATTTGTTTAAATTACGACGGAGATGGATTCAAATTTGGATGCAGAAAGAGGTAGCACATTGCTCTAACTAACTTAGAAAAGTCAAAATAAACTTATTTCTGATATCTTTTAGGCAATGTATGTAGCATAATCTAAATAGACGTTTGTTGATACTATAATCTAAAGTACAAATATCTCGTCATTCATATTATAACACGTGACTACTTATACTAAGCTACAGTATTTTTTTGGCCGGTTCCTTTGCATTTTCAAGTCAAATTTCGATTTGTTTCTTTTGATAATTACCATGTGATGGTCAACTTCCGGCTTTAGCTGACTTTTGGGCACTGAAGAAGAAAACAAACAGAAAGGCCAAGACAAATGCCTTGTTGAAGTAAGGGGTGTGATATTCACACATCCTATTTTACTTCTCACATATTTTTTTAATTTTTGGCCGTCAGATCGGATGAATTGAAGAAGATTAACGGTAAAAAATTATCAAGGGTGTGTGAGAAGTAAAATGAGGTGTGTGGATAACACATCCCTTAAAGTAATTGTATTTACAACACAAATCCAACAACTTGAATGGAACAATTGACAAAATGTTAAGAAGGGCCATCAACATAATGGATATGGTTGAGCCATATTTTTATATTTCACAGTCTATGAAAAAAAAGGGGAGGATTTTTCACTTACTAAGTTTTTTCTTCTGACAACTGATAGTAATAGTGAGTTAAATTGTTAATGTTAGATAAGAGGAAAATTGGTAGAAATCGAACTTGCACCAAAGTGCACAAGCATTTCCGCCACTGCAAAACGAAAAAAGACATAAACTTTTAATACAAAGCTTTTAATATTTTCTCAATTGGGACCGATTTATGGGCTTCAAAGTGGTTTTTTTTTTTTTTTTGTTAAATGATAAATTTTGTTAGATTAATCGGGGTTTGAATCCACACCCCCATGCAAGGGCTCAACACCTTACCACCACTATGGTAAAAGACCACTTGCAAGTCGTTGGTGTTAGAGGATTGCCTTCGCTTGATATATATATTTTTTTCAATCTTGTAATAATTGGGTAGCTTTCAAGTTTAATACATGTTATTTAGACAGATTTTTCAATATTCACAAAATTCACATATATTCTATATGTATTTTTAAGATGTTATTGTAAAAAAAAAAAAATTAATACTTATAATAAATGAATATTACAGTTAAAAAATGGCCGAATTTTTCAAAGTATCTTTTTAGAAAAGTTGCTGAGTAATACACATGTTTTTATGTACTATACCCGTTCCATAATTTACTAATTATGATTTAAACATAGCATGTTTATCAAATCATTCATGCGAATATGCTATGCACTAGGGGAAAAAAGAGACAAGGACCTAAAATTATTGTAACAAAAAGATAAGTATTTATTAGAGATGATGTGAAAAAAAAGGGAAAACAACCAAAAGACGACAACAAAAACACACACAAAAGTACATTGCCACTTTTCTGTATTCTTAAGGTTTTTATTGGTAATCTGCATGTAAGTAAATTGCAATTCAAGGAGTGAACGGGTTTTACCAAGTTTTGTAAACGTCATAAGGAACTCCAACATCACCTCCATTGTTGCTACCTCCAAATTGCCCACCTGCATCACTTCCACCACTGCTATTTCCAAACAGTCCATAAGGCAGTCCTATTATATCTGTTTCAGAACCTCTTATGCTACCATCATAAGGCAGATTCCCCAACACATTATTTCTACCTCCATTAGAATTCAAATATTGTAGCATCCTGTAATCCATATGCAGTGCCGGTATCATACAACTTCCACCATCAGTCACACCGAAATTTTCGTAAAACGATCCCATATTGCTCCCGTCGTTGTTCCAGCTAAAGTTTTCACTTGACATTCCAAAATCACTTCTGGCATAACCTACATTACCACTAAAATTCTCATGCATCAACCTTGTATCATTTGGAACATGAATATTAGAAGTATTGCCAAAATATTCATGTAGTGACAACCCCATATCACTCATAACCCCATTGTTACTACTACCAATAGTAGTCATGTTGCTAGCCTTGCTACTACAACCACCAAAATTAACCATGTTTTCGATCTGCTTCCCTTTTTCTTTTCTCAAATCATCAAATGAAGACTCTTTAGGGTTCCATCTATTCAGAACATTGATCTTTTCCTCCACACCACCTTGATGAGGATAAAAATCATTTGGTAAAAGAGTCAGATCACTCTCCTTATACTCAATCCATTTCCCAATCTCCTTCATCTTTTCCTCCAAAAAGGAAACCAAACCTGTTAGTTCGTTAGTTTGAAATTCATCAAATGGCTTACCATTTTCAGCTTGGTGCATAATTTCATCCATCTCCATTTGGTTGTTGGTTTTGCGAATCTTTCTTGAGTTCCTCTTGCAATTTTGCTACTTTCTCCTTATAGTAAGCCTCTTGGTTTACCATTTTCTTGTATCGATCGATTTTTGATACCCCCTGGAACCTTGTGACCAGTTTTTCCACAACTTGGCGTGATGGCCACACAGTTAGCTCGTCGTCGTCTGCGCCATGAACAATGATAAGGCCATGAATAGCACACAAGATTGTGCGCTCATTCATTTTCTTAAACAAGTTTTCCTTTCGCTTTTCGAATGTAGATTTTCGAACTTTATCATTCACTATCCAGGCAAGCTTCACCTTTTTCCTAGTCATGGTTGATATGCTATTATTTCACTGTCTCTCTGTTTCTAAGCAAGTTCTATTGCTTTAAACCACATTATGAGAGTATATATAGGAGTAGAGATATGACTCAACGACCTTATTCTAAAAGTAAAATTGGAAAATGAAACAAATCAGCGGTGCAAGCTGTTTTGGTGAAAAGTGGATATGCATAAAAGTTAAAAAATCTATTACGGTTTTTTCTAATTAGTAACATAATTTAATTTCGCATATAGCTACTTTGCGCAATTTGTTATTATTAAATGCGGTATATAAAAAAGATATCTATGCATTCTAGAAGCCAATATGTTTTTTAAAAGAATTAATTGTATGTATTATGCTACAAATGAACTTTATTTGTAAGGAAATAGGAGTATGTTTAGACTATTTTCATTGAGGAGGACTCAAGTCTAAAGGGCTAAAGGGCCAAAATATGTATTGATTTGTACAAAAATCATCTCCATCCGAAAATTAGGCTAAAATTCAATGAAGCTCATCATGCCAAAACATGGTCGAAAGGTATCGGGCTAGCCAAACTTAGCCAAGTTTTAACAAAAGCAGTATGAACGACAAGTATCCCGATCTGCTTTAAACCATACCCAATGTCAATGTGTAGGCACATTGTTAAAAATGTGATGAGACCCTCCTCCCCTTGGGGATGAATGTTCCATACCACGAACCAAATGGACTTGGCCTTCTTGTAGGGGTGCAAAATATGTTAGGGCATCTCCAATGAAAAATGTAAAATCTACATCTTTGCCAAATAATGTAAATTAAAACTTAAATATATATACATATTTGTTTTACATCTTTTGGTAGTGGGTCATGCCAATCAAAGAGAGAAAATTAAATAGAATCTCAAATTTACACCTCTCTCATTGGAGCAGATCTCTCATCTACTTCCGAAAATGTAAAATGGAATGTAAATATAATTTTTGCATCTTAAATTTACATCTCGCCATTGGAGATGCTCTTAATTTGATTGGTATCTTTTCTCTCCTCTTGCCCATCAAAATACAAAAGAATTGAGACTAAAAGTTATGAAACTTAAAGCCGCTACTACATTCTTCTTCCCTTATAAGTGAAAGATTTTAGGTTTAACTCATCTGAATGACGAGTTTGACACTAAATTATTGTGACTTCGTCC
The DNA here is from genome assembly GCA_035220775.1 of Malus fusca. Lineage (NCBI taxonomy): Eukaryota > Viridiplantae > Streptophyta > Magnoliopsida > Rosales > Rosaceae > Malus > Malus fusca. Next base: position 3,784,904 of record CM069072.1, on the reverse strand, counting down.
AAATTTTTAACTCTTAGTGTAAATATTCATTATGTTTATAAAAAAAATATTATATGCTTTATCCCTTTAATATAAAGTTGCTGGCCTGAATGTTCATTATTATGAGCCCCACAGCATCCATTTAGTATATAAACAAAAACTTTTTAATACCGATCAATGACTTTTTATCCAAAGTTTAGGAAGAGCCATGTGCATGTTCTTCCATAGCCCATCATTGGAGAATTTGTATCCGACCACAATTACAAAGGAAAACTAATGAAAAGTCCAAAAAAACTTCTTTTTTTAATGAAAAGTCCTTCATAAAGGTATAGTAAATAGTACCAGGAAAATGTATAAATGTGGTTTTTCGTTAAAAGTGAACAGTACCGGGAGTGTTTTGTTAAAACTCCCCAATTACAACTTTCATATCTACTTGCAACCTCACCACAATTCAGCATAATCAATTCCTAAACCCTATACTACGATGACATAATCCAAACTAAATGAGTCTAAATCTAGTTCAAGCATGATGTTTTATCTAAAACAGATGCAGTGTTCCTTGGCATCTGAAGGCTATTATTGAAGATATTCGGTGGATCGCTTCCTTTTTTATCCATATTTCTTGAAGCTATATTTTTAGAGAGGCAAATTTTCTTACAGATGATGTTGCTAATTTAGGCCGAGAATACTCATATTTGGGGATAGGTCGCTACCGCCAGCAGCGTACCCGGATTTTTTATTTGACAAACTTGGCTCCGGTTGTACTCGTTCTAATGTATCTTCTTTCTCTTAAAAAAGGCTGTTTTCCAGTTGTTTTGGCTTTGAAACCGAAACGAATGGAAATGAAAACTTCCTTACGAACGAAAAGAACATTATAAATATTACAATCTACTATACATATCAGATCCCTACAACTGAAATTCTACAGCATCAAATTGTTAGTTCTTCGTACTTCGGACAAGCTAAGGCATCACAAACACTAAGCGTCTTACAACTCGAAAAGTTATAACAAGAAAACAGGAAACACTAGTTTAGTTTTCAGCAGCAGATGGAGCACTTAGTCAAACCATTTTCGTTGCACTCCGGACATCTAACGCACAACTCGTCGTGTTCATGATCACCCGTGAAAACTTTGCAACTGCCATTGCAATTGACGCACACAATGAAGCGCACGTTGGCACAGCCGGTGCATGGGGAGCTAGACAGGTTGATTGGGATTCCTTCTAAGAGCTTCTTCAGCTTGCCTTGCTCATGAAGTCTTATAACTTCTTCAGCTCCACCAATGTACCTTCCCTTGATGAAAAGCCTCGGAGGGATCACTCTACCGCCAAATAACGTCCACAACTCTTCCCTGAATTCCATGTGCATCGAAACGTCCCTTTCATACACTGATACTTTGAAACTTTCCAGCAAAAAACGGATTGCCTTGCAGTCCTCGAATGTTTTCCTAACGCCTGTCATGCTTGTTGAATATAGAATGACAGAATCGCCTCCTCCTGGCGGACACTTCTCTTCGAAATATAACAAAGACGGAAGTTCATCATCCTCATCATCATCCTCTGCATCATGAAAAATGTCATCCTCCACACCTGTTTCTTTGGTTTCCATTGAGGGTGGTGTAACATTCTCCTTATAGACAACATTAAAACCCAATCCCATATCTTCATCTTTGTATTCCTTAACTACAAGCTCCGCTGAGAGATTGTTCTTCCTCTGGCCATCTTCGTGTCTAAGAACGAGCAGAGACGGTGTTTGATGGTTCGGATTGGATAACTTTTCCGCCGGATTGAGCTGAAAGAGCAGGCCATGTTTCAAAGTGCCAATTGTTGGGATGGACTTCAGTTTCTTGAGAAACTTTCCTCTCATTCCCTTCATCTCTGACTTTTTTTTTGGTTCGTGGAATGGCATGTGATATGATCACATTGAGATGATCACAAAGAGTGGGTGGGAGAGGATAAAAGGAAGAGTGTTTTGGGGTGAAAAGGACTGGTCAGGAGATTGAATGTCCATGGTTGATGACATTTTTCCTTTTGGTTTCCAGTTGCTCCAAAGTGACAATTCAAAAAGTTAAAAAGTGTTTTGGGATGCTTTCTAGAGTTTTCGGTGGGAGGCTGGGGCATCCCCTCTCCCTCCCTCTATTAGTGCTAATTGACCCTTCACCAAATATAATTCATGATTTATTAAGTGGTGTAATTGTGATTAATTCCACCACCTAATTTGAAGAGTAAAGGACACAAATACTCATTGATGAAAGGTCATAGTTTTTCGGGTCAATAGTACCATGTTATGAATTTTAACTTTCCACATGGCAAGAGGTGATGGGTTATGGACAACGCCACCTTGGTATTGTCCTCATCTTTTATGTAGGTCACTCTTCGTTCTAATTTATTTAGGAGGAACGGATATGTCGGATATTCATTCCTAACATATCTTGGGTTTACTAACTCAAGAAATAAAAAAATAAAAAAAAGTGGATCCTATGTTGAAATTAGGTTTGTCATACTTAAACAACTCAAGATGACCGATGAGGGTTTATCTCGTACCTAAATAACCATACATAAATCCCACAAAATTCTCTTTCATAACTTGTCTAAAATAAACATACCCTGAGCAACCTTTTTATTTTGGTTTTAACCAACATCTTTCATGTATGAGATTGAATTCAAGATTTCCTCTAACTAAATAGAGAACGGATGTCACTACACCAAATAATCGCGAGTAATCACGAGAGTAAATTAATTGGTCGTGTGACACAGGACAAGAAATAATTCCGGGGAGACATGGTGTGCCAATTAGGCCATGATTGGATCTCAAGCGAGCAAAATCAAAGCTCTCCTTTTCCTCTTTTTATAAGTTAGGAGGAACCCTTCGAGGTAACAGCTAAAGTGAAACTCAAAACTTTTTGTACACGCAATCACACCCGACCACGATGATACCCATCATGTTCAGCTCAAAACCCTCCACTAATTGTGCTAATTAGTAAACTAAATGTTTGCAAGTCAGATTATGCCCACGAGTTCGAATGATTTCGTATAAACGTTACTATCTCATCTCTCTTCTCACGTGAAACATCAAAGAGAAGACAGTGGTGTAAACCCGACATACCTAAGTTTGGCAACGATGGGCCACCGTGACGGACGGCTGAAAGCAACCTAGTTCTCTTTAGGACATCAATACGAAAGTGAAGAATCCGAATTTGAGACCTCCTCGAACATTGGGAAGAAATTTACCACAAAACCAAGAACAAGTTCCACATATCCTTACCATACGAACATTCATTCGTAGCCATCCACCAATTTCTGTATGGTGTTTGAATTTGAAGGACAGGTTTCTGAATGAAGCAAGGCACTCTGGAGTTGCACATGAACTTGTGTGACGCCAGTGGAGCTATTCAGTGATTTGGTTAATATAACGGTGAGCCGCAAGAACCAAAACAATTAGACAGAGCTTATCATCCTATGATCATACTTAACCATGCATACTATAACAAGATCTCGTATTTTAATTCCTGTTCCATTAACTTTCAATTGTCTCAACAAGAAGTAGATGGAAAGATAATAATTTACACATCACAACGTACCAGCGGTTATTAGTATGGAACGAAAGAATTCTTCTTACATGCAGTATAACGTTCTAGATAGTTATACCAAATGACCAACATTTGACGCACTTAACTATCAGCCACAGATGATACAAACCCGATGTCAAAATCGAAGGCAATGCATGTCAGCTCATGTTTGCTTCCATCATACAGCCTCATTTTAAGAGAGTACGAACCCTGCATTTTACAAACTTGGTCAAAACACAGGACATTGCAGACAAATATAAACAAAGAGATGATGACAGTGGCAATGATGACTGGGACAGGGTGATTAAAAAAGCAATTAGAGAATCCAAGAGGAAACAAATCAAACACAATGCATTAGCAATTTGATTTACGAAGCAGAATGACGTATATTATATACACAGATAATCAAATCATTATCCCATGAGCTATTTGCTACTTGTTCTCTGCAATTAACATTGTAAATGCAACTAAAGAATATATTGACTCTAAAAAACATGGCTGATGACAGTAATTTTGCATCACAGGAATGTCTAATATATGGAGATTGAGACTCAATTAAAGTCAAATCTCTACTTTCATATACAAAATTCTATAAACAGAGCTGTATAAGTTATGATAAGTAAGCGGAAACTGAATTGAATATGCCTTTCAGAAATGACATACTTCCTAGACAACTTAAGGAATGAACTAAAATATGTTAGATAGATGGGATTTGAAATGCACTTCTTATCATTACAAAGGCATATGAGAGGGATTTGGAAATAACCACTTGGGAGGAGCCATTTACAAACCCCTCATACATGCCTCTGAATGCTCATGAAGTGCATTTCTATTCCTCCATAGTTTATTTCTTCCGCACTTGGCCTAATTCCCTAGGGACTTGGAAGTCCCTCGCACAAACATAGCGTAAGAGTTTGTTTTAAAGAATTACATAACTATCCAGAAAAGAGACATACAACACAAAATTGAGGGGTAGAAGAACAAAAAAGAACTCAATATGTTTAAATATTCTTGACGTAGTATCAACAACTTGGTTACAAAAAAAAATCGCCATTGAATCCCTAAGACTAGGCACTTTGGCATAAGTCTATCAATTAGGCCTCCTAGGTTCAAATAAGTACTTTAAGAGTCATATCAGAGTTGGTCAAAGAGCCAATCAAGCCCCCGGTGTAACCAAAATAGTGTCAATCCAATAAAGATTATATGGCGGTGCAAGAAAATTTTGTTTGTTTAAGAATATACCAACAAATTTTTTAGCTTAGTTACAAAGAAGAAGGTGCAAAGTTGCACATGCAAAGAAAGAGTGGAAAGGATAATGTACTGCTAGAAGCCTAGAAGAAGAACAACAAATTATTGGGGGTAAAGAAAAACAAACTTGCTTGGTCCTATTAGGAAAAACAAAAAACCTTGATTGGCTTTATGTCCTTTTTGCACTACACAGAATAAGCGCGATGAGGAATATTGGCAAACAAGCAACACTTTCCAAACATGCATTCAATAGAGCGATAAACTGTGCAACATGGTCATCAAACGTGATAATAAGGCATTCGACTGTCTTCATTCCCCTTCTAATGTGACAAGACAACCTAACAGTAAAATAAATTACTTCATTGCATTTCGGACGGGATCACCTTAAACCTTGTATAGGCATAGATGGAAACCAACAATTACACTCATAGGCTTATACAAGTTTGTAGAGACAACTCACAAGTAACACTGAGAAACTTAAAATGAGGACTTACAGGTGGAGTATATCCGGGTAAATCTTGCGAGTGGGCAATCACGAAATCGCCAGTTGAAACAGGGCAAGATGTTTCTGAGCAAAGGTCATGAGTCTCACTGTGGATGTGCCAACCAAAGTACGAAACCTCAATCACCAAATTTCCTCCAGAGATTGATGTACCTGTTACGACATATACAAGTTTACTCTAGTCAAAACTAAACTCCCAAAAAGTCTTCAGACGATGTTCGATTATCCAGAGTCGTTTTTGTGTTTATCTAATAACAATGACATGTAAACAAAAAGTCACTCAGAAAGTTTTAAGTGTTAGATAGAACTAGGACCTGTAGTTGCAGAAATGCTGAAGCTGGCAGGCTTGCCTCTCGCCACGGGGTAAGGAGTAATGTCAACCGCGGAAACCTTGACATCATAGTCAGCCGTCTTATCTGAACATATTCCAAAAATCCGCTTAAGTTTCATTTAACCAACACCAGTATAACAAGAAATAAACAAAACCATAATAAAATTCGACACCGAAACACCATTCCATTGAACCATACATCCGATACCAAAATTATCGAAAGAGAAACAATACCCAAATTTTATTTGTTTGTTTAAATAATCAAATATTGCAAATACATATCAAAGATGTTAACCAACTTTGTCCATTCAGCTCGAGAGTTTAGATGCATATACATATTAAAGATTCCTTCTTGTTGTGATTCCATAAAAAACAGAAGAACCCAAATCAAATTTGACTACAAACAACGAAACAATCAGTTAAATTACTGTAAAAAGTGGAAAACTTCAGATTTTCTCAGGAAACAAACAGAGAATAGAAAACTTGTTCCGAAAGGAAAGTATGATGCTTTCATAAATCAAAGGAAAGAGAGAAGGGTTAGAGAGAGAAACCCACCGCAGTAGTTGACGTCCTTGGCTTGGATGAGAGGGGCAACCAGAGAGAGAGAAACTAGGAGGATGAGGGGGACCATGAACTTCAACAGAAAAGCCATATCTTCACAGATTGCGTTGCTCCGATTCGATTTAACAATATTATCTATAAATTCTGTGAGAAATTAGAGTTTATAAAAGTAGAAGACAGCGGAGAGAGAGAAAGAGGAATTTGGATGAAAGAAGGAAGGAAGGTATGTAGAGGAATAGCATAGCTAAGAAGAGAAGAGGAAGAAGTAGTCTGAAGGAGCGACGACTTTTTGGTTGGAGAAAGACAAACAGGAACGGTTGTTGAAGCCAATTAATAGAGACTTCTTATTTACGGTTTTCTTCGCTGGCTCGTACTCTATATTTTTATTTCTTTTCTTTTTTATTTAGGTTGAAACAACTATTTTCTTTACTAACTCTAAAAGTAGGTGTAAATACTTGACAAAACAAGGTGTAAATACATATTTTAATAATAGATGACTTTAACGAAAAGTTTTCAGTATTGTTCATTTTAACTAAAAATCATATTTTTACACTAAAAAATCAATCATGATACTATTCACTTTACCCTTTATTTTGTCCTTATCGTTAAAACTCAAAGTTTTCAAGTCATTTTCATTAGTTTTCTTTTAATAATATTGATTTTTCAAATTTGTATGAAGATGTTTTATTAAAGATTTTCAAGTTGTCCTAATCAATTTTATTTTAATGTCTCATTTAGATGTACTTTTACAATGACTATAAACACTTTTGGTGTTGCAAGCTGCTAACAATAATCATCCCTTAGGTCCCCTTATTTTGGCCTGCCGAGAATTGCTTTCAAGATCTTGGCAATGCGAACTTTGACATGTCTACCGGAAAAAGAACTTTGTGGTAGACAGTTTAGCGATCTATAATCTTAATTTAGATTTAGGTAATTTTTATTTTGATACTCCTCCTTCCTGTTCAGTTAGTTTCATCCGTAAAGATCGACTTGAGATGTTCCGGTCTAGATTTATTATTGAGTATGTTTTTTTGTGCCCTTGCTTTTAGCCCCGTTTTTCGACAAAAAAAAAAGACTTTTAGAAGAAGCATCAGATATGTGTTTCTTATTGGAAGCATTTCGCGTGCTTTTCTAGAATCTACTTGAATTTTTACTAAAAATTGGTTTCAAAAATATTTTCACCAAAAGAACTTTCAATCGTTTTAAAAACTGTTGGAATAGATCACAATCACAAGTATGGGTTGTAATTATCACTATAGCTAAGTTATGGGTTAAAGTGATGACTACAACCTTCCAACTTGTCATCTCATTTCTTATTCAACCATACTTCTCATTTGTCAATGTTTCTTTCCCTAAAATCTGGGATTTCCTTACTTGTATATTGTTTTTTGTTTAGTCCTTGTTTTGTCCAGTTGTTAGGGCATAAATCAAGGGATTGTGTAGTGGCTGAAGCCTACTATTTTGTAGTCACTTTCTTTGGCTCTTTAACGAGCTTGGATCTCTCCTTGTAAAAGTTTATGATCAATATACAAACCTTGAAATTCAATATGGTATCAGAGCAGTGACCATATTGGCCTGTCTTTGCATATCTTCTTCAACCTCTTTGTTCTTCCATAACTGTTTCAAATGGCCGAGGACAACCCTCTCAGTTCTGATGTTGCAAGCTCTAGTGTTTCACCCACTTCAAATTTTACTGAAGTAGAAGTTAATCCAAATTAAAGACTCAGTTCACTTTTGCTAAATGGGTTCAACTATCTTCCTTGATCACGAGCAGTTTCACTTGTTCTCGGTGGAGGATCAAAGCTTGGTTACGTGAATGGAATCATTCAGGCACTTGAAATCTCATCACCTCTATATGAGACATGGCTATGCAAGGATCAACTTGTCATGTCCTGGCTTCTCAACTCCATGGAGAGGAAGCTAGTTGAGATCTTCAGCTACTCAGAGTTTTTTTTTTCATCTCTGGAAGAATGTTTGCGAAATGTATGGAAATCAAAACAATGCTGCCCATATTTTTCAACTAAAAATGGATCTTGCAGGTTTGCAACAAGAGAGTAAGTCTTTTGTTCAACACTTGGGTGATATCAAGAGTATGTGGAATGAGCTTGATGTGTATAAGCCTCACACCACATATGCTTTCGTGCTTTTGAAGAGAGCTGAAGAAGATAAGATTTTTCAACTCTTGGCGAGTCTTAGCTTAAACTATGAACATCTACGTAGTCACATTCTGATGAATAAAGGGTTGCCTTCTTTCTCAAGTATATGTGCCATTATTCAACGTGAAGAAACTCAGAGGAAAGTGATGAACCTTGAAACTAAAAACAGCTTGCCTGAATCTAGGGCATATGTTTCCAACCACAAGTTCTCGGATGATAGAAGAGACAAGGGTAGAAGGTTTGACTTGAAGTGTAAACATTGCAACTATGGTGGACATACCATTGACAAATGTTGGATTCTCCATCCAGAGCTCAAGACAAACTTCCAGAAGAACAAGAGGTTCCAAAGAAACTCACAACCACACTTGTACAAGGCTAATAATGCAGCTTTAGCTACTCCTTCTTCCTCAAGTGAAAGTTTGCTTGACTTCACTTCAAATCCAGTAAGCTTGATCAACGAGTTTGTTGTTTATTTACAAGGAAAACAAAGAAGTGGAGATCTAGAAAACACAACTAGGACTGGAATAAAAAACCTTACTGCATTGCTGAGCAAATTTGCTGGGTTTCTTGCTGATTCTGATCATAGAGGCTCAAGTAACCAAATTCCAGGTATATTGAAAGCTTTCTCCGTTGCTTTAAATGCTAGTCTTGTACATGATTATTGGATAATGGACTCAGGAGCCACATACCATATGACAAACAAATCTTCACATTTACATGACTTCAAAAAAATGAGAAACTCTTCACAAGTGTCAGTAGCAAATGGTAAAGGTGTTTCAATTGTTGGAAGAAAGGGAAAATTAAGTTGATCTCCGATCAAATAGAGTCAACAGCCTTGTATGTTCCTTCATTTCCATTTCAGCTTTTGTCAGTAGGAAAAATCACAAGACAACTAAATTGTCATGCTATTTTTTTCTTCTTATCAGGTCACCTTTCTGGACATAGTCACCAAAAGGAAGATTGGTGAGGGTTTCTTCCTAAATGGGTTGTACTATCTTTCAAAGGATCCCCAAAAACCTAAGAGTCTTCTAGTCAGCTCAAGCCCTTCTTAGAAATAACTACTTTGGCATCACCGACTTACTCATCCTTCAAACCATGTTTTGTCCATTTTGTTTCCCACAATTTGTAAAAGTAGTTTGGAGTGTGATACTTGTCACTTCTCAAAATCTACTAGGTTACCTTTCAATTCCTCAGTGTCTAGAGCTAGTAAATTGTTTGAACTTATTCATTCAGACATATGGGGACCTACAATTGAATCTTTTGATGGTTATAAGTACTTTGTAACATTTGTGGATGATTATTCAAGAATTACTTGGTTATACCTTTTAAAGTGCAAGAGTAAAGTCATGAATGTGTTTAAAGATTTCCATAAACTTGTAACAACTCATGTTGGTTGTCATATTCACACTTTAAGGTTTGACAATGGCACTGAGTACATGTCAAATAACATGTCTCAATACTTAAGTTCCCATAGGATATTTCATCAAACAAGTTGTGTTGGCACTCCTCAACAAAATGGAGTGGGCGAGAGTAAAAATAGGGATTTGCTTGAGAAGACTACAACCTTAATGTTGCATATGAATGTTCTCAAGAAGTTTTGGTCCCAAGGTGTGCTTTCTGCTACCTATTTGATCAATAGACTGCCTAGTAGGGTACTGAACCAAAAATCACCCTACGAAGTAATCAAAGGAAGAAAGATTGACTTGTCTCATTTGAAAGTTTTTGGTTGTACTTGTTATGTTCATATTGCTTCAATACATCGTGACAAGCTTGATCTAAGAGCTAGCAAATGTGTTTTATTGGGATATTCTTCAACACAAAAAGGTTACAAGTGCTACAATCCTTCTTCAAGGAAAATCATCGTCTCAAGGGATGTAAAGTTTGATGAAACTACACATTTCTTTAAACAATCAGTGGAGGATTTAAATCAGGGGGATAATGTTTTTGAAAAGTTCCTTTTACCAAGTCCAACAACCAGTGATGGAAGTATATCCGTGTCCACTGACAGAGAATATGTGAATCCTCTAAGTGATGAAGAGGAAACTTTGCTAGAGTCATCAATTCAATCACCTACATCTCATTCACCTCCTGAAGATCTAGAACCATCACATGTCTTTCCTTAAGGAAGAAGAAATCCTTCTCGTGATCATCACCCTCCTTCAAGGCTGCTGGATTATGTGACTTACAATGCAAGGTATCCAGTTACTGAGTACCTTTCATACTAAAGAATGGCACCTAAGCATGCAACCTTTCTCAATTCCATATCCAATGCTTCTGAACCAAGAAGCTTTCAAGAGGCAGTACATCAAGATGAGAGGAAGAAGGTTATGGAGGAAGAGTTGAAAGCTTTGGATGACAATAAAACTTGGAGTGTTACCAAACTACCACCAGGAAAAAAGGCAGTGGGAAGTCGATGGGTGTACAAAACCAAGTTTCACTCTGATGACACCTTGGAAAGACACAAGGAGACATTTGAACCTATAGCTAAGATGAACAAAATTCGAGTATTGTTATCTGTTGCTATTAACCATGCATGGCCTTTATATCAAATGGATGTAAAAAAATGCATTTCTGAATGGTGAACTTGAAGAAGAAGTTTACATGAAACTCCCTCCTGTTATCCTCAATCCAGTGACTCTGAGTTGGTTTGCAAGCTACACAAATCCATTTATAGATTAAAGCAATCTCTTCTTGCTTGGTATTCAAAGTTGAGTTCAGTTCTTGAAGAAGTTGGCTTCAAGAGAAGCAACACAGATTCATCTCTCTTTGTTCGAATTGGTTCTAGTGGAACCCTAGTGGTTCTTATTTATGTGGATGATCTCATTGTCACTAGTGATAATGCCAATGAAATTGTGTTACTTAAGAACATTCTCAAGCAGAAGTTTACCATTAAAGACCTTGGGACACTTAAATATTTCCTTGGCATTGAAATGACAACTTCTAAGAAGGGAATGTTTTTGAATCAATGAAAGTATATTCTCGATTTGCTTTAAGAAGTAGATATGGTGGATTGCAAGCCTGTTTCTACCCCTCTTGACTGCAAACACAAAATGACCATGGATGGAGAAGCACTCATTGATATCAGTTACTACCAATGGTTGGTTGGGAGACTTATTTATCTTACAATAACAAGGCCTGACATTGCCTTTGCTGTCAGCCTTGTGAGTCAATTTATGCATTCGCAAACAATAGATCATTTGCAAGTTGTTAAGAGAATACTGTGGTACTTGAAAGGTTTTGTGGGACGTGGTATTTTGATGCAAAACAATGGTCACACTCACATTCTTGGTTACACTGACGTGGATTGGGCAGGCAACTCATTGGATCGCAAGTCAACTACTGGTTTTTGTATTTTTGTTGGCGGTAATCTGGTAAGTTGGAAAAGTAAGAAGCAAAGTGTGATTTCTCGATCTAGTGTTGAGGCTGTGTATAGGGCTATGCCATCTACTGCTTGTGAATTAATCTGGCTTAAAGGCCTTCTTTCTGATATAGGGTTTCCTAGTTCTCAACCAATGACTTTTATGTGTGATAACCAAGCAACCATGCATATAACATCTAATCCTGTTTTCCATGAAAGGACCAAGCACATCGAGGTTGATTGCCATTACATCTGTGAAAAGGTCCAATCAAAGATCATACAAACTCATTACACTCCAAGCTCTCGACAGTTTGCTGATCTCTTCACCAAGTCATTGGCAACTGCTGTGTTTCAAGGCTTTTGTCCCAGCTTGGATCAATCAATCTCCTCGATCCAAGCTTGAGAGGGAGTGTTGGAATAGATCACAATCACAAGTATGGGTTGTAATTATCACTATAGCTAAGTTATGGGTTAAAGTGATGACTACAACCTTCCAACTTGTCATCTCATTTCTTATTCAACCATACTTCTCATTTGTCAATGTTTCTTTCCCTAAAATCTGGGATTTCCTTACTTGTATATTGTTTTTTGTTTCGTCCTTGTTTAGTCCAGTTGTTAGGGCATAAATCATGGGATTGTGTAGTGGCTGAAGCCCACTATTTTGTAGTCAGTTTCTTTGGCTCTTTAAAGAGCTTGGATCTCTCCTTGTAAAAGTTTATGATCAATATACAAACCTTGAAATTCAATAAAAACACTTCCAAACGAGCTCTAATTCATTAACGTGGATAATTGATCCTTTTATTGTTCCAAATATTATTTTCACAACAGCTTTCAGTTTCGATAGTTTGTCCTAATCACTAAGCAGCACTGAGCCGGTGAAACACATATGAACGAATGCCACATTATTATATCGGAATGGGAAGCAATGTTTCTGTTTAACGACTAGGCACAAACATTGACAATCTCAGACATATACGAAAATGCTAAGTTGCTATCAATGTGCCAGATTGAAATGCAAAGCACATGTGTTCACAAAAAGGAAATGAGATCTTTCATGTGGATCAATGGTACGAACTCAGTTGTTAATCCTCAAAAGACAGCAGCTAAATGGAGCCCATTGGCATGTTTATAGCAGAGGCATGTATTCTCTTTAATTTGTTCTACTTTCTTTACTCAACATTTGTGATTTGGATTCTAATTATATGGGACATTGTTATATATATATATATAGACTTAGATGCCCTTCTGCCTTCGGGTTTGAGGAGGGTTGACAAGTGCTCAACATACCATCAACTATCGATCTGGTTGCATAAGAAAAATTGATGGAAATGCTAGTACGACATTAGTTAAAATTAACGAGAGAGACTAAGAGGTACTAGATGAGGTTTCGATAGATGAGCGATATAGTATAAACAATGCGAAGGAGAATGCATAATTTTCCTTTTTTTAATTTTTTTTTTGAGGCCGATTTATAGTTGGATGATTTTGAGAATTATTTGTGTTTTTTTTTTTTTTTTTTTTTTTTTTTTTGGAGAACCTCGGCGGTACGAGGGAAATTTATTGATAAGAAAAAGAAGTTACACCTAGACAGGGGGGGACAAAAACCTAACCCCTCATAGAACAAGAGAAAAGAAATACAAAAAGAAAAAAGGGGGGGACATGCACCTTACCCCTTTTGAGAAAGGAAATGCCGGAAAAAGAGGGGGGGGACATAGACCGTACCCCTCTTGGAAAAGAAAATACAAGGAAAAGACTAGGCGGACATAAGCCCAAACCCCTATATAAACCTTAAGAGGTAATAACCTGCAAGACAAACTGCAAAACAAAAGGGAATCCAAAAAGGTTAGGAAAAGAAAGGAGAAGACACATCAAGAAGAGGAGACAAACCTGTAGGTTGGCATGCCCAAGAGATCTGAGTGCAGAGGAGGGAAGATCTCAATTGGGGGAGTGGAATGCCAGACAAGTGAAGATGATAGAAGCCCTAAATTGGCTAATTTGTCAGCAACATCATTCCCTTCTCGAAAAATATGAGAGCAACGAAAAACCATGTTCTGCAAATGGAGAGTACAATTGTTCCAGCGTGTCTGGAGCGACCAAGGGAAAGATCCAGAAGCAAGACATGATATTACACTAGAAGAGTCGCTTTCAAGCCATAAATTTTGCCAGCCCCGCGCGTGGGCCAATTCGACAGCAAGGATGACAGCGTGGAGCTCCGCATAGAAAGAAGTACGATGGCCCAAGCTTAGGGAGAAACCACCAAGAAAATAACCCGCATAATCTCGAAAAACCCCGCCACATGCCGCAGGGCCCGGATTACCTTTAGCAAGGCCATCAGTATTCACTTTGACCCAAGAAAAAAGAGGGGGGTGCCAAAGAACAGGGACAATAGAAGGAGCTTTACAGGAGTTAGGCGATATTCCAAGAGAGACTAAAAGTTGCCTGTCCAAAATGCCTCGTACATGGCCAGGGGTGAGAGCTCCAACCTGCCTAATCCAGGCCGAGGTGGAGCGGCAGAGACGTGAGAAGGAGAGAGGTTTGCCTTCAAACTTCACTTTATTACGCATCTTCCAAATAGCCATTAGTAAGAAAAACCCTGAAGCTAGCCAGACATTGCGAAGATGTGGAGAAAACCGCTTTGACAGAAAATCAAGCCATAGATCAGAGAGGGAGCCCGTAGGTGGAATAATAGTGCCAAATTGGATAGCTAGCCAACGCCAAGCACATTGTGCAAATTCGCAGCTAGAAAATAAGTGGTCAATAGATTCAGAATTCTTGTGACATAGTTGGCATATTGGAGCCAGCGGGATGCCTCGGCGCTGAAGTTGATCCTCCGTTGGGAGCTTGTTGAATAGAATCTTCCAAACTAAAATAGAGTAACGAGGTGGGATGAAAGGACGCCAGATAATGGAAGCCCAACTCTTGACAGGAAACCGATGACGAACAATTTCATAGCCATCGGAAAACGAAAAAACACCAGATGTAGAAACTTCCCAAATTAAAACGTCCTTATCCTCATCAATTGGAAGAGGCATTTCTAAAATCTCTTTAGTTAGGTCTGGGAAAGTAGAAGAAAAAATAGAAGGAATAACCCATTTTCCCATACGAATAATATTTGAGACCTTAGTACGAGATAAAGAAGGGGCAATCTCTGTTGCACCAACGACGTCCACAATAGGCTTATCCAGCCATTTATCAACCCAAAGGGAAGTAGTAGAACCATTTCCAATCACCCAACGACAATTCTGAAACAAGATATGAAGAATGGATTTAATACCAGGCCATATAGAAGATCACTTATAACTACAAGAGTATAGGCGACCATGTAACTTGAAACGTTTCCGAAGATAAATACTCCAAGGGGAATTAGTAGTAATAATAAGCCATCCAAGCTTTAAGAGAGCTGTAGTGTTAAGAGAGCCAAGATCACGCAAACCCAAACCACCTTCATTCTTCGGAGCACATATCTGATGCCAAGAAACGGTAACAGACTTCTTGGAGGTTACGTCACCAGACCATATAAAATTGCGAGCACATCGTGAAAGAGACCTTAGCAAGGAAGGAGGCCACTTATAAACAGAAAAGCTATGCAAGAGCATACTTTGAAAAACTGATTGAGTGAGTTGAACTCTTCCTGCCATAGATAAAAGTTTCCCCTTCCAACCAGTTGACTTAGCTTTAGCTTTATCTGCCAAGGCTTGAAGATGACTCCTTTTAGGCTTGCCACAGAAGATTGGAACTTCTAAGTAGACAAAAGGTGCTTTGCCTTCTTTGAAACCCAAGTAACTCTCAACCACAGCTTTGCGATGCCTTGAGGTAGAGCCCAAGTAGAAAGTACTTTTTGCCTTATTGATAAATTGACCAGAGGCTCTACTATATCCATCGAAGAAACCTTGCAAATTACGCAGGGTGACACAATCACTTCTACAGAAAATGAATAAGTCATCTGCATAGAGAACGTGAGAATGAGAGATACAACCTCTTGGAGCAAAAGTTGGCTTAGTAAGCCCATCAAGTTGAAGACGACTCAGACCCCTTGATAAAGCCTCCTCAGCTAGACAGAAAAGTAACGGAGAGAGAGGATCCCCTTGGCGCACTCCTCGGGAACAAGAGAAAAAACCATGCGGGGAACCATTGATTAGGATGGACAATTTAGCAGATCTTAGGATGGTAGAAACCCAGTCTATAAAACAAGTGGAGAACCCAAAGTTAGTAAGCACCCGCAATAGAAATGACCAATCTAAAGTATCAAAAGCCTTAGCTATATCAACTTTGACTCTCATATTGCCACCACGAGTTTTTTTGTCAAGCACATTGAAACATTCTGAAACAAGGCCAATACAATCTGTGATACGTCGGCCAGGTATGAAAGCAGCTTGATGTGGAGAAATAATGCGTTGAACAACATGAGAAAGACGAACTGCCAAAATTTTGGGAATAATCTTAAAGAGAAAGTTTGCCAAAGCAATAGGTCTAAAATGAGTCATGGAAATAGCGTCTTCCACATTCGGTATCAAAACTAAGAAATTACTATTGGCATTGGGGTATAGCCAATTTGATTGAAAGAATTGCTTCACAAATTGAATAACATCAAAACTGACAATATCCCAACAGTGATCATAGAAAAAACCTGGAAAACCATCTGGCCCTGGCGCACTGGAAGCACTTAATGAGAAAACTGCCTCCTTAATTTCCTCATCAGTAGGTAATGCAGATAAGAGATCATTTTCAAAGTCTGTGACCATCGGCTGGATGACCTCACAAACCGCATCAATACCCGAAGGGGTGAAAGAAGAGCCGAACAAAGTCTGATAGAAATTAACAATATGGTTCTCAATTGCCAGCGGGTCAGTAAGAAGATTGTTTCCATCAAGAATACAACTGATATGAGAGCTGGATGATTTAATACGAGCATAGGCATGAAAGAAGGAAGAATTTCTATCCCCTTTAGTTAACCACTTAACACGAGCTCTATCTTTCCAAAATGCCTCTTGCATTTGAAGAGGCTCCATTACTATAGTCTTGGCAACAATCTCCTCCTCGAAAAGATCATTAGTTATACCCTCAGTTGAAATTCTTTGTTGAATCATGGAAAGATTATGCCGATCATTAGCCACTCTATTATGAACATCACCAAAAACCGAAAAATTCCATTGGCGCAAGCAGGTTTTTAGAGCTTTCAATTTTTGCAGAGTGATAAACATAGGACAACCATAGACAACTGTATTTCTCCAGCAATGAGTTACAGTTTCTCGAAAGGATGGATGTTGAACCCACATTGATTGAAAACGGAAAGGACGATGACCACTACTCAAAACTCTAGAACCAGAGAAGATAAGGGGGTTATGATCTGAGACTACCCTTGGCAACGCTATGCAGTTAGAGTGGGGCCAAGAATCAAACCAACTTATATCACACAAGGAGCGATCTAACCTTCTTTCAGTGCGACCACGAGACCTCCAGCCATTAGACCATGTAAAGGCTGCCCCAGATGTGTTCAAGTGGGTAAAGTTACAAGTGTCGGACATGTTACTAAACTCAGCGCATGAAGCTTGGGACGGTCTGCCTCCTCCCATCTGCTAGTGGGCACCCAGGATAACGTTGAAATCGCCAATAGCCATCCATGGAACTTGTGTTTGTGGGCGCAGAGAGATAAAGTCAGCCCACAAGTCTCTTCTTTTGATAGATGAAGTGCTTGCATAAACCAATGTGAACTGGCTTGGGATATGATCAAAAGTACAGCGAACCGTAACCTGTTGATCAGATATAAAAATAACTAAAGGGTCTGCACAAGCCGAAGATGTTAGTAACCAAAGGTTGGGGGCAAGAGTTCCTCTAGAATTAAAAGTAAGAGCAGATAAATTTAAAGAATCCCAATAAGCAGCTGAAATAGAATTAAAAGTCACCATGGGCTCCGCAATGCAAACCAAATCCGGGTGATGCAACCGACAGATGTTAGAGAGCTCCGTCCGAGAGTCATCGTTACCAATGCCACGGATGTTCCAGAAGAGAACCTTCATTTATAACGAGCTGGTAATCCTCGGACCCTACTCGGATATGGTTTATCACAGGGTTGATTAAGATTGGCAAGCTGCTTTTGTTTTTTCTTTTGACTGTTAGATAACACAGGGGTAAAACCATCCATATCACAGCCTTCTATGTGATTGACAATATCGATGACATCCTTAGCTAATGTCGCAACATGTTCAAAACCAGGGGGAATGCTATGGTTGTCATGAGGATCCTGCATGCCAAAATTATTTGGGACATCGGTGTTGCCCAAATGCTGACTATTCTGAGTTATCGTCTCGACCTGATCAAAGCCAGAAGGAGTGCTAGAGTCGTCACAGAGATCATGTGGGCCAAGAATATTTGGGACATTGGTGTTGCCCAAATGCTGACCATAAGAAAGACCATTCCGAGGATGTGATCCATCTGGAGACAGCGATCCGGTCATAGAATTGCTAATATGAGAAATCCCAGGGGATTGAATACCATGTTCTTCAAATTCAGAGTTATTCACAGCTTGGGCAATGGTCCCTAAGGCCTCATCAACCACCGGTTCAAGAGCTTTGTTTATGTGCGTATCAGCGGTGTCAGTCTCTGGTATGACATTACCAGAAACAATTGGCGTTATTCCAAGAGGAGACTGAAGAATGGGCTCATCATTACCATCATCCACTGCCTCAATACCTGCAGGCAACAATTGATCAACCTGTTGAAGAGGTTCAGAAGCATGTGACCCACAAAAGATATTAACTGGTATTGTTGTATCTATTTTGGGACGATATTCCATGTGCAGTTGACTGCGAGAGTGATCTCCGGTTTTGTTGTCCCCCATTTTACCACCCTTTCGCGTCCGGCTACGAGAGCGACCTCTCGACCTCTGTTTGAGTTGTCTGCAACTATTAGCCAAGTGCCCTATCAAACCACAGTGACTACATTTGGGCGGTAAATTTTCATAAACCACCTCAACCGGGAAGCCATGACTTTCTCTTTCAACCATAAGAGATGTAGGTAAATCATCTGCAAGATTGACATCAACTAATATACGTGCATAATAACCATATTGCCTTTCCCTTGTAGCTGAATCTAGTTGCAAGGGAGTGCCAACCCCTCTCGCAATTTCCATCAAGTGTCTAGGATGCCAATATTCCTGACTCAAACCAAAAATTTTAATCCATACCTGAGCATGAGTTTGAGGGAGAACATCACCTGGTTTAAAATCTGGCGTCCATTTTGATAACCTGAATAAACCAGTAGCGAGAGTACACGTACCGCCACCCCATGCCCGTCGCATATCATCTTCCTTATTGAAATGGATGTCAAAATAACCTTTACCTATAGGAACCAGGTTCCATGGTGCAGTAGGACGCCATGCATCTTCTAAACAAGATTTTAGAGCACCGGTCTTCATTGGCGTAGAACCCTTTTTTAGGAGCAAATGCCGAAGGAGATTGTTTTGAAACAACTTCAACTGTTCTTGGTATAGATCCTCGCTAATCTTGACATATGTTTTGTCCCCACGCACAACCGGAGTTGGAAGTTGGCTGAGATGGACGTTTTCAATTGGGATGGAAACCACAGAAGCAAAAGTCCTTGCCTTTAGAATTGGTTAAGCGGGGGGCATATTAGTTGTCGGCATAACCGTCTCTGCAAGAAAACCCCATGGACAAACGATATTTGTGCCCATGATAATTCAATTTTGAGTTGTCAACACCATAAAGCAAGGTTGAACGCAGAATTGAACGCAGAATAACCTTGGGGACCCTGAAAAAAAAAAAAAAAAAAAAAAGAAAAAAAAAAGAAAAAGAAAAAAAAGGGGGGCAGATTCTCTGGAGCAATTCGTCGAGCAGGTACAAGGCACCTCAACCGAGCAACCAGAGCCAGATCAAGCTAAGGCAGGAGGAAGTACTAGTACCGAAGAGAGCTTACAGATTGTCTGGGGCAAATCGTCGAACAGGTACAAGGCACCTTACTGAGTTCCATGACTGAGTAGTGAGAGTGAGGCGGAGGTAGATTAGCTTTCCTCAAATTAGCTTCCGGTGTTTCAAGAGTTTGTTGAGCTTCTTATGAATCAATGTCACTATCCTTCTTTCTTCTAGTTTGCACGGGTTGACAGTCCAAGGTATCTGTATCTACCGCAGCAGCATATACATTTATCGACAGCTACCGGTGGCCATGACAACATAACTTATCAGCAAGCAAGTTGCTGAGAAAATGCCTCTTCCATCCAAATCCCTTGTATCCTCCTTGCGGCTATACACGTACGGGATGTGAGCATACTGATGCTTAAAGAAATATGGAGATCGGTATTGCAGAGAAGCTTTGATGAACTACGGAGGAGCTAAAGGCATGCTATAAAGAAAACTTCTGCGAGTTGAATGGCAGATCGATGTCTTGTTTCATTCAAGCTCTGGAGTTTGGTGTTCAGGATGGACAGAAAATTCGTGTCTTCCAATTTCCGTCAATGAGAGCGGAGAAATTTTTTTGATTCAAGTTTCAATGTCGTTGGAAATATCCATGAGGAGAAGGGAATTTGAGGGGGTGCTTTATGAGGGATTACTAGACTAAGAATTTGTTCGTTCGGGTTTTGATGAATAGAGTTGCTCCAAGGCTCATCCGCAAGGTCTTTGCATCTTCAATTTCAGCAATTGAGTTATTAATAACGGTAACCTGCATTGGTAAATGACTTGCATAGTACTTTCATCGATGATATTCTGCAAATGGTGAAATCCGAGGGTGATTTTATTGTGAATTTGCTTGTATGTTCATCAATGCTTCTTATGAGGGTGTTTATTTTTATTGTTGAGTTATCAGAGAGACGGGCCAAAGACCCACTTCCAACAACACCGATATTGTCCTCAACTTGTTAACTACCACTTGCACAAGTGTAAGACATTATCACAAAAGGCTTCGGTATTAGGTAGAGTGAGATTGAGATATTTAAACTTTTTTCTTCTTTCCCTCACCAATGTGGGATAGCCAACACGCCCCCGCACTCGGAGTTAAGTCGGAACTCACCCAACATGCGGGGCTGAAGGGGACCCACCCCAATCATTTGGCAGTATGTGGAGCCAAGTCAGGACTCCCCCATCGCCCGGAGTCAGAGAGGACCCATCCACTCGTGTGGCAACACGGGCCTGTCCCCCTGGCTTTGATGCCATATTGTAATTACCATCTACCCAATCCGTCAGGTATAGAGTTTTATCATAAAAGTCTCGGTATTAGTTAGAGTAAGATAATCATATTTAAACTCTTTCTTTCTTCTTTCCCTCACCGATGCAGGATAGCCAACATTTATCTCCAAGCATTTTTTGAGCATGTATATATTGTCATTGCCCCATTTGATTTGCAGATAGTCAAGTAGCTATTCTGCCAATAAAATCCTAAGTTCTTCCTTGCCTTAATATGCTTTATCAGAGGAGCTTGAATTTTTTTTTTGGCAACGTTGTCATGAGCATTATTGGCAGCAGCATCGGTTTTTTGGAAATCATTTTAGCTATTTTAAAAACACTTCCGTAATCTCTACTGTTTCTCAAAGCAACCCAAATTTTTAGATGACACTATTGGCAGTATTGGCAATGATCACATGAAGGGTCAAGATGAGACCGATGAGAATTCAAATGGCCATGACGATTGGAATTGTTAGAACTTCAACCACAACCATGACGGTCGCGATCATGACCCTTTCTTGATTCATAAGAACCAGGACCATGATGAGAAGGGCCAGAGTGTTCGGAGGAGGTGAGTTTGGCAGTGAGGACCACACCAGTGGTCAACGAGAGAGAATACATCATTTTGATGAAATGTTCTTCCTGAACAAGCAAATCGTAACAGTCAATAAAGGTGAGAGAGGGACGAAGATGAATGGAGGTCGTGAATGCCTTGTACTCTTGGCCAAGTCCGTCGAGAATGTATTCAATGAGTTCATCCTCATTACTAGTGGAGCCAGCAGAGGCAAGTGAATCAGCAAGGCTCTTAGCACGTAAGAGGTTAGTGATGGAGTGCGTGGAGTCTCTCTTTAGAGTGCTGGACTTGACAGAGGAAGAGAAGTCACCTTGATCAAACTAAGAACTAATTTGTCCAGAGTGTAAGCTGGATTGAGGCAGCGGATCTGTGCAAATAATCGATTATAGTAAGGGTTTTCGAAGATTATAATATAAAGGTCTCATCGGTCCTCGTTTTTATTTAATAGGGAACCATTATCGAACCTTTTTGAATGTGGTGTTGCTAGCCACAGTGTCTTCTAAGCTACGGATTTCAAGAACATCCATAAAATGGGACACCATGGGAAATAATTGTTGCGATCCATGGAGGTGGTTATCATATTGGAGATACTGAAGGAGGGGGGAAGAGAGGCAGTCAGGATGGCCATGAGAGAGGTGGGAGGTTGTTGCAGTGGAGATTATACAGGGTCGATAACGATGAGCGTTAGCTCTGATAAAAAGGCTAATGACATATAAGAAAACATAAATTGGTAGGGAGTGAGGGAGTTAGCGCAGAGAGAATTAGCGAAGAAAAGAAAGATGCCTGTATTTTGGAAGCATAACTCAATGGTTTGTGTATTAACATAGCTTTGAATCTATACATTTTACAAGTTAACGGTGTACAACCAATTAAGCGACATAATAAAACAACAAATATAAGTGATTCGTGTGTTTGTTGAATGGTTTAGATTCACGGTACTCTTTTCAATATTGTCATTGCCCCGTTTGCTTTATCTTCTCATGGCTTGCAGATGAGTAGACTTTATACCAGTTTCTGTTCCTGCCACAAGAAACCATATGCTCCTTAAACACTGTATGAAATGAGATCTCAAATTATTCCGAATTCGTACAACCAGATCTCAAGCTACATCAAAAAGAAAGAATTGAAAAAAAAAAAAAATTGACTATGGAAGCATAGCTCCATCGACATTTGGTAGATAACTCTAATGATATGTATTCTAGTGGCTTTTCTGTGTACAAATAATGCAGAAAGACTGAAATCAATCGGCTCCGCCATCAGTCACGCCTGCTCGCCAATGGAACCACCTCGGCCAGAGGAGTTGACAAGGGCGTTGGGATGGGAGACGTTCTGCAGACCGGACACGTAGGGTTCAACCGCAGCCATGGATCAATGCACTTGAGGTGGAAGAGGTGTCTACAGTCTGGCAGCAGCCGCAGCATGTCGCTGTTCTTGTAGTCCGCAAGACATATGGAGCAGCAGGAGGCAGTGGAGTCTTTCTTTTGGAGCTTGGCCTCGGAGTAGAGCATTTTCGGGTAGCTCTGAATGGTGTTGTCATCGAGTCCTATGTCCACAACAAAGTTTTCCAAGCCGGGCGGATCCATGGCGTCGCGAGTGTTCCTGCGTGTGGGCGGGGCAGGCGGCTGCTGAGTTCTGGCGCAGAAGTAGGAGGCAAGGGTGATGGTTGTGATGAGGAGGAGGATGCCAACTGATACACCAATGCCATAACCGAAACTACCAATGTTGTTGGAACCGAGGAAGCCGCCAGAGTCGCTTGTGGCGTTCATGATCTCTCTCTCTCTCACTTCCTTGAGAAAAAAGGCAAGAAAAAAGGATTGAAAGGGAAGGAGGAGGAGCTGCAGATGACGATAGAAGCGGTTTTGGTTTTGTCAGCCATGGCCTCAATGACAAAAGAATTGGTTATTTGAGGAATCCAATTTTTTTTAAGTCAACTAGTAGCTACATGAGAGAGAGAGAGAGAGAGAGAGAGAGAGAGAGAGTTTTGGTGGAGTTATAACTAAGGGAAGATGCAGTTGGACCTAAGTAAAGAGAGAGGAGGTGAATGAGGGATTACCTGTGAATTTCTTTGCGTTAGATTATGGGTTATGTGTCAGCAGGTTTTGAAGGTCAACGTTTTGTGATGTACTTTTTCTGGTTTAGCTGTTTGTCTTGTGAGTAACGTCAATCTTTCAACTTAGCATCTCTATTTCTTATATGATTAACTGGTTAATTAGTCAATTATGGGGAAGTGCTAGCCAGCTACCTCTCATGTAATCCTTCATCTTCTACAGTTTTCCATCTCGTTTTCATCCTGTCATGTCATTTGACAATCAAAATTGTCTAACTTTTAGACCATCTTTTAAAAAATTATCTCGACTTAAAATTAACTAAGTAGAATTGGTGTTATCAAATAAATAAACAAACATAATGCTTTGAATATCACACTACTAAAATGACCAACCGATTTGCAACGTAGTTGATTCTTTGCAGGAATGATCTCTTCTACCGTAAATTGTTTCAATCATAACATAACATTGCAACATGAAAAAGAGAAGATGAATACGGTCATTTAACTTCTAAACAATCTTTCGAAAATTATCCCTACTCAAAATCAACTGAAATAGAACTGATTTAGCTATCTAACTATTATAAAATAAATAAATAAACGTAGTACTTTGAACTTCAAAATACTGCTAAAACGACCAACTGATTTGCAAAACTGATCTCTTCTTCTGTTAACTATTTCGATCGTCATACAACATTACAAAATGAAAAAGAGAAGATGAATACGGTAAAAAAGTATGGTACATGGTAAGATGGCTAATATTCTCCATTAATTAATTATATCTCTCTCAACTCAACCAATCATCTCCACATCTGGTGTCATTCTCTCTTATTTTATTTTATTTTATTTTATTTTTCCAATCTGTTTGGGCGTGCAAAGCACGTTCCATGCATTGCAAGGATGGTTGGTGTTTACTGCTATTTTATATAAAAAAAGAGGTAAGCTGATGATACAGCTATTTGAATATCCTCTCTGTAGACTATATAGGTAAGATATAAACTGGAAGTCAGCATTTGTTTTTAGTAACAGCCTTATTATACAAATAATTAAATGAATAATAATTTGGGGGGGGGTGTGTTGTAGACCCTTCAATGGATGTAACTGTTCATCTTTTCTAGTTTTTAAAATTTTTGGTGATGCATTTGGTGGCTGTTAGATTCTCGGTCAAATCTGTGATGACTAAAGATTTTACGGGCAAAAACTCTGGAGTATAGATACTCCGAGCATAACAAAGTTTTCGGCAAGACCAGATTGTTTCGTTACAAGTATGGAAGGTTGCAAAAAGTTGTTATGTCGAATCAATTCCACGGCTTCCTTTTGGTGCTTTTTCTTGTAATTAGGAAACTTATCTTTTATAATCTCAGCAAAATGCAGGACTGGAAGGGAGGGTTTCTTTCATGACTTGTCGATCTTCTAACTTTAACGTTAAGAAAATTTTGAGTTCTATTCCATTTCTTCTATCAACATACTTTCAGTATATTGAATCATTCAATCCAGTCCAAAGTTGGCCGTTATGTTATTATGAGTAGGGATGGTCAATGGGTGCCAATGGATACTCCATGTGTCACCTGTTGGAAAAATTAGTTATAATATTATTGTTATTCTTGTGGGTCAAGGATTAGGATTCTTTGCCCGTTAAGTTTGTTTGTCTTGCTCGTTAAGATAGAGTTTACTTTCGTTTTCTTATAGAATGGTTTGTACCGTAGTTTGAGGTAAATTTGTTAGTCAGAATGTCGTCTTATTGGGTTAGCCTTCTTGGCAATTTGTAGTGTTTCTTTACTTTCGATTAATAATGTATTATTTCATATTCTGTTAGTATGTTCGTTGCGTATTTGATTATAACTTCACCATCATCACCATCACAAACATAAACACCGTTACTAACCACCATAATTAACACATGTCTACACTAAAATGGACCTCTAATTATTTTTACACATCATGTCGTATATTCGTACGGATTTTGAGCCCTCATTGTTTAAGGCCTTGGGCTTTTGCAAACAGTTCTTTGCTTTTCAGGCCCAGTTTCAATCTGTTTTCTCCAACAACTGGACCCACATAACTCGGCTTCCTTTCCAGCTTAACAAAAAACACATTTTCTCTGTCCTCCAAGAATCCCCAATCGCCGGATCAACCATGGCGGTGATTTCTCCATGGACGACGACCTTGATGATCACGATTATGATGATAACGACGGTCATGCATGTAATCGACGGCAGCGACAACAACCCCGTTTACTCGCCGTGCGCGGACACGAAGGTGGAGAGGTCCGACGGGTTCACCTTCGGAATTGCCTTCGCCTCCAAGGAATCCTTCCAACGAAACGGCACCGTTCAGCTGTCTCCTTGCGACTCCAGACTCTCTCTCTCCTCCAATGCCCAGATCTCCGTTTTCCGACCCAAAGTTGACGAGATCTCCCTCCTCTCCGTCAACTCCTCCTCCTTCAATCCGGTTCGTTCTCTCTCTCTACGATTCCTCTTATTTCTTTCAATTATTTTATATGGATTTTTATTTTTCAATTGTTAGCTTTAATTAGGGTTTTGATTAGCTTGTTTATTAGGTTGAAATTGCATTGGTTTTTTTGTCAAAATTTGAATAAAGTTACAAACTTTATTAAAATAATTGCAAATTTTTTAAATTTATTGGAGGAATAGATTTTTTACCGGTTTCGAATTCAACCCATTAATTCTGTGTTCTTGGTACTGAAATATCAGGATGCTTATGGGTTTATGGTTGCTTTTGCTGGGCGAAAATATGCTGCAAGGTCCCTTCCTACTTTTGTTGCTAATGGTACCTACACTGTCACCAGCTTTACCCTTGTAAGTATTGACAATGGAACCGAAATCAGACTTTGAATTGGAATTCTTTCCCTGCCATTGTGTTTTTCGGCGTAATGCTGTATATATTGAGTGAAAGTTCGTTTACGCAGGTGCTTGAGTTCAACAAGGGCAGGCTGCAGAACTTGTACTGGAAAAAGGATGGGTGCTCTAAATGTTCAGGGAGCTCCGACTTTGTTTGCCTCAACAATCAGCACTGCGCCTTCAAGACCTCGAGCTGCAAAAACCATGGCGGCTCTGTGGACTGCAGCCTCGGAATCCAGTTGGCATTTTCCGGCACAGACAAGCACCTTTCGGTTCTTAACTCATGGTATGAAGTGGCAAACCTTAGACAGTACTCGCTCTATGGTCTTTATTCGAATTTGAAGGACTCCCTCAGTAGCCAGTACAGCAAGATTTTCTAATGTAAACGGTTTCTGCCATTAGTCTTGTAATTTTCCTACTGCTCGTACTCACTAGGTTTCCTCATCTGTTTCGTTGCGTTTGAGGCAAATAGTTGTTGTAAATTAATTAACTTTGAGGATCTTTTTGTGATTACGGAAAAGGAGATCGATGTCTTCACATTCGCGTTCTGCTTATTTGTGACATTTAATTCGAACTCCATTTCAGCAATGCAGTATGTTGCATATTTACTTTTTAGGTTGCATTATTCGTTACTATTTGCAGTCATTGTTGATGTCCTGGAAAATAAAAATGTATAAATAAACATAAACTCCCCAAGGTTTTTTAGCCAAATGGTTCCATGAGATTGGTATAACTCTTCACTTTAGTCCATGATAATGAAAATCGATAGAAGTGGTTTATAAGTTTGTACATTGTAAATCATTTTGGTTTTTCTATGAAAAATATGTCGATATTCTTGTTAAATTGTCACGTAAATGACTACATAACCATCTTTTTAAGGATATTTTTGTTAAACTAAACTCCTCCACTTGATGAGGATATTCTCAAAATGATTTCCAATGGACAAACACAAGGATCACTTCTATTGATTTCTATGTCAGAGACTGAAGTGAGGAGTTATGCAAATCTCAACGACCAATTTTGCTAAAATGTCACTTCCAAAATACTAAAACTTGGAAAGAAAGTAAACGGGAAAAGGACAGTACAACAAAATTCAAAGTGCAGGCCCAAGGATTGCGCTTGGCCTTTCAGAAACAAAAAATTGGAAAACTTAGGGTTTCTTTCTGGTTTCGGTACCATGTAGTATTCAGTTTTACGAGTGTTTTAGTTGTTAAACTTTTTATTTTTATCTTATCTTATTTATTTTTCATATTCTTCAATGCAACATATCATTGAAGAAAAATTGAACTTAAAAGATTGGGTTTTAAAGACGAGGGCCGTAATTAAAACTACATTGACATTCGGTAGGCAGAACAAGGGGTTTGGGAAAGATAGTAAGTACTTCTTTTATCAACCGTAGGCATCCGTGCTTCTTACTTTCTTTTAGTACTATCCCATTCCTCTATGCCATTACCGCATTCACTCTATCCGTCCAACAAGCTCTCTCTCCGACAGAAGACAAGAGTTTTGGAGGGAACTACTAAAGGTGTGTATAAGCCCTACATAGCCATAATTAAAACTACATTGACATTGATTTAGTTTCGTTTGAGGAACCTTTGGATATCATTACGGACATCCTCATCCAAGACTCCAACGTGTAATTGAGTCATCTGATAATAAACATGTGCAAGAATAAGGTTTTCAAATTTGTGGAATTTTATGGATAATTAAACTAGAAAATCAAGAATCTGGAAATGGTAAGAGTTCCAACGAATAATATAGGAGTGTAAGGACATAACTGGTCACTCCATTTAGATTATTACTCATTAGAATTAGAAAGTTGCTTCCTGAAATGTCAGAAATAGAGTGCAAATAAGAAAATATTGTCGTGATATTAATCATAACATGTGTGTGATTGTATAAATCATTAATAGATTGCATTTCATATCCCTTTATGATTGTATTACTTGCAAGGTAATCCATTTTATATAAGTAAAGACACTAAATCTGAGGAATATCATACACATAATTCTTCACGCCTTTCTTCATCTTTGTGCCGCACCCTCTCTCTACCTTCATAAAATAGGTGACAACAAAGGTTGCATTATTACACTCATTATCACACTTTTTGGGTCGAAGATGTCATAATTTGAAAATTCCAACAACTTTAGTAATTCATAGACTTTCTTAGTTCAACTAGTGAGAATCCTCGGGACCAAACCTCATAGATGCATTCAAGTATTTCTCCTCTGAAATATCTCTCTCCTCAACAGCTAAAGCCTCCACATGAATCTTGATGGTGTGATTGAGATCGCTGACACAGTACACAGCGTGGAGAAAACGGTGCTTGTAAAAAATGACCTCTACCCCAACATAGTTTTAAAAGCACAACAAAAGATAATAAATTATCGATAACACCCTTACATATTCTACTTAACAAAAGACCAAATATAACTTTATAACTCTAGGATGCGTTTGTTGCACCGGACTATCTCCGACTGGACTAGCTTCAGGGACTAAGCTGGACTTGCTTAAACTAGACTAACCTGGACTGACTCAGTAAAACGTTTGGTGCTCACAGACTATTTTTTTTTATTGAAATCCAATTTTTTTTTCAATTTTTTAATTCATATTTACTAATATTTTACTATTATTAATCTACAAGTTTTTTTTTTCTCACTCACTCTCTCTCCACTCTGTATCTTTCCTTTCATTTCTCATGTATTACATCGTTTCCGTCTAACTGAACTCTGCTCTGCATCTCTGTCCTCTCTCTCTCCCTTTCCTTTTTCTTCTCCCAATTTCAAGCTTAGTCAAACCTTTCTCTTTCCCTTTCCACCTCTTGCCCTTCTCATTGGGTGTTTTACAATTTCCAGATTTGGTATTTTTGCAATTCCCAGATTTGGGTTTTTTGCAATTCTCAGAGGCCCGACGAGGTGACCGGTGGGGAGTCAGGGTTTGTGGAGTTGGGGGAGTGAGAGACGGCGGTGGCTTGGGGTTGGAATGCTTGGATTTCTTGTGGGGCTACAAGACCCTCTTCGAGGTCTCTGTCATGGCCGCTCCGACTCCGAGCATGTAGAAATGATGGCAATTTCTAGTGAAGAAATTCGAGACGGACTTGGATTTCTTGGATTTGTTTCCGTCAAACCTAGTTGAAGGCGAACACAAGAGACGGTCTTAGTAGTCCGAAGCATTTTGGGGGGTCTCGCTAAGACCTCCTAGCGAGGTCGTTAGTCCCTGTGAGTCCCACCTAGTCTCATTAAATCTAGTCCCTCCTAGTACCAAACACGAGACTGGACTAAGTGTTAGTCCAGTCCAGTCTAGTGATGGTTAGTGAGGGCAAACAAACGCACCCCTATAGAATTGTGACATGAAAAGATATGTGTATTTAGCATAAGAAGTAAATTAAGAGCAAAAAGTTAAAATAGACGTTTGAAATACAAGAGTCGTAAAGCATCTTGAATTGCGAGTACATTTAACAATAAGAATGGGTAATTACTTGGTATTAGTTTTCTCCAATATCTTAATATTTACAAATTTATTTGAATTTGTGATAAAATCATTACTTGTTTCCAATTGAAGTATTTAACTTTCAATCG
This sequence comes from Malus fusca, assembly GCA_035220775.1. Classification (NCBI taxonomy): domain Eukaryota; kingdom Viridiplantae; phylum Streptophyta; class Magnoliopsida; order Rosales; family Rosaceae; genus Malus; species Malus fusca. The sequence goes on along the minus strand of CM069072.1, from coordinate 3,754,971 downwards.
GATTTTCATGATAAATATGTGCGGTTGATCATCTCATTTTCATGATAATATGGATTTAGAATGTGTGATGGGTATGCATGTGTGAGAGATTGAGAGCAACGAGATTACAACATAATTTAAAGCACATTGTCCGTAATTTTTTGGATTAGATAAAGTCGACATTACTGTACTATATTCCATTATGCATAGATTATATATGTCATGCAAGAAACTCACTTGAAATAAGAACTTGTGTGTAAAATTATACTAGTTTGCTTTGTGCAGTATGAAAAATTTATTTATGTTGGCGACATTACATTTGTTGGAAATTTGAGTCGTTTGAGTAGAAATTTCTTTGTCCCACATTGGTCATTCCCAAAAGCTTTCATCACTTTATAAGGCTTTGTCCTTTATAGAAAGTAATTGGAGTAATAGGCATTGGAGAATAAAATCGGGTTCACCCTTGGGGTTGAGCTTTGGGGTGCACTAATTAATTGGTAATTAATATATTCGCATTTATTGTTTAAATTTATTTCGTTGTTCATACTCTGTTCAATAATTTTTATATTCGCATTTATTGTTTATTAGCATATATATAATTAAATCACAGATTGTTGACATATATCCAACAACATTTATATACGCTAGCATATTAGTCTTTTTTGAGTTGGCGGTGTTTATTACATTTATACTAAAATGTTACTCTCTCGAGTTGGTTGATTACATTTATATATACTTTGGTGAAGCGACATTTATAATAAAACATTACCCTCTTTTGAAATGATAGCGCCATATTTACACTAAAACATTACTCTCTTTTGAATTGGTGGTCCTACATATTCAATAGGAGAAGAACACGAGGTGTCACGCCCCAATCCCGACATACATCCAGGATCAACACGTGACGTCACAATTACCCGTATATCTAACATACCCCGCCTCCGGGATATGTACCAAGCACAACTCAAGCCTCGAATTACGTAACGAATGTTCGTACTTTTATGGCTGCATCTAACCTCATCGTTAGACTGCCTACGTACCCTCAAAAGAGATCAAACCATTCGTAGTTCACCATACACTACACTAGAACAATCATTACATAATTCACTTTATTTTCAACGTGCTACCTCTATCCACAACATGTAACATATCAAACAACCAACAAAGCACATTATTATTCTCAAGCCACATTGATCAACTAAGATAATCATAGTAATAACAATCATATCCAACGTCATTCCACAATCTTGTCAATTAATCAATTCATGACTCAAGGATGCTGGATTTTGACTTTTAACTTAGTCAATCAATGATATAACATATAATTTCACGAATTAATTTAAAGAGCTCTATATAATTCCCTATTTGGATTTTGAGTAATAACATGGTATATAAATTCAAAAGGTCTATTGTGGGTAATTCCCATTCACTTGAATCTAGGGTCCTAGACTAACCTTATGGAAATGAGCAAGAGCAAGGATTCCGAACCACTCAATGGAATCCAATAACATTGGGTTCCAGACCACTCAACATGACCAAAATATCAAGCGGTTTCTCATAATCTACCCAGACCTGTCATATGTATAATCAATGCCTACATCATGGAGATGACACATTGGGCAAATTAGACACTCGGATAAGCTGCGAAGCTCGGGTGAGTGACAATAATACAAATATGTGATATCCAATAAAAACAGACCATCGATCACAATCTATAAACATCAAGTATAGAATCATGCTTTATGAAATCATAATCAAGTCTCTAAAAACTCTAAAGGAGTCACCCAGACATCCAACGACTTTTCTAATTCAAATCACAAGATTACCAGAAATCATTGTTCATATGTACATTAAAAACTAGGGCTAGAGGGATGCAGTTCGGTCGAAGCCTACATAAATAACCAAACAGGAAGTGGCCCCCAAAGCGGATTAACTAAGTAGAGCCACCCCTGAGAAAATAACCAAGTAGGCAGTGACCTCCCAACGCGGATTAGCCAAGCAAATTCACTCATACAGTTGTTAGGAAGTGATCACCCAATGCAGATTAACCAAGCATGATCACTCCTAAGCATACATAGCCATAAGGATAGCCCAATGCAGATTAACCAAGCGCGATCCATATATAGTATGGTCCCCCAACACGGATTAACCAAGCAGGGTTAAGATAACCAAGTAGGTAGTGACCCCCCCAACGCGGATTAACCAAGCAGAGTCACACACATAACGATTAGGCAACGATCACCCAACGCGGATTAACCAAGCATGATCACCTCTAAGTATAAATGGTCATAAGGATCGCCCTATGCGGATTAACCAAGCACGATCCATAAATAGTATGGTCCCCCAATGCGGATTAACCAAGCAGAACCATCCATGTACCACTGCTACATGGTGCAGACTCGGTGTCACCTAACCCTGTGACACTAGGGTAATGGTCCCCTACTAGCCCTCAGTTTAACAAGCATTTCAATATGCACTTCAAATCAATTTTTCCAAATATTTCCAATCCATGAATCAAATCATATTTAATAAAATAGATTGATGGCCAATTATAAAAATCACATTTTAATAGAAAACACATTTATAAAATCATGTCATATCCACACAGGATAACAATTACGAAAACAGGGTAATCACCCATATCACATATATTAAAGTCACTCACCGAGACAAGTCCACAAAGCCTCACTGAGTCTTTAGTAATACTAATTTTAGTAATTCAAATGGTTCCAGACATGTTGACCAAAAGTCAACTCTCAGTCAACGATGGGGTCCACATCCTAGCAATTTAATCCAGAAGATCCACACATCATATTTTGGATCCGTAACTTCCTAAGGTCCACATTATGCGCATAGAACATCATACTAAAATCTCACCACGATCCGACAGTCGGATCTCCGCCAATCATAATTTCATGTGGCGGTTAACGTTTTTATCTTATGAACTTTCAAAACCAATTCGGGAAGATCCGTACATTAGATTTCCAAGCCGTCAGTTCTTAATATCCTCAAATATTATGTACTATAAGGTATTAAAGTTTGGTGATGATCCAACGGTCAGATCGTCGATTCATTTAATGCTCAAGTGGCGGTCCATAATGAAATTATACCCAAACAATGGAATTCTGTCAATCGGATGTCAAATATGGAATCAGGGCATTCAAATTATTCTAGGATGGGCAGGTCAGGTCTCGGCCCACGAGCCGCCGCAGATGGCAGTCGGTCGCCCCGACTCGCCGGAAATTACCAAAATTTACATAAATGAAGATCTCAATGAATATAACAAGTTTTATACTTGTGACTAAGTCCAATTTGGCCGGGAAAAGCTCCAATTTCACTCGAACCCACTGGAAACCCTAGGAATGGGTGGCTTCGATCCGTCACCTTTGGTGCTCTGCCGTCCCTACAATTGTTGGGCTTTGTTATAGGCCTCCATGAGAGTCTAATGGTGGTGGTAATTGGGGGAAAACGCTTCACATTTGGTGGATCTCGGCATGGTTCCTCGCGGTACCCATGGTGTAAACCCTCGCGAAATCACAATCAATTTTCATCGATTTTAGCTAGAATTGGATGTTGTGATGTGGTGATGAAGTTTGGCAGTGATGAGAGGTTAAAGAAAGCCGGAAAATTGGATGGAAAATCTGTCGGAATAGTCATAGAGGGCGGGTCGGGTCGCCACATAAGGGGGAAATCCCGTTGGGTGTTTCTCACCCCTTTTTTTTCTCTCCCCACTTTATCCTCTCATTGGTTCACATCCTCCTTTTTTCCTTCTGATTCGTCGCACCCCACCCTCATTTCTCTTTTTTTCTTTCAATCTTAGCCATCCATCTCTTTCCTTTCTCCATCACAACCATCCACGTGGCCTTCCAGATTTTGTGGAGCATTCTAGATTATGGTCAAATGACCATTTCGCCCATAACTTTGCTCTTTCATAACTTATTCGTTATAACTCCATTTCACAAACGGTTTGCGCCCAACCGTTCATGCGATCAAGCTATATTTGAAAATATAAATTCTGATCTCGAAAGGTCTACGAATTTTAAATAATTAATTTCCAAACTTCAAACTTCATAACTAGTTTAATTAAATCTAAATTCAACTAAATTAATATAAATTCTCGAAAAATAATATAAAATCTCCTTAATACAAATACGTAGTTTGCAATAGTGAAATCCAGGAATGGGATTTAACATGTGGACTATATGCTCAAGATAATTGTTTTACCCTTGACAACGTGAGTAGACCACAAAATTACTCTAAGGGAATAAGACGTAGTTTGCCCGAAGGTGATTGAGCTTTTATGCCATTAGTTGACCATAGGCTCTCCGAGGCCCCATAATATGTCCTACCATCGGGTCATACTCGGTCAAATGATGGCAGGGTACCGGTCTACAGCCTCCCATTGGGTGTCTGGCACACCTACACTTTTACTAACGAAGGGATCTTCAAGAATACTAACTAGCAGGATTACAGAGATTAGCATGCATCATTAAGGATTGCCTAGTTACAGTCTCCCCTCCCAGCTGCCTGTTATGGATTCTTCCCTACAAATAACGAAGTGAATTAGAGTAAACGGTAACGTTAACCGCCACTTACTACTTAGAACCCTCTCAAATTCTCTTTTCTCTCTACTACTTTTCTGACTTCAACATTAGAGGCGTTTTGGTGGACGCCCTCTCCCCTTTTTTCTAGGTGTCCATCAATTAATTAGCTAACCGTGGTCATTCTCTTGTAGGTGGAATTTTGTCAAATTAGCCCTGTACGAAATTTTGCATCCATGCATTCGTCATGAAAATATGAAAACTTGTCACATTTGACTATATGTGACAAAATTCTATGTCACTGCTTACGGCACCTATACATCGTCACCTATAGTACGCATGATGAATTTTACATTTGTCACGTATTTTTAGTATAGGTAAATCCGCTTTCTTCACTTGGTAACTTTATGTGTGACAGAGTATGGGGTCACAAAGTACAAAAGTCTGTGACCTATTTCTTTCATCTTGTATTAGATTAATATGTGATGATTTTGTCGTCACCCAATATGATCAAGAATGATATAATTTACAAAGTCGAATCATTGACACTGCTCTTATGTGACGATTTCTAAAAATGCCTCACATATTTTACCTATGATGAATTTTCAAGCACTACAACTAATTATGTCACCTAATTCATGTTTTCTTTGGAGTTGACGGTGTTACGTTGATACTAAAAACTTATCTGAGCAGTGCTGCATTTACACTAAAATATGACTCTTTAAGTTGGTGGTGTTACATTTGCTCTATTTTTTCTTTCTTTTGGCATTTATTTTCAATTGGTGGCTCTACATTTATCGCTAACATTTACTATTTTTGGTTAGTAACGCTACATTTGTTATTTTTCGGTTGTTTTAGATGGAAATGTTGGAAATTTGCTCAAACTCGTGAAAATTTAAAATGAAACAATAATGAATGTCAAACACTAGTTTAGATAAAATATAAGAGTTTTTCCAACATTTAATCGATATGTCAAAAATATCAACAAAATTTGTTGATTTTAGCCGAAATTTAAGAGTTTCTTCGATATGGAGTGAAGTTTAGACTTCACACCCCTTCCATATCTTTCTCTGATTTTTTTGATATTTCCACGAAAATATCGACCATATCGAAGAAATTTCAGACATTGGATGGAGGTAGAAGAAAAAATTGAGACACAGATTGAAAGCAGGAGAAACAAAGTTTAATTCTAAAATTAAGTAAAAGATAATTTTATAAATAAGAGATAACATTTATCACAATTTAATAAAAAATAATAAAAATAAATTGACATGAATAATCAATAGACCTAACCCAACAAAGTAGACTAAACTCAATAATAACTTACAAAATTCAATTTAAATCAAATTCCCTCGTAATAAATTATTAAAGTAGTTGGCGTTACTAAGAATCCAGGCGGGAATGGAAAAATCGCCCCATCGTATCTTATACCTTATTATGTTTTATTTCCTAATTTCAAGGTTTGGATTGGTTAGAAATAAGAATAATTTGGGCACCAAATAAAGCGGCACCAATCATATTTATACTTTAAATCAAGCTGAATTGATTAATAATTGTAATAAAATTGTATAAAAAATATTAGGCACACCAATTTTTGCTTTTTGTACTAAATGATGAGGCATCAATCAAATTTGTACTTTAATTCAAGTTGGAATTTGATTAATAATTATACCAAAAACATATATGGTGTACAATGTGCCACATCATTTGGTGCAAATTTGGTGTATGTACTACCAAAATTTATGCCGTTTAGTACTACCCAAATTTATGTAGTTTAGAATGTACCATATCATTTTGGCGCACAAATCTATTGCACGAATTTAGCGTATATAGTACCACCCTAGAGATACTTGTTTATTCCTTAATAGCACATTCAAAATAATCAGATGCATTTTCGTCACTTTCCGTTTAAACTAATAACAACAAATTCCCTTGAGTTAGCTAGATTTAATATTAATTTTCTTACTAAACACCAAGTTTTAAAAATCTTCAGGTACAGATTTTTGGCCCTAAATGCATTAACAATATTAAGACCAATATTGTCCTGCAATGATTTCTTTTGAGTTTTCCAATTATGTCAATATCTAAGTAAGAACATCGAGTCTTATCTCTACTACTATAAATATATAAATACCCCCTAGGCGGGGGTATGTTTTAGAGCATGATAAGGTTTAAGCCTAGAGAAATAGTCATAGAGAGCTTAATACCAACTAGAAAACAACGTCAACCATGACTAAGAAGAAGGTGAAAAATGCATGGTAGAAAATGATAGGGCTATGAAAGCTTTGCTTTAGAAAGAGGAAGGCAAACTTGGTAAGGAAAATGGGGGAGCTAAGCACCTTATGCGAAGTGAATGGCTTTGCCATCCTCTACGACCAAGACAACAACGAGTCAGCGGTGTGGCCTTCTCCCCTAGAGGTGGAAGAACTGATTGCAAGGTTCTTTAACATACCAGAAGTGGAGCGGAAAAAGAAGATGTCAAATCAAGAGACTTACCTTATGGAGAGGGCAGCCAAAGGTAGGCCTTGTCCTTAAGGTGAGACTCTTGGTTATAGTCATCTTCTTGTATCGAACTATTTCGTATCCACTAGAACTTGGCGAGCATTTCTTACACAACTTGGTGGGATGGCCACGCAGTTAGCTCGTCGTTGTCTGCACCGTATAAAATGGTAAAGCTATTAACAACATACAAGATGGCGCTCACTCATTTTCTTTAGCAAGTTTGCCTTTCTCTATTCTAATGTGGCTTTTCTAGCTCTATCATTCATTATCCAAGCGAGTCTCATCTTCTTCCTAGTCACGGTCGATGTGTATTTTCTTACTCGGATATCTATTTTTAAGCCAACTTTAGCAGGGCAGGCTCTGAGAATTTGGGGTCCCTAGGCGAACCTTCGAATTGAGGCCCTAATGTTCTATAATATCCGGTTCTTTATATAAAAGAAATTCACTAAATACATAAAAAAATTATTTCCAGGTCAAATATCATTAAAATTAATATCAAAAGAAGATAAATATACAAGTATTACATGTCTCATGTTTTTAGACGCAAATGTAATAAATGTTTGCAGTCAAGAGTCTAAGATTGAAAGTGGAGAACAATATAACTTGATTGATGAGTATAATAACTTCAACAACGCCAATTGTTTCTCTTTGTTTTTTTTTTCTAAAATCAACATCACACTAACGACTCGAATATTAAAATAATCCATTGAATAAAAAATTATTGAAAAGCACCATATAAATTCGTAGTTTTGATTACCTTAAAGTACAATCTTCAAGACCATGTGATAGTTGATATAAACATTCGATAAAAATGGAGAGTATGGAAAGTTGAAAGAAAAAAAGATTGCAATGGGACTTGAGTAAATTGGGAGTTGGACGGATTGATTGAGAGTAAATTTGAAAAACAAGAAAAAACTAGTGACTAAAAAGGTAGTTCCTTGTTTCGAACTCAACACCAAAAAAAAAAAAAAGTCGAACATTTCTGCTACACCAACAAATAAATTATGATATTTTTTACTTTTTCTGTATTTATATGTTAATTACAGGATTTAAAAAAAATTGAGGACCCTTCTGAAGTGGGGGCCTTAGGGCCGACCCTGAACTCTATTGCTCTGAACGATCATCACGAGAAGGTATATATAGGAGCAGAGATATGGCTTTGCAACCTTATTCAAAAGGTAAAATTGGAAAATTAAACAAATCAACGACGCAAGCTGGTTTAGTGAAAATTCGTAATATAAAGTTAAAAAAATCTATTTTTGTAGATTCTAGGATTACCTTTTCTTTCTAATTAGTAAGGTAAATTACTTTTAAGTCTAGCTAATTTATTCAATTTTGTCATTATTAAATGCGGTATTGGAAAAAATATCTATGTTATGGAGAAGCCAATCTTTACTTTAATAGATTTAGTCATATGCAATGTATCAAGCCATTCGTAAGGAAATAGGAAACGCCCAAAGCCCATCCTAATAGAAGTCCATCTTGTTCATTCAGCAACAAATATAGTTTGCATGTAGTTATTAGGCCTTTACGACGCCATCAATACCAGTTTCATGAGAAGAGTTAACGCTCGTTTGGATGTGCTTTTAAAATAACTGAAAGCGTTTATGGTGAAAATATTATTGAAAAAAATCCTTAGTAAAAATGTTAGTAAATTCTGGGAAAGTATTTAAAGTGTTTCCTGGTAGAAGCACATAACTGGTGCTTCTTGTAGAAAACAATTAAAGTGCTTTTGAAATCCAAAAATATTTTCTCTAAAAACGCTTTCAGTCATTTTAAAAGTACATCCAAACGAGCCCTTAGTGTCGACTTAGAATTCGGGTCTCTTCATAAAGACTGCAAACTATATTTGAGCACATTCATATGCTATTACATGTGCTCTTTTTTTTTAATCATGATTGTTGAACTGTATTGTAGTTATATGGATAATGGATCTGTTGCATTTACTTTTTACAGCTATACTCTATATGAAATTTTGAAGCAATTTAGTGGTCAGTTGGATGTTTAGTAATTTTTTTTGTTTATCATGCAATATGAAAAATATTATTTGAGTTGGCGATGCTACATTTGCACTAATACATTACTCTATTTTTAGTTGCCGGTATTACTTTATACCAAAAATTTTCTGAGTTGGCGAGCAACATTAGTTTAGACTAAATATTACTCTCTTGTGAATGACGGCGCTCATTTACACTAATTAATACCCTCTTTTAAGTTGTTGGCATCACGTAAGATTAATTGAGTTCACGGCGTTACATTTATTCTCTTTTCAATTCACAACGGCACATTTAGACTAACACATCACTCTTTTTGAATTGGCAACGCTACATTTTCACTAAAATATTAATCTTTTTTTAGTTTGCTGCGTTAAGTTAACACAAAAATTATTCAAGGTGGTGGCGCTACATTTCCACTAAAAAAATTACTTTCTTCTGAGTTGGCAGTGTTATGTTTATACTAAAAAATTATTTGAGTTGGGGGTGCTATATTTAACATTACTCACTTTTTATTTGGTGGTGCTACATTTATATTAAAAGACTACTCTCTTTTGTGTTGGCGGCGTTATATATATATATTAAAAATTATATGAGTTGGCAGCTTCATTTAAATTAAAACATTACTCTCTTTTAAATTGGCGACGTTGACAGCGTTAAGTATACACAAGAAAAAAAATATAAAATATAAAATAAAATATAGCAACCAAAATTTAGACTATATAAGGGTCTCCGTTTGAATCTCGCACAGGACATCCAAAATCTCAGGACCAGCCTTGTTTTTCACTCATTTTATTCAATAAGCAAGCTTCACCTTTTTCCTAGTCATGCTTGATATGCTATTTTCTTACAAGGATCTCTGTCTCTAAGCCAATTCTATAGTTCTGAATGACGCTCAAGATGAGTTATGTATAGGGACACACATAAGGCAAAATTGGACAATCAAATAAATCAATGGCGCAAGCCGTTCGGGCAAAAAAGGGTTTAAGTTCAAAAATTTATATATGTATGTACTCGGATTACGATTTTACTAATTATTAAATTAATTTACTTTTACATGTGGCTAATCTGTGGTCTGCAAAAACCCAACAGGATCCTCTCCAGATCCATTTGGTGAGAATCTTGGGAATCCGTGAATCATGTCCGTTCATCGTACATCGTGCGGTCAGTTTTTATTAAGTACTGTTTGTGTTTAATTTTAAATAATTTCTGACCGCACGTACGTTGAATGAACAGGTTTGACGGATCTTCGGGATCTTCATAAAGAAGATCCTGTGAGGATCCGGATTCTGCAAAAACAACGGACTTTGTGGCCTGCAGCTTCGGAATGCAGTACTCACTTTATTCGAATTTGAAAGACTCCCTCACTAGCCAGTATAGCAAGATTTTCTAATGTAAACTGTTGGTGCCATTGTCTTGTAATTTTTCTCATTGGCTTAGTTGCGTTTGAGGCCAATATAATGGCCGTAAATTAATTAACTTTGAGAGAATCATTTTATGTTTACTGAAAAGAGATATCAATGTCGCATATTGCCATGACATTTGTGTTCTTCTAGTTTGTATCCAAACTTCATTGCCGCAACATGTTGCATCTTTAGGTTGCATTGATACTTCCTAGTATTTGAGAGGGGAGATGGATTTTGAGAACTGTTTGATACCTGAAACAAGTCAAGTGCCAAGAAAATTGTAGAAATGCTAATGAGAATTGCTACTGATTTAGAATTTGCGAATTTTATTTTCTTTTTTTTCGGAAAAAATGGTGAGAATGATGATTTCCGATGTGTACTTTATAGTCAGTTGTTTATACTGAATCTACATTTCAAAAAAAAAAAAAATCTCTCTAACCATACTCTCTAATTTGGAAATCATAATAAATACGAACCAATAAAAATAGAGTAGTTTTATTTAAATAGATTAAAAAGAAATGGTAATTAATACTAAGAGCTCCTAAGGGCTCCTAACGAAATTTGGTATCCTAGGAGCATCATAAGGAGGACTGTGGTTGGAGATTAAATTTTTGCAAAATCCTCCCTATGTTTTAGTAGGAGCTCATTTACGAAGTCCATTAGAGAGATTCTCTTACCTTTTTTTTTTTGAGTTGGAAGCTTACATTTATACTAAACAATTATTTTATTTAAGTTGGCGGTGCTATATTTACACTAAAGCATTACTCTCTTTTGAGTTGGTGGCATTGCATTTATACTAAACATTATTTAAGTTCGAGACGTTGTTACACTAGTGATTGATTTGCACACTTCTTTTAAGCATCTCACGCACCCTTTTTATTTCTAGTCGTCAATTGAATAAATCAAACGAAATCAACGATGAAGATTAAAACAAGATTGGGTCAAAGACTAAAAAGAGTGTGCGTTTATCATTTCTCTTTACACTAAAAAGTGTTGAGCCCTTGCATGACGAAGTGGGTTCAAATCTCGTCGGTGGTTAATCTAACATCTAATCTAACAAAATCTATCATTTGACAAAAAAAAAAAAAAAAAAAAAAAACATTACACTTTTTTGAGTTGGCGTCCCTATATTTTCACTAAACATTATTCCTATTTGAGTTGGTGGCGCTATGCCTATGTATACACTAAAACATTACTCTCCTTTGAGTTGGTGGTGTTACATCTACATTAAAAAAAATGTTTTTAAGTCGATAGTGCTCATTTACACTAAAACATTAGTCTATTTTGAATTGGTGGCACTACATTTAAACTTAAGTTTACTCACTATTGAGTTAGCAGCATGCGTTTACACGAAAAAATTATTAGGTTTGACGACTCTACATTCACACTACTCTCTTTTTTAAGTTGGCCGCATTATATTTGCACTATAAATATTCATATTGGCGACAATATACAATGAAACATTAATCTCTTTTAAATTGGCGAGTGCGGTTAGTGGCGTTAAGTTTACACTAAAATATTATTGGGGACGGTGACGTTACTAAGAATTCAGGCGGGAATCCATTTCCAACCATTAGAGTAAAACTCAAATTTTGGATTCTAAACGTATCCCAACTTCTCCAACTCTTGGGGCAAATATGAGTTTTAACCCAAAACTCATTTTTGGGGCAAATTTAGCCCAGAATTTTCCCCGAGTTAGTGGGTATGGTCCACCATATATGTGTACTTTTTTTAGTTTTATATTTATAAATTCATTGAATTCAACGGTTAAGATCTAATATTATCAAATCCAACGGTAAAAAAAATAAAAATTAACCATCCAAATATAAATCTAATGGCTAAAGTAATTAAAAAAAATAGTTTATGTGTTTCATATTCTTTCATAGTGTTTCACGAGTTTCACAGTGTTGGTTTAGTGATTTTCAATATTTATCGGAATCTAAATATTTTTAGGTTCAAATGTTCATAAAAATAAACTAGGATAGTCTACATAATTTTTTTTTTAAAGTTACTTTAAGAAAAAAGTAATCCTAAATTAATTCTTTAATAATCTTAGGCTAAAAATTTAACCAGAAGGGTTGGAGTTTCTGAGTTAAAACCTAAATTTTCTGAGATAAAAATTTTGAGTTTTAACCCAAAGTTGGAGATAGTCTTGTAGTATCATACCATAAAATTGACTATTTATTATACAACTAGATAAAAGACATGAAGTAAGATCACCCAAATCTGTTAGATAACTGCACTACATCCAAGCCCACTCGCCATTGTTAATTGTTGCGTTCGTCTCACTAGTTTTGAGGGATGAAAAACAAAGTGTTAATGGATCATAGTCATTTATCTAGTAAAAATTATTTCGAACATACTAGCTACTGTTTGGACCAAAACTTAAACTTTGGGCTCCAGAAAGGGGCTGGCCCAAAAGGAGGCCTGAAGGAAGAGTCGGTCGAAGCCCAGCAATTTGGCCGAAGCCCAGCCGAAACCCAGAAAAGCAGGAAAGGGCCTCTTCTGACTTGATGCAGCTCATGAAGGCCACTTGCCCACCTACCCAAAGGCCAAGTGGTATAGACTGACCAGCTACACAGCCCATAAAGTACTTTATGGTGGCATTACATGTAAAAAAGCCGATGAGTCATCACCCTCAAACCGCATTCGGGCAAGGCTGCTGCTACAGGAAGACATGCTGGGTTGTCTATAAAAGGAGCAGATGCACAAGGATTATGTACACTCAAACAAACAAAAAAAAGCACAAACTCTGTTCAAAGCCAGATTTGCCTTCAAACGATAGCTGTAGTCAACGAAAGCCTTCATCCCTCTCGGGATCAACTCTCACTCAACCCTTTTTATAGCTCTGCTACCTTGTCTAAAACACTTGTTGTAGTATCGATTTCTCTTTGTAAACTCACATCTCAAACCCCTTTTCTTCTAAACTCTCAAACCCCCTGATAAACCACAAAGATAGGAAGTTGCAAGACGCCCAGTTTTGCCCGACAAGGTGAAACCTTGCCCGACCCTCTTTGGTTTTGTCTTTTCATTTATTAAACTAGCAATATGTTGTATACTTTCAGTTGTATTCAAGTTGTTTCTAGTAAAATGATGATTAAAAGACTCTCTCAGTTCTTGAATCCGATTTAAAGATGTCTTCACTATTTAAATCAGATCTAAGTTCTAATCTTTCGGACATATAAGAGTGATCATGTAAAAGTCCTTGGTCTCAAGGCATAAAAAAGAACTTTATGTGAACTTAACCCATCCACGACAATCCTTGTTAACAAAGAAGTCCGAAGTTACTTGGGGTGCAAGTAATCGACTGATCTCGTAGTTTTATCACTGTTATATTATGATTATTCTAGAACGTTTGAGTATGGAATGAGTTCTGATAGGAAGCCTCAAGGCCTACACCTAAGGCCCCACAAAGGCACCTATTTGGATTCGTTCTAAGCTCTGCGGGCTAGAACGTTTGAGTATGGAATGAGTTCTGATAGGAAGCCTCAAGGCCTACACCTAAGGCCCCACAAAGGCACCTATTTGGATTCGTTCTAAGCTCTGCAGGCTAGCTGATCAGAAGTATAACGGTGGTAATACTATGTGCGACAATGGAACCGGCAGTGTATATGTCCAAGTGTTGGATTGGTTATGGATTGGAAGCCTCAAGGCCTATACCTAAGGCCCCACAAAGGCACCTGTCATAATTAATACGGTCTCTCGGATATATATATATATATGTACATAACTAAACTCAATATCCGTTCTACATCTGCCATGCTAAAGATGGCAGTGGCACGCCTGAGCACGTAAAAGTTAACCTCGATTGTGAGCCTTAAGGCCTACACCTAAGGCCCCACAAAGGCACATTTCAAAGTTAACGATGTCCTTCTCTTCCAGCCTTGTCCGACCTGCTTTGCCCGACAGAGCCCAACCGAGAAGGCAGACAGCAGCCCTCAACCGACGCCAAACCTTCAGGGGAGCTGTGCATCTCGCTGACCAGGAAACTTGCCCGACGGAAATTCCTGACGCGAACATAGTTTTGGCACGCCCGGTGGGATTCCCCTTGATCAAAGCAATATGTCAGGATTACCAGAAGATTTGCAAACTACCCTGCTGCAAATGCTGCAAAGATTGGAAGATGTCTCCACAGATTTCAAAAAGGAAGCTGGTATAGTCCCGAGACCAACTATTCCTACATCTTTACCTCAGCCTGGGGAAAAAGATAATAGGGAGAAAAAGAGGCTCAAAACTAGCCAGTTAGAAGAAGCAGTGGTGAACAGACCCGCAGAGCCCTTCTTAGAAGCCCCAATAAATATGATCAATATGACATGGGCTGAGAAGGGGAGGGAAAAAGTCACGGAGCCAATAAATGAAGAAAGATTGGCTGGCAAAACTATAAAAGGGTAATTAAGTTGCCCGAGTATCCAAAAGCTGCCATAATCAAAGGGATGGTTTTATGCAGCAAGTGCCAATGCGAGTGCGAGCTCGAAATACCACCCTCAAGAGTTCTCATTGATCAGGAGTTGATCAGAAGAAAGGAGGCCCGTGAGAAATCTAGACGGACTGCAGGAAAAGATGCTTCCCGAAGTGTCTTTCAACGTTTAGGAGGCGATTCCCAGCCTAAAGCTTTATCAGAAGTTTTTCGAAACCGTGAAGCTTCTGAAGAGGCAGAAGATATGGAGGCCAAAATACGAAGAAGTGCGGATCATCCTCAATATGGCTATATGGGGGGAGAAGCTAAGAAGAATGATGGGATAACAAATCCTGTCAAGAGAAATAACCCTGCCCACCTCGGATGAAAATGGTACGTGGTTGGAAAGAATGGACAGCCTACCAGACCGTTGGGAGCCTCTATGATCAGGAGAGTTCAAAGACAGCACAAAGCCTACATGAATTCCCTGAAGACCCCCGCAACATCAGAAGCCTCCCAGAATAAAAAACTGGAGAAGACATCATCTGGAGGAAGTAATCAACTCCGTTGGAAAAGTAAGAAAGAGGTGGAGAAGGCCAGTAGCAAAAAAGAAGGCGAGGGGAATCACGTGCCACAGAACCAGCACCCTGGGAAGTATAGGATCTTGAGGCGGGCTCAAGAAGATTTAATCATGGTACCAACCCCCGGATGGAAGCCAAAGCCTCTTTGTTTAGGAACTGTTTCATCTGAAAGGAAACCACCTTCTCTGCCATTGGTGGATCCTTTTGGTGAGGTTCCAAAGCAAACGTTGGATGCGGGCAGGAATCAATTGGAGGGGGCACCAGAACCACTACTACCACCCGATGCCATGGCCTGGTTGGATGAATTCATGGACCAGATTGAGAGCAAGAAAGAAGATTTGCTCGAGCCTAATGATTTTCATATCAACATGGCATACGTATTATCTGTCACGTTTGGTGCCCGACCTGATCAGCCCGCTACTATGGAGGGTGATTACTTGACAACTGAGCCAATGATGGCACATGTCAATGTAGAGGAAGTCGAAGAAGGAGAATCGGGCAAGGCTGAAACTTCTGAAGCATCCAAAAGAGGTCCTTTAAGGATTTATACCGACGAAATGGTGTTTAGCCGCCTGAACATCTCGATGGCCAATCATCTGAAGCCCATATATGTCACGGCTCATTTGGAAGGGGTGCCTTTCAAGAGAATTTTAATAGATGGCGGAGCAGCTGTTAATGTGTTACCAGCCAAGCAAATGAGGAAAATGGGAAGAGGTACGGAGGATCTTATTCCTACAGACCTCACAGTCTCTAGCTTCTCAGGCGCTATCACCAAGACCCATGGGATATTTCCTTTAGAAGTGGATTTGGGGTCTAAACAAATCATGCTGGCATTCTTTGTGGTAGACTGCACTTCCACTTATGGAGCATTACTTGGAAGAGACTGGATCCACCAAAGTCTTGCCATACCCTTCACCCTGCATCAACAAGTCGCTGTCTACCATGAAGAGGGACCGACAAGACCAGGTTTCTGGGAAATGGTGGAGGCCGAATCACGGCCATTCCTCCCCACATCCAACGTTGCGGAAGCAAGTTTCTACAACCCCAACGTAGGAATCTTGAAATGTTCAGGAGCTGACGAGAACGGTCGCCCTACCAAGGTGACGGCCCAAAAGCTTTTGGAACAAGGAATGCTCCTTACTAGAGAGGAGTGAGATAGACCTTGTATCATCCCAAATCCCCTACACCATCAATGACTGGACAGAAGAAGAAAGATCAGGTAATGGCAGTCAGATCCCTGATTAAAAGACTGTTGGTGTATGGAAAGGGAAGAAGGCAAGAAAGAGAGCTCTTGGACAAGGAAGAGCATGAATGGCAGGTGGGAGCTTCAACCAGCCAGCATGAAAGCAAGGAGGAATCTTGCAGAGAAGAACTGGATAGGGCCATTCAAATGGCTTAATGCATTTATGATCTAGATGGGCCAGACGACCTGCCCGAGAGCCCGGAGCTGGTTGAATTTTTGTGTACAGAACTGGATAAGCCACCACCAGAAGTCCAAGATCCTTTGGAAGTTATTGATCTAGGGACGGAGGAGGATCCAAGACCAATACAGATTAATGGTTTATTAGGGGTTGATGATCGGGCAAAGGTTATCTGTCTTTTGTGAGAATTCAAAGACTGTTTTGCTTGACATTATACTGAGATGCCAGGGTTAGATTCAGCCTTGGTGGAACATAGAATGCCCATCAAGGAGGGATATAAACCGGTTAAGCAAGCACCACGAAAGATGTCAAAGGAGATAGAAGAAAAGGTCAAAGAAGAGATCGAATGGCTAGTAAAAGCTGGCTTTATCAGACCAGCCAAATATGTAGAGTGGTTAGCCAACATTGTACCCGTTTTAAAGGCTATAACAAAAGCAGTACGATGTTGTGTTGATTACAGAAATATTAATAGTGCTACGCCAAAAGACGAGTATCCTATGCCCATGGCCGATCTATCCATAGATGCAGTAGCAAAGCATAAAGTCTTATCTTTTATGGATGGGAATGCCGGGTATAATCAGATAAAGATGGCTCCAGAAGATATACATAAAACAGCTTTCAGGTGTCCCGGTCATGTGGGGACATATGAATATCTGGTCATGCCATTCGGGCTCAAGAATGCTGGTGCAACCTACCAGAGGGCAATGAATACCATCTTTCACGATTTGATTGGCCAGAGTATGGAAGTATACATCGATGACATCGTGGTGAATTCTAAGACAGAAGAGCAGCATTTGGAAGACCTCAGACAAGCATTAACAAGGATGAGGATCCACAAATTGAAGATGAATCCAAAGAAGTGCGCGTTTGGAGTGAGAGCGGGCAACTTCTTGGGATTCCTGGTGCATCAAAGAGGTGTAGAAGTAGACAAGAACAAGTCTCGGGCAATAATGGAGTCACATTCACCCACCAACAAGGTACAACTCCAGAGGCTATTGGGCAAAATTAATTTTTTGAGGAGATTCATTGCCAATTTAGCGGGCAAGATCCAGCCGCTGACTCCTTTATTAAGATTGAAAGATAAAGAAAACTTAGAGTGGGGACCACCACACCAACAAGCCTTTGACAGCATCAAGGCCTATTTAACTTCTCCACCAGTGTTGGTGCCACCTCAAAGGGGAAAACCCTTAAAGCTGTATATTTCTGCCTCAGAGAAGTCAATCGGGAGTTTGCTAGCCCAAAATAATGAAGGCGGGAAGGAGCAGGCAGTGTACTACCTCAGTAGGATTCTGACCGAGATAGAAACTAGATATTCCCCAGTGGAGAGATTATGCTTGGCTCTATATTTCACTGCCAGCAAGCTAAGGCATTACATGTTACCTTGTCACGTGCACATCATCGCCAAGACAGACGTGATAAAATACATGTTGTCAAAGCCAATGCTAGCAGGAAGGATTGGGAAGTGGATTCTAGCATTATCAGAATTCAGTTTCCAGTATGTACCCCAGAGGGCGGTCAAAGGCCAAGCAATTGCTGACTTTCTGGCCGAGCATCAAGAATCTCAAGACGAGGTAATCAATATCCCAGGAAGCCTGGAGGTCACTAGCATTTGGATCCCGCCGAGAGAAGATATCTCGGGCAAAGAAGATTGGGTCCAGCAAGAGATAAGAAGAGTGACTGGTCTCTGGATCACTCCTTGGAGGTTATATTTTGATGGATCTCATACTCAGAAGGCTTCATGAGCAGGGATTGTGATTATAAACCCTCATGGGGTCTATCATTATTATTCATTCCTCTTAGACTACCAAGGAAATACTAATAATCGGGCAGAGTATGAGGCTTTAATAATTGGTCTGGAAATCTTGATGGATCTGGGGGCAGTAGAGGTGAAGATCTTTGGAGATTCATAGTTAGTAATAAACTAGCTAAACGGGGAGTTCAAGTGCATACATATTACCATGGCAGGATATTACTTGGCGGCTACGCAATTACTGAGTTTTTGGGATTCTGAGATATCACTCAATCATGTTCCCAGGGGATCCAACTTGGCGGCCAACGAGATGGCACAACTAGCCTCAGGGGTGCCAATACAGGAGAGAAGATATGAAGTAGATGTCGAGATCCAAAGAAGAAACCTCCCTTCTATCTTAGAAAGGGGATTTAGAAACCGAAATGGAAGATTGGAGGTCCCCTATCATTCATCATTTGAAGGATCCCTCTTCGCCTACAAGCAGAAAGAATAGACAGCAAGCGACCAAGTATGTCTTGTGGGTGAAGGACTTGCTAAGGAAAACTCCAGATGGATTACTATTGAAATGCTTGGGCCAAGAAGAATCCATTAGGGTAATGGCCGAAGTACATGAAGGGGTATGTGGAGCATATCAGGCGGGAACCAAGATGAGGTGGTTGCTTAGAAGATATGGTTATTTTTGGCCCGACATGGAAAAAGATTGCAAGTCTTACGCCAAAGGTTGTGAAGAATGTCAACGGCATGGACCTCTCTAGCATGTGCCCTCAGTACCTTTAAATCCAGTGGTCAAGCCTTGGCCCTTCAGAGGATGGGCGATGGACTTCATCGGGCAAATCTATCCAGCTTCTAGTAAAGGGCACACTTTCATAATTGTGGCAACGGATTACTTCACCAAGTGGGTGGAAGCATCAGCAGTAAAATCCATAACTTCAGCCGCGATCAAGAATTTTATCGAGACCAAGATTCTGCACAGGTACGGGGTGCCCGAAACTATAGTGACGGATCGTGGGCCATCTTTTATCTCAAAAGAAGTTGAGGAGTTTGCAAGCAAGTACAAAATAAAGATGATCCAGTCCAGTCCATACTACCTTCAATCAAATGGCCAAGCAGAGGCCAGCAACAAGATCTTGGTCAACATCATCAAAAGAATGGTGATAGATAGTCCAGAAAAGTGGCATGAAAGGCTGGGGAACACTTTGTGGGCATACAGAACTTCCAAGAGGGCAGGGACAGGGACAACTCCTTATGCTTTAACTTTCGGGCAGGATGCGGTGCTCCCCATGGAGATAAATGTAAGTTCGGTCAGAATTCAGAACCAATTTGGGTTACATAGTGAAGAATACATCGAAGCCATGTGTCAAGGAATTGAAGACTTGGATGTAGCCCGAATTGAAGCCTTGAACCAGATTCAAGAAGGAAAGAAAGTTGTCGCCCGAGCTTATAACAAAAAGGTGAAGATAAAGTCTTTCAAGGAGGGAGATTTAGTATGGAAAACAGTCATCCCTCTAGGAGCTCAGCTCAGGGGCTTTGGAAAGTGGAGCCTGACATGGGAATGTCCTTTCATTATTAGTCGAGTTTTGGATAAAGGAGGATACTACCTAGCGGACCTCGAAGGAAATGGGCAGAAACATCCCATTAATGTTAAGTTCTTAAAAAAATATTGTCCTACATTATGGGATGTAAGAGATTGCTATATTGAAGAAGATGCAAGGTGAAGCAAGGTTCGTTCGGGATACCAAGGTGCAATATATGTTCATCAATCATTCAAGCAGAAAAACAAAATTGCTAAACAATATTCATTTCATTTCGACAAATTGGTGAAGATTACAACGATTCAAATCCGACATGCTACATTCAATTCTGTTGGAATACAATGATGGCCCAGCTGGTTTTTCTGATGTCTTCGTGGATGGAGCCCGATTAGATGATCGGGTTGTGCGGCCAACATGTGCTTGGTAGAGGATCCTCAAACCAAGTTACCACCATATGTGATGGTGAAGCTTGACTTATGACGGCAGCAAGCAGGAAAGCAAGCCTTCGTGAGGAAACCGCCTGACCAAGGGTGTTGGAGATAACGGGATGTTCGACCAAGGATGTTGGAGATAGCAGTCATTTGATGAAAACTTTTTTTCTTTTCCACGGAAATGGAGTTTTAGGAAACTCCATTCAAAGCATGAGGAACCCATTTCTCAGTTTTCTCTCGAGGAGGATTGGATGGCTTGACAAAAGGGGTTCCAAGCCAGAATTTATAGGGCCCAGAAGACAGTTCAAAGGTCGTGGGAAGATCAAGAGACTCCAGGTGCCATTAATTTCATCCAGAAAACACAAGTTCCAAGGGCAAGGATGCAGCCGCATGAAGCTTTTCAATCAATATTGGCGCCTGGAATTCCAGGCTAAATATCAATTGAAGGGGGCACTGTTTGGACCAAAACTTAAACTTTGGGCTCCAGAAAGGGGCTGGCCCAAAAGGAGGCCTGAAAGAAGAGTCGGTCGAAGCCCAGCAATTTGGCCGAAGCCCAGCCGAAACCTAGAAAAGCAGGAAAGAGCCTCTTCTGACTTGATGCAGCTCATGAAGGCCACTTGCCCACCTACCCAAAGGCCAAGTGGTATAGACTGACCAGCTACACAGCCCATAAAGTACTTTATGGTGGCATTACATGTAAAAAAGCTGATGAGTCATCACCCTCAAACCGCATTCGGGCAAGGCTGCTGCTACAGGAGGACATGCTGGGTTGTCTATAAAAGGAGCAGATGCACAAGGATTATGGACACTCAAACAAACAAAAAAAAGCACAAACTCTGCTCAAAGCCAGATTTGCCTTCAAACGATAGCTGTAGTCAGCCAAAGCCTTCATCCCTCTCGGGATCAACTCTCACTCAACCCTTTTTATAGCTCTGCTACCTTATCTAAAACACTTGCTGTAGTATCGATTTCTCTTTGTAAACTCACCCTCAAACCCCTTTTCTTCTAAACTCTCAAACCCCCTGATAAACCACAAAGATAGGAAGTTGCAAGACGCCCAGTTTTGCCCGACAAGGTGAAACCTTGCCCGACCCTCTTTGGTTTTGTCTTTTCATTTATTAAACTAGCAATATGTTGTATACTTTCAGTTGTATTCAAGTTGTTTCTAGTAAAATGATGATTAAAAGACTCTCTCAGTTCTTGAATCCAATTTAAAGATGTCTTCACTATTTAAATCAGATATAAGTTCTAATCTTTCGGACATATAAGAGTGATCATGTAAAAGTCCTTGGTCTCAAGGCATAAAAAAGAACTTTATGTGGACTTAACCCATCCACGACAATCCTTGATAAACAAAGAAGGTCGAAGTTACTTGGGGCGCAAGTAATCGACTGATCTCGTAGTTTTATCACTGTTATATTATGATTATTCTAGAACGTTTGAGTATGGAATGAGTTCTGATAGGAAGCCTCAAGGCCTACACCTAAGGCCCCACAAAGGCACCTATTTGGATTCGTTCTAAGCTCTGCAGGCTAGCTGATCAGAAGTATAACGGTGGTAATACTATGTGCGACAATGGAACCGGCAGTGTATATGTCCAAGTGTTGGATTGGTTATGGATTGGAAGCCTCAAGGCCTATACCTAAGGCCCCACAAAGGCACCTGTCATAATTAATACGGTTTCTCAGATATATATATATATATATATATATATATACATAACTAAACTCAACATCCGTTCTACATCTGCCATGCTAAAGATGGCAGTGGCACGCCTGAGCACGTAAAAGTTAACCTCGATTGTAAGCCTTAAGGCCTACACCTAAGGCCCCACAAAGGCACCTTTCAAAGTTAACGCTGTCCTTCTCTTCTAGCCTTGCCCGACCAGCTTTGCCTGACAGAGCCCAACCGTGAAGCAGAAGCCCGACAGCGGCCCTCAACCGACGCCAAACCTCCAGGGGAGCTGTGCATCTCGCCAACCAGGAAACTTTCCCGACGGAAATTCCTGACGCGAACAGCTACTGTTTTAGAAAAATGTATATAATTTAAAACTACACGCTAGTATCTACTACAATATATAGTTCCAAAAACATGCCAATCATAAATACAAAATGATAAATGAGGAACTAGAATACATTACTGGCATCTACCAGTGCAAGTGTTACACGGGCGTCTACCTGAGTAATGCTAGCATCTATTAGCTATCTAACTCAGTAGCATCTACTAATATATCTAGCCTATACTATAAATGATATCACATGGCACATGCAATTATCCTACGGCCTTACACAATTCTATACTTAGCCCTCGTTTGGCATATTGTATAAGACTACCGGATAATATTAATAATACGAAACGAATGTTTGATGAGTTTCGTATTAAATAAGCACCAAATTATTTAATATGGGCGCACTTATTTTATACCACTCACACCTCCCCTTCAAAAGCTAAGTATTATTAGTCGGGTGAATTTCTCTCGCTCACTCCGTCCCTCTCTCGCGCACTCCGTCCATCTCTCACATCACTCTTCGCCACATCACCTGCTCTTTCTCGTCTGAGGTTCATTAAATAACAAAATCGAATATAAACTTTAGTAAATGTACACTTCAAGGGATTAAATTGAATATGTAATCTAGCACCAGTTTTTTTTGTAAATTTTTAATTTTTTACAAGGACTAATGTTCAAAAACCCCTTTTATTAAAACAAACGTGGTTATCAAAACAGTTATGAAAGAATCTGATAGGATTTTTAACGTCTATGCAAATAGGGTCAAAATCACTTGAAATACTTGCAAGAATACAAGGATGTTGTAGTATAGATGCTCATGCAAGGTCGTTCTCCTCAAGGACTATTTGGATAATTTATGTAGAAACAATTCCTAATCAAATACTTAGAATTAAAAATTGAGAAAAGAGATTCTGAAATTGGGTAATAAAAGCACTAGGGTTCCGCCATCATTTAGCAATCTTATGTATTTTTTTTACCAATTACTTATGATCTACACATGCCACTTTGAAAGTTAGGTTTTCCTAATTTATATTCTACTTGGAACCTCCAACATAGAATGTATATCTAACATGCAACCCGTCCAGACGTTCAGATCAAATCTGAACATGAAAGACTCATTATGCTTTATGAAAACCCTTTGAAAAACCATGTAACCCTTAAGACGTGGTGTTCATCCTAAGTGAAATTACAATTATTAATCACAAGAAGCCAATGTCAATTTCAGGGAACCTTCCGACCAAAATTGCATCAAATTACTTTTCTAAAAATCATAATGGTGATCGAGCATTAAGACAATGAAATAGTTTTAATCACGGTGATCAATAATTCAAAGTATGCATGCAAGCAATCATAAGCAATTAAATAAAATTCACATATTCATGCTAAGGCTCAAGGCTTCGCCCTAGCAAAAGGAATTAGTTACACATATTCATAATTAAAATCATAGAAAATATTATTAAGAAAAGGTTTGAAAACACCTTAAAGTAGAAAATCTTCAAGAACCCTAGCAATTCTCTCTGTCTCCAAAGTTGCATAAACTAAAGCGTAGTCTAAAAGTGAGAACGGCAAAGCCATATATCTGCTATGCCATGGCACAACCCCTAAAACATAGGTCTCTTATTCCAACTAGGAAACTAAATAATAATAAAATGGTTTAGAAAATAAAGTCCTAATTAAGCTAGGAGAATCTGCCAGGTAATTGTACAGCCATGTTTTAGCCTCAAATATCCTCCAAATCCAGCCCATGATAGCTTGTTATGAAGATTGGTACGTTCTAAACACATCTCCAGAAGGCCACGAACTCATCCGATGTCATCTTGGACTCCAAAAACGCAATTCCAGCCAAAATGTCACTATTCCAGCACCGCGTATTGCTCCATTATTTTATTTCCAGAAAATTATCGTTTGGTAGAAAAATCTGATATTTTGATACGATCAAGCTGAGTGACCCACATACGTCCTCCAACTGGATTTACTCCAATATTCCTCCATTTGGCCACATGTTGCTCAGAGGAAGTCGAAAGTCCTATATTGGAAATACAATTCAAAGTATCAAAATTCTTCCAAAATAATAACCAAAATATACTAAGAATAGGGTTAAATATATAATATAAAATATACTCATCAGAATCCACTAACAAAAACTCGAATTATTCCTCCACAATAGGTGCCTTCCTTTCGTTAGGACTAGTCGAGCTCGCACATGCATTAATGGTGCGTTTGTTGCACCAGACTATTTCAGACTCGACTAACTTCAGGGACTAAACTAGATTGGGTTAACATGGACTAAGTAACATAAGGATAATGAAGCGTTTGTTGCAGTATCGGACTAAATTATTTTAGAGTTAAAATACTTTTTTTGTCATTTTTAGTTCATTTTATTAATATTTTATTACTATTAATACACATTTTTTGTATTTGACTCTCTCCCCCCAATCCCTGTACTTTTCTTTTCTGGTTTGCATTCTGTTCTTCGCAAGCCCAAATTTTCTCTCACTAATAATCAAACCCATAAACTTTCTCTTCTTTTCATTTTCTTTCTCTTCAATTAAAATCCATATTTCTCTTCAGATCAAACTCAGAAAAATCGCAATTTTTTTTTTCAATTTGCAAAGGCTCGAATCATCGGATTTGCAAATCGATTTCTATTGATCTCTACAAATCGATGACAAACTTGGGGACGCATTTTCCTGGTGGAGACGAAAAACTTAATGGCGGTGCGTTGGAGATCTATGGAAGACGACTGAGGAAGTCGAAGTCTTAGCACGATGATGATGTGAACCGCTGGTCTTAGCAATCCCATCCTTTTTGCCCGGCCTCACTAAGCCCAGCTAGTGAAGAGTTTAGTTACACTAGTACAAAAACATGTTTATGCGACAGAGCAAATTGCGTCGCATAAAGTATGTTTGCGCGAAGCTAAACACAAAACGTCGTGCAAACGGCCTTTGTGCAATGGTAATGGATTTTTAGTTGAGGGACCATAGTTGCACATTTTGATGAGTTGAAGGACTAATGGTAATGAATTTTTAGTTGAGGGACATTGCTATAATTTACTCTTTGTTATAAATGTGAAAACCACAAACTATTGCCCTTTTTCTCTATTTACAAATCTCTATCTATTTTCAAGTCAAACATGTTTGATTTGTGTAATCGCTTGCGATGTGTATATATGTTCTATGTGGAATTGTTTGAGATGTTCTTGGAGCATGCGAACTTTAGTGTTGCATGAATGCAAGGGTATGTAAACTGCACATGGGGACATTATGGCAGAATGGTGATTGTGGCCACATAGTGAGTTACATTTGATAAGGATATAATGAACACACAAAGGAATGAAGTGATGTAGAATTACATGGTTAAAGCTCAGATATTATTATCATATTTTGTAGTGTGTAAAATAACATCGCTTGACTAGTATATTACATATTCTACTAGACGACAGTGGTTATTGCTCACCTCTCACCGTTATATTTTTCATATGAATTATTTGGCAAGACAGATGCTAGATGAGCTGAGGTTGTGTTAGACAAGGGATTTAAGAGTTTTATTTTATTTTTATACATCCTATAACGATTTTGGAGTCATTTTGTATAAGAGAAGTTTGTTTTTCTTTTATTTTTAGTTTTTAGCTCGGGGTTATTTTTTTCTATCGACCTCAACTCCGAGACGTGACAATGTGGGTGGTGGCCTACGATGAGAGTGAGAGGGAGAGAGAATTGCAAAGAAGAGAGACGTAAGAGACAGTGGCGGAGCCAGAATTCTGAATGAGGAGGGGCCTTTCACAAATATGTATATGTATATATGTATATATATATATATATATATATGAGTGTGTGTAGGAATTCATAACATGTTGACATATGCAATTTGTGTAATCCTCACAAAACTGAAAAAAAATTCTCTTAAATTCAATACTAAGAAGAAAAAAATGTAAAAACCCAGACAACCAAGTAAGAGGTAGGTTGTGGAAGGCTAAAGAAAATACAAAGAAGTAGAAAAAGAAGGAAAAGGAGGAGAGGTCTGCAAATAAAGAAGGTGGGCTGCTTTAGAAAATTATAGGGTGTATATTACTGTTAGGTGAGAGAATAGAACTAGAAGTGGGGTTGCTTTTTCCATTTAAAATTGCACATCTCTTTTAAAACTCACCTGCCAAACTTATCGTTTCATTAGACAGTCGAAAAGATTTAAAATCAAAACAGCTTAACGACGTCGTTTGTTTCATCTTCTTCCATGAGGTTCACACCTCAGATTAAGTCAGGATGGGCCGGGACTACCCTAGTCCCTTGGTGGCTCCGCCCCTGGTAAGAGAGAAAGAGCGCAACATAAAAAATTAAAAGGGAGAGAGAGCTGAGTGTTGGGGTTTAAAACTCACTCAAAGTTCCCTCAAGGAAAAATTACAATGTAATAAACGTCACTTAATCAATATAAGTCCGTTTTCGAATATGCTTTAGCCCAAGCACTTGTGAGTATGAACACTAATAACATAAAATAAAATAAAACGAGAAATCCAATTTAAACTCAGTGGTCCATAATTATTTGACATAACTCTTCACAAGGGCACTTCAATAATTTCACACTTTTTTGAAAATAAAATACATTTATTCAAGTTACATGTTATAACATACAGGGCTAGGAAAGCTTACTTTACAAAGAGGGTGGCAAACTTGGCGATGAAGGCAACCTTTTTCATCGTCTATGGCCAATACAACTACGAGCCGACAGTGTGGCCTTCCTACCAAGAGGCTGAAGAACTGATTGCATGGTTCTTTAGCATACCAAAAATGGAGCAGAGCAAGAAGATGGTGAACCAAGCACAGATTGTATGCTAGTCCTTAATGTAAGTCTCCTGGTTAATCATCTTCTTGTACTGCTCTATCTTTGGTGTCCCTTGGAACCTTGCAATCAATTATTCCACAACTGGGCAGATGGCCACACAGTCAGCTCGTCGTCGCTTGGGCCATAGACGACGATAAATCAAGCAAGTTTCAGCTCGTGAGTGATATGCTATCTTCTTATTAGAATCTATGTGTTTCTAAGCCAACTCCATTGCTCTGAACGACACTCACGACAATACATATATAGGAGCAAAGATACAACTCAACGATCTTATTTTAAATGAGAATTTGGAAATAAATCAGCGACGCAAGCCGTTTTGGTGAAAAAAATCGTTATATATAAAAGATAAAAAATCTGTAGCTATAGATTTTATGATTATGGATTTTACTAATTTGTAAGATAATGTACTTTTGAGTATAGCTAATTTGTGCAATTTGTTATTATTCAACGCGATATTTTAAGAAAAATATCCATAAGTTTGAACCACAAATAAATTTCAAACCACGGGGACCAAGAGCCCCATAGTTTTGACAATATGGTTCAATCTTTCTCTACGAAAATATTTAGACCACATTATAGGGTTCAGCCAACGTAAATCCGCTCGGAGATATTACTAAGTTTCAAGTGTAATCCAACGGAATGCTCCGTTCTTTTTTACAGCATCCCTATCAATACGACATGTGCCATGATCAAATTTCTCGAGTTTTTGTTTAAAAAACTCAGAACTTGTTTTCAAGTCCTCTAGATTAACAAGGGAATAGGCTACCACGATAATGCATTGTGGTAAATGCTGATTTTCTTAACGTTGTCCCACGGAACACAATGTTCTGAAATCAAGCTATTGCAAAATTGGGGTTGTGCTACCTCAGGTGGTAAATGCTGATTTTCTTAACGTTGTCCCACGGAACACAATGTTCTGAAATCAAGCTATTGCAAAATTGGGGTTGTGCTACCTCAGGCCCAATGCCATTGAGGGACTTCATAAACAGTTTGAAAATTACGCGCGAGAAGCCAGTGTTTTCCATTCAAAGTACGTTGCACCTATCCCGGACCGCATGTAAAGTCAACGAGTTATGTATGTTGAGAATGAGTCCCCATATTGATGGGAGGAGAGACCTTGCATGGGCTTATAAGAGGTTGTGCTACTTCTCATATTGCCAATTGGTTTTATGGTGGAACCCCAACTTTCTTCGTGGTATCAGAGCAGGTTGTCCCACTTGTGAAGCCAAATGACCACATGTGCTCCATGTCACCTAGTTGTATTGTCCACGTGTTAGGCTTGAAAATTCGCCACATGTGAGGTGGCGTGTTGAGAATGAGTTCCACATTGATGGGAGGAGGGACCTTGCATGAGCTTGTAAAAAGTTGGGCTACTCCCCATATTGCCAATTGGTTTTATGGTGAAACCCCAACTTTCTTCAATGTAGCCTATGACTAGCAGGTCTGAAGAAGGTGTCTTACTAGAACCTTAGTGAAATTGTTGTGGCCTATATTTAATAGAAAGATGCGGCAAAGGGAAGAGAAAGAGATTGAAGAATAGACTTGAGGAATTGTGTGTTAATTCCCCAGTCCTTGTGCCTTTATTTATAGTAATCAGGAGGAGAGAAACTTGCTTTCCAAGTAATACAAAGTATATTAGGAAAGATCTTCTAGATCCCAAATGATTCCTATTCTATCTCTACTTAGGATTTACACAATCACATATTGATAAGAACACATGTCACAACACTCCCCCTTGAGTGTGCAAATACTCAAGTAGATGGCGCATCAGATCTTCAGGTAAATGTAGAAGTAGTGGATGAAGTCGTCTCATTTAGTTGGCACAAGTAGCCAATGCGAGTCTCAAAACGAATGGAAGAATGCATGGGTGGTAAAACTCACAAAACCTCGCTATGACAAAACCCAAGATGGGAGAAAAACCCATAAGCTAAGGAGAAAAGTGAGAAGTTGCATTAAGTCAAAACTATACGTCTTCTAGACGCAAGTAGAAGATCTCACAAGGGTATGACCAGCCTAGGATGGATGCCTTGTTAAAACCTAGTTAGGAAGCAAAAACCTAGTAGGAAAAATACTCCTAATTGTAGGGAAAATAAGTACATTAAGATCAAGTGAGTAAACTTATGGATACTCCCCCTGAGTTTGATAAAACTTCCAAATCAAACTACAAGCATTGCAAATGAGAAAGTTACGCATACTAATTCCTTCTGGAATGTAGACTTCGATAGTGACTCCGTGTAGATGTCGGCAAGGTTGTCTGGGATTTTACTGCTTGACTTCAATCTTCTGATGCTCATGCTGATGTAGACACAATATGCTTGGTGTTGACTTGTTGGATGTATCATGATCTGGTCGATACATACAACGTTGTATTCATGGATCGTTGTTAGGACTCAACGATGGATGAAAATCGTAGGGATTTTGAATATGCTCAACAAGAGTTCTCGACCATATCTCTCACGTGATGATGAGACATAGTGAGTCTTGGAACGATTCAAAGGTTTCGCAACAAAAGGTCTATCTAGTTGACCTCCAAGATATTGTGTTATTCCTTAATGGTAAAGATTTAACCATTCGGGGAACATACCTTGTGCAGTTAAACAGATGGTCTGATTCGGAGAATCCCACAAGGTAAACATCATTCTGAAGATCAAGGGGGTGTGATCTATTCTGAGATGCATATGGATAGATAAGTCCAAATCCTTAGTAACGGAAAAACGTCTTTAACACCAAATTTTGTGGTGGCGTGTTAAGCACATTGCTGCTTTATGCCAAAAGATTATTAGTACATAAGATGTCAGATCTAGTGCATTTGAGCTAAGTACAACAAACGCCCATGGTACTTAGATATGGCTACCTCACGTTCCAATATAGAACCTTATGCTTCATACCCTTCATAAAGGTCTCATTTGCATCTAGCATACAGACGATTAGGGTATACTTGGACGTAACACCTTATGGGTCTAGTTCGAATGGTGGACCAGAATACCATTAGAACTAATTCGAAACTTCAGGTCGAGGTAATGTCGAGTTCTCCCAAGATCATTCATCTTAAAGTCCAACTTTAGGTGTGAGTTAGTAGTCTCAACTCTAGCAATTTCAGATTTTGTACACGCAGGGGCATATATCCCTAACTGATCAAATATTCACTTAGACGGATATACCACATCCGCCCGGATAAAATTGCAATCAATCGCACTGTGTATGAGAGAAACCTTGCGCCACAAGGCGTCATATTGCATTATTTCATTCATTTCATTCGTCATCAATTGATTCTTCTAGTTGACCAATCAGTTTTATGTTGACATTAATCAACGAAATGTGATTCGTCATTGTCGGTTTTCGTTTATGTCGATAGTAACCATATAAATGAAACATTTTCTATGATAATCTCATTCCAATTCCATATCTCATCTAAACTAGTATACTGGACTAAGAACTTCAGGTCTCAGGAGTAATCCGGATTTAATCTCATGAGATGAAAAGGTTTGAGACAGCGATCGAGGGACATATATGGTCGTGCCACATTCCTCCACTTTTTGGGAAGTGAATCCTCGAACCGAGTGATCTACCACGCTTCTGGCATAGGATAGATTGATTGGCTAGCCGCCAATGTACGAGGTTTGGCCATAATTTTGGCGTTCTTACTTTCGGGACGGATGTCCATCGTACATTTGGTACATATCTTTGTAGGCATATTTGCAGCTGGTATAAGTGATCTCGTCACTTTTGCTAGATCAGAGAAATTGCGTAGTTATACTCTGACGATCTAGATTGGGATCGAGATGAGGCATAGTGGGGACATCCACGATGATTTGCTTCATTCTTGTATGAACGTTGACGTTCTTATCTCCCCCTAACGGCGGGAAGGCTGTCTTATAAAAGTGACAATCTGCAAAATGAGCAGTAAAGAGATCGCCTGGCAAAGGTTCTTAGTAACGAATATAAGAAGGAGAATCATAACCGACATAGATTTCCATCCTTCTATGAGGACCCATTTTTTCTTTTGTACGTAAGGACGGCGCAAAATGGCACATAAATCACACAACCAAAGATGCACATATTCGATATGTCGGGTTCGGATCTGGTAACCAACTGACACGCGCTTTATAAGTCTGGGTCATGACAGGCCTCAGGCGGACTAACATGGTTGCTTGCAATATTGCATGGCCCCAAGCAGAGATTAGGAACTTTGGTATGTATGACTAATCGATCGTGCAATCATTTGAAGGCGTTCAATGAATGTTTCTGCTGGGTCATTCTAGGTATGAACATGAGATTTGGATGTTCAACTTCAAAACCCAAACGACATGCAATATCCATCGAAAGTTAAAGTTTTCGATGTAAATTCTCCAACTTATCAAATAAATTTGATTAGATAATCAGGGTGGTGAGCCTTGAGCTTGTTAATATAAGCCACTAGTGTGGAGAATGTAGCTTGTGGACAACAACCACACATGTGACCAACGTGTAGAAACATCATTCAATACTATAGAGTATCTAAATGGTCTGCAGGGTGGTTGAATCAGTCCATAAATGTCCCCTTTTTGAATCCTTTGTAGAAAGATAGAGGGTGCTAAGGTATGATACGCGTCCAGGTATGATGTCTTTACTTATGGTAAAAGGATGTCCAAAACGACACATCATAGATCATCCTAAATATCCCAAATGTACATCCATAGCGAAAATTCCTTAGGAATCGCAGGCTTATGGTCGGCCACATAGTGGCTTGAATAGGTGTAATCCACTCGTTAAACGTTCCATCTTCTATAGAATAGGCTCCTAGCTATATTCGTAGGAAGTGCACTATGGTAATATGCCAAGGAATTTTACTCCATTTTCTACATTGGTTTCAATATGGTAATAATACTCTCGAATATCCTTAAAGCTCAAAAAGGCGTTCTTCCTGAACGAGTGAGTATAAGGCTTCCCTTTTATGGTAAAATTAGTACCATTAGACAATATAGGGCAGTGATATGCCCCACAATCAGGTTGGATAAGCCTGAAAGGTTGTCAGGGGATGATTAGGTATAAAGTTAGCATAGAAACAGACAACTAACTTCCCCACAAACATACCTAAGCATGAGTTAATTGTAGTCACATGTGGTAATTTCGTCAATTAACTCTTATTTGAGAACAATAATGACATCCAAACATCAATCTTAAATCCGAGAATAAAATAAATTATTCACAAAATAAACCAAAAAGACAAGGAGGTTCGGCCAATAGGCCTTCCATGTCAAATTTTGCTCTTCCAAATGTGTTAGGTGGAGCAAAATTAGTCTCACAGATTAACTACGGGAATGGTACTCCTCAACAACATTGGTAGAGGCACATACAAGTGCATAACCAATAATCTATTCCATCAAAACAGAGTTAGATTTTGCAGGGTTGAGGTTCGAGAATACTATCATTTATTCTTTAAAGGTCATGCTTCGAGCGTTATTCCACCAATTGGCAATGCCTGATTCTACCATATGTTGTAAAATACATTCGAAAAATGGGATTGTGAGAGAAAGAGAGGCCCAGATTTGGGTTCGGTAGGCTTCTGCCAAAGCAGAGCATTATTGTTCGATGCATCCTTGTCGAAGCAGGGCATCACCATTCGGTAGACTCCAGCCGAAGCTGGGTCTATACCGTTCGGTACCTCCCAACCGAATTGCTGAGGTACCTTTCTCTCACAAGTGTGGTAGTAATCAAATCTGAGAATTTGGTAACTTATGCTCTCTATACTGCCATTTCAGGAGCAATTTAGAGATATAGAAGGACGCGAAAAGTTTTCTTCCAGTCAAAATTCGATCGGATATAAACTTCAAAATTATACCTATTCATGGACGTAAAGGTTTCAATCATGTTCTACTTCGGGCAAGAATTCATCTTGGCATGATTTGAAATGGTCCATATCGAGTCAAAGAGCCATGGAGTCCTTGGCAGTGAGGTACTTCCATTTGATATGCGTCAGGCATAAGTCTTCGAATAAAGATCATGGCGGAGGCTTATTCAGCTCTTCCACACCATAACTGGCTACAGTGATTTCGCTACTAGTCGTAGTCAAGTGGGGTGTCACGTCTTGTATCCACATAAAGTAGTTTCTTATTCGAAACTTCCAAATCAGTGAAATCGAACTTGTTAAGGTTCGAAAATACGTTGAATGGCGGAAACAAGAATGTGATTGGTGTTTTAGGAAATAAAATTTCCATAAACATCAAAGTTAGAACATTCAGGTTCTAAGACATGGTTTGGTTTAAACGGATTTAAGCATGGAGAACTTCGGGTCTCAACATGATTGTTGCGCGTTAAGAAACTTCAGGTTTCTATGGCACTTTCCCGAAACTTCGGGTTCGGAAGTATGAACTTCAGGTTCATAAAACCTGCAAACAAACACAATATATACAAGACAAAAATATATAAAGCAAGAGAAAACATATATATTATAATGGGTAGCTTTGTGAA
The DNA here is from genome assembly GCA_035220775.1 of Malus fusca. Lineage (NCBI taxonomy): Eukaryota > Viridiplantae > Streptophyta > Magnoliopsida > Rosales > Rosaceae > Malus > Malus fusca. The sequence goes on along the minus strand of CM069072.1, from coordinate 3,721,144 downwards.
AGTTTAGGGAAACGGCCCTAAAAGTTTGGAGCTTTAAGTCCATAAATATTATTTTAATTGGCTGGGCTGCAGGCCAACGAGAAGAGTTGGGTTAACAAAACTCAGACCCAGATGTGGGTTAAGAAAGAAAAGGTGCAAACTAAATCCCTATAATAGGGTTTAAGGTTTCATATGGGCTAAAATAAATAAGCCCAGAAAGAAAAATGTTTTTTTCTCACACATGGGTTGGACTACAAGTCCATTAGGAGAAAACAAGTGGGCTGGAAAAAGCCAAAACGGGTGGGAAAGCCAAAATGGGCTTACCGCCACTTTTGGTTTTTTTTTTTTTTTTTTTGGGTCTGCTGTCAAGACCTGGCCTAAAGAATTGAGGGCCCAAAAAAAATAGGAACAAGCCCTAGGCCCAAGACATGGGCTAGGGTCATAGTGGGCTAAGCACAAACATGGAGGCCCAAGGCCTCGGGTCGGGTTGAGGACACCCTAGCGAAGGCTGGGTGTGCTACCGTCAAGAAAACAAGGCACGACGCTACAGGCGGCGGCAATTTCCGAGTAAATGATGTCGGAGTTACGTCGGGATAGTGTTCCAAACCATTTTGAATGATTAAAACCTGTATTTCCATTGAGAATACGAAGAAACCTCAAAGCCTCAATCTTGGGGAGGAGATCAGACGACCTCTAATTGTCAGCTTTCACCACTGTGACGACTTCAATTCATCGGAAAATTGTAAGTCTCGCCTGGAAACGACTGCAGGTGTCTATGTGGTCGAAGATCATATATCTCGACAGAAAAATTGCATAATTATGATGAGGTGGACGGTATGAATGACAAGTAGTTCTGGCCCGTGGCTCTGGCTTAGCACGAGCTTTGGCTCAACGGCTCCAGCGCGAATTGGGTACTCAAGCACTGGGCTTTTTGGGTTGGGCCAAACAATAATAGGTTTGCCATGTTTCTAGGCCCAAGTTAGAGCAGGCTTGGTTCAATTCAAGTTGTTCGTTGGCCATATGAAATCAGGGCCTAGTAAAAAAAAACATACTAGGTTTTTCAAGCCCAATACGAATTCTAAGGTTTCAACATCTTTTTTTTTTCTTTCCTTTTTCTTCCTTATTCACACATATTCAATTCACATAATAGAAAAATTATGGATATAATGCATAAACAATTTATGCAGAATCTAAAATTCGTAAATCGTAAAGTTAGGTCATGCATTATGGTGAAGGTTCATGCAATCAAGGCTGAAAAATATCGAGATAAAAACCGTTGGTTTAGAAGAACCTGGATTGCGTGATGAATATTGTGAACGAGTTTGTAGGAATTCTTTCTTCAATTTCGGCTTTCATCTTCAAGCTTGTATCACGTTCAACATAAGAAGAGAAATAAATTGAATCAATAAAAGTATATGAATTGAATAAAATCAAAATTTAATCAATTAAAATAATTGGAATGTAATACTCCCTAATTGAAGACGAATAAATTCTCTTTAGCACAGCGTGAAGAGCGTGCTGATAATGTGTTGTGGCCTATATTTAATAGAGAGGTGCGGCAAAAGGAAGAGTAAGAGATTGGAGAATAGACTTGAGGAATTGTGTGTTAATTCCCCAGTCCTTGTGCCTTTATTTATAGTAATCAGGATGAGAGAAACTTGCTCTCCAAGTAATACAAAGTATATTAGGAAAGATCTTCTAGATCCCAAAGGATTCCTATTTTATCTCTACTTAGGATTTACACAATCACATATTGATAAGAACATATGTCAAACGGAAATTAGTGTTTTTTTTTATAACAAATTTACGTAGAACTAACATGTCCAAATCTCTTACGGAACTCATCCAATAGGACCTATCATTCCAGATTAAGCAGGTGCTTAGTTTGGATTGAGTTCAGGTCAACGACAATTAAAGATCAATTCAAAAAGGATTCTAAAGGTGTTCATGATCTTTAAATCCACTAAATGTGCCCTTAATGTAAGACATATTATGAAATTATAAGAACAACAAGACATTAGGATCACGAGTGCAATAACAAAACCGACATGAAAAGGAAATAAACTTATCTGTAGAAGAATAAGACATGATGCTAGGGTTTCAAGGAGGAACTTCTACAGTCTAGCAGCTGAGAGTACTTGTGCACAGAAATAAGGTTTTGCACTATAAGTCTAGAATAGAATGATTGTTGTGAGTGCAGGGACCTCCCTAATATACTGATACGATCCTTGTAATTCGACTTATTTACTTCATTACAAGGATATTCCAAATCAATTAGGATATCATAGTAGTCTTATATGGTAACGAATTCTTTGTCAACTAATTAAGGTTTTCAAGATTAATTGCACTAAATAAGGACTCATCAACCTAACCGAATAAGGCTCCATAATTTTCTCAACTATAAACTCGGATTGACCAAGTTACTTGTATGTCAAGAAACAGTGAGCACGTGTTCTTTGACACTCACAACTTACACTAACGTGATTCAATATATCAAGATCCTCCAAGGGTGTAATAGCAACCTGGATCCTAATTAAGGAGACCCATCTAGAGTATTCACATTGCACAGACTTCTTGCGCTGGGAGTATAAATATTCATTACTCCGATTTACGGAGTACAGATTCAGAACCATGTTCGTTCTCACATACGAAATATCTCTATGAAAAACATGTTTTCTCCGGATTAATGGTTAATCCGGAAGAAATTTTGAATTTACTATAAGTGGAAAAATCACACATGGCATAGGCAAATTCACTTGTCTCGCTATTCACTCAGCTTTCAAGTTATGAGCTCGAAACCTCGGACTAGGAGTTATACATTTGATTCGATTCTCCAGCAAGATAGATCTTCGAGAGATTTTTTAAGGACATTATGATGCTGGGTCATTTCTGAAGAGATTCACGTATGGTCTATTTATAATCATCCTTCCTCATGTGGGAATGCCTTCTCAGAAGCATAATGAGGTGCAATTGTGAGACCATGATTTTCGAAGCCCATGCCACGTGGCATGCAGGGTGGCCTGAATGACCAGAATACCCTTTGCACGTGATTGGAGCCACACCTAGCACCTAGCACATTTGCATGCAATCTTATCAATTTCTGAATTAATAATTTAAATGTTACAATATATAGGTTGACAATATATATAAGCATAGCTATAAAATTATATTCTGAAATTACGGAGAAATTGTTGGAAATAATAGATTTAGGATTTGGGTTCAGCCCGTTAGAATTAGGTTTAGTTAGAGATTAGGGTTAGTTTATTATAAATAGAGTGCTTTGTTATTCATTAGAGAACAAGTTAGTCATGATGTAGCCTCTTAGGGTTTTGTAGCCGTTCCGGCATTCTCGTTTGTTTAATAATATTCTTATTATTTTGTAGTCTTGTTTGTTCCGCACTCTGATATTCAACTTGGTATCAGAGCAGGTTTCATCCTTCGGGATTTAATCTGCTTTGGGTTGGTATCTGTTTGCTTGTGTCCGTTTGTCGTTCATGTTCAGATTGTCTAGTTGTGTTTGACAGTTTGCAGGAAAAAAAAGTGTGTTTAATTTTTTCAGTTGTGTTGATGGCTTTCTGCTCGTTCCCCGCCGTCCGTATTTGTCTCTGATCACCTGCACGTTTTGACGAAGCTCCGACCCGAGAACCACTCGAATTGAGTTCGTCTCCACTTGAACTCCTGCAAATTAGATTTGATAAACCCACCGTTTATGTTCCGCACTGTACTTGCCATCTCCACTACACCAAAACCTGATCAGTTCCGTCCACAACATGCACCTCCGCACCAAAACCTGATCAGTTCCGTCCACAAAAAAAGGGTTTAGAGCCCACGATATGTTGGGCTGTTATGATTTGTTTGAATGCCCTTTGTTGGGCTTGTTGATTGAAGCTACTGTTGAGCCTTTTGTTTGGCTTGTCTGTCTGTCCGCATTATGAAGCCTGCGTGTCTGTCTGTTCGAGTTGTGGAGCCTGCCTGACTGTCTACCCGCGTTGCGGAGCCTGCCTGATTGTATGTCCGCGTTGCGGAGCCTGCCTGATTGTCTGTCCGCGTTGCGGATCCTGCCTGATTGTTTGTCCACGTTGCGAATCCTGCTTGTCTATCTGTCCGCGTTGCAGAGCCTGCCTGTTTGTCCAACTAACGAAACCGGCATCCACATCTACTTGTTAGCAAACTCATGTTGTTTACTGCTATAAGTTTGATGGGGGGTGTTGGAAAATAATAGATTTAGGATTTGGGCTTAGCCCGTTAGAATTAGGTTTTGTTAGAGATTAGGGTTAGTTTATTATAAATAAAGTGTTTTGTTATTCATTAGAGAATAAGTTAGTCACGATATAGCCTCTTAGGGTTTTGTAACCGTTCCGGCATTCTCGTTTGTTTAATAATATTCTTATTATTTTGTAGTCTTGTTTTTTCCGCACTCTGATATTCAACTGAAATTCCGATTTAATTGTTCTATTTTAACAATGATTCTGTTTGAGTTGACATGTACACTAAAAAGTATTGAGTTGGCGGCGTGATATTTACACTAAAATCATACTCTATTTTAAATTAGCAGTGCTTCATTTACATTAAAACATTACTCTCCTTTGAGTTGGCTGCGCTATATACACATTAAAAAAATTATTTGATTTAGCATCGTAATATTTACATTGAAACACCACTCACTTTTAAATTGGTGGCGTTGGCAGAGTTAAGTTTACACAAAAAATTATTTGAGTTGGCGGGGCGTTACAATTATACTGATAAGAATTTAGGCAGGAATGGAAAAATTGGCCCATATCTTATCTTATAGTGTCATATTTTATTAAGTTTTGTTTCCTAATTTAAAGGTTTTTGGCTAAAAATAATTGAATGTGGGTTCCAAATTAATCAGATGCGTTTTCGTCACTTACCATTTAAATTATTAGCAACGACAATTCCCTTATATTAGGAAGATGTAAAATTAATTTTCTTACTAAACAGCATAGTTTTAAATCTTCACATACAGATTTTGGTACCTTCAATGGGTGGAAAATGATAGAGCTAGGAAAGAATGCTTTAGAAAGAGGAAGGCAAATTTGCTAAGGAAAATGGAGGAAATAACCACCTTATGCCAAGTGAATGCCTTTGCCATCGTATACGGGCAAGAAAACAATGATCCAACGTTGTGTCCTTCTCACCCGGAGGTGGAAGAACTGATTAAAAGGTTCTTCAGCATACCGAATGTGGAGCGGTACAAGAAGTCGTTGAACCAAGAGACTTATGTTCTGGAGAGGGCGGTCAGATTCCGAGAAAGAATAAAAAAGATCAACAAACAGATTCGGGAAATGAAAGTGAACAAACTCATGCATCAAGTTCACGAAGGTAAATCACTGAATGAATTTGAAAGAAGTGACATGACTGATTTGGTTTCCTTTTGTGAGGAAAAAATGTACGGGATCAAGAAATTGGTTGCGCATTTGGAGAAAGAGGACCCGAATCGCGAACAAGGCACCTCCAACTATGAGAAAGGGAAGGAGATTGAGAACACTGCTGGTAATATTGCTGCCAATGGGATTGAGAACTCTGGAGATGCCCTAGGGCTGGGGCTGATGTCTCACAGTGGAGCTGGAAAAGAGGTAGGGCAACCTGATGTGAGCCATGAGATGGTGAAGCAAAGTGAGAATATAACTGGAAAAAAAAGGTAAGCGCATTAGACTGATGGGTGTTGCTATCGAAGTCAGCAGCGTTGCAGATGATGATGATGCAGAGGATCCGCCACAGCATGGTAACTAGAAAAGTTGCTTCTTTCTTTGAACTGCAATGTCCTTGGTAGGATGAATAAAAAAGAATTCAGAATACTAAGAAAGAAAAAAAGAAGAGAAAACATGCAGTATTGTATTTCTCTAGGGTTGCTGCATTGATGGATGTATTTCCAAGGACATGATTATTTTTCTTGTCATGTTTGAAGGATGTATCCATTTCTAATATAATGAAAAAAATGAGGTCTTTGTTTTTAATTGTATGCCATTTTCTTTTTTGTTTAAGTTTGTATCATTTCCAACAAAAAGAAAAAAAAATTGTATCATAAGGGAGAAACATATATATATAATATAATTTTAAAAGAAGCTTTTCTTAAAAAGTTTGGCAAAAAAGCATGGATGAGAGCAAGAACAATCGGATATATAATTTTGTACCATGATATATGATAAAACTCGGGATAAAACTTGGGAAATCTAGCGTTATCCTCACAATAATAATATCACAAGGAAATGATACATCACAACCATTTTCCTTTTCTTACACAATTATTTGTTTACTCAATCTGAAGTCAAGTTTTTGTAACAAAATAGAGTGAAATGCCTACATGTGACTTGGCCAAATAGTCATTATATATCATTTCATAACCAATTCTGAAAAGTAGACAAGGATAAGCTCTGAAATTTACAAAAAACCGGCTAATTAGTGACTATAAAAAAGGATCAGCGAAACTCCATTAGTGAGCCTCTCAATAGTTGTGCTTGTTACATCATATGCTTCCAGTACAAAAAACACCTACATTAGGAACTGACTTTAGAGAGACTGATGACAACAGTACCCTTTACTTTGACATTTTCTACATGATGAGCCTTTCAGTGGGCATACATTTTGCTTTCCGGCCGATTCTGACTTCGAAATAGTTCGCCACCACTAGCATTCAACTTGTCACCTCTTTACGAACATAACTCACCCGAAGTCCTCAATTGTTTGGCCAAGTTCCTCGGCGGAGCCGAGCTCTACTTTCCCGGATTTTCACTATCGGCCATCGTCTTTCTCCTTGCGTCTCAGAGCCAGCCACCACCATCTATAACGCAAGCTTCAGTTTGGACGTTGAAACTTCGGCAAGTCCATGACAAAGGTGTAACTTTTCCAGCAATCCGAGGATTTCACGACCATTTTCGCTGTCCTCCAGCCAAGGTATGAGAAATGCTCTACTGGGTTTGAAGTAACAATCATTGGCTGGTGGACATCCAAAGAAGAATGTTGCAAGTATTATTAAATATATGTGGTTGTCCACTTGAAGCCGATATGTCATAACATCTGCGTTTAGTTCCTTATTGATGTAAAAAGTGAAACTATGATTTTGGATCCAAGTAGATTCTAAAGTGATCTATAAATAGACATTATAGTTGACATTCTAATAGACAAATAAATTTCGTAAATGACGAGTTCGATACCAATTTATGCGTCATCTCTTAAAGCAAATAGATTATTGTGTACACAGAATCTCTAGTTTCTATCTACTCATAATCTTTAGTTTCTATGTATACACATATTTTGTTTCCAACATATATTCTAAATTATCATTTGTCTCAAGAGAAAAATGATAAGAAATTAAAGTACTACCGTGTCCATGAAACCACTCATTTGATGACAAAAAAGTCAAACTCATCCATTTTAAAGAAGCTATGAGAGTCCAAAACCTAAGGTAAATAAAAAAGGAGAAAGAGAGTGATTTCTGAGTTGCAATTACATTCAATCCTCATGGCACCAATTTCTGGGCGGCAAAGAGAGGTGATAATCATGGAGATACATCTACTTCATTCTTATAGACTCTGCATTGCAGTTTTCATTTTTAACTTTTATTTCTTCTCTAAAGAACTTCAAGAAAATGTCTTTTACGTTGGATTTATCTTGCTAAACTATTTTTGTTAACATAAAAGTATTTATATATCTGAATAATGCTGATAACTCTTTATTGGACTAGCACTGTAGAAAGTACATATAATGAAAATTTTAACTTTGTGAACGACGTGCTTACATTTTAGGCAAATATCACTAAATAAAAACTTGTATGAAAGTGCATTGTAACATTACGTAACTATGTTACTGTTGACTCTAAAAATTACACATCTATGAGTTAACGTCTTTTTTGTAAATGCAGGCTTGCCAACTTGCGACCAAGCTTAGTCGAGCAAGTAGAATAGATGTGACGGTGTGGTGTCGAACGCGTTGCTAGCTTTTGTACTTAGCAACTACGGTTGAGGAAGGAACATTTTGAGCCTAGGGTTCTAGAACCTGAAGACAAGGTTATTTAATTCACTCTGAAGTTTAGGATCTTTTACACCAGGTTTGTCAACTTTAACTATATTTGTGAAAATATAGGTGTGCCGAATAGGGGTGGGCACTTAGAACCGAAAACCGAAACCGAAATACGAACCAAATCGAACCGCACCGAACGATTTGGTTTTGCGGTTTTGAAACAGTTTCGGTTTTGAAACCAAACCGCAACATAGAAAACGGTTTGGTTTCGGTTTTGGCTTTTGAAAACCGCACCGCAAATATTAATAAACATTTAATTAAATGTCCATATTATATTTCATGTTTTAATTGGTTGTTTGTTAGAATCCATACACTTAGTATATGACTCAACCACACTAGAATATCATCATTCATCACTTTCTTTCGTTCATTAACTTGAAGAACCTTTGTTATTTTATACCATCACACACACATATATGTACAAGGGTGGACTAATCTTGTTATCAAGAGTCGAACAATGATCTAATAAAGTCCACTCATTTGAAGCATGATATCACATATTCTAGTATCAAAGTTTCGCTCATGTTTAATGAATTCAAATTTATTCAACTTGTTTTATGATAAACATTGTAAGGGACACCCTTTTGTTGCACAAACGTGTTTTAACATCACAACTACATGCAACATGCTAATTGTTTACATAACAAATGATTTGTTCCTATTGCTATTGGGAAATGCTTATTAATATGTTAAATTGCAAATTGTACATTTTTTCTTAAAAACCAAACCGAAACCGTTTGAAACCGCACCGAACCGAACCAAACGGTTTGGTTTCATTTCGGTTTTGGCTTCAAAACCGCACCGAACCGAACCGCAAAAAAATTTGGTTTCGGTTTCAGTTTCACTCAAAACTGCACCGAACCAAACCGTGCCCACCCCTAGTGCCGAATCAGTATTAGGTTGTAGGGACAAAAATACTCAAATGAGATTAGTGTCTTATGGTGAATGTCGTTCAACCGTTTGACTGCCTCTGAAGTGCACTAGGAGTATCCAATCATAGAAGCGACATCGACATCATTTAACAAAAGAATCAAAGACTCATCGGCGGCTAAGACTCGGATAAATAACCAATCAAACTTGAAGTAGTGCTATTAGTCCAAACTAAAGGTACTTCTCGATCGACTGATTCTACGACTTCAATGATATTAATCCAAACTGAACATATCGTCAGTTGCCAACACAATGCTGCCAATCTAAATTGAAGATATGATGACGAAGGGTTAGGATAAATAGTATTTTCTCATGAGTGTGAGAGGATTTCACATAGAGCAAGGTTTCGTGTAGAGCATTTTGAGTTGTTTGTTGAGTTGAAGGGGCTTTTCACATTCCAAAATTACTTTTATTTATAGGGATAGATTTCGTGATGACCAAGCTTGACGAGGTACTATGCCTCCTCATCACCTACCTATATATCCTTGGCATTATCTCTTCAATCCCCTCTTTAACTGAAACACAATCTCTATCTGATCTCAACTTCATTGACCTGACCTAGAATTTTGAACCAAGTCTCTTGATGAACTTAATCAATTCTTATATGATCAGGATAGGTTTTGATTCCTAGAATAATTCAAATCTTATCAAAACTCATTATGATCCTTAACAATTTTAATTCAACTAGGACTCAATCGAGCCACGTCTAAGTTTGATCCCTTAGTAATCTTTCTTCTTTTAGGACTAAGTAGAATCATGTTTTTCTGAGCTAAGAAAACCATATGGTCTGAAGAATCACCCTTGGGTCGAGAATCATGGACTTCCAACTTGAGTTACACTTGATCAGTTATATTGTTTTTTCCTTGATCTGTTACATTATTTTCTTCCTGAATCCTGATACATATTAATGGTTTGTTTTTAACTTGAAAATCGTTCTCTTGTCCTTTTCACTCTTTGGGCTAAGTTGCCAATTCAAAACTAACCCGTCTACTCCCAGCTTTTGCCAAAATAGAAAGACAATCATTGAGCACCAACGTTTTTTCTGTACTCTGACAACAGCGCATATATAATGGTAATTCACATGCATATATCTTTATTTATCTCCTACTAATCCTCGAGTCAGCTATTGATAAACTGAGGTAGAATCTCCAAACTTAAAGTAATCTAACAATAATTAATAGGTTGGTGAGCATCACCAACGTATATAATGATAATTCACATGGATATATCTTCCTTAATCTCCTACTAATTCTCAAGTCAGCTATTGATAAGCTCAAAACAAGAGGCAGAATTTTGAAACATAAAGTAATCTAATGATAATTAATAAGTTGGTGAGCAAAAATATACTCAACAATAATAGAAAAGAGAGCAAAAGAAAACGAAACAAAGAACCATAATTTACTTCCTGATATTTATAGTACCCACCTTAATGTTATCACTAATATACATGAATAACAATAACATTATGATTTTAAAACATTCAAATTGGGAACTGTCACGACTTGCAAATTGGTCCCTCCATCATAAAAAAGAATCTCAAAACCTCGAATTATTAAAGTTGTACAAGATTCTTTGAAGGATTTTTACCTTTAATTAACCATATAATGCAGGAGATGTAATCGCCCACTACTCGGGAAAGACAAAGATTAAGAAACGTTAATTCACTTTCTTAGTGGCAATCCCATGTCGTCCACCCTAGCTATAATACTTTTCAGCAATTATTAATTTACCTCAAAGTGAACAAAAGCATCCTATTTTTGCCTAATTTGTTGGCGGCTTAAATAAGTGATCTAAACTACCTTCCCTAGTGAAGTGAATTTGCATACTACGTACTTCTAAATAAAAATATGTCTTTTACCGATAAGGGGAAACACAATTCTCCTGAATACCTGAAAATACGACAAATATAAAATAAATAAACATATCCAATTCAGTTTTAAGATGCCGATGAACACTATTAGAGTATTACATGGTAAAATCCTGTATGCAACCAGGTAAACATTATACACTTGTAAGGATCTCTTTTATATTTTGTTACTTATGTGGATGTAAAAAGATTAGAACACTAACACAATGTATCAAATCCAAGAAAAAATAATTATATGCACTCCAATTCTATTGTATTATTGTCATTCCGTTACATCATGTTGAAAAGTGAGAGCAAGTAACATGCCACTTAATTACTTGGAAAAGTAAAAAGAAACTAAAAAGCGCAAAAAAAATTGTGGCAGTCGATCTGTATAGTGGTTAATTGGTCGGTAATTAATTTATGTAAGATTTTATGCACTTTCTACATAAAAGTGGAGCACAACAGTGAGGTTAATGAAAACTTAGGCAAGCAAAATTATCCTGTTGTATGAATATGAATCACTTTATTTAGTTACATTAGAGAGAATCAAATCTTATATCTATTATAATCCTAACCGATTATCTCACCTTAACACGTGCCCTATACCTAATATTACCTAGCTAGGTCAAGGTTTTTCTTCCTTTAATATCTCATACTATGACCAGAGGCGGAGCCACAGTGGGGTCAATGGGGTCGCACGACCTCTTGGAAGCCATGGAAATAACCTTAGAGGTCCCTTGGAGCTGCTGGTGCGACCTCTTGGAGCTGCACACCATGTGGTCGACGAAATGTCTGAAAGAAGAAGAAAGAGTTCGCTTGCAAGCAGTGGCGAAGCCACGTGAGGGCGAGGAGTGGCAGCCGCCACTCCCCTCGCCGGGAAACACCACTGGACCCAGCTCTTCGCCACTCCCCTCACGCGCGCCTCGCCGGAAAACCTGGTTCAGTCATTTGGTTTTTCTAGGCAATCTGCAATCTGCATATTGATGTTGTTTGTACCATACTTGACCAATCCCGAAACTACTGAGCACCGGTCAACGTTATACCGTCAAGGACCCAGAAGAGCTTCCCTTCAACCAGGAGGCCAATCACAATGCGACAAGTGTCAACATCAGAAGCCAATCACAGCGCGACACGTGTCAACATCAGAAGCCAATCACAACACGACACGTGTCAATGTCAGAACAAAACTAGAAACTTTCTTCTATAAATAGGGATCATTCTCCCACAATAATCTCTAATGTCATTTTGTACTAAACTATTCACTAGAACTCACAAAATGAGAGCTTGAACCTATGTATTTGTGTAAACCCTTCACAATTAATGAGAATTCCTCTACTCCGTGGACGTAGCCAATCTGGGTGAACCACGTACATCTTGTGTTTGCTTCCCTATCCCTATTCATTTACATATTTATCTTCACTAGTGACCGAAGCAACCAAGCGAAGGTCACAAACCTGACACTTTAAGTTGTTCCAAGACCCATCCGGTTTTGTGCATCAACATTTGGCGCCGTCTGTGGGAAGGACACTTACTCCCACTCTCTTCAGCTTTGTCAAGCTGGTTTCCACCGCTCGTACACTTTCTTTTGGCCAAGCATCTCTCTCCGACATGGGGAGCGAAAGAAGCCATAGCACACAGAATGACACCCCCCTTGGACCTAGTATGAAGCAACGAAAGCAGGAAGGAAATAGAGTTACTCTTCAAGCTAAAGTCGATGAGCTAGAGGTTCAGAACAACAAGATAGCGATGAAGAATGAGGTCCTCCAGGAACAATATGAAAAACTTTTCGAGATGCTTCACGAGGCTAGGCATGCTCAAACACACAAGCTCGTCGCCACTGTTGAGGTCAACAATCATCTGAATGCCCCCCAACACGGAGGGTCACCGATATCCAACACGGACATCCCTGATAGGGATCGAGCTACACATCAATGTGATAATCAACATGAAACTTCTCTCAACCCAGCTGCTTCAACCCGAAGCAGAAGAAGTAGAGGAAAACACCTATTCACAGAGGGAGTGGAAGGATCAAAAGCCGTCTATCGTGATTGTCGAGACTTCCTAAAGCAACGTCGAGAGAATCTCATCCACATAAGCTCAAAGATCAATGACCCAAGAGTTTCTGAAAGACTCGGTCCTCTTCCACGACTTAGGCCAACAGCCAATCTAGGGAATGGGCAACAGGCCCCAGAAGAACATGAAGGTACAGGGGACTCGGAAACATTCCGACATACTCACTCTAGGAGTCAGTATGGCGAGTCCAAGGAAAAATCACGCTATCTTGATCAAACTTTCCTACTTCCAAGAGGCGATGGGGGCTTACGGAAGAAAACTTCAGTGGTGCACGACTCCACTCAGGACCCCCTTGTCCTACAGCTCCTGGAGGAAGTAAACAAGTTGAAGGCTGAACGTCAAGCCGAGATACCTGACTGGAACCAATCCAGGCCTGGCCCCCTCACAAGAAGGATCATCAACACCCCTCTCCAAGCGAAGACAAAGCAGAAGCTTGACTTATAACTCTATAATGGAAGGGAAGGCCCGATTGAACACCTTAACCTCTTTGAGTCCACCATGGTATACCGGAGACACACCGATAAAGAACGATGCCTTCTCTTCCCCTCCACCCTCTCTGACGGAGCTTTAAACTGGTATTGCCGTCTTCCACCCGAGACGGTAGACTCATTTGAAGAGTTGAGGAAGTTGTTTGTCTCTCAACACATCTTCCAGACCGATCGCTTGCATTCCGCAGATGACTTGTACACTATTCGCTAGAAGTCGGACGAGTCATTACGAAAGTATGCTGGCCGCTTCAGCTATGAGTATTCCCGCTGCGCTGAGGCAGATGACAAGACCACCCTCAAGGTCTTCACGGCAGGCTTACGTGACTCTTTCTTTAAGTACATGATCAATGCCAACACTTGGAAGACTTACTCTGAGGTGATGGCACAAGCTTACAACCATGCCTCTGCCGAGGCAAGGACATATCAAGGGAAACCCCCTACAGTCACCCCTTATTAGCAAGTAGGGAGTAGAGGCCAGATCCAACAGAATGAGAAGACCTCAACCTTCCAAACGGTAGCAACACACCCTCCTGCCTCATTTAATGCTTCGCCAAGTCAGCAGACATATCAATCCCAGGGCAAAAGGAAAGATTTCCATCCTCACCAATCTCATTTTAATAAAAAGAATAAGGGGCACTATCGCGATAACTCAGGATATCGTCACAATAACCCCCATCCCCAGGCAGTCAATGCAGTGGGCCAATCGCGTGTCAAGACAGGCCCTACCCCGAGGTATGAGACATACACACCTTTGAACGCTACATGCGCGGCCATCTACCCCAGTATAGCTCACCTGATACCAAAGCCAAAGCCAAGACAGCCAGATTACAAGTCCACGAAGAACACGGGCGTGTTTTGCTGCTACCACGAGTGTAATGGCCATGACGGCGAGAAGTGCATCATCCTCCGTGATCATATCGAAGCTTTGGCACGTGAAGGAAAAATTGATCAGTTCCTCCTTCACCCTCCAAGGGATAACCGTAACCAACGCCAGGTGAATGTGATATACTCCATAAGCGGCGGCACACCCATGTCTGAATCTTCCAATAGGGCCATGAAAAATAGTGAACGAACTTTGAGACATGGCCATCAAGTGTTTCACGTGGAAGACATCAGGGGAGGCAAGTATCAAAAACCTAACTGGGGTCCAATATGTTTCTACCTTGAGGAAGAAAGAGGTATCATCTACCCTCACAACGACCCGCTGATCGTGGAGGCTCACATAGCAAATTTTGATGTGAAACGAATCCTGATAGACACAGGTGCTTCAGTCAATATCATGTTTGCTGAAGCTTTCAAGGCACTTAATGTAGCTGAACACTTGCTCGATCGCTCGATTTCTCCTCTGATAAGCTTCTCTGGCGATATCGTACAACCTTTAGGGAGTATACACTTACCGGCCCCTACACAGCTACTATTACCACTAACTTCCTAGTGGTCAATTGCCCGACGGCATACAATGTCATCTTCGGACGCACAGGCATCAATGATCTCAAGGCCATGGTATCCACACATATATTGTTGATGAAGTTTCCAACCCCTTTCGGCAATGGATACATCATGGGAGATCAACTTAGTGCTCGATCATGTTACAACACTTCAGTTAAGCAACAACACCTGCATGTCCCCAATGAGACCCTCTCTATACATAACCAGGTAGTAAAGACCAGTCCAGATGAAGCCAACTCGGATCTTCATGATGGCAACAGTCAACCCGACGACCCTCGAGATGACTCATTCACCCAGCAAGCACAACCCGCTGAAGAGTTAGAGGATGTCTCTATTTCCAAAGACCATCCAGATCTCATGGTGAAGATTGGCACCACTTTGTCACCACCCCTTCGGTTGTCGCTGATCTCCTTTTTGCAAGAGAATGCCGAGGTCTTCGCTTGGTCATATAAAGATATGCCGGGCATCTCTCACGATATCATCTGTCACCACTTGAGTATTGATCCCAAGACCAAACCAGTAAAACAGAAGCGAAGATCTTATGATGTTGAACGATACGAGGCGATGAAAGCAGAAGTTGAAAAACTTAAGGACATAGGCTTCGTCCGTGAAGTCAATTACCCAACATGGGTAGCAAATGTTGTCCTTGTTAAGAAAAATCCGACCAAGGAAAGTCTTCTGCTTCAAAAGGTCTAGTGGAGAATGTGTGTCGACTACACCGACCTAAACAAAAGATGCCTGAAGGATAGTTTCCCCCTTCCTCTCATTGATAGACTTATAGACTCTACGGCAGGGTGTGAGCTCTTGAGCTTCATAGACGCTTATTCAGGATACAACCAAATCCTCATGAACCCCTCAGACCAAGAACATACAGCCTTCACTACTGACAGGGGACTATATTGCTACAAAGTCATGCCCTTCGGTCTAAAGAATGCAGGGGCAACTTATCAGAGGCTAGTTAATTCAATGTTTACCGAATAAATCGGGAAGAGCATGGAAGTTTATGTTGACGATATGTTAGTCAAGAGCAAACATGTCGACCAGCATATCAACAACCTATATGAAACCTTCACCATTCTGAAGAGGTATCGAATGAGGTTGAACCCCAACAAATGTGCCTTTGGCGTGGGCTATGGCAAATTCTTAGGCTTCATGATTAGCTAACGAGGCATTGAAGCTAACCCCGAGAAGATCAAAGCAATCTTCGACATGAAAGAGCCAGTAACTTCAAAAGACATCCAAAGCCTTACTGGCCTTAACCAGATTCATCTCTAAGGCCACGGACAAATGTGCTCCTTTCTTCAAAGCACTCAAGGGAAATAAGAAGTACATTACATGGACGGAGGAATGTGCCAAGGCATTCAGGAACCTCAAAGAGTACATGAGTAAAGCCCTTCTGCTCTCCAAACCAGAAGTTTGCGACACTCTCATTATCTATCTATCAGTTTCGGCTTCTGCAGTCAGTTCTGTTCTTATTCGAAAGGACCGTGGGGTCGAACGGCCCGTCTACTACGCTAGCAAAGCCCTACAAGATGCGGAGACACGATACTCCAACATTGAGAAATTAGCTCTAGCATTAGTCATGTCTGCTCGAAAACTTCGCCCTTATTTCCAAGCACATGCCATCATCGTGCTTACCAATCATCATTTTCGACAGATACTTCAGAGTCCTGACACATCTGGGCGAATGATCAAATGGGCGATAGCATTGGGAGAGTTTGACATCTTCTACCAACCAAAACCAGCCGAAAAGGGTCAAGCAGTAGCATATTTCATCGCCGACTTCACATATCCTGTTGACATTGCTTCTACACCTGAAGCAGTAACTTCATTACCATCGAAAGCTCAGAAGATAGAATCGATAACCCCAGCATGGAGTCTGTATATTGATGGCTCATCCAACCAACAGGGCTGCAGAGCAGGATTAGTCCTCACTACCCCCGACAAAGTGGCGATGGAATACGCTATTCGTTTCACATTCAAGGCATCGAACAACGAGGCCGAATACGAAGCCCTTCTAGCAGGTTTACGTTTGGCCAAGCACCTCGGGGTTAAACAAATTGATATCTTCAGTGACTCCCAATTAGTGGTCAACCAAGTCACGAACAACTTTGATGCTAAGGATAGCTCCATGGCAGCATATCTTGCGCAAACACGACTTTTACTCAAGCACTTCCACTACCAGATCACCCAAGTTCCTCGAGCGGCAAACAGTCATGCAGACGCTTTGGCTCGCCTCGCCTCGGCAGTGGAAGACAAGATTGGGAGAAAAATTCATGTCGACCTGTTGACAGCACCAAGCACCATGGTCGCAGAAGTGTGCAATTTACAACAAGGAGATAGTTGGATCACCCCAATTTATAAATTCCTTGCTCATGGTACCCTCCCAATTGACAAAGTCCAAGCTAAACAGATTCGATACAAGCCTACCCGCTACCTGATCATTAATGACCAACTCTACAAGCGCAGTTTTACCCTGCCATACCTAAGATGCCTTACACCTGCAGAGGCGGAAATTGTCCTTCGGGAAATACATGAAGGAGTCTGCGGAGATCATGCTGGGTCTCGATCCCTAGCACACAAGACTTTTCGCCAAGGATACTATTGGCCAACACTCCACCAAGATGCCATCAGAATATCTCGCTCATGTGATAAGTGTCAACGCTACGCAACTATCCCTCACTCTCCTCCCGAGCCGCTCACTCCTATGATCAGCCATTGGCCCTTCGCCCAATGGGGACTTGATTTGATCGGCCCAATGCCTGTAGAGAAAGGCAAGGTCCGCTATGCAATCGTTGCAGTTGACTATTTCACAAAATGGGCTGAAGTAGAACCCTTGGCAACCATTACTGAGGCAAAAATAGAAGACTTCGTATGGAAGAACATCTTCTGCAGATTCGACATTCCCAATGCGATAGTCACGGACAATGGGCGGCAGTTCGACAACAAGAAGTTCAGGATGTTCTGCTCTAAGTTCAACATCAACTTATGTTTTGCCTCTCCAGCCCATCCCCAGTCTAATGGACAAGTCGAGGCCGTTAACAAAATAATCAAGCGCACTCTGAAAACTAGCTTGGACAAAGCTAAAGGTTGTTGGCCAGAATTCGTACCCCAAGTTCTTTGGTCATACCGCATTTCATATCGGATTTCCACAGGAGAAACTCCATTCTCACTTGTTTTTGGTACAGAAGCAGTTGTCCTGGTTGAGCTTGAGCAAGCAACATACCGAATCTAGAACTACATGCAGAGTGAGAACGACAAACAACTCACCCTCAACCTGGATCTAGTCGAGGAACACAGAGATCAGGCTCACCTGAGGAATGTCGCCTACAAGCAGCGCATCTCCAACTACTACGACTCAAGGGTCAAACCTCGCTCTTTCAAAGTGGGAGACTGGGTACTGAAGAAAAAATTACTCTGTGATAGAGTCCCGAGTGAAGGATTACTCAGTCCTAACTGGGATGGACCGTTCGAGGTCGTCGGCATCAACCGCCCTGGCTCCTACAAGCTCAGAAGCTCTGACGGTAAGACCCTTAGCCATCCATGGAATGCTGACCACTTGAAGTACTATTACAAATAGACTCACATTGTACAAGTGTTAAGCTACAGTCGTTCGGCATCCTATGTAACAAAGACCATTTGGTATGAATTCAATAAAGAGGTGATTTAGCCAACTCAGCCCTAAACTCTTTTACATTCTGAGCAATGAAACACTCAAGTGTTGAAGCTTCAACGCAAATGTTTCCAATACAAAACAAAATCTAAGTAAGTGTCAACAAGACTATACAAAGGATCTACATCATACATTCCAACACATTCATACATAAACATCATACATTCCAACACATTCATACATAAACATCATACATTCCAACACATCCATACATAAGCCAACTGTGCTTCGAAAGGGTTCAACACACTTTGTGTCATTCGACATTTGCCACAATGTGCCTCGACACATTGCCCTTATTCTCACCAACTAGGTGATTAAGGAATTCACATTCGTACCACCAACCAAGTGATGAAAGCAACCCACCATTCATTCCACTAACCAGAAGACGAGTGGTACAACTTGTACATGTGAACTCCTAGCATTCACAAATAATCAAAAACCTTCAAGCTTTACAACTCAACTAGGGGAGCACTTATGCCTAACAAGAGCTATAGTCACCAACAAAGTCTTATTGCAAGCCAACAATGGCTTCAGTGCATGGTATACGAAGATCAAGCTCTTCAGCCCTCTTGCATCTGCTTCAGACATTTCTCCTCTGTAACAATGCAAACACTACAACTCATAAAAAGCTTCACACGCTCTTGATCAAGACTGTTCGAAGCAAATTCAATTTATATGGTTCATCCAAACCTTCGACTACTACAAGATGTGGCTTGCATCACAATCTCTTGCTCAACAGTGTGGAAGCAAAATTTGTATACGTTGTCACCCCCACATTTTCAAATTTCTAGTCTTCCCAAAAAAAAAAAAAAAAAAAAAAAAAAGGAAATTGGAAATTGGGAAATTCAACAAAGCTTCATCAATGGAGGACAAATATCAATCTCAAAAGCTTCGCACTAACTTCATCAAGATAGTGTGAAGCAAAATCAATTTATGGTGCAAATCAAAGCTTCATCAATGGAGGACAAATATCAATCTCAAAAGCTTCGCACTATCTTCATCAAGATAGTGTGAAGCAAAATCAATTTATGGTGCCACCAAAGCTTTACCTATAAAGCTTCAACACCAAAGTTTCAACTATAAAGCTTCAACCCCAAAATTTCACCTACAATACCAAATTTCAACACCAAAACATATAAAAGCTTCACACACTCTTCATCAAGATAGTGCGAAGCTAATTCCAGTGGAGCTGAATTTTAGACATCTTATAGTTCTTGAGCAGATGAACAACTTTCACGAAGGAAATGTTTCTATTTGAGCGACGGAAGTTAGAGTGTTGAAGCTCCAAACATGACGGTCAGATTTCTGCAAGCTTCAAAGCTGCTGCTGTGTTTCGAAGATCTGGAAATATTCAACCGTTAGTTTGTTCTGAATTTTTGATATGTTATGGAAGAGATGATGAGGAACAACTTCGATGAAGAAAGTATGTTGATCTGAACAAGAGAAAATGAAGTTTCGAAGCTCACAATAAGTCTGACGGGTTAACAGAAAAATGATGAACAATCACTCATCATACCTGAATATCTGGAGTTATACTACTCCGATGGATCTCAAATTTGGATATGTTGTAGTTCACAAGCTAAGGAACAATTTTCATGAAGACAACCTTGCGATTTGAGCTACAGAGAATGGTGTTATATTGAAGAGCTACCACTCCCTCTACGTTAACTCCCTCCTTCACTTCCTTGGCTCCAACACCCACATTTCCTTCCACATGGCTTTGGAATAATTCAGATTTTTAGTGGAAATGAAAACCTTGAGCAGTTTTGGGCTACACAAAAATTTTGGGCCCTCGCAAAGCCAAAACCAGCTTGAAATATTTTTGGATAAGGCATATATGAAGGTGGGACATAAAAAAAAGGCTTCGTTACTTTGACAAATTAGTAGCAAGCCAGTCACCTCATTCGGCAACTCTCCTCGCTTGAAGACTTGGGGGACTCCCACCATATGCTACTACACCTTGATACTCGGAAGTCTCATAACCACTCTCTACACGCAACATCAACTCCTCGGGTACCACATATAACTTTGCCAAAGATCTCTGACAAAGTTTAGGCACGAGAATTTCGAAGTTCCAGCTACCATACTATTACCCACAAGGGTAAAGGAACAGCACCACTGCTTGACAACTGGAAAGTCCCTATGTGTATCGACCTCCGTGTTCCGTGGCAAGACAGACTGGCAAGAACGTCCAAACTTTACTCACATTCGAGAAAAGACTCCCAACATAATTACTTTCTCAAAAACCAAAACGGCGCCACTCTCCGAATCTCGAGAGCCAGACTCCCAACGGGATTACTTTCTTGAAAACCGAAGAGGCACAGCTCTCAGAACTTCGAGAACCAGATTTCCTAAGATAAAGCTTGTCTGTTATCTTCACACGCAACATCAGCTTTCCAGATACCACACACCACTTTTTCAAAGTGCTCTGACAAAGTTAAAACACGTGAAGCTGGCAGCTCCCACTACATTGCTGTGACCAAGAAGGGTAAAGGAATAGCATTACTACTTGCTATTGGGAAATCCCTATATACGTCGACCTCCCTCCTCTAAGGACAGGCAAACCTGCAAAACTGCTCAACCCTTTCTCGCATTCGAGAAGGCACCCTCAACATAACCTCTCGAAATACTCAGCTTTATTTCCCCCCGATAATACCTCATCAAATAAGCCACACCAAGAACAAGAGTATCTCATATCATCAGGGTCGAAAGCAAGAGTATCCCATATCATGCTTTCTCCATGTCCCTGTCTTTATCCTTGTCCACACCTGCAGGACAAGGAGAAAGAGAGCAGTCAGTCGGAACCTGAAATCAAACCTCCAATCTGGAACTGACTGCCTGAGACCTTTGCCTGGTTGCTTACTTAGCATTGCTCTCGAGTACTCATCCTCAACTGCTGTCAAGGTCACGAATTCCACCGGCAAATACCTCATGACAATTGATCAGATATTGGCTCTTTACACTGAAGCTACCAAGCGTGGATGAGTCACTAGGAAGGAATTTTCTGAAGGACCATTTAAATGCAAAGGGTACACACCACTTCTGCCAGGCAAAGGATTGAAGCAGGGGGTTCAACGATGAGCTGAAACAGATCGCTACAACACGAGAAGCTTCAACAACCTTTCACTAGCACCGCTGCCGAAGAGCAAAACCTCGCCATACCACATTCACTACTTTGTCAACAGCAAGAGTATCCCATATCATCAGGGTCGATCATACTCTAGATTTGATGGACTTGTTTTGACCCTCAAATTCTTGAGTCGACTCACTAAGGCGTCGTGAACTGCACGTGTTGATTCATCACCCTTGAATCAAATCCTTAAAGATCAAGTCACCAACGGCCCTTGAAGATATCACGAGCCCGATTCAAGATCAAGTGTCCACCACCTTGAATCAAATCCAGTTCAAGATTAAGTCTGTGGGAAGTCCTTTGGAGGAAACTAGAAAACCCTCCAGCACAGTTCAAGAATAAGCCTGTGGAAAGTTACTTCTTCAAAAGCAAAAGTATCTCATATCATCTCTTCTCCATTTGCTTCTCCTTATCCTGGCAGCTGAATGAGAGACAAGGAAAAGGAGAACAATCAACCGGAAGCCGCAGTCGAACCTCCGATCCTGGGTTGCTTGCTTGGAAGTCTGACTGCTTACCTTGTCTGTCACCTCCTTCGGCATATCTCCTAGCTCGGCGACTTGGGGGACTCCTACTATAGGGTTTGTATCGCACTTGACCAAGCCCGAAACTACAAGTAAGCTTCAAGTGAAATTGATACATTACCTTGTGCATCTCCACCGGTTAAAGACACCACCCCTGAATGGAGGAAGCGTATTTTCAGAGAAGATGCCACATCTACCTATGAGAAAGATAAGGCAAGTGAAGACGATACCACACCTCGGTACTTAGAAGTTTCGTGATTACTCAGCGGCTTGGATCTTGCAAGTCCCCAACCGAGGAGCTTCCCTCACTCGGGAACTTAGGGGAGCACTGTTTGTACCATACTTGACCAATCCCGAAACTACTGAGCACCGGTCAACGTTATACCGTCAAGGACCCAGAAGAGCTTCCCTTCAACCAGGAGGCCAATTACAATGCGACACGTGTCGACATCAGAAGCCAATCACAGCGCGACACGTGTCAACATCAGAAGCCAATCACAACACGACACGTGTCAATGTCAGAACAAAACTAGAAACTCTCTTCTATAAATAGGGATCATTCTCCCACAATAATTTCTAATGTCATTTTGTGCTAAACTATTCACTAGAACTCACAAAAGGAGAGCTTGAACCTATGTATTTGTGTAAACCCTTCACAATTAATGAGAACTCCTCTACTCCGTGGACGTAGCCAATCTGGGTGAACCACGTACATCTTGTGTTTGCTTCCCTGTCCCTATTCATTTACGTACTTATCTTCACTAGTGACCGAAGCAACCAAGCGAATGTCACAAACCTGACACTTTAAGTTGTTCCAAGACCCATCCGGTTTTGTGCATCAACAGATGTTATATTTTTTTTTTAAAAACCAGGCCAACACGATGTCGTTTTGGGCCTGGTAAAAAAATTTAAAAATTATAAAACAAAACTGCACCGTTTCATCTGTTTTGAAAAAAAATATATATGGTGCGGGGGGGGGACTGTGTGTCCCCCATTCAACCTTATTTACTCTCTCTCAGCCCTCACGACCAATTACAGACAGAGAGAGCAGCAAAGCTGCTCCCCCAAATCCCAGCAAGAGCAGCAACGGACGGAGTCAGCCAAGCCAGCCACTGAGCCGTTTCCTCTCACTCTCACTGTCTCACAATCTCACTCCAGTCCTCTAGCCACTGAGCCGAGTCTCAGCTAACCTTCAAACTTCAAACTTCAAAGGTAAATTTAAAATCCCTACCTAACCCTAAATAATTATTTAATACAAATTTTATTTAATTGCTATAGAAATAGAATCATATTCATATGGAAATGCACTAAGTTGATTATTGGTTGTTGATTATTGATATGAAATTAATTTTTAGGGTGAAAATTAAAATTTGAATTCTTACATAATTTGTATCATATTCATATGGTAATGCACTAAGTTGGTTATTGGTTGTTGATTATCATATTCAATTAATTAATTGAATTATTACATAATGTATACAATTATTCATATGATTAGTTGAATTGAATTTTTATTTATTGAATAATTTGTATGCTAATTGGTATTGATTAATTGAATTGTTGGCTTGGTTTGATTAGTTATTATCCATATTAGTATAGTTTACTTATTGGAACGATACTATAAAAAAAAAATTTCTTTCCATTTTACAGTTTAATTTAATTGAAATCCAATTCATATTTATTTTGATTATGTTGATGGTTTGTTTATATTGTGAGTATTTATTTTGAATATTTTGTATATGTAGAATTATTATGGAACGGTTTTTTAAGAGAAAGTCATCATCGGGTTCGGGTAGTTCGAATAATGTTGATAGTTCAAATACTGTTGGTAGTTCAAGACAAAGTCAGTTAGATGGTGTTTTGGGTAATCTTCAAGCAGATCCTGGATTAAGAACTCAAATGATAGATTATGATGCTAATATGAGAGATGAGGTCCGAATATCATATCTACAAAAAGGACCTTGTCAACCTAGAGGTCATAATTTCCCAATAACTAATATGTCGGGAATTAATCGACGCTTCATTCCCCAATGGTTTGATGAGTTTGATTGGTTGGAGTATAGTATATCTAAAGATGCGGCATTTTGTCTCTATTGCTATCTCTTTAAAACCAATTTTGAACAAGTGGGTAGTGAAGCTTTCACTATGCATGTTGGACCGGTTGGGAGTGTTCATAATAAGGCTAGAGAAGCTGCTACAAATTTGATGAATCAAGCTACACATATTGAAACGGCAGTGAGCAAACACTCCGACCAAGCTCGTAAGGCTTATTGCACATGCTTGAATGCATCAATCAAGTGCACTAAGTTTTTATTGTGACAAGGTCTTGCTTTTCGTGGCCATGATGAAAGTGCCACTTCAAGCAATAGGGGAAATTACTTGGAGCTATTACAATTCCTTGCAGATAATGATGATAAAGTTAGAGAAGTTGTGATGGAAAATGCTCCGGGGAATCTCAAATTACTAGCTCCTTGTATTCAAAAAGAAATTGTGAATTCATGTGCCCTTGAAACACTTGATGCTATCATGGATGGTCTAAAAGATAGATTCTTTTCAATATTGGTGGATGAAGCACGTGATGTGTCGGTGAAAGAGCAAATGGCTATGGTGTTGCGTTATGTGGATGACAACGGGCATGTAATTGAAAGATTTGTGGGTATCCAACATGTTACCGACACTACTTCAAGTTCACTAAAGGATGCTATTGACACATTCTTTTCTCGCAACTGTTTGAGCATTTCCAAGCTACGGGGACAAGGTTATGTTGGTGCTAGCAATATGAGAGGTGAGTTGAATGACCTTAAAACAAAGATATTGAGAGAACAACCTTGTGCATATTATGTTCATTGCTTTGCTCATCAACTTCAACTAGCTCTTGTTGCCGTAGCAAAGAAGAATATAGACATTGCCTCTTTTTTTGCAACGGCTAATAGTGTGGTTAATCATGTTGGAGCATCTTGTAAGCGGCGTGATTTACTTAGACAGCAACTTCAAGAAGAGCTTGTGATAGCTTTTGAAAATGATTGTCTTATAATGGGGCGAGGCTTAAATCAAGAAACAAGTCTCAAACGTGCCGGTGACACACGATGGAACTCACACTATGGTACCTTGATTAGTATCATTTCATCCGTGGTTCATGTGCTTCAAATGGTTATTGATGATAATCCCAATGAAAGTGTGGGTGAAGCAAATCAGTTAATGAGAGAAATATGTACTTTTGAGTTTGTGTTTCACCTTTTCTTGATGAAAGTCATATTGGGACTCACAAATGATTTGTCACAATCATTGCGAAGGAAAGATCAAGAAATTGTGAATGCAATGGCTTTAGTGAAATCATGCAAGGAAAAACTACATTGGATGAGGAATAATGGGTTCGATGCATTAGTTGATGAAGTATCTTCTTTTTGTGAAAAACATCATATTGATGTTCCTAACATGGAAGAGGCATTTATACTTCCAAGGAGGTCAAGGCGTAATGCTCCAATAAAGACAAATCGTCATCATTATCGTGTGGAGCTCTTTATTTATGTCATTGATGAGCAAATTACAGAGTTAGAGGATCGCTTTAATGAGGTAAATACCGAGTTGCTTATTTGTTTGGCATGTTTGAGTCCGAAAGATTCATTTGTAGCTTTTGATAAACCAAAGTTATTTTGTCTTGCTCAATTTTATCCTCAAGACTTTTCGGATGAGGATCGTTTGGCACTTGAAGATCAACTTGAGATTTATATTCATTATGTGCGTTCCAGTAGTGATTTCTCTCAATTGGAAGGGATTGGTGATCTTGCAAAAAAAATGGTAGAGACAAGGATGCATCGAGTATTCAATTATGTATATTTGCTCATTACATTGTCTTTAGTTTTACCAGTTGCAACTGCTTCAGTGGAAAGAGCATTTTCTGTCATGAATATTGTTACCCTTAGGAACAAAATGGGAGATCAATGGTTGAGTGATAGCTTGCTTGTTTATATTGAGAGAGATATTTTTGCTTGTATTGAAAATGAAGCTATAATGCTTCGTTTTCAAAATATGAAACCTCGTCGTAGACAATTATAGCTTGTAATATTGTTTCCGTTATGAATTATGAATGAAAGTACTATGATTTCATTTTCAATATGTTTTTCCATCCTAAATTTTTATTTGGACTTTTACTCTAAGACCCCTTGTGGTAAGATTCCTGGCTCCGCCACTGACTATGACCATAACTTTCTTTTATACTATTTCTTGTAATAGGTTTTCATTATTTTCTTAGGATAGTGCTATTCACACACTCATTTTTACTTTTCTCATCCTTGTTATTTTTTTGGTAATTGATCTTCAATTTATTTGGTCCAATGGCCAAACACATTGAGAGAGGTGTGTAGAAGTAAAAAGTGAGTGTGTTGATAGCACTACCTTTTTCTTATTGCTGCCAAAGCTAAATTTTTTTTTTTTTTTTTTTTTTGGGTTAGGACTTGCATTATGAATTCTAATTCACGCTTGTACAAACAAAAACATAAAAGAAAATATAGAAATATGGTTTACGTGTCCACTTGATCAGCCTGTTGTGGATCGATCCAAGAAAGCAAACCCTTCAGACGTGCACAAAGAAACAACAAAGCTCTCTAGTTCTCTCTCCATATCTTCTCACGTGTATCCAAATGAGGCCATGCCAATGATGGTAGTGGTATAGTCCGCTAGGGTTAAAAGATTAAAAGAAAGTTCAAAAGCTTGGTTTGTGACTATGTGGATTGCAAACCTAACAGGCACAACGTAAAGGCCATTGCACCTTTTGTACGTGTCCCTCCAGCAGATTTCCACTTGGGTGGCTTGTCGTGCGCCAGCGTGGCGCCATATTTTTTGGGTGCTCAATATATAATGGACACGCTTCACACGTCACAACCCATACAAGTAACGAGTGGTGGAGAGCTTTCTCAATTCAACATCAAACAGTGAGAGAGCAGAAGGAGAGAACAAAGTTGCAAAGGTTTGTTCATGAGGAGTTTAATAATTGTTTGAGTGAGTAGCTTGTCGGACCATTTGGCTTTGCTGTTTATTAACCACTTTTAGCAACGTACGTACTATTTGGTTAACAATAATCTTGAATAATTGAGGAGAGAAGCTCGCTAGTTAAAGACTAGAGAGCCAACTATATATCTGCTTCGAGAAACTTGTAAAGTATGGCCATGTAATGTGATTTTCCTGTTTGGTTATCAAAGGTTGGACTACTCTTTGAGAGAAGGAATATATTTCCTAAATTAGAATCGTTTTCAATATCAAGTATCGCTCTATCTATCCATTATATTTTCTACGCTAATGTTGATCAAAGTTCAGAATTTTGTTATTTAAAGCTATTGTTTAGGTTAGAGGACTTGAACTCATATACTAGCTAGTACTCTTTGCCATATTGTTATATTTTTATACAAGTTATATTAAGGGAAAGAAGAACCGATCGTAAGATTTCAAATCTACCGGTGAATACTCTTAATTACTTAATTTACAAGGATAATATTATTCACACACCTTTTTACATCTCACACGCCATTGTTAATTTTTGGTCATTCATCTTCTTCAATTTATTTTATCCGAAGACCAAAAATGGAGAGGAGTGTGTGAGAAGTAAAAATAAGTGTGTGGATAGCACTACCCAATTTACAAACTTCTTGCACCAAGAAAACTAGGTTGTCAACCCTTAAATACATACTAGAAGATGAGCATACACTTTGTGTGTGAACAATTTCATTTTCTTTTTTATTTTTTATTAAGGAGTGTGATTAGTTTTTAAAAATTTTAAAAAGAGAATGGGATCTCTTAATAAGGGCATATTTTTCTTAATATTACATAATTACCATTTTGCCCTCTTTATGTAAATATTGTGTATCTAAAGTGAAGGTAAAATAGGAAAAATGGGGATATGATTATCATTTTCTCAAAAGATACAAAATAACTATTTTGTCCTCCTCATGCAAGTATTGTGTATCCAAAAGTGAGGGCAAAATAGGAAAAAATGGGGGGAAATTTTGACAAGGAGGGTTCTCTTAATAGAATAGAAGATATATACTTCTCTTTTTCAAAACTAGGTTGTCATTATAAAAGTTTTGCTTGGATTTCAAACATCAATGATTCCATGAATTAATTTTAGGACAGCTGTATAAACTAATCAACTGTGATGATAAAACTACGAACAAAATTCTGTATATATTATACTCTTTGGAAACATTATCGTAATGATGAAGCCTAATTATATTATTAACGTTAATAATCTCGAACTAGGTAGTTAGTATCTGTTGAGGTTGTAGCTGTTATTTGAGACCTTACGAAAACTTGAATTGATAGGTTGCTCCTGCCCTACCACCCATCCTCTTCAGCTCTCCAAGAACTTGGACTTAAGTTGTTCACTCACTGTCATCCTCGAACTAAAACTCTAGAAGCAAACCAATAAACATTAGGGTACGTCTTGGAGTTTATCGGGGTTTTGTGACGTAGTTATGTTTTGTAGTTTTAGATTCTTTATCAAACGATAAAAGTGAATAAAAATAAACATCGATACATAATTAGCATCTTTGGTATTCCAGGTTTTGGAATAGGACAATGGACCTTGTCTCATCGTTCAAATCATGGGTTTAATTCAAATCTTTACCTACTCGCATGGGACCATTTTTCTGGAGTAAAAGACAGGGTTTTGTTAATGATTGATGCTTATGGTTCTGAAATTGAAAGTTTAAAGGGGAGCACTAAATTATGATGATGTCACATGAATGTACTGAGCTTTGCCTCTAAGCAAAGGCAAAACACTGGTCACCTCCGAAATTAACCTAATTATTCTTCAAACATTCGAAGTAAATGGCCGGCCTAGAAACACAGCCAAAATTAAATTAAACTAAATTGTGTGAGGGCAGCAGGTACATGCATGTGTCAATCATGCACATTTTCGATAGCTGAGAAAGCCAATTCCCCATTTTCCAAAAGTCCCTGTCCACTTTATTCTAACAATTTTGGGGACTATCGGCTTCCTATTGAGCCCAAACTATATGGAGGCAATGTAATGACTCTAATGTTGACTTGCCTAATCATTATGTTCCCTCTAAAAGGGGAACAAGGGATTCACTTGTAGTCAATCAGGAGTTTCTAATATTTTTTGGCGTATCTTAGGCCATCTCTAACCGAATGGTCCAGAGGGCCAGAGGGCCAGAGGGCCAGAGGGCCGAAAATAACCCTAAAACCGTCTCCAACCGAGGGCTAGGCCAGAGGGCTCTGGAATCTGGGAGGGCTCCATGGGATCAGAGAGGGCTGGAGGGCTGGAGGGCTGGAGGGCTGGCTGCTTTCGGCCAGCCAGCCAGCCCCGGGCTAGCTCTTTTTTTTTTTAATGTTTTCCTATTGCTGTCGGTTATAACCGACAGCATTAAAGAAGAATTTTTTAATACTGTCGGTTATAACCGACAGTAATAGTTATTCAAAGCAAAATTTTTCTTTTTAATTACTATTAGTGTCGGTTATAACCGACACTAATAGTTTGAATTTTTTTTAATATAACGGCTAGTAGCCGTTGTATTAACTTTTTTTTTTTATGAATTTAAACTTCTTTTTTTCCCTTTTTTTTCCTTTTCATATGAATCAAATTTTTTTTCATATTTTTTTTCAATTCTATTTTACAAAATTTGTTTCAATTTTTTTTTAAATTCTATTTTTTTCCTATAACTTCTATTTTACAAAATTTGATTCATATTTTTTTTCATATAACTTCTATTTTACAAAATTTGTTTCATATTTTTTTAAATTCCATTTTTTTTCCTATAACTTCTATTTCACAAAATTTGTTCATTTTTTTTTTCAATTCTATTTTTTTCCTATAACTTCCAAGGCCATTTATACAACATTAAATTAAATTAAGTAACATGAAACAACATTAAACAATATGAAACAACATTAAATAACATTAACCAACATACAAATTATACAACATAAAAAATTATGTTTGTCCCTATGGCTCTTTGGCCCTCGGTTGGAGACGGTTTTTTGTGACAGGGCTAAAACGAGCCCTCTGGCCCTTTGGCCCTTGGTTGGAGACGGAGACCAATATGGTCATGTACTGTTCATTAAAATATTAATATCTTGAGGAATCTTGGAGGGCCAGAGGGCTAAAACGAGCCCTCTGGCCAGCCCTGGGTTAGAGATGGCCTTACAATCCAAAAATTTAGATTCTTGATCAAATTATAATTATTTAAATTTAACAGCCAAAAATTTTGGATTAAGAATCCCCATTACATTGTAGAATTTTCGAGTCAACCACCCCTATTTATGTTTTCTTATTAACTATAGCTAATAACTAGGCATCTTATTAACAAGTGGGTTTTATTTATTTTGGGCAAATAATCAACAGATAACATTTTTTTTCTTTGGAGAAATTCCTTGTGAAATTCATGACTCCTCTCAATTTACAACACACAAATAGCAAGCATGCCTCTACCTCGATTACATTTATTATCAAGTAGAAATACTTTTTTTTTTTTTTACAAATGACAGTATCTACACTAAAAAAGAATATCAAATAGACTGTAATACTTAATGAATGAAGTAGAAATACTTAAACATGACAATATACAAACGGAAAAGGAAACGGAAAAAAAAAAAAACTTGTTAGGCCAGATAAACCCTGGAGCAGAATCAGATTTGAACAAGTGAAAAAACTGCCACAACAAATAAGTTGTGTAAGTGTAGCATACCCCAGCATCTATTAGGCAACGCTTATCCATTAAGAGGGGGACCTGTGTAATGAATACCCACGTTTCCATTGGACAAGGATTGTCTGCCCTCCACTTCCTGTGCCCTTTCCGTGCCCTCTTGTTTTGTGTGGTCACGGTTAAGCTACGTCAACATTTTATATTGTTTTTTTATATATATAATAAGACAAAAATGAATAGTAATATAAAATGTTGGCGTAGCTTAACCGTGACCACACAAAACAGGAGGGCACGGAAAGGGCACTGGAAGTGGAGGGCAGACAATCCTTGTCCGTTTCCATTTCCTCTCTAAAAATTGAAAAGAGAAATAGTTTTAGGGTTTAGGGTTAGGTTTAGGTTTAGGTTTAGGGCGAATGAAATTGTTAACAATTGAAAAATAAGCATTCATAAAAATGACTGATTGAAATGATCACATACGTAATTATGTTAAAGTAAGTAGTAAAGGTGATCTCAACTTTTTGCCTTTCCCATTTCAATTCAGGCAAAGGGTCTTAAAGAATTCAATTCAACAATAAGTTCTAGAATGAAGTTAAGCATCCAATGAAACATTAGCGTTAATTAAATTTTACACCTTCCAAGAATGGGGTGATTTTCAAAATTAGTCACAAAGTTTTAATTTTCTCATATTACACTCTAAGGTATTGAAATTGTATCTTTTTGTGTCTTCGGTTTGATTAGTTGTATGATAGTTCATTAAACTGATGACGTGTTGAGCTTGATACTCTTATATAGGATAATATGTAAACCACATTTGCATCATATTGAAAGAAAAAAAGCTCATCAATTTGTCAATTAGTATACGGTGGAATCTCAACATTTTTCATGGTACCAGAACAAGTTGTCCTACGTGCGAAACTCAATGGCCACACGTGTTCTATGCCACCTTCGTTTGTGTTGTCAACGTATTCAATTGGCTTAAAAATTCGTCACACGTAAGGAAGCGTGTTAGAATGAATCATACATTAATGGGAAAATGTACATTGTATGAGTTTATAAGTAAGTTAAATTATTCCTTATATTGACAATTGATTTTGTGGTGGAATCTCAATTTTTTTTTCGGGGAAGAGAGAGTGATAAATCTAGTGGATAGATATTATTTGGTAATTTCTCAAGTAAAAAATAGATGTATTAAAACTATTACTTAGACTAGAAAATAATAAGGTGTTCGTGGGAAGATACCTCAATGGCGACCAAACCATCGTAGCCATACACAAGTGATAGTTTCTTTTGGTTAATATTTGATAGGCAATATCATATTATCGGTTGCAACATGTTTTCTACCCTACACATTATTCGAAAATAAAGAAGTGTACACATTTTAATAGCACATTTAAGGCCACCATATATTAGTATATTAAATATAAGTTACATACATTACTCGTCATATTACAGGTCTATAACGATACTCTATAAGGGATTGACTTTCATGTAGTCATAAAAAATTTTGATACCAACTTAGGCCACTTATATATAGAAATAAACTAGGACAAAGAGCTCCAATATGTCTAATCCAATTCAAAGTAGAACATCATAGGCATAAAAAAGAAGTGGACATGTTCTCAAACTTCACTTTTTACGCATTTTTTAGGTAGCAATTAACAAGAAAAAATAACATCTAGTCAAACATTGTGAAGTAGTGAAGAAAACCATTTTCGACAAAAAAGTATGTTATAAATTCGAGAAGAACTAGTAAACGGATAAACAGTACCAAATTAAATGGCAAGTCAAATCTAAGCACGTTGTACAAACTTACATTTAAAAGAATTAAGAAAATAAAGAACACTAGTTGTAATTTTTTTTTCTATCTTACCATTTCTCTTGTATCTCACAACCAAATTGAGTGGCAAGACAAACCCAAGCCACTAGTTGTAATTTTTATGTTATTTTTTTGTCTTCCCATACCAGAAGATAAAAAACAGCAAGAAAATGTTGAAGTACAATGAAACAAAAGCAAAACAACTTCTTTAGAAAGTAAAGCATCCAGTAACTTGATGGGCCAACCTAGAAAAGTAACAAATATTTGAGTTATCAAACCTAGAAAAGTAATAAGAAAAAGTAAAGTCATATGCTTGTATGATTATATATTTTAATATCTTAATTAGCTTATCTTTGTTAGTGTTAAGCTTAAACTTATCTGTCACGCACTTGTATTAGTAAAACTTGTGAACAGTGTTACCACTTCTCCAAGACTCATATTCTCAACTAAAACAAATACTAAAAAAAATCTATAAATTAAAAGACAAGCAGAAGTGGAGATGTAGAGATGAGGATTGGAGTGTGGTTCCTTTTTATCTTTTCGGGTCAATTGGTATTGTTTTTGTGGCCACTACCATCTCACTAACAGATCTCAACACCCTTGGTTTTGAAATTGGCAACTATTAATATTATAACAAATAAACCTAGTATATAAATTTTTGAATTAAGTATTCAAATAATAAAATATATAAATAAAAAGAAAATATTTTTTCTCACCACCTTAACTGATGGTTGGTGATACTCACCACTCTATTTATCATTATTAGATGAGATTAAATTTTGAAATTTGTGTAGTGGATAGACACAAATATTACAATTTAAACTAATCAACCGATGATAAATAATGTATTGAACATTATAGGGTAGTGAGTAAAAATGCACAAAAAAGGAGAGAGAGAGAGAGAGAGAGAGAGAGAGAGAGAGAGATTGTGTATGGTAATTTTGTAGTATAAGTATGGCACAAAGGCACATACTAGAAAAGGGTGTTGCATGAAATCCAAAGCTCATTGGCCACTGGTGAGTAGTTCCATTACACTTGTGCGCATATATCATCGCTCTCTTCGCCCCTCCTTCTCCCCTTCTCCCCTTCTCCCTCTCTCTCTCTCTGCTTTGCTCTTCTGCTTGTAACTGTACCCACATGGCTCCTAGCAAATGGGGTTTCTCTGCTTCTGCTTAGAACTCAAATTAAGCTGCTGTTTCCACTTATTCTACAAGCACTTCTGCAATTGGGTTCTTCTCCATCAACCACACTGTTAAAAGGGTCCGTTCAGAATCTTAGACCTGTTTCTATGCTTTCGTTCTTTTCCTGCAGTTATTTAGCTTCTACGGTTGCGATTTCCGGTTTTCGCTTACATGATTGTTTTCTCTTCTAAGTTATCATATTTTTGCTAATATCTTTCACAATTCTGTATCTTTTGTTGAGTTCAATTTAGTCTTTTGCTATTTCTCATTATTTTCTGTTATCTGGTTTTTATGAGTGCCTATTTTCTTCTCTCTTTTTTTGTCGAAATTTTCGTTTTATTTTTTCCCTAAATTCAGCTTGTTTTCAGCTTCTATGTACTAATTGGAAGCTCATATGGTCAGTTAGACATTCTTTTCTTATATCATAGGAACATGTAGCTGCATCTTGTTTTCAATTGTTTCATTAAAATCACATATAGTCGAGGCATGTAACATGCCGCATGTTGTTACCAACTTTTCGCTCGAATAACAACACAACCGCATGTTGTTATTCGAGCAAAAGGTCAATAAATTTGGCTAGCTAGTAACAGAAGAAAATTTATCGTCTTTGGTGGATTTATCTGAATAGACACATTTCAGTCCTTTTCTTTCATTAGCTGAAAGGTAGCATAATTGGTATGTTTTTAACATTCAACTTTGAATTTGCAGGCATTATACGGAATATTTGAATTCGAATTAAGACCGACTCATTGCTGGCATCATTAATTTTGGGGGAACAACATGGCTATGCAAACTGTGTATTTCAAAGAACATGAAGGAATTGCTCCTAATCCCATAGGGCAGTTGTCATCAGCATTGTCAGGGCCTTGGTGGAGTGCCTTTGGATCTCAACCGGTGTATGGGGAATCCTGTGGCCAGTCGAAACCTTTTACCAGGGAACAGCCCAATACCGGGCAGGGTACTGAACAAGGACTGGAAAAAGGGCACACAAATCTGTTCACTATCTTTCCTGGTAATAATATCGTCTTTACTTTTTATGTCTTTCCCTTTCTAAAAGATTTTTCTTTGTGAAATCTTTTGGTCTATAAAATTTACTTAGTGACTTTAAAAAGAAAAGGAAGTGCTTTACTAGCTTCTTTTTATCACTTAAATTTATGTATGAAGATAATGTCCTTATCCTTCGTCATGAAGATCCCTCGTTGTTTCCTTTTTCATCATATAGACTGATTGGAGATGGGCTAAAATGTGGGGTCAGGAAATGTTTTTTTTTTTTTCGTATCAAGATGTTTAAGGACACCCTTTGGTGATGATTGAAGGTAAAGTCATTAGGCAAACTGCAAATTCCAAGCAAAGGTTTAGTCATATTTGGCGAAGAGATGAGTAAGATAGTACTTGAGGGATACTCGAGGGGGTATGAGAATCATTCTATGTCATCCTCAAGGTTTTTTTTTCCTTCATGTGAGCTTGTTGACGAGTTTTCATAAATATCATAGCTGTTCTGCTGCAAAACATGAAGAAACTAAATATAAATTTTAGTAAAACTAGTTAACAGGGTTTGTGGAAGATGAGAACTAAGATAGTAAGAAGAAGGTTTATGAAAAAGACGCACCATTACATGTTCGAATAATATCCTTTTTGGGATCATATGTCAGAACTAATGCTGCGATGATCATAGTATTAGAGGCTTTAGGAAGTTGAGGTGGACTTTCATTTGCTATAATCTCCTTCCCAATAAATTTGATTACGCTGATGCGATATCCTATAACTTTGAACTATGATCTTCATCAAGTTTAGAAATAATAAACAGGGGGCTTATCTTTCCCCCAAAGATCGGATCCTGTTTGTCGAACCATCTAGATGCATTGATTGCTTATAGTATTCTACTGAATTCCGGGGAGAGTAAGAAAATTATGAAACTGGTCGTATAAGGTTTAGGTGATTCTCCATAACTTAATTTGCCTAGGAGATCAATGATAGCAATAACCATGTTCCTCCACTAAGAACCTCTCTATGCTCCTTCCTCACCACTCATTCGAGCTCTTCTTTACCCTGAAGCCTGATCGTGCAGCCCACCCTTGTCCCAGCTTGATTATGACAAAGAGGCTGTATCAGATCAAGGGGGAGTCGGAGCCCTACTGATGAGA
Organism: Malus fusca; assembly: GCA_035220775.1. NCBI lineage: Eukaryota > Viridiplantae > Streptophyta > Magnoliopsida > Rosales > Rosaceae > Malus > Malus fusca. The sequence goes on along the minus strand of CM069072.1, from coordinate 3,685,211 downwards.
CATTATTAAATTGTAACAGTTTTTTTAGTAATCTGGGTGGGAGGAATATGAAGAACCCATGAGAGACTGTTGAGGCTTATGAATCATGAGCAGCCTTCAAAAGCGAGCTTTTATTCCTATTTTCGCGTTTCTATTCCAAACTGCCCTTCAAATGCTGCCTTGTAGGAATTAGGTGCAAAATTGGGTTGTTAATATCCGAAGCATTCTGAGGGTCATTTCCAATGCAATACTATTGGCTACAATTATAAAAAAAATGAAGTAGATGTGTGCGAGCGTAGTTTGCAGTATTATTACCGGGATTAAATGTAGACTGGGTAACATAAGCTTTTCTCCTGCTGAGTAGACATGCCAGTATGAAGGCAATTACTTGATAAAACAAAAAATGGTTACGTAACACAATAAATGAAACTAGTTTCTCCTTTTATGGACACAAAGTGTTAGTAGTTGATGTTGTCCACTCTAGGTGCTTTGAAAAATCGAGTTCTTACTCAACAACGAAACGGTTGTTAATAAGTGCACTCAACAACACAAAGTGTTAGTAGTTGATGTTGTCCACTCTGATTTGCCATTACTGAAAAACCTTCTGTTCTCCCTCACAATCCCTTGTTAACTAGAGGGCAAACAACTCTTTCGCTTATCTTTCTTTCACAACTTGTTCAAAATGATTTACTTCTCAAACAGCAGTTATATTCAATGATGGTTAACCAGCCAAGTAGTTTCTCATTCAGGTAGTTGTTAATTTTCAGGGGATGGTCAAAAGTCCCAGGCAGCAATTGCTCCACCGGGAAAATACCGTGGTCATTTTGAGCTTGGATTCAGCCAGCCTATGGTACGTAACCCTTTCTATTCTGATTACTTTCATTTGTTTATCTGTGAATCAATAACTTATTAGGAATAAGGAATATTACTCTTGTCGCTATTGCTGATAAATCGATTCTTTGTGCGGAACTTGAACTGTAGATCTGTGCAAAATATCCATATATGGATCAATGCTATGGACTCTTCTCAGCTTATGGACCTCAAATCTCGGTGCGCCTTCCATCGTTTCTCCTACCTTACTATATATGGAACTATTACATTTGCAATCATGTTAATTCCTTGAAAACAATATTTATGTTTCTCTGTAACCTGCTAATTTTGGAATATACCATCATTTCCTTGCTGATACATTACAATGGAAATATGAGAAATAGAACAGCTTTAAGAATAACTTTCATCCTATTAGTTTTGTTGTGAAGCATGCTAATCTCAATTTACGTTCTTGGTTATCTACGATAATTTTTAGTTATGTGAACTAGAAACCATTAATGATTTAACTTGGAAAGTCTCTCTTAGCCCCCCGCTGTGTGTTTTCGTGAATGAGAGTCAGCACGTCTCTGCTTGTTTTTGAGTTTTACACTGGTTAAAAGTCGAACAATGTCAAGACAAGTAGAGAACCGGTTTCTCTGCGAAAGAGGCGGCTGCCACTACTAATCCAGGGAAAATAATTCGGACAACATGAAAAGAATTGACTGTTGCTTTAGATTATTGAGGGTATGTCCTTTAAGCGTAGCAAATTTGCTGATGCACACACTAATCCGTTTGCAATGGATTAGGGACGCATTATGCTGCCGCTGAACTTGACTACGGATGAAGGACCAATCTATGTAAATGCCAAGCAGTACCATGGAATCATCCGTCGCCGACAATCCCGTGCCAAGGCTGTCATTGAGAACAGGGCAGCTAGACTCCGTAAGGTATGATATCCCAATTCGGTAGGATATTTCGGAAACAAAATGCACACCTGAGGACAAAAATATTTCTCTTTTACAACGACATAGTCAGTTAGAATGACCTATGATCTTTTTTGTTTCTACAGCCGTACATGCATGAATCTCGCCATCGCCATGCAATGCGCCGACCAAGGGGCTGTGGTGGTCGTTTTCTGAACACCAAGACTATGAACAATGGGAACAAGGGAACTGAAGGGAAGCAAGGTGGTGATGGGCAGCTGTTTAGGTTTTCTGGTTCTCAGAGTCCTGAAGTCCTGCAATCCGACAGTGGAACTTTAAACTCGTCAAAGGAAACAAATGGCAGCAGTTCAAACATATCCGGGTCAGAGGTGTCAAGTATGTACTCTAGGGGAGATCTTGATCGCTTTTCAATCAATCATCTCGGTCCCTCTCTGCACTCTCTGTCAAACATGATGGACAGTGCACGTGGTATGGTCATTCCGACCAAATGGGTTGCAGCAGGAGATAACCGCTGCAACCTCAAAGTTTGATAGCAAGGGAAAAGATGGGGTTGGTGCTAACTCCGCTGCATCAACCCCATCTACTCCGCAACCAGATGGAGAAGCTTTGTTGCAGTTCTGTTACGGTTGTTGCAACGGGCTTTTGGTTCTACGATTGTCCTGCTCCCATTTGGTTGTTATCAAAAGGCAATTCATCCTTGGCTCATGGCAATTCATCCTTGGCTCATGCGGAAAGGTTTTCCTGCCATTCGATGCAGTCATCCTGTCCGGGCGGCTTGTGAAAACCTTGAAGCAGCATAAATTAATCAGTAAACTATATATATATATATATATATGGCTCTCTTCCCATGATAGGAATAATAACTTGAGAGTCTGGTGTGTGTTTGTGATCTAAAACTAGGAAAATTTGTTTTGTAATAATCTAATATCTGGATTTTGACCTATTTGGGGTAATGTATAACTGAATGTTTGTGTTGTATTCTGAATGTTTGGAAGAATAATGTATTATATCTTAAGACAGATTCTTGCACTATTGATATCAAGGAACGTGCTCTCTTCACTTGTAGTGACACTCAGACCAAACACGTAGACAACATATATCGGGTTACGTTAATCAAGGCTCATTACGAAATTCACAGAGCAATACTTCACCCTGGAGTTCTGATTATCTTCACGCATGTGTGATTAAAGAGTACGGAGTGTCGGGATCATGAGCCTCTTTCGTGGTTCAGGTGTGAAGATAATCAAAACTCCTCTACGGAGAGTCCTCGAACCAAAGATCGATCAATCATGAAATGAGCTATAGACTCCCAGTAACTTATATAAGAACTTTGATTAGGCTTCGAGAGCATCTTAAGCATTCGTTGCAACCTTCGTTGCGACCACTGTTTAAGAAACATAAGCAAAAGTAACGAAATATACCAAACATTTCCAAGGCTCTAGATCGGATATGGAGGAAAACGAAAAATTAACCTAAATCAATGAAAAACCAATATTTTTAGATTAAAATGTTCATAAAATTAATTTACGATAGTCTACCTAATTTTTTTTAAAGTTAATTTAAGAAAAAAATTAGCCTAAGTTCATTCTTTAATAATCTGGGCTTAAAATTTTAGGCCAAAAGAGTTGGAGCAGAAAAACTGTTTCTAGGCTAAAACCTAAATTTTCTGAGCTAAAAACTTTAGGTTTTAGCCTAAGGGTTGGAGATTGTCTTAGGAGGGTTACCTAGTTGAGAGTTAAAAAAGTTAAGGCTTGTTTAGTACTTTACTTGGATCCAATTTTTTAAACTCAAAAACATTTATCAAGTTTTAGGCATTAAAAACTTGTTCAAAAAAAACCTAAACTCAAGACTAACTTTAAAAATATAGCATATTCTTTAAAAACACTAAAAGTGAAAGTGAGTTTTTAGAGTTTTTAAACTTAAAACTCACTCGTTTCTTTTCTCTCTCTCCTCCCCTCACTCTGAATCTCTCTATGTTTTCTTCTCTCTCTCATTCTTCTCTTTTTTTCTCTTCTTCGTTCTCTTCTCTATTCATCCTCCTCTCTGTCTCATCTGATCTTCTCTTTTCTTTCTCTTTCCTTCAATTATCTCTCTTTTCTCTCTCTCTCTCCTCTGATCCTCTCTCTTCTCTCTCTCTCCTCCGATCCTGTATTTCTTTCTTTCCTCCTCTCTCCTCTTTCTCCCCCTCTATCGACTTTCTCTTTTTGGATCTCTTTATCCAGTTTAAATTTTAAGATTTAAAAAATTTAAATCTCATGTTAAACAAGGTTTTTAGTTTTAAAAAAATGTTTTGAGAAAATAAATTTTTTTTAATAGGATACCAAACGGCCCGTAAGTAATTGTAAGAAATTTAAAACACATTACATCACAAATGACAACCCGAGGAACCAAGGAGACTTGTACAAGTGCACTCTTGAGGCACAACACATGAGCATTCATTCCACAGGGGAGAGTGTAGGAATATGCACATACAAGGACTAATCATGCACTGATCGTGCCGGAAACAAACGGCAACAGACCCACCTCCTACGTTATGCGTGTGTCGTGCCGCGCAGATTATCAAGCAGAATTTAAATCTGTTGTTATATTTCTATATGTTGTTATCCAATTTCTAATACTACCCTTAGTAGCCTCTTGGCTGTGTAATGTCTATGACATGGTTACAAAGGTGAGAGAAATTTAAATGACATGTGTTTTAAAACTATAGGGCCACATAAGGGGGTCAATGAAATTGTTCATAAATATAAGACATTGTTTGGGCCTAAAATAACACCTTGGATCGAGATAGGCTGATCCTAGGATCACGGTTCTCAGCGCGGTATGCGTCCTTTAGGCCAATAGGTTGTTAACCCATAAATAGGATCGACCAAGCCCTTATGAAAGAAGGACTGTGAAGAGATCAAGCATGGGTGGTTCGGTCGAGTCCTATATGAATTAAAATTGCCAGGGATCAAATTGATCTTTGGATAAGTGCGAATTATCAACATCAAAATGCATGCGTGACCAGATAAGGATGAATACATCTCGTAACAGTGCTAGGTTCAAAGTCCTGGAGAGAATCAAAGAATCTGGGACTGGATGAAGATGAAGTTTCAGCTTATGGGGATAAAGGAATATTCGAGCGAATGCTGAGCCAGCACAGAACCATTGGGACTCTACCTCGACATACTTGTTTATCACAAAGGCTTTATCTATAAATAGATAAGGCTCTGCAGCATTGAAATTCTCTTCAACTCAACAAACAACTCGACACGTTATACACCAAAACCCTCACTCTACGCAAAACCTTTCTCACAATCCTATGAAAAACACTATCCTAACTCTCTCGTCAACACATCTTCAGTTTTGACTAACAACACTGTGTTGACATCCAGAGACATCTTCAACTTGACTAACATCATTGGAGCCATATAACGAAGCGATCAAGAAGCACTTTCAGTTTGGACTAAGGGGTGGTTTGGGAGTGAGGTGCTTAAAAAAAAAAGCACCCATGAAAAAAAGCTGTGAGGGTTTTAGGTGTTTGGTAAACTGAAAAAAAAAAGGCTTATTTTGGAAGCTGCTGTGAGAATAAGCTGAAATCAAAGGAAAAAACTGAAGCTGCTATTTGCAGCTTTGGAAAACTGGCTTTTTTTTCAAAGCACACGGAGCTACAGTGCTCCTTTAATGAAAAGACCCACTATCAGACTGCTTTTTTTTCCAAAAGCACTTTTACAAAAAAGTTTACCAAACACTCTGCTGATTTATTTCACAGCCGCTTATTCTCACAGCACAGCCACTTATTCTCACATCAGCTTTTTTTCAAAGCACATCAATACCAAACCAGCCCTAACAGTATTGCCTCTGGTCGGTTGGTTATTTATCCAAGTATCGGCCGGTGACGAGTTTTCAACTTGTTGATGCACAAAATCAGTGAGGACTTTGGTACAACATAAAGTGTTAAGTTTGTGACATTCGCTAGATTGCTCCGGTCACTAGTGTGGATAAGTATGTAAATGGATAGAGACAGGGAAGCAACACACAAGATGTACGTGGTTCACCCAGATTGGCTACGTCCACGGAGTAGAGGAGTTCTCATTAATTGTGAATGGTTTACACAAGTACATAGGTTCAAGCTCTCCTTTAGTGAGTACAAGTGAATGATTTAGTACAAATGACATTCGGAAATATTGTGAGAGAATGATCTCTATTTATAGAAGAGACTTTCTAGTTTCATTCTGACATTGACACGTGTCGTGTTGTGATTAGCTTCTGATGTCGACACGTGTCGCGCTGTGATTGGCCTCCTGGTTGGAGGGAAACTCTTCTGGGTCCTTGACGGTATAACGTTGACCGGTGCTCAATAGTTTCGGAATTGGTCAAGTATGGTACAAACACAACTTATTCACCAAAAGAAGTCACTTCATTAGCTTCCCAATGAAGTTGAGTAATCTATGATTAATTACTTTCAGGTAGGACGTAATTAGCTCATAGCTACTCGATTTACGTGTCACGTAGGCATTTTTGTAATTTTTAGGGTCAACAGACACTATGCAAAGGAAAGAACACAACATAAGTTCTAAGAGCATCTTCAATGAAAATGTCAAATCATAAAAGTCAATTACAATTGATGGTTGATGTGGCAATCTGAAGTCTTATGTCCAATTTGGTGTTTCTTCAACTAAATTGTCAAATTATTTTCTTATTATTATAGAGCTTTAAATGGTTCTATTAGAAAAATTATTGAAACAAAATTTTCAGGGAGAACTAATAAAAATTCCCTCATGAATATTTTGTCGAAAAACACTTAAAAACTTTGGCTTTTTTTATTAGCACCCCACATAATGTTGAATGCACCCCACATTAAAATTTAATATTAAATAACTTGTGTTCCTTACTGTGGAATGACAATTTCAACCTTATTAGGTTCTAAATACACCCAAAATCACTTAATGTATTATTTATCTTCTTCAACTATCAAAACCCCTTTCCACCTTCCATTGTTGAACAAAACCCTAACTAACAAAACTACAACACGTTGCTTGAGAAAAATTATTTTTGATGAATGGAACACGAAATCGATGTTTCAGAAACTTCACATGAGGTAAACCAAAAGCGTGCGAGAATCATTTAGAGAATGCATCCCGAGAAAATGACAAGTATTGACGGATATTATATATTGAAATAGAACCAGAGAATTTGGTCTTTTCCGGCCATATATAGTAGTTAAATTGGGAACACAATGGCACAATAACACACCTAAAAAAGATGACAAAAGTAGAAGAAGAAAGATTTCCAATCAGAATTATGAAATCTTTGTTAATAGAAAAATAACACACAAGCTTAGACAGATGAAAATGGATGCACTTTATAGAAGGTGATCCTCCCTACTGGGCAGAGAGCCTTTAAGATATTTACAGGTCCAGACACCTTATATTTACCCACAAATTTGGAGATACGATTCAATCTCATTTTTTGCCCCATGGAAAGCAGCAACTCTGCAAAATTTCTGTCCGAAAAAGAAAACGAAATGAGATATAAAAACCAATGTTTGTATGAAAATGTGGGGTCTATAGAGAATGTGATGTCTACGTAGAAAATGTAAGGTGTATGTTGAGAATGTAGGGTGTTAGGGTATTATGAGGAAGTATGTGGGGTGTATTTAGATAATTTTTAATTGAAAAAACAAATGTGAGGTGTATTAAGTGTGTGGGGTTTATTCAACAATTTATGAGGTGTTAATATAATAAGCCAAAAACTTTTCTTATTATTAAGACATTTTTTATGTAACAACCGCAAAAACCAAAAAAGAGACACTTTATGAGAATTTTGAATTAAAAAATATCCTTAGTAATAATAAAAACATGACCTTAATGCTAAAGAAAATTGTCTAAAAGGTTTTTTAATAAAAAAAAAAGTTTGTTTGAAATTCTAGTATAATAAGAGACTCATCATTAAGCTAACAAAAAATTAAATAAAAATTTATATCAAATTTAACTCCTAATCACAATACTTAAATTCAGTCAGCAAATAATACTTTTACATCAATTATGCACAATAATATCTTCACCTAGAATTTAACATTTGATAAACCTCTTTTTATGTATTTTGTTTACATTCATTCATGTACATAAAAGCAGGATTATCAAATGAAAATCCAAAAATCCAGGAAACCTTATCCATGCCCCACATCGGCTTTCGTCAAATGGGAAGCCCCTCCTCCCCGTCTTCTTCCACTTGAAGACCTTCCTTCCCCAAACACCATTTCCTCCCACACAATGCTATCCATGGCTTCCACAAGTACTTCTTGCTCTTCTCCCCTCTGCAACAAAATCTCCAACTTCTCAATCTCCCACTCACTCCCTCCAATCCCCACTCACTTACCACCAAACATTAAACCCCTAAAACCCCTCAAGCTCAAAGCCCGTTTCCACAGCTTCCCTCACCTCTCTCCTGCCCCCAGTTTCCGCCGCTCGTTGGCGGCGTTCGACGGCTTTGAAGCCAAAGAAGACAGTGAAAGCCAAGACGAACAAGACCCAGAAACACAGCTCCATGAAAAGCAAGAAGAAGAAGAAGAAGAGCAAAGAGAGGAAGTGGCAAAGATATCAGACGCTGGGAGGCTGTATGTGGGGAATTTGCCTTATAACTTGACTTCAACCCAATTGGCTGAGGTTTTCGGGGAGGCCGGCACGGTGGTTTTTTCAGAGGTTTGAGCTCTTTTTCTTCATCTTTCCATTGTTTGATTTGATGGGTTTGTAGAATTGTTGGTGATTGTGTTTGTGTGGTGTAGATTATTTATGACAGAGTCACAGATAGAAGCAGGGGATTTGGATTTGTTACAATGTCAACTGTTGAGGAAGCTCAGGATGCCATTAGGATGTTTGATGGTTCTGTAAGTATCAATCAAAATGTGGTTCTTGTGTCGATTCTTTTAACACGAGCAAACTCGGGAACTGCTATTGACGCTCCAAAAATGTCTATCCTTCGCTTCACCAAGTGCGATATGACTTTTTTTTGGAATGCCAATAACAGCTCCTAGAAACTCAAACTTTTCGGTTTTTCAATTTTGATGGTGGCGATGTTGACAGCAAGTAGGAGGTAGAACTGTGAAGGTGAACTTCCCAGAAGTGCCAAGAGGAGGTGAAAGGGAAATGTTAGGACCCAACAGACCAAGGACTGGGTTCAAGGTGTACATAGATAGCCCTCATAAGGTTTATGCAGGAAACCTTAGTTGGGGTTTAACTTCACAGGGTCTTAAGGATGCCTTTGAAGACCAGCCAGGGCTGTTGGGTGCCAAGGTCATATATGAGAGGGTTTCTGGAAGATCCAGAGGTTTCGGGTTTGTGACATTCGAAACTAATGAGGCTGCAGAATCAGCTGTCGCTGCCATGAATGGAGTGGTAAGACAAGTTTGTTAACAGCTCGTTTGGTACTCTGTATTGGACTTGAGAGTCTTATGTTGCCAGACTGTGAATATGAACTATTTGTGTGGTAACATAAGTCCGACAATATGGTGTACCTGGTGACTTATGTCAGTTGATCCTTGTGGATGGTATTATGGTTCTGTAATAATCCGTATGTCTGTCTGTGAAATTGCAAAACAGGAGGTTGATGGACGGCCTTTGCGATTAAATATGGCAGCAGAGAGAGCAAGGACCGTTGTTTCCTCTCCGGCAGCATCAGAAACAACTGCACAAGACACAGACAGCAGTGAAGTGGTTTCTCCACCAGCATCAGAAACAACTACAGACAACACGGACAACAGTGAATTGGTCTCTCCTCCAGCGTCGGATACAACCACTGACAACACAGACAACAGTGAATTGGTCTCTTCTCCAGCGTCGGATACAACCACAGAAGACGCAGACAGCGGGGAATTGGTTTCCAGCGTTAGCATCTGATTTAACATTGCACTACAAGGCAGCCTAGAACAAGAAGTTTTGCCACACAAAATGATGTTGAGGCTGTGTTGATTTTTCAGTTGCAGGGGCAAAGTGAGACTCGAGTTTTGTTTCCAAGGAGCGAGTAATTAGGCCTTAATCATGTATAAACGAATGGAAAACAATTTCAAAGTAATATTATTAAGTTGGTAAATTTGATTTTCAGAGCTGGATGCAGCTAGCGGATAAAATACAGAATGTCACGTTCACAAGATATAGCAAAAGGTGACACATTGCTATCACAAAAGAAAAAGAGGACTGAACAACCTTCGACACGAAGGATCTTGGTTTTATCACCGAGGGTCATGACCATCAAGTAGACAATCTGCTTCAGAATCCAAATCCTGCGGAAAGAAAACCCTGCACAACAGTATGTTGTTATTAATCAAGGCTCATACCCGACACTGACCCATGAAATCAAGGACTATGGTTGTGATTGGTTCTGCTGGCAAATACGGCGTGGACAAACAGGCCTGATCATGCTCAGCTTGCACTAACAAAATTCACAAACGCTGTAATACACAGCGAGAGCTATGATTTACTCATGCTATAAAATATCGATGATATCGGAAATATCGGTAGTCCAAAAACATGGAAATTTCGATGGAAATATCGGGATATTATCGATATCGATAAAAATTGAATAAAAACCACAGAAATTGTAAGAAAAACTTGGAAATTTTTATTGAAACTTTGGAGAATGTTTATTTAGTCAATTATCTATTAGTTTATCAAAAAAAATTAGAAGGAAATGCATTACATGATGGATTTAACTGATTTAAGTTGATTATACAGCGAGCTGGCAAACATTGTGAGTGTAGAAAATATGTAGTAATTAATGAAAAAAATATTAAACACATCATAATCATTTATATATAATGATTTACTACAATATTTAACACTTTATACATTGCATGGTAAGATACATGAGTGATTTAGTACCACATAAAGTTCCTATGAGGTTCAAAATTTTCACTATCTTCATCATCTCTATGTGTAGAGTAAGTTTATTGTGAAGAGTATTCATCAAATGATAAATCCCAAAAATAGTTTTGCATGTAATTGTTAACATGTCACTCATATAAATATAAATATTTTAGCATATTATCACTAAAACATAAGTGATATATGGTGGTTACGGTGTTGGAGGAGTAAAATGGGAGGGGTTCAAATCCCCTTTGTATTTTTCCCTTTTTTTTCCGATATTATCGTCGATATTGTCGATATTTGTACGATATGTACATAGATATGTTCCGAAATATCCGTGATTCGAAAAAATCGAAATATCCTTGATATTTCGTCGATATTATCGATATTTCAGACTATGAATTTACTGCACGAGGTCCACCACACATCTAAAGCAAACACAGACAAGTGCAAAATCCAGCGGGTTCCAAAGATTTACCTGCAAGTGTTGTGGTACAACGTCCGGCTCAGCTGACCTATGTCATTGATACCTTTACAACCAGCTACCACCTCAAGAACTTGCCTGAGAAACCGTCACATTGAATGACGAAGTAGATAAATAAATTAGGAGCTAAAACATAATTCACTTCAGATAAACATGCACTTGTTAACAACGAATTTGTCATCATCACTATGTTCAACTTCAAACAAAATTCCATGTCCTTGTAACAAGTTTACGAGAAGAAGATAGATCCACAATGTCTTGATATCAAGTTGACTCAAACAATAACGTAACAGATTTACAATTCCCAACAAAGATAGACACATGTGTACTGCAGATACCAAAAGTCCAAGGATCGTCATGTCTCGATAAAAGCAGAATATAGTATATTCTCGATATAGCTTGAGAAAGCCATCCATTATAAAAACAATTCTGTCTGACAAATATAGTTTCCCTACATGACAAATCACACACCTTAATTCTTACATGACAACTAGTAACATCAGCGAATTTGATATCGTAGTACAAGGTTATGCAGTAATAGCACTTCCTAGGCAGTAAATGGTTCAAATTAGGGGAAATAGTATTCACTGAACAGTAATATGATGCTTTAAGAGTTTTCTTCGTACACTATACAGGTTCATTATTCTTTTTGTCGACAAAGAAATAAATAAAAGAAATAAAGAAGTTCATGATATGGTAGTAAAAAAATATTTCAACATACCGAACTAAACAAGGTTCATTGCGATCTTTAACAATGCACTCTTGATCATACTTCTCTTTCTTCTTAGAAGGCCAAATGGACTTTACAAACTTAATCCCGGCACTTGTACTCTTGATTCCACAATATGGAGAATCTGTCTCAATCATCATCCTCTCAATAGGAATGTCCCTCATAACATTGAGATTTTCAGTTGTCTTCAGAGAGCAACCATTTATACCTATTTAGGACCAAAAGGTATTCATGACCTCAATCTAAAGACCAAGATAAAGTGTTCAATATGTCCGTTGTGACTAGCATTTAAAAATAAAAATGAGCAGTTTATATCTAAGATATAAAAGAGGAACTTTGTTCTCTTCTTTCAAACTTTAGAAATAAAATAAAAAAGCATAAAAATTATAAACACTGATGCAAAATTTGTTGTTCTATTAGCAAAGGTTGCAAGAAAGATAAGAGGCCAATCTCTTTGTTTGGAAAATGATTTGTTACTTCAATCAGAAACTCATTCTTATGGTGCTCAGTACTCAAGATTAAAATAACCAAGTAACCGGAGGTGTTGTTTAATGAGGGAATAGAATCGGTAAATTATATAGGCACTGAGATAGGTTAGACAAAAAATACCCCATTCCTGACCCTAAAAAGGTAAAATGTTCAAACCAAAATACCCTCTATGCAAAAGAATTAACTATCTGCTCAACCCCATAATTGCGATTGGGGTCATCTTATTCTCTCATAAAGCCACAATTTCCAAGTACCAAGGATGTAGGCTAATTTAGTCATAAATGCACTACACAATATTAGATAGAGGGATATGAAATGATAATGCGCTTAGAGGGATTTTTAAATGACTACTTGGAACAAGTCATTTTAAAAAGAAATCCTTTGTTTAGTGGTAATGCTTAAGTAGGGTATTTTCAATCTCTCTAATCTAATGTTTCGTCGTGCATAACCATCAACCTTTAAATATCCATTTAGGCATATTAAATCTATGTTTCTTTTTCCACATTTGACAATGGATTCATGTATTAAATTCAAAGAAATTCTACTTGTTAGAACGTTAGAGAAAGCAACAGACATCGTAAACTTTGCAGGGATTGACAGAAAACCATGCTATTTTGATAATATCTTCACCTATGTACATGTTGCTGATGGAAAGAAGTTTATCACGATCTTCTGCGCTACCAGTAAATGAATGGGCCACCCCACCGCTGAATCTGCGAAATAGTAGAGGAAAGTTTACAAGTCATGCACACAAGTACAGCCCACTGCCATCGCGTAGAAGTGAAAGACAATCATAAAAACTCATTTAGTGCAGCAGAAGGCAAAAGGGGAAAAAAACAGGATCGAGATAAACTTGAAGCTATTCTTTCCCTCGTTAACAGAAGTGATTATTCATCAGAAAACTAAAATGTCCAACTGGTATGTCAGTGGTATTTCGGTTGTCAAAATTGTAAGTTCAATCCAATTGTCCAGTTTATTCTGCATCCCCCGTCTAGTAACTTTGGAATTTGAGGGTGGACAAAACTTTTAAAAATAAGTAAGGAAATAAAAATAGTCATGACGTTAACCACCACATTTTGATTCTAGAATTATGGTGCTAAGCATTCTCACCTGCCGCTATTTCTCTCTACAATTTCACAGAAATCTGGAGCAGCTGCACGCATATGCAGAAACATGGGAAGCTTAGTGGTGTGTGCCAATTCAAACTGCTTCTCAAAATACCTGGAGTTCACAATAGAGTAAAAGATGGAAAAGACAGAATGTATCATGTAATCAAATGAAAAGTAGAACCATGCAAGCGGAAACAGAGAATAAGAAAAAAACTACTTTTTCAGAAACGACGTACTTCTTTTGAATCTCTGCTGGGCAAAACTGAAGCCTGTCATAGTCCAGTCCACATTCACCAATTGCAACCACCTTCCAAGCACAAGAGAGAACGAAATAAGCAATACAAAATATATTGCTCCATGATATCAATATCTGAACAGACCACTCTTTCAAAGAAGTTTTAATGACTTGAAACCCTATAATGCACGCCTCATGTTCCTCCTGACATAGAGATCTTGGGTACGGGGCACACCTTTCCTTTCTCAATGCCCTCTTTGGCCAATGACAGAAGCGCCTGAAAATGCTTATCTGGATCCCCACTCTCTTCAAATTCCTAAACAGAATAGACAATGACCCTACCCCTCAAGCATCTCTAAACAAAACCGAAAATCAACAATATCAACTTCTTCCGTGAATAAAAATAAGAAGTGAGAAAGAAAAACGGGCAGACCTTGCATCTAGTGGGGTGCACACCAACAGTACAAAAAAGCCTTGCTGCCAAAAAAAAAAAAAAAAAAAAAAACCAAGAACAAACCCCAATTTGTTGCACAAGTCGACATTTTTAAAACTTGGCAATGACATTTATTCACAACAATACAGTAACAGTAACAAAACAGAGCAAGCGAAAAAAACCATCGGTTTCCGCAATTGTTAAAGCTTCCTTTGATTCCTCAAGTGATCCACCAGTGACCTACATCATCCATAAGCCTAAATCTAATTTCAGAGCGCATTAAACAACAACAATTACTTAACAATTCTAATTGAAAAGGAAAGAGAGTTACGATAATCCGGTCGACGCCGGCAGTCCAAGCCCTGCTCAAAACCGTGGCTATATCCGAGACATGACACTGCTTTCCATTGTAGATTCCTCTGAACATTCCATCTGTATGATCATATTCTTCAAAGTTTCAGGTCCCATAGTCGAATTTAAGAACGATGAAGTTTGGTTTTTGGTAAGATAAAAATGGCATGCCAAGTGTTGGATGAAATGCCTGAGAGACTGACCTGTGAAGTTGACGGCTATATCTGTATTGGGTATCAACGGAAACCGCAGAGAGAGACTTGTTAACTGCGTGTAAGAAGAATGAATTGCTGCAGAAAGAAGGGATTTTGGAAGAGATACTTGCCTATCATGCGGACTGTTGCCATGCCCAAAGCGGACTGCGAGAGGGAAAGGAGGAGCAGCTGCCGCAATGCTACTACAAAAATCCTAAAAATATGAACGTTATAAATAGGCAAAAGAAATAAAGAAGAGATCGAAGCGGAACAGGATCAATGTATCACTTTGAGCTTTTGTTGTTTGTAAACATCTTCAATCTTAGAAAATCATAAACAAAGAATGTTGTAGCAAGATAGTGAGAACCATTTAGATTAACAGTGAAAACTTATCCAATCTACATGGGCATCCATACTTACAACACTTCGCCCACGCATCATTGATTATTTGACTCATTAAAACCTTGTTAGGAAAAATCCAGTATGAATTTTAAAATAATTTCATGTTTCTATACGTTGACGTTTCGCATTTCTTTCTTGATTTTTTGACATAGATCCCTGTCAAAGGAATGAAACAACTGACCTAACCAAAACGAATCAAGTATGTATGCTTACAATACAATATACATAGGCCTCCAAAAGCAAGGAGAAGAAATGGAGTGGAAAATAAGAACAAAAGCACACGTATTGACCGTAGACATAACCAAAAAATACATATCTCAAGCTCAAAAGATAAAAACTAAAATCTAAAAACAATATGGTTATCAGACATGGCCTTGATTTCTAATTTATTATTTTAGGCAGTATTGAGGCCAATATAATCCCGATGATAACGAGCAGGATTATAATGCCATAACAGGTCCATTTACGTGTGTTTTTCTGTAAGAATCTGGCTTTCTGCAACTGCTGAGTGCCGGAATGCACGAATGAATTAGCTCTCTCCACGTGGCCCTGAATGTTGTCCAACTGTTCACCTTGAGCTTGCACGAGAACTGCCATGTCCATGAACACCTGGTGCAACTCGTTCAGATTTCTCTCCATGGCCTTCACACCATCATGTCTCTCTTGAATCTCTTGTATGGTGTCTAAAACTCTCCCTCTTCCTTGCTCTTGGATTGCCTTCTGTAAAAATGTCTCGCTCTCACCTACAAGCATATATAATTGCTAGTTACACAATAGCAATTGATTCTATGAGCATCGATCACTACACCAACTAATTTTGCTTTATTAAGATACATATGTAAGATCCAAGGATGCTCAAGCGCTAATTAGTAACTTAATTAATACACTTTTAACCATTTATATGAATCACACTACAATATTTCTTATAATTTGAACCGATTAATTTTTAGGTCATTATTGAAATATCTTCCATGCAAAATTTTATTTCAAGCGTTTGACAAACCAAACTGACCCATGACTTAAAACAGGAAATCTCATTCCAAACGGTCGTATGCTTTCATCAATTAGAAGTCTTGTAAGGATCACTTAAGTAAGTTTATTTGAGAGGTAGCCTTTTATGATGACCCACTGTACATTTATTTCAACAATTCAAATTGTCTAGTTTTAGGTCTTGCCTTAAACATCGTCATAATCGGAAACCATATATATGATCATTGGACCAAAGTGTAGTCATCATTTTAGTGTTTTTTTGCAGCACAATGTCTCAATGGTTTTGAAGTTGTCTTTTTATGCATTGAAGTGAATACATGAATTAAAATATGCACAGTTCCGATCGTGGAAAAAATTATAAAATCAACTCCACAAAGTTCCCTCAAATAAATTTGTTTGAAGAATTCCTTGATGAAGAGGGTTATTTTCTTTCTTTGAAAAGTCGTTGTATATCCGATACATCATGTGACATTGGTGTCCCAAAATTCAACCGTATTGGAACATATGTATCATTATTATGTCAACTCTAGATCTAAACCTTAAAGGAAAACTAACAAAAAGTCTAAAAAAAACTTTAGTTTTAATAAAAATGACAAATAAATGTGTAGTGAATAGTACCAGGGAAAGGTAAAATTGTGGTTTTTCATTAAAAGTGAACAGTACTGAGAGTGTTTCGTTAAAACTCTCAAACCTTAAATTCATCCAACAACTAGTGTATATATTATATAGGTATTTTAATCAAAATAGTCTTTGAGATTGACATAATTCTTTATTTTGGTCCCTGAGTTTTAAAACCGATAGAAGTTGTCCCTAAGATTGTCCATTGTCAATTAATTGGTCATTCTGTGAAAATTCTCCATTAAATTGAAAAAAACTACCAATTTAAGTAGAGGGGTTGATTTGACAAAAATATTCTCAATTTAATGGAGATTTTCACTAAAAGACCAAAATGATTGACAATAGACAATCTCAGAGACCAAAATGAGAAGTTATATCAATCTCAGAGATCATTTTAGCTAAGAAGCTTATTATATATGTGTCATAAATTATCGAATATATCCCCCAATACCCTTCATCTCATCATTTTGGTATGTATTTGTTGAGCTTAGTATTCAAACCTAGATTTACGCTGCACTCTAGGGTAAATCATTTGATTTCTTGATTATATTTGATGATTATATTTGGCGAAGGTAACATTGCGGAACTACTATTTGTAATTCAAATGTTTCACAGATGCTATATATGTTACCTGTAGAGATGAGAAGGTCTAGGGTTTTGTCGTCGGGGTTCTCTCCGGTGACCGTGAAGTACCTACGCTGAACGGTCTCTCTATGCTCCGATGAGATCTTATTCCTCAAGTCATTAAAGCTATCCATGGAATCCTTTAGCTTCTTCCTCAGCCCGTTGACCACGGACGTCCGCGTCCGGTCAGATGAGGACCCTGGACCGCAACCAGGCAAGCTCCGGTTGGCAGCGTTGGACTTGTCCAACGAATCCAACTGTACCTTAAGAACCTTAGCGTTCTTAAGGGCGGTATGGACATCCGCGTCCATGCGGGTTCGGAGGTCCTTGACTGCCTTGGAGTTGTGGAGACTCTTGCTCTGCTCGTGTGCGCTTTGCAAGCTCTTATTGATCTTTTGGAGCTCATTGAGCTCGTTCTGGACCGACTCCACATCCTGGAAAAACTTGTTGAGTTCGTTGGACGTTGCAGCCATTTCGATGACATGGTGGTCCGGCGAGGCCTCGGAGAAGGAGCTAGAGAGCAGATCGTTCATTTTTCCGATACCTTAATTTGCTATAAGATCATAAACTCAGAAGTCAGAAGTTAACCTTACCTCTCTGAGTTTCTGTGACTCAAAATTTGGGGTTTAGATACATGTTATACACAGAGAAGTGTTTTGGCAGTCTTTCTTGACTTGTAGTTCAAGTCTTGGCCGCGTTTCAAGTTTTCAACTTCCGACTTTGAAAGGTTCAAACAAACATTATCCCTCAAGTACCAAGTAGATTCCTAACTCCTGTGTAGCAGCCAAGGACCATGTTTTTTTCCAACCTTCTGGTATCTATTTGGAGAAATGTAGGACCATTTTAATTTGTAGACTAGTGGGAATACAGGCCCCTTATCGGATCCATTCCACATCGAACTTCAACGATCCAAACCGTTTATATGTGTTATGCGTACCAGTAGGGATGAATTATTTACTAATTCCATGTTTATAACTAGACCGGCCTCTTCTAATAATTTAAAGGTGTATCTTAACAACTTTGGTTGACAAAGAACATAGTAATAAAAATTGGTTTTAATATGGATGGTACATGCGTCCCCCTCTATATGGGAGAATACGGAAGAAAGTCGAGGTTTCACTACTAATTAATTGGCAATATGATAAGTAACCCAATTACTTATGACTATTAGGCTTCACACATTGGACAACCTACTATGATACCATTAAAAATTGGAGGTTCCACTATAAAACTAACTGGCAATATGGGGAGTAATCCAATCACTTATAAGCACATGCAAGGTTTATTTTTCCTCAAATGTGGGATTCACTCTCAACAAATATACATAACATATTTTGACATTATTAATTTCATAATCAGTTTAGTTTCTTAATCATCATTCATCCCTGAAAAAAAATCATTCAAATTGAAAATCATTTAATCATCCTAGAACAAATCAATGGTTTAAGTACTAAATAACATAGTCACTCAGTACTACGATCTGATGGTATTCTTGTTTGCTTAGAAGTGAGAGGTATTATGTTCGAATCTCGTGAATGGCGAATTCAATACTAAATTAGGTTGCATATTGTGTG
The DNA here is from genome assembly GCA_035220775.1 of Malus fusca. Taxonomy (NCBI): domain Eukaryota; kingdom Viridiplantae; phylum Streptophyta; class Magnoliopsida; order Rosales; family Rosaceae; genus Malus; species Malus fusca. The sequence continues at coordinate 3,666,402 of CM069072.1, read as the reverse complement.
ACTTAGCGAACTCCCTTTCCCCTTAGTATAAAAATATCGATATACTAAAAAGAAGCACTAAATAACATATAAACGGTATGAACCGTTCATTTATAAGCTTGAGTCGTTTTCTTGAAGCCCCTAGTAATAACCATTGCAGACGTCTAACATTTATTAATATTTGGTACCACAAAATTATGAATTAAATCTCAATTCTCCTATGGGATCCCTTCTCCTATCCATCAGAGAAAAAAATGAAAAAAAAAAAAAAGGTTATATGGGTTGAAGAGTATTTATATGGTTGATAATTATTGGTATTGTTGGTATTCAGAAATGTGTTGATCAATATCCAACTGCCCCTTCAATATTCATCTGCCCCTTGACCACCAGGCTTCTACAATATCTCTATACAATTGTCAACGGCAGACTGTTCAGCTAAGTTTTATCAAGATACTATTCTCAAGATTTATTCGTTTTTCTTGATCAATGAATATCGCACCCTCTCCCAAAAAATAAACATTATTTTTGAAACAATAAAAATAGAGCATGTCAATACTACGGATTAATAGCTAGTATTTATCTTTATTTATAAATGAGTCATCTTATATTTAAATTTTGTAAAAGATGAATTTGAAAAATACTAATTTATTTATCCAAAATTGAAGAGTGTGAAAACTGTAAACAGAACAATACGATGGCAAAAAGAAAATAAGGAGGTTATTGGAGCAATAGCCATTGAATGTTAGCTCAAATAGAGTTTTGGTCCATGAACCAAGAATCCGTGAGTACTGGTCTTTAAACTAAAAATCCGTGAGTGGTTCTTGAACGTGCTATAAGGTGAATCAGTGATACTTTTAACTAACTTCATTAGAATTTCTATCCAAAATAAAAGGTATAAAGAAACAAAAAATAGATGAAAAGATTTACGAAGCTAGCCAAAAAAATCATTACCCTACATTATAACAAGGTCAAATACAAATACTCACTCAATTTTGATTCAAAGACTAACACTCCAATTAAACCAAAATTCAAGGAGTATTATTCCAATATTCTCGAATATAAAAGGATAGAAGGTAAGCAATGAACTCCACATGATAGTTTGTTTGTTTGTTTTGTTTTGGTTTTTTTTTTTTTTTTTTTGACAAAATAATATTTTAATTTACTTAGATTAAAATTTACACAATCTAATGAAATTAATACCTCTATTAAAAGATAAAATCAATCCACAAAAATGTAACAAAAAAACAATAGGTATGTAGTGCATGAACAATACTCTCTCTCCCTCTCCTCCTACGCTGGCGGCGGCGGATTATTGCTATTACTATTGTTTGTTATTGCCACCGCCATTGCCCCAATTCCACGGCTTCAAGCTGAGGATCACGATCAGAATAATCACGAGCAGCAGAATAATGGCGTAGCAAGTCCACTTGCGGGTGTTCTTCTGGGAGGCCCTGGCCTTGGTGAGCTGCTGTGTGCCACTGCTGACGAACGAGTTGGCTCTCATGACGTGGTTTTCGATGTCGTCGATCTGCTCCCCCTGCGCCTGCACCAGTACCGCCATGTCCAGGAACACCTGGTGCAGCTCCTGCAGGTTCCTCTCCATGTCCTTCACGGCGTCGTGTCGCTCCTGGATCTCCTGGATCGTGTCGAGGACTTGGCCCCTCCCTTGCTCCTGTATTGCCTTCTGCAGAAACGTTTCGCTCTCTCCTGCAATCATCATGCTTAATTTGATTAATCCATTACCTCATTAAGCACTAAAATTGGAGCATTAGGGGTTTCGCCATTACCGGTGGAGATGAGGAGGTCTAAGGTCTTCTCGTCGGGATTTTCGCCGGAGACGGTGTAGTACCTCCGCTGTACGGTCTCGCGGTACTCGGACGAGATCTTCTGCCTGAGAGCGTTGAAGCTGTCCATGGAGTCCTTGAGCTTCTTCCGGAGGCCGTTGACGACGGAGATCCGAGTCCGGTCAGAGGACGACCCCGGCCCGCAGTTCGGCAGGCTCCGGTTAGCGGCGTTGGACCGGTCGAGCGCCTCCAGGCGGACCTTGAGCACCTTGGCCTTCTTGAGGGCGAGGGTGACGTCAGCGTCCATGCGGGATCGGAGGTCCTTGACGGCGGTGGCGTTGTGGAGCGTCTTGCTCTTCTCGTGGGAGGACTGGAGGCTGAAGTAGACGCGCTCGAGCTCCTTGAGCTCGTCCTTGACGGACTCGACGTCGGCGAAGAACTTGTCGAGGTTGACTCCGGCGGCGCCCGACCCCGCCGTCGACCCCATCTCGATGACGTGATCGTCGCGCCGCGGCGACTGCTCCTCGCTCCGGAACCGCGAGAAGGAGCCGGAGAACAAATCGTTCATGATTTTTGCGAGTTTGGTGTTGTTGAACCCGAAATCGGAGCCAAAATCCGATCGGAATCGATAAGAAAAGTTGGGAATTAGGGAGGAAATTGGAGATATGAAATTTTGGAGAGGGGGTATGAAGTATGAAGAGGAAGGTGGGGGGTTTAATTAGTCAACGAGGACTCTGAGGCGGGATGTGGATTTTGGTGCGAAAAACGAAAGAGGCGGTTTCTTTCTGTTTTGTGAGTGGGCCAGCTGTTAATGTAGAGAGAGAAAGACGATGAGAGAGAGAGCCTGTGTGTGTTGTGTTATAAACTTATAGTTAATATGCAGCCATTTGGCCTAATTACGCGTCAGGGGAGAAGGGAAACTGGGAAAATTGGAAATTAGGAAATTTAATGATTGAATAATTAAGTTGGAAAACGAGTTAAAAGAAAAACATGGGACTCGGTCGCGTGTTATTTGGATTGGGGCTGTGTCTTCTTCTTCTAAAAGCTGTTTCGCAATTTAATGTTGCCATATGGCTGCTAACAACGTAATCAATGAGATCAAATTTTCTGCACACAACATGAGCGTAGTGTCTCTGTGAACTCGATGAACTCGATAAGTGATTGAAACGAATTTATTGTCTTAATTTTTTAAATTTGTTGTCATAAAATTAATGTGTTAAACACTTATTGGGGCTATAGAGAGACCGTACATATTTTAAATGCAAATGATTTGATCTCGTTATGAATCGGATAAGAGAGATTTGTTTGTTTACACACAAAAAGTGGAAGATATCTCAAAAGAGTCGAAAGCAATAATCCATTGTCATGTTTGAAAAATTGAAATATTAAGCAATTAAAATTCATATTAAGCAATAATCCTTGCATTTCAGCCGAACTAGGAAACTTTCCTCCACTTGTATAGTTCCAAATGCTCAGATTTCGAAATTTTCAAATATGAATTTCCATTCCAACTAGCGCCCCACTAAAAATCCGTTGTATAGTATTTTGATTACGATTACGTAAATGTGCCATAAAAATTACATGTTGCCAAATGAGTCTCAACCTGCAGTGCAAGGCAATTTGACAAACATTTCCATGTGCTTAAAATTATCATGGCAATGTTAACTCAATTTACAATTTCCCGTGAACACAGAGATCATACTATATACTTGTCACAACTGAAATCAGATTTTCCTCTATAATTCTTCCATAAAGATTAAAGAATATGAAACAAAAGACAGTTGCAAAACTATGGAATCCTATCTCTCTCTCTCTCTCTCTCTCTCTCTCCCAATCCTAACAATCATCTCAATCTCGACAATCTTTTTCGCTTACGGTTCTTTTTCCTTGCTGCGGTGCTCCTTGGATCGTTGGACGCGGAAGGAAGAGTCAGATTAGTCAATGGCTTTCCGAAACTGGTTCTGCCTTTCTTAGAAACCCACTGCAGCGGCAGATTGTTTACCACCGTGCAAATGTCATTAGCACTACTCACTTCCACAAGATTTCGTATTTGATCAAGCATCTGCATAGTCCAGGCCATTGAGCGATCTAGAGCAATCGAATCATCCATTGGTTTCTTCAATAGGTTCATCAAGACATCTTTGAATGACTGCGAAGACATGGAAGGCTGATAACCTTGGCGACTTTCGCAGATCATGTTGACTTTGATGACATGCTTGCAAACGTTCCCTTGCATTGACCACGCACAATCGCAAAAGGAAAACTCTGATCCGGGATTCCACACTAGATGCATGGTGCCGCTGTCCTTCTGGCTCAAAACCTTGGCAAAGAGGTGGTCTTTATCATCTAAGGAAACAGCAGAATCCGGAATTTGCAGTGCCCTGTGCCATGACGTAGAAGCAATATATTCCTCCTTAACATTTTCGAAAGCATCACATTCATCTGCATAGCGGTCAAGCCAGTAGCTTGAATGCAGCTCGGTGGTTAGCTTGTGCACTAACCAATCAACTCTCTGGAGCGCTCCAAGATGTGAATCATCAAACAATTTCACCTTCATCTTGACGTGATATGCTTCAATGGCACCAGATGCCTCTTGGCTTGCAAGCGGAAGACTCCTCATTGTTGAAAGCCACATTTCTGTTAACAAGAAACAATATATTAATGATAGTTTCATGCAAAAACTTGTAAGACCATAAAACATGATGTGTCCAGAAATGTGCATCAGTGTGTGTCAGAGAGAGAGAGAGAGAGAGATCTAACCAATCTTCGGCACCCAAGACTGCTTAAAGTATTCCATAAATGCAGTCTGATCAACAAAATCTTGTGTTAGTTCTTCTAAGGCAACCAGGGTATCACTTCCATCCCAAATGCTATACGCAATATTACCCAGACGTTTAAAAATTTCACGCTGAACTTCAATGTTATTGCATTTCTTTACAATATTCCTCAGCCATGATCTACGAACACGCCAAAGGGAAAATAGGACGGGACAACAGAAAATATCTCTGAAAGACCATGAAATGTGTTATTAGAATGCACAATATTCTAAGTCCATTTAATGCAGAGAATTACAGAGACAGAGCATCCTGCCTGATGGGATCAATCTCAGCTGCTGCATCATCAATTAAGAAACCATTGATCTTCCATCCGGGCTCAACACTGCGAGCTCGATCAAGTAGAGCTTTCATCCATTTAGACACATCTGGCTTTGCAAAGCTACGCGTGATGACCCATGCGACAGGGAGTGCATGTTGTCTTGAGTCAAAGACAAGAAGTGTACACAAAGGATACTGCCATTTCAAACACGTATAAATAAAGATCTACTTTCTATGCACATTCCCTAAATCTATACAAAAATATACGTTCACGAATCATTTCATGACTCAGTAACTCATATATTCCAAAATGAACCCTGTATTTAATGGATATGTGATGGAAAAGAAAAGTCAACATGATAACAAGATAACTACCCACAAGAGTTTTTCGTTTACTACTATTCATTATCTTGGAAACAAGTCCTACTAAACCTAGAAATAAGGAAAGAAATCTTATAGCTCACTAAAGGGTTAGTCAGTTCACAAGCTTGTACAAAAAGCATTAATGATTTGGTTACCTTAAGTCTCTTTATGCCAAATGTTGAATCAGCTGCAATGAGACTGCGGTGGCCAAAACGAATCATTTGTTGCAGCTGCCACTCCGTTTGAATCCCCAGAAGGAAAGGATCTTTCTCTGAAGTATCCTGATAAATGAATATGGATTTTTTGTTGCGTTCAACCCACATGCGGATGCTAGCTTGATCATCAAGATCCAATTCATGGGTAGACCGCTTAATAATCATCCCAAGTTTATGGACATACTGGGAAGCAAGGCTATTTACTTTTGCATTCGAACCACAATACCGCTGAATCCCTTCAATGTGTTTCTCTAGTACATTTTCTTCAGGAATGCCAAGGTAGATCATAGACATTGTTTGCTGTTGAATCTCATTACAGATATATGGAATTTTATTGGCTCCCGGGCCAATCGCATCTCTGTCAAGTGGGCCATGGCAAACAAAACCAGATTTGTTCACATGGCGCCTCTCATGATATATAATTAGTGCAAGTGATGGACGTGCATACAAACGCTTCACTACAAAATTGCATGTACAGCCCCGCATGGATTGAGGTCTAGCTGCACGGTTGCGGGTGTTGAGTCGATATTTTCTGCTAGGCAAAATACCCCCTCCTTCCCCATAATTTTCAGGACCGAAAGAACACCAATACCTTCAACAAGAAAGAATGAACAATTAATAACTGTAGTACCTAAAATAACAAAATAGCGGCGAATATGAAATAGAGAGAGATTTTTTTTTTTTTTTTTTTTTTTTTGGGGGTGGGGGGGTCCATCCAAAAAGTTGCTGCTCATATGACCCACAACATTAAAATTGGTAATCTCAAAGTCACCAGAGCAGAAAACTCTCAATGTTGTCCTCATACACCTGATTTATGTTGGTTAAATCAAGACGGATCAAAATTAAAAGTAAAAGAACATGCACATGCAGATTATTTTCAGAATGCATTAATAGCGAATTAGAACCAGATATTAGATAAGCTAGAAACTCAAAGTGTTGAACTCACTAAAGCAGACTTTACCGGAACAACACTATATCTTTTGAATGATTTGTGGAAAAGTAAGCTTTTTGGTCGTCCATAAGAAGATAATAGAAGAACAATGAGGTGGTAAGTTTAAGAATTTCTTTACTCACAGCTTATATTCCAAATACTCATCATCCTTGTATTCCGTAAAGATGCCCATCTTTCTTCTTCTTCCCCTTTCAATATGAAATCTTGTTGGGCACTCTAAATTTGAGCTTTCTCCAATTATAAATTCATCCACTCGGTCATAAGGAATGAGGGCTGCATCGTCATGGTTCTCGGTAGTGCCAAATTTGGTCCAAGTCAAATCAGCAGAGGAGAAATCCTCCTCCGGTGGATCTTGAACTGGAAGATCGTTTATAGATTCAACAATAGCCATAGGGTTATAGATCCTTAACGCAATATTTAGTACCAAACTAGCTCAACAATTAGCAGCACATCTGCAAACACAGTAAACACAATCCCTTTAATTAACAACAAAATATCGTAAACAAGTCAAATCAAGAAGTTGCATATATAGTTTCATGGTTGTTTAAACTTGGAACTCTACTTCGGACAGGTAGCCAGTTAAATTAGTGTCACAATAATAATATTCTTATACTCTACGTAGAAGAAAGTACAAAATATAAGTATACAATAAACACTCTAAAGTATATGTATGGAGTCTAATGCATAATTTAATAGTCACACAATCCGAAAATTTATAAACTAAAATAGAAAAACAGAACAACTAGGCTTTTGGACTAGTGGACCAAGAGAGCAAAGTATTAGCATATGAAACAGAGAAAAACCCAAAAGAATATTTACAGTTAAAGAAAGGACCAAAAGATAGAAGTCAGAGTGAGTTATCACATAGAGAAAAAAGGCAGTAAATGATTTCAGCATGTGTGCGACCTTCTACAACCCTAGAGGTTCCACTTATTTTGCGAAAACGAAATCAGTGCTCGGAATCCAGAAAAGTAAAATGATAACCGTTATCGCTTCACCTACTAAAATTTTTAAAACCTCATTTACTCACTAAGACAAAAGATGGTGTTTCCGAAGATGGAACTGCGAAAATCATTGATGCTAATGATCTCAGCTACACTAACTCTATTCCTATTAAATAAGCATTTCCTACAAATTACAAATCCAAATTTCAGGCTGGCCTTAGCAGGAACTTCCCATTAAACCCTACTAACAAACCACCAACGAAATTCGATGCCTCTCTCAGCAAGTCAGATTATTACACACCCCAAGCAACCATTTTCTCCCATCTCTATTAGACTACACAGTCCGACCAATAAACCCCTATAACACCATGTTCAAGCAACAAAAATTTACAAAAAAACATCATAGTAACCTTAAACAGAAAAAAAAAACAAAAACAAAACCACAATCGATAACCCAAAAAATGAAAATAAAATAAATAAATTTAAATTGGAAGACAATTCAGTTGCGTTCCTTTGGTGCTTAACATGGAACAACAATGCCCTGCCAGCCGAAAAGAGCAGATTTCATACAAAAATACTAATAAATTTGAAGTAACCCAGAAACAAAAATTGCAGGAAGAACATAACTATTTAGCTTTACTCCTTAGGTCAGTTCATAAAACCCTAAATGGTCGAAAGCCATTTGCTTTCCACTTGTAATCTCAGCCCAGAACAAAACTTCATTCAGTCAAGAACATTCCTTTACTTGTATTCCTGGTGTTCTACTTCAATTTTATATTTTGATGAAAACCCAGAAACCCCTTTCACGTATATTACTACTGATTACCCTAACTATGTATCACAGCACCTAGAAACCCTGATTACACAGAAACCCATAAACCCTGATTACCCAGAAACCCATAAACCCTGATTACCCTATGCTATATTATCACAGCACCAATTCAAAGAAGCCTTTGAAGAATTGGTGCCCCATTTTTGCTCACCAATTAACAAAACTTAAACCCAAAACGCTATTGAGACTACGAAGTTCAAAGAAACCCAAATCTTCCAATTATCCAGTTCAATATTTCAATTTCCCAACTAAAAAAATGTTGAAATAAGCAGATAGAGGTTGAAAGAGAAGGAAATTTACCTTCTTGTTGGTGAAGAGTGCTCGAACCAGATGAGAGGGAGAGTTCTCGAACGGACTGGAGAGGAGCGGCGACAGAGATATGGAGAGAGCGCTTCGGAAATGAACGGCTAAACAGACGGGGCAGGATTGTCAAGTTCCATTAATTGTTATTTTTCATCTTTTATTTATGAAATAAATAAAAAAATGCTTTTGGATAAACATCTGCTTTCTTGTTTTTGACTCATAATTTAAAAAAAAATCACGAACCGCACTTTAGAAAATGAGTGGTTTGAGTTACAATTGTTAAGAATAAAATATTTAAAGTTCGTTAAACCAGAGAGTTGTTAGAGATAAAAAGTATTTTTACGGAGATTACCAATGGAAAATAAGTATTTTTACGGAGATTACCAATGGAAAATAATTTCCACCCGCGACCTTTTTCTTTCTGCACATCTGTGTTTTTTCTCATCCCTTGATTCATGTATATTAATTTCTGAATACACCACTAAACATTCACTGCTCTTATTATTCAGATAGCCAAAAACAAATTTGATATCTTTGTAAATCTCCCAACCCTTTCATAATTCCTACTGTGCTAACACCAAAAAAAAATGAAAATACAAGAGATACATCGCGATCGTATAATAATTTACAGGCCAAAGATACAAAACACGGTACACTCGTCGTCATGGAGGACGTAGAAATGAAAGAAAGAATTTAATCCGACTGGAGGAGGACAGTAAGGTAATACGGATATCCCTGGCACGTCCCAGAAGACGACCTATCCCGATTTTCTTGATCATTAGAAAGTAAAAGATTCCAATGCAAAACATAGCTCGACAGATCATATGTCCCGGGAGAGAATACACAAACTTGAAGAGGAATTTCAGTTCTTGACATGGGATCAAGTTGGACTCTAGTCGAGCTTGACCCGGACCAAATAAATGGGGAGACGCTCTCCACGGGAATTGACTTACTGGCCCGGGATCCAAGGGCATCGGAAGTCACTTTGATGTCAGTCACTGGTGAGAGGTCATGCCATCCATCTTGGTTGCCAGAAGACGTCGCAGGTAGAACTGGAGTTGCATCACTTAAATGATCGCTAGTACTGGAGTCCGAGGTGTTTATGCGTACAGATGCAACTACATCCGATGCGTTGTATATAGTCATGCTAAGATTTATTTCACAAAAAGAAGCAGAGAAGTTATGGTATAAGGTTCGAGGTCCGTCCACTAGCCATGATATAGGACTTGTGGTCGCAGTACTGTAAATTAAACGCCAAAATAGATGTCAGCCTAACATAATATTAAAACAAGAAACTACAAAGTTAAAGTAAAGAAAGCGAGAAAATATTCATCTTGAAACAAAACTTACCTGCAGTAACATGCATGATGAGAAAAAAGATGCGGTGGCTCAGAAACCTCAGGATTAATGTCATTCTTCAGAGGCCGGGAAATCAATACGAAGTCAACCCGATTAGTGTCTCCCTAATCCATACAAAAAGAAACGGGTCAAATGAAAATAATGCTGAGAAGCATCAACAGTGCACAAAAGCATAAGTTACTGGGTCATGACTTGTATATGTTCCGATGCATAAAATTTAGTTTCCCCTTCAACACATGGTGATTTACAAGTCAAAACAACCAAATCAAAGCGATGCGATGAGTAATAGTGAACCAAAAAAAGATGGTTATATAGAGCAAGAATATATCAACCTTATTTAAAACTTCCTGGTGCAGTCTTTCAGAGCGGTGGAAATCTGCCAGGGGAGAGCTAGCTATATCAAAACGTGGTCCATTACTGCCCTGAGTACCCAATCTCAAATCAGTTCCCTGAAGTCGGGAATGGGAAGATTTCTCGTCTTCAGAAGTTGATGACTTGCCACAACTCTGAATCCAAAATTTCATTCATTAGAAAGAGAGAGGGGTGGGGTAGGGTAGGGGTGGAGAAATTCTGTAAAAAGATAGGACCACAGTTTCAGCATCTTCACGAACCTTGAGCCTGAAGAAGCATGACAATGCTTGATGAGGTGTTAAAGATTGTGAAGGAAGGATGGCATCAACAGGTTGAAGTAGTGAGATTTCCCATTGGTTCCCAACAGATGACAACTGATGAATTTGGAAACTTTCAGAGCTTGTCTTGTTGACAACATCCATACGCACAAGAAACTCTTGCAATCTTGATGGACAAGGACTGATAAGGAATGACACGTCCAATGACGGCAATACCTGTGAAAATGAATGTTAATATTGATCATTGATATATTCAAATCAATATATTTGAAGATACTTCTTAGAAAAGTGGGTCAAATCAAGAAACTTTCACAATTGACAATGATCCACACACCTGCAAATTGTAATGCATGCGTAAAGTGCGAAATCTCATGGTGCTTGAAATATCACTCATCTCATAATATATTGTTATGTACAAGGAAATGTTCCCAGGAACAGCTGCCCGAAACCAAAGAGGCCACAATAATGGTGTTTCCCCTTGAATAATAGTGTCCTGAAGTACAGAAAAGCATAAACATTAAACACTATAAGACCAGAAACTGGAAAATTACAGCTTCATAACAAACCATATAAAGATACAAATCGGGAGAATTTGGATGCTGACCTCAGGAAATAGACACAGGGCATGAGAAACATCATTAAGGTTAGCATGTTCAGCAGACTGATCAGAACTTTGCTTTTCTAAGCAAGCAGGAAACTCGGTGTTCAAACTTTCTCGCTTTCCAAGATTCAAGAATCTAGGATGACTAATCTTCATTTTCAGATTCTGCAAGAATATCAGGCCATAACGTATAAGCACATTAAACAGATTGTATGCATCAATTTATATGGTTAGTCCCTGCCTGACATAAAGGAAAGCTCGGGCTATATCTACTGTTCAAGACCATGAATGTAACAGTGTATAAGCATTAGCTCATGCAATGGCATCGAGTACATGACAATCCTGTATGGCAAAGTGATCAGGCAAAGTTCAAGCCGACCACCTATACTACATCCTTAACAATCAATAGCTAATAAACATTTTATAGAAGTTAATACAATGCAAGATACATTCACAAAAACATACACAAATAAACCAACTACCTGATTATACATTAAGACCATAAGTGAGTGCAAACGACCATACCTTCACAGCAAATTCAGATTTGTTCTTCAACTCCAACACAAGATGCCGTAAATCTCCTGTATATGCCCTTTTAGGTAGTGGAGGAATGACACCCTCAAGCTTTGGTACACTCTGACACAGGAAAGAAGAAAGTTAGAAGAAATGAATGCCCAAACATAGTCATTGCAGAATTCTGAAAGTGGAAAGAATAGGAGGTGGGAGCAAGCACCTTTACAACTAGAAACTTTAAATTATCACAATGAGGATGCTTCGCCTTCTGTATTTGCCTTCTGCATATCTTCTTCAAGGGGTTAGTGTCAAATTTATGGAAGCCAACAACAGAGCCTGACAATTTCCACTTTACACCAACAATCTGTAAAATGCCTTCTACTCTAGGAGTAACCGTTAGTTGCACCTGAAAGGAACAGGAACTGACAATAAGCAGAATTCAAGAAGTATAATAATGAATTTGTGAACAAGATATGTTTATAAAATGTGGCATGGGAAATAAGTTTGACTATACTTTTCAAACAGAAAGGATAACCACAGACATGTAAAATAGATCTCAAATAAGAAATAATGTCTTTGAAAAAATAAACAACTGAAGTTGGCACAATGCGCACAGGAAGTACACAGGAAAAAAAAAGGAGGAAGAAAAGATGTTTAACGATATATATTAACAATTCAGCTCTATTTTTCTCAGTACAAAGTTTCATATCAAGTTAGGAATGAGAAGTATAAAAACATTTATTAAATTTTAGTAGCATAACCACCTAGTTTTGTCAGTTTCAATCACAAGCGACTTTCTATCATAAGCATGGATCAAGCAGACGCAAATTAATTCATACTCCATTGACTCCATAGACTAAGAAACATCAAAATATTTCTAGTACTCTGTTAAATTTATGGATGATCTTATTACACTTCATTCTGCAATACTTTAACAACTCAAATGAAGTACTCACCACAATTGTTTCACCTCCTGCTAATGAAAAGTCAACATCAGACAAAGAAACTAAAGAACTCTCAAAGTTCACATCCCTGCAAAAATTAAGCAAACAAATCCACCTTAGCAGGTGCAAACATGATAAGAACCGAGATAGGGATATTGATATAGACAAGTACTGAATGTTTTCAAAGCCAAAGCGTAATTATCAAAGCATTTAAGAGTAAGCCTTAAGGACACAAAGTTCTACAACAAGAAATATACACTGGTTATGGTTAAGCCCCAAATAGGCTGAGACTTATTAAGCAGTCCATGGGGAAGCCTAAAATCCAGTAAAATCATGCAATAGTGAAGCCCACAAGCCCCACTATAAGGCCCAAACTTAGCAAAGCTAAAACTCATTTTACAAACACAACAAACTGGTCCATATTAAAAACTAATAAAAAATAAAAATCAACTAGTTGTGTAATATAAAGGCATGCAGACAGCCATATGAATGATAATATTACTACAGGTTGATACAAGTCTTGCCAAAAGGAGAAGAGGAATGGAAACATGAGATTTCTCTCTAAAGGAACTCCTCAAACTTTCAGTGATTGTCTTGATTGAGAGCTTACAGAGTCATTAAAAGATAACTTTGGCTAGTAAGTATTCCAAGAAAAAAGAAAAACTATCAATCCATCAACAAAACAGCTCATGCCCAGTAATGCAAGAGAAGTCATTGATAAGATGCTGAAAGTAGTGGCCCAAAGGCATTTTGGAGTCGCCATTGCACTGAGTGCCTCACCATTGCCTTTGACAATACTGAAAGCAATTATAAACAGCCATGTACACACCTATGAATTAAACTAGTAGATTCTCCATCCTGAATCTCTGCTAACGAGCTACTTGCATCTGCATCATCAAAAACTGATCAGCCAATGATTGTGAAATGTTCTTGCCAATAATCAACTTGAAAAGTTAATTTGTGTTTCTGTGGGGTGGTTACCGGATTTCATTTCATCAGAGCCAGCAGAAAGCTCGCATAATAGGGAAACACTAGACAAGGGGAGGAGGATTTGCAACGGATTTTTTAATTCAATATCAACCCTCACAGCTTCTGCATATGGTAATGAAGAACAAAATATCAAGAAATGTATATCAACTGAGCGTATAATAACCCTACAACATACTCTGTCTTCAATATCAATGAAAAGAAGGATGTGCATTAATCCTTAGAAGGATGCAATTTAATATATAAAGTACTAATCATGCAACTTCATATATTGTTCGTGTTCATACCTCCTGCAACACAAACATTTGACTCTTTGTACTTCTTTGGGATAAGCTTTGATTGTAACTCTAACCAATTAGTTCTGGCGGTGGACAAATTTGGAATCATTTCCTCCTCTAAGGAGACCCATATTCTTTCCTTGACACTTGCCTGGAATGTTTAGAAACACAACAATGCCAATTACAAGCCACAGTCTAAACCACCTTAAAGAATCATTCAAGAAAGTCCATGAGAAAGAAAAGCTTCTCATCAGCATCACATATAAGTTAAAAGGAATACAATAGGTATGATTGCATTATCGGCGGCTGTGATCAAAACACAAATTACGTGAGTTTTCATGAGTAATTCATGCTCATTAGTACATCATACTATGTTTACCACATTGAATTTTCTATACAGCACTCTCAAAATTCTTTTCTTGAAGTTCCCGCAAAATCAGTACACAATTTGGTAAGGCTACAAAACAGAATATGTGTCCATAGAGAATAAACAGTTAATTTGTAAATCATTAATTTACCCAATCATGTTGTGTGTGTCACAATACATTCATTGAAATGTTGTACAATGTTCTGCAAAAGCAGAACCCCAGCAGCAGCATAGGAAAACTAAAACAGTCACGCATGTCAAAAGACATATTCAGGCAGTTTGGTTAGCTGTACAGAGTGGCAATCTCTACACTCAACAATTTGTAACCTCATTCAAAAACTTTATGCACCCTGGGAATATATGCATTAACATGGAAAGCCCCTCGAGGTTTACAAGAGCTGGCATATTTCCAACTACTTCTGTTCCACTGAAATGTTGTAACAAAATTACTGAAACAGCAACATCCATATATTTTTTTCATAAGGGAGTACAACCCTTATTTCCAATAAGAACATCATCCTCATATTCTACAACTAAACTTACCAGCCTACTAATAGCTCAAATGAGAGAAAGAAATAATAAAATTAGGAGGAAGTCGTCATTGAAACAACAAGGAAACAGAGAGAAAAGGAGGAGGATTGAATAGAACATTTATAAGATAGAAAGGAAATACAACTTACAGCTGCAGATGATGCATAGGTCCGATGATCCTCAAAAATTACCCTAAGAGATGAAATATTGATCTCCGGCAATTGAAGCTTTGATACTTCAAATGTTTTCCCTGTTTTCTATATAATCCAAGAGAAACCTCAGTTAGTTTGCCGCAAAACCTAGCTGAAGTCATGTAGATTGCTTAAAAGTTTTTTAAGAAATTTTAATTGTTTAATCTAAAAAATATAACGTAAGCAAAAAGTGCAAAAAATAAAAGGGTGCCTTAACAGTCTACTAATTTTTGCAACAGAAGTTGCTAAAACTTCCACACCAATTTGAATAGGTCAGTGGATGCCTAGAGGGCCTGAGAAGTTATTATGTTTCCTGTCAGGATCATATTTAACTTTACAGACTTTGTGGGTGGAGAATCACCTAACATTGTAGCCCACCCTAGGTGGGGATAAGAAAAAAAGTCGTACACATGTTTTAAAAGTACTAAAAATATGACATTAAAGTTAAACTCATTCTGAATGCAGGGTAATGAAAGTAAAAAGTCAAAGCCAACCCAGATTATACCTTGAGATCTGAAATGAAAGTTAATTTTTCCTTTTTTTTTCGAGCAAATACAAGTTACTTTTAAGGACCTTGCACTTTTTCCTTCTCCTCAATCAAGCATAGAATACAAAGGGTACTAGTGCTGACCTGAACAATTTGAAGGAAGTCTCTCAGGAATAACTCCTGCGTTTTCTTGGACTGATGACTACAGGCCAGGACCTCCATCACATGATTTGCAGCCAAATCATATAGCCCAAGAAGAGCATACCACCTAAATCACAGAAATTGTATGAAAAAACAATACAGATTGTAAGAAAAGAAGCTGGTATACAACACTACATACAAATTAAAGCCGCATCAAAGTCCATATAACTTACTGTCCAATATGGAAATGAACATGGTCTTTGATATGGCTCCACGTAGTTCCTGTATACACAGACATGGCACCTCTATATGTGCGAATTGCATGTTTGACCTGGATGGCTCAAGGCAAGAAATCTTTTTCAAAAATGCAGCATTTATTAAGTTAAGTTTAATAACCTAAAGAATAGCTACCTGATCAGATTTCTTGTAACGGTCACCAGAAAGAACAAGATGAAATCCATATTTGTGCAACATAGGTGGTCTAGACAGCAAGTAACAATAAGACGCTTGCTCAAGCATTACAGCGGAATATAGTGGCTCCTAACAAAGAATTAGTCAGGAATAAGAAAAAAAATCCTCCTAACTGATTATATTGAAAAGGTAGCAGTAAGACCCTTGCTCAAGCATTATAGCACAATGTAGCAGCTCCAAAAAAAGAATTGGTCAGGACTCAGGAGTAAGAAAAATGTTCTCGTGGCTTATTAAATTGAAAAATAAGCAGTACCTCCGTACAAACACGGAAGTAAACAGTTGCAGCCTCTTTATACTGATGTCGTGCCTTCAACATCTCCACCCACCAAAGACCACACCTAGTTGCGTTTTGCTGGCTAGATGGTGCAACTTTCTGCTTGGATACCAAAAAAAATGTGTAAGAAATTTGGAAGAGATAAACCAGAGGGAATGATATGGGGGAGCAGCAAGTGGATATTATAATATAAGTCAACAGCCTCAAGCATTTGCCAATTTAGCCAGTCGCTTTCCAGAAAAAAATGCAAAACAATCATGCAAATGCAAACCTGAGAATCTATTGAGAGAAAAAATGGAATTGTAATTGAAGTATGCAGCTTGTTGAGAATCTATTGGTTGCAAGGCCTTTTAAGAAAGATGAAACTTGTAAAGTTCTGTTTGACTATGGAAGGATAAGTCCCTTTGGTTGGGTGGGTTTTCCATGACAGCTTCTCAAGATTGTTGGCCTGTGACTACAGACTAATCATCTAACAAAATATTTTGAATATTTTAAGAGTGGGGTTGTGATATGAACGCTAATGCCATTAAAATATGCTTGATTCCTAAAACTCCATTTGTTCAAGTCATGGACTACAGACCTACAATTTGGTTCACTAGTATCTACATGACCTTAGCTAAAGCTTTTATCCCAGAGATTGAGAGAGGCATTGGGTAATGTCATGTTATACCTATTCCTCAAGGAATTTTGCGTAGCAAACATGTTTCAGGGCTCGTTTGGTTTAAGGATTGGATTGGAAGGGCTAAGTGTCTAAATTCAAGGCATAGTGAAGGTAGATGAGAATGATTTTTCATTGTGAGGAGATTAGAAGAGGATTGGACGCAACGAAAACTTCTCCCATCTAATCCTGGGAGGATTAGAATGGATAACTTTTCTTCTTGGGTAATCCTTATCCTACCTCTAAGTTGGTCACAATTTTTTTAATTTCTTCTTTCAACATACCTTTAAAATGGTGTCTTATCTATTCCAATCCAATTATGTGTACCAAACAAGGCCTTAATCTCAAACCAAACAGGAAAATAAAAAATATACATACTAAATAGGTAGTAAATGAGTTTTCCATGCAATACTCTGCATCCTTTCTTGACTGGTCTGACATGAAATATGCAAGCCCCATCATTTCCTGCAAGAACAAATGAAATAAGTGAGATTTGTTACACCATGGGAACATTCACACAACAAAATAAAGACCCTTTAGCCAAGAGAGAGAATCAAATGTAGGAATACATAAGCAGAGGGGTAAAATAAAAATCCAAAAAAGAATCCAGAAGCCATTAAACCCACCTGTACGCCAGCATAGCGTTTCCAGGCTTTGTCAAGCTTGTAATCTGTGGATATTAGGCGATAATTCGACAATGCAAGTTCATAATCACGTAGCATGAAGGCATAATCACCCAAAACTCTAATTTGGGATTCAATGGAGTTAAAGGTGTACCTAAAACATGGAATGTAAACTGCCTATTAGTAAAATAAAAGGATATAACAAAGAACACTAAGTAACAGAATAATAATGAAATAAAATTTATTGTACAGCATACGTAGGGCCACTGGGAGAATCCACCACATCATCTTTTCCTTTTCTCCACCATAGATTTTTTATTTGGTTCCTAAAACCTTTCCTTGTTGCAGCAACCTGAAAACCACAGAATCAGACATAATATAGTTTTACACATATAAGTGTGCAAATACTGAAAGTAAAAATAAAGAAAGGATTGGACCAATTGTACACTGGAAAGTAAAGTACTCAGAAACTGAAGGAAATATTGTCGAGATACATGCCTGCTGATTGAGCAAACGTATTTTTTGCTCCATGTAGGGAATAATGTGTTTAGTTGATAAATCTTGCATCAGGTCTTTTATCTGTCCCAGTTTGTACAAATTGGATATCATGGTAAAAATTCTGACGTCAGCAGAAAATTTTAATTATCAACCTAACATAGGATTATAAGAACATTTGATAATGAGCAACAAAAAGTACTTTACCCCATTAAAATCCTCAATATTAAGGAAGCAACCAAGCGGTTGACTAGGTAAATCTTCAAATTTCTGTCCATAAAATACACAAGCATAGAGCCTCAGCTATACTTCGTCTAACAATTTTGTATAACAATACCATCAGATAAACCTACGGAAAAGTAAGGCAGAACAAGGTAAAAACAGAGGACTTCAGAATAGCTTACATAAAGCACCCAGGGATAATCTTGATGTTCAACCACACCATCTTGAGAAGAATTAATACATAGTAACTGACAGTCAGAGCCAAAAGTGCTCCTCATTTCAGTTAAAATTTTAGTTGCCCTGCAAAAAGAATAAGACTCCAACAATATCAATTTTCCATTGTTGTCAACTTTGATTATCTAAAGTTACTATTTCTATTAGACTTCATCCAAATACAAGATTTTTTGAAAAAATAAGAGAAGAAATAAGTACAAGGAAATAGAAACAAAATATCCAAAAACAAGAAGGCCACAATAAAAGATCCTATTGTTTCTTTCCATCCAAAGAGTTCACCAAATTGCCAAACATGACATCACCAAAAAATTCAAACTTTCATTTGAACTAACTCCAATATGAGACTCCCCGAATAAGGAGTAGTAATCTCTAGGCAGCACACCCACAATACCAAACACCTAAAGCAACCTCCCCCCCCCCCCCCCAATATGAGTGATAAAAGGACAATGCAGGAAGATATGACCAATACACTCTGCATCTCTAAAGCAAAAAGGCACCAATGAGACAGTCTTTTTTGGACTATGATGTACACCTCCAAGACAAACTTCTACCAAGATCTACTCATATTCCATTCCCCACCACCAACTTGAACCCCAACTATAAATAAGGAACTGAACAATCCTTTTTTACTATAAAGAAACGAGTGTATTAATATCACAGGAAGGAAACAAACAAAGAGGTTAGTCAAGAAGGTCAAACCAGATCACAGAAAACAATCAGGACTTAAAAAGCTAAAACATAGAAACACCAGCACAAACAGCTGGAAAAACACCTCAGACTTTCAACAATCCTTCACCAATTATATTGCAGAAAACACTTACAAATGACAGAACAAAACCATGAATCCTACTTATGAGAAGATCATCCATTTCCCTAAGAGAGGACCGCCTAAGCTGAAGGTTTCAAACCTCTATCCTTTAGAAAATCTCTCTAGGATTTTGTTAGTTTGTTGGGAGTCTGAATATACACATGAAATTGGTAGGAATAGTATATAAGACTGACTGCATGAGCATGAGGCTACAACCTCTAGGCAAACACTGACATTCCCAGAATTTTTACAATTGATAATCCCAGAATTTCAGAAAGCATGGATTACACTCCAAAGGGAGCCCAAGATAAATCAAAACCACCCACTAGCTTTGCACCTAAGACCCAAACCAGGGACACCCTTATCCTGAATATTGATATCCACCATAACACTCTAGAACATCTTGATTATGAGGCTCAATAATTCTAATAAAGTTAATAAGAACTAAGAAGACTACTTGGATTATCAACGTTGTCTTACCTTGTTTCAACTCCTTGTACCTTGACGGTATGAAAATACCCCTTAGTTCCTTACCTCCCTATATTTACTAAATTCAGTCAAAATATGTACACGAATTAATTTGCTAAGTTCTGACCAAAAGTTATAAAAAATTTAGGGCCATGCAGATTCTTTATTTGCTTTTTAACATGATTAGAGGGCCAGAAAGGTAAATACTTCTCTAAAGGGCCATCTTGTTTATCATGCACTAGTAAATAATGCTTCAAAATCTTTGGGTCCATTGCCCCATTAGTAAGAAGGGAGGGCAACTTCTTGGTGTTAAAGAGGTCAACAAATCTGTTGATAGGCTGATCATCCTTTGAAGAAACTACAACGAGACCTGCAAGTAAAACCAAACAATAAAGTTACAACTGAACCCAACCAATACCCCAAAAAGAAAACAGCATTTTGAGAACTATGATTCTATGACTACGGCATGGACCAGACTTTTTGAGCTTTGTCATTAAAATTGTAACTAGATAGGCAAAAGAATAGGTACTTTATAAGTTTCAACACCTTACATGCCACAGGATGATCAAAAGCTTCATGGTCTGAAAAAGAGACGCTATGTACAAGCTCTTTGTTGAAAAACTGAAACCATGATGGTAGAACTTCAGATTCCGATACTGCAAAGGAAAAGCCATAATCATTGTTAAAGCTGTAGATCTGGGTAAAAAAGAATTCATTTCAATTTCAATTATACAAGTAACACAGGTGCATAGAATAGCCTAAGAAAGATAATTGCTCAATCCATTTCATAAATTTTAAAAATAAGAATAAAAGAAATTAGTTAGGTACAACAAAACTCCCTTGAGAGCTGAATGTCATCCACGGATCTATATAAGGAATATTACTTACTGGATAATGCATTATCAATCTGAGGCAGGTCTGAGCACAATTCAGAAAGATCTTTATCCGCCGCCTGGTTTATGACTTGTTTCAACCTCTCTTTTGCTACCTAGGTGAAGTTAAACAATATATCTCAGGCTCTGACAGTTGGGCATCCAATAGGAAATTAACCTTTAAGTATAAAACTGCATGTGCAAAACAGATCTAATATTCAAATACCAAAACCCACCTAAACTCCAACAGGATACTTTTTTTTTCTCCTTTTGTTTCACTAAGAAACATGTCATTATGGACAGAGCAACACGAAGTACATAATAGATTGAACTGACCAACGAGGAACATTTAAACATTTAACAAGTCGAACTTGTAATTGTTTCAACTCGAGCTTATGTATCTTCCTAATGCTTACTCTGTAAACTAAATATCTAACAATTATAGTCCTTTTTCCCTTCTCCCCTTCCCATCTCTCGGTAAATGTCCGTGCTTTCAAAATCAAGTCAGATGTTTATAAGGGCCAGCCTAGTAGGCTACTAATATCCACTAGTCAAATTAGTAGCCCAGAAAAATTGAGCAAAAATGGCTCAAATTTTGACGCTTTCGCATATCTATTATCCGGGATTTCAACTAATTCACACAATCCTACTCCAACTGAAGTGAAGGTTCGTACTTTCCCAAGTTTTAATGAAAATCCTAAACTCCAATTTTTATCAGTTCCCACATTTTCACAGCAACCAAACAGCACAATCGAAAAATTACCTCCAAATTCGGTTGCCGAACATCCGACTCATAAAACAACCGCAATCCGAACTTCTGAAGCCTGTAGGGTTGATCACTCGCAGTCCGCACAGGCACTGCACCGAAACCGAAACACAAAAATCTTAATTTCCACTCAAATTCCACCCTCAGTCACCCTAACACACACACGCACGCACACGCACGCACATACAAATATATAAATGCACAAATTAGTAGGGAAGTGAGAAATAAGCGGGTGGTGTTCACCGTCGATGTTGTTGAAGACGCAGAAGGGCTTGAGCATTTGGACTAAGGTGAGGCCGTTCTTGAGGCAGGCTTCTTCGACGAGGGGCGTACGGAGCACCATGACAACGGGAGTGATCTCCTCCAATAGCATTCTGCCAAGTGGCGTATTCGCCGGATCCACCATTTCTCTGGAAATGCGCGGTGGAATTGGTGACGGCGACTCGGGGTGAATGACGGGACTGAGTCACTCACCGGGTCGATGCGGGTCGGGGTGAGTCAGGCCGGGGTTTGGCTCGCTCAGATCCCGGGCGTCAATGGAAGATCGCAGAAGAGCGCTTCTGGCAAATGAAATCTGCATACAGAACTCAGAAGAGCTAGTACGACTTCGTTTTGTTGTATGTACTGTTCTAATGAGCTTTTGCTCTCTCCTCTCTTTTTCTTTTTTTTTTTTTTTCTTTTTTTTTTTTTTTTTAAAGAATGGTTTGAAAACTTTAAAGACAAAATAAAGGGTAAAGTAAATAGTATCTATATTGATTTTTTTTGTGTAAAAATATGATTTTTCATTAAAATGAAAGTTTTTCGTTAAAGTCTTTTTTTTTTTTTCCGGTATTTGGGTCATGCAATTCTTGGGCTTATTGGGTTTGTTGGTGGGGAAGCCCATATGTTGATTTTTATTTTATTTTTTTAGACCTACCGAAATCTGTGAATAAAACTCAAAATTTAGATTATAAATCTCCCAAACTTGCTCTAACTCATGGGCCAAATATGAGTTTTAACCTAAAACTCATTTTTGGGGCAAATTTAGTCTAGTAAGCATGTCCACCATATATGTGTATTTTTTTATTTTATATTATAAATTTATTGATCTAACCGTTATGATTTAATATGATCAAATTTAATGGTATAAAAAATGATCTAGTGGTCCAAATTTAAATTTAATGTCTGAAATAATTAAAAAAAAAATATTTTTTCATATGTTTCATATTCTTTCATAGTGTTCCACAAGTTTCAAGGTGTCGATTTAGTGATTTTTCTATCGGAATCTAAATATTTTTAGTTTAAAATATTCATAAAATTAATTTATGTAGTCTACATTATATTTTTTATTAAAAAGTTACTTGAAGAAAAACAGTATCCTAAATTCATTTTTTTATAACCTCGGACTAAAAGTTTAACTCATAAAGGTTGAAGCAGAAAAAACTGTTTCTAGGTTAAAACTTCAAACCTAAATCTTTTGGGTTAAAAATTTTAGGTTTTAACCCAAGGTTGGAGATGGTCTTTGTTTTATTTAAACATCATAACATGATGAAATGAGGTGGAGTTTCTTCTCAATTTACTACAAAGCCAATTTACAAAAATTTATATTTATGACCGAAACTGCTTGTATTATAAAACATTTTTTAAGGATCATCTCTACAAAAAATATGATATTATTTAGTCATCAAATTGTCTAAACAGAAAGATTGACAACCCAAGTTTGGATGTCTCTGGTGAAGGAAAGGTAGTTGTTTATGTTGTGGTAAAGTTGTTGCATAGTCAGAATATACAATATCGAAAAACTTTGTTCCTTTTGGACTGTGTTTGGACCCGATTTTACATCATCGGCCCAAGTAATCTAGGCCGTTGAGTAAGCATAGCTCTACACCGTCAGATAGAAAAGTTTGGATAATTTTGTTGTTAGGATAATATTATGATTTTTAATCATAATATTTATCTTTAATAATGAATTTGTTTGGGCCTAAAATTACACAATCGGCTCGAGTGATCGAAGCCGTTGAGCGTTACATATTTTCTTCCATGCGAGATGCATATGCGTGTGGGTGAGGGACTTTCCATGCAATTTATGTATACGTGGAGTGATCAACACAAAGATATGTGAAAGGATCTGCATGGATGAGAATGGATCAAGTTGGAACTTGACCAAGCAAAAAGTTAGTGATAAGTGCCATCTAAAAGGAGATATAATTTAAAATGGATATGGTCTCTTGGGGCATGCGAAAGATAGAGATGGTAAAGAATAAAATAATATTCTTTTATTCTCTACATAATCAAAACAACAAAGTGCATTGAATATTGCCAAGATTGCATCAGGATAAATATTGAAAGCCGAATTTGGTGGAAGGTCAGGTTCTCAAGATGTCGGTAGGTTGTGGTTGATGTGATAAGGTGTGGGATTAGCAACATATATAGAGAGTCACAGTACAATTGGGATTGGTTTCCACGATTTGAGTATGCAGATCTCTATAGATACTAAGCGGCATACCATTCAAAAGGACCTCCAATTCAACACACAATTGCCCTGCGCAAACTCTCTCAACAACTTTGAGATTTTTTTATTTTCTCTTTTCGCTGACACATCTTCCGTTGGCATCAACAGCACTATGGAAGCAACCGGTGATATCTTAAGTCGGCATAGATAGCTCTGTCACCGTAGAATTGGCCGAACTCGCAGTACCTTCCGTTGGCATCAACAGCACTGCGGCGGGCACGGTCGGTTATCTATCCAAGTCTTGGTCGAGAAGGACGTCCGAGTCCTTATCGATTGAGGTCATTTCATCAGCCTTCTCGGCGAAGTGAAGTGTTACCATTTACCGAGCTCGGCGCATTGCACGCCGAGTTGTTTTATGATTGGATACTCTCAAGTGGGATTTAGAGTTCGGCATTCAGACGGTCGAACTACGTTCACTATAAAGACTTATATTTGCTTTGAGTATTTGTGTCCTTACACTTTGGTGTCGATTCGGCGTGAGTTTACTCTGACGAATACCATCACTGTGACCGAGTCCGACGACAGCGATTCGTGAACTTCGTAATAATAGTAACCTTGTCTTCAGGTTTGAGAATCCAAGAGGCCGAGACGTGTTCCTTTCTCGGCCGCAATCGCAAGACGCAGAAGTCAGTAGCGCGACCCAACGCAACATCAACAAATTTACTCCTCGGCCGAGCTCGGCCGACGAGTTGGCACGCCCGCATTCACCGAAGGACGTAGTTAGCTTTTAGATTACTCGGCCTGCGCGCCACGTAGGCTTTGTAGTTTCTAGGGTCAACAGACTGTCACAATTTTAGTAAAATTTTTGCAGTAAAAGTTTGTCTCCTCTTACGTAATGAAGTTGGTTGCCTGGTATGTAATTTTAATTTAACCATCTTGTTATTTAGAAAAAGTTATGAATTATCCTCGTCTGGTGGCTCGGCCTAGATCGAACTGCAGTTATTTTTACATGATATTGTAAGAGTTTTTAGCTGTTGCAGCCAGCCATTGATATCGGACTCTGGGTAATGGGATGTTAGGTTATTTGATATTATATGTCCACTTAAAGAGATTCATCTTCTCTAGTGAAATCAACTATTTTAATTAAATAACTATAGGACAACATAAGACGAACCAAATTGATGTTATGGCTTCAATTTAGAGAAATGGTTTTTAGGATGAGCATAGGACAATGAAATCTATCTGAGCACAAAGAACTCGAGTTTTGCAAAAATATATTTATTTTTTTACTTATTATGTAATTATATAAACCATCGATAGTTTTTAGTATTTTGAAGCCACAAGATACTTAAGAATGAAATCATTTGGGAACATGTGTGTAGCCATCACAGTTTTTAGCATATTACTTATAAGTTTGATTTATGTTGTAACAAGAAAGTCAACATACTACCCTTTTTATTTATGGGAACTTTAACGAAAAGCTCCTGGTACTGTACAATTTAACGAAAAACCACATTTTTACACTAAAAAGTCAATCTTGGTACTATTCACTTTACCCTTTATTTTGTCGTTATCGTTAAAACTCAAAGTTTTCAAGCAATTTTCATTAATTTTCCTTTTATTTATTGATTGTTTTGCTTAGTGCACTCTTCCGTTTTCTACTACAGTCATTGAGCGAGTGTTTTTATCAATAAATATTGTTAAAAGTAAACATCGAAATAAGATAGGAGATGACTTTCTTATTGACGGATGATTCTCCATATTAAAAAAAAAAAATTGTTGATGATATTAATTCACCCAGCCTCCCAAATCCTAAATGACAAAAAAAACCCCTACCATTTCCAATTGTGGTTATTGGATTTGGAATGTAGAAATGACAAAATGTAAATTCACTTGCAGGCTTTAACCGTACCAGCCCAAATCTGACGGCTTTGTTGTAAATAAGTTGAAATCGAAGGGCAATTCCGGGACTGTAGCTAAAGTCAAATCTTTTCTCAACTTTAGAATTGATAGTGAAGTTTTGCATGTTCAACCTAGGGCATTGTGTGAAACGACCAACCCTCCTACAATCCATTGAGTTTTGGTGATTTGGTTGGTTGAAACCAAAAAGTGCATTGGCCTAATTCAGGACAATCATCGAAATCATGTAATATAATTAAATTAAATGTCGTGATACATAAACTAAATGGAACCATCGAAAGAGGGTACATTTCAAGTACAACCTTATTATCTATTCTAGGGGGTGTAGTCAAACTAAGATTTTAAATGATTTTAAAAGTGATAGATTTGATAGGATTTAGGAGGATTTAAGATTCCTACAAAATTCATATGGATTTTAAAGAATTTGAATGGATTTTTTCATATGGATTTTGGTGGATTGTAGTGGATTTTCATATAATTTTTTTATTGAAAAAAAAAATATTTCATGTTGCCCTGAAGGTATAAAATTCGATAAAGAAACAACAAACCCTGATGAAATTTTGAGCTAAATTCGAAAAATTCAAATAAATATCAGGCCTCGAGCCAATCGTCACTATCATTAACTTATTAGATTGCAGCTCAATTCAAAAATTGAACAAAGAAAACGAAAGCATGTATGGTTTGAAACTGGAACTCTAATAAGAAAAAAACAAAATTCGATCAGATTGAGAACATAAATTCATGCGAAAACCCTAACCATCAAACAAAAAATATGATTTACTGATCAAATACAGATTCAAATCCAGATTAACAAAACGATGATTTAGTGGATCAAGAACCCTAATCATAAAGCTCTGGTTGTAAAGAACTGCACTTGAGGAGTGATGGCCTACCTTTCGGAATATGGACGAAAGCAAAGGGGGAAGAAGGGGAAGAAGGATTTTAAAATCCTAGGGGGTGACGTTGGATTCTATTTAGTCTTGGTTATATATACTTTTTACTCTCAAATCCCACAAAATCCACAACTTATAGAAATCCTCCAAAATCTTAATTTTTTGAATACACTTAGATTTGGATGGATTTTAAAATCCTTTAAAATCCTTTAAAATCTTTAAAATCAAACAAATTTTAATCATTTTCAAGAGCCACAATATTATTAGTGGGTTTATTAATAAATTTTAAATTTATTGCTATTTTCATCTTGTTAAAACTAGAACATAAAAATAAAAAAGTTAGACACCTACATATAAGACTTATACCTGATACCAAGGGACTTGAAGACTTAAATTTTTTAACCATACAGAAAACATCGTTTTAGAAAATGTGTTATAGTTTCTTCCAAAACATAATCATGAAAAAAAAAATGATGATAATTGTTTTCTTTTTCTAAATCCACATATACTTTTCAAACTTTAATTCCAAAAATTTTGTCATTTAGCTACAAGTTACTTAAGAATGAATACATGATTTAATACACTCTTATCAACATAAACGTATAAGTTTTTTGTTGTTTCCTTGAAATTCAACGGTACAGGGAATTTCATATTGCTTGCTCAAAGTCATCAAACATGCCCATTGACAGCTCACATTGCTCCTCTTCCATATCAAGTGCCTTGCAAACTTCAGTTCTACACTTTGGTAGCATTTATTGAATTGCAAGACATATAACCTAAACAATTTAATCGACACAAAAAAGGGGAATTAAAAGAAGTATCAAAAAGAAAAAAGTACATAAATAAAATTGATCAGTAATGAGACTTTCCATTAAATCCAAAACCAAAATTAATAGAAGTGTCAAAATACCTAAAGAAAAACTATGATGCATAGGTGATGGTGTACATTCCCTCTTTAGCATGCAATAAAAAATAAATAGAACATAAATAAAATCACTTGACATGAAGCTAGACCAATGAGCTATAACGCTTTCTTCAAATGATTGCTTCTTCCAAGCCCACCTCCTGGTTGTCATCGCTCGATCACTTCCATTTCCACTAAGTGATTGCTTAGGGACAAGTATGATATGGGCTGTTTCCTTCTCAACTTTGGATCTTAGCACCGCAAAAGTCTGTCTGTACAAACGATTCAGGCTTGTATTTGAAATGGGGCCACCCTAGCCCATTGAGTGCTCTACCTAGGGCCATCGACATCCTACGCTCTACTAAAATAAATTTCGTGGAAAACCAGCTATATCCTATCTTGGTTGACCTTTCACCCCTAGCCACAAGTCATCTTCGTATTTTTTCCACATACATGGGTTTGGTCCTCCAGCCTGCCTATTCCATGATTTTGCAGGCCAACCAACTTCTTACGAGTATTAAAATATAAATCATCAATTTAAATTAAAAGGTATAACGTAACTATTAACCTTATAAATGTCCCCTAGTGTACAGATTATTCATTGCAGCAAGTTGGAAAATTTTCTCACACACTCAAAAGATTCATGCAATCGATGTGGAGCAAAATTTCGAAGGTCAATGTTGCAAATGATATCCCCTCCCTCCCCCCAAAACTCCTCCACCCCATTCCAATTCACTGGGTTGGGGAGCCTAGTTGCTCACCTAGGCTAAAATTGACTAACTTAGCCTCTAGGCCATGTGGTGAAAGATTGACGTTAGCTACAATTAACAAATTAATTAAAAACACAAAAAATAGAAAAAATCATAAAAATAATAAAAAATACAAAAATATAGAAAAATAATTTTTTTTTCTCTAAATACCTAACCATATTCTTCCACCTTACACCACATTTTAGCATTTTCAAATACTTCCAACCAATCTTTTACTACCATCCGAAATTTAAAAAAAATATTTTACTATTTTATAATAAAAAAATAATTGTTGTGGCCTATAATTAGCAGAGAGGTGCGGCAAAGGGAAGAGAGACAGATTGGAGAATAGACTTGTGGGATTGTGTGTTAATTCCCCAGTCCTTGTGCCTTTATTTATAGTAATAAGGAGGAGAGAAACTTGCTCTCCAAGTAATACAAAGTATACTAGGAAAGATCTTCTAGATCCCAAATGATTCCTACTTTATTTCTACTTAGGATTTACACAATCACATATTGATAAGAACATATGTCACAACACTCCCTCTTGAGTATGCAAATACTCAAGTCGATGTCGCATCAGATCTTCAGGCAAATGTTGAAGCAGTTGATGAAGTCGTCTTGTCTAGTTGGCACAAGTAGAAAATACGAGTCTCAAAACAAGCGGAAGAATGCATAGGTGGTAAAACTCACAAAACCTCGCTATGGCAAAACCCAAGGTGGGACAAAAGCTCATAAGCTAAGGAGAAAAGTGAGAAGTTGCATTAAGTCAAAACTATACGTCTTCTGGACGCAAGTAGAATAGCTCATAAGGGTATGACTAGCCCAAGATTGGTGCCTCGTTAAAACCTAGTTAGGTAGCAAAAACCCAATGGGAAAAATACTCATAATCCTAGGGAAACAGAGTACATTAAGGTTAATGAGGATACTTCTGGATAGTCCCCATGAGTTTGACCAAACTTCCAAATGAAACTACAAGCATCGCAAATGAGAAAGTTAAGCATACCAATTCCTTGGACAAGCTTCTGGAAGGTAGATTTTGGTAGTTACTCCGTGTAGAGGTCGACAAGGTTGTAAAGGATCAGACTGCTTGACTTCAATCTTCTGATGCTCATGCTGATATAGACACAATATGCTTGGTGTTGACTTGTTGGATGTATCATAATTTAGTTGATACATACGGCGGTGTCTTCATGGATCGTTGTTGGGACTCAATGATTGATGAAAATCGCAAGGATTTTGAATATGTTCAACAAGAGTTCTCGACTACATCTCTCACGTGATGAGATACAGTGAGTCTTGGAACGATTCAAAGGTTTCGCAACAAAAAGGTCTATCTAGTTGATCTCCAAGATATTGCGGTGTTCCTTAATGATAAAAGACATAACCATTTGGGAACGTACCTTGTGCAGTCAGACAAATGGTCTGATTCGGCGAATCCCACAAGGTATGCACCATTTCAAAGATCAAGGGGGTGTGATCTATTCTAAGATGCATAGGGATAGATAAGCTCAAATCCGTAGTAACGAAAAAACATCTTTAACACCAAATTTGGTGGTGGCGTGTTAGGCGTAGTGCTGCTCTATGCAAAAAGATTATCAACACATAAGATGTCTGATCTAGTGCATTTGAGTTAAGTACAACAAACGCCCATGGTACTTAGATATGGATGCCTCACGTTCCAATATAGAACCTTATGCTTCATACCCTCCGTAAAGGTCTTATTTGCATCTAGCATACAAACGATCAGGGTATACTTGGACACAACACCTTCTGGGTCTAGTTAGAGTGGTGGACCAGAATACCATTAGAACTAGCTCGAAACTTTCAGGTCGAGGTAATGTCGAGTTTTCCCAAGATCATTCATCTTAAAGTCCGACATTCGAGTTAATTTTCTCAACTCTAGCAATTTCAAATTTTGTATACGCAGGGGCATATATCTCTAATTGGTCGAATATTCACTTAGATGGGTATACCACATTCACCCAGATAGTTCTGCATCCGCAAAATGAAGGCCTCTTGAGAACCGAGATGATGTTCTTGTGGTCTAAAACTATTTGAATCAGTACATATAAGTCCTTTGGAAACTCCATGTAGGGTTCGTATTGCGATCCCATAGATACTACAACCACGTTTGTAATGCTGCAATCAATCACATGGCGTATGAGAGAAACCTTGCGCCATAAGGCATCATATCGCACTATTTCATTCTTCTCATTCGTCATCAATTGATTTTTCTAGTTGACCAATCAGTTATACGTTGACATTAATCAACAGAATGCGATTCGTTATCGTCATTTTTCATTTATGTCGGTAGTTACCATATAAATGAAACATCATCTATGATAATCTCATTCCAACTCCATATTTCATCCAAACTAGTATACTAGACCAAGAACTTTAGGTCTCGAGAGTAATTCGGATTTAATCTCATGAGATGAAAAGGTTTGAGACATCGATCGAGGGACGGATATGTTTGTGCCACATTCCTCCATTTTTTGGGGAAGTGAATCCTTGAACCGAATGATATATTAAGCTTCTGACGTATGACAGATTGATTGGCTAGCAGCTAATGTACAAGGGTCAACCACAGTAGTGGCGTTCCTGTTTTCAGGACGAATGTCTGTCGTACATTTGGTACACATCTTTGCAGGCACATTTGCACCTGGTATATGTGATCTTGTCAGTTTTGCAAGATCAGAGGAAGTGTCTGGTTATGCTCTGACAATCTAGATTGGGATTGAGATGAGACATAGTGAGGACGTCCACAATAATTCGCATCATTCTTTTAGGAACATTGACGTTCTTATATCCCCCTAACGGCGGGAAGACTGTCTCATAAAAGTGACAATCTACAAAACAAGCGGTGAAGAGATCACCTGGCAAAGGTTCTTTAGTAACGAATATTAGAATGAGAATCATAACTGACATAGATTTCCATCTTGCCCTGAAGACCCCTTTGTTCTTTTGTATGTAAGGGCGGTGTAAAATGGCACATAGACGCGCATATGCAATATGTCGGGTTCGTATCTGGTAACCAACTAACACGCGCTTTATAAGGTTGGGTCATGATGGCCCTCATGCGGACCAACATGGTTGCTTGCAATATTGCATGGCCCCAAGCAGAGATCGGGAACTTTGGTACATATGACCAATCGATCGCGCAATCATTTGAAGGCGTTTAATGAATGTTTTTGCTGGGTCGTTCTAGGTATGAACATGGGACTGGATGTTCAACTTCAAAACCCAACCGACATGCAATATCCATAGAAAGTTAACGTTTTCGATGTAAATTCTCCAACGTATCAAATCAAATAAATTTGATTAGATAATCAGGGTGGTGATCCCTGAGCTTGTTAATCTGAGCTATCAGTATGGAGAATGCAGTTTGTGGACAACAGCCACACGTGTGACCAACGTGTAGAAGAATCAACCAATACTATAAAATATCTAAATGGTCCGTATGGTGGTTGAATCAGTCCACTAATGTCCCATTTTTGAATCATTTGTAGAAATATGGAGGTTGCTAAGGTATGATACGCGTCCAGGTATAATGTCTTTACTTCTGGTAAAAGGATGTCCAAAATGGCACATCACGGATCATCCTAGATACCCCAAACGAACATCCATAGTGAAAATTCCTTAGGAATCGCAGGCTTCTGGCCGACCACATAGTGGGCCTGAATAGGTGTAATCCACTCGTTAAGCGTTCCATCTTCTCTAGAATATGCATTTGACTATATTCGTAAGAAGTGCAATATGGTAATATGCTAAGGAATTTTACTCCATTTTTCTACATTGGTTTCAATATGGTAATAGTGCTCTCGAATATCCTTAAAACTCAAAAAGGGCGTTCTTCCGGAATGAATGAGTATAAGGCTTCCCTATATGGTAAAATTAGTACCATTTGACAATATAGGACAATGTCATGCCCCACTAATAGGTTAGATAAGCCTGAAGAGTTGTCAGGGAATGATTAGGTATGAAGTTAGCATAGAGCCAAACAAGCTAACTTCTCTACAAAACATACCTAAGCATGAGTTAATTGTAGTCACATGTGGTAATTTCGTTAATTAACTCTTATTCGAGAATAATAGTGACATCCAAGCACCAATCTTAAATCCGAGAATAAAATAAATTATTCATAAATTAAACCAAACATACAAAGGGGTTTGGCCAATACGACATTCCATGTCAAATTTCGCTCTTCCAAATGTGTTAGGTGGAGTAAAATTAGTCTCACAGATTGACTACGGGGAATGGTACTCCTCAACAACGTTGGTAGAGGCACATACAAGTGCATAACCAATTATCTATTTTGTCAAAACGAAGGTAGATTTTGCAAGGTTAAGGTTCAGGACTACTATCCTTTATTCTTGAAGTGTTAGATGCCAATTATCATGCTTCAGGCGTGATACCACCTCTTGGCAGGCCTAATTCTACCATATGTTGTAAAACAAACTCGAAATGAGATTGTGAGAAAGAGAGACAGACCCAGACTTGGGTTCGGTAGGCTCCAGCCGAAGTTGGTGCGGTATTTCTCTCACAAGTGTAGTAGTAATCAGATCCGAGAATTTGGTAAACTTTTACTCTCTATACTGCTACTTCATGAGCAATTTAGATATAGAAGGACTAGAAATATTTTATTTCAGTCAAAATTCGATCGGATATAAACTTCATAATTGTATCTATTCATGGATGTAAAGGTTTCAATCATGTTTTGCTTTGGGCAATAATTCATCTTTGCATGATTTGAAACAGTCTATAGCGAGTCAAAGAGCCATGGAGTCCTCGACAGTGAGATACTTCCATTTGATATGCTTCAGGCATAAATCTTTGAATAAAGATCATGGCGAAGACTTATTCAGCTCTTCCACACCAGAACTGGCTACAATGATTTCACAAATAGTCGTAGTCAAGCGGGGTGTTACGTCTTGTATCCACATAAAGTAGTTTCTTATTAAAAACTTCCAAATAAGTGAAATCGAACTTGTTACGGTTCGACAATATGCTGAATGGCGGAAGCAAGAATGTGATTGGTGTTTTAGGAAATAAAATTTCCATAAACATCAAAGTTAGAACATTCAGGTTCTAAGACATGGTTTGGTTTAAACAAATTTAAGCATGGAGAATTTCGGGTGTCAACATGAGTGTTGCGCGTTAAAAAACTTCAGGTTTCTATGACACTTTTCCGAAACTTCGAGTTCAGAAGTATGAACTTCAAGTTCATAATACCTGCAAACAAACGCAAAATATACAAAAATATGTAACAAGAAAATATGCAAATATGTATAGAGTTTATAATTTAATTATTTGGACTTCGGGCAAAAATTAAAAGTTGGGCGAAAAAATTTAAAAACCCATTAGGCCTAAAAAATAGGCAATGAAAAACGGGTGGCCCAAGAAAAATTGGACCAAAAAATATCCCAACAATGCTGGGTGTTCACCAAGATTTGGGGATCGACACCGCCGCTTCAGGTGGCCATGTTATGGTCAGGGAGTGGTGCGTGAGACGGTGGTTCATGTGAGAACCATCGTTTGGTGGCTGAGGGATAGCCTCAACGTCCCCAAACGAAGAACTCCATGGGATTGAAATCGAAATTTCGAACTTTAGGTGAGATTTCAAAGAAATCTCGGCCACAAACTCCATCGACGATGACTGCAGGTCATCAGAGTTAGCCTGGGCTACACCAAATTAGTGGTCGAGGCGGTGGTTCACTGGTCCGAGTCGAAGGACAGAGACAACGCCATGCGGCGTCGCGTTTCTGGATTCAACGGAGGGTTGCATGCCTTCTTGGCTCACGGCTCACGGCGCATAGGGGAGCTTAACGGCTTTGGTGCCGGGGCTCGGTGGATTTCCAACAAACCCTAATTTTTTTTTTAATTCAATTAGATTCAATTACATATAATAATTCATGGTAATATCACAATATCAATTCACATAATTCCGTAGGATTATGAATATAATGCATACACAATTTATGTAGAATCTAAAATTCGAAAAACGTAAAGTTGTGTCATGCATTATGGTGAATGTTCATGCTATCAGGGCTGTAAAAATATCACGTTAAAAACCGTTGTTTTAGAAGAACCTGATTGCTTGATGATATTGATGAACTGGTTTAATGCTGAAAATTATTGCTTCAATTTCGGCTTTCCATCTCCAAAGCTTGTATCACGTTCAACATAAGAAAAATAAATGAATTGAATCAATAGAAGTATATGAATTCAATAAAATCAAAATTTAATCAATTAAAAATAATTGAAACGTAATACTCCCTTGATTGAAGACGAATAAATTCTCTTTAGCACAACGTGAAGAGTGTGCTGATAACGTATTGTGGCCTATATTTAGTAGAAAGGTGCGGCAAAGGGAAGAGAGAGAGATTGGAGTATAGACTTGAAGGATTGTGTGTTAATTCCTCAGTCCTTGTGCCTTTATTTATAGTAATAAGGAGGAGAGAAACTTGCTCTCCAAGTAATACAAATTATATTAGGAAAGATCTTCTAGATCCCAAATGATTCATACTTTATCTCTACTTGGGATTTACACAATCACATATTGATAAGAACATATGTCACAACAATAATAATATTTTAATACAAATTGTCTAGGCTATTCAGTTTAGGGATGGATAATGAGATGCACTTAAGCAGTTATTGTTCACTAAAGACATTTACTATTTACTTGGGGGATTGAATTGCCTATTGCCTAGGGAGCTGTTTAGGGATGAAAATGCTCTTATATCTATATACAAAATTTAAAACAAAATAACAATCAACTAGACTAACTAGTATTGGATTGTATTAGGGAAAGACATGTCTTATTTCATATGGATCTCACTTTATAGCTCTTAAGGATGATGAAATTTAAAGTATCAAATGTAGAGTTTCGAAGCCATAAAGATTAGTCAAATGGTGAGAAGGGGTGAGATAATGGGTTATCATTATTTAAGATATATTTATAGTTTAATTTCCTCTAATGTATTTAACAACAAGAATAAAGGTTTTTGTGAGGTGCAAGTGTTTTTATTTTTTATTTTTTGAGAAGAATTATGATATTTGGAAGAAATCGTACAAAACAGAGGATAGCCGCCCCAAACCTTGTCTACCCACCTCGACCCGCCGTTTCTTTACCCGTTCTCCAGCCCCAGCTAAAATTGACTATTAATTTCTTTCTAAAATTGACTATTTAAGAGTCTTGGGCAAGATCGATACAAAATTAAGCCCAGGTTTGGCTGAGCTTAACTTTTTAAAAAAGTGGGTATGAAAAAAAGTTGGAGCATTTTAAGTGTTTGGTAAACACTTTAAATCAATTTTTTTCAAAGTTATGGGTGAAAAAAACTGAAAACCAGAAGTTCGAAATAGCAGCTTCAACAAAACAACTTATTTTGGTAAAACACGGATGACCAGTAAAAAATAAATGAACTTGGTAATACGTCGGGTTGCAAACTTCAATCTGATTGACGATGGCGATCTGACCCTGACCATCGCACCAAACAAACACTGATCATTTGATTCAAAGATACAATATCGAAGACGCAGTGAGACAAAGAAAACGTTTTTCTTCGATCTAGAAACAACAAAACGACATTCAAATTGTTTTGTAGGACCAAAATGCCGGACGGGAGTGAGTCAATTGCAAACGTTCTGAGCTGCGAGGTGATCTCCTCGTCAAATGAGATGTGCGTTTCGATACAGGGGATGAAACGCGAGAGAGAGGGGAAGGGTACGAAGGTGGGTGAGGACAGAGAAATTTCAGGAGGGGGATTGTCTGTTTGTCGATTGTTGTTAAAATGAAGAGAGAGATATATATTATTGTGAAACCATGGTGATGCTCCTCTGGTTTTGTTGGGTTACTTATATATTGTGAAACCTTTCTATCTCCCATATTTCTCAATTTGTTGGTTGAAACAGGATAAGCATTATCCATCTAAGTCCTTAAATTAAGAATTGCTAATCCAATACCCATAACAAATCCAACACTTCAACCTCTGTTCCTAAACTACAAGATAAACAATGAGCAGCACCAATCTAAAATCAAAATCCAAAACAAAAACCAAATCTAAAACCGAAACGAAAAGATGGAAGGAGCACCATCAATCAAGAAGAAAGAACATTTCAATCAAAGAATTCAGCTGCGCACCTGGATGCGATTTCAGTTCGTGATGTCTTTGTTTATGAATGGGGGAGTGACTACGGAAGAGATGAAATGGAGGGATGAAATGACCATCTTATCCTCGCATGTGAATTTTTTTTTTAAATTTCTTAATTATAAATATTTAAGATAAAGTTTATAAATATTTAAGATAAAGTTTATAAATAATTTTATTTAAAAAAATAAAGTATATTTAGTAATTCACTTTTATTTGTTAAGAAAATTAAATTAATGGCATATCTAGTATTATACATTTTTTGAACATTTCACACCGTCACAACTGTTTTACATAAAAGTTTACCATACACTATCATACCGTTTTTTTTCAAAAGAACTTTTACAAAAAAGTTTACCAAACACTTTATTTCACAATTCTTATTTTTACAGCACAACAGAAATAATTTTTTTTCAAAGCAGCGATACCAAATCTGCCCAAACTTTTCTTTCTAAAATCTCCCAAACTTTTCTTTCTTTTATATTTATTGGGCAAGACGTATTTTATCTCTCATTCAGGTCGGCGACACCGCGACAAACCTGAAAAAAAACCTCTTGCCTTCTTACTCTCAAAACCCCCACCTTTTCCTCCGGGGAAGAACCTCCAAAACCCTTGAAATTCAAATTCAACGGCTCAAATTCCATGTTTTCTTGACAGGCACTCGAAAATCACAGAGAATGGGTCGCCCCGAGCCTTGTGTGTTGTTCGCCCAGACCTTCGTCCACCCCCATCTCGATGAATACGTCGACGAGGTTCCTCTCTCTCTTCCGCAATTTCTGAATTTTCAATTGTCTGCCATTCGGTTAATTTAGTCCCTGTTG
Organism: Malus fusca; assembly: GCA_035220775.1. Classification (NCBI taxonomy): domain Eukaryota; kingdom Viridiplantae; phylum Streptophyta; class Magnoliopsida; order Rosales; family Rosaceae; genus Malus; species Malus fusca. The sequence goes on along the minus strand of CM069072.1, from coordinate 3,629,145 downwards.
TGCAATTAGCTTACGAATTTTGATTTGTTAGTTACTCTTACTTTCTATGAATTCTGTATTGCCAATTCATTACAGCACCGTGTGTATAAAGTACTAATTTTTTTTTGAATTTATGCTTGCTTTTTCTTTCCATTATTTAAATGTTACTCATTCGAAGCGAATTGTGGGTTTTAGGTATTGTTTGCTGAGCCCATTGTCATCACTGCTTGCGAGTTCCTTGAACAGAACGTGTCTTTTGCTTCTCAGTCAGTTACACTTCTCGGGTAAGCGGCTTTACTGATTTCGGAGTTATTTCAGCCTTTACCTTTGTTTGTGTATTTCAGAATATTGTGATTCGATCTTTTAGATTAAGCCTGAACATGAACATGCTGGTCATTATATTCAGCATTCACTTAAGCTTGTTACAAATACCGTAGCTTAGATCCGGCCCGAAATGCTTTCACATCTGACAAAGTATTTTTTTTTTTCTATCTTACAAATACCATATCTTCAGCTGCAGAGGTTTGGGAGCTATCATTCTCTGGGAATTTTTTTTATTTTGTCAGATGTGAAAACATATAGGTTTTCTAGGTCTTTGGAAATTCTGTTTATCTTGATGTATATCCCCTCGGTATAAGTTGTTGCTGCAGGTTACATGTTTAGTGTTCTTCTAAAGTGGACTCCTCGTTCACTAATTTTGTACCGCTCCACATGTTCTTTTAATGAATATTTCTATTTCTTATTAGAAAAGAAAAGAAAAACATTAGTCCAGTTGCTATTGCAAAGTTTAGTAACTTAGTTAATCTTTTTCTCTCCATTAAAAAATTCAGTGTCAGAAATTTAATGAGACTTTTATGTGGTAACCAAGGATAAGGGATAAAACGTGAATTCTTTAGTGAAGGGGAATCCGTTTCAAGATCTAAGGAAAAAGAGGTTTAGGTGTTGAAGTTTTGATTAAGAGGGATGCACATTTATTGTGGAGAAGCAATTAGCATGTTGTCATCTGAAGTAGGTATTGCCATGGTGCTAGCAGGTGGGGTTCCCTTTGTGTTTATCATTTCACTGTGGTGCTCAGAGACTCTTGTAGAACCTTTGAAGAAACATTTCACAGGGAATTAATTCTTTTACTCAAAATCTTTGCGTTGGGATAGGATTAAATTTCTGAAGATAAATAGGGTGGGGATAGGTGGCTTATACTCACAATTTGTCACTCATCCTCTTACCTATTGGGTTGGAACTTTAACCTCTGAAGGAGCCTAAATGTGATTGAATTTAACGAAGGCTTTCTTCCCCATTATCAATTTATCAAAGTTTATTGATTGAAAATGTTTACTTTTATTAGGCCAGGTTGATGGGAGGGCTTTCAATTAGAATTTCCTAAGACTTACTTACAAATCTTGTTTTAATTGGTTGATTAATAAATTGTGTTTACCTATTCTCAAAACCCAACCCGACCCAACCCGAATGATTTGGAATGCTAGGATATGTAGTGAGGTACAAGTGCTTGTTTGGAGAATTAATCATGGGACAGTCAACACGTGCAACAATGTTGACTGTAGGGGGTCTGATATATCTCTTTCACTTTCAAGGTCTATTATGTGCAAACTTGAAGCAGAGGATACTGGTCATTATTGTGGAGAAGCATTGTTACTTTGGAAAACTTTTGGGGGAAGTGTTGTGTATTGGCATTTTTTTTCATTTGTTTGGCTTGGAATGACAAGAAGTTTTGACAAGAAGTTCTAGGATTCATACAGCCGACCCCACTTAGTGGGAAAAGGCTTTGTTGCTGTTTTGCTTGGAATGACAAGAAGCTTTGAAAAAAAGATGGAGGAGGTGTCAGAATTTGGGGATAGATCATAGAGTCATGTTTTGGACTTCTTTGTGGGTTTTAGCTGCAGAGTTTTTAGAGATATCCCTTTCTTTGTTCTTCTGCATGCCTTATGGGGAGCTACAGTTACTTGATTAAGGAATGTGAGAGGGATTTGCAAATAACTACTCGGAGTCACTAACGAATCCCTCTTACATGCCTTTGTCATGATAATGTAGTGCATCTCTAGTCCCCTTTGTAGTCTATTTCTTCCTCACTTAGCCTCAAGCCATTGGAACTTGGAAGCCGCTCACCCATACTTAGCCTTTATTTGTTCTCTTTCTGAATTTTAAAAATAATGGTTTCCATTCTTATACCAAAAATCAATGAAATTCTGGGCTTTTACCCCTGAAATTTGGTTTTCTTGTTATGCCAGATTATGCTTGATAGATATTGCATATGTTCTGAAGTGCTATTGTTGTTTACAGGGCTACTTCACCTCCTTCATTTGCTTTGGAGGTTTTTGTTCAATGTGAGGGGGAGACAAGGTTCAGGCGCCTCTGTCTGCCTTTCCTATATTCTCCTTCTTCTTCAAATGTGCTAGAAGTAGAGGTAATTATCATATTGACACATGATAATGTTACATCCTGTATTCTGCAAAGTTCTACTGCTTTTTTTTTATTATCTTTTGATGGTTGACTGTCAATGTTGAGCTGATGAGTATGTTCCTGTTTATAGATATATTTTTTTTTAGCTTTTTAAAATGTGCCAATTCCCTCCGTAAGTAATGATTTTAGTTCATCTTAAACTTCTTATGTGTAATTACTTCTTTATGGAGGAAATAAATTTCTAGCCTAGCATTATACTAAAAAATCATAATTTAATAGGTCGACAAATGGGCTTAGAGAAAAAAGAGTTGGTAACATTTTGGTTTCAGTTTGTTTTGTTTCTGTTCCCTTCTCCTTGTCTTAGCTATAGGTGAACCTAGTTGTTATTATTGATGAACTGTCTCCTCTCTCTCACACACACAACATTCATGGGTACATCGTTGTTTTTCTTTGTTGACTATTCTCACAGGAGTCATTGCTTATCTGCAGGCTGTTGTAACTAATCATCTCGTTGTAAGGGGCAGCTACCGCAGTTTGAGTTTAGTCATATATGGAAACACGGCAGAAGATCTAGGGCAATTCAACATTGAATTTGATGATAGCTCCATAACTAATCTTGTTAGCTCTACTGAGGGAAAGCTTGAAGACCTCCCTCTTGCTTTACATTCAACTAATCTGAAAATTGAGGAATCCATATCAACTCTTAATACTCTATCTCTACCTGTTGCGGCATCAGATATATCTGTTGAAGCTAAGCATTTATTACAACTGATGTTGAAGGTCTGTGAGTTGCCCAATCTAGGTGATGCATTGCATAAAATTGTCGGCATTGTAGTATCAGCTGCCACTTCTTATGTCACCTCTTCTTGGGGAAGATCCGGTGAGTGTGAAGAGTTGCGCAATGTTCTTAGCGAGGCCAGAACAGAGCTTATGGAGCTCTATAAGGTCTTTAAACGCGAATCAGGGAATGATTTAGCTGAATCACTTGAAGACAACGGACTTTTTGAGTTTGAGGTTGAATTAGCAAATTCTAAACAGTTGGTGGATGTGTTAAGTCAGTACTTTCGGTTTAGTAGGGACTTCTTGAGTGTTGTACATCACCAACTTCCACAGGTGATTAAATTACAACTTCTTTCATTTCTGTACTCCATATTTTCAATATACAATAGATGAAAGTGCATGTGCTCTCTCTCTCTCTCTACACCTGTGTGCCCACATTGAATGTGATTGATTTTTTAAAATTGTATATTTGTTTTCAGAATACAAATGTCATGCTGGGGTTGAGTGTGGCTTTTCTTTTGTGCTCTGGAAGAGAAAGCTGCTTTCATTTTGTTACTGGTGGGGGAATGGAGCAGCTTGTACATGCTTTTTGTTGTGGCAATCAGAATTCTGCTGCTACTACATTACTGCTACTAGGAGTTGTTGAGAAGGCTACTCAGCATTCTTTTGGGTGTGAAGGATTTTTAGGTTGGTGGCCACGTGAAGATGAAAAAATCCTATCTGGTGCCAGTGATGGTTATAGTAGATTGTTAAATCTGTTATTGCAAAAACAGCGTCATGATATTGCTTCTTGTGCAACTTACGTCCTTCATCGGTTAAGATTTTATGAGGTTGCTTCAACATTTGAGGTATACTTCCACTTTGGTGACCCTGTTTGTGGTTTTACTTGTGTTTGTGCGAACTATAATATAAGTGGTTTCTTATGGTAATTCCATTCTTTGCAGTGTGCAGCTTTGTCGGTATTGGGTGGTCTATCTACTTTTGGTAGGGTCACAAGTGGTACTCTGGACATGCTTATCTGTGCAAAGTCACAACTTAAAAAGCTGTTGGTCAGTTGTCATTTTGTTGCTTTTGGTTTTAGCTATGTAAAACCTTTGAGTATATTTTTTCCACTTTTGATGTCCCAGAAACCTGCATTGCAGTTTTTTTGTTCATACTTATTGACAAGTATTTATGCAGAAATTGATAAATTCACGTGGCCCAATTGAAGATCCTTCTCCGGTTGCCCGAGCCACCAAATCCTTGATTCTTGGTCAGACAGAAGGTTTGTCGTCATATAAAGAATCCAACAACTTAATTGCTTCTTCAAATTGTTGTTTCTCAAATTGGGATATCGACATGCATTTGCTGGCTCTTCTCAAGGTAAATTTCCCTATTTGCTCTTTCAGCTACTTCCTCAAAAACTGAAATATGGTTAATTATATGGTTTATTTGTATAGTCTCTATGTTGTACGGCCTGTTACCTTCTGTCATTAATTTTAAAGGAGTGAAAGTCTAGGCTTGGGACCAACTTTTCTAGATTTGAAAACTATACACTTCAGAACATTGGCAGACCAAATAGAGAGTAGAAGTAGCATTTGCAAGGAAACTAAGTATGTGGTGGAGAGATATAGTTTTTGGATAGACCTGACTAACACGGGTAGAGTTTCAATATTTTATTAGCTCAATTCTATATCCAAATTGTTGATGACAGTCTATCTAATCACTTCAAACTAAAATTGCTTATTCAACTGCATGATCAAATTAACTATAATACCGTTAACTTCATTATCCAGAATCAAGTTAAATTGAAATTTCTCTGATCTGCTCACTCCCTTAATCAGATGAAGTTTTGCAATCAAGTCCATAAATTGTTTTCCAACTTTCGTATCATTTTCCTGTGCGTTCTCACTTTCTCTTTATTCCACATCACAGTTTAAATTTTGATATTTGTTCTTGTTTAGTTTATGTATTGGAATTTATATTGCAATTTGGGACTGATATTTTAACTTTTTTCTTTTTTGCTCAATGTTTATACAATACAACCATATTAATTATTTACTAAGCAATGTTTAAAATACATTGGTAGCAGGACAAGGGATTTCTACCTCTAGCAGTTGCAATATTGTCGTCATCCATATTGCGTTTAGAAGTCGGATGTGCAATGGACATATTTGTGGATGTTGTGTCATCAGTTGAGGCCATAATTCTTTCCCTTCTTTTTTGTCGCTCAGGTCTCTCTAATGCTGTCCTATTTTCAAGCCTCCTATCTGTCAAATCCAGATCATGTTAATGATAATTATGACATTGCATGTTTTCTTACTCAGGCTTAATTTTTCTTCTGCACCACCCTGAACTTTCTGCAACAATAATACATGCCCTAAGGGGTGCTGATGATGTGAATAAGGATGCGTGTCTCCCTCTTCGATATGCATCTGTTTCATTATCCAAAGGATTCTTTTGTGCTCCCCAGGATGTTGGAATTATTGTTGGGGTCCATTTGAGGGTGGTTAGTCCTTTGGCTCCTTTTGGTTTCAAAATATTACAGACTTTCAGCTAAGATTAGCAACTTTCTAATGCTTTGGTGCAGGTTACTGCTGTAGACCGTTTGCTTACTGCAGCACCAAACTCCGAAGAATTTTTATGGGTGTTGTGGGAACTATGTGCTCTTGCAAGGTGGAATGGAATTCATCTTGTTGATTGTGTGTTGTTTATACATGGTCTTTAACCACTTTTCTGTTATGATTTGCAGGTCTGACTGTGGACGCCAAGCATTATTGGCTCTGGGATATTTTCCGGAGGTACTGATGAATATGCTATCTGAAACCATATAGTAATAACTAATGCACAAGTCTTCTTGCAACCAATTTAAACTAGCAACCCTATAATCTATGTGGAACTTATCTTGGCTTTTGGAAATATTTCTTATATATTAATGATCTACTATTGGTAACTCATTTTCTTATATTGAATTCTAAAGTTTTCATCTGCATCACATATTATAACTTTGAAGTTCTGTTTTATTTTATTTGACTGGTACAAAGTGTTTGAACTTAGGTATAAGATACAAGCCAAAGAGGGTTTACCAACTAACTTAAGCAGTATTATGCAACTTTATTCTGGTATACAATTCTGATCACAAATGTGGATGTGTATGGTGCCTTTACAAATATCAAAATCTAACAAGGTAGTATCTGTGGTGTCTGGACAATAGTTCTGTTTGTTGTTCTTGGTAATCCTATTGTTAGATTATTCTTTATAGATACATATTTCAGTTTATTGACAAATGAATGCATATCCATTTTGTAGGCTGTTAAAATTTTGATTGAAGCTTTACATTCTGCCAAGGAACCAGAGCCAGTTGCTAAAAATAGTGGTTCTACACTTGACCTTCATCTAAAGACTAAAAAGTTTGACAATTATGTACTTTTAGTTATTCATTTACACAGTTGATGTTCTGGATATTCAGGAGCCTCGCCGTTAAATATTGCCATATTTCACTCAGCTGCTGAGATTTTTGAAGTTATTGTTTCTGATTCCACTGCATCTTCTCTTGGATCATGGATTGGACATGTTATGGAGCTCCATAGGGCGTTACATTCCTCTTCTCCTGGGTCAAATAGAAAAGACGCCCCCACACGGCTGTTGGAATGGATAGATGCTGGTGTAGTATATCATAAAAATGGGGCAACAGGTCTTATACAGTATGCTGCTGGGTTGGCTTCTGGAGGAGATGCCCACTTGACTTCAAACATCCCACTGGTGTCAGATTTGGCTGATGTAGAAAATGCTGTTGGAGATACATCTGGTGGTTCTGATGTTAATGTTATGGAAAATCTTGGAAAGTTTATATCTGACAAGACTTTTGATGGTGTTAATCTTCGTGACTCTTCCGTAGCACAGTTGACAACAGCATTTCGCATTTTAGCGTTCATTTCAGAGAACTCAGTATGTGATTTTCTACTTTTGTATTTACCATTATAGTGAATTTTTTATGTTGCTCATGTTGCTCATGTTTATCTTGTTGATGTAGACTGTTGCTGCTACTCTGTACGATGAAGGTGTTGTACCAATAATATATGCAGTTCTGGTCAATTGTAGGGGTATGCTTGAGAGGTCCTCGAACAGTTATGGTATGTTGATCGGAATAGTTGATTTGTATGTATAACCACTAAAAGTGTTCCCCTAAAAAGTTTGCAACCAAACTTGTCCCATCAAAATCCAAATATTTTTACATTTTAGACTTGGGGGGAAGAGGTGATTTCATGTCCACTTCAACTTTTTAGTGTTAAGAGTTATCTGTATATTTCTATGTCCTTGCTCTGTTTATTATGTTCTGTGCTGTCTTCAATTTGGCTGCCCCAACTTTTCTTCCTCTTGCTTATAACTTTGTTGCAGTTACAGATTCCTTTCATTTCTTTTAGAACCTTCTTCTCAAATCCGACACTTCCTATTATACAATATTCTGATATTTTAATAGGTCCATTTTGTTGGACTTTTGAAAAATTTGCTCTTATTTTGTCTTGAACAGATTACCTTGTTGATGAGGAGTGCAATACTACATCAGATTTATTGTCAGAACGTAATCGTGAGCAGAGTTTAGTTGATCTTCTGATTCCTACAATTGTGTTGTTGATCAATTTGTTGCAGAAATTGCAGGTTTGCTACATTTTGTTTCTAGCTTCTTTATGATTGATTTCTATATGGGAACTTTTGTTTGATTGAGAGAAGCAGCAGTTCATATTGAAGCAAAGTTGTGTCTGTAAAATGGTTATTATCTAATCTGGATGCTCACATGATTCATGTTAGAGATTTTGAAATGTTGGTAATCTCATTGGATAGAACAACCTTTTATCTAGGGCATAGTGTAGATGTGTTGACTTTAGCAGCTACGGTTTTGGTCATGTTATATCATATTTTTGATTGGCTAGAATCTAACTAAATTTTGAGAAAGGATACTCGTACTAGGGTTCTTAGATGTGTATTGTGTAGACATTTGAAGCTGTAGTTTTGGTCATGTTATATCATAGGATTGATTGGCTATGAATCTAACTAAATGGAATTTTCATTTCATTTTACCCCATGACTTGTAGAAAAGAGGGAAAACTTTTCCTTCTATTTTGGGCAGAGAATAGCTGTGTTTGGATAGAGTAACTTGTCCATGAATATATCTCATTTTTGAGAAAGGATGCTTTCACTACCTCACGCTATTAACAAACTGTTAAATGGAAATTTCATTACATCCTACTGATCTGTAAAGAGAAAATGTTTGATGTTCCATCCTTCTGTTTTAAGATTTGGGGATTGCATGAACTTGCTGCCACCTTTTAATCTTGAGTTTGTTTGGGACTTAACCACTGTATGCTCTCACCAGTTGTCTGTTAAAATGTGGTCTTTGGACTGCTATCTGTAGGAAGTACAAGAGCAGCACAGAAATACCAAGTTATTGAATGCCCTTCTACGATTGCACCGAGAAGTAAGGTAACTGCGTCATCCTCATTTTCCTCTTCCCTAGGTATTTTAGTTTTATTCATATAATTTGACTGAACTTATTCAATTGCAGTCCAAAATTAGCCGCATGTGCAGCGGACTTATCCTCTCCTTATCCTGATTCTGCGCTTGGTTTTGGAGCTATCTGTCACCTTCTTGTGTCGGCACTTGCTTGTTGGCCAGTCTATGGCTGGACTCCTGGTCTTTTCCACTCCCTCCTTGCAAATGTTCAAGTTCCTTCCTTGCTGGCCTTGGGTCCAAAGGAAACATGTAGTTTGCTTTGTCTTCTGGTATGCATTTCTTCTCTTGTTCCCTTTCTTTTGTTTTGTGGGAATATCATGTTCTTTGTAATCGATTTACTGAAAAATTTAAGATATGTTTCAAATGGAGCTTGACTTAGAGCTGTCTTAAGCCCTCCCTAGTCTCAGGATCATTTAAAACAGCAGTGGTTTAGCATGCCTAGAGTGTTCAATGTGCTCTTTAATAACCCTCATGTATCTGTAATTAGTGGCGCTTCCTCCATTCTTGGTTTCTGTTTATTGTGCACTTGATGCACCAAAGAGCATCATGTTATGCTGATTATTCACTTTGTAAATTTCGCAGTCATTCTTTTCTTAGCCGGTAACTTGAACTGTACTCAATTCGTTGGGTTTAAGTCTAAATTGTTATTTGGATATAATCAACGATTATTGACCACATCTAGTTTTCTTTTCTGATAAATTTTTGTTTATTGAGTTGGTAAACCTGGCATACTTTGCCTAAACCATCAGATATGTTATAATTTCCACCTTAATGGACTGCCAAACGATGTGTGACACGTGTTTTTAACATGTTTCCTCTTGTGTTTTCTTCCTTTCTGGGAATGCAAGAATGATTTATTGCCTGATGAAGGGGTCTGGCTCTGGAAAAATGGGATGCCCTTGTTGAGTGCCCTTAGAAAGTTGTCTGTTGGGACTGTTTTGGGTCCTCAGAAGGAGAGACAGGTCAATTGGTATTTGCATCATGAGCATCTGGAGAAGCTGCTCAGCCAGTTGACGCCACATCTTGACAAAATTGCTCAGATTATCCAACATTATGCTATTTCCGTATGTGATTTCTTTCAGTGAAGTTGCCTGTTATTTTACTTTTTGTTTTGTTTTTCATACCTCTGAGAGAAAAGAGTAGGCACTGGACCCATTCTTAATGGATACTTGCCGCTTTTGTCATCTTGCACGACTAATGATATCACTTTAAACAGGCACTGGTGGTCATTCAAGACATGCTTCGAGTCTTTATTATTCGTATTGCTTGCCAAAGAGCAGAAAGTTTTCCCGTACTTTTACGACCCATATTCTCATGGATTCGTGATCATGCTTATGACTCGCCTTCTCCATCAGATACGGATGCTTATAAGGCAAGTTTCTTGCCACTGATAAAAGTTTAATAGTTTGTGTATTGTTGTATGTTTAAGCCCTCTTCTCTCTCTCTCCCTCACCAGGTTTACAGATATCTTGATTTCATTGCTAGCTTATTGGAGCATCCACGTGCCGAGGTTTGCATTTTAATTTTTGATTTATTTTGTTACCTTCCCTTTATCTATAAAAAAATCATTGGATTTTTAACTCTGCTTTTCCTTTCGCAGGGACCATTATTAAAGGAGGGTGCATTTCAGTTGCTCACTAGAGTGTTGAATAGGTGTTTAATTGCCATTGAGACAGGTGGAATACAGAATCTCGATGGTAGAAGTTCAGCTGCATTTGGATTCGGTTTGCTCAATTGGTGCCTTCCTGTATTCAAGTCCTTCTCATTGATTTTTAATTCTCAAGCATCTCTGCACCATGCGGGGAAAAATGATTTGTAAGTAGATAAGATACATATTTATATTACCATTATTTCTTTTCTTTTTAATTGGATGATACAATTTGACCTTGTGTATGCTAAATTACTTCTGGTTTAATAGGAACGAATTTGAAAAGTTGACTACTGACGATTGCAAAATCTTTTTAAAGTATCTCCTCAGGTTTTGTCAGGTAACTCCCTCCTTCCTCTGTACCTGAAGTTGGATTAGTGTATGTTGGTCAATGTGATGTTCCTACAGGAGCTAGTTTTTGTCTTCTACTGGGTCTGAAAGAGTAATTAAGAATTGCGCTTGAACACAAAATAAGCAAATGCTCGGCATTCTGAAGATATTTGGGAAAATTAAGTATTGGAGATAATAATTTTCTGGGACTTATGATGATTTTGAGCTGTTATGGAATTATTAATATGACAAGTGACTAAATCAACTTCACATTGCCATTATGGAATTATTAATTTGACAAGTGACTAAATCAACTTCACATAGTAAAATATTCACTCAGATAAGATAACTAATATCTAGACGAGGAAAGAGTTCTTAGTTTTATCTTTTTCTTATAAGAAAGTAATTGGGGAGAGATAGAGAAGCATAAAGCATGATGGACAAGGGTCCATCAGAATCAGACAACTAAAGATATAGCTGTAATATCCAAAACCTGTACCAAATGGAAGAAACCAGTAAAAGATTTGGAACTTCTTATTTGATCCGTTGATGCTCCTTGCTTTCCAGGTTCTACCAGTTGGAAAAGAATTACTTGCCTGTCTTATTGCTTTTAAAGAACTGGGTGCTTGTAGTGAAGGTAAAAAAGCTTTAGCAGCCACTTTGTATCCTGCCCTCTCTGTTGAGGATCATGAATGGAGAAAGAGTCCCCCATTGTTATGTTGCTGTAAAAGCTTGTTAAGATCAGTTGACTCGAAAGAAGGGTTGTCAAGTTATGGAATTGAGACTGTCAATGCATTGTCTCTGGGATCTTTCCGCTTCTGCCTTGATGGGGAAAGGTGATTACTCTTGCCTTATTGGCTACTTTACGAAATCACATTTTTAGTGTAGGCTTGTTAATTGTTGTATGTTTGAGTTGTTTAACACTGTCAATTTGTTTGCCTAAAAACCATCAAGGTTTCACGGTATTGTGTTGTTGAACCGTATTCTTTCTCCTTCTACTTGTTTTGTTTCACATACTTGGCAAACTTCAGAGCTATAAAAGATGACACTCCCTTAAAGTTAGTGTTTTTTTTTCATTTGTAGGGATTTTGTTGCTCACTGAGGCCAAGATGGTGCCATATATTTTATTTTTCCAATGGGCCTTTTGTCATACAATGAGGCACATTGGCTAGAATTAGGAGTACTGGGGCTGTCCTCAAACAGATTTTGAAATGCTTGCAAGTCAATTTTGAGGATAGTGATTTTGGCATTGGTTTCCAAATATGCATTTACTTTAGGTTTCACTAAAATATTATTTCTGAAGTAAACTTAGCTTTTTATTTAGAACCATTATATTAGAATTCTATTTGATCACCTGAAGTAACTTTGCTTTACAATTGTATGACCTTACTTGAACAAGGTTTGTGCTACCGGCTGTACCTTTCTGTCCTTGAGTTCTGATGTATTTTGGGGTGTCTCTATGCACATGTGCTATATTTATTGGTTTTGATTTCTTCTGTTCGGTATCTGCATTCTTTAAGCTTTTGAATGGTTTTTTTTAATATCCACGTCACTGGTTAGACTTATGGCTTACTTCTTTGTTAGATTGAATCCAGACATGGTTGTTGCGGTAAAACTCCTGTTCGGAGTTTCTGATGATGATATAGCTGAAGCAGATGGTGTGCCTGATGAAAACTTGAGCTATATTTATGAATTGACCTCTCTATTGAAGACAATGGAGGCTGACCATATTGCTGACTCTGATACTCAAACCCCTTTGTATCAGGTATAACTGGTTTTGATTTATTCTTTCATAGAATTCTTTGTAATCTCCAATTGTTTTTGCGTAGTATTAATATCTGACATCGTCTTCATCCATGCACAGGTTCTAGAATCTGCGAAATCATTAACACTGCTGTTGCAGAAACCTAGTTCGTTGTTAAAGGTGGATGATGTCTTTTCTGCTGATTCCATTCCTCTGCCGCCAAATATTCTAGTTTCTTCAAATATCCATATAATGCCAGATGGTGGTGCTGAAATGGCTGATGATTATCTTTACCAAGGATCACTTGGAGACAAGTTTCAGTGGGATTGTCCCGATAAATCGTCAGAATCAAATCTTAAGAGGAAACAGCCGCAATCACTTGATGGCCCAAATAGGCGCGCGAGAGGAGAAAACTCCACGGCTGAGACCACAAATCAAAATGTGTTTTCACGAGGACTGGGTTCAACTATTGCGTCATCGGGTCCTACTCGTAGGGATACCTTTCGGCAGCGCAAACCAAATACCAGCCGGCCTCCTTCCATGCATGTTGATGACTATGTTGCAAGAGAAAGGAATGATGGCGTTTCTAATTCTAATGTAATAGCAGTCCAGCGGGTGGGATCTACTGGTGGGAGACCTCCGTCAATTCATGTTGATGAATTTATGGCCAGGCAAAGGGAACGTCAGAATATAGTGTCACCGGTTGTTGCAGATGCGGCTGTACCAATGAAGAGTTCAACTCCTGTGAATGACACAGCTACGGAGAAGTTCAACAAACCTAAACAATTGAAAGCGGATCTCGATGATGATCTTCAGGGCATTGACATAGTATTTGACGGTGAGGAGTCTGAACCTGATGACCAATTGCCCTTTCCTCAGCCGGATGATAACCTGCAACAGCCTGCTCCTGTCATTGTTGAGCAAAATTCTCCCCACTCTATTGTTGAAGAGACAGAGAGTGACTTGGTGACTCCAGTAGCATCTAATATGGATGAGAACACACAAAGTGAATTTTCTTCTAGGATGTCAGTTTCGCGTCCTGAAATTCCATTGACCCGTGAACCAAGTATTTCTTCAGATAAAAAGTACTTTGAGCATTCTGATGACACGAAGAATGCTACATTACACAAGGCCTCTAGTAGTTTTGACTTTGCAACAGCAGCAAATAATCTTAGATTCCCTGTCTTTGCTTATAATAACTCTTCAGCATCTTCCATACAGATACCAGTGGGTTCTAGGATGACTCCACAGAATTTCTTTCCGAAGAATAGTCCACAACGTGCTGGCAATGCTAACAATGTGCCTCCAGGATTTTATGACCAGAGATTTCTTCCAAATCAACCTCCTTTACCTCCCATGCCACCTCCCTCAACTCCCATGCCACTTCCCTCAACAGCTGTGATATCGCAGACTTCTGATTCTGTTCCAAGTCAATCATCCCCTTTTATGAACTCTATGACTGATGTACAGCAGCCACTTCCAACACCCTTTCAGGTAAGTTCTATAGACATTTTTCTTCACCTGTCTCATGTAGCTGTCTCTTGCTAGTTTATCTGCATTTATATAACCCTTTGCTGTGCTTCATTGCAGATTCGTTCAGATTATCTTTCTGCATTCAATAATGGCTCCACATCTTCAAGAAAGTCCATCTCTTCTCCTAGTGGGGCTGTCAGACCACCTCCACCACTTCCTCCTACACCACCTCCTTTTTCATCTAGTCCATATAATTTAACACCCAATAGAACTATTACCCAGTCTTCAATGTATAATCAGACTAGTGCGGGAACAACTGAACTTCCTCAGAGTTCTACCACACCTTCAGGGGCCAGAGTGAATACCTACTCGCCATCGCCACACATGGTTTTCCGGCCTGGTTCTAATTCTATGGGTCTTTATGGAAGCATCCCAACTCAGCTGCAAGGCGACAATGCAACTATTTTGCAGAATCTCTCTATCGCTCAGTCTTCCATTCAAGCAATTCATTCCCTTGGACAGTTGCAGCCGTTGCAGCCACCGCAGATTCCACGTCCTCCACAACCACCCCAACATCTTAGGCCACCTATGCAAGCTTCACAACAGTTGGAGCAAAGTGTATCTATGCAGAACCAAGTTCAAATGCATTCACTACAGATTCTGCAACAGCCACATGTTTCACCTATGCATGCCTACTATCAACCCCAACAGCAGGAGTTTGCTCATGCACAGCAGCAACAGCAAGTTGACCATTCGCAACAACAAGCAATGCATCAATCAGGGGATGCTATATCGCAACAAGATCCAGCAATGTCATTACATGAATACTTCAAGTCTCCAGAAGCTATTCAGGTATTTGTTACTTAGGATCCTTGCAGAGTGAAAAGACCTTTTCATGAGTTTTGAATTTTCCTTCAGACCCTTTTGTGGCATCTTTCTGCAAAGAACTTCAGTTTTGGAGCTTCTTCAAATAGATCTTTTTAAATTGTTTGGGTGGGGGGATACTTTCTGCCTAAAGCTTTTAGATTTGTTTGACTGGTGTGGCCTTTGGTCTCTTCTGATTATTCGTTTTCCTTCTATGGCAGTCTTTATTGAGTGACAGAGATAAACTTTGTCAGCTTTTGGAGCAGCATCCAAAGCTAATGCAGATGCTTCAGGTATTTTTTCTTATTGTCTTAGGCCCCTCTATCAGCCTGCGAGTTCATGTTTCCACTTATTAATATTGGTTTTCTTAATCTGGAATAATGGGGAATCTGTATTGAATCACCAAATGTATAGGGTTTATACAATTGAGGCTAAAATGGTTATGAAAAAAAAAAGCTATACAACATTAGATACTTTGAAATAACTAGTGTACGAATGGGTTTGAATGAACCGTATAGGAATTCTTGTAATCACGTGTTTTGAAAATTGTCTTCTAATTCAGTCTTGGTATGCATGGATAATTTGATTAAGGGCTCGTATGGAGGTGCTTTCAAAATGGATGAAAACGCTTTTGGTGAAAATGTTTATGGTACCAATCCTTAGGAAAAATGCTAGTGAATCTTTGGAAAAGCACTTAAAAGTGCTTTTGGAGCCCAAAAACATTTTTGCTAAAAGCGCTTTCAGTCATTTTAAAAGCATTTCCAAACGAACCCCAAGTAATCTAAAACATAGAACAAAATGCCCATGCTTGAATTCTCTCCTCCCATATAGGTCCTTAGTTAACATGCTCATGTTTTCCCTTTCATTTTTATCTTCTCTTTTTTGTTTTGGGTTTTTGTGATCTCAGTTATGGCTAAAAGCTTATTTCCTCTGGTTTTGTTTGCAAATTTCTTTTTATGGCTTAAAAACGATGTCTTGTCCTTGTTTGCCCCGAACATGTCTTTCTAAATTTTAATAACCGAGTCGAGACTCTTCCCTGTATGCGTTTTTGGTTTACTTTATTTGCTCTCTCCTTGTATGTTTCTGCCTGGAGAATGGCATATTTCTTATTTGTTCTCTCTTCTCGGATACTATGCCGTTCTAACGCTCTAGATTTGTTTTGTTTCATGTGAATTAACAGGAGAAGTTGGGCCAGATATAACAGAATGACCAAGAGTCGGAAGAGTCCCTCATGCTTCCTTTTAGGGTATACTCGGAGCTATCGAGTGACGATCAAAGTCTTGCAACCCCAAAGCATCTAGGAGTTAACCTTTGATCAATCATTTAATTTTGGTCCCCTGAAATTTTGTATCGATAATGTACTATAAAACTGTACATTATTATTTTCCCACCTTGATAATGTCATTCAACATTATAAGAAAAGGTGTAATATTAGTGTAATTCCTTCATGCAAATATCGATATATCAGCGAATGTTTTCATCCGTTGCCTTTCTAAGGCTGTGTTTCTTGGTTTTGAGAGATTCGCTTTAGGAGGGTCTGTTTGGTAGTCTATTAAAAAAAATTCATCATTTTTCAATACATTTTTTTAAGAACGTCTCTTGAAAACAATTTTCTTGAAGGCTTCAACACTGGTATAGTATGAGATATAAAATTGTTTTAAATCTTAAAACTTAAACTGGACAAAGAGATTCAAAGTGAGGTGGTCGTAGGCTATTTTCTTAAGTTAGTCTTGAGTTCATTTTTTTTTAAATAGTTTTACCATACAAGTTTTTAAGGCCTAAAACATAAAGTGTTTTTGAGTTTAAAAAGTTAAATTCAAGTAAAGTACTAAACAAACTCTAAAATTGTTGACAAGTTTGGTATGAGCTTTTTGCTCACCTGCGCATGAAGGGGCAAAAGAGAACGGTTGAGATTTATGAAAGAAAACAAAAAACCAAATGCGGAGTAAATTTCCAAACTTGGTACTGGTTTCCTTCCCAAAAGACTAATAGAAAATTCACAAGCTTATGGATCCAAGAATCCCATGATCCGACAGATCCTGTCCAAAGTATAATTGTATATGTGTAACTCAGCACCGACCCAAGGGACATTCCCACTTTAAGAAATTATAGGTTCAAGAGATTCTTTCCACGGTTGATTTATTTTGATCCATTTGTATAACTAAACGAAAACGATTTAAATGATTTTTGTAGGTATGATTTTCAAATGAAGATTAAGAGATTAAACGGTTTTGATTATAAAAGTCTACGATAAGGATACATTATTTGTAAGTGAGAAAATGAGTTCATCCCCCAAGAGAGAAGTGCAAGCATTATCCTTACCGTAAAAAAACTTGAGTGAGATGACAACAAACCTAAAAAATTTGTTTGAATCGGAAAATCATAAATGAAATAAAATGAAGACAAAACTACTTCAAAATATACCAATAAAGATGTGTATGTTACTGATGAAAGAGTCACCATTTAACGAGAAGGGGTTTTAGTTTCACTTGCATGGTTGCATGCATATGAATTGTGGAGGATACAAGCGATAATAAAGAAGGGGAAATCAAACTCAAAATTTCAAATGAAGATACGAAAGAGAAGAAACGAACTCAAAACTCAGAGTGCAAAAACCTCGTGCTACGTGTGGCAAAGACCGACACCCGCTATCAGCCTACGGTGATGTGACACACTTACACTCACTTGTATCTCCGGCGGGAGCTGGAATCCGATGGATCGGCGACAAAAATGACCCAATAGCCTCAGCAATCTGCTCCAGCCCATGCATGCAATGGGGCTCGGGGGAGGCTCGAGTGAGAGGCCCATCTCGAATTGGTGGCCCGAGAGCCTAAGGCCAAATAATGCAAGGTTGACGTCAGCCACATTATAAAATTAATAAAGAACATAAAAAATTAAAAAAAATGTAAACAATTAATAAAAAATCCGATTTTTTAAAAAAAATTAAAAAAAAAAGATTTAATTTCTCTATAAATATCTTATCATTATCTTCCACCTTACACCACAATTTTATATTTTCTCAAATACTTTGGGTTGTAATTCCTTATTTAATGAAACGTGGTACAACGAGACTGATTAAAAATCATATCCAAAATTTGAAATAAAAATATTTTTTATTATTTTATAAAATAAAAAATACTAATATTTTATTGACTATTGCCATGACTATTCAGTTTAGGGGTGGAGATGCAAAAGACAATTACTGTTCATTAAAGACAGTTACTGTTCACCGGGGGGATTCAATAGTGAGTTGCCCTAGGGGGCCTTTGCAACGCTGGAGTTGCTCGAACGCCAACGAAACCTCATGTGCACAGGCGCATACCACAGTCAACATTTCTATATAACAAACTTCCCTCTTACTTTATTTATACCGAGAGTAGTGTTAGGTAAACTAAATTTGTAAAATTTACAAACTAAATAATGTGTCAGTAATAAGAAATAAGCACGTTAATCAACACTTAAGTAATAATCCAATCATCAACTTTCATGTCATTTAATTTATAAAATTTAGTCTACAAATTTAATCTCTCTAGCATTACCCTTATACTAATTGCCTTAGAGTATTTAACTCAAAATTAATTGGAATTTGCTATTGACTATATATTTGGTTTATTGACGATGGTTGATCTTAATTTTATTAGAAGGGGATTCTGTTCAAATCTCATAAATGATGTTACTGAAAAAAAAGATCATTTGACAATTAATACACACCCTCATACTTGGCGTGGCTTAAACCACATAATTACACAATACAAATTAGGCCTATTTTGATACTTTGATAGAACTAGAACGTACTTCTGATCCAAAGTCAATTAGCAATCGTTTAAGACCATAAATATATGTTGAAATATCAGAATTTACATTATCAATGTGAGAAAATCTCTCAACACACTAGTGTGCAATATGCACGGGGTTGTGTACTCTACACAACTGCTTTCTTAATTATATTACTATATCCCATATAAGCGTATAGACTGTACTATTTCATTTACATGCAACCCAACTGAGCCTTCTCTCTCTCTCTCTCTCTCTCTCCCCAACTCTGCAAGGAAGAGGGTGTGTGGGAAATTTTGATGAAGCCTATGAAGAATTGGGTTATTGGTGATGGAGAGAGCAGGATGGAAACTAAACGATGATCATCATCACATATCTCCCAATTGTCCCAGGTGTGGTTGTTCCAACACCAAATTTTGTTACTACAACAACTATAGTTTAACTCAGCCAAGGTACTTTTGCAAGGGCTGTAGGAGGTACTGGACCAAAGGTGGATCCCTCAGAAACGTCCCTGTCGGAGGCGGCTGCCGCAAGAATAGAAGAGGGTCCAAGTCTTTAAGGCTATCCACCACCACCACCACCACCACCACCACACAAGGTCACGCACAACACAACGCTAATAAGAGTAGTGCCAATACTTATGAGGGTGCTCATAATTCCTATGGCACCAACGTGTTGGGTGATTCCACAAGTTCCTCGATGACTCAAGATGGGTCACATATTGATCTTGCACTTGTTTATGCAAATTTCTTGAACCAGAAGCCAGATAATTCAGATAGTACTACTGGATCTGATCATCAACTACCAGAATTGCCTAGCGAATTCAGCCCGGCGGCTTTAGATTTTTCAAGCATGGCGTTGAACATGAACAATGCAAGCTCAGGCAACACTAGTACTCAGTTAATGGGTGATCATCATCATCAAAATGGTCTTGTTGGGTCACTTGGATGTCACACGACTCTATCTCAAGATCACTTGTCCACTGAAAATTGTAGCATCAATGACCTCATGTACTTTGGTGGATTAGACCCATTAATTCATCATCCAGAGAAGCATCGTCATCATCAAGGTACAAGTGAAGTAGTACAATATGCAAGCGATTTCGGGTTGCCGCCATTGTCAGGCCAAGAGGCATTGTGGTCTACTACTTCTGAAATGATGGATAGTGGTAGTCATACAATGCAGGCTACTACATCGCTATTAGGACCAGAACCTCATGATCCAAACTTGTTAATGGGTGGTTGGAGCCAGTTTGACTTGCCATGTAATGAAACTTTCTCCAGGAGTACATGACGAGAGAAGAAATGTTGTTCATTGTGTTCGTTTTGTTTTAATATACTATGGATATGATTAATTATGTATAGAATATATTAGAAATTAGGCATCACACCATGAATAATCTATAAATATAAATATGATCCTTTTACTTAATTTTTTGAATTATAAACTCTATTCACAATAATGTGGTAGTACTAATTATGTACGTGTTTCATTAAAAAAAAAAGATGATAAGAGGATTTTAATATTTCAAATGCCGAAATCAAATAACGACAATATATATATTGTTCAAATGACATACAACATATTACCGAAATCTAAAAGAGCGATCATTCCATCGATTGAAATTTGTGTTTTCACCATTTAAAACCCAACCAACAATTTCCATTTCAATTTTAGTGAGTGAAGCACATATGTAATGCAGATTATTCAATTAAACTAACGAAATCAGTTTAAGAGTGGATTGTTTATAGCTATCTAGTTTCTTAGTTACTCTAGGATATCTTTTCCAAAATTCATGCATTGCCCAAATGAAGCTCCTATATAGAAGTTTCTTCAATTTCTAAGTAAATACACGTTTCTGTTATTAATTAAAAGCTCCCACAGAAGCTTCTGTGTTAATTAAGGTTAGGGCTCATGTAAAAAAATCTAGAAATTCATTCATGATCTATTCCATATATTAATTAATCAGGCTACTGTTGTTTAATTGTTCCCCTACTCACTAAAATTCTACTCATTGAATTTTCAACGAGGAAAATTATTAGTGTCAAGGCCCTACAATAATGGAAAGTACTTGGTCAAGATGCATCCAGGACTGTAGGTTGATATATTCCAAATGGTGTCTCTGCTTCTTTTGATAGGAAAACAGTTACTCTTGTGCCGTTTATAATTGTCCTTCGCATTAAAAAGATATGAAACTTTCAAATTTATTGAAAGCATGTTGTGGGTAGACATGAAACCCATGCAGCATACGCAAGTTTGAAAATAGAGTATTGACACTTGGAATGATTCCCTAATTATAATCTAAAATATATATTGATGAGTGTATTACTGGAGGTTGCCAAGGTTAGTTAAATATTTTAGAGGATTTCATGAAATTTAGTGCAACACATGATCCCAGAAAATTCCCATGATCCAAGAATTTAACGACTCCACAACCATCTTCCAGCCGACAAACATCTAGTATAAAGTGCCTGGAAAGTTTGATCAAATCATGATTAAAAGTACACATTCAAATATGATTTTACTTCATTGACAATCTCAACAATATATGATAAAAAAATGCTTATAATCGGATGGATGAGTCGTCCCCTAGCCCCACCTTGATCTAAACTTGCCAACTCTCCGAACATTAACATTGTAAATGAGTCCACTAGCTCCACCTTGAGCAATTTTTCCAAATTGAGCACAAGAAACTCCAAATCCCAAACACCATGCTTGTTGTGGGTTTGTGGTTAAAGAATTCCACGCTGAATCCTTGATCAATCTTCCAAAATGATCACAAGAAACCCTAAATTCCAAATACCACCTTTTGTGGCCAAACATGACGTTCATTTGGTTATGTATAATTTGAGTGGATTAGTAACATGGCCATGCCTGGTTAAATTGTAAAGAACTTCTAAACGATTCAAATTGTAATACTTGTAGCTCAAAAACTTATGATGTTACAACCATATAAATGAAATCATCCAATTAAATACATCCTCGTAGTCCATGATCCACAAGTAACTAATCAGTGATTCTAGGGCAACTAGAAGCTCCTCAATTGAACTTTGACCAAGCGCTTGTGTCCGCTGTCCACTCTAAGAGCGAACGTTGCTCATTCAATTGAAGGTGTGTGATACCAAGTCATTGGTTTCGGCGTGGAGCTCTGCCCGGCTTCCTTCTTTGTTTATGAATTTATGTCTTACTTCGGCAACATTGGAACTGTGTTTTGGTCTCTGGGCGGTGGATATAGATGTGAGGTTTGGCTGTTCCTTTCGGTTTGTAGGTTAATTAGTGATAAAATTCAGCTTTGTTTTGGGTATTTTGATGTTGTTTGTGTGTGGTTTAGTTTTGTTGATTATCAAGGACTTTTGAAGGTCTGTATATGGTACGATGTTAAGGCGAACAACTATTATTTTGTGGTGCGGATTTGGCAATGTGGGTTGTTGGCTGATTCTAGCTTTCGGGCAGCTGCAACGGGTTATCTCTCACCTAGGCTTCTGGGATTTTATCTACTAGCCATGTTTAGGTCTCTACTGTTTGGGCCTCTATGGAGGGTTTTTCTTTTTGGGTTGAAACCCTTTTATGTTTTTTCCTTTATGTACTATTTTGTAATTGCAACAATGAAGAACTATTACTCATGTTTTGTTTGCATAAGTGACGTCTTCTTTCTATATGCTGGTTCTAGAGCTTTGTATTTTGTAATCCGCCCGTTTAGACTTCGTATAATGGATGTTCTCCACCATGAACAAAAAAAAAGCTCCTCAACGAATAGTCGAATAACAAATAATACAGATATATTTGACAAATTATTTCACGGAGAAAATTAAAACATCACCTAGTCAAATGCATGGGAACCAGTACCAATGTTTTCATTTAATATTTTATGCCTCTTATGTTGCCATGTTGGAATGTACTAGGTTATTTTATAGATTGCTCATCCACCGCGCAATCATTTAATCAATCATACAATCTTTGGTGAACGACGTGAAAATTAATTTGTTTAATTTCCAACTTTTCCATGGATGCATTTGTACGTTGCAAATGCTGACCTGATCATAATTAAGTAGTGGATTGCAATTTGAATAGTTATGTAGACAGCATGGTTCTACTTGTCTAATCATATTCATGGCACATAAAATGTCGGGCGATCGAACTTACTTGGATGACATCCTCGCATCATGATATCTGCAAAAGTCAGTTAATGAAGACTTTACCATGTGCAAGCTGTTTTAGGTCCCTGAGAATGAGAGGCTCAAGATTTGCATGGGATTATTATCACATATTATTAGTTGACTAGGACTTGGTGTTAATTTTTTTTAGAATTGAACTTGCAACATAGTAAGTAACGAAATTGACTTTCCTATTTAATTTGCATCACATAATATGCTGGGTTCATTATTCTACGTACCATGTTCAAACAGCATTCATGGTAGGTGTAAACTTGTCATATAATTCATGCACTTTTTCTTTTGTGTCTGTGGAAAGGTAAGGTAAGGAAATGATCGTCTTAATTAGGTGTAAACTGGTCATATAATTCATGCACTTTTTTCTTTTGTGTCTGTGAAGGTAAGGAAATCATCCTAATAATTATATACATATAATTTTTCAGCAATGGGAATAAGTTATCACTCATGTATCCACATATATGTTATTATGGGCCTAGAAAATTAAAAAAAAACTTTAAAAAGACGATGTATGGTCATATTTAAACTCAACGTTCAAGCGTTAACTAGTTAGTAATTTACACAAAAGTAAGCATCTATGTGTAGTGGTGAAGCCAGTAGGGGACTAGAGTAATCCTGAGTCCCTTATGCAATCTCTTTTTGAAAAAAAAATTTAAGGACATGTCTACATGTTTGGTTATTTTGCAATGATTCTCATTAAAAATCTTTGTTTTGTTGGTTTGAACTTATACTCCACCATTCCTCATCTATTTTCTTAATTTCTACTCTCAACTCTTAGTCGAATTAAGTGAGTCGTGACTGAGGTTCGTAATATCATCTTCTAACCATCTTTATTTTACTCTATAGCTTATAATTTCTCTTTATCTTGCTCTTAGTATTATAGTCTAGTACTGTTTATCTTCACTTAAAAGTTGAAGGTCTTAGATTCGCTCATGTGGTTGATGAGTTCGATAACAATTTATTATTATTAGTTCATTATGTAAATTAGCACATAAATGGCCATCCCTCGGTGTAAATATATCACTTTATAAAAAATAGAAAAATATGATCAATCTACATGATGCATATTAGAAATTAAGAAAATAAAGCTTCATATTTCTGAAATGTCCCCTTGATGTGAAATAGCAGATTCACCTCTACCTGTGGGATCACTCCATAACTTTTTTTTTATAGAAACGATAAGATAATCTACACTAAGTTTATTTAAATAACTGTCACAGACAGGAGAGAGGATTGCTATTGGCTTGCTTCCTTGATTGAGAGAATGGCTACCAACCATGCTACAAAACTTCCACTTGATTGACTAAATATCGTATGATAATGCACTTTCTCTTATGGATAGAATTGGACTGACAGACCCCGAATAGTGCAGGTTGGCAGACAAGATATACCTAGAAGTTTACTGAGAAAGCGTGGAGCGGGGTGAGCAATTCATACATGGAACCTTGAATGCATAGGCAAATACTTTTAACCAACTGAGATACATGCTACTTGCATATTCACCACTGCAACAATTCACTCAAATTGAAACGAATTGGATTGACAAACCACAATGTTGTCTATAAAACAGTTAAAAGACCTTTTCCCTTTTTTTTCAAACTCTTACAATTTTTTTCTCCTTTTTTACGTGTCAAAGGACTTAACTAAACCTAACTACATTGGAAAACTTTGTCTAGTTCCTATTTTTCAGACCCTCTCAAGAGCAACTCGAGCTCATCTGGACGCCTAGCACCAAGTAAATATATATTCGGGATAAGAGATGATTTGACTAGCACTCAAAATGTTCTCAAAGGGTCTCGAGAAATGAAAAATAGGCAAATGACTTGAATATAATGCAATTAAAATTATAAGGATATTTAAGTCTTTTAAACAATTTTTTTTTCAAAATTTTGAAAAGAAAATTTATTTTTGAGCCTCGAAAAAATAGCACTTTATCAAATTTCCTAGGCATAATCACTATTTTGAGCTTAAATTTCAAATTTTGTAAATATTGGATTTTAGGATACTTAAAACCTAAAACAATAACTCTAAAGGGTCATCAATTATATGCCCTAAACAATTAACTATGACAATATATAAATAAAAATAAAAATTTAACCTGAGCTGAATGCACTATCATGAAGCATGGGAGAAATCACAAGAAGTACACATAACAACACTCGTAAACATGGATGCACCAAAAAAAGCTGATCGTGTCTTCCTCAGCTATGTGTGCTTTACAACACAGCATAAACTACAAAAAGACGAATCCGGATCCCCTCTGGATTCTCTTTGTGAGGATTCCGAAGATTCGTAAATCGTGTCCATTCATTATACATCGTGTGGTCAGAAATCATTTCAAATATTTTTATTTCAAATTAAAACAAACAATACCTGATAAAAACTGACCTTATGATGTGCGACGAACGGACACGATTCACGGATCCCCAAGATCCTCATCAAAAGGATCTGAAGAGGATGCCGTTGGCAATAAGACCAATACCAACATGGAAAAGGATTCTCGTCGGATTCTTTTCCTGAGGATCCCATGATCGTGATCGTTCATCGTATATCGTACGGTCAGAAATCATTTTAAATTTTAAATTTAAAATTAAATATAAATAGTACCTAACGAAAACTGATCGCACGATATACGCTGAACGATTACGATTACGAGATCCTCAAAACATGGATCCTGCGAGGATCTTTTTCCATACCAACACAAGTACATCTCATGATATTAGTCAAAGTCCCAGCTGGAAAGACATCCCACCTATCATGGAACTGAATATATGGCCGCCGTTCATTGTAATGAAAGAATAAAATAATTTACGAGCAGAATTACACTTTTGTTTTTAAGAAAGTTGGAGTTTAATTATAAAACTGATTAACTATATAGAGGGTAATTCAATATGTATAAGCATATGCAAAATTTCTTTTCTTTATTCATAGTGAGATTTATACTCTTAATTATAACAGTTTTCTATAATACTTGAGGTTTTGTAAAAAGAAAATGTCTTGTATATACATACAATCCAATTTAATTAATCTGCAGGTGTTCAGCTTCAACCATGTCTATCGTGAAGTCAATATTGGTAGTGGATGAATTAGTTACCCATGGTCATGTGAAGCGTAATGTTTTTATTTGCTTTTTCTCATCTTCCTTCTGTTGTGGCTTGCAAAGGTAAGTTTGATATGAGGCTAGGGGTCTTTAGGTGAAATAAGTTGAGATTTCACCATTAAACTAATTGATAATATAGAAAATAACCTAACTTACTTATAAGCTCATGTAAAGTTCTTTCCCCCCATCAATGTGTGATTCATTTTCAATACGCTCCCTCACATATGACGAATTTTCAAGCCTAACACATGAACAATACAATAGGTGATGTGGAGCAAGTGTAGCCTTTGAGAAATGTGTGATTTATTCTCAACACGCTCCCTCACGTGTGACAAAATTTCAAGCCTAACACATGGACAATACAATCAAGTGACGAGGAGCATAGCCGTTGAGATTTACACGTTGAACAACCTACTCTGATAACATGAAGAAAGTTGAGGTTCTATCATAAAATCAATTGACAATATGAGGAGTAGATCAACTTACTTATAAGCCCATATAAGGTCATTCATCCCATCAATGTGAAATTCATTCTTAACACAAGGGGATCCTCATTGTATCTAAGTTTTCAGTATATTTTTTGTTTTAAAATATTCCAATCTAATTCAAGCCGTTGGTTTCATACTTTTTTATGGATCGTTTCATAATTCTTTTGATCTTATATGCATTTAAAATTATAGATATTATAATCTTCGATACAATCGGCAAATTGTATAATCAAAACACTTTGTTCTGGGTAGTCAAATATCCTCATATTATTAAGGGGCATTGGATTCGATTACAAACTACAATTTAATGGCCAACAAAATTAATTGGATTAGATATTCGATTGATCTCCAATGACCATTAACAACTGGATACCTATATATATGTATATATGTATATGCATGATGCAGGGGACTTACTTAATGTGAAAGCTTGTTGCAGAAAAGAAACATGCATGGAAAGTGAAAAAAAATTTAAGAAATGCAATGCCGAAAGTAAGAAATGAAGACAAACAAAGGAAAGTAGCGAAGAAAAATTATAAAAAGGAAGTATGTGTGTATTGCACCACCCATGACGTGTAGACTGCAGGTCTCAACCGCTTTATGGATGGAAGGTAAAGTTTCCTCTTTCTTGTGTTTATCTTTTATATATACTTTGGAAGCGGATGGAAAAATCATAGGGTTTGTACATATCTATCAGATAAAGGAAGTGCATCTAATATTGGATAGGGGAGCCACCTGACCTTATATTGGATACGTTGATTGAAGAAAGCACTTTGCCAGATGGAAGAATTGCTTGAGTTAAGTTTTAGCAAATTTGTGAACCAATTGGTTATTGAGGATAGATAGCCCTTCAAGCTGTTTGTGTGGGTCGCTTTTTGTCCCTTCGACTGGGTTGAAATTCTCGACAAGATTCTTATCGAGACGCATGTATGCGCATGATCCTTTTAATCAATGAATATCGTACTTCTTCTTCAAAAAGAAAAAAAGAAAATGCATCTAATGTCTTAGCAATATCTATTCCCCACACTGTAGATGATGAATTACACGCAAAACGTACAATGTTATGTTAATGTATACTATTAATGTTTGACTTGTGATTTGGTGTTCTACAATTTGGTTTCAGGCAACGTTACGTGTTTAAGAGGTAGATTTAACTTATATGTTGGATTTTTGTTTTCTTAAGTATAAACTAAATTATATGTTGGTTTAACTTATACGTTTACAAGTATTCACGTTATAAATTATATATAATATATATGTGTATACACACACACACACACACACACACATAATGTTTCTTTTATAATGGAAAGTCAAATACAAGATGGGTTTTACTTTGTTTTGCTAAGAAGGAAGCTGTACCGATGGTGTTTGTGCATGTTAGCCGTTCAGGGATTACCACTTATATGTTCGTTTGTGTTCTGACAAAAAAAAGTTTATATTTATTTGTGCAAATTACCTCTAGATCGAATAATTAATCACTAAAGAATATGTATCCATAAAACTCTACCGTGTCTTTTCAAAAACAAAATAGAATATAGCTATCGCTTATTGCAAAAGAATGAAAGAAATGGAAACAACAAAATAGAAATAATCTCACTGCTAATCCATTACATGGACATATTTTCTTTTTACAAACTATATGATATTATACATTATCTTTATTAAAATGATCGGGAATGAATTCTTACACGAAGGCAGAAAAAGGAGCACGCTACTCTAACTAATTTAGCTAAGTCTAGATTTAGAATTCATTAGGATAAAGGTATCAATGAAAGAATAAAGAATTAAAGTATGAGTACATCAGTCCACAAAGATGGGCAAATAATTAATTGTGTAATGCACTTGCAAGAAGATATGATTATTTTTTCTGTCCGGCTGGCTTTTTTGAGCAAGTCTAGAACCTCTTTATTTTACTTACTCCCTTCATTTTCAGTTGGTTCCGGCGCTGGACCAGCTCTCAATCAATTTCAAGTTGCATGAACAAGATGATCCAGAACAGCTAAAAGTATGGGGGATTAATTATTATCTTTGGATTTCTCTTTACCAAAACGACTTAAATAAAATTTCGAAAACAAGAAATTGATCTAGATATAGTCATCCTTAAAGTTCCAAAGGTATTGAGAAAATTAATGATATTCTGATTTCCCAAAAAGGCAGAACCAGAAAAGAAATTCATATGAACGCAATCAAACATTTATATATGGAACTGTAATCCAGTCCATTAGTCTGTATCTCTTTGTTGTAAAACCAACCACAAATCAATTATGTACACAAAAATGGAAAATTACTAAAAATAGAGAAAGTCACAACTCTCTCTTTCAAGATGGATAAGAAGAAACCAAATTGCTTGGTATACAAGTAGAATTCTTCCATGTCCTTCCATGCAATTTTAAGACCTCTCTAGCCTTATCCTTGGTCTTGCTCCCACTATCCACTTGAAGAACTAAGCACAGCTTCGCCACAACACCCAATTGCATCATCTCCTGCAAAACACTCGACGTCGCTGAAAACTTGCAAATGGAGAACAAAATCCTTACTGCCCTCTCGCTGGCCACCTTCGAGACCCTCATTATCTTCTTAGACACCACAGCGAGCCCTGCGCCGTGGTTCAGCAGTTCTGCGCGGCCTTCTGCGCAGCCGCATATCATGTCAAGCACCATGAGTGTCATTTCCAAGGTTCTCCTATCAGATGAAGTATCCAAAAGAAGCTCAATCAAGACCATAACCGCCCCTGCTTCAACGGCTTTGATTCTGTTACGTCCCCACGGACAGAGCTGGATCAACAGTTGCAATGTGGCTTTTGAGGCCTGTTGTGAGATCTGATCATTTAAGACCTGAACAACTTCGGCGAAAAATTCGGGTTTTACGTTTGCCATCCTCGTCGAATCAGCAACCTCAAAAATTGATCTCAACAACATCACAGCGTACGCTCGAGACTCGTAGCTCCCACGTTGCATGAGTTTGATCAAGGCCTCAACAAACTCACCCTCTTTGCCTATTAGGGTTTTGAGAACATCTTCGCTGAGATTTAGGTTATGGAGGATGCTCAAAGCTTCTTCGTTTTCGACATTTTCTCTGTCGTTCTTGATGTTGTTGATTATCGTTGAAGCAAGGAACTCGCCTGCACCGGCGGCTTCGATGCTTTTCTTGTTGGCTTCGCTGTCGGACGAAATGGATAGAAGCTCGCGGAGGCATTTTGCCAGACCGTTTGGAGACTTTTTGGCGTCTCGGAGGAGCTTGGCGATCTGGGATTTGTTGACGGGCGGCTTTGGAGTTGGGATCCTTTCGATGCCATGAGAAGCGTTCATTGTGCACCAAGCTTGGAGCAACCGGCGAAGAGTGTGATTTGGAGTTATGTCGGAATCCTCCGAAACCACTTGTTTGGTAACGGGACAAGTCTTGTTCTTGCTCGAGAACAACCATTTCTCTATGCTCTCCCGATCGTATGTGATCCCGGTAGAGATTGTGACGGGATCCTTCATGATTTCTAGAGAAATGGGGCAGAGAAAAAACGAGGGAACCTCGATTTCTTGGTCCATCTAATCGAAAAATTCAAAACCCAAATGAGAAAACCTGGGGAGATGGAGAAGTAACAAAGGATACTTTTGGTTGACAAACAAAGTTTTGATTAAAGGTGAGAGCTGATGATTGATACGAAGGTTTTTGATGTAGTTGTGAATTGGTTTGAACTTTGAGGATACATGAGAAAGGAGTTGAGTTTTTTTATATATGTACAGGTGGGAAGGAAAGTGAGATTTTCAAATTAAAAAAAGTCAAAACACGGGAAATAGGAGCGTTGAGAGAGAGTAGAGAGAGAGGAAGAACCGAAGAGGGTGAAGACTTTTCCAAGTTATTGAAAGGCTCAAGATTGACGAACTTAACCTGGTCATTAAAGTTGCACAAGGTGAAATGAACATGCAAATACACACAAAATTTGGGGAAAATTGCATATTCCTTTTGACTTTGGAATAATCATTTTCTCCATCTTGAGGTTTATATCTCGTGCGTGTTTAATGTCTGCATTGTCTTCTTGCCGACAAAAGGTAATGGTTGTGGGGACGTCTGGCGTTGGCGCACTTTCTTGGTTGCTGCAGCCAATGCCCGAACTCCATTTGGTTACTTTGACAAATTTTGGGTTGTTGTGACTCGCCACTCTTTTTTTTTTTTTTTTTTTTTTTTTTTTCTCTCTAAATCTTTTCAGTTGTGACTAACAAAATAGTCTTTTTCTTTTTGTTTAAATTTTGGCACATGGAAGAAAATTGGGCCGCTTTGATAAGTATGTGAAGTACGTGAGTTGTCAAAGTCAATCTATCGTTACATTTCATGATGAAAGTAAATAAAGGAGTTCACAATGATTTTGCCCACATCCCCACAAATGGTAAAAGCTAAAGATAACTAAGTAACTTTTTTTTTGGTCGGAACTAAGTAACTAATAACGGCTAGATTCTGTTTTAAATTTTAAAACTAAAACAACATGAAGAAAAAAAAATCGTGTCAATCGAACTTTATTACAAAAGAATAGGAAAAAAAACAGTTTGAATTTAGTTTAGTTAAATTCGTTTAAATGTGTTATTGGCCGATTATATCACGGCGGTGTGACAATAATATCAGTATCAATTTTGTATTGTATAGATTTTAGTTAAAAGCATGAATTCGTTGTTCACCACATGTATATAATTTGGATTGATTAAAAAACCACATTGCCTTGGAGCATTATATTATTGTGACTATATAATCTATGATCGTCAAATCCTAAAACATCTAAATTCATCAGAAAAGAGGGAAGTTCTATAAAAATTTATTGATTATGATAAATTGTGGAATACAACTCCATAAACTAGTTTAAATATACAACATATTGAAAACTACAGACATAGGGATAATTAAGTTGACTACAGTAGTATGCTCCATCTTCTGCGCACCTAAGTTCAGATTCCCTACTTCTAGTTTAGAGTAGAACAGTATATCAACACTTTACCCGTCAAGCTAACAATGTCCCACATTAGATTGCATGGTAACATTTTGTAGGTTTTAGTCTCTCGATTTAGGAGGTCTTATGACCTTGTCATAGATGATTGCCATTTTTGTGATAACCCGTCCCTAATTTTATGTTTTTATAAATTTTAAATGAGTGAATTGACGAAAATGCCCTTAGAGGCGAGATTGTTGACTTTCATTTACCGTCATTTTGTGAAGCGTATGGGCTATTATTTTATCGTATTCCTGAAGTACTCGACGATACGGACGTGTAGGCGCAAGCGGAAGCGAATTTGGAGTTACGGTTAAAATTTTATGGAACTACAAATCCGAAAAGTACTTTTGTAAAGATTACTATTTATTATTGTATATATTTCTCATAATTATTATATTATTATTTTGTTATTATATTATTATTTTAATTTTAGTTGAGGGAAAAAAGAAGAAAAGACAGAGGAAAGAAGGGAGAAAGGAGAGGAAAGAGGAGATGCTGTTGCCCAATCAAGAAAGGAGAATATGGATGGGGATGTACCAACCAAAAGAAGGAGGTGAGGAGATGACCAATATGAGAGGAAAGAAAAGAGGGGAAAGGAGAGAGAGAGGGAGTACTGGATCACCCTGACCCGGTTCATTCCCGCGCGACCTTACCCGTATTGTGACTTCCCGCTGCATTTTCCGTCGGTTTTCTCGACGAACTGATCATCACCACCACCTGGAAACCATCCCACGACCACCCCTCTTCCATTTTCATCCATTAATTGGTGGATTTTAGGCCTAGGGTTCGTGAGTTTGTACCAACAGCTTCGAGGGCACCCAAGGCGGCGATCTGCCATTTCTGAAGCAAACTCCGTCGACCACCACTATGGGTCGACTTCTCTTGAACCCAGGAACAAGTCCCAAGCTTTGGTTGGCATGGCGGAGCATCAGAGAGGGTGAATTGAAGCCCACCCATTTTTACGGTTCGGGCAGTATCGAGGCATTTTCAGGCCACTTCTTGGCCGAATTGGACTTCGGCCCAGGTATCCTCTTATTGAGATCTTCATTCTTGTAAAATTTGAGAATTTTTGGAAATAGTTGAATTTTCTAGCGAGTCGAGGCGGCCGTCTGCCGCGTGCGGTGGCGCGTGGGCAGAGACACCACTTGACCTTCCTAGGCTAAAATGGGTTCCCCGATTACATATTAGACATCCGATTGATGAAATTCCGTTAAGGGCCGCCACTTGGTTAATATATGATTCGACGATCCAAACATTGGATCGTCACCAAACTTTAATACGTAATAGTACATAATATTTAAGGATATCAGGAACTGACGGATCAGGAATTTGACGTATAGATCTTCCCAGATGGGTTTTCTAAGTTTGTAAATCTAAACGTCGGCCGCAACTTAATTTTAGCTATTGGCGGAGATCCGACCGTTGGATTGTTCCGAAACTTTAGGATGTTGTTCTAGATGCTTATTGAAACTCTTGCGAAGTTACAGATAGGAAATCTGAGGTGCGGATCTTCAGGATCGAGTTACGTAGGGTTGTGGACCATACCGTCGACCTTTGACTGACGGTTGACTTTTGGTCAATGGGTTACAAATCATTCTAGAATGTCCTTGGGGATGTGTTTTATGTAAGTTACGTGTTCTATCGATAAGAATTTTGAGACGTGATTTGATATTTGTTCTAGGCGACGATCATTCGTGACTCCTCGATATTCGTTCTAGGGAGTTGTAGTGCGAATTTCAGGTGAGTGAGTCTTTTCTTTTATATAATATATACATATTTGTTAGTTTCCATTTATACATTCAAAGAGAATTTACTACGTATGCCTAGCTGAGACTAATGCTTACAAGAATTAGCGAAATAACAAAAAATTACGAAGTGATCATAAATCCTACAAGATGCATTTGTATGCGTATGTTGATTGATGCCATGATTATACCTACAACTATGAATGATATTATGTTGATTAGAACTATCGAATCACTATGGCATGCCTATATTTATGTTTTATGCTCATCGTTTGTTGCACCGGTGTTAGTGCTCTCCCAGGGCCAGGGCCAATCTTTCACGTATATGTTCACATCCACACCGTACGCTTGCCTTGGATCCAAGTAGGTACCAGTCCTGTCGTACAAGTTGCAATAGGCAACTTCGACTCGTATATGACCGTGAATAGTGACAGTCTTCTCGTGGTTGCAGCACTAGAGCGTATATCATTATTACACCCAGTCCTGTTCATGTCAAATAACTCTGTATGAACTCATGTGTCAGCATGTGTCGATGAGCACTTGGTTTAATATGTTTGCTTATGTGAAAGTATACGATTACTGACGTCATGCACTTATATATGAACTATTGTGTCGTATTGAGATACCAGATTCGCATAGCAGACTCGGTTAAATAGTCGGATGACCATTATAACAACTAGACATAA
Source organism: Malus fusca (assembly GCA_035220775.1). NCBI lineage: Eukaryota > Viridiplantae > Streptophyta > Magnoliopsida > Rosales > Rosaceae > Malus > Malus fusca. The sequence goes on along the minus strand of CM069072.1, from coordinate 3,595,485 downwards.
AACCTTGCACATGGAACTCAACATGTTTCAACATGACTGCCACTTATAGTACAAGTATAAGGCCTTAACGGCTGGACTCAGAGGTACCCTGGTTAATGTCCAGTTATTTGTATGGCAAGCATTCAACTATAACAGAGTGCTTGAACAAAGTATGATCGTCAGTTTAGCAGGTTAATAATATAACTACAATAGTGTTTCCCTGTTTTGGACTAGAAGTCTAATAAAACAAACACACTAAATAAAGAAAAGAAAGCTTACTTAAGACTTAAAGATTGCTTGAATATGTACACTTGAACTTTTATTGATATATAGAATGTTTACAAAGATAGTTGTTTATAAGAAAGTGTTTACAAGGATGCTATGAAGACTACGAATGCTTGAGAGTATGTGAGTGAGAGTAGGGTGTTCAGGTGTTGAGATGCTGAGGTATTTTGTGTTGAGGTTGAGAGGTGTGTTGTTGAGGTTGAGAGGTGTAGAGGTGTGTTGTTGAGGTTGAGAGGTGTATAGGCGTGTTGTGTTTGTTGTGTTGAGATATTGAGGTGTGTGTTGTGTATGGGAGGAAAAGCTCCCTTATATACAAAACCAAAGTCCTAACCGACAAACAACTTTTTTGAATAGTGCACTGTTTTTGAAATTGTTGATACTGTTTCTGCATCTGCCAGCGTTGCACTGTTTGTGAAATTGTTGATACTGTTTTTGCATCTGCCAAACTTGTCTTTTCCTTTTGCTTTTTAATGAAGGCCATGTGGATTCATGTGAAATATTCTGCATACTGTCCTAGCTACTGTATGTTTTGTGTCCTTATTCAATTGTGTCAGAAGGCTTTCAAGGGCAACGTTGGTATTTTCAAAATTAAATGTCCTTATAGTTAAACAAAACTTTTCTAGGGTGTTTTGGATAGTTTTTCCTTTTATTTTATTTTAATTTTTATCTATTTTATTTATATAAATTGCTTTAGGTCATGGGCGGATTTGTTTCAGCAGCCAACATCTTTTTCTTTCTTATCAACAAGCTACTAATGTAATTTTTATTTCCCAACCAACACAAATATAATATTATAGTCTTCTTATACTAGTGTTTGCTGGCCAGATATCCAGATTTTGTCTCTTTCAATCTCCACCGACACACTGGATTTAAATTTCGAACAATATCCTACATGATCAGGTCAGAAAATACAATATCATGTCATGTCCTACGTAGACAAACAGCACTCACACGCAAAGTAATTTTGTTGCATGCATGCCTTGCTTAATTAAGAACATTACTTTTATTTTTTTATTTTTTTATTTTTTTTAGTTCAAAACCTGAGTATTCCACACCTCGAATTGTTGGATTAATTCTCAATGAGGCTTGAAAAGCCGAATGGCATCTTAGTCCATTTTGACCGCGGTCAAATGATATACGTCATTCAATTCTCTAATAAAGAAATCATAACATATAATTTTTATCAGCTTAATGCCTCAAAATTAAAATTCTGATTTGAAATTTACCGTATTTCCACTATAGACTACTTTCACTTTCCGTAGTTAATTAAGAAAATTACTTTTGCTTAATTGAGTAAATTACTTTAGAATTGCAGAGGGAGAAACACAAAGTCAAACAAAACGTCACTTTACTATTTTTTGTCATTTCATAAAGGGTTGACTATATTTCACACCACAAGGTTTGTGTGTCCTTTGACCATGAGGTTTTAATTTTTATATACTTTACATCACGAGATTTTTAAATTGCACAAATTTAACATTTTCATCAATTTCATCATCTAATTAGATGTTAAGTGATGATGTGGTATAGACTTAGACCATATTTTTAGCATAAGTTCATTATCAATTTCATAAAAGGATTAAAAGAATAAAGAGTAAAGTCTAAACATTGAAATTGACGGTTAACAAGTGATTAAAAGTGGGTCAAGTATACGTCACATCATCTTTTAACATCTCGTTAGACGGTAAAATTGACGGAAATGTTAAATTGGTGTAAAATATAATTTACACTTCATAAACTAGTAGTATACCATAGTTCTTAGTACTTATATTTTCTAGCAATTTATCTTTTCACAGTTATCTTAAGCATAATGGTAATGAACATACTTTAACTTCCTCTTGTCATGCATTTTATCTTTCGACATCTATTCTTAGACTTTGCTTTATTGTCATCTACTTTTTACACAGTTAGTTTAATTAATACGATGCAATTTAATCCACGTACCTTATTTCCCTGCAGCTTAAAATCTACTAGCTTCCTCATCCACCATACTTCCTATTCTTTTTTTAATTTTAGTTTCAGTTTTCATCTATCTCAGTATGTATCATCTTCCACTTAGACTTGGTAACTCAATAATCATCCGCCTAATATGTACGTACATGATTATTCTTTCTCGTTATTCAAAACCTTTTGTGATGACATTTTATTTATTTATTTGTGAGCATTTCTAATTAGCTATCCATCTTTATGCATGCATGCCCCAATAATGGATCAATCACTTTCCAAACTCCTATACACGACACTCTCTTACAACCTAAACCTAAAAAACCACTACTACAAGAGTCTAAATTGAATTTGAACCCATGCAATCTATAATTGGCAGGCAATGATTCTAGGCCACAAGGTATTGTACGCAAGTAATGACTTTTCCCAAAAGATGTCAGCTATGATCTCATGTTTCTCTCACGTTGCCAAATATATACATGTGTGTATATATATATATATTGGATAATGTTAGAGAGACCAAAATATTAAACCAAATTTACAAATTAAATGATGTACTATTAATAGAAAATAAGTTCATTAATCAACACTTAAATAATAATTAATCATCAACATTCACATCATTTGATTTACAAAATTTGGTTTAGAAATTTAGTGTTCCTAGCATTACTCTCTCTCTCTCTCTCTCTCTCTCTCTCTCTCTCTCTCTCTCTCTCTCTCTCTCTATATATATATATATATATAGGGTTAGCATCTACGAATCTCATTTTTAAATACACAATTGTAGGACTCATTCTGTAATTTTTTTAGCTATTTGAACTGTCTATATCTCAATTTATTATTTATCGATCCTTACAAAATATGAGACAAACCCAAAACCATTAAGACATTCATTTGTAGTGAAAAAAAATATACGAATACGATTATGAAAGAAACATTAAAGTTAGATTCATTTAATCCGAGAGTCATATGATTTCGGATTTGAGTGATTTTTATAGATATGATCTTTGAGGTAAGACCTAAAAAATAAACGATTAGATCGTTGAGATGCGTTACAAAGTAAACCCTGTAAAATGTGTGTTAAAAAATTGAATTGTCAACCATTGCTAACCCATATGTGTGTATATATACTCTTATTTAGTCGCAATAGACTATTTATTGTTGTGTGGTTGGGTTACGTTAGGCTTGACAATTTCTGACACGACCCGTTAACTCGACACGAAAATAACAGGTTATTGGGTCGACACGATAGCAAATCGGGTAACTCGATAAGCACATGTTAAGATAACGGGTTGGTCCTGATATACATGTGGGTAACCAGATACACGATAAGCAAAATATTAATTTAACAATTTTATACCCCTAAAAATACTCTAATAATTATATATATATATATATATATATATATATGACTATATAATTATATATATAAGGGTGTGATATCCACACACCCCTTTTTACTTCTCCCACACCTTTTTGGTTTTTGACCGTCAGATTGGATGAATTGAAGAAGATCAACGAACAGAAATTAACAAGGGGTGTGTGAGAAGTAAAAAGGGGTGTGTGTATAACACATCCCTATATATATATATATGTATGTTTAACCATATATATATATATTAAATTTAACTCAGAAAATTTGGAAAATGAGGTAATATATTTTTATATGGTACAATACTATTGTTTTATTTCTCTCCAGAATTATTTTGGTAAACTTCTCATAATTTGAATGATTACAATGTTTGGTTTTTCTATAATTAGTTGATGCAGAAGAGAGTTCTGATGTGGAAAACCTTACTGAAAACATCATCAACATAACTCTTGAAGGCAATAGATCAAGCCAAAGTTCCAATAAAATTTTCCCATGATGATCAATGAAAATTGAAGAATTTTGTAAAAGAAATAACATGCAAGCTTTGAGTTTCATTGACAAGGTTTTAACTTCTGAGAAAGGCATCACAACCTTGAAAAGAAAAACTCTTTCATTTTGCATATCCTTACACGTACATTTGATATTTTGTAGTAGACTAGTAGTGTATTGGTGTTTTTTTATTAGGCTCTTATTTTGGAGTGTAGATGTAATACTTAAGGACAAATGTGTTTTTATATTTTGAAGTAATATTTATGTGGCAATGTGGTATGTGCTAATTTAAGGGAAAAAAAAATATTTTTCTTAAGGGGTCATAACGAGTCAGGTCATTTTACATGATGGGTAAAATAACCCGACCTATTAAGGACTCGTTAATATAACAGGTGTAATACGACACGATCCGTTAAGATAATAAGTGTTACACGAAAACGACACGAAACACAACAAACACAACCTGTTTGCCAAGCCTAGGTTACGTAGAGGCAAACGTGTGCACAAAGCGACCGCCAACCAACTGTCTCAGCGGATTATCCATCCAACCAAAATGCTTTGAGGCTGAGGATGAGAGAGGTGTTTATTTCAGAGTTTCATATTCCCGGGCCTGTGATTGTGGGCGCACATTGCTCCCTTGATCACTTGCAAGAGCCGTGTTAAATTTAAGCATGCATGCCGTAGTTGTTGACGATTTTTCCTCTCTAATTCTAACACCGTCGTGGATGGATGTTATCAATCAAATACCATACGACAGTAACATGTTTATGTTTAGGAGACTTTTATATTGTCATCTAGTACCATAATTTAGTGGTATCTTTTTCACTTGAAAGTAAAAGATTTTGAGTTCCAATCTTGTAGTTCGAAACTAATTTATTTCTCTAAATAAACTAACCACTGCTATGCAGTGGCGTAGCCAGCGATTTACATTAATGAGGTCACGAACAAGAAACATCTCAAAACTAAATAAAAACTTCTCAAAACTAAATATACTTTCATATATAATTGGTAACTACATATTCTCATATTTTAGAATGAACATCATTATCAATAGAATCAAACAGTGGCGGAGCCAGAAATTTATGCCAGGAGGGGCCTTTAAACTAATGAAAGAAATTAGAAAAAAAATTAGTAATATCATGGAAAATTTGAATCAAACAAGAGTGATGGAGCTTTAAAATTTGTATGAAAAAAAATTAGTATTGAGAGATGTCATAGTAAATAGAACATGTGTTGACATCTAACGCAACATTGATAATAATGTTATAACTAGCTCAAACTATTATTACGATATTTTTCTTTTAATATTATTGAATCTTCCTCTCGAATATATATACCTTGTTTTATATGAACTAACAAAAAAACAAGCTATTATTACGATACTTTTTTTTAATATCATTCAATCTTCCTCCCGAATATATATACCTTGTTTTATATGAACTAACAAAAAAATAATTGGTTAAAAAGAAATCAGAATGTTAGCAGAAGGGTAGTTATATATGGTAATTGGTAAAAAAAATACCTAACAAAAAAATAATTGGTTTAAAAGAAATCAGAATGTTAGCAGAAGGGTAGTTATATATGGTAATTGGTAAAAAAAATACCAAAAAGTAGCTTTCCGCCAGCAGGCGTCAACCCCAGGACCTAATGAAACCTTTAAAACCTGACATAACAACACAACACATGCACATTATTGCAAAAATTACTACATAATCGATATAAATTTATTTCCAGGATGAGCCATGGACTACCCTAATCTCCATGTGGCTCCGCCACTGAAATCAAATACATTTTTCATTGTACATAACCAAGTAATCATTAAACCATTGATTTCCATTGATTTTTCATTCTATACAACCAAGTTATCGTTAAACCATTTATTTCCATTCATTTTTCATTGTATACAATACAACCAAGTTATTATTCAATCATTAATTTTTTATATGATGTGAATTCTTTGATCACTAAAAATGCTCTCTCCATTTTGAAAAGGTTGTAGTGTTGGTACGTTTTAATTAAAAAATATTAATAAATGGTCTCTTTGTGTTGTTTGCCTTAGCTATTATAGGGGTTATATAAAACTTCAAATGGGAGATATTTGAAATTATTGGGGTCATTGGCAGCCAATGCCCCTAAGTTGACTCCGCCACTGCTGCTATATATTATAATTTGAGTGAATTGATAATATTATGCGAAAATGTTTTTTTGGGTAATTTCTATTTTACTACTCTCAACTTTCACAAAAACCGCACTTTACTGCACTTAGCTTTTTTCGTCAAACTTTCAAATCTAAAGTTTAATTTTTCTAATACTTCTGTTAGACTTGCTGTTAACCGATCCGTTAACTGATAATGTGACATGTTTTGGCCCCTAAAATTATGCCACGTGTCTTAAAAAAAATGATATTATTAGAAAAACCCATAACATCATTCAAAACCATAAATTGATTTAGCCCACCCCAGATCAGCCACCCACGATCCTCCCTATCTCATCGACGCCGTGGGCGTTGCCCCTATAGTATGATCTTTGTTAGAATGAATTCCGCATTGATGAGATGAGAAATTTTGTATGTGCTTATATATAGTTGGGCTATTTCTCATATTGCCAATTGTTTGTTATGGTAGAACCTCAATTTTCTCCATGGTATCAAAATAGGTTGTCCCAAACATAAATTCCAACAGCCACACGTGCTCCATGTCGTCCGAGTTGTATTGTCCACGTGTTAAGATTGAAAATTTGTCACATGTGAGAGAGCGTGTTAAGAATGAATCATAAATTGACGAGATGATGAACTTTGCATGTGCTTATAAGTAGTTGGACTGCCTCCTATATTGCTAATTTTCTTTATGGAGGAACTTCAAACTTTCTTTCAGTCTTCTCTCTTCTTTTCACATCCTCCTCCTCAGTTGTGGCGTCGATTGGGAAGCCGACAACGGAATCAAAGTTCAAAGATTAAGATTTGAAATCTGGTTTCTCTGTGGGCTGCTTCTGTACTAGTCACACGGAGTAGGAGAAAAAGAGAGACTGACATGGAGTTTGACGTTAACAACCCGATAGAAAAGTTGGGGCCAGAGATCATAAGTTGAAGTCGAAGAATTTGAGACTTGCTCTAATTGGCCCTTCAACAGATACATTACCACAGTCCCTTTCTTCGGCAACGTTATCGGTGGGTTCGCGCAGGCATGCCAAAGATCCAAGCCTCCAAGTACATTGACGCCGACGAACCCATAGCGTCGAGAACAGAGGAAGTTAAAGATGACGAAGACGAAAAGCGACGACCAACCATGACTATTGAAACCGTGAATCAGCGTCTAGTTCACTTGCAATATCCATTTTTTCATTCAAGACCTTGAACAAATCGAGGAGAGAGAGAAGAAAAATGAGAGAGATAGGGAGAATGAGGGAATGGGGTGGTGGGCAATGCCACCGTCGAAGTGAGGGGGAAGAGAGAAGTGAAATTTTTTTTTTCCTTGATTTTTAATTATCTAATTAACTTTTAGCATTTATTGAATTTGTTACCCCTACGTCGCACAAATTTGGGGGGGAGGGGGGAGGGGGGAGGGGGGGGGGCGGTTAAAGTTACACTACGTTATTAGTTAATAGAACATTTGACAGAAAAGCTAACAAAAGTATTAAAGTGACAAAAATAATTAAACTTGAGGTATGAAAGTGAAACGAAAAAAGTAAGTTTTGAAATGGTACCAAGCATATGGTTTTTAAGGTTGATAATGTAATAAGTTTAAAGCCTTAAGCTTGAAAGCTTCACAGAAAAGTTACGTAAATTTGAGAGAGAACATAGATGTAAAAGCTGCTGTGTGTTTTCATTAGGGAGTGCAGTACATAACATTTATACAAAACCCTAGCAGTTTGGTCCATTGATGAAGTCCAACATTTCAGGGACTCATCCATAGCCATTCAAGTCATTCCACTTGGGAAAGATCCAGCAACATATTTGCTGCAAAAGGAATAAGACAGTTGTGGTGCCAAACTAAATAGAAACCTTAACTGGCCGTTAGTGATTCAAGCATAATGGCTACTAGTATATTTAGAAACTTTGCATCTGTGCTTCTGTTCTTCAAAGGTCTTCTGCAGGATGAATTCAAGCTTGTTAGCAGCTTAATTCTCAACGGTAAGTGTAGTAAAGTGTAATTTTTGTGAAACTTGTGGGTAATAAAGGGATTAACCCTTTTTATATAGAAAATTAAATACACAAAGTTAGACTGAAATTGCAATTACAACCCAAACCTATACAAGAAAAAATGGGTGGTGTTGTATGCACACTTCTTTTTACCTTCTATAAACTTTTCTTGATTATCAACCGCCGAGTTAAATGAATTGAAGATGATCAAAATTAACATAAAAATTGATAGGAAGTGCATGAAAGATAAAATAGAGGGTGGATAACACCACCTTAAAATACAAGCATTAATAGCAGCAATCGGAATAGTGTCCTTAAGGTAAGCTCCATTACTTAAGTTGATTGTTCAACTCCAATTATAGCGTCGGCCAATGATCTGCCTCTCAACACTTTTTTAATAATCAATTTGGAGTAGGATTATCTCCCCTTCAGTTCCTCTCGCCTTATCTTTCTTCCTCTCCAACTTTCTTTTTTATCTTTCTCTCTTTATAAAAAAAGTAAACACAAAATGTTGATGTGACTTAATCATGACTATTTAAATTGGAGGGGATTGAAGGAAATGAGAATTTAGAGAGGAGAGAATCATACTCCAATTACTTTATCATTGACAATATGACAAGGGTAATGATAAGGATCATCTATTTAAACAATATTTTGTAAATTATATAATGTAGTTGTTGATGATTGGATTTTTACTTAAGTGTTAAATTGTTAATTAACGTGTTTTATTTTCTATTGGTGACACATCACACACAAATATGATCTAAAAAGTTAATCTATCTTGCATTACTCACATGACAATGTATCAAATTAAAGAAATCAAGTCAGTATCAGATTGGGTATTCTTCCCATAGAGCCTCGAGTCTCATTCTCCATAGTCACCACCTTGATGCACTTCATTGTTGTTATGTACGCTATGCACTTAATCTGCTAATTGCCCAGTGAATAAGTATGAACATCAATTCCTTAAAGAAAATAACGAGAGGTCATGGGTTCGATAATTTGTAAGCTGTGAGTCTGCTTGATCGTGTAAGCAGTATATGAATATATGAACTACAACAATGTAGAAAACCAACACAACACTAAGATTACCAAATGAATATTAGATTCACAATAACTGGAAAAACAACAACTTGCAATCTGTAAGATCAACTTACCTGGAGGTATCAACAAAAGAAGTCTTCTACTTCCAACACCCAAAATACTTATCTCTGAGTGAATAGGGTTTTAGTTATCAAAAGAGCGTATGTGAGGAAGCATGGACTTCATCTATTTATACAACCATACATATGGAAAGAGTGATAATCTCTATCTCTTTAATAAGTTTAATTCCCATCATGACTCCACATACTAGTATATATTCGATAAGGATTTCAATAGATCAACTGCAATATATAAAACTTCACGACTCTTATCGTACTAAGGCCCTCAGGCTCCTTGTGTTTCACATAACCAGTACAACTAGTTAAGTGCCACCCAAGTAGTCCAATTGTAATCTCATTGTCATTCAAACAAAGGTTTACATTCTGCCACTTAAATGTCAATGATATGCCTCAATATTATAAGATCATGATGATCATTGAGTTCACAAAAGCTTGCAACTTACCCTTCTCAGTACCGTGTCATCTTGAGTAAAATATAAGACCACAGAAAACAAAGCACGCATTATCTGCACTTTGCACTCTGTAATCACATACATATTTAACTTGAAAATACTATGTTGCCTTTAAGAGTCATGATGTCAAGAACTGACAATTCATAATGTCAGTTCACATAATAAACTGAAATAACTTCCAGTACCAAAATTCTTTGTAGAAATATAATCAACCATTTAAACAAATCAATACTATAATAATGAATTGCAAGGCAACTAACAACTGAAACAAAACCAACATAGTTCATGAAGTGCTTACTCCCACTCATTAACTGAATCAAAGAGCTCTCTTACTCCCATGTTGAAAACATGTTTCTTGAAGACTCCCACTGGTAAGGCCTTTGTCATTGGGTCAGCAACCATTAAACTTGTGTTGATGTACTCAATTTCGACAATCCCTTTATTCACTTCATCTCTTACTTTTAACTACTTAATATCCATTAATCTACTAGCATAAGACCTCATGTTATTCTTCGAAAAGAAAACTGCAGCTTTGTTGTCACAATACAACTTGAGGGGACTTTCAATACTATCAATGATTTCCAATCATTTCATCATGTTTCTGAGCCAATTGGCTTGTTGAGTTGCTGCATAACACCCTATAAACTTAGCTTCCATAGTTGAAGACGTAATACCCATTTGTTTTGCACTCTTCCACGATACTGCACCATTAGCCAACAGGAAAATATAACCATGAGTTGATTTTCTGTTGTCCACACATCCTGCCAAATCCGAATCCATGAATCCTACCAATTCCAGCTTGTCCACATGACTGTAAGTTAACATGAAATCTCTTGTTCTTTTGAGATACCTCAGTTCCTTTTTAGCTGCAACCCAATAAGATGCACCAGGATTTGATTGAAACCTACCTAGTACACTCACTGCAAAAGCTAAGTCCGATCTTGTGTATACCTGGGCACACATCAGACTCCCTACAAGAGATGCATAGGGCTTGTCTTTCATTCCCTCATTCTCCAATTCATTTTTGGGACATTGATCAATGCTCAATTTGTCCCCTTTACCAATAGGCAATTCTCCATTCGAACACTTGTCCATGTTGAATCTTTTAGTGACTCCATCGATGTATTACCTTTGAGAGAGACCAAGAGACTTATTAGCATTATCTCTTATAATTTTTATTCCCAAAACGAATCGAGCTTCCCCCAAATCCTTCATGTCAAAGTTTTGAGTGAGCATACTCTTAGTTGACTGTAGTAGAGAAATATCAGAGCTGGCTAATAATATATCGTCCACATACAATATTAAGAATATGACCCTTGAGCCAAGGACTTTCAAATAAATACACTCATCCATTTTGTTCCCTCGAAAACTAGAAGTTGCCATTACCTGATCAAAATTCTTGTTCCATTACCTCGAGGCTTGTTTTAAGCCATATATAGACTTATTCAACTTACAAACCATCATTTCTTTCCCCCTTTCAACAAATCCAGGTGTTTGTTGCATGTAAATATCTTTTTCAAGGTCTCTATTTAGGAATGCCATCTTGACGTCCATTTGATGAAGTTCTAAATCAAAGTGTGTCGTAAGAGCTAGGATTATTCTCATGGAATCTTTTGTTGAGACTGGAGAAAATGTCTCATTATAGTCGATTTGTCACATCCCAGCCCGGGCCCCTACCACATCCCAGGCTCGACTCCACCGTAGCACATATTGTCCGCTTTAGGCCCCGACCACGCCCTCACGGTTTTGTTTCTGGGAACTCACACGAGAACTTCCCAGTGGGTCACCCATCCTGGGATTGCTTTTGCGTGAACTCGCTTAACTTCGGAGTTCCTACGGAACCCGATGCCAGTGAGCTTCCAAAAGGCCTCGTGTTAGGTAGAGATGAGAATATACATATAAGGCTTACATGATCCACTCCCCTGGATGATGTGGGATGTTACAATCCACCCCCTTAGGGGCTCGACGTCCTCGTCGGCACACATCAGGCCATGGATTGGCCTTGATACTAAATTGTCACATCTCGGCCCGGGCCTCCACCACATCCCAGGCTTGACTCCATCGTAGCACGATATTGTCCACTTTGGGCCCCGACCAAGCCCTCACGGTTTTGTTTATGGGAACTCACACAAAAACTTCCCAGTGGGTCACCCATAATGGGGTTGCTCTCGCGCGAACTCGCTTAACTTCGAAGTTAAGATGGAACTTAAAGCCAGTGAGCTCCCTTAAGGCCTCGTGTTAGGTAGAGATGAGAATATACATATAAGGCTTACATGATCCAATCCCATGGGTGATGTGACACGCCCCGATCCTGATATTCCTCGAATACCAGGATAAGCACGTGCTGGCCGACACCCGAGGGTGACGAAAGCCATTTATTGAGTGCAAATGCTGAGAATAAAAGATGGATAAGACTTATAAATATAAAAGAATCAAGAATATACATTTAAGGAATGTGTTCAGAGCACACATCTAATCTATAACACTAAAAGAATTAATATAAAAATTGAATTAACAAAGAAGTGGGTCCTACACCGAGATGACTCGTAGATGCCGATGCGGAAGTGCCTGGACGCCGGGATTGTATGCCTCGATTCTAAGTCCTGAAGGGGGCGCAAAACAAACATGAGTGGACCAAGTTTATATATATATATATATATAATAAAACAGTTATTAACGTACTAATCCCCAGGTTTTATGAAAACACATATATCATGATAAACATAGGTTTTCCGAAACCTAGTATGCCGTGCAATGTCTCAAATCATAATTTGTATATATAATAATCACTAGTGAATGTCCGATAACCTCCATGCCCCATGTCGGCTCCCCGTCTCTGAGCAGACAGTTAGAGGAAAATACGCTCCAGGCCCCATGCTGGCTCCCCGTCCCTGTGCTAAATAGCTAGAGGAAACACACTCCAGGCCCTATGCCAACACCAAACCGTCCCCGGGGACGGATCAGAATCTATCCCTTTGTCCTGTAGTGGAATATGGACCACTAGGTAAGTACAAAACCATTGAACATATATATATTGAAAAACAACTTCATTGTATAAAGTCATCCATCATCTATACTATAAAGAGGTGTTCTAAACATGTTCTAAATATCATATCGTCATCCATCAGATATTCTATAAGAACACGAGTTATAGGAAAAATAGTAATAATTCAAAATAACCTTAGTAAGCATGTTATCTCACAAAACGTTTCATAAAACGTAATCATCAAATTATGCTTTTCATGTATGCATTTCTACTATTAAAAACATGCATTTTCAGAAGGGGTCCACTCACAGATACTTAGCCGCTGAAGAGCCACGCAAACTAGCGAAGACAGAAACGCCATAATAATTTCCCCTAAGCACATAAAGGGTCCAATTAATAAAACTCTACTATAGCAATTGAATTTGGGAAAACAGACATTGGAAACGGATTCAGGACGTTGAATTACCCTAAGAAGGGTCCCGATTAAATTTTGTAAAAGTCCATAGAATATTCCAGAGAATATTCCTTGACGGAATATTCCGCATAAAGGGTTTGGGCCGGTTAGGGTTTAGGGTTTGAAAGGTTAAAGGATTTAGTGCTTAAGGCCCTAGGTTAAAAATGTTTGGATTATGGTTTTTAAAAAAGGGTTGGGTTTTAAGAGTTTGGGTTTAATTTCAAACAAATAAAATAAATAAATAAATAAAAGGGTTTCTAATGGGTTTGAGCTTGAAATAAAATAAATAAAAATAAAAGGATTTGGGTTGGGTTTTAAAGAGATTAACGGGCTTGAGGCCCGAGTCCTTTACGGCCCAAAGGCGTAAACTAACAAGGTTTGGGTTTTAGGTTAGGCTTTTTAAAGGGTAATGGGTTTGGGTCTCATTTGCTTGGGCTTAAGGAATTGGTTTAGGTTGGGCTCAGCGCTGGTTTGGGCTGGGCTCCCTCGGGTTGGATCTTTGGCCCGTTTGTTATGTGGGTCGCCAAAACCAATTGAAGGAGAATGCCGGAATTTCGGCCGGAAATTAGACAAACTTTAAACGCTCATAACTTGGTCAATACTCAATGAATGAAAATCATAGTTCTTGACGAGAAGAAGAGAATGGTATCTCACATGATGTCTAACTCGCCGTTGTTTGTCCGGAAAACGCCTCGAAATCCACTGAGGTCACCGGAAACTGGGTAAGATTCAAATAGATATAAATTCTTCAATACTCAACGAAATTGGGTGAAACAAAAAGGAAATTTGTAGTACTCAACGAGATGAAGAGATTGATACCTTACACACAGGCCAACTTGCCGTGGTTTGGCCGAAAATTACCTCGAAAGTGACGGGTTCCTCGCTGGAAATCTAGGGAAGTCTCCCTGACGTGTTTTCATGTCCAAACCTTCACCAAAATCACATTTTAGTAACCATGAATCCTTCTAGACTACTAGGGAGAAAGATGGAAGGGCGTTTTGACCTACCTTCGTTGAAAATGATGATAACTCGTCGGGGAATATTTGCACCGTGGTGAGAATGAGAGAGAGTGTGTGATCGGAGGGTGGTGTTGTCGTCGAAGTCTCCTTGGGTGTGGGGGTGACTGGGTGTGTGTGGGTGTCAATCGGGAAAGAGTCCGAGAGAGAGAGATGAGCTCAAGAAGGAAAGAAGAGGGGATAGAGCTGAAAGAGAGAGAGAAAGTTAAAAAATTCAGAAAAAAAAAAAAAGGAAAAGGGGAGGGAACCGGGGGATAAATCAGGGGTGGGCCCCTTAGGCACACCATTTAAGACCCAAAAACCATTTTTAAAAGGAAAATATCCCCAAACTTAGTGAAAATACAAAAATACCCTTTTTGTTCCGTAAATCTCGGGACAGGTTGTTACACGATTCCTTCCCTTTGCATAAAACCCTTTGCCACTAACCTTGCTTTGTGTTTGTCAATATTGCCATGTGAGTCTCGTTTTGTCTTGAATACCCACTTACAACCAACAATTTTTGTTATCCCAGTTGGCTTTGGAACTAGACTCCACACATTGTTATTCTCCATAGACTCCAGTTCTTCATGCATGGCCTGATTCCATAACTTTGATCGTGCACTTGTTATAACTTGATTGTAGGACAAAGGATCATCTTCATCACCTATGGTATGTTCAACCTCATTAAGATACACGAAATCAGGCAGCATCACTGCCTTGCATACCTGCTGTGATTTTCGAACATTTAATTCCAAAGCTACATTGACTGGAGCATTAGTGAAATATTCTTCAGTTGGTTGTGCAGGTGCATGTATTTCATTTTCTTAAGCACCTGCATGGGGCACTTGTTCCTCATTTATTATCTCATCTTCCTGGGATATATGTAAGTTGTCATGAGAAAGACGTGGTTGCAAGTCAATGGGAATAATGATAGTAGATGCTTGTTGATCAAGTAACTCACTATAATGTGGGATTTCTTTGAACTTTGGGGATGAAGCTGATGATGTACTTATGTCAATCTCATCCTCATCTTCGAGAAATTTTGCATTATGTGTTTCCATGACCCTCGAGTGATTGCTAGGGCAATATAACTTATACCCTTTAGACTTCTCAGAATACCCAATGAACTTGCAACCGGTGGTTCTTGGATCAAGCTTTTTATCAATTGGATTATAAAATCTGGCCTCGACATTACAACCCTGTACACGAAAGTGATTAAAACTTGGCCTTCTTCCAGTCCAAGCTTCGAATGGTACCATGTAGGGGTGGGCACGAGCTGGGCCCAAAATTGCAAGAACCGGACTCGACCCGCTTGAAAATAACACGGGGCGGGTCAGATTAGGTAATAAAAAATTTAGAGGTGGAACCGGACCTAACCCAACATGTATAAAACGGGTCGATTCATACGGGTCCACACGGGTCATTTTCCAGAGAACTCGTCATTCTGTGCAACGAACTCTTCTTCTACTATGCCTGACTTCTGCAGAGACTCGAGTTGTTTTTCAAGTCTCCAACCATCTTCTCCTTGTTTCGAAACCACAAACCGTTCAACCATCGAAAAAATAAAAAAAATGAGAATTTGAATCTCACTGTTCTACCATCAATGGTGTTCTTAAATTGAAGAACCTTATCGAGAACAGCAGGATTTACCAAAACCATATGACCGCCGTCTGCAAAATGTCGTCTTAGTTGCTGAAGTACTCATAAGCTTATCCTCCGATGTCTCCCATTAAATCCCACCAAAAGTTTCCCTGATCTGAATCCATGTGGGTTTTCACTGCCTTTCCTTCTCAGTGCCTGTGAGAGTGAAAGCTTCAACCTTTATTAAAATTTATAGGTGGATTTGGGGGGTTTGGGATTTGGGAGATGAAGGAAGGGTTTGTGGTCGACAAGGAGAGGGAGAAATTTGGTTGGAAGTCTATATTAATTTTTTTGTGGGTGGATTTTGAGGGTTTGGGATTTGGGAGATGAAAGGTGGGTTTGTGTTTATGACCGACAAGAGAGATAGAGATTTGGTGGGTCAAGTATGATTCGAGACTTACAGACTTGTTCCATCGCACGGTTCGGGCTGGGGGCTCGTTTTCTCAGACTTTTGAACTCGCCTCACCTTGTTAATTTTGTGAACCCGCCCCGACCCGCGGGTCCAAGACCTGTTTGCCCACCCTTAGTACCATGTCAACGAACTTGCTCGGTATATGATTCAATATATAGTTTGCAGTTTTCAGCGCTTATCCCCAAAGAAACATTGGAAGCTTTGACTGTGTAAACATAGACCTGATCATGTCCTTCAGAGTTCGATTCCTTCATTCATCAACTCCATTTTGATGAGGAGTCCTAGGGGTAGTATACTAAGCCACGATGCCATTTTGTTCAAGATAAGTTGCAAAAGGTCCTTTGTGTTGTCTAGCCTCAGTGAACCTGCCAAAATACTCACCACCTCTATCGGATCTCACAATTTTAATATGTTTTTCTAGTTGTTTTTCAACTTCCAAATGAAATGTTTTAAAACAATTCAAGGCTTCAGATTTTTCAGAAATGAGAAAACATATGCAAACCGTGAAAAATCATCAATAAATGTTATAAAATATGACTTTCCACATATGATTTTAATTGAAAAAGGTCCACAAATATCACTGTGTATAATTTCTAGTAGAGATTGGCTACAGTTTGACCCTATTTTCCTAGTATTGGTGAGTTTTCCTTTAAAACAATCAATACACTCTTTAAAGTTGCTGAAATCAAGTTTTGGCAATAAGTCTTGTTTTGTCAGTGTGATGATCCTTTCTTTAAAGGTGTGCCCCAACCTTTTGTGCCAAAGCATTGAGGTTTTTTCATGAGTGAGCACTTGTTTAGAACCAACACTAAAACATTCAATCTCACAAGTACAATTAATTTGCCACATATCAACTTTAAGATAAGCTTCGCCAAGTAATTTATTCATATTATTTGAATGGAAAAACTTTACACTTTGACTGTCACCCACAAATGTAAAGCCGGACTTAACTAGCTTAGATGCAGAAATTAAATTCCTTTGCATGGAAGGTACATAAAGTTCTGGACTCAAGTCTAAAATAAAGTTAGATGAAAGAACTAATTTGACACTTCCTATGGATTTGACATCAACTTTGCTCCCATTCCCCACATAGACATTGTAGACTTTATTGTTTATCACCCTTGTTTTTAAAAAGCCCTGCAAAGAATTATTTATATGAATAGAACAGCCTGTGTCAAACCACCAACTTTTAGGAGGAATGTAAACTAAATTAGACTCAACACACACAAAAACATTTATTTCATTAGCTTTCTTAACAAGCCAATTCTTGAAGCCATTGCAATTCTTTCTTAAGAGACCTGTTTCTTTGCAAAAATAACACTTTTCTTTCTCAGTTTCAATGTTAACGTGCTTTATTTTATGAGATCCCTTATAGGTGATGTTAGCATTTTTAAATGAAGAAAAAATTTCTTTCTTCTTCTTATCAGCAGCCACGATTGAACCTTTGAAGTCCCTTTTGCGTTTTTCTCCTTGCAAAAAATTCACATCTACTAATTTGTCACTCTTGAGCCAATCTTCTTCTTGTGCACACATAGTAATCAGTTCATCGATGCCCTATTTATCTTGCTGAGTGTTATAAGAAACCTTGAGCTGCCCATATGTTGGAGGCAAGAAGTTCAAAGCCATATGAACTAAGAACTGGTCAATCATGGGTACTTCAAGGTCCTTCAACTTCTGTGCAAGATCAACCATTTTGAGAATGTGTTCTCTGACACTTTCCTCACCATCAAATTTCATAGAGTAAGTTGAGTGAGAAAAGTCCCAATTTCAGCCTTGTCAGATTCTTTAAACTTTTCTCCAACTGCAGCCAAGAAGTCTTTCGCATTGTCTTGTTTTGGAACACCCCCTTTAACTGATGGAACCATAGCTTTCCTAATAATCATAAGTGACATTTGGTTTTTTCTTTCCCACTTTTCAAACTTTGCCTTATGATCTGCAGTGCTCTCTGCAGTAATAGCTGCAGGTTTTTCTTCCCTTAATGCCAAATCGAGATCCATAAGGCCAAGAACCATTTCAACATCCTCCTTCCACTTCTTGTAGTTAGAACCTGTCAAAGTCTCAATATTGTTGAAATTGAGGGATGTCATGTGAGGAGTTGCCAAATGTTAATTTTCATAGTTGTTAGTCATTAGGTGTCAACAAACAAAAGGAAAGATTACGCCTAATCTTTTCCCAAAACATAATTGTATAAGCATAGTATCATCTTTGAACAGAAACCATTTATACTAGATTTGCATAGCCAAAATATTGAACACAAGGGCCATTTACATAACTCCAACACTTTTGAGCAGATGTAGAATGCAATCTTGTCAATTCAATACTTCATTATACATTGATTCATTTGTTTAACTTGAGTAAATAAACACTTTTGAGCAAATTATTATTCACTTGATACAAACAAAGCACATGTCTAATTATTTAGATAGCAAGCCAAAATCAACAAACTAAACACTTTTGAGCAGATTAGGTGTTGAAATCCTTGTTTACAATTCAAATCTTATTTATCAGTTTGGTTTTGACAAATAAAATATGAATCCAAAAGTTCTTCTTGATTGAGTTTCCAGTATTGTAACTGTTCTTTCAATGATGTTCTCTGCACAAGATAGCAAACACAACTGGAGGTATACATGGTAATAGTTAATTATATAATGATCATACAAATTTAGTTGTCAGTATGCAACGGAAGCATTTAATGATACATGATCCAAACATATAGATCATTCTTATCGAGAGTTAACCATGTACAGAATAAGGAACCCTAGCCATGTTGGGTTGGCTCTGATACCACATGTAAGCAGTATATGAATATATGAACTACATCAATGTAGAAAACCAACACAACACTAAGATTACCAAATGAATATCAGATTCACAACAACTTGTAATCTATAAGATCAACTTACCTGGAGGTATCGCCATTGAAGAATCAACAGAAGAAGTCTTCTACTTCCAACACTCAAAATACTCCTCTCTAAGTGAATAGGGTTTTAGATATCAAAAGAGCGTATGTGAGGAAGTAGAGACTTCATCTATTTATACAACCATACATATGGCTAGAGATTCACTCGGTCCATCTTATTATCAGAAAGAGTGATAATCTCTATCTTTTTAATAAGTTTAAGTCTCATCATTACTCTACATACTAGTATATATTCGATAAGGATTTAAATAGATCAGCTGCAATATATAAAACTCCATGACTTTTTTCGTACTAAGGCCCTCAGACTCCTTGTGTTTCACATAACCAGTACAACTAGTTAAGTGCCACCCAAGTAGTCCAGTTGTAATCTCATTGTCATTCAAACAAAGTTTTACAAATCGTGACCATGAGTAGAATATAATTCCCAACTAACCTCCTTCAAATCTAAAAAGAGTGAAGAACTGTGGTTCGCCTCCCCTCTCTCTTTTTAATGAAAGATAAGCCCGTATTATTCAAATTACAAGGTGAGCAACTTAAAAAAATACAAAAAAATCTTTAATTGATGGTTATGGTCACACCCTTATTTATTTTTCCATTCTTTGGTGTTTTTCTCCATATGTGGAGGTGATTTGTCAACTAAGGTAGGTGTTTGAATCTCCTTGAATGTCAACGGCCTATACGTTATTATCACTGATAGTCATATAAGGTATTCGATCCAAATGGTTTTTTTGAGTCTTGACTCTCTCCGACTAGACAATAAGTATATATACATATATCACAAGAAATGCGACTTTGAATTTCAATACAATCATCGCCGACTACGAAAAGTCTGCTTTTTTTTTCTCTCTCTCTCTCTCTCTTTTTTTTATTTTTTTTATTTTTAACAAGTCACTTAGGATGGTTTAGTTGTATTCCTATTCACTTGTAAGTGAGAGGTCTTAGATTCAATTATCGTCAAAGGTAAATTTTGAATCATATTATTGTTAAGCCATTGTGAGGTTAAGCCTATCCGTCCCCCCTTAGTATAGATAATATTGTTTGTTCAAAAAAACAAAAAAACAAAAAGAAAAAAAGAAGCCAATTTTGTGGATTGCGTTATGTGGCTAATAAGAGAAGGCTTTTTTTTAAAAACAAAAAAAAGTAATGCTAAAGAGGTTAAATTTTTAAATCAAATTTTGGTAAACCAAATGATGTGGTTATTGATGTTTGGATCATTTGGTTTAAAAATTTGGTCTACCTAACATTTTCTTCAAATCCAAATATCCTCAGCGAAAACGCTAAGTAAGCAAACTACCTTATGTAAGTAAAACTACGAAAAGATAACGTCAAATAAAAAAAATATAAAATATATACAAGTGATTCTACTAGCCAAATCACATTTGGACCATATTTTCTAGTAGCAT
Source organism: Malus fusca (assembly GCA_035220775.1). NCBI lineage: Eukaryota > Viridiplantae > Streptophyta > Magnoliopsida > Rosales > Rosaceae > Malus > Malus fusca. The sequence continues at coordinate 3,574,852 of CM069072.1, read as the reverse complement.
CCCCATGTTCATTGCTATACCATCCCAATAGGCTAGCAGAGAGAATGAGGAAAGGGCCCGAAAATCATACTACCGCGATCAAAAAACCATGTTTCCCTCAAATAAATATGCACCGTAAACTAGGCGTTTTAGGTGTGTGTTGCCCTTGCGCCCTTGTTCATGTAATGTCGTATGTATTTTGATGAGTCGATTTGATATTATATATACTACAAGAAAACATGGATTCTATGAGGATCGGGTTTCATCACATATACATTGAAATTCGTCACACATACCTATATGTGACGAATATCATGTGTCACAACAGGCCTCACCTATGACACGTCACCGAAAGTATATGTGACAAAATTTTCATTTGTCACTTATTATCTCTATATGTGACCCAACTTTCCTCACACATTCTCAGCTCAAATTCCATAGTTGAACCAATATGTGATGCTTTGGGCGTCACTTATTCTTCAAATGTGTGATGACTTATGCTTTTGTCACATACTGTGTTAAATTCAATATAATTTTATATTGTTTTTCTCAATTAATTATTTTCATAATTTTGGGTGATAATCTGTAATTAAAACTTTAATTTCAATGAAGAAGCAAATGAATAATATGAACTACATCATAATGACAATTTATAATTCAATGGAAGTAATTTTTACATTAGTAACATATTTGATAAACTAAACATGTACAGAGAGAGAGCAAAAGTCGCTTAGAAACTCCCTATAAATAATAACCTACACAAAGAAAAAAAAAAACCTAAAGTAACATAAGTCTCCCATTATCATAAGACTACATGAAACCCAACTGGACCATGAAGACCCTTAACGCTGCTGCTACCGTTGGTTGGAGAGCGCAAGTAACTTGGCCGACAAAAAGCAAACAAACTCAATTAATCTATACTCACAGTGCACAAATTCTAGTTCGGTATAGTTCAATTTGATGCCAAGGTAAGTATGGCAAATAATAAACCTGTAACTGAAATAACAAGGAGAGAAGTCAGTCAACTAGCTATCAACTTGTAACCGTAAACTATTACCTAAAAATTAAAGAAGAAGAAGAAGAAATTCATTCAAGCTAATTGTGGGGCTGGAGTTGCAACCCCAGCTATTTGGACTGTTATTAAATAATCTCAGAGCTCAAATTTATATAAACATTACTTATGGCTCAGCCCTTGCTCAAATCCTAGTAAATTTTCAAAAGTTTTCTATGACACCAAGTTCAAGCAAAATCACCATCAACAAGCAAAAGCCAACAATCATGCTGCGTTTAAAGCAAAAGCACAAATTATTCATAGGAACAAGTTAAGGACAACTATTATATATGGGAAAACTACAATACTTAAAAAAATTAGTAGGACCCAATCTCAAGTCAATGAAAGAGTTACCTGGGCCTTATCAAAAGCTAGAGCTTCATGGGAAGAGATGGGAAGCACATCTTTGATAAGCACCCATCTTCGTTTGTTCGTATCTTGAACAATGATGGTCTTCTTTGTCCTCCGCCCACTTTGTAGTTTACTTTATTTGGGTGACATATTGGTTTCATGTCGTGTTTCTTACCCTTTATGTGTTGCTTTCTTCTGATGTTGTTAGCCCGTGTGGCTTTCTATGTATCTTTGGCTTCGGCCCTGGTTAATGAATTTCTCCAGTTCTCGAAAAAAAAAAATCAAACCAGCTTTCAGCTTCTACAAAATTCAAACAGAACACAACAACATAACAGAGAGATCGCAATTATTTTACAAAATACATATATTAAAAACAATACTCCAACGGAGAGAGAGATAGATTAAATCTGTGCAAGTACAAAACCTACCAAAAGAAAATACTGAACACCAACAAAGTAAACTAGGAAGAATGACAAAAAAAAAAAAGTAAACTAGGAAGCCAATGAAAACTACTCTCTCTCCTCTGTTCTCTCTCTTTCTAACTCTCCCTGCTCGACGAAGGCTGTGGGCTATCAATTTACCTGCCATTCATTCAACCAAATTATATTCAACGATTGAGCTTTGCTATCAATTTACCTATCCTTCCAACTGCCTACCTCTAAATTCGATTGCAGTTTATAGTTTTCAATTTCTGATTTGCAATTGAATTGCAGTTTCCAACTTATGGAATTTCATATCTTCCCACAGAAGCAGAAATTCAATTCCGTATTAGCTCAGAAACACAAATTCAATTTCAATATTTACAAAACAGCCCCCGCCGTGTCTTAACCGTGTCCGGAGCGTTGACCGAGTATCCATGCAACATAGACAAACATCAGGGCCAGCCCTAGCCCAGTGCCACAAGGGCAACTGTCCAGGGCCCAAAAATTAAAGGGGCACCAAAATAATAAAACCCAAATAACTAGGTATAAAAAAATAAAAAAAATTACTAGAGCCCAATTTCCAAATAGGGGGACGGCCCAAGATTGACAACAAATTAAAGGGGCCCAGGTTTTTTGCATTAAAAAAAATTATAAAAAAAAAAATCATACACTCATAACAGGGACCACTCTCGGTCCCATAAACCCTAATTTCTAACCCTTTTCCCGATTCCCCCACGCACCCCCTCCCTTTGTTCCCCAATCCCCACTAACTTCCAACCTTTTCCCAATTCCCCATCCCCTTTGTTCCCCAATCCCTTCCCCACCCACTTCCCATGTGTCTTGCTGCCGTGTGCTGCCCTTGGGCTGGGTGAGTCTGCAAGGTGATGTGAGTGAGCAGCAGCCAGACAGCACAGCAGGAGGAGGCCCCTCTCCTCCTTATTCTCAACGTGACAGCATAGCACCATTCATTTGGGTATTGGAATTTGACTACAAGTGCATTCACTCATCACCAACCCTTTTGAGTTTTGAGGTAACTAATTTTTAAAATTTGAATTATCAATTCGTAATTTAATATAAAACTTTGCAAGTGACATAGAAATGTAATTATATGATAATTGATGTATAGAATTGTTGTTGTGGATGAATTGAATTCTTGATTAATTGAATTATTTGATTTCATTTCAAACTCAATATTTAGGTTCAATTTTATCAATTTGTATATGTTAGACTATGTGTTAGTGTTTTTATAATATATAATATATGTTGGAATGATAATTTTGATAGGAAATTTTTGTTATATCATGTGTAGGTAATTTTTGCAAACAAATTAGCGAAGCCATGTCTTTTAGGAAACAACTCTCTGGTAATATGAAAAGGAAAAAAAAAGCAAAGGATAACGAAATTGCCGAAAGTTTAAGAGGATCTCTTAATAATTTTTTCTCTACAAAGAATGAGTCGGTTGAAAATTTGAGAGAAAATGATGTTGGTGAAGAGTCACAAAATGTTGTTGCGGAGTCTCATGATCATGAAATTGGTGGTTATGATGGTGGTGATTTAGAAGAAAATGTTGGTGATGAGTCTCAAGACCATAAAAATGGTAGTGATTTAGAGGAAAATGTTGGTGATGAGTCTCAAGATCATGAAAATTGTGGTGATATAGATTTAAATGTTGATGATGATCATATTGGTGTAGAGGAAAATATTGAATCTCCCGAACCTACATTCCATTTAAACATTTATGATCCAAGAATTTGGGATGGTCTTAATGCAGAAATGAGAGCCTTACTTGTAGAAAATGGACCAATTCGAGAAACTAATCTCACTTATCCTAAGGACAAACTCTCTAGAAAATTTTCCTCAGCTTCGACTGGGTTCCAGCCCTCGTTAAACATTATTTTTTTTAAACATATGTTTTTGTAATAAAAAAGGGCACATTTTGAGCTTTCGCACCGGGCACTCAAAATCTCAGGACCGGCCCTGACAAACATCAGCTAATCGTGGCAATTACCAAGCTTACTAAACTTGTACATAGTTCCCATACAAAGGGAAAGGGTATGATTCTCAAGGAAAAAGTCGAGAAAAGAAAAAGAGAGTTTATTAATCATACCTTGCAAAATAGTAAATAGATACTCGGCTAAAATATTACTCTAGTAATAGTTGAGATATATATATAGTTAACTACCCAAATGACCTAATTAAACTCATAATTAAGGTGGTGACCAATATGATTAGATCTGACGATAATACTAAAGTATGAAATGGCTAATTGGAGATGATGATGATTCAAAGTCCGAAGGATCACAAAATTGATCACCCTCGTCTTGTCTGATGTTTGCTACATACACCCATCAACTAGAAATGATGGGTACAAAATAGCTCATTACTGTATCCAGATTGGCAGATTTTAAACATTTGGGATTCTTTACAATATGAGTTTCTTTATTTGTGGATGGTCCATCTTAACTATTACTAGAGTAGTATTTTAGCCGAGTATATATTTTGCAATCGAGAGCTCTTGTGATGCATCAACAAGGTTTGACAGATGCCAAGAGCTCTGCTTCCCTGAGACCATGAGCTCATTCACTTTCAAAGCTCCTTGTCCAAGAATACTTGTTAATCTCACCTCAGCACAAATCATATAACAATACTGAAGCAAAGATCAAATTAGAAATTAAAAAGGAGCTTTGAAAGTTACAGAGAGCAGAATAATCGAAGATTCCTCTTTCCTTTTTGTTAGGCCAGAGAGAGCAGATAATAAAAGCAAGGTGCAGAGGATTAGAGAGTTGTGGTGGTCGCCGCCGGTGGCCGACCATTGGTTGGCTGGTTGTCGGAGTCGACATGATAGCCGAACAGTCAAGAGACGAAAGTGGGGAGACCGTGAGAGAGCAGAACAAAGGGGATTTTTTTCATTTAAGATTTGGGGGTCAGTTTTTTTATTTTATTTTTGGGTAAATTACATATCACCCCTCAGGTTTCGATGCAATTGCAACCTCATACAACGTCTTTAAAACATTTCAATTTCATACATTTACTATTATTTTATTTCTATTTCATACAACCGTTACAAAGTCTATTAAATTAATCGTTAAGTGATGACATGACAAATATGAGGTCCTCGTTTGTGCTGACGTGGTTGCCACATTTGTGCCACATGACTAAACACTTAATAAAAAATTAAGAATATTAAAATAATTAATTAAAGAAAAGTAAAAAAAAAAAAACCAAAAATCCCGTTCGTCTACCTCACCCCAGCCCACCCTCTTCTCCCATCCCTATCACCCACCCATTCCCCCATCCTCATCACCCACTGTAAGATCCCACATCGCCCAGGGTAATGATCCTTATATGTATATTCTCATCCCTACTTAGCATGAGGCATTTTGGGAGCTCACTGGCTTCGGGTTCCATCGGAACTTCGAAGTTAAGCGAGTTCGCGCGAGAGCAATCCCATGATGGGTGACCCATTGGGAAGTTCTCGTGTGAGTTCCCAGAAACAAAACGGTGAGGGCGTAGTCGGGGCCCAAAGCGGACAATATCGTGCTATGGAGGAGTCGAGCCCGGGATGTGGTGGGGGCCCGGGCCGGGATGTGACAATTTGGTATCAGAGCCTAACCCTGGTCGTGGTGTGCCGACGAGGTCGTCGGGCCCCTTAGGGGGGTGGATTGTAAGATCCCACATCGCCCAGGGGAATGATCCTTATATGTATATTCTCATCTCTACTTAGCATGAGGCCTTTTGGGAGCTCACTAGCTTCGGGTTCCATCAGAACTCCGAAGTTAAGAGAGTTCGCGCGAGAGCAATCCCATGATGGGTGACCCATTGAGAAGTTCTCGTGTGAGTTCCCAGAAACAAAACCATGAGGGTGTAGTCGAGGCCCAAAGCGGACAATATAGTGTTATGGAGGAGTCGAGCCCGGATGTGGTGGGGGCCCGGGCCAGGATGTGACACCCACCTCTTCCCCCATTAATTCTACATCTCCATCTAACCCAAAATTCCAAATTCCTAGCTAGGGTTCTTGTGGATGCCCTTGTCGACAAGAACTAGGACCCCGACGAGACCCAGACGAATGAATGTGCACTGGTTGAACGAATCGAAACCTGGACGAGAACGTTGCTGTGCACAGAACTCTCAGCTGCCTTCAAGAATTTGATGGAAGTGGAGCACAGAAGTCTCGCACTGACATCACGGTAGAACCTCGATGTTGCCGTTGCTTGATTTGGACCCTCCAGCCCGACCCGCAACTCGAAGAACTCAAATTTGAACCCAGTTCCACCTAGATCCGAACCCATTGCTAACCTATGCACGAATTGAAGAAAGTCTTCATTGTGTGAGTAATGTTTTGCAAATTTTGGGTTTGAGGAGTTCAGAATTAATGGGGGAATGGGTGGGTGATGGGGGATGAGAGAAGGGGGTGGCCTCGGGTGGGGAAGAAGAAGGGGAATTTGGAATTTTGGGTTAGATGGAGGTGTAGAATTAATAAAGGAAGGGGTGGGGGATGAGGATGGGAGAAATAGGTGAGCTCAGGTGGGGAAAATGAAGGGGACTTTTGGTTTTAATTTTTTTAATTTTTTTTTTCTTTTCTTTAATTAATTATTTTAATATTCTAAATTTTTTATGAAGTGTTTAGCCACGTGGCACAAATGTGGCAGTCACGTCAGCACAAACGAGGGTCCCATATTTGCCATGTCATCACTTAACGGTTAATTTAACAGATTTTGTAACGGTTGTATGAAACTGAAATAAAATAATAGTAGATGTATGAATTTGAAATGTTTTAAAGATGTTGTATGAGGTTGCAATTGCATCAAACCCTGAAAGGGTAAATGTAATTTACCCTTTTTTTTTAATTTGTAATTTTAATATAATGGGTGGCGCATTGCTTATCCTCACATATATTTATGTTGAATTCTTTTGCATTATGTGACAAATTATGTATTTTCGTCACTTATTCACAATTCATTGGGCGGTAAAATTTCCCGCACTTGATTTTGTGACGAATTTAAGATTCTTATGTGACAGACAAAAATTTTAAAATAAATTGTCGCAAAAACAATCTTTATGTGACACTTTTTCAAAAGTCCTCACTTATTTTATTTAAATGTGATGAAAGTTTTAGCCCCACATATAATTCCGTCACCTAAAGCCTGTTTTCTTGTAGTGTTATTTCATCCTATTCTTAGTATATTTTGGTGAGATTTTGATACTTTAAATTATATTTTTAATGTAGGACATGCGAATCTCTCTTGAGTAAAAAGTGATCAAACATATGAATTTTGGAGCAATTCCAATTGGAGGGTGTACGTGAGTCTTTCAACTTGTTCCTGTCAAAGTTTCATATTTTTATGTTGAGCTGTTAATTTATGACGAATAAATAAAGGATCATCACGCAAAGCTGGTAAAGTGATGTTTCAGGTTTATTTGGGTTTTTTGGTGTCTAAGATGGCATTTTCTGGTGATGGGCCCTTCTACAAAGATGTTTAGGACAACTCAAACTTTAAAGAGAGACCTCTTGGGCCAATTATGGAGCTGATTTGGCCCATAAACGTGGCAGATTTGTGGTTGGGCTGATGGTCCACATTAGTGTAGGAGATTGTTTTCTAGTTTATCTTACTTTATTTTGTTTCTTAGTTTTTTAAAGACGTTTTCTAGGAAGGATTTGTATTAGTTTAAATAAGGCACAACTAGCCATTAGGGTTCTCAGTGCACTACTTTGGAGAACTAGGCATAGAGAGCTTTTACGATTCAACTTCATTTTACAAGGTGTTCTCTATCATTTTCATAATAATATTTTGGTTTTTAATTATGATTATGCGTAACTAATTCCTTTTGCTAGGACGAGGCCACGAGCCTTAACATGAATATGTAGTCTTTATTAAATTGCTTATGATGTTATGCATGTATACTTTGGATTATTAATTACTACTTTTAAATTATCTATATGTCTTGATGATTGGCCACCATTAGGATGTTTAGACGAGTAATTAGATGCAATTCGGTCAGAATATCACCGCAAGATTGAGTAGGGGTTCTTTTGATTGATAATTGTTATTTCACTTAAGACGAATGTCATGCTCTTAAGGGTCGCATGATTTTTCAAAAGGTTTTCACAAAACATAATGAGTCATGCATATTTACATTTGATTTGAATGCCACAAATGAATTGCATGTTTAATATGTGTTCTATCTTGAATGCCACAAGTAGAATAAGCATGAGGAAACCTAACCTTTAAAGTTCCATGTGTAATTCATAAGTGAATGGTAAAACTACATAGTATTATTTAAGGGGTTGCAGAACCCTAGTGTCTTTTTATCATTGGTTCAAAATCGTGTTTTTCACAATTTGTTTCTTAAATTTGCTTTCTTGCCGATTCGTTTAATTGTTTTTATTAAAATTCTTTTTTTATTATTTTAAATTATAAAATCAATTTTTCTAAACTTTGTTTTAAATAATTAATTAAGATTTGGTTTCAACATAACTTATTTTATATAATTTCTGCAAAGAATGACCTTGCATGAGCATTCATACTATAACTATCCAGTACTCTTGTAAGTATTTTAAGTGTTTTATTCCTACTTTTGCAGATGGTAAAAATCCTATCATAATTGTAGGCCTAATTTTATTAGGAGTGTGATTGTGGAAGTCCTAGTAGGTTATATGTAGGATTCTACAAATATCTAATTGTATACTTGGAGAGCAAAAAGGATTCTCTCTCTCCTGTTAGTAAAAATAAATACACAAGACATAAGGAATATGACACACAGAACTCCTCAATTGCAGGTTTCGTTTGCATATTCAGACTTTACATTATAGTTTTCGTTTTATTATAGTCAAATTAGTTGCATTTAATATTAGCTTCTGGTGTTGGAGTTTTAGAATGAGTACTAGACTTGTTTGGAAGTGCTTTTAGAATACTGGAAAACGTTTTTGGTGAAAATATTTTTTAAACCAATTCTTAGTAAAATGGATCCTGGAAAAGCAATTGAAATTAGTGCTGCAAGAATTACATATCCAATGCTTCTTCTAAAAAGCACTTGAAATGCTTTTGAAACTTAAAATCAATTCCACTTTTTAGTCATTTTAAAAGCGTTTTTAGTCATTTTAAAAACACTTCCAAACAAGTCCTTATACGTTTAAATCTGGTTTGGGTTTAGGATTTTCTAGTGCTTTTTGGATTGTGGATTACAAAACTAGAGATGTAAACCGTAAGCCCTAAGCGATTAACTTGATTCGAAATATGTTCTAGTTGAAAATGAGAAAAGGTGAGACAAATTTGACTGTAATAAAAAAGAAATTGCAATGCAGAGTGAATTTGTAAAACTGCAATGAAGATTGCAGAGACTGAAGGTGGTTGACACTATTGTTGTGAAAATAGGAATTAATTACATTAATTACACATACATCCCTTGAGGTTTTTTGTGTTTTCACAAAACCCCCTCAAGTTTTGAACATATCATAAACAGTAGGTAAATTTAATTAATTTGTATGTAACACATTTTGTGTTTGGTCATTTGGGATACAGAGAAATACCAAGACAACGACAGTTCTTCCACTCCTCATAATGTGATCTAAGGATTTCCCTTGCTTTGCCTTTCAAGTATGGAGGACAGTCAACTTGGATCAAAGTGCAAAGCCTAGCAACAGCTCCAAACTCCAACATCTCCTGAAGCACCAAGTTGGTTCCTGAGTACTTGCATATCATAGAAAGGATCAAAACTGCTCGGTCATCAGCTGCTGGAGAAACCCTAAGGAGTCTCCTTGACACAACAGAGATGCCTCCTTTATGACTAATAAACTGAGCTCTCCCATCAGCACAAGAACACAAATGAAATAATATACCAAAAATGAGCTCCGTTGTTCTCTTTTCCGGTGCACCAAATTCAAGCTCGATGAGCTCATGAACAGCCCCAGCTTCGACCATGTTGATTCGATTTCTTCCCCAAGGACAAGCGTCTAACATGACATGTAGAGCTGCATTCATCCCTTGTTCTGTGACCCCATTTCTCAAAACCCCAACAAGTTTCTTAAAAAAATCAGGGTTTAGGGTTTCTAGCACGCGTGAGTTTGCCTTTTTGATGATATATTTTAGGACCAACACCACATACGTACTCACCGTGATTTGATTCTCCATTTCGCAACCAAAAACCCATGTCAACGAATCGATGATATGATAGTTTTCCATAAAGTGACGGTTTAATTCTTCGGACGAAATCCGAACAAAGTGAAGTATGCTAAGGGCTTCTTCTAGGCCATCCACCTGGTCGTTCTTGTAACATCTGTTTGTAATGAATAACAACATGGCATTAGCCACGCCGGCTTCCACCATGTACTTCCTATTCCCTTCGTTTTCCACCGCGAGGAGCTCCAACTTTCTGATAATCTTCAGCTGGAGCTGAGGGTGCCAGAAGTCCTTGAGGAGCTTGAGGACTTGAGCTTTGTTGAGAGGTGTTTTCGGAGTTGGTATTTGATCAATGCCGTAGGAGGCATTCTTAGTGCACCATGCCTGAATTAAGCGGTGCAATGTGTGGTTAGGCGTTAGTTCGGAGTCTTTCTGGAGTGGCTGTTTGGTGACGGGACATGTGATGTTCTTGCTCTGGAATAGCCAGTGCTCGATGCTCTCCCGGTCGTACGTGATGCCTGTAATGGCTGTCACAGGGTCCTTCATGATCTGAAGAGATATTGGGCAGATGAAATACTGAGGAACTTCTATGCCATCCATGAGAAAAAAGTGGTTGTATGTTTAACAAATGATAAAATTTGATGGAGGGGATGAGAACTAAGAAGCTGGAAATTGGATTAAATGATGAAGATATTGATACATTGAGTGTGGAAGGAGGGAAGTTTTGTCCTTGTGGGAGGTGGTAAGAGTATGCGGCTACATATTTGACCAAGGTGATGAGAGAGAGAGAGAGAGAGAGAGAGAGAGAGAGAGAGAGAGAGAGAGAGAGTAGTTTCTTTATTCATGGAGTCGACATACATATATATATATATGTGTGTGTGTGTGTGTGTGGAGTGTGATTGGGACAATTGTTCTAGCTAGAAGGTAACACTAGTCATTCCAAGGCACAGTGTTGAGTGGTCAAAAGGAAGAAATTTGTGGCCAGATGCTCATTAAAAGGAACACGGAATGTTTTTGGCACAATGTTAAGGAGACTTTAAAAAATGAAACTTCGTATAGGCTCTTTGACATCTCATATTTTTTGTACAATGTTTCATAATATTGGGAAGAATCTCACTTTTAAAAGAATCTCCTACCGTTGTATTGGCAAAACCAACTTCTTGGGTTACTGAGCGGTGAAGAGAGGACGAGGGACCCAGGTCGGGGCGCAGCATAAATAAGAGACATTCCATTTAAGGCGAGACAGAATGGGCGGGCACAAGCGGCCTAGTGTCCGAGCCAATTGGTTAGATGACTACTTCACTTATTAAATTAGTATTAGCCGCCTATACGGAAAAGAAATGGGACTGATTCTTTTAGATTAAACTCAAAAGCCAAAGTTTGCACAAAGAATAATCTTTAAATTTAAGTTCCAATAATTTAATAACAAAGCAAAGAGCAGGGAATCCGAAATTCGTTTATATTTTTGTTCTGGTGGTTGGGTTGCATTTGAAGGATGATTATGGCTGGAAGGTTCTTGAATCGGTACAATTACGCTTGTTGGGTTTATTCGAATTTGGTGAGACCCAGTAAAAACAGAGACTGAGAGGAAGGGAATGGACAGACAGACAGAGTAACCTGTAGAATAAGTTAATGCTAGAAACACTAAATTTATTGATAAAATTTTGTAAACTAAATAATATGAAAATTGATGATTAAATTATTATTTAAACATTGATAAACGTGTTATTACTATTGATGACATATAATTTAATTTGCAAATTTTATCAATAAATTTAGTGTCTCTAACATTATCGATAAACTTTTACACAAATATCACCTAAACTTTTGCTGGTGTGCATATTTATCACCTGAACTTTTAGTTTTTTTTATTTACCACATAGAATTTGCTTGCAATGTACGACCTATTGTTAAAATTCCTATTAATTGATGATGTGGATCACATAGACTACATCTTGGCTGACGTGGATCCCACTGGTGCACCCCTAGGAATGAGGATCATCTCCGAATCTTTTTTGTGAGAATCTCAGGGTTCTTCTAATAATGTACATTCATCATATACCGTGCGATCAAAAATCGTTTTAAACTTAAAATTGAACACAAATCATACCTGACGAAAACTGGTCGTACGATTTATGACTAACGGACACGATCATAAAATCCCCTGAATCCTCATAAAGAAGATCCAGAGAGGATCCTCATTCCACCACTAGGACACAAATTAGTTTATTTTCTTAATTTTGAAAAAAAAAAAAAGGGAATCAAATAATGGTAGCAGCTCCTGTGTCTACACCCCCTCCTAAACTCCCCCACCAGCCGTGGTAGCGGGGGGAGACGTTGGCTAGCGTACGTGTTGCTGGTTGATGAGGAAAAATATCATAGGTTTTTTTATTTTTTATATTCATTTATAATATTTTAAGTAATAAATATTTGTTTACAACGTGGCATCCACATCAGCCCAAAATTTTGAGCCTATGTTGTACATGTTAACTAACAAAAATTTTAACTGTAGGTGGTACATTGCAATATAATACAAAGTTCAGGTAGTAAAAAATAAAATTAAAAGTTTAGGTGATAGATGTGCACACCAATAAAAGTCTAGATGGTATTTATGCAAATTCCCCAATAAATAGATTAAAAGGTTAATCTTTGTCACAAAAGGCTTGTACTACAAATTCCCGTAGTGTAAGATCGCATCCAATCAGTTGGTACACCTCATGATCGACGTACACATAATAAAAAAGTTATTAAACTTCACACACCAATATGTATAACCCTAATCATACAGATTATGATCATATACACCATGTTAGCCGATCATTATGCTTGTTACTAATATTATATTTTATAATATAATATGAAGATTTATAACCCCAAATTTTTGTGTCTAATACAAGGGAGAAAGATTCACACAGAATCTTACTGTTTGGAGCCCAAGAATTAGACAATTCGTACCACTCAATCCCCCTTAACGCATTCAGCTAACCCGCTTCACACAAACCAAGAACTCCTGTTTCTCTTTCATTCAAACCAAAAGCTTGAATTTCCTGATTTTTAAGCTCCGGACACTAGGAACCCAACAGGATCCAAATTCCAATACAAGAATTTCTCGTGATGGATAATAATGTTATGGCATGTAGTGACTTACATGCAGAACACACGAAACTTGCTAAAGCCAGTAGCTCAATTATCCAGTCAAAAAGGTCGAGTCGTCGTGAGGTAAGGTCCCTGCATTCAATGATCATCTAGTTAGCAAACGAATACCAGTAGTCTGGTACTGGTTGAGGCCACACGCCACATTGTAGCCCCCACCTCCCACTTTAATTTTCATTTTCAAGTTTTTTTTTTTTTTTTTTTTTTTTTTTTTATGGTTGGGAGGCCACATTTTTTGTATCGTCAGATATGATAAATAATGTGCACATGTCACGCTAATTAATCAATTTATTTCATTGGATCTTAATTGTATGCATCATGCTAAATGTAATGGTACACCAATGAGACATAAATTTATGATCATCCTAACAATGCGCTTTAAAAAAATAAAAAAAAAGAGAAAGAAATAAAGAAAAGAAAGAAGATAAGCTTCGTCCTTGCATCAAGTCATTTGCCATTGTTTGTATTCAAGGTAGAAGAATATTGTCCTTCCTCATTAGAATGTAAAATGTATACATCCTTGATCTCAAAAGCCAAGCCGAAAAAACCATTGAATAATTATATATCTTTTCTGTTACGCTCCAATTTTATTTTTTTATTTTTTATTTTTTTTGCCTCAAAGTCCGTCCCACTCCAGCATTGCTATCATGGGAAGAGACTTTGAGGATAATTTATTGATAAACAAGAAAAATACAATATGTCAAGGGGGACTTGAGACCAAACCCAAACCATTAAAGAATTCATAACAACAATTCAAAACCTATAACAATGAAGCTTAGAAAGGTTGTGAGAATAAGCAGCTGCAGCACAAGGAGGGCATGAATCCCACCAATGGACACCGGGGTGATCAACACCATAATTGGCCAAACAATTAGCAATTGGATTACCCTCTCTAAAAATATGAGAAATCTGAACCTGCATGAAGGATAGTAAAACTCGGCAGTTATGCCAACTGACATCATATCATTATATTCCAATGGGATGTAAGGCGTTTTGAAGCTAAACGAATCTACAACCAAAAACAAGAATACAAGCATGCAACTTCCATGCATACTCAGATATTAGGATTTCCAATAATTGAACCTAATAATGACTAAGTGGTTTATTCAAGTTAAACATACACATTTTGTAATTTTGGTTGGGGAAATAAAAACAGATTTGAAATAATTTAACACCAGAGCATTTTGAAGTTACGAATCTAAAACTACGCTGGTAAACAAGAATACAAACATCCTTTGATATACTCAAATATTAGAATTTTCGCACAACTAGTTGAAATTAAAGAATTAAGTGGGGTTCATTCAAGTTGAACTTAAAATTTTTGTAATTACGGTTGCAATTAGTGATAAAGAACGAAAGAAAGACCTAGTTATCTTATTTTGTTTTGTTTTTCTCTTTGGTCTTCCTCTAAACTCACACACACAAGAAAGAAGCTTCAGAGCACAAAGAAAATGATCAAATTAAAAAAAAAATGGCAAACGAAATAAGACCAAAGAAAAATATAAAACATATATATGAACTTTCTTTAAGCACTATTCAACAATTTGACTCAACTAATGCATGCTTAAAACTGTTCATCAGAAAATGTGGATCACTACTTCTTAGTCAAAGCATGTGGAATACTACCTGATTTTTCATTTCTGATAATTCGATCACCATCTATAGTCAATGCATATATTTACCAACTTACCATAATTCGATCGCCATCTATTTAGTATTTACCTACATTCGTTCACCAAGTCAAGTCATCCAAAAATATGATAATGATATAGCTCAAAGAGGCTGCTCAATGCAGGCAATAAACATCAATATAAAACATAAAAAAAAATCATTTTCTAGTCAGATTCTTCAACATGCTCGAATAAGAACATATTTCCGTTGTTTTAAATATGAGTAATGCTAAATAAACCAAATTTTCATATCATATTCGTAAATTATGTGATGTGTCACTAATAAGAAATAAACATGTTAATCAACATTTAAGTAATAATTCAATCATCAACAATCATCTTATACGGTTTATAAAATTTGATTTAAATAGGATAATATTTACAAATAATAATAAATTTTTTATCACGTAGTCTCACAATCTGACGCTTGATAATGTAATCAATTAAAAGCATGTTTTTTAATTAATGGTGTGTTTTATTTTTTAATTTAAATGAGAAATAAAAATTTAGATCGTGCTTAATGTGACAAGATGATAATGAATGTCTTTCTATTGCTTATCCTTCATATAAATACAATTAGTCACTTCAATGCATCACATACAAATTCATACTATCAGGCTTAGTATATGCTCAAATATAGGGCATTCGTTTTAGTATCATAAGGCCCACGAATTTGATCAATAGCTCTAGTAAATTATTTTAAAAATACTTCTATTTGACTTTGGGATGACAGCTTCTGGAGGTCTCTTATCATTGTTCTATTACGTTCATGTGCATTTACTTGGACTTTTCTCAAGCATTCTTGGTCAACAATGTCGGCTGGATGTGGGACTTGTCCCTTGAATACGATGGTGATTCAAGTCATTCCTTTTTGTTTGTTTCTGTGATTTGACATAATTTATGTTTGGCTGTACAATTACAAAAACACTCAAAGATTCATGTTCATGTTGTAAAATCGACGGTGTGTGCAGTGGAATAAACAAACAAGATACAAAATTTATGAGGTTTCTCTATAGTCAATGTGACTGGAGTACGTCCTCGGGGCAGCAGCAGTGCTTTTATTTATAATCTGAAGTAATAAGATTACAAAAATAATTATTCTCTCTCTTTTCTCCCTCTCTTCCGTGAGCCTTGTGGCTTCTCACTTATTCCTCTCTTCTTCCTTTTATCCCCACATTTTGAACAAAACATTTTGAAAAGCAAATAAAACACTATTAAACTTGTGAAATGTTTACTATATGCATGTGGGCATACATACCCACTATTTACAACACTCCCTCTTGGATACCCACATAAGTCTTCAATTAACTTGTTAAAATCTTGATCTGTTTTTGGATGCTCCCCCTGACGAGTATCTCCCCCTGATTTCAAATTCTTTAGGCTAATCATTGATCATTATACTTCAGTCCTTTAGCGAGCAGAGTTGTCGAAAGAGGTGCTTTACTTGTTGTTAATTTTCCACATGCTTGTTCTTGAACTGGTCTGGAAGGCTTTCTGCTAGACTTGCATCAAAGGTCTGAATTTACTCCTTTTATCTGGAGCGGAATTTGATTTAAGTGTGGTGGACACTTGATCTTGAATCGGACTTGTGATTTCTTCAAGGACTTCGAGGCTTGATCTTGAATGAAATTGGACCATGAGGAGCTTCACGTGGCAAGTGATCTTCGGCTTTATCAGGGATGAATCAGCACGTGTTCGTTGCGCTTGTCTCCACGTGCTTCAATATATCATTTTCACTTGCCTTACTTGTTCCCCTTGCATAAGTGGTATTTTCCTTGGTTTTCCCCTATGCATGTGTGGCATCTTCTCTTATAGGATTTGTCCACTGATGCATGAGTGGAATGCAACCCTTGCATTTGGATGATTCATCACTTCTTGGTGACTGGAGACCCAGCTCTAACAACAGTTGAAGATGGCTACTCGAGAGCAATATTAGGTAAGCAATCAAGAAAGGTTCCAGGCAGTCGGTTCCTTATCGGGAGTTTGAGTGGAGATTCCAACATATTGCTTTCTTTATCCTTGTCTTTGCAAGTAAGAACAAGGACAAAGGAAAGGACAGGGAGAAAGCATGATATGAGATACTCTTGCTTTATACCCCGATGATATGAGATACCCTTGCTCTGGTGTGACTTGTTTTGAAGACGTATTCTCGGAGAGGAAGAAAACTGAGTATTTCGAGATGCTTTGTTGAAGATGCATTCTTGGAGATGAGGAAGAGTTAGGTATTCTTGCAGGTCCGCCTTGTTATGGAGAACCGAGGTCGACATATATAGAGATTTCCCCAATAGCAGGTAGTGGTGTGGATGTGGCTTTGTCATCCACACTTGTCGGCAACAGTGTTGTAGTTGGAATAGTAAGATTTACGCGTTTTCAACTTTGTCAGAGATCTTTGACAAAGTTGCACGCAATATCAGAAAAAGCTGAGATTGCGTCTGAAAAATGCCAACAAACTTTATTCAGAAAAATCTGGCTTTTGAAATTCCGAAAGTGGTGCCTCTTCGATCTCTGAACATGTGGCTCTGTTGCCTCTTCTTTTATAGAGACATCAATTGTGTTCAAGAGTATGCTAAAAAAGTTGATGCCTGTAGAATTTTCCCCTTCTTGCACTTCTGAGATTTTATTTGACCTTTTTTTCCTTCATCATTTCTGAAAATGACTTGCCCATCTAACATTTGCTTAGATTTGAGTCTTAGGAGTGATACAGACGAGCAGCGTCAGGATAATATATGGCGCCCGTCCTTCTTATCTTCTAATGGTCCTCTTACGGTTGGGGACTCTATGATGAAGAATAACATAACCGCTACTGTGGTAGCTAGGAATCTTCTCACTCCAAAGGATAACAAAATCATTTCAAAACGATCTGATGAGTCAGCCGTTCAAGACTCATTGGCTTTCAGTGTTCAATGTGCGGGCTCTGTATCTAGTATGGGCCAACACCTACTTGCTCAAACTCGCCAAGTTGAATCATTGATGGCTGAGGTGGCAAGTCTTAAACAAGAGATCAGAGGGCTCAAGCACGAGAATAGAGTGTTACACGTGCTTGCAAATAATTACTCAACGAGCATGAAAAGAAAGCTCGACCAGCTGCAGGAATCCGAAAGTCGAATTCAAAGTGATCACCAGAGGTTGGTTGCTAGATTCAGAAAGCAACTGATGCCTTCCCCTTCTAGTGTTTTGCCAAGTACTAGGGTGCCACATGATTAATCTCCAGTGCCTCCCCCTTCTGGGGTACTTCCGAGTACTGAGGCTTCACATGAGCAACCTTTGTGAAGGCTTCATCCTGTTTGTTTGTTTTAATTCATGTGTATGTACATATCTGTAATTTCTCGAAGATATTAATAGATAAGTTTTATTTCATTCAGTGTATTGTGCTAAATACAATAAAGCATATACTTCACTAAGATGTGGTACTTCTGGACCAAATATCAATTTATCTTTACCCTCATGAAGATAAATGATCATTCTTAATGTCGACATTATTTGAGTATTTAACTCATAATCTTCAATCCATATGATTCTTTAATATCATAAACATCGTGGATAAGATTCGTGTTGGTAAATTGTTCGATCTGCAGCTCGAGACAATATTTCTCTCAACACTTTATAATCTTTCTTGACTCTTCAGGAGTCCCAATTTATTATCATCAACTCTTCAGGTGTTCTAATTTAATATCATCAACTTCTTGCAAGAGATTTTAGTATGTTGCAACAATATCATAATGATAGTACTCACTAAGGCAATTTATATCATTCATTGGTATTGAGTACATATTTCATGCCTTACCCTTTGGGGGCCTACTTCAAGCAATTTGAATCCTTCAGGGATTTTCTAAACTTCATAACACATTTTCCTTTAGAATTTATACAGAGCAACTTGTTTCCATGTATATAATTGAGGGATTTACTAATGGAGATATGATGTGGACGACTCACAACCCTTCGTATATAATTCTCCATTCATATGAACTTGTTTACAAGAGTATAATTTCAGGTTTCAATACCATGTGTCATATCATGTCAGTGTATTTCACTGTATTACAAATGCCCAATGTAACTTCCTTGGTTCAACATCTTTTGGCTATTTGTATTGTATTCAAGTATATAGGTCCATTTTTTCACGTTCTTACAAAATTGTAATGGAATTGCCTTTCTCCAATTTTTTTTTGCCCAATAATTTTGTTGACGAAAAAGAACGGGACTCAATATCAACACGGCTCATTGATGAATTTAGTAGCTACTTGTAAAAACCAACATTACCATTGGTTATCATCAATCTATGATCCCATATTCTCATGTCCATGCACATGCATAAAAACTTTTCATTTCTTTTTGGATATCCATTGCCTCTTCAAGGGCATTATACTATCTCTCTCAAGATAGTCATAATTTAGAGAATGTGGATCATAACCTCTTCTTAAGCGTTATAGAGCTTGGATTTTAATCTCCACTTTTGGGAGTTGAGTCATTGGAACCTATACGTCTATCATGCTTCATGCATGAGACATTAACATTCCCATGTCCGCGGATTGTCCTTTCTGGGACGTGTAGTGTATCCATACGGCGACTGTCATGCTTCTGGCATGCAACAATTATGCTTCGGGAATGCAATAGTTCAGTAGTGCCATATTCTTCTTTTTTCGGAAAACTGAATATTTTTTAGTCTAAGGGTCTGCCACGCTTCAGGCGTGCAACAGATAAATCATTTGCTGCCTCACTATATTGTCTAACAAGGACAACAATTCTTGTATGCACATTTGCAACAAGTATATGTGATTTCATCACTTTCATTGCATCATTAAATGCATCTGGCATTTGATTGATATATCGTTGGATCATTCAATCATTCTTACTTCATTTTCTCATTGATTGCTTCGTGAATCAAAATAAGACAAATTATCTTCGTTCTTCTAGAACGGTCTTTTCTCATCATTCTTCTGGAATTATATTTTCTCATCGTTCTTATAGAACAGTGTTATCTCCCCCTAACGGCGGGAAAATTGTCTTATCAAAATGACAGTCCGCAAACCATGCGGTAAACATATCCCCATTCAAGGGTTCCAAATATTGAATGATAGATGGTGAATCAAATCCAACATAAATTCCCAGTTTGTATCGATGCATTATTTTAGTACGTTATGACAGTGCAATAGGCATATAGATAACATAACCAAAAAACTCGTAAATGTGTAATGTTTGGCTGCTGCCCAAACACGAGTTGTACCGAGAAATATTGATGGTTAGTAACTGATCTCAACCAAACTTAATAATGAATTATGTAAAATGGCATGTCCATAAGTAGAAAACTTGCAATTTCTTTTTCATGAGCAGAGCGCGGGTAATCAATTTCATCCGCTTAATAAATACTTCTGCTAAATCATTTTGAGTATGAACATGAGGAACATGGTGTTCAACATCAATGCCTAATGACATGCAATAATCATCAAAACTTCGAGATGTAAACTCTCCAGCGAATATGCATTATATCATCATTTACATAAATCAAGGAACTTCTGGTCCTTATTTAATAGCATATGGATTGGGATTCTCATGGCCTTTATTACAATTAAGTTGTGGCACTTCGGCTCTTCAAACTTAGGGTGCGTTTGTTGCACCGGACTATCTCGGACTGTATTAGCTGCAGGGACTAAGCTGGACTGGGTTAGACTAGACTAAGCTGGACTAGGTTAGTGAAGCGTTTGGTGCAGTGTCAGGACTAAGGAACAGACTAATAACAAATTCCAATATTATATTATTTAATTCATATTTATTAATATTTTACATTATTTAATAAATATTTTATTATTACATGTATCTATTTTCTCATTCATTCTATAAACCTTCCCCGTTCAACCCATCTTTCTTCCTTCTCCGCTTCTCTCCCTCTGTTTTCTTTCTAATTTTTCTTCGTCCCTCTCCCTTTTTATTCTTCGTCTCTCTCCCTCTTCATCTCCGTCTTCTTCTTTTGTTCTCCGTTCATCTCCCTATTTTCTTCCTTTGTTCTCTATTCATCTCCCTCTTTTGATGAAAGAAATTAACATCAAAATTAAACCCATAAGCTGTTCATCTCCCAACTTCATAATCGACTACAAATCTTCACAATCAAACCACAAAGCAAGAAAGAGATTGAAAATTTAGGAGTTGGGAGCGGGTTGCATGTGCAATTAGCCTAAAGGTAGATGGGGGTTGGATCTGGTTTGCGTTTTCTGAGTTTTTGGTTTTCTGGGTGCTGTGATTGAAAATTTCAATGCAGATTTTTTGGGTTTCTGGTTTTCTCAATGTTGTGTGATTGAAAATTTCAAGCTCATCTCACTTTCAGATTTTTTTTTTTAGGTTTTCTGAGATTTTGGGTGTTGGATGTGGTTTTGAAAATAGAACGTTTGCAGATTTTTCTTCTATTTTGTTTCGGTTTTGCCGAATCTGGTCTTGAAGATGGTTCTGGGAAGCGAGGATGAAGTAGATGGATGTACGAAGCGGGAGAGGGAAGCTAAGGTCTTAGCAATCCGCTCGATTTCGAGGGGTCTCGCTAAGCCCCTTTAGCGAAGTGTTTAGTCCAACCAAGGTTTTAAATATCGATATTATTGGCGATATTTTGTCGATATCATCGGCGATATTTCGCCAATAATATCATTTTTTTTGGAGGACAATATTTTGATACTCATCCACTTCATTATCGACAATATATCGACATTTTTGTCGATATTATCGCGATAATATCGAAAAATGATATTATCAGCATTTTAATGCATTATTTGGGCAATATATCCCGATATTATCAATAATATCGATAATATCGTGAGATAATACCCAAAAATACTTAAGAATGCTGAGAAGTCTTAACACATACTACACTTGATCATAGCCCAAAGGCCGAGCAAGACATGCTTTTCTCAGCTTGGGAATGTGGCTTTTATAGGCCTTCTTGCTTGCTCACTGCCCTCGCGTGGGCGATGTGGGACTCGACCCAATGGGAGAGAAAATCGGAATTTCGGCCGGAAATCCACACCCACTTTAAACGGCCATAACTTTGTCAAAACTCAACAAAATCAAGCAAGACAAAAACGAAACTTGTAGCCCACGAAGAGACGAAGAGAATGGTACCTCACACGACATCTGACTCGTCGTGGTTTGGCCGAAAAATGCCTCGAAAGCCACTGAGGTCGCCGAAAACTGGGTAAGATTCAAATGAGTATAACTTTTTCAATACTCAACGAAATTGAGTGAAACAAAAAGGAAAGTTGTACTACTCGACGAGACGAAGAGATTGATACCTTGCACGTAGGCCAACTCGCCGTGGTTTGGTCGGAAAACCAAAACGTTTTGCCTCAAGGGCTGGTACATGTGAACTTGTGACTCCAACTAGGTAAGAGCCAGATCTAATTTGGGGCCTTCTATCCTATATTTGTGGACAACCATCAAATGCTAAAGATTAAACAAACATAATATGTTCTACTGCTTAGCAAAAAAAGCTACAAACCCTTTGCTTATCAACAAAAAAAGACAAGTCCTTGCACTAGATATACTTTCAAATTACGTTGAGTAGCAACCTGATATATGTATTCGGACGAATTATAAAACAATTGACACACTCCTGGCTTCCAAAATTCAATTCTTTTACTTTATATAAACTTGAAAAAACATAATCGGCATCCAAATTAAAGTTTAGTCTTATTCAACGTATTGATTTTCAATCGTTAATTGATATACTATAATTTGGAACTTCAACGCCTAGACGCATGCTTATGTGTAAGAAATTTAAAGTGTCAAATTCGGCACATTATTCTTCATCATTTTATTCACTTCCTTTTTTTTTTTTTAATATCCTAAATAAAACCTCCCAATATTGTACTAATTAATTATATATAAATGATTATGGTGTGTTTAAACTTCTTTCATTAATTACTACATATTTTCTACACTCACAATGTTTGCCAGCTCGCTATATAATCAACTTAAATCAGTTAAATCCATCATGCAATGCATTTCCTTCCAATTTTTTGTGATAAACTAATAGATAATTGACTAAATAAACATCCTGCAAAGTTTCATTAAAAATTTCCAAGTTTTTCTTACAATTTCTGTGGTTTCCATGTAATTTTTATCGATATCGATATTATCCCGATATTTCCATCGATATTTCCGTGTTTTCGGACTACCGATATTTTCGATATTACCGATATTTTCTTCCTTGAGTCCAACTTAGTTGGGGCGAGTCCCATTAAAGTTAGGCCCTTCCGTAAACAAACACATGATTAGACTAAAAGGTAATCATGTCCAGTCCAGTGAGAGCTAAGGAGGGCAATCAAACGCACCCTTAAGGTATTCATCAAGGAACTTCATGTCCAATCTTGAGGATCTAGGGACTTCATTCTTGATCTTTTTGCATGATGGAACTTCGGGTCTAATCATTTTATGTGATGAGGATTAAGAAACTTTAGGTTCTTATCTGATCAAGAAACTTTGGGTCCAGTATGTACTCATCGTAACAAAAGAAGTATGATGCGAGAATTTACTAACGCACAAATTTAAACCCTATTTGTGACAGTTGTAGTAATGATGTAAGTAGGGATCGTTCTAACCGGGGATTAACTAGGGATGCTAACCAAAGTAAAATTAAATTAAAAACGTAAAAACAAAATTTAAAACACTAAACTAGACTCAAAACACTTAACTAGAATCACTCAAAATAAAACTAACAAATAAACTAAAACAAATCAAAAGACTCAAAATAATTCAAGACTCAAGAAACACAAACTAAATTGATTTCTAATAAATCTAACACTTTAAAATAAACGGGGGATTGATTTTAGACGAAATTGAATTTAAAACAGAAACTTAAAAACAAACTTCAAAGAAAATATATTTTATAGAAATAAAATGATGAAACGTTAGTTAGAGGGTCCTTATCCACACATGAACAAATGCATATAATTTGATTCCCAGTTATGACTTCAACAAACGAATAAATGACAATGCTCCAAGTTAATTAGGTCCGCTTAAATTAACCTTCAGATTTCCCTAGATTCATTGAATTGGACGGAATACGCATCACAACCAAATTATTCTTATCAAGTTCCCTAACTATGGAATACGCATGATTGAGAGACATATCAAAGATCATTAAGTTTAATGGAAATCATAAACATTGACTAGGCATTCATAACTATGGAATACGCATGTTAATCCAACCTAGGGTTTACTAAACACAATCGTGACTAGCGATTTTTACTACTCATGAATATAAGTTCATAACGATTAGGTGAAATTCCCTTATATCCTAGCATCAAGTCTAAGCATGCAAATTAAGTGTCGACCCTTAACCCACATACATAAACAAGTTCTTAATCAACACAGAAAAGTAAACCACATCCAACATTTATAAATTCATAACTGGAGTAAATCAAATCATAATAAACATTTATCCATGGTTTCAAATTCACCTCTAACTAAACAGAAATTAATTACACATGTTTAATATAATTGAAAAGCAAATTAAATTAAACATGAGTTTAAGAAAAATAAAATTTGAGGAAGAATAACACCGAGAGAGGATCTGTCCCCGTGCAGTTGGTGTGCTCGACGTGCTGACTTCCTGCGAGCTCTGTCTGCGCCAGCAGCTCTCGGCCCTAGCGTCTCTCCCTCTCGCCCTCTGCTGCATCCAGGTGATGCTGTCGCAAGCTGCACAAGGCAGCTGTCTCTTCTTTTTCTCTCTGCACCCCTTCTTTCCTCCCCGCGTCAACTTCTTTCTTTGATGCCTAAGGCAGCTCGCCCGTGCAGGAAGCTGACAGCTTCTCCTCCCTCTCCTGATTTTCCCTCGCTGTCCTCTTCTTCCACGTGTTCTGACTTCCTCGCTGTCCTCCTCCAGCTGCCAGGCTGGTTTGCTGCCTTTCGATCCCCCCCAAAAATGCCGAGACTTCCCCCTAACTTCCCTTTAATTATTTCTGTCCCCTTTAGCTTTTCTTTATTTCTTTTAGCTTTCCATATCCGCACATTGTCCCTCCAATTTCTATTCTTTTGCTTTTTTTTTCTACAAAACAAACCATGATGATGTTTCAAACATCATCATGTTTTATTATTATTATTATATATATATATATATATTATTTAATTTAAAAGCTAATCTACATCGACGACGAATTTATTACATAAAATCACACTTATACTATTTTTATTTTCTTAGCTAGATAAATTCGATAAAACACAAAAACAAAGTAAATAACTCAAAAATATAAGAAACTAACTAAGAAAAGACGAGTGAATTCGAAGTAAAAATATATATAAATATGATCCGATCAAATACCCCCACACTTAACTTTTGCTAGTCCTCGAGCAAAACAAAAAAAACAAGAACAAGAAGTAACAAGAAAAACATTAGCTTCCCCCTATGTGACCCTCATAGAATTTCATTCGAGAACACAATCATCAAGAACCATAGCTAGCACCAACAAACTAATCCAAGTTCATTTTCCTTACTCAAATATTAGCAGTAATCTTTGAAACATCCTTGAAGTGTAGTGTGTGAGATAGCCATGTTAATGCAATTTCAAAATTTTTATTTTTAAAATCACCATATGCAAACTAGCGACCTTCTCACGGGATATACACTCAATCACACATGTGTTTAGTTTTAATGTGTTTCGCTCAAAGAATCAAATGTGAAAGTTCTACCATAAGCTTGCATAAAGATCACTTCTCCACAGTCATAATTGCAAAACTTAAATCAAGAGGACTTTTATTGGATGTAATGAGGCTTCGGGATAGGGTTATTGAAACGAGAGAATAGGAAAATACAAGTTCCAAGCTACATTGCAAGCAATTCTTTCTTTAGATTTATAAGAACTCAACATTTCCAGCTATTCTACAAGTCACCTCCAACCACAACTTTAAACTGAAACTTTAAACACTTTTTATTTTCTTTGTAAACAAACTTTCTTTCTTTTCTTCTTTTTTTTTTTTTTTTTTTTTTTTTTTTTTTTTTTTAATACAAACATGAAATACCCCCACACTTATTCTTTTGCCAAACACCTTCAAAGTACTTCACAAACGTTTCATATAAGACAATCTTGCATGGCTCGCTTGGAAAGGGTAAGGAAAAATATTTATTTCAGGTATAAGGGTAGACATATCTGGTGATAAGAAATAAAAGGCTCACAAATACGGCTCAAATTGGCAATCTAATGATATCATTTTTCTTTGGGAAACAAGGTTATTTGGGCCATGGTGGTAAACCTAATGCCTCTATCATTTTCAAGTTCATGCAATCAATGACAAAAATTTTGAAAGATCGTTATGCAAGTTCTAGAGAAGTATCTCACATAAGTTCATCACACATGAAAGAATAGGAGTGTATGAAAAATGCACACACTTTCAATAGGCTCAAAAACTCACATAGGATGTATATGGTCACTAAATTCACATATGGAGCTTAAAATCATGCTTTAATTTCACATCAACAAGGCTATGTGCATTTGGTTTTTCAAAGATGATCAAATATGTACAAACTAACACGAGAATTAGGAATTTCACACAACACATGTTAACTAAGTTCTTGATAATCATGATTCAAATTTGATCCAATTATATCATTGGGTCGGGAAACTAACAAAAATCTAATTCAAATCAATAAGGAAAACAAGGAAATATTTTTGGATTTTTTTAAATTTTCCGATTTTTTTTTTTTTTTTTTTTTTTTTTTAATAAAACAAAACTAATTAAGAAAACAAAGCAATAACATGGAAACAAATGAAACCAGTTCAAAGTCGAAGGTACAAAAATTTTCAATTTGGTCATTTTTATACTCTTTACCCCCACACTTAAACTAGACATTGTCCCCAATGTCAAAAAATATAATAAAGTGCAAATAAAAATGAAATAAATAAATATAAAGAACAAAATAAAGCAATAGGATTGAAAACTTCCCTAATTTGCAGAAAAATCAAGCGATGACCCCCAAGCTAAAATTCTGCAATCAACTTCAAGGGTGGAAATAACCAAAAGTTCCTGCAAAGAAAAGAAATAAATCAGTTAAGCACGCAAGAAAATGTAAAAAATGCAAGCGAAAAATTGAAAATGAAAATAAAAGACAATGAAAAGAACTAATAGGTGATCATTGGTCTTGTTTGGTGACATTCCACAGCTTTGAACTTGAACTGGCCTCGGAACTTCTTAGCAAGGAAAATGAGACTTGATTGGTGGTGTTGTTGAGGCTTCTCGAGCTCTTGGTTTCAACTCGGACTCCTTCTGCCGGGTTGATTGAGTCTCAGGCTACATTCTTCTCTTTTTGTTCTTCTGCATGGCAGGTAGGCACGAGGAAGAGGTGGTGGTCTGCATCTTTGTTCAATCTGTCCAAGTGCCGACCGATTGCCTTTCTTTCACCTTGCCCCGTAGCCAAGAGCAAGGGTAAAGGAAAAGCATGCCATGAGAAATCTTTGCCTCTGACTCTGATGATATGGGATACTTTTGCTTTTGAAGAAGTATCGTTCCACAGGTGTATGCTTGAACTGGGCTGGGGAACTTCTTAGCAAGGAAAATGAGACTTGATCTTGAAGATGAAGCAGCACCTTGTCTCCACATGCTTCAAGTATCATTTTCACTTGCCATGTCTGTTCTCCAGGCAGATGTGGCGACTTCTTCGGAAGTACATCAGTGGTTGAAGAAGAGCACTCGAGAGCAATGCTAGGTAAGCAATCAGGAAGGATTTCCAGGCAGTCGGTTCTTAGATTGGAAGATTGACACCGAGTGCTGGCTGATTGCCCGCTTTCTCCTTGCCACAAAGACAAGGACAAGGACAGGGAGAAAGCGTGATATGAGATACTCTTGCTTTCAACCTTCATGATATGAAATACTCTAGCTCTAGATGACTTGTTTGGAAAGGTATCCCAAGGAATGAGAAACACAGAGAAACTCGAGAGGGTTTGATGGAAAGGCATTTTCGGAGATGAAAAATTTCGGAGATGAAGAAGTGCTGAGAGAGTTTGCCTTTGCAATGGATGCGAAGGTAGATGTTTATAGGTCTTTTCTTCACAACCGAAACTATTCTTTTACCCCTGTCGGCAGCCGGTGGATGGATGAACAGTACAGGTCACGCGCTTTCTGAAAAAACCACCCGTAATTTGCGCAAAGCTGACAGCGCGCGTGACGAGTAACGACAAAATTGGAAAAGCTGTTCGCCTCGTGATTCCTGACCGCTCCGACTTTTGATAAAGACGCCCGACTTTTGAGAGAGCGGCGTCCGACTTTTGAGAACGGCGACGCCACTTTTGAGAAAAGAATCCGGCTTTTGAGAAAGGAGCCCGGCTCTTCGATTTGCGAGAGGCCGTCTCTTCGACTGCTGAGTGATGCCTCAACGATTTCTTCTTCTTATAAGAACGCTCATTTTTGTTCCACAACACATTTAAGCTCCCCTGTAAACACTCCCTCCTTGCATTTCTTTTAATCTTGATCAGTCCGACTCTTCATTCTCAACACCTTCAAATATGTCTTGCCCCTCTGACCGTCGCCTTAACTTGAATGTTGGGGAAGATAGTGATATATCTTCTCCAACCAACATTTGGCAGCCATCCTTTATATCCCCGAATGGTCCTCTTACAGTTGGGGATTCCATGATGATGAACGAAACAACCGCATCGGTGGTGGCCAGAAATCTGCTCACTCCTAGAGACACTAGGATACTTTCCAGGCGGTCCGACGAACTGGCTGTTCAGGACTCTATGGCCTACAGCGTCCGATGCGCAGGCTCCGTATCAAACATGGGCCAGCGCCTTCTTGCACGAACCCGTCAGGTGGAGTCGTTGATGGCTGAAGTGGCTAGTCTTCGGCAGGAGGTCAGAGTGCTTAGGCATGAGAACAGGGATTTGCACATGCTTGCAACCAATTACTCAACCAGCATGAAGAGGAAGCTGGATCAGATGCAGGAGTCCGAAGTGCGGATTCAGAGTGATCATCAACGGTTTATGGCGTTACTCCCGAGGTTTGTGTTGCCTTCGTCCTCGGGAGCAGCACCAAGTATTGAGGCTCCGAATGATCCAGCTCTGGCGCTTCGTCTTTCAGGGGCTCCGACGACCTCCGAGGCACCACCAACCAATGACCAATGAACGAAATTAAATTACAAGTTATTGTAAAAAAATTTATGCATTTAAGTTTTTTTTTTTTTTTTTTATTTTGTTTTTTTTTGTACTTTTTTTTTTGTATTTTTTTTGTATTTTTTTTTTGTATTTTTATTTATATGAATGTTTATGTTTTTTTTTTTTTTTTTTTAAAGCAAGAAAAAAAAATAAAAATAAAAATATCAATGTAAAAATATGTAAATCAAATTAAAAAGACTATTTTTAATCTCTCAAACAAATATCACAACTAAATAAACAAAACAAAATGAAAGCAGTAAAGAGAAGGGATTAGGAATGCAAATCTGATTGTGGGTGATTCCTAGGCCTCCCTTCATTATTCAAATGCATGGGCTTATCATTGAATGGACGGTGGTACTTGAAATGATCCGACAACGGTCTAAGTTCTAATGACGGTGCCTGAATCATCAAAATTAAATTGTTAGTATAACATAAAATTAAAAATGGAGAAGATGGCTTACTTTCTCGTTCAAACTCAATGACAAACACCACATTTTTGAACATTTCCGGGACTTTGAACTTAGCCAGGTTTACTATGATGGTTGTGGCTTGTCCCGTGTCCTCAGTCTTAACTCCTTTGGGCTTGATTGTCTCATGCACAGCCTCCTGGATGTATTCTTGAAATTCTTCGGCCACCTCATTTTCTGGAATAATTCTTCTTGGTGTGCAAGTCTCTTTGAACGTTTCAATACCATCGGGAACTTGATTTGGTACACCAAGAATTTGGATATCACTTTGCACCTTGGGAAGATCTTTCACAACGTATTTTTCATTCACTTCTTCCTTGGGATTTAAAAACCTGCAAGGAAAAAGGACATTTGGTGGAACGATGTTAGAATGAATTGAACTTAGAACCTCCTCACCTGAGTTGGATGACATAAGGACTTGGGGGGTTTGCGATAAGAATTCTTCTAAACTGCCCAAGTCGTCATCCTCATCTTCTTCTTGAATTGGCAATTCATCCATGTTCGGGCTCTGTTTGGATGGTTCTGGGACAACTTCATCCTCCATGTCACCTTGATCTCGAATCTGTGCCATGAATTCCATAATCTGCCCAACTTGCTCCTCCAAAGCATCCACCTTGTTGGCTTTATTTTGCATCTCCATGTTTCGATTTTCTACGTCCTGGGTCAAAGAGGTTAGTAACTTATTCAAAATGTCATTATCCGAGGACGTACCTGAATTTGGTTGGGGAGATTGTGGTGGAGGCTGTGGTGGTTCATATGGCCATTGATAGTACTCCTCCGATGGCTGCCAATATTCTGCTTGGTGAGTCTCCTCAGCTTGATTTTGTGAACCCTGCGCCAAAGAAATGAGTCCATCAAGAATTTCATTATAATTAATGGGCATACTTGAATTCGATTGAAATTGCTGTGGGGGATGCTGTGGTGGCTGCATAGGTCTTGAATAGAACTCGTCTTGCTGCCAATATCCACCTTGTTGAAATTGTTGAGGTTCATCCCACATATACTCTGAATTACTTCTCCAATCCGAATTATAAGCGTTGGAAAACATGTTGCCCCTTGATTGGTTATGGCCTTGATATCCCCAAACATCTTCATTTGCAGAAAATTGGGGATATTGATGAGTTTGATATCCTTGCCCATAGGGCACATCAAGTGTAGGGACACTTGGCATTGTGGTCCGTTCGGCATTATGAGTCAATTGAGCAGTGAGTTGTGCCAATTGAGCTTGAATGGATTCGAGTGCCATGTCTCGCTCCATTGTACCTAAAATCAAAGAAAACTAAATCAAATATCAAAAGTTAAAAAAAAACATAACAAACAAAAACAAATAAAATAAAATAAAATAAAATAAAATAAAAAGTAAAACAAAAACAAAAACATAAACAAGGGATTAGCAAATTTGCTAATCCCCGGCAACGGCGCCAAAAATTTGATGCGAGAATTTACTAACGCACAAATTTAAACCCTATTTGTGACAGTTGTAGTAATGATGTAAGTAGGGATCGTTCTAACCGGGGATTAACTAGGGATGCTAACCAAAGTAAAATTAAATTAAAAACGTAAAAACAAAATTTAAAACACTAAACTAGACTCAAAACACTTAACTAGAATCACTCAAAATAAAACTAACAAATAAACTAAAACAAATCAAAAGACTCAAAATAATTCAAGACTCAAGAAACACAAACTAAATTGATTTCTAATAAATCTAACACTTTAAAATAAACGGGGGATTGATTTTAGACGAAATTGAATTTAAAACAGAAACTTAAAAACAAACTTCAAAGAAAATATATTTTATAGAAATAAAATGATGAAACGTTAGTTAGAGGGTCCTTATCCACACATGAACAAATGCATATAATTTGATTCCCAGTTATGACTTCAACAAACGAATAAATGACAATGCTCCAAGTTAATTAGGTCCGCTTAAATTAACCTTCAGATTTCCCTAGATTCATTGAATTGGACGGAATACGCATCACAACCAAATTATTCTTATCAAGTTCCCTAACTATGGAATACGCATGATTGAGAGACATATCAAAGATCATTAAGTTTAATGGAAATCATAAACATTGACTAGGCATTCATAACTATGGAATACGCATGTTAATCCAACCTAGGGTTTACTAAACACAATCGTGACTAGCGATTTTTACTACTCATGAATATAAGTTCATAACGATTAGGTGAAATTCCCTTATATCCTAGCATCAAGTCTAAGCATGCAAATTAAGTGTCGACCCTTAACCCACATACATAAACAAGTTCTTAATCAACACAGAAAAGTAAACCACATCCAACATTTATAAATTCATAACTGGAGTAAATCAAATCATAATAAACATTTATCCATGGTTTCAAATTCACCTCTAACTAAACAGAAATTAATTACACATGTTTAATATAATTGAAAAGCAAATTAAATTAAACATGAGTTTAAGAAAAATAAAATTTGAGGAAGAATAACACCGAGAGAGGATCTGTCCCCGTGCAGTTGGTGTGCTCGACGTGCTGACTTCCTGCGAGCTCTGTCTGCGCCAGCAGCTCTCGGCCCTAGCGTCTCTCCCTCTCGCCCTCTGCTGCATCCAGGTGATGCTGTCGCAAGCTGCACAAGGCAGCTGTCTCTTCTTTTTCTCTCTGCACCCCTTCTTTCCTCCCCGCGTCAACTTCTTTCTTTGATGCCTAAGGCAGCTCGCCCGTGCAGGAAGCTGACAGCTTCTCCTCCCTCTCCTGATTTTCCCTCGCTGTCCTCTTCTTCCACGTGTTCTGACTTCCTCGCTGTCCTCCTCCAGCTGCCAGGCTGGTTTGCTGCCTTTCGATCCCCCCCAAAAATGCCGAGACTTCCCCCTAACTTCCCTTTAATTATTTCTGTCCCCTTTAGCTTTTCTTTATTTCTTTTAGCTTTCCATATCCGCACATTGTCCCTCCAATTTCTATTCTTTTGCTTTTTTTTTCTACAAAACAAACCATGATGATGTTTCAAACATCATCATGTTTTATTATTATTATTATATATATATATATATATTATTTAATTTAAAAGCTAATCTACATCGACGACGAATTTATTACATAAAATCACACTTATACTATTTTTATTTTCTTAGCTAGATAAATTCGATAAAACACAAAAACAAAGTAAATAACTCAAAAATATAAGAAACTAACTAAGAAAAGACGAGTGAATTCGAAGTAAAAATATATATAAATATGATCCGATCAAATACCCCCACACTTAACTTTTGCTAGTCCTCGAGCAAAACAAAAAAAACAAGAACAAGAAGTAACAAGAAAAACATTAGCTTCCCCCTATGTGACCCTCATAGAATTTCATTCGAGAACACAATCATCAAGAACCATAGCTAGCACCAACAAACTAATCCAAGTTCATTTTCCTTACTCAAATATTAGCAGTAATCTTTGAAACATCCTTGAAGTGTAGTGTGTGAGATAGCCATGTTAATGCAATTTCAAAATTTTTATTTTTAAAATCACCATATGCAAACTAGCGACCTTCTCACGGGATATACACTCAATCACACATGTGTTTAGTTTTAATGTGTTTCGCTCAAAGAATCAAATGTGAAAGTTCTACCATAAGCTTGCATAAAGATCACTTCTCCACAGTCATAATTGCAAAACTTAAATCAAGAGGACTTTTATTGGATGTAATGAGGCTTCGGGATAGGGTTATTGAAACGAGAGAATAGGAAAATACAAGTTCCAAGCTACATTGCAAGCAATTCTTTCTTTAGATTTATAAGAACTCAACATTTCCAGCTATTCTACAAGTCACCTCCAACCACAACTTTAAACTGAAACTTTAAACACTTTTTATTTTCTTTGTAAACAAACTTTCTTTCTTTTCTTCTTTTTTTTTTTTTTTTTTTTTTTTTTTTTTTTTTTTTAATACAAACATGAAATACCCCCACACTTATTCTTTTGCCAAACACCTTCAAAGTACTTCACAAACGTTTCATATAAGACAATCTTGCATGGCTCGCTTGGAAAGGGTAAGGAAAAATATTTATTTCAGGTATAAGGGTAGACATATCTGGTGATAAGAAATAAAAGGCTCACAAATACGGCTCAAATTGGCAATCTAATGATATCATTTTTCTTTGGGAAACAAGGTTATTTGGGCCATGGTGGTAAACCTAATGCCTCTATCATTTTCAAGTTCATGCAATCAATGACAAAAATTTTGAAAGATCGTTATGCAAGTTCTAGAGAAGTATCTCACATAAGTTCATCACACATGAAAGAATAGGAGTGTATGAAAAATGCACACACTTTCAATAGGCTCAAAAACTCACATAGGATGTATATGGTCACTAAATTCACATATGGAGCTTAAAATCATGCTTTAATTTCACATCAACAAGGCTATGTGCATTTGGTTTTTCAAAGATGATCAAATATGTACAAACTAACACGAGAATTAGGAATTTCACACAACACATGTTAACTAAGTTCTTGATAATCATGATTCAAATTTGATCCAATTATATCATTGGGTCGGGAAACTAACAAAAATCTAATTCAAATCAATAAGGAAAACAAGGAAATATTTTTGGATTTTTTTAAATTTTCCGATTTTTTTTTTTTTTTTTTTTTTTTAATAAAACAAAACTAATTAAGAAAACAAAGCAATAACATGGAAACAAATGAAACCAGTTCAAAGTCGAAGGTACAAAAATTTTCAATTTGGTCATTTTTATACTCTTTACCCCCACACTTAAACTAGACATTGTCCCCAATGTCAAAAAATATAATAAAGTGCAAATAAAAATGAAATAAATAAATATAAAGAACAAAATAAAGCAATAGGATTGAAAACTTCCCTAATTTGCAGAAAAATCAAGCGATGACCCCCAAGCTAAAATTCTGCAATCAACTTCAAGGGTGGAAATAACCAAAAGTTCCTGCAAAGAAAAGAAATAAATCAGTTAAGCACGCAAGAAAATGTAAAAAATGCAAGCGAAAAATTGAAAATGAAAATAAAAGACAATGAAAAGAACTAATAGGTGATCATTGGTCTTGTTTGGTGACATTCCACAGCTTTGAACTTGAACTGGCCTCGGAACTTCTTAGCAAGGAAAATGAGACTTGATTGGTGGTGTTGTTGAGGCTTCTCGAGCTCTTGGTTTCAACTCGGACTCCTTCTGCCGGGTTGATTGAGTCTCAGGCTACATTCTTCTCTTTTTGTTCTTCTGCATGGCAGGTAGGCACGAGGAAGAGGTGGTGGTCTGCATCTTTGTTCAATCTGTCCAAGTGCCGACCGATTGCCTTTCTTTCACCTTGCCCCGTAGCCAAGAGCAAGGGTAAAGGAAAAGCATGCCATGAGAAATCTTTGCCTCTGACTCTGATGATATGGGATACTTTTGCTTTTGAAGAAGTATCGTTCCACAGGTGTATGCTTGAACTGGGCTGGGGAACTTCTTAGCAAGGAAAATGAGACTTGATCTTGAAGATGAAGCAGCACCTTGTCTCCACATGCTTCAAGTATCATTTTCACTTGCCATGTCTGTTCTCCAGGCAGATGTGGCGACTTCTTCGGAAGTACATCAGTGGTTGAAGAAGAGCACTCGAGAGCAATGCTAGGTAAGCAATCAGGAAGGATTTCCAGGCAGTCGGTTCTTAGATTGGAAGATTGACACCGAGTGCTGGCTGATTGCCCGCTTTCTCCTTGCCACAAAGACAAGGACAAGGACAGGGAGAAAGCGTGATATGAGATACTCTTGCTTTCAACCTTCATGATATGAAATACTCTAGCTCTAGATGACTTGTTTGGAAAGGTATCCCAAGGAATGAGAAACACAGAGAAACTCGAGAGGGTTTGATGGAAAGGCATTTTCGGAGATGAAAAATTTCGGAGATGAAGAAGTGCTGAGAGAGTTTGCCTTTGCAATGGATGCGAAGGTAGACGTTTATAGGTCTTTTCTTCACAACCGAAACTATTCTTTTACCCCTGTCGGCAGCCGGTGGATGGATGAACAGTACAGGTCACGCGCTTTCTGAAAAAACCACCCGTAATTTGCGCAAAGCTGACAGCGCGCGTGACGAGTAACGACAAAATTGGAAAAGCTGTTCGCCTCGTGATTCCTGACCGCTCCGACTTTTGATAAAGACGCCCGACTTTTGAGAGAGCGGCGTCCGACTTTTGAGAACGGCGACGCCACTTTTGAGAAAAGAATCCGGCTTTTGAGAAAGGAGCCCGGCTCTTCGATTTGCGAGAGGCCGTCTCTTCGACTGCTGAGTGATGCCTCAACGATTTCTTCTTCTTATAAGAACGCTCATTTTTGTTCCACAACACATTTAAGCTCCCCTGTAAACACTCCCTCCTTGCATTTCTTTTAATCTTGATCAGTCCGACTCTTCATTCTCAACACCTTCAAATATGTCTTGCCCCTCTGACCGTCGCCTTAACTTGAATGTTGGGGAAGATAGTGATATATCTTCTCCAACCAACATTTGGCAGCCATCCTTTATATCCCCGAATGGTCCTCTTACAGTTGGGGATTCCATGATGATGAACGAAACAACCGCATCGGTGGTGGCCAGAAATCTGCTCACTCCTAGAGACACTAGGATACTTTCCAGGCGGTCCGACGAACTGGCTGTTCAGGACTCTATGGCCTACAGCGTCCGATGCGCAGGCTCCGTATCAAACATGGGCCAGCGCCTTCTTGCACGAACCCGTCAGGTGGAGTCGTTGATGGCTGAAGTGGCTAGTCTTCGGCAGGAGGTCAGAGTGCTTAGGCATGAGAACAGGGATTTGCACATGCTTGCAACCAATTACTCAACCAGCATGAAGAGGAAGCTGGATCAGATGCAGGAGTCCGAAGTGCGGATTCAGAGTGATCATCAACGGTTTATGGCGTTACTCCCGAGGTTTGTGTTGCCTTCGTCCTCGGGAGCAGCACCAAGTATTGAGGCTCCGAATGATCCAGCTCTGGCGCTTCGTCTTTCAGGGGCTCCGACGACCTCCGAGGCACCACCAACCAATGACCAATGAACGAAATTAAATTACAAGTTATTGTAAAAAAATTTATGCATTTAAGTTTTTTTTTTTTTTTTTTATTTTGTTTTTTTTTGTATTTTTTTTTTGTATTTTTTTTGTATTTTTTTTTTGTATTTTTATTTATATGAATGTTTATGTTTTTTTTTTTTTTTTTTTAAAGCAAGAAAAAAAAATAAAAATAAAAATATCAATGTAAAAATATGTAAATCAAATTAAAAAGACTATTTTTAATCTCTCAAACAAATATCACAACTAAATAAACAAAACAAAATGAAAGCAGTAAAGAGAAGGGATTAGGAATGCAAATCTGATTGTGGGTGATTCCTAGGCCTCCCTTCATTATTCAAATGCATGGGCTTATCATTGAATGGACGGTGGTACTTGAAATGATCCGACAACGGTCTAAGTTCTAATGACGGTGCCTGAATCATCAAAATTAAATTGTTAGTATAACATAAAATTAAAAATGGAGAAGATGGCTTACTTTCTCGTTCAAACTCAATGACAAACACCACATTTTTGAACATTTCCGGGACTTTGAACTTAGCCAGGTTTACTATGATGGTTGTGGCTTGTCCCGTGTCCTCAGTCTTAACTCCTTTGGGCTTGATTGTCTCATGCACAGCCTCCTGGATGTATTCTTGAAATTCTTCGGCCACCTCATTTTCTGGAATAATTCTTCTTGGTGTGCAAGTCTCTTTGAACGTTTCAATACCATCGGGAACTTGATTTGGTACACCAAGAATTTGGATATCACTTTGCACCTTGGGAAGATCTTTCACAACGTATTTTTCATTCACTTCTTCCTTGGGATTTAAAAACCTGCAAGGAAAAAGGACATTTGGTGGAACGATGTTAGAATGAATTGAACTTAGAACCTCCTCACCTGAGTTGGATGACATAAGGACTTGGGGGG
Organism: Malus fusca; assembly: GCA_035220775.1. Lineage (NCBI taxonomy): Eukaryota > Viridiplantae > Streptophyta > Magnoliopsida > Rosales > Rosaceae > Malus > Malus fusca. The sequence goes on along the minus strand of CM069072.1, from coordinate 3,537,576 downwards.
TTTGCGATAAGAATTCTTCTAAACTGCCCAAGTCGTCATCCTCATCTTCTTCTTGAATTGGCAATTCATCCATGTTCGGGCTCTGTTTGGATGGTTCTGGGACAACTTCATCCTCCATGTCACCTTGATCTCGAATCTGTGCCATGAATTCCATAATCTGCCCAACTTGCTCCTCCAAAGCATCCACCTTGTTGGCTTTATTTTGCATCTCCATGTTTCGATTTTCTACGTCCTGGGTCAAAGAGGTTAGTAACTTATTCAAAATGTCATTATCCGAGGACGTACCTGAATTTGGTTGGGGAGATTGTGGTGGAGGCTGTGGTGGTTCATATGGCCATTGATAGTACTCCTCCGATGGCTGCCAATATTCTGCTTGGTGAGTCTCCTCAGCTTGATTTTGTGAACCCTGCGCCAAAGAAATGAGTCCATCAAGAATTTCATTATAATTAATGGGCATACTTGAATTCGATTGAAATTGCTGTGGGGGATGCTGTGGTGGCTGCATAGGTCTTGAATAGAACTCGTCTTGCTGCCAATATCCACCTTGTTGAAATTGTTGAGGTTCATCCCACATATACTCTGAATTACTTCTCCAATCCGAATTATAAGCGTTGGAAAACATGTTGCCCCTTGATTGGTTATGGCCTTGATATCCCCAAACATCTTCATTTGCAGAAAATTGGGGACATTGATGAGTTTGATATCCTTGCCCATAGGGCACATCAAGTGTAGGGACACTTGGCATTGTGGTCCGTTCGGCATTATGAGTCAATTGAGCAGTGAGTTGTGCCAATTGAGCTTGAATGGATTCGAGTGCCATGTCTCGCTCCATTGTACCTAAAATCAAAGAAAACTAAATCAAATATCAAAAGTTAAAAAAAAACATAACAAACAAAAACAAATAAAATAAAATAAAATAAAATAAAATAAAAAGTAAAACAAAAACAAAAACATAAACAAGGGATTAGCAAATTTGCTAATCCCCGGCAACGGCGCCAAAAATTTGATGCGAGAATTTACTAACGCACAAATTTAAACCCTATTTGTGACAGTTGTAGTAATGATGTAAGTAGGGATCGTTCTAACCGGGGATTAACTAGGGATGCTAACCAAAGTAAAATTAAATGAAAAACGTAAAAACAAAATTTAAAACACTAAACTAGACTCAAAACACTTAACTAGAATCACTCAAAATAAAACTAACAAATAAACTAAAACAAATCAAAAGACTCAAAATAATTCAAGACTCAAGAAACACAAACTAAATTGATTTCTAATAAATCTAACACTTTAAAATAAACGGGGGATTGATTTTAGACGAAATTGAATTTAAAACAGAAACTTAAAAACAAACTTCAAAGAAAATATATTTTATAGAAATAAAATGATGAAACGTTAGTTAGAGGGTCCTTATCCACACATGAACAAATGCATATAATTTGATTCCCAGTTATAACTTCAACAAACGAATAAATGACAATGCTCCAAGTTAATTAGGTCCGCTTAAATTAACCTTCAGATTTCCCTAGATTCATTGAATTGGACGGAATACGCATCACAACCAAATTATTCTTATCAAGTTCCCTAACTATGGAATACGCATGATTGAGAGACATATCAAAGATCATTAAGTTTAATGGAAATCATAAACATTGACTAGGCATTCATAACTATGGAATACGCATGTTAATCCAACCTAGGGTTTACTAAACACAATCGTGACTAGCGATTTTTACTACTCATGAATATAAGTTCATAACGATTAGGTGAAATTCCCTTATATCCTAGCATCAAGTCTAAGCATGCAAATTAAGTGTCGACCCTTAACCCACATACATAAACAAGTTCTTAATCAACACAGAAAAGTAAACCACATCCAACATTTATAAATTCATAACTGGAGTAAATCAAATCATAATAAACATTTATCCATGGTTTCAAATTCACCTCTAACTAAACAGAAATTAATTACACATGTTTAATATAATTGAAAAGCAAATTAAATTAAACATGAGTTTAAGAAAAATAAAATTTGAGGAAGAATAACACCGAGAGAGGATCTGTCCCCGTGCAGTTGGTGTGCTCGACGTGCTGACTTCCTGCGAGCTCTGTCTGCGCCAGCAGCTCTCGGCCCTAGCGTCTCTCCCTCTCGCCCTCTGCTGCATACAGGTGATGCTGTCGCAAGCTGCACAAGGCAGCTGTCTCTTCTTTTTCTCTTTGTACCCCTTCTTTCCTCCCCGCGTCAACTTCTTTCTTTGATGCCTAAGGCAGCTCGCCCGTGCAGGAAGCTGACAGCTTCTCCTCCCTCTCCTGATTTTCCCTCGCTGTCCTCTTCTTCCACGTGTTCTGACTTCCTCGCTGTCCTCCTCCAGCTGCCAGGCTGGTTTGCTGCCTTTCGATCCCCCCCAAAAATGCCGAGACTTCCCCCTAACTTCCCTTTAATTATTTCTGTCCCCTTTAGCTTTTCTTTATTTCTTTTAGCTTTCCATATCCGCACATTGTCCCTCCAATTTCTATTCTTTTGCTTTTTTTTTCTACAAAACAAACCATGATGATGTTTCAAACATCATCATGTTTTATTATTATTATTATATATATATATATATATTATTTAATTTAAAAGCTAATCTACATCGACGACGAATTTATTACATAAAATCACACTTATACTATTTTTATTTTCTTAGCTAGATAAATTCGATAAAACACAAAAACAAAGTAAATAACTCAAAAATATAAGAAACTAACTAAGAAAAGACGAGTGAATTCGAAGTAAAAATATATATAAATATGATCCGATCAAAGTACAATAAATAAATTAAAGCAATATGCGGTAATTCCAGCCATGGTAAATAAATTTCTTTTAAGTAAATAAAGCTTGTGACAAAGGCTTTGATTCAGCACCATTCACATAAATATCAAAGCTTTAAAGCAAAGGGTAATAATTCTACCCACTGTAAATAAATTTCTTTAAATAAATAGAACTTGTGACATGAGCTTTAAACCAACATCATGCACATAAATATGCCAAAACAGAAAATACAATGATTGAGTCCTCATCTTTTGCTTTTGCTTTTTCTTGGTCTGCCAATTCTTTTGTTTGATTCCTTTTATTTTTATTTTTATTTCATAGTTCTGAAGTCATTTTGGTTACTCAGTAAATAATAGTAACAATAAGTTCCAATTGGTGTTCCTCCTCCGGTGAGTTTCGAAAAAGTCGAAACGGTTCCCATAAGTTTTGGAGTCAAGAGTGTCTGCAACTTATGAGAAGATCAAACCGTTAGATTTAGTTCAAATTTTAGTATGATATGGATAAGAGGATACCAAACAACTTTTGTGAAGAAACAATTTTGATTTGAGGTACAGAAATGGAGTTGTGGTACTCATAAGGTGGCTGTCCAGTTTTATGCGGAAATTGGAAACCGGTTTGGTATTTCAGACATCTGCGACGATCACACCGTTAAGCGGACGAACAACTTTCAAGAAGAAAGTATTTCAATCCGAGGTCCGCAAGTTGGAGTTCTGAGGCTGTTTACATGGCTGTCAAATTCTTTACGAATTTTGAGTCTGTACTCTTTTGCTTCAGCAAAGGATGATATACAGTCATACAACAATATATATAGTTGCTTCAAGAAAATCAATTGTACTGAGATTTGAAGATGAAATGAAAAAAATTTCTTATCTGTGAGATTCCAGCTGAAGGAGGTGAACAGGATTTGTGGCGCTGTGCTTTCCACTGGCATGAGAGGTTCTCGTGCTGATAACGTGTTGTAAAATCGACGGTGTGTGCAGTGGAATAAACAAACAAGACACAAAATTTACGAGGTTCCTCTACAGTCAGTGTGACTGGAGTACATGCTCGGGGCAGCAGCAGTAGGGGTGGGCACTTAGAACCGAAAACCGAAACCGAAACACGAACCAAATCGAACCGCACCGAATGGTTTGGTTTTGCGGTTTTGGAACGGTTTCGGTTTTGAAACCAAACCGCAACATAGAAAATGGTTTGGTTTCGGTTTTGGCTTTTGAAAACCGCACCGAAACCAAACCGCACCGCAAATATTAATAAACATTTAATTAAATGTCCATATTAAATTTCATGTTTTAATTGGTTGTTTGTTAGAATCCATGCACTTAGTATGGACTCAACCACACTAAAATATCATCACTCATCACTTTCTTTCGTTCATTAACTTGAAGGACCTTTGTTATTTTATACCATCACACACACACACACACATATATGTACAAGGGTGGACTAATCTTGTTATCAAGAGTCGAACAATGATCTAATGAAGTACACTCATTTGAAGCATGATATCACATATTCTAGTATGAAAGTTTCGCTCACTTATAATGAATTCAAAGTTATTCAACTTGTATTATGTTATACGTTGTACGAGACATTCTTTTGTTGCACAAACATGTTTTAACATCACAACTGCATGCAACATGCTAATTGTTTATATAACAAATGCCTTTTTCCTATTGCTACTGGAAAATGCTTATTAATATGTTAAATTGCAAATTGTACATTTTTTCTTAAAAACCAAACCGAAACCGTTTGAAACCGCACCGAAACGAACCAAATGGTTTGGTTTCATTTCGGTTTTGGCTTCAAAACCGCACCGAACCGAACCGCAAAAAAATTCGGTTTCGGTTTTGGTTTCACTCAAAACCGCACCAAACCAAACAGTGCCCACCCCTAAGCAGCAGTGCTTTTATTTATAATCTGAAGTAATAAGATTACAAAGATAACCCTCCTCTCTCTTTTCTCCATCTCTGCCATGAGCCTTGCGGCTTCTCACTTCTTCCTCTCTTCTTCCTTTTATCCCCACATTTTGAACACTTGTAATGCTCTATTTATTGAGCAAACATTTTGAAGAGCAAACAAAACACTATTAAACTTGTGAAATGTTTACTATATGCATGTAGGCATACATACCCACTATTTACAACAGTTCAGAATTGGAAAACATTTTTCACGAGGTTACAAGTTGTTAATGTGAAAACCATTCCGCATATTATCCGCTAGCCTTCATGCACATGCGCGTGCAAAAAATATTTTTTGAATCACGACGTACTACGTGCAACTTACACGTTTTAAATATATTTATATACGTAAATTGACAAAAGAAAAGTCAAATATTTGAAGTAAATGAATAATCTTTAAATCATGCTAGAAGAAACCCCTCATAAACCAATTAAAGCTGAATTCACATAATAAAATCGGTCTCTATAGAATTTACATTAAGAATAGAGAAAATAATATTCAATAAACAATTTTTAAATCATCTTATTGCTAACTCATTGTGAGGCTAAGCCCACCCCTTGCCTCTTAGTGTAAATAATATCGTTTGTTAAACAAAAAAACAATCATTTGACAACTAATTTAATCACATTATTATCCGTGTGCGAAAAACCTTTTTTACAATCGGCATTACATGCCTCTTAAGATGTTTTGAACGTGTTTGAAAATAGAGACAATAATATTGAATGAACAACTGATTGAATCATATTATTGCTAGACCATTGTGAGGCTAAGCCCACCCCCTCCCCCTTAGTGTAGAGCGCGTGCAAAAGACATTTTTTGAATCATGGCGTGCTATGCACGACTTACACGTTTTAAATGTATTTATATGCGTAAATTGACAAAAAAAAAAGTCAAATATTTGAAGTAAATGAATAATCTTACATCACACTAGAAGAAACCATCATAAACCAATTAAAGCAGCTGAATCCACAAAATTAAATCGGTCTCTATAAAATTTACTTTAAGAATAGAGAAAATAATATTTAATAAACAACTGATTGAATCACACTATTGCTAGCTCATTGTGAGGCTAAGCACATCCTCTCCCCTATAGTGTAGATAATATCGTTTGTTAAAAAAAAAAATCATTTGACAACTAATTTAATGTTAATAAACAACTGATTGAATCACACTATTGCTAACTAATTATGAGGCTAAGCCCACCCCCCTCTCTTTTAGTATAAATAACATCATTTGTTAAAAAAAAAACAATCATTTGAAAACAAATTTAATCACATTATTATCCGCGTGGGAAATACTTTTTTTATAACCTGCGAATCACATTATTATCCGCGTGAGAAATACATTTTTTATAACCGGCATTACACGCCTCTTAAGATGTTTTGAACGTATTTAAAATTAGAGAAAATAATATTTCATGAACATCAGGTTGAATCACATTATTGCTAGCCTATTGTAAGGTACTAATTAAAAAAAAAAACTTTACTAATTTATCACCGGCATTACTCGCCTCTTAAGATGTTTTGAATACAACATTCATGATTTTCCTTATTTTTTTTATTATATTTTTCTTTTCCCCTTCACGTGGGCACCATCAACTTTCACTCATCCTTCCATTTTTTTTATTTTTTTCTGTCTTCCCATTTTTTTTGGTTGAGGGGCAATTTTGTCCTAATATTTTTATCAAAGTTGTGAACGCAAATTAGGGCTATGGCTTTATATATAAAAGATAAAAGTTTACAAATTTGATGCGTAGAAAACATTTTAAAGGAAGTTAAAGGTGCAGGACCAACCTACTACTTTTCTTCCACTACTCTGATGACGTGTTTACCAATCGGGAGTGGAATGGAGAGAAATGGAATTGAATTCCTCCCCAAGCATTCTGTCGTTTACTTGCAATTGGGGAATCATATTTTATGTGGGGTCCAGCCAATTTCAGGAGTTCAATTTCGGATTTCTCCAAACTTGGATTCCCTCTGTAGAGGTGGTAATTGAATTCCGGGTAGAGGGCTCCACCACGAATCAAAGTTTTCTACCCAAAATACCCATGTATATTCCTCAAACAACTCCTACCTTCATCAATCACTCCCCTCTGTATTTGTTTCTCTCACAGCACATACCATCCCACCTTCGCAATCTGAAATGATGCCTTAGCATTGAACGACGAACGCCTGCGATTTGGAACAATGATCGTCCGGGGTTTGAAACGACGCCACAACGATGAACATGATCTGGAACAACGAACGCCCAAATCCTCAAGGAAATTGCGATTTGTAGACCCAAACAGAAGAGAAGGAAATAACTTTTATCACTTTCACCTTGAAAATTGGAATTTTTTTTTTTTTGTTGATGGGGTGGGTCGTGGTTCCTCCTGAGATTGGATGGTGGGGTGTGGATATTGCATACTGGGGAAAGAAAAGGGAAAGAAAGGGGTTGCAGACAAAGAAGATTGGGGAAAGAAAGGGGGAAGTGAGAGAAGGAAGTAAAATTTTATTTTAGTTTACTTTATGTAGGTATTTCTAATAGGGTTTAGGGTGATTAAGAGTTAGAAGCAAATAAAAAATGATTCTTTCATATCAAATTTGAAGTAATCTATGCGATTAGGAAAATTTAAAAGTTTTATAAAAGATAAAAAATTATTCTCTCTAGTAAAAATTAAAAAAAAAATAAAATAAAAGTTTTACTAAAAATAATTGGCATATAAAATAAGGGGTGTGATATCCACACACCCAATTTTACTTCTCAGACACCTTTTTAATTTTCAGCCGTCGGATCGGATGAATTGAAGAAGATCAACGAACAGAAATTATTAAGGGGTGTGTGAGAAGTAAAATGGGGTGTGTGGATAGCACACCCCGCACACCCCTAAAATTCCACACACCCCTAAAATAAATTAGTTAAAATAGGGGTACTTTAGTAATCACATTAGTTATCATTCCGATTCATGTGAATTAGTAAACAGTTTATATACATCAATGTCATTCCTACTCCGATTCCACACAGTTTTGGTAAACAACTTCAACATGAATCTAATTCTGATTCCACCTCATTCCAATTCCTCAATCAAATTCCTCCTCAATTCAATTCATCTCAATCTGATTACGGATTAGTAAACACGCCCTGAATTGAAGGATATTGCAAACAATTGTTTATTCTTGCATCAAGTAATGGATATATATGCATGCAGCATGCTCTAAATTTAGGTGTTAACCTAACATATATTAATACAAAAATGTTATTTTTACTATCTATTTGTACCACCTCCCTAATAGAGATAGGGTCCATATGTGTTGATGGGCCCTACTTCTATTAGAGAGATGATACAAATAGATGATAAATGTATCACTACTCATATTAATGTGTTTTTATCATTTTATCATTTCAACGGAATCAACTAATTATTGGTTTAGTGATATATTTTAAAAGAGGTTCCAACTTCCAATACCCCAACCTACTCAGGAAAGGAAACAAAAACTTCTATAAGAAGCCGGCAGACATTATGATGACCGTATATATCTCTTTCTCATTTTATTTGCTAATACCCTCGTTTAGAGTTTTATTTCTTAGAAAATTTTATTTGAACCCATCTACACCTAACTTACTCTCTACACCCATATTATTTTTAACTAAAGAATTAATATCTCTTTAAACCCAAATTTATTACCTAAAGTATCCTATCAAACCCAATTAAAAAGTATATTTATCTTTACACCCATTATAAAATAAAATCTCAAAGAAACTCGAAAGTAAAAGAACTTATGAGTCCTTTGTCTCCCCTTTGAGCTCTTTAGAAACTGAGCTTTTTGTTTTTCAAATGTCTTTCTGCATTTTTTTGCTTCACTGCATCTTACTTGATTTTTTGGTAAAGTTTCAAATTTCTACTGGAGCTGCTTACAACATTATAGCATTTTTCATGGCCGCTGTTTTTTATTTATTTGTGTTTCGGTGTTTGTGTGTGTTGTTTTTCTGCTGCAATTATTTAATTTTATTTGATGAAAGAAATTCATTAAACCTGCACTCGCTAACATGCACTATCCCAAGCAATTTCTTAGAAGGATAACAAATGTCAATCAGAACGACAACAAATTGTAATATGAAGTTGAAGTGAAGGGTTTCGTATAGGAGGACAGACTAGCATGACAACAACTTTCGCTTTCTGATATGCCAAAGCCAAACAAATTACAAATACTTCTACTTTCCATATAAAAGGTCTTATATATCAATACTTTCACTACGACTATTGTAGAAAGTTTAACAAACTATGTGCAGCCTCATTGACGAAAAAAGAATTGAAACCCAAATATTCATCTTCTACGTTCTAAAAAAAATTGAAATCTGACGAGCAAAAATTTCCATAAATCGAGTCATACCTTTGTTGGAGAATTTAAAACTTAAAAATCACCATCCATCGATAAAAAAAACTTGTTTTCTCCATAAAATCTATTAGGGTTTTAGTCATAATAAACACAGGATAAACAATGAGTGATAGTAAGATTTAATTATAGTGTGGGTTTATTGATAAATTTTAATTTTATTATAAATTTCATTTTGTACTTGATGGTAATTATGCAATAGGGTAAAAAGGATAATTTACATTTAAAATCTAAGTTGGATGTAAAAAGAGGTTACATGGGTTTAAATAAAATTTCCCTTATTTCTTTTATTAAAAAATTGCTTCATTTTAAAGCTACGTATTAAAAAATGTTTACACACAATAGTTTTTAAATACGTAACTTTAAATAAGAGCAAAGCGAACATTAGTTTTTTTTATTTAAATGATATCGCTTGTGACTACTTTTAAAAGTTATATAGAATGTGAAGATATATATAAATTAACCATATTAAATAAGAGAACGATAGGTTGACCTTTAGCTCAATATGACAAAATTTACCCTTGACATCGTGAGCAGACCACACCAGACCTCAAAGGGCCTGGCATCTGCCTACCCTACAGATCTAGGGCTTTCGGGCCCACATACATATCAAGCTGTCCTTCGGGCTCATTATATCCCACTCCTGTAAGAGCAAGTCCATCCCTAAGGACTTTGTGCCAGCACCCAAACCATTTATCCACTTCAGTGAACAGTAACAGACTCAAATGAACAGTAATAGGCCAATGCATCTCCACCCCTAAAAAAATGCGCTGGCACCCAGTGAAAAAATGCGCTGGCACAAACGATCTCCACCCCTACAAAATGCGCTGGCACCCAGCCCATTTAAAATATTTTTATATTTTTTCTAAAAGAATAAAAATATAAAATAGTTTTAATTTCGGATAGGATTTTTAACCAATGTCGTCACGCCACGTTTCATTATCTGAACGTACTATTTTGTGAATAGATTTCCGCTAAGATTTTCAACCAATCTCGACACACCACGTGTCACTTCCGTTTTACAATAATTTAGCCAAGATTTCGATAAGATTTTCAACCAATCACGTCATGCCACGTGTCATTATCCGAACGTACTATTTTGTGGATAGATTTCCGATAATATTTTTTACCAATCTCGACATTTGTTCAACAAAATCATATTTTTAGAATGCAACGAAATTTGTTCAACAAAATCATGAGTGATATTTGCAACCATGATCCATACTTTGTGCAAAAAGATGATGCTTTTCATGTTCTAGGTCTTATTCCCAAGCAAAAAATTACGGCATCCTTGCGAATACTTGCATATGGAGCATCTGCAGATCAAGTGGATGAGATCGCGAGGATGGGAAAAATAACTATTCTGGAGTCCCTGATGCGGTTTTGCTCTGCAATTGAAGCCCTATACAGCAATGAGTACCTCCGGACACCCACGCCAAGGGACATGCGAAGGCTTCTGAGGAAGGGTGAGATGCGAGGCTTCCCTGGCATGATTGGAAGCATCGACTGCATGCACTGGACTTGGAAAAACTGTCCAAGTGCGTGGCAAGGAGCATATGGCGACAGAAAATGAGCCGAAAGCATCATTTTGGAAGCGGTGGCTTCATTTGATACATGGATTTGGCATGCTTTTTTTTGGTGTTCCAGGAGCTCAGAATGACCTAAATGTCCTTGCCCAATCCCCAGTGTTCGACGAACTGCTGCAAGGAAACTCGCTGAGATGCACATATTGGGTTAATGGTACCCAATACGAGGGATCATACTACCTTGCATATGGCATTTACCCAAGGTGGTCAACATTTGTCAAAACAGTGCCACATCCACAGACTGAAAAGGAAAAACACTTTGCAAAATGTCAAGAAGGGTGTAGGAAGGATGTCGAGCGTTGTTTTGGTATTCTGCAAGCTCGTTGGGCGATTATCAGGGCTGCAGCTAGAATGTTTCATGTCGAGGCTCTTTGATCCATCATGATGACGTGTATTATTCTCCACAACATGATTGTTGAAGATGAGTATGATTATGATGTCGTCGATGAATATGAGCCGGATCCGATGAACAACTCAAGAACACGTATCTATTGTGCTCATGACCGGGCCGAAGATCCAGTGTAACACGAGCCGTTGGAACGCGATGGACGTTACAATGAATTGATCGTTCAGCGGTACACTAATGTGCAAGAGCCATACTGGCACGTAACCCGCCAGAATGACTTGATTGAGCACTAGTGAGGATTGCATGAAGGTGAAGATAATTAGAATGAAGCTTGTGGTTGAAGAATAAATTGTATTTTTTTTTTAAGTTTATGTAATTCTATGTAGTGTGTTTTGTTTTTAAGTTTATTTGGTGAGTTTATGTAATTCTATTTATTTGGTGAGTTTATGTAATTCTATGTAGTGTGTTTTGTTTTTAAGTTTATTTGGTGAGTTTATGTAATTCTATGTACTGTGTTTTGTTTTTAAGTTTATTTGGTGAGTTTATGTAATCTTATTTCATGTGTTTAAATAAAGTACAAAAGAAATAAAGTTTTAAAATTAAATAAATAAATAAATAGTTACATTAAAATTGCATAATAAATTAAATAAAAATAAGTAAAGTTTAGAAAGTGTAGAAAATATTGAAATGTAGATAGTGTAGAAAGTGTAGAAAATATTGAAATGTGGTGTAAAGGTGGAAGATGGGGGTTAGGTATTTATAGGAAAAAAATTAACATTTTTCAAAATTTCTGTATTTTTTTTTAAATTTTCTGTATTTTTTAATATTTTTAATGAATTTTAATATAGTTAATTAATCTGGACCGTTGGATTTGAAAAATATTCAAATCCAAGAGCCAGGGAGTTGCCACGTGGCCAACGGTCATATTTCTGACCGTTGGGCCTTTTTTTTTTTTTTACTTTTTTGTGAAAAAAAACGTGGACCGTTGATCTTTGATCCGACGGTCTATTTTAAAAGTAAAATTTAAATTTTTTTTACCGTTGGAAATCCAACGGTCTAGAAAACTAGTCGTTGGAAATCCAACGGCAGGAAGGGAGCCACGTCGCCAACTCGGGGGGGGGGGGGGGAACTGAGTGCGCCTGTGACGCGGGCCCGCGCTCTGAAAGCTTGTCGGGCACTCACGCCACGGCTCCGTGAAGCGCACGTGCCAGGCAAACAGCCCAGCTTCTTGTTCAGTCTCTTTTGGGCTGGCCCAGAGCCCAACACGGGCTAGGTTCCAGTCAAGTTGAGGGGGTGGACTTGGTTGACAGGGTGCTGGCCTTGTTTTTAGACAGGGTGCTGGGCAAAGTCCACTCCGGTGGACTTGCTCTAAATGTGTCTTCCCCAGCCCAAGAGGCAGGGGTTGACTCTTCCCACATAAATTATGTTACATATTTGTATATCTAAATATAATTAAGGGGTTTTATCACAAACTTTTATGTTTTGGAAACTCATCAGTTTGGTGTTTTATGTTTTAAACTCATTAACTTGGTCCTTCATTTATTGCTTTGGTCATCAAACTTGTCCCTACAGTCCACTTTCATTAGAACTTTTGTTACTATCCCGAGGATTATTTTTAGCTACACTCCCTGAAACTCACTTTTGATCTTTTTTTTTTCTTTTCTGAAATCGAAAAGTCGTAGTTTACTCCCTGAAACTTAATTTCGCTTCACATTACCCTTATCTGTTAATTTCGTCTAAAAACTGTCAAATATGCTAACGTAGATTGAAAAAAAAAAACTAATGAAAATGGTTTAAAAACTTTGAGTTTTAACGATAAGAACAAAATAAAGAGTAAAGTGAATAGTAGCAGGATTGACTTTTTAGTGTAAAAATTTGATTTTCGTTAAAATGAACAGTACCGGAAGCTTTTCATTAAAATTCTCTTTAAAAAAAAGCATACGTGGTAAAGAAAAGGGATGGGTAATTGAAAAGGGAGGAGGTCTCTTCGATAAGAACGAAGCCTCACTTAGGGTTTTGCATAATTAAAGGTGTTATTAAAAGTTCATGGGTGGGTTTCTTTTGGTTTTGAAAAAGAAATCATTAAAAAATGTTAAATAGTTAATTACTTAGTTGTCTTGGACATGTGGCATCGGCATATTAGGTGGTGGGTCTTACACATAAGCCACATAAGCAAATTAAATGGATGTTTAATGAATTTAATGTAAACATGCCAAAATGAAGTGAATTTTGAGTTTCAAAATAAAGTGCTGATTTTTTTGTTTCACGGTGCAAAATTAAATCAAAATCGAATTTTAAGGGTCATATCTAAAAATAAATCGTATTATGATGTGGCATTATTGTGGGCCCACAAATCATGCGATGTAAATTAAATGAAAAAATAATTATTTTTAAAAAGGAATAAACTTGATATAAGTTCACTTTTTAGAGTCATTATTAAAAATAATACACTTTATTTGTTATCATCTATATATATATATATATATATATATATATATATATATATATCTTATATCTATATATATATATTATATCTTATATCTATATATATATATATTATATCTTATATCTATATATATATATATTATATCTTATATCTATATATATATATATATATTATATCTTTATATATAAAGTGAGCACCCTAAGTGAAACATTCAAAATACCATAAATTGTCTTTTAAGAATTGTGTACTAAAAGGACGGATGAGATACATTTTTCATTGAAGAAAGCATTTCGTGTACATCACTCGGTGTGTTCGATAAGGTTTCTCAAGCTCTCTACAACGCCTGCCTCGGCCAACTGTCTCTGGTTCAAGTGCCAAGTTCAGTCTTAACCCTAATTTTTTCTTTCATTCCTCCATTTTCTCCATCCGAGCAATGAAAAATTGAACTATGTTTTCAGATTATTGATCCCAATTTGTGAAATCGCTTCAAAGTTTGAATTTTTTATTATGTGTTTTTGGGATTTTAGACTGCTAGCATACGGGCTATACTTTCAGGGATGGATGTTGTTTTGATTAGGGATTCCCCTCATTGGGTTTTCATTTCAGTTCGGATTTACAGTAAATGCAAATCCGGTTCCTAAAGCTCAAAGAGAAGGTCTGCAAAGGTACGTTTACAGCTATATATGTTGTGTTCCTTTCGAGTATGTGATTGGGCTTTTGTTCTTCTTCCATTTCAGTCATCCATTTTCCTTTCAATTTTCACGAATAAGAAAATTTAGATGTTAAATTTTTCAATGCACAGGTTCATATGTAATCCCTCCTATCTGTAATGGAAGTTTGTAGGGTTTATGCTTCGGTTTATTGAAGGAAAAATTTTGTCCTAGCTAAGAACATGTATGAACATTTGAATACATATGCTAACAATTAACTCTTTAAAGTAGGCATGCATCCAAAAACAATTCATGAAACCCATGACTTTCAAAGCCTAGTATATGGTGAATCAAAAGACTCTTTAACAACATTAAAGAATATGAAGAATTTAGAGATTCTTTACCCTTGAAGCTCATCCTTGATTACACAAGGGATTCACCCAAGTGGAGGGCCTTCAAGTCACCTCCTTGCTCCTTGGATCTTCCTTGTGATTTCCCTCCTTTTAGTGCTCCTTTGCTTCTTTGAGGATTTGAGGATTAGTTCTCCAAAACACCAAAAGTTTGATGTCTCTATGTCTCTTCACCAAGGATGTAATTTGTGAGAATGAAAAATGGATCACTTAGGGAAGTAAATTTGCTAGATAACTATCCCCAAGTAGCTTAGAAAACCCTAATTGAAAACAAAGCTATAAAGATGAATTTATACTTCATTTCTTAGGTGAGTGGCAAACTTGCAATTAAGCAAACTTGCATACCCTCACCCTAAATGGTTGGCCTATATGGTTATTGGGCTTATTGCCCATTTTGTTTTAGTTGTCATACAACTTAAACATAATGGGCCTTGTGGACCAAAACACTTTTGGGCCCCGAAGCCCTAAAACCAACTTAAAAGCCCAATACGAACATTTCGTATAATTAATTAACTAATTAATTAATCTTGACCATTCTTCAATTAAACCATTTAATTGCTTATCCATTTCATTTAATTGCTTCACATATATCCTTATTTGGTGTGCGATCCATTAGGTTCCAATTAGCGAGGCAGTGGGCGATGTTACTCTTAACTATCGATTGTGAATTGAAACCACATTTCAATTCTCCCTTTTTGATGATTAGTGTTTGCTAATCAATAGGGCTTCCACAAACCATGAGTGACACCTAGCAGTATGTCATGGTTACCCAAGCTAAGTAGAATTGGTTGGAGAACCTATCCAGTTACAATTACAATGCAATACGGTCCTTCTCTAATACAATACTCTTAACCACATTGTTTTAAGTGATAGTTTGTTTCATGTCTACTATCCAATGTGATACTTTCTTATATGATTCCCTTGAATATGATTTGGAACATCTTCCTTAGTCATATTCATTTGCTTTGGCCAAAGACTTTAGAATCATATTTTAGAGTATACTCCTTCCACCATGGAAGGTTAGAGATCCCTTGTTGTGCATTCATATGCCTACATGACTAGATCACATGACCCCAACAATGCCGTGGACAATCCGAGGGAATGCCTTTGTCATGATCAAAGATCAAGGACCTAACCATTAGACATCTATGATGCCTCAGGTCTAAGGACTACTTTGCATATTGTAACCTTAGAGTTCGTACATGACATGTATGTTTGAACTCTCATTAATCGCAGTTCAGTGTACTCGATTACTCTTTCGAGCACCTATGTGTTTGTCTTAGTGTCCAACACCAAATGACTTGAGACTAGTTCATACTCACGTTTGAGTCAACATAACACATACTAACCTTAGCGGATTGTCAATGCCCAATTGGCAATCCTATGGCTAGGAACGTTTTAGGAATGAACATAAGAGAAAGGTCTCCTTAATCTAACTCATTAGATCACTTATCTCTTATGTCAAATACATCCCTTGGATTCTCTTATTGATTAAACACATGATTCAATAAATAGTGATTAACAATAAGTATTGCCATTCCGTTAAACATATAAAAGTTTAACATATTAAGTATTCCAAAAAGCTATTACATCAAATGAGTGGCTTTGTGGGCATACTTCCAACATTTATAGCGATGGAAATAAAGTTGTTGCGATGAAGACCTCCCTCACTCTCTGAAGCCCAGAACGAAGTGAAACGGTAATTCTCCGCGTCTTCTCCTTTTCCATTGAAGAGTTTGAATACTTACTTTTCCTACGTTTTTCTCATTGAATTTTCTTTTAAGTGTATTTATTTAAATGGGTTTGACACATTTATCAAACATATGAAATTAGAAAACTAAACTTTGGGACTATGTGGTACAATAGCCAGTAGACAAAAGGGAATAGATTGGATTAGTTGGACTCATTTTTTACTGCCACACTGCAAAGATTATCACTTCCCTCCCCAACTTTTTACTGATCTATGTCCACTTCGTCTAATTTTTAAATGCCTTAATCTCTTGAATGCTTCTTCTTTGCTTTTTCGTCCATTTTTGGTTTTTAACACATTTTGTAATTGTGAAACAGGTATTGGATTGATTTTAGCGAGTGGGTTTTTTTGTTAACGTGGATCAGATTCGAACCTTTGTGTCGATCGAAGTCATTGTTGGTGGGGGTTAGCTGAGGTATGATTGCTAGCTTTCTGTCTTGGTGCAATTCAAAATGTTTTGAGTTGTTATATGGACTTAAGATTTAGTAAGTATTTGCCAAAAGTCATGTGATTTCGGAATATCGATGTCTTGCTTGCTTATTAGCTTACAAATTGCTTATTAGCTTAAACCTCTAATCTAAGAACCAAGGTAGTCCTTTGTTCACTACCTCACTGCATACAATGTGTTGATGATTTACACAACAGAGTCGTGTGAGAGGATCTGTACGTGCAACCTCATTGGTTAGGCAGGCCTTGGTGTTTGCTGTTTTGGGCAGTGTTTAATCCATTGTCAGTGGTGCACTACTTTGTGATACCATGGATGAGCAAGAAAGTAAATACAAGAGTTTGATTGCATAATTACACGGAAAAATAAGTTTATATAATTTTAACTATTCTGAAGTGAATCTTCTACTGGCCAGTTCAATGTTGTCCCAGTTTACATGGGACGATGCAACACTTATATGACACTTTTCTTATCGGCTGTATATGGATCATCGTTGACTTATGGATTAATATGCTAATGTATATGTATACATATGTTTGGATTCCTGTTAAACTTTGTTTGTATTATTTTTGTGTTTGGCATTGACAGTAGCTTTGAAAACATTCATATTTATCAATAGTACCTTGAGGGAGGGTGATCCAATTTTCAGAGAAGAACTAAGTTTTTCTCAAAGAGGACGAATTCTGCAGCTTTTTTATTTCAAAGACGATTCCAGCCCCATTGGTGAATTTCAAATGCCTTAATCTCTTGAATTCTTCCACCTCTTTGGCATGTCAATTGTCATTATTAGCTATTAGATGAAGTACTTGAAATTATGACGTTCATTTTGAACTCAAAATTGAAGAAACACAAACACATATGTAACTTCTACGCATGTTATATTATGCAACATATACATGCAAATATATTCTAACCCTCGCACTATGTTGTTGCACGTACAAAAAAAAGAAAAACAAAAAATAAAAAAGACTAATGTGCTGCTCACTATAGTTTAATTAAATTAATGATACACATTTGAGATAGTATCACTTTCATATGTTAGTTAACTGTTTCAGTAATTTTTTCCCTTATGTGCTCATTTCCTTTGTCAAATAAATTATTGTGTTTATTTATTTTTATGTAGGAATACAAAAAGTTTTCAACTGGAGTTCAACATATCAAGTATGGAGAGAAATGATAGGAGCAATATAGCACAAGTTGTCATCTTCTTAAATAAATTGTTCTCAATGTTAGGATGTCTTTTTCCTCTGTTTGGGGTTTTATCCTACTTGGTACGAACAATGTTTCAATTCTATAAAATATTCTCCCTCAACTTCTGTAAACTTTGAATTGCTCTCTGTATTATGTGACATGATAATCACCTTTCTCTAATGTTTCTAATATGTCTCATAAAGAAAGAAAATAATGAAATACAAACAAGTGAAGCAATTCACGCAGATAAATACGTTTAAAATGTGAGTTGCGCGTAGCCCGCTGTGATTAAAAAAAGGCTTTTTCGCAATCATTTCGTGTCAAAGCCTTGAAATTGTATAATTGTACAAGATTATTGTGTTACCGTATGAGACCTCGACATTACAGTGCCTTGAAATTATCTCTTTCCCTTTTGGTTTTTGACAGATTGTATTAGATTTATTGTTGTTCGTTTGATGAAGTTCTCGATTCAAGAGCATATATATTTTTCAGTTTCTACTATTTGGTGTTTGTTGAGTTTTAAGTCTAAGTTGTTGTGATGTTTGTGTGTTTCTAAATTTCTTTCAATAGCTTACTTTTAGTTTGCTTTTGTTTGTATATATTTCTTCCGAGCAATTTTTCGAGTTGCATTCATACGAGCTATACGAAAAGGATAGTTATTTGAGAAAATTTGGAGAGAAGAGCATCCTAAATTATTAGTACAACATCTACTATTGCAAAGTAAGCCGACATATTTGAGCTTCTTCTTTTTTCCTATTATAGGCTGCATAATGAAAGGGACTGACTGCCTTTGTTGCTAATATTTATGGTGTCGGTGTTGTGGTGTAAACAAAAAAATAATTTTAATTTTCTTTACCAAATACTATGATGAATCATATGTCAAATGATGTATATGGTTTTGAGATATGTAAAGGATCCTTTGTAGTACATATCTGTATTTGACTATTTTGCCTAGTAGGTAACTGTGATCTTCATGCTTATTGTTTTGTGTGGGTTGTTAGAAAATACTCCAGACAGTGAGCAAGTTTTATTCAATATTGAATTTGTTAAAAGAAGAATATAACGTATTTTTCTCAATAGAATGCAAATTTCATTCAACTTGGAGAAATACTATTTGACCACTTAGACTTAATTAGTTTGCTTGTAACTTCAAACAATAGTGACACTATTAATATCTAAACCAAATGAACAATGAGCAATGACTTTTTGAGTAATCTGAGGGTTAAAACATCCTCAGATTACACATTTTAGTTCATCTTTTAGCAAAGAGCAATACAGTCCTGCAAGTGGCCCCTTTACCATAATGGTGGAAAGATGTTTACTCATTGCATGAAGGCATGGGTTCGAACTCCGTCAATAGCTAATCTAACAAAATCTATCATTTGACAATAAAAAAAAAGAGCAATACAGTCCGAGGTAGAAACAATGAGAGTCGCTACACGCACTTCATTTGCAATTTAGGGGAAAGAATCTAATCCCCTTTTGAGAGAGTCTCTCAATTTCGATTACATTTTAAGTTTTTCCCTAAATAGTTGGACGAGGCCATCTCCTTTGGCAATGACATCCTATCTATTTTTGGTCATCACTTAAGAAATATAAGAATATCTAAAGGAACACATTTTTGGGGCACATAGCGCCCGTGATGTAAAAATGTCTCTCGCATGCTCGTGAGCGCGTACAGAGAGGCTAGTTGAAATATAAGTCCGATGAGTCACCTCATTTTTATTGCTATACCAAATTTACCCCACAAGTATGTAATCTCTTAATTTCAAGATTATATTTTTATTGAAACATTTAAAAATAAAATCAAATGTATCATAGGATTAATTGTCGAAATTATGTCTCCACTTGTAACAAGTTTTGGGCTGCTTCGTGGAATTGAAAGCAAGAACTACCAAGGTCTCATTGTCTGCATATATAGCAAGGATTGATATTCCAAAAGAAAACCCATTGACTCGTACCATGTGCAACAACGGTAGCTGAGAGTCTGAGACAGCCCCCGCCGACTGCTGCAACCACCGGCTACATCGAGAGGCTTTGTTGTGAAAATTTAAAACCATAAAGACATTAAAGAGGAGTAAGACGATAGAGGCTCTGTTGTGCAAGAAACTGTGGATCCCATATAACTCATATCATCAGAGGGGATAAAGCAATAATGGTGGAGCAAAACCACCTAATTCCCGAATTGGGGTCGCCCACATCGGTGAGAGTGAAAGTGAAAGCTACGAGCTTGATTTATGTACACTAAGAGGTTTGCGTTAAACCACACGTCAACTGAATATCCAATGGACTTTCATTTGATATGAGCGTCCATAATCTCTCAAAACATATTAGTTTGCCTCATATTTGCCAATTTTAAAGTCAAATAGAGATTTGTTTTCATTTATCAAAGTGAAGAAAACTAACGGCAATAAAATGCTATAAGGGCTAGAACCAAACTGAGACGAGGAGGAAATTTTGAATATGGTAGCTCAAAGAGCATTGCTAAGGTGAAGTTTAATAATTATTTTATTTTCATTTTTCACCTTTTAAAAAACAAGAAAAATAACAAATTCGTTTGGCAAGTATTTTAAAAAAATGAAAACAAAACTGAAAAAAAACAAAAGACGAAATATACATATAAACCCAAACTTCTAATTTTTAACAAAGATCCAAAGAAATAAGTAAAATATGGGCTCTAAAATATTTGATCCAACATGTTAGGCCTCATTTACCTCATATAGTGATGGGTCTCAAACCCAAAAGACCCACTTGACCACTCAGAGAAAGAGAAGCAAACAGAAAGCAGCGGAATCAAGCCCTCCCGGGAACAAGTTGGTGAGAAGAGAGGGTAATATATGAATTTAATCCTCAAATTTAATTTTCTGTCTTCCAATGTTGATATTTTACTTTTTATTTCTATTTTTTTAGTTAATTTGGCAAGCAACAATTATTTACTCTGAAATTGGAATTGTTAGGGTTCTTCACGAAACAAGTCGAAGAAAATTAAGGTCTAATTTTGTAAGTATGAATACCTCATTTGAAGAGAGATGTCATTGAGAATTGTCTCCCTTTTACATACAAAAATAATATTTATTGGAATTTGTTATGGTCTCGTGGGTGCTCTTACTGTTCTGTTCACTCTCATCTAAAAAAATATGAGATTGAGTAAAGTTTAAGATTTACAAGTCGGTTTTGATCTGCTTCTAGAATGACAAATTGCCTATAGTTTACAAACGCATTGTTTTAGTGTTTGTTAGAGACTGGGTGTTTCAATTTCTAAAGAACTTGGAATTTCAATACATTTCAAATAAATTCACTTCTAGCAGTATCGCTTAGAAGTTTTTTTGAGCTATGTACATCTTGTATCATTGAGGTTTGGAGTCAGTTTGAAATGAGTCACGAGGTTCTGATTTTTTTACATTGCACCCCAACAACATGATGCTCAACTAATTTAAACATTTTGTTGGACAAAGGTCAAATGGTTGACCCATAAACGTATAGGTGCAAACGGATTAAAATAAAACCTCACAATCCATTTTGATACTGCTTAACTTAGACTTCGATGGTGTAAAATGTACTTAGCCCTTAGTAACACAAATTTGTGTTCCACACACACAGGACACACTAAAAACTCTTATACAACTCAAAGCAAACATGGATCGATCTTATTGATATTGGTATCCTTGGCATAGGAGAAATCTCAAAACAACATAAAGAAAAAGCAAATGGCCTCTCTCACTGTGTTTTAATCATATAAATAATTTGATACGTGGCCAAACGATAGTCTTTGTATAGTATTTGGTGTTCTTGGTTTTTGTCTTAAGCTTGCAAGTTCTCTCTCTCTCTCTCATGCATTAGAATATTGCCGACTATATTTTTATGCCTAAAGTTTATAGGGATCTCCACTTTTATGCTGTGAGACTAAAGGCATTGTAAATCCATTTTTCTATATTCCAAACGAAGATATAAGATCTTTTATGATCTAACAAGTATGCATTATGTTTATTATTTTAGTTGAGCTCGTACCTAACACTACTGGAAGTTTCGTCTTACCAACCAAATTAAGTACTACAACAATAATAAAATCTTATCTTACTAATGAGATTGGTTATATGAATACTAAAGTATCACTGCGCTCAATTTTGCTGTCAAGTCTTTCGTTACTAAAATTTTAAAATACACATTAGCTAACACAGTTATAAATATCAAATATATAATGGTATACCCATGCCAATTAACCAAAGTTTTACACCAATCCATCTATCCATCTTCAAAACATATACAAAATAATATACAGTCCTCTGCTCTCAAATCCTAAAGCTGTCTAAGACTGAAATTGTTCTTTGCAGAGAAGTATATACCTATACTAAAAGTAAATTCTTCTTTCTTTACACTACCATATGCATTCATTAATTTTCCTTGTTCCCCAAGTAATTTATAGGGCATAGAAAGAAATACTGAGAAGAAGATCACATAAAGCAGCACTGACATTGGCATCCCCCTTGCAATCAGCCATGCTTCTTCAAGGCCTTCTTAAATTATTTGCGTCATGATCACGCCACAAAGTCCGGTAACAATTGGGCTACGAACCTCTTTCGGTTCTGAATGTCGATGTTTTCGAATGCAGCAGCAGATGAGTGAGGAGCTGAAGTGTTTATGGCGCCAAATTGATCATTTGTTTCACCAATGTCTACTCTTCTCCCCAGCTGAATGTTTTGGTTTGGGAGAAAAGTTTGATGGTGGTGAGCTCCGGATAAGGAGAGGTTTTCACAGTGAGGAAGACCTAGAGTGAGAGAGACACCATTGCCTGAGAACCTTGGTGTGAATTGGTCTGCATCAAACCTGCCAATTTCGCCAATCGGGTATTGCCCAAAATTTCCGATGAAATTAGTCTGCCCTCCCATGAAAGAGTAGCCATCTCTCCCCTGCCTCTCGTTCCCGAATTTCATAGAAACTTGCTCATTGCTCACCTCTTGGGACTCCATATTCATACATGGGACAGTACTGTTTGAGGAGTGCATAATTTCGGTGCTCCTAGGCTTCTTCGGACTGCCTTGTGTAATCCCATCGAGTTCTGATGACCCAATGAGAGTGAATCCGGACTGGTTCCGGACCATGTTTGTGGGAGATGTCGAGGGTGTGGAAATCGACCTTGATGGATGAGTAGCAACATTGTGATTCACCGAATTCTCTTGTTTGGAGTTGAAAGTGCTTGTTGTTTGGTTCTCGGTGTCTTGTGGAGCTGTGGACTTTGATGCAGAGTCTTCATTGCTCTTGCTCATTTTCTCAGATGATCCATTCTTCTCTTGCTCCTTCGCTTCCTCCAAGTACATCTCCTCCACCATTGGCTTCCACAGCCGGACACGAGCGTTTATAAACCAATTGGAAACCTGCATAATCAGTACTCAAACTCATCAGCATGCTGATTCCCACAACTAATTATCAAGAAAGAAACAAAAATCACTCGAACAACAAATGTGGATGGATTTGAGTACCTGACTCCTAGTGAGTCCAGTTTGTTTTGCAAGCATGTGCTTATCTGAATCCTTCGGATATCTGAAACCAAAATTTCCAATCCTTCTTAAGTACATTATGGTAAAAACTTGCGAAAAAAATCATCTTAGTATACAACTGCATCTTGCCAAGACTACATAATACAAAAAGCACAAACCCTTATGGTGAATCGGAGTTGTGACGATAATTATGAGAGTACTTACGGGTGGAGGAAGTGTTCGAAGAGCCAAGCGCGAAGAACGGAAACAGATCTTTCTGGTAATCCTCTTTGTGGTCTCCAAGCATTGTGCTGGACCATTCCCAATTGTTGGAGAGCCCTTTGCTGCCTCAGCTGATGGTCAACATATTTGAGCCTTGAGCCTTCAATCTTACCTCCAACGCTATCTTCTTCTCCCAAGCTCTTGTTGGCGGATCGAATTTGGTTCGTTATGGCGTCCTTCAGGCACCTGAATTGCTTTGAGATTGTTTGCAGTGCCAGAGCAGTGTATGTTCTTGCTGAACCAATTCCAGCTGCTTGCTCAAATGATGAAATCACCATTTGCATCTGCCGGTGGTATTGCCTGTATCTTTGGTCCACCTTCAACCAACAAAATAATACAACACACAAAATTATTCAAAATTGAAATTGCAAAATATCATGTGACAATTCAATCACTCAATCTCAAATATGAAAACAAAAAATTTCAATAGTAAGAAAGAGCTTAGGTTTTGTCAAAATGTTGTTACTGAAACACTTTCAGTAACTTTATTATGATACATATATAACATATCAAAGGTCTGCCAAGAATCGTTATACTAAAACTCAAAACTCATGTGTCCAATTCATATGAGAAATCAAAACTCTTGTCGCAATACTGAAAGAGGTTTTGAGTTCGAATTCAAGAATTGCATATTTATGAAAGAAAAAAAAAACAGAAATATTATTCAAATATCACTAAAATAAATGATTGTCTTGACAAATTAACAAAGCATCAGCACATACCTCATCAAGCATGTTGATTAGCTTCCCCTTCTTCATCTGAATTTCCTGCCTCTCAGCAGTGCTCAACTCAGCCGCACGCTTTCCACTCCCTTCACCGCCTACTGAACCGTCTCTGGCCTCCGCCATCGAGGACTCAGCTGCCGCTTTACTCTGCTGCCCATTACCCTTCTTTGGCAGCTCAGTCCTCATCCCATTCCCGACGTTCACAAACTCATCGAGCAGCTCCTGCGCCGCCTTCAAGTACTTTGAGCTCAGCAGCACGCTCTGCATACCCGAAACCCCATTCGTCACACCGGAAGCCGACGAATTCGACCCACTCGAAACCCGAATATCTTCCCCGGACGGGACCTCCCTCTCGGCGGAGGTCTCCTGGAACGACCCAAAACCCGGTTGCTGCGAGGAGAGACTCAAAGACAGGCCCTGCTGAGAGCGTGGGGTGTCACGCGTGGATGCGGCCGGGTCAATTGAGTTCCAAAGCGCGTACTGAGTCTGAATTCTCGGCATGAAGGCATGCAGGGAGGAGATGTCGTGGTGGGGGTGGTGCATGGATAGGGAGCTGTTGCCGTTGGGGTCTTGCGTCAGCGGGATACCGAGGAATTGTTGGTGGTGGGAGGGAGGCGCGTGGGAGAGAGTGGAGGGGTGATGAGTGAGGGAATTGGGGGCTGAGTTGAGAAAAACAAGGTTGGTGGCGGCGGATGGGGGTTGAGGCTGTTGTTGCTGCTGCTGCTGTGGTGGCGGTGGAGTGTCGGAGTATTGGACGTAACCAGGATTCATGAGAACAAGGGTTTGTAAGGCGCCATCGGAGGAGGCTTGGATTTCCGATGCGTTGCCACCGTGGTGATGAAAGTAGGCCGCCATGTTTTGGCCGATAAAAGAGCAGGTGCGTCTGGTATTATAGACGAAGTGACTTAGGTCTTTACTTCAGAGCTGATGAAAGGAGACTACGTTAGTATAATACAAAAGGGTTTTTCACAATTCACATCATCATATCATATACACATACACATCCAACTACCAACTCCCTCCATACAAACAACAGACACACACACACTTGAACACGTCTCTCTCGTCTTTCTCTCTCAAAAAAGTCCCTATCATGCATATAAATATATGTTTATAATCATGTACATGATTGTTGGAGGACTGAGAAATGATTTGTAGCTTCTGAATCGGGCTTCAGAAAGACGATCAAAGAGAAACGATCGGAAATCAGGCGTAAAACTGATCAGAATTAAGAGACGCTAACACAAAGGTGTGGATTTGAAGATTTAGTTTCTGGATTATTTTTTTTTGGCTGATCATGTCGAAGCAGCTGAGTTTTTTACTGCTTAGAGAGAGAAATTAGGTAAAAGAAAGGGAGAGAGTTTGGAAACTATGTTAGCTTTATATATATATATATATATAGAGAGAGAGAGAGAGAGAGAGAGAGAGAGAGAGAGAGAGAGAGAGAGAGAGAGAGAGAGAGAGAGAGGCACAGTGATTGAGGGAGAGTGGGTGAAAGGAATTGGTTATATTAGTATTTAGTTAATAATCAAATTTTAGGTACTTGTTTGATGGTGTGATGGAAATCTGCTGATGATATATGTACACGTGATTCATGATATGATCATCTTTCTCTGCACTGCAAAGGAAACAAGAATTTCACCAACAGTGACACCAAAATCCATGAAATTTTGGGGGCGAGTGAGATACTGAGTGTTGAGAGAGAGATGACTAAACAGTTATAGCTAAAATACATGATAAGCTATGGCAGCTACAAACATTAATAATTCTATATATACATGAAAAGAAAGAAGCACCAATTGAGAGAAGACACACACACCTGTCTATATTTCTATTGAGATTTTATCAGTCTTCCTTCTTTCCTCCTTACACATATAATAATATAGAAGAGGTAGGAGAAAGAAAAGGAAAGGAAGGGAAAGGACCTTCTGTCAGACTCAAAATCTCTGCAATTTCCCCCACTAAAAAGGAAAAAAAAGAGAGAAAAGAGAGAGATGGGGTTAAAAAGGTGTTTGAGGGGAAAAAGATACCCATCTTTATTCACCTCAGTATCCACACATTCATGCCCCCCCCCTCCTTTTAATTTTTTTTTCAGCCAAAAAATAAACTTTTTCAATCTATAAAAAATTAAGAAAAAAAAGAAAATTGTAAGTAACCTAATTGTTAAAAAAAATTCTTCATCCACGTTGTTATACTGCTTTTTGAAAGAAGTACCTGCTAACAAATTAGAAACAGGATTGCGCTTCCGATTTGACCCTCCCTTTCCAAATCATTTGATGCAAAGCTGGGAACCCTCCCTTTGCATAATTTTTGGGAGAGAGATGGATGGAAAGAGCTAGATCTGAGTTCTAACAAAAATTATGCAAGACTAACACTACCATAACATAGTGAAATTTTATTTCAAGGAATGGCAGAAGAAACAGACATCTGAAAAACGAGGAAATGTCTCCTTCCACGCTAAAGCTTAATATAAAAAATAATAATAATAATAAAGCAAGGAAGATGATGAAGAAGGTGTGTGGAGGGTCCAATCCATCAATTCAAAATTAAATATCTGCTTGTCTTTTTCATATCTGTTATTTGTAATATACAATTTTTATATCTTTTTTATTTTGTGATAATTTTTTGTGGTTGGATTCCAGAGTTTGAAGATAAAACAATTAAATTGCTAAGAAACACAGGACCAACCACCATAACAACAACTTTAATGTTTGTGAGAAGTTAATATGTGTTTGTCTCTGTTATTTACCCCACATGTATGTATGGGAGCATTTTGTAAATACACATTACCCTACACAAGCATATATACATGAGTTGTAGAGAAAATTTCAACACTATAATACAATTTAGTTATTTATCTAATCACAACAATAATGAGCCTTGACTAATTAGCTTAGTGAATAGTGTAATTTGATAATAGTGTAAATTATCCAACTTGCTAACGCATAGCGTGCGCACACACATATTGATCAGAAATTGAAATTGTATGAGGAGTTTAATTTTTTCTCAAAAGGTGATTAAGTATATTTTCTGTTTACCATTTTATCTTCGTTTTTATTTTTTCTAAACTTATTTTTTAGATGTTTTGCCTTTTAAAAATTAAGAAAGTGGTCTTGATCATGTTTCATATCTCAATTGTTGAAATGATTAGTTTTTAGTATGTTGTTGATATCTAAATGCTATGTTGTGAACGTTTGATTGCTACGTCCTCAATTTATTCGTTTTATCAAAAAAAAAATTTCAGTTTAGCAATTAGGATTTGAATTCTAATAAATTTAACAAAAAAAAAAATCTCACAATAATTAGACTAAATTATATAGTGGTAATGATCAATTGGTGGTTTAGCGAAAAATATTTGAATATCGGCATACCTTCCAAGTTTCCCTGGAAATAAAAGATGTTGACCATGCAAACCCTAACAACACTTAGGGTTGCCAAAAATAAAAAATTACGTACCCTTTCACTAAGAAAGGCAGTACAACCTAAAAGGGGTTGAAAGCAACTCCTTAATTAATTACTCTCATCTGCGCTAAATGCTCTAGTTCTGAATTCCACAACATTTCCATGAAGTTTTACTTCCGACACCATGTGTAAACAGTGATGGTCGCAGTAGTATGAACAGTGACAAAAACTTTAAAGCTCCTGACTAACATTGCTGATGTTAAAAGGACATCACACATTTTTTTAAAATACGGCATTCGTGTTCACAATCAGGTAAACACTGTGATGTAGGCGCCTAGAAATTAATAAAAATAATATATATAATTATATATAGGTCTCTCTGGAGTGATTAGAGTAACAGTCTTTTCTTCTGATCAACAGTCATCTTCCCAAAAATCGAATCAGGATACTCTCCTGAGCACATGGTCAGGATCCTCCTGACCAGGCCTATCGGGCCGTTTAAATTTTATCCAACGGCTACAAACAGGGGGCCCCTCTAAAAGTTATAATAATTATAGCCATTGGATAAAAGTTGAACGGCCCGATGGGCCTGGTCAGGAGGATCCTGACCATGTGCTCAGGAGAGGATCCTGATTCCCAAAAATCAATATCAATTATAAGAGAATTATTTTCCCTACTTCCTATGATTGCATCATGAAAATTTTGATAGGAACTTTGAAAAACTGCAGGAGGACGCCACGCAGTTTACTATTTTCCATCTCTGTTGAAACAATGGCTCCTACTTAAAAAGTGTGTTTAGCTAATCTTCATTTGAACGACGTACCTAATTGGTTAAGGTCCTTTCTATGTGACAATAACAAGGGTACTACTCTTTGGAAAAGGGTCAGTCAGACTCATTCAACCGCTGCAGACAAAAACAGTGTATCCATATGATTGAAAGACGCTGTACCTTTATGCAACACTGCAGAAAGCCTCACTTAATCTTTTACTGCAAAATTTAATTTGTTATTTAACCTCGTAATACTTAACTAGTGTTTTCCCTTGTGTGTGTGTCACGCGTCTCCACGTTATTGTTTTTCTTCTTATTTTGAAAAGATTTTTTGGAATTAAATAATATTATTTTTATTAATTTCAATCGTATGGCATTTAAAGTATCTTCAAATAAGATATCAAAAATCTTACGTGAATTATTTTGACAAAAGAAAACGGGTGTTTTTTCGGTTTCAAAGGAGATACCAAAATTCCACATGGATCGACATTCTCTACTTTGGTGTCAAATTTAAAGGCAACATAAAAAAATTGTTTTATTTTAATGTTGGGCCCACATATATATATATATATATATATATATATATATATATATTTGTTCTTCACTTATTGATTGTTTTATTATCAAATTATGGGTCCACTTGATTTTATAGATAACCAAAAAGTATTTTAATTTGATATTTCGGTTGAAATATGAGACTTTACAAAATGTTATGTTGCCACATTAGCCTTGATAAATTTATCAATAACAATGGAATTTTCATTTGTGTCGCATAAGCAGATTTGATACATTAACAAGGGATTGTAAATGTAATTAATTCTATACTAGATTTGTCCCCATTAACCTCAAGAGAAATGCTAAGGAGACTCTCACAGTTTAACGTCAATTATTGTGTCAAAATTATAAAATATTGTGCTAAAAACATCAGGTGGCAGAGAGTCAATATAATGTCTCACTTTTGAGAGACTCTCCTTAGATTTCTCTAACCTCAAACTAGAACTATTAATTGCAAATACCAACTCCATATCCTCCACCTAACCTGCTTTTGATCCAAGCTTAACTAGTTCATAAGTTTTATGGTTTTCATTTTATGCTTGTAATCGTCCATGAGAGTTTATACATGAGTTTTTTTTTTTAATAAAAAATTTCAAAATTAGTTGTTAATGTTAATTTAAGGGAAAATTTACCTATATTACACGAACTTAACTTGTTTTAATAGTTGACCATCACCTGACTTTTAACACCTTGTACCAAATGTCCCCTAAATGGCATTAGTAGTTAGTTTGAAACTCACGAGTGGCAAATATCACATCGCAAAAGCATACCCTAAATCCGAAACTTCCCTGCCACCATACTGTACACTGTCCCTCTCTCTCTAAATATATCTTAGAAATATTATTATAAATAACCTAAGTGGGTACCCTTCTGTGGTCTATCCATTTCAATATAGTTATTACGAGACTGCTGCTTGTTGCTGCTTGTCTCTTCCTTGAAGTGTTCGAAATTTCTTTTCATAAGAAAATGACTACAGACGAGGAAAACATCGAAAAAGCTTTGGATTTCATACTTAAACAATTCATGTATCTGTCAGAAAAGAGGCAAGAAAAAGATTTGGAAAGGTGAAAGTCGATAGGTGGAAAATACAAGCACAAAGGACATGCATAAACTAAGAGTTTCAATCACCAAAACAAATTTCATTTGCATCATCATCAATCCATCATCATTAATCAAAATTATTAGTAGGATCGGTATTTCTCTCAATATATAATATTCATTTGTTAATTGTATTGGAGAACTGTAGGATCTATATTTAGAATACACTATTCAGAGACTTAAACAGAAAGCGGGTAACAAATCTGAGATCATTGTTATATTAAGTCTTAAAACTTTAGGATTGTAAATCGAGAATTACCTTAATAGCTAAATACATAAAACTATTGTTGTATATTACAAAAATGTAAATGGCGGTCCCTTTTGTTTCTTTTCTTGGTTCAAATGAGTTAAGGTCGGAGAGGATAATATTATTTACATTGGAGGTATACTGCATAAATATTTGAGGTTGAAGCTAGCAGCTAGATACATGTTGGATCCATTTCTAAATAACTCAAAGTATTATTATTTTGTTAATAACCAAGTAGTACACAATGAATTTTTATAATTCAAGTGATTAACGTTGTATCTGAGATCCTGAGTTCAAGTTCTCATTCCCAATATGGCTCTTTTGATTTAGAAAAAAGGATAGCCAATACTATACAACGACACTATAGCAATCTATCCGATCGCGTGGACATATGTAGGCAGCTGGGGACGAATGAGGGAGACGAAAATGAGTCTTTTCATTGGGGGACCAGACGTAAGTTGCCGAGAAATTTTTCATTGTAACCGGAACACGGATGGTACACTATGTGTTTTTATATAAGTGGTGGAAAATTTTAATAAATAAGTAATTAACTTTTTAACACACATATCCCACCATTTGTATAGTGACACATGATGTAACATCTCGTGTTCTGATCATACTGAAAAATCTCTCGTAAGTTGCCTACAACTACAAAAGCAGTCGGCTGCTTCAGCGGTCTGTACGGGTACATATATATATATATATATATATATATATATATATATATATATATATATGATTCTCTTCTCTAGTACACCAGTCCAAAGACGCAACAATTATTGGTTTTTTTTCTTCAAAGGTAAAGATGTCCCTTGACCGCAAAAGAAGAGTAAGTCTCATATATAATCAGAAATAATTCATATCGAACAGAATAGTCCTCACACACCTAACATTATCCACATCGTCTGAAGAAAATATTCCCCATATACGCATGTAAATTTAACATATGATATAGGATCTATATATATTTTGTCTAATTAAGACATTTGTGGGGCGTTTGTTGTGCCGGACTATCTCGGACTGGACTAGCTTCAAGGACTAAGCTGGACTAACTTAGTGAAGCGTTTGGTACAGTGTTGGACTAAGAAGCTGGATAATAACAAATTCTAATATTATATTATTTAATATATAAATTATTAATATTTTATTATGATCTAGGTGACCGGAGATGACGAGGAGTCTATCGGGAGTGGTTGTTGAGCATGACGAGGACGAGAGAGGATAGTCTTAGCTAGTCCCATGGTTATTGGGGGGTCTCGCTAAGACCTCTTAGTAAAGGGTTTTGTCCATGCTAGTCCCCTTTAGTCTCATTAATGTTAGTCCCAGCATGGAACAAACACAGTATTGGACTAACAGCTAGTCCAGTCCAGTCCAGTCCCACTTAGTGAGGGCAAACAAACGCCCCCTTGACGTTTTAAAGCTGGTCTTGTTGAGACCGTCATCATGTTCAAGATAGTATTGTTGTAGCTACGTTCTGTCTTCGACCGTCCCTTCTCCAATATCACTTGTATCAACAAGAAAATAAATTTTATTTTCTTGATGATTGTTTTTGGCTGTTGCCTTATTTAAAATAATAATAATAATCCGTTACAGTAGAGAGAATTAAATCATGGGCCTTTGCTCATCCTAGTTCATTATCTCATCCTTCCTCGCCACTTAGACTAATTACCTCAAAGGATATTGAAAATGCAATTCAAAATTATAACGTTCTTGTCAAATTCACTGATCCACAATAATGATTTCCATCATTGTGTTTTATTTTATCAACTATTTACTTTGATCAACAACAAAAGTTCTCCAATTTGCTTTTCACCTTTCATTATTTCAAGATAAAGAGTTGGATTGACAATTCGAGGCATGTTTGCACCTCATTGAAGAAATTTATCTTACTTTTCTGATATGCTACATTTTCCAAACTGGGATTTATCTTCTCGATCTATTGAATTCCACTGAACATTGCGGGCCGGAATAGACAGATAAGTTTTGATCGCCAAATCAACCACAAACAAATGCCTCCAAGTCAAAGGATGAAGCCATGGCAGGCAACCGGGGCTGCATGCTTCTGATGCAGTGACAGTCCAGATATGTAGCCAATTAAATTCGAAATAGCACTTAAAAAATAAAATAGCTAATCAATAATTTTATTTTAAATTTTCACTTTTTCTAACAATAAAACAAACAAAAAAATATTAAATTAAACAAGTCTTTGACTTCTTCCTACAAATACAAGCGTCTTTTCGTATCTCTCTTTGAGTCATTATTTTCTTTCACTAATAAACTCTAATTGTAATTTTATGGCTGTTAAAAAAACTAAATAAGTGAGACCATTCAATTAGTTGGAATGAGATGCTGACTCTAAAAACATATACGTTTGAATTTTGATTGTTAAAAATTGCAGTAAGTTTCAATTTTGATTGTTAAATTTTGCATGAATACATTCTTTAAAGAATATTTCCGTGCACGACAATCTTAAGGGAATGACCTTTTATAAAATTCGCACAAAACCCCTGAAATAGCATAACTGCCCTAACTTGAACAAGATCAATTAGATGAAAAATGTGTTAACAATTTCAAGTGTAAACCACATTTACATTTTACCTTTCCTTTCTTATTTCCGAGAGACATTAGATTTCAAAACACTGGTTATGTCATTTAGACGTGCAATTTATGTCCATACCCCAATACTGTCCTCTAAACAAGACAAAGCAAACCTCGTCAGTGCATGTGCTGAACGATTACAAATACGTGGCCTAAATTGACACTCACTCCTACTAACCCTTCACTAGACAAACTTATTCTCGATGACAGATTCTAACAATGATTCCTTGTTCATCTCACCCAAGTAGATGATATTATGCATTTGTGTTACAACTTTTCAGCCTATAAATTTGTGAAGAATGTTGGTTTCAAATAACTTCCACCAATACGACAGTGCGAGCTACCGTTTCATCCCAAACAATTTTTTTCACCAATGAAGTCGACAAAAACAAGAAAGAAAATTACAAGTGCGACAGGTGGAGAGAGTGGCACGTCAAAGGTCAAACACACCACTTAATTGCAAAAGAATTAGGCACCGATGCGGGTCCCGCACACCCCCCCCCCCAAACGCGTGCACCACACGCTGCACATCCACCGCGTAAAAGTAGATAATCGCGGGGAGTCTTTTTCAAAAAATAAAAAAGAAATTCGGTTGAGGATTAGGGTTAGGGTTTTGGACTTTTGGGCCCTCTGGGCTTTGGCCTAATGCGGTTGGCCCCACAGGAACTGTACACGCGTCAACCGAACAGCACGCCTACCCTAGTCTCCCAGTCGCCCTCCCCTCCTCCTACTTGCCTTTTTGGCGCGCTTTAAAGGAAGATTCGCGCCGGCGGGTCCCGCAGAGCAAGAAAAACCTCCACTGCTATAATTTTCGGAGAGGGGGCGTGTAATTCCACGAATTGGTGGGGCCCAGGTGTTTGATAAGTCAAGAAAGTGGCCAATGGCAGGAGAGCTGGGTCACCCCGCAACTGCCTTTTTCTTTAAATTTATTTTGCAGATATATCTCCCCGCTTGTCCTTGTCGGCTGGAATGATTGAACACGTGTCGACCTGTGACTCCACGTGACCATCTCCCCAGGCCCCTCTTTCATGCCTTGTCAAAATGACGGTTTTGCCCTCAACTCCGAGAAATTTTGTGTGCACTAGAAACTCCATCATGATGTTATAATATGAGCGTATGACATAGGAAGCATATGAGTTAGAATTTAAAAAATGGAGCTCAATCTCTAATGACATCAAATTTTGACTACGCAATTTTTGAGTCTAGCCTCTTCCATACCGGACGTTTCAGCAACTGTGTGGCGCACAGACTCACAAAGTTGCCTTTCTTTTTCTTAGTACAATTCTTTTTTTCTTTTCTTTTTTTATGTGAGGAACCTCTGAACCTTATCCACGATGTTCTCCTAAACAACTGTAGTACTTAATCAATGAAATCACAATTGTTTCTTTTATCACATAAAAACATCGTATGACAATATTACAAATAGGGTAGTGCTATTTCTACACTCATTTTTATTTTCATACATTTTTGTTAACTTTATCATTTAATTTTTTTATTCAGTCAATCTAACGGTCTCAAATTAAGAGAAATATATGAGGATCATGTTCCTAGTTTGCACCTTTTCACGTCCGTCCGTCCGTCCGTCCGTCCGTCCGCCAGCCGTCAGCGGGTCACGTTCGAAATTGTTGAGGAAGTGCGTGCGTACAGAAGTCTAGGGATATGAAGATTGAAGAGACTACTGTACGGACACCGGAGGGACTTTTACATTTGGGTGATTATTCGGGTGCGGGTGGGGGTAGGTTGCGTGCAGGGATCGGGTTGGATTCGGGTAACGTCGGCGGGACGCAAATTAGAAATATTAAATTATGTGTAAAATAAAAAATAAACACGTTAATTAATATTTAAATAATAATCTAATTATCAACGTCTGTATTATGAGTAATGTTATTCATACCATGTTTTTATACCACATTTCTATATCATCTTATGTGGTATCTGATGTGGACAATCACATCATTTGAATTAATTAAAATGTTATATTTAGTTCATTATTTAATAAACTAATAATTAAGAAAAACTAGTTAATTAAATGATGATTGTGGTATACGATGAGTCTTTCTCCTTCATTTCCTTGGGTTTTGCAAAATTTTCAAATGATATGGCTATCCACATCAAATGCCACTTAAGGTGGTATAGAAATGTGATATAAAAACATGATATGAATAGCATTACCCCTGTATTATTTAATTTATAAAATTCGTCTTTCCTAACATTACTTCTAAAAATAATGACAAAACAAATAACCTACAGTGAAATGATATCAATCATCACTGAATTTTGAATGATCACTCATGCTTCTGTCACTGCTCACTCCTACAGTGACTGTGGACAAAGGGAAGTTCAAGTCAGGGAGACAATTTTAGTTGTGATGGGAACACGAGTGATACACCACGTGTTTTTGTGTAAGTGGTGGGAAATTTTATTTTTTTAAGTTATTAACTTTTTAAAACACATATCCCACCATTTATATAGCGACACGTGGTGTACTATCCTGTGTGACGGTCACACTGAAAAATTTCTCCAAGTCATGGCGTCACGCTCACATATATAGTATTAACCAATGAGTGGCTTTTGATAGTTTCTATGATGTAAACCAATGTTAATTTAGTTTAGGGTTTTGGGTTTTCCTATTTTTCATTTCAATATTGACTTGCAAAAGACCCATTCACCTATCGTATATATAATATACGATAAAAAGGAAAAGACCCACTTACCTGAGGTCCGCGCTACAACTTCCTAGCACACATATCGAGACATCACGCACCAATGTTGCCTGTGGCCAAGTCCAATTTGGCCGGGAAAAACTCTTATTTGCCTCAAACTCGTCGAAACCCTAGAAATAGGGTGTCCTCAATCCGCCACAACTGGTGCTCCACTGCTCCAACAAAGGCTTGGGCTTTTTTCTAGGCCTCAAGGGGAGTCTAAAGGTGATGGTAATTAGATGAAATCATTTCAAAATTTGGTCAATCTCGGCCAAGAACCGTCGCACCCACCGGTGCGCTTTTTCCCAATTCAAGCCCAAATATCTTGAAATTTGAGGTGTGGTAGGAAGAGGGAAGGGCTAGATGATGTTTGGGACTAGTGGCTAGGTCAAATTCGTGGAAAATCTGATGGAAAACCATCAGAAATTATGGTAGAGGGTCGAAGGGGAACCCGGCCGGTTCCTCTCCTTATCCCCTTCCTCATTTCCCCTCATTTCCCTTTCTTCTGATTGGGCATTCCCCCTCATGTGCTCTCTTCCTCCCATCTCTTCTGCTGCCATTGGGCAGCCTCTCCTTCCCTGTTTCCTCTTTATGTTTTTCTGATTTCTCCTTGGGTTGTTGCCCTCTCCCCCTCTTCTAATTGGTTCTTTGTCCATTTACTTTAATTGGTCCACTATTCCCACCTGGTGGGAGTTCAAAATTAAACTAACAAGTAACCAATTTCAAATGTCCGTAACTATACCGTTATAATCCGGACTTGCAAACGACTTTCGCCTATGCGTTCGTACCAATGAGTACTACGAGGATATGCTACAAGAATAAGTCATACATCTCGCTAACCAATGGTCAACGGAAGTCAAAGCCTTCGCCTCTAGGGCATTTTTGTAAATTCACATTTTTAAAATTTATAAAATCGTAGAACTAGAGACGGGTTGTCACTATGTACCCACCTTAAAAAAATTTGTCCCCGAAATTTGAAATCATTAGCTAAACGTAATGTACTCCAGAAGATAGGAAAAAGTATATATATACATACATGGAAAGAGGAAATCAAGCTAGAGAGGTAGCATAACAGAGAATGTCATTCTGTCGCGATCAAAGTGTAGTGATTCCTCTTTCATGCCTCCAAACTCAAACTTTCATTCTCTTTCAAAACAATACTACAGTAAGAATCCTTTACGAAAGCATCAAGTCAAAATAGATATATTTAAATCAAAATTGAACATTGAAAGTTTTCACCCACACACTCGTAGC
Source organism: Malus fusca (assembly GCA_035220775.1). Lineage (NCBI taxonomy): Eukaryota > Viridiplantae > Streptophyta > Magnoliopsida > Rosales > Rosaceae > Malus > Malus fusca. The sequence continues at coordinate 3,500,502 of CM069072.1, read as the reverse complement.
TTTACCTACTCTGAGAGTAAGTGTATAATAATATTAGGTTAAGCCCATCAATAAATAAACAACTAAATGTAACCGGCTGAGGGTGCAATATTACCATCTTGTCCCTCATTGGAGAAATACACATACCTCGTCTGAACAAGCCTCAAACTTGCTCACGCACTACTTTTTCAGGCAACATCGTCAATACCATAAAATTTATGTGCCACAATCTCCATCATTCTAATACCAACCCACAACTCTCTACTATAAATCACATACTGCTACCATATCTCAAATGATGTCGTACTCATAACCAGGAATATAACCTCAGTTACACGTAACTTTAACAAGGCTAAGTATCTAGCAATCATGTACTGTGCATATAATTTCTGTATATCGACTTCAACGGTATCATAGCTAACCATAGTTACAAGCAACTAAAATAGAGATAATGGCATGTTACACCCATACAACTCGTGGGACGAACAAAATGCAACACGTCCACTAAAGTCTGAGTAACTCGCTTCAATCTAATCGTTAGTTTAGGGGTGGAAATGTGATACTAAACAACATTTAATACTTACAACCTTTAAAAAGACTTCCAAAGGTTTGGAAGTGAAACACGTAACACGGTGAAATATAAAAACACCAAGATGATAATCTTGTTGGTTTCTGATTGCCTGAACTTGTATAAAAATCTAGAAGCAGCTTTCTCATTATGCCATTCTCATTCGAAAGTAAACAGAGAAGAAACTGTAGTTATCCAGTTTGTTTGGACTTTATTTCCTCAACATCCTTCTACTCTAATTGAAGGCGAGACTGAAGGAAATTTTGTGAAAAACATGTTCATTTGAGCAACATCAATAGCATGCAATTAACAAATTAAAGGCGGAATCATGCTTGCATGCACTCAAAAACAAAAACATCAACCATGAAATTCAAAGCCTAGTAGATTGGTGAACCTTGACTCAACTTAAAACAACATTTGTTAGTTGAGAAATATTTACCTTTGTAGATTCCTCTTTGCATATGCAAAGGATAATCACCCAAGAGATAGGGCCTTCATTCCTTGCTTCTTAGCTCCATGGATTTGGTTGAAAGAATTGGATTCTCCAAGTTCCCAAAATAGAGAACCTCTAAAGATTCTACACCAAGGTTAGATTGAAGAAGAAATGAGTGACCTTGGAGTAGTGGGATTGCTAGATGCACCCTCCAAGGTGGCCGGCCTCTTAGAGAGAAATGGAAGCTTTGTGTTCTCACCAATTTTCTCTAAAACCAACACTTATGAATTTTAGGCTATAAAGTTCTTTATATAGTCACTTCTTTAAATGACCTAAAGAACCAAAAACCCTAATTCTACACAAAATGGCCGGCCATTTAAGGGATATGGGCTTTTGGGCCTTTGTGAATCTTTATTCATTAAGTTGTCATACAACTTAAGTCAATGGGCTTGACGTTCGAAGCCCATTGGGCCTTAAGGTCCAAAACTATCCCGAGGTCTTTAACGAACTTATTCGTTTGATTAATTAACATATTAATTAATCCTTGCCATAAATAATTAAACCATTTAATTATTCTTACTCATCTCCTTTGTTTCTTCAATCTTTACCTTACACGGTGTACGATCCATTATGTTCCTTTTAGCGAGGCAGTGGGCGATTAAAACCATTTTACATCGATTGTGAATTGAAACTTACTTTCAATTCTCCCTTTAGTGATTCCACACGTTTAGGGCTTCCACAAACCATGAGTGACACCTAGCAGCATATCATGGTTACCCAAGCTAATCAGAAGAGGTAGAAAACCTATTCAGTTTAGGATTACAAATGCAATACGGTCTTTCTCTAATCTAATACTCTTGACCACATTGTTTGGTTTGATAGTTTATTTATTCATGTCTACTATCCAATGTGATTCGTTTGCTTATATGATTACCTTGAATGTGATTTGGAACGCATTCCCTAATCTCCTTCATACTCTGGCCAGAGATTTTAATCATATCATAGAGTATTCTCCCTCAAACCATTTGAAGGTTAGAGATCCCTTGTTGCACATTCACTTGTCTCCATAACTAAGTGGCTTAACCCCAATGATGTCGTGGACACCCCGATGGGGTGACTTTGACATAATCAAAGATCAAGGACTTAACCACAAGACAACTGTGATGCTTCAGGTCAAAAGACTAATTTGCATTATCCCAACCATGAGTTCTCATGTGACATGAGTATGAGAACTCCTCGTTGATCGTGTTCAGTGAACTCATTCTCTATTGAGCACCTACGTACTTGTTTTGACGTCACACACATCAATGACTCGAGACTAGTCACTCTCCCTGAGAGAAGGCACAGTACGTACTGATCTTATCGGACTGTCAATGCCCAATTTGGCAATCCTATGATCAGGAACGTTTAGGATGTGTCTACGAAAGAATGGTCTCATGAATCTAACTTCATTAGATTGCATTCTCCCAATCACATATTCCTTGGACTTTATCGTTTAAGCATATAACATTTATATGAGACGGCTCAAACAATAATGTTTGCCCTTTATATGTAAACTAGATTAGTTTAACATGTGAAATGTCCGTAAAGTATCATCATATGATTGACTTTAGGGCACATTTCCAACAGAGACGTCTATACTGAAAATTTTCTTCAATCATCTCAAGTGGAACCTCAATTTTAATTTCTATTTTATCTCCACATTTGATCATGTCACGAACGAGGACTTTTAGATCACGTCCTACAGATAAGTTAACAACATCCCACTTCTATCTTAGTTGTCTTCACAAGTGTCTTATTGTTGAAATTTCAACGCCCATATTAAGGAAATAACTATCCCTAATACTTTAAGCTTTGAGGCTGGAAGAATACTGCTTTCTACTTAAATAAACTACCACTAATTGGAACACCACATGAGTGTAACATTGGTTCAGCATCACGATTATTGATTTTCACATTCTCTACACATAAAAAATACCTCGAACTGAGAGTGTATAATATACTACTAATTCATATAAGCGAGATAAAATAGTGTATAATATACCACTATTTTATCTCGCTTGTTTCAACGAAACAGTGGGAGTATTATATACTACTAATTCATATAAACTTGGACCAATGGTTGTGATAGGCCCAAGTTCTTTTAATGTGATTAAAATGTTTTGATGTAGCCCAACGCTATTCCCTCAAACAAATATTTAAGTTGATAAGCGAGAGATGTTTAGAATATCTCTTCGTATGCCTTCCACCGTGGTGGGTTCCAAGCGTTTGTGACTCATGCACCGGCTTCACCCTATCATGGGGGAGTACAAAGCATGTGCTTATATCCAGGAGGAATCCATATACATATGATGAGGTGAGTGTAGGCAACGAGGATAGCCAACATCGTATCATCGTGAGGCTATTCTTGAACCCCTTCACGAACTAAGCATGGTGGGAATAACTTAAACTAAGTGCAATGGTGCCAACATCGTATCATCGTGAGGCAACATTCTCTAGAGGCCAAACGAGATGGGTAATTACAAAAGGTTGTAAATGAATAATGCGTTATTCTCTCATCATTATTTTTGCTAGCCAACATCGTATCATCGTGAGGTGGGCTTGGTAATGGTGAGTCTCCCATAACCCACTAAGAGTTCAATATAACTCTCGAATTCTATTGAGGGATGTGGAATTTGCCAAAAATGGTGGGTGATACTATTTGATTAAAAGACCCAATCAAAATAGTTTTAAACAACAATGCTAATTCGATTTCTGTTATGTTATGTAGTGAACGACATGCCTAAAATTATACCCACCATTATACTTGACAAAAAGGGCCTAAAGGGCCAACGTTTCCTTGCTTGGTATCGCCACATTGAGAATGTCTCAAAGGTGAAAGACATATTGTATGTACTTAAGCAATCCCCTCCTCATGTACCTCCTACGAAACTAGCTTCAAAAGAGGAGTGTCAAAATTATGTTAGACACTATGAGGATGACTTACAAGCCAAATGCTTAATCCTCACTTCACTTAGTGAGGAGCTTATGAAGCTACATAAGCACATGGACACTTCTTGTGCCATGGTTGAAAGTTTGCATAAGATGCATGACATTGAGACTAGTAATGTACGATTCTCAAATATTTGTAGTCTAATGAATGCCAAAATGGCAAAGGGGACATCGGTCCATAAACATGGACAAAAGATGGAAAGGATCTTTCAAGATCTTCAAAGTTTAGGAACTTCCATCGATGGGAAAATGGCCCAAGACTTTTTCCTTGCATCTCTCTCGGATGATTTCACTAAGTTTATCGTAAACTATAAAGTGAATAGATTCGATCATTCTTTGAAAGAGATGATTGACATGTGCTGTAAATTTGAAAAACGTTTCAAAAAGGACAGTGGGAGTGAGAATGCAATGATAAGGAAAATGTTGCGTAAGAAGAAGGCAAAGAAATCCAAAGGAACATGCTTTCATTGTGGAAAGGATGAACGTTGGAAGAAGAAATACAGGGTGCGCATTGCGAGCCTTATGACAAGGACTTTTGAAGAGACTATTTCTGTCATAGAGAGTGCTTTTACAGTGAGCTCCAATTCCTGGATATTTGATTCAGGCGCTAGTCAACATATCTGTAATACGTTGCAGGGACTAACAGGGAGCAGATCACTGCGCAATGAGGAGATGGTTGTGCGAGTTGGGAACGGCACTAAAATCTCTGCAAAAGCAATAGGCACCTATATGCTTAACCTACCCTCTGGGGAAGTCCTGGAACTTAAAAATTGTTTATATTTTCCTTCATGTATAAAGAATTTGATTTCCATCTCTAAACTTTTACGAGATGGGCACTCAGTGTTGTTTGACAAAATGAGTTGCACTTTATACTTGAACGGTCGTATTATCTCTCATGGTAATATGATAGAGGGATTTTTTCACCTAGAGACGAATAGTGGGATGCACTGTATTGAAAGCGGGAATACCTCAAAACCCAAAAGGGCTAGAGTAGAAGTTAACCAAGAAAAGATGTGGCATCTTAAACTTGGACATGTGGACCTTGATAAGATTCGCAAGATGTCGAAAGACGGATATTTCCACCCATTAGGTAATGACCGGATGGGTACTTGTGAATGTTGCTTGAAAGGGAAGATGACCAAATCTCCATTTACTGGAAAAGGAGAGCGTGCCACTGAAATTCTAGGGTTAATCCACACTGACGTATGTGGACCTATGTCTACTATGTCGAGAGAAGGCTTCTCATACTATATCACATTCACCGACGATCACTCTCGGTTTGGCTATGTATATCTTATGAAGTACAAGTCAGAATCCTTTGAAAGGTTCAAAGAATTCAAGAATGAAGTTGAGAAGCAAACTGGGAAACAGATAAAAATCCTAAGATCGGATCGAGGGGGTGAATATCTGAGTAATGAGTTCCTAGATTATCTCAAAGAGTGTGGAATAATATCACAGTGGACTCCACCGGGAACTCCACAACTTAATGGAGTTTCTGAAAGGAGAAATCGAACCTTGATGAACATGGTTCGTTCTATGATGAGTTCCGCTGATCTACCAGTAACATTCTGGGGATACGCTCTATATACAGCAGCTTACTTGCTTAATAGAGTACCTTCCAAATCAGTTTCACAAACACCCTATGAGATATGGCATGGAAGAAAGCCAAGTCTTAATCATATTAAGATTTGGGGTTGTGAAGCATATGTCAAGAAGCTTGAGGCTACTAAGCTTGAAGCGAGATCAGTAAGATGCTATTTTGTGGGATATCCTAAAGAAACTATGGGATATGAGTTCTACCATCCTGACGACCAGAAAGTCTTTGTCGCCAGAACTGCTAAGTTTCTAGAGGACGAATTTGTTCTCAAAGGAACTATAAGCAAACAGATGGAAATTAATGAGATTAATAATGAACCACAAACAAGCACTCGACATATTGACAACCCTGTTCCTGAACCCCTAGCTCCACGTAGATCTGAACGGGTTAGTAAGCCACCTATGAGGTTTGGCTTAAATAATGACTTTGATGAATTGTATCTTCTAGGTGACAATGAAACAAAGGAGGACCCTAGGAACTACACTGAAGCAATGTCCGACATTGATTCAAAGAGATGGCAAGAAGCCATGAAATCCGATTCGGATTTTGCTTGCTATAGCTGCGTACCATGATTATGAAATCTGGCAAATGGACGTGAAGACAGCCTTTCTGAACGGCTACCTACAGGAAGAGCTCTATATGACTCAACCCGAAGGTTTCGTGTCCGAGTCTGAAGAGACTAAGGCATGCAAGCTTCAAAGGTCCATTTATGGACTTAAGCAAGCCTCCAGGAGCTGGAACATTCGTTTCGATACTGAAATCAAAACGTTTGGTTTTACTCAAAACGAAGACGACAATTGTGTTTATCAAAAAGTCGTTGGGGATGCAGTAGTATTCCTAGTGTTATATGTAGATGACATATTACTATTCGGGAATGACACTGCAGTACTTTCTTCTGTAAAAGTGTGGTTGTCTAAAACCTTCCACATGAAAGATTTAGGAGATACATCTTATGTACTTGGGATAAAGCTCTATCGTGATAGATCCAAAAAATTAATTGGATTATCCCAATCGATGTACATTGATAAGGTGCTAAGTAGGTTCCAGATGGAACAATCTAAGAAAGGTTTTCTTCCTGTGAGACATGGAATTCACCTTTCTAAGTCCATGGGACCTAAGACTCCTGAAGAGATACGGCTAATGAATGAAATTCCTTATGCTTCCGCCATAGGGAGTCTCATGTATGCCATGATATGCACAAGGCCTGATATCGCATATGCTGTGAGCATTACTAGTCGATATCAATCTAACCCAGGATCAGAACACTGGGCAGCTGTCAAGACGGTCCTTAAGTACTTAAGAAGAACTAATGACATGTTCCTCGTTTATGGAGGAGCGGCAGAGTTGCGAGTGGAAGCCTATACAGACGCAGATTTCCAATCTGACGTCGATGATAGAAGTTCCAACTCCGGATATGTATTCACTCTGAATGGTGGGGCTGTCAGTTGGAAAAGCAAGAAACAAAGTGTAATTGCTGATTCCACGACAGAGGCTGAATATGTCGCTACAGCTGAAGTCGGCAAAGAAGCGTTCTGGATGAAGAAGTTCATTACTGAACTTGGAGTGGTTCCAACCATCACATCACCAGTAACTTTGTACTGTGATAATAGTGGGGCGATAGCTCAAGCCAAGGAACCCAGGGCTCATCAAAAGAACAAGCATTTTGATAGGCGCTTTAATATCATAAGATGATATGCTGCCGAGGGGAAAGTCAACATCCTCAAAGTTGCTTCAGCCGATAATGTAGCAGATCCACTGACAAAGCCAATGACTCAAATCCAGCTTGATCGTCATATGGATAAGATGAGTATTAGATACATAGGATGATGGCTTTGAGTGCAAGTGGGAGATTGTTGGAAGTATGCCCACAAAGCCACTCATTTGATGTAATAGCTTTTTGGAATACTTAATATGTTAAACTTTTATATGTTTAACGGAAGGGCAATACTTATTGTTAATCACTATTTATTGAATCATGTGTTTAATCAATAAGAGAATCCAAGGGATGTATTTGACATAAGAGATAAGTGATCTAATGAGTTAGATTAAGGAGACCTTTCTCTTATGTTCATTCCTAAAATGTTCCTAACCATAGGATTGCCAATTGGGCATTGACAATCCGCTAAGGTTAGTATGTGTTATGTTGACTCAAATGTGAGTATGAACTAGTCTCAAGTCATTTGGTGTTGGACACTAAGACAAACACATAGGTGCTCGAAAGAGTAATCGAGTACACTGAACTGCGATTAATGAGAGTTCAAACATACATGTCATGTACGAACTCTAAGGTTACAATATGCAAATTAGTCCTTAGACCTGAGGCATCATATATGTCTAATGGTTAGGTCCTTGATCTTTGATCATGACAAAGGCATTCCCTCGGATTGTCCACGGCATTGTTGGGGTCATGTGATCTAGTCATGTAGGCATATGAATGCACAACAAGGGATCTCTAACCTTCCATGGTGGAAGGAGAATACTCTAAAATATGATTCTAAAGTCTTTGGCCAAAGCAAATGAATATGACTAAGGAAGATGTTCCAAATCATATTCAAGGGAATCATATATGAAAGTATCACATTTGATAGTAGACATGAAACAAACTATCACTTAAACAATGTGATTAAGAGTATTGTATTAGAGAATGACCGTATTGCATTGTAATTGTAACTGGATAGGTTCTCCAACCAATTCTACTTAGCTTGGGTAACCATGACATACTGCTAGGTGTCAATCATGGTTTGTGGAAGCCCTATTGATTAGCAAACACTAATCATCAAAAAGGGAGAATTGAAATGTGGTTTCAATTCACAATCGATAGTTAAGAGTAACATCGCCCACTGCCTCGCTAATTAGAACCTAATGGATCGCACACCAAATAAGGATATATGTGAAGCAATTAAATGAAATGGATAAGCAATTAAATGGTTTAATTGAAGAATGGTCAAGATTAATTAATTAGTTAATTAATTATACGAAATGTTCGTATTGGGCTTTTAAGTTGGTTTTAGGGCTTCGGGGCCCAAAAGTGTTTTGGTCCACAAGGCCCATTATGTTTAAGTTGTATGACAACTAAAACAAAATGGGCAATAAGCCCAATAACCATATAGGCCAACCATTTAGGGTGTGGGTATGCAAGTTTGCTTAATTGCAAGTTTGCCACTCACCTAAGAAATGAAGTATAAATTCATCTTTATAGCTTTGTTTTCAATTAGGGTTTTCTAAGCTACTTGGGGATAGTTATCTAGCAAATTTACTTCCCTAAGTGATCCATTTTTCATTCTCACAAATTACATCCTTGGTGAAGAGACATAGAGACATCAAACTTTTGGTGTTTTGGAGAACTAATCCTCAAATCCTCAAAGAAGCAAAGGAGCACTAAAAGGAGGAAAATCACAAGGAAGATCCAAGGAGCAAGGAGGTGACTTGAAGGCCCTCCACTTGGGTGAATCCCTTGTGTAATCAAGGATGAGCTTCAAGGGTAAAGAATCTCTAAATTCTTAATTATCTTTAATGTTGTTAAAGAGTCTTTTGGTTCACCATATACTAGGCTTTGAAAGTCATGGGTTTCATGAATTGTTTTTGGATGCATGCCTACTTTAAAGAGTTAATTGTTAGCATATGTATTCAAATGTTCATACATGTTCTTAGCTAGGACAAAATTTTTCCTTCATACACCAATAATGATACATTAACCCCACGTTAGGGCCATCAACTAGTCTCAATTCCACACCTTTCCTTGGTAGAAAAGTTCTTTGCTTATAATCTAGAGACATTCGCCAAAATGATCATCTAAAGATCGACGAGTCGTCAAATCTGCTCAAAACTTAGGAACAACTAACATATTTTCCGTATTCGATGAGGTGGCAAGATTCAAACATTAGACACAAGAACCAGGAATACTCACATCACGCGTGTGATGAAAACAATATTGCCCAACTTATGCTCTGATACCAAACTGACACACCCCGACCCCGAATGTCCACAAAGACTTCGAATCGAGCTGTGCTGGCTGACACCTGGAAGGTGATGAAGCCATAAAGTGTGATGATGTGGAAAAATATGAATAAATTTGAACCTAAGAATGCCTAAATACCAGAGTGTGCTGGTGAGCGGGAATGAACTCATTTCACAAGTGTCGTTAGAGCATAAGTAAGTACAGTAGGGTGAATAAGGATTATACCCTCAAAAGTAGCCACCTATCCTGAGATTGGCCAATAATCCTCGTCGATACAACCATTCAGCAATTAAAACTTGGAGGGGCACAAAACAAAAAGTGTGAGTGGGCAAAACAAAGCTTTTCAAAACCATTTCACTTATAAAAAATAATAACCCCTCGCCGTGAAACCTGTATAGTTTCCAGAAAATCATACCACGTAGAAGTATGAAATCAAATGTATACTAACAGTAAATTCAGAAGTATACGACTACTCAGCATCTCATTAGCAATATAAATAATCATGTGCTTAATAACCCATACTAGCATGAAAGTTGGAATCACCTATGGTGACCTGTACGACTGCACCCCTATCTCATCAACCAATGCTAGCACATAAGTCGGAGTCACCTATAGTGACCTGTACGACTTATTCATATCTCATCAATCAATGCTAGCACATAAGTCGGAGTCACCTATAATGACCTGTATGACTTATCCATATATCATCAATCAATGCTAGCACATAAGTCGCAATCACCTATAGTGACTTGTACGACTTATCCATATCTCATCAATATCCCAGTAATATGTCAGCCGGATCCACCTCTTGTGGCCTGTACGGCTGAACCCATAACTCATCACATATCCCTGCACACGAGTCGGAACCACCTATAGTGGTCTGTACGACAAGACTAGGTGTAAATAAGTACGCTCAAGTGCTACGATCACGTGAAGACTGTGCGAATAATCGCAGGTCACCTACGAGTCAGAACCACCTATAGTGGTCTGTACGACAGACCTGTGCACCTACCTTGGATCCAAGGTGAGCGTAAGGTGCGGGAAGTGAACATCACGTGAAGCACCGTGCCCTGGCCACAGACGGGAGCACTAACACCGGGGTGCAGGTTTATGAGCCTTAAAGGCATCTAATATGGCATCTACAAATCATAGGCAACCTGTACGATAATGTCAGAGTTGCCTATTGCAACCTGTACGATAAGGTTGGAGTTGCCTATTATTGCAACTTGCACGACAAGGTCGGAGTTGCCTATTACTGCAACCTATACGACAATGTCGGAGTTGCCTAAAACATAAATGTAATCATGTCATAACTCAATCATTTCAACTAATACTATAAACTCACCTGAACTTACCTGTGTGTCTTGAGTTCACCTTCGTGCTTCCAAGCATTTACAATAATTATGTGCATGTAATATACATATGGATATGCCATGATGCAATCAAAAATTCAACCATAACATAGTATTCCCAAATATATATATATATATAATATGGCATAAAATGCATAATCCGTAACGCCCTACTCCCGAACTACTTATTTTCGAGAATAATTATCGGTGATAAGCTCAACTAGATACTAGTTTAATTAACTATCATTACTTACGTTTCCTTACTTCAAATTCTTGATTCTTCACACATTGATTTATGACCAACATTTAACCACCAAATCATAAGGTTAAATCTCATATTTTTCACCAATGTCCCTCACATTACTCAATTCCCTAAACAATGCTATTGTCTCAATTATTTAGTGTCATTTATTGTATGGCTGCATCTAACGTTTCGTTAGACTGCCTACGTACCCGAAACAGGGATCAAGCCATTCGTAGTTCACAGTAATTATTTCAAAGCATTCACAGTAATTATACGCAATAATCAATGTATAAACGTTTGTGGATTTGTCAATCATATATATATATATATATATATATATATAATATACGATAGAAAGGAAAAGACCCACTCACTTGAGGTCTGTGCTACGACTCCCTAGCACGCATATCGAGACATCACGCACCAATGTTGCATGTGGCCAAGTCCAATTTGGCCGGGAAAAGCTCTTATTTACCTCAAACTCGTCGAAACCCTAGAAATAGGGTGTCCTCAATCCGCCACAATCGGTGCTCCACCGCTCCAACAAAGGCTTAGGCTTTGTTCTAGGCCTCAAGAGGAGTCTAAAGGTGATGGTAATTAGATGAAATCATTTCAAAATTTGGTGAATCTCGGCAAAGAACCGTAGCACCCACTAGTATGATTTTTCCCAATTTCAAGCCCAAATCTCTTGAAATTTGAGGTGTGGTAGGAAGAGGGAAGGGCTAGATGATGTTTGGAAATGGTGGCTAGGTCCAATTTGTGGAAAATCCGATGGAAAACCATAGGAAATTATGGTAGAAACGGGTCGAGGGGTGCGGGTCGAAGGGGAACCTGGCCGGTTCCTCTCCTTCTCCCCCTTCCTCATTTCCCCTCATTTCCCTTTCTTCTGATTGAGCATTCCCCCTCATGTGCTCTCTTTCTCCCCTCTCTTCCGCTGCCATTGGGCAGCCTCTCCTTCCCTGTTTCCTCTTTATTTTTTATGATTTCTCCTTGGGTTGTTGCCCTCTCCCCCTCTTCTAATTGGTTCCTTGTCCCTTTAATTTTATTGGTCCACTATTCCCACCTGGTGGGAGTTCAAAATTAAACTAACAAGTAACCAATTTCAAATGTTCGTAACTATACCGTTATAATCCGGACTTTCAAACGACTTTCGCCTATGCATTCGTACCAACGAGTACTACGAGAATATGCTACAATAATAAGTCATACGTCTCTCTAACCAATGGTCAACGGAAGTCAAAGCATTCGCCTTTAGGGCATTTTCGTAAATTCACATTTTAAAAATTTATAAAATCGTAGAACTAGGGACGAACTGTCACAAATATAGTGTTTGGGTTTATTGATAAATTTGAGTTTTATTATTAATTTCATTTTGTACTTAATAGTAATTATGCAATAGGGTAAAATAGACAATTGACATTTAAACTTTAAATTGGATGTAAAAAGAGGTTACATGGATTTAAATAAAATTTTCCTAAATGTTTTTAGTGGATTAAGGAAGTTAGAAAAGTGGGGAAAAAAGCAACGTGGGGTTCAAATGTGAGAGAGAAAGAGGGATAGGGTGATATGACCGTGAGGTTAAAAAAATAAGAATAAAATTTTATTTGTGTGAAATTACTTTAATGCCCACATTTTATTCTTTCTTAATATTTTTTTCAGTTATGTATAAAAAGGTATAATAGTAAATTCATTGGTTTTGGTTGACAAACAAAATTTTATTAATATGTAGTTTCGATATATACAAGTTTACAAAAATCACGGGCGGTCATGGCCACTGTTGGCCCCAATAGCAGTCCGACCCTGCTTATCATCCATTTAGTTTTCAATATTATTATTTTTCCTTCTTTTTGGAGAATTTTTTAGTGTGTTGGAAATACGACATATGGTATTGCAAGTGCAATAATTCAATTGGTTGAATTTTTTTTTTCTTCAAGTTTTCAATCAATTATATTAGGCTTTTTATATTAGCACCCCACAAAATGTTGAATGCACCCCACATTTAAATTTAATATTAATGACTAATTTACTCTACTATGTAATGCCAATTTTGACCTTATTAGGTTTAAAAAATAATTAAAAAAATTTATAAATACACCCCAAATCACTTTTAACGTATTATTTATCTATTTCAACTATCAAAACCCCTCACATTCTCCATTGTTGAATAAAACCCTAAGCAATGAAACTACAAACATGTTGATTGAGAAAAATAATTTTTGACGAATGGAACACGAAATCGGTGTTTCAAAATCTTTGAAATCATTATTATTGTTATTGAAAAACGTTCAACTGAACCTAAACATTTTTTGAAATCATTCGGCAAACTAACGTTCATATAGTTTGAAATCATTTGGCAAAATAAAAAATGAGTGTTATAAGATTTGAGAAATGTGGGGTGTGTGTAGAAAATATAAGGTGTATATTAAGAATGTGGGGTGTGAGGGTATTATGGGGAAGGAAGGGGGTGTATTAAGATAATTTTTAATTGAAAAAGTAAATGTGGGGTATATTAAGTATGTGAGATTTATTCAATAATTTGTGGGGTGCTAATATAATAAGCCTTATATTATTACACTTAGTATACCGAATTCTGTTTCTGGCAGTGAAAAATCTCTCATGGTTCTGAAGGTCCAATAATGGCCATCTAATATGACGTTAACCGAGTTTTGTTGCGGATGTCTCGTTAGTTTAGCAATAACTTTGTTTCATCATTTAAGTAATCCTTGGTTTAATCAGTACATTTTAATACACGAATGTTTAAATATAGAAAGCGTTTGTCTTTATCACATGTGTAAACTGTTTATGTATATTGGCGTTGGATTATCATGAGTTAGGGTCTTTTTCATTAACTCATTGCGTTCCGGGTTCAAACTATCCCCCTTCCCTTAATTCAAATTAGTGTAGAATATCACATTCTAATCTCACTCACTTTTGTAATGATTTATTATGATAATCAAACTACTTTAAAAACCTTAAATGCTAAACCCTGTTCCATCACTATGAAAAAACTGTTGCAAAAAGTTAATTTTAGAACCATACACTATTTGCATGCATAGTTGGATTGAAATATTGATGAAAGAGTTTTTTTTTTCTTTTTCCTTTTAATTTTGGTAAGCATGAGGATTCCTTTCACTAGAAATGTAGGTATATGAGATGTGTAAGGTAATTTTTTTTCTTCCTTTGGGAACAAAAGTTACAGATTACACGTATTTATTTTTATTTATAAGTGGAAGGTCTTTATATTTGATTTCTATGGATGGCAGTCTAATACCAAATTATAAAAGCAAGCCCAAAATTCTGCACTCCTTAGTGTGAATATATCGTTGTTTCAAAACAAAAACAAAAAAATTGCAATAACCAACCTTAATTGAAAAAAAAAAATAATGGACCAATTTCATTTCTCAGTCATTTCATATGGATGTGAAGAGGATGGATCCGTACGTGTACTCTAGAAAAAGTATAAGTTCCAACTCACATTTTTCACCTAATCATAGAATGGGCGGCCCTTCGTACTGAAAGCTCAGAACTGATCCTCTCCACTTGGTATAAAATTGGAGAGAAGCATTATGAATATAGTGAAATTAAGCACCCAAAAGGAAAGTTTGACTCATAGGGACACCATATATATAAATCACAGTTCACATTTTCATCCTGGTCTAAATATGTAGGACTAGCCCCACAGGAAAAGGTCACACTTCATTCTTCAGTTTTAGAGTTCTTTTCCTATCTAAAGAGATGTAGAACAGGTGAAAGAACAAGTAGGATTACAAAACATTGGAACCTCGACTGCGCCGTAAATAGTTTATCATAAGATTGATGTGTGATTAATTTGCTCACAGGAATACATCTGACTTTTGATCAACTTCATATATATATATATATATATATAGTAATCCATGTTGAAATGGGAAACAACATTTTGTTCATGCAACTGCAAGGACATTTTAAATAAACTGGAAATTTTTTAAAATGTCATGTGAATTTATATACTTTTTTAATTTGTCATATGAACTAAAACATTAAGCGATTTGTCATATCAAATTTTCGAAATCATTAATTTGTTATCCCACCGAATCATATGACAATTTAAAAAAAAACTCCCTAAATAAAATCTTATTGATTTTTCAAATGAAAATTATTATTGACACTCTAAAAATCTCATTATTTGATATTTGTTTAATACTCTCATCATCGACCTTAAAATTTGAGCAACTATTAGCGTACGTTAAATTAATTTGGATGATAAACAAGTTAAAACTCGATTTTTAAACGCTTGAGTTTAAGCCCCTTTTTTTAAAAGCAGAAGACAGCTTAAATAATCAGCCTTAAACGGGCACAAAGAGTTGAAGAGCTTGAGCGCTTTCGATCAGTCACTCACCAAAACAATTATGCAATCTATTCTCCCAAAACAATGTAATTAGCTTGGTTCGCGATTAGACTACTTTTGTTAGTTGCCCTAAGTTAAAACCTCGACCAAATTCCGACTAGTAGTAGTGGCAGCATAGTCCAAAATGATGCAACTGACCCCGCCGGAGCCCAGTTTTGTCTATATGGCAGCATGCCAGCGAGGTGAGATTGGCCCTAACAAGATAGGTAGCATGCATGGACCACATATTGGTCAAAGTGTTACTAGTGCTCGGAGTCAGGCAGGCCACCACACATTAGAAAGAAAGAAAGAAAGAAATGGGTGTTGTTAGGTTTCCTCTTTTGCCTCCTCGATCACCAATTAATATATATGACGCAACAAAAGTCGCTGGATTAGTGTTCCTGGGGGAGCACCCTTTAAATCATGCCTTCAACTTTGAATAAATATCACCTCACATGTGAAATATTAGTAATAGTTAGCTTTTCTTGTTTTCGTTGTTAAAAGGATAGTTATTCATACATCAATTTTTACCTCATGCACATCCTTGTTAATTTTTTGTCATTGACATTTTTCAATCCATTCGATCCGAACGGTGGAAATTGAGAAGGGTGTGTATAAGAAGTAAAAATGGATGTGTGAATAGCACTATCTATGTTAAAACTTGATTCGAATCTTCAATAATATAAAACAAAAAGATAGTTGTATCACATTTACTAATTTGTATTCTAATTAGAGGTGCAACTTGGGTTGGGTCAATCCAAATTCGTTCATGCCCAACCCAATTTCAAACCCAATCGAGCAGGTTAGAATGAAGTAAAAACCTGCCCAACCAAACCTGACCTCAACCAGATTATTTATTTGAGATTTATTTTATAAATAATGTGTTACAAGAGTGAGTTTGATAAAATTGGACAAATCCGAACCCAATCCGAGTAAGCTTGAACCCAATTTAAACCCAAACCCGAATTAGAAATGTTGAATTAGGTTTGGTTGACCATCTAACCCGACCAAGTTGCACCCCTAATTCTAATAATTAGCACAAATCAAGCTCATATACACATTTAGGTATATTAAGTAGTTTGACAAAACTTCACTTATATAATACCAACTCTCATTGCATTCTAATAAGCATATAACTCTATGTATCGTTAAATTAATCTGAGTCTTTATGAAAAAAGTCCTCACAAGTCCTCGGATGAGTGGGACTGCCAAGCCTATATATGTTCCTGGGGGAAAAAAATTATTTTTATATCTTTGTGCACAGTGTTTCTAAAACTTAATTTAACAAATTAAGGTGTTTCCGAGCCTCACAAATATTCACTTACCATTACCAATGGAACTTGATTAATTGAGCTGCCTTCAATTCTACTAGTACCTAAGATAAGAAGTAAAATTCTCACGTTCACAATAATTTTTTTTCATTATCGTAATGCTGAAATGAAACTGACATTGCTGTTTTAATTAAAAAAATAAGTAAAAACGAAAAGCCCATTTTGGTAGTTATTTCAGTGTTTTACTCCATTGCTGTATGTTTGTGTCACACACTTATGACTGTATCTCCGGTTCATGGTCCAAAAGACAGTTCTACCTCCTAGCTAGGGTTTGAGTGATCAACTTTGCATATATGTAACTTTCATTGCTCCAAAAACGGAAAAGTTACTTGGCAGCATGTCTCTTACCTTTTAACCCATATACACATGTCTCTTACCTTTTAACCCACACACACACACACACACACACACACACACACAAAAGTTTCTACTACCCATATTCGCCGTCCAATTAATTCGGTTGCTCATTGCCTCATGTGTGTGTGTGTGTGTGTATACATTGAAGTTTCTACTACCCATATTCGTGACCCAGCTAATTCGGCTGCTCATTGCCTCGCTTGTTTTGCCCTCCATTCCAAATGTGACTGTACTTAGATTGACAAAACTCCTTCCATTATTATTGATCTTGTAATTGAGGAAGCCTCCTTTTCTTGTTCTAGCTAACCAGTTTTTTGGCCTTTAATGAAATCTAATGCCGTCTTTATTAAAAAGAAAACTCATATATACTTCTTTCGAATTTTCATATTCTACTAGCTCGTTGTTAGTTAGCAATATCTCTTTCTGAAATTAATATTCTTCTCGTAAAGATTAAAGTTTTGGGTCCCTCACTGGCTGCTGTTCTTCCAGTGCATGCACTTCATAGGTTATGCATAACTAAACCCTAAATTAATTAATTAACGATGCAGTTGCGTCTCCATGCTGCAACAGCATATGAATATAATATTTTGTGATATTAATTGTGAAAGCAAGTAGTCTTCTTGACAACGTGGCTTTTCTACGTCCAAGGGACTACCAACAAGTGGTTTGTTAGGCATATTTCTGAATGGTGATAGCAAGCATCAACCGTGTTAGTAGGTAATATGATCTAATAAAGATATTGACTTTTTCTTCTCAAGTCCTTTGAAATGAAGCCCACAAATCCAATACGTTAAAAAGATCGAGATATAATTTTAGTGACGGTACTCATCCGATAAAAGCTATTCGTGCGTGAACTTAGAAAGAAGAAACATTATGATTTAGTGAAACGATAGACAGCACTAGCACACCAACATATACTTTTAGAACCAAAGTGCCCTACAAAGTGTTATCAACTTATTACCATAGATTCATAGTGATGTAACAAAAGTACCCTTGCCAAATTTTGGTAAGTCCAGAAAGATGATCGCACCTGTAAATTAGTAATCTTTGGAATAATCTTTCCTTTTGCTCTAGACAACTTAATTAATTAACTAAAGTGATTAAAGACTAATAAGTGTATGTATGATGTTGTAGATTTTTATCAAGTTCTAATTTTATCATAAAGAAAGAGAAATGCGCTACTAGTATACAGGGCCGGGCCTGAGAATTTGGGGGTCATAGGCGAGCCTTCGAAGTGGGATCCTAAAATTCTCTGATCTCCGGTTCTTTGTATATTGATTTGTATAAAAAAGAATTCGCTAAATACATAAAAATTTCTATTTTCACATCAAATATCATTAAAAACTAATATAAAAAAAAGATAAATATACAAACATTATTTAAACATTACACGATTCACGTTTTTAGACACAAATGTACTAAATGTTTGGAGTCAAGAGTTTAAGATTGAGAGTGAAAAACAATAAAACTTGATGATCAAGAGAGTAAATAACAATAAAACTTGATTGATAAGTATAATAAATTCTGTTGATGCACAAAACCGGAGGTCTTGGAACAATGTAAATCCGATCGTGAATCTGCAAGAAATGTAAATGACACAAGAGGTATCGTGGTTCACCCCAAGGTTTGGGCTACGTACACACTGATTGTATTTCTCTGAGAGTATTTGTGAGGGAGAGAATGCGAGAGCTTTGCTCTAGATAGGAGAGACCTAGGGTTTGTGAGGGTGAGGAAGCCCTTTTATAGAATAAGGGCTCATCCCCTAATTACATATTTGCCCCTTCCTTTATTACATAATTACATTTGAGTCCCCCGAGTATTTATACGAGGTCTAAATACGGAGGCCTTAAATATGGTATAAACAGTAGTCCCCCAAGTCTTCAGTCAAGAGAGTCTTTTGGCTGGAGACTTGAAATTCAGTCCATGTGTGGGCCGAAGTAACTAGATGTTGTCTAGGACTGATACTCGGTATGAGGTGGTGCCCAATCCGAAATGATGCTTAACCAGAAGTAGCACATGTTGTGAGGTTGCTCTGCTTGTGGCTTATGTTGCCTTGGTTAGCTCGGCTTGTGGCGTTGGAAGTGAGGGAGTCCCTTTTAGAGAATAAGGGCTCGCTCCTCAATACATAAATGATGGGCTATAGTCGATGCTCGTAGCGAGACGGTTGCTCGGCGATGCTCTCTAATGATGGTGAGGGAGTCCCTTTTATAGAATAAGGGTTCGCTCCTCAATACATGAATGATGGGCTATGAGTGATGCTCGCGGCGAGGCGGTTGCTCAGTAGGCGGCGTTGCTCTCTAATGAAGGTGAGGGAGTCCCTTTTATAGAATAAGGGCTCGCTCCTCAATACATAAGTGATGGGTGCTCTCTAATGAAAGTGAGGGAGTCCCTTTTATAGAATAAGGGCTCGCTCCTTAATACATAAAAAATGGGCTAAGTCCCCCAAGTATTTTTCATGAGGCCCAGTTGAGACCCAATATATGGTGTATAGTGTAGTCCCCCAAGTCTTAGGTCAATAGAGTATGTTGGCTGGAGACTTCAAATTGAATCCATGTATGGGCCGAAGTGTCGGTTGTTCGGAGGCTGTATTTGTATACCTTGCACTGAAGCTTTGTAGGTGAAGCTTTGCAAGTGAAGCTTTGAAGTTAGAGCTCTGTAAATGAAGCTTTCGAAGCTGGAGCTTTTGTAAATGAAGCTTTTGAAGCTAGAGCTATGTAAATGAAGCTTTTGAAGCTAGAGCTCTGTAAATGAAGTTTTTGAAGCTGATTGACATGAGTGATGCTCATGGATGTTTATGTTGATTGACATGAGTGATGCTCATGGATGTTGTCATGAATGTTGACATGAATGATGGTCATGAATGTTTATGTATGATTGTCATGAGTGATGCTCATGAATGTTTATGTATGAATGACATGAGTAATGCTCATGTATAATTTGGAGTACTGGGCGTACTTTTGATCACCTGGTTGGTGGCATGAATGGCTAATTGCCAAATGATATTAAAGTACGAGTTGTACATTTCATCACCTGGTTGGTGGAATGAATGGGGAGTACGGGTTGTACATTTCATCACCTGGTTGGTGGCATGAATGGCTAGTTGCCAAATGATATTAGAGTACGAGTTGTACATTTCATCACCTGGTTGGTGGCATGAATGACTAGTTGCCAAATGATATTAGAGTACGGGTTGTACATTTCATCACCTGGTTGGTGGTAATAGCGGCAGGTTGCCGAATAATTTTGGAGTACGGGTTGTACATTTCATCACCTGGTTGGTGGTAATAGCGGCAGGTTGCCGAATAATTTTGGAGTACTGGGCGTACTTTTGATCACCTGTTTGGTGGTAATAGCGGCAGGTTGCCGAATAATTTTGGAGTACTGGGCGTACTTTTGATCACCTGGTTGGTGCTATTTTGGGCTTATGGGCCTTCGCCCTCCACACAACATTCCAGCCCATTTATTTTGGGCTTTGCTTTTTTTTTTACCATCTGATGGGGTTTATACATATTACCCTCTGATGGGGTTTATACAGATATCTCCGAAAGATACGAAAAATAAATTACATCATTCAAAAATAAGGAAAGTAAACCATATCACTCTAGTGGGGTGTTTATTCCTTACTTTTGCAGTGCGGGTATTTATTCCTTGCTTTTGCTTGTGTTTTTCTGCTGTACTCTCTGTCTCTTCATCTGGCAGACAAAAGGAATCATAATACGAATTTCGAAGTTCCACATATAACTTTGCCAAAGATCTCTGACAAAGTTTAGGCACGAGAATTTCGAAGTTCCAGCTACCCTACTATTACCCACAAGGGTAAAGGAACAGCATCACTGCTTGACAACTGGAAAGTCCCTATGTGTGTCGACCTCCGTGTTCCGTGGCAAGACAGACTGGCAAGAACGTCCAACCTTTACTCACATTCGAGAAAAGACTCCCAACATAATTACTTTCTCAAAAACCGAAACGGCGCCACTCTCCGAATCTCGAGGGCCAAACTCCCAACGGGATTACTTTCTTGAAAACCGAATAGGCACAGCTCTCAGAACTTCGAGAACCAGATCTCCTTAGATAAAGCTTGTCTGTAATCTTCACACGCAACATCAGCTTTCCAGATACCACACACCACTTTTTCAAAGTGCTCTGACAAAGTTAAAACACGTGAAGCTGGCAGCTCCCACTACATTGCTGTGACCAAGAAGGGTAAAGGAATAGCATTACTACTTGCTATTGGGAAATCCCTATATACGTCGACCTCCCTCCTCTAAGGACAAGCAAACCTGCAAAAATGCTCAACTCTTTCTCGCATTCGAGAAGGCACCCTCAACATAACTTCTCGAAATACTCAGCTTTATTTCCCCCCGATAATACCTTAGCAAATAAGCCACACCAAGAACAAGAGTATCTCATATCATCAGGGTCGAAAGCAAGAGTATCCCATATCATGCTTTCTCCCTGTCCTTGTCTTTGTCCTTGTCCACACCTGCAGGACAAGGAGAAAGAGAGCAGTCAGTCGGAACCTGAAATCAAACCTCCAATCGGGAACTGACTGCCTGAGACCTTTGCCCGGTTACTTACTTAACATTGCTCTCGAGTACTCATCCTCAACTGCTGTCAAGGTCACGAATTCCACCGGTAAATACCTCATGACAGTTGATCAGATATTGGCTCTTTACACTGAAGCTGCCAAGCGTGGATGAGTCACTAGGAATGAATGTTCTGAATGACCATTTAAATGCAAAGGGTACACACCACTTCTGCCAGGCAAAAGATTGAAGCAGAAGGTTCAACGATGAGCTAAAACAGATCGCTACAACATGAGAAGCTTCAACAACCTTTCACTAGCACCGCCGCCGAAGAGCAAAACCTCGCCATACCACATTCATTACTTTGTCAACAGCAAGAGTATCCCATATCATCAAGGTCGATCATACTCTAAATTTGATGGACTTGTTTTGACCCTCAAATTCTTGAATCGACTCACTAAGGCGTCGTGAACTGCACGTGTTGATTCATCACCCTTGAATCAAATCCTTAAAGATCATGTCACCAACGGCCCTTGAAGATATCACAAGCCCGATTCAAGATCAAGTGTCCGCCACCTTGAATCGAATCCAGTTCAAGATTAAGTCTGTGGAAAGTCCTTTGGAGGAAACTAGAAAACCCTCCAACACAGTTCAAGAATAAGCCTGTGGAAAGTTACTTCTTCAAAAGCAAAAGTATCTCATATCATCTCTTCTCCATTTGCTTCTCCTTATCCTGGCAGCTGAATGAGAGACAAGGAGAAGGAGAACAATCAACCGGAAGCCGAAGTCGAACCTCCGATCCTGGGTTGCTTGCTTGGAAGCCTGACTGCTTACCTTGTCTGTCACCTCATTCGGCAGATCTCCTAGCTCGGCGACTTGGGGGACTCCTACTATAGGGTTTGTATCGCACTTGACCAAGCCCGAAACTACAAGTAAGCTTCAAGTGAAATTGATACATTACCTTGTGCATCTCCACCGGTTAAAGACACCACCCCCGAATGGAGGAAGCGTACTTCCAGTGAAGATGTCACATCTACCTATGAGAAAGATAAGGCAAATGAAGATGATACCACACCTCGGTACTTAGAAGTTTCGTGATTACTCAGCGGCTTGGATCTTGCAAGTCCCCAACCGAGGAGCTTCCCTCACTCGGGAACTTAGGGGAGCACTGTTTGTACCATACTTGACCAATCCCGAAACTACTGAGCACCGGTCAACGTTATACCGTCAAGGATCCAGAAGAGCTTCCCTTCAACTAGGAGGCCAATCACAATGCGACACGTGTCGACATCAGAAGCCAATCACAGTGCGACACGTGTCAACATCAGAAGCCAATCACAACATGACACGTGTCAATGTCAGAACAAAACTAGAAACTCTCTTCTATAAATAGGGATCATTCTCCCACAATGATCTCTAATGTCATTTTGTACTAAACTATTCACTAGAACTCACAAAATGAGAGCTTGAACCAATGTATTTGTGTAAACCCTTCACAATTAATGAGAACTCCTCTACTCCGTGGACGTAGCCAATCTGGTTGAACCACGTATATCTTGTGTTTGCTTCTCTGTCTCTATTCATTTATATACCTATCCTCGCTAGTGACCGAAGCAACCAAGCGAAGGTCACAAAACCTGACATTTTCTGTTGTACCAAAGTCCTTGCTGATTTTGCGCATCAACAAATTCAATGCCAATTGTTTCTCTTGTGTTTTTTTTTAAGAAGTTATTGAAAAGAAAAATATAAAAGAAAATATAAAATTCAAAGTTTTGATTACCTTAAAGTACAATCTTTAAGACCATATGATAGTTGGTTTAAACATTCAATAGAAATCGAGAGAATGAGAAGTTGGTTTAAAAATTCTATAGAAATGGAGAGAATGAGAAGTTGAAAGAAAAAAGATTGCAAAGAGACTTCAATTTTTATAACTTTATATGCATTTGGATAGATGGATTGGGAGTTGGACAGATGGATTGACAGTAAATTTGAAAAATAAGAAAATAAAGAAAAATAAGAAAATAAAGAAAAATCTAGTGACTGATAGGCAAATTCGTGTTTCGAACTCAACACCCCAAAGAAAAATGAAGCCAACATTTTCACTACACTAACAAATGAATTATGATATTTCTTACTTTTTTTTTGTATTTATATGTTAATTACATGATATAAATTTTTTTTGGGGCCCTAGGCGGGCGCCTACTTGGGCTACCCTCAGGGCCGGCCCTGCTAGTATACTAAAGGTGTGACCAACAATTCTTATTTTTGCATGACATGAATATAGGGTTTAGGGTTTTCATTGTGGGAGCTTTCGTCCGTGCATGCCACAAGATTTTGTTGGAAATATCGAGACATATCAAATTCAACAAATGTGTATGGGATCCTAGTTCAATTGAAAATTTATAATCCAGAGGATGCAAACTAGGTAAATCCTACGATGGTGATGATTTGTAGCCATACTAGACATTATTCTAAGTTGTTTTTTTTTTTGGGTTAATTCTTCTAAATTGTTTTTGGTACCGACTACTAGCTAGACCTCATTATTTAATTAGGGGTTGTTTTGCCATTTGCCATTTTTTGACAAATTGGCAATGCATACTTATTTAATTATGTATTTATCTCCTTTTTTTTTAGTCTGAATGTGCATGCATATTGCATAGTTATATTTGATTTAAAAAATACATAGTTTATCCCTTTTGAAATGGATGCATGCTT
Organism: Malus fusca; assembly: GCA_035220775.1. Lineage (NCBI taxonomy): Eukaryota > Viridiplantae > Streptophyta > Magnoliopsida > Rosales > Rosaceae > Malus > Malus fusca. The sequence goes on along the minus strand of CM069072.1, from coordinate 3,476,085 downwards.
GGGTTCTGGAGGTTTGGTGCCCCAGAAAGTATGGACAATCACGAGCCCTACGTAATATACTTCACCGCTGACCTTTCAGTCAGTCTTCTGTTGTGTTTCTCTACGACATTTCACGACATTAAATATTAAAATTATTCTTCCATGGTTTGTCTAGTATCTTTAATTTAAAAAGAAAAAGTTCAAAACTCCTTTATACGACATCATTAAGTATCGTATTACATAGGCTGAAATAGGAAATGTCACTAAACATAAACCTAGTAAATAGGTTTGTAATTAATCTGACTGATTGACTTTAGTCAGATATGTAAGAGTAAGCTAGAGACCTCAAGAACAAGATTAGTCTCATCCCATGAACCAAAAGATCAAGCAATCAAATCACAGCGCTGGAAAACATATGAAAAACAAAGTATAAACCACACATGATAGAGAACTAACCTGCAGACATATTCATTGATGAAGAAGCCATCACAGTACTCACACAAACCTTCTCCTTTCTACAAATCTCAATGCTCTCCCAAGAATAGGTTATTGGTACAAGAGTGAAAGCGTTATTTGTGAGAACGTTGGCTTTTGTTTTTATAGCAAACACACAGATTACCCTATTATAATCTCCTTATATCAGCATGAGTTCTATATATGAGCAAATACAAGAGTTCTCAATATACCAATATAATCGGATTAACTCTTGTCAATATGATTTAGACTTCTTTACAACAAAACTAATTATCTCAAGACTTGTAAGAATCATACTCATACTCTAACAAGATAATCTTCTTTAGCTGATACTAGCACCATGTGATGGTGTGATCATTGTATTAACATTTTCTCATATTGTATCGGTGGACACAATCGTTAGTTGGTACAATTTAGTCTTATTATAAGATGATGAAGATGTTAAAATATGTCAACGAGGGTCAGTTGAGTTGGTAAGGATGATTTTCTTCACTAGACAAGGCCTAGGTTCGAGTTCCGTTGTTGTCAATCCCTTTTGGTGGACGATCTGTAAAATCCAAAAAATGGGCTAAGTCCTCCTCTATAAATCCTCAAAGAAGCTTGTGTATGCCATGACTCTAAGATGTGATAACCTCCTCTCCCCCTAAACTTTTTGTTACCCGAAAAAATAAAGATGTTAAAATGTCGTTGCTGTCAAGATTGCAACTACGATTTTGTCCGTACACTAATCCTCATGTACATGTGTATATTCTTTCGGCTAAATTGGATTGTTCATCCCTGTGGTCATAGTACACTTGCATGATGACCCCCGTGGTGAAAAAACTAGGAATTAAACCCCTGTGGTCTAGAATGTTAGCAAATTTAGTCCAAAAGTAAGATTTCTGTTAAAGGATTGTTAAAAGTTGGGGTAAAACTGTATTTTCAGTTCCAATTGACATTGAATTGGGGCTTTTTTTTATTTAAAAAATTAAGCATTATTTTTTTTTGTTAATTGTTATAAAAAAAATTATTTATTTTAAATGTCAATTGGAACTGAAAATACAGTTTTACCTATACTTTTAACAGTCATTTAACAGAAATCTTACTTTTGGACTAAATTTGCTAACATTTTTTACCACAGGGGTTTAATTCCTAGTTTTTTCACCACGGGGGTCATCATGCAAGTTTCCTATGACCACGGGGATGAATAATCCAATTTGGCCTATTCTTTCTGCTTCCAAGATTGTGTTATTCAACCGTGAGATTCTTATGATTGTAAACTTCCATACCGTGCCATATTTTTTATTTATTTCTTGTGTTACTTTTTTAGTTAAAGTGGGTATAGAGAATCCGGATCCTTGCCACATCCTCTTTGTGAGAATTCAGGGGATCTATGAATCGTGTCCGTTCATCGTACTTCGTGCGGTCAAAAATCATAAATGATTTTATTTAAAATTAAACACAAATATTTTTATTTAAAATTAAACACAAATAACACGATATACAATGAATGAACATGATTTACGGATCCATAAAATCCTCAAATAAAAAAAATCCGGAGAAGATCTTGTTAGAGGCCTAAGAAGTGCAAGAGACTAACAACAGCACAGACAAAGGCCTAAGAACCTGGGCTTGGTCCTCAACAGGTAACTGTAAGGGCAAGAGGTATCCGCGGAAAATTTCACAGTGTTATTTGGTTTGTATGACATTGTTAGTTTCGCCGGGCTTTTAAAACTTGTTGGCTTTGTGGTACAACTAATTAAAAGAGCTGACACATAGATTAGTGATTACTTAACGGAAATTCAACAATTTCACTCGTTTGCTTATAACTTATTGACTTTGTAGTACATCTAAAGATCAACAAGTCTTGGATTCGACTGGCACCTGGATCAGCAAATACTTACCCAAAGGCGTGAGCTTCATTCATATATCAGTCCTCCATTATATTTTCTTGTAGTTTAGTGGCAAAGGTGCTTATTTAAAAATGAAAAAAAAAAAAGTTGCAAAGGTGTGGCCCTTTAGTTGGTTAAAGCCCCACTGATAGTCCTAAACGAGTAGCAAAACATGTAGCCCATTTATTGGTAAAAAAGTATAAGCCCACTGTTCCCTATGGTGAGGGACATCAGATGCCATAAACAATAGCACATTAGTTACTTGTGAATAGAAACAGTTAAGCCCAAGTATCTTTTGCAGCTTCAAAATGAGATTTACCAAATGACTGGAGACTTTAAATGACATCTGGAGACTAAACAATTCAACAAAACAACTAGTGTTAAGAACTTGGGAGCATGAATCTCGTATCGCATAAGAAAAGTCTTTGTCTAATAGTTTAAATAATTTTTATCTCTCCCTCATATTTTCAACTGGTTATATTAGAGCCAAAATATCCACGTGTTGAGCCTAATAGCTCTTGTTACCCAATATAGTTTCTCCATGAGTTAGGCTTGATTGAAGCCACACATGAGGGAACGTGTTGAATGCATGACTTTCGTATAGAAGAATAGAAGCCTTGCCTAATAGTTTAGAATGCTTGTAGATCAATAATGAACAATACACACCACCGAACTCCTGTCAAGATTTCAAAGTCGGGCTTGGTGAACTATGAAAACTAAAACCACAACAGTCACCTCCTTCCTTATTATTATTATTATTTGGGGTTGGGGGGGGGGAGGGCATGTCAAAATTTCAGAGTCGGACTTACTATTTATTACAGCCACACTCCCAACTTAATCATGTGCATAATTTGATAGACTTAAATTTTATTAAAAAAAGCTCTACACAATTAAAAATTGAACCATTTAATATTTGTAATTTATTCTTTCAAATTTTCAAGGTACAATTGCATTCTTCAACAACTTGGGAAACCTATCACTTACTACTACGATCTAGTAAGATTCCTCTTCACTTGTAAGTGAGAAAGGTCTTAGATTCAATTCTCGCCAAAGACGAATTTGAATCACATTCTTGCTATCTCATTATGAGGCTAAACTGACCTCCTCGTCCGTAGTGTAGTGTAGATTATATCGATTAAAAAAAAAACAAAACAAAAAAAAAAACCTTGGGAAACCTGCTTTTTCCTCCAGTTGTTCTTCTCTTTGGTTTTTGGGGCAGTGAAATGCCGCTTTTGCCCATTGCTTCCACGCGTCTGTCATCGATGGATCCTTTATTTGGACTGTGTGTTCTCGATTTTTCTTTTGCTTTCCGTTGCTTTCTCACATCTCTCTCACATATATCTCTTCTGCTGTTCTCGGGCTTACTAAATCTCGCCTTCGATTCCAACCATGGTCTAAAATATCCATAATATCCCGATATTTCCATCGAAATTTCCGTGTTTTTGGACTACCGATATTTCCGATATCATCGATATTTTAGACATTGCTAAGTCACTTATGTATCTTACCATGTAATGTATAAAGTGTAAAATATTGTACTAATTCATTATATATAAATGATTATGGTGTGTTTAAACTTCTTTCATTAATTACTACATATTTTCTACACTCACAATGTTTGCCAGCTCGCTATATAATCAACTTAAATCAGTTATATCTATCATGCAATGCATTTCCTTCCAATTTTTTGTGATAAACTAATAGATAATTGACTAAATAAAGATTCTGCAAAGTTTCAATAAAAATTTCCAAGTTTTTCTTACAATTTCCGTGGTTTTTATTTAATTTTTATCGATATAAATAATATCCCGATATTTCCATCGAAATTTCTATATTTTTAGACTACCGATATTTCCGATATGATCGATATTTTATACCTTGATTCCAACAAGTGCGAACAATCTCGCCCCTCAATTCCCTTCATAATCCTCATTTTCCACGTCTCTGCGCCCATTCGCCTGAACGAAAACCCGGATCCATTGCTTACTCTGAAATCAAACCCTAATTTTGCCCCCAACGAATTGGAACGCAGTCAAACTCGATTTCTAATTCGAGTTGCACCGATTCTAGGGATATAATCTGCCATTTCCAGGTGAGTTTTGCATGTTTATGAGCGTGTAGGATTTGGGTTAATAAATTTCATTCTCTGTCAACCTCTATCTGCTTATTTCAACATTTTTAGTTGGGAAATTGAAATATTGAACTGGATAATTGGAAGATTTGGGTTTCTTTGAACTTCGTAGTCTCAAAAGCGTTTTGGGTTTAAGTTTTATTAATTGGTTAGCGAAAATGGGGCACCAGTTCTTCAAGGGCTTCTTTGAATTGGTGCTGTGATATATAGTATAGGGTAATCAGGGTTTATGGGTTTCTGTGCAATCAGGGTTTCTGGGTGCTGTGATACATAGTTAGGGTAATCAGTAGTAATATACGTAAAAGGGGTTTCTGGGTTTCCATCAAAATATAAAATTGAAGTAGAACACCAGGAATACAAGTAAAGGAATGTTCTTGACTGAATGAAGTTTTGTTCTGGGCTGAGATTACAAGTGGAAAGCAAATGGCTTTCGACCATTTAGGGTTTTATGAACTGACCTAAGGAGTAAAGCTAAATAGTTAAGTTCTCCTGCAATTTTTGTTTCTGGGTTCCTTCAAAATTTATTAGTATTTTTGTATGAAATCTGCTCTTTTCAGCTGGCGGGCATTGTTGTTCCATGTTAAGCACCAAAGGAACGCAACTGAATTGTCTTCCATTTTTAAGGTATTATAAAAAATGTATTATCAAAGATGTCCCATCCTTGAGTGGATACATTTTTGGTTATCAAGGATGTCCCCTCCGGTTCATGAATCCCCATATGGAAGAGGACTTGGGCTGATGCCCCATCCAGCATTAGCGAGGACCTCATCATAACCTCAGGTACATTCTATCTGCTTTAAATTTGTGATTTAACTGCTGCGTATTCTAGCAAATTTACAGAGAATAGGCAAGCTCAATTCGGGCCAGATTCTGTCAAATTAGGCGGTAATTAGCCATTCGTTCCTAACCCTCCCTCCCGTGTGTTATAGCAGTTTCAGATTGAAGCTTCATCCTCCTTGCTTCATTTGTAATACACACAGAGAAGGTATTGCAATCTCTTCTCTCTTTATCTATTTATATTGTTTATTCAAATGGTTTGGTGCTATGATTCCTCTGTTTGTGTATCACGGTATAGATTCTTGATTTATGGTAATTCATTTCTTTTGCAGTAAAGGGCAGCAAATGCTTTTCTACTTCTGCCAGATTCTGTCTGATGGGTGACGAGTCCATCAGGATCGGTCGTAACTTTCCCCAATGGAATGGGCTTACCAATTATATTTGACTCGAAGCCTCGCAGGTAAGAGCATTTGAAAATTCTATATACTTATTTCTATGATTATATGTATTTTTTTCCCAAATCTAGATACAGCTTCTTTTGCTGTCACACGTGATGCAATTCTTCGGTCTTCACTAATGTCATTCCATATAATTAAATAACGTTAAACACTCCTACCTGTTAATTTTCTTATTTTTTTTCAATTATTCTAGAAAAAATTTGAGACCAAAATTGTTCGCTTTTTTATACAACCTCATTACTTGCAGAATCTGGTTTGGTCAACCTTTAATGCCTTATCATCGGAATAAGTTAAAGGTAAGGGTCACCATATCATACTATTTTCATTGCTATTTATTTCCTTGCTGAACACGATGAAACAAATTCTCTTCATTTGCAGTCTTGCATTTAAATTTGCATGTCAGTTTATGGTAAATAATATTCAATTTTCATTGTCTTCGATTCTACTGAGTTGCTGTTTTATCATCTATTTATAAAACCCATTTAGACTCACAATTTTTTTTGTATGGTAAAACTTAAACTGAAGCATTATGTATATCCAAAATTGAACAAGAAACTTTTAAGTTAAATTAGATGGACACCCAATACTAAGGGTGATGTTACCAGCATTGTAACCATATCAGTAGTCGATTTTATAAATAAAGTGAAATACATGATTAACCCAACAGGTATCATAAAATAATGTGAAACTACTTTTTTCTTTCTCTCGGTACCTCAAGATATCATTCCTCACTTGGCCAAAAACGATAGATTATCCCTCATGATGTGCTTTCCATGTTTAAATATTTTGTTCATTCAGTTTCAAGTGTTTTCTTTTGTGTATAAGAATATCTCAGTAACTCATTGTTTTTTCTTTCCTCTAGGTGGTACAATAGTTCTATCCGATGATGGTCGCTATTTTTCAAAGGATGCTGTGGAATTTCAAGATTGAAAACCGCTGGCTTTCAATCTTTTTAAACAAGTTACCTTTGTAAGGTATCAAAACTATAATTTTTCTATAGCAAATAAAATTATTTCCTTCACTTATTAGGTTAGCATCAGTGTAACATTAATTAATCTAAACAAAATTACCATAGTGAAGGAAATGATTTTATTTGCTATGAAAAATTATAGTTTTGATACCTTACAAAGGTAACTTGTTTAAAAATATTGAAAGCCAGTAGTTTTCAATCTTGAAATTCCACAGCATCCTTTGAAAAATAGCGACCATAATAAGTTGATATCGAACCATCCACGTACGAGATTCGAATATAAAACCTTTAACTTACTAGTGTAGAGAAATAGTACTAGATAGTAGTACTAAGTGACGTGATTGGAGATTAATTTATAGTGTTAATAAGAGGAAACCAATTAGGTTTGTGATGATGCAATTGCGGCTGTACTAATCTAACTGTTAAATTCAATTGATATTGGAGAGCGCTTTGATGACCATATCAATTCCAAATAGATGCGTCATGCATGATTCACTTTCAAATGGGTGTATATATATGTTCACAGCTTGAATCCCTTAATTAAGTGTTCGTTTTAAGCATGAGACTAAATATCTTGGTGAATGAAACTTTTCCCAAGGGAACAATCAACTACGGAATTGATGACCTTTCTCAAGTCCCTGTCACTTTGGAACTACGATGGCACGTACATTGAAAATGCAACTAAACAAAGGGTATCACAAGCTGCAGGTGGGTGTTTTAGCGTTAATGGTTGTCTTAATCAAAGAGATTAGTGGTTTGAACGGAGAAACAGCACAAGAACCACTCAAAATACTACCACTATAGATAATAGATCCATGCTTAGTCACTTTAGTACTACGGTCTAGTAGTATTCTTTTTTACTTGTAAGTGAGAAGTCTTAGTCTCGATTCTCACTAAAGGCGAATTTGAACAACATTATTGCTAGTCCATTATGTAACTTAACCCACTTCTCTACTTCCTTAGTATAGATAATTTCGTTTATTCAAAAAAAAAAAAAAAACAAAGAAGAGATGCATGCATGCTTAAAATGTTAAGGCTTATTTCGTCACTCAGCAAATAAGAATTCGAAATTTGTCACCATATCCACCTTAGACATTTAATAAAGAATAATTTACATAAAAGGTTTAAATAAAACCATTTACGGTAATTCTTAAAAAATAATAAAAGCTTGAACTTTTCCAAAAAATGGTTGCCCATGGATTAGTAGGGTTAGTTGCAGGTTAGGTGTGAAATGGTGCTGGATCGCTTTACATTATATATCCTGGATGGGAATGAGGATCCTCTCGATTCTCTTTGTGAGGATTCCGAGAATCCTCCATTTACATTCATTCATCGTATATTGTGTGGTCAATTTTTGTCAAGTACTGTTTATATTTAATTTTAAATAAAAAGATTTACAATGATTTATGGTCGTAAGAGATACGATGAACATATATGATTGAAGGATTCTCGAAATCCTCATAAATAGGATCAGGAGAGGATGCTTATTCCCTGGATTGATTACCATAGAATCTAGGGAGTTTTAATGAAACACTCATGATACTGTTCACTTTTAACGAAAAATCACATTTTAACTTTTTTCTGATACTATTCACTACACTTTTATTTATCAATTTTTATTAAAATTAAAGTTTTTTTATGAATTTTTCGTTAGTTTTCTTTAAAATCTATAGGTTAGGATATCCTAAACCCTCACTCCAGCAGAAAGCATGTTTGCGAGTGAGGCAGTGATTAGTGATTGGAATTTTCAAAAACAAAAGCATAAAGAAAACTTGCGACTGATGCGTGCATGCAAAAAGGGTAGATAAGTTTATTTTCCTTGTTCAAACATAATGTAAGGGTAATTCTATTGGCACCCTCACAAACTAGTGAAAACACCCCATTCAATTTTTCCTTTTAAAAACCTAATTTTACCCATAAAAATTGTAATTAGAAAAAAAACAGAAACCCTGCAATGAGCCACCGCACTGCCGGCGACCACCGCACTGCAATTAGTCCAAAAGTAAGATTTTTGTTAAATGACTGTTAAAAGTATAGGTAAAACTGTATTTTCAGTTCCAATTGACATTTAAAATAAATAATTTTTTTATAACAATTAACAAAAAAAATAATGCTTAATTTTTTAAATAAAAAAAAGCCCCAATTCAATGTCAATTGGAACTGAAAATACAGTTTTACCCCAACTTTTAACAGTCCTTTAACATAAATCTTACTTTTGGACTAAATTTGCTAACATTCTAGACCACAGGGGTTTAATTTCTAGTTTTTTCATCACGGGAGTCATCATGCAAGTGTCATATGACCACAGGGATGAACAATTCAATTTAGCCTTAATATATTCATTGGTACCTTTTGTCGTTTCATCCCAAATTCCCCCAATGCCTAAGCACTTGCATATATTGAAATATTGATTAATCTCGACAGATATATCATGGGCTGTTACTTGGGCTGGTTTGGTATTGATGTGTTTTGAAAAAAAACTGCTGTGAGAATAAGTGGCTGTAAAATAAATCAGCAGAGTGTTTGGTAAACTTTTTTGTAAAAGTGCTTTTGGAAAAAAAGCAGTTTGATAGTTGGTCTTTTCATTAAAGGAGCATTGTAGCTCTGTGTGCTTTGAAAAAAAGCCAGTTTTCCAAAGCTGCAAATAGCAGCTTCAGCTTTTTCCTTTGATTTCAGCTTATTCTCACAGCAGCTTCCAAAATAAGCCCTTTGTTTCAGTTTACCAAACACCTAAAACCCTCACAGTTTTTTTTCATGGGTGCTTTTTTTTTAAGCACCTCACTCCCAAACCACCCCTTAAAAGAAACTTCGACAGCATTTATACTAGAGAAGTTTTATTAAAATACAAATAATAAAAAGTTACACTTAACCAAAGAAGACATAAATATCATCCGTCATTAAAAAAAAAAAGTCAAAAGTGAAATAACCAAATGGGAAAAGTCTTCCAATCAGTACACAGTATACTAACTTTTCCTTTTGAGTTACATATACAGCGTACTACGTTACAATACTGCGTCCCTTTCCACACGTTTTCATCTTATATGGTTCTGACCTGCACAGCATATATATAAACTTAATTTTTACTGGTTTATTTGTGAATGCCATTGGTTCTGTGGATTCTTCGACTAACTATAGTTTAAAACCACAGAATATATATAGCTTCATCAATCTCTTACTACTTTCACTGGCTGAGCAAGTCAGTTAGGCCATCTCCAACCGAAATAGGACTAAAAAGCCATGTTTAGCTCTATAGTTTCGCAAAACATTATTTTTCAATGAACAATGCCAGACCATATTTTATACCATCTCCAATTGAGGGGGCCAAATGGTCATAAGCCAAAACATAGCTCTTTGACAAAAAACTCATCTCCAACCGAAGGGGACTATTTTTTAGCCCTCTCAATAATTTATTATTTTAATTGAATTAAACTACCTTATTAAAATAAGATTTTCGGATATATTTTGAGTGTCACTTGTTGCTAAATTAATAAGCCTCCAAATTTCTTATCTTTATATAAAGAAAAGGATGTGAAAAATTGGTTAAGAATTGAAATAAAATGAGGTAAGATGTATGGAATGGTGAAAATGATGTGAGAAATGGGGTAGAAATGACTTAGGTATTTATAGGAAAAAAAATTAGATTTGTTTTAATTTCGTCTTTAAAAAAAAAAAGTCAAATCCAACAGTAACGTCAGGTAGCATGTGTTTGGGCTGGGCTATTGGGCTGGCTGCTCTTGGCCAGCCCTTTGGTCAGTTCTCTAATTTTTGGCCTGTGGGGCCCATAAGCCATTTATCCTAGCCCTCGGTTGGAAACGGTTTTCATGTCAAAACGGGCTATTTTTTTACCTATGGCCCTTTGGCCGGGTTAGTTGGAGATGGCCTTAAAGCCTAGGAGGGTCATATGACCCTTCCCACATTTGAAAATGTTGTATTTATATGTGCCATATTGATGTAGTTTGGCTTTTATATTTATAATTTACCCTTCTACAAATATAATTTGTTCATAGTTGAGGATCCAACACTTAATTTCATAATTAAATTCTTTTCCTCTTAATATAAAAGATATTTAATTTCATATCTTCATACTCGTATCCAACTACTTTTACGAATTTGCACCAAGGTGCTTAGGCATAATTATTTTTCGTCATTGTTATAAATCATCATTTGCTATAATGTAATTAATTCAATCACAACGATATCAAGGTTGGAAACTAAAAAAAAAAATTATGCTAAATAAGTTTATACTAATGATCATTTCTTAAGTAATTTTTATTTATAAGCTCAATTTAACATAATTTATGGGCACTTAAGGTTGACCCTCCTGAACAGAATTTATGGCTCTGCCACTCTACTTTCCTAGTAAATAATTGTAGAGTTTGATGAAACTTTACCTAAATTAAATAAAGCAGGTGGGGTTAGTGCATGGCATGGTGAAAGCATACTCTGCTCAAAGTCAATGCATACCAGTTCTGCTTATTAACTTCAAAACTGAGTTAGCCAACTGGTACCATCTTCTCTCTCTCTCTCTGTCTCTCTCTCGCAACAGTGGAACACAGTGCAAGTCACAGAGACTTAACAGTGATCACACTATGTTTTACGTACGGAAATTTAGGGTTTCAAGGATGGTGTATGCCTGTGTGTGAAACAGAGAGTTTTCATGGAAACTAAAATACACACTTAATTACCCAAGCTAGCTGAAGGTTTTAAACTTTTAACCTCATAGTAGTGGTGAAAGTAGAGTTGTGAGTGACTAGTGGGTTGAAGAACTCTTGATTTCTCTAGTCTGACAAGTGGGATAAATTAACATCATGCTCTGAAGTTTGTGGGTTTTATTAAATATTAGCTCAGATCCAAGTAAAAACCTAGTCAGCCCACGCTTTTCAAAACCCTCCTTTTTCTCTCAATTGCAAGCAAAATCTTTCTCTCCATAAAATATTCTTCCTTCACACCAAACTCTTTGCCTTATAAATTAGGGCCAATTGTGAGAGAATTCAACCCATCAAAGTTGCTTCCACTTTCTTCACCCTTCCCCCTTTCTAAAGTCTTTAGAAGCTACGAAAGGAAAACCATCTTCCTAAAGGCTTTAATTAGCTTAATTTTTCTTAATATATAGGACATAACTTTTTAAGAAAGGAAAACCATCTTTCTTCAAACCTTTCAGACCTTTTAATCCAGTTTGTCGCCAAACTGAAGACATGGAGATCACCGAGTTAGAAACTGCAGGGGAAGAGAAGGTCAGGTTTTTCTCACGGCTGTGCAGATGGCTCAAGGCCTTGCTCGGAAAGTTGAGTACCAAGGTTGTCAAAGTTGTAAAGAGCATTATAAAGCTAGGACAAGATGACCCAAGGAGAGTAACTCACTCTCTAAAAGTGGCTTTGGCTCTTACATTGGTGTCCATATTATACTACTGGAGAGTCCTTTTCGATGGTATTGGGATTGCTGGAATCTGGGCGGTGATAACCGTGGTAGTAGTGTTTGAATTCACTGTAGGTAAGTGAAAAATAGTGTACATACTTTAAAGTTTCATTCAACTTATCATGTTCAAATAAATCAAGTGCTTATTTTCATTTTCTGTGTAGGTGCAACCCTCAGCAAAGGTTTAAATAGAGGTTTTGCAACATTCATTGCTGGTGCTCTTGGCCTTGGAGCTACTCACATAGCTAGTCTTTTTGGAGTGAAAGGAGAACCCATTGTGCTTGGGATCTTTGTCTTCCTACTAGGTATATTTGTACATAAGAAAATAGTGCGTCGAGTTAACGTTCTCTTTGCCGGATATCTGACATGACCAACATGGACCCACTTTAATTAACGGCCCTAATTCACTATCTCTGACGTAATGAACATGACAAATGATCCGGCACGAAGTTTTCTCTTATTATAGCTAGGCTGTCTCTATATAAAAGACGATTGCTTATACTAATGCATGCAAGTGTTTTTTATGGTTGCAGCTGCAGCATCTACATTCGCACGGTTCTTCCCACGGATAAAGGCGAGATATGACTATGGGGTGTTGATATTCATATTAACATTTAGCATGGTAACTGTCTCGGGGTACCATGTTGAAGGGATCTTGGAGATGTCAAATCAGAGACTCTTAACAATTGCAATAGGTGGAGGAACCTGCATGATCATATCAGCTTTTGTTTGTCCAGTATGGGCTGGTGAAGATCTGCACAAGCTGATATCTTCCAATATAGAAAATCTTGCAAACTTCCTAGTAGGTAAACTAAATTATATATTAACTCATTGGCTCTAGCTCCTTAAGTTTTCCTCAACATGTTTAAAGATCAACTAAGAATAAGCAATCTATTTAACTAATTAATTACAGGTTTTGGTGGTGAATATTTTCCATTACCTAAGGATGGAAAGTCTGCAGGCATTGTCTCCAAAAGTAAGGAATCATTTCTTCAAGGATATAAGAGTGTCCTCAACTCAAAAAGCAGTGAAGAATCCTTGGTGAGTACTAAAGCATCTTTTTGCTCCTTCCCTGCTGCCACTAAATTTTACCATGGCATGGAAACCACTAATATCTTTAGCTAGCCATCTATTATGGGTACAACTTGTACTTGCCAGGTATGGTCTACTCACATTGTATATTTGTATAGGCAAATTTTGCAAGATGGGAACCAGGACATGGCCATTTTAAATTTCGCCATCCATGGAAGCAGTACTTGAAGATCGGTGCCCTTGCCAGGCAATGTGCCTACCAGATTGAAACTTTAAATGGTCACATCAACTCAGATGTACAAGTATATATCAAACCATCATACTCTTCAAGGGTCCATAATTTAATTAAAATATTTAACAAAAGGAAAATGACCATTTTACATGTATTTATATAATGTGTAATTGATCTGCCTTGGTAATTTGATTGACTAATTAATTGATTGTATCATCCTTGCAGGTACCACCAGAATTTTTACAGATAATTCAAGACTCCTGCAAAACTATGAGTATTGAGTCTGGAAAAGCGCTAAAAGCATTAGCCGTAGCAATCAAAACCATGGAAGAACCAAAAGATGCTTGTGAACATTTGGAGAACTCCAAGACTGCAGTCAAGGACCTCAAAATTGCACTCAAAGCTGCATCACTAGAAACTGCAGACATACTTGCAATTGTACCAGCTGCAACAGTTGCTTCAATACTAGTTGAGATTGTGAAAGGGGTAGAAAAAATTTCTAAATCAGTTCATGAGCTTTCTGAACTAGCACACTTCAAAAAAGCTGTGGAGTGCACTGTATCACAAGAGAAGCCACTGTTGCTGCACAGGGGAAGCGTTAACCCTGTGTTTTTGGATGGTGAAGATGCCCATGTTATAATCACCGTAGGTGAAACAAACATTGGTTCCCAAGAAAATGAGATTAATCCTCAGGCACCAAAAGGCCCAAAACCAAGGGAGGAAGCGTAACTATTTGTCACTCTAACAAGTAGTAATCTGGTTGAAAATACTCAACTTGTATACTATATTTTGTTGAGTAAAATGATCAACGCGATCATGTTCTAATTTCAAAAAGAAGTAATGAGATTATTAGGGGAAAGACATATTAGCAGTATTTCCCCATTTTTCACATTCAAACTTTTGCAACAAGAGTCCTCCCACTATATACCTAGTAGAGGCGAAAGAAGAAAATATGTTTCTCTTCCCTTGGGCTATGTATCTGGTGTTCTCCTATGAATTGAATTGAAAAACTTAAGGCGCGTTTGATAACTATTTTTTGTTTTCTTCACTTTATGTGCTTGAGATCTAGGGAAGTTATATGGAAAAAAAGGAGAGATGAAGGGTGGTGAGAGGGAGGAGAAGAAACAAAAACTTTATTTCCCTATAAAGAATCAAAAGAAGTACTCTTTACATTACTCTAAAAAAATGGAGTTGTAGGTGTCAAGGTAAGGGACCGAGATTATATATTGCTACAAAAACCGAATCGAAGGGGTTGGTTGAAAAGTAAGAATAGCGTAATTGGCCGATTGATTGGCCGATCGGTTAGAACTTAGAAGGTGAGTGCAAAATTGAGCAATATTCTCAAGTGAAAACTATATTAACAATTTTATGCATTAACATATCGTATTGTGGGCTCAGTGGCCTCTTCGTTAGTTTTTTTGTTGCCCTAGTTTGTGAGTGTGACCAAAGGCACGCATCCTGATTTTATTTGAACATGTTCTCGTGAGAAGTGACGACTGAGGTCCTAGGAAGCTTAGCATATACCAGCATTATATATGTTTTTTTATGTTTTAAAAAGTAAAATATGGTTAAAATTATTATTTTGTATATCGAGTACACAGGAATTAAAACAACATGCATTGCTAATAGGCCATGAAATTCATTGACGGGATCATAGCGCTTTAACAGAGAGAACAGCTGGTTAAAAAAAAAAAAAAAAAAAAAAAGGAGTGTCATACAATATAAAAAAGATAAACCGTTGGCTTTTGTATAAACCCATATGACAATTATACAATGTAATAGACCTCCGCAATATTAAACAAAACAAAAGATCAACTTGAATTGGCTTACTTTAGCCTTCTTTATTTCATCATTGTTATATGGGTTATTTTTGTTTCGGTCCCAATTCTACCTAATTGTTGGACTGAAACCTTATTTATTTAAATATTTTGATCGATGTCCTTAATATTATTTAAGAGATTTAACTCATGCATTTATGCATTTAATGTCCCACAAATTAAGAAATTTAAACAAATTCAAATAATATTTTTTAAAATATAATAAATACTTAAAAATAAATATTAGAGTAACATTAATCTTGACAAAATTATAGCAAGAAAATAATGTACCCAACCCACATAATTATTAACATATTTTAAAAAATAACTACGAATATATTTTAAAACATAAAATAAATATATATAATTAGCATGTGTACATTTAACAAAATTAAAAATAGGTACAAAGACAAATAAAACTTTAAAATATATGGGCACAAAAAGAAATCAACATATGGGTACAAATTAAAACTGAAAAGAAAATTGGTACAAATTAAAAAAGGGTTGCAAATAAAAATTATGTACAAACTATAAATGAAAATATACGATAAAAAATTTAGCATGGCTAAATATAAAGATACCAAATGCAACATTTGTAACATTAAATAAATATATTAAGAAATAAAAAAAATATGTTATTATTGAAATAATTAATGTCGTTTATTAACACCTAAGGACCTTGATCATAAAATAAAAAGGAGTCTTAATCAATGGTGTCACAGCCCGTCCCGAATTATTATTATCGGTGATGTAAAATGACGGTTTTATCCTTGGATGTTGAAATTTTAGTGTGTGTGACTTATTTTGGAGACTTAGATGTTATTTCCTTGGTTGGGTGATGACCACGTGGAGCACACACACAACACACATCCTCTATCTTCCTTCCCGTGCTCTCTCTCTCTCAGGCTCACTCTCTCTCTCTTCTCTCTTGTACGGACGACACCCAAAACCCTTTGGAACGTGACAGATCGAGGGACTGAAGCACACCATTGTGTTCGTGAAGCTCAGACGAATCGATTGGTACCATTTATAGGTAAGGAATCTTTCGATTTCACGTCGAACCATGAACCACAGATTTTGTCACTGTTCATGCATACGTGAAATATTGTTTTTTAGGGAATTTGAAGCTTATAGGAAGCTTAAGGAGGTCCTCATGAGTCTCGGGGTATTTTGTTGGAAGGAAATGGACGTCGGAGGGCTAAGATCGACGTGCATCTAGGTAAGCCGAACTATTGAGCTTTCTCGAGGAAAATCTAGTAAAGGTTAAGCTTGAAACTTATATAACGTGATTCTACATTTTATTAGCTTCATTTTGGTACCAATTTTGTGGAAAATGGTGAAGAAACGAAGGAGAATAAGCATTTTAAAGTTTTACCCAGAAACCGGCAAAGTCGTCGGCGACCGGTGACTAGCCGGAGAAGAAAGGAGTATCTTTCGTCAAGGTTGACAGAATATGCTAACACCGTCAGTCATCTTTAACAGTTACCGTTGGGTTTTAACGGAATATTCCATGGAATATTTCTAACGGCAGTGAGAGAATCCGTCAGGATTCCCTGCGCGTGGTCGCGCGTGTTGCCGTGCACTCGCCGGCGTGTGAGGGGTCAGAAAAATATTCTAAAAATTTGGGAATGATCCTGAGGTTGTGTAGGTCACTGTGGTATATTCATATACCCAATTTAAGCTATGTATGAGAAGTTATTAGCTAGTTTTGCCTATGTGCGTTAAATAACGTTTTTATAGTTAATTCGCATATAGGTGAGACTTATCCAGAGGACGAGCGTGTTCAAGGGCGACTCGGGGGCTATGACCCTTCGACATATCAGTGAGTGGGCTTTTGGTTTTCAGTATATATATATATATACTTGATATTTCCCAGAAATATGTGTTTAAATGAAAGTATGTCTTAGATGCCATGCATATGAATTTATATTTCGTATATGAATTGATATATGATGCATTATATATATAATTGTGGTGTTGTGGATGCTCAGGTAAGCTCAGGTAAGTTATGTTTGGTTTTATGAATTATCAATGGTGCGATATGTGATTGAATAATGTTGAGCTCATAAAACTGCACCTAGGGTGATTGTGATTTAGCCAGAGATATGGCACAAGCTTGTTTATTATGTCACCTCCCGCACCATATGCTCATATTAGATCCAATTTAGGTGCACAATCATGTCATATAGACCATCTTCAGTGGTTCCGACTCGTAGATGACTAGCGATTTATCGCCCAGTTATTATGTATGAGTAGTATTGAGCATGATTATATTACACCCATTATTGTCGTACAGACCTTTTCATTTGGTTCTGACTCTTGTGCAGTATAGTGTCGTATAGGCCATTGTAGTGACTCCGGCTAGATTGATTTTTGAGCTACGAATTCAGCCGTACAGACTACCACATGGGTTCCAGCTAATATGTTATATTTCTATGAAATTATTCTCACTTGAATTGCTTACTCTGTTATATCTTGGCATCGCATACATATGAATATGATTATGTGAAGCATGATTTGAATTGATATAATTTCATATATATTTATGTATATGCATATATCTTGATTTTGTGAAAAATTATACATGTTTTACAGCGAGGGATTAGATATGTTGATAAATGAAATGGTTTTGTAAAACATTTGTTTTTGCCCACTCACATTTCCTATTTTGTGCCCCTCCAGGTTTTAGGTAAGCTTGTTGTCGGTGGCCTTGAGGATTTCGGCAGTTCTGACATATCTAAATAATAGTAGAACATTCCTGGTACTGTATAACTAGTACTTGTCATCCTGGACTGCACCTAGACTTATTATGCTCTTATTAGGAGTATTTACTTTTGTAATTGACTCCTAACACTTCATGTTCTCTAGTGCACTCTAGTAGTTTCGGTTTTTAAATATTCGTATATTTCTTATCTTAATTGCTTCCTCACTATGCACATGGCTACGTCACCCTCACGTGACGGCCAGTATGCCTTGATCTTGGTCGGGGTGTGTCAAATGGAGTAGCAAAAAGAATGATGAGAACCTAATTTCTCCTTGTTATATTCTTTTCCTTAAAATAGACCATAACGTTTTATTCAGGTTTAATCATGGTACATTAATTCCTCCTCTACGTACCATTTTCCTTCTATTTTCCATTCAACAAACATTCAAGAGAACGTTCTGCTTTGTGTAACTAATTAATATTAGTTGGCATTGGAATTAGTCACCACCACAAAACGAAGTTGATGTTGGATCAATATATAAATATGCATGTGAAACAGGTACATATGATTCATAATTATTTTCCATATCAAGTGCTTCACTCACTCCCAAAAGATGCATTTTTTTTTTGGTCGAAAGAAACGATTCATAGAAACAGAAAGGCACAAGGCCAAACAACAAGCAGAGAGCATCCTCACAAACCCAGGGAGCAGAAACCAGGATAAACATGACACATAGAGATGCCAACATACCAGACCTCAGCGTCATCCCATCTACCCATGCAAAAAAACCCCCACCCATTACATTGGAGGACACGGGAGACTGTCCTTATTCAAAACACTCACGAGCGAAGATGGAGGTCTTACAACCCAGTCGAAGCCGTACATCTTCGAAGATATATTCCTGGCGACGAAATCCCCCACCCTATTTGCTGACCGTGGAACCCACGACTAGGAGCATGATTGAAAACTCATCCCAACCTCCAGAAGAATTGGGAGTAAGTCTCAATCACAACTCAAAGAAGGAGAAATGAGGGACTGAATAATACCTTGTGCATCCGATTCAATCACCACCTCCTGTAATTGTAAATTTTTTACCATAACGCATCCTTCCAGAACGGCCATAACTTTAGCCATCCCAACAGTAGTCGCATGCACCCTCACACTCCTTACCGCGATGCTGCCCAAAGAATCATCCTTGACCACAATCCCGATATCACCGCGTAAAGAATCACTCCTCCAACAAGCATCCACGTTTACCTTCCGCCAGTTAGCAGGGGGAGGCAACCACAAAGAAGGTCCGCCTCGAGAGAGGTTGACTCCGCCAGCAGCAGCCGACACACGAAAAGTCGAAGAGGCCGAAGTGAAAGATTCCAGGGCAATGACAATAGCCCGATTAGTTCTGAAAGGAGATAGTCTCCCCCCGTTGAAAATTGCGTCACATCGGGCTCTCCAAATAAACCAACACGAAAAGACTAAATAGGACAGAGCATGATTCAATTCCTCTTTACAGCCCCAAGATTGATTAACTACCGAACACACCCAATCACCCAAAGTTGTAATAGAACTTCGATTAACTTGAAGGCGCATAGGACCCTCATTCCACACCCTAGTAGCCCATGGGTAAAAAAGGAGAATATGCTCCATAGTCTCATCACATTCATCACAAATGGGGCAAATGGGGGACAAAGCACATCTGCGCCGATAAAGGTTGAGTTTGGTGGCACATGCATCACGGAGAGCCCTCATAGGAAGTTTCTCATCTTTGGGGAAGGCCTTATAGCTCCAAACCCAAGCCCACACCAGTGAGTCAATAGTACGAGAAGATGAATGGCGATCGAGGCTTATTGTAGAGTGACAATTGTGACTCTACCTGTAACCGGACTTCACTGAAAATTAACCATTCATTTTGAACGGCCAAACAAGTATATCTGATCTCAAAAGTGGCCCCATATGAATGTTAAAGATAGCAACCCACTCTGTGTCTAAGATAATAGTGGAAATGAGATCTAAATTACATTCCCTTGCCACCAGATCAATGAACTCCGCAACCTTGCACTCACTGTTGAAATCCATGTGTAAGGGAGGGGCTCTGTGTCCAAGACAATAGTGGAAATGAGATCTAAATTACATTCCCTCGCAACCAGATCAATGAACTCCGCAACCTTGCACTCACTGTTGAAATCCATGTGTAGGGGAGGGGTGGGATGCCCTCTCCCTAGGATGCCCGAGACCCAATTATCCGCCCAAAATCTAACCTCTTGTCCTCCCAACACCTGCCATCTAGCACCCTTTAAGATGAGGTCTCTCCCTTCTAATAGACTTGCCCACACCCAAGAAGCCCTTCCGCCTTTCTTTGCCTCCAGAAAAGAAACATTTGGGAAATATCTTTCCTTCAAAACACGCACCCACAAAGAGTCAGGGTCATGAATCAACTGCCAGCATTGTTTTGCAAGCAAGGCAATGTTAAAGTCATATAGATTACGAAACCCCATACCTCCCTCCCTTTTTGACCGACCCAACTCCTTCCAGTTAATCCAGTGTACCCCACGATCTTTGTCGGCCTCTGCCCACCAAAACCTAGCCACTGCCGCATCTATTTCATTGCACAAAGTAATCGGCAATCGAAAGACACACATTAGGTACATTGGAATAGCCTGGACCACCGCTTTAATAAGAACTTCCTTACCTGCTTGGGATAAGAACCGCCTCTTCCAACCTACAATTTTTGCCACTACCAGGTCCTTTATATACTGCACAGTTTCTCGCTTTGAACGCCCCAAAATTGTTGGTTTGAAAGCTTTCCCCGGCCTCCCATTGATAAGAATATAGAACTCCACAGTTTTGACGCAATGCATAACCATATCAATCCACCCTCTCTGGAACCCAAGGTGTCCCATAACTGCCTCAAGGAAATCCCACTCAACCCGATCATAAGCCTTGTTCATGTCTAGTTTGATCCCCATTTCAAACTTAGTCTTATTTTTCCTCAACTTTAGGAAATGAAATATCTCATGTGGCAAAATGATATTGTCTTGAATTTGCCTACCTTGTATGAACGCATTTTAACTTGGCGAGATTAAATTATCCAACATTGGTTTCAAACGATTCACCAAAATTTTAGACATAACCTTATAAGAATAATTACATAGGCTAATTGGCCTAAACTAACTGACCCCTTCCGGGATGGGGACTTTAGGGATCAAAGCAATATTGGTAGAGTTAATCGTTGAAGGACATCCATCGCCCCCAAGGCAGTCTGCAACAATACCATGGATCTCAGCCACAATAATATCCCAAAACGATTAGAAGAAAATGCCTTGGAAACCATCAGGTCCTGGCGCCTTACACGTACTAGTTCATCTGACCCTAACTGTATCATTATTTATTTTGTTGTATTCCTTTCCCTCATGCAACTTGCTTAATTTTTAATATGAATCCAGACAATATGTGTGGTACGTATTAGCTAAAAACGTAAAGCTCCACCGCTTACCAACAGCATGCTTAATTCCTCATCAAGAAAGTCTTTATTGGCAACCTAACCGTATATAATTAGAGATATATACCTAAACCTAATGATGCATATATGGTAAAATACATAGAGCGCGGTACATTTCCAGCATGTGATTGACTTCCTCAACACATACACACACACACATACACACACACACACATATATATATATATATATATTATAGTAAAATTCTCTCTTTCTTTGCCCATAGGATTCTCTCATCTTCTCTTCTTATTCTCTTCTCTCCCTTTCTTTCACAGTTTTTTTTTGTCTTTATCTATTTATAAAAATTAATACAAAATATTAACATAATTTAATTATAATCGTTTAAATAAAAGAAGAAAGAAGGAAAGAGAGATTAAAAAAGAAGAAAATCTTTCTAATACATTATCTCGGTAGCTCTAGATGGTTGAACAGAGGAGGCAGTGCTAAAGTGGCTGCAATCCCAAAGCTAAAGGCCACATTAAGAAACCTGAACATTCCACACACATCATGGTCAGCGGCGTTCAGATCAGACAGAGAGAGAGAGAGAGAGAGAGAGAGAGAGAGAGAGAGATAAATATGAAATCAAATGGTGCTTAATCTTTGTCCCATTTAATTTACATATAAAACTTTAAATTGTATAAGAAAAGTACAAGAAAACTAATGAAAATAGTTTGAAAACTTTGAATTTTAACGATAAAGATAAAATAAATAGTAAAATGCATAATACCAGGATTAACATTTTAGTGTAAAAATGTAATTTTTCGTCAAAATAAACAATATCGAAAACTTTTCGTTAAAGTTCCTGAAAAGTACGGACTAACCGACTGACCGACTGCCCGACTGCAATCCCATATAGATCAAACCCACATCGAAGTCTGGAAAGATTGCACACAACAGTAGCGTCATCAGATTAAATTAATTTACTTAAACTAATACGACCACGGAAATAGGTCAGATTCATGGAATCAACAACGCATGTTGGAGTCCTTTTGCACTATTAGAAAATGGGTTTGAAGCATGATGATCTTCAAGCTGCCACCATATGTTGTGGACACGAAAACACTTTGGTCATGAAAAACCCACGTATTGTTTTGACCACATATCATGTTTGAGTTTGGTTCGAAATACATCATATCCACTGGTGGATCTATATAGGGACTTGGGAGGATCCTCAGATCCTTCGGAAGCCCAAAGAAACGCTTGTGATCGATCTTCGGGACCCTTCAACAATTTGGGCAAGTGCAGTGGAGAGGTTTGTTGCCTCTATGGATGTGCATGCAGCAGTGCTTCTAACAAAGAAGAAGAAGAGGTTTTTAATTTTTGTTTTAAAAGACCTAGTCAAAACGACAACGTATTTTAGCCAAGTCATTATAAAATTTTAAAAACTAAAATATCTCTGTTTTCTCTACAGAGCCCGAGAACTTCGGTCTTTTCCAGTATCCCCAAATTATATTTAAGAACTCCCAGCACCAATCGTCGCAACCTTCCAACTTTAAACCCAAGTTACCCTATTATCCACCACCATTTGCCTTTCTATTGTCGCAACCTTCCAACTTTAAACCCAAGTTACCCTATTCCCCACCACCAACCTTCCAACTTTAAATCCAAGTTACCCTATTCCCCACCACCATTTGTCGTTCTATCGCCTTTAGCTACCTAATTTTATTTCCTCCAAATTCTAAGTTTTTTAATGCGTGTAGAAGTAATTTTAGGCATGACTCAAAGAAATAACTTAAGGTGTGTTTAGAATCTTCTTTTTAATTTTTAAAACATTTTAGGGCTTAAATAGTGATTTTATGAGCAATTTAATATTAAATTATTATTTGGGGTGTAATCAACGAAATATGAAGTGTTAATAAAAAATAAAAATAAAACCTTTTTAAGATTTTTTTATTCTTTCTACCAAAATAAGTGAAAATGCTGTTATGGGGAGCCCAGATTTTGACGCATCCGAGTTGCCATCTCAACTCTCTTCCGAAACGCTCACAAGATTTTTGGCGCATAGCAAGATGCCAAGATGGTATACCTAATGCATTATTTTAAGGGAATTTTAACGAAAAACTCTCAGTACTGTTCACTTTAACGAAAAGTTATATTTTGACACTAAAAAGTCAATTCTAGTACTATTCACTTTACCCTTTATTTTGTCTTTATTGTTAAAACTCAAAGCTTTCAAGTCATTTTCATTAGTTTTCCTTTATTTTAATCCAATCTAACAGATCAGGGTTAAGTTGTCAAAGAGAAACGGACTTTTGCTTTTTTGGCAAAAGATAAACCGACTAGTGTTGCAGGGTTGGTTTGTTCCAAAAGCATGGAAATTTCTGTAGGAGTATGGGCGGCTGTGGTTTTGGGAGGTTTGCCACTCTAGTCCCAACTCCCAATTAATAATATATATGTTACATTAATAAATTTTAATTTGGAGAGTCACTAATTGCATTATGTTGCTGAGGAGAATTTGTTGGTTTTATTACCTTTGAGATTAATCTTAATTTATTCAATGAACCAAATTCAATAGAAAATATTGATATGGAACCAAATTAGTCTAATATTTTTTTTTAAAACTTTTATGTTAGAACTCCCCGATCTTGAAATCCTGAATCCACCACTAATCATATCCTCATACGATATTATAAATTCAATGTAAACAGATATAACACTAAGAATGAAAATTGATAACGACATTTAAATCACTAAAGTTAGTGAATAGAATGATGAATAAGAATATGTTAGAGTATATATAGAATGATAAATAAGAGTATGTTAGAGTTTCAACGTTTGAAACTGTAACATCTCACATCGTCCAGGGGAATGGATCATATAAGTCTTATATGTATATTCTCATCTCTACTAGCACGAGACATTTTGGGAGCTCACTGGCTTCGAGTTCCATCGGAACTCCGAAGTTAAGCGAGATCGCGCGAGAGTAATCCCATGATGGATGATCCACTGGGAAGTTCTCGTGTGAATTCCCAAAAACAAAACCGTGAGGGCATGGTCGAGGCACAAAGCGGACAATATCGTGCTACAACGGAGTCGAGCCCGGGATGTGGTGGGGATCCGGGCCAAGATGTGACAATTTGGTATCAGAGCCAATCCCTGGTCGGATGTGTGCCGACGAGGACATCAGGCCCCTAAGGGGGTGGATTGTAACATCTCACATCGCCCAGGGGAGTGGATCCTATAAGCCTTATATGTATATTCTCATCTCTACCTAGCACGAGGCCTTTTGGGAGCTCACTGGCTTCGGGTTCCATCGGAACTCCGAAGTTCAGCGAGATCGCGAGAGAGTAATTCCATGATGGGTGACCCACTGGGAAGTTCTCGTGTAAGTTCCCAAAAACAAAACCGTGAGGGCGTGGTCGGGGCCCAAAGAAGACAATATCGTGCTACGGCGAAGTCGAGCCCGGGATGTGGTGGGGACTCGGGCCGAGATGTGACAGAAACCCTATCTAACCGAAATCGAAGATTGAAATGGCATTATTGTTTGGGCTGTACATACATACATACATACATATATATACATACACGAGGCCTTTTGGGAGCTCACTAGCTTCGGGTTCCATCGGAACTCTGAAGTTAAGCAAGATCGCGCGAGAGTAATCCCATGATGGGTCACCCACTGGGAAGTTCTCATGTGAGTTTCCAAAAACAAAACCGTGAGAGCGTGGTCGGGGCCCAAATCGAACAATATCGTGCTACGGTGGAGTCGAGCCCGGGATGTGGTGGGGACCCGGGCTGGGATGTGACAAAAACCCTATCTAACCGAAACCGAAGATTGAAATGGCTTTATTGTTTGGGTTGTACATACATACATACATACATACATACACACACATACATACATATATATAGAAATATTCTTAATTATTAACAAAATAGAGGTCCCAAAATTCCCTAGAATATTTTAGTAGTTTAATCGCTAATATTTGAATAAATTCTAAGCTGTTCCTCCTGCCATGAGTCGTTATTTATAGTGTAAGGAAATGGCGATCACATGAAGAAAAAGACTTTAATTTAATTTGGACATTTCAAACGCAAGTTCAATTCACTTCAGTGTACATTTTAATAATTAAGCTGCATAGGGAACCCACGTAGAAGTTAAAACACAAAGTATATACAGCCACTATTATCTGGTAATATAGCCTGATATACTGTAAATCAGAGATTGTTATGTTATTACATGAAATCAAATGTTAAAACATGGCACATTAAGAGCATCTCCAATTAAATAGGTATCAAACAATTTTACCACATCTTATCAATATTGCTTTTAAAAGAAGAAAGACTTACAAGAGAAAGATTTACATACAAAAAGGTACCTCTAACAAAATAAACTTACATCATCTTTCACGACAACTATACCTTATAAGAAAGGTACATCTAACAAAATAAACCTACATCATCCTTCACACTAGACAACGATACCTTGTTTGCAAAGTTAGGAACCACACAACTTTTGCAAAAAAAAATTAATTTAGTGATTCTACATGTTTTTACTTGGAGTTATCAAAACTATCCCCCTTGAGGTTTTTCATGTTTCCAGAATTCCCACAAGGTTTAAAAAATTACACAAACATCCATTGAGGTTTCTAAATGTTTTCATGAAACCCTTTGGTTCATGGGAAAATTTTTAAAATGTCATATGAACTTGCGCACTTTTATGAATTTTTTATATGAACTAAAATTTTAATCGATTTATCATATCAACTTTCTAAAATCATTAATTTGTCATATGCCCTTAACTCCGTTAGGTTTTTCTTCCAAAATATGTTGTGTGCCTTGCACATGACTTGTGTTTAGGATTATTTAGGACATTTTAATTCTCCACTCCCCTTCTAAAAACTTACTTAAGACAATAAAAATGTAGGATTTCTACAAACCAAAAAATGAAAATGATTACACAATGAAATAAATTTTTTTTTATTCTGAATAAAAAATGAAACTTAATTCTAATCGAGTTTCTTTCCAGCAGTATAGTCCTCAAAATATATATCACATGTTCTTGCAGATAGTTGTTCTTTAAAACAATGATAAATATTAAACTTACATTGTTTTTACGAAGCTATTGCTCATGGCAAACAACTGAAATGAATTGAAAATGAGGTCAAACGTTTGAAATAACCCTAAATATAAGTCGTGTGCAAGTATTTTGGATGGAAAACTTAACAGTATTGGGATAAGATGACAAATTAATGATTTCGGATTGATATGATAAACTGCTTGAAATTTTATATAGTTCATATTACAAATTACAAAAGGTGTATAAGTTCACATCACGTTTCAAAATCCTATAATTCATCCAAAATTTGGCGATTCCATTAAAAAGGTTCTTCTAAATGACAAATTTACCATTCTAGATAATTACATGGCCACAGAGATTTATCGTGTTTTCAACCCCTTAGGTTAATTGTTTTTTCACATAACCCCCTAAAGGTTTTAAACCTTACAATAAGACCCGCTAAGATGCTTTCATATAACCTCTAAACATAAAATGAAGCGACATTATTTAACAGTAATTCACGAAGCAAAAACAATATTTCTAGTAAAGAGTATCCCCATATACACTACAAACGAGGTCGGTTTTCTAACATTTTTTAACTGTCATAATGTTTTCTTCTTTACGAAGGGGTCATGCGAAAATACGAATAGAGCACAGGCGATGTATTTGAAATTCAGTCTTTTAAGGCAAATTTGTTATTGGAGAAACTTTTTAATGACATCAGTAATTCTTTTAACCGAAAGAGTATCGTAAAAACAATTTGAAACTCGTATGGAGCTTTGTGAAAACACGCAATTTTTAAAAGTATTAATGTACTTTCCTCATCATTTCAACAAATTAGGATCGCACCATAAATGGTCTATAAAATATCCAACCTCAACCTTTGGAGTAGGTTAAAATTTGATAAGTGGAATGCATGACAGTATGTCACCTAAGTTGTCAAAATACAAAGTTACCTCAAGATGATACCTCACTCCTTCCATATGCTAACAAGGCAAACAAGAGGCAAATCCGATTTGTCTTGCCACCTCAGAAAATGAAAAGGCAAACTCAGTTTGCATCTCCACAGGGGATCGGGATTTAAACTGGATCCAATTAGATTTGATATAATTAACAGGATATGAACTGAAAACGCACAATCTGAATATCAATGAACATGGGAGAGTAAGATGGGATGTTAATGACGTCTACCAGAGTAATTTTACGCCACCGTAATTTGGTCTACTGACTTTCAAACTCCACTATATTAGAGAAGGTCCTAAGTTCAAATCCGACATACCGCAATTGTTGAACAAAGTAAGTGATTTTACACCCATGAAAGAAATAAGGAAAACTAATGAAAATGGCTTGAAAACTTTGAGTTTTAACGATAAGGACAAAATAAAGGGTAAAGTGAATAGTACCAGGTTTGACTTTTTAGTGTACAAATGTGGTTTTCATTAAAATGAACAGTACCGCGGGCTTTTCGTTAAAACTCCCGAAGAAATATTTGAAGAAATAAAATATGTTGTTTGAACGTAGTACAGTTTCATGGCTTGGCTATAGACTGTCAATAATTTTCTACGGGTAAATACGAGAGAAGAAAGCAAAACTTGGATCTGGATATCTACCAAAATATATGCTCCATTAATGCATACATTTACAGCAACAGATCTTTTTCAACCTAAATCATTGCTTGCAGGCTCCTAAAATACCATGAGTTAGTATTATACACAGTTGGACTGGTAATCTACTTACCACCCGTATATTGGATTTTCTACCTGGGGAGGTAAGAGACGAAGGTCTTTACAGTGTTGCTTGTCGTAGTATCGGGTTCCCGGAATTGCTCCAGTGCATAGTCTAAGGAATTCATTACCGGTGAGACAGTAGTGGGCAAATGCCAATCCTCCGTCAACCATACCGGTCAAGCTAGGCATTGATGCTGATTTTGGGATCCTCTTTCGGCTCCCCATGGTTGATTTCGCACCATTGTTGTCTTTGTTAAAGACTTTGTCAAGCTCAGAATACTCCATGAACCTCTGGGTTGCGGCTTCCCATGAAAGATGGTATCGTTGCTCGGGAGTGAGGGGCTGAGGTTCGTTTTCCATTGCTTCCTTCACTTTGGCAACAAATTCCTCAGACGTTTCGTAGGTCAAGCAATTAGGAAATGATCTGAAAAACTCATTTGATGGATGATCCGCACAAATTACAAACTTTCCCATGGCAAGCGCCTCAGCAGTAGCCGTGCACAGCACATCGCTAACGCTGGGATTTATGAAGACTTTGTACCTTCAAGCAAAAGAGAGAATATCATTAACAGGAGAAATGAAGAGGGGCAAAAAAGAAAGAAAATTGTAAGATTGAACAGTTTAATCATTCATTCATCGAATGCTATTTCTAATTGACGATCTGCACAGAAGCTAATATGCTTTTGCACAGAGAGTTCCTAAAAGATCCTTACCCGTGAAGAGAATCATCTGCATGGTCTCTTCCTTTCAGAAAGTTGAGATTTAAATCCAAGCTTTTAGCTGTACTCTGAACTTCATTGGCATCCTCTCCATTTCCATACACGTCCAACTTGAAGCCATCAAGGTCACTCTTGTGCTTTGCCAACAAATCTATGAGCTCACGGTATCCCTTTGCCCAGACCATCTTCCCTAAGAAATATGCTCCTTTTGAGAACGCTTCCTGTCCAAGTTCCCTTTCCGCAGCCACCTTTTCTCCAATTCTCAAGAACTTGGGATTCACACCGTGGACGTTGCAAATTACAGACTTCGGTAAATCCTGTGTGGCAGAAGAAAGGCGAAGAACCTGGAGAAAAATCATTAACAATTTAGTTATCAGATCAAGAAAAGCATACCTATGTCTATAATATATTTCTGAACCCATCAGTCCCTAATAACGTTAGCAGAAACCGTGATACAACACATTCAAAAAATAATTGCGCATGATCATCAGATATCCAATGAATTGACTAATACCTTGTCGCAGTATGCTCTTGTAACCCAATTGTTTATGTGCTTCACAAAGAAGGCTTGGAGAGCGCCATTCTTCTCCCTCTTGATATATTCCAAGTAATTTGTGTGAACAACACCAACAACATGGTTAAATTTATCGGTCCAACGTTTACCATGATGATACCAATTCAAGTGTTCCGGTTCTTCCAGAATAGCAATGTCAGCATCCTTGGACGGAATAAACTGAGAAGTGTCCCCAGCTGGTAAAATGCTTCGCCTTTCTTTTGAAAACTAATATATAGCAAGACCAGATATCAATTAGCAACCATGATATGATATAAATAAAAAGTCATTTGCATAGTCAGGTTCACCAGATAATTACCTTTCCTGGATAAAATGATATCTTAAAGTCAGCTTTAAAGCCAATCCTTTCCTCAAGCCAGTTACGGATATAAATTTCCTGCTCTTCTGGTGAAGTAAATGTGATGTTGCTAGGATATACAAGTTCTTGATCTGATTTACAAAGCCATGGAACTAATAATGTCACATTCTGTTTTGCAGACTCTGCAAGATATGCAGCACGAAACAGTGGATTCACTGCTGTTCCTGTCATCCAAGGAAGACTAGCAGTTGTGACAATAGCAACATGTCTTTTCTCATCTGATGGTTCATGCTTTGCATGATCTGTCCAAAACCCACCATCATAAGAATGCCCTGTGCTTTGGATGACGCTGGCTATCCTTAAATCTAATTCATCATTTATGTTCTCACTGTCTAGAACAGATGACTCTCCAGAAGAATGTGAGTGCAGAACTTGGTTCTTGTGTTTGCTGCACAAGCTTTCCACTATTTTCTCACACACATCTGCAGTCATTTCCAATACCGTACAAGTTCAGCAGTCTTGGAAAATGAAATAAAAAAGATATGTGAAATTATATTCCTTTACGTTTATTTTCCTTTTGTGCGTATTGTTGTTAGAGAGTGATATGATCCTGGGGCTACTCAATAAGTTAAATTACCCAAGTGAATCCATTTTTCAAGATAGATTCATGTTCATGATAGGGATGTTGATGCCATGAGTTTGGAACATCGTTTATACCATGATTGACATCATATATTTTACGCTGGGAAATAGTCCAACAAAGTTTGAACTATAAATTCCATAACTTACCCAAAAATTTTAAAATAAAATATATATCAAATTTAATATAAAACATATACACACACACACATGTATTAAAAAAACATATATATACATATATATATATATGTATATATTAAAAAAAAAAAAAAAAAGGGGAAAAACCTTGAAGTCTCACTACTCATCTAATTACTTCACAAAAGCATCAAAGTTTCCCAACCCAAGAATTTATACAGTAACAGCTTGAAACAGAACTTAAAGAATCACTTACTTCTCTTAACGCCAAGTTGATCCAGGAAAGGCTCAGATTGCCTAACCAAACATGCCAAAAGTTCTGTCACATCCAAAGGAGGTACTGCCTATATCATGTATACAAAAGAGAAAATTACAATAGCACATTACCTTATAGTTAAATTTGTTTTATGTTATTTCCATTTAATAATTCAAATATTATGAAATGAAACAGGCACAGCAAAACCAGTTCATAAGGACCATCATCAAAATCCAGGCCCATGGTTTCGGAGAGTCTTAGAATAATTAAGACCCAATCTAAGTTCAGTATTCTCTTGCCAACAAGATTAGAAACCCTTGCCCAATATGTACAGTAAATGGAATACGGACACCACAGTTTGCAAGAACAACAAATCTTAGCTTCTCATCTTTTTTGGTTTAAGTTTTGGAAAATAAACCATTCTTTGTTGCAACTGTACTACTACTAACCCATCTTTTTCTCTTATTTGGCTACAGTTAGAACTGTGTTTCAGAAATTAACAAGCTTTGTTGTGAGTTCAATGGAAGAAAAAGGACAGCAGTGAGGACTAGGAGGGATTGGGCATCAAGGCTATATTATGATTTCTTTTACACATGTACAGAATTTTATGCATAAACTATGTGTTGAATAAACGAACATACACAAAATTTACAGATATCGCCAAATTTTCTTTTATTTACCCAGCTTATACATCCACCTTTGAACAATCCAAGAAAGCAAATTTCTCTGGAGGCTCATGACAGTGAAAGAATTAGATAATGTACATAAATATGCTGAAAATGAGTTCTGCACAGTAACACGTTACAGCAAAACATTCCAACAAAAAAGACAATACAAAAATTTCCAATAAAAAACACAGGGAAACAAAAGCCAACTTTGCAGAATGTATACCAACCTTTGACTTCTCAGGCTCCTTGTAAATTGATTTCTGAAAACAGGAGAAAACAAAAATAGTTGTAAGAATATGCATGCACCTCTTTATTACCAGATATCAAGAAATAAATGATGATCATGGATAACAAAGCCTGGAAATTTAAAATGTAAACTGCAGAAAAAACAAGTGTGATATGGTGATATCTATGGGTAAATAACTAAATATATAGTGTTTTATTCACCAAAACAAATGCTCCTTTCATTGAACAAACATCATATAATTTGTTTGGCATCACTATGCACCTCATGAAATTGTGTAGAGGAATACATTCTGAATAAAATAATAACTCACTTGTTAGATAGAAGGATTGTCTCACACTAGATGCTCAGACTGAAGCATTTATACCCAATGACATAGTATATAGGCATTGACACATATCAAGTTTTAAGTTTTAACTGATCCAAAAATATTCCAATTGGTGCACAGGTTGTGGTTCGAATGATATTGGGCTCCCAACATTTATGCATAACAAAGAACTACCATAAGCCTACACTGTTTGGCATCGCATAGTTCAAAGTAGTTGATCAAAAACCCCTTTACTGTTGACTGCAAAACTCTCTCCAATGATTTCAGAACCCTAGCTGAAGGATTTTTTTTGTATATCTTCTTATGACCAAACGATGACAACAAATATGAAATATTTCGTATTTTCAACTCTAAACTTGTTTATTCATATTTAGTGCTGAAGACCTTAGTAACTAGCTTCCCATAAGTTCAATCTTATTCCCCAAGGATCCAATCACATTTCAACACAATAGTCTCTCAGTGTCCCCTACCCCGACTTAATGTAGGCAACCCAATAAACTCACAAAGATATCGCTAACAAAAATAAGCACACAGCTATCAAATTTAAAGTTTCATAGTTCGGTTTACTTCTGTTTTGTTTTCACTAACCAAAACACAATAGCCACCTATATGTATCACAAATACCAACTTCCACCTGAATTTTACCCTGTCGTTCCAATAAAAACTACAGTCAAGATTCAATTTTTATTTTTTTATGCATATAGCCAATCAAAATCTAAGAAGAACCCGAAAAAAAAAATCGATTGGAATTAAGATACAAAGTTAACAAATTTAATTGCTTCGGAAACTCGGAACTGAAAGCAACAAAATACGAAATGAAGGTAGAGAGAACATACCAAGCTGGACTTGAATTTCTCCACAAAGTCACTGTTCTTAAATCCACCGAGAAATTCCCGCTTTTCGAACTCTTTCAATCTCGTCTTCAACGCCCGAATTGGCTCCCAGTCCTTGTTAGACTGTCTCTCCTCATCCTCCCCCTTACCCTCCCCCTTCCACTCGCCCCAAAACTCACTGAACTTCAATGGCCTTCCCCTAATACCCCTATTAAATTCCATAACCCCATCCCTGTTCTCCACCTCCGACACCAGCGCATTCTTTATCTCCGACAAATCGATCCGGATCCTCGACCTGGGGCTCCACTTGTCCAGAACCTTCTTGCTGAATCCCGGCGACGAATACACCCTCCGAAACTCCGACAGCTTCGGCTGCAGCTTCTTGACGAAGTCTATCTCCGCCGGCGGAGACGCCGAAGACGACCGAATCCCCGCCGACGACGCGGAGTTGAACTTGAACAGGTTCTCGAGCTCGCGGTCGAACGACGTCGCGAGGTTCTTGAACTCGTTGGCCCGGTGCTTCATCAATTGGAGATCCGCGTCGGCCGAGTCCTTCACTTCCCTCCACCCTTTCGATATGAAGGAGAAGGCGTTGGAGGAGGTCGAAGCTTGGCCTTCGCTTCCCATGGCGGAGGAGCTAGGGTTTCGACTGAGAGCAAACGAATTGAATTTTCTAGAGTTCCGAATCGGAATTCGGGAAGCTTGCAGATATAAGGAAACAAACAGAGATGAGTTGTGGGTGGGCTGAGAATTTAACGGTTGGTACTTTCGGGGCTCTCCGTTTCTGGAACCTTGCTGTTACACGTGTACTTTCCAAGTCGGATATTCGCATGTAACGATGCGGTTTAGGGATGGTGACGTGGAAATAGGGCACGTGATGGGATGACGTGGCGAGGTGTAATTGGCTGGGTTCGGTTCGCGATGAGAATATTCTGGAGGGGAGAATATGCTGGAGGCTGGTGATTGACGGCTGAGATTTGTGTGCACTGTGATTCGTTCATGAATGTTGATAAGGAGGACGTGGCGGGAATTGATTGGGGGAACATTTGCTTCGGTGGCTTAATTTCTAGTCCCGCCGTTTCCGTCCCTGTTCTGAAATGCGAGTAGCGCGGGATGTCGGTTCCTGCGTGGGAAATTTTAAGGCAATGTTTGGACGGTATTCGAACTAGTTAAAAGCACTATTGAAGGTGCTTCTTCGTGAATCACTTGTAGCAAATGCGTTCTAGCACTTCTAGTACAAACACTTTAACCGAAGCACTTCTAAGAAATATTGATTTCTGAAGAAACAATGCCAACTCATAGTAAGCACATAGTTGATGGCAATGGCATATAGTTATTTCAGCTCAAAGAAAAAACAATATTTAGTGGGAAGATGAATTTTCTACTCATGACGTATAGACATGGCAAATATTGCATAATATTGCAAATGTTATATTTTTATAAAACAGCAAAATCAATCGCACTCTAGCATTATTATCATATAAAATGACTTATATAAATACAATATGCTAAACAAGACATGAAGCCAAACTCTGACCGTAGTCAAAATCACTTTTAGTAAAACATATAACAAGAAAGCTGAGAAATTTATAACAAGGGGACATTGTTCTAAATGCTAGGTGGCTAGCTACCGCCCGATTAATCTTTAGGCATTTGAAAATTAAGAAAGGTCGCCTAGACCTTCTTAGACGCCTACCTAGCCCACTTAGACCCGCATATGCACTCACTTAGGTCTCATCTCTCACTTACATTGAAAATAGATAACTTTCATTTGCATTTTTTTTTAATAAATTGTAAGAGACTTGTTAAGTACTTAGATGAACACTCATCATATTCTAGTTCCCCGTGTTTTTCAATATGTTCTAAAACTTTCTAATCCATAAGTTATTCTATTTTTCAATTTAATTATGTATTCCAATACAATTATATATTTTTAAACTATAAATAGGTACTTATTTGTACAATATATAATAAAGTTACTTAAATCCGTCTAGGCACTAGGCCCCAGTTCCGTCGCCTGACTAGCACATAGTGTCGACCAACAAACAATGGGATGATCAACACCCAACTAGACAAACAATCAGCAGCTTGATTACCCTCCCTAAAAATATGAGAAATGTGAACAAGCAAATGCCATTTCAACAAAATATAAATACATTAATATTGCAGCATTACAACATGAAGTCAAACCCTCATTGTTAAAGAATTCATAAAAATAAAAAAATCAAAATCAAAACCACTTTTAACAAAACTTATAACAAGAAAGCTGAAAAAGGGTTATTAAGCTTCATATTAATATAATTTCTTCATCGTTGCTTGTAAAAATAAATAAAAAGCGTGTGGCTTTGACGATTTCAAATGGACACGAAATGAAATGTAAACTTGATTGTTCAATTGAAAGCCACGACACATTTCGTCCTTTTACTGCATGTGGCTTTGACGATTTCAAATGTACTGCATGGCATGCTCAGACAGGATCTCTACGTGAAGACAGTTTGAATTTTTCTCTGGGACTGCAGATAAGATAAGTTAATTGACCAATGAGGAAACATCTTAGTCCATCCTAGTAACCCTTGAAAATCACATTAAAATTTGAGTGGTTTGGTATCAGACAAGATATGACGTGCGGGTTGGTGTTAATGTGAACCCACCATTATTTGTCCACCGTGTTCTGCACCGTGCATGTCATCGTCTATGAATATATACTTTTGGTAACATGTTTCGTCACTTGTGGACCTCATCACTTGGTGACCTAAGGTATCGTTTGATATGTAGACATGACGGGATGGAACGGAATGGGACGGTGTTAGAGTATAGTGTTTTACCATTGTGACACTTGTCACAATCTTACTATAGTTAGTTAGTTAGCTGTTATATGTAACAACATATATAAGAACTCATGATGTAATTACTTAATCATTAAGAAATATAACAGATTGTTCTTCTCTCTCTAAATATCTCTCTAGTCTCTCTTTCTTTCTCCTCTGTTCTTGATTCAGTATACAAGATTACAGTATATGTTAATCATCTGATATAGCTTAACATGGTATCAATCGCCATTGTTGCTCACGCTTGAAGATACGATCCTCTGTTGCTTCCGCCTTCTCTGATTCGGATTGGTTTCTTTTTCTTTCTCGATCCGCCTTCGTCTTCTCCTATTTCTCATTTCTGCAATTTCTAGGGTTTCCTATCGTTCTTTTGCTCTTCTTTGGTACGTGCTCAATTCTGCACACCGTGTGTTTGTTGTATTGTCTCACTGACAAGTTGATCTTGAATTCACGATGGTGACTGCTTTACAACTACAACTTCTTCAATCTCCGATTACGGGTCTGATTTCCTCTATTTCTACGTCGGTTAATGTCAAGCTTGATGATTCGAACTATCTTAATTGGCACTTCCAGATGCAACTCTTGCTTGATAGCAATGGCATCATGGGGTATGTTGATGGTTCGATTGTCTGTCCATCTCAATATGCTTCGTCATCCGGTGAATCTGGTATCTCTTCTTCTTCTTTGAATGATGAATACATAGTATGGAAAATGCATGACCGAGCTATTATGCAATTGATTACTGCCACTTTATCTTCTATTGCCATGTCTTGTGCGATTGGTAGTACTAGCTCCAAGGATCTGTGGTTTAGGTTAAAGGAACAATTTTCAACTGTTTCTCGGACTAGCATCTTTCAGATGAAATCCAATTTGCAAACCATTAAAAAGGGGTCCGATTCGATTTCTCAATATCTTCATCGCATTAAGGAAGCTCGAGACTATTTGTCTGCTGCTGGGGTCTTTTTTGCGGATGAAGACATTGTTATTCTTGCTTTGAATGGTTTACCTGCTGAGTATAACACTTTCAGGTGTGTTATCAGGGGGCGTGAAAGTGTGATTTCACTGAAAGATTTTCGGTCACAGTTACTTGCAGAGGAAATCATTGTTGACAATTCAGTACATAATCCTCTTCTGACAGCTATGGTTGCTAATACAGGTTCCACTTACACAAAAGGGGCTTCGGTTCAGTCTCAGGGTTTCTCTCCTCATCATGGTCAATCTCAGGCAGCCACTGGAGGCTTTAGACCCTATCATGGGAACAAGAACAAGGGCAAAGGTCGTTTCAATCAGGGCTCGAGATTTTATAACTCTAGACCAGTGTTTTCTCCCATGGCACATATGCTTCCTAACTCTAATCCTGGAGTTCTTGGTCCATCTCCTGGTCAACACTTTGGTCGTCCTTCTGCACCTATGCCTCACATTTGTCAGTTGTGCAATTCTGAGGGACATACTGCCCCATTCTGTGGAGCCTCTTCCCATGAGCCAACAAAATGTCATATTTATGGTCGAAGTAACCATACCACTTGGTATTGCTTCCATAATGATAAGGGTCCCAATTACATGGGAATGCATAACCCTTCTTCTATTTTTCCACAGTCCTCATATGTTATGCAACCACCGCCTGTTCAGTATAATTCCTATCAAGCTCCTCCTCAGCATTCCTCATTCACACATTCTCAGTTTCCTGCACCGCAACCCCCTATGCAAGCCATGCACACAGTGCACAATTCTGCACCTCAGTCATCAAGTTCTTCAGGTTCTTCTCAAGTGTGGCTCACGGACTCTGGGGCCACCAATCATATGACAGCTGATTTGACTAATATGTCCCTGGCATCACCATATCCATCAAATGAAACAATTCATACTGCAAATGGGGAAGGTTTGACAGTATCTCATGTTGGTCATTCTACTATTCATACATCAGTTTCTCCAATCAAATTGAATTATGTGCTCTGTGTTCCTCACTTAACTCAGAATCTGTTGTCAGTACATCGCCTTTGCCTTGACAATAATTGCTGGCTTATATTTGATGCTTTTTGTTTTTGGATTCAGGACAAAACCACAGGGAGGATTCTCTACAGAGGCTTGTGCAGTAATGGGCTGTATCCTATCCACTCTTTGTCCACTTCCAATTTCCAGAAGAATAATCAAGCTAAGGCCTTTCTTGGACAACTTGTTCAATCTGATCTGTGGCACCATAGGTTAGGTCATCCAACAAATAATGTTGTCTCTCTGATGTTGAATAAATCTAATGTACCTGTTCCTAAATCCTCATTACCTATGCTATGTCATACCTGTCTAGAAGGCAAATTTAGCAAGCTCCATTTTCCAAAGCATGTCAATAAGTCAGTCATTCCTTTTGAAACTATTCATACAGATTTGTGGGGTCCTGCACCATGTATATCAGTGGATGGTTATAGATATTACACCATCTTTATAGATGAATGTACCAGATATTGCTGGATTTTCCCTTTAATAAACAAGTCTGATTTGTTCTCTACGTTTGTTGCTTTTCATTCCTTTGTTGTTACTCAGTTTTCTGCCTCAATTAAAATTCTTCAATCTGATGGGGGGGAGAGTATACCAGCCTTAAATTGAAACATTTTCTTATTGACAAAGGCATTTCACATCAATTATCTTGTCCCTATACCCCTGAACAAAATGGGGTAGCTGAAAGGAAGCATAGACATATCATTGAAACCACTATCACACTGCTCCAAACAGCCAAGTTGCCACATCAGTTCTGGTCTTATGCATGTCAAACAACCACCTATCTCATCAATCGAATGCCTACTGCTGTACTTCATAACAAATCTCCTTTTGAGATCCTATTTGGGACATATCCAATGCTTACACATCTTCGAATTTTTGGATGTGCTTGTTTTCCCCTTCTCAAACCCTATAATAGTACCAAACTACAAGCAAAAACCACAAAGTGTGTGTTTCTAGGGTATGCCACAAAATATAAAGGTTATATATGCTATCATGTGTCTACAAAGAAAGTGTTTGTTTCTAGGCATGTTATCTTTGATGAACAACATTTTCCTTACCCAGATTTATTGACTGCATCTTTCAACACAGTTTCAACTGCACCTAGAGTTTTCTGTCCATCTCCTAGTTTTAATTGTCATGCCCCTATAGTTACTCCCGAAAATAGAATTGTCTCATTTATCTCAGAATCACCTCATCAACCTTCTGCCTTGGATTTACCTGAAGTCTCTCCAAGCTCTCAGTCCATTACTGCTCCAATCCAAGTCTCTTCTCAAATCCCTGTGGTACCTGATATCAGTTCCAATTCTGCATCAGCAATACCTGTTTTTAATCCTGATACTCTGTCAGTAGTTTTGCCCATTCCTCCACTTAACTTGCATCATATGCAAACCCGAAGCAAAAGTGGGATTTTCAAAAAGAAGGCTCTCTTAGCCAGTGTTCAGGATTCTGGAGGCACTGATCTATCCTTGGTTGAACCAGCTAGTTATAAGTCTGCCATCAAAGTACCTGTGTGGTTAGCAGCCATGAAAGAAGAAGTTAATGCTTTACATGCTCAAGGCACTTGGAGTCTAGTTCACTTACCTGCAAACAAGAACCTGGTTGGATGTAAATGGATTTTCAAGATCAAGAGACACTCAGATGGGTCTATTGCAAGACACAAAGCCCGGTTAGTTGCTAAGGGCTTCAGTCAAGAACCCGGATTGGATTATGGGGAGACTTTTAGCCCTGTAGTGAAACCTACTACAGTAAGGTTAATTCTTGCTCTTGCTGCTCAGTTTAATTGGTCTCTTCGACAGTTGGATGTTAAAAATGCGTTTTTGCATGGACTTCTACAAGAGGAGGTCTACATGTCTCAACCTCCAGGTTTTGAAGATCCAAATCATCCTTCTCTCGTGTGTAAGCTACATAAATCTCTCTATGGTCTTAAGCAGGTTCCTCGGGCCTGGAATGACCGCTTTACTCAGTTTCTTCCTTCTTTGGGATTTGAGACCACATATTCTGACTCATCTCTGTTTGTTAAGCATGTTGGTCATGAAATTGTGGTGTTGCTTCTCTATGTGGATGACATCATTATAACTGGCAATGCTTCTGATGCAATTACACAGGTTATTCGTGCTCTCACCACTGAGTTTGATATCAAGGACTTAGGCCTCCTCCACTACTTCTTAGGGATTCAAATCACTAAGACTGCACATGGTTTGTTCTTGTCCCAAACCAAATATGTTGAGGATTTGTTGGTTAAATCTGACATGATTGAAGCCAAACCGTGTGATACCCCATGTCTTCCTTACAACAGGTTACTGAAGGAGGATGGGGAACCTTATTCCAATCCTACGTTGTATCGAAGTCTTGTAGGAGCTCTTCAATACTTGACTTTCACACGGCCTGACATTGCTTTTTCTGTGCACCAAGTGTGTCAGTTCATGCAGAATCCAATGGTGTCCCATTTTACTGCGGTTAAACGCATATTAAGATATCTGAAGGGAACAATGCAGTTTGGTATATCATATACTAAAGGAGATTTGCAGTTGAAGGCTTTTAGTGATGCTGATTGGGCAGGGGACCCTAATGACAGGCGATCTACTACTGGTTTGGTGGTCTTTTTGGGTAATAGTCCGATTTCCTGGTCTTCTAAGAAGCAACAGACTGTTTCTCGATCCTCAACCGAAGCTGAGTACCGAGCTTTATCGTTTACATCTGCTGAGTTGGATTGGATCAAACAGTTGTTAGTTTTTCTGCACATTCCCTTACCTAGTGTGCCTGTCCTATTTTGTGACAATCTGTCAGCCATTGCCTTGTCTTTCAACCCTGTCCAGCATCAAAAGACCAAGCACATCGAAGTCGACGTCCATTTTGTTCGCGAAAGGGTCTCCCTGAAACAACTATAAGTGCAATTTGTATCTTCTCAAGAGCAGTTTGCCGATATTCTTACCAAGGGCTTGAGTGGTCCTCTTTTCCGAACTCATTGTCGCAATCTCATGCTTGGTTCATCACCGCATGATCTTGAGGGGGGATGTTAGAGTATAGTGTTTTACCATTGTGACACTTGTCACAATCTTACTATAGTTAGTTAGTTAGCTGTTATATGTAACAGCATATATAAGAACTCATGATGTAATTACTTAATCATTAAGAAATATAACAGATTGTTCTTCTCTCTCTAAATATCTCTCTAGTCTCTCTTTCTTTCTCCTCTGTTCTTGATTCAGTATACAAGATTACAGTATATGTTAATCATCTGATATAGCTTAACAGACGGGACGGGACGGAACGGAGAGGGAGCAAAAATGCCCTCGGATGGAAACAATGAGGAAGAAGGAGACGGAGAGATTATAATTTTGTGTTCCATGGATGTGGAACGAGTCGTTCCAGGGGGTGAGGCGGAACGAAAATTCACCCAAAATTCGTTCCGTGGAACAACGCGTTCCACCCGTTTTACGCGCACCAAACGTGGGATGGAACGCCTCGTCTCATTCCGCTCCGTCCTATCCCGTCCCGTCCCACGTACCAAACGGTACCTAAATGCCGACTTCAACTCATAGATATAGACTA
This sequence comes from Malus fusca, assembly GCA_035220775.1. Lineage (NCBI taxonomy): Eukaryota > Viridiplantae > Streptophyta > Magnoliopsida > Rosales > Rosaceae > Malus > Malus fusca. The sequence continues at coordinate 3,434,936 of CM069072.1, read as the reverse complement.
TGAGGTCCAAGTGTATGGTATTATATATTAGTAGGGTTCAATGTATGTTTGATTACGATTTTGTGTTGGACAAAGTGCATGTATTGGTTCATAAGGATCACACTTCTTAGCTTTTAAGGATGGCGGAAGTAACGTTGCTAGGGTTTCAAAGTCTTCGGGATTAGTCTAAAGTGGGGTGAGGGAGGGTGGGGTACAAGGTTATGATTGTGATGTTGGATAAATATCAACAATTAATTATATATTTATATATGCTAATAAATGATAAATGTAAACAACTAACTTAATAGAGTATGAACAACGAAATAATATTAAACGGATAAATTGAAGATCGAGGCTTGCGTACCTCAATGTCCCTGAAACAGATATTTCGCCCCTACTCAGTGCTTGTAGTTCTATGGACGTCTGCTTCACCAGGATTTAACGATCAAGTCAGAATTCTAGCACCGGAAAACTTAACTTTTGGCGAATTTCTTTGTGGTTCTCTTAGTAAGCATCCTTTGGATTGTATAGGAAGAATTATGTTTTTCTTTGTTCTAAATGCCATGCAGATGGATCTATATATAATAGGATTATGCTTGTTCGCAACAAGTATGAAAAAGAGATGCATCTGTTGGGAGACATCTTCGCAGATGGGTGTTTGCTCTCTGCGTTCTTTCACCACACTTCAGACTTCATCTGAAAAGATGAGTCTATTGGTAAAAATTAATTAATTAATTAAATCCAAAATTAATTAAAGAATTTAATTATAGGAAAACTAATGAAAATGACTTGAAAACTTTGAGTTTTAACGATAATGACAAAATAAAGGGTAAAGTGAATAGTAGCAGGATTGACTTTTTAGTGTAAAAATGTGATTTTCCGTTAAAATGAACAGTACCAAGAGCTTTTCGTTAAAATTCTTTTTAATTATTAGAGCCTGAGCCCAAGAGCCCTAAGACCCAAGGCCCATCTTTTGATAATTAATTATCAATTAATTAGTACACCCCAAAGCCCAAACCCAAAGTTAAGCCCAATTTTATTCTCCATGGTTCATCACTCCAATCATTTTTTATAAGGGACAAAGCCTTATAAAGTGAGGGAAATTTTTGGTAGTGATCAATATGGGACAATGAAATTCTACTCAAAATTTCCAACAATACCCTACATTTAAGTTGAAATTTCATTCAAACACCACCAATTTACTTATAACACCCCACATTTGAATGCAAATGTATGACTAGGCTACCTAAAACTGAGAGAGAATAGACATGATATGCATCATGTGAAGTGTCTTTTGGACTTGAACTTACCTTAGTGAAAACATATCGGGTTTAATTGGTGACGCAGTGAATGTGGAAGATCTTGAACTGTTCCCAGCAGTAGTAAACCGAGACAATATGCTACACACATATCATGTCTGCCACATGTCAATTCATACGATTATGTTCATTTTGACCATGCAGATCCCGGATTTCATAAGAGTTTTAGAGAATTTAGTCATTTCAATTCTCATGAATGCGGCCTTATTTACTCTTATACAGGTGACATTAATTAAGAATAGTCTGTTATATTCCTCTTGATAACAAAATATTAATGTCATTAAAAGTATAAAACATAACCCCTCAAATTTCAACAGACAACACACATTTTATCATAAGAATGGGTAAGTTGTGTGTTCAACTTTTGAATCAAACTCAACCAGTTTGCCTATTGAACCTAGACCATAAGATCTCCAATCAGCTAGGTTAGGTTTTCGCCCAGTTCGATTCATTGGGTTGGCTTGAGACCCATTCCCCTCGATGTAAATAATATTTGCTCTCTTGGTAGGTCTTTTGTCAAAAGATCAGCTATATTTTCCTTTGACTTTACATAATCAATGGATATTATTCTATTGGAGAGCAACTTCTTAAAAGTATTATGTCGACGCCTGATGTGTCGCGACTTTCCATTGTATACATGACTTTTGGTTCTTGATTGCGCGACCATACTGTCACAATGTATACATATAGCAGTTACAGGCTTTGGCCACACTGGAATATCCTCCATAAAATGTTTGAGCCATTCAGCTTCTTCTCCAACCAAGTCTAAAGCTATAAACTCTGACTCTATATATTCCTGTTTAGAGGATTTCCAAGATATTGATGCACATCCCAAGGTAAAAACATATCCACTTGTCGACTTGGATTCTGTAGTGTCAGAAATCCAATAAGCATCATTGAAGCCTTCTACAACAAGTGGATACTTTGTGTAGTGTAATATGTAGTCAAGTGTATTTTTCAAATACCTTAACACTCTTAATAAAGCATCCCAATGCTCTTGTGCCAGATTACTTGTATACCTACTAAGCCTACTTGCTGCATAAGCTAAGTCAGGCCTAGTCGAATTCATCAAGTACATTAGACTTCCAATTACTTGAGAATATTCAAGTTGAGATATAGCATTGCCTTTATTTTTCTCCAACTTGCATCCAGCATCAAAAGGAGTTGCAACAGGTTTGCAGTCAAATTGACCAAACCTTCGTAATATTTTTTTCCGCATAATGGGACTGTGTAAAGACATACCCTTCACTATTTCTCTTAATTTGAATTCCTAATATGACATCGGCTTGACCTAAGTCTTTCATGTCGAAACTTGAATTCAACATTTTATTTGTTTTATTTATTACATCTTTATCAGTTTCTATTATGAACATATCATCCACATACAAGCAGACAATAATGCAAGTTTTATCATTACTCTTAATGTAGACACATTTATCATATTCATTTATTTTGAACCCATGTGTCAACAAAGTATGATCAAATTTCTCGTGCCATTGTTTTGGTGCTTGTTTAAGTCCATATAATGCCTTAACTAATTTGCACACTTTACTTTCTTGTCCTTCAAGCACGAACCATTCAGGTTGTTCCATGTATATTTCTTCATCAAGTTCTCCATTTAAAAATGTTGTTTTTATATCCATTTGATGTATATCAAAGTTGTACACATCAGCAATCGCTATTAACGTCCTAATTGACGTTATGCGAGAAACTGGAGAATAAGTGTCGAAATAATCCAACCTTTCCTTTTGGCGATAACCTTTGGCAACTAAGCGTGCCTTGAACTTGTCAATGGTTCCATCCGCCTTAAGTTTCTTCTTGAAAATCTATTTATGACCAATTGGTTTACTACCGGGAGGTAAATCAACCAATTACCATGTGTTATTTTCCATAATGGATTCCATTTCACTTTTAATTGCTTCCTTTCATAAAGGAGCCTCGGAAGAAGACATTGCTTCTTTGAAAGTTGTAGGTTCATTCTCGGACAAGTAAGCAATGAAATCTGGTCCAAAGTTTTTAGAAACTTTGTTTCTTTTTCCTCTTCTTGGTTCCACATCATTGTCTTGGATACTCGAAGAAAATGCCTCATCATGACTTAGATCATGAATCCTCCTTTTATTAGGACCAGATTCCTTTTCTTTATAAGGAAATATATCCTTAAAGAATTCTTCATTTGCCAATTCTAATATAGTGTTAACATATATGTCTGAAATCAAAGATTTTACTACAAGGAACCTATAAGCAGCATTATTGTTTGCATATCCAATGAATGCACAATCAATAGTTTTAGATCCTAGTTTCGTTCTTTTTGGTAACGGAACTTGCACTTTTGCTAAGCAACCCCACACTTTGAGAGTTTTATATGTGGGTTTATGTCATTTCCATAGTTCATAAGGTGACTCGTCAATCTTTTTTTGATGAACCTTATTTAATATGGTATTTGCAGTAGGTAAAGCTTCACCCTACAAATTGTGTGGAAGTCCTAAACTATTTAACATGGAATTAATCATATCCTTGAATGTTCTATTTTTCCTTTCGGCAACACCATTTTGTTGTGGTGTGTATGGAGCTGTTGTTTGATGTATAATTCCATGTTGTGCACAAAAATCTGAGAAGGTAGTAGACTCATACTCTCCTCCTTTATCGGATCTAAGTGCTTTTATTTTTCTCTCAAGTTGATTTTCAACTTCAGCTTTATATGTCTTAAACATATTCAAAGCTTCGTCCTTGTTATGAATCAAATAAATATAGCAATACTTATTGCAATCATCAATAAAAGTAACATAATATTCTTTCCTCCACGAGTTGGTGTGGATTTAAAGTCACAAAGATCACTATGAATTAAACCAAGTAATTCATTTGATCTTTCCAAAATTGACTTTCTAGTTTGAGTAGCAAATTTCGATTCAGTACATGTTTCACACTTATGATTAAAATCAATTTCGAATTTAGGTAATAATTCTAATTTAACCATTCTTTGCATGGAACGAAAATTAACACGTCCTAATTTAGCATGCCAAATATTAGAAGACTCAACAATATAAGTAGAACCATTTATTTTATTAGCATCATCAATGGCAATTACATGGAGTTTGACGAGGCCATCAGCCATATATCCTTTTCCAACAAACATCTCACCCTTGGTAAGTACAAATTTGTTGGATTCAAATACAAGTTTAAAGCCCTAGCAATCATAATAGGTCCAGAAACCAAGTTCCTCCTTATTTCAGGAACATGCAGCACATTCAGCAAGGTGGGACTATTTCCAGATGTGAATTTGAATACCACTTTGCATTTCCCCTCCACCGCAGATGAAGTAGAATTGCCCATATACAGCTTTTCTCTAAGGGCAATATGATGGTATTTAGTGAACAGATTTCTGTCAGCACAGATGTGCTTGGTAGCACCAGTATCCATCAACCATTCACTCACATTCAAGACCATGTTGACCTCGGACACAATAACATCCAACTCTTCATCAGTGATTGCCATATTAGCATGGTTGTTGTTGTTTCCGTTGGCATGATTTCCATCATTGTGATGATAACAATCTTGTGCCTTGTGACCAAATTTGCCACACACATAATCGGAGCCCTTAATCTTCTTCAGATTATTGCCTTTAGGAGCAAGGGCAAATTGTACAATCTGCTTAGTTTTCAAAGCCTTATTCTTCTTTGGCTTGGCCTTGGATTTCCTCCCTCAACATAATTCGCATTGGCTTCAATGACAACAAACCCACCAGAATGATCTGCATTTCTGTGGTCTTCTTCCACTTGTAGCCTCATAATCAAATCATCCATATTCATCTCACGATGCTTGTGCTTGAGATAAATTTTGAAGTCATTCCAGGAAGTTGGCAATTTCTCGATTATTTCCCCAACTTGGAAATGCTCATTGATCTCATATCCCTCGGAGTGCAGTTCATAGATCAATTTTTGGATTTCTTCGACCCGAGAGACAACATATTCGAATCCGAAAATAGTCATTTCCCCATCAAGAAAAATTAGATATTTGATATGTGTGTCAAAATGTGTTAACAATTGAGTCAAAATGATTACCTTATATAAGGAGCCAAGTATCGTCATTTCTAAATTAAAAGAACTTGGTTTTGTAATCTAAATGAACTAGAAAAAGGGACCCATTTCATGTAAACCAATTAGAAAGTGATTTTGGGCCATGTGACTAACTTATATAAATACATGACATTGGTCCTAGATGAAAGGGTTAAACGGCCCAAAACAAGAGAGAGTAAATATCTAACCTTTTGGGAACCAACTTGGAGGAGCCCCCTTACATGCTTCAAACTCAATGTAAGAGAGAATTTCAGTGTATCAAGTTATGTTTCTGGCACATTAAAAAGTTTTTCCTATTACGTCGATGTAGGTCAAACCAACTTGTTTTAAGATTTTCAGAAACCTTACCCTTAGAACTATACGAGTAGCCCATGAGTATGATATGCAACCTGCTAACCCGTTTCAGCTACTGTCATCAGTCTCATTTAGAATGAAACTATGGGAGAATATAGTCTTTATATCTATAAGGACTTATATAAAATGAATTTAGCATCACCCTGCATCTCATTCTAGTAAAATAATGTCTATGACATTGTATAATTTGATCAAGAACAACGTAAATGTCAAAAAACTGATGTCTAGAGAACAAAAAAAGATTGATGTTTAATAAATTTTAGTACTGGTTTGGTACTGAGGTGCTTTTATAAAAAGTGGGTATAAAAAAAGCTGAGTTCAAAAAGATGTTTGGTAAACACTTAAAAATGGCTTATTTTCACAGTTTTTGGTGAAAAAAAAAGCTAAAAACGTGAAACAGCAAAAATGAGCTTATTCTCACAGCACAGCAGAAATAATTTTTTTTTCAAAGCACAACAATACCAAACCAACCCTTAGGCTGTTGATAAGACAACGAGCTTACGAGCTTTGCTCTCCTAAGCATCAAACGACAATATATTAACCGAATAAGATTTTGGGCCGTTGATAAAAAGACAAGATTTTGGGCCGAACAATGAACTTCGCCCATCGCCACCGGCTAGGCACTAGCGAGGGCAAATATCCGGGCCTCTGTCGGCATTGTACACGATGACTGTGCGGAGGCTGTCCCGTCGGACGCGTGGAAATCCTGCCACAGCTGTCCCCCCATTACCTTAATGAGTAAGGTTTGCCTTCCGTTTTCGTTTCCTTTTTACGAGAAGGAACCCCCCGTCGCTTTTTATCCCTCCTTCCTTTGCCCTTTAATCCCCAGGAATTCAACTCTTTTCCCTCACAAATCAAAAGAAGAAGAAGAAGAACAGAAAAAGCAAACAGAAGAGAATGGGGCTGCTCTCCAACAGGTATGATCTTCCATTTTTTTTTTTTTTTTGGGAAAGCAGGAATTTTTTTTTTTTGTGGGTTTTGAAAATTTGAAGGAATGGGAATTGAAATCCGTATGTGTTGTGGAATGAAATGATGTAGGGTGGATAAGGGGAGCTTGAAGCCAGGGGATCACATCTACTCTTGGAGGACTGCTTATATATATGCCCATCACGGTTCTCTCTCTCTCTCTCTCTCTCTCTCTCTCTCTCTCTCTCTCTCCCCCCTCTACCTTCCCATTTTTTTCCATTGATTTTTTGTTTTAAATTTCCTTTTTTTGGTTAAGAAATTACATGGTTTGGATGTTAGAGTAGCTTGCTTGTTATCGATTTCTGAGGCAATGATCGGTGGATTAAGAATTAAGATTATACAAATTTTAAGGACTTTTATGTGATTAAAGTTTATGGGAAAGATGGGAACTTTAAGCTCCATGAGGTTTTTTTTTTTCAAGGATTATTGGAAAATGATGATTTGATCATGTGGCATTTGAGTTCTAACCACATTTATTTAGTTTAATTCGATAAATAAAGCCCGAGAATCGGTGCTTCATTGCCCTCGTTTCATACGTATATGGTTGCAATAATCTACCCCAGTATGGCTATATGATGCAGCGCCAAGCGTATTGTTAGCTAGCGTGTATTGTCTTTCGTTTCCAAGAAACCACCAGCTTCTCATTTTTGAGGAATGTTATAAATCGATATGATTTTGCTTAATGGGCTGAAGTAGGTGCATGCCTGATGACGGGTGTAGTAGTTTACATGGGAGCTACTAAGTCATGCCCTAATAAACCCAGTGGCCTTTGGTTTCTTTGGTACATTGCAGCTGTGGTTTACCCCATGGGAGCTGGAGATATCTTTGAACAAGTTCTTTTTTCTAGAGACTAGAGTCTATAGCTCCTTACAATGTTTCCTTCCAGTCCATCACCCTCGGACCTGATTGCTATGCATCTTTATCTGCGCCTCTAATTGTGTTAGGGTTGTTTTTGAGTGGCATTATTACCCACTTTAAACTTCATGTTTTCCAACCATCACTACTTTTCTTATCTCTTTACTCCAGAGTCATTAATAGTGTTAAATACCTCAAAATTTTAGTACCTGCCTCTGTGGCACTGCAATGGCGTTGCTTCAAACCCAAAAAAATGAACAAATAAAGAAATAAAATTTTTGTGTTCTTAAGGTATTATCAAAGGTGGGTAAAGTTATAAATTATCTAAGAGGGCGGGCAGGCGGGCTATGCATTTTAGGTTATATTGCTCTCTAGAATTTTGTCTTGATTATGAGTGACGATCCTTAGTTTTTCCTTGTTGGAGTTTTATGTCCGGGGGATATCGTTCCTCATAACATTGACCTAAATCTTGGTTAACTAATTTGAGTTCAAGAAATGTCATGAATGGTTCTGTACAACAAGGACATCGCTCTTATTTTCTGTTCGCAGCAATGATATGTTTGTTCATTAATCTTTTGTGTGCATTTAGAAGTGAATATCCTGAAGAGGTACCATTTGCATTTTCAAGGCTGGGCGATACTCATTCGGATCCAAATGGTTCTGTTTATGAATCGTCTATTGCCTCTTTTTTGTGATACCGCTCAGTTACAATATGACCAGTTTTCTTAGTTCTGTGTTCTTTATACCTGTTTTTTGATAAATATCCTTCCTGTGCATGGCAAAGGACAGGCATCTATGTTGGGAATGACACAGTCATTCATTTTACCAGACGTGGACAAGAAGTAGGAACGGGGACGATGCTGGATCTTCTCTTGGTTAGCTCAGGGCCAGCCCAACCTCGACAACCCTGCCAAATTTGCACTCCACGGGAAGAGGGCAGCGGTGTTCTCTCCTCATGCCTGAACTGCTTTCTTGCAGGTGGCATCTTGTATCGTTTTGAATATGCTGTCAACCCTGCTCTTTTTATTGCAAAAGCACGCGGCGGAACCTGTACCCTTGCAGTCTCAGACCCAAACGATGTTGTGGTCCATCGAGCAAAATACCTGTTTGAGAATGGCTTTGGTTGCTACAACGTGTTCAAGAACAACTGTGAAGACTTTGCTATTTACTGCAAAACGGGACTGCTTGTTCTGGATCAAAGAACAATCGGGCAAAGTGGCCAAGCAGTATCCATCATAGGGGGACCTCTTGCAGCTGTTTTGTCCACGCCATTGCGTCTTGTCACAACCAATGTTTATGGGATGGCCGCAACTGCCATTGGAGTCTACTGTGCTAGTAGGTATGCTGCTGACATTGGCATGAGGAGGGATGTAGTGAAGGTGTCTGTCGAGGATATGACAAGGAGAGTGGAAGCTGGCCTGCTCCAGGTGGCCGAGGCCCAAATCATAGCGGCCCCAATCACGGCCCTTGCAGGAGGTTCTTCTAACCTTGTCGCTTGATAGTTTGATTGTTTTTATTACATTAATAAGTACTTGTGCAACGACATCTGCTGTTTAAGCTGGCTTGTATGATGAGATGTTTGTGTTTTCTTCATGTTGTCCACCAGCATATGTGGAGTTTATAAGGCCAAGATTGGTGGCATCTGCCTTTATTCAAAAACCTTCTTTGTAAAATGATCGGTGTGGGATTGTTTTTTACTTTATTCATGATCATACTTACTAAGGTACCGAACCTTAACACCTCTAAATTTGTACCACACATTTCTTTTTGTTGGATATAAATGATGTTGGGGAGGGGGAAATCGAACTCGTGTTGGATACAAATGATGTTCGGGAGGGTGAAATTAAACTCGAGACTTCAGGTGCGTGTATAACCTACAAGTCTTTTGGGTGAATGCTTTTAAACAAGTGAGCTATATGTTAAATCCGAGAAAAAAATGATGTTGGGGAGGGGGAAATCGAACTAGTATGGATACAAATGATGTTCGGGAGAGTGAGATCAAACTTGATACTTCAGGCGCATGTATAACCTACAAGTCTCTTCGATGAATGCTTTAACAAGTGAACTATAAAGTTAAATCCTAGAAAAAATGATGTCGGGGAGGGGGAGGGGAAATCGAACTAGTATGGATACAAATGATGTTCGGGAGAGTGAGATCAAACTTGATACTTCAGGCGCATGTATAACCTACAAGTCTCTTGGATGAATGCTTTAAACAAATGAACTATAAACTTAAATCCTAGAAAAAATGATGTCGGGGAGGGGAAATCAAACTATTATGCATACAAATGATCTTCGGTAGGGTGAAATCGAACTCGAGAGCTCGGGTGTACGTATAACCTACAAGTTAGTGAATGCTTTAAAAAAGTGAGCTATAAGTTAAATCCGGAAAAAATATATATATTATGATAGTTAATGGCATTTAACGGCCCAAACAAAATAAGAGGATGAAATCACGAAGGCCCATCATATTTGTAAAATATTTGTTTGATACAAATGAAAGGTTAAACCTCGAACGGTGAGTTGATGATGATGCAAGAAATGGTGGTATAGTGAAGGCTACCAGATACGTAGATACGGTGTGAATTACGAAACTACAACGATAGTTGCTACGATGCTATGAAGAGGGCCAGGACGACAATGGCGGTAGTTATATCAGTAATCAATAGTGGCGGAAGATGCAGGCAAGTAGGCACCAGTGTGGTCGTTGAGTGCTGGTGCTAGCCATGGTGGTCCTAATGACAGAGTGGTAATATTGGTGAGGAACTAGTTGTGAAAGGTGATATGTGGTGCTGATAGAGAGGGTGGTGCATGTATAGCTGTATAGTTCTGGTATTGATGTTAATGTCATTTAGTTGCATATTTATGTTAACTTAAAGTAGATGATGGTAGATAATGGCATTTGTTCAATATTCAACAATTTGGTGTACTCATGACTGCTCAAACGCTAACCAGTTACTAACTAGTAACATAGTATGACGTAACCACTCATTTAGGCCTTATTCAACAAAATTTCTCATAATTCAAACTGATCATCTTACATGTTACGATCATGGGTGTTTTTCGGAAGGATTGGGCTAGAAACCACATTTCAATTTTCTGATCTGAACACAATTTTTTAATTTGGAATTTTGGGAGTCAAAGTAATTTGGAAAATTTCATAACATAATTCAAAAATTCACATATTTTACAAGTTTTTGAATTCTCTCATATTTTTGTGCATGTAATTTATTGTTCTTTCTAAATATTTAGTATATTTTTATGTATAGATACAAGTAATTTTGTGGTATACTAATATGGTTATCCGTTTTAATATACATAAGTATGTTTAATATAAAACAATTAACAAAATATATTCAAAGCTAGCAATAAAATATAAAAGTTGATAACTTAAATATTTAAGTAAATAACTATAAGAAATTAGAATATTTTGGAATGGTTTTATTTTTCGAAATAAAGTTTGGAACTCTTTGAAAAAAATTGGATCGAAAATATGGAATTATCAGAATTACTAAATGCATTTCGATTTTCATTCCAACTTTTCAGAAAGTATTTCGATTCGGAAATTTTATTTTCGGAAATCGGAAACCTATTCCAACTTGCACCCCTAGTATGATTAAAAGATCAATAGAATCCACTCAAATCGAAAATCGTTCAGTTACCCAACTGTGATATTATAAATAGGCGAACATAGTGTTAAAAAAAACAATGAAATGTTACTAATAATCAAATGGCTAAATGATTTCGGTAGAGTGAAATTTTGCAAAGATGATCTATGAATGAGGATCTAAAAATTGAATGGTTTGGGTCATAAGATTACTTTGCGGAGCAGACTTAAACGAGTGATTAGTGTCGTATTAAGTTACTAACTAGTTAGAGCTTGGTATCCTTGCTATTTTAATTGGCTTTTTTTTTCATAATTATTCATATGAATGTACTAAAAATGGTGTTGAATTTGAATGCCATCAAACACATTCTAAGTTCTTTTCACATATGAAAACTTTTACTTTTCACATAAAGAATTTAACATCGATAATCAAACTCTCATCGTGAATATGAAGGCAAATAAGTCTCTATCCGCAAAGCTATATGCTTATCTGTATGACAACTTTATAGGCAATGCATTGAGGAATAATGTAAGCAAATATGGTCCCAAGCATATATGCATGTTTCCCTGTGAATTGGGCATTGGGGATTTGACTGCTCTCGAATATTTGGAGGATAAGGGAGTACGTGATCTTGGAGAACTAGATAAAGACTTTTTTTTTTAAAGTTGAACTTTAGGCATGTGACACTGGGAGACCCATTCTGGGGGAATCGATTAAATCCATGCAATAACAACAAGAAGCAAAAATGACATAGACATGCAGTGCTTATGTGCGTGGAAGGCGAGTTCCACGAACAAATTTAAGAAACAAAACCAATCAACCGTCAGTTGAATAACCATTTCGTTTTAAGTATATAATAAAAAGAAATAATATGTGAAAATGAAGCCGTGAACGTAATTTCTACCGGAGGATCAAGGCAGAGCTAGAATTTTTTGTAAGGGTGGGCTAATATTTCATTTTTTTCCTACAAGGGTCTTAAGTAAATTTCCTTCTTTCCCTTATAACAAGAAAGCTTCAACTTATTAAGCACAGAGAGGTGGCTGACTGGCTTCAATTAGGGGAGAACTCGAGTGGTGGGTTGGCTAATTTCTTCTTAGTAGGCTGGGCCAATCTATGTAAAATGGTTTGGAAGGTCTACAAATTAGTATTAATTTGTTAATTTTTCAAACTTTGCCCTATAGCCCACCTTAGCCTGACTTTAGTTCCTCCCGTGGGATGACACACGAAATGTTAGTCAAAAATAAAAAACTGAACAATTTAGGGTTGTTTTCGTTTTCCTTTTCATTTCCTTCATTTGCCCCTCCTAGCTCCCTTAAATCGCCTTTCGTCATCCTTCTGAATTCCTTCTTTTTTCTATATACTTTCTTTCTATCTTTAACCAAAAAAATAAAAAATTACAAACATCAACGATTCTAATAATCAAATTTACAAATTTTATGTAAATATTATATTCTTAATGAAGACATTCTTTTCTTTTTTACGAAAATTCTTATGGCCAAACATTTGAACCACGTAACCGTCCGACTACATACAAATCACTCAATACTCTATATCTTGGTCAAACTAATCGATGCCGTGATCTAGAACAAAACTTTCTCCTACTTGACTGGCATACATTCTCCGGTGATAGTGGTAGGTATGCAATCTGGGTATTTTCTTCACAACAGAACAATGTTATCTGGACGAGACTTTATCTTTTTAATTATTGAGCAAAGACTGGTAGTTTTTGGTCTCTGTAGCAATTCTAAAAAAAAAATCTACTTGGCAGTCAATCACATAGAACAACAGAAAAACGATTACAAAAAAATAAAAAATAAAAAATAAATAAAAAATAAAAAATAAAAAATCTAGCTCTTGGATATGTCTTGGTCGTTTTATCTTTACCCTAACAAAGGGTACCATCTTTGTCAGTGATATAATGTGGAATTATTCTCTTTGTAAAAAGCTTACAATTCCATTCTACTTTATCATATTCCAACCGTTTCATTCATTGTATTTGGACCGATATTTTAAGATTTAGTAAATGTGTTAAGAGTATAAATTTCACATTTGATAAAAAAAAAGTAACTTACATGCGCTTTTAAGTAGTTTGACTACTTCTCATATTGTTAATTTGTTTTATGATGGAACCTTAATTTTTTCATGGTATCAAATTAAGCAAGTTGTCCCACGTGTGAAGCTCTAGGGCCACACATGCTTCACGTCATCATGTTTGTGTCCACAAGTAAGACTTGAAAAGTCGCTGCACGTGAGAGGTCTTGTTGAGAGTATGAATCTCGCATCGTGGAAAGAAGGGACACCGCGTGTTTATAAGTTGTTAAGCTACTCTCTATATTGCCAATTAATTTTATTGTGGAATCTTGACTTTCTTGAGAATAAATAATTAAGAGAGGTAAATCAAGAAAAGGAAGAAGGTACAATTCCACTCTACTACACCTCTCTACAAAGTTAATAAACAAATAACACTATGAGTCGAAGATTTGAGCATGTTCAAACTCGAGAATTTCAACAGACTCACATATCATATTAGACAATCACTAAATTTTAACGTACACCAAAATAACAGTAATAACTTTGTTTTAGAGTGAGTACAACTTAACAAAATTGATTTAGTCTTCCATACTACTTTTTTTTTCTTGTGTGTAAATTCTATTACACTTGAGCCAATCAAAAAGTACAGATTTCGAAGGATGGGCATTAGTGAAAGTGAAAGGAATACCTTAAACTTTTTTTTCTTTTTTTTGACTCTCTGGACCGAAGTTTCCTTCTCTCACCAATCACCAGAAAGCAAGGCATGAGTGCATAAAATACCTAATATTTTTGTCTTTGCTTTTGTGGCTCAATCAAAAGCCTCCTTCGCACCGCCAGGCCTGACCAAATATAGAATCATTGAGCAAGAATAACCCCACACATACTAAAATGTTATATTTTCCTATAACAAATTAAAAACAATAGTATTATAAAGTGAAAAATAAATGTAAAAGATGGTTAAAATAGAGGAGATACCTTGATAATGCTAGACAGATCAATTTTATTGATAAAATTTATAAATCATGTGATGAGTCATCATTAGAAAATAAACACGTTAATTAACACTTAAATCATGATTCACTCATCAACAATTACATTATATGATTTACAAAATCGAATTTAAATAGATAGTCTCTTTAGTATTCCTAGAAATATATGAATGATGGATCCACCTTTATGTCGGTGTGTTTGTGGAAAGGAGAATGATTGGTCCAACCGGGTACGAGAGCTCCAGAATTTTCTTCCGTGAATAAACAAGCATAGACAAGAGATCACTCATTTCCCCACTAATGCAAGTGCAAATGGTACGATTTACTTTTCGTGCACTCTAATTTCTTTTCCCCACCGACAGACAAATTGTTAAATTACTCATTTCCAAGAAATACATGCAGTAGTTGGATTATTGACTATGAGAGAGTTTTATCCTTTCTCTAAGTTCCATTTTTTGAAGTACCTTCAACTACCACACAAGAAGACGTTCGGGATATTGATCACATCGAACAAAATATACATAGAGAGAAACATCTTGTTTTATAAGATTGATAAAGTTGATTCTTGCCTTAATATTATGTCGTCTAGATTCCTAATTTGATAATAAGTGCTATAGTAACCAAATATATATTGCAGTGTATACAAAACATAGTATGCATCATTCAGATCATATGATCGCACATAAAATTATCTCGTTAAATAATCACAAGTAATTTTCTTGCATGCATTTGTTAGGCTCATAGTAAGACTTTCAACTTAATAAAACGGTCAGCCAACATTACACATATCTACCGGTCGAACACTAACTATTCACACATCTTCGTTATGTGACTGGTTTTGTGAGAAAAAAAATCTCCTTTACAAGCAATGTTCAAATATAAAGAACCCTATTTCGGGTATTTGAATCCAATATTCATTCCTTTTAAGAGCTCAATTCAATCCAACTTACTTTGTTTACTTAGATTGAATGTTTAAAGTAAAACCTAATATGCATGTTTTTTTTAGTACATCGATATACTATTATACTAAAGGGAGGGAAAGTTTAGTTAAGCCACACAATATGCAACCTAAGTTGGTATCAAAATTCGCCAGAGATTCGAACATAAGATATTTCACTTACAAATAAAGAGGAATATCATCATGCCGTAAGACCTATGACCTCTCATACAATGAGCAACCTATGCATGTTAAAAGTTCCAATATTCATTGGTTTTAACTACTCGATCGTTACCGCATACATATATATATATATGCACTCCACCTTATTATAATGTGTGCGCGAATGCACAAAGCCAACCCCCAAAAGAAGACATCAATTCTGGACATGGATACTCTCCGGATCCATTGGTCCTAATCCACCAAGTTACATCATCAGGATCATTGAAATTTGATCCAATGGCTAAAGTTATTATAACTTTTAAAATGAACTCATGTTTGTAGCCGTTGAATTAAATTTCAATGATCCGAATGATGAGACTTGGTGTATTAGGACCAATGGATCCGAAGAGGATCCATGTCCATCAATTCTTGCCCAATTGACTTCGAGAGATGTATAATTAATAGTGTCAAATATCACATTATATTTGGCATATATTGTGAAAGTTCTCCGCCGTTGCGCATTGGTTAGTACTTGGTGTTGGTGTCTCTTTCTTTGCAATCTCCATGCTCCTAAATTGCATGATGTATTGATGTGACTCCTCAACTTTCAATAATATGATTATTATTAATAAAGCTTGTGTTTGTTTTGCTGGAACCCATTCTTAAGTAAATTGAACAACAAATTAAAGATGGACAAGGGTTTAGAAAAATGCAATTTGATTAAATTATTGTAAAAAAAAAATGAAACTGAATCTACTTCATTGACTTTTCCAAGTTTGACATTGATTTTTCACTTTTTTATTTTTTTTGTTTTCGGTTTTTATTTTTAAATTCAAAAGCTGAAAGTAATTATCAAACAAAATTTCAGTTTTTTTTTTAAAAAAAAAAGAAGATATCTACAAGCTACAAGCTAAAAACTGAATATGAAAGTTATCAAATTACCCTGAAATTCGTGAGCAAAATTATGTGAAAACTATAGGGTGTGGTATTATTGCATACTCTTGTGACTACAAAGATCAAAGCTCTACTAGTAAATAAAATCCCAAGACAAGAATATAAACAAGTAGAATAACGCAAATTTAAGCTTTGCAAAGTTAACTAAAGCAATGTGAAAAAAGAAGAAGAAGAATTAACTGATAACATCTTAATTTGAACCGATTTTTACTACACAAGTACATGAATTACTTGGAACTGAATTTGTGGGAGAACATCATAATTATGATTTGCGCACTTCTTTCAAGAAAGGGATAAGGCATGAAATCTGCATAAATACATATTACTGCATGGGGATATACGGCCAACTGCCAAGCCATCATTTTGTTCACTGTTTTCCCGTTTCTTTGTTGTCTAAGCCAACACATTTATTTAAATAGAAGCTCTAACATTAATTTGTTCGGATAAGATCACGGGATTTAGACGACATTAAGGCTAATCAAGCAGTCGAACGTGGCCACCATTGCTGTACATCCTCATGAGCAATGACAGAGTTAGGAATTTTTTATCGGGTGGGCTAGCTTAAAAATTTAAATCTTTATAAATAAAAAAACTTGATGTCGTATTTTTCATAGTATCAGCTAGCTTAAAAAAATTCACAAGGTAAGCCAATTTTTTTTTGTAATTAAACAAATACGTGTTAAAATTAAACAAATCCAAACTTGTACATGTACAAGAAGTGATGAGAAAAATGATGTAAGAAAAAGATATGGTTTGAAAACTGTATTGTATAATTTTATATAGTTAAACCTAGAGAATTCAGATTAGTGACTAAATATTTGGTGGGCTACATCCGAAAATCAATCAAAATTACATGTAAAATTTTATTTTTCACCGAAAGCTACCTGGGCTACAGCCCAGGGCAGCCCTTAACCTGGCTCTGCCAGTGCTCATGAGTCAGGAAGAGGCTGGCAGCCAAAACAAAACAAAAAATGCCAAGGAGACCCTTTCATAGTGATATTTTTCATGGATTCTTCCCATCTCATGATTTTGACATAATATTTTATAATATTGACATAAAATTATCGTTAAATACGTGGCAATGTCTCTAAACCCTAAATCCAGGATTAGCACAATTTTTTTTTTTGGGAAACTAGGATTAGAACAGTTTTTATTGACTATTTTAACTAATATTTTTTTATTTGCTTTTGACTTGCCCCATTTTTTTTACTGGATTTTTATCACAAATGGTTCATGAAATTGATTTTCACCATTAAGATGGTCTCTGAAATGGAAAATCAATCAATGTGGTCGTTAAAGTGAAAATAGGTGTCACAAATCAATGTGATCATTCCGTCACAATTCTGTTAAAAATTCCGTTAAGTGCTGATGTGGCACATAAATAGGCCCCACAAGATTTAAGGATTTTTATCACAAATGATCACTGAAATTGACTCACACCATCAAGATGGTCCCTGAAATTAACCCACACTATAAAGATGATCCATAAAATTGAAAATCGATGAAAGTAGTCATTGAAAATAGGTGTCGCAAATCAATATGATCATTCCGCCACAATTCTGTAAAAAAAAAAATTGTTATGTGCTGATGAGTGTTTAATAATTAATTTAAAAAGTTGCCTAAATACCTCTTTGCACAATGAATTTTTTTTCTTATGGTAGGACCTATTTCGCATAGAGATCCATTCCATAAATTCTCAAAGCACAAGGCTTAACCAAGGCCTAAGATGGGGTTTGGAAATAGTTTTCAATCAACAATAGACACACCTCAATTATAACCTCATTATCTCAAGGCGGACCTTGTCATTCTTTGAGTCACTAGATCACCAAGGAAGCCGCCGAATAAGCTCTCCAAGATTAAGGTTGTGAAGATATTGTTCGCCTAAATGTTAATGGTGATTTCCCAAAAGTCATTGCCAATCAGCCAAGCCGTCACCAAAGGTGACCTCGATCCAGGTTCAATTCGGTGAAGGGCGTCAGAGTGTGTAAAGATGAATGTATTGGGATTTTTTATTATTTTTATTATTTATGAATAGATAGCAAAGGAGGTAGAGGAATGTGGATTGGTATCGAAGGTCAATACAAACGATATTTCTATTCTAAATTTTTAAAAGCAAGGAGTTTGAACACAAAGCCACCCATTTACCTGCTTTAATTCACTCTTCTTCCAGTTTTTACTTTTGTCGTTCACATATGTACGTTAATTAATTTCCTAAGAAAATTAACAGAAGTAATTTGGTGGTTTACACACTATTTTCATACTTCTTTTTGTCAATATTTTTACAGTTTATCTCACCTATTCGTTTTTTTATTTTATTTTATTTTTCTACTGTTAGTTCGAGTGAAAGTCTTCAAACTTGTGTACACATGATGTTCTTGGATTTTTTTCGTGAGTCATTGATTCATATCATCTATATATGGAAATTATGAGTTGGTAGTTGAATAGAGATATTCAAGATTGTCGATTGAATCACTATCCACATGCATTCGAAAGAGTCACTAATTGAAAACTACTGATAATCCAACAGAAGTGCCTAATAATATAGTTGCATATATTTACCAAAATTTTCCACCTAACAGCTTAATTTTTCAGTTGTGTTTGTGAATGCGACTAGCTATTATCCCAATTGTAATTTGATCATTTATTAGTTACCCCGATTCTGACAATTATATATCTTGTCACCATAGTTTTTTTTTTCATCCTACTTATAGATAGGAATGTGGGAGGAGCAAATCTACAATACAAGACTTTATTTTAGAGACAATGATATTGTGAGGCAGAGATTTTTAGCCGAATTGCACGATGTATCAATCATAATTTAGTTCAATATTTATACTAATGGAGTTGAACAAAAAAATTTCAGAGAGTAATAACACTAAATTGTTATAACAATAAAATTTATTTACAAAATCATTTTGCAAGGGAGATGTTACCAAATAATTGATGGAGACAGTCTTCTCTTCTTTTTTACCAGTCCTGTTAATGAAAGCTGATAATTATATATACGTGTCAATAAACCAACAAATACATTCTTTTCCAATTTTGAGCACAATACGCCAGTTTTTGCGAGTTTAAATTTCCTGCATTTATTTTGTGTGATATTTTTATGGTATCTCTTTATCATAGATTGACATTGTGTATAAAATTAATCATATTATTTAATACGTATCTATTAATAATAAATGCTATAAAATCCACAAATAAAATAAGTACACTTGATCTCATTTTTTGCAATGACTATATCCATTTGCAATGACACTACAATAATAAAAACGAAATTGACGAGTAAAAGTTTCCAACAGAAAATGAAAGTAAAAAATTAAAAGTTAAAAAGGTAGCTTGTATCAGAAGCTGTGGAGTATATAGCTTCTAATCTAAAACCATTTATAATGGCTTATTCTATTAACATCCCACTTATTGTTGATTAAACTCCACATACTTAATACACTCTACATTTACTTTTTTAATTAAAAATTATCTTAATAAACCCCACAGACTTTCTCATAATACCCTTACACCCCACATTCTCATACACCTAATATTTTCCACATACACCCACATTCTTCAAATCTTATAATACTCATTTTCAATTTTTATAAATTAAATTGACTTAGGATTAAAACCCTAACATTCTCTAAAAAGAGAAGTCTACAATCCGGTCTGTTGAGCTTGAGTTTCATTGGGTCATCACAACCAATCTCCTTTTCTTTGTCTCTTAAGTCTTTTGCTAACAAAAAAAGGATTTCTGCTAAAAAATGACAAGTAGGAGGAACCTAACAGAGCAAAAGTAAACCCCAGAAGATGAATAAGAACGGAAAAGGTGCTGCTAGGTTGGGCTCCTATGAAATTGGGTAGTATGGAAAGCAAAAGCAGACTTAAATAATCACCGATGTCATTGAATAATTAAAACAATAACAAATATGAAATTTTACCTCATGTGAAGCTTCCGAAATATTGATATCATGTTTCATTCGTTAATTTTTTTCTCAATCAACGTGTTTATAGTTTTAATAGTTAGAATTTTATTCAACAATGGAGTGGAGGGTGAGAGGGGTTTTGATAGTTGAAGAAGATAAATAATACGTTAAAAGTAATTTGGGGTGTATTAAGAAATTTCTTATTTTCTTTAAACCTCATACGGTCGAAATTGTCATTGCATAGTAGGTTACATAAGCCACTTAATATTAAATTTTAATGTGGGATGCTAATAAAAAAAGCCTTTATAATTTATATCAGACAAAATCCAAGTCACGGAATGGGACGCTGCCATGCATGCATATGGAATCGGTCTCATGTTCAAATCCACCACAAAAATATTTTCGAGACAAAATTAATTAAGCATAAATTAAACTATATTTGATATAATATTTTGTTTGATAGGTTAGTGTTGTGGCCTATATTTAACTGACAGGGAAAGGGGGCCGGCGGCACAGAGAGAATAGAGAGAAAGATGTGTTTGGAGGGTTGTGTAGAGGATGTTGTTATTCCCCCTACACAGTGCCTTTATTTATAGTAATAAGAGAGAGAGAAGAAATCATTCTCCTCCAAGAAATACAAGTCCTAATAGGGAAGAATAACTATAATCAAATCTAAGCTAGGATTTGCACAATCACACTTAAACAAGAAGTTTATAACACTCCCCCTTGAGTGTGTAAATACTCAAGTAGATTCGGCATCATGTAGAGGTTGAGGAAGTTGACTCGTCGACATTGATTATGGGAACATGTTATTCTCAATAAGGTAGGAACTTGCATAAGGAACTAAGTCTCACCAAAAAACTCTATGGCTATGGTAAAAACCCGAGTAGGGACAAAACCCATAGTCTAAGGAAAAATGCGTGAGTAATGTAAAGTCAAATGAAACGTTTACTGGACGTCATCAGGGATATGATCAACCTAAGGTGGGTGCCTCGTCAAAACCTCGTTAGGTAGCAAAAACGCAGTGGAAAAAATGCTCCTAATCGTAGGGAAAAATAGTACATTAAGATCAAGCAAGTATACTTCAGGATACTCCCCCTGAGTTTGACATAATTCCAAAGTGAACTAGCAATGTTACAACTCAGAATATTTATGCATACCAATTCCTTGAACAAGCTTCTGAAACGTCGCCTTCGGTAGTGATTTGGTGAAGAGGTCAGTCAGATTATCTTATGAACGGATTTACATGACTTCAATCTTCTGATGCTCTTGTTGTTGATGTGAGAAGAAGAACTTCGACGCAATGTGCTTAGTGTTGTCTCATTCGATGTAACCCTTTTTGAGTTATTCGATGCATGTTGCGTTGTCTTCATAGATTGTCGTCGGGACATCAATGACGGGGTAAAGATTGTATGAGCTACGAATATGGTCCATAACTGCTCTCAACCAAAAGCATTCCCGAGTTGCTTCGTGTAAGGCGAGAATTTTAGCATGGATAGATGAAGTGGCAACTAAGGCCTATTTAGTTGACCTCTAAGAGATTGCGGTGCCTCCAACAGTAAATACATAACTCATTTGAGAGTGTGCCTTGTGCAGATCAGATAAGTATCCTGCGTCGGCATAATAAATAAGGTAAGAATCGACTTGAGATAAGGGGGTGTGGCATTACTCGAGGATCTGTAGGGATAGAACAATCCCAGGTCTGTAGTACCCTTAAGGTAGCAGAAGATGTATTTAACTTCGGTCCAGTGTCTGCGTGTTGGTGCATTACTGTATCTTACCAAAAGATTAACAGCGAATGAGATGTCGGGTCTAGTGCATTGAGCTAAGTACAATAAAGCGCCTATCGCACTTAGATAAGGAACTTCAGGTTCCAAAATCTCTTAATCATCCTCATTCGGATGGAAGGAATCTCATTTTGCATCTAGCGATCGAACGACCATATGAGTACTTGAAGGTTTCACTTTATCCTCGTTAAATCGGCGCAATACCTTATGAGTGTAGTTCATTTGATGTACTAAGATTCCATTCTAACGGTGCTTTATCTCGAGACCGAGACAGTATCAAGTCTTTCCTAGATCTTTCATCTCAAATTTTGACTTCAGGTTCGCGGCAATTCTTGCGAGCTCTTCAGGAGTTCTGATGAGGTTCATGTTGTCGACATAAATTGCAACTAACGCAAAACCGGAATATGACTTCTTAATGAACACACAATGGCATAGTTTGTTGTTCACATATCTCTGACTAGTCAAATACTCACTCAGACGGTTATACCACATTCTTTTGGATTGCTTCAAACCATAGAGTGAACGTCGAGCCGAATTGAGAGCGTGTTCCGGGGTTTGGAAATATTTGATCCAGTCAATGTAAGTCATTCGGGAACTTTCATATAAATTTTCGTATCAAGATCCTCATAGAGATACACAGGTACTACGTCCATCAGCTACATACTCAGTTTTTCGAAAACTACCAAACTGATAAGGTAGCAAAAAGTAATCACATCCATAACGGGTGAATAAGTTTCATCATAGTCAATCCTGGGGCGTTGTGAGAAGCCTTGTGCAATAAGACGCGCTTTCTAACGCACATTTTCGTTCTTCTCATTACGTTTTCGAACGAAAACTCACTTGTAGCCAATGGGCTTCACATATGGAGGAGTAAGAGCTATAAGTCCAAACACCTTATGTTTCGCAAGCGAATTGAGTTCGACTTGGATTACTTGTTTCCAATTTGACCAATCGGTTCTACGTCGATGATCATCTTATTTCAGCACTAAACATCATCCAACTAGCATAATAGACCGAAATCTCACGATTCTCGGGAGGTGGATTCGTCTCTTCAAGGACGCTTCCGTAATCTAGAATTTCCTCATGAGTTGGATAGAATAAGTAAACGACAGTCGAATTCACGGTAAGCTTTTTAAGTGCTTATGTCATGGGTTTCCTATTCTGGGGGTGTGAATCATTTGAATCAAAAAGTCTGCCACGCTTTTGTGTAGGGGCAGAGGATTGGCTAGCCACTAATGTACACAGATCGGCCAAAGTGGCGTCCCGGGCCTCCAGGAGCGAAGTCCGTTGTACATTTGGTACATCCATCTTTGCAGGCACATTCGCAGTTGGAATATGTGATCTTTTCACTCGCGCTAGATTGGTGAAAACATCTGGCATGCTCTGAGCTATGCTCTGGATATCTAATATGCGCTACACTTCAGTCTCAGACTAAGCTTTGCGGGGATCTAAATGAGACAAAGTGGGAGTCGTCCATCATAATTCACGTCGTTCTTCAGGAACGTTGACGTTCTTATCTCCCCTTAACGACAGGAAAACTGTCTCATAGAAATGATAATCCGCAAAACGAGCCGTAAACCGATCGCCTGGCAAAGGTTCTAAGTAACGAATAATCGAAGGAGAATCAAATCCGACATAGATTCCCATCCTTCGCTAATGCCTTATTTTTGTACGTAAGGGCAGCGAAATCGGCACATAGACCTTACAACCAAAAACGCGCATATGCGATATGTCAAGTTCGTATATGGTAACCAACTGATGGGCGCTATATGGTTGGGTCGCAACAGGCCTCAGGCGGACCAAAATGGTTGTGTGCAATATTGCATGGCCCCAAGTGGCGATCAGAAGCTTGGTACGTATGACCAACGATCGAACAATTGTGACAACCTGTCCTTAATTTTACGATTTATTAATTTTAGAAGAGTAAATTGACTAAAATGCCCTTGAGGAGATTTTTGACTTTTGTTGACCGTTATTTCATGATATATACAAGCTTCTAGTTTATCGTAATCTTGAAGTACTTGGTGGTACGAACGCATAGGCGTAAACGAAATCGAAATCGGAGTTACGACTAAGATTTTATTGAATTACAAATCCGAAACATACTTTCGTAAAAATTACTATTTTATAGTTTATATACTTATTTATTCAAACTTTTATATTATTATTTAATATTTTTAAAGAAAGATATTTTATTATTTTAATTATGCTTTCTTACCGTGAGGCCCACACACAGACACACAAAGCGCTCATCTCACTTCTTGCCACACGTCCCTCATTTCCAGAGCTTTTGGGCTCTCTTTTCTCTTTTCTCTCTATCCTTCTTGTCTCTCTCTCGCTCTTTACTCTCCCTATCAATATTTCTCAGCTACCCTATCTTTCTCTGATAGTAGACCATCACCACTACCACTCGTCGTTCCGACAAGCACCACCTATGGAATCTAGGGCTGGGCAAACGGGTCCTGGACCCGCGGGTAGGGGCGGGTAATACGGGTACGGGGCGGGTATGGGCCGGTTCTTAGTTTTGTAAAAATAGATTGGGGCGGGGCGGGCCGGTTCCAAAATTATAGGAACCGCGGGTACCCGGACCGACCCGTTTGTGTTAGATTGGACGGACGAGATTTAATGTCATCTTTCCATCCAATCTCAACCATCAGTTTCAAGTTTCAACTTTCAACCCTAGCCGACCTTCCCCGAGTCTCGAGTTCCAGAAGCACCATCAGCCTCAGACGGTCAGACCTCAGTCTCTCGGATTCTCAGACTCTCCCTCGACTCCCTCTCCCTGAGTCCTTCTCCTCTCCCTATCCCTCTCCCTCGGATCCCTCTCCCTATCCCTTCCCTCGACTCTGACTCACAGTGCTCACCACTTTCACAGCGCTGTCGCGACCAACATCATCACCTCATCACCACCTCCGCCGTCGCAACCACCATCATCACCCCATCACCACCGTCGAGGACACTGCTACTACCAGTACAGGCAAGTACCAACCATCATCCCTCTAAAATTTAGGTAATTTTGAATTTGGTTTTACTATTAATGTGAATTTATGGTGTAGGGATTTTTAGGGGTTTTAAGTTAGAATTTGTAGATTGATGATTGAGCTGTAAAAATGTTTCAGGATCTGGAATATTATGAACTGGGAGAAGTAGAATTTGTTTCACTACCCAGAAACAAGGTTATTGTGTATCCAATTCATGGTGAATATTGGCGGTGCTTCGGTGTTGTTTTTATCGTGTGCTGTCTACAACTGAACACCACCAGACAGCGCAGGTCAATTTCACGGCATGCCCTTGGATGTTAAGGTATACTATTACTGCTACTATCCAACACACAAAACCTGTTAAAAATGTGGTTGATTTCAGATGAGTTTCGTTGTTCTCCCGCTAAACTGAAACAAATGTGATGCGGAATTGTGGTTTTATTTTTATGTATTGTTCTTGTGAGTCTCTTGTGTGATTTATTCTGGATATACGTGATTCATTTCAAATGTGTTGTGCCTGGTTTCATATTTCCGTCCTACTCTGGGATATGATTCTCGTACCGGAATCGATCTTTGAAATTTTATACTTCTGCACCCCAAATTTATGGCAATACTGAATATGGATACACTGTACTTGAAACATACCGGAATCAATGTGAGAGAGAGCGGGGAATAAATCATCGGTTACACCCAAGAGTAGGTTTTGTGAAATTTATTCATAACACATCAATAAGGAACTTATTTTTCTATAAACTCTAACTAGGCATTGTAAATAAATATTGAGGTAGTGTTGTATAACAAGATTATAGCAAATCCATTAAGCTTGAATTCTGGTATTAGATAGTGACGTTTCAGTGCATTTTGGTTTTCAGTTGAACGATTTTCGCTTGGAGTGAGAAATCCAACTGCTTTTCTAGCCGGGACCTTGGTTAATATGATATAATTCATAATTTCATTGTACTTTTTGTTGGTATTTGCTTGGATTGACTTGGGAATGACACGTTTTTACCTGAGTGCAGGGCATTTCTTAAGTGTTTCTTTGCTGGAGTTTGTTGTGGCGGTTTGATCACCCTTCCCATCCAGGTTAGTTTGTTTTTTCTCAAAATGTTCTTCTATGTCCAAACTGATTAGTATAATAAATAACATGATGATCATGATACTTCTCAGCCTTTTTAGTTGTACAGATTGCAAACTGCACAATCTGCACAAACTGCACTGCACATATTGCAATCTGCACAAACTGCACTGCACTGCACAGATTTCAATCTGCACAATCTGCACAAACTGCACTACACAGATTGCAAACTGCACAATCTGCACAGATTGCAAACTGCACTGCACAGATTTGCACAAATTAATAACATGATGATACTTCTCAGCCTTTTTGGTCACACACTGCACAGATTGGAAACTGCACTGCACATGTGTTGTGTGTTCACTCTGTTTAATTGTGCTGCCTGCTTCTGTTTCCCATCCCAGAGAGTAATTATTTCGAAATATCTTTATTTGATTAATGAATATAGTTCCATTATTTGATTTTTATAGATTTTTACATAATGTCTCAATCTCAAAGTCAAAATACCCCTAGTAGTACTAATGTAGCATCATCTACGGCTACATCACCATGTCCTCCACAACCAACACAAGCACAACCCATACAGTACTCAAAACCATCAATGCCTCCCCTAAACCCCTCATCCTCTAGAAAAAGAAAAGCAACACCTATTCCAAAGACAAAACAACCAACTATAATAGCTTCACTAGAGAGATCTTCTTCGGAGAGATCTTGGGTTTGGGATCATTTCACTAAGTGTACGGTCTCGGAAATACAAGAAGTAGAAAAGGATGGAAAGAAATAGAAGGGGGAGGTACACGTATTGAAGGCTAAGTGTAACCATTGTAACTCTTTTTTTGCATGTGATACTAGTGGGGGTGGAACTAGTACTTACATTAAACATCTCAATAAACATTGCAAGTCATATAAACCAACTTATGAGTTGCAAAAGGTTCTAGGCAGTTATGGACCTTCTGGGGATGGGAATGTCAAAAACATGCTTGTTGCTAAAGGGTGGAGCCAAGAAGAAATTGTGGAAGGTATTATTGAGTTTATTGTGCTCGAGGAGATACATTTTAGTATTGTGGAGAGTGAAGGGTTTAGGCGGATGATGTGCAAAGTTCAGCCTAGATTGCATGTTCCATCTCGGAGAACTATGATGAGGGAGTTATTCAATATGTATGATAGCATGAAAGATCAGTTAAAAAAGGAGATACACAATCATAGAGTGAGCTTGACTACTGATACATGGACAAGTGTCCAAAACTTGAACTACATGGTGCTAACTGCTCATTTTGTGGATGATGATTGGAATATGCACAAAAGGATTCTAAACTTTTGTTTGATTTCAAGTCATCAAGGCAAAGAAATAAGGAAGATGATTGAGCAATGTTTGGTTGAGTGGGGGATTGAAAAGGTAATGTGTATCTCAGTTGACAATGCATTGGCTAATAAGGTGGCAATTGAGTATGTTGTTCGTAAAATGCAGAAATGGCCTAATAGTAAAATGATTATGAATGGCAAGTTTATGCATGTGAGGTGCTTAGCTCATATTATCAACTTAGTAGTGAAACATGGGTTGAAAAGGTTAGATACAAGTGTAGATGCTCTTAGAAATGTTGTGCGGTTTGTGAGGTCAAGTCCCCGAAGGTTAAGTTATTTCAAGAAATGTGTGGAGAGTGAGAAGTTGGATAGTAGGGGTCTAGTTGTTATGGATGTGCCTACTAGGTGGAATAGCACATACATGATGCTAGAATCTTGCTTGAAGTTTCAAAAAGCATTTGAAAGGATGATCGAAGATGATGAAGCCAATATATACCCACCTATTTTAGTGAAAAAGGTGCTTAATGATGAAGGAGAAGAAGTGGCGGGTAAAGGGAGGGTTGGACCACCTAAGAAGGAAGATTGGGATAGTGCAGAAGTGTTTGTGGAATTTTTGAAGGCCTTCTATCTTATAACTTTGAAAGTTAGTGCAAGTAAGTATCCCACATCTAATACAGCTGTTCATGATGTCATTGTTGTGGAAAACGAGATTGAAAAGCTTTTTTTTGCCTGAATATATGCAAACTGGAAGACCTGTAGAGTTGGTGCTACGTGATATGACATTCAACATGAGAGCCAAATATCGAAAGTATTTTGGTTTAATTGAGTCCCTTAATCAAATATTTGTAGTTGCCCTTGTCTTAGACCTAAGGTTCAAATTGAGGCACTACATGCACTTGTGCCGAAAGCAGTTACAACTTCCTGAAGAAGAGATTGAACAGAAAAGTAATGAAGTGAAGACATTGTTGAAGGCGATGTGTGATGAATGTGCTTACCAAGCTTTCGGTTCACAAACACAACAAAAGGGTAGATAAGATTTAGTTCTTGACACTTCTTCTTCAAGGGTAAAACAATCATCTTCTAGTGTGCCAACGGAAAATCCAATGATATTTAGTCAAATCATGGATGATTGGGAGAAGGAACTAGAAGACACCGAGGATATTGTGCTTGCACATGAGGTGGATAGGTATTTCCTTGACACTGTAGAGAAAGTACCACATGGTTCACAATTTGACGTTTTGAAATGATGGAAGTTGAAGGGGAGGAGCACATATCCCATACTTGCTTTGATAGCGAAAGATGTCTTGCCAATTCAAGTGTCAACAGTCGCCAGTGAGAGTGCATTTAGTGGAGGAAAAAGAGTAATTCACCCTTGTAGATCATGTCTCCTTCCTCAAACAGTGGAGTCATTGATGTGCCTCCGAAATTGGATAAGAAGTGAACCAATTGGCAGCATTGAGTATGAAGCAAGTCCTGCGGAGCTGAAGGGAAAAATATGAGTTTAACACATGGGATTTCTAAATGACTAGCATGCATATACAATTCAAAATTTATATACATAAGCAACGGAAGCATGTTATCAAATAATATCAAAGCTATAGTCATGCAAATCCCCTTCAAGGTTCATAGGTTTATATATAATGCATCTAAAACATTTTAGATAAGAATAAAGAGAAGTTATAGATCTATACCTCTTGATCTTGATTTTAGACCAAGGATGGACCACCTCCAAGTCCTTTGCTCCTTAAAGTCCTTGAGCCTAGCCTCCCTCTTTGCCTCCTCCACTTTGTTAGAAAGAGTGCTCCTAGGTTCTCCTTTAGTTTCCAAAGTAGAAAACCTCTAAAGATCCACACCCACTAGTGTAGGGAGATGGATGGAGGAATAACCAAAAGGGTGAAAAATTGTTAGCTAAATCACCCCCAAGTTTTGAGATATTTTTCTTTTGCCTCTTTGTTGTTTTAAACACACAAAAAACCCTAAGGAATAAATCTCTATAAAGTTCCTTATATAGACAAAAGGAAACCTAGTCAACAACTTGACTAAATATCTCTCCCTCTCCACTTGCAAGGGCCGGCCTCTTTGTGTTGGTTTGGGCTTTGAGCTTTTATTTATTTCAAGTCATCCAATGCTTGAATAAAAGCCCAATGGGTTTAGGCCCAATGGGCCCAATTAAACCCGAACGTTTCTTTAAGCCCAAAACGATCTTTTATCGCTTTTATGATTTCTTTAGACTTTCTAAAGTAATCACAACACTTAATTAATCCAATTAATTATTTCCATCGTCCATTAATTACTCACCACAAGAGTGTATCGGTGTACAATCATTTTAGGTTCTAATTAGCAAGGCAGTGATGTGATTGGCACCAATCCAATTGATTATATTTAATCCAATCACTTAGTGAATTAAAACTTCCTTTTAATTCACCTTTCTTCTTTGACGAACACATTTAATCATCTAGAAGAACTCACAAGCTATGAGTGACATCTAACCATATATCATAGCTACCCAAGCTAATGTAGAAGTTTGTTCGGAGAACCTATTCAGTTGAAATTACAATGTAATTCGATCCTTTTCTAAAACAATACTCTCAATCACATTACTAGGGTATGGATTTATTATGTCAAACCCCTAATGTGATTATTCCTTCTTATATGATTTTATTGAGTCGTATAGGAACGCTTTCCTTTATTACGCTCGATACTTCGGCTGAAGATTCCTGAATCATATCTTAGAGTATTCTTCCTCTCTTATCGAAGATTAGAGATTCCTTGTTGCGCATACACTTGCCTTCATGACTAAGTGGCTTAACCCCAACTGTGCTGTTGACATTCTGATAGAATGACTTTTGACATAATCAAAGATCAAGTACTTAACCACAAGACAACGACGATGCCTCAGGTCAAAGGACTACTTACATCATTCCAACCTTTAGAGTTACTTGCTTGACATGTGAGTAGACCTCCATGCAAGCACTCTCGTTCGATTGTGTTCAGTGAACTCATTCCCTTAATGAGCACCTACATACTTGTCTTAGTGTCACTACACAAATGGGATGAGACTTTCCATTCTTCCATTTGAAGCGGATACAGTATGTACCGGTCTAAGCATTGTCAGTATCCCTCCGACAATCCAATGACCAGGAACCTTTTTGGACATAATGATTATGTGAAGAAGGTCTCTGTAGTCTAACATCATTAGATTACTTCTTCAATCGATCCATTGTCCATGGATTCATTAATTAGGACCTATATCGTTTATTGAGATAGTTCCAATTAGTATCTTTGCCATTTGATGTATAAGAGTTATCCATACATCGATTCTTTTGTCCTAAAAGGTTTCTTCCAAAGATTGACTTTCAGGGCATATTTCCAACAGGAGCTTGAATTTTATCAAGAGTGTGAAGAAGGTAACTATTTTGTTTTTAATAGTTTGGTTTATAACTTTATATTAATTGGTTTACAATTAACGTTTGTTCTTTATTGTAGAATATAAAAGAAAAAGAGAAAATACTATCTCTACAAGTTCAACCATCTCACTAAGTGTTCCTGAAGCTCCTCAAACGAATAAAGGAAAAGGAATTGCGGTAATATTTTAAACTCAAATGAATGAACTTTAAATTTCAATGATTCAATTTCAATAAGGATAATATGATGTTGGACTTTAAAAATGTCATGTTTCTATTGTATTTTTGCTTACAGATTCAATGAGGATTGTTGTCGGAACTTGGGCGTTGGAATTTGAAATTTATTGCGGATGTGTGCAATCTGTGCAATCTGTGCACTGAAAAATGCACTGCAAACTGCAATCTGTGAAATCTGTGCAAACTGCAATCTATATTCTGTGCAATTTTTTTCAAACTGCAATCTGTGCTATTTTTTTTCAATCTGTGCAATATGTGCACTGCAAAATGCAAACTGCAATTTGTGGAATCTGTGCAGTTTTTTCAAACTGCAATTTGTGAAATCTGTGAAATCTGTGGAAATCTATGAAATTTGTGGAATCTGTGAAATTTGTGGAATTTGTGCAGATTTTTTCAATATGTGCAATCTGTGCACTGCAAAATGCAAACTGCAATTTGTGCAGTTTTTTTTCAAACTGCAATCTGTAGAATCTGTGCAGTTTGTGGAATCTGTGAAATCTGTGAAATTTGTGGAATTTGTGCAGTTTTTTCAAACTGCAAAATGTGAAATATGTTATGTGTAAAAACTGCAATCTGTGCACTTTTTTCAAATTGCAATCTGTGTGCAGCAAACATTTTTAAACAGGAAAAAAAAAAAGACCCGTGTACCTGGACCGAACCGGCCCGTTTCAACCGGGCCGGGTAAGGTCCGGTTCCTATTTTCAGAATTGTAATGCCCGGCCCGGCCCGCCCCGTCTCCTTTAATTCCGGGTCCGGTCCGGTCCCTTCAAAAATGGGCCCGGCCTGGCCCGTGCCCAACCCTAATGGAATCTCCTCATCAAAAACCCAATCCGGCGAGTTCTCGTCGTCTCCAACGAAGGTAAGGCCTGGAACCTCCCTATAAATTTGTAGATCGTACCTAGGACTACAATTGTGATGTTTTTTAGTTGATTTAGTGGTGTTTGGACGTAGGAACCATGTCAGGGAAGAACTTCCCAATTTCGGACCAGCCACCGTGAGTTGCAGATGCTTTTCCGAGCACGACAAGACCCTATGTTGGTATATTTCTCTTGCTCTCCTTTCAAGCTTCAAATTGGTATATTAGATTGCTAGTATTAGTTAAGTTTCGAAGCTAGGTGGACCCGGGAACGTTTCCCGGCCAAGTTTCTCGGGTTCCGGCGGTTGCAGTGGCAACCGGCCGGAGAAGAAGAAAAAGAAAAAAAAAAGGTGCCTTGGGCCCAAAACCCGGTCCAAAGTCTTTGGCCCAAATTTTAGCCCAACTGGCCCAAACCTTTGGGCCAATGTTCTAGCCCAGCCCATTTCCAAAATGGGCTCATAATATTATCTGGAATATTCTTGGAATATTCTTAGAATGTTCTATGTGTTGACTTTTTCAGAATTTTCTTGAAAACCCTTATAGGCTAATTTTGACGCTCCGAGTCCATTTTTGGCATGAAATTTTAAAGTTTTAAGGTAGTTGACCATCGGAGCATTTCGGTTGACTTTTTAAGGTTGATCGTTGACTTTTCGTTAACTTTGTACTAAAATTGCCCAGGACCCTCTTTAGCATGTTTCGACACTCTGATTTCAAATCGACACTCTGTTTCCCCAAATTTAATTGTTTTAGTGGAGTTTTACTAATGGGTCATAATATGATGCTTAGGTGTGATTATTATCGGTGACTCTAACTTTCTTAGTTCGAAAGGCTGCGACCTCACAAATATCTGTGAGTGGGTCTTTTCTTTTATATAGTATATATATAATTGTCAGTTTCCATTTATATATTTCATATAGAGTTTTCCACAATATGCCTAGATTAGGGTGACTTTATTAAGATTTAGCGCATTGATAGAAATTATGACGTTATGCTACATCCAATGGGATGCATATGTATGCATATTATTATTGATGCCTTAAGTATATTTATGGACGTGAATAATATTATGTTGACTAGAATTATCAAATCACTGTGGCATGACTATATTTATGTTATCTGCTCATCGTTTGCTGCACCGGTGTTGGTACTTACCCAGGCCAGGGCCAGTCTTTCATATCTATGTGCACATCGCACTGTATGCTCACTTTGGATCCATTATAGGTGTTAGTCATGTCCTAGATTGCTATAGGCAATTAGGACTCGTATGTGCTGCTCATAGCGCCAGTCTTCACGTGATTGTATTACTAGAGCGTCTATCATTGTTACACCCGGTCATGTTCATGTCAGAATATCTCTGCATGAACTCTTGTGTCAGCATGTGTCGATGAGCACGCGATATGATATGTTTGCTTATGCGAGATTATGTGATTACGGATGTGCTTACTTACGAAATATTATGTTGTATTGAATTCTTGAGATTTTGTAGGCTACAGGAAGTATTTTCTTACTATACGTAGTATGTACATTTTGAAAACTATACTTGTTTTACAGTAAGGGGTTATTATGTTTTTGAAAAGGTTTTTACAAAGCTTTGTTTTTTAGGCCCACTCACCCTTGTTTTTCGCCCCTCCAGGTTTTAGCAATGAGTTTTTGTGTCGACGAGGATTCTTGGCAAATCTTGGTATAGGTGTTACCTTCAATGGTATAATTCTCATCCTACATTACTGTATTTTACTTATGCTCTGACATCATGTGTGAAATGGGTTCATTCCCGTTTACAAGCGCACTCTTATATTTAGGCACTTTTATGTTTAAATTTATTTACATTTTCCACATCACTACACTGTATCGCTTTCGGCCAACACAACTCGATTCAGAGTCCAAGTGGACATTCAGGGTCAGGGTGTGTCAACAATCATTTGTAAGTGCTTAATGAATGTCCTGCCAGGCCATTCTGGATGTAAACATAGGGTACTGGATGCTCAACTTCAACCCAACCGACATGCAATAGTCATAAAAAAATTTAGATGTGAATTCTCCAGCATTATCCAATCGAATATATTTGATCGGATAATCAGGGTGGTGAGCCCTGAGCTTGATAACCTGAGCTAACAGTTTGGAGAATGTAGTGTTCCTTGTGGACAACAAGCACACGTGTGACCAATGTGTGGAAGTGTCAACCAAAACCATAAAATATCTAAATGGTCTGCAAGGATGGTGAATTAGTCCACAAATGTCCCCCTGAATCATTTGTAGAAAAAATAGGAGAATTCGATCGAATCTTGTCATAAGAAGGCTTAATAATAAGCTTTCCCATGAAGCAAGTTTGACATTTGATTCCTTGAATCAAACCTAAACTTCGGGTTAATGGATGCATGTGTGATGATTTGAGCATACGGCGCATCATTGTTCATCCAAGATGTCCCAAACAATCATGCCAAAGTGTAATTTCGTGCGTGATCCCAGAGGTAGGGATGGCCACATAGTGGCTTTCTATAGGGCGTATGGTCGTAGTATACAGACCACTTGGGATACGCTCCATCTTCTTTAGAATACGCTTCTGGCCAAATTCATAGGAAGTTATGCATAGAAATTCAACTCCATTTTCTACATAGGTTTCAGTGTGGTAATTGTTTTCTCTAATGTCCTTAAAACTCAACAACGTTCTTCCGAAACATGGAGAATATAGTGCCTCATCAATGGCCAAAATTGTACCATTGGACAACATTATATGTGCCTTACCGTATCATTTCGATCAGGTTGGATGAGCCTGAGAGGGTTGTCAGAGATGCATTCTTAAGTATAAAGTTATTGAAATAGATGCGTTCACGTAAAACAATGTGCGTGGTTGCACTATCTGTCAAACAACTAACTTTCTCACTAGTCATACCTAAAATAAAAATTAATTTGAATCGGTCACATGCATAAAAGTTCTAAAAACAAATATCCATTCAAGATAATTTAAGTATTCAAGGATGGTAATTAATTAAAAACTTAATATCCAAACAAAAATCACCGATAAATAATCCAAACATAAAGGAAAATTGTTCAAAAAATTAAACTAAAAACAAAGGTGGGGTTCGGCCACTAGGTGGAATTCGGCTTCATTATCTAAATTTCAACTAGAAAATAGTTTATGTCTAAGATTCTAATCTTCCATAGGGGTAATAGCCTCTTGAAAGTCAGAAACCTCCATCTTGGTACTCTCCGGTTCATCCACTTGCACAAAGTTTGATTCAAACTTCTTACAACGAGAATGATATTCAGCTACAACCTTATGGGGAGCTCAGCAAACACGGGACCAATGGTCTTTTGAACCACATCGATAACACATGTCTGCATCCATGGTTTAAGCTGTTTTGCTCTTATTCTTGAAGTTTGGGGCATTTGGAAAGAGGTTAGGGCGCTTTTGGGCTCAGCTCTCTCCCTTAGACGGGCCTTGACTCTGTTGACCTTGATGGGGTGACTTCTAGCCGCCCCTACCAAGCCTATATTGGCCTTTTGGGCGTTTGTTTGTGCTATAATGTGTTTCAGGCACATTAGTCACCGCAGTAGGTCAAGCTTGATGAAGTTTGATCAACAACTGATTTGGTTTTTCAGCAAGAAGTAAAATAGAGATCAAATCCGAAAACTTAGTGAACTTATGAGCCCTATATTGTTGCTGTATGACAATATTAGTAGCAGAGAATGTCGAATAAGTCTTCTCCAAAAGATCTTCTTCAGTCAAGGTCTCGTTACAGAACTTGAGAAGTGATTAGATTCGACAAACTTTAGAATAATATTCATTCACAGACTTAAAGTCTTGGAAGCGCAAATGCTGTTAGTCATGTCTTGCTTCAGGTAAGAAGATGTCATTTTGGTGATCAAAGCGATCAGCCAAAGCGACCCATAGTGCTCGTGGATCCTCATCAGCAAGGTACTCGGTTTGCAGTGCGTCATGAATATGCCTTCGGATGAAGATCATGGCAGTTGCTTTCTCAGCTTCACTAACCAGGTTGTCCGTCTCATCTTCAATGGCAGGACGGAAATTCTTTGCAGTGAGGTGGAGCTTCACATTTTGGATCCACTTGAGGTAGTTTCTTCTGGAGACCTCCAAAGTGGTAAAGTTGAGTTTGTTCAAATTCGACATGTTCCTATCACAAAATAAATGGACAAGATGTGATTAGTGTAATGGAGACAAAAAATCAATCCATTCATATAGGAGTAGAACATTCAGGTTCTAATAGACATGTATTAGTTTAAATTCAAATGAAAAAGCTTCAGGTTTTCATGGGTGATGTTTTTAAGGAAAACTTCAGGTTTTCAAAGAAGGCATGTTTCTAGAAATAGGCAATTAACAGTCAGGGCCCAAAAATTTGGAACAAAGCCCACGGGTGGGCTGAGTGAACTGGTGCCTTGAGGCCCAGGCCTAAAATTGGGCTGGGGTAAGCATGAGCGTAGCATGTAGGTAGGCCCAGCATCACAAAAAACAGGCTGCAGGTGCAAACCCAAAGACAGAGGCCCAAACAGGCTATGATCTGATGCTTCGTGGACATATGTACCCAGGATGACGCAATCATGTGCGTCGCGGTACATGAGAGCCGTAATAGCCACGCGAGCTATGATCATCCATGGTGCGAGACATGAGAACACGTGGCCAAAGAGGGCTGGTGTTAGGCCGAGAAGAGCTCCAAAGCTCAAAGGGTTGGTGCTCACTGAGAAAGTGCCAAGCCCAAGTGGGCTTGGGGTTTGAACCAAACACCTCAGCGCTAGTTGGGTGAACTCGTCGAAGAAGGAGACCGGCACCACTGTTTTAGGCGGTCGTATTGTGGTGCAACAATCACGGCAAAAAAAACCGTGGGTTCGACGACGACCTATAGAGGTAAACAAAGAGTAAAGACTCTCAATGTGTTTAGAAAACCTAGAAAAATTAACTCGGAATTTCAAAGAAAAACCGGTGAGATTCGAACCAATCTCGGTCAAAAACCTATAGAGGGAAGATCTTCAGGTTGTCGGGATGTCGAGATGAAGACTGAAGGTCAGGATTGGGCTGCAGGCTCACCTGTGAGGAAGAATACGCCATAGAAGGCGTTGAGTTTTTTTTTGGGTTTCAAAACAAGAGCCCATAACTTTGGCTTCTTGGTCTCGCGGCTTGGCTCAGCCACACAGGCTGCAGGCCAGGGGCTAGTGGCTCGACGGCTTTGTGGCTCGCCAGCCACAGCTCACATGGTGGAGGAGTTTAGAATGAAACCATAATCCATATTTTAATATATTTTTTATTCAATTTCAGATTAATTCAATGCATATTCATATAAATAATTTAATGCATGGACATATATTTGATGCAATTCATGGCAATATCAAATTCACATAATTCAACAATTATGGATATAATGCATACACAATTTATGTAGAATCTAAAATTTGAATAAACGTAAAGTTGGGTCATGCATTATGGTGAATATTCATGCTATCAGAGCTACAAAAACATCGAGATAAAAACCGTTGTTTTGAAAGAACCTGATTGCATGATGATATTAGTGAACTGGTTTGATGCAAAAAACTTCCACGTCAGATTCCTAAGCACAATGGTAGAATCATATTGATAAAGCGTTGTGGCCTATATTAACTGACAGAGGAAGGGGGCCAGGAGCACAGAGAGAGAATAGAGAGAGATGTGTTTGTAGGGTTGTGTAGATGATGCTGTTATTCCCCCTACGCAGTGCCTTTATTTATAGTAATAAGAGGAAAAAGAAATCCTTCTCTTCCAAGGAATACAAGTCCTAATAGGGAAGAATAACTAGAATCAAATCTAATCTAGGATTTACACAATCACACTTAAACAAGAAGTTTATAACAGTTAGCTAATTAATTCATATTATTAAAGTGTAATTATGTCTTCACGGCCTCAACGAACATAAATCCCGTTCCCATCTTATTAGTCATTACCTTGGGTCGGCCAAACATCACAAACATAAACAGAAAACAAAATTAACGAAAAATATGTTTTACATGATAAATGTGACATCCCACATCGCCCAGGGGAGTGATCCTTAAATGTGTATTCTCATCCTTACCTAGCACGAGGCCTTTTGGGAGCTCACTGGCTTCGGGTTCCGTAAGAACTCTGAAGTTAAGCGAGAATGAGGCCAGAGCACTCCCAGGATGGGTGACTCACTGGGAAGTTGCTCGTGAGTTCCCAAAAATAAAACCGTGAGGGAATGGTAAGCCCAAAGCGGACAATATCGTGCTACGGTGGTGGAACGGGCCTGGGAAGTGGTCCGCCCCGGGCCGGGATGTGACAATAAACAATCTGATCAAGGAACATTTCTAGGAAAAATCTATGTAGGGCGTTCTGTTCGCATGGTTTCAAATTTTTTTTTATCATTGCATCATTTCCCCAATGACTGATGAAGGACTTTTCTAGAAAAAATTCAATGGCTAGAATCTTACGGAAAATTCAACTTAATAGAAAATTCCAAAGCAAATGCGAGAGTCTTCTTCAAGCGTAACAAATCAGGCTCTCAATGAAAGAACCAATTTGTGGTAGCAAAAATCCATCTGGGGAGAAGAGAGGGATTTGACCAATGGATCTTTGATGCCTAAGGCTTACTAGTAAATGGTGGAAATGAGGTATTTAAGGGAGGTGGCCGGCCATGAGGTTAGGGTTTTTCTCTATACATGACGGGGTCTCATTGACCAAAGTTGTGTCATTTATAGAATGGATGAGGAAAGATTTATCCTAAGATATTAATTAGGAGATAATATCGCGGGATTATCAAATAAGTATTCTTGATTGATTGTGATGAAGATTCCTTTCTTGTTTTGAAGGGAAATTTATGAGATTTCATGTGGGATTTCATAATGACTAGCATGCATTTACAATTCAAAATTTATATACGAAAGCAACGGAAGCATGTTATCAAATAATATCAAAGCACTAGTTAAATAAATCCACTTCAAGATGCATAGGTTTATGTAAGATGCATCAAAACATTTAAATGAAGAACAAAGTTTAGGAATAGATCTATACCTCTTGATCTAGATTTTAGACCAAGGATGGACCACCTCCAAGCCCTTTGTTCCTTGAACTCCTTGAGTCTAGCCTCCTTCCTTGCCTCCTCCACTTTGTTAGTATGAGTGCTCCTAGGTTCTCTTCAAGTTTCCAAGATTGAAACCTCTAAAGATCCTCACCCACTAGTGTAGTGAGAAGGATGAAGGAATAACCAAAAGGGGTGAATAGATGATTAGCTAAAAACCCCCCAATGGTGGCCGGCCCTTTGAGTGTGAAAGAGATATATTTCTTTTTCTCTTTTGTTCTTCAAACACTTCAAAAAACCCTAATGAAAACATTTGCTATAAAGTTCCTTTTATAGCCAAAGAGACCTAGCCAATAACTTGACTACATATCTCTCCTTTTCACTCTATATGGCCGGCCCCTTTAGTGTTGTTTGGGCTTTGGGCTTTTATTTATTTCAAGTCATCCAATGCTTGAATAAAAGCCCAATGGGTTTAGGCCCAATGGGCCCAATTAAACCTGAACGTTT
Source organism: Malus fusca (assembly GCA_035220775.1). Taxonomy (NCBI): domain Eukaryota; kingdom Viridiplantae; phylum Streptophyta; class Magnoliopsida; order Rosales; family Rosaceae; genus Malus; species Malus fusca. Next base: position 3,395,624 of record CM069072.1, on the reverse strand, counting down.
CTTTAAGTCCAAAACGATCTTATATCGCTTTTATGATTTCTTTAGACTTTCTAATTAATCACAACACTTAATTAATCCAATTAATTATTTCCATCATCCATTAATTACTCACTACAAGAGTGTATTGGTGAACAATCGTTTTAGGTTCTAATTAGCAAGGCAGTGAGGTGATTGGCACCAATCCAATTGATTATAGTTAATCCAATATCTTAGTGAATTAAAACTTACTTTTAATTCATCTTCTTCTTTGACGATTAAATTTAATCATCTAGAAGAACTCACAAGCCATGAGTGACATCTAACCATATATCATGGCTACCTAAGCTAATGTAGAAGTTGTTCAGAGAACCTATTTAGTTGGAATTACAATGTAATTCGATCATTCTCTAAAACAATACTCTCAATCACATCACTAGGGTACGGATATATTATGTCAAACCCCTAATGTGATTATTCCTTCTTATATGATTCAATTGAGTCGTATAGGAACGCTTTCCTTTATTACGCTCGATACTTCGGCCGAAGATTCCCGAATCATATCTTAAAGTATTCATCCTCTCATAACGAGGATTAGAGATTACTTGTTGAACATTCACTTGCCTTCATGACTAAGTGGCTTAACCCCGACTATGCCGTGGACACTATGATAGAGTGACTTTGACATAATCAAAGATCAAGTACTTAACCACAAGACAACGATGATGTCTCAGGTCAAAGGACTACTTACATTATTCCAACCATTAGAGTTCCTTGCTTGACATGTGAGTAGACCTTCATGCAAGTACTCTCGTTCGATTGTGTTCAGTGAACTCATTCCCTTAATGAGCACCTACATACTTGTCTTAGTGTCACTACACGAATGGGATGAGACTTTCCATCCTTCTAATTGAAGCGGACACAGTATGTACCGGTCTATGCATTGTCAGTATCCCTCCGACAATCCTATGACCAGGAACCTTTTGGACATGATGGTTATGTGAAGAAGGTCTCTGTAGTCTAACATCATTAGATTACATCTTCCATCAATCCATTGTCCATGGATTCACTATTTATGACATATATCGTTTATAGAGATAGTCCTAATTAGTATCTTTGCCATTTGATGTATAAGAGTCATCTATACATCCATTCATTGTCCTGAAAGGTTTCTTCCAAAGATTGACTTTCAGGGCATATTTCCAACATGTTTGAGTTAATCTTCAATTAGAAAGGTATTAAAGATTGACACACCACGACCTAAATCAAGGAATGCTGGCCGTCACGTAAGGGTGACGTAGCCATGTGCGCAGTGCGAAAGTGATAGTTATATGAATATGTGGGTAAATAAAAACCAAACTAGCTAATTTACACTAGGTAAGTATATAAGTACTAGTGAAGGTGTTTAGAGTATAGATACACATAACCAGAGCATAGGTACCAAAGTGCAGTCCAACAGGCTAAGTATTAATTATACAGGACATGAATCGAAGTCTGTCAGAACCGCCGTAGAGTCCTCATGAGCCACCAACATGAACTTCTAACTAGAACGTGGATGAGCGGGTGGGACGTCAAAAAATTATTTTAAAAATATGGGGATGCTCGTGGTGTTGAGTAGGCCACGAAGGTATATTCAAACACCCTAATTGAGCAACGTATGAGATGTAATTACAGGGTTTTGGTTATGTGCTTAAAATTAATGTTAAATTAGTTGCTTCGCATATAGGTGAGACATTTCCGGAGGACGAGCGTAGCCATGCGAGACTCGGGGGCTACGACCCTGCTATATACCAGTGAGTGGGCTTTTGGTTTTCTATATAAATACGTATATATATATTTACATTTTCCCAGAAATTGTTTTAAATGGATTTACGTTTTTAAATGCCATGTCAATTGCATTACATTTTAGTTTATGCATATTATTGCTTGATGCTGCGGACGTTCGGGTAAGCTTCAGGTGAGTATATATTGATAATAATGATTGTAGTGTGTATGGTTATGTTGAGATACATTTAGTGCTCATTATCCTGCACCCCAGTGTTAGTGCTCTGCCCGAGGCTAGGGCCTAGCCTTCACGTGATCGTTCACCTCCTACACGAAGATCCTTACGTCAGATTCCCGATCCTTACGTCGGATTCCCAATCTGACCGTCGAATCGTGGTAATATTTTAGTATGTTATTCTAGAAACATAATGTGGATCATGTAAGCCTTATATGTATATTCCCATATCTACCTAGCACGAGGCATTTTGGGAGCTCACTGGCTTCGGGTTCCATCAGAACTCCGAAGTTAAGCGAGTTCGCGCGAGAGCAATCCCATGATGGGTGACCTACTGGGAAGTTATCGTGTGAGTTCCCAAAAACAAAACCATGAGGGCGTGGTCGGGGCCCAAAGCGGACAATATCGTGCTACAGTGGAGTCAAGCCTGGGATGTGGTGGGGGCCCAGGCCGGGATGTGACAAAGATAGAATTTGATGATTAATCCTATTGTTAATGTCTTTGACATTACTCGAGCATCCAGGGATATTAAACTTCGTGTGAGAATATTTGTGTGCCCGACCTATTTAATGAGGGCAATCTCGTATTCTTAAGGAAAAATCCACATGTCGTCTTTTGAATTTTTTGGATTATTTTTTACTCCACATGAATCATGACCACACATTAGATTATCTCGTTAAAATTGCGAAAGTAATTTTCCTACATGCAATTATTAGGCTCGTAGTAAAACTTTCAACACAATCAAACCAACTTTACACGTATCAACAGGTCGAAGACTAACTATTCACACATCTTCGTTATGTGACTGGTTTTGTGGAGAAATTTTTCGTTGTGACCAGAACACAAGTGGTACATCACGTATTTTAATAGAAATTATGAAAAAAATTATTTTTTAAGTTATTAACTTTTAGCACACATATCCCACAATTTGTATAGTGACACGTCGTGTACCATCCCGTGTACCGGTCACATTGAAAAATCTCTCGGTTTTGTGAGAAGAAAACCTCCTTTACAAGCAATTAATGAACTTCAAATATAAAGAACCCTATTTGAGGTCTTTAAATCCAATATTCATTCCTTTTAAGAGTTCAATTCAATCCAACTTACTTAGTTTACTTGGATTGAATTGTTAAAGTAAACAAAAAACTTCAAAGACATTCCGAAATAATGTATCAAATAAGGCAAGGGCATTTTTGTCATTTTAATAGTATTTTTTTAATAATTAATTTTGTTTGTTTGTTTGTGTTTTTTTTTTGTTTTTTTTTAATTAGTACCTCACAATAGGCTAGCAATAATGTGATTCAATTTCTCTAATTTTAAACACGTTCAAAACATCTTAAGAGGCGTGTAATGCCAGTTATAAAAAAATTCATTCGCACGTGGATACTAATGTGATTAAATTAGTCATCAAATGATTGTTTTTTTTTTAACAAACGATATTATCTACACTAAGGGGAGGGGAATGGGGGGTGGGCTTAACCTCATAATGAGTTAGCAATAATGTGATTTAATAAGTTGTTTATTAAATATTATTTTCTCTATTTTTAAACACGTTCAAAACATCTTAAGAAACATGTAATGCCAATTATAAAAAAGGTATTTCGCACGCGGATAATAATGTGACTAAATTAGTTATCAAATGATTTTTTTTTTTTTTAACAAACGATATTATCTACACTAAGAGGGAGGGGTGGGCTTAGCCTCACAATGGGCTATCAATAATATGATTCAATCAATTGTTTATTAAATATTATTTTCTCTATTCTTAATGTAAATTCTATAAAGACCGATTTTATTATGTGAATTCAGCTACTTTAATTGTATTATGAGAGATTTCTTCTAGCATAATCTAAGATTATTCATTTACTTTAAATATTTGATTTTCCTTGTTAAAAAAAACAATCATTTAACAACTAATTTAATCACATTATTATCCGTGTGCGAAAGATTTTTTTTATAATCGGCATTACAAGCCTCTTAAGATGTTTTGAACGTGTTTAAAATAGAGAAAATAATATTTAATAAACAACTGATTGAATCACATTGTTGCTAGCTCACTGTGAGGCTAAATGACACAACCCGACCCGGAATGTCCACTATGACTCCGAATCGAGTTGTGCTGGCTGACACCTGGAAGGTGACGAAGCCATAAAGTGTGATGATGTGGAAATATGTGAATAAATTTAAACCTAAGAGTGCCTAAATACCAGAGTGCACTGGTGAGCGGGAATGAACCCACTTCACACGTGACGTTAGAGCATAAGTAAGTACAGAAGAGTGAACTAAGAATCGTACCCTCGAAATAATCTCCAATACTAAGAATCGCCACGAATCTTCAATGATAAGAAAGCTCAGCTAATAAAACCTGGAGAGTGAAGACAAGACAAGGGTGAGTGGCCCTGTAAATAAAATTTTAATAGAAACCATATAAAACATTATAACCCCTCGCTACAACACCTATATAGTTTCAAGAAAAATCATAAATATACCACAACACATCGTCTCATCAAGAATATCAAATAATCATGTGATTAATAACTCATACTAGCACGCAAGTCGGAGTCACCTATGGTGACCTGTACGACTTACCCACATCTCATCACATATACTAGTTCATCACATATGCTAGCTTATCACATATATCATCACATATGCTAGCTCATCACATATTTCATCACATATGTCATCACATATGCTAGCTCATCACATATTCATCACATATGCTAGCTCATCACATATTCATCACTTATGCTAACTCATCACATATTCATCACATGTGCTAGCTCATCACATATTCATCACATATGCTAACTCATCACATATTTCATCACATATGCTAGCTCATCACATATTCATCACATATGCTAGCTCATAAGTCGGAGTCACCTCTAGTGACCTGTACGACTTATCCATAGCTCAATAAGTATACCTGCACATGAGTCGGAACCACCTAAAGTGGTCTGTACGACAGGACTGAGTGTAAATAAATACGCTCAAGTGCTATGATCACATGAAGACTGTGCGAATAATCGCGAGTCACCTACGAGTCGGAACCACCTATAGTGGTATGTAAGACAGGACTGTGCACCTACCTTGGATCCAAGGTGAGCGTAAGGTGCGGGAGGTGAACATCACGTCAAGAACTGTGCCCTGGCCACGAGCGGGAGCACTAACATCGGGGTGCATGTTTATGAGCTCTCAATACATCTCAACATAACATGTACGACTCATGAGCAATTCGTACGACAATGTCGGAGTTGCTCAAAATATAATATAGTCATGCCATCACTCGATCGTTCTAAATAAAATGTAATCACAATTATGCATTCCACATTTCATAACATATACCCACCTGAACTTATCTATGCATCTCATGTTCACCTTCGTACCTTAAAGCGTTCATAATAATTATGCTTAATAATATACTTATGGACATGCCTTGATGCAATTCAAACTTAACCATATCGTAGTGTTGCCAAATATATATATATATATACACACACATTTTCGACCAATGTCCCTCACCTTGCACAATTTTCCAAACAAGGTTATTGTCTCAATTATTTAATCTCATTTATGTTATGACTGCATCTAACGTTTCGTTAGACTGCCTACGTACCCTAAATAGGGATCAAGCCATTCGTAGTTCGCATTACTACTTCATAACATTCACAGTAATTATATGCAGTAATCAATTTATAACCGTTTGTAGAATTATCGATTATATATATATATATATATGTGTGTGTGTGTACGATAGAGGGGAAAATACCCATTTACCTGAGGTCCGTGCTACAACTCTCTAGCATGCATATCGAGACATCACGAACCCTCGTCGCCTGTGACCAATTATCAAATCACATCTTAGAGTTATGACCGATAAAATACATAATTTACATAAAACACATCCTTACATAATTCAATTCGGAAGATCTGCATCACGAATTTCTGATCCGTTGCTTCCAAAGATCCACATTATACTTCTAGAACAACATCCTAAGGTTTCATTACGATCCAACGGTCGTATCTCCACCAATTGCCAAAACTAAGTGGCGATTAACCTTTTATTTTATGAACTTATAAATCCAATTCGGGAAGATCCGTATATCGGATTCCCGATCCATAAGTTCCCATGATCTTCAAATATTATGTATTATAAAGTATTAAAGTTTGGTGACAATCCAACGGTCGGATCGTCGATTCATGTTTTTTACCAAGTAACATATCTTAATGAATTTAGTTCCAAACGATCAACCTACATTATACAATTACCAAAACTGAACTCAAGGCATCTAATTTAGCCTAAGAATCACATTAACAGTCCCCTGGCCACGTGCCGCCTCGGGTGGCGGTCGGCCGCCCCAACTCACCAGAAAATTCAACTATTTCTAAAAATTATCAAATTTTGCAGAAATGAAGATCTCAGTGAGTGGAGAAACTTTTATACCTGTGACCAAGGCCAATTTGGTGGTGAAGAGCTCCAATTTCACTCAAATCCGCCGGAAACCCTAGAATGGGTGTTCTTCAATTCGACATCCTTGGTGTTCCAACGTCTTCACCACTGCTTGGGCTTTGTTCCTGGGTTCTAGGTGAGTGTTCTAGTGGTGGTAATTGAAGGAAATGGTTTCACATTGGATGGATTTAATACATGGTTCCCCGCGGCACCCACGGGTGTTTTTCACCAAATTACAATCAAATCCCTTCCAAATTTGGATGGAAATGGAAGAGGAAAGAACTAGGTGATGATTGGGAGTGGTGCCTTGATCCAATTCGTGAGAAATCCGCTGGAAAACCGCTGGAAAATATGGAGAGATTGGTGCACGGGTCACACGGGTTGGGGAACCCGTTTCTCCTTTTCCCCCGTTTCTCCCCCTTTCTCCTTTCCCTCCTTTCTTGCTTTCTGATTGGCCAACCTTTCCTTTCTCCTCTCCTGATTCAGCTAATCTCTCTCTCTCATCGGTTGGGCAGTTCTGCCCTTCCTCCTTCCCTGTCGGTTCTCCCATTTCTTTCTCCTCTCTAATCCACATCCTCTAATAATAATAATATCTTTTTATGCCAAGATATAAAATAGCAATATATATATATATATATATATACAAAAAATTTATCGAGAACTTCCGGAATACACTATAGAAATATTTCGTACGTCTCACTATACGTTAGTCCACGAAAGTCAATACCCTCGTCTCTAGGGTATTCTCGTGAATTCACATTTTAAAATTTATAAAATCGTAAAATTTGGGACGGGTTGTCACACTAAACCCACCTCCCTCCCCTTTAGTATTGATAATATCGTTTGTTACAAAAAAAAAAAAACCAATCATTTGACAACTAATTTAATCACATTATTATCAGCGTGTGAAGGATTTTTTTACAACCAGCATTACACGTCTCTTAAGATGTTTTGAACGTGTTTAGAAATAGATAAATTGAATTAAATTATTGCTAGCATATTGTGAGGTATTAATTAAAAAGAAACAAAAAAAAAACCACAAAATAATTTAATTATTAAAAAAAATACGTCACCAAGCTTCAACAAAAATATTTGGACAAATATGCCCCTAATACAAAAAACTTCAAGGGCATTCCCAAATAATGTATCAAATAAGGCAAGGGCATTTTCGTCATTTTAATAATATTTTTTTAATAATTAATTTTGTTTGTTTGTTTTTTTATTTTTTTTAAATTAGTACCTCACAATAGGCTAGCAATAATGTGATTCAATTTCTCTATTTTTAAACACGTTCAAAACATTTTAAGAGGCATGTAATGCCGGTTATAAAAAAAAGTCCTTAGCATGTGGATAATAATGTGATTAAATTAGTCATCAAATGATTTTTTTTTTTTAACAAACGATATTATCTACACTAAGGGGAGGGGGATGAGGTGTGCTTAGCCTCACAATGAGCTAGCAATAACGTGATTCAATCAGTTGTTTATTAAGTATTATTTTCTCTATTTTAAACACGTTCAAAACATCTTAAGAAGCATGTAATGCCAGTTATATAAAAGTTATTTCGCACGCGGATAATAATGTGATTAAATTAGTTGTCAAATGATTGTTTTTTTTTAACAAACGATATTATCTACACTAAGAATGAGGGGGTGGGCTTAGCCTCACAATGAGCTAGTAATAATATGATTCAATCAATTGTTTATTAAATATTATTTTCTCTATTCTTAATGTAAATTCTATAGAGACCGATTTTATTATGTGAATTTAGCTGCTGTAATTGGTTTATGAGATGTTTCTTCTAGCATAATCTAAGATTATTCGTTTGCTTTAAATATTTGACATTCCTTTTGTCAATTTACGCATATAAATACATTTAAAACGTGTAAGTCGCGCGTAGCACGCCGTGATTCAAAAAATACGTTCTGCACGTGCGTGAGCGCGTGTATGAAGGCTAGTTATATATAAAGAGATCAGAAAAGGTGAATAGTGTTTTGGTGTCACAAAGCTTCAACAAATGGAAGGACAAAAATACCTCAAAACAAAAAACTTCAAAGGCATCTCAAAATAATGCATCAAATAAGGTAGGGGCATTTTGGGCATTTTAATAGTATTTTTTTAATAATTAAATTATTTTGTGGTTTTTTTTTGTTTTTTTTAATTAGTATCTCACAATAGGCTGGTAATAATATGATTCAATTTATCTATTTTAAACACATTCAAAACATCTTAAGGGACGTGTAATGGCCGTTAAAAAAAAATTATTCACAAGTGATTAAATTAGTTGTCAAATGATTTTTTTTTTTTTTGTAACAAACGATATTATTTATACTAAGGGGGAGGGAGGTGAGTTTATTCTCACAATGGGCTAGCTGATTCAATCAGTTGTTTATTAAATATTAGGGTTAATCTCTGTTTACTACCCTCATGTTTCGTGGTTTTCAACATTTAGTATTAAGTTTTTTTCGTCCCAGAGTCATACCTAAAGTGTAAATTTTGGGACAATCTCATACATCCGTTAGTCAAACCGTTAACTCTCTAGTTAATTGATGACGTGGTGCCCATTTGGACAATAACTGGGCGCCACGTGTCATTAAGGGTCCACGTGGAAATTAAAAATTAATTAATTAATTAATTATAAATAAAAAATAAAAAATAAAAAACCTAAAAGCTTCCTGTATTCTACCTCCCCCATTTCTTTACTCTGCAACACCAACCGCACCATCTCCTTCCCTTCTCTATTCTGCAACACCTTTTCCCTTCTCTCCTCCATCCTATTCTGCAATCCGTCTGCCAAGTCTTCCTCCCGCCGTTGTGACCTCGATTCCCCCTTCTTCTCAGGTAATTGTTATCTGGGTTCTCTTTTCTTTCCCCAATTCTAGAAGTGGTTCTATTTGTTCCTGGTCAAATATTTGAAATTCTCAACTGGGTTTGGTTTTTGATCTCCGATCTCTTTTTTTTTTTTTTTTTTTTTTTTTTCTTCTTCTTCTTCTTTTTCTGGGTTGGGGGGGAGGGGAAAGGACGAACTGGGTTTGGTTTGGTTTTTTTTTTTCCTTCTTCTTCTTCTTGGTTGGGGATGGAACTGGTTTTGGGTTGGGGGGGGGGGGGGAAGGACGAACTGGGTTTTGTTTTTTTTCCTTCTTCTTCTACTTCTTATGGGTTGGGGGGGGGAGATGATTGGGTTTGTGTTTTTTTTTTCCTTCTTCTTCTTCTTCTGGGTTGGGTGCAGGACTGGGGGTTTTTTTTTTTTCCTTCTTCTTCTTGTTCTTCTAGGTTGGGGTGGGACTGGGTTTTTTTTTTTTCCTTCTTCTTCTTCTTCTGGGGTTTTTTTTTATAACTTTTATTTAATTAATTTTTTTAATATTCTTTAATGACACGTGGTGCCCAATCATTGTCTACATGGGCGCCATGTCATTACTTAACGGGAGAATTAACAGTTTGACTAACGGATGTATGAAACTGTCCCAAAATTAATGTTTTAGGTATGACTCTGAGATGAAAAAAACTTGATGTACTAAATGTTGAAAACCACGAAACATGAGTGTAGTAAACAGAGATTAACCCTAAATATTATTTTCTCTATTTTAAACACGTTCAAAACATCTTAAGAGGCATGTAATGCCGGTTATAAAAAAAAGTCTTTCACACCAGATAATACTGTGATTAAATTAGTTGTTAAATGATTGTTTTTTTTTTTTAACAAACGATATTATCTACACTAAATGGCACTAAAGGGGAGGGGTGGGCTTAGCCTCACAATAGGCTAGCAATTATGTGATTCAATCAATTGTTTATTAAATATTATTTTCTCTATTCTTAATGTAAATTCTATAGAGATCGGTTTTATTTTGTGAATTCAGCTGCTTTAATTGGTTTATGAGGAGTTTATTCTAGCATGATCTAAGATTATTCATTTACTTCAAATATTTGACTTTCCTTTTGTCAATTTATATATATACACATTTAAAACGTGTAAGTCACGCGTAACACGTCGTAATTAAAAAAATATCTTCCACACGCGCGTGTGCATGCGCGTGCATGGAGGCTAGTAATTAATAATGTCAAAGATCACAGTATCTTTGGCATTTTGTTTGGTGTCTCATTCTTTGCAATGCCCATTCTCCTAAAATTGCATGATGTATTTGTCCAAAAAAAAAAAATTGCAAGATGTATTTGATGTGACTCTCACTTTTAATAATATGATTAATTATTTAAACTTGTGTTTGTTTTGCTGGAACCCATTCTTAAGGAAATTGAACCACAAATTAAACAAAGGTTTAGCAAAAATACAACTTGATTAAATTATTGCCAAAACATAAAACTGAAAATTACTTCATTGAGTACTTTTCAAAGTTTAGCATTGAGTTTTCACTTTCTAATTGTTCATATTCATTTATTTTAGTATGAAAACTGAAAGTTGTTAACAAACAAGATTTCAATTTTCAAAATAGTGAAAATTGAATACTTACTGGTTATCACACGCCCCCTAAGAATGAGTTTTCACAATGTATATAAATTTATTAAATTATAGACTGAAACAAATTGTTTGGTTATCAAAATTTAGTGAATAAGTATGGCATGTAGTATTATTTGTGACTATAAAGATAAAAACTGTACTAGCTAGTAAAAGTAAAATCCCAAAACGAGAATATAAACAAGTAGAATTAAGCAGACTTGAGCTTAATCAAGTTGACTAGAACAATAGTTTTTAACACTCAAGTTCAAATTATCTTCTCTATAACTCAATCAATGATGTTAGAGTAAAAAATCGCATGTAAAATAAACAAATATAATAACATACCAAGTGACAAAATCCACACACAGAACAAATATATAAAAAAAAAAAAAAAAAAAAAGAAGAATTAACTTATAACATCTTAATTTGAATAGATGTTTACTACAAAACTACATGAATTACTTGAAATGAAATTGTGGGAGAACATCATAATTATGATTTGCGCACTTCTTTCAAGAAAGGCAAAAGGCATGAAATCTGCATATATACATATTACTGCATGAAGATATACAGCCAAGCCATCATTTTGTTCACTGTTTTCCCGTTTCTTTGTTGCCTAAGCCAACCCGATTTATTTAATTAGAAGCTTTAACATTAATTTGCTTGGAAAAGATCACGGGATTTACGCGACATTAAGGCTAATCAAGTAGTCGAACGTGGCCACCATTGCTACTTGCCATACATCCTCAGGAGGAGGCAGGGGAGATAAAAAAAAATATATATCTGGGGGACAAGTCGTGCCCAGCTGTATTTAGTGTTTCTTCTTCTCTGGTCAACACTATACTGATCTGATCAACAGTGATGTGCGTGCGTGGTACCTTTGCCACCGTCCACCGCAATTATCGTTAAATACGTCGCCACGTCTCTAACCGTAATTCCAGGATTATTGACTCTTCTAACTAATCTTCTTTTATTTTCTTTTGACTTGCTCGGCTCTGTTTTTGACAACAATAGAGGAATATACACTAAAATTTATTTAAATTATCGGAAAAGAAATTGAATACGGAATTTTGAGTGCAATAAGTAATGCTTTTAATCAATTCAATTGCAAACTATTTGCACTATTTGCATCTTGCTCGAATCTTGAATAAACGATATTTCTCTTTCAAATGGGTAATGCTAAGAAGATTAAATTGGTAGACAAAATTTACAAACTAAATGATGTGTCACTAATAGAAAATGAGCACTTTTATCAACGCTCAAGTAATAATCTAATCATCAACATTCATGTCATTTAATTTACAAAATTCTAGCTATAAATTTAATCTCTCTAGCATTACCCCTTCAAATCATTTTGAAAAAAAGAGGAATTTGAACGGAGGACACCGAAAGTTAAAGATACCAGCTTTAATTCATTCTTCCGGTTTTTACTTTTGTTATTCACATATGTACGAAATAATAATCAATTTCCTAAGAAAATTAACAGATTTAATTTGGTGGTTTACACACTATTTTTTTTTTTTTTGGGAAACTGGTTTACACACTTTTTTTTTTTTTTTGGAAACTGGTTTACACACTATTTTAAACTTTATTTGGTCAATGATTTTACAATTCATCTCAGACCTCAGATTTTTAATGTAAGTATTCTATAATTGCGTGATTTTTTTTTGTTATTGTGATTTCAAGTGAAAGTCTTCAAACTTGTGTACACGTGATGTTCTTGGATTTTTTCGTGAGTCATGCATTGATTCATTCATCTATGGACTATGAATTGGCAGTTGAATAGAGGTTGAGCAATCAAAATTGTCAAGACAAATCTTAGCTTATTAGCAGACTGATGAGTGAATAATTTTATACAAAGCTTGGACAATCTAGCTAGTTTTCAATAAATATAGGAGGAAAAACAGAATAATTTTATACAAAGCTTGGACAATCTAGTTTTCTATCAATATTTGACTGGAAAATTGGAAAATTAAGACGGAAATCGATTAAGTGGCCTGGATGGGCAGATGTTTCTAAATGAAAAACCAAATACTTTAGTTTATTGGCGGACTGATGAGTGAATGTGTTTTCATATATATTTTAGAAGAATATTAACCAATAACAATACATAATCTTGCCGTTAAAGTTATATCGTAGTTATATAATTTGTTGTAATGTAAAATTATGTGTTTATGGTTAAATTTACTATTTAATAGGACAAAAGTATATAAAAATAAAAAGGCTTAATTGGATTAATAGTTCCCATGGTGATATGGTAGTTGGAAGATAGCCCTTGTGGTAAAAAAAAATATTGGATTTAAACCCCTGTTGTAAAGTCTGTTAGGATTTATACCCAAAATTGAAAATTTCATCAACTTTGTGTTAATTATTAACACATGAGCCATCCCCACGTGTTAACAATTAACAGAGAGGTCTGCTTTAGCCTAATATGTGTATGGAGAGTTCCGTTTTAGCCTAATATGTGCGGCTCACATGCTAATTATTAATAGAAAATTGATGGAATTTTCAATTTTGGATATAAATCCTAACCGACTTTACCACATGGGCTTAAATTCTAATTTTTTGACCACAAGAACTATCTTCCAACTATCCTACTATTAATCCAATTAGGCCAAAAAACAAAAAAATCAACACCTCTATCTGTCGCGCTCACGCACACACACAAACATAAAAAGAACTTATAAATCCCGAACAACCCACATGCATTCATAAGAGTCACTCTCATTGAACACTACTAATAATTCCACATGGCTAGAAGTGCCAAATAATAGAGTTGCATATCTTTATCAAGTTTTTCCACCTAATAGCTAAATTTTTAGTTTTGTTAGAGCCAATAATATTTGTGAGGCAAAGATTTAAGTTGATCTGTACGATAGGCCAGTATCAATTTGATATCAAATCCACTATTTAAATTAATGGAGTTAAACAAAAACTTCTCAAACAATAACAATAATACTAAACCGCAATACTAGCGACAATAAAACTAATTTACAATATGAGATTTGCAAGGATGATGTTGTTAGCTAACTAAGGATCAAAATAATAAAACCCTAGAAGACAGTTTTGTAATGTCTGTTGCATGCTACTGCATTTAGTGCAGCATCAACATAATTAGGGTTACAGTTTTGAAGTTAAGGCTTCTTACTTGTAGTCGAAGACATTGAAGCCATGATCGAACTTGTCTTCTCTTCTCTTGGACACAAATTAGATCCCAGAACACACGATGGGGTTGGTTCTTTACCGAAAAGGAGATCACAGTAACTACCCGAGAAGAGAGACCAATAAGTTCTTATATCAGTTGCTACTCGTCCACTCATTAAGGATGCAGTTGCAGTCAGTTTTAAGTGGCTTTAACTGCCACTTAATTCAAACAATTAAATTCATTTGTTTTCCCTCTAATATGACTTTGATCCGGTGCATACCATTCTTGCATGCTCCTGCCTTTTTTTCTTCTTACTACTATAACAGATGCTGTTGCATATCAGTATAAATCCTTGAAATTCAAATTCTCAATTCAAACTCTTTTCCATTCCAGGCTAGGCTTAATTTTTCTCTGCATCCGTCTTATTGCAATCTTCAGTTCCCTTCCTTATTCTATCAACTTTTCTTTGGCTTTAATTTATATTTTTAAAAACTCTTACTCTTTACCCCATGTTTGGGTTTTTGGATGTGTGCAATATTTTTAGTTCTCTATTAAATTTAGGGTCTTTGAATTTTTATGCAATTACTTCAATATCTCATGTAGAGTTCAAATTACCTATGTAAATTAGAGCCCAAATTTTGACTCCACTACTGCTTAGAAGTATACATTAAATACAACCATTTTGTTCGAAACTACTGCATCATATGTGGAGACATTTTTCAGTGTAATTGGAATACGGAGTGGTATACTACGTATCATTATACAAATATTGAGATATGTGTGTTATAACTAAAATTTCGCCCATATGTGACCTGATGAAACTCACTACCGTTAAGGTTTCTTACAGACGTTACCAAATAAATCCATGATATAGACAAGAGGTCACTGAATAATTGATGGATAGATCGTCTTCTCTTCTTTTTTACCCTTCCTATTATTGAAAGCTGATAGCTATACGCGTCAATAAACCAACAGATACTTCTCTTACAACTTTGAGCTCAATACGCAAGTTTTGCAATGACTTTATCCTTATCCATTTGAAATGACAATACAAAATAAAACAATTTGCCATGACAGATAAATATAAAATAAATTGACCACTAAAAATTTCCTACAAAAATGAAATTAAAAGTTGCAACTGGATCTTTATTACAATGATAAAAATATGATCTGTTTTTTGAGTTCGAAACTCGTTAATTCTCTAATCTAATATCTAACTACTAAGACAATATTGTCTATAAAAAAAAAGGCTAAAAAGGTTGCTTGTATCAGACAGAACCTGTGAATTAGCTTCTAATCTATAACCATTTTCTAGTTTATATCAGACAAAATCCAGGTCATGGAATGAGAAGCAGCCATGTATGCATATCAGCATATGGGATCGGTTTCATGTCCAAAGCCAGCACAAAATTCCAGACCAAATTAATTAAGCATAAATTAAACTATTTATTATAATATTTTGTTTGATAGATTAATCAATTATTAATTCATATATGTGTAATTATGCCCTCACGGCCTCAACCAACCATAAGTTCCGTTCCCATCTTATTAGTAATTAACTTGGGTAGGCTCAACAGCACAAACATAAACAGAAAACAAAATTAAAGAAAAATGTTTTACATGATAAACAATCTGATATTATTTTTAGTCTAACATAGCATGCTATAGAATTACAATTTATAATTAACTAGTCAAAGTTCCACCAGCTAATATTTGGTCGAATATTAGTTTGTTTATACCAGGTTGGAGTAGATTCAAGTTCCCATGACATGAATGTGAATTTAGGGTTTTATTTGCAGCGAGTTCAATATTTTGTTGTGGCAGATGTCATGCCCAAGTTATTTTGGTCTAAATGTAAGTTCTTACTTGAGACCATAAGCTAGTCGTATGTAATTAGGTAATGAACTTGCCATCAATAAAAACCGAAACTAAAATCTCACATTTACGATTGGAAAAGAACATTAAACCGTAGTACGAGTGACTAAATGCAGGCTTATATACTAAATGACATCAATCATCAATTATAAATGCGAAAATAACTTTTACACACTATTTTTCTCTTTTCACACTACTCTTGTTTATTTCAGCATCTTAAATTTCTTAAATTTATTTACCTTAAACGTAAAAATAAACATAAACGTGTATGAAGAGAAAAATAGTGTGCGAACACCGCTTTATCTATAAGCATTGAGCATATGTTTGAAGGACAATAACGCTCTTTGGTAGTTGGAAAAAGGACAGTGTGGTATGCGTCAAACGTCCGGTATGGATGAGACATGCACAAACACAATATGGAAACATTAATCCTAATTAAGACATGCATCCGACATTTCCAATCTTTCATATTTGATTCTATGGGAGTTGAATATTATTCATAAGATCCGCCTTTGGTGGTTGCAACTTGCTCTGAAAGCTTGTCTCGTTTTCGTCCGAAAAAGCAAAAAAAGTAAAATTAAAGCTTAAACCTTTATGGTTTTTAATTCCATTTTTAATCAATATTTTCCAATAACTACTCCGAGTCTGTGAGTGAACAAATCTTTTGTTGGTCGTGGTCTTCAAGTTAAATCCGAATTCCTTCGCTTTTTTTGTCAATTGGGTTCCAAGATTTCACAAGGGCAGTCCACCAAAACCGCCATTGATGCTTGCATAAAGCTTCTTCTCCACAGCTTTCTGGGTTTTCTTCAATGCTTCTTCTGAAGCTGCAGATCTGCCATGGAAGAACACCATAGTGCTGCAGCAAAGCTTGCTCTCTCACTCCTCCTCCTCCTTCTCTCACTTGCTTCATTTGCTCTGAGCGCCACAGACCCGAACGACCTAGCAATCCTCAACCAGCTGAGAAAAAACCTACAAAACCCAGAGCTCCTGGAGTGGCCGGAAAATGGCGACGACCCGTGTGGGGCCAGTTGGCCCCACGTCTTCTGCGCCGGTTCGAGAGTGTCCCAGATTCAAGTCCAGAACCTTGGCCTGCAGGGTCCTCTGCCCCAGAACTTGAACCAGCTCACTGAGCTCTCAAACATTGGCCTCCAGAGGAACCAGTTCAGTGGGCCCATCCCTTCCCTCAAAGGGCTGTCGAAGCTCCGGTTTGCTTACTTGGATTTCAACAACTTCACTTCGATTCCCGTCGACTTCTTCGAAGGCCTTGATTCTCTTGAGGTTCTGGCGTTGGACGGCAACAATTTGAATGGCACGACAGGCTGGAATTTCCCTCCTCAGCTGGGGAACTCGGCGCAGTTGCAGAACCTTAGTTGCATGAGTTGTAATTTGATCGGTCCGTTGCCCGATTTTCTCGGGAACATGTCGTCCTTAACGGTTTTGCAACTGTCGGGCAACGGACTGTCCGGTGGCATCCCGCAGAGCTTTAAGGGCCTTAATTTGCAGATTCTTTGGCTGAACAACCCCACCGGCGGCGGATTGAGTGGTCCGATTGATATTCTGACCACAATGGTGCAGCTCAACAGCGTGTGGCTTCACGGGAACCAGTTTTCCGGCGTGATTCCGGACAGCATTGGTAATTTAACTTCTTTGAAAGATCTCAATCTTAATCAAAACCAATTTGTTGGTTTAGTTCCTGATGGTTTGGCTAATTTGGCACTTGATAGATTGATCTTGAACAATAATCATTTGATGGGTCCAATCCCGAAATTCAAAGCTCGCAATGCGAGTTTTGATACGAATACGTTTTGTCAATCCACTCCTGGGGTTCCTTGCGCCGCGGAGGTTATGGCGCTCATCGAATTCCTTGACGGGTTGAATTACCCTTCAACGCTTGTTTCTAAGTGGTCTGGTAATGATCCGTGCGGGTCGTGGTTGGGAGTGAGTTGTGGGAACAATGGGAAGGTGTCTGTTATAAATCTGCCCAAGTATAATCTGAATGGTACCTTGAGTCCTTCGGTTGCGAACTTAGAATCTCTTGTTCAAATTAGGCTTCAGAATAACAATTTGCAAGGTTTTGTTCCTGACAATTGGACTAGCTTGAAATCCTTGACTGAGTTGGATCTTAGTGGGAACAATATTTCCCCTCCATTGCCAAAATTCAGTAGCACTGTCAAAGTTTCCGTTGATGGGAATCGTTTGTTTAATGGTAATCCATCTGCGGTGGGTGCTACACCAAAGGGTAGCCCTTCTTCATCGACAGCACCAAAGGGTAGCCCTTCCTCATCGACAGGCTCAGGTTCTCGTGTCAATGGTACTTCTGAACCAAACCAACAAAAAGGATCGAAAAGGTCTAGCATTGTTTTTATTGTAGCTCCGATTGCAAGTGTTGCTGCTATTGCTGTTTTGCTTGTACTTCCTTTATCTATGTACTGCTGTAAGAAGAGAAGAGATGCAATCCAGAATTCAAGTTCACTTGTCATTCACCCGAGAGATCCATCTGATCCGGATAATATGGTTAAGGTTGTTGTTGCCGATAATACCCATGGAAGCGCTTCTACAGTTACAGGGAGCTCTGCAAGCAGAAACAGTAGTGGTAGAGCTGAGTCTCATGTCATTGAAGCTGGGAATCTCATCATATCAGTTCAAGTTCTTCGAAATGTGACAAAGAATTTCGCCCCAGAAAATGAGTTAGGCCGTGGTGGCTTTGGGGTGGTTTATAAGGGAGAATTGGATGACGGGACAAAAATAGCAGTGAAAAGAATGGAAGCTGGTGTGATTAGCAACAAAGCGTTGGATGAATTCCAGTCCGAAATTGCAGTTCTGTCAAAGGTCAGACACCGTCATTTGGTATCACTTTTGGGTTATTCCGTTGAAGGAAATGAGAGAATGCTCGTCTATGAATATATGCCTCAAGGGGCTCTGAGCAGGCATCTTTTCCATTGGAAGACCTTCGAATTAGAGCCACTCTCTTGGAAGAGGAGGCTAAACATTGCCTTGGATGTTGCTAGGGGGATGGATTATCTTCACAATCTAGCTCACAAAAGCTTCATACACAGAGATCTTAAATCATCAAATATCTTACTTGGTGATGATTTTAAAGCAAAAGTTTCGGATTTTGGATTGGTGAAACTGGCTCCTGATGGTGAAAAATCCGTTGTGACCAGGCTTGCCGGGACTTTTGGTTACTTAGCACCAGAGTATGCTGGTAAGCTTTCTGAGACGTTTCCAACTTATATTACTGATGATTGATATTTCATGTACATATGATTTGTATATTTCTCCACATTCAAATAGTATAGCTGACACAACATGAGTTTAGCAGCATTACCCGCTGCACAAATACGCTATCGCAAACATATATGAATTGAATTTAATGTATCTTCCGAAATATATGTTTCTTGGGAACGAATATTAGAGTTTGTGAATTATTATCAAACTATGACACCATTTGCTAGGATTTAAAGGTTTAACTTCTTTATTCTGCAGTATATACTTCTTTAATTTCTGTTGTCTTCCTTTGATGCTTGTGATCAATCCTGCTAACTCCACCTCACTTGCTGATTGATTCAGTGACGGGAAAAATCACAACGAAAGTAGATGTCTTCAGTTTCGGGGTTGTGTTAATGGAGCTATTAACTGGAATGATGGCACTAGATGAGGATAGACCTGAAGAAAGCCAATACTTGGCTGCATGGTTCTGGCACATAAAATCGAATAAGGAGAAACTCATGGCTGCTATTGACCCAACTCTTGATAGAAAAGAAGAAACATTTGAGACCATCGCCATAATTGCAGAACTCGCTGGGCACTGCACTGCAAGGGAACCCAGCCAAAGACCGGATATGAGCCATGCCGTGAATGTATTGTCCCCGCTTGTTGAAAAATGGAAACCTGTCGATGATGAGAATGAGGAGTATTCTGGGATTGATTATAGCCAGCCGCTTAACCAGATGGTGAAGGGTTGGCAGGACGCAGAAGGAAAGGACTCCGGTTATCTGGACCTGGAAGACAGCAAGGGGAGTATACCGGCAAGGCCAACTGGCTTTGCAGAGTCTTTTACTTCCGCTGATGGTCGGTAAAGGAGGTACTTTGTCACTTTCATGTTTCGCTTCATTTTCCTTTCTAGAGGTTGTTTTTCCATCCTCTGTTAGGTGTAGATAGTATGTTGTGTTATGATATCTGCTGGGGGATTAAATGTCAACATATATTTTGTGATGCTGGTTTTGAGTTGGAGATTTCGGTAGAGATCTGCCGTGTAAGCTATGATATATTCCGCTTTTAAGATTTTACGCGCTAATGCTGTAGATAGAGCGCAATTATGAACAAGAACTGGTTCCTTTTGCTCTTAATCTTTTACTTTAAATTCCACGTCTGAGTTTCATGAAAATGTTTGCATTGTTCTGAGTCTTGTGAAGACTTTTATGTACAGAACTAGAACATACCCAAGTTGCAGATTGAAAGTAACAACATTTTTTGTAACCGGAAATCTGAATGTTCCGGCGTTTTATTTGGTTGTACAGGCTGAAGTTAACCAATAGGGTTTAGGGTTTGGTACTAGGGGGACCCCAAGCCAATAAGGTTCCCACTTTGCAAGGGTCGGGGGTAACGTTTATAGTACACAGCCTTATCCTTACTTTGCAAAGAGGCTGTTTCCACAACTTGAACACGTGACCTTTCGGTCACAAGGGAGCAACCCTTCCATTGCGCCAAGGCTCGCAACTGCTATCTTGTGTAGGTTGGAGACTAGAATTATATATCATTTGTGCCAGCTTAAAATTGATGAGAAGGGAGCTTCTTGGAAACCAATTTTAAATCTGGTTGATTCAGGATAGTAATCTCACCAAACAATTTAGTGTTGACTTGGGAATAATTAGAAATCCAGGAAGAAATAAAATATATTCACACAACGTCACATTGCTTCACTTTAGGATAATATATGATTTGATAAGATCAGAGGGAAGTGATTACCGAACGTCCTGTTTCTTCTCCTTTACACGCATGTTTATTTCAGGTCTTTAGACTGAAAAGGTTAAAAGAAAAGTAAGGGGGAAGAGTAACCGGAGCAGGCAAAAGAAAAAAAAGAAAGTGTGCAGAAATCATTTTTGTTTTATCAAACTTCCTTCAACAGACAAGGTTAAGTTGAAGTAATTTGATAGCTAGTTGGCTACATTGAGTTTATATTCAGCAGCTGAGATGGGGTTGAAGATCTAATTCAATTGAGGGTGACATATAACCAATGAACCAAGATTAGTGCATTGAATTTGGTTCAATTAGGCCGCTAAAAATTTAATGTCTAAACAGCCTCGTTACTGTAGTGGTGAATTGTCCTAGTGGATATGACATTTTCCCTTCGACCCATTGTGTTTTTTGTTCCAACTCTCCTTTTTGCCTTCATAAAGCATAGAGTAGTTCTATTGCTTGTAGGAATATAACAATATCAAAAAATAATAATAACAAAAGAATAAAACCTCATCAATCATAAAATTAAGAGAACTTTAACGAAAAGCTCTCGGTACGGTTCATTTTAACAAAAAACCATATTTTCACACTAAAAAATCAATCTTGATACTATTCATTTTACCTTTTATTTTGTCATTATCGTTAAAACTCAAAAATTTCAAGTTATTTTCATTAATTTTTCCTAAAATTAAGTGTTTGGAAACAATGAAAGAACACACGGAGCCCACCACACTGTTCATGCTTGTGGGCCCTAAATGGAATTACATATATGGTCATGGGGCTGTCGAGTGGGAACTTTTAGGGGGTTCAATCAGTCCCTAAGATTGAGGAAGATGACAATGTCTCGTGGGCCCCTCTCTATAACGCGGAAAGCCACGACCAATCGAAAGAGCCAAAGGCGTGGTGGTGGCGGTGGTCAGCATTATTAGTGCTAATAACACCAACCAACGCAAGTGAGTTCCTGACATGATTGCTGTTGCATGACACCTAATCACTCTTTCATTTTCCACAGGTGGCAATGTCTTGTTGGTTTGGTCTTGTCAGTCGCCCACGCGTGTTTGAAATATGTAGGCTATTGATACAAATGAATCCCACAACGCACCAACGTCGCTCACGGGGGCTATATGGTCTCATTCATTAAGAAGATTAGCTTGAATATGACTACTCATTATGTTAAAAGTATTTCCCAAAAAAAAAAAGAAGAAATAGCTGACAACTTCCTCATTTTGTCCAAATTAAAGGTTACTCATAAAGAAAAGATATCCTACTAATCCTTACAATTGTCATCTATTTCTTCCTCCAAAATACCTTCAATATAGTGTATAATCCTACCTAATCCAATCATCCTGAACAAACAAGGCCTATAGCCCCGTATAACCGAGTTACTCATGATATCGAATTCGCCATCAATGAGATTTAAATCTAAGACCTCTCACTTCCAAGTGAAGAGGAATACCACTAGACCGTAGTACTGAATGGCCGTATGAAAGTGCTTTAAAACGATTGAAAGTGCTTTTGGTGAGTATTTGGGTTCTAAAAGCACTTGAAGTGCTTTTCCAACTTCACTTGCATTTTTACTAAGGACTAGTTCCGAAAGCAATTTCATCAAAAGTGTTTTCTGCCATTTTAAAAGCACTTCTAAACAAACCCTAAAACAATACTTCCTAAGCCCTAAGGAGGTGTACCAAACACGGCCACAAGTTCTGAACTTGTAACACCATAATATTTTGTAGTCGAATCAGCAAACTCTGAAAACGCATGTGAGATTCAAAGGAACAACACTTGTAAGTTGTAACTTCGTACATGTCAAAGAGAAAGTTGATTGGCAAGGCAATTGAGGAAGCACATTTGCCCCAATCCCTTTGTCCCCGTTTCCCAATTTCGGACGTGACCTGCTTAACAACCTAAATATTTCAATCTGATCTCTCAATGCAAACTACAATCACATTACACCCGAGCGGGCTTCATGCAAGTATGCAACTATTGCACTCAAAATGATGATAGAACAGCATGTAGGTGACATCTACTCTTGCGAGTAAAAGGTATACATCCTACAAGCCGAACAACGAATCCCACAACAGGTATATCGAATTTCCTTTTAACCTAACATGGAATTACAACGGTCTGCTGTAACAAACTAGAATTAGAAGTTTTTTTTCTCAAATGTCAAGCACTCGGCCTTGTTATAGAAGTATGATCACATACATGAATGTCACGAATTCTGTCTAGGCACTGCTTGCATCTTTTTCTACAAATAAGATCTATTGGGCAATTTCTCATAGCACAACTGAGACATATGCCGATTAAAGATAATAGCACCTGAATCAGAGGAACACACATGCTAGTAAACTTTAACAAAAACACAATATTCGAAAAAAATAAGACAACCTATCATTTACTACAGATACAAAACAATCAAACCATAACAAGGAAAAGGAAGAAAGGCAGCATGGCAATTCAGTTAGAAAGAAAAGCGAGTACGACTTCTAACTAGTGATCAACATGTTTCTTATGATAATTTTCTTGATTAAAAAAACCAACGACCAATATAACGGTTGTTTCAACAGTATGAACCAAAAAAGAGAACAAGGCAGCCTCATAGTAAATTACATGATACGCAATCATATCATTAGTATTCAACAGAACATAAAACTGTCAGACCAGTCCATAGGTCCCAATACAGCTAACACATACAATTGACAAGACCATCCTGAAGTATGAAATGACTGTAGAATTTGCTAAGACCAATTGATGATGGAACCAACAAGAAAACTTTTGTTCATTTTATGCATTGTCACAAGACTCGAAATTAGATTATAGAGCAGATAATTTGATTGTAACCATCTCCCGAAATACTGAAAAAACATCATAAATGAAAAGTTCACAACCCAGTTTCAACACAGCTATCAAACAAATTAAGAAAAGATGTAAAATTCAACATTTGAGTGGGAGTTCTTTGAATGATGTGTTATAATTTCTTTATCTTGCCAATTCCATATCTGAGACAACAGACAGTTTTTACCTGTCAACAGTGGAGATCACAATTCCTCTGAGAAACAACCTACGTGGTAAGCCCCTGAAACATTCAAACTTGATGACACATTCAATGTGGTGAACTGCCGATAAGGACGATAAACTGGCGGTAACAGTTGAGCTGATTTCCGGTCCATTGCTAGCAGCCGTCCACACTTGCTGCATCAAAACTGTAACGTCAATAACTTCAAAGCCAGTAAAAGATTTCAGACATATAAAGTGAGAAGGTTGTACCTGCAAACTTTTGTAAAGAGAGTTTGATAGCTGCAGATCCAATGCTATAGAATGAACACAGAAAGTTAGAATTTAATGTGCATAAGCTGGTGCACGCATATAATTTAATAAACAGTTGGTTCACAGGGACACGCTAAAGATGGTACCAAAAGACAATGTAGAGCTGTTTCAGCTCGAACTCCAATGAAATACTGCAAAGCAGTAGCAGCATGTTCCTGAAAGAAGAAATGATACGCAATTTAATAGAAAGACCATTACTTGACTAAAATAAACTTGAATAGACGATTAAAGCTTTTACCGTGATATGCTTATAGACATGATAAATTGAAACACCTCTTGCATGTATGTAGCTGCCTCCCTGTTATACAATGAAAATACAATCATGCTCCGTTATGATTGGAGGAAAAAAGAAGAGAAACACATTCTTATATGATCCGAAAACCAGTGAAAATCTAAAGGCCTTGTAACAGAACACAGGCTACATGACACCTCAACAAAGCATGAAACTGGAAAATGTGTTTTTAGGTTGAACAAGCAATGATTACAACAAATGATTTAAGTACATCAAAGCCAGAGTTTATGATATACCATCTTCTTTTGAACACGAATGCAAGTATCAGTTCTACTAAAGCATGTCATAAAGTTCAATCGTACGGTATGGATCAGTTTTGAATACAGGAAAAATGCTCAGCGCGATTTTTTTTGTAACAGGATACATGACATGTTTGAACATAGCATGAAACTGGGATACATATGTTTGAGGTTGAACAACAAATGATTTAAGTTCATCAAAACTAGAGTCTATGATATATCGTCAATTGAACGCGAATGCAATTATAAGCTACTTCAGGATGTTCAACCGCACGGTTGGTTACAGCCTGACAGATCCACAGTACGATTGGATAGTACTACAAACTCTAATATCATACAACCTAAGTAGCATCTGGAGCTAGTTTATCATGGGATGACTATGTAATTTGATCAACTGAAATATGCATGGTGGTAACCAAGATCACCTCATCTGGAGAAAAAAATGCCACTGCATCTGGGTCAATAGAACCAGCAGGATGCAATGAAACTACAGCTCTGAAGGTAGAAGGAAACAGCAACTCAATGACAGCAACTTTGTCTGGTGCAACATCAGGCGGACCTGATCGTAACTTACTTGAACTATGATAACTATGATCCTTTAATGTTTCACTGGAACTTTCATTTTCTGGCAGTGAAGATGCTCGTTTCAACCAATCCAATCGTTCATATATGGAAACTTTCAAATTAGGAACCTTTTCCATACGCACTAAAACCTCTGATAGCGTTTTGCAATCTATACCATCTTCTTGATTATGTGCTGCGGGTGCTTGAGAAATGCGTTGCTTCTTCGAAGCTGATTCATTACACTGATCATTTGATGCATCATCAAGGTGAGGAAAAAATCGCCTTTTCTGATCAGTGAATGCCTTGAGAGCTAGCCTAAAACATTGAATAACAGAATTCAAGAAATGGCTTCAAAGGTCAACACAACAATATACACAACCACTAAATATAATCCTCAATAAACCAGATTCGAAACCTGCCATGAAATTCCGAAACTTGTATTGGTTCCATATTTTTTACAGTGAAAATTATTCAAATTTTATACTTTTTGGGAACAGAAGCTTCCATATGCTTTTGAATTTCAAAAAAATTTCGCTTAATCATGAATTTTCGAGTAAAGGAAATAGAGAGGCAATGCTAACAAGCAGGAAGATCAATTCCATGAAACTCGAAACCAACCTGGTCCTGTCAACTGCAGAAGCACCAGCTTGGCCGGCGAGCTGCCGCTTCCAAGCATACGCAACCACGGCGCCATCCGGACAAACCAACGGCATGTGTAATCCCCAAGAATTGCTCCGCGATCGCAGAGACTCGTTCAAAACTCCAGATTCTTCCAGCTGTCTTCCTAACAAAAATTAGCACCAAATCCCTAAAAATTCGAGGATTTTTCAATGCGAGATAGCATATTGTGAATTAAACCCTAGAGAGAGGGAGGAGGAGGTACCGACGGAGCGGAGGTCGAGGAGGTGTTGGCGCATGGAAGCGTCCTCGTTGAGGAACAACTGGATAGGCTTGGAGCTCTGGTGCGGCTGAGCGGCCACGAACAGGGCTTCGAGGAGGCGGTCGGCGCCAATCCTAATGTCCGCGATGAGGCGGCTGGCTTGAGAAAGCCGCTCCATCGCCTGCGCCACCTGTTTTGGCGGCGCCTCCGCCGTGCTGGACCCCGCAAAGGAAGGCTGCGGCGGCGTAGAGTTCTGCGTCGTTGCTTGCGGCTGTTGTTGCTGCTGCTGCATCGTCGTATATGGTACTAGAAGACTAGAAGGTAAAAAATGAAGACGGATGAGTTCGCTTGCGATAAAAACCGAAACGGGATCCTTATTGGTAAGGCAAAAGCCGAACCGGTTCTTTAACTGAAAACCGAAGTTGCACTGGTTTTCATAAGGTAAAACCGAATTTGGACCGGTTGTTTTAAAAGCTTGAAACTGAAACCGAACCTATTGTTTAAGCTCAAGAGCAATGCTAACGCCCTTCTCTCAAAAGTCAGACTCCCCTGAACTCTTTTTCATCTTATTGTTTAACTCAAATTTCATACTAATATTATGTTAAAATGATGAGATAGAGTCCATAAAAATCTAATTTTAAAAGAGTCCACAAAAACAGATTTGTTTTATGTTTAACATCGCAATTGAACCTGTTGTTTAAGCTCAAGAACAAGAAGAATGCTAATGGTCTTCCTCAAAAGTCGAACTCTCTATCAACTTTATCTCATCTTACTATTTAACATCAAATCTCGTACCAATATTATAAAATATTATGTCAAAATGATGAGGCAGCAGAGAGTTTATAAAACGTCTAATTTTAAGAGAGTCCACAAAATGGTTTTTTTTTAAGCTTAAAATCGAAACCGAACCGGTTGTTTAAAGCTTAAAACTGAAACCAAACCGGTCTTAAGCTTAAAACCGAAATCAACCTATCCTTTTACAACAAAACCGATTGCAGGTAAACCAAAAACCGAAAACGTTTTGGGGAGGGTCCGAAACCGAACATTTTGAAGTCGTCGTTGCTTGCGGTGGTGGTTGTTGCTGCATCGCCGTCTATGGTGCTAGACCACCGCAACACCTCCGTCCTCTCTAGCTCTCTCTTCCGCTAGACCACCGCAGGTGACGGAATCCGTCAAAATTTCGGCGTCAAATGAAGTCGTCGGACCTCAACGGGTCGATTAGTGTGTGCGGCATCCAGTGAGAGTCCAACTGAATAGCTGGAGAGAGAGACTGAGACAGAATGCATAAGGGTAAAAACGGAAATCTGAGCGGTTAGTTAATGTAAACCGAAACATAACCGATTCTTCTGAGGTAAAACCGAAAGAACAAGGGGATGACAGAGACAAAAACCGAAACCGGATAGGTTCCTGTACGATAAAATCGAAAGAAAAAGAGGACAGAGACAATCCCGAAACCGGAACCGATTCTTCTCAAGTTACAACCGAAAGAAAAAGTGAAGGACTGAGACAAACCGAAACAAAACCGATTTTTCCAAAGTAAAACCAAAAGAAAAAGGGGAGGACCGAGACAAAAACCGAAACCGGAAGATGAAAACCGAAACTCAACCGGTTACTAGAAACTGAACGGGAACGACACTAAAGGTAGAAACCGAAACCGAATTTTTTAGTTAAAAAACCGAACTAACCGATATTTCGAGGTAAAAAAAGTGAATGAATATGGTAAAAAAAGTACCATATTCATTAAGCAAATCAGAATACGTACAAACTGAGGATAGTGTGCATAATGGATCTCGATAAAAACCTTACTGGAGATTTCAACCCGGTCCAAGAAAAAGAGCAACAAGAACCTATCCTCAAATGAAGGAACAATAATAGTTGAAGAGGAAAAAACTGAGAGTCTGAGACCTTATCAAAGGTAAAAACCGAACCCATTTTTTGAAAGTAAAAATGAAATCGAAACTGTTTAAGCCTCGGTGAGGAACAAGTGGGGAGGCTTGGAGCTCTGGTGCGGCTGAGCGGCCACGAACAGGGCTTCGAGGAGGCGTATGGCGCCAAGCCTTATGTCCGCAATAAGGCTGCCGGCGTGAGAAAGCCACTCCATCACCTGCGACACCTGTTTTGGCGGTGCTTCCGGAGTAGTGGACCCGCAAAGGGAGGCTGCGGTGGCGTGGAATTGTGCGTTGTTGCTTGCAGTTGCTGTTGCTGCACCGTCGTCTTTTGTACTATAAGCCTACAAGCCTAGAAGGTAGAAACTGAAATAGAATCGGTTCTTTGAGTTAAAAACCGAAATTGGGATCCCTCTTTGAAGGGTAAAACCGAAGCCGAACCGATTTGTTTAAATAAAAACCGAAGTTGCACCGGTTTTCATAAGGTGAAAGGGAATTTGCACCCGTTGTCTTAAGCTTAAAACCGAAACAGCACCTGTTGTTTTAAGGCAGAAAACCGAAGACGAACCGGTTGTTTTAACTGAAAACCGAAATCGAACAGGTCTTAAGCTAAAAAACGAAATCGAACCGATTCTTTTAACAACAAAACCGAATTGCAGGTAAACCAAAACCGAACGGATTGAGGAGAGCGACAGAGACAGATCGAGAGCAAAAGCCGAAACCGAAAAGGTGGAAACCGGAGCGTTATGACAATAGTGAAAGACTCAGGACGCAATACTTGCATGGATTATCACAAAACCAAATCTTGGGTAGAAGAAGCTGTTTCGTAGCTTCGACTGAGTAGGCATATTGACGAATGCCTACTCAGTCGAAGAAGAAGCTGTTTCTAGCTGCTTCAACATAGCCATAATCATTGGTTCGGCTCGATGGGAGAGCAATTACAATCTACCAAGCTCTGAATGCCTGAAACCATGCGAGTTCGTTGAACCTCGCAAGCCATAGTAGTAAGGTCCTGGTGCGGCGTCAAGCGAGAATCCATTTGAATAGCGAGAGACAGACAGACAGACAGAATAAGGGTAAAAACCGAAACCTGAGCGGTTGGTTAATGTAATAACCGAAAAAGAACCGATTCTTCTGAGGGAAAACCGAAACAAAAAGGGGAGGACTGAGACAAAACCGAAACCTCCAAAGCTGAGAGGGGCAGCAAAGACGAATGCTGGACTGAATCTCAGTCATTCCACTTCATCTAAATCTCCAAATTGTTCTTTCCAGTTAACGGATGCTTCTTCTGGAGTACGAAAAGTCCAGATGTGAGACTTGCCTTTCTCCCGAGTTTCCAAAATTTCCTGCATTAAAAAAAGTCCAGATTGTAATTGCCCGAAACACATATATATATATCATCGATTGACAAGCGAGACTAAATTTCAGTCATATCCCTCGGTGGCAAATAGATGTAAATTTCTTAAAAGAAAGGTTTTGCAGATCGCCAAGAAGCTCACTAGGTCCAGTTAAAGAAGCTCTTTAGGAAAGTGTAAGGAAAAAAAAGAAAAACCGGATCTTCTTGAAGGGAAATATTCCAAATAAGCCACAAATCTCCTGCACTGCTGACAATCATTAAATGAAAGGGCAAGCAGGAAGCATCAACACTTGTCTAGAGGGTCCAACACCAACACACTACTGCTATTTTTCAACAGATTTTAAAACAATACATACAAATATGTTGCAAGTTTATGTGGGTGCCTGTTAGGAATAGGCTAATGGGCAGCCAATCAGTTTTTTTAATTCTGTATAGCAACCAATAAATTATGGAAGCTCAGGAGCCTGAGAAAATTGAGCCTTAAGGAAGAGTAAAAGTAGAGCTTTTTTATTTCTGAATTCCCGAATGATTTTTAAAGCAACAGACCCTTTAGCAACAGCTCATAAATCTGTTTCTGATAACAAAAAAACAACCATAGGAAACCAACCAAATTTCATCTAATTCATCACAAAACTAAGTTAACCCTCTTATCTTCTCAAACTATTTAGAGGCTTTACATATTCCGTATTAATAGCAATCATTTGAAAAACCACAGCACTGCTTTATCTGTATTATTATCCAGCATCCTCCAACAGATGGAGGAGAGCCAACATTCTGTGTGCTTCATATTTCACTTAATGAGGTGAGGACATGGGCATGGCAAAAATGTCAACAAGCTGATCAGTGCCGGAAATGTACTTTATTGAAAACTGATTTGAATTGATCAACTATAAACGCTATGGACCAGTTATCCACCTTAACGTACAAGAAGCAGGCTAGACAACAATCCACAAGCCGGTCCTTAAAACTAATTTGAGTATTAAAGAACAGCTCCTCTTAATTAGTTCAAATAGCCGAAAAAGATAATCCCAAAATTTACAAAACATTGAAGCCCAAAGGAAAGGACTGCAACTTTATCCCATCACTCCAATTCAACTACCCCAATATAGTTTCAAAATATCCTTTTGACACAGCAACCCAAGAATTTTTGCTTTCTAACCACCACCCAACAGGGAAGGAACACTTGGGGGCCCCTTTACCAACAACACAACACAACATGAGAATCTACCTCTACTTGAAACCAATTCACAAAAAAGAATTACAACTAGCTGGAACCATCCAACTCACATTTCCTTCCCTAAACAGCAGGACTCCAATGCACCAAATAGCCAAATCCTTTTGGTGAAACACCGTCCAGAACAAAGTGATGGTAAATTTCAGTTG
Source organism: Malus fusca (assembly GCA_035220775.1). NCBI lineage: Eukaryota > Viridiplantae > Streptophyta > Magnoliopsida > Rosales > Rosaceae > Malus > Malus fusca. The sequence goes on along the minus strand of CM069072.1, from coordinate 3,364,833 downwards.
GCATGGGGAGAAAAATATACAATCACTAAAAAGTTTAAAATTCTGGGGTAAGTTCAGCTGTTATGATAGTCTAGGGTCAATATTCAGCTTCTATGGAGGACCAAGCCACAGTGGCTCATTTCTTGGCCCCTATTAATTGGTTTAGGTCCACAACACACAAGGAAACTAGTGGTGATTTACTGCCATTGGATTGAATGTTTCCTCATAGTCTAACCAACTTCAAGAAACCACAAGTCCTGCTTCATACCTTGCAATGCCAATACTCGAATCTATAAAACGCTTAAGTTAAAAGAGTAATAGCTAATGTCAAGTGCTATTAAGAGCTGATTCACTTGTCTAAGGACTTAATTTCTATCAGTCTCCTATTATTTAACGAGTCTTAAGGTATTCTTTATAAAGAGACTGTACAAAATAAGATGAACAAGTCTCACCCAAGCCCAAACCGAGATCAAATATCAAAGAGAAGAATAATCTAGAAGAATCACACTAAGGGTAGGTGAAGCCACAATATCTTCTTTATTCTAAAAGTTTCCCTATTTATACTCCACCAAACCACCAAAAAGAAAAGCCAAAAAAGCACAGTTTCACAAGGTGATCATATCTTGTTAAAACCATTAACCAAAAAGAAATTGCAGAGCAAAGAGTAAAAGTTTCTTGGAATCACCCTGTCCATCCCAAAGGAATGAAGCACAATGCACCAAATTTGAGTCGCAATGGAAAAAATGTAAGATGTGATCTGAATATTCACCATTAAAGCTGTATTGTATACACCAATGAAGAAACAATGAAGTGTAGGGCTTTCTTTTTTTGAAACAAATCCAAGGTTTTAAGTTTTTCATGAAATCAACCAAGCAAGAATGTGAACTTTAGTGAAATAATCTTATAAGGACGAAAGGTGTGAAGGAAAGGAATATCAAGGTAAGAAAGGACGGGCAAATAGGCCCCTGGCTAACCCAAATTCTTTTATCAGGACAACAAGGAAGAAACACAGCATTGCTAATGCACAACACACTGATGAGAAAACTTGTTAACCTCCCTCTTACTAATTTTGTTTACTTTCTGATGAGTCTTTTAGGATTTTAATGAGCCATTTAATATTTCTAGCAGCCATTGAGAATTCTATTTCCTTATAACTAAGGCTATTCCCTATAAAGCAAAATCAATATGGCTTAATGAAAAAGTATGTCATGTTAAAGGCTAGCTACACCTCCTCCTTTACTCTTTCTCTCTTTGTCCTCCCTATTATTTTCTATTTTTCCAATTTCTTTAAAATCACATTGACCCTAAACCTTCTTGCTTTAAATCATATCTATTACTTAGTCCACCATAATTATCGGCAACACCCACCTTACGTTGTCCTACATCATCTAGATAAATAAACACTTACGGCTCGTTTGGATGTGCTTTTAAAAGGACTAAAAGGGCTTTTGGTGAAAATATTTTTGGAAACAATCCTTAGTAAAAATGTTAGTAAATCCTGGAAAAGCACTTAAAGTGCTTCATGGAAGAAGCACATAACTGGTGCTTTTTGTAGAAAGCACATAAATTGCTTTTGGAACCCAAAAACATTTTCTCTAAAAGCGCTTCCAATCATTTTAAAAGCACATCCAAACGAGCCCTTAGTAATCCAATGTGTATGCTAGAAGTGTATTGTTTAGTTTTAGATAGTAACTTATGCAGATGGTAAGGCTTTATATGAGGATAGCAAACACCTCAAAAATCCTTGAAACTGCAACCTGTGATGAATGTATAGCTACATGCACGGAGATTTAGCAGCAGTTACCTACTAGTCAGATGATCAATTAAAACTACTATAGTGGCATTGGCATGAAGCCAGAATTGAAGGGAAAGAACAAGTTATACAATAAAGTGAGACCGGTTTCAACAATATGTCCGTGTCTATGTTCTCCTACTCCATTTTGTTGTTGTGAGTGCATGAGATTTTCTACGCAAGATGTCACACCATCAGCCCTAAGTATTTAGATTTTGGTAGACATCAACTTCTCAAAATAAGCCTTAAATTAAGGGAAACCCCAATAAAGCAATCTGATTTATAAGCCAAAGGAAAATATCGAAGTGCATGTTGTACAATTACCAATGGAAAGACACATAGTAATGAAGCGGAATGCATTAACGCAGGGAAAAAGGATGGAAATATATAGCCAAACTCAAAATAAAACCTGCACTTCAGATGACCGCTTTGTCTTCAAAACCAAGCAATCAACCAGAGAAGTCCATTTCCCAGAACAGTTATCAAGTGACCCAAGTCTATAATACTGCTGCATCTGATGCACCGGAGCTGCCAAACACGAGTGGCAAGAGATAAAAATAAACAGACGCTACGAAACAACCCCAAAATAGAATGGTAATATAGCAAACATCTAGAAGAAACAAAATGTTGATATCATAAACAATTAGCAATAAGATTTAAAGATGTTTGAAGCTTCACTGACACAAAGAATCATCCACAAAATTTAATTGTCAATAAATAAATAAATAAATAAACCCACCAAGAATTTGCTTTTATAAGTATCAGTGAAATTGCCAGAAATTACCAAACTTCATTTGTGGGCAGTAATTAAATCGGCAGTAAAAACATTTCACCAGAAATTCAATAAAACCAAGTTGAAATCGACCATATATAAAACATGTTATGAACAATTATGCAAAACCCATGTTTCCGTTGACTTAAAATTAAGTTATAAGAGCCGAAAAGTACACAAATTTGAGGGAAAAATCGTAGCAAAAGCCAGCCGTACAATTGTAAAATTAATTCAACCGAAATGAAAGAGGAAGAGAATGCAAAGAAGGAGGAGCGTACAATAGCAAAACCAGAGGGCGTCGAAGTAGGTGGCGCACGACAATCGACGCTTTGGAGGGGAAGGTGTTTCTTCCATTGAAGACATAACTGGCTGTCTTGATTGAGGGATTACGAGGGCGCGCTCAACTGATCCCCGACGCTCTCTCACTTAAACAAGAAATCCTGGGAGAGAGAGAGGAGACTTGGTCGGCGTCTATGAATATACAGAGTTGTCGTCGGCGAGGTGGGCTGGTCGTGGGTTGGGGTGATTCGGTGGCTATCGGTAGAACTGAAGAATTTGGCGTTTACTCTACCTTGGTATTTCTGGGTTTTCGGTTTTAACTCGCAGCAGTGCCCGTGCGGTGTTGCGGCGTTGTTTCTTGCTGCTGTTTTAGAACGTTAAATTGATACTCTACACTTTGTATCCAAAGAGATATGCAACACAAGAAGAAGAAAAATTTGGTAAAATTGTTTACCAACAAATTTGAAAGAAAAGACAAATGTTATATACTTTGAGCACAAAATGGTTCAGCATTGCATATGAAAACCTCAAAAGTAGGAGAAATTTTTAGGTGTTCCCGTCACCCCACATCACCATCACACTTGGTGTACCCATCCAATCAGGGGATGCCACGTTTCCCATTAAAGTGTTTGTTTAATTGATTTTCTTAAAAAATAAATCAGAAAGATTTTTTAATGTGAAACGTGGCATCCCCTGATTGGATGGATACACCAAGTGTTCATGGTGATGTGGGGTGACGGGAACACCTAAAAATTTCTCCAAAAGTAGGGTGGGTCTAACACGTATTAACAAAATGAAAATTTATGCACCATTTGACAAACCAAATCAATCAGTGCCCAAAGATTAGAAAAAATACTAGCAAATGTACCCGCGCATTGCTGCGGGATTTGAAACATTGTTGAAAATGTTAAAAATTGCTAAAACATATATGCTAAGAAGTGGTGTGTATATATGTGCTACATCCATATATCAATAAAGTTACAGACTGGATGTTAAGAAAAGTTAGTATCACAGTAAACAAAAACACACGGAAAGGACAAAACTGGAAGTAACAAAAGGCAAAACAAAAACGGGAAAACTCAATTTGAAAAAGAGAATGAAAGCACTGATGGTTTGGCAGAACTGGCTATGTAGGATAGTTTTGCAATAATTTATATGCAATTAATTTAGTTTAATACAGGGTGATGAATTACTGTATATGTAGATGGATATAAACAGAATGCAAAGCGAAAGTTGAAAACAACAAAATATATGTAGATGGATATAAACAGAATGCAAAGCGAAAGTTGAAAACAACAAAATATTAAACAAAAAGAGGGGGGGGGGAACAAAGATGGATCATGTAAGATTTTTCTTTCTTTAATCATATTGGAGCTATGCTTGTCACTTTTGCCATGTAACAAGAGAGATGTTGGCTCATGTGAAAAGGTATTTTTAAGTTTTCTTAAAATCGGGAAGACTACTAACTGGTTTGCATGTTTTCTTTCATTGTTGGTATTGTGCGGCCTGCTTGTTTTCTTGTACCATCCAGTCGTATTCTTTCATTTCACATTAATGGTGAAACTTCTGCTGCTAATTTTGTTATGTTGTTATTATAATCATCATTATCTTATTAGGGCCATAAAGTTTAAGCCGTGTTTGGATCAAAACTTGAACTTTGGGCCACGAAGGGAGATGGCCCAAAAGGGAGGCCACGAAGGGAAGATGGCCGAAGTCCAGCCGAAGCCCAGAAAGCAGAAATGGCCCTTGCCGACTAGGTGCAGCTCATATGACCACTTGCTCACCTACCCAAAGGCCAAGTGGTATAGACTGATCAGCTATACAGCCCATAAAGTACTTTATAGTGGCAGTACAAGTAAAATAGCTGATGAGTCACTACCTTCCAAGTTGCAGTCGGGCAAGTTTGCTGCTACTGAAGGCCAAGCCAGGTTGTCTATAAAAGAAGAAAGAGAAATCAGAAATAAGGACACTCAAACAAACAAACAAATGCAAGCACAAACTCTGCTCAAAGCCATATTTGCCTTCAAAACGAAGCTGTAGTAAGCCCAAGCCTTCATCCCTCTCGGGATAAACCTTCATTCAAACCCTTGTAATAGCTCTGCTACCTTGTTCAAACTTGCTGTATTATCGATTTCTCCTTATCCCCCTTTCTAAGCCTTCAGACCCTTGATAAACCACAAAGATAGGACCCTGCAAGACGATCAGACTTGCCCGACAAGGTTAAACCTTGCCCGTCCTTCTTTGTTTCTTGTCTTTTCATTCATTAGCCTAGCAATATGTTGTGTGCTTCCAGTTGTATTCAAGTTATTTCTAGTAAAATGACTATCAAAAGACTCTCTCAGCACTTGAATCCGATTTGAATATATCTTCATTGTTCAAACCAGATCTAAGTTCTAAGCCTTCGGGCATGTAATTATTTGATCATTTAAAAGTCCTTGGCCTCAAGGCATAAAAAAGAACCTTATGTGGACTTAACCCATCCACGACAGTCCTTGATAAACAAGAAGTCCGAAGTTACTTGGGCGGCGCAAGTAATCGGCCTATTCCTTAGTTTTATTTCTATTATATTATGATTATCCTAGAACGCTTGAGCACGGAATGAGTTCTGATAGGAAGCCTCAAGGCCTACATCTAAGGCCTCACAAAGGCACCTATTTGGGTTCATTTCGTTCTGCGGACTAAAACGTTTGAGTATAAGAACGAATTCTGATGGGAAGCCTCAAGGCCTACACCTAAGGCCCCACAAAGGCACCCATCTGGGTTCGTTCTATCTCTCGGACTCGGGTAATCAGAAGTATAATAGTTATAAGACTTCTGCAATCAATGGAACAAATATTGTGTGTTCAAGCACTGGTTTAGTTATTGATTGGAAGCCTCAAGGCCTACACCTAAGGCCCCACAAAGGCACCTGTCATAACTAACACAGTTTCTCGGGCATATATATATATATATATATACAACTAAAACTCGACATCCATTTCACATATGCCATGCTGAAGATGGCAGTGGCACGCCTGAGCACTTAAAAGTTAACCTTGATTGTGAGCCTCAAGGCCTACACCTAAGGCCCCACCAAGGCACCTCTCAAAGTTAACTATGTCCTTCTCTTTCAGCCTTGCCCGACGAGCCTTGCCCGACAACAGCCCTCAACCGGCGCCAACCATCCCGGGGAGCTGTGTGCTCGTCAGCCAGGAGACATCCCCGACGGAAATTCCTGACGCGAACATAGTTTTGGCACGCCCGGTGGGATCCAACTTGATCAAAGAGACATCTGTAAAAAATGCAGGAAGATTTGCAAACCACCTTGTTGCAAATGCTACAAAGATTGGAGAACGTCTCCACAGACTTCAAAAATAAAGCAGACCTGGTTGAAAGACCAGTTGTTCCCATATCTTTACCTAAATTTAGGGAAAAAGATGATAGGGAGAAAAAGAGACTTAAAACCAGCCAGCTAGAGGAAGCAGTGGAGGACAAACCTGCATATCCCTTCTCAGATGCCCCTATAAATATGATCAGTATGGCGTGGGCTGAGAAGGGAAAAGAAAAAGGTTACAAGGGAAGTAGAAGAAGGAAGATTGGCTAACAAATCCACAGGATGGGCAATCAAATCGCCCGAGTATCCAAAAGCAGCCATGATCAAGGGGATGGTTATGTGCAGTAAATGCCAATGCGAGTGCGAGCTCGAAATTCCCCCAGCTGGAGTCCTCATTGATCATGAACTGATCAGAAGGAAGGAAGAAGAAGAAAAGAAAGAAGCCCACGAAAAGGGCAGGCGGGCAACAAGAAAAGATACTTCCCGAAGCGTTTTTCAATGATTAGGAGGTGATTCCCAACCCAAAGCTTTATCAGAAGTATTTCGAAACCACGAAGCTTCTGAAGAGGCAAAAGATATGGAGGCCAAAATACGGAGGGGTGCAGATTATCCTCAATATGGCCATATGGGGAAGGAAGTCAAGAGGATTGATGGGATAACAAATCCTGTTAGAAAAGGGAATCCTGCCCACCTGGGGCGAAAATGGTACGTGGTCGGAAATAATGGACAGCCTACCAAACAAATGGGAGCCTCCATGGTCAGAAGAGTCCAAAGGCAGCACAAAGCCTACATGAATTCCTTGAAAACCCCCGCAACATCTGAAGCCTCCAAAAATCTAAAGTTGGAGAGAACATCATCTGGGGGGAGTAGTCAGCTCCGCTGGAGGAGTAAAAAAGAGGTAGAAAAAGCCAACAGCAAAACAGAAGGCGAGGGAAATCATGTGCCACAAAACCTGCACCCTGGGAAGTATAGGATCTTAAGGAGAGCTCAAGAAGATATGATCATGGTACCAACCCCTGGATTCAAAACAAAGCCTATTTGTTTTGGGACTGTTTCACCAGAAAGAAGGTCACCTTCTATACCATTGATAGATCATTTTGGTGAAGTTCCAAAACAAACACTGTATTCAGGCATGGATCAACATGAGGGGGCACCAGAACCACTGCTTCCAGCAGATGCGATGGCTTGGTTGGACGAATTCATGGACCAGATAGGGAACAAGAAAGAAGAACTGCCCGAGCCTAGCAACTTTCATATCAACATGGCATATGTGATATCCGCCATGTTTGGTGCCAGACCTGATCAGCCCGCCACTATGGAAGGTGATTACTTGACAACTGAGCCAATGATGGCATATGTTAATGTGGAGGTGGTCGAAAAGGGAGAATCGAGCAAGACTGAATCCTCTGAAACACCCAAAAATGGTCCTGTAAGGATCTATACTGACAAGATGGTGTTTAGCCGCCCAAACACTTTGTTGGCCAATCATCTTAAGCCCATATACGTTACAGCTCATTTGGAGGGGGTGCCTTTCAAAAGAATTTTGATTGATGGGGGTGCAGCTGTTAATGTGTTGCCGGCCAAACAGATGAAGAAAATGGGGAGAAGCACAGAGGATCTTATTCCCACAGACCTCACAGTTTCAAGTTTCTCGGGCGCTATCACCAAGACGCATGGAATATTGCCTTTAGAAGTGGATTTGGGATCTAAACAGATCATGCTGGCATTCTTTGTGGTGGACTGTACCTCCACATATGGAGCCTTATTCGGAAGAGATTGGATCCATCAAAGTCTTGCCGTACCTTCCACTCTTCATCAACAAGTGGTTGTTTATCATGAGGCAGGCGTAGAAGAACCAGGCTTTTGGGAGATGGTAGAGGCCGAATCACGGCCATTTCTTCCCACAGCCAATGTGGCAGAGGCAAGTTTCTACAACCCCAGCGTAGGAATCTTGAAATGTTCAGGAACAGACAAGAACGGTCGCCCTACCAAGGTGACGGCCCAAAAGCTTTTGGAACAAGGAATACTCCTTAATGAAGAGGAGTGAGATAGGCCTTGTATCATCCCAAACCCCCTACACCATCAATGACTAAACAAAAAAGGAAGGATCAGGTAATGGCAGTCAGGTCTTTGATTAAAAGACTGTTGGTGTATGGGAAGGGAAAAATGCAAGAAATGGAGCTCTTAGACAAAGAAGAGCAGGAATGGCAGGTAAGAGCTTCAACCAGCCAGAATGAAAGCAAGGAGGAATATTGCAGAGAAGAATTGGATAGGGCCATTCAAATGGCCGAATGCATATATGACCTAGATGGGCCAGACGACTTGCCCGAGAATCCGGAGTTAGTCGAATTTTTGTGTGCAGAACCGGATAAGCCACCACCATAAGTCCAGGATCCTCTGGAAGTTATTGATCTAGGGACAGAGGAAGATCCAAGACCAATACAAATCAGTGGTTTATTGGAGGTTGATGATCGGGCAAAGATTATCTGTCTTTTGCAAGAATTCAAAGACTGTTTTGCTTGGCATTATACTGAGATGCCAGGTTTAGATTCAACCTTGGTGGAACACAGAATGCCCATCAAGGAGGGATATAAACTTGTTAAGCAAGCACCACGAAGGATGTCGAAAGAGATAGAAGAAAAGGTCAAAGAGGAGATTGAAAGGCTAGTAAAAGCTGGCTTTATCAGACCAGCTAAATATGTGGAGTGGTTAGCCAACATTGTTGACACGCCCCGATCCCGATGTCCTCGTGACGTCGGGATGATCACGTGCTGGCCGACACCCAAAGGGTGACGAAAGCCATTTTAAATTAAGTGAAAGCTCGTAAATAAGCTAAAACATGCAGCAGGACTAGCCATAAAATATAAAAAATTCAACTTCTAATTAATAAAATTCGGATCAACGCATAATGTCAGAGCATACGTCTATTACAGAGTACAAACAGAATTTAAGATAGAGATGTGCTATATTACAATAGATATCGAAGCAGAGGAAATATAGCACTGGATCACTGGTAGGGAAAAGCCTCGTAGCTTATATCGTAATCCTCGTTCGTAGGTCCTGAAGGGGGCGCAAAACAAACATGAGTGGACCAATTTGATATATATATAATAAAACAGTTATCAAAGTACTAACCCCCAGGTTTAATGAAAACGCATATATCATGATCAAAATAGGTTTTCCGAAACCTAGCATGCCGTGCAATATCTCAAATTCATAACTTGTATAAGTAATAAACACTAGTGAATTGTCCGATATAACCCCCAGGCCCTAGCCAGTCTCCCCGTCTCTGAGCAGACATTCAGAGGAAAATAACCCCCAGGCCCTAACCAGTCTCCCCGTCCCTGTGCTAAATAGCCAGAGGAAAACACACTTCAGGCCCTATGCCAACACCAAACCGTCGCCCGGGACGGACCGGAATCTATCCCTACGTCCCGTAGCGGAAAAGACCACTAGGTAAGTACAAAACCATTAAACATATATATATTGAAAAACAACTTCATAGTATAAAGTCATCCATCATCTATACTATAAAGAGGTGTTCGAAACATGTTCTAAATATCATATCGTCATCCATCGGATATTCTATAAGAACATGGGTTATAGGAAAAATAGTAATAATTCAATCTAGCCTCAATAAGCATATTATCTCAAAACGTTTCATAAAACGTAATCATTAAATCATGCTGTTCATGTATGCATTTCTACTATTAAAACATGCATTTTTAGAAGGGGTCCACTCACCGTACACCGATGGTGCAAAGCTATACCAACAAGGTATCACGGAATCACCGTTAATAATTGCACCTATTCACATAAAGGAGTACCTTTGATCAAACTCTATTCAAACGATTGAATTTGGGAAAACGGACTTCAAAAACGGGTTCAGGACGTCGAAATTAGCCTAGGAGAGGTCCTGAACGAAATCCCGAAAAGTCAACTCAAAAGGTCAACGTTGACCGTTGACCGGTCAAAGTCAAAGTCAACTCTGACCGTTGACCGAGTCAACGTTGACCGTTGACCAAGTCAACAGTCAACTGGTCAGAGGTCAAAGTCAACTGGGCTTTGGGTTTTGGGTTGGGCCGAAAGGCCTTAAGGGTTTTGGGTTGAAAACCCAACTGAAAATGGCCCAAGGCCTTCATTCTATAACAGAAAAATAATTAAAACCCCTAAAGGTTTTGGGTTGGCTAATGGGCTTCAGCCCTAAATAGAAACGGCCCAAGGGCCTTTGGTCTTAAAACATTAACAATTAACTAAACAAATAAAAGGGAAAAGGGCTAGGGCTTTTGGGCTAACTCCCACACGGGCCTAAGGCCCTCCTGCAATTCGAAACCGGCCTGGGAGGCCTGGCTTCACCGGAGCACCACCACCGGAGCTTCACAGCTCTGGTCGACTACCACACACAAACCTAGACCTCGATCTAGGTACCAAAACGAAGAGCAAGACGAATGGAGTGTTTTTATACCTTCCTTTCGTCGTGGAACGGCCGGAGATGGCCGGAAAAAGCCCCGACACCCTCGGGATCGCCGGAGTTGGGTGTGCTGTCCTCCGAGCAAATCTCGTTCTGAAACTTCGACAATAACGAGATAAAACTCATCAAATCACATCCCAGCAACGATTTAGAAGAGTTAGAGGGAAGTTCGAGACTCACCACGCCGGAAACTGGGTTTGGGTGCCTCAGGTTCGCCCGAGTTTTTCTCCATGGGCTCTGCCGAGCCTTACACGTTGAGAGAGAGAGAGAGAGAGAGACGAGATGATGATGGTCTTCCTTGCGCAGGCGAGCAGCTGGGTGCGGCGTGCTTGCTGTGCTACGGTGCAGAGAGGAGAGATGAGGGAGATATGAGAGAGAGCTGCGAGAGAGACAGACAAGACAGGAAAGAAGCAGAAAGATGAAAGGAATGAGGAGTTCACGGGAAGGGGGGACAGGGAGAGAAGTTTGCAAATTACTTGGGGTGCTGCCACGTGGCAGTGTCAGAAAGAAAGGGATCCACTGATTTGGATCTTAATTAAGCAGTCAAAAAGGACTAAATTGAGAGATTTAAGAATATTTAGGGGATATTACACACATATAATTTTATAAATGGGGGTGGGTGTTACAATTGTACCCGTCTTAAAAGCTATAACAAAAGCAGTACGATGTTGTGTTGATTATAGAAATATTAATGGCGCCACACCAAAAGATGAGTATCCCATGCCCATAGCTGATCTATCCATAGATGCAGTAGCAAAGCACAAAGTTTTATCTTTTATGGATGGAAATGCCGGATATAATCAGATAAAGATGGCCCCAGAAGATATACAGAAAACAGCTTTTAGGTGTCCTGGTCATGTGGGGGCATATGAATATCTGGTCATGCCATTCGGGCTTAAAAATGCTGGTGCAACCTACCAAAGGGCAATAATGCCATCTTTCATGATTTGATTGGCCAGAGCATGGAGGTGTACATTGATGACATCGTGGTGAAATCTAAAACAGAAGGACAACATCTGATAGACCTCAGGCAAACATTGACAAGAATGAGTATCCACCAATTGAAGATGAATCCAAAGAAGTGCGCGTTTGGAGTAAGAGCGGGCAACTTCTTGGGATTTCTGGTTCATCAAAGAAGGGTGGAAGTGGACAAAAACAAATCTCGGGCAATAATGGAGTCGCCCCCACCCACCAACAAAGTGCAACTTCAGAGGCTGCTGGGCAAAATTAATTTCTTGATGAGGTTCATTGCAAATTTAGCGGGCAAGATCCAGCCGCTGACTCCTTTGCTAAGATTAAAAGATAAAGAAAATTTCGAGTGGGGACCACTACACCAAAAAGCCTTCGACAGCGTCAAGGTCTATCTGACTTCTCCACCAGTATTGGTGCCACCTAAAAGTGGAAAACCCTTAAAACTATATATCTCTGCCTCAGAAAAATCAATTGGGAGTTTGCTAGCTCAAAATAATGAAGGCGGGAAAGAGCAGGTTGTGTACTACCTCAGTAGAATTCTGACCGAGGTAGAGACAAGATATTCCCCAGTAGAGAGATTGTGTCTGGCTCTATATTTTACTGCTAGTAAACTAAGGCATTACATGTTACCTTGTCACGTGCACATTATCGCCAAAACAGATGTGATAAAATACATGTTGTCAAAACCAATGCTAGCAGGAAGGATTGGAAAGTGGATTCTGGCATTATCAAAGTTCAGTTTTCAGTATGTACCCCAAAGGGCAGTCAAAGGCCAAGCAATTGCTGATTTCTTGGCGGAGCATCAAGAATCTCAAGATGAGGTAATCAATATCCCGGGAAGCCTGGAAGTTACTAGCGTCTGGATACCGCCAAGAGAATATATCTCGAGCAAAGAGGAGTGGGTCCAACAAGAGATAAGAAGAGTGACTGGCCTTTGGATCACTCATTGGAAGCTGTATTTTGATGGTTCTGTTTGGGCCCAAAATATTAATTTGGGCCGAGGACAGAACCATTCTCGGCCCGGAAGGGCCTGGCAACAAGGGAACCTTGGGCCGTTCGGTTCGTGGGCCTCTAAAACTAGGCCGGCTAGGTTGTGCTACATTTGCGAAGCCGAATCCTAATGCAACAAGGAGTCTCGGCAAGTCGGATAACCAGGAATGGTTTCAACTCAATAAGGGACTAGATTCACAATCCTAGTGAAGATAGGACTGGTCGAACTAGGGTTGATCCGGAGAGAAAATCCTAGTCCGTGTAGGGTTTTAAGCCGAATTCGAGGAAATCCAATGCTATAAATAGGGGTGATTGTGCAACGTTCAAAGCCCCACAAAATCAATACAAAATTGCCCTGCGCAAATCCTCAACAACTTGAGAACCTTTTCCTTTTCTTTTTCGCTGACACATCTTCCGTTGGCATCAACAGCACTGTGAAAGCAACCGGTGATATCTTAAGTCGGCATAGATAGCTCTATCACCGTAGAATTGGCCGAACTCGCAGTACCTTCCGTTGGCATCAACAGCACTGCGGCGGGCACGGTCAGTTATCTATCCAAGTCTCGGTCGAGAAGGTTTTCTAAACCCTTTTTGGTCGAGGTCATCTCATTAGTCTTCTCGACGAAGTGAGGTGTTACAGTTATTACATTCGGCACATTGAAAGCCGAATTTGATTTGTGAGCTTCGTAATAATAGTAACCTTGTCTTCAGGTTTGAGAATCCAAGAGGCCGAGACGTGTTCCTTTCTCGGCCGCAATCGCAAGACGCAGAAGTCAGTAGCGCGACCCAACGCGACATCAACAAATTTACTCCTCGGCCGAGCTCGGCCGACGAGTTGGCACGCCCGCATTCACCGAAGGACGTAGTTAGCTTTAGATTACTCGGCCTGCGCGCCACGTAGGCTTTGTAGTTTTTAGGGTCAACATGTTCTTATACTCAAAAGGCTTCAGGAGCTGGGATTGTGATTATCAACCCTCAAGGGGTTTCTCATTAATACTCATTTCTCCTGGATTACCAAGGAAACACCAATAATCGGGCAGAATATGAAGCCTTGATAATTGGTTTGGAAATTTTAATGGATTTGAGGGCAATGGAAGTAGAGGTATTCGGTGATTCAGAGTTGGTAATAAACCAGCTAAATGGGGAGTTCAAATGCAGACATATCGCCATGGCGGGATATTATTTGGCAGCCACGCAATTGCTGAGCTATTGGAATTCTGAGATATCAGTTAATCATGTTCCCAGAAGATCCAACCTAGCAGCCAACGAAATGGCGCAACTAGCCTCAGGGGTGCCACTATTGGAAAGAAAATATGGGTTGGGTGTCGAGATTCAAAGAAGAAATCTTCCTTCCATCCTGGAAAGAGGATTCAATCTGGATGTAATGGTCCAAGAAACTGAGGTAGAAGATTGGAGGTCGCCCATCATCCATCATTTAAAAGATCATTCTTCCCCCACAAGCAAGAAGAATAGGCAGCAAGCAACTAAATATGTCCTATGGGTGAATGGCCTGTTAAGAAAAACTTCAGATGGTTTACTATTGAAGTGCTTAGGCCAAGAAGAATCCATGAGAGTAATGGCCGAAGTACATGAAGGAGTGTGCGGAGCACATCAGGCTGGAACAATGATGAGGTGGTTGCTCAGGAGGTATGGTTATTTCTGGCCCGACATGGAAAAAGATTGCAAGTCCTATGCGCGAGGCTGTGAAGAATGTCAAAGGCATGGACCTCTCCAACACGTGCCCTCAGTACCCTTAAATCCAGTGGTCAAGCCTTGGCCCTTCAGAGGATGGGCGATGGACTTCATCGGGCAGATTTATCCAGCTTCTAGCAAAGGGCATACTTTCATAATTGTGGCAACATATTACTTCACTAAATGGGTGGAAGCCTCAGCGGTAAAATCCATTACTTCAGCCACTGTCAAGAATTTTATCGAGACCAAGATTCTGCATAGATATGGGGTGCCCGAAACTATAGTAACGGATCGTGGGCCATCTTTTATTTCAAAAGAAGTTGAGGAGTTTGCAAGCAAGTACAAAATGGCCAGGCAGATGCCAGCAACAAGATCTTGGTCAACATTATCAAAAGAATGGTAATAGATAGTCCAGAGAAGTGGCATGAAAAGCTGGGGAATACTTTGTGGGCGTATAGAACTTCCAAGAGGGCAGGAACAGGGACAACTCCGTATGCATTAACTTTCGGGCAAGATGCGGTGCTCCCCATGGAGATCAATGTGAGTTCTGTCAGGATTCAAAATCAATTTGGGTTACACGGTGAATAGTACATCGAAGCCATGTGTCAAGGAATGGAAGACTTAGATGTAGCCCGAATTGAAGCCTTGAACCAGATTCAGGAAGGAAAGAAGGCTGTTGCCCGAGCTTATAATAAAAATATGAAGATGAAGTCTTTCAAGGAGGGGGATTTAGTGTGGAAGACAGTCCTCCCTCTAGGAGCTCAGCTTAAAGGATTTGGAAAGTGGAGCCCGACATGGGAAGGTCTTTTCATTATCAGCCGAGTATTAGACAAATGAGGATACTACTTGGCGGACCTTGAAGGAAATAGGCAGAAACATCCTATTAATGTCAAATTCTTGAAGAAATATTGTCCTACATTATGGGATGTTAGAGATTGTTATATTGAAGAGGATGCAAGGTAAAGCAAGCTTCAGGATATCAATGCACAGTTGTTATTTTCAGCTGGTTTTCCGATGTCTTCATGGATGGAATCCGATCAGGTGATCGGGTTGTGCGGCCAACATGGGCCTGGTAGAGGATCCTCGGACACAGTCATCACCATATGTGATGGTGAAGCCTGATTTACCAGGACAGCAAGCAGGGAAGCAAGCCGTCAGGAGGAAACCGCCTGACTAAGGGTGTTGGAGATAGCAGGGTGATCGACCAAAGGTGTTGGAGATAGTGGTTATCTGATGAAAACCCTTTTTCTCAAGAAAAGGGAATTTTAGGAAACCCAACTTGAAATCTGAAGAACTCATTTTTACAGTTTTTCGGGAGAAAGCTCAGAAAGAAGAAACACTTGGCGATGATGATTTGTTGAGAAAGGTGAAATTTATAAAGAGTACCAGAAAGTAGTTCAAGGGTCGGGGGAAGATCAAGAGACTCCGGAGGGTGAATCTCAACCAAGAGATACAAGTTCCAAGAGCAAAGGTGCAGGCGCATGCAACTATTCAATTAATATTGGCGCCTGGAATTCCAGGCTAAATATCAATTGAAGGGGACACTATTTGGATCAAAACTTGAACTTTGGGCCACGAAGGGAGATGGCCCAAAAGGGAGGCCACGAAGGGAAGATGGCCGAAGTCCAGCCGAAGCCCAGAAAGCAGAAATGGCCCTTGCCGACTAGGTGCAGCTCATATGACCACTTGCTCACCTACCCAAAGGCCAAGTGGTATAGATTGATCAGCTATACAGCCCATAAAGTACTTTATAGTGGCAGTACAAGTAAAATAGCTGATGAGTCACTACCTTCCAAGTTGCAGTCGGGCAAGTTTGCTGCTACTGAAGGCCAAGCCAGGTTGTCTATAAAAGAAGAAAGAGAAATCAGGAATAAAGACACTCAAACAAACAAACAAATGCAAGCACAAACTCTGCTCAAAGCCAGATTTGCCTTCAAAACGAAGCTGTAGTCAGCCCAAGCCTTCATCCCTCTCGGGATAAACCTTCATTCAAACCCTTGTAATAGCTCTGCTACCTTGTTCAAACTTGCTGTAGTATCGATTTCTCCTTATCCCCCTTTCTAAGCCTTCAGACCCTTGATAAACCACAAAGATAGGACCCTGCAAGACGATCAGACTTGCCCGTCCTTCTTTGTTTCTTGTCTTTTCATTCATTATCCTAGCAATATGTTGTATGCTTCCAGTTGTATTCAAGTTATTTCTAGTAAAATGACTATCAAAAGACTCTCTCAGCACTTGAATCCGATTTGAATATATCTTCATTGTTCAAACCAGATCTAAGTTCTAAGCCCTCGGGCATGTAATTATTTGATCATTTAAAAGTCCTTGGCCTCAAGGCATAAAAAAGAACCTTATGTGGACTTAACCCATCCACGACAGTCCTTGATAAACAAGAAGTCCGAAGTTACTTGGGGCGCAAGTAATCGACCTATTCCTTAGTTTTATTTCTATTATATTATGATTATCCTAGAACGCTTGAGCACGGAATGAGTTCTAATAGGAAGCCTCAAGGCCTACATCTAAGGCCCCACAAAGGCACCTATTTGGGTTCATTCCGTTCTGCGGACTAGAACGTTTGAGTATAAGAACGAATTCTGATGGGAAGCCTCAAGGCCTACACCTAAGGCCCCACAAAGGCACCCATTTGGGTTCGTTCTATCTCTCGGACTCGGGTAATCAGAAGTATAATAGTTATAAGACTCCTGCAATTAATGGAACAAATATTGTGTGTTCAAGCACTGGTTTAGTTATTGATTGGAAGCCTCAAGGCCTACACCTAAGGCCCCACAAAGGCACCTGTCATAACTAACACAGTTTCTCGGGCATATATATATATATACAACTAAAACTCGACATCCATTTCACATCTGCCATGCTGAAGATGGCAGTGGCACGCCTGAGCACTTAAAAGTTAACCTTGATTGTGAGCCTCAAGGCCTACACCTAAGGCCCCACCAAGGCACCTCTCAAAGTTAACTCTGTCCTTCTCTTTCAGCCTTGCCCGACGAGCCTTGCCCGACAAAGCCCGACAATGAAGCAGAAGCCCGACAGCAGCCCTCAACCGGCGCCAACCATCCCGGGGAGCTGTGTGCTCGTCGGCCAGGAGACATCCCCGACGGAAATTCCTGACGCGAACAAGCCGTACATAAGTCTCAATCTACATCTGCAAACAAATTAGCTGGTTCAACTTTGGATCTTGTGTTCCTATTATTATACTTCAGATATTTCTGCTGGAGTTGTGGGGAAGCTTAATGTTTGCAAAAATTCACTAATTAGGCTGCAAGCAAACTGTCATGGAGCGGGGTAAAGAAACATAGCACCAGGCACATGCCCATGAATTGACTAAATCTTATATTATGTTTTAACTCTGCAACGCATATGGTTTGCTCTTGTGCTGAACGGTGAACCCGTAAAGAAAAGGGTTTATTGTACTAGGAACTGAACTTGTATTTGTAAATTTAGAATTAAGAGGACAGTCTCTGACACATGTAAATTCATACCATGTTTTTCTCTACTTAGTTATTTTAGAAGAGGGGTGTAAAGCATGGTTCAGTCAGAAAGAAGAAACTATTCTGAGTTACTGCTTTTAGTCTCTTGCCGTATTTATGGGATAGTTTTATAATACCTTTCCTTTTACTTAATAGAATGGCGCTGGACGAGGGATACTGCATGCTTTTGAGCCTGATGTACCTGCAAAATCTGCTGGTATGTGATACATTGGTGCTTGCGTTTAATGTCATTATCGATTATGTTTTACTGATGGCACCATTTGTCTAGTCATAGCTCATATCACAACATAGATCAATGTGAATTTGATAGTTCAAGTTCCTGAACTTTCGAATGATACTACTTATTTTAGTTACGTAAATTTATTACCCTGTACTTCTTAGTTTCAAACGCCTTGCAGTTGGCAGCATTCTCACATTACGAGAAATCAAATTTCACTCTGATAATATCAAATAGCTTATTACTACATTGTGTTAATAAGTCGCGGTTTATTGGACAAAGAATTCCGCAATCCAAGAACTTCCAATGATTTAATACCTTTTTCCCCTTTTCATTTTTAACCTCGTAAGACAGTATTATTGACACAGAAGAATCTAGACAGTAGATTTTGCATCTTGTATCTATGTCTCAGCCTCTCAGGACCTTATTCAATATTATTGTCATTATTTATCGCCTTTGTTTTTCTGCATAGTCATTCTTTATCATCACCTATGCTTTTTCACCCCCTTAGTTTCGGTTTATAATTGAACGTTTCTTCAGGTTGTGTTGAACCTTTTACTTCGCCTGGGACAACGTGCTTTAGTGAACTCTTCCTTTGCATGAGAATACGACAACATGCAAGTGTCACTGCAAGAATTTTTTGGCATAAGTCAAGATGGTGGTAAGAACCCGTTCAGTAGAGAAACTTGTGTTCTTTTTATTAATCATCCATCAGCAGACAATTTGGTTTCTTATGATTCCGCCTTTTGTTCTTGCAGGAAATGTATTATACGGTCCTTTTGTAAGGCTTCCCAGAGATTCTCAAGAACTCGCTCTTTCCTGCCTCTGTCATTTCTCTAATTTGGATCCACTTTTGCTGAATTCAATAGGTTATTGTTGCCTGTGTAAGTTCTCCATGTCTGCCTCGGTTAGATTCTGTATGGATTTGACAGCTTAGGTTTTGGCATGCAGTACGAATCTCCCCTTAGATATTATTTGGACTTTTTTTTAATGTCTCATGCGTGCCATTAATATGCAAGCTTTTCTTGTTTCTATCATAACGGTTATAAAGGAACCTTGTGATTCCAAAAGTATTCTGGGTTGAAGTTACATGGGTACCAGATATGTTCCTTACTGCATGGTAGTTTTGTTGCGTGGTAGAGGTATCTTTTACTACAGGAATCAGGAAAAAAAAAATCCTATATGCTTCAGTTTCTTCGTTTGAAAGAGAACGTAATTTTAAAATCTGATGTAGAAACCATTTTAAAATCATTTTGGTGCACATTTCGTTGCATAATTTTGTGGTTGAATGATAGTAATTTTCATTCTACTGGAAGATAGATACTTGTCATTCATGTCTTAATGTAACTGTCATTTGTTAAGTGATTAGGTTCAAATGTACAGGGGGTTAGACATGCCATTAAACATCAAATGGTGATTCTGAATTTCTGATTGATGTTATATGTTAACAATATGAAGTAATGATGAATGTCTCTCTTCTGCTTTCGAGTAATGTGTGAACATTGTTGAAGTATGACGAGTTATTTGCAAATTGGAATGTTCAATTGACATTTCTATCTCTTGCCTGTTCATTGCAGGTCCTGATCTAGAACAATGTGTATTATTTCGAATCACAGAGGTCCTGAATTCAGCTTATAAATCCGGGCGTATCCAGATTGTTGATCACATTAGTTTCTTGATCACTTTGCTCTCCCATTTCAGAGTTTTCCCAGGTACGTCTGACAGAATTTCTTCTCCTCTTCATGGTTTGTATTAGTATGTGTTTGTAATTTCTTTTTCCACCGGTTGACATCTTATGATGACTTTCAAATTTCTAATTTTCTACTAGTGTTTTTTTTCCCCACCAACCAATACATACCAAATGATTTATCGTTTTTCAAGCTTTAATGTAATAAGGTAATTAAATTGCAAGTGTAAGACTTTGTCAACTTGCGTTTTAAAAGGCTACTTCAGAACAAAAATTATCTTGCTCTACTTAAAAGCATATTACTCTTGCTCCGAGACTTTGAGATAAAAAGTTGCTGCTCTGGACAATTTTTAACTATTTATTCTTTTTGCGGCCAAAATGTCTGATGCCTTCATATTGATATTACTAGAGAACCAATTTATTACTTAAATGCCTAATTTTTATTGCAATTTGCTGGGTTCTTCCTAACCTAAAATGGCTTCATCATGGCAGAAAATATCCATCCTGTTAGAGAGAGTGATGTAAATATCTCAAATCGGGGGACTTTTAAGTCGCTCAGCCGAATTGTCTGCTCATGTCTGTCACAGATGGGTGATAATTCTCTTGTTTTTCAGATGCTAGAGAAAATGATACTCGATCAGATGGTAAGTTTACTAGATAACTTCATCTTGTTGTGCTTTTCTAGTTTTCTTTACATCAATGTCTTCTTACCTTTTTACTATTTTAGTAACTTTTCCTGCATTTTCTTTTGAAATTACAGTATATCTTTTTTTCCTGATTCTTTGTTTATATTTCAGTTGCAAAATCCTTCTTTGGACAACATTTGTGCTATGCTTAGGACACTTGTTACACTGGATTCGAAAAGCGATGATAATTTCTCAAGGAGCTTTTATAAGCCTAGGCAGTATCCTTCCGCGGTATCTGATTGACGTTGTGCAGGTAAACTTCATTTCTTGTTTGGAGAGCATCTGCCCCAACCCCCAAACTCCATTTTTTACTTGCTTGTCTTCTAACTTAGTTTGGAATATGTTCCACTGAGAGGATTTCAATGTTTTTGGTTTCTGGTTTCTGAAAGATTTCAATATTTACTGGATCTGTTATTCTCCACTGCTCGTGTAAATTGGTCTTTGCCATGAAAATAAGTTTTTTCATGGCATACTCACATTTACTGAATATGTTCCTCAGTACGTTTTCTGCCAATGTAACCAAAATGACGATAAAAATATTCATCCACCATTATCCTTGGCAAAGAGAAATAGTAATCCATGCTCGCATAGTCATCGACTCATTATCCTTGGCAAAGAGATCCAACAAGGATATTTTGCTTTACAGGCTCATCTTAATTTTTCGTGTTTTCCAATAGGAACCTCTATGACCGTATCTTTGTGTGGGAAGTTGCTAGTTACCTGGACATAATCTCATAGTTACACGCTGTGACACAAGAGTCGATGACTTGGAATCTTCAAATATCCTGTCCTGTAATAAAAAGCCAACAAAATATAATTTTGTTTGCAATCTCATACTAGTGCTGGTCTGGAGGATGGGGGTTAGGAAGGGATGGGGATACATTTCGCAGATATCTTGCTCTGATACTTTATGTATGTTGTAGACTTGTACTACTGTTTTAAATTTTGTGTACCCTTTTCGTGAACTTTTAAATTGTTACATAATGCTCCAGTGCATAGTATTCTATTTCAAGCAATGAAGGTCCGTAGGCCTTGTTTGAGTTTTACCGTTTCTCAAGTTTCTGCCTTCTGATGCAGTTCATTGTTGAAGATGACAAGAACACCACCGTTTCCATTTCTTCAAGTGCATGCCGTTATTATCTCATTCCTTGCTTTGTCTTGTTTGATAATGGTCACGAACTTCTGAATCTTGTATTGAATACATTGCGGTCATGGACAACACAAAGTAGTTTGGCGCATCTAACTGTTGATCATACCCGCTACGCAACTGACATTTCAAGTATGGTTGATGCGGTCGTTTACCTGCTTCAGCTGCTGCATAAGGATGACAAAATCTGTCAAATCATGTCTTCGTTCATGGCGGAGATTGACTATATCATGGCAGGCATCAACTTATTACAGGTACTTTCATTTGCACCCTCAGGCATAACCCTGCATATTCAGAGAGTCTTTATTTTTTTTCCCTTGCGTCATACCTGAAGCTAGTCCTCATTTGAATTTGATCATTTGATCCATTCCCGTGATAATTCCAATTATTATAAAATATTGTCCCAGGTTTAATCACTTAAAACTCGAAATCTTCGTCCCAGAAAAAATGGAGATCTTAAATTTTGTTCTACTTTATTTATGCAGTCATCAGAGGAAATCAGCGTGACGATTGAAGAAAGGCACAAGGTGCAATGTGCACTTGGTGAGATGCAGTCAGTCAAGAAGGACGTTGTTAACCCAAGTAACCTGTCTTGTGAGTCTTCTACGTCACAACCATCTCTAATTTCATGTGCTTGTTTCATTCATTTATCTGTAGGACTCTGATAATTCACGTAGCGAATGGTATTACTATTCAGAAGTTGATGTCTCCGGTGTACACTTAATCTAGTAGGAGGAGGGAGACGAAAGTATATGCCCCCGGAATGTGCTTTAGACCTTGTAGCTTTAGAATCACAGGAAGACATTTGGAATTTCAGCGATTAGCGAATGACCAATTTTAAGATAAAGGAATGTGCTTCAGACCTTGTAGCTTTATTTACATTCACACTTGAAGACATTTGGAATTTAAATATTATTTTAGATAAACAGTTTAGCAACTTGTTTTCCAGACAGCTTTAAACATCCACTACATTTGATTCTCCGATGTTGCAGAACTATGTAACTGTGGCGAAAGTACAAGGAATTTGAAGAGAAAAGACGGTCCAGAACCTGACAATTGCTAGAGTACGGCTTCTGGATCTATGCTGGTCATCGATCCTTGACTTTGTTCAGCTTAGGTATTCAAAGGCCCGGACTGAATGCACGCCTCCCATGGCTGTCGTGTCTGACACCTGATGGTTTCAACGAGCGTAACTAATCAAAAGCAAAAGAAGAAGAAAAGTATCAAACACCTTGCATATTTTTGGGGTTTTGGGGTAAGAAGCTAAGTTGTGTTTCCTTCATAACTCAGGCTATGTTGGATGTCCAATTTTGTTGTAGAAAGATTGAAACAGACTGTTGGTAATTCATAGTTACTCTCTTCCCCTGAGTGGACGACTGTTACTTTTTAACAATCGAGTCTGTGGTGTCTCCACGAGCATTTCATCTACGCGATCAATTTGAAAACGATATGATACATCAAATGTCATAATACAATCGGTTGAAATTTTCTTTTTTAAGTTTCCAATCAATTGTATTATTATGCTTGATGTATTAGGCCGTGTTCCTGGCACACTAAAAATCTCTCCATCAACACGAGCTTGTACTATCGTTAAACATTTGAAACTCTTAGTTTTCATAATGCAACTCATTATTCATTTAATTAATTACAAGATTAATTGCAATATTAACATGTATTTTATACAATCGTCATCTGACTATTATATACAATTTTACATGAGTATATATAAATTAGAAGACTATACCTGATCATTGAAATGATTGTATTAAATACATGTAAAAAGTAGCAAAAAAAAAAAGTGATCAAATTCAATAAAATATTAGGCGGGAAAATATTAGGCAGAAGCCCCAAATAAATTTGCGAAGGCTACATAAATTAGGCGGGAAAATTGACTCAATCCCACTATTTCTGCGCGCCAAAAGCAAAGTAAATGACGATGGAAGGGCAACGAACTCAGATCGAATTCAAATCAAATACGAAGCATTCATGAAATGCAATCAAAGATCAGTGCCTTCTTCTTCTTCTTCTTCCCCCAAACCAGCAGCCCCACCTCCGATTGTTACCGGCGGAAACGACGACGAATTGACCGTCTGGGAAAAGACGCAGCACCAATACTGCAACACCTATAAGCGAAGAGCTCCAAACCCGCAAAGGTATTCGTTTTTTGTTCTGGGATTTGAGCTGTTTGGATGCCGAGAAAAAGTTTTTCATTTTTTGAGTTGTTTTGTTTCTGGGTTCGCTTCAGTTAAGAGAATTAGGAAATGGGTTTAGAGTGAATTTAAATTCTGGGATTTCCCTTGCAGAAAATCTTAGATTTTATTTATTTATATGAACCCTTTTTATTTATTGGATTTTGTTTCCCTTCCAATATTTTCTTTGTGTACTAAAGTAGTGGAAGGGACAAAAGTTCAGTTCAATTGCCGGAGCAACCCTTTACGGATGATAATTCCAGGAAGCCGGAATCGACCACATTGGGAAGAACAGTGATCAAGAACAAGAAGAGAAGCTATGCTCAGTTCTATTTAGACTTTGGTCAGTCTGATTTCAATTTGCACACGTGCTCCACGTGCGGGGTCAAGTATACCGCCGGAGACGAAGACGATGAGAAGGCTCACAAGGCATTTCACAAGGACTATACCAATGGAATTCCATTCAAGGTGCAAATTTGTTAGAAATTGGTAAAGAATGAGTTCCTTTGAAAATGGGTGCTTGTTTCATCAAATTGCTGACCAAATTTTGCAGGGATGGTGCAATGAGAGGGTTGTTCATCCGCCTTCTGTTGAAGGAGGTCGGATTGTTTTGGTGTTAGATTCTGATCCTCCGGCGCAGAGAAACAAGGTTTGAATACAAAATCTGTTTTCTTGAATTTGATACTTTATATGTTAGTAGGGGATGTTTTAAGGATACAAGAAGGTTCGCTTAGTGGCGCTACTATGTTGTATTGGCAGGTCGGGGAAGTTGTGAAGAGGATGGAGACTGAGCTTGGAAATGGATGGATTTTGCACAAGTTGTTTAAGGTGACTGGTTGGAATTTTTTGTTGCATCAAATGTCATTGAGAATTCTTGAACAGCCATTGATTTCGGCATTTGCGCACACTTTCATCTATTCAAGATTTTCTCTTAACTATCGTGAATTTTTCGGTGCCATGTAATTTCATAATTATGCCAATGTCTATGCGTTCCTCTATGCTTATAGGAGAACAATATATCTCAGTTTTTCTCTATGGTATGATTGAAATATTAGTTCCGTTTCCGGTATCTCACCCTTATGTTTGCAGGTATATCTGTACATTTTGTCTCAAAGGGTTGCTGGATGTCTAGTTGCGGAACCAATAAAAGAAGCACACAAAGTTCCTTCATGTGCAGTCGATGGAAGTTCTGATGGTACTACTACGCATGAAGCAAAATTATCTACTCTCCAATTTGGGGATATCAGGTTTCAGAGGGAAGTCATGAAAAAAGCCCCTTTTGCACCCGAAGCATTGAATGAGAATCTCAATGGCGCTATATTCTGCGAAAGGGAAGCAGTGCCTGCTGTCTGCGGCGTTAGAGCTATTTGGGTCACTCCATCTAACAGAAGAAAACACATAGCCACCCAGTTATTGGATACCCTGAGGTATGCCCAAGTCCTTGCTATCATCTCCTCTATATTTTGAAATGGAAATCAAATGTAGGATAATAAAACTCTGCGATTTGGATCACGAACTGCTAATTACGTCCGCTAACTTTAAGTAGATTTTGGTATAATAAATTGTCCAAGTGTCTGAAAGAAACGCAAGTTCTTTTCATTCAGTCCTTATTCATACCGATCATGTCCTTCGGAACTAAGAAATTCTTTTGAACCTCTAATCATTGTTGGTCCTTCTAGAGATCGTAACCATCAAACCCTAATCTGTGTATGGAGAATTTATTGCTTGAGCGGCAGAACACAGTTATACCACCGCTTGAGCGGCAGCAGCAATATAACCTTCTTCTCTCTTGTGTGATCGAAAATATTACCAAACTCTCAATGGGACGAGTTTATGTCTAAATCTGAAATGGTAAACACGTTTTTCACACCGAGAGAAGGGACCATATCACTATATCTATATATACATACTTATGGAAGTTCCTTCCTCCCATCAAGGAAAGGAGTTACCGTCAGTTACATCTTCAATGTAACTGTCTGATTCAAATCAATTTGAATCTCTTTAGGTTTCCCTCCAAGATTTTATTCCGGAAACTGCATTAGTGCATTAGTTAGGCTAAGTTCAATATATATAACTCACTTAGCTTATAATAATACACTTGTTGAATGTTTGATGAAACTCACATTAAGTTTCTTACAATCATCTGAAATCATTATCTGTCCTATTATCGCAGAAGATTGATTCGCTTGCTTCTTGTCGATGTCTGTTCTATCTAGCACTTGGCTGTTTACATATTATTTCTCCATCACAGGAAAAGTTTCTGCATGGGATTTGTCCTCGAACGCTCCCAACTGGCATTCTCTCAACCAACATCGGCTGGAAAGGCATTGGCGTCCAATTATATTGGTGCTGGTGGATATTTTCTGGTGTACAAAACCAACCATATTGTCCCATGAAACACAGATGTCTGTGACTGCGTCCATGTCTACCATGAGTTTCATTTCTTTAAAAACAATCTTGACATGTCCGTTTACAACACGATATTGTAAACTACTCTTGTTTACGAGAAGGGGATTCAAACTCAGGTGCAGACTGAGTTCGTGTCTGAATTATAAAAAACATGTACATCAGTAATTCCGTAATTTTATATAATCAAATACAACCAGTGTTGTGCTAGAGCACCAAATGGAACAAATAAAATGAAAGAAATAACTCTCAATTTATTAATTGATTGAGATAACAAATGTACGAAGAGAATCTCATAATTGGCTCACACAAATTATTTCTACGTGAGCTCCTTTTATTATAAAACAAATGGTTTCCCTTCTAATACGTAAAGTCATAAACAAGTTTGTGATGGAGAGAAAAACAAGGATAACTGATACAAAGTAATTGACCAAGATATATATCGAGCCACATGACAACAACTAGAAATATATAGAAACCCAAAACTAATTTGTCCTTTTCAAGTTTGCAGAGGAATTAAAAAGGAGTGAAAATCACACATTTCTTGTGTACTGTACATCTACAAAAAGAGATATGTTCAAAGGTCAAACAACTTTGTTGCTAATTGTGGGTTATGAAAGCAGCGTATTTGTCTTATTGCACCTGAGTTCGAAAATACCGAATCTATATTTTTAGAGATACAAGTGGTGCAATGGAAAGTAGAATCTATATTTTTGTAATCCATGGATTGGATTACTTTCCCATCCAATCAGAATTTGAACTGTTAGTATCATCGAGGAGGGGCTCCACAGTACCTATTATGAATGGCTTTGTACGAATCCACATCTTTTTTAATGAGAAAATAGAATTAGCAGCTAAAACCTCTTATATTCGTGTATTTATAGATTTATTGTGTCATTATCAATTCGCCTTTTTTTTTTCTTTTTGTTGAAAGTAAAGCTTCATTAATGTTCGGAAATATTACAACCTTACAAAAACAAAGAAGACATGAAAATAAAATAAAAAGGCCCAAGTAATAGGAGAGCAACAACCCAAAACATAAATGAAGGCTCATACAAATCAAGACACCCGCCTCACCATCTGCAACCACAACTGCAAGAGAGGGGGGTGCAACCACAACTGCAAGAGAGGGGGGGGGGGGGGGGGGTGGTCCGAACAAGTAGCAGTAGGAGGGGAAGGACAAAAAGGGTGTGTAAAACACCCTTGTGACCAAGGTATTAAATATCGGAAATATCGGTAGTCCGAAAACACGGAAATATCGATGGAAATATCGGGATAATATCGATATCGATAAAAATTACATGGAAACCACGGAAATTGTAAGAAAAACTTGGAAATTTTTATTGAAACTTTGCAGGATGTTTATTTAGTCAATTATCTATTAGTTTATCACAAAAAATTGGAAGGAAATGCATTGCATGATGGATTTAACATTATCAAGTTGATTATATAGCAAGCTGACAAACATTGTGAGTGTAGAAAATATGTAGTAATTAATGAAAGAATTCTAAACACACCATAATCATTTATATATAATGAATTAGTACAATATTTTACACTTTATACATTGCATGGTAAGATACATGAGTGACTTAGTACCACATAGAGTTCCTATGAGGTTCAAATTTTTCACTATCTTCATCATCTCTATGTGTAGAGTGAGTGTATTGTGAAGAGTAGTTATCAAATGATAAATCCCCAAAATAGTTTTGCCTGTAATTGTTAACATGCCACCCATATGGATCCGAGATTGGTTGACCTTGTCCATAAGCAAAATCATTTGAAGATTGAGTCTCGGATTGTTTCCATGAGTCGCTCGATTCCATCCCAACAAGATTGGGATATGAAGGGTAGGGAAATGGTTGGTTATGAGTATAACCATAGTTACTACTTCCCAATCCAACAGAGTCCGAAGTTATAGATAACGAGTCATCTTCTTGACTTGACAAAATTCCCTTGCCTCTTTCTCTACGAGTATAGTCCTTCCCTATGGCACCAATTCCTGGTCCTGCCCGCCTACTGCCATGGTCATCATCCTGTGTTGCATGCGTGAAGTTTGCCTCACCAGTGAAGGGGCTTATAAATCCGAGAGGTGGTCCAACATAGTTTCCATATCCAGCTCCACTACCTCCAGCTCCACTATATCCTTCATCATTCCCACCTCCGGTAGTAGGTGAGTCTCCTGATCTTGTACTAGAGCTATCATTAGTATCAGCACGATGTTGTGGTTGTGTAGGATTGGAAGAAGGTGGAATTCCAGTGTTTCTTGGTCTTGGGCGCAAAAGTTCTTCCAAAGAGTCAGCGCTGCTAGATCCCACCTCCTCCTGTAATACTCTTTCTACATTTATCCCTTCATTACGTGCTTCTTCAGCAACTCTGTGAGCTGGGTTGCCTTCATCATCATCTAAATGAAGAGTTCTAATCCATTGATAAAGTTGGTTACCCTCTGTATCATCATCTTCACCAACAATATCAAACACATCTAGTGGGTCACCACGGTCGACATGATCTATTTCTGCTTCCTTATCTCGAATTTGAAGCTTCATGTTGTAGTAGCAATAAACTAATTTTTCCAACCTACTATGAGCCAACCTATTTCTTTGCTTTGTGTGTATGAGTGCAAATGTGCTCCAATTTCTTTCACAAACAGATGAGGAAGTTGTTTGTGATAATACTTTGATTGCTAACTTTCTCACAGTTTGTGCATCGGTCCCATACATGATCCACCATTCAGCTACAATGAAAAACAATGTTGATAAGCCTAATAACTCCAACAAATTCTATTATAAACTTATAGTGAAATATGTTTACACTCACTAGGAGACATTGTTGTTCGAGCAGCAATTGATGTTGGTTCTCTAAAAGTTCTTCTTGCATCTTTAAACCATGTTAGCTGAATTCAATAAATCGTGTTAGTTTAATCCAACAAAGTAATTATTATAATTTAAGTAATTGTGTACCTCATTTCCAAATTGGCCAACTGCTGGTGATGCAGGGTCTAATTTAGAGTATACATTATGTACAGCACGTATAAGGTTACCATCATATCCAACACCGGGTCTGTATTGGTATTGAGGATTCAAATAATATGTTGTTCAAAGAAACACATACTCTAATAAGAGAAATAATACTTATGCAGCTAAAGAAATGAATTGCAAATTATGACATAATTTATACCTGCTGCATGCAAATCGTGGTATAATGTTTTATACCATCGGTCTTCAATTATCTTTATGACCCACCTTGCACCATGTTTTCTTTCCAATTCATCCTTCACTACACGCATCAACTCATATACTGCCCCCATAGTAGGATACAATTCTGTGTCAACAATCCGTAAAACCTTGTAAAGAGGTTCAAACACTTGGCACACATGTTCTGATTGAGTCCAAAAAGCATGATCAAGCACTATACTTTCCACCATACGACCTGCATTTGAGCGGCTGAAATTGTGGTTGGCCCAATCGTCACTAGTGAATAGTTGATTCAACCCTGCTTTCTTCTTAAGTAGGCTGTCTAATGCAATATAGTTGGTGGCGAATCGAGTGGTAGCTGGACGAATAATTTCTCCTTTGCAAAATTCACGCATCTTTGCCAATAACCAACCATGATTGTAAATATAATTTGTGATCGTTCTAGCTCTTTTGACCACAGTAGCAACATTCTCTCTCTTCCCCATTGCCTCAAACATGAGATCAATACAATGTGCTGCACATGATGTCCAAAACACATTATAATGTTTCATTAACTTTTTTCCAGCTTTGACAAATGCAGAACCGTTGTCGGTCACGACTTGGACAACATTATGCTCTCCCACCTCCATGATTACATCCCTCAATAATTTGTAAATATACTTGTAGTTCTTTATATGGTCTGAAGCATCAACATACTTCAAAAAAATTGTCTTTCCCTTGAAGTATACCATGAAGTTTATGATAGACAATCTGGTCGGGCCGGTCCATCCGTCACACATGATTGTGCAACCATTAGTTTCCCACTTTGACCTCAACTTGTTAACATACTCGCCAATGTCTTTATACTCCATATCCAAATATTTGTTTCTTATCTCATAGGGAGTGGGAGGTTGTACTCCAACACCGGCCTGTTGACATCTCACTACCATATTTTTGAAATGATGTGATGATGCTTTCTCAGCAGGGACATTTTCATAGATAAAGAACTTGCTAATTAGACGCCCTATTCCATCATTCACATTACCTCCAGTGAAATAACTCCAAATACTCTTTTGACGTGCTTTGGATGACTTATATAAACTTGGGGCTATTGGTGGTGTTGGTTGTGATTCTCTAAGACTGCCTCCCCGTCTCATTTGTGCACCACCACTTGTCCCGGAACCTTGTGCTCTATTAGGAATTTTATGAAGGTGTTATCTTTCCCATGCTGACTGTTTGAAGGCACGTAATGCTTGTTTCAAACTGCGTCGTTCTTCAGGTCCCATGTCATCATCACATTCGTCCTCATCGTCATCATCATCACTGTCAACCGCTTGGCCATAGACTTCTCCCCGTAGCCCATCTCGAATATTTTCCATTCCATGTGTTATCTTTTCCTTCTGCTGTTTTTTATTTTTTAATAATGTGCTGATGAATGCCTTCACTTATGGGGGGACATTATCGCATCGTTGGACATTTTTTGCTGGATCTAATCCACTAAGATGGTACTTAAGTCGTGTCACTCCGCCACTCTTCATTACCCGACCACAATATTTGCAAATTGTGCCATGTTTGTTTCCGTCTATTGGGTCTCCATGTTCCCAAGCTAGATCACGTTTAGTAACTCCATTGGACATCTTAAACGTACCTATATTTATTTTTCATGAAAATTAGACAATTATTTTTTGATAAAATAAGAAAACCTAAATAATAAAGTTATTCTACAGAAGAATTAAATACGAAGTAAAGAAAATGATTGTAAAAATTTAAGTAATTATACAAATAATATGGAATAATAAAACCTAATATTAATGAATAATAATCCAATTTGATAAAAAAAATAATCCTAATATAAAACATGGTGATGAATAATAATCCAATTTGATAATAATCCAATTTAATGAATAATCCAATTTGATAATAATCCAATTTAATGAATAATAATCCAATTTGATAAAAAAAAACCTAATATTAATGAAAAATAATCCAATTTCATAATAAAATCTAATATTAATGAATAATAATCCAATTTGATAATAATCCAATTTAATGAATAATAATCCAATTTGATAATAATCCAATTTAATGAATAATATTCCAATTTGATAATAAAAAAAACCTAATATTAATGAATAATAATCCAATTTGATAATAAAACCTAATATTAATAAAATAATAAATAACATTAAACATATTAAAATTATCCTAGGGAATAATTATACAACATTACTTAATTACTTAAAAAAATTAACATGTAATTGTTAACATTACTTAATTACTTACAAAAATTAACATGCAAGTATTAATTACTTAAAAAAATTAACATACGAGTCCACACAAATTTATTTGTTGTTGTATAAATTACAATAATATAAATATAAGTTTGTAAACTTACCTTAAATATGGAACCCTTTGTGTTCAAGCTTTGGAATGGATCTAAAATGGCTTTGAAAATGGTAAGGGAAGAAGAAGAAAAGAAAATGCTTTGAATGCCTCTGATACTCCACCTCTGATAAGGTGAAAGAATATAATAGACAATGGCACACTGTTTTACATGTGAAAGAATATCACAGACTCACAGTGGCACACGGTTTCATTATGAAAGCACTATTATTTGTTGTCCATGGTCTGAAATTGCAAAAAGTTATTGACATATTGTAAAATCAGTCAGGTGAGTCAGATGAGATGACCCAACTACACACACACAGAGACATGCCACCACACACGCACACTCACCTCACACGCATACAGTATCTCTCTCAATCTCTCGAACCTTATCTCTTCTCTGACTCTGAGCTTCTTTCTCCCCCTTCTCCATTCTCCCACACACACAGATCTCCCACTCTCACACATACAGATCTCACACAGACACGCACAGATACCCAAGGTCTCTCGATCATTCTCCCACACACATGCACAGAGACCCACATCGGCTTCTGCTTCTCCCTCATCGCCGCCGTCTCTCTCATTTCTCTCTGCACCGAGGGTCCGAGACCCACATACACACACACACACCCATCATCATTAGCAACCTCGTTTTTCTCCCTCTCATTCTCGTCTCTGCAACTTGGCGAACGCAGGAACTCCGGCGAGTTTCTTGAATTTCTCCGGTTAGGTAAGCTTCGGGTTTGCCTCTTTCTGTTCTAGATTGAACCTTATATGTGAAATTTAAGTTCAAAATCGTGTTTTTGCAAGGTTTTTGGGACGAAATCAGCTCGGGAATAGGCACACCCATCTCCGGCGAGGCCGTGGGTGTCGACGAACTTTCCGAACACCTCCGACCGTTTCACGGCAAACGGAATATATAAAAACGTTCATCTCGTCTTCTATTTCATTTTCATACCTAGATCGGAGTCTAGGGTCCTGTTTTACAGTCGGCCGGAGCTGTAGAAGCTCCGGCGTTCTTCTCCGAGTTGCCCAGTTCCGATATTATCGATAATTTTGAAAATATTGCGATATTATCACGAAAACCATTTGGATAGTTAAAAAA
Organism: Malus fusca; assembly: GCA_035220775.1. Taxonomy (NCBI): domain Eukaryota; kingdom Viridiplantae; phylum Streptophyta; class Magnoliopsida; order Rosales; family Rosaceae; genus Malus; species Malus fusca. The sequence continues at coordinate 3,332,069 of CM069072.1, read as the reverse complement.
ATATCGGTTCCCGTAAAAACCGATAATATCGGCGATATATCGCCGATATTATCGGCATTTTGTACCATGCTTGTGACGACGCGAGTCGTACCAAACTTCACCTAATTTTGCTAGCAAGCCGGGTTGGCAGTGGATAGAGGGGGATAGGTTAAGTGGCAAGATGAAACCAACACTCTAAAATCTAAAACTTGGTTATGGGAGGGGAAATATGATGGATAGCAAGGGAGATGAGAAAATATGAGGTGGGAGTATGTTGAGGAAGAGGAAATGGGTTGGTGGGTAGGAAAAAGAAAATTGAAAATAGAACTTAGAGAGAAGATGAAAGAGATGAGGAGATGGAGGGAGACCTCGAACCAGAGGAACAGGAGGGGCGATGACCGCCGAAAATGCATGCCAAGGAGGCAAGGACCCACAAACTGGCGGCGACAATTTGGAGCGGTGGGAGCCAAAAAAGGGTGGGGAGAGGAAGAAAGAAGAAAAGGAAAACAAGATAGACGTCTGTGGAAGGTTTAGGAGGGTGGGGAAGAGGCTAGGAGGAGGAGAGGATAGGGTACCACCAGCCCAAGCCTTAGCAAGTGCAAGTTGTGCCATTGAAGTTAGGGTTTGGTGCTCTTTCAGATAGAGAGATTTTGAGAGAGAGAAGACGGTTTATCAATTCGTAGGTTTTATTTTCATTTTTTATTGCTCTTTTTTCTCATTCACCAAATTTACGTCATCAAATATGCACCACATTCCGGTCTTAAAACTCCAATTTCATTTCTAAGAGAAAGACGAATTTGGCTTTAATCTGGTTGGCAGTTTTGCAAAAAAAAAAAAAAAACACGAGAGAAAACTACCGTATGTTAACTCAATTGACGGGGAGTCGTGAGTTCAGTTCATTTGCTCCTGATCTGGTTGGTAGTTTTGCACAATGTGGAGGTTTTTTTGTTTTTGTTTTTTTTTAAGTATTAATCCCACTTTGGCGGTTCTCATCCTCATCCTGCAAAACTTTTTCGTTTTGAGGCTTATCTCTTTATCAAGTGGTTTTGAATTTTGTATATCATTTTTACGATATTGTCCTTATTATATATGTATTTTCTGTTTTTTTCTAGTAGTTATAAACAAAGGCCCTTTTAGGGTTTATATAAATGTTTAATCATAAGGGCTTCTCCCTCAATAATATAGATTCTTGGCTGGTTCCGTGTGGCACCCAAGAAAAACCGCTACTCAAAAGAAGCTTCTAAAATTTAGAACTTCAAAATAAAAATAATAATGCTTGTGTCTCCCCCTAGGGGACTTACTTGTCCTTTAACAAATAGCATTCTTGTGATGAACTGTTTATTTTTTTTATGTATATGAATGATTGAAAAACCTTAAAGTTGAATATATTTTTGCGTATAAGACATTTGGATGATGATAAAGGGAATGAACAGTTTGGATGATAAACGTTTGTTAACGTAACTTTTACACTACTAATTAATAAAGCACCCTATTAAAAAAAAGGTTTGTTATTAGAAAACCTAACGTTTGTGAATCATACGATGATGATTGAAAGAGAATGAAATGCCTCTAAGTCTTCTCGATCTCCGAAAAGTCGTTTGTCTTGTCAAAGCCACCAAATAATCCCTTTAAACAAAAAAAAAGAAAAGAAAAAGAAAAAGAAGGTAAATGTGTGTGTAACGCAAAGGAGCGCAAAATTTATTAGGAAAGCCACGGTGGAACGATACTGGGACCCACTTAATAGAACCCTTCACTGACAGTCTGACACGACGATCCTCTTTGTGTCTTATATAACCACTTTCGTTGGCTTCCCTCCGCGTTTGGACGACGGACGAGAAAAAAAACACGAAGGACTTATTACGCAACCTCTCTCTCGTCAGATTTCTCCCTCACAAAAACCCGTGCTCGGAAATCTAATCTCGCATTTTCTCGCTTACCAAACAGTCACTGAGAAAGTCAGAGTCCGGCGAGAAAGTTCTGAAAGATGGGGGTTCCGCAGGCAATGGAGGCCCTGGGAGCGAGAGCTTCGTCTATCAGAGACGCGCTGCACAAGAGCCAGACCATCACCGACAACATGGTCTCCTTTCTCGGCTCCTTCGACCACCGCCTCTCCGCCCTCGAAACCGCCATGCGTCCCACTCAGGTCAATCACCTCCCTCTCTCTCTCTCTCTCTCTGTTTGTTTCCCGAGAAACCTGAGGAAAATGTCACCTTCTTCATCGTGTTTCGGAGAATGTACCAGTTTCCAAATGCCGCGTTTCGTTTCGACCGGTGTAATTTGCCTTTCATTTGGTTTAATATGATGTGTATATATGGAGCTGATGAGATCTTTAGGTTTAATTGACATAAATTTAGGATTTTGATTTGTGTTTGTTTGTGAACTGGTGGTAATTGTGGATGATAGATTAGGACACATTCGATTCGGAGGGCGCATGAGAACATTGATAAGACATTGAAGGCTGTAGAGGTTATACCGAATCTATATTTTTAGAGATACAAGTGGTGCAATGGAAAGTAGAATCAAACGCAAAATCTCATATGTATAGATTGGATGCTTTAAACCAACAAAAATACAAAGCCCTCGTGGACCTCTCTGTATATTAAAATAACTCAAAATATTATATTGTCCTAACAAAAAAAAAAAAAAAAAAACATAATTAACATGAATGACAAATTCGTACTTTTGTGCATTAGAAAGTAAAATAAGAGTCCCGTTCTGCATACACGATGATTAAATAAAATTGTAGTCATCATAGTTCAATTTCCGATAAATGATCGTACGTTCTCATACACTGTTCGATCTAACTAAACGGTGGGTGGCAACAATTTTTTTAACGGTGGATTGATTTCAGTTTTATCCTAGTGTTCCACACTTTAGGTTAGATCCCGTCAATGTTTATCTCTTATATATAAAGCTAGAACCCCAATTTGGTGTCACGGCTTCAACAAAAAAAATTGGACCAAACGCCCTCAACAAAAAAAATTCAAAACTTGCCCAAAATAATATATCAAATCATGCAAGGTAATTTGGTAATTTGGACATCATAAAATATAATATAAATATAAATGGGAAGAGAGAAAAGAATAAAAAAAATGAAAGGGAAGAGAGAAAAGAGTAAACAAATGACAAAGTTGATGGTGACCACGTGATGGGGATGAAAAATATAATAAAAAATAAGAAAAATCATGAATGTTTTGTTTAAAACATCTTAAGAGGCGCGTAATGCCGGTGATAAAAAAAGAAAATAACGAAATAAAAAATATTGAAGCAATTCATGCATATAAATATATTTAAAATGTCTAAGTCGCGCGTAGAGCATTGTGATTCAAAAAATGCCTTTTGCAGGTGGGAAGAGAGAAAAGAATAAAAAAAATAGAAGGATGAGTGAAAGTTGATGGTGCCCACGTGAAGGGGAAAGAAAAATATAATAATAAAAAAAGAAGAAAAATCATGAATATTGTATTCAAAACATCTTAAGAGACGCGTAGTGCTGATAATAAATTAGTAACGTTTAAAAAAAAAAAATTAGTACCTTACAATATGCTAACAATAATGTGATTCAATCAGTTGTTTATTAAATATTATTTTCTTTATAGAAAATGTCTTTCGCACGCGGATAATAATGTGATTAAATTAATTGTCAAATGATTGCTTTTTTTTTTTAACAAACGATATTATCTACACTAAGGGAGAATGGGTGGGGTTAGCCTCACCATGAGCATAATGTGATTCAATCAATTGTTTATTAAATCTTATGTGGAACTATTAAATGAATTCTATAGAAACCGATTTTATTATGTGAATTCAGCTGTTTTAATTGGTTTATGAGGGGTTTCTTCTAGCATTATATAAAATTATTCATTTACTTCAAATATTTGACTTTTCTTTTGTTAATTTACGCATATAAATACATTTAAAACATGTAAATCACGCGTAGCACGCCGTGATTTAAAAAAAATATCTTCTGCACGCTGGAGTGCGTGCATGAATGCTAGTGTCTTAATTATTCTTGAAGGTAGGAGGGCGGTTGGTACTATGGTTGAATCTTGACTAGTCAAGTTCAAAATTCTTCCTAGTTCCCATGTTGTAACTAATGAAAAACAGACAACAATACATTCATGATGCTAGCATGTCTTGTTTTTTTTTTTTCACGGAAAACGATCCTTTTTTGGGGATTAGAGAGATTCCGTGATCGTAACCGTTCATTGTACATTGTACGGTCATTTTTCATTAGGTGCAATTTATATTTAATTTTAAATTTTAAATTTTGAAATGATTTCTGATCGCACAAACAAAAGCCGGAACGAACCGTTTTCAATTGATTGGGCCCCAAGCTTCCACATTTCACATCTATGGCATGAGTGCTCTTGAAATTACGATCGAACTTCCTACGAAAACATCAAATACAGAATTCCCTAAATACCCCTACTGCCTTACCCTATTTACCACTTCGGTCCAAAACCCCGACACCCCTCCATATAACCCCCTTCCCCTGCTCATTTCTCCACCAACACCAAAATTCCCCAAATTTTACATTTCGATTTTTAAAACTCACGAATTTAAGCACCGGAAATCTGATGTCATCTCGCCGGAGACGGGAGAGAGTAGAGATGATGGAGGCCGAAGGAGGCGTCTCGTTCCCTGTCGTCTTCTCCGATGGCGAGACCGAGACCGATATCGGCGACCTCGTCGTTTACCCAAAGCTTGATTTCCCGCGGTTCCTGTCGGTTCTGAGCCACAAGATCGGAATCTTGCCGGGGCAGTTCACTGTTTTCCTATCCTCGCCGGAGACCCGCCAGCGAATCCCCATCACCGGCAAGGTCAACTTCAGCGCGATTTCTCAAGAGAATAACTGCTGCTTCCTCGTGGAGCTCAAGCGGTCAAGGCGGCGGAAGAATCACAATTACCAGGTCCACCACCACCAAGACTTCCAAGAAGACGAGCACCACAACACGGCGTCGTTGGGAGCTCAAAATCCGATCAACAAGAATCTCCATCGCGAGAATGTTATGCTCTTAAAACGCGGCATGGAGATCGAAAACGGAAACGCCGCCGGATTGACCATGCCTTTTGCGGGTCGGGCCGAGTACGAGAATGGGGCCAGGGAGCTGCAGTCTGAGAAAGAGAGGTACTTGACGGACATGGGGCTGGGACGGGCGGATGGGCTCGGGATTGGGCTGGGCCGCCGGAGTGGAGCGACGGCGTGCGAGGGGTGTTCGAGGGCGAACGAGATGGGGAGAGAAGTCGGGTTCCACTGGTGCGCTTACGACCCAGTGACTTTCGCGTTCAGGTCGCCGGCGGGTCCGATTTCCCGACCCGTTAAAGGGTCCGACTAGAAAAGTCCCGGCCTTCTGGGTTTTTGATTGGTGATAGGGAGATTGATAGTATGCGGTTGGGTATACGATAAGGAAGGTATACCTGACTATGACATAATTTTAAAGTGTGTATATTTTGTGTATATGGTCGCATGGACTGCGGAAGTGTTAGAAGGACGATGTCGTTTTAGGAAATTGGAGGTGAGATTTTGGGGGTAATGTAGCTGTCTAGAGAGGGACAATGTTTCCTATTTGATGTTTGGGAGGAGGATTTGGGTTTGGTTTTTGTAATCCATGGATTGGATTACTTTCCCATCCAATCAGAATTTGAACTGTCTGTTAGTATCATCGAGGAGGGGCTCCACGCTACCTAATATGAATGGCTTTGTATGAATCCACATATTTTTTAGTGAGAAAATAGAATTAGCAGCTAAAACCTCTTATATTCGTGTAATTTTAGATTTATTGTGTCATTATCAATTCGCAGGTTTTTTTTTTTGGAACTTTAACGAAAAGCTCTCGGTACTGTTCACTTTAACGAAAAACCACATTTTTACACTAAAGTCAATTCTGGTACTATTCACTTTACCCTTTATTTTGTCCTTATCGTTAAAACTCAAAGTTTTCAAGCAATTTTCATTAGTTTTCCTTTTTTTTTTCTTTTTGTTGAAAGTAAAGCTTCATTAATGTTCGGGAATATTACAGCCTTATAATTTTTTTTATTTTTTTTAAAGTATTAATCCCACTTTGGCGGTTCTCATCCTCATCCTGCAAAAAATTTTCGTTTTTAAGGCTTATCTCTTTATCAAGTGGTTTTCAATTTTGTATATCATTTTTACGATATTGTCCTTATTATATACGTATTTTCTGTTTTTTTCTAGTAGTTATAAACAAAGGCCCTTTTAGGGTTTATATAAATGTTTAATCATAAGGGCTTCTCCCTCAATAATATAGATTCTTGGCTGGTTCCGTGTGGCACCCAAGAAAAACCGCTACTCAAAAGAAGCTTCTAAAATTTAGAACTTCAAAATAAAAATAATAATGCTTGTGTCTCCCCCTAGGGGACTTACCTGTCCTTTAACAAATAGAATTCTTGTGATGAACTGTCTATTTGTTTTATGTATATGAATGATTGAAAAACCTCCAAGTTGAATATCATTTTGCGTATAAGACCTTTGGATGATGATAAAGGGAATGAACAGTTTGGATGATAAACGTTTGTTAACGTAATTTTTATACTACTAATTAATAAAGCATCCTATTAAAAAAAGAGTTTGTTATTAGAAAACCTAACGTTTGTGAATCATACTATGATGATTGAAAGAGAATGAAATGCCTCTAAGTCTTCTCGATCTCCGAAAAGTCGTTTGTCTTGTCAGAGCCACCAAATAATCCCTTTAAACAAAAAAACAGAAAAGAAAAAGAAAAAGAAGGTAAATGTGTGTGTAACGCAAAGGAGCGCAAAATTTATTAGGAAAGCCACGGTGGAACGATACTGGGGCCCACTTAATAGAACCCTTCACTGACAGTCTGACACGACGATCCTCTTTGTGTCTTATATAACCACTTTCGTTGGCTTCCCTCCGCGTTTGGACGACGGACGAGAAAAAAAACATGAAGGACTTATTACGCAACCTCTCTCTCGTCAGATTTCTCCCTCACAAAAACCCGTGCTCGGAAATCTAATCTCGCATTTTCTCGCTTACCAAACAGTCACTGAGAAAGTCAGAGAAAATCCGGCGAGAAAGTTCTGAAAGATGGGGGTTCCGCAGGCAATGGAGGCCCTGGGAGCGAGAGCTTCGTCTATCAGAGACGCGCTGCACAAGAGCCAGACCATCACCGACAACATGGTCTCCATTCTCGGCTCCTTCGACCACCGCCTCTCCGCCCTCGAAACCGCCATGCGTCCCACTCAGGTCAATCACCTCCCTCTCTCTCTCTCTCTCTCTCTCTCTCTCTCTCTGTTTGTTTCCCGAGAAACCTGAGGAAAATGTCACCTTCTTCATCGTGTTTCGGAGAATGTACCAGTTTCCAAACGCCGCGTTTCGTTTCGACCGGTGTAATTTGCCTTTCATTTGGTTTAATATGATGTGTATATATGGAGCTGATGAGATATTTAGGTTTAATTGACATAAATTTAGGATTTTGATTTGTATTTGTTTGTGAATTGGTGGTAATTGTGGATGATAGATTAGGACACATTCGATTCGGAGGGCGCATGAGAACATTGATAAGACATTGAAGGCTGTAGAGGTTATATTGGGGCAATTCGACCTCACACGAAAGGTCAATCACCCTTTTTTCGCTTCGTTAGTGCAATGCAATTAGTGATTTGTCCTTGTTTGTTGATACATTTGAAGAATTTGATTGGAAAAATGTGGCGGTGTTGGTTTAGGCAGAGGCTAAAATACTGAGAGGGCCACATGAGGATTTGGAAAGCTATTTGGAAGCAATTGATCAGCTGAGAAGCATCATTCATTTCTTCAGTAGCCACAAAAATGTTAAGAGCAGTGATGGGGTGCTTCACCATGCCAATAACTTGCTTTCGAAAGCCATCTCGAAGCTCGAAGATGAGTTTAGACAGCTGCTCACAAATTACAGGTTCGTTTTAAATACGGGAAAACATATTTGCGAGTTTCAAGAACCATTTCCTGCTTTCAAATTATTATCAGTCAACTGTTAAATGTGACATGCAAGCATTGAAATTAAGCGTATTAAATTTTTGTTCTTTTGTTATTCTTTTTCCGTTTTGGTTGAGGGAGATACTCTGTAATGTTTGATCTGGAAGTATAATTTTGTACAGAAACATTGTCTCAAATATATGAAAAAAGTGATTAAAACAATGAAAACGGTAGTTAGGAAGTTGAATTCACTAAGAATTTAAGTTTACTTCACCTTTGTCAGCCAAAAGGCATGATAAGAACAATGATTATGTAAGATTCTTGATAAGAACATGATTGTGTAAGATTCTTGGTGCCCCATTTTTGTTGGTAAAATTCAATCTTTTAGTCATGGCCTTCCACCTCATAACAAACCTCAATGTTTCTTCTCGTTCCTCATTTCCTGTTTCTCTCGTGATGCCAATTTCCTATTGTACCATGCCAATCCTATGATACAATATCAGGTCTGATAATAATTGAACTTTGAGATTATAGCCCCTCAAGGATGTTTTTTCTTTCGTATTTCAGCAAGCCTGTGGAGCCCGATCGTCTGTTTGATTGTCTCCCTGACTCTCTACGGCCAGATCCAGCTGGACAGAAAAATGAAGCTAGCGGAAAGGGTTCTGACCACCCAAACAAAAGCTTAAAACCTGTCATTTACACACCACTAACCCTTATTCCCCCAAGGGTTCTGCCATTACTGCATGATTTAGCCCAACAAATGGTTCTAGCTGGCCATCAACAACAGCTATTTAGGACCTACAGGTGAATTCTTTATTTTTTTTTGTGTGGTTTAACCTTATGTTGCACCATTGCTTACATTGTCAGTCATATGTGATAATTTCAGTTATTAACTTATTAGTTAAAGTATATCTTTAAATAAAGGGTGTCATTCATTAGGAAAAAAGAATATACTAGAAAAAATTTCTTCATAGAGTTCCTCTCATCTTCTCTCCCTTGTCATCTAGATGACCTAAATGAGTTAGAAAGCACTTGCCTTTCTGTAAATTGGTTTTCTGACTGCTTGATTCTTACCAAACACCTGACTGAGATTGAGTTATTTTATTCGATTTATAATAAATAGGTAAAGAAATGATATACGTAATCATTTCAAATCAATGCAATGCAGCCTAAATTGCATCTAAGCCATGAATTCTTTGCCTGGTCATGTTTTGACCTTGATAGGATGGAACTAGTCCATTGTATTTCTTTGCAACACACAGATTATTGGTTTTAGGATATATGATTTAAATCATTTTTTTCTCAGAAAACTACAAAAAGAAGAAAATGGTGGAGGAGAATTTGCGATTGTTACATTTATTCTCTAAATAGGTTTGAAAAATAAATTTGTTTGGTCTTTTTCTTTGCTACATAAGATACCAAAGATGTAACGAAGGTTATGACTATAGATAGGGAAAACTGGAAAAAAAGGATTCCAGTAGCCAACCCCACTTATTTGAACTTAAGGCTTGGTTGAGGAAGTGCATGAATTCAAATCTTTCTTTGTTTCACATATTATTTCATAAACTGACAAAGATGGTCCTTATCTATCAGGGACACTCGTGGTTCTGTTTTGGAGCAGAGCTTGAGGAAACTAGGCGTGGAGAGACTTACTAAAGATGATGTTCAGAAAATGCAGTGGGAGGTTTTAGAGGCTAAGATTGGGAATTGGATACATTATATGCGGATAGCTGTAAGGATTCGTGAGTTTTAGCTGAGTTGATTGTAAATGGCTTGTTTGTTAGTTGCTGTTGCTTTTTTCATCTTCGGTTTTATTATTATTATCTTATTTATTTATTTCCCAAGTGCTACGCTGTTTAAAACAGGTGAAACTTCTGTTTACTGGTGAAAAGAAAATCTGCGATCAAATATTTGAAGGTGCTGAGTCACTTAAGGATCCATGTTTTGCTGAAGTTACTGCAAACAGTGTGGCTGTGCTCCTCAGTTTTGGGGAGGCTATTGCCAGAAGCAAGAGGTCACCTGAAAAGTTATTTGTTCTTTTAGACATGTATGAGATAATGAGAGAACTTCAGTCAGAGGTATTGAAATTTTAGTTATTGCATAATATAGACCATGTATGATTACAAATTTGTGAAATTGTTGTTTACTTAATTAAACATTTTGAGAGTTTCTTCCTGCATATTGTGGGGGAGAATTTATGGGGATTCATGGAAGAAATTTATATCCTGTTCGATATGGACATATGGCAATCAATTTTTTGAATGGATAACACACATACTCACACACTCACAGTCAATAGTTTATGCACAAAATTGTTTTGGTTAAAGCACTTAAACCAACTTGCATAAAAGGTTTCTGAAGTCCATCCGTTGCTGCTAATTTTGGACAAAACATTCAGTATTTCACCCTTCATGGTAATATTTCTGGTGTTCTGTAGCACATAATGCCTACTGTAGTTCTGGCTTCGATATGAATGTGACAAATGATGCTATGTTGCTGATATAAATACTTGCTAAGACCTTAGTTTTGGTTTCTTAAATAACGGCAGAACTGTGTAAGTTTGAATGAGACCTGACAACACCTTTAGAACTCATCAATAAGTAGCATTATAAGTATGTTTAATTCTATAAGATGATCACTGGAGTAATTTGAAGGCCATAAGGTAGAAAAGTAGTAACATGGGGGTAAGTGTAATAATGTCAAACAGAGTTTTCATAGAAATTTACATTGCAAGGAAACTAGAATTCTTGAAGAATGTTGAAGGTCAAAATGTTAGTTTAGTTATCGTTTTTATCTTTATATGTTCTTCAAATGTTGGTTTAATACTTTTAAGAAGATGATAAATGGTTTAAAATATAATTCTTAGATCTTAATTTCAGATTGAATTCCTTTTTGGAAGTAAAGCTTGCATGGAAATGCGGGAATCTGCATTAAGTTTGACAAAGCGTCTAGCTCAAACAGCGCAGGAAACTTTTGGTGATTTTGAAGAAGCTGTTGAAAAGGATGCCACCAAAACTGCTGTTCTTGATGGAACCGTCCATCCTTTGACAAGCTATGTGATAAACTATGTAAAGTTTCTCTTCGAGTAAGTAGTTATTCCTGTGCTTTCTGCTTCTTACTATTTTGTTCCCCATCTGAGGTGATTGCAAATATAATAACTTTGAAGTATTCGTGATTACTGATGTCTTTGGGGGCGATCTGATATACTGTATCATATTTTTGCCCCTATAGCTTTCGGTAAATTCTCTGCTTTGTTGAATTGTTAGCTACTTGGATTGTTTGTTTCCATGTTGGCTGGTTATGAGGGTAATATTTAATTTATTAGTAAACCAGAAAAAACTTCCGGACAACTATTTTGATGTTACAAACTAAGTTGGCTTTAAGAGCCCTTCATCCATCCACTTGTCATGCGCTAATTGATTCTTAGTTGTGAAATCATTTTGATGTTACAAACTAAGTTGGTTTTTTCTCTAAAGTTTTGAGTTTGAAGTGTCTCTAAAGTGTGATGTTATCAAGGGCTTATATGTGAAAGCCTTTAATTTATCAAGATCTCTATCAGCGAAGTTATTTGCCTTTTTGTATATCTTCTTTTCCCCCAATTGCAAGTTTGGTTTTCTTTCTATTTTTCTGGGCCGTTTTTAACAGTAACCGTGCAAACATCACCATATGACTGTTTTTGATGTTCACAGTTATCAATCCACACTGAAGCAACTTTTTCAAGAGTTTGATGGTGAGCCGGAATCTCAGTTAACAAATGTTACTACAAGGATTATGCAGGCTCTTCAGAACAACCTGGATGGAAAATCTAAGCAGTATAAAGATCCTGCACTCACTCAATTATTTCTTATGAACAACATTCACTATATAGTGAGATCTGTGCGGAGGTTTGTTTTACAGTAATCCTGCTCTTTAAAAGATACTGATCCTATCTGCATGCTGATACTGTATTAGCTGATAAGAAATTATATACAGGTCAGAAGCAAAGGATTTGTTGGGGGATGACTGGGTGCAGATACACCGAAGGATCGTACAGCAGCATGCAAATCAGTATAAGAGGGTTTCTTGGGCAAAGGTTTTGATTCTTTGATCATACCATTTCTCCACCATATTCTTTCTGTTTTCTTCTAGTGCTGCCTTGTTCCCTCGTTCTGAATTCTTGTTAGATATTGACCACTAGGGATTTGTTTGTGCTGGTCATGTTTTCCTTTTATCCATAGCCCTAATTTACCCTTTTATTTCAAAATTTCAGTATATCCATTTCATATTTTCCTCAGGACACTTGATCATGTGGCCTTGATCCACTCCCCCATCCTCCTGGTCTCGACTATTTTTTAATCTGTCTATTCTTAATACATTATAGATGATTATGGTATTCATATGTTTCGAATATACCATTAGAAGGTGTTGAAGTGTGGCAACATCTTTATCATCTATAACAGGAGTAAATGGGCTCAATTTTTCAATAATTTAAATCTAAAATTATAATGCGCAAACTCTTCCCTCTACTGGGGACATTAGTTGAAATCATTCTCATCTGCTCCGGTGTTTTTATTTTATGTTTGTGGTGCAGATTCTGCAGTGTCTTACCGTTCAGGGCGGCGGAAATCCATCAGGTGGTGATAGCAGTTCACTTTCAAGAGCAATGGTGAAAGATCGATTCAAGACTTTCAACGTGCAATTTGAGGAGCTTCATCAAAGGCAATCTCAGTGGACAGTTCCTGACAGCGAACTGCGAGAGTCGTTAAGGCTAGCTGTTGCTGAAGTCCTCTTGCCTGCTTACAGATCATTCATCAAACGTTTCGGGTATGTTTTCTCATATTTTCAAACATTTCCCTTGAAAATGATTCATATTTTTTGCATTTCTGGCATCACCATTAGCATGCATTGTGTTGCAGGCCTATGATCGAGAACGGGAAAAACCCGGGGAAGTATATAAAGCTTCGCCCTGAGACCATTGAGTCGATGCTGAATGAATTTTTCGAGAGCAAGACGTGGGGAGAACAGAAGCGATAGATAGTTGACATGCTTGTTTTTTGATCCAGGGACTTAGCTTCCAATGGTATTCTTTGTACAATTAAGATGAGGTTTACTAATAAGCCATGTTATATGCCCCATGTAAGGCTTTCCATTATTCATTCAAGTTCTTTTACCTTTTGTTGTTCAGCTACCAAATGAGAGATATGTGAAATGTTAAAAAACATATGAGATAATTGTTATTAGCACTTCTAAATAGTTATATTGCACTTTTTAAAATGAGAAAATTGTGTCATGAGTGGGATACTGGTTTATTTTTGATTATTTTTTCTGCCTTGTTAAGGACTTTATTATTTTCTTTGTGCATACCAAATAATAACTATAAACTGAATACGACTTGACCTTACTTTATCTACAATACTTATTCAAGTCTTGGTTCTGAAATAAATGTTAGACTTGTAAAAGAGCAAAGGAAATGGAAAGAGAAGGGTATGACTCCTTAGAGATTGAATGATTAAAGACTTACAACAGAGTATTAAAAGTGGGAAATGGATTCTCTCCTGAGCATCTGCTCAGGATCCTACTGACCTACACACAAGGGCTGTTGGATGAAAATCCAATGGCTACAATTATTATAACTTTAAAAGGATTTCCTTGTTTGTAGTCATTAGATTTTCATCCAACGGCTCTTGTGTGTGGGTCAGTAGGATCCTGAGCAGATGCTCGGGAGAGAATCCATTTCCTTAAAAGTGAAATCGGGCAAGTTAGAGCATAATCGGACGAGTTTCATACGCTTTATCGGACAAAGTTATGGAAACATTTGTACTGTTGAATTTGATTGCTAACACGAAGGGCTAAAGCATGCTTAACCATGATAAACTTTTTCATGCTCAGCATAGTGCATCCCAATGTCATGGATATTGTCCTAATTTAATCACTTATTACAAGGTGTTAGATTTTATCACAAAAGACCTCAGAGATATTAGGAGTGAAAACTTTCATATATTAATTGTATACAATTTGTCATATGATCGATGTGAGGTTTATTCTTCAACATGCACCTTCACGAGTGGCCTTACAGATTTTATCACAAAAGACCTCAGAGATATTAGGAGTGAAAACTTTCATATATTAATTGTATACAATTTGTCATATGATCGATGTGAGGTTTATTCTTCAACATGCACCTTCACGAGTGGCCTTACATAAGGTCACAAGGGAAACCAATTTTCACATTGATAATTGGTCAAGTCATTATAGCTAACTCAACTTTTTGATAGCTCAGTCATCATTTAGGGACTAGAGTTAACACAACTTTTCGAGAGTCCAATCATTTAAGGGTGTGTTTGTTGCACCAGACTATCTCGGACTTGACTAACTTCAGGGACTAAACTGAATTGGTTTAGACTAAACTAAGCTGGACTAATTTAGTATAGCGTTTGATGCAGTGTTAGACTAATAACTAAAATAAAGGAACTCTGTACATATATAATTGTGCACCAAATGGATATAAAAAAAAAAATGGTGCCCCAAAATTTCCCTAACCTCCATCTCTCTCTTGAAAGTTGCAGAAGGAATTTGGTTTGCAGAGTACCCTTGTTTTTGGTTATTGCCTTTTGGATTTGAGGCCACAAAATTTTCCTATCAAATCTGGGTTTTGCAGAGCTTCGAACGAACTTGGTTTTGCAATTCGAATCTAGGTTTGCAATTCGAATCTAGGATTTGCAATTTGTGTCTAGGATTTGCAATTTGTGTCTAGGCAAATTTACCAAATCAATTTAGGATTATGTTTCCTATTTTATTTTAATTTATTTAGTTTCATAGTCTTATTCTAAGACCTTTTATTTAGGAGGGTTTTATTTAGAGTTGTATAAATAAGCCTTTTCGCAGACCTAGGGTTTCTCTCGGAGAACATACGCAAGATTTGAGAAGAAGATTTTGGGAAAAATGATAGGGATTTTACTATTCATGTGGATGCGATAAAAACCTCCTATTTTACTTGCAAGAATCACAAGGTTGTTGTAGTATAAACGGATCTCGCAAGGTCATTCTCCACAGGGATTATTAAATAATTCGAAACAAACCAGATTTCATTTAGTTATTGTAAAGTAGAAATTGAGGTGATTGATTTTTATAACCTAATTAAAATAAAAACGAAATTAATGAATTAAAATAAACAATCTGCAATATTAGAGCTAAAGAGAAGAAAACAGTTTTGGGAGAATCAAATTAAGAAAGCACTAGGGTTCCACCATCACCTAGCAATCCTATGTAGTTTTACCAATCACTTATGAATTACACATTCAACTTTGAAGGTTAGGTTTTCCTTATGCATATTCTCCTCGTGATATTCAAGCAAGAACGTATATCTAACATGCAATCCGTCTGTGATATTCAGATCAAATATGAACATGCAAGACTCGTTATGTTTTATGAAAACCTTTTGAAAAACCATGCAACCCCTAAGAGCGTGATATTCGCCTTAGGCGAAATTACAATTATTACTCACAAGAAGCCAGCGTCAATTTCAGGGAACCTTCCGACCAAAATTGCATCAAATTACTTTTCTAAAGATCCTAATGGTGATCATGCATTAAGACAATTAGATAGTTTTTATCCCGGTGATTAACAATTCAAAGTATGCATGCAATCAATCATAAGCAATTAAATAAAAATCACATATTCATGCTAAGGCTCAAGGCTTCGCCCTAGCAAAAGAAATTAGTTCCGCATATTCATAATTGAAATCATAGAAAATAGATTCAAGAAAAGGATTGAAAGCACCTTCAAGTAAAAAGTCTCCAAAACCCTAACAATTCTCTCTGTCTCCCAAAATTGCATAAAAGAAAGCGTTCCCCCAAAATATGGTAGACGGCCAAGCAATATATGCTAAGCCTCCCCACAAACCCTAGGAAACTAAAATTAATAAAAACCCAATAAATTAGAAAACATAACTCTAAATTAAATGGTAAAATTCGTCTAAAATCTGAACAGCCACGTTTTGGACCCATAAGTTGCTCCAAAACTGGCCCAATAAAGGTGGATTTAATGTTTGGAATATTCTGAACACTTTTCCAGAAGGCCACGAACCCATCCGAGGTCATCTTGGGCTCCAAAAACGCAATTAAAGCCCAAAAACGTTATTTTCCAGCACTGCGCACTGCTTCTTTATTCCATCGCCAGAAAATAACCGCTAGGTGGAAAAATCCCAAATTTTGATACGATCAAGCTAAGTGACTAACGAACGTCCTCCAACTGGAATTACTCCAAAATTCGTCCATTTGGTTCTGTTTTGCTCCAGAGGAAGTCGAAAGTCCTATATTGAAAATACAATTCAAAGTATCAAAATTCTTCCAATATATTAACCAAAATATACTAAGATTAGGGTAAAATATATAATATAAAATCTACTCATAAAAAAACTTAGAGAATTCAAGACTTATACTTTTAAGTGTTTTCATTCTTTTTCTAGTTTAATATAATTATGTTGATTTTAATTATGAATATGCGTAGCTAATTTTCTTTTGCTAGGGTGAGGCCATGGTCCTTAGCAAGAATATGTAGTCTCTTTTTAATTTTCTTGTGAATTTATGCATGTAAGTTTTGGATTGTTAATCACTGTGATTTAAACTATCTATTTGTCTTAGTGATTCGCGACCATTAAGATAATTAGAAAAATAATTTGATGCAATTTTGGCGGAGGGCTGTCCCTAAAATTGACTAAGGCTTCTTGTGGTTAACATGTGTAGCTACTTAGGATGGACGACACGTCTTAGGAGTTATATGGTTTTTCAACAGGTTTTTACAAAACTTAATGAGTCTTGCACGTTCATATTCGATCTGGACGCCACAGACGGGTTGCATGATTAGATATACGTTCTATGTTGGGGGTTCCAAGTAGGGCATACTATAGGAAAACCTAACCTTCAAAATATGCATGTGTAATTCATAAGGAATTAGAAGAACTACGTAGGATTGTTAGGGTGACGGCGGAACATATTTTCTCATTTTGAAATCTAAAAAAATTTGTTTCCTTTATCTTTCTTTAGAAATTGAAGATTTTAATTAGCATTTTTAATTAATTTCTTTTTTCTTAATTTAGGTCATTAAATCATCATTTTCCAGTCTTTGTTTTTAAATAGTTAACTAGAATTAGGGTTTCTCATAAATTGTTTTAAATAATCCCAGCCGAAAACTACCTTGCTTGAGCCGTTTATGCTACAACAACCTTGTTCTCTTGCAAGTATTTTACGTGTTTTTATCCCTACTTTTGTAGGTGGTAAAATCCCTATCAGTAGGATGAAGTAGGGCTTAGCTAGTCTCGTGGTTTCCTGGGACTCTCGCTAAGAACTGCTAGCGACGATGCCGTTAGTCTGGGCGAGTCCAGCTAATCTCATTAATATTAACAAACGCTAGACTACACTAACATGTAGTTCAGTCTAGTCCAATAAAATTTAGTGAAGCCAAACAAATTGGGCCTAATATAATTAAGCTAGAGTTAGCACAACTTTTCGAAATCCAATTTAAGACGGAGACTCACCTAACTGAATACAATATGAAGACTACTTATGACCAAATCTAGCAAGAGTCTTTGCAGAAAAGTTTGTGTCACGAGATATATGTGAGTAACCATGCAAAAGCTTTAAGTAAATTAAGGTCAGATACGTTACTTATTACGGTATTTATAACATTTTTTGTTTCTTGGACACGTGTACATCCATGTACGACGTTGACTGATGTCAATTTAACAAAGAGTGATATAATCTACACACCTCATTTTATTTTCTAGACATTCTTTTTAATTTGTGACCGTCGTATCTAAATTAAAGAATATCAAAAGACAAATATTAATATAGAGTGTGTCAGTAAAAATAAGTGTAGGATAGCACCACCATTGACAGATTGTTTTCCAATTAAACATTGTCTTAAAAAGCTCCTTGCATGACAGCGTAAGTTCGAACCTTATCGGTGGCTAATCTAATATCTAATCTAACAAAATATATCGTTTGACAAAAAAAAAAAAAGCTCCTTCCTTATCTTATTACCGGGCTCCATTGCGTCAATAAAAATTTGAATTGGGCTTTATTGGGCCGACCCGGCCTACAATATTGCTAAAACTTGACTTT
Organism: Malus fusca; assembly: GCA_035220775.1. Taxonomy (NCBI): domain Eukaryota; kingdom Viridiplantae; phylum Streptophyta; class Magnoliopsida; order Rosales; family Rosaceae; genus Malus; species Malus fusca. The sequence continues at coordinate 3,314,054 of CM069072.1, read as the reverse complement.
ATTTAAATGGGTGTAGTTTGAGATTGTACAATTTGATGGATGTAGAAGATTCTTGTAAATCATAAACGTATCAAAGAAGGTAAACCTTCTATGATATTTACCCTGTGTATATGCCAAATATCACATTTATTAACATGAGATAACCAGTGATGTCTCAGATTTAAGGATTAGTTGTATCCACAACTCAGAAGTGTGATAAATAGATAATCTTCCATTCGAACACTTCTATGGTTGGTCAATATTCAGGATTGAAACTTCTTTGCAATCCCGTCCCTACAACTTAAGGTATTCCTTGGAATCATCTTAATCACAATGAATCTTCCTAATCCGCTATTAGGTCACACGCTCGATTGATGGATGTTCTCACTTGCACTTGTCGTCGACGACTCGACATAACCAATTATGTATTGTCACGTCAATTACTTTTCGAGCATACTCCAACAATGGAAATGTATACAAATGCGGATTTGGCTTAATTAATTACTGATAGGCGTTTCAGATCTGGATACTTTACTTTTGGTGGAGGTCTAGTGTAGAAACTAAATTTCGTAGCACGTCTCATGGTGTTTGTGAATTGTTGTAGTCAGTGGCGGAGCCAGGAATCTTACCACAAGGGGTCGTAGTGTAAAAGTCCAAAAAAAAATTTAGGATGGAAAAACATGTTGAAAATGAAATCATAGTACTTTCATTCATAATTCATAACGGAAACAATATTCCAAGCTATAATTGTCCACGACGAGGTTTCATATTTTGAAAACGAAGCATTATAGCTTCATTTTCAATACAAGCAAAAATATCTCTCTCAATATAAACAAGCAAGCTATCACTCAACCATTGATCTCCCATTTTGCTCCTAAGTGGACCCTTAACAATATTCATGACAGAAAATGCTTTCTCCACTGAAGCAGTTGCAACTGGTAAAACAAAAGACAATGTAATGAGCAAATATACATAATTGAATACTTGATGCATCCTTGTCTCCACCATTTTTTTTGCAAGATCACCAATCCCTTCCAATTGAGAGAAATCACTACTGGAACACACATAATGAATATAAATCTCAAGTTGATCTTCAAGTGCCAAACGATCATCATCCGAAAAGTCTTGAGGATAAAATTGAGCAAGACGAAGTAACTTTGGTTTATCAAAAGCTACAAATGAATCTTTCAGACTCAAACATGCCAAACAAATAAGCAACTCGGTATTTACCTCATTAAAGCGATCATCTAACTCCGTAATTTGCTCATCAATGACATAAATAAAGAGCTCCACACGATAATGATGACGATTGGTCTTTATTGGAGCATTACGCCTTGACCTCCCTGGAAGTATAAATGCATCTTCCATGTTAGGAACATCAATATAATGTTTTTCACAAAAAGAATATACTTCATCAACCAATGCATCGAACCCATTATTCCTCATCCAATGTAGCTTTTCCTTGCATGATTTCACTAAAGCCATTGCATTCACAATTTCTTGATCTTTCCTTTGCAATGCTTATGACAAATCATTTGTGAGTCCCAATATGACTTTCATCAAGAAAAGATGAAACACAAACTCAAAAGTACGTATATCTCTCATTAACTTATTTGCTTCACCCGCACTTTCATTGGGATTATCATCAATAACCATTTGAAGCACATGAATCACGGATGAAAACATGGAAATGATGCTAATCAAGGTACCATAGTGTGAGTTCCATCGTGTGTCACCGGCACGTTTGAGACTTGTTTCTTGATTTAAGCCTCGCCCTGTTATAAGACAATCATTTTCAAAAGCTATCACAAGCTCTTCTTGAAGTTGCTCTCTAAGTAAATCACGCCGCTTACAAGATGCTCCAACATGATTAACCACACTATTAGCCGTTGCAAAAAAAGAGGCAATGTCTATATTCTTTTTTGCTACGGCAACAAGAGCTAGTTGAAGTTGATGAGCAAAGCAATGAACATAATATGCACAAGGTTGTTCTCTCAATATCTTTGTTTTAAGGCTATTCAACTCACCTCTCATATTGCTAGCACCATCATAACCTTGTCCTCGTAGCTTGGAAATGCTCAAACCGTAGCGAGAAAATAATGTGTCAATATCATCCTTTAGTGAACTTGAAGTAGTGTTGGTAACATGTTGGATACCCACAAATCTTTCAATTACATGCCCGTTGTCATCCACATAGCGCAACACCATAGCCATTTGCTCTTTCACCGACACATCACGTGCTTCATCCACCAATATTGAAAAGAATCTATCTTTTAGACCATCCATGATAGCATCAAGTGTTTCAAGGGCACATGAATTCACAATTTCTTTTTGAATGCTAGGAGCTACTAATCTGAGATTCCCCGGAGCATTTTCCATCACAACTTCTCTAACTTTATCATTATTATCTGCAAGGAATTGCAATAGCTCCAAGTAATTTCTCCTATTGCTTGAAGTGGCACTTTCATCATGGCCACGAAAAGGAAGACCTTGTCGCAATAAAAAACTTAGTGCACTTGATTGATGCATTCAAGCATGTGCGATAAGCCTTACGAGCTTGGTCAGAGTGTTTGCTCACTGCCATTTCAATATGTGTAGCTTGATTCATCAAATTTGTAGCAGCTTCTCTAGCCTTATTATGAACATTCCCAACCGGTCCAACATGCATCTTAAATCTTTCTCTCCCTTTCTGAAGGAAAAATTTTGTCCTAGCTAAGAACATGTATGAACATTTGAATACATATGCTAACAATTAACTCTTTAAAGTAGGCATGCATCCAAAAACAATTCATGAAACCCATGACTTTCAAAGCCTAGTATATGGTGAACCAAAAGACTCTTTAACAACATTAAAGATAATTAAGAATTTAGAGATTCTTTACCCTTGAAGCTCATCCTTGATTACACAAGGGATTCACCCAAGTGGAGGGCCTTCAAGTCACCTCCTTGCTCCTTGGATCTTCCTTGTGATTTTCCTCCTTTTAGTGCTCCTTTGCTTCTTTGAGGATTTGAGGATTAGTTCTCCAAAACACCAAAAGTTTGATGTCTCTATGTCTCTTCACCAAGGATGTAATTTGTGAGGATGAAAATGGATCACTTAGGGAAGTAAATTTGCTAGATAACTTTCCCCAAGTAGCTTAGAAAACCCTAATTGAAAACAAAACTATAAAGATGAATTTATACTTCATTTCTTAGGTGAGTGGCAAACTTGCAATTAAGCAAACTTGCATACCCTCACCCTAAATGGTTGGTCTATATGGTTATTGGGCTTATTGCCCATTTTGTTTTAGTTGTCATACAACTTAAACATAATGGGCCTTGTGGACCAAAACACTTTTGGGCCCCGAAGCCCTAAAACCAACTTAAAAGCCCAATACGAACATTTCGTATAATTAATTAACTAATTAATTAATCTTGACCATTCTTCAATTAAACCATTTAATTGCTTATCCATTTCATTTAATTACTTCACATATATCCTTATTTGGTGTGCGATCCATTAGGTTCCAATTAGCGAGGCAGTGGGCGATGTTACTCTTAACTATCGATTGTGAATTGAAACCACATTTCAATTCTCCCTTTTTGATGATTAGTGTTTGCTAATCAATAGGGCTTCCACAAACCATGAGTGACACCTAGCAGTATGTCATGGTTACCCAAGCTAAGTAGAATTGGTTGGAGAACCTATCCAGTTACAATTACAATGCAATACGGTCCTTCTCTAATACAATACTCTTAACCACATTGTTTTAAGTGATAGTTTGTTTCATGTCTACTATCCAATGTGATACTTTCTTATATGATTCCCTTGAATATGATTTGGAACATCTTCCTTAGTCATATTCATTTGCTTTGGCCAAAGACTTTAGAATCATATTTTAGAGTATTCTCCTTCCACCATGGAAGGTTAGAGATCCCTTGTTGTGCATTCATATGCCTACATGACTAGATCACATGACCCCAACAATGCCGTGGACAATCCGAGGGAATGCCTTTGTCATGATCAAAGATCAAGGACCTAACCATTAGACATCTATGATGCCTCAGGTCTAAGGACTACTTTGCATATTGTAACCTTAGAGTTCGTACATGACATGTATGTTTGAACTCTCATTAATCGCAGTTCAGTGTACTCGATTACTCTTTCGAGCACCTATGTGTTTGTCTTAGTGTCCAACACCAAATGACTTGAGACTAGTTCATACTCACGTTTGAGTCAACATAACACATACTAACCTTAGCGGATTGTCAATGCCCAATTGGCAATCCTATGGCTAGGAACGTTTTAGGAATGAACATAAGAGAAAGGTCTCCTTAATCTAACTCATTAGATCACTTATCTCTTATGTCAAATACATCCCTTGGATTCTCTTATTGATTAAACACATGATTCAATAAATAGTGATTAACAATAAGTATTGCCCTTCCGTTAAACATATAAAAGTTTAACATATTAAGTATTCCAAAAAGCTATTACATCAAATGAGTGGCTTTGTGGGCATACTTCCAACACTTTCTTCCAAGTCTTAAATCCATCTCCAGTGAAAGCTTCACTACCCACTTGTGCAAAATTGGTTTTAAAGAGATAGCAATAGATACAAAATGCCGCATATTTAGATATACTATACTCCAACCAATCAAACTCATCAAACCATTGGGGAATGAAGCGTCGATTAATTCCCGACATATTAGTTATTGGGAAATTATGACCTCTAGGTTGACAAGGTCCTTTTTGTAGATATGATCTTCGGACCTCATCTCTCATATTAGCATCATAATCTATTATTCGAGTTCTCAATCCAGGATCCGCTTCAAGATTACCCAAAACATCATCTAACTGACTTTGCCTTGAACTTGGAGTTCTTGAACTACCAACAGTATTTGAACTATCAACATTATTCGAACTACCCGAACCCGATGATGACTTTCTCTTAAAAAACCGTTCCATAATAATTCTACATATACAAAATAATGAAAATAAATACTCACAATATAAACAAACCATCAACATAATCAAAATAAGTATGAATTGGATTTCAATTAAATTAAATATCTCATCTTGCATTCTACATATACAAAATAATGAAAATAAAAACTCACAATATAAACAAACCATCAATATAATCAAAATAAATATGAATTGAATTTCAATTAAATTAAATGTATTCTACATATACAAAATATTCAAAATAAATACTCACAATATAAACAAACCATCAACATAATCAAAATAAGTATGAATTAGATTTCAATTAAATTAAATATCTCATCTTGCATTCTACATATACAAAATAATGAAAATAAAAACTCACAATATAAACAAACCATCAATATAATCAAAATAAATATGAATTGAATTTCAATTAAATTAAATATATTCTACATATACAAAATATTCAAAATAAATACTCACAATATAAACAAACCATCAACATAATCAAAATAAGTATGAATTGGATTTCAATTAAATTAAATATCTCATCTTGCATTCTACATATACAAAATAATGAAAATAAAAACTTACTTGAATTGTGAAATTTCACAATAACAATGAGCAAATACAAAGAGCAAAGCTGGTGGAGCAAGGGAGGAGATGGAGTTGGAGGCACCTTAATGGCGGCAGCAAGGGAGGAGATGGAGTTGAGGGTTTGGGGGGGATTGAGTTTGGAACTTAGGGTTGGAGGAGGAGAAAACGAAAGAAATTTGGGGGTTTTGGAATGAAAGGCTTCGAATATGTGTGAAATAGGGCTGAAAAGGACACGGTCGATATTTTTTTTTTGTTCAGACCTGCCCAGGACACGCTGGGCATTTTTTTTTTGTTCAGATCATTTAAAAAAAATTCCTGGGCCAAAACGACGTCGTTTTGCCCAGGTTTTAAAAAAAAAAACAGGCGCGCGCCTGCGCCTTCGTCTTCGTCTTGCCCAGCCGAGAGTTCTTTCGGACCTTTCGTCGAACACTTGGTGTGCATCCAAGGGGTCGCACCAGCAGCTCCAAGGGGTCTCTAAGGTTGTTTCCATGGCTTCCAAGGGGTCGTGCGACCCCGTTGACCCCACTGTGGATCCGCCACTGGTTGTAGTTGAAGAAAGTATTGCAAGATCTTGGGTTTGGACCAAAGAAAGCTATGAGTCTACATTGTGATAACAAGACAATTGTTGAGATTTCTCATAAACTAGTACAACATAATAGTACGAAGTAGGTGTGCAAGTTGGACTGAATATTCCAATTTGAACCGAAAATTTCTGTTCGAATTTGAAAATTTCCGATTCCAAAAAGTTTGGAAAATTTTGGATGGTAATTGAATTGTACCTATTTGGTCCAAAATTTCTCAAACTTAGTACTATAAAAAAAACCATGCATATTCTTATTTATCATGTTTTTAGGCTTAGATATGCTTTATTTCGTATTTTATTATATTTAATGATACTATTATATATTAAACACGAAGAGTATAATCATACATACTATTTTATCTTGTCTAATATGACTGTATGTCATACACATACATAACAACATAAAAACATCGCACAAATTCAAAAAAAGATATTCAATGGTGGATATATAAAAGTTTGAAAATCTTCAAAATCTTGCAAAATGTAAGAAATCTTATTTATGTTTCCAAAATTCTTAAAAAAGAAAAAACGGGATCCAAAATTTCCAATAAATTTCGATAATCCAAAATTTCAAAATTTGAACTAATATTTTATCCTGATTTTTTTTATGAATTGGCATTAGAGTGCTTGTTTCCGATTTGATCGGACTGAAAATCACTCTTGGTACAAAGCATGTAGATTGATCAATCGTCATTGTATTAAGAAGTTAGATGCTGAGGCTATTACTATTCCTTTCGTGTGGACTAGAGATCAACTAGTTGAATATGCTTAATTACTAAGGCTATTTTTAGTAGTGTTCACCAACTTGCTTAGTAAGTTGGGCATGTGTGATATCTTCGTTCTAATTTGATAGGAAGTTAGGTACTTCTAATAACTTGTAGAGCTTATATGTAGTCTCACCGTAATTTGGTGTCCTATTTTGTTTTTCTCGTGTATTTATTGTTTTCAATACATGGGAGGGTACTGTGCTTTAAGGTGCATGAATTTATTTTTGTTTTATTTTAGCGTTTAGAGAAAATTATATAGTTGAGATTAATTGTTCTTAATTAAGTAATTAACAATGTTTAGAAATTCTAGTAGTTATATTTTGTTGTTATAATAGTTATTCGTTTCTCTTTTTTAGCAAATGTCAGTTTGCAATTAACTTCAGGTAATAACGACCACAAATCACAAATCGTCTCCACACATTTCTTTATGAGTTTCCCATCTCAATTTAGTCGTTATTCAGGTTATGTCCACCTTACTCTAGTAGGTATTCAGTTTTATCTTCTCCCTTTTAAATTAACTTTTTTTTATTCATTTGTTCACTCACATCTCTCTCTCTTACAAAAAAAAATTCCTAACAAGAACCAACATGGAAAATACTGCAAAACCTCACCACTCAGCCACAATGCCATTGCTCCCAATTTCAAACAACCCTTCAAACCCCATTATATCCCATTCGATCACGTCACGCTGTGTTGCGAAATTAGTACTTGTCCACCGCGCTTTATTACTTGCATTAGGTACATTCACATTGCTATGTGTGTTCATGTACACGTCCATAATTTCAGAATCCCCCAAAATCCGAATTGACTCGCTTTTCGTGTCCAAGCTTGACGTCTCAAACACATCACTTGGGGTAAATTGGGATGTGGCCTTCACAATAGAGAACCCTAATCTTGTTTCGTGGGTTCGATTCAAGAGCATAGAAGGTTCAATTTCATATGAAGATAATCCCCTCTCGAAATTCCCTGTTGGTCCATTTGAATTGGGACTGAAGGAACATAAAAGGTTGCGGGTGAAGTTTTCTACAACCGTGTCACACGAAGGTCGGCCGGGGCTGTTTGAAGAGATCAAAAGGCAACAAGAAGATGGTGCTATGAATTTTAACATGCATTTGTTTGCATGGGCTACGTATAGTAATGGTTGGTGGGGAACACAAAATGTTACGATGGAGGTTCAGTGTTTGAATTTAAGAGTTGGCTTCTTACCTAAAGTTGGGTTTGGTAGCTGGATTAGCGGAGGGCCAATGACTTGCTCGACTGGTTCGTATGCTAGTTGATTAAATCGGAAATTTGTTTTTTTAGTTAGTACTAGGGTATAGGTTGAGATTGTACAATCTGATGGACGTAGAAGATTCTTGTAAATCATGAACGTACGTATCAAAGTTGAAGGTAAACCTTCTTTAATCTTTACCATGTGTATATGTTGAAAGAATCCTACAAGTGTTGAGGGAAAAAAAAAAGAATTCATTGAACATTTGTTTCTATACTTTGTACATATATAATTAATTAGGGACTAATTTAACCGAGTTTCACTACACAGAGAAAATAAACATAAGATCCTTAAACAGTAGAGCTAACCAATTGATCAACTTTTAATTCTTCTTGCATTTTCATACATACATGAACTGCTGATGATTCAAAAACTCATACACAAACATCTAATAAACATACAAATTAACAAGTCATGCCAAACATAATCAAGAGGTCAAACATGCCAAAAGAAGCACCACAATTTCACAATTAAAAATTCATTAGGAATACGATACAATTAGCTACGGAAAACCCACTTCCAACCAACATGAAAGATAACACTCATGAGGACTAAACTTTGCAAGTTGTAGAACTATCTGTAAAGGCACCATGAGATAAAGATCACATCACCCTTTTAATGATCTTGTAATTCTCGAAAAGTAGTATTGCTATAAGTCATCTTCTACAAAAATTGAGTTTCCTTCTCATAGTTCTTTATCATGCGCACAAAACCATAGGAAACATAAAAACTACCACACTCATAAGGTGGTTGATCAACTCTTAACATTAGAAGCTTGTATACTTTATAATTTATATATCCTTTCATTTGCATTTTATATTTACAAATACAAGCATATTTTTTTTTAATTTTTTAATTTTTTAAATATAAGTAGGCCCTTAATTTATACATTATTGTTTAGGCTTGAAATCCCAAATTTGGGTCGAGAAGGAGTTTAGCCTAGAGACAAGACTGCGAACCTCGGCTCAATGGTGAAATATTTGGCCCAATGGCTAGATGTTGGTGACTCAACTGAGTCCTAGAGGAATTGGGATTGTTAGTGATCAGGAATGGACCACGATTCGATCGAGTCCTGGTTAGAGGAGGACTTACGATGGTTTTGATAAGCGTTGGATTGAATTGTGTAAGGGTCAAAACTTGTGGCTGGGTGAGGAATGAATTAATTAATCACTAGAAAGGACTAGGTTCAAATTCCTAGTTCGAGTCGAATACACTGATGCTTGATAACGGTAGAATTCCGGTGGAAAAACTATTCATGGAGAGAATTCCAAATGTTGTTAGATAAACCCTTGTTTGGGTCAAAGAAATTTGTTCATATAAATACAAGAAGGTTTGTAACGTAGTGTTGACCCTAGAAACTACAAAGCCTACATGGCGCGCAGGCCGAGTGATCTAAAAGCTAACTACGTCCTTCGGTGAATGCGGGCGTGCCAACTCGTCGGCCCAGCTCGGCCGAGGAGTAAATTTGTTGATGTTGCGTTGGATCGCGCTACTGACTTCTGCGTCTTGCGATTGCGGCCGAGAAAGGAACACGTCTCGGCCTCTTGGATTCTCAAACCTGAAGACAAGGTTACTATTATTACAAAGTTCACGAATCGCTGTCGTCGGATTCGGTCACAGTGATGGTATTCGTCAGAGTAAACTCACGCCGAATCGACACCAAAGTGTAAGGACACAAATACTCCAAGCAAATATAAGTCTTTATAGTGAACGTAGTTCGGCCGTCTGAATGCCGAACTCTAAATCCCACTTGAGAGTATCCAATCATAAAACAACTCGGCGTGCAATGCGCCGAGCTCGGTAAATGGTAACACTTCACTTTGCCGAGAAGGCTGATGAAATGACCTCAATCGATAAGGACTCGGACGTCCGTTTCGACCAAGACTTGGATAGATAACCGACCGTGCCCGCCGCAGTGCTGTTGATGCCAACGGAAGGTACTGCGAGTTCGGCCAATTCTACGGTGACAGAGCTATCTATGCCGACTTAAGATATCACCGGTTGCTTTCACAGTGTTGTTGATGCCAACGGAAGATGTGTCAGCGAAAAGAGAAAATAAAAATCTCAAAGTTGTTGAGAGAGTTTGCGCAGGGCAATTGTGTGTTGAATTGGAGGGGCTTTTTCCGTTGTTCGTGACTCTGTATTTATAATGGCTGATGTACTTGCTTGGCACGGCTAAATAGAGTTGTAAAGTCCAACTGCAACTTAAACTTGTGAAAAGAAATTTGATCCATATCAGAGGGCTATCCTTCAACTGCCGTGCCTTCTCAAACAAATCAAAAGCCTGTCAAGGCTTATCACATCATCTGACCAAATAGTGATAACCACTATTATATATATATATATAATAGATATTTGGGAGCCTCACGGCATAGCCATATAGGCATGCAGGCTATATATATATATATTAGATATTTGGGAGATTTTGGGAGATTCACGGCATACATGCCATTAATTTACTTCATCTGACAACACCCTCTTAGGTCTCCTATCTCATCCTCACCTCATCCATAATAGCCATCATCATATTTAGGCTTCTTCATAATCTATGCAACCTGACCCCACCATATTTTAAATAAACAATAATCAGTTTGCACCACACACCACACATTCGCGCGCCAGAACACCCAAGTCAGATTGACTTGTGCTGCCATGTTTCCAGTTGGAAATATGTATCTTATCTTGCATAATAAATTACTATTAAAAGATAATTATGATAAAACACCATAACATTATCCTTTAATAATAATAAAATGAATTATCTCTACTTTTCATCTGACGGTGTGAAATTATGCTCATTCAACGGCCTTGATTACACGGGCCGATGGTGTAAATTTGGGTCCAAACACGTAGACAAGACCTTCAACGCAACACACAAACCAATGCTCGCAAACCCTCTCATCCCTTTTGAGAAAAAAAAAACACTAACTACTTTACTAACTACAGTCGTCGGACAACGATTGCATGGTTAAACGAGGTTTTCGAAGGCAACTAGCAAAGGCGACTGTCCGGATAGATGAGGCCAGAGTTGTAGAACCAATTTAGCTTAAGAGTCTTGACTGTCTAGTTAGAGGGCGAGTTTTTCAAGTTTGACAGGTTAACTATCTCAAGTCTTCGGTAAAGAGTCTTTGGTTCTCTCGCCAAAAACTATCACTTCATTAGCCTTCTCGGAGAAGTTGAGCGTTTTATAATTGGATATTCTCAAGTCACTTTCAGAGTTTGGCATTCAAACAATCTAATCACTTTTACAATTAAAACACTCATTTTCTTTGAGTATCTTTGTCCCTATAGTTTGATATAGTTCGGTGGACTTTATATTCTTACCAATATAATCAAGGCCACCGAATTCGGTGCACAAGATTTAGAACTTCACAGTGATTTGCATAACCTTGCTTTCAAATTATAGAATCCAAGGCTGAGAATGTTACTTCCTCAGTCGAAATCGCTCGATTCGGGAATCAGAAGCGCATTACACCACATCCATCGCATTCAACACATTTGCCAGATCGAGTGCAATAGCGTACCACCAAAGGATGTAGTTAGCTTCTTAGTTGCTCGACCTGCATACCACATAGGCGGTATAATTTTTAGGACAATAGTTGTACAATAACTTTCATTAAAACAAAAATACTGCCTAGACCCCTAAACGCTAGACCTTCACGCTGTCCAACTATTGCCTAGTGATTTTTAAAACATTGGTTATAGCTTGTACTTCATATGCGCAGATCCTTTGTATGTAAAGTGTTTAAATTTATATCATATCGTTTACAACTGATCAGGTCATGTAAAATATATTGGTAAGATTTTATCTCATATATAATGAAGTGGGTGGATCAACAATATTTCAGCAACCTTCTACTTCGAGACATGTAGCGCAGTTAATCATTTTATTTGTTATCAAATGACTGATGTGTAGAAATTCCTCTAGTTATTTGTTACTCTCCCTTTTGGTAAATTTTGGTTCGAATTAATTTCAGTTTATAACGACCTCTTCTATCTAGTAGTTATTTAGTTTCCTTTTCTCCCTTATATTAACTTTCCTTCCCCGGACCATTTCTTCATCAAATCCCATCTCTCTTTCTCTGAAAAAATCCCTAGTATTAGTAACCGCCTGCATTATATTACAAGCATAAACTTCTATTAACCATGGGGATTAGTAAAACAGCGCAGCGCTCAGTCACCATTCCGCTGCTGCCAGTTTCACACAGCCCTTCGAGTTCAAACCCCTACATATCGCAGCCTATTACATCGAGATGGGCATCAAAATTGGTACTTGTTCACCGTGTTTTGTTATTCGCATTAGGGATAGTCACCTTGATATGCGTCGTCATGGCCACATCCCTCGTTCCACAACCCCCAAAAATCCGACTCAACTCGCTCTTCATGTCCAAACTTAACATCTCAAGAGGAATGCTAGGTGCCAACTTTGACGTAACCTTCACAATAGAGAACCCTAATCTGGTTTCATGGGTGCGCTTTAATCGCTTAGATGGTTCAATTTCGTACAAAGATAACGTCATCTTGACATACTCGTTGGAGCCATTTGTGTTGGGATTGAAGCAGCAAAGAACGATGCGCGTAAAGATATCGACAATGGGGTTAGAAGATGATGATCAACCAGTTGTGGAGGAATGGGTGTTGGACGAGGTCAAAAGGCAACGTGAAGATGGGGCTGTGGAATTAAGCATGGAAATGTTTGCTTGGGCGACGTACAAGACTGGTTGGTGGGGAACACAATTTGTTATAATGAACCCTCAATGTTTGGATTTGAGGGTTGGTTTCTTGCCTAAAGTAGGGTTCGGAAGCTGGATTAGTGGAGGGCCTATGATGTGCTCGGTTCCCGTGCTAATTGACTAAATCAGACTTTTCTTAATCAAATAGCCTAAATAGGTTTTGTTTTTTTTTTTTTTCCCTTAAGGTGGCACAAGCAGGGAGGCCAGATTTAGCTTTTTAATTAGAGGTTGTAATGTAATGGTTTGATGTAGAAGGATTTTGCAATTGCAAATTGTCAAGAGCAAACTGCTGGTTGACTTCCTAAATTATTATCTTAGTTGAAATTGATTTTTTGAACTTTTTTTTTTTTTGTAAAGAGAGCTGTTATACCCACCTCACACTCCTATTTCCCCACCCACATTTTGACGAAAAATTTAATGACACATTTAACCTTTTGTAAAATGACCCTAAAGCCCTAATAAAAATTAATCCTAAATATTTTATAGCCAAAAGAAAAAAATTAAAGAACACGAAGAGAACACACTAGCTTTCTTTGGCAGCTTGTAAGTCTCGGGAGTGGATTAGAGTGTAAAATTACCCAATTGGTTTTATTTTTAATGTTGATTACAAACCTTCTTTGTTAATTACCACCAGATCTGCAAATGTACTAGTTGTTCCATTGGAGAATACGGACATCATGGATTAAAGGCCTTGTGAGGTTGGGCATTACCGATGTGCAGGACTACCAATTCCCATCTTGAACTGGAGAAGACATGCAGTGGAACCTAAAACTGGCACTGAGTTTCCTATGATTTTGGACGATATTTTGAAAGGAGAGAGTAATTCCAATTTAAGTTCAGAGGTTGGTGTTTGTACTTTTGTTCTTCTTCATTGCAAGGCAGCCATGTTTATGTTCAGATCTTTCACAGTTTACTATGATTTAATATCGACACTCTTTTGAAGAATCATTAGAAACATACTAGTTTTTAATTTTTGAAAAATAGTTAAATTAATGGACATTTAAGGAATATGGTGGGTGAGAAAATAGTGTTTTAATTTTTTTAACTTTTTATGAGGGGTGAGATTATAAGATGGGGATTCTCCTTCCCTTTGGAATAATGTTGGAATCCCTTCTGAAGTTGCCCATTCCTTTGCTCTTGATTTTCAGAGTTGGATGGCCATAAATCTTAGGACGCACTGTTCTACCACTCATGGTTTACCCTGGAACCTCATCTTTGCTTCAACTCTGTGGTATTGCTGGAAAAGGAGGAACATGTTTGTCTTCAATAATGGACAACAACCGCCTGTCCCACCCCTTAAGGTTATTTTTCAATTTGCAAGAGATTGGTATGATGCCAACAAGTGTTCTTCTAGTAAGCCTCCTAGACAAATCATCTCAATCCATTGGATCCGTCCGCCAATTGGTAGATATAAAATCAATACAGATGGGAGTTGTAAAGAACCATTTAGCCACATAAGTGCCGGAGGTTTGATTCGCAATTCTGAAGGGGATTGGATTAAGGGATTTGCTGCTAATTTAGGCAGAGGAACCATCATGGAAGCTGAGCTTTGGGGTGTTCTCATGGGCCTTTCTATAGCTTGGGATGAGGGTTGCAGGGACGTGATCCTTGAATGCGATTCTTGGGATGCTGTTATTTCAATCCAAAAACCTATATTGGCTCTGTACCCGCTTTACAATCTCATTCTGGACTGCAAAGAAGCCATTGAAAGAAATTGGAGATGCGAAGTCACTCATATCTATAGAGAAAAGAATGCATCAGCTGATCACATGGCTGACTTGGGTCATGGGCTATCCCTTGGCCTTCATGTTTTTGTTTCTCCTCCTTCCTCTGCTACTAATTTTCTAGCTTCTGATTCTATTGGCAGAGCCATTCCTAGGGCTGTTCTTGCCTAGTTTTGTTTGTTTTTGGTTTGCTTGTCTGGCTTTGCCATCCTCTGTACCAAAAAAAGATTATAAGATGGAGTGAGTAAATAAGGTTGTGGGGTGGATCTAGCAATTCTCATTGTAAATTATCTCCCATAACTATTTGAAATTAGCCAATTAATCCCTCATTCTTAGATTTGATAAAATTTCATCCATTTTGCTATCAAATACTGGCACGTGACCAACACGAGATGCACTCTTAAGGGTAAAGTCGTGTTAGTATTTAACGGAAAAATTGCTGAAATTTCATCAAATTTGACCATGAGGAGAGATTAATTGACTGATTTCAAATAGTTCATGAGATTCATTTACCAAAAATGTAATTCAAAGAATCAGATTCAACACTCAAGAGGTCAAACGACAATTTATCCAATTATTCATTGAGATGAATCCTTAATTTTCTTCTAATTGGAACCTGTATCGAAGAAGTAGAAGGCATATGAATAGAGGCCAGTGTACAACGACCCTGCTGGATCGGCACGAGAACAATTCGCTAGTAAAAAAAAAAAAAAATCTGATGTTATCAATTTGCTAGTTAACTTTCATCATCAACAACAAAATATCGTTGTACTCAAAAAATAAAAAATAAAAAAATTTCATCAACAACAAAAATCAAAGCAAATTTAAATTAAGGAAAACTAATGAAAATGGTTTGAAAACTTTGAGTTTTAACGATAAGGACAAAATAAAGGGTAGAGTGAATAGTACCATTATTGACTTTTTAGTGTAAAAATATGATTTTTCGTTAAAGTGAACAATACCGAAAGTTTTTCGTTAAAACTCTCTTTAAAATAAGGATGTAAGTAATTAATAGCAACCAATCTAAGTCCTTCACAAAGCACAGCTGATGACTTTGTAGAAATGCTTTTTAGATTCTGCTTTCAAGCGAAGCACGTAATTTATTTTTTATAAAAACTCAATTTCTAATTGGAAAAGTATTTGAAATGACTTTCTTCTAAGAAGTACTTCACGTAATTTTCTAACTCAAAACACTTTTAGGGTTAATTTGTTTGGATTTATTTTTGGAAGAGTTCAAAGTGATTTTTGACGTTACAGATTTCTCCAAAATGTTGCATAACTGCCGCTTTAAATATGTGTATCATCTACATAATTTTTTTTTTCTCAAGTAACACCACCACGTTAGAGGTGTGGAGCCTATTCTACTTTGACAAATCATGAACTATCAAGTACTCTTAATGCCTTAAACAATTCCAACATATGAGTTTCATAGCAACCCGGGAGACCCCTCTAGACTGGTCTCCTTCGCCTCGTAAAGGAGATCACAAATCTTCCTTCGAATTCACCATTCCAACTCCTCTTTGGCTACTACCAGCACTTGCAAACACATTTGTTGTTCGCTTACGCCTCCTATCCTCGGGAGAAGCCATTCCAATTATTGGTCCCAAGTTAAATGGGTTAATTTGGGTCTTCTTCTGCAGTTACGACAACATGCATCTTCATTCAACCTCGTTTGGCAGCTTCTACAATATTTTTATTTCTTCAGAATCTCTCTCTTTTTGTAGTATCTACCTCTTGTACGTATTCGTTATCTTATTGCATATATAGGCTATAGCATACATTTTCCTTAAGAAAAGTATATAATCGCACATAATATAACATATGCATGCGCTAATAACGCGAGCGGTCTTTCAAAACCATATGATTTCTCTTAGCTAGTTTTCTTGTCACTTAATATTATAGTCTAATGGTATTTTTCTTGACTTTTAAATGGAAGGTCTTAGGTTTGAACCTTGTAGATGACGAGTTAGATTCCAAATTTATGACTAGCTTATTGTGTAGCTTATGATTGTTGAATATATCACTGCCAACTCATCATTGCCAACTCATCAAAATAGTTTTAAAGGATTGGATGATGTAATAGTTAGTTGAAAGAGTTTGTTAGAGTTTGTTACTCAAAACTTAGGAGCTAGTCCTCTAGTCAGCTATATATAGCTATTGTAAACAGATTGTAAAGTCAATACAAAACCTTCATTCATTATTTTCTCACATTTCTCCTCTTTGTAAAACTTAATTTCTTGGTTTTATAATTGTTCATCTCTGCTACTTCTCCAATGTAGTTAATAACGATAAATCTCCACTATTAGTGTAAATAATATTTTTGTATTTAAAAAAAAAAAAAAAAAACTAGTTTTCCCTGCCAAAAAGGAAGACTAGTGTATATATTTGGCATCGTTAGTTTAATTGAACTGAATTTGATTAACGTTAATCAGTAATCAGTATCAATTCAAGTTAATGAACAAGTTCATTCGTGATCAAATTCATGATGTGTAGAAATCTTCGTGCTCATGTTTGTTGGAGTCTAGTTATTCAGTTTTTTAACAGTCTTTAATAGTACTCAGATTTTTAACAATATACCAGCTTAAACAGTTTTCGTTACATTCTTTTTTATATATTAACTTTCTTTACCCATTTTCTTCAAGCATCAATCTCTTCCTCTCAAAGATCTTACAAGGATTTGATTAACTCCTATTAACCATGGAAATTAATTCAAAAGCTCATCCCGCAGCCACTACGCCACTACTCCCCGTTTCAAATAACCCTTCTTCAAACCCTAACACTTCGCAGGCTATTATTAGATGGATTGCCGGTTTGGCCCTTGTCCAACTCATCAATGTTCTATTAATTATATTTATGTTAGGGACCTTCACAATTTTTTGCAATTCCATGCCCTTGTCCCAAGCTCCACAACCCCCAAATGTCCAACTCAATTCCCTCTTCATGTCCAAATTTAACACCTCCAGCACAACCCTAGGGGCTAATTGGGAAATGTCCCTTACGGTAGAGAACCCTAATCTTGTCACATGGGTTCGTTTCAACCACGTAAAGGGCTCGATTTCGTACAAAGATTATTTCGTCGCGATAAGCTCTGTGGAGCCGTTTGAATTGGGATTGAAGGAAAGTAAAATGATTCGCTTGAAGATATCGTCGAAGACAGGGTCGGAGGAGGACTATCATCGCCTTGGTCTGCCGGTGGTGATCATGAAGTGGGGTTTGGATGAGATGCTGAGTAGGCAACGTGAGGATGGAGCTGTGCGTTTTAACTTGCAAATGTTTGTTTGGGCAACTTATAAGACTGGTTGGTGGGGGGAACAACATGTTGTAATGAGCCCTCAGTGTTTGGATATGAAGGTTGAATTATCGCCTAGAATTGGTTTCGGAAGTTGGATTAGTGGAGGGCCTATGAGGTGCTCGGTTCCAGTACTAATTAGTTGACCCAATCTGACACATTTTCTTCTTCTTTGTTCCTTTTTTTCAATTAGTTGGTGCTTTTTTAACTTGAGATTGTAATTAATTTGATGGACAATTAGTTTGAGCAAAGATCAAACTTTCTTACCTTCTGTTGATGAGCTTTCATCGGTTGTAAATTGAAAAGCTTGATTATGAACATGGAAAAACTTCCACTAACGTTTCTACCTATTTTAATAGAGGATTCCATCAAATTATGGTTAAGCGGAACTGTAAAAAGTCATAACACAAATAAAATAAGGGTGGTGTTATCCACTCATTTTACCTCTCATATTTCTTTGAATTTTTTGTCATTGGATCGAATAAATTGAAGAAGCTCAATGAATAAAAATTAACAAGAGTATGTGGGATTAAAAAAATGTGTTTGAAAGGCACTGCCATAAACTAAACAGAAGATTTTCACTCACCATTTGTGCCGTCATTGGTACAATTTAATTGTTATACATAAATTGGTATTTTTTTTTTAATATTAGATGCTTTATTAATTAAAAACACTATAAAATAGTACAGTGAATGTCGAAAGAAAGACGATCAAAAACCTAACATGAATATAGACACCAAAAGACATTGGAAATTTCAATAAACATTTGATGTTGAAATATGCAGGCACTACAAAAAAAAAAAAAATTTAAATGTTGCCTCAAATTTTGAATACTATTAAGGTTTTAATAAAAAAATGTCAAGGATTAAGGACCGCATCCAAAGTATCCCAAAAAAACTATGTATGTGATACTAATTGAACTGTAAAGTTCATACTTAACCGCAAACATGAAACATCGTTTCGCCAACCGTCATATGCATATTAATTATCTTCCCCTACAAATATAATATTCCTGTAACGTGTAACTGCTGCCTTCTTCCCTCACTTGTTCTTCTCTCTTTCGATCAATATCTCCACTTTTTTCTCTAAGTCTGCTCATTAACTACCTCCATATAATTGGATTAATTGCTCGCTGTCCAAGAAATTTTATCATTACAAGGTATGATTTTATTTATTTTCTAAGAAAGTTGTAAAAAATTCTAGTGAAATTAAATTGTCAAGTCAGTTTATTGGCGAATGGATTAGTCTCCTAAATGATTTCACTCTTCATTTCAATTCTAAAAACAATGAAAATTTACACACTGCAGGCAGTGACCATGAGATGAAGAAATAGTAAGAATTCACTTGCAAAAATTCAAATTGATATTCCCCTTGTGGCCTGCCGGAAAGGGTTCCTCTCTGGATCCCTTCCTCCTAATCCACTAAGTCCGGATATTCGGGCCATTGAAATTTGACCCAACGACTACAAACAAAGACTCACTTTAAAAGTAATAATAACTTTAGCCGTTGGATCAAATTTCAATGGTCCGAATCTCCGAACTTGGTGGATTAAGAGGAAGAGATCCGGAGATGATCCCTTTCCATGGCCTGTCTACCATTACCATATGTTCCTCTATAGTTATGCATTTAAAAAGGATTTGCATACTCTATTTTCCCTCAAATTATTTATTTGTTAAAATATTATTTCTTTTGGTACCTAAACAAAGAGAAACGATGTTTCACCGCATGTCTGATATACTATGTTATTAAACTGTAAATCATGATAAACCATACTGTGACGTACGTAATTTCACCTTTGTATCCTCTTTCTTTCAGGAAGATTTATATATGGCTTCTTTGCGGTGCAAAGTATCTCCATATTTCAATAAAGCTCGTGGATATATTGTCCTTGTTATGATAGTGGTAAGTCAAGCAACCGCCTTCGGATTTTCTCTATGGTTCGTAGGCAACTATGTGGATTCAAAGTCCGGTCCAGGAACGGACCCCCTTGTGCTTCGTTTAGATGCATTTTCTCTATCAAATTTCGAAGTTTCGAATTCGTCACTTTCAGCTGAGTGGGAAGCCAAGCTGACATTTGGGAACCAAAATGGCGGCTTAATTGTTACCCTCAACCCTTTTGAGATTTATGCGTATTACAAAGAAAGTGAGGCTCTATCATGTGCTTCAGTGGATGCAACGCTGCACATTCCTCCGAGGAAGCAGAAAACTGTGCAGATCAAGTTTGATTCCACGGGTTGTGAGGGCGAACAGCCGTATGTGGAAGATCGAGTGATGAAGCACTTGAGTGAGGATAAAAAGAAGGGTTACCTTAGTTTTAGTTTGAAAATGCATATAGATGCTTCATATGGTATGAAGGAGCTATTGGGAATGGGAACCCAAGTGGCTTTAAATCCGAACTGTTCAGGTTTTAAGGTTGAGCTTTTGGGTTCAAAAGGTACTGAAGGAAAGATAAATGGGGGGCACAATTTACAAATGCTCCATTCCGTTGCCTAAATGATGTAATTGATCTTATTTTACATGTCAATAATATTGAAGTTTGAGCTAGTTGGTGCTGTAATATAGGCGAGGGAATGATGTTTGGTTTTAAAGGATCGTTGTTTGTAATTTACGTGGTGATGTCGTTGTATTTATAGTTACAAACTTTCAATGACCATATAAAATAGTTCTCTGTAATTTTTGAGCTAGGCAGATAACAAATTGTGCTTCATGTGAGGAACATGAAGAACATTGTTCAGTTTAAAAGAAGCAGTAGGTGTACGTAATATAAAGGAACCAGCATGATTAATTGATAAACCTTTACCATCCCCGATGTATACTTTTTCTTCACCATTGTAGGGAGTAGGAGAATTGATGGTTGAGATGTCATTGGTGATGTGTTAGGTAGCACCAGAGTTGATCAGCCAAGAAGGAGAGGGCTTTGCAGTATAGAGTGCACACATTGCTTGAAGTTTAGCAGGGGGAATTCGATCTGAAATCTCTGGATTCATGTGATCAAAGCAGTCGATAGCTTCATGACTGGGATTGCCACAAATTTGACACGGTGCTCGAAGACCAGAAGATGAACCACGAGAGTTGAAATTGTTGTTGTTGTTACGAGTGAAACCACTAGTATACTGATTTCCTCGAGAGTTGCCTCTAGTTCCACGATTATTATTGTAGTGACTGTTACGTCCTCGATTCGAATTGTAACGAAAAGAGTTCTGAAGTGGTTGATTTTGTATTGCATACGCCTGAGGCAGTGTGGGAAGAACATGTGGTTGACCTTGTACAGATAGAGCATGAAACGGTTCAACATTGTTGGATAAGACAACTTTCTTTCGACGATTCATAGAAAGCTCATTGGTGACTAGTAACCCATGCAATTCATCCAAAGAAGGGGAAGATAATCGGAGCATGATCAAATCAGTGAAAGACTCAAAATCATCAGGAAGACCAGTAAGAGTGGCAGCAATCAGATCACGATCAGAGATTAAAGCTCCAGCGACAGTGAGAGAGTCATAAATCTCTTTAAGTTCTTGTAGGTAATCAGACATTGATTGTGAACCTTTTTGAATGCTCTGAAGTCGCGATCGAAGCTGATGAATGTGTGCATAAGAAACGCCCTCAAATCGTTGTTCGAGTTTGAGCCAGAGATCATGAGAAGACGAAACTCCAACATTAAATGGAATTACCTTTTCAGAGAGTGTGGAATTAAACCAAATGAGAAGATTTTCATATTTCTCATACCAAGATTCGAACGCCAAATTGATAGTTCGATCGGGCAGAAAAGACGCCGAACAAGATTATGTGCCATCGACAATACCAAGAAGCCGATAACGCTGAAGAATTAGGGCAAAGAGAGCTCGTCATGACAGATAATTGGATCTCTTAAGCTTGATAGGCACCATGCTGCCAATGTTTTGGATCGTGAGAGATGTGTAAGATTGAGAAGAATTAGGGTTTGAAGAGGAATTGGGATTCAAATTGGGCACCGACTCAGAGAACACAGAATGAGACGCCATTAGAGATCAAGAGATACAGGACAAGATCGAAGATCAGAGTACAAGATTGACGAAGAAATCAAGCAAATGATAGAGAAATCAGATAAACAAAGCGGAAGAGAAGAGGATTGAGAGAGGCCGTGAGACGGTTGGCGATGAAACCATATAGAATACTAAGAACGCAATATTTTATGAATAGTCCTCTTTGATTGAATGAATGGATAATTACATCAATAGTCATATATATAGCCTTAGCTATTTACAATATTCTTTCTAATTGACTAAACAAACTTATTACACATGGCAAACTATAATTGGTTAACCAAAAAAAAATATATGTCATGATTTGGCATCTTCATCTTTAGTAGTAGTGTTCAAATGGCATGGCTTTATCCTTCGGTCTTTCAGAGTTGCAGTTTGCATGTGATGGCAGCCATTCACATCAAGAACCACGTCCAGTCGTGTGCGGCATGATAATTGAGGACAACAAAGTTCTTGCTTGAGCATATTTCTGAGTTTCTTTACACACAACGGTATGCAAATGGTGTGTCACACCGGTTGACTCAGTTTGGGTTGTCCATGAACATGGAGAGGCTTTGGTTCGAGGAAACACCAAACTTTCTTTTAGATGCTTTACTTAAGGATTGTAAACACACACAAAATTAATTGATTTCTCTTGTGCTCATAGGGGGGCGTGGCATGGGGGCGTTCTATCATGACTCATGCTCATTCAAATTTCTTAGAGCATGGTAAGGGTAAATTGCTTTGGCAGCCACATTCCAGGTCTTGGTCTGTAGTATGGCTCATCAAATCACTTAACGCATGAGCTAAGTTTTCTCCCCTTCGGTTGTAATTCTTTTTAATAAATATCATTTTTTTCTCTCAAAATTTGGCGCATAAACAAATTCTGCTTGCAGTACGTTGCTCACTGTCTGAGGCTATGACATATATAGCATTGTCGAATGAGAAATTCTTGATTGAGATTGTCCTTTGTAGTAACTGACTTACAAAAAATGTGACCGGTTGGAGGTTACCTCTATGTGAGTGAGCTACCACATAGCCGCACATGACAGCCTCACCCAAGATTTTCTCCGTCCACGTATGTCATGAATGAAAGCTTGACTATATATTTGGAAATTGGATTATCTATGTACTCAGCTGTCAACACCATTGCCATTTTCCAATTCTGCTAGCTATATCAATGCATTGACACTCATAAATTATTTGCTTAACATAGAAATTCTAATTAATTACCTTGTCCCACGCTCTTTCCGCGCTTTTCACACTCCACGAACCTATTTTTACACTGTTATTTCCTTCAATAATTATTCTCCCTCCAATACCACATTGTTCTATCTCTCACCCCCCAAAACCCTCTCTTTCTCTCTCCGGGGAGATTCTTGAGGGCAGAGAAATAGAAATACATAAATATAATAGAAATTCATATATGGCTTCTACAACCCAAAGTAGTCAAGCCCACGCAGCAGATCAACCTTCAACTCAATCCTCAGAGACCGACCAGCCTCGCCTCTCCACTGCCGGCCACCCCCAGCCTGGGTACCCTCCGTCTACTATGAACTATGCTCAGCCTCAAAATGGGTATCCCCCACCCCCGCCCTACCATGGCTACCCTCCAAACGCCGGTTACAACCCTTATCAGGCGGACCCGAATGCGTATTACGCCACCACCTACTCTCAACACGATGAAGCCGCGAGCAGCTTCGCCCGCTGCTTCTGCATCATACTATTCCTCTTACTCACTGGGACCCTTCTGGCTAGCATCATCATGTTCGCAGTCGTCCGCCCCGAAAATGTCACCTTCAAAGTCGAGTCTTTCGGCGTCTCTAATTTCAACATGGTCCCGGCAACCAAAGTAGTCTCGGGCAAATGGGAGGCCACAATGTCCGTGGAAAACCCTAGCTTTGGTCTGAGGATGTACGTGGACAAATGGGAAACTGCCTTGTACCACAAAGATAACTTTTTATCGTCGGGAGGGTCGTTTATGCAGAACATGCGGTTGGACTCCAAGTCCAAAGGCACCATGCAGTTGAAGATGGAGATGTCCAACTCCACGGCGGGGAGCTCGTCAGTGGAGGACATGGAGAAGGAGCAGAAGGAAGGAGGGGGTGTGAGCTTCAACTTGAGGATGTCGCTCACGTACACAATGCAACATGGGTGGTGGTATAGTATAAACTATAGGGCAGGGATACTCAGGGTGAAATGTACGGATTTGAAGGTAAATCTTCCGGTGGGTGCAAGTAGTGGAAGCATGCCTGGTGGGAGCTCAAAGAAATGCGACATTACCGACGGTTGGTAACTCAACTGCTGCTTGAAATATATAGTCATATCATGATAGGCGAGAAAATGGGTCGGATTTTTGTTTTTTATTTCATGATCTCATTGATGATGATCTTCTTCCCATGTCTCCATTTGTGGGAAATTATCTATTAATTGGTTGTATATTAGATGAAGTGGTGTTTTTTCTGAATTTAGAAGCCTCTGATATCTAATTGTTGTAGATACTTTAATTTTGTTAAATATTGGAAGATATCCCTAGCTCCCTTCCACAAACAATGAAAGAAATATAGTGGGGCATCTTGGTATTGAGAGCTAAGAAATATAACAGTAGACATAAAAATGCATGCATTCTGTTGATGAGTAGTGTTAGGTTGTAGTTCCACTCAACTCATAAAAATGTGTATTATAAAATAACTTACATAGCATGAGTACACCGTCGTGTGTCATTCATGTAAATAAAATGAAGATATGTAGACAAAAACTTACATATATTTTTATTTCATTGGCACGAGATGCCATTGTGATAGTGTAGTTGTGGCTCATAAGTCATTTTTGAAAAAGAAAGGTGTTATTAGCACTTCAAAAAAATTGCACTGCCCTGAGAATTTTTCTTCTTCCCTTTTCTCCCCTCCAACTGTAACATCCCACATCGATCAACAGAGAGGGGGTGATGTGCCTTATATGTACATGCCCACCTCCATATAGCACGAGACCTTTTGAAAGCTCACTGGCTTCAGATTCATTAGGAACTCCGAAGTTAAGCGAGATTGCAGTGATGTCAATCTCAAGATGGGTGACCCACTGGGAAGTTCTCATGTGAGTTTCCAGAAACAAAACCGTGAGGGCGTGGTCGGAGCCCAAAGTAGACAATATCGTGCTACGGAGGAGTTGAGCCTGGGATATGATGGACTCCGGGTCGGGATGTGACAATTTGGTATCAAAGCCAATCCCTAGCCGGAAGTGTGCCAACGAGGACGTCGGGTCTCTAAAGGAGGTGGGCATGTACATATAAGGCATAGAGGATCCACTTCCCTAGGCGATGTGGGATCTAATGCACCGGATCCCATCAGAACTCCAAAGTTAAGCGAGATCATAGCGAGAGCAATCCCAGGATGGGTAACTTATTGAGAAGTTATCGTGTGAGTTCCCAGAAACAAAATCGTGAGGGCGTGGTCGGGGCCCAAAACGGATAATATCGTGCTACGGCTGAGTCAAGCCCGGGATGTGTTGGACCCCGGGTCGGGATGTGACACTAGCACATCTTCAGTTTGGATAGACAACACTGTGAAGGCAACCGGCGACATCTTCAATTTGGATAGACAGCACTGCTTTGAGGCCGACTGGTTATTTATTCAAGTCTCGGCCAATAAGGGTTTTCGAGTCTTTGTTGGTGGATGTCATATCATCAGCATTCTCGGCGAAGTGAGGTGTTACAGGTTATTAGGCTCGGCACATTGAACGATGAGTTTTACTTTATGATTGGATATTCACAGGTACATTTTAGAGTTCGGCATTTCGATGGCCGAACCACGTTTACCATCAAGACATTTATCTCTTTCGAGTATTTGTGTCTGTATAGTTTGATACCAGTTCAGTGTACTTATACTCTCACGAATATAATTACCGAGACTGAACCCGGTGCCGACGATTTGTGAACTTCACAAAACTAGCAGCCTTGTCTTCAGGCTCTAGAACTCAAAGGCCGAGACCTGTTCTTTCCTTGGCCGCAGTCACAAGATCAATAAGTCAGCAGCGCGCCCAACGCGACATCAACACATTCTACTCCCCGGCCGAGCTCGGGCGACGAGTTGGCACGCCCCGCACACAACCAAATGACGTAGTTAGCTTATTAATTACTCGGCCTGCGTGCCACGTAGGCTTGGTAGTTTTTAGGGTCAACATGCCCTCCTGAAAAAAAAAACATAATTTATTGTTGACTAGAGATAATGACAATGTACGACATATCTTGAGATTCCGAGGCCCATGCTTGATTAGAAGGCTTTGTTAAAGGCATGTTGTTTTTTTTTAGCAAATGATATTATCTACACTAAGGGGGATGAGGGTGAGCTTAGCCTCACAATGGGCTAGCAATAATGTGGTTCAAATTTACTTTTGATGAGAATCAAACATAAGACCTCTCACTTACAAGTGAAGAGAAATATTACTAGACTGTAGTACTAAATCACAAAGACATGTTGTTTTTGCCTAGCAGAGCAGAATTATAGACTGAGGATATATTTGTCTTTACATTTTACTTTAAAAAAAAAAAAAAAAAACTTTGTTTGGTAATTACTTGGAGTTTTGAATTTTCAAAATAAGTGAAATTAAAAATTAAAAATTGTAAATGAAATGTTGATCAAACAACGCTTAATAAACTAGTCCATTATGAGGCTTAGCTCACTCTATTATTTTTTTAGTGTAGATAATATCATTTGTTTAAAAAAAAAAATTCTAACATATCCCAAACTATTTTATTTGGGCTTATACAAAATAATAAATGTAAGGCGCGTTGGCGCTTTAGTTTTCAAGGACAGAGCTTGAAAAAGCAAAGTGAGCCTAGCAGCCTATTACGTTTGTTTTTAATTCCTTTAATTAATATTATATTAAAAAAAACTCGTAGATCATATCGTTTGTTAAAAAAAAAACGACACTTAATAAAAATCTAACGGAACCCAAACTATTTTTTTGGGGCTTTTATAAGCGTGACCACATAATGTAGACATAATCTTGTTTACGTTAATTTGGGCTTTATACAGAATCCATCACCGATAGGGCAAATGGCAAGCCTGAATCAGCCCAAGGTCAGCCGTGAGGGTTACCTAAAACAAATCGAGAGAGACCGTGTGGGGACGACACATGACGACAAGATAAGTGTCGCCGCCGTGTTGAAGGCCCTCTAAGATTCCTCAATACGTTGCTTTCAACCCAAAGTCACCGTCGTGCCGGAGATGCCAGCTTTTGGTTTAAGTGCTACTGATTTGTTATTTAATATTTTCCCATCCCCAATGAAGTATTAATTTATGACAGCTTCCAACCATCTGTCAAAAATATTTGTTATTATTAACCATTAATCTAAAACCAAAGCTCTCTGATTTGAAATGGCTGCTTCTTCGTCCCAAGGACAACACAAGACTGTCACCGGCTATCCAGTTCCGCCCGCCCAATTTGCCGCCGGCTACCCTGCCGCAGCTCCCTACCCTTATGCGGCCCCACCGCCGCACCCCAACCGCAATAATTACCATCCCACGGGGCCACCACCTCCCTACTACAACCCTCAGCCCAATGGCCCCTTCAGGCGCAAACCCACCGTCCTCTGCCGCATCATCATCGCCGCCGTCGCTGTGTTCGCCGTCATGTCCATCATCTTCTTCATCTCCTGGCTCGTCCTCCGCCCCCAACTCCCCGAGTTCCGGGTCGAATCGGCCAGCGTCTCTCCGCTCAACGCGACTAGCTCCGAGCTAACCGCCACGTGGGACTTCACCCTCCTCGCCGCCAACCCCAACCACAAGCTCACCATCTTCTACGACCGCCTCACGGCCTCGCCCGTGTACGGCGGAGTTCCGCTCACCACGGCAGCCGTGCCTCCCTTCGTCTCAGCCAAGAGGAACCAGACGCGCGTCAATTTCAAGCTCGCGATGGTGGGGGAATACGTCGGCGACGACGTGGCGAGGGGAATCGCCGACGGGAAGGATCGCGGGTCGGTGAGGTTCGGAGTGTGGGTGGCGGCGTGGGTTCGGTTTAAGTCTGGGGTGTTTCAATCGAGATCGCGGTTGTTGCGGGTCTACTGCAATCGGGTCGAATTCACCGGGTTTGCCCGAAATAATGGGACCGGGACTTTGACGGGTCAGTCAAGTCCGTGCGTAGTTGAGTTATGAGACTGTGAGTAATCAGTATAATAATACAGATAATTTTTTTCATATTTTATTTTTCTTTCGTTTTTAACCCAAAAATTGGTGAACGTTATAAACTAGTCCTTATTTATGATTTTGGGCTATGGAATACAATTGCTTTCTGAATCATAGCATCGTTTGTACTATTTTGCATATTTCTGTGTAGGACCTTGCCACTTTGCTTTTAGATTAATATTAAGGAAAACTAATGAAAATAGTATGAAAACTTTGAGTTTTAAAATATTGTTTTTTGTTAAAGTGAACAGTACCATGAGCTTTTCGTTAAAATTCCCTTAAAATTAAGCGTAGAATAGGCCGATTACAAAGTGGATTGATTTCCACACCCATTTTTACCTCTACACTCGTGTACTACGAGGTCAAAATAGAGTGCAGAAATCATTTCCTGTAAAAAACCATCCTCCTGGTGTAAGTCATATGTCGATGTTGCCCAAGTGGTGAAACCTGTTATTGTTCTCAATCCATCCGAATTCTATCCAATTTTGCCAATACACGCGTTATGTGCAAGGTTAAAAAGTCTTTCAAGCCATTGAAGCCTTTCTTAGACCCCTAAGTCACCCACAAGTGATGCACACTTTGGTTCGAACCAGACTGAATTTGGATGGAAAGTATGATTTGAACTGAGATTGGTAAATAGGCTTGACAACTAAGAGTTATTTTTCCCCACATGGCATATAACTATCCCTCAGCATGAGTTTTGAAAGCCCTTCCATTGTAATTCAAACTTTAGAGTTCAGACTACGAAGTATCGAATGAAGCTTGGTGAAGTTTTTCTTCACACCAACTCAATTTGTAGGGACGCATAAATTCGTTATTGAAGGGTTGATTGTGCCTTTACGATACACATTTGCACCAAGCATTAGTTTTGGAAAACTCATCTCCTTCTTCTAAAGACATCCTTGCCTGTTACTCGTGAATGATATCGAAACATTAGTAGGCTTCTATGTTAGGATGTCTAGTTTACTGTGCCTGAATGGCTGGTTGTAAAGTTAGTTTTGTGACTGAAGCTGTTGTATTGTGATGATATGATTATAAATTTGTAGTCAGTGTTATCAGGAAGTATACAAGGTTCTTCTTAGGGAAGGGAAGGTCGATCTACGTATACAAGGTTTTTCCTGGGAAGGGAAGTTCGATGCTAGTGTTTATCTGTTTGGTTTCAAACAAGGTTCTTCTTTGAAGTAAATTTGTTGGTATTTGTTCTCTCATAGATGCTATATATGTGCTTGTAGTGTAAATACGCTGTTGAGTTGCGCACACAGGGCACTTGTGATGCTGCGTCGTAGTAGTACAAAGCTTGCTTGTATTAGCTTCCACTTTCAGTACAAGAATTTATCTGATGCTGCTTTTGTAATAGTGGTAGTTTGATTTGAAAAGTTCACGCTTCGTTGAGCTAACTATTTGCTTCTCGAGTCTCCTTAAATTCAAAGAATTTTTATTTTGTTCTTGACGCTGAAGTGGTTTTCTGATGACTTATAATTTGCTCTTCAATTTTCTCTGTGGATGAAAACGTATAAACCATTTTCCAGAAATTTGAATAGAATAGTTGGGGTTGATGCTGGAGTACATTCTATTTTCGTGACATTTTTGAGAAATATATATGAGAAATGGTAATAAAATTCCCTTTCCAAAATGTTAATATAATTTCATTTCTTTTCCCACACTTTTTTCATGAAAAAAAAACACACTTCACCTCACAATCACAATTGTTTTATAACATGTACATGAATATTTTGTGTTATTTCAACTCGTATAAGAATGAGAAAAGTGAACCAAAAGTAATATTTTTCTCTCCCTTTGAGAGACCTTCCTTCTGGTTGAGGGTGATTCTCACTGTTCTATGTGAGTGGTTCCCAATCGAGTCCCTTTCTGTTGCCGCCGATCCTAGCTACGGCTGGGATCGGTGGGTTTTCTTTTGTTTCTTTCTTCCTCTCTTTCTCTTCTTCCATCCGCTGTTTTCTTTCTTGGGTTTCTTGGATGATCTGCCTTCCTCTCTCCCCTCTACTATCTCTCATCCATCTTCATCCAATTTCTGAGCTTCAGTCATCTTTGACCACGATTTGTTGCGGTGTTTTGAGTGGGTGTGTATCGATCTGGTGCTTCCACTGGGTTGGGTGTTCCTTGCACCGTCGCCCTCTCTTTGTTGTATGGCTTTGTCGGCAGTGTTGCTCGTGGACTCCCACAAGCTTCTTTCAATTGGTTGCAAGTTCTTGGTGGTTTGTGGATGTGCTCTGAGTGAAGCTTGGATTTGGCTGCCGGTATTGATGAGGCGTGGCTTAATTTGGGGCAAGAATTTGGATGGATCGACATGCACGGCTGCTGTTTTGGTGGTTGTAGTGGCGGTGGTGGCAGACGATGCAGCGGACTCGGATGTTTCTAGGTTTTCTTTTGTTTTGGTCTCAACTTTTGGTAAGGCTGCTATTCTTTATTTGTGTGTTTCGTTTTTGGGCCTCTGTGTTGTATATTTTGGCAGCAATAAAGAACCCAAAGTCCTTAAAACTATTCCTGATTAATTCTCTATATACATATTATATTTTTTTTGTTATTGAGTTAAATATTGGAGGAAGCTAAATCTCAGTTTTTTCATCGAAAAGCTGGCTAAACTGGTCAAACAATTTTACAGTTACAGTTTGGGTTGATTTTATTTCAAATTTTAGTATCAAAATCAAGCACAACCAAACCCATAATTTTAGAGCGTAAGAGCGTAACTAATCTAGTTCTTTTAGGGTTTATCGCCATTTTCATGGACAATTGTAAAAACTGGACTGACTAGGTTTCCATGATCACATGTGTTCACTACATTTCCTACAAAATGTGCGTGCGATAAACAAACCTTTGAGTTGCTGGGATTGATTAATGTAGTAGCTAGGTTGCATGTTATAAAATAATGCCTCCATCTTGTTGCAATGATTTATGCAGGCTAAGAAAGCAAGAGAAATTAAAGTGAAAATAAAGGATTCAAGGCATGAGACATCAAATTAGGTTTACAATGAAAGATAAGTGATTGAATAAGGTTATGGTTTAGCTCTGGTTGATTAAATTTGTGTGATGAGTTAGGGTACCCAACGGGATGCTCCATTTTCTTAGTTTTGAGGTTAGTGTTAGCATAGAGAAACATAGATTTAGTTAGTAGCAGCTGAATCATGTAGTTATTGATTAGTGAGTGTAGTTTTTTAATTAAGCTTGTTTAATTCCAATTAATTATGTTTACTGTTGTGTATATAAGTCTGGGAGATTCCAGATTATTTAGTAGAGAATTACATTTGTTGAGTTAATAAAAGAAAGCTCTCTCTCTCTCTCTCTCTCTCTCTCTCTCTCTCTCTCTCTCTCTCGTTGGTGTGAAAAAGATTTCTAGGGTTTTATCAATTTCAGGCAAGGATTTTGTGAAGATTGCTTTTATGATACCATAGCATGTTCTCTGCGTGTGAAATCCAATAGTCACACTTGCTATATGTCACTCCATTTGTGTTATCCACGTATTTGGTTTGAAAATTCTCCACAAGTGAGAGGACATTTTGAAAATTCTCCACAAGTTGAGTTACTCCTCATATTGTCAATTTGTTTTATATTGAAACACCAAAATTCATTAGTCTGGCTCAGTATTTGTTAATCCATTATTATTATACCCGTAACATGTTATTGGATGGATCATTACATGTTTATGCTGTTACTTATAATGTGGCATATTTGTTACGTACTGATGGACTCTGTCTTTTTTACCTTCATTTTAGATCTTTTATCCACATATTGCATCAAACCCAGCTCATCCATGCTTTATTGCCCTTGGTCATCTCCCTCTTGTTGTATCATATTGCTGCCAAGTCAATGAAATAATCATGCCACAGCATCCTGTTTTGAGTTTTATGTTCTATATTTATCAAGAATATTTAAACTATTCTAATCTATGTGGAGGGAGACTCGAACTTAAGTTCAAGAGAGTGAGGACGTTACTTAGTACTACGGTATAATGATATTCCTTTTTACTTGTAAGAGAGGTCTTAGGTTGCTAGCTCATTATGAGGCTAAGCTCACATTCCTCCTTTTAGTGTAAATAATATCGTTTGTCCAAAAAAAAATAAAAAATCTCCCTCTTGTTGTATCATATTGCTGCCAAGTCAATGAAATAATCATGCCACATCATCCTGTTTTGAGTTTTATGTTCTATATTTATCAAGAATGTTTAAACTATTCTAATCTACGTGGAGGGGGACTCGAACTTGAGTTCAAGTGAATGAGGACGCTACTTAGTATTACAATATAGTGGTATTCCTTTTTACTCGTAAGTAAGAGGTCTTAGGTTTGCTTGTAACATCCCACATTGACCAACAGAAAGGGGGTGATATGCCTTATATGTACATGCTCACCTCCTATAGCACTAGGCTTTCTGGGAACTCACACGAGAACTTTCTAGTGGATCACCCATCCTAGGAATGCTCTCGCCCGAACTCGCTTAACTTCGGAGTTCTGATGGAATCTGAAGCTAGTGAGTTCCCAAAAGGCCTCGTGCTATAGGAGGTGGGCATGTACATATAAGGCACATCACCCCCCTTTACGTTGGTCAATGTGGTGTTGGAAATGTGCCCTAAAGCCATTCATATGATGATACTTTACGGATATTTCACATGTTAAACTAATCTAGTTTACATATAAAGGGCAAACATTATTGTTTGAGGCGTCTCATATAAATGTTATATGCTTAAACGATAAAGTCCAAGGAATATGTGATTGGGAGAATGCAATCTAATGAAGTTAGATTAATGAGACCATTCTTTCGTAGACACATCCTAAACATTCCTGATCATAGGATTGCCAATTGGGCATTGACAGTCCGTTAAGATCAGTACGTGCTATGTCTTCTCTCAGGGAGAGTGACTAGTCTCGAGTCATTGGTGTGTGTGACATCAAGACAAGTACGTAGGTGCTCAATAGAGAATGAGTTCACTGAACACGATCAACGAGGAGTTCTCATACTCATGTCACATGAGAACTCATGTTTGGGATAATGCAAATTAGTCCTTTGACCTGAGGCATCACAGTTGTTGTCTTGTGGTTAAGTCCTTGATCTTTGATTATGTCAAAGTCACCCCATCGGGGTGTCCACGACATCATTGGGGTTAAGCCACTTAGTCATGGAGACAAGTGAATGTGCAACAAGGGATCTCTAACCTTCAAAATGATTTGAGGGAGAATACTCTATGATATGATTAAAATCTCTGGCCAGAGTATGAATGAGATTGGGGAATGCGTTCCAAATCACATTCAAGGTAATCATAAAATGCAAATGAATCACATTGGATAGTAGACATGAATAAATAAACTATCAAACCAAACAATGTGGTCAAGAGTATTAGATTAGAGAAAGACCGTATTGCATTTGTAATCCTAAACTGAATAGGTTCTCTACCTCTTCTGATTAGCTTGGGTAGCCATGATATGCTGCTAGGTGTCACTCATGGTTTGTGGAAGCCCTAAACGTGTGTAATCACTAAAGGGAGAATTGAAAGTAAGTTTCAATTCACAATCGATGTAAAATGGTTTTAATCGCCCACTGCCTCGCTAAAAGGAACCTAATGTATCGTACACCAAATAAGGTGGAGATTGAAGAAACAAATGAGATGAATTAAATGGTTTAATTATTTATGGCAAGGATTAATTAATATGTTAATTAATCAAACGAATAAGTTCGTTAAAGACCTCGGGATAGTTTTGGACCTTAAGGCCCAATGGGCTTCGAACGTTAAAGCCCATTGACTTAAGTTGTATGACAACTTAATGAATAAAGATTCACAAAGGCCCAAAAGCCCATATCCATTTAGTGTTGAATTAGGGTTTTTGGTTCTTTAGGTCATTTAAAGAAGTGACTATATAAAGAACTTTATAACCTAAAATTCAAAAGTTGTTGATTTTAGAGAAAATTGGTGAGAACACAAAGCTTCCATTTCTCTCTAAGAGGCCAACCACCTTGGGGGATATTGTCTAGCAATTCTATTTCCTCAAGGTCACTCATTTCCTCTCCAATCCAACCTTGGTGTAGAATCTTTAGAGGTTCTCTATTTTGGGAACTTGGAGAACCTATTCTTTCAACCAAATCCATGGAGCTAAGAAGCAAGGAATGAAGGCCCTATCTCTTGGGTGATTATCCTTTGCATATGCAAAGAGGAATCTACAAAGGTAAATATTTCTCAACTAATAAATGTTGATTTATAAGTTGAGTCAAGGTTCACCAATCTACTAGGCTTTGAATTTCATGGTTGATGTTTTGTTTTTGAGTGCATGTAAGCATGATTCCGCCTTTAATTTGTTAATTGCATGCTATTGATGTTGCTCAAATGAACATGTTTTTCACAAAATTTCCTTCATGTGGGATGTTACAATCCACCTCTCCTTAGGGACCCGACGTCCTTGTCGACACACTCGCACCACACGGCAGAGTGGCTCTGATACCATTTTGTCAAATCCCAGTCTCGACTCCGTCGTAGCACGATATAGTTCGCTTTGGGCCACGCCCTCACGGTTTTATTTCTGGGAACTCAATCGAGAACTTCCCAGTAGGTCAACTATCATGGGAAGGCTCTCACCCGAACTCGCTTAACTTCGGAGTTCCGATGCACCCCTAAACCAGTGAGTTCCCAAAAGGCCTCGTGCTATAGGGAGGTGGGTGTGTACATATAAGGCACATCATCCCCTCTCTGTTGGTCGATATGGGGTCCTACAATCCACCCCACTAAAGGGGAACCTAGCGTCCTCGCTGGCATATCCGCACCAAACGACAGAGTGGCTCTGATACCAAATTGTCACATCCCATACTTGACTCCTTCGTAGCACGATATTGTCCGCTCTGGGATTACCATTCCCTCACGATTTTGTTTCTGGGAAGTTGCTCGTGAGTTCCTAGAAACAAAATCGTGAGGGAATGCTAAGCCCAGAATGGACAATATCGTGCTACGGATGAGTCGAGTCTGGGATGTGACAATTTGGTATCAGAGCCACTCTGCCATTCAGTGTGGATGTGCCGACGAGGACGCCGGGTTCTCCTTAAGTGGAGTAGATTGTAAGATCCCACATCGACCAACAGAGAGGAGATAATGTGCCTTATATGTACATGCCCTCCTCCCTATAGCACGAGGCCTTTTGGGAACTCACTGGCTTCGGATTCCATCAGAACTCCAAAGTTAAGCGAGTTTGGGCGAGAGCAATCCTAGGATGGGTGACCCACTGGAAAGTTCTCGTTTGAGTTCCTAGGAACAAAACCGTGCGGGAATGGTAAGCCCAAAGCGGACAATATCTTGCTACGGCGAAGCCGATCTGGGATGTGACAGAATGGTATCAGAGCCCACTGGGAAGTTCTCGTCTGAGTTCCCAGAAATAAAACTGTGAAGGCGTGGTCCAAAGCGTACAATATCGTGCTACGACGGAGTCGAGACTGGGATGTGACTGAATGGTATCAGAGCCACTATGCAGTTTGGTGCGGATGTGTCAGCGAGGACGCCGGGTTCCCCTTAAGTGGGGTGGATTGTAAGATCCCACATCGACCAACGAAGAACGGGTGATGTGCCTTATATGTACATGCTCTCATCCTTATAACACGAGACTTTTTGGGAATTTACTGGCTTTGGATTCCATCAGAACTCCGAAGTTAAGCGAGTTTAGGCGATAGCAATCCTAGGATGGGTGACCCACTTGGAAGTTCTAGTCTGAATTCCCAAAAACAAAACCGTGAGGGAATGGTAAGCGGAGAGCGGACAATATCGTGCTACGGCGAAGTCGGTCTGGGATGTGACATTGCTAGCTCATTGTGAGGCTAAGCTCACCACCCTCCTCTTAGTGTAGATAATATTGTTTGTCTAAAAAAAACAGAGAGAGAGAGAGAGAGAGAGAGAGAGTAAGGACAACTTTGGTCAATTGGTCTAACTCGTATACATTTTATTTCAAGTCTTTATATTATAAATACAGTATATAAACTATATATGAAATCTTTTCTTTTAGTTCAATTGTCTAATCATTAGTTTTGGTGCTTGGGATGATTTGGATAATCACTAGCTTCAACATTCAAGGCAAGTTGAAAGAAAAAATGAAAAAAAATTGTTCAAGTTGAAGGAAGAAAATAGATTAGTCATGAAAGAAATTATCCATTCAAATCCTCGCAAAATAGTAGAATATCAGCACTATATAACTTATCATTTCTTATCCTCACAAAATAAGAGATTCACAAAATAAGAGATTCTTCTTTCTTACTTCAACATGCCTCGAATCCTATGAGTTATCTAATGCAACCCACTCCTAGACACCAAATGAGTCCTATATATATAATCAATTATCACTATGACGATGTAAAAAACAATTGATAACTCAGAGCATGTATACTTATTGATTAAGAGCATGTATACTTTGAACTTGGACTAGCAAGAGTCTAATCCCTTCCTCCTATATAATTATCAGACTTCTAATAGGCATCTTGGTTCCACCTATTGTTATAGTAATTAAGGAGCCAGTGGATGAAGCAATTGTAGAGAAACCTATTTGGCCATGGCCTAAATAACTTTATGAAACCTTATGTTATACAAGTGGCAAGGGAATTATATTTTAGGGATACATTGGACGCGGTCCTTAGTTATGAATAATCTTTGATTAAAACCTTATTGATTTTTAATTTTTTATCGAGGTCCCTGAAATTAATGTGATAGTTTATTTCTATGTACGTTACTATATTTTTAAAATTAAAAATTAGAAATTTTAGTTGTTTATATAAATGAGATTTTAAAGAAAAAAACCATAATTTGTGGGATTAAAAATATTAAAATATAAATATACTATTGTGTGTGTGTGTGTGTGTGTGTGTGTATAAACATGGGTACATTCATCAAAATTAACCAAAAAAATTATTGTATCAAAACATGGGTACATTCTTCAAAATCACAAAAAAAAAAAAGAAAAAGATATTAGGCTTAATAACATTAGTAAATTTCTTTGATTAAACTTGGCATGGATACAATTTTAAAATCAAAGAAAAAAGAATGTAACCATATAAGTTTAAAAATGGATTAGAAAAAAATTGAATAGATTTTATATAAAAAAAAGGATATATTTTACATATAACAAATTGGTATATTTAAGAATGAGTACATTTTAAGATTAAAAAGTTTTACATGAATGGGTACATTTAGCAAAATAAAAAGTACAAATTAAAAAAATATATGGGTACAAATACAAATAAACTTTAAAAAATATAGGCACAAAAAGAAATTAATATATGGATACAAATTAAAACTGAAAAGAAAATTGGTACAAATTAAAAATGGGTATAAACTAAAACTAAAAATATATAATAAAAAATTTAGTCATAAATATAAATATACTAATTGTAACATTTTAAACATTAAATGAATATATTTAGAAATAAAAAAAAATATTTTATTATTGAAATAATTAATGATGTTATTAATACCCAAGGACCTTGATCAAAAATTAAAAAGGAATAGAATTTTAATCAATGGAGTAGCAAAAGGAAAGATGAGAACATAATTTCTCCTACATTTTATATATAGTAGTTTAACTTTGATATGATATTAGAAACATGATAAGATTCCTAGACAACGATAAGTGTGTCCATATTTGTATATCTCCAAGTTGGACATGATTAGGACCCTGGTGGACGTTGTGGTTGAGATCGAAAGAGATTGACATCGATACTTAGTGCATGTAAAAGTAATTGTGTTATCTGGGTTTTCTTTCCATTTGTTTTTCTGGGAAGGTTATAAATTTATAATGTCCCCGTGAAGAAACAGTTTGGAATTCTCTTAAGCAAAAAACAGAAGCAAGACTTGTTGGGTAAAAGCAATGGGCTTATAGCTCAGCCAGTTGGGAACATTCTCGCTTACTCCCAAGGTTTTCAGTTTGAATTTCCCCTCCCCAAAGAAAGGAGAATAAAAAAATAAAAAAAAGCATTCATAAAGAAAATCCAAGTTTTGTGAGATTGATCTCAAATTGAGATGCGTTACGTTTATTGACAATTATTAGAACAATCAGTTTTCATTTACTTTCCTTGATGATTATTTCTTAATTTCGTTTGGCTATGCCTTAGTTTACCTAAAAATTAAAGATTTATTTCATCCGAGTGAGATAATACGGACGAGTTACAGTTAACAAAATTTCTCAAGTAAGAATAATTTGACCAAAGCAAAAAAAGGTTAATTCACTTAGCAAAACTATACTACAAATATCAGACCATATAATTCTCTAATAAAATTGTGTTATATCATGTAGTTGTAACGAATCATTACAAAAGGAGGCCAAATGAAGGAAGATTCAAACTCAAACCTGGAAGGGTAAATGTTCGATACTTCTGGAGATACAAACACTACTGCCCTTGAGAAAACTTCGTTTAAAATTAAATTTTGTAAGATATACTGGAGAATAGTAAATTAAACCTTGTAGATAGGTACGTAGGATCTCTTTTGTGCTTTGAAGAAGAAATAGTACAAGAAGGTAGAACCATGTCCATGTGATGCCATGTGGAAAATGCGATTCAAACGACTCTAGTCGTTTACACCTATTATTATGCAACATTTGTAGTCAAAACACAAAACAATGTTTCAACAAATGCACCTAATATTAGGCTGTTTCGTGGCCTTGAAGGCACATAGAAGTAATAGGGAGTAGAAACAACTACCCAAAAAGTAAAAGAAAACCCACAAGAACTTGAGTGCATCAAAAAGTTGGTTAGATGGCATGTCATTTGATCTTTACGCTTCTTCATAATTCATCGATGATGTTAGGAGACATACTTTAAAGTTGTTGCTTGCATCAATACTTATGATCTTCATCTCTAATCCAAGGAAAGTGTCTAAAATCCAATATCCTTTTTGTGCTTATTTGCAACATATTGAGTGTTTTTTTAATATAGGTTTCGAAGATTAATCTTAAATGGCTAGTTTTGAAATTTTTTACTAATTTGTTAGCTTTCAAGGACTCCGATAATACTATGGATTTCACTTCACATGAGGGACTATGAAAAAGTTGAATTCTAGAACATTTTCCTTTCATCATAGATGATTTTTCTCCACCTTTCTCAAGAGTAAGAAATGTTCATGAGCTTCCCAACATGGTTTGCATCCCCTTTTTTCTCTTCTCAAAATTTGCTTTGAAGTTCATTTTCCATCATATTCCAACACCTTTTTTAAAGAAATTTCTCCCACCGGATAACTGGTAGATGCATCCAAATGATTCTATAGGCTCATTGGCTCACCAGCCCACTATTTATTTCACTTTTTATTGTTAATAGGGTCAGTCAATAAGCTCTCAAATTCACTTTTAATCAATCCAATTAAATACGGAAACTGTTATTGGCATTTAAAAAATCTCATTATACACTATTTACAAGTGTATTTAAAAAAAATATAGAGAATGTTTTTGGAGTGTCAATAAGATTCCGTTAACTAAAGTAATCATCTTGTAGTTATAAATTATAATAGTGTGGTACCAAGAATATTATCCCTTTCTTTCATCTCCATGTCTTCTCTTCCCCACTTTTTTCTCATTTTTTGGAACTTTTCCCTTATTTTTGAATGACCCACCAACCAAAGGTTCTCCTGTTCTCTCCCCAATGCTTTATTCTACAACTTTTTCATTTTTGTATCTTTCATTAACCTTGGTTACGAAGGAGAACCAGAGCCACTGATTCCAGTCACATTTTAGCAGCAAAGCGCATGAAAACAACAAACCAATCCTTGGTTGCAACTTGTATGAATGGGCCACTTGTTGCTTCCTTATTGGAAGTGTTACACACTCGCTCTCTGTTGGTGTCTGAAGGCCGAAAATTTTATAGGTGCAGACGGAAAAATCTATAAAACCATTGATTTATAAGAACGTTTCTTCTCCACAATCCAAGTTACTATTTTAGCTTTGGACCTTTGCATCGACTACAATGGGGAGGTGAAGTGTGATTTACAAAACAATTATTCTAATGAACAATTGGGATTTGGTGGTTCAAGGAAGATCTTGTAGGGACTTTGTAATTGCCAAAGTAGGGGATAAGAATCAGCGTGGATGTCAATGAAAGTGCAGAAGAGAATACCTTTGAGTAGAGAATCTAGAAGTCGCCATAGGCCACAAACCACCCCACCTTTTACGTGCATTTGGGATATCCTTGCCTTCTTTTGCCGCCTTCAGTTTCTGCAAAAGTCTTATCCGATACATTTTCTTCTTGTTTTAATGATAAACTGAGAATCATCTACAGAACTGGGCAAATGGCACTACTCCGCACAGTCACTGCAGAAAAAATGTACTTGGATTCATTGGCCACTAGTACATAAGAGATGCAACACTTAGGAAAAACAATCAAAATTGGGACACAAGGGAATTGTCAGGGATACTACACCATTGTATCAAATAATTAGGGTTTGAGGTTTCCCACTATGTCCTTGACTAAGGTTGTAATATTACTGCTGTTTTCTTTGGCAGAAAATTCGTAACTTAAAAATGGGGTTTTCAATCAGAAGGTTTTTTTATTTACGAATATGGTGTAACATGATAATACTATAGGCACGGTTTAGACAATGTTCGTACGTCAGATCATTTTCGTTCAAGTTGATATTTCATAGGCAATTTAGGAGAAGGATGCAGTTGTTACAAAGTTGATGTCATGTGAAATGTCTAATAAGAGAAAGAAAAAAAGGCCACTTAATTAGTATTACGGTCTAGTGGTATTCATCTTCACTTGTAAATGAGAAGATGACTTAAGTTCAATTATCGCCAAAAGTGAAGTTGAACCACATTATTATGGTAAGCCCATTGTAAGACTTCACTCAAACCCCCAACCCCTTAGTGTAAATACTATCATTTGTTTAAAAAATTAAAGAATAAAAAAATAAAAAAATAAAAAAATAAAAAAGAAGAAGAAGAGAAAAGAAGAAAGAGAGTCGTGTGCTTTTACTAATGCCAATAGGACAATGAAGGGATGGATTTTGTGGAATTTTCTACAATTCACGATATGGAATATTTGGAGTGTTTTAACCGTTAAATTTTTATTCAAAACACAAAAATTATGATTTAACAATTAAAAAGTTCAGGGTATCTTATATTCTGGAACATTATAGAACTTTGTCAATTTTATCATTTCATGTTTTAATCTTTTTGACTGTGTATGTTTCTTGGTGTACAAATTTGATCATCAATCACCTTCTTTTCTGCAAGAGG
Organism: Malus fusca; assembly: GCA_035220775.1. Lineage (NCBI taxonomy): Eukaryota > Viridiplantae > Streptophyta > Magnoliopsida > Rosales > Rosaceae > Malus > Malus fusca. The sequence goes on along the minus strand of CM069072.1, from coordinate 3,272,805 downwards.
TTTATATCTTGATGTTTGATTTTATTAGATTTTGCCAACATTTGACTCTTGCAACGATCAAGTTCACTCATGTGACACTCCAAGAAAGAAAACAAATTAGGCCCTTCTAAAAATATTTAACTTTTATGAATTATTTAATTTGTGCAAATTGATTGTGCATGGTTTGAAATTTGATTCTTTTTTTTTTCCTTCTTCACTTCGTCTCTTGCCTGCTACAAACGATAATAAAATTATTAGATAAAAATTGTTTCCGTAGTAACACATCTAGAAAGCTGGAGACAAGGTGATATTTGTAATATTACCATATTTGGGTTCTAATTTCTATATACTAGAGGAGCCTAGTGTGGAAAAAAAACCATTTTGGTACAAGCACATAAAAACTTGGGATCTCATGTTTTAGATAATAAAATGAAGGGAAAGAAATGCAACGAAGGAATACTTCTACAATTGTTATACTTATTTATATAATGAGACTTATCTAGTTGTGCATGAATGACCGCATGACTATATCGAACATATTTTATACAACCTAATGTAGCTTTCATCAGAATTTGTGAGAGAGAGAGAGAGAGAGAGAGAGTATAAAGAGAAAAAGTTGAGAAACATGTGTCGTGGGTCGTATTGGTGGTTGAGAGGGAAGACTTAGACTTGGATGTGGATAGCATATGTGTGAAAGAGCACATCATCAGTCTTATACTTCATACTTCATACTGTGCCAACCGACATAATCGATTTCTGGTTTCTAGCCTCAATTATGTATAGGAGGATAGTTTGGTTTGGTGGTTTTAACACTCTCTTTTATCTCTCACGTACTCTTTTCAAATTTCGATTGTTAGGTCGAAATAATTGAAATATATCAAATAATATAAATTAATAGAATGTATGTAAAAGGTAAAAATGAGTGTGTAAATAATTTCATCCTAACTAAAATTAGCACATTGATTAAAATAATAGCTTTTTTTTAATCTTCTCACCACTGATAAAATCAAAGGAAAACTAATGAAAATGGCTTGAAAACTTTGAGTTTTAACAATAAGGACAAAATAAAGAGTAAAGTGAATAGTACCATGATTGATTTTTTAGTGTAAAAATGTGATTTTTCGTTAAAGTAAACAGTACCGAGAGTTTTTCGTTAAAGTTCCCTAAAATCAACTTGCTCCGATTGTTGTTTTCTAAGTAACATTTTTGGAACTTTGAAAAAGAGAAAATAACAATTAAGGAAAGGAATTGATGGAAGAAAGGCCTTAATTTTCTTTTTAGGAAAGAAATGGGATCTTTATAAAGTTTAAGCTTTTAATTAAACCAAAGAGAGTCTTGTTAACTAATCCTAATTGATTCAAAGATAATGAAGTTTTATCATCCACAACAAAATCATGCATTTTTTTGTTAAACGAGTTGTTCTTACAGCGATGATCTTGTAGAGATTTTAACATACATGTGGTGTAACATCCCACATCGCCCAGGGAAGTGATCCTTAAATGTATATTCACATCCCTACCTAGCACGAGACCTTTTGGAAGCTCATTGACTTCGGGTTCCGTAGGAATTCCGAAGTTAAGCGAGAAGGAGGCCAGAGAACTCCCAGGATGGGTGACCCACTGGGAAGTTGCTCGTGAGTTCTCAAAAACAAAACCGTGAGGGAATAGTAAGCCCAAAGCGGACAATATCGTGCTACGGTGGTGGAACGGGCCAGGGATGTGGTGGGCCCGGGCCGGGATGTGACAAATGGTATCAGAGCCAATCTCTGGCCGGAAGTGTGCCGACGAGGACGTCGGGCCCCTAAGGGGGTGGATTGTAACATCCCACATCGCCCAGGGAAGAGATCCTTAAATGTATATTCACATCCCTACCTAGCACGAGACCTTTTGGGAGCTCATTGACTTCGGGTTCCGTAGGAACTCCCAGGATGGGTGACCCACTGGGAAGTTGCTCGTGAGTTCCCAAAAACAAAACCGTGAGGGAATAGTAAACCCAAAACGGACAATATCGTGCTACGGTGGTGGAACGGGTCAGGGATGTGGTGGGCCCGGCCGGGATGTGACATGTGGTCATAATAAATATACACTGTGACCGGATTAAAAAACTATGAAAACTACATCAAATTATTATGATACATCTAAATTTAACTACCGCATTCGCTGCTATGTTAGCCTCTCGAAAAATATATAGAGCATAAACCTTTTCCTGAAATTAATGACAAAAAAAAACATGGTGCTGGCCGGTTGATCTGGACGTTTCCTCTGTCATGATAAGTGGGACCAACTGGTTGCAAGAGACGTGTCACTTAAGCTTTTCCTATTTAATTATATTCAATCCGACGGTGGCGAAGGCTCTTTGCTTTTGAAACACATTTTTCTTTGATCATTAGTATTAGCCCACGAAAAAAGTCTTTCCCTTTTCTCACTTATTGAAGTCACAATCTGACTCATTAACAATTGGATAATGTTAGAGAAACTAAATTTATAAATTAAATAATAAGTCATCAATAGAAATGAGCACGTTTATCAACATTTAAGTAATAAATCAATAATCAACTTTTATGTCCTTTAATTTTTTAAATTAAATATGTAATCGTGCATTATTTGATTGAAAATGATTTACGTACGGACCATTATATTTTTTTTCGCATTCATGTTTGTTTTTGCACATCATTTTTTATGCGACAGTATTCAGATTAGCCTAACTTACGTAATAAGTTAAAGCATCGAAGCTTTCTTTCATAGAAGTCGATTCTGAGAGCTTTTATTTAGGCTTTTTGTCTTTCTAAATTTGATTGAGGAGATGGAAAAGTAGTGAGCTTCACTTTTTGACTAAGCGAGCACAGCATAAATTATTAAATTATAGGGTCATACTTAAGTCTGGTTTGGTATTAAGATGATTTTGAAAAAAAATGTGTATAAAAAAAAATTGGGAGCTGTTTTGTGTTTGGTAAACATTCAGCTTCAGTTTTTTTTTCACAATTTTGGGTGAAAAAAAAACCAAAAACATAAAACTGCAAAACCCAGCTTTGAAAAATCGGCTTTTTCACATCTGTTTTACATAAAAGTTTACCAGACACTATAATACTGCTTTTTTTTTTCAAAAACACTTTCACAAAAAAGTTTACCAAACACTCTGCTGTTTTATTTCACAGCTGCTTATTCTCACAACACTGCAGAAACAGCTTTTTTTAAAGCACATCAATACCAAACCAACCTTTACAATCATATTCGTTATACCATTTATATTAACAATGCAGATCGATGGCAGAAAGGATTAATGGACGGTTATTATATTGTATAAGATAGTATTAGGGAAATCACATTTTTAAATCAAATTTATAAATAAAATAATATCACTAATAAGAAATAAGCACGTTGATCAACAGTTAATTAATAATTAAATTATCAACAACCACATCATTTAGTTTAAAATTTGAGTAATGTTATTTATACCATGTTTTTATACCACATTTCTATATCACCTTAGGTAACATCTGATGTGGACAGTCATATCATTTGAAAAAGTTGCAAAACCCAAGAAAATGAAGAAGAAAGACTCTTCGTATACCACAATCATCATTTAATTAACTAGTTTTTCTTAATTATTATTTTATTAAATGATGAACTAAATTTAAAAATCTGATTAATTCAAATAATGTGGATGTCCACATCAAATGCCACATAAATGGTATGAAAATGTGGTACAAAAACTTGGTATGAATAGCATTGCTCTTAAAATTTTGACATCCTTAGCATTACCTTATAGAGTTTAGGGCTCCGAGTTAACAACAAGATCTTGCTTAGCGACTTGAGCCTCTAGTTTAATTAAATAAACTTTAATGTATATATGGATTAATTGAAGCCTTAAGAAGATTAATTGAACACATGAAAATTTTGAAGAAGATGGAAGGATATGAACCAAGCGTTTGTTAAAGGGCAAAATGCTGCATGTGGGTGAGCATGACAAAACATTTTCAGCTCCAATTTGTTTGAATAAATCCAAACAAAGAAAACGATTGTTCTAACCTGTTTCACTATATGGGCATCTTAGCTAGGGCACACCATGCCGTAAAAGTAAATTGAAACCCACATCCAATCCAAGTTATTTAGATGGAATCATATGATAATAAACTAAATTAGTTGTTCTAATTAGTAATTAGCCTTGTCAAGAGGCACAAGATGACATGGGGTATTTGTGTAATTTAATTGGTTAGTATGAACACGTTGATATGGTTCAGTAAAGGAAAACCTTTTCAATAAATAATGCCTTGGTGCTGAAAATAGATGGGTCACCCATTGCCACTACCTTGCGATACTGTAGCACCAAACAATTTAAAATCTCCTACTCAAGAATAAAATACTTAAACGAGGAATTTATTGACTTATATCTCGTTTCAATTTAGCAGTTTATATTACCTAAAATGCTGTTATTATTAATGACTCAAAATTTATTGATGGATATCGTTAGTTTAATCAAGAATAATGTTAGAAAGATAAAATTTAGAGACTAAATTTGCAAACTAAATAATGTGTCACTGATAAGAATGAGCACATTTATCAACGCTTAAGTAATAAAACAATCATAAACTTACATGTTCTTTAGTTTTAAAAATTTAATTTTCCTATCATTACTATATGATATGAAATTATCTTTTCATGCAATTAAAATATGCATTTTCCTCATAGTTAGTGAAACCATAAAATGTCTCTAAGCACATTACAATTTACACCGACATACTTTTATATATTTGCTTTCCACCATGCATACATACATGATCCACCACATACTTCCATCATCCTTCCATCATCATCCTTAGAAAATCCATCTAAAATATTATAATATATAAATATACCCACACACACATCCCTAAGCAAAGCTTATTGCTTCATCTCAACTCTGAAGATAATCAGAGAGACAGAGACTACAAACTCATCTCAACCCTCTTCTCTACTCTCTCTGCCACACCAACCGCCATGTCAACGAAGGATTGTGGACTGCATCGCCAAAACAAGCGGCGGAGGATGTTCCGCCGCTGTTGCGCTGGCCTCCTAATCTTCAACTTCATCCTCCTTGTCACAATCCTCATCGTGTGGGCCATCCTCCAGCCCTCCAAGCCCCGCTTCGTCCTTCAAGACGTCACCGTCTTCAACTTCAACACCTCCGCCTCCAACGTCTTCTCCTCCAGCTTCCAGGTCACCATCTCCTCCCGAAACCCTAACGACAAGATCGGCATCTACTACGACAGACTCAACATCTACGCGACCTACCGTGCGCAGCAGATCACGTTCCCGACGCTCATCCCGCCGGTATACCAAGGCCACAAGGACGTCAACATCTGGTCGCCGTTCATCTACGGCACCGACGTCCCCATCGCTCCGTACAACTCCATCGCTCTGGGGCAGGACCAGAATGCCGGATCGGTTCTTTTGCTCATCAAGATGGACGGCCGGGTCAGGTGGAAGGTCGGCACCTTCATCTCCAGTCGGTACCATTTGTACATCCGGTGCCCCGCTTTTATCACTCTGGGTTCCAAGACCACCGGAGTTGAGGTCGGTAACAACGCTGTCAAGTACCAGCTGGTGCAGCGCTGCAAAGTGACCGTATGAAGAAATTGGAGGCAAAACTGATGTGCCGTTAATTATTGGTTTAACGCCGGTAGCTGAGTTCCTTTTTCTCTCCTTTTTATTTTCATTTTTAGCTTTTGAATATGTCTTTCTCGAATTTCTTTTTCATGTAAATTTTGCTATAGAATAAATATGGAGGATTTTATGATATAGACGTATAGCAAAATTGCAGTCCGTGGTAATTGAATTTTAAGTTGTATAATTATGTAAATCATGCATTTTATTTTGGTCACATAGCAATTTGGGTGCAAGTGAAGGTTGGGGTGTCCATGTTATTTTATTTCATTTTCAAGTCCCCCATTTAAAATTTGTATTGTTGCATATATATTGAATGAGATGAAATGTTTGCTTCTACATATGAGTGGTCCTCCTAGAAAGTATGTGGTGATGGGGGCATGCCATGGGTTTCATGAGTTTATATAAAATTTAAAGATAAATTTATAAATATATGTTTTACTGCGGACCCGAACTTAGTCAATTTGCTAAAACAGCGTGCTGCCGCTACTACAACCGGGTTTAAATTCTCCTCCCATAGTGCCTAATGTTAGTTTAGTAAAGTTTAGGAAATTTAGATGGGTTTGGGGGTGGTTTTATCTTCGACAATCGACATGGAAATAGTAATGGTGGTCCTTTTCATAACCCCCGACTCAGCACTTGCTCTTTCTACCGACTAATAATTGAGGGATGGATGGAAAGGGACTTTTTATTATGTTAAAGAGTAATACTAGGGTGGTAAATTTTTTTAATCAAATTGCAAATTAAATGATATGTCGCCAATAAGAAATAAACACGTTAATTAATACTTAATTAATAATCCAATCATTTACAATTACATCGTTTTGTTTGTAAATTTAATTTAAAAAATATGATCTACCTAGTATTTCTCTATGTTAAAATAAAAGCTTAATAATTAATGAAGCTTCCAAGAAGGCACCTGCTCAATGCATGCAACGCATGTTAGAGTGTTTGTAAGCAACGCATGTTAGAGTGTTTGTAAGCCTGACGTATTGTTGACGCGTGTGCAGACAAGAGTGTCGCATAACTTGATGATAATTTTGAATTAATAAACACTTAACAGTATAATCTTTTATTAAAAAAAAATCTTTTTTTTTCTTAACAAACGATAATATTTATATTAAGACTAATTCCAATCCTTAGAGTAAGTTCTAAAATTTTCGTTTTATTCCCCCCCTTCATTCCAACCCTGATTCTAAAATTGGGTTAAGTGCTAGAACTAAAAAAAAACTCAAATACCAGCCAAGAAACCAGCCTGGGCTAAATTTTCTGGCCCACTATGCGGGTCGACGTGCTGTGAAAAAAGAGAAAGCGCGCTTTTTAATGCTCTAAAAGCATGTCAGAGGGCCAAAAAGCAAGGAAAATGGGTCACTTTGAGGGGAAGTGAGGCCCAACATGATGGGATTGTCGACCACCCATATGCAACCCCATCTCCTTTATTTCTATCAGAGGACATAGATTTCCATTTCCTTTAAATCTAACGGGTGAGATTCATTCTTTAATAATTTGTGGCTAAAATTTTAGTCCAGAAGAGTTGGAGCAAAAAAGCTGTTTCTGGGTTAAAAAATTTAGGTTTTACTCCAAGGGTTGGAGATGGTCTAAGAGAGTGGGAAAGTGGACTAAGCCTTACAATGGACTTGCCATAATAAGTCAAGTTTTGGTATGAGAGAGAGAGAGAGAGAGGGTTGGGTTTATGGTGACAACAAATATATTTGAAAATATAATGTTTGGGATTTCTTAGGGCCGAATGAGGATCCTCGGTGGATCCTCTTTGTGAGGATTCCGGGGATCCTCCAATCACATCCGTTTATCGTACATTGTGCGGTCAGTTTTCGTCAGGTACTGTTTATATTTAATTTTAAATAAAAAGATTTACAATGATTTATGGCCTCACGATATACGATTAACAGATGTGATTGGAGGATTTTAGGGATCTCAAAAAGAGAATCCTCATTCCATAGGGCTTCTACAGGAGGATATAGGCTGCTTGGTTTTCAGTTGAACCATTGAAACGTGTTCTAAAGAAAGAAAAAAAAGTCACATGTCGACAACTTAGTAACTGTTCGCTAATTTATTTAAAAACTTAAAACTCGTTTTGTAATTATTTTCAATTTTGGCTTTGGGTTAGATTTTCTTTTAACTGAAAACCAAAAGTAGTTAGCAAACAAGTTTTAGTTTTCAAAACGATGAAAACTGAAATATAAAGCCTAAAAATTAAAAACTGAAAATAAAACGCCTGCAACATGAGGAAATGGAATATCATGTTACATGTCCCAGCAAAGGTCAAGATTTTCCAACGGCTTTTTGTGAGGGAGTGTAGCCTTGATCTTGGGGTTGGTTACCTATGAGAAATGTTTCGGTTAGACCGGCTTCCTCAGTTGTAGGCTGAACCCCTTTGATCTGTACGTTTCAAGCTGGGTGGTTTCTGGCCCCAACATACTTATCATCACGAATTGAGGCAAATTCTGAAATACTAAGTTGGCCTAGTATGGTCCATGAAAATACTAGGCCCAACATATTTATCTCAAGAGCCCTGTTTTTCATTTGCACAGTCATAAATTTCGAAGTCCATTTGATAAATTTGTTTTTGGAAGTCCAAAAGTTTTTTTTTTTTTTTTTTTTTTTTTTTTGTCAAATGATAAATTTTGCTATATTATATGTTAGATTAGTCACCGACGGAATTTGAAACCACGTCGTCATGCAAAGGTTTAACTCTTTTCCATCACTATGGTAAATGGCCACTTGCTTGAAGTCTAAAAGTTGAGCATACTCCAATTTGATAGACTAGCTACAGTACTTACAAATATATATGGCTCGTTTGGAAATATTTCTAAAATAACTGAAAGTACTTTAAAAAAAAATTGTTTTTTGGTTCTAAAAGCACTTGAAGTGCCTCATGAAAGAAGCATTTCTAATGTGCTTCTTCTAGGAAACATTTCAAGTGCTTTTCTATGATTTATTTGCGTTTTTACTAAGAATTAGTTTAAAAAACTTTCAGTCATTTCGAAACCACATCCAAAAAAGCTCTTAGTATAATAGTATTATACTTATCTGGCACTCAAATGTGCTCTTTACATGTCATTACAACATATCTAGTCATCAAATAATAAGTATTAAGTACTTGTAAGTAATGTAGTTAAGCATGCAATAAACTGTTATATTATCTACAATAAGGGGTTGGAGAATGAACTAAGCTTCATAATTGTTAGCAATAATGTAGTTTAATTTTATCTTTGACGAGAATTGAACATAAGACCTCTCACTTACAAATAAAAAGGAATAACACTGACCATAGTACTAAGTGACTTTCTTTTCTTTTTCAATTCAATTTTCTTTTGTTAGCTCACTTCTCAGAGAATTTTCCAACTATCTGTTCAGTTATTTTTTGCCATCTTTGTAAAATAGAGACCTTTTATTCGTTTTTATAGGCAGTTACATCGCTAGCGACAAAGAAAGCTGGGGGCTCGCGGTGGTTGGCCCACTATTTGCTCTTAATTTTATAAACTACTGGAGGATTTTTTAAGCTTTGAGGACAACATTGTTTCCTTGTCTTTGCCGTCACTAACTGATGAAGATATTGTAAAAGCGGGTCCCCTTAGCATTTCCCTTCCCTTATGTTCTGCCTATTCTGAATTCTTGTTGAACTTGGTGTGATTCTGTCTTGTAAGCAGCTTTGATGCAACGTTGAAATGTATGTGATGTGATTCCGACCCAATCAATGTGGAAATTAGAGGCATGGATAACGGGTCATGATTTCACATGGTTGGACTTGGCCGCAAATAACTGTGAACAAAATATTTAAAAAGGTGAAGAAAGACTTGGCAATGCATAATTTACTTGATTGTCAAATCTATAATATTTTGCATAAAATTCAACACTAAATGGAGAAGATTGAGATCTCCCCCAAATTTCACTTTGAAACCAACAGATCCAGCAATTTGGAACGTTCACGAGAAAGATAAGGGTGTTGGAGAGAGAGATAAGGGCGTGATTTTATGTGTGAAATGAACCAATAAGATGTGACTAATGAAGAATGAATGATATAAAGCATTGTCTAGATAACTGAAATTGTCGATTCCGGATTGTGAGATTTGAAGAGGATCTCAATTTAGTAGAATGGAGATAGACTTTGTGTATATATATTGTTTGTGCTTCGTATACGTGGCTGCACCCGGATCAGATTGCTTTATTAATATGACCTATTATTACATGGCTATAAAAATAACGAGCTTCTTTTCTTCTTCTTTTTAAAAGCCAGCCGTCAAATATGACCGTTGGAGCGTTTTCTATTTTATTTGAATTGAGTAAATCGACTGCTTATTGCTTCTTTTTCTCCGTCTTTTTTATGCATTGTTCTTTTTAATTAGCTTAATGCAAATGCTTACATGGCTTAACACACTATTGTAATTTGCAAGTTGTTCTACAAGATCATCAACTTGACCATTTTTTAAAGATGATAAAAACAAATGTGACAAAACCATCTGCTTTGCTCTTTTTGTTTAAAATATGTATTAGATTAGGTAAACAATTCTTTTTTTTTTCTTGGTGAAGAAAAAGAAGAAGATTATTATTAGCATTTATGTAACCTAACATAAACAAAAACGTTTTATATAGCCAACAACTTAAGCACAAGTGTAAAGATTTTCTATTCCCAAATTCCACTAATTGCTTATTTTTTTCGGTAACACAAAATGCAAATAATTCAAATTTTACATCAAAACACAATAACGCGAGTATAGAAAAACTAGTACATCAAACCAGGATTTGAGAATTTCGTCTCACATGATTTCAGTGTAATACAAGATTTAGCAGTTACATTGGTCCTTGTAATCTGGTAAATTTTTATAAGCTCGACTTTTAATGAAATGCTTGAAGTCCACTTATTTTTTTTGCAATTAGTCATGTTTTATCGGACGATTTTTAGATATAATTTGCAAGGAGCTTAGTCGGTCAAGAGGTTTCATTCATAAATATCCCCTTGTCCCTTGCGCCAAAAGTCTAAGTCAAGCAATGACAACGGAAGCTACCACGAACCACCTCAATCCCCCAATGCTCACAAATCACCCTCCCTCCACACGCTGGTAGTCTCTTAAACAGAGACTTCCCCCACACACATAAAACGTAACCCTTCTACCTTCTAAAGCAACCGCGTCGAGTTGATTTTCTCCACCCACCTCCCCACGCGGCCTTGCCACATTCCTCCCTTATATATACCCACGCTTCACCTTCTTCACCTCTCATTCTTCTCAGCCACACCCATCTCACTACTCTCTATATCCATTACAAATTGTTTGTTGCTCCTCCGACGACCTCCGCCATGTCAGAGAAACAAGCCCATTTAAACGGGGCCTACTACGGCCCCTCAATCCCTCCCAAATCCCAATCCTACCATCGCCCCGGCCGCGGTGGAGGCGGATGCCTCGGCTGCTGCTGCAGCTGCATCTTCGGCCTTGTCTTCAAGCTCATCATGACCGCCGTCGTCTTCATGGGGTTGGCGTTCTTCGTCTTTTGGCTCATCGTCCGCCCTAACCGTGTCAAGTTCCACGTCACGGATGCCACCCTCACGCAGTTCAACTTCTCCAACGACAACACCCTCCACTACAACCTCGCCCTCAACCTCACCATCCGGAACCCTAACAAGAAGATCGGTGTTTACTACGACCGCATCGAGACCCGGGCCTTTTACGAGGATCAGAGGTTCAGCACGGTTACCTTGACGCCTTTCTACCAAGGGCACAAGCAAACGAACGTGCTGAACCCCGTGTTCCAAGGCCAGCAAGTGGTTCAAGGCTCAAAGGTGCTTTCCGAGTACAATCAGCAGAAGAGTACCGGGATTTACGAGATCGATTTGAAAATTTATCTTCGGATTCGGTTCAAATTCGGATTGATCAAGACTGGCAAGTTCAAGCCCAAGATTGAATGCGACTTGAAGGTTCCTATGACTCAGAACGGAAATTCAGTTAGCACTTTCCAGACTACCAAGTGCGACGTTGATTACTTCTAATCAATCTACACAGCCTACGATTGATCGATCGAGTTCATATATCTTCTTGTTCATTCAGTTTTTTTTTGTTTTTAATTTTTGCTACTATTCTTTTGTTTTTTGTTTGTGGCATTATTATTTGATACCTACTCCTGTTACGCATGTTCATAAAATAAATATTAATGTATTATTTTTAGTGGCTAGACTTTTGCTTTCCATGAGTGGTTACGAAATTGATGTTTTTTATTTACAACTTGTTCAACGTTTCTTTTCTTTCAAAAAAGATAATCCACCGTTAAAGTCTCATGCCATTCCTAATTCTTAACAATTGAATATTGTCCTTTGGAAGAAAACTTCATATAATAAAAGACGAAATCAATTGCCAACAGCTTGCAATCTAATTGGAAATGTAAACGGTTGATTGGTGAGATATATATTAATATTATACAAGGTTCACTTCAATCAAAAGTTATCAGTACTACTACGATCGTAGAGAGAAATTTACACATTTCGATTTCAGTGTCTTCTCTAAATCATTCTCCTTATGCGAACAATCACGTAAGGAAAGAGTAAAAATGACACTGAAATGGATATGTAGAGAAGTATTTTCTTGAGCATTGGCAACCCATGTTACCTCTCTGTCTCTGCGGCCACTTAGTATATGTCACATGGGCTAATTTTGCTGAAAGAGAAGGCGACACGTTGTAGGTGGAATATATTACTACGCCTTGCTGCTTGTACCAAAACAGATGGTCCTTGCTGTGTTCTACTATTAAATCAACTTTTTCCCCAGACTGTAACTACTTACAATTAGAAATCAGATTTGTCACATGGGCTTTTTCTTATCGTTTTTTAAGCCTAAAACATCAAAGTAATGAACTGAACTTATATATCTAAACCAAATGAAATAGCTGATTTGGCCCTAACTTAATTAAAGATTAAATCCTGAAACCTTCAAAACAGTGTTTTCCCCTCTAAGCACTTAAATTTGAGCTCATTCCTCCGTAGTTTAAATTAATATAGTGTAAAATATCGTTTGTATCTAATAAGAAAGATGTTCTAGAACTTCCGCATAATGTTATGGACTGTAGATCGAGTCGACATGACAATTAAACTACAATTTCCCTCTCATGTTTCATGTTAATAAAAAACAACTTTGTAAACGCAGTTTGGTGACTAGCTTTCCTTGTTTTAATTAGTGGAACAGGTGGGAAGAAGGCAAATTTGAAATTAACTAGCAAGAGTGCCCGCGCGGTGCTGCGGGTTTGGAAACTGTATAAAACATGTAGAAAGTTGTAAATATAAATTATAAGTCATAGTGCTTATGTAAATCCATTTACAACCCTATCTAGAATAAGAAACAATGAATAGTGTTGAACTTATTTAATCTAATGGGTTTGTTTCTTCACTTTGTTCCTCCTTTCTTCTGGTAGTAGGTGTTTTCATTTATCTGTTAGAAATTGGAAAAATAGAAGTTAATGTGAACAAATGACAGTTGGATTTGTTATACTCTTGCTAAAGATCAGAACAATAAAAGGACTTACAGAAAGTTAAATAAAATGACTTACGCAGTTGAAAACGGTTGGCCGACCAGGTCCTGCATAGACGAAAACATTAGGCATTATTAACTAAACATGTAAAGTTTATGTCAAATTTTATATTATGTGTGTTTTGAACTATGTACGATAACGATGAGATAACAAAACATATGCGTGGTTTGAGCTATGGCCTTAAACCTTAAATACTGCATGATTCCAAGTTTTACAAATTATTCGTATTCAAACCAATCAATTGAATTATGCTTAAACAAATTTGGTCTAAAGTGTTTAAAAAGTGATTTTTTTTTAAACTGTTTAAAAAGTGAAATATAAACCCTCATTTTGCAGAATTGTTAACTTTGAAAAAAGAATGCTTAAATGGTCGGATGGTGTTTTAGAGAAAAGTTTCTCTATCTTGATATTCAGCACACAATGTCAAATCTAAAGTATTTAGCATACTTAAAATGGCTTCTGGAATTGATTTGTTCAATGAGATAATAAGCGAAAGACATAAAAATAAGATCGTACTAAACTTTTTTGTGCATTCATTGGTTCATTGTTAAAAAGATTTGTAGAGATGAGAGATTTTTACCTAATTTTTTAGAAATGATGGTGGAGCAGTAGGTGTCGCGGTCTTAGTTATAATTTGACGGTAGGAACTCTTCTATGACGGTCCACATGCGGAACAAAGACTTAATAAGCATTTGACCAAAGAGTGATCCAATTCAAGTTCAAGGGGTTAAATCTGCAACCAAAAACAATAACAAAGCAACCCATAAAGTTATGAAACTAATCCTATGTATTTGAAACTATATAACTGTTTGGGCCCAAAATAAAAGTTTGGGCCGAGTAAAGAATCATGCTCGGCCTTGCGGCGTGGATCGTTCAGTACGTGGGCCTAAACCTGGAACCCTAGATCATAACGCAAAACAAGTCGAGTCCTAGTGCAATGAGAAGTCTCGGCAGGATTAATAACCTGGAAGCGAATCCGGCTCGGTTAAGGACTAGGTTCACAATCCTAGTGAAAATAAGACTGGTCGAGTTGGTGTTGATCCGGAGGGAACGACCTAGTCCGAGTAGGATTTCAATTCGGATTCAAGGAGATCCGGTGCTATAAATAGGGGAGGCTGTGCACATTCAAAGTCTCTCCAATTCAACACACAACTGCCCTGCGCAAACTCTCTCAACAACTTTGAGATTTTTTTTATTTTCTCTTTTCGCTGACACATCTTCCGTTGGCATCGACAACACTGTGAAAGCAACCGGTGATATCTTAAGTCGGCATAGATAGCTCTGTCACCGTAGAATCAGCCGATCTCGCAGCATCTTCTGTTGGCATCTGTTGGAAATGTGCCCTAAAGCCATTCATATGATGATACTTTACGAATATTTCACATGTTAAACTAATCTAGTTTACATATAAAGGGCAAACATTATTGTTTGAGACGTCTCATATAAATGTTATATGCTTAAACGATAAAGTCCAAGGAATATGTGATTGGAAGAATGCAATCTAATGAAGTTAGATTAATGAGACAATTCTTTCGTAGACACATCCTAAACGTTCCTGATCATAGGATTGCCAATTGGGCATTGACAGTCCGATAAGATCAGTACGTGCTATGTCTTCTCTCAGGGAGAGTGACTAGTCTCGAGTCATTGGTGTGTGTGACATCAAGACAAGTACGTAGGTGCTCAATAGAGAATGAGTTCACTGAACACGATCAACGAGGAGTTCTCATACTCATGTCACATGAGAACTCATGTTTGGGATAATGCAAATTAGTCCTTTGACCTGAGGCATCACAGTTGTTGTCTTGTGGTTAAGTCCTTGATCTTTGATTATGTCAAAGTCACCCCCATCGGGGTGTCCACGACATCATTGGGGTTAAGCCACTTAGTCATGGAGACAAGTGAATGCGCAACAAGGGATCTCTAACCTTCAATTGGCTTGAGGGAGAATACTCTATGATATGATTAAAATCTCTGGCCAGAGTATGAATGAGATTTGGGAATGCGTTCCAATTCACATTCAAAGTAATCATATAAGCACAAGAATCACATTGGATAGTAGACATGAATAAATAAACTATCAAACCAAACAATGTGGTCAAGAGTATTAGATTAGAGAAAGACCGTATTGCATTTGTAATCCTAAAACTGAATAGGTTCTCCACCTCTTCTGATTAGCTTGGGTAGTCATGATATGCTGCTAGGGGTCACTCATGGTTTGTGGAAGCCCTAAACGTGTGTAATCACTAAAGGGAGAATTGAAAGTAAGTTTCAATTCACAATCGATGTAAAATGGTTTTAATCGCCCACTGCCTCGCTAAAAGGAACCTAATGTATCGTACACCGTGTAAGGTGGAGATTGAAGAAACAAAGGAGATGAATAAGAATAATTAAATGGTTTAATTATTTATGGCAAGGATTAATTAATATGTTAATTAATCAAACGAATAAGTTCGTTAAAGACCTCGGGATAGTTTTGGACCTTAAGGCCCAATGGGCTTCGAACGTCAAAGCCCATTGACTTAAGTTGTATGACAACTTAATGAATAAAGATTCACAAAGGCCCAAAAGCCCATATCCATTTAGTGTTGAATTAGGGTTTTTGGTTCTTTAGGTCATTTAAAGAAGTGACTATATAAAGAACTTTATAACCTAAAATTCATAAGTTGTTGATTTTAGAGAAAATTGGTGAGAACACAAAGCTTCCATTTCTCTCTAAGAGGCCAACCACCTTGGGGGATATTGTCTAGCAATTCTACTTCCTCAAGGTCACTCATTTCCTCTCCAATCCAACCTTGGTGTAGAATCTTTAGAGGTTCTCTATTTTGGGAACTTGGAGAATCTATTTCATTCAACCAAATCCATGGAGCTAAGAAGCAAGGAATGAAGGCCCTATCTCTTGGGTGATTATCCTTTGCATATGCAAAGATGAATCTACAAAGGTAAATATTTCTCAACTAATAAATGTTGATTTAAAAGTTGAGTCAAGGTTCACCAATCTACTAGGCTTTGAATTTCATGGTTGATGTTTTGTTTTTGAGTGCATGCAAGCATGATTCCGCCTTTAATTTGTTAATTGCATGCTATTGATGTTGCTCAAATAAACATGTTTTTCACAAAATTTCCTTCAAGTGGTATCAGAGCCTAGGTCTAGTAGTTGGTGAATCATTTTGGGTTTTGTAGTTCATAGTTTTTGATTTAAAAGTTGTAATATGTTACAAACTTTATTCTTGTTTCTTTGAATGTAAATTTTGTTAGAAAATTTGCCATCTCAAATGTTGTAGATGTAGTTCATATGAGCATGAATTTTGGAGCTAAAATTTGGTGCCATGTTTTTTGGGAAATTCGGCCAAATCCAAGGGGTGATTTTTTGGGTTCATGTTTGTCTTGTTAAAATGGTTTTAAAGTGACTTTTGGAACCCCTAAGTACCCTAGGATGTTAACCCTCTTTTGAGTGATGAAAATTTGAGTTTTGGTGAGTGAAAACATTCATGGAGCTATTATGAGTTTTCATGAGTGTTCTTCAATGTTCTTGAAGTTCTTGCCAAGAACAAAAAGTTTTGAAGTTTTGATTCAAAATGTTTTATGTTTTTACATAAAGTTTTGGTTTAATTTTAGTGGGTGATTTTAGTGGGTGATGATTATTTGTAAAGTATTATTAATGGTTTTAATGGTAGACAAACTTTTTTAAAAAGTTTAACATAAATTCAAAATATTTCATCTTTACCTCACCTAACAAAACCCACTTACAAAAACTTTGTAAAAATCATATTTTTTCTATCATGGCCGGCCACCCTAATAGAATAGGGTATTTTTGGGTCTTTTATTCAATTACATAAAGTTTTGATACTTTTGTGTATTTGCACTTTGGCCCAAAAGTTTACGGTTTTACGTTAAGGCCCAAAAACGTTAAAGGACATTGTTTTGCTCCTTTAATGAAGTTTTTTGTATTTGTTGAAATTTTTGGGTTCTAGTTGTAATTACATGAAGTAGTGGACTTTTATGTTTTTACAAAGTGACCCCAAAAGTTTGTGTTTCGCAATATAGCCCAAAAAGTTGTGGTTATTGCATGATGACCCAAATTAAGTAGGGAACAAAAATTGTTTTGTCTCCTTAAATGAGAATTGGATTTTCATTTCATTTAGCTCCATTTAAATCAATTTTATGGATACAAAAACCAAATGAAAATGTTGCATTCAATTTAATTAATTAAAGTGTTGATTAATTAAAGGGTGATTATGAACCTAAGCCTACGATAATTGAGCTATGTGAAAGGCCGTTTCAAATTTGTTTGAACCATAGGAATGTGTAGATTAATTTTGGTTGTAATTTGATTTGATCAAATGTTGTAAAAGAGCATAAGCTCTTCTTTACTTTAAAGTAATTTGAATTATGCAAATGTTGTAAAGAGCATAAGCTCTCTTTTACTTTGAAGTACTTCTTTCTTGCTTTATTTGATATGCATGAAAATGAAGTAGTTGGGTCCAACGCCCCTAGGAACAACACGCCTTAATGTGATTAAACGCGTAACTAAAATCAATCTCCATCCCTAGTCCGAGATTCAACACTAGGCTCGTGTTGAATCTAAACAAAGATTCATAGTCATCCTAAGGCCCTAAGGCAACTATATAGTCCATCAAATGAATGCAAACCTTATGTTAGTAGTATCATATACTCTTGCTTTAAAAACCGTTTTATAAGTATAGTGGGAGTATTATATACAACTAAATTGAATCAAATGGACCAATAGTTGTAATAGGACCAAAATTGTTTTAATAAAGATTAAAATGAATATGTTATATGTGATGAGACCTAAAACCCTCAACCAAACCATTATTAAGTTGATAAGCGTGAGAGTGCTTAGAACACTCTTTCGTGGCCTTCCACCGTGGTGGGATCCAATCGTTTATGACTTGTACACCGGCTTCACCCTATCATGGGGGAGTACAAAGTGCATGCTTATACTCAGGAGGAATCCATAAACATATGATGAGGTTAGTGTAGGCAATGAGGATGGCCGACATCGTATCATCGTGAGGCTATTCTTGAACCCCTTCACGAACTAAGCATGGTGGGAATGACTTAACTAAGTGCAATGGCGCCAACATCGTATCATCGTGAGGCAACATTCTCTAGGGGCCAAATTGATGGGTACTTGCATTAGTTGCAAATGAGTAAGCGTACTCTCTCATTATTATTAATGCTAGCCAACATCATATCATTGTGAGGTGGGCTTGGTAATAGTGAGTCTCCCATAACCTACTAAGAGTTTTCTCCAAAACTCTCGAATTCCAATGAGGGATATGGAATTTGCCAAAAAAATAGTGGGTGGTGCTATTTGATTTAAAGACCCGAATCAAATGGCTTAAAATCAATCAATTTATATTCGTTATGTATTTGTTTACCAATATATTTGCAAACGCTATCCAAAACTTGACAAAGAAAAACCGAATGTTTTAGTTTCCGGACTTGGTAACACAATCCCAAAGATTGTCTTAAATGGATGGTGCATGTACCTAAGAAGTCTCATCCTCACAATCTTCCTATTGATAATGTATCATTGGAAGAACATGTTAGAAATGTCTATCATGAAGAGGACAACACAAACAACCAATGCTTATTCCTTCGTTATATGAACAAAGGAACTTATGAAGAAATGAGAGTTGCCTTGAACAACTCTTGAAAGTTTGTAATTATGTTTAGAACATAATGGTTGGTTGACAAAAATAGTCCATCAACATGGACTTATGATGATTTTGAATCATTGAGTGTTGAAGTGATAAACCACTTAACGAGACGGAAACTAAGCTAGGACTTCACCTTTATGTCCCTATCCTAATGGTTCACTAAGTTTATTGTAAACTATGTAGTGAACAATAACCACACACTCTCCAAAATGTTTGATGTGTACAATTGAAAAAGTTTTCAAGAGAGATAGTGGGAGTTTAGGGACCATGACTATTGTAGTCAAAGGAGAAGTCAAATGAAGAAGATAAAATTAACTCCAAGGGAACAAACTTTCTTTATGAAAGGATGGACATTGGAAGGGGTATTTGCAAGAAATGTCTTGCAAGTGTCAAGAACACACCTTTCGAAGGTGTTGTAAATTGTTCTTGAATAGTTCAAAACAGTTGGTTCTTCTACTTGAATGCTTGATTCCGTATTAGTAACTATGTTTTACAATCGTTGTAAAAGTGTGGCTAATAAGAAGTAGAAGATTAATGAGAGAAGAGAAAGTACTTCACATTCGGAACGTGAATAAAATATAGATCTCTGCGAAAGCAGATGGTACTAACTTCCTCATATGAACTACCAAAGAAATTGGAAAAACCAAAGATTGTCTTTACATTCCAATTTTAAGGAACTTAATTCCGTCACTATAGTAGAGATGGATGAATGTTTTGTTTGAAAAAACATTGTTCTTTATTAATCAATGATTGGATTATAGTAATCTAATTGATTGTCTATATAGTATAGACGATATGGTAGCGTTAACTGTTTAGAATATAATGATGCTTAAAACCCAAAAGGTTGCAAGATAGTGACTAATCCCAACTGAGTTTTGTGATACCTCTAAAACATAAATTACGAGTTGGTCATAGATGGATGCTTTGGATCGTTAGATCCGGATCCAATACCTTCTTGTCAAAATTGTATAGAGGCGAAATGTTCGAATCTTTATTCTTTTGGAAAGAATAAAGAATCACAAAGTTGTTAAGGTTAATTCACTTAGATGTTAGTGGCACTTGTCCACAACATAATACTACTTATGTTGTTTGACATTCACCGAAGATCACTCTCGGTTGGACTATAGTTTATTATGAATAAACACAAGTCCGAATACTTTGCAAAAGGTTTCAAAGAATTCAAGAAATGTAAGTTGATGAGTAAGACGTCTAAAATACTTACCTCCTTAGATTTGATCCAAGGAAAGGTAACACTTTAGATGAGTTTCCTTGAAAGATATCAAGGAAATTAGCATCATAAGATAATGATTTTCTCCATTAGGAGAAGAACGAACTCGAATAAGATTTAGTTCGTTGGATATTATCAATTACCTATATATAGGATATATATGCTTCTAAGACAATATGATTGTCAATTAGAAGATCTTCCAAAATTTTCATAACTCCATAGGATGTAGTTGGAAAGAAAGACAAATCTTAATCATGTTAAGATTTGGGGTTGTGTGCTAATAAGCAATATTTGTTTAAAAATTATCTTGTGGATATCCTTAAATTAACCTTTGGATATCACTTCTATAAACCAACCAACAAATGTTGTTTGTTGAGTAGTTCATTGTAATCCTACAATGTGATTTGCCTTAGTGCAAATGAACTAGGAATAGAACTCAAAAGAATGGGTTCTTTGAGAGACAAGATGATAATCAACAAATATAACAACGTAGTTCCTATACCACAAGCTCCAAGGTAGTCAAGAAGGATTTATAAACCGTCTCAGTTGAATGGTTTGAACTTTATGACTACATTGAGTGTATATACGATATATACTCAAGGAAATGGTAAAGTACCATTTGACCCGAAATAATGAAACCTTCATAGCTAATTGGTAGCTTAAGGTGACTACAATCAAAGAGAATGGTTGACTTTGAAGGAACCATCTTTGACGTAGTCTTAGTTTCAATTAATTCGAAGATTGCTAGCTACAACTAAATGGTGATTCAATGTTTGGACATGATATAGGTTTCCAAAACCATTATTAAGATAGTCTTGATAATTTATGTCTAAAACTATGAATCACAAAACATGTAAGTTGTAGAGATCCAACCATCATGGATCTAAGCAAGCTAGTGGGAGCCATAAGCGTCTTATGAGAGAAAGATCAAAATTGTTTGATTTCTCATATAGATGTAAATGAATCTTTTGTTTACTAGGTTTACAAAAGATTAGTGGGAGTTAATCATATTCCTAAATTTAAATATATGTATGATATATTAATTTTGGAAATGAAAAGAATACTTCATTGTTAAAGTTATGACTTTAAACTTTCTATAACGATAGAATGTATATGGGAGACATAGTCTATATACATGGGATGGAAATCTATAATGATAGATTTTAGGATATAATTGGATTATATCATGCCCTAATAATAGACAAAAGGATGCTAGGAAGTTTCTCATATGATGATAAACTTCAATAAGAAGAACAACTCTAGTGAGACTAGGAGGTAGCTCTTCTCAAAGGGAACGTACCCTTTGACTCCCAAAGAAATAATGCGTAAATCGAATCCTTTATGCATACGCAGAAAGGTGATTTATGTATTTCATATTGTATGAAAAACATTGATATGAGTTGTACCTAGAAAGGTACAAGGCGATATCAATGCAAGCCCAGGATCAGAACCATGGCAACTGTCAAGTGAATCCTTAAGTATTTAAGAAATACTAAAGGATAGGTTCTTCGAAGAATGAGGAAGAATTAGAGTAACGTAATGGAAGCGTAAATGTATTAGATTGTGAATCTAATCCATCATTGGATGTTTCTTCATTATGAATGAAGAGATAAACATATATCTCTTTATTATGACTAAAGAGATATTTGGATGGAAACATTAAAGTAATGACTTTAGTGTGTTCCATTATGAATGCAAAATATATTGCCATATAGAAGTTTACAACAATGTTGTTTGGATGGGAAAGTTCATTTATGAACTCTCTATTCGGTTCCAACCAGAAAGTGTATCTAGTGTACTGACACTACGACACTAATGGGGCGATAGCTCAAGCCTGGGAATCAAGTTCTCATCAAGATCCGAACTCATATGAGAGACTGAACCACATGATTGGGAATCATGTATAATGGTGACGTCGATATTCTCAAGGTTGCTTCTATGGATAACATATAGATATCCATTTCCTAGGCCTACTACTCAGCCATTTAGGAAATGACTACAGAAGATGAATCATAACAGATGACCAAGCTGATTGGCTCTAGTGCAAGTGGGAGATTGTTGGAAATGTGCCCTAAAGCCATTCATATGATGATACTTTACGGATATTTCACATGTTAAACTAATCTAGTTTACATATAAAGGGCAAACATTATTGTTTGAGACGTCTCATATAAATGTTATATGCTTAAACGATAAAGTCCAAGGAATATGTGATTGGAAGAATGCAATCTAATGAAGTTAGATTAATGAGACAATTCTTTCGTAGACACATCCTAAACGTTCCTGATCATAGGATTGCCAATTGGGCATTGACAGTCCGATAAGATCAGTACGTGCTATGTCTTCTCTCAGGGAGAGTGACTAGTCTCGAGTCATTGGTGTGTGTGACATCAAGACAAGTACGTAGGTGCTCAATAGAGAATGAGTTCACTGAACACGATCAACGAGGAGTTCTCATACTCATGTCACATGAGAACTCATGTTTGGGATAATGCAAATTAGTCCTTTGACCTGAGGCATCACAATTGTTGTCTTGTGGTTAAGTCCTTGATCTTTGATTATGTCAAAGTCACCCCATCGGGGTGTCCACGACATCATTGGGGTTAAGCCACTTAGTCATGGAGACAAGTGAATGCGCAACAAGGGATCTCTAACCTTCAATTGGCTTGAGGGAGAATACTCTATGATATGATTAAAATCTCTGGCCAGAGTATGAATGAGATTTGGGAATGCGTTCCAATTCACATTCAAAGTAATCATATAAGCACAAGAATCACATTGGATAGTAGACATGAATAAATAAACTATCAAACCAAACAATGTGGTCAAGAGTATTAGATTAGAGAAAGACCGTATTGCATTTGTAATCCTAAAACTGAATAGGTTCTCCACCTCTTCTGATTAGCTTGGGTAGCCATGATATGCTGCTAGGGGTCACTCATGGTTTGTGGAAGCCCTAAACGTGTGTAATCACTAAAGGGAGAATTGAAAGTAAGTTTCAATTCACAATCGATGTAAAATGGTTTTAATCGCCCACTGCCTCGCTAAAAGGAACCTAATGTATCGTACACCGTGTAAGGTGGAGATTGAAGAAACAAAGGAGATGAATAAGAATAATTAAATGGTTTAATTATTTATGGCAAGGATTAATTAATATGTTAATTAATCAAACGAATAAGTTCGTTAAAGACCTCGTGATAGTTTTGGACCTTAAGGCCCAATGGGCTTCGAACGTCAAAGCCCATTGACTTAAGTTGTATGACAACTTAATGAATAAAGATTCACAAAGGCCCAAAAGCCCATATCCATTTAGTGTTGAATTAGGGTTTTTGGTTCTTTAGGTCATTTAAAGAAGTGACTATATAAAGAACTTTATAACCTAAAATTCATAAGTTGTTGATTTTAGAGAAAATTGGTGAGAACACAAAGCTTCCATTTCTCTCTAAGAGGCCAACACCTTGGGGGATATTGTCTAGCAATTCTACTTCCTCAAGGTCACTCATTTCCTCTCCAATCCAACCTTGGTGTAGAATCAGAGGTTCTATATTTTGGGAACTTGGAGAATCTATTTCATTCAACCAAATCCATGGAGCTAAGAAGCAAGGAATGAAGGCCCTATCTCTTGGGTGATTATCCTTTGCATATGCAAAGAGGAATCTACAAAGGTAAATATTTCTCAACTAATAAATGTTGATTTAAAAGTTGAGTCAAGGTTCACCAATCTACTAGGCTTTGAATTTCATGGTTGATGTTTTGTTTTTTAGTGCATGCAAGCATGATTCCGGCTTTAATTTGTTAATTGCATGCTATTGATGTTGCTCAAATAAACATGTTTTTCACAAAATTTCCTTCAGCATCAACAGCACTACGGCGAGGACGGTTGGTTACCTATCCAAGTCTGGGTCGAGAAGGATTGCCAAATCCTTATTGGTCGAGGCCATCTCATCATCCTTCTCGGCGAAGTGAGGTGTTACGAGTTACTACATTCGGCACATTGAAAGCCGAATTTAATTCGTGAACTTCGTAAGAATAGTAACCTTGTCTTCAGGTTCGAGAGCCCAAGAGGCCGAAACGTGTTCCTTTCTCGGCCGCAATCGCAAGACGCAGAAGTCAGTCGCGCACCCAACGCAACATCAACAAAATTTACTCCTCGGCCGAGCTCGGCCGACGAGTTGGCACGCCCCGCATTCACCGAAGGACGTAGTTAGCTCATAGATTACTCGGCATGCGCGCCACGTAGGCTTGGTAGTTTTTAGGGTCAACAATAACAAAGCAACCCATAAAGTTAAGAAAAAGATAATCTAGTCGACAAATTTAAATTCAATTTTTATATTTCAATATATTTGTTTGTCAAACTCAGTGATCAAACTTTACACTCATGTTTTCCAAAAAGAAAAAAAAACGAAGAAGAATTGAAAGTACTGACCATTCCAAGCAAAAGAGAGCTCTCCTCATTTGGGTAGTCGACTCTACACTTCCTTCCAAGCCTTGCATCAGTATCCAAAATAGCATACATCAATAAGCAAACATCAAAACTTCATGAAAACTAACGAATATAAAAAAACAACGAATAAACAACAAAAGCAGAGAAAAGTAGTCACTTTCTTCATCCCAAGTAATTTCTTTTTTGGTACAAAGGAATTCCAAGTAATTATAACGACACGGGTTCCAATAAATTAGAACACCAAGTTGCTGCATTACCTCTCTCTTTTTTGAATTGTGCGCAAAAACACCATTGGTCTATATTATGTCAAAAATGTTTCACTAAATGCATTTATTTAAAAAGAAAATCAACCGCACCGGGGAAAAACTAAATAAAATAAAATAAAAAAAGAGTAAATTACATAGTAGCCCCTCAGGTTTGAGCTCTATTGCAATCTTATACAACATCTTTAAAACATTTCACTTTCATACCTCAAGTACTATTTTATTTCAATTTCATACAACCGTTAGATTTTCCATCCATGGATCTGTTAAATGCTGACGTGGCTGCCACATATATGACACGTGGCTGCCAAATGTCTGCCACGTGGCAAATAAAATAATTTTTTAATTTTTTTTTAAAAAAAACATATCTGCCACTTTTTTTTTTTTTTTCTCTTTCTTCTTCTTCTTCTTCTCTTTCTCTTTCTTCTTCTTCTTCTTCTCTTTCTCTTTCTTCTTCTTCTCTTTATCTTTCTTCTTCTTCTGGGTTTCGGACCTTTTTTTTTTTTTTTTTTTTGTCTTCTTCCTCTTCTTCTTCTTCTCCCTCCTCCTCCTCCTCTTTCTTCTTCTCTTCTTCTTCTTCTTCTTCTTCCTCCTTCTTCTTCTGGGTTCGGTCCCTTTCTTTCTTTTTTTTTCTTTTTTTTTCTCTTTCTTCTTCTTCTCTTTCTCTTTCTTCTTCTTCTGGGTTCGGACCTTTTTTTTCTTTTCTTCTTCTTCTTCTTCTCCATCCTCCTCCTCTTTCTTCTTCTCTTCTTCTTCTTCCTCCTTCTTCTTCTGGGTTCGGTCCCTTTCTTTTTTATTTTTTTTTTCTTTTTCTTCTTCTTCTTCCTCATCCTCCTCCTCTTTCTTCTTCTATTCTTCTTCTTCCTCCTTTTTCTGGGTTCGATCCCTTTTTTTTTATTTTCTTCTTCTTCTTCTTCTTCTTCTTCTTCTTCTTCCTCCTCCTCCTCCTCCTCCTCCTCCTCCTCTTTCTTCTTCTTCCCCCTTCTTCTGGGTTCGGACCCCTTTCTTTTTTCTTTTTTTTTCTTTTTTTTTCTTTTTTTTTCTTCTTCTTCTTCTTCTTTCTCCTCCCTCCTCTTTCTTCTTCTCTTCTTCTTCTTCCTCCTTCTTCTGGGTTCAGTCCCTTTCTTTTTTTTTTTCTTTTCAGGTTTTTTAAAAAAAAAATTAAAAAATTATTTTATTTGCCACGTGGCAGACATTTGGCAGCCACGTGTCATATATGTGGCAGCCACGTCAGCATTTAACAGATCCATGAATGGAAAATCTAACGGTTGTATGAAATTGAAATAAAATAGTACTTGAGGTATGAAAGTGAAATGTTTTAAAGATGTTGTATAAGATTGCAATAGAGCTCAAACCTAAGGGGCTACTATGTAATTTACCCATAAAAAAAAGTCACACCATTGTAAACCATAATTTGTAAATTCAGAAAAAAAATGAGAAATTATAACCTGTGACAATAAGATCAGCTAGCAAAACAAAAAAATTGATTTCAGCTTTTTATGGCATAATGTTAACATACGATAATGACAATAAATATAAAAATTTAGAATGAACATACCGGTTGGCGAAATATAGGCGAATCATCAAACTTTCCAAAATGCATGTGTAAAAGGATACAGATATCGCCTTCACCTTCGTCTTGAATTTTAGTGAAACATAGTGCCTAACAATTGTAGTATAAATTAATTTTAAAGTTTCCATCACTTGTAAATTGTAATTAAATAAAGTGAATGCACAGTAATCATTATCCCAATCATAGAATTAAGGATTTTCAAATGTCATAATATTTAACAACTACTATGCATAGTTCTTAAAAAAAAAGAGTATAAAACTAACCTGTAATTACAGCAGCTATGAGTATAAACTAATGAACATTTCCTTTAAAGACATAGTGCGGTATAAATTCTGTCACATAACATCACTTGGGAATGGGATTTAGTTTAGAGGCTAACCTTCCCATATCAAATCCATTCATACTGATCACCTGATGTTAAGAAAGTTTGACATTAAGAGTATATAATTCAATCCATTTAAGAAAGTTGGAATTCAATCATGTTAAATTCATAATTTTTTAACATGCATTTCCATCATAATAACCACCACATCATCATATTTTCACAACCATTAAATCAAAAGAGATATTATAGATTAATTACTCAATTCACCTTAACCATCAAATCCAACAAAAGATCTTGATGTAACAAAGATAAAATAAAACAGGAAAATTAAAATTTCTAAAGCATATATGTCTCACAGGTCATAATGAAGAACCAATAGGAATCAACATATTATGTGTATCCACAAAATTATTCCAACTTCAAATCTCATTGGCCTATATTAAGATGATAATCCGACAAACTCCCTTTGCAATGCTTTTTTGAAAAGTGATGAATTTGGTTTTGCAATAATATGTGGATTCTAGGGATATTTGAAATTAATTGGATCAGGCCTTTTCAGTTCTGTTGGTTCGTTTTTGGTTTTCAAAACTTCTCTATATGTATGTATGTACGCATAGTAGAATGCAAACAGCCTAACTATAGTTATTTAAAACTAACTCAATTTTTTGATATGATTACTAAAATTTGAAGCTTGGAAAAGAGAACCAACCTAACTCCAGAGGCATCAAATGTTTCCTTGGGAAATTGACCTACCTAACAGGAAAGTTCTAAGTTAAGGAGGTCTGGAAGGAGTAGATAGGTTACATTTAGAGATGTATAAGACTAACCTTTACAGAGCACCTATTAATCACTTCCAAAATTACAGAGCACCTATTAATCACTTCCAAAATGAGAAACACAAAATCTGAAACAGCACCTAAATCATATTAGGGTTGAGAATCTTTAATTTATTAGAATTAGGGATCCATTAATACAACTATGTCACACTCTAGTACTAATTTTTTTATTTGGCTCATCAACCGCAGATGGACTCATTGTATAGAAATATGTCTAAGACATAAATGAAAGGATCGTAAACATGTTTGACAATGCTGATAAGCAAAGGGATCTTGCTGTCAAAATATAAAACGTAGTTTAGACTTTTGCCAGATTGGAATCCTTCCGGAATTAATCTGAACCTCAGCATTCGAGAGGTACAAAGGATGCGTCAACTTCAACTAATAAATAATATTGAATTTAAGAGAGAGAAATAGTATTGAGATTAAGAGAGAGAAAGAGAGGAGAGAGAGGGGCAACAAATGGGTCTACTGAATTTGAAGAAATCTGAACTCAAAGTCTCCAACTTGAATACCTTCATCTCTAAATTTCTTCAAAGAAATTAGGACATATGTAAATCAAAATCGAATATAAATTTAAGTTCGAAATCGAACTCAATTGGAATCAGATCGAAAGAAAATCTAATAAACAATAGCGATTTGAGAAATCTAAATTCGAGAAATATACAGAGCACACACCTGAAGAAGTTATACCCTGTCTGAAAGTTCTTTATGCAAATAGAAACTTGAAACTGCAAAGCAAAGAAAACCACGGCTTAAGAATGAAACATCATTCAAAATTTATATTAAAAAAACTTAAACATATAAAAAGTTAAAAACTACCTGTGGAGAAGAGTGCTAGCCCAATCCCCGATCCCTAAAACCAATCAGTAGATGAAAACCAAAGAAAAAATAACTGCAAACTAAGCAATAAACACAGGAAGCATCAAAACAAAGTAAATTCTGATTCTTTCATTAAAAAAAGAGGTATTCATCAATTCCCCCCTGAACTTGTGACAATTGGCCAATTTCCCCCTCAACTTTAATTTTGGCCAATTTCCCCCCTCAACTCTCATAATTAGTCAATTTCCCCCATCAACTCTCATAATTAGTCAATTTGCACCCTACTGTTAATTTTTTTTAATTTTCTATCTATTCTTTTTTTTTTTCTTTCAATCTTTCTAATAACTTCCAACAAAGTACTAAAATTAACATAAACTCACATGCTTAATATAGGGTAAAATGTACAAAAACATCATACAATTAGTATGTGATATGAGTTGATTATAAGAAAAAGTTATGAATCGGGTTTAAAGCATGTAGAAGAAGAAATAATAATCCTAAACTCATGGATAAGACCTACTTCAATAAAATGGGTTCTTCTTAATAAGGAGTCAAAAATTATGAATTGACTAGCCATTTTTGTACTAAAGCTCGATTCTCCGCAATTTACTTGAACTTAGCTTTCACTTTTATAAAGAAAATTGTATTCACATACAAAAATGTACACATCAATCCTTTTCGTTATCAATTTTGTATAGTAAAAAAATCAAATAAAATTACTCCATACTGATTTATTATGACTAATAATACTATCTATGATAAATTGTAAAATTCTAAATTTTAATCTATTTGTAATAGGATAAAGACATAGGAAAATGATTAACATACATCTTATTTAGTTTCTTACACACACTTGTTTAATTATGATCAAATTAAAAAATTAACAGTAGGGTGCAAATTGACTAATTATGAGAGTTGAGGGAGGAAATTGGCCAAATTAAAGTTGAGGGGGGAAATTGACTAATTATGAGAGTTGAGGGGGGAAATTGGCCAAAATTAAAGTTGAGGGGGGAAATTGGCTAATAGTCACAAGTTCAAGGGGGAAATTGATGAATACCTCTTAAAAAAAAAACAAAACTCTTGACAAATCAAACCTACAAAGAATTGATATTGGATCCTCAAAACCCTAACTGATAATCAACAATTAGATAGCTAACTGAACAAAGCTGTTACACACATAGCAATTAAAAGAAGAACCTCTACACACGTATTATACTTGATCCCCATCTAAAATCATTAAACCCACATCGTAAAATAATCAGAATTCGCTAGAAAAACCATAACCATTATCATATATGCGAAAAAGCAATAAAATTGAAATCCCAAATTAAAAAAAATCGAAAAACCCTAGCTCGCAAATTCAAATTTTCATCTGGATAACATGCAATTCAAATAAAAATTCAAACTCTCCATCTGGGTTCCTTTGAATTCTACCCAACAATACTGAAATGCAAAATTAGGCATACCTATTAGCTACTGAACCGTTTAGATTATGGCTGCCAGTGCTGTCGGAAGGCTAAAGCTTTTCTGGGTTCAAAGGAGAGAAGACCTTTGAGACCAAGGAGATTCATATAAGATTTAAGTTTAAACCGAAAATAAGTTGGGAGATTGGGAGATGAGGCTAGGAGGGAGATGGGGAGAGCAGGAGGCAGGCAGAGAAAAAATGGGTCGATAGTCTGAAACGGTGGGAAGCATCCAGAGAAAAGAAGGGTCAAGAGACTGAAACGGTGTGGGAAGGAAGAATCCAGAAATGAAGTAAAATACCAAAGACTAAAGCAGGGCTAAAGACGGAATCACACTGTATAATAAACAATGATCACAGAAACAAAGAAGGGGTAAAAAGGGAAGAACACTGGCGAATGAACAGTAAAAAGGATACAAAAGGAATTAACCACAAAGTTAGGCGTTTAGTATATATATAATATAATTTATTTTGTTGTGAGTGACTCCTTCAACGAAAATGACATATAATATAATATTTGCCAAACTACTCATATGGCATGTTTACCAAACGGGAATGGAATGGAAAGAAACGGAATCATATTCCTCCCGAAGCATTCTGACGTTTACTAACATGTAGGGAATGAAAAAGTAAGTGGGATCCACTTAAAATCCGGAATCGAATTCCTTAATCTTCCGGAATTCAATTACCCACATGGAGGTGGTAATTGAATTCCTGGAGGAAGCCTCATTCTGGAATCAAACGTTTCTACCCAAAATACCCTTGTATCTTCCACCAATAGCGCACCCTCTCCTTCGTTTCTCCTCCGCCGACTCCTTACACCTTGACCACCACCACCACCACGACACTAAACTTACATATACCAACAAGAACGCCAAAATTGATTCGACTCATCCACCGAGTCGACCATTCAATCTTGTCCATTAGCCACCACAGTGGGTTTTTGCTTTCTGTTTGTCCACAGCCATCCACCACTGACCCATCTTGACCCACACACCGACAACCCATTGTAGCACTTTCCTAGCACAACCCACCTTATATATAACAATAAGATCTGGTAACAATTCTATCTTGTATTTTGTGTATGATTTCGTGAAGACAAAGGTCAAATTTGGTGGAATAAGGATTAGGCGTCAAGACTGCAGGGTGAATTAGGAAGTACGATGCAAGTTGGTATTGGCGGATGAGGTGCTTCAGTGGAAGAGCTGGTTAGATGCAGACGAAACAGAGGGTTGGTATCGATAAAAGGAGTTTGTGTGTGGTGGTGGCGGCTACAGAACGAGGGCTGGTATCGGCACAGAGAGAAACTGATGGCCCTATTTTGGAGTGTTTCAATCTAATATATATATATATATATATATATATTTTTTTTTACTTGGCACAAGGATATTTTAGTAATCACATTAATTTTCATTCTGATTCATGTGAATTAGTAAACAGTTTATATCATTCATATTCCGATTCCATAAAGTTTTAGTAAACAGCTTTAATAAGAATCTAATTTTGATTCCACCTCATCCCAATTCCTCCTCAATTCCATTCCCTTCCTTTTGATTACGGATTCGTAAACGCGCCCCTAGCGTAGTAACTGGGGAAAATGTGAAAAGATGCTTGAAATCTTGCCTACTCATTGAATATTGAGGAACAAATTTCTGCTGATACTACGTTCACATTGATCCACTTGGTCATTTGCCTCTGTCACACTGTTAGCTCAAGAATGACCATTTTTTTCTCGTGTTTACACCGGCTCGGGTGACTACGCCACCTCATTCTCTTTGTCTGCCGAATCTGGCACTGTTGTTTGTGGTATCCCCACAAGATTCTTCTATTTGGTGGTCGTGTTCGAAGTGTTGTTATCTGCTGGAATATGAGATCATTGTTCCTTCTACCTCTGAGGTGCTGGTACATGTATGGTTGGTGGTGGTGTTTTGAGACAGTCGGTGGAGCTGCAGCGATATCGACGAAGTTGCTAGAAGAAGACCTTTAGGGTTAGGTGTCTATTTCTTTGTTGCAGGCTCAAACTTTGGTTGGGCTTTTAGGTTACTTTTGAGGTCCATTATTTTGCTTATGTGGATATTGTATTTGGACCTCTAATGTGTATATACTTGTTTTGTTAATGAAGTATCCTTTGACCAAAAAAAAAAAAAAAAAAAAACAAGAATGACCAATGATATGCATGTATGGTACTCTTTGGGCTTGAAATCTAAATTTGATGTTTGGGCCGAGCAGCTAGATGTGAGCTCAAGAAGGGGGTTGAGTCTCGGCTTAGTAATGCTTTGCTGGTGGCGCGGCCGAGTCCTAGGCAAAGTTGGTTGAGGACAAGAATTGATTTTGGTGATGTTTAAATTACTTGGATCATGGTTGGTTTTTAGATAAGGGTTGAATTCATTACTCAAAGATGCAGAATTCTAGCTCAAATAAAACTCCGTGGTGGTGAGTTTTGGCGGAGAAAATTGTGAAGATAATTTTGTATATTTGGCACTGTTCGGCGCTAGGCGATTCCTGATTAATGCCTAGGCGTTTGAAATTTAGAAATGACGCCTAGACCTGTTGAGGCGCCCACCTAGACCGCCTAAATCTCATAGACAGCCTAAGCACCCACCTAGCTCGCCCAGACCCGCCTAGACATCCGCCTAGGTTGCGACTCACTTAGACATAAAATATATAACTTTCATTTTGCATTATTTTTTTTAATACATTGTAAGAGACTTGTTGAATATTTAAATGAACACACATTATATGCTTGTGTCCCCATGTTTTCATTATGTTTCAATACTTTATAATATATATGTCATTCTATTTTGTAATTTATGATGTAATTATATATATTCTAAGTATAAACAGACACTTATTTACACATAATATAACAGATTTACTTAAATCCACCTAGGCGTCTGCTGCCCGACTAGTGTCTATCGTAGAACCTTGATATTTGGGTAATATACTGATTGTGTTGCAATATCATTAGAACTCTACAACTCGATGGACTGTGTTTTTTTTTTTTTTGGTGAAACAAAGTGAAATTCATTAAATAAAGACTAATACAAGGTTAGGAAAGTCCGTAGAGAATCCAAAACATCCAAACAAGTAAGACTGCAACTAAATAAAATACAAGAAAAAATGGCCAACAGAAGAGCCCACTAAAAAATAAAACCCTAGATCTGGAAGGAAGGACCAGTTGCCACCACCCAAGTAGCCACACCACCATTGTGAAGCCATCGCCATCGAGGAGGAGACCCAACGAACCAACTAGATGTAACGGAAAATGGGGGCGGAAAACCACTAAATAGTGCTAAAAGCACTTTAAGAGCCACCCAAACTGAAAGTATGTCTCCCAATGAAATCCATGGAGGAAACACAAGATGAGTCGAGTGGTCGAGGCTGGGTGGACGGTGACTTATGGCTAGGAATAGCCATTGGAGTGGAAGGCAACATGAATCCTGGAACTGAGATGAGAATCGCCATAAACTAGGACAAAACTTGGGAAAATTGAGACAATTCCTAGGGAGATTGAGACAGAGCTTAGAGAAACAAAGACTGAGCTCAGATGCAAAATCACCAAAAACAAGGATCAAAAGGAAAGTAAGCAAAGTAAGAAAACCGAAAGTTACATGAAAAGTAAATTTAAGGGTTACTATTAAGGGTACAAGTGTAATACAGTTAGAAATACTTAGTAATATAGTTAGTATGGTTGTTAGTATTTGGTTAAAGTAGTTAGAATTTCTCTTATAAAAACATAGTGTGTAATATTCATTTGTCAGTTAATACAAATCATATTTCTCTCTCTAAACTCTATCTTTCTCTCTAAAACTCTATGTGTTCATCTTTCTTCTCTTCATCTTTCTTCTTGATTTTCTCTTCAATTCCCAAACATTGCAATGTAGTTAACAGTTACTACCGACCCCAACCAATAGAAGGGGTCGGCAGTTGGCAATCAGAGTTTGTAGGTAAAGACCTTGGCGAGGGAGAGAGAATAGTCACGAGTGATATTTTTTTTTTCAACTGGAGAGAGGGAGAGCACCTTCTGCATCAATTAATTTGTTTTTATAAGTAAAAGAGGATTTGAAATATATATATGGCCCAAATAAGGGAACTTTAACTAAAAGCACCAGGTACTGTTCACTTTAACGAAAAACCATATTTTTACACTAAAAAGTCAATCCTTGTACTATTCACTTTATCCTTTATTTTGTCCTTATCATTAAAACTCAAAGTTTTCAAGCCCTTTTCATTAGTTTTCCTGGGCCACCTTTGATAAAATATAAAAAAATAAATGGGCCACCCAAAGAAAATCCTTAGCACTGCTTAAGATAAAAAACAGTAGTTGCTACCATGAGGAGCCACCACTATTGTCTACAACAGGTAGATCGCCAACGAAGTAGAAATTATCACCACAACCGAAAACAATGCACTACAATATTGCAAACAGTAAATTGTAGTAATGATCCTTTAACTTTAATTCAATTAGAGCAATGGTCCATCAACTAAAATTACATTACCATTGGTCCATCAACTCATCAAAATGTGCAATTATGATCCCTCAACTAAAAATTCATTACCGTTGGTCCATCAACTTTAATCCAACTGAAGAAATGGTCCCTCTACTTTAACTCAATTCGAGCAATGGTCCTTCAATTTTAACTCAATTGTAGCAATGGTCCTTCCAACATAACTTGTTTTAACAAAATTCTGATGAAGTTGACGAAAATGACCATATCTACACTTTTTGATGAGTTGAGGGACCCCAATTGTAGCAATGGTCCTTGCAACATAACTCATTTTGACAAAATTTTGACGAAGTTGACGAAAATGACCATAGCTACACATTTTGATGAGTTGAGGGACCAATGGTAATGAATTTTTAGTTGAGGGACCATTGCTACAATTTACTCTATTGCAAACCAAACCATATAGAAACTTGAAAAATAGCCTGAAGAAAGGGAAAGAGTATACAGTCGAGGGAAAGACAGGAAGGTGGAGAGATTTTCAGTGTGCTAGGAATATGGCCCGGTACACCAAATGCTATAATACAAGTGGTTGAATACTTGAAAAAAAATAGGGTAAAATACAAAAAACTACCTCAACTATTGCTCTCACGACACTTTCATACCTCATCTTTTTAAAATGACAATGTCATACCTCATCTTACGAATTTGTGTCAATGTCATACCTCCGTCAGTTTTTCTGTTAAGTGCTGACGTGGCTTAAATAAATTAATAAAATATTAAAAAATTAATTAAATGTTAAATATTAAATATTATAATTAAATATAATATTATAAAATAAAAAATTAAGAATAAAAAAAAAAGAAAAAAAAATTAAATGGCCTAGGGTGTGGGCCTCCCATTTCCTCCACCCGCACCAACCTTCTTCTTCTCTTCGACAGCCACCAAACCCAGAAACCTTCCTCCACCCGTCCCCCAAACCTTCCCCAACCCACCTCCATCCCCCACCTTTTCCCTTCCCCTAGAGGTGCGGACCTCCCATTTCCTCCACCCGCACCAACCTTCTTCTTCTCTTCGACAACCCCCAAACTCTTCCCCGTCCCCCCAACCTTCCCCAACCCACCCCCATCCCCCACCTCTTCCCTTCCCCTAACTCTTCTCGTCCCTTTCGAACCCAAACCCAAACCCTAATTCCCCATTTTCAAACAGAAAACCCCAACCTTCCTCCACCACCTTCTCTCTCCTTTCTCTCTCTCTCTCTTATCTCTCTATCTGGGCTACATGCAGCTCTTCCTACACCCTGCTCATTTTGAACCGCGATGATCGGAAAATCTTCGACGCGTTAGAGAACGCCGGGTCGCCGATGAGTGAGTCAGACATCGCCGGATTATGCTCCTAGATTAGTGTGTACCGCTCAGGCATGGACATCGCCAGATTCTGATATATATATGTATACACATAAACACAGAATACAGCCCATAATTTCCACAAAATTCAGAAAACACTCCGGAACAAAATTCAGAAATCCTAAAAACCAGCAAACACTGAGAATCGGAGCTCCAAAAATTGCTTGAAGTTCTTCCATGGCGAGGCCTAATCAGAAAGCAATCGAGACCTTCATCAACATCACGGGCGATTCTGAAACCATCGCCGTGCAAAAGCTCGAGGTAACTCTTCAACTCCCAATTCAATTCTGAGCTTTTAATTCGAATCGCGGAATTTATTCTCGATTTCTAGGGTAATGTTGCTATTAGGGTTTTTGTTGCATTGGGTTGTGAATTTTAATTGGGAATTTTGAGTTGGAGAGTATTTGGATTGATGTTTATTTAGAATATTTGAAATTTGGATGTGGACTATAGTTCATTGAGATAAAGGAAGAGGTGGGGGATGGAAGAGGTGGGTTGGGGAAGGTTTGGGGGACGGGTGGAGGAAGGTTTCTGGGTTTGGTGGCTGTCGAAGAGAAGAAGAAGGTTGGTGCAGGTGGAGGAAAGGGGAGGCCCGCACCCTAGGCCATTTTAATTTTTTTTTGTTTTTTTATTCTTAATTTTTTTTATTTTATAATATTATATTTAATTATAATATTTAATAATTAATAATTAATTAATTTTTAATATTTTATTAATTTATTTAAGCCACGTCAGCACTTAACAGAGAAACTAACAGAAAAACTGACGGAGGTATGACATTGACACAAATTCGTAAGATGAGGTATGACATTGTCATTTTAAAAAGATGAGGTATGAAAGTGTCGTGAGATCAATAGTTGAGATAGTTTTTTGTACTTTACCCAAAAAAATATTTCAATTACTTGTATTATAACACTTAGTATACCATATTGTATTTTTGACACACTAAAAAAAAAAAAAAAGGTTAGGGTCACCGACCCAAAGCCCAATGGGTAGTCTGCAAAGGTTGTGAAAAGATTTTTCTTTTATATGTAACTAGGATTTTTTTACCTTGATACATGAGAATGAGGAACAAACGGGACTTTTTTCATATGCTAATATAACTTTAGCAGAGAGAGGAGGATTTTTACATGTACTATTATATAAGCAGAGAGTAAATATAGTGATTTTTTACTTACGTTATGACATGTAATGTATTAGTTCGTATTCGAATATACTGAAAAATTTATCGAAAATTATTTTTTAAGGGTCATTAACAGCTTCCATATACTATAATATTACCAAAGAGAGGAGGATTTTTTTCAGTGTCCTTTTATTTATAATAAGATATGTGATATATCAGCTCGTCTTTAGAATAAATTGCAAACTTTCTCTAAGAAAGATGTTTTTTGAAGCGTAGTTAACAGTTTCCACATAAAAATAGAAGAAAAAGATAAAAAAGAGTAAAGTTGAAATGAGGTGCTACCGTGCTACAGAAACTACACACATTTACTCCAACGTCTAGTATTAAGTCTTTATAAAATCTGCATATGCAGTTCCCCACTTTTGCTTTCCTGCCATTGTTATACGAAAAGCAACAGCCATCAATGATCACCCAACTACAATGCTACCGTTGCAACCACATTAATGAACTATTGGACTGCCAAACCCGATCCTGCTTTGACCCGACAATCCAATTTCAGATCACTGATGGATCATGGAGGAAAGAACTTTCTTAACAGTTCAGACTACAAAATCACGACTAGGAGAAGGCGAAGGAGTATAGTACGGAGGCGAAGCACAAGGAGTCGTGAACGGCGGCGTTTCCTCCTCCACCTCTACTGTCACAGTCACAGCTACATCCAGTACCACCGTCGTCGCCGTCATCGCCTCTTTCTCCGCACAAGATGAATACGTCGTTGTAGGCGTCTCCGAGTCCAGACCCTCTCTCTCTTCCTCCTCCGCGATCGTGGACAGCACCCTCGACGACACGCCGTACAGTCCCTGCTGCCACTTGAACGCCTCGTCCACGTCCACGTCGATGTTGCGGTGCAGTGAGCTAGGTGGTTGGTTGCTATGATGAGCTTCGTGGGGCCCGATGCGGTTCGGAAACCGGGACTTCCTTCGCCGCCAGAGGAGGAAGAAGAGCTGCGCTACGAAGGCAGCGAGAGTGACGGCAAACACTACAGTGAGCGCAGTCCCGAGCTTGCTAAGACGACCATTCATGTGTCCGTACGTGTGTGTGTGTATGTCTCTGAAAGGTCTTTGGGGAAATGGCTCAGTAGGTTCTTCGTTTTCAATGTTTTAACCTAACGGATGGTTGACTGCGTACCGGGAAAATGTGGGGAAAGAGGAAGGGGTTTTGACTGTTTGATGGGTGAATGGAGGTTTTGGTTGAGAAAGTTGCCGGTGGACGAATGGATAAATCATAAAGGTTTGGTTAAAGAAGAAACTATGTTAGCTGAGAAGGAAAATGATGTTTTTTCTTGGAAATGTGGGTGGAGGGGGGCGAGAAGAAATGTGGCCAGAATGTAAAGGAAGTGAGTGTGTGATGGCGAGGAAGTCGAAGGAGTGAGGATTTGGACTTTGCATTAAATTTGAAATTAAGTTGGCGGTTGGAGTGGGGGCTTATCTGGTGTTTTGTAATTTGCTCCCATTTTATAGTTACGTGAAAAAACCTAAAAGGTTGCCTACTTCACAAAATTATGAAGAATACTTTGAAAGCAGGGCCGGGATCGAAAAACTGAAGAAAAATCAAACCGAACCGAACATAGGATTAAAATTGAAAAATCTGAACTGAAAAAAAAAAAAAAAATTGAACCAAATTAAAAAAAAAAAAAAATCAAAATCTTTTGGTTCGATTTTGTTTTCAATGGTCCGGTTTCAACTCAAGATGCTCAAGACGTCTTCCAATAAAGTAAAGATTAAATATCACAAAATCCTGTGTTTGAAAGTTTCTCTCACTTACTTTGCAAGGAAACTCCTAGAGCAAAAACTTTCTCTAAAAAAAAAATTAAAAAATCAGAAGCCATTGCCACCCCTCTAAGAGCACTTCCAACATGCTCTTCGGCCCGGTGGACATGGAACATTTGCAACCCAATCCCCTCCCAAACTAGCACCAACCCATTTGGGCAATTGGGCTAAGGGGGAGCCCGTGAGAGAGGGCAGGCGGGAGTCCAAGGCCCGAGTGCCTGTAAGGGCTGACGTCAGCCACGTTATAAAAGATTTTACATCAGGCTCTTGGGGGTGCGTCTCGGGCAGATTTTTAGACAACAGTCTAGATTAATTAAGTTAATAATTTTTTTTAAACCAATTAAAAATCCAAAAAAAATTTAAATGATTTTTTTTTTATAAATACCTTACCATTTTCTCACACCTTACACCACATTTCAGTATTTTCAATGATTCTAAAAAGGTAATGACACATGGCGCGACGAGATTGGATAAAAATCTTATCGAAATCTATCACCAAAAGTTGTACTTTCGGATAATGACACGTGGTGTAATGAGACCGATTAAAAATCCTATCCGAAATTACAAATAAAACTATATTTTATTATATTATAAAATAAAAAATACTAATATTTTATTGTCTATTGTTATGGCTATTCAGTTTAGGGGTGAAGATGCAAAAAACAATTACTATTCAGTGGAGGGGATTCAATTGCCATAAGTGCCCTTCCTACACTAGAAGTGCTCTAACACTATATTTGAGAACAACACAGTCGCCACCCCTTGCTTCTACTTGGGGTCAGTGGCAGTCCACTGCCTCTCCCTGTAGCCCTCCTCCATCACTACAACAAATTGGTCCTTTAGCGAGAAACGTTTTAGAGAGAACATTATCTTTCACACTGTAGAGTTACTTTCGGCAAGGAAAATTTTGAGTTCTCACAAAAAGTGAGCCCATTTGGTCTCCTTACATCTCTAAGAAACAGCGAGGAAAAAATTATTTCGACAAGAAAATTGTTTTGTTGTTGTACATAATGCTAGCGAGGAAAAATTGTTCTTCTCGCGCTAGGTTTAGCGGGAATTATATTCCCTTCCCGCAAAAATATTAGCGAGGAAATTATTGTTTTTCTCGCTGAACAAAATTTTTAGCGAGGAAAATAGGTTCTCGCTATAGCATTCCCACTATAATTTTCTAAAAGTTTCAAATACACTATAACAAAACAGTTCATTTACCACGTCAATTCTATCAAAATCGGAGTTAAAATAATTGTTAAATCGTTAGTTTTCGTTTATAACCGTCGAAAGGTTTCGTCCCGTTACCTAATATCTGAATATCAATTTTTTGCGATTTTTTACGTATGCGATCTTGGAGCATATACAAACAAGTTTAAAGGTTGGATTGTTGAAACTAGTTTTGTAGAATTTGTATCCCTTCAAAATGACATATTCAACAAACCCTTGGAGTTTATTTTATACTTCCATTAAGTAGAACATAATAATTTGTGGTATCCACTAGTGCAAATATTTTAAATTCAAGATCGAATTTGTTCATCCTACTTTTATATGGTTGAGGAGTGTATTTGTAAAAAATCATGAAAATCAGAGTTAAAATAACCGTTAAATCGCTAGTTTTTGTTTATAACCGTTGAAAGGTTTCGTCCCGTTACCTAATATTTGAATGTCAGTTTTTTGTGATTTTTTACATATGCGATCTTGGAGCATATACAAACAAGTTTGACGGTTGGATCGTTGAAACTAGTTTTTTAGAATGTGTATCCCTTCAAAATGATAGATTCAACAAACCCTTGGAATTTATTTTATACTTCCATTAAGTAGAACATAATAATTTGTGGTATCCACTAGTGCAAATATTTTAAATTGAAGATCGAATTCGTTCATCGTACTCTTATAGGGTTGAGGAGTGTATTTGTAAAAAATCATTAAAATCAGAGTTAAAATAACTGTTAAATCGTTAGTTTTTGTTTATAATCGTCGAAAGGTTTCATCCTGTTACCTAAAATCTGAATGTTAGTTTTTTGCGATTTTTTACGTATGCGATCTTAGAGCATATACAAACAAGTTTAACCATTAAATCGTTGAGATTTATTTCATAGAATGCATATCCCGTTAAAATGATAGATTCAAATAGAGACATACATTTTGACAAAAAAAAAAAATAGAATCATTAATAATTAAAAAAAATTGGAGGAGGCGGGAGACAAAAATTTTGGAGAGCTGCGCAAATTTTGACATGGCGCCCAATTACTTAACTCTCTATTTCCAAAGAAAGCGCTCAGGGCCGTTTAGCTCTCTCCTCTCATTTTCATCTCTCTCGCAACTCTGCCCTTCCTCTCCAGAAACAAAACCCTAACCTCCACCCTTCATTTCGTTCTCAAAATCTCAGAGTTGCATTCATCAAATCTTCTCAATTTCTCTTTATCTGAGACTTCATCCAAAAATTTCCACACGCCTCCACCTCTGCAAACCCTAGCCCAATTCCACCTTTTCGAAATCAGAAGCAAACCCGGCGAGTTTTAAACATGCCATCCCCTCATCTGCAGCAACAAACCCCTCAAAATTCACTAATCTGAACTTAACTCCAGAAGGGAAAACCATGGGTTCCTCTGCTACACACCACAACCACGCCAAATTACTCATCGAAGTCCGCAACTTCTTCTATAAGGTAAAAATCCCAAGACTTCATTAACATCAGATAATTCAAATGGTTCCATTGATAACATTGTTGGGTCTAATTCGGTTTCGGATGCTAACGATATTCAAAAAAGTGAAGATTTATACCTATATCACTTACTGGGATTATTTGTTGTACGGGGAAGAAAATTGCTTCAACCTAGCCCCTACTGTTAGCATTAATGATTGTTGTCTTGATTCATGACAGATCTTAATTCCCTAATTCATGGCTGCCTTGGTTAATGATGGTTTCATTGATTATTTTGAGGCATTTGTTTATGACTATTTTGATTTCTTGGTTCTTGGTTGCTTTAGTTTTGTTACTTGAAATCATGTTGCCTCAAAATACTTTGGCCTCTTGTGATGGTTTTCTCTGTTTATTATCTCGATGCATTGATTCATTGTAGTATTGGATTCGGTTATTTTAATTCATGGTTGCCTTGATATCTTGTTGCCTAATTCCTAATTACAAGTTCTTGTAAAGTTTCTTGATTGTTTATATATGCAAGTACAAGTAAAAAGATGATTAGGTCACCAAACTTGTGAAACCCAATCTCTACTTAGAGAACCTGCATGTGGCGTGCATCTTGGTTGAAAAGACACAGAATTAGGCAAATTCTATAAAAAACAAAAGACAAGAAAAGGAAGAAATTTGGTGGTAAGATCTCTATAGAAGTTCTCACTTGTGAAGTCATCCATGGCTTCTACAGGTAGTGTTTAGGTAATTTTTATCTTGTGGTGTTACTGGCAAGTTTCATATACAAGTAGACTTGTTATTAAACTCTCCTTCCAGAACGGCATGTATGTATAGGTAATTAATGGCTTGCTAATGAATTGGACAATTGTGGAGCTATATATACAGGGCATGCGTACATGCATGATTATTAACAATTCTTCTCAGGAAGAAGTTTCTTGTTTCTAGATTTGGAATTCATGGAGCTTTGAGTGATCAAAGCTGGCTTGCTAGTACCAACATGTGAATTCTTCAGCTGCCTTATATATGTGGGCTGCTTCCATGAACTCTGTCTTGGAATTGGTGCCAAGGAGCAAATGAAAATGCGGTAACGGCACAAGATTCATAAAGGAGTTATTCTCAAAATGTGGATGTAATTCATGAAGATCATGTTATTCCGAAGACATCATCGGTACGTGCTTTCAGTGATTTGGGAAATCCATAAGGGAGAGAGAGTACCATCATTGAGATTGGAGGAGACCATGAGGGATATCATCAAGAAGTTAGAAGGTCGGTTTCCATGGACGATTCACGTGGGAACCGTGTTTTAGTTGCGGATATTATTCGCATGAATGCCGAGTACTCCTGCATTGTGTTATGAGTCCAGTTGCAACGAAGAGATCATTTTCAAGAAAAAAGAAAACTCAGCAAAAGCCGAGTGGCAATGGGGTTGGTTTGGAAGATTGCTTGGTTACCTATGATATCACGAATAGCACAAGCTTTGTGGACTAATGTACATGGTTTTAATGGTTTTTTGGTTAAAGCTTTCTTTGGTTTAGATTATAATTGTTTTTAATTATAATTGTTCACATCAATGCTTTTCTTAGTAAGTCTTATTCAGGAATTGTTGGAGTTTTCTGTGAAACTTTCCTTTCGGTGGAATTTCAAGAAAAGCAGAGAGGACATAAAGAAGGCAGAGAGAAAAAGGAATCAAACTCTAACAAGAATGTTGCCAAGGCTGCAACATGTCATAACAAAATGATGGTTCCTTTTGTCGACCTGCAATAAGGGTAAAAATTCTCAGATTTCTTTGTTATTTCCATAGCTTCTTTGTATCAATCTTTCTTATTACTTTTAATTTTATACATTGGGTGTGTTGATCAAAACATCATGTTTTAGGGTTTGGCTTAAAAAGTCAATTTTTGTTAATTGTGAGTATAATTGAAATCAAAATTATAGATATGATTTTGGAATTGTATGGAAGTATTCTGAAGTTATAATTAGAAGAGTTTGTGTTCTAAGTTGCAGGGAACTTATGTTTTTTGCAAAGAAAAACTATGTTTCAAGGTACACGTGTATATTAATGAACTGAATTGTGGTTGTCATATGTGATGTTTATCTTTTTCATGTCACCAAATTTATTTTGCTATGTAGGAACACTCAAATAAAAATGCAATTAATAGGTCTCATTTGACTTACAATCATAAATGAGGGTCAAAATCTTTTAGGGCCCATGAAGAAGATATTGTAAGATGTGTTTTTCATAATTTTAATCTAGATTCTAGGTGGATAATAAGTTATTAACTTTAATGTGATCCATGTATTAGGAAGCTAAAGCCGGAGAGCAACTAAGTGCAATTGATTACTTTGAGGTTGTGCATTAAAACACCAAAAATGGTTGGGATGAAGGAGCTAAACTGAAGTGGTAAGTTAGTTATGTATATGCTGGTTGTGTATATTTTCTGTGAAGCTTTTCTGTTTATGATATATATATATATATATATATATATATATATATATGAAGGAACCAAATGTGATAGATTTTATGTTTGTGTACATGAAGGAGCTAAGCATGATAGTTTAATTTTCATTAGTTTATTTTTCATTTGTAGGAAGAGATGCTAAGTATAAAAACGAAACAACTCTTCCACATGGTACTATGACGTTGACAGATGATGAAATTGTTCTAAGGGTTCTTGGTCACAAGTCTGGGTAATTCAAAGGTCCTTCAAAGTCTGTCACTCTTGAAGACATTATGTTGGACAAACATTTAGAAGAAAAACTTGAGACTCAACAACAAGAGCTTGTGACAACAAAATAAGAGCTTGTTGAAACAAAACAAGAACTTGGTGAAGCAAAACAAGAGATCCAAGAATTGAAGGAGAACCAAAAGAAATTTGAGGAACTCCTACACAAAATAATGGAAGGGCAGCAACCACCTCTATAAGTAGTCCTTTTGTTTTGCTGGAATATGTGAACTTTTTGTGAAAAAAATGTGAACTTTCATAGTTGTTAACATTAAGCTTAACTGATTTTGTAGACTATGACTTATCATTGTAAGCTATTTTGGTTTTGGACTAATATGAATTAACTTTCAGTACCTTTGATCATTAATTATTGGCACTAAATCACCATTACAGGGAGAAACCAACTTCTCGCAGTAGGTTACTTATGAGAATAATTATCTTCCACTTACAGCGTGGAATTTTACATTCGTTAAAGTTCTCGCTATAGACTTGTTACAGCAAAGAAATGAGTGTCTCCTAGATACTTATCAATGAGGAAATTCATTCTTGCAACATATGATCTGTAGCAAGAAATAATATGTTCATTGCTGAAAACTCACCTACAAATTCCTCGCCAAAAGATATTTACAACGAGGAATTTGATTATTTTTGCGAGGAATTTTATCCTCGCACAAGTTATGGAATGTCAATATTTAGGTTGTCAAAAGGTTTTGGCGACCATTTTCCAACCCTTTTAGCAAGGAATTTGTCACCGCTCCAACTCAACTACGAGAAAAAGTTCCACTCTCGCTGTATCATTTCTGTGAGGAAACAATTCATCGCTGTACACATTTCCTGATGGGCCTACTACGAGGAACGAGCGAGGACTTTTTTTCCTCACTGAAAACCTTCAGTGACAAAACAACAACTTTCAACGAGGACAAAAGTCCTTGCCAAGAAGCTATTTTGTTGTAGTGCATTCTCATCCGCCCCCTTCCTTT
Source organism: Malus fusca (assembly GCA_035220775.1). NCBI lineage: Eukaryota > Viridiplantae > Streptophyta > Magnoliopsida > Rosales > Rosaceae > Malus > Malus fusca. The sequence goes on along the minus strand of CM069072.1, from coordinate 3,227,861 downwards.
TACTGCACTTCCTTCCCTGCTACCTTATCTAGCCCTTTTATTTCTAAATAGTTATCACCCTCCCGTGCTCAACCCTCAATCGCCTCCTCCTTGGTATTTATTGTCGACTTTTGCTATTTTATTGTCTTTAGTTTTCCACCATTCTCTTCTATGCGTCGTCCATTTTCAAGCTCATATACCTCCACTCTAACCCACCCATTTCCTCTACCTTCCATCATCAAGCCTTTGCATAGACCCATAAGCATTAAATTGAAAAGGGATACCATATCTGTTTTCACCTCATTGTCCTCCCCTAGTCGGCATGCTGGGTTTTCCTCAAGGCCAAGCGTTCTGCAGTTTCAGCCAAAATAAACGTATTTCACATACGCCTGTTAGCCTTACCCCTTGTCCATTTGTTACTGCATTTGTATATATTTGTAAGGGTTGATGAAGGTGATTTGGATCTGGTGGCTATCTCTTAGAACAACATTCCTAGTGATGAATTTTGGTTGTGGTGTACTTTTGGTTGCGGGTTTGTAACTTTTGTGCTACGATGTCTTGGTTGAAGTGATCACTCGATCGTTTTCTCCAGTGTGGCTACCTTGGTGGATGCTGGCAAGGCATTTGTGGCGGCAGCAGTAATTGAATTTTGTGTTTTGGGGATAAGAATTAGGGTTCTTTCAATTTTTAGTATTTGTGCTTATTGGGTTGGGCTCTTTATATATTTGGATTTCCCAATATGTGTTGGGTTTTTACTTCCTTTGGATTGGCTTCGTGTAATCCTTTTTTCAATTTAAGGAATGTTAATTTTCGACCAAAAAAATAATAACTACACCATTTTTTTGCTGCAATGATTATGGGCTCGTTTATAAGTGTTTTCAAAATGACTAAAACCACTTTTGGTGAAAATGTTTTAAAAACCAATCTTTGGTAAAAATTCAAGTATATCCTGGAAAATCACTTTAATTGCTTCCTGCAATAAGCTACATATCTGGCACTTCTTCCAAAAAACATTTAAATTGCTTTTGAAACCCAAATCAATTTCACCAAAAATGTTTCAGTGATTTTAAAAGCATGTTCAAAAGAGTTCATCAAATAGTCATGTCCATGATTAGGCATTAATTAAAGGGAACTTTAACGAAAAGCTCCCGGTACTGTTCACTTTAACGAAAAACCACATTTTTACACTAAAAAGTCAATCCTGGTACTATTGACTTTACCCTTTATTTTGTCCTTATCGTTAAAACTCAAAGTTTTCAAGTCATTTTCATTAGTTTTCCTTTAATTAAATTGACATGAGCTACATTTGGGCCTTGCATTTCCATTTATATTGACATGAGCTACATTTGGGCTGGGTGAATCAGGTTGAACCAGACAACAAAGCGCAACCTGATTTTCAATGCCAGGATGAATTTATGGGCCAGTGGCAAGTGAGATGACTCCAAGAAAACAACCACCCCATTGTCCTTGGTTCTTCATTATAACGCTCTCTTGTACTGAGTATTTTGGAAGCAATGACTCAACACAAGAATGAGATTTGTCTTATACTGATTAGTATTAATGATAGAGTTATTTGTCTGTGGCCTTGAAATTGTGCCATGGACCTTAGGTCCAATAACTTTTTATTAGGTACAATTGTGCATGCCTATGTTAACGCGTAAGTTGTTGACTAATGTGAAACTTAGTACATTATTTTTTGTTAGGTACAATTGTGCATGTGTATGTTAACATGTAACTTGTTGACTAATGTGAAACTCAGTATATTATGTTATCTTCTAATCGGTCATTTGAAAAAAATGAAACCATTCTTATTGGACAATCATGATACTTTCCAAAAATCTGAATTCTTGATCGATGGAAGAACAATATCATTTAAATTATTATTAATTTTGCTTTTCAAAATCAGTGTGTGCTATACGTGTATTCAAACAATAGTACTCTTACAGAAGCATGCGTAGAGATGGAGTATGTGTATGAACTATGAGAAATGCTAAGGAGATTCTCTCAAAAGTGGTACTCTCTATGAACTCACTGACCCCTCATGTTTTTGGCACAAATTTCATGCCAATATTATAAAATATTGAATAAAAAACATGAGTTAACGGAGAACCTATGAAAAGTCTCCCTTTGAGAAAATCTTCTAACATTTGTAAGAACTATATGCTTTTGGAAAACGACCCAACAATCATCGAAAGCATCATCATTCATCGTCTCCAAAATCTAATCATCATGCACCCGCATTCTCTGGTTTATTCGCGTGTGCTTGGCCATCACTTTTTGACCAAGTCTTCCATGAAAGATCATCCCACCAAAAAAAAAACAAAACCAAACAAACAAAAAACCCTAGATAAAACTACAAAGCAATATGCATGGTCAATTGGTCATGGTACCATGGTGGGAGACTGGGAGTGGTAGCCCCCCTTCCTTTCTTCAGCATAACAGCAACAGAGCACATGAACGAAAGTACCCTTCTCCTTGGATCCCTCAATCTCATCACTTTCAAATGATAAAACCCTAAAAAAGCACAAAAGCACAAAGAGACTATGGGGTGAGTGATGATCAATACAATGACTACACATTGGTCTTGTCTGATCTAATATCTATATCTATGTATAGATCGATGGTCTTTTGGATCCGCGATTTCCCTTACTTTCATGCAAAAAATTCACTCATACGGGAAAGAAAAAGAGGAGGGAGGGAATTAGGAATTGGAATAGAGGACAGTGACCTTATGGAAAAGAGGCCATCTGATTCTGATAGCTTCCCCCTTTTCTTAAAGTCTGCGAAAGCCCTCTCTACCTCTCAAGTTGTGTGTGGAAACTTTGTCTCCATGTTTAGCCCCTTTGTCTTTTCTAGATGCCAACAACGGTCTTTCTCTTTTTGTGGCCTCAAATTACAGTTTTAGAGGGCCCTTTGTAATGGTGTCACTTGTACCTCGTCTTTGGTTTGCTTGTTTTTTTTCAGAATCAAAACCCTACTTGGTCGATATTCGGTGCAAGGAAATATAACATTAATTTTGTTGGCTCGGCTTTTTGTGTTAATTATTAATTTCAGATTTGAACTGAAAATTCATGTACAAGATGGAAACTGAGTAAGCGAGCATCACTAAATTCTTTTACAAATTATGTACTTTTGTGTTGAATTAATGTTGACTTGTCAATTAAATTGGTTAACTAAAAATAAAGAAACAATAATAATAACAAGGGAGACCACTTTTTTTGTACCATATTTGAATACTACATTGGCTTGCAGAATAATAAGGTTGTGCTCAAGATTACAAACTTCGTTACGTGAATCATAGAGGAACCAGATTGATTAAGCCATTTTCTTAACATTGATGTACAATTTGGATAATTAGCATTGTACTTTTATCAAAGTGTGGTGTGGTCTTTTCTCTTAACCGAATTTCTCCAATTTGAGGAAATTTATGGCACAGTTTTAGCTCTGCCCTCATTTGATTAATTAGCCGAATTTCAATAAATAAATAAAATAATGCCATATGATGGACACAGTAGAAATATGTACATGCCATGATTAATAATTTGATTCCTTGAATATTGGCTGTATTGTATGTATTACTTACAACATCAGGTACGTAGTATTTAAATTTGACACAAAAATGTTATTTCTTTAGCACTATTACGTATTACTAAGAGAATAATGCAGATGAAACACATATATATTGAGAAAACTATATGATTAGAGCTTCCAAAAAGTTAGGTGGATGTATTGCTCAAGCTGTGCCCTATGGTGTGGTTCTATAAAAGGTTTCCTAAGTAAAGGAAAACCTATATTGGCTCTTAGATATGAAAAAGAAATCGAGTAGGGTAAGAATAAGCTTTATTGGCCTAAAAAAGCTAAGAAGGATGTGCCTTAATCAGTATGTCTCTTATCCTACAAGGCTTATAAACTGAAGTTTATTAGGCTGTCTCAGTAGGCCCTGTGCTGATGCAGCACCTTACAGTTTTGTGTTAGGTATGTGACGAATTTGAACAACAATCATCAACCATCAAATTTAGGTCTCACATTTTCTTTTTGAATTTTGTTTAAGGAAGATGATTGGAACGCAAGCAAAAGAGTACTCTGATTTTGATAACAATATATTGTAACCCTTCCCCTCAGTGTTCTCTTTCAATCTAATCCACCAATGTCAATCCATTCAATGTCTTCTTCTTTTTTAAGCAAACGATATTATCTATACTTTGGGGGAGGAAGTGGCTCAGCCTCACAATGAGCTTGCAATAATGTGTTCAAATTTGCCTTTGGCGAGAATCGAACCTAAAACCTCTCACTTACAAGTGAAGAGGAATATCACTAAATCGTAATACATTTTTAACTTAACATTTATACAACTTTATTGTTTTTTGCTTAATTTTAACAGCAATACCATAATTTTGAAGAGCAAAAGGTCATTATGCATGCACTGTTTTCTCCTCTATCTTACCACTAAAAAAAAAGTGCATAATAACTTTTTTATAGAGTATTAATAACTGTTTCCTGTTAATCTACAAGAGCTAAAGGGTCAAGCTTTAAAGTTTAAACCCAGGCTTAATTAAGAAAAATAATTAAGTTTGGGCTCAGACAAACATAATTTTTAATTCAACCCAAGAGAACCAATCATAAAGGTGTTTGGGCCGCCCACCCTCCTAACCTCACGTCGACTATCAGTCATTCACAAGCCATGCATGAAACATGCATTGCCACAAACTTCAGACTACTCAGAAAATGTAAATGATTTGTTTTCTATTTTAACTTGAAGTCTTGAAGCGTCATATAAGACCACAAATATTTGAACTTAATTCATGCAGTCGTCTCAATCAAAGCGTGAGCTTTTTTACTCAGTGTCACAGTTTTATAGTTTTCTCTCTTTCTCAGTAAAGCATGAACATTTTCTCTGTTGCACTAAGGTGTCATTGGCAGCTTTATGTTGATTTTACTTGTGCAAGTTACATAATTTTACCAAAGGTGGCAGCCACAGTAACATATGTAAGCCCGATGTTTGTATAAAAGTTGTAAGCTTAATAAGAATTTTGGGTCCATTTCCGACAGGGTTAGGTTTTTGGTCGCTAATATGGTACCAAGGCCTCATTAATTTACAAGAAGTCTTGATTTTGATTACCATCCACTTCATTGTGAAGGGATTCAAATCACTTAAACCCTAAATAAGTACCTGAATATATTCAAACCACGCACAATAAGACACAATCTAGCCATTTGAGAAAAGCTTTTCGTGTAGTTTTTGCAGTCAAATTATTCATATCAATGTGATCCTCAACTTGGCCTACTCCTTGTCCTGGCATAGGGAATGGACCCAAAATGCGCTCCATGTGTTTTTCAGTAGCATGATACAAATATAATCAATATTATCGATTTGGTCCCTTTTCATAGGCTCTAACAGTGGGAAAAAAAGGTTGAACCATTTGCGCCGTACAAAAAGATGCATTGCGCAGACGTTCAAAGTTAGCACAGTAAGGAAGGGTTAAATGGCAGCCACAAGGAGTGAAAATGAGAACAACTTTGTTTTTCAAAAGGGACACCCACTTTCTGCTATAAATTAGGATTGTTATTTATTTGTTTACTAAAGATACTACTATCAGAAAAATATGATTAATAAGATTTATTAATTGAAGAAGAATATGAACAACACTTATATGTTCGTTATAAGAAAACTCGAAACTTGATAGCATACGTTATCCAAACGAAGAAGTATTACAACAGTGAATATATGTTTGTTGACCCTAAAAACTACCAAGCCTACGTGGCGCACAGGCCGAGTAATCTATGAGCTAACTACGTCATTCGGTTATGTGCGGGGCGTGCCAACTCGACGGCCGAGCTCGACCGGTGAGTAAAATATGTTGATGTTGCGTTGGGTGCGCTGCTGACTTCTTTATCTTGCGACTGCGGCCGAGGAAGGAACACTCTCAGCTTTCGGGTTCTAGAGCATGAAGACAAGGCTACTAGCTCTGCGAAGTTCACAAATCGTCAGCACCGGATTCGGTCACGGTGATTATATTCGTTAAAGTATAAGCATGCCGAATCGACACCAGACTATATGGACACAAGTACTCAAAACAAATGTACGTCTTGATTGTGAAAGTGGTTCGGCCGTCAGAATGTCGAACTCTAAAACCTACTTGTGAATACCCAATCATAAACAACTCGGCGTTCAATGTGCCGAGTATAGTAACTTGTAACACCTCGCTTCACTGAGAAGGCTAACAAGATGACATCTGCCAATAAGGATTCGAAAATCCTTCTCGACCGAGACTTGGATAGATAACCAGTCGGCCCTGTCGCAATGCTGTTTATCCAAACTGAAGGTGCTTCATGGTCGGCTGATTCTACGGCAACAATGTTGTTTATCCAAACTGAAGATATTCGCCGGTTGCCTTCACAGTGCTGTTTATCCAAACTGAACATGTGTCGGCGAAAAAGGAAAACAAAAATCTCAAGGTTGTTGAGAGGTTTCGCGTAGAGCGAAGGTTTGCGCAGGGCATGTGTTGAATTGGATGGGGCTCTATTCGATGTCCTCCCTCCTTATTTATAGTAGCCAACCTGTATTGAATCCCAATCATTCTCGGATTAGAACTCTTTTCCCCGATCCAACCTTATCTCGGCCAGCCCTACTCCTACTAGGACTTTGTGTTGGGTTTTTGGCTCAAAATTAGGATGATGCAATAAATTAGGTTTGTGTTACATATTTGGTTTTTGGTGTCCTATTTGGGTTTGGTTTTGACTTCTTAGTTAGTTTCCTTGGTGGAGAGATTTTGTTAATTACCTATTTGATTAGGATTTGGATTTATTTCCTATTAGGATTCTTATTGTAACCTAAGTCCTATGCACTATAAATAGGACCTTATGGTTAGTGTATTTAGTGTGGCTCATTCGTGTGGCAATTTGGTGAGAGTCAATTTGTGAGTTAGAGAGCAATTTGGGAGAATCTTCTCCATTAGTTTTGGGTTCTCTACTTGTTTGGTTTAGGGTTTGTAATTTGTGGGATTTGGGTTGTGAGAGTTTAAACACTCTTTTGTAATCTCCGTTTGTTTAGTGAAATTCCTCGCCCTGCTTCGCCCGTGGAGTAGGCTTTAGGCCGAACCACATAAATCTCTTGTGTCAGTTTGAGATTGTTTGTTTTAGCTTTCACCTACGACGTTGATATTTGGTACTTTGTTATAATTCGCTTCCGTTTGCGCATAAAAGTACAACACTTTGAACTTAACTCGTTATCAGGCCGCATTCAATCTCAAACTCCAACATCCTTATCCTGTCGAAACTCCTTCTCGTAATAGGACTCACCCACATCCCACAGGTTCCCGACGGGATATGGCTAGCTTCGACTGCGCGGCCCATGGGCTGGATAACCCCCAACGACACCTAAACACGACCTCTGGGCTGAGAACAATTATAAACTCGGCCCAACCAATTTTGGGCTGATAACAATTTTAAACTCGGCCCAAACCAATATTTTTGGGCCCAAACAATGTTATAACGACAAACTTATAAATATATCAACAACAAGATAAATGAGTAAAGTTGAAGAAAACTAATAAACTTAGAGATTGAGGCTTGCACGAATGCAATGTCTTAAAAACATAATTTTGTCTCTACTCTTATGTTGTAATTTGGTAGACATCCGTCTCTCAAGATTCAACCGTCTATAATATGAATGTCACGCCCCGATTTCAAGATACACCCGGAATAGACATGTGGGAGCAAAAAATTGCAGTACAATAATATATAAAGTCAAATGGGACTCATACATAATAATAATATACACCAGATAGCGGAAACGAAATTACAATAAAGAAATACACCCCTTGAAATCCTCTTTCTCTAACCACTACTTGTACTCTACAAGAAATAGCCATACACCGTAGGAATGGTGCACCGGGCAAAGCAAAAACCTGGATAAGCTATGAAGCTCGCGATCGTGTGAGTGATAGTAATACGACATATGTGATTTAGAAGTCATTCGATCTCAGGTGAAAAAAAAAAACATCACTTCGCAATCTTTTGTATATAAGCAAAAACCTTATTCACATATCTTGATTGAATCCACATAGGCATTCAACCCACTTTTCATACATATAATAAACTAACAGGACTGTAGCGGCACATTTCATGAAGTTTCCATAATCCAGACCTACTCAAAGGAATCAGATAACAGAAACAATTACAAGATTCCAGACATACTCATGGAACTAGAAAAAAAAACGCATATACATACTGAATTCCAGACATACTCATGGCAAATCCAAGTAAAGCTTTTGTCCCAGACATGCTCATGGTTACACAAAGAATTCTAGGCCTAGACATATTCATGGAAAACCTAGAATGAAGGTATTCACATGGGTTTTAGAACTCATGAAATTAGAACGAAAGATAGAAATCTAGGGTTCCAAACATACTCATGGAACCAGAAAGAAAGTATACAATGATAACAGTTCTCTACAAGCCCTCTTAGTTCCCTATCATTCAAACATACACATATATATCATTTCACAAAGCATATCGATGGCGGGGTAATAACACATTTATACTTTCATGTCATGTCTACAAGCATATCAATATGAGGATTTTCATAGGCAAAATACTTATCATATAATATTAGAGTCAACGCACCTGGAGTCTAAACTACTATCAACTAGCATGAAGATCGAAGCACTCAAATACAATCAACGTCTAAGAAAAAAACACAAGTCTTAACTCAAAATTCTATATATAAATGATACACCAAAATAATTCAGGGCACGTTGACTAAAAGGTCAATCGTCGTTAATATGCCATGTTAGGGTCAACAACTCTAGATTCTCAAATTCGGAAGATCTGAATGTCAGATTTCTGTTCCACAAGTTCTTAAACGTTCGACAATCAATAAATAGCATGTTGACATAATTGCAAGATGATCCAACAGTCAAATTATCATCAATTACGAAAATTAAGCAGTTGTACAATTATCTCAAAAATTGAATAATTGAATCATGGTATCGAGTTTCAACAAACGGACCTTGGATATGTGCTCAGGGCATTGAGAACATCTTTCTGCCCAAAATCCATGTTACTGAGTTTTCCAACGTGCCGCCGCACGCTGGGGTTTTCGGCAAACAGAAACCTAGTTTTCCGACTACTCCAAATTCCACCAAAGTCTACAGATATGTAGAACTCAATACGAGGAACAAGTTTTATACATACCACAGTCCAAAAGTGGACGAAAGACTACTAATTTTGCTCGTCAAGGTTGTGGGTGTTGTAAACTTCACGGCATTGATTCGCAGCCTACGGTGGTCCAACGAGGTCCGTGAACTACAAATTCTAGGTGGTGGCATCAGTCGCCACTTAACAAATTCGCCGAAAAATTAATAAGACCGCTAGAGAAGTTGCTGCCTCGCACCAATGACCATGTCCTTTTATAAACATCAAAGTATCTAGTGGAAATATATACTCAATAAGCATCACTTTCAATGTCTCCTGTTTCTTACTCTTAAGACCCCCACACTTTTAGGGTCTCCGTATTTCCTCTAAAATAGAGCTTGAACAACCACACCACCCCCCCCCCCCCAACCCCAATCTCGTCGTCGTTTTCATTCTATAAATCCATGTTACTGAGTTTTCCCATGCGCCGCCGGGCAGTGGGGTTTTTGGCGAACAGAAACCTAGTTTTCGACTAATTCAAATTCCACCAAAGTTTACAGACATGTAGAACTCAACATGAGGAACAAGTTTTATACATGCCACGAAGTCCAAAAGTGGACGAAGGACAACTAATTTTTCCGGTAAAGGTTGCGGGTGTCGTAAACTTCACGGTGTTGATTCGCAGCCTATGATGGTCCAAGAAGGTCGGTGGGCTACAAATTCTATGTGGTGGCGTTAGTCGCCGCTTAGCAGATTCGCCGAAAAATGAATAAGAGCGCCGAAACCCTAAAGAAGTCGCGGCCTCGCACCAACGACCATGTCCTTTTATAAACATCAAAGCGTCTAGTGGAAATATATACTCATTAAGCATCTGTCTCCTGTTTCTTACTCTTAAGACCCCACACTTTTAGTGTCACCTTATTTCCTCTAAAATAAAGCTTGAACAACCACACCCCACCCCCAACCCCAACCCGTCGTCGTTTTCATTCTATAAATATATACATCAGGACACCCAACCCCGCGCCAATCCAGTCGTCGTTTTCATTCTATAAATATATACATCAGAAAACCTCAACTTCATATAAGGTTTTCAGATTCTATGCAAAATACATATTACTCACGTGATTCTAGAACAAAGTCTGAATAATCTAAACGGTCATAATCTATTTTGCTTATATTAGCAAAACTGATACATATCTCCGAGGAGACAAACCACTATCACGGTTTCACACTAAAACCATTTATTTCTTCTGCATTCTCACGCACTTAGTGCAATGACATCCCCATATACAATTTTAACAACAACCAAAAAAAAAGATACATCCCCATATACAATCATATTTTCTGATATTGCTCTAAGAACTACTTTATCTTGCTACCTGCTTTTAAGGGAGAAATTAGATTCCAAATAGAAAACTCATTAATTAAATAATTCAGTGTTTTCTGACAGGGATATCATGTATACGATCTAAAAAAGTGAATGATTGCAAGCTTAATTAACATCACATAGGGCAAATTTGTTCCATATACAAATATATGCTCCATTATTTCATTTTTTTTTTTTTGGGGACAAACGATAGAGTTAATGAATTAAACTGTTAGTTGTTAGGTGTAAGGAAGATCAGTGAAGACCGAACCTGCACCAGTGTACTTTAACATAATTGTTTTCCACCACTGCGGTAAAGCGCCATCTACTAAATATATGCTCCAGTCAATAGATGATAATTAAATGGGTCAACACATTATCTAAACTTAATTAATTATATATTTCAGCCCTTTTTTAGATGAAATGAAAATTTATTAAGAACAATATACACATGTTAGGTATGCCAAATGTAACCAAGATATCACAGACATCCAAAGAAACACCACAATTTTACAATTACAAACTCAACTAGAATAAAACATGGGATGTGATATTCACACACCTTTTTTTACTTCTCTCACACCCTTTTAATTTTCGGCCGTTGGATCGGATGAATTGATATAATTCCTAGCTAAGAAGGACCCACATCTAATCAACATGAAAGAAAACAATTACGAGGTCCAAATGTAGAACTACTTTAAATGCACCACGAGTAAAAAATCGCACCACCCTCTAATGGTTTTGCAATTGTGAGTAAAAATAAACAATGATGAGTCACATCCAACAAACATTAAGCTTCCTCCATAAGAAGTATAAAAACATCATCTCAATTATGAACAACAATCACCTCTAGACATTAGAAAGGTTCTTCTTAACAAAGCGAGAGAGCAACTACAACTAATGAATACTCACTAGAGCGAAAAACAACCACAACTAAAAGAGGAAGATGGTTAGAAGATAGGAGAACCAAGAGGGATTGACCAACCCCAAGCCAAAAACAGAGGTCGGCAACTCGGAATTTTTTTTCTTAGTTTCTCTCTAGCGGTTTGGGTTTGAGAATTTTGTACGGTAGCAATTAACACCCATTATTTCCAGCTCTCATAACTTTATTTTTTATCGTGGCCAACAAAGTTAATTCATTTAGTTTTGTAATGAACTGTTCTGTAATTTACATCATATAAGAGAGTTGCGAAAACAGTGGCTTAAGGATTTAACGTATATATGGTTATAAAGCTTCAGTGCTTCATTCATGTTAATGAAAGAAGTAAATATATGCATTAATACCAAAAGAAAACTGTATGTATTAGCACCAAAATGGAAACTAAATGCGGTGGAATTTAAGTTGGAAAAAGAAGACAAATGGAAAATGGGAAACTGGTAAAAGAAAAATTGGACACAAAAAAAAAAAAAAAAAAAAACCAAAGGCAGTCTAAGATGGAGGCTTCTTCCTTTCAAGTATGGAACAAACCCTAATCTTTTCAAAAGCCATAAGCGACAAATTCCATACTTATGCTTAAGGGTTTTAATTTAAAGTTGTGAAGATAACGATCTTTTCGTGATTCCAAAGTAGCAAAACATCTTTGAAGTTAAAAGAGGAGATGCTTATCGATATTTTCTTAATCCTTTTTTTAAAACTTTTTTTTTTACTTAATATATATTGAACCTCCCAGCACAACTTTCTGCTTTCCAAAGATGAGAATGTTGGGGTTACGAAAATCAAAGAAAGAAAAGTTATTCTTTTACAAAAAACGAATCACAAAGCATGAAAAGTAGTGCTCTTTTGATTTCTCAGGGATGATTTTACTTTAAATTTCTCTTTCAAAGAAGAAAAAGTTGCTTCTCCTTTGCACAACCCTTACGTTATGAATCATTCCTTAATCTAATATGTGCGTTCCCAACATTCCTGTTTCGTATATTATAACTATATATATCATGTGCTCTATCTTCACTTCAATTCGAAATTTGGTATTTTTCGTTGTTTAGATCAATTGTAATTATCTTATAATTTGTAAAAAAAAAAAAAATCTATATATCATAGTGCAACTTGCTTTTTTAATCTATGTTTTAATTTAGTTTGGTTGCAACTCAATCACAACAGGAAAGTAGAAGGAAGGAATTAGCCTTTGCCTGATTACCGACAAACCACTTATCTGTGGGTATGAAAGACTTATTCAACGATTTAGCGCCATGAAATTTACTGTGGTGACTAATATTGTTAGCATTTTCCATAGTGATCTTAATATCTTGTGAATGTATTTTATTCACGGATGAAATCATATATTTTTATGACCATCTGTTCTTGTATATTCATGTGAGCAACTTATCTAAAAATGTGTCGTACCAGAGGTGATCTTGAAGGGTTGAATTCTTCCCTGTGACTGAAATATATCGTTATTTTTGTTACCCCAAAAAAAAAATCGTTATTTCATTCCATATTTAGTGATATTGTGATCACATATTGTAAATTACGTCTCCAATATTACATGTCTTTATAAGTTGAGAACTGTTATTTGCGTTTTATTTTGCACTTCTCACAAGTGTACTTTTCTTTCCAAATATAGAAAATTTGGAGTGCAAATTGAGAATTGTGGAGTGCCAATAACAATTCCCTATAAGTTGTATATTGTTCTCATAAACCAATTTTAGAGATGTAATTTTTTTAAACAAATTATAGAATATCTACATTAAACTATGGGGAGAGGATGTGAAGGTACACTGTTTGATTTCCTCAATGTAGCAAAAATAAATAATGAATACAAAACCTTTTGTGTTAGAAGTAAACTATAAGAAAAACTGAGAACAAGGGAGAATGGGAGGAGAAATCAAAATTTTCTTTCCTTCTCGTTACAGTGCCTATTTATAGACTTGGGTTTACATAGAAAGGTTACGGTTCACATAGAAAATGTCCTAACTAATTACATATCACATATTGACCAGAAATGAACAACCACGTAATAAATAATATTTAAAAGATTTTGTGATTTATAGGATGTTTAGCTTTAAAAAAAAAAGAAAGAAAGAAAGATAATACTTGTTTTTTTCTTTACGGGGGAACTTACTTGTCCCCCACTTATGATTAACGTGTCTTCACCATACAAACTTCATAATCGGAACTGTTCATACTCTGTATCATCGTCTAAAGATCATATCTGCAAAAACTCATTTAATTTGGAGATTGTTTAGTCATCCATGTATGTCAACCAATCGACGATTTTGGTAACAAAGTAACATCCTCATGTTGAAGCTCCCATTTGTTTGATGAATATGAATGACTAAACAGTCTCCAAATTGAATAATTTTTGCAGATATGATCTTTATTTGATCATAAAGAGTGTGACAACATTAGTTATAAATGTGAGAGGAAAAAGAAAATCATCTCCCAAATGCGGGCAAAGCATGTAAACTATTGTGTACGGTGAAGGAGGAACAAAGTCATTCGAATAGAGATAGAATACTAGAAGAATCACTTTGCAATCAAAGTGTTAGCCAACCCCCTAAATGAAAAACCAACACCAATAATAATCGCTTGTTACTGCCACAAATAAATAAAATTGTATAATGACTAATAGCTTGACAACCCACCAAGAAACCGACAATGCTAATTCCTGAAAGCTCCCCATAAGTAACTAGTATTTCCTTTAGATAAACTATCAGTGTTAAGCTTAAGCCAAGGAAACCAAGGCATATCAAATCACATGACTAATTAATATGAAGGACTTTGCAAGGGATATGCACCCAAATAAGAAATTATACGAACATCCATACTTTTAGAGTATCCAGGACTAAACTTACCAACATTAATGAATCTAGGTTACATAGACTTGCATTGACGATGTAAAGGAAATAGTCGGTTCTAAAAAATAAACTTAACTTTACAAGAGCTATGTGGGATACCGAAATGAAAAATTATACGAATATCCATACCTTAAGTGTATTTAGGGCTAAACCCACCAACATTACGCATCTAGATTAAGTATACATGAATTAACAACGATGTAATGAAATTAGCCGGTTCTATAAAATAAACCTAGTACACGCTTTCCAAATAGCAAATATGGTAAGAAGGCCTGCAAAAATCTAATGATTGTGTAGCATGCAGAAAGGAAAATGATCCGGCGAGGATCCTTTTACGAAGAGAAAAAGGCTTATGTATAAATGTGTCATATGTTTTAAGGGAATTACTATTGGCACACCAAAAATCTCAATTAACACTCCAAATTTTCTAATTAGAAAGAAAAATACACTTGTAAGGAATGTAGAATGAGATTTTTGAAGTGCTAATATCAATTCCCTGTTCTAATTGTTAGCAAATCAAAGAAACAGAAGAAAAAAAAAACTAAATGAAAAAACTATTTCTTATTCCATTTACAAAATGAAAAAAAAAGAGCAAATTACAAATTGCTATGTCGACTACATATGGAAATTGTTATATCTTGCTGAGACAACTTTTCTTACTGGGTCACAAGAGGTGCATTTATCAAGATATAGTTATAAGGAAAATAACAAAACAATAAAAGGAGGAAAATAACAAAGCAATAAAAGGAGGAAAATAACAAAGCAATAAAAGGAGGAAAATAACGTTGAACCCTAATTAAAAACAGGAAAGGAATCCTACTTGGTATCATACTAGAAAATCCCAAGACGAAAATTGATGATAATTGTCCAGATTACAACAAGACTGAAAGCACTTTGATGAAAGTTTTTTAAGTTCTAAAAGCACTTAAAACACATTTTGGAAGAAGCACCAGTTATGTACTTCTTACAAGAAGCACTTCAAGTGCTTTTATAAGATTCATTTGCTTTTTACTAAGGATTGGTTCCAAAAACAATTTAATTAAAAACACTTTTAATCATTCTAAAATCATTTCCAAACAAAGCCTACACCTCATAAAGAATTAAATTTTGAATTACAAGAGGTGAATTCATAAAGGCCTGATTTAAAACAAATAAGAAAGTAATCTTGAATCATAGTTAAAATCAGAAATGAATCATAATTCTTATCCTACTAGGAAACCCTAAGACGTAAAGTAATAAAAACTCTGTTTGTAAACATTCACCCACATTTTAATCCCTCAACTTTCCTTGAACAAAGGTGGAATAATCACTGTTGTACTGAAACATTTTTTTTTTTAAGAAAAAAAAAAAGAAAGGAAAGGGTGGCAACGGTTGGCAGCATATTGATACCTGCATATAGATGGAGTAAATTTGCCATTTACCAAATTAAATTGCTTTGCTAGTGACTGTCACAAAAGACCACGTAGAATAAAGGCCAAAGCATGTTTGGCATCATGAAATGCTTTATCGATTGTTCATGTTCTATATCTCAGATAGAGAGCTGGTAGATGCTCTAGACTTGATATATACTTCTCATCATCATGATGAAAATGTTAATGCTTGGTTTGAGCAACCTACCCATGTACTTTTCGTGGGTCATGTTTCATCAATATAAAATGATCAGTTCATTTGCATATATATATGTGTGTGTGTGTGTGTGAAATTAAATTTTTGGGTGTACGAAATTTTTTTTTTTTAATCTAGCCGATCTGGAATTATAGTTAGAGCAAACGAAACCTAGACATGGAAATGGAGAACAAAATACTATTATGGTTTAATAGCATTGTTTTCTATTTGTAACCCAACACCTAACTCCCAGTATCGTTATCAATATATATATATATATATAACTTCACAAAGTAACTAGTTTTTCATCTAATTACATTTCTTTGCTTAATGTGTGTGTGTGTGTATAACTTCACAAAGTAACTAGTTTTTCATCTAATTACATTTCTTTGCTTAATGTGCGTGACCGACACAAATGCTATTTTTTTACCCAACATGTGTGTGAGTGTGACAGTAATACACACAAACTTTTTTGCGTGTACATATTCTTTTTTGTCCACAAGCTCACCACCATGGTTGAAATGGCACAAACGGCGTAGGCAATATCTAACGACTGACCGTTGGCGCCATGGTGGCTTTCTTTGACCAAGAGGAAGCAAGGAGCTCCTCTGACCGCGGAGACGCCAATGAAGCCTTTGTGAGAAGCTACAGAAGGAAGAACACCTTTCTGCCAAGCAATGAGGGATGATTGATGACAGGGAGAAGGGATGTTTTTGTTTAAGATTTTATCTTTCATTTCTTCTTCTCAAGAAAAATAAAGAGGGGCCGGTGGTACAATTGTTATTCCCAATTAATATTAGCACGAGAATTACTTCTGAAAAGAAATAGCTCATGTGCTTCTCCTCAAAACAAATTTTGGTGAATTATATAGAATGAGCTTTCTTCTCGAAGGATATTATGCCTTTTCAAACCACTCTCAAACGGACTCTTAGATTGATAGTTGATATCATACTATTAATTTGTTCCAAGACTATTTGACAAGAATTGGGAATCCCAACTTATATCAAATCCAACTGTCCATCATACAAAGTGGTCGTCTTATTCTCAAACATCGTCTCCATAATTGTCAAATATTTCGGCAACGGGAATAACTAGGTATCATAAACATGGTGCGTACAAATTGTGATAGAGCCAAATCTGGAACATTCAACACTCTCTCTTCTCAACTTGTTTAGTGCATATTGCTGGCTACTTGGCAGAGATTCCATGAACAAAGAGTAAAAATTTAAGGAATGTGGTCCATTATTCTAATAGATAGGGCATTGAATTTCAACTCATGGTTTGAAGTTTGAAACTTTCTTTTTTTCCTAAATTATTGTAATAGTTTTGAACCATTCTCCTTCCCCTTAATAATAATAATAATTAAAAAAAAAGTAATTTAAGGAGAAGTGCCTTCACAAAAAATAAATAAATAAACAAAAACGAAGAAAATTATGAAAATTAAACCGACAACCAATCTGTTACAGGAAAATCACGGATCATAATGTACATGTAGTATACATAAAAGGAAATCTTTTTAATCCCCAACCCTAAGAATCTAAAAACATACCAAAGAAAGAAAGTTTCAAAAGAAGCAAAAAGACACTTCAAAAGAAAAACCACCTATCAATCTTTTGTTTTTCCTTCATTTCATTTTCACAACTCTTGAATTTTGAAAACAATGCGCCTATCGACAGATTCAAGAAGACCAATGTCATCAATCGATTGACATTCGGAACTATCATCGTCATCAAATGAAATGTTCAAATCCAGAGACACACAAGGGCTTGTTTCCTCTAAAGCAGCAATATCCCTATTATCTTCATCATGAGGCCCTTCTGATAATTTTTGCTTGATAGGAGGAGAGCAAGCTCTCGATCTCGAGCTGAAGTTTTCGCAGCTCAAAATAATGATAGCATCTCCAAGACCTACTTCTTCACCACTCGAATTGGTTATCCGTCCTCGCTCAATTGCTCTCTTAAACCCCATTTGAGAGCAATAGTCCGCTTGCTCCACATCTTCGACTAAAAACACCCTATGGGGATTAGACGACACTGCCTCCGCGAATCTTTCGACATAACAGAAACTTTGCTCGTCTCTCGATCTCTTGTTCCTGCAGTTCTCAGTCGAATCAGCTCGAGTCGATGAGAAACTGCTTAGTGCAATGGAAGTGAGGTTGGTTTGGGAACCGAAAACAAGCCTAGCCAACTCCTTTGCAACTTTTAACTTAGCTTCCATATCAACCCCCTGAAAGAACAACCATGTTTCCTGTTTAGTGCCATCATTGTAACTTCCCATCTTATTCCCTTTTCTTCTCACCATGCCTGACCTACATTTCAAGATTGTGCTTGAAATTTCGGGAATTATACCCTTCTGCCATGGGACTTTGCTCTCCAATGCAGTGCATAGGATTTTGAGGTTTTCAGCATTTAGCTCCTTGAACCTCTGGATATACTCATCAGTTTCCATGACAATATCACTAGATGAGGCTGAAGTAGGGGTAGAATTGGGATTTGATGAAAGTGGTTGTTTTGGACTAGTATTGTTCTCTGGAATGTACATTCTCAAACTGGGCTGATCATCAACAGCCTTGTTGCAATTAGATCCAGATATCCAGAAATGTTGGTGCCTCCATGACTGATGCTGGTGGTGCAAATTAGGGTTTTGTTGTTGTTGCTCATATGAAAAGTTGGAAGTAGAGGATGAGGGTGAGAGAGAAGAGATTAATGTGAGGGTTTTCTCCGAGGAATTATTGGAAAGTTGTTGGTGCATTGAACCGCAAGTGGAGTTCCACTTTTTGCAAAGGTCTGAAATTGTAACAGAGTTCTGTGTACAAAAAAAGAAAACAAAATAATTGCAAAGAAAAAAGTTAGTTTTGTAGTACTTCTATTAGTGCTAGATGGGCCATATAAAATATATAAATGTAGATATATAGGTAATAATTGTGAATAAGTTGAAGAGGTTGAGATATGTTATAATTAGAACCTCATCATTAGCACTGCTTAGTACTTTGTTCTCGTTTTTGTACTGTTGGAGCCATGCAGGAAGGCTTGAAGTGGTGGATTCACTGTTGCAAATGCTGCTGCTTTGTTGTACATTTCGAGCTTCGGCTTCAAACTTGGCGGAGCATTCTGAGCAACAAGTGAGCTGCTTCGGATCTCCACCTTCAAGCATTTGCTTGTTGCTTCCAGTTTCAGCGATCTTACTTGTAGACTGATCACTTTGTAAGTCATGGCTGTAAATACAAGTAAAGTTGATGTTAATAAGAACAATAACCTGACTACGTTAGTATTCAAGGAGAATGGGTACTGCTAAAGACTGTAATTAACAAGAGATACAGTTAAAAGAGGAGTCTTAATTAATAAATGTTGAAGTTCTCCTTGTTCACAATTCCCCATCCAATTAAAAAGGAAGATAAAAATAAAGGGCATGGTGACTTAGAGAATAGAGAGGTTCACTAATTTCAAAAAGGGAAATAGAAAAAAGAAACTTAGTCAATAGTTTGCACACATTTCCCTCAAGATAAACGGATGTAAAGATTTAACACATGAACATTTTCTAAAAGAGAGTTAGGGAGATGAAATGAAAGTATGCAAAAATTTTGCAAATTTTTAATTACCATCACTAATTAATTAGCTGCTTAATTTATACCTGTCAGTGACAAGACTCAAACGCAGGCTGCTTGAGGGAATTGTAAGAGGGTGAATACCCCAAACAGTCTCCAGAGATGGATGGCCAGATTTACATCTCATGTAAGTTTGGAAGGTAGCCATCCCCACAATCCAAAGCCTCCCATTCGAATGATCTCCATTGTTAATGCCACAAAGCAAGTTCCCAAGCTCCATGATCATGTGTTCCACAGGACAATAATACCCCCTTCCCTGATCACTTGAACTACTAGCCCTATATTCGCTAGTCCACCTGAGATCTCCCACATACAAGATAACGCCTTTGGTCACACAACTTCTCACTAGGCTTTTGAGTTCTTCAAGCTTCTGCTCAACCTGTACTCTAGACATCTGTCTAAAAGAGGAGAGAGTGCTGGTTATGAATTTCACCTCTCTCAAAGCCTCAACAACATCTCCCCTCTCAACTTTGTCCATTACTCCTCTAACCACACCCTCAACACTAGCAAGACACTCTCCCACAACCACAATACTTTCCCTTCTTTTGTTCACTAAATTCTGTATAACACATGCCACATCCTCTTTCCTAACACTTGGATCTACAGGCAGCACTGGCTTTCCATCTTTGACTACTCTAATTTGACTACCAATTGAAGGAAACTGATGAGGGTTGACTATCAGGAGATTACTATTGCTTTCCTTGGACTTGCTACTCACAGAAGGTGTTTGGGAATTACATATTTCTAATGAGACAGCTTGTTCTACATTGCTTTTCACTTGGGTACTAGAAAACCCAGCTTCTCTCATGACTCTACTAACACTTGGATCATCTAAGATGGAAATTATGAGTTGCTCCAACTCTATTTTCACTGCTAGGAGGGGCTGCTGCTGGTTCTCAATTGAACCACGCCTTTGGTGAGCTTGAGCACGCTTGAAAGCCGCAACCAAGGCGTTGGAGATGGAAGGGTGTTGGGGGTGAGAGCTTAACATGGGGCTAGAATTGGAAGCTGGGAGGCGGTTGAGGGCAACATTGAAGCAAAGCTCAAGGGCTTTGCATTGGAGAGGGTGAGAGTGTGATTGAAGGCAAGCGGTTCGCAACAGGCCTGTTGAAGAAGAAAGCATGGTGCTTGCAACATGGAGAGGAGTTACTTGGGCATGGCCACGATGCCTTGCTAGGGTTACCGCTTGCTTTACTATGTTTGCAGCCTCTGTGGTTAGACCTTGTTGAAGTGTGCAACCTCCTGCTCTCATCTTCAACTCTTATGATCACCGATCACCTGCTTTAATAATAAGAAAAGGAAGGTTAAATTCGATGGTGAATCTGTAGATAGAGAACTTGTTGAGATATTAGGTTCTTGGGCTGGTGATCAGTTTAGTGGATAAAGAAAGAAGTGAGGTGGATTTTGAAAGAGACTAAGGAGTGTTGGAACTCAGTTATGTGCAGCTAGATCAGTTATATATGCAGTTCAGTGGTAATGAGATTTTGTTATCTAGCGATCTAGATGATCGTATTGAGAGAAAGAGAGTCAGGAGGATACACAAGAAGATCTAGAGAGAGATAGGAAAGAGAGAGTGAAGGCCAAGGGGGTGTGAAATTTATGGGAGAGTGGGGTGGTGCTTTTCTTGTAGGTGAGGTAAAAATTGGGGTCCAAAGTCGATTTGTAGTGGAAAGTGGAATGCATGTGCTAACAATTAAGCAGGACTCTAATGTTATGCACCAGTATCAAGGGCAACTCAGCTTTGCCATCTCTCTTTAATTCTATCACACATCAAATTTGATAAAAGATATGGTATTCATTTCGAAGTGGGTCTCTCTCTTTTATGCGAAAGAATTTGTTAAATAATAAACATTAATGATAGGGTACTAAGCTAGAAATAAACACCCTTATTATTTATAAAACAAATCTTTGATAGGAAATGTTCTCTTGTCAAACATCTTTAAGTTGTATGTAAATTTTAACTATTGATCAGATAGATTCTTACTTGAGTATTTATAATCTAGACTCAAAGCTTAATATTTACAATATGTAAGAATGTAAAGTGTTGTCCTATATCGGAAACGATGGAAAGTAAAAAGACGTTGATGTGCTTAAAGGAGTTGGGCTAGTTCTTATATTGTCAATTAGTTTTATGGTGAAGTTATTGCCTTCATAGTATTAGAGTAGATTGGCCCACGTATAAAAGTCCAACAGCCATACGAACTTCATATATATCATCCGATATGTGTTGTTTACGTGTTTGGCTTGAGTATCAACACATGTGAGGGGTGTATGAGAATGTGGAGTGGTGTTCCACATCAACTGATCTACGTCACTCAAATTGTGGTGTTCACGTGTTTGGCATGAGTATTGTCACGCGTAAGGGAGCGTTTGAGGATATAAAATGTTATCTCACATTAAAAAGTTAAAGTAATCTTGCATCCGCTTATAAAAAATTGAGTTAATTCCTATTTATTTTGCAAATTAATTTTAAGGAAAAATAATGAAAAGGGCTTCAAATCTTTACATTTTAATAAAAAAAACCACCCATTAACTTTATTTTAATAATAAGGACAAAAGACTAATAAGAAAGAAAAAAAAAAAAAACCTAACAAACTCAACTTGCGCTGCGCACGTAACCCCCCCTCCCCTCCCCAACTTCAAACTGAAACACTCCATTTTTTCCTCCTATCTTTTTGTCCCATCGTCATCTACATTTATGGTCCTTTTTTTCTTTTTTTTTCTTTTGCTTAGAATAAGAAAATTACTTTGAATTGAATTACATTCACCTGTTTTATTTTTGTGGTATTATTTTCCAATAGTAGTCATGATGACGAGAAACTTTTCAATGTGCCCAGAACACAGGGTTGTACATTTTATACAAGTTGTGAGATTTTTGTGTTAAAAATAATAACATAAAAAATATTATTTTCCACCACTTATATAATAACACGTGGTATACTATTTGTACTACGGACACAAGAAAAAATTTCTCCAAGATGACACCCAAGCTCAAGAAATTGGATAGAGAGCTACATTTATTATTGTAGGTATATGAAAAAAGTGAGGAAATTTTAATTTGGTAATTGAAAACAGCTTTTTAAATATAATTACTGAGAACATAATATTCTCAAGGTTTTGATCTAAAGAGTCACTTATGGGTTCATCGTTTTCGGCACAATAGGTGCTTTTACAAGACCAAAAAGGGTTTAAGTTTCAAACCTTATGAAACTGAACCAAGAATTAAACACTATTTATAAAACTTTACCAATAAGTAGACACTATTCATGAAACTAGACCAATAAGTAGACACTATTTATGAAACATTACCAATAAGTAGACACTATTTATGAAACAGGACCAATAAGTAGACACTATTTATGAAACGAAAACAAGAATTAGGCATTATTTCCAAAACTAAACCAATAGATGGAAACTATTTATGAAACTGTACTATACACTATTTATGAAACTGGAGTAAGAACTAGATAATATTTATGAAACATGACCAATATCTAGGCACTATTTATGAAAGTTGACCAATAACTAGACACTATTTATGAAACCAAACCAAGAAAGAGATACTAGTAATGAAACTGTACCATATACTATACATTATTTATGAAACTGGACCCAATAAATAGGCATTATTTATGAAACATGATCAAGAATTAGACACTACTTCTGAAAGTGGACAAAAAACTAGGCACTATTTATGAAATTGGACCAATAAATAGTATAGTACCGTTTAGTTTCATAAATAGTGCAGTTTCATAAATAGTTTCAGTTTCATAAATAGTGTTCAGTTTCATAAACAGTGTACAGGTCATGCGCGCGCGTTAGATTTTTTTTTTAAATTGTGTCTTTTTCATTAAAAATTAAGTTTTTTTGTCCTTTTTATTAAAATTTAAGGGTTTTTCATTAAATTTTTATTCTTTTTCATTAAATAAAGTTATAGCATGATTTTTTGTTAAAATAAACTTAGCCCAAACCCTTTTCATTAAAGTTCCTTTAATTTTATGCTGAAATTTCAAACTTCCTTCACAATATACATTTTATGCTGCAATTGAGTTTGAACTGCAGTGGCAAACTAATTAAAGAAAAGTGGTCTAAATTTACTTTGCTAGGTGCCTGCACTGCAGATGAGCAAATGATCAAATGATCAATCTCTAAAGACAGTCATATCCTTGTTTAACAAATATCATGCACTAATAACTAGCTGGTAATCTTAACGTTAATATATAATTTCATTATATATTGGTGCCACACGAGGATAAATACTTCAGTAATAATCTTATTATCATGATATTTATTTAGGTATGATTAGGTCATAAGGTTTATATTAGAGAGACTATTTTCCTTGTTTTCTTTTTTAATACGAGGACTGAGAGAGCATATGATATGTATGGATCCGCCAAAACCGAGGACCTGAAAAGAGAACGGGGACTATGTGTCTCAAGGAATCGGGAACTGTGTACGATTTTCTTCCAGACTCAAAGACATGGAATAAAGCTTAAAGCGTCCCACCATTTTAGTTGTACATATTTTTATGGATATACAACAAAGCAAGCTATAGCTGATGAGCTTGACGCTTTAAATGCCATATGTTGCATCATGCATGGGGATTAATAACAACTCTCAGACATTCCTTCCTCTACCATTCTCCTTTATTACATAAAGTTCAGCTTTTGGACCCTCTTTAATTCGTTTTTTCATTTCAAAGCGAAAAACACATAACCACCATGTAAAGAAAAAAATAAATCTTTAATTGACAAATTACAATGATAGCATTTTTGCATCTTAATATTGCCCAGTTTAATTTTCAATCACTCCCTTTATTGGTGAAAAAAAAAAACCCTAGCTAGCAGCTAAAAAGAACAAGGAGTGGAGCGCTTATGCTTCCTCACTTCCCCTCTTCTCTTTTTATTTATTTCTTTTCTTTAGTGTTTTCCTTGAGGGAATAATATTCTCTTGTGATAGTTTTTCTTGTGATGTTCCTTGTGGTGATTTGATCTTAGCCGCTCTCAGACTTGGGTTACTGATCATCATCGCTTTCTGCTCTTTTTTCATGCCAAGTCTACTTCTAATATACTTTTTTTCAATCTCTTATTTTGCTTAACTTTGATCATCACTAGTTTGAAGAACTTTGTTGCGATATGCTCTTATACATGCATTTAGCCTACTTTGGATACCAAGTTCGAGTCTACAATCTGTGAATTGTTCCACGAGTTCTTAATTTATGACGATATGTGATGAGTACTATGGGGCGCGACTTCGATTCATGGTGGTGGTCAAGGTTTAGAGTTATGAGTTACTTTATGGTGGTGTTATTGTAGGTTGTATGAGAGTTGCTTTGAGTTTTGCTTAAATGTGGTGATGTAGATTAGTATACTTGATATGTATATCATGATGTATAATTTTTTTTTCTAATGAAATATGATTTCTTATAAAAGATTATTCCTATAACATCCAATTCAAAATTAATCAACATTACATTTAAATTTCGTTATTACTTATACGAAAAGTCCAAAAAAACTTTAGTTTTAATGAAAAATGACAAATAAAAGTGTAGTGAATAGTACAAGAAAAGGTAAAAATATGGTTTTTCGTCAAAAGTGAACAGTACCGGAAGTGTTTCGTTAAAACTCTCTAAAAAATAAGATAAAAAACTAAAAGACAACGTTCCGATCCGATATTACTTTTTAAAGACAGTTTATTGGGTAAGATTTAACGACTATAACCCATGAAAGTGAAAGCATTGTTAGCAAATCAAAGGGTTGAAAAGACAAGAACTTCATTGCGAAACTTTGAATCTTATTCTATAGATACAAAAGAAAGAACAATACAAAACTGTGAAGAAGATTATATCACAAAAAAAAAAAAAAAAAAAACTACATTTTACCGAGACTTAATTCTTACGAGTTACATGAGGTTTATTTATTAAGATCTAATCCTGAAACAAATATGAGAGAAATCTTAATGTATAAAATACCAAAAATACTCTGGGTAAAAATAAACTAACATTGCTAACTTTTCCAACAAACATCAGTTAATAAACTTAGAATTTTGTGAAAGAAAGCTGTGAAGCTTCTTCAGAAGACTGTATATACAACCTTCTCTGGTTTCCATTATCTAAAACTAGATAAAATTCATGGACAATATGTTATGTATTAGCAGTAATGTATCATGTAAATTTTCCAATTTTCCAGTATCCAAAACTAAATAAACTCTTCTTCTTCAGCTGTATCAGTTACACTTGTATTTTTTTGTGGGCACTGTGTAAGCTTTTTTTGTGGCTGGATCAGTTGGTCTTATTCCATATAGCACGAAACATAGAAAGGAGAGCTAAAACACTACTCGCCACCATGGCTAGGTGTTTAAGCTAATAACATTATAAAATACATGCATTAAAAACTAAAACATATGTACGTGGGAGCATTTTTGCTCACCACCATTTAGTATGGTGTATGCTCACTACCTTTTTTATTACCGTTAGATGAGTTTGAATTTCGAGATTCGTGTAGTGGATATGAACAAATCTCAAAATTAAAACTCATCTAACGGTGATAAATAAGATGGTGAGCATACACCACACTAAATGGTGGTGAGCAAAAATGCACTCTACGTACATATATGCAGAGATCCTCACACAAAAAACGAGAGATCTTCCGCCCCTAAACATCAACGATATAAAGAAATATTATAATGTAATTTTACTGAGAAAAAAAAGTTCCAATACCCTTTTTCTTAAAGGAGATGGTAGAATTTCTCATATATATTTTGTTTGAGAAAATTTCATGCATATATAAAAATGCGAAACAAATATGCAATGGAGTTTGTATGATATAGGAGGTAGGGACCCAAACAATGCCTATACAGGTATAGATAATCCAAAACTCTCTACTATTCATTCTTAGCTCATTCATTCCCCAGTCAAAAAGTTTCTTCTATCTTTGTTGGCCTAAAAAGACATAGAAAGGAAAGCCACCAAATAATTTGAACACAAAGCACTCTGCACTGCTACAAAAGGAGCGTTTGAATGAGATGAGGAATATCTACGGTTACTTAGAATACACCCTAACTCACTCTCTCTCTCTCTCTCTCTCTCTCTCTCTCTCCCTTCCCAAACACTAGTAACGGTTAACTTGGTTTAAAGAACGAAAGAAGGAAAGAAAAGAAAAGGAAAAGCCATGTCCATATAACTGTAGAAGCAGTAGTTGTTAATCTGTGGATGGACACCCATGAGATTTGTGCCAAAGTGCAAGTTTAAATGAGGGTTTTGTATCTTTTCTCTTTTCCCTTCTTTCACTGTCAAGTGCTTTGATATACATGTTATGGGAACACAAATGCATTTAGAGAGTTGGTAATATTTTATTAAATTTTTTTTCTTCTTCTAGCTCCTCTCTTTTGCTTAAAGTAAAGCACTCTCTCATAAAGCCATAGTACTAAAAGTAAAATATGGCATTATCTACTCAAAAGGGCCGCTCATTTTATGCTTTTGAGCTTCAAATAAGAGCATCTTTACCCTATACGTGGCCATGTGGGAGAAAGCAATATCCAAGTGAAGAGAGCAGCAAACCAGAAATCTAGAGAGAGAGAGAGAGAGAGAGAGAGAGAAAATAGTGCATATATATATATAGTATATAGTATATAGTATATAGCAATATATGGAGGGAGGCCCTGGACGACCAGTCGACTTTAAAGGTTAGGGAAATGAGAAAAAGTAGCTCAATTTTTGACATGACAGCCTTGTTAATGTAAAGGCGATGGAATTACGTACCACACACTCCTTTTCCCAAAAGTTTCCATTACTTTTTCGCTATTGGTGCACTTAAACTAGTTAAATCTTTCATTATTTATACTTAAAAGGCGGCATCAAATTCACCATGATTCATGAGATAATTTAATTAGATATTAGACATATGCCTACTTCATCAGCTGCAACCTTTATATATAGTGAATACATTGTCGCTACTATGATCATAAACCTATTCCATTTTTGCTACAATTAATCAGGATCATGTTGCACTTTGCAGGTGCAAGCTATATGATGAACACTCGTGCTTCAATTTGCAGATGGTTGTACTGTACGTACTCAGCTGCAGGTTGCGGATCAGTTTTTTACTGTGAAAGAACAAGGACCGCACTGAAGCACGAGCTTTTGGTGCACTTAATTTGCCTCAGATGAGTGGTGTCGAGTTGAGTTGTGATCATTTAAAGCACGGATTTTCCTGCACTTGATTGCAGCAATTTACATTTTGGTATTTGCTATGGTATTCTGATTAGCTAGGCCTGCATTCAACTAGAGCAAGTTACTTTGCCAATTTTAAGAAATGTTTCAAGCTCAAATGTCTCGTACTCCAATATATATAGACACGAACATTGTTATTAAGAAACTGTTATG
This sequence comes from Malus fusca, assembly GCA_035220775.1. NCBI lineage: Eukaryota > Viridiplantae > Streptophyta > Magnoliopsida > Rosales > Rosaceae > Malus > Malus fusca. Next base: position 3,199,994 of record CM069072.1, on the reverse strand, counting down.
TAGATGTATCGCAAAAGAATTACATCCATTTCTAAATATATTTTTCACGTTTAGGTGGATGTTTTTGCTTCTAATTACAAATCAAACCAAAATCAGAATTTTTTTTTAATTGATACAACGATATATTTATACTAGGAAAGAGGATTCGGGGATTAGCCACATAAGAGGCTAGTCATATTAAATAGTATTGAACTCATTATCTACGAGATTCAAATCTAATGTCTCTCACTTGTAAGTGAAGAATAACGCTATTAAACCGTAATATTAAAGCGGCAAACCCAAGTCAGACTTTAGAACATGCGAACAAAAAGTTTTTTTCTTTTCTGAATACAAGCGATATTTTTACTCTTAACTACTCTATAGGAAAAGGGAAAGGAAAATGGTTTGAACCCGAGAAGCACTGGGTTGATGAAAAAGGTTGCAACCACCAGCACTGGCATGAACCAAATGCTAATCTTTTTGTTTCTTGGCAATACTAGTAGTGTATCAAACAAATTGTTTATCATTGATCGTTTGCGTTCCCCTACCATTTATCAGTATCAATCAGAAATGATTGTGTTTAGAATGACGATGAAAAAAAAGAGAGAAAGAAAAACAATCGCGGCTAAAAGATTCTTTGTGCGTTATCATGGAAGAACAAAGATGATTAATTTCTTAATCATCCAGGATGAAGATAGTCGACGATATTATAATAATAGTAACAAAAAGCGCTTATGGTTATCTGAAAGCCAGTTTAGCTCTCAATTTCTAACACATTTGGTGATCAGTACTGATCTATTATTATAAACAACGACTGTAAATACAACCCTTTTATGTGACAGTAACAAAATTTGACAGAAAAAGGTGAGATGAAAGACAGAGAACTCAACTGAGATTGTTGGCATGCTAACTTACAACAGCAATTAAAAGCTTCACTCGTCTTCGCTCTCTGATAAATTTCCATGACAAGTATTCTGCAGGAGAGGAGCAAGTACGCTCTCGACAGAGGATCTCTGCTTCCTCGTTTCCTCAAGTATTGACAATCGAGCAGCTTCGCAAGCCTTGGCATTCGGAAAACCAAGTGTCCATCTCCCATCAGCCACATGATTGGACATCCCCGAACGATGGCCTTTAACTTTACTTTTATGGAGTTTTGGTTCAAACTCTCTTATCTGAAGATGCAACCATGTCGGATGATCCTCGTCTATTTTTGGCTGTTTCAAGTGAGAAACCAGATTAACTACGTAGAAAAATAGCAAGGACAAGAAAAACAGTAAAAAGATACAATAATCCAAAGTTACTAACATTATCTTTTTCCTCATCTGTTCTTTCCCACTTCTAAACAGACCCTATAAACCCTAAAGCCAAATCATTCTCACTTCTATCTGCAATTGACCTTTTAAAAAATAAAAGGATACTTTGTCGCCAATTCATCGACTGTCAGATTGTGAGCCTCTTTGTAATACTATATTGTCTTTTGTTCGTATGAAACTCAAAAAACTCATTTCCCAAACAATAGAAAAGGCTTTGCACAACTCTATTTCAAGCCTGTATCATAAACAACTCTTCAATATAACAATTGGACTCTAATCTAGCATAGCGCAAGACCACCAAGAACACCGGCCATAACCATAAGCCTAATTGACACAATCGATCAATGTGAGAATCATAACTAATCAGTTTAATTGACCTCTCACGCAAAAGTCAAGAATTTCAGAGTTGAACTTGATGTTGATACACCAAACATGGCCAGGACAAGAAGCAAGCATATACTATTTTTGGACTTACAATTAAACCAGCCAATGGCGCAATAGCAAGTACAATTCCACGTTGACTACGGAAAGGATGCTTCTCTGCAAGAATCACTTTTCCAGATGTTTTCCTTGACACAGGTATCAGGTAGATATCCCTGATGCCAGCGTTGGAAAATGCAATTGTACAATGAATTCCGGATACTGCAAAAATTTGAAGGAAGTGAGAATATAAAATACACACAGATCATTCAACTATTGAACAATACCCACCTAAAGCAACCTCCGATCCAAAGCTTGCAGATGAACCATCTGAAGCATGCGTATCACTTGAATCAGCAAACGCACCACTGTCCAGCAAGGGTTGGTCAAGCAATTCCCCTTTGAAAATAGTTGATTTAAGTTGAAGATGGAGAATAAAAACCTAAAATTACACCAAGGGAACCTTCAACGAGAAATCAACATAAAAATAGGAGGAGATTACTAGTACAATATTACAAGAGATGTTAAAATTGATACTAATAATGAGGATTACCTTCACATTGTCAACCATCCTTTGCCAAGCAAAGTATGAAGTTGCATCACCTGCAATATCATATTTCTCTATCATCTAAACCCTTTTCTGAAGCTTTACGACAACAAAAGTACAAAACCATAAAGAAATTTTTTAAATAATACGAGGAAATTATGTACCATCTGTAGTTTGTTGGCTAACGTCAAGTTCTAGGAGAAAAAGAGGATCTTTACACTGGGATGATTCCTCGAGAGCTGTATGTTCGAAAATAGATAAACTGAATTTAGTAAGTAGTTCCATATTCCATATCAAATCAAGTCGTTTTTTGCCCTACGTTAGAATCTGAAATAATTATTGACACATGCTAACAACTGAAGCTTCCCATGATATGAGAGAGATATTTTTAATTCAGAATTCATATCCGGCTATTTCAACCTCTGAACTTATAATGATCTCCTGAACTTATAATGATCTCCACACATGAGAGAGATTTTTTAAGAGTATAAAATGATTTTTAGCGTACATCTTACTAGTTTAAGCTTTTGTCAATAGTGTTGAAACAATAAAAAAAAATTACGGAATAATATCACGAGATCTTGAGTGCGAACCCTTGCAACTACAAGCTCACAAATTGTATTGGTACCCATGTGGATTTCAGTAGGAAGAGATGGTATAATATGAAAAATGTTGGTCTATATCCTAACAGCTTAATCTTTTGGGAACAATGGAACTAAACTACCACCATCCATAAAAGAAACCATATCACCTCCTACCTGCTTTACATTTTGCCCATTCATTCCTGAAAGCCTCTGGGATATGGTCAAACCAGCATCCATCAAGCTCTTTCTGAAGACATTCACGGGACCGCTGATATGATGTCTGTCCACATAAACTAGAAAATATAAAACTTTAGAAAGTATGAGACAGATTTACACCGTATCACATCATAGACTACTAGATCATAAGAAAAAATAAATGTGTACTTCAGGCTTGCTTTTTAATCTTACCTCAGAAAGGTCAGACAGCATTCTTCAAACTCTATTTACGTTTATTAGCTACATAGCGCCCAGGCAAATATGAATTTCAAACCAACAGACCTATTTATCTGTAACCCCAATTTACCATTTGTCAAACTTTTTACTTTGAAACCTATAGACAATCCCACGGTTCCCACCATACAGTGTGGTATTCCAAAGCTAGGCCCTGGGAAGGTTGATGTGGTACTATTCCTTCTCAAGGATTTTAAAAAATATCCATCATTATCTCCTCTGGATTTAGAAAGCTCAACTTCAAACTCAGAGCTTCAACCAATTACTGGTCATTTTCAGTCTTACCAAGAAAAAATGAAAAACTAAGAAGGTATCAAAAAACATAACCAAAATATAGTGAACAAGAATCATTATCCATTTCATTTTATATGCTTCTACCAAATCAGTTAGATCCTTACATTGAATAGCTGGAAGTTATGATCACTAAGCCCTTTTCCATGACAAATCAAAAGCTTCCGCAAGAACCACCCTGTATGCCATTGGATTAGTATAGAGTAAGGTGGTTGACTTGCTAAAACCTTCAATAATGCATTTAATATCTGTAAAATGAAAATTCAGTTCATCACGACACTGAAAGCCACAAGGGTCTAATTTTAAATGGTTAAACTGCTGACCCAAAATGACTAACAAATAGAGATATATTATGTAAATAAACAATAATTATCAAAAAATCACTGTACCTGATCCATATGCTTCCCTAGGAGATTTCCAATATTTTTATCCACATCCTGTTGGGAAATAAAATTTGTCAATAGAGTGTTTCAAGACAGTGGAAGTAAAATGAATCTTCAAATTGCATATACAAGACTAGTAAATGCAGAACATTCAAACAAAAATGCCAAGTAAGGTATGCATAAACAGGAGAAATGGTTGTCAAGAAGTTTAAAAACTTGAAAAATGAAAATCAATGTAATGGTCTTTAAATGCAACAACAAATACATAATGCACAGAATAAGAAATACAGCTTCAAGAGACAGATAAACATAAGGATTAATCACCATCATACAAAGAACTATTATACAGTAACTTTCTTTTATTAGTCAGCAGACTTAAGTCCTCACTTATTACCAGCTGCAAATTACAGAATATAGAAAATGTACACTGAAAAAATTGAAGTTACTAACTCACAATCATATCATGCATTCCACTTAATCCAATCATTTGAGCCAGCAAAGGATGAAGATCTGCATCAATGAAAATACAAGATATGAACGAACTCAGTCAGTTCCAAAAAGGCAATCACACTGATGCATTGAAGTTATGCCTTCTGTACAACACCAGATTCTAAATTAGTACCTTTTGTTTCTGCTAAAATAAACAACAAGAATAGTGATGCTAGCATTAGACTATGATTCTCGGAGAAAATATGTGCTAGTATTCCACTCCTGCACCAGGAAAAAATTTCATAATAGTCAAAATGTATGTAAGAATTATCAATTGTCATCATTCTTTGATGTAAGAAATCATCAAATGACCTGTTAACTAACTTAGTAAAATGTGAACGCATTGGTTTTTTAGTCTTATCATTCGAGTACCCCTGCCAAAAATAATGAGAAGGAAACTACATTCTCTCATTTCTTTTTTCTGGAGAGGAGGTTATAAGAACTAAAACAGAAATTTAACAACCTTTTAATAGAGACAGTATCAGTAGGGAGGCTAGTGTTTTCTGCTCCTTCAGTCTCAGGACTAGAAGATACTACATTTCCCATTTCACTCAATAGAGATTCAGCATGACCATTGCTCTCAGTTGAGTCCCTTTGAACAGCATCTCTCACACTTGAAGTCATATCAGGATATAAAATTACTTCGGCGACAGAGTTGAACATACCCTTTCCACCAATGACTTGAAGAAGACGAGAAACAGTATAGAAAGACGTAACTGCAGATAGATTTGAGCCCTGGATCATAAATGAAATGCTGAATGAATACAGCATAAAGGAAAAGTATATCATTGCGAATAGCACTATGTAGTATGTACATTACAACAAATGCAGCTTAACATTGAGTTAGCGATGCTTGATCGCGTTTTTTGTCAACATATATTAAGTGGTTTCAAAAAGAGGGGTGTGCAAGAGGTGAAAAAGGATGTGCAGAAATCATTTCCCAAAATGTAAAGTACACAATTCTAGGTTTTCCGGAACTATCTACCAACAAAAAGTATTCTTTGTTCTCATGAAGGAGATAAGAATGTGAATGAAGCAGATACGAGGAAGAACATCTTACATTACTCTGCCCGATCTGCAGTAATGGGAGTAATATGGGAAAGATTAATATTCTGAGAAGATTTTCAGTTACTACTCTACTCAAACGAGATTCACCTATACCAAGCATGTCCTTCAAGTAATACAGATCATCGACTATCTTATCAGTTTCCAAAAGTATTTCTTCTTTCTTTTGACTTGTACGCATCCTGCATCAATATTAACCATTCAGTTTTGCATATACAAAGTACCTGAATCTTGTTTTACCAAATTTAAGTACACATACTCTGCATCATGGACAAGGGAATCTAGATGAAAGAACTGCTTGCTTAAGCTTGAAACCAAATCTGAGAAATACTTCGAGACTGGAGGAGTTGTTATATATTGATAAAGCATATCATCACTAACTGCACAACCAAAAAATACTGTTTAAAATTATGGAAAATGTAATTGCAACCAAAATTCATGAGTCTCTTCTGTTAGCAGATTAGGAAAGGGGAAAAAAGAAAGATAATAACAGTATACCATTATATATACTGAGAGTTAATGCACGTATAGCTGTCTGAATCATCTTATCCCCATGGTGGGCAAATTTGAGAGCCTCATTATACAGAGGAAATGACACTACAGCATCCTGTGATTGGAGGGAGACATGGAAATGAAAATTAATTATGGGTCATGCATATCAGACATGCACACTTAGTAAAGTTCCCACACTTTCTAAATGCCAAAAACAATTTAACAGCACACTAAATAAATGCAGCAACAAAGTAGTGACCATCCTTTAATTATTGATCAAGGTATGAAACAGTGAAAGTCATTTCTTGTAACTCATTATTGCTTCTGCCCTTACAAAAACAACATAAATTATAAAAATCAAAATCAAAATTAAAAAAATGAAAACAGATCACTCGAGCCTAGATGATGATGAAAATAACAGATAAGACTCCAAAAAGAGGAAATGCTTTACAGTTCTCCAGAGTCCACACATGACAATGAGAACTGAGAAAAAGGACAGGACCAATCCTAGATGGCCCTGCCTGAAACCACTTGAGAACAAAAAATGAGAACATGGGACACATGAAGCGACCTACATGCTGTAGTCTAACAGGCTCAACCTTGAGGCCGAAAACCAAACATTTATAGCTATTGGTTCTTGAATATAGTAGGATCCCACTGAAAGTGTACTATAAACAACGTTTTCACATCCATTACCAATGGTATGCAGGATACAAATACGATTTCGACTGCCATTGCAAACAGAACTGCATCTAATAAGTAAATCATGAATGGTACCAAAAATTTACACAATAAAGACTAACTTACCCCATGAACCTTCAGAAGAAGGCAAAGTGTATCTTTGTTTAACTTATTGCCAACTGCTCTGAGGAGATAGAAACAAAGGAGTTAGACAAGAATAATAAACTTCACAAGTAATGACAAAATAAAGCTTATACTGCATCGCAACTGTTTTAGCAAATAAGAGTTAAATACATAGAGAGAGAGAGAGAGAGAGAGAGAGAGACCTCAAAAAGGAAACGTAATATAATGCTAGATCTCCTCCAAATTCGAACTTATGCCCTATAATATTGTTGATGTAGTCGTTGCTAAAACAATAATCTGCAACAGAAAAAACATAGATCACTAATAAGTACAAGCAATAAGCTTAACCAATGACACAATTGGTGAAAGACAAAAATAGAAAAACAGGAGAAGGCATATTAGAACTGATTTTCCATCATGGTTGCAGCTACCAAATCTTCGGTAACCTAAAAATTGAAGGAGTAAATGTAAATATTGATTTGCATTTATAATCTTACAAATTGAATGGTCACTATTCATGTTTTGAATCATTATACTCAGATACTGAAGCAACGGTGCCTCAATTCTTGAATTTCTACTGATCTTTAGCACACGCACAAATTCTGCTAAAACTTGGTATTCCATAAAATATCTGCATATAAGTTATAAATAACAATTAGAACATGAACAGGAAAAAAAAATGCCCATATAGAAGCTTTACCATGAACAACAGTTCATACTCAAAAATTAATGGATCTTGTCTATCTCCATAAGTAACTAGCTCCACAATGGACTGTAGTAAATCTATGACTAATTCCTGTTCGAGAATTGGAAAAGGAAAAAGAGAGATGTATGAGTTAAAGGGAAGAAAAAGGTTGATGCTTTAAATTAAATTAAATGAACTTATAGAAGAGTCAGACGAAAGTTACCCTATTATGCCCGTCCACAACTTTGATCTCCCGTAGTTCATTGATTACGTACCTGTATCCATAAAAAGAAAAAAGAAGTATTAGTATAAATACTTGATGATGATTATACGATGAGGATACCTATAAATCAATTGTTCCACATTTTCTTCAAATACACAATAAAAATGAAACAATGAGATACACTCTTTGGGCAAAACTTCACTTTTCTACTAAATCGTAGATACACTGTAGACATTTTGTTACCCCTTACCTCTACATTTCCAGAAATCGGGTTTTTAAATTGGTCACCGAATGAGTAACTAAAATTCACCCTCTATGCCCTCAATCTATCATAGGATACAATGTAGGTATTACCTCCACACTTCCAAAAATCGAGTTCTAAATCTGGTTAGAGGACAAGTATCTAAATTAAAATTCACCCACCACTCTATATACCTTCAAATATACATCAAATTACTAACATCCAAGATTTATTTCCCATATACCATAGCTCTCAATTTAGTTCAACTGAAAGAGCCTAAATTCGACTATTTTGATTGCTCTTACTCAAATTTACTAACAATTGTTTATAATAAATGACGGACTAGTCTAACAAGTTGTAAACCCCCAATTTATGAAAAACCCTAATTTATGAAATTGGGAGTGAATGTAGAAGTTGAAAAATTGGAGAGAGGAAAACGAGGGAACTTACTTGAAGTAGTGGAGCGAGAAGCGGTCGATGGAGCGCCAGAGAGAGCGCCACATGGTGACGGCGGCGGCGGTTAAGAGACTGACTGACCAGAGCGATCAAACCGAAGACGGCTCAGAGAGCTGTATTTTTGGCTTTTTGGTACAAGGGGAAGGGAAGGAAGGTAGGAGATGGGCGTTGTTCTTCGTTGTCGTTGGCTGTTTGGTTGGGTGGCACAACTAACTGTCAACGTTCCCTTCACATTCCCTAAACAAGATACTACACGTGTTCTCCACGCTCACTTCTTAGAACAACGATCTTACATGATGACGGGTTTAATTATAAAGTGGCGTTTCGTTCTTAGAATGTATTTTAGTGTAAAAGTTTTCATTATCGTACTAATAATAAACTCGTTTAATATAAATTGCTTTCCACTTTGAGTTCTCTATTTAATTTGGTTTAGGTCTCGAATCCTTTTATTACATAATGAATCACCGTAACATAACGATTCAAAATTGTTTTGATCTAGGTCTCAAATTAGTAGAGCAAACAAATGAATAAGTTCATTTAAAGTATTAAAGTAATCTCATCACCTAAATTGTAAGATTATAATGGAGGTACATTTACGAGGTGTATTCAATTGAGATTTTGAGAAATTTTAGTTGATTTATAAATTCATGGATTTTGATAGAGTTTAATTGGTTTCTAAATATTCTTAATGAGAGTGTAGTCAATTTGGATTTCAGAGCATTTTAATGGATTTTTTTTAGGTGATAGATTTTAAAGGATTTTAATGGACTCTACAATTCCATATGGATTTTGACATATTTATTTGTGATTTTCTATTATAGATTTCTATGGATTTGTATGGATTCTTTCTTAGATTTCTTATGATTTAAAAAAAAAATTAGAAATTACACGCAAAGCCGTGGGATAATTTTTAATGAAATCATGTGGTTGAGATTAACCTTTTCCAATTCACTGCAATTGAAACCCTAATTCTTATGTGAATTCTACTACACAGTCTGAAATCATAGTCCTTAGTCCAAGCACTAATTAATTGCATATTTTCATACCGTAGTAATAGCACAAATTAATAACGTTTAGAATGTATACGGGTTTGAGGAATTGATCCAACCCAAGCCAAAGAATATGTGTTTCGAGAGTGACGTTGATTGGTTTTAATAATTAATGGTGACATTTCAAAGGCACCAAAGCAGAATTGAAGAAGGTGTCTTCTGCAAATAAAAGTACAACAGAGATAGAAAGTAGTTAAAGGGAAAGGAAGCGTCAGCAAGGGAATTTACGTGAGATGTTTGGGCAATCGGTGAAGAAAGAAAAAATATGTTGGTGGTGCTAAGACATCTTCTCATGCCTGCAAAGATTTCACGATCAGCCATGGAAGTCCAAAACGGCTGAGTTCACAACAGGTCCTCTTAAATGGAGAAGATTGGTCCTCTGGCGTGAAAAGAAATATGAGGGGTAAGGGTTGGATTCTTAATAGCATTTGGTTTTTATACCACACACCCTCAAATCCATTAAAATCCATCACTCATCAAAATCCTAGTAAATCCTTAGTAATTTCACTACACCTAGACATCTGCAGACTCATTTAAAATCCTAATCGACTATTCCTAGATTTCAATGTATTCTTTAAAATCCTAATTTGACTACACTCTAATTTCAAAATCTTTTAAAATCCTAATTGAATATACCCAGAATTTAAAATTCATTAAAATGCTATCAAATCCTAATTTGACTACATCCCCTATGTAAAATTTTGAGTGAATTCTCTCAATTCTCAGGGGAGGTGAGATTTGAGAGGCTTAAATATACTACGAAATCTCCCAAACTCCCTCAAATTCCCCACTTTTTAAAATACTTTAAAAATCAATTTCTAATTAAATATACACCAGTAATATTATAAACTTCTTTAAAATCCAAATTGAATACACCTAAAACTTTCAGAGAATGACTTAAAATCCTGATTAAATAGGATTTGTAAAAACAATTAAAATCTCTCACTAAACCAATTGAATACACCTCTCTTAGAGAGAGATGACATCAAAGTCAAATAGTCTTACACAATGGAATTAAATACGGAATTTGATATTTTTAAACTCTCAATCATAGAAATTGGGAAATGACACTTATTTAAATGGAATTTAAACTTAGAAATTGGAGGTTCAAATTCTAAGTTTTTTTTTTTCCACGTGGAAATTCTAAATTTTGTTTATGAATTCAAACAAAGGAATTGATATATGTCAATTTATAAATTCCAACTTTTATCCAAATTTCAAGTTTATTTCCCTCATCTATCTAAACATATTTTGAGGGATTTTGGTTATTAATGTTAGACGATTGATTTTGATATATAACCAAACTATAAATAGGCAATTTAATTCGGTTTAGGAATTTTCGAAGTTGCATTTTTTTTTTTTTTCTTTCAGTTTTTCTTCGTTTGAACCAAATTCAATAAAAAATTTGGATAAACTATGGAAGCTGCAATAACATTCAACAAAACTTTCTGTACCAAATTCATATCACAAACATACAACTCCAAAAGTGAGCACTTTGAGGAAGCTTCATATTTGCAAGAAAAGAAAAGGAAGAAAGATAAATTCCCAAGGCCATTTGATTGTTTTTGTCTGCAAAACTATCGGCCATGGTAGTGGCCTGGCCATATCCGAAAACGATCAGTTAGCTCTAGGTCTGCTTTTCTCGTATCCATTCAACAAAATCGTCAAGGATCGAAGGCCATGCAAGTTCAGGATCGTAGTTGCTGAGATCTGGAAAACTTATCGAAGCGCAAAACCGGTAAAAACCCATCCACTGATCCATGCTTATGACTTTGTAATCACTCTGAATCTTCAGATACTGAGTAAATAACTCAACCTGCGCTGGATATTGGCATCCCAAAACAATATTTAACAACTCGCACATCATGTCTAGATCTATGCCCTTCTGTTTCTCCTCCGTCAAGCAATATCTGAATGCATAGGAAAAGAAATCCATGAAGTCTGATGGCTCCCCCTTGACCGTTTTCTCCAGCTCTGCAAGTGCATTGTTTAATTTATTTACTTTGTTTATCTTTAGGGTTTTAAATCCTTCTTGCCATTCTTCTAGGGTAAAGTATCCCTGTTTTTCGGCTTTCATCTTCCATGCTAGCATCAACATCCTTACGTCTGTGTGATCAACTTCGATATCTGAACAAAGACGTTCGATCCCCTCTGGCTCGATCAAACCAGAAGACGCATTCGCGTATGAATTAAAGGCGGTATCAACCCGTTTGGCGTTGCGGCCCATGTCGAGCTTATAGGAATGTTTTCAGTTATGCTCTTTGATCTCCTTGTGGAGGGCACATATTTATAAGGATACAATCATTCCTTGTAGGGCAAGGAAAACGGTAATTCCTAATCTATTTAGAATAGGAAACAAAAACCTACAAGGAAATAAAAAAATGAATGCAACGAACAAGATTACAAAATAATAAGAATATTATTAAACAAACTGAATGCCGAAACGGTTACATAATCCCAAGATACTATATCGTGACTGACTTGTTAAAACTAACTAATACAAGCACTATACAAAAACCTACAAGGAAATAAAATATAAAGATGTAATTACATTCTTATTCTAATTCGGACTCGCGTACACCAATATATCTTTTAGACTAGGAAGCAAAATCCTACAAGGAAATAAAATATAAAAAATATATTACATTCCTATTCTAATTTGAACTCACGTAGCCACTCAATATTATGGTCTAGTGATTTTTTTTCACTTGGGAGTGAGAGGTATTAAGTTTGAATCTCGTAGATAGCAAATTCGATACCAAATTAAGTTGCCCATTATGTGGCTTAATTGAATTCCCCTCCCCTTAGTGTAAAAATATATCGATGTACTAAAAAAAAAATTGGACTCACGTACACAAATATATCTTTTAGACTAGGAAATAAAATCATACCAATGAAATAAAATATAAAGATATAACTACATTCTTATTCTAATTTGGACTCACGTACACCAATATATTTTCGGATAATGCTTGGGTCTTGGCTTCTGTTGAAAATGAGTCCTACATTGATAGGAGAATGAACCTTGCATGGGCTTATAAGAGGTTGTGCTACTCCCCATATTGCCAATTGGTTTTATGGTGGAACCTCAACTTTCTTCATGGTATCAGAGCATGTTGTCCCACGTGTGAAGCTAAACGCCCACATGTGTTTCACGTCACCCCGTTGTGTTGTCCACATGTTAGACTCGAAACTTCGCCACACGTGAGGGAGCATGTTGAAAACGAGTCATACATTGATGGGATGAGGGACCTTGCATGGGCTTATAAAAGGCTGGGCTACTCTCCATATTGCCAATTGGTTTTATGGTGGAATCACAATTTGAACCTTTCATTCTCTTTTCATCATATAAAGATCATATATAGAAAAACTCATTCAATTTGGAGATCTTTTAGTTCTTCGTATGCATCAAAAAAATGAACGGTTCATTATGAGGATTTTTTGCAAATATGCGTTTTAGACGATGATAAAGAGAATGAACGATTCAGATTATGATATTCGTATGGTAAAGATGCATTAATCATAGATGGAAAAACTTGAACTGCCATGGCTGAACACAAGCATTATTCATATTTTTCTACTTATTTGTTTAATGTTGATTTTAGGTTCATCTATACTTTGGTTAGAGGTGAACACATTCATACTGTTATCTATGTTATCACAAACTCGTATTTTAATATAAGTGAATTTGTAACACTCAATCATTAGATCCATTTACAACTGAAGAAAAAAAATTCTAATTCCGTGCATTGGTTGTTCATGGGCATCAAAAGTTTCGCAGCCTGGCCGGGACCCCAATGGGCTTTGTTTTAGCCTGACCCTTTTATTGGGAGGGTCTTAAACTTGGACTTAACACTTTGCCCGACCTTGGATAGTGAATCTGGTGACCCAATGAGTTCATGCTCTCTGAGTCTCACCTAAAAAAAGTTTGTGCATGTGCAATATCCTTTCTTTCTTTTCTTTGAGGAGAGTGTCTGGACAAGGGATTTTTTAGTACAAGAAGGTTTAGGTTAAAATTAGTAAGAAATATGCATTACAGGATATTATATAGAGATCGAAAATGTATTAGTGAACATCACAAAGCCAATAAACAAAGGAATTCAAACGACTCTTTCTATAAAAATTAAAAACAAAAAAGAACGAGGGACAAATGACTCCTTTCACATAGTCATTTACAAATTTCTCTCAATTCTTTGCATTGACTAATTTATATGTCTTTATCTAATGTATTGTGAAGCATTTCTTAGTAATGTAACTTACATATTACTTGGAAATCACTCGTCCAAATAGACTACAAGAGTGCGTTTGTTGCACCAGACTATCTCGGACTGGACTACCTTCAGGGACTAAGCTGGACTAACTTAGACTAGACTAAGCTGGACTAACTTAGTGAAGCGTTTGGTGCAGTGTCGGACTAAAAAACTGGATAAAATAACAAATTATATTATTATATTATTTAATATATATCTAATAATATTTTATTATTAATTCAACTTTTTTTCCCTAAAAATTCAAACACACTTCTACCTCTCTCTAGAGAGTTCTTTTGTTCCTCTTTAGATCCGTCCCCAGTACTCCCTTTCCTCCCATCTTTTTCCTGCAAAATGTTTCAAAACCAAGTTTCCTACAAAATCGTCCCCAAAGCTATCTTCTCCTCCCTCTCTGTCTCTTAATCTCTCTTCGTCCCCAACTCTCTCCCCTTCTCTATCCATTTCTCTCCGGAATTTTCTGGAGAAAAGGGAACCTTTATGGGAATTTTCTGGGAATTTTCGAAAATAAGGTAGAATTTTCTTTTGAGATTGTTGATGTTATTGTTTTGCTTTTTTTCTTTTCGGATTTTGGTGGTTGGATTTTGGGATTTAGGTTGTGAGCGGGTTTGGGTTTCAGATCTGGGCATGGGAGGGCAAATGGAGTTGCCCAGAAGCATGCTTGCAAACTTGCAGCTTTCATACGACATGCAGACAGTTTTGAAAACGGGACTAGCAATCCCATAGTTTTTTAGGGGTTTCGCTAAGATCGGCTAATCCCATGGTTAGTCGAGGCGAGTGAAGGTTAGTGCCATTAAAGTTAGTCCCAGCGGGTACCAAACACGGGACTGGACTAACCCTTAGTCCAGTCCAATCTAGTGAGAGTTAGCGAGGCCAAACAAACGCCCCCTAAATGGCCAATTAGTGTGGTTTGAAAGAGACCGCGCTCTAGCTACGATCAGATTTGTTATGTCCCCATTTTTGTTAGTGAAAAATTTGTTTCCTCAGTTTATCATTTTATGATTGAGATAACTAACTAAAATCTTTCAGACTACAATCAAGATTAGGTTGGAGCTTGAATTGACCTAGCAAAGAGCACCTTGAGTAAGACCCACTAGTGAGTGACTTCCTTTCCCAATAACAACGCTATCATGCACCTTTGGCATTTCTTTTTGGTATATTATGCCAAATATCCATGAAGAACATAAAATGTACTCAGTCCCCTTGATTAAGCAAAACATTAAACATAAGATGGTCAACATTCGCCATCATTTTCATGATTTCTTTCTTGACAATTAAGTATAAAACTTACTCAAACCTCACCCGTCCTTCACGGCCTGCTCAAATTACCTTCTTACCTAGACTATAAGACTAATTCCAACCCCTTGGAGTAAGTTCTAAATTTTCCCTTCTATTCCCCCACCGTCCAAACCCCCCCCCTCCCATCCCAAATTTCATTCCAACCCTTGTTCTAAAATGGGGTTAAGTCTTAAAACAAAACAAAAAAGAAGCCAAATTTAGGTAAAGATTTAGGCCAAGGTTAGTGGTGGAGCTCATATGTGAGAGTGGAAGAGAGGGAGTTGGATGACAAGCGCCCAAAACCACTCACGCCACATGAAGGACGCGCTCCAACATTTATCATTGCTGCAAAGGGCAGTCCCACCCACATGGGTGTGTCCAGCAAATCTCGGCCAAGAAAAGTGAGCCAACGACTCTTTTGGATGATCAACGGCTGAAATTCAAACGGGTCATTGGTTATCCAACGGTCCATATTTAATTTAGTTAATGTTTTTGTTTTATATTTATAATTTCATTAAATTCAACGGCTGATATCTAATATGATTAAATCCAACGGTATAAAAAAAATCTAACATGTCAAATTTAAATCTAACGGTTAAAATAATTATTTAACTCAAAATTCACCCAAATTTAGTGATTTTTCACTATTTATCATAATCTAAATATTTTTAGATTAAAATGTTCATAAAATTAAATTTGGATAGTGTACATAATTTAAAAAAAAAATAGCCCTAATTTATTCTTTAATAACCTTGGGCTAAAAAATTTAAACCAGAAGGGTTGGAGTAGAAAAACTGTTTTTGGGTTAAAACCTAAATTTTCTGGGCTAAAAATTTTAGGTTTTACTCCAAAAGTTGGAGATGGTCTAATCATGCATAATCAGGAACAACAAGTTTATATAACCTTTGCTACTTTTCTAGCCTGTATAAATGAAACACGAAAACTCTACCATGTTATGGTGTATGGTATGTACGAACAATGGAAGGTCAAGATCTTTTTTATTTTATCTGGTCAAAAAGTCTGGGCAAAAATGTACAATCCGGTTTCATCCCAAGTAACAAAAAATTTATTTAGTAGGATACTACAATTTTGTTATGTGACGTTACTAATTAATTCACGCATACCTTATCATATGAGTGAAAATGCGTTTGTATTCTAAAATATAATATTAATACCACATCGTTGTGTTCTACTAACATACAGTAGTTGCACATACACCACTGAAAGCCAAGTCTACTAACATACAGTAGTTTCTCATACACCACTGAAAGCCAAGCTACTAATTTGGATAAAACAAATATCCCTGTATATATATAGGTAACTTCTATGATATTTCTGTGAGTTCAACCGTATAGCTCCAACTTATTTAAATACTCACCGTAAACATGCAGCATCCGGGTCCCAATATATCACGTGACAAAATTGTAAGGAACTAATGCCATAGCTAGGTTGTTCTTTTGTACATCACGAGCGCCGGTTAGAAGTAAACTTTTTTGTCCAAGAACAAAACTTTGTAGGAGATTCTGTGAATTATTTTACATTAGGAAAGTAAAGTCTTGTAAATTGTATATAATGTATAATGTACCCAACGCAATATTATGTTGTTTTACTTTCTTTTTTTTGTTAAATTAATTTTGAGTTAGATATTTTGATTTTATCTACGTACGTTCTTCTCAACGCACATCAATCTCTATACCCGTGCATGCATGAATTGATCAAACGACAATTACGTAAAACATAATCCAATTACAATTCAGAGTGAGTTTCATTATGCAGGCCAGCCTATAACTATTACATGAAGTTTGACTGATGCGATGAGACAAGCTAAAAAAGATTAATTATTGGATCAAACCGTCCTTTCTTGTCATGAGAAGGTGATCGAACATGCCATATGCTTAGTAAGCAGTACTAAAGCACCCCACAAAACACTTCCTTTGGCAAATAATGGTTGGTGAGTGGAGATTCCAAAAGCAAACCATAGGTCGGGTCCTTATTTGGTGACTCATTTCTTTTGTTCTTTTTGAATCACGTGCATGTCTTTCCAATCTTCAAATATCTCACTTTTTTGTATTCTTACGGGACTTACTTTTCACTTTGGTATTTTTCTACGGGATGGGATTTTTTCTCTGCCATAATTTTATGTATTCCAGCTAGCAGCTGAAGTAGGACCTTCCCCACATGAATAAGGTTTAACCTTAACCACTACGTTCATAACATTCTTTCCTTGAAATCACACTAAGGAAATCCTTCTTTATTGGTTATGTGTCTAGCTAGCTGCATTTTACAATTTCTTAGAAAAATCTAGAGGAAATTTGAAGGGAAGCGATTTTCACACCCTCATTTTCTCCTCCCTAGACACTCTTATTTATTTTTTACCGTTTTAGATTGAATAAGTCAAAGCAAAATCAATAAAAATAAATAAAGGTGTGTAGAAGGAAAAAAAAAAATAGGTGTTTGAAAATTATTTTTCAAATTAAAACTAGCCAAGTTTTGCATCGATCTGTAAGTGAGAGTTTCTTACGTTCGAATTCGTGAATGGCGAGTTCATACCACTTTACTCTCCCATTACTTTGTGTAACTATGTTGTTGCATTAAAAAAAATCCTTTCACTGTGTTCAAGCTCCTCTCCATTTTAAGAGTTAAGAAAAAGCAATTGGAAGTCTTCAAAAACCTAATTTCAAAATCTTCCAAAAATGTCCAAGCTATAACTTATAAGTTTATAACATCCATTCCCCTACTGGTAAAAAGATAACATCATTCCCCTATATCCAAGTCTTGTAGTGTTCCTATTAGCACTTGAGAAAATGACTACGCACCAAAAACGGTGGAAGAAATCATATGAGAAATGTAAAATCTGACCTTTAAAAACTTCCTGCACTAAGCACATGGACTGGATGAGAAATAGATGGCTATGGTCATCCTCCTCATCATATATCAAACAATTTGACCCACTCTGCTATGCTTCCTCGAATTGTTGTGGTCCTAGGCTACTTATCCATGTGTCTGCTTTCTTCCTTGAGGAGTTACTAAGCCTAATAAACAGTATGGGGTTCCACCCTGGCCTGGTTATTTTTGGGACCTGAGTAGCTCAAATTATCAAACGCTTGCACATGAATTATGTGTGTAACGTACAACTGCATATGTATGTTTTATGTGAGAAAGATGATAAATTTTGAGCGAACGCTTAAAATTAGACACCACGTCAAGATATAAAGAATAAATCTAATCAAGAATCTAGAGTGTACAATTAAGGTATCTTTATGTACGTTGAAATTTGTAGCGTGTGAGGAGTTCTTATGGTTATTCTTTCTTGTAGTGTTTTTTTTAATGATAGAGCCTAATATTAAGACTTTGAAGGTCCCTTATCCAAACATGGCTAAGATTATCAGATTGAAAATCTTAATTCATTCCCTTGTACTTAATCCGATTCTGATCAAAATCGGGTTTAATTACATTAGGGTAATGAGGTTCATGTTTTGTTTTTGGTTCAACTAATAAAGTTCATGTTTTAGGTAATGTGAATTTCACAAATGTGTCGGACGGAGCAGCTCATATATGTATATGCAGCTGATTAACTTTAAAACTCTCACCTAAAAAACAACAGATTTGTCAACTGTGGAGTTAAGATGAAAAGGTTGCATTTGCCGGTGATCTAGGGAGCAACTAAGACCATCTCCAACCGAATAGTCCAGAGGGCCGAAAAACGTCTGAAAACTGTCTCCAACCGAGAGCTAGGCCAAAGGGCTCGTGGGCCCCACTGGACAAAAAAGGGCCAAAGGGCCAACCGGCTGACCCAAATGAGCTAGCCAACCAGCCCCGGGCCAGGCCAAAATTTTGAGCATTTGTCGGATATAACCGACAGGAATGCTAGGCCAAAATTTAAATGCAACGGCTAGCTTACGCCAATTACCGTTGAATTCAAAAAAAAAAAATATTTGGGCCAAATTTTTTATAAAAAAATCTCATTTTTTTCCTATAAATACCTAAACCATTCATTCACCATTCCTCACAAATTTTTCACCATTCCTACACCATTTCAATTCTCATATTTTCTTACCTCTTTCAAAAATATAAGTTGTTGTTTTTAAATTTAAGTTAATGTTGTTTTTAAATTTAATTTTTAGCTTTTAAATATAAGTTGTTGTTTTTAAATTTAAGTTGTTGTAGTTTTTAAATTTAAATAATAAATTATGTTTAGCCCTCGGTTGGAGACGGTTTTTTGTGACATGGCTACAACGAGCCCTATGGCCCTTTGGCCCTCAATTGGAGATGAAGGCAAATATGATCATGTATTGTTCATTAAAATATTAATATCTTGGAGGGTCAGAGGGTTAAAACTAGGGGTGGGTTCGGTACGGTTACCGTACCAAAACCCTTGTACAAATTACCGTACCAAACTTTCGGTTTGGTAAAATCTATTACCATTACCATACCAAACTTTCGGTATACCGAAATTCGGTATTGCCAAAAGTTCGGTTGGCATGGTATGGCAATGGTAATTGCCATTTTGTTTTGGGACAAAATCTGTTTTTGTTTTTTTAACCCAATTCAAGGGCTAAACTTTTTTTTTGTACCTTTATCTCATACATTATAGATTAAATTCATCATTCACAATTCATACACATAATAATTCAAATGATGCATCAAGATTCATCATGAAAATTAAGCTTACAATCCAAATAGAAGTTACGAACCAAAACAAATAGAAGTTAACAATCCAAATAGAAATTAAAGTTTCAAACCAAATGAAAATTGGAAGTAAACTTCAAAAAGGAGAATTCATTGATCAGTTATTCAAGCTTGAGATGTCGAAGCTTTTAGAGGAGGCATTGAACTTGTAGAAGATTGAGTTTGTGTCAAGCCTACATTACAAACAAAGAAAACATATTAATTAGTAGCAAGAAGAATTAAAGTTGAAAACCATTTAATAACAAATTTACTGAAAAAATTAAAGCATATCTTTATTGTTTTCTCTTCTTCCATTTCCTTGTAAAATTGAAACATATCTTCCGTTGGTTCCTTGTAGAAGTTTACTTCATCTACCCTAAGCCAACCACTAGTACGCACTAGTGCCTCCATTATTTTAGGAGTCAAGGATACCCTAAAAGGGTCCACAACCCTCCTCCCTAGGCTAAATGCATTTTCACTAGCAACAATAGAAGTGAGGGTTACAAAGATATTTTGGCTATTTGTGAAAGAATTAGGAACTCTTTTGTGTTTGATTTCCACAATTTCAAGAGATCAAAGTCACCAACAACAATGCTAATATAAGTAGGGTTTTATTTTCAAATTATTGGAATATTATAAATATGTGTTATATAATTATCTATTATATAATTTATAAGAGCAACTCCACCCTTGGAGCCCTTCCCCCTGGCAATCCACTATTGAATCCACCCTATTGAACAGTAACTGCCTTTAATGAATAGTAACTACCATTAATGAATAGTAATTACATTTTGCATCTCCACCCTTGGAGCCCTCCTCCCTGGCAATAGGTAATAAAATAGTAGTTTTTTTTGTTTGTTTAAATAATATAAAATAAAAAAAACAGGGAAATGGGCTGTAGGGCCTCGGGCTGACACAAAAAACAATAAAAAAATGTCTTGGCCCTCGAGCTGCAGGTCTGTCAACAATCCACTCCCCTTGTGCTCGGGCTCTCACCCTCACTCGGGCCCTCCATGGCTGGAGAAGAATCAAATGGCCCTCGGGCCCCTTCCTGCAGCCCGTCCCCCGAGCAAATGAGAAGGCTGGAGTTGCTCTAAATGATATATTATATTGTATTTTTGGTATGGTACGGTAATACCGTGGTAATGGTATCCATTACCAATACCGTACCATGAAATTTCGGTACGGTACAATACCGTACCATTACCGATTGGTACAAAAAAATTGGCACAAAATCGGTATGGCACGGTTGGCAATTCGGTTGGCACGGCAATTTGGCAAAAAAACCACCCCTAGTTAAAACGAGCCCTCTGACCAACCTTCGGTTGGAGATGGCCTAAACATGTGTCAATATTCTACTTGTCTAGCTTAGCTTAATTACATACCTATCTTCTTTAATCCTAATTAGGTACTATTAAAATATTGGACTGTTAAAGGAAATAATACAATAGAACTTTGAATGCTTAGATGTCTGAACATGATAGAATTTTTAGTGTGCTGAGAATACGGTCTGGAACACTAAGTGTAATAATACAATTAGTTGAGCTTTTTGAAGTTTTTAACTAATTGTATTATTATATTTGATGTACCGAGCTGTGTTTCTGGCACACTGAAAAAAAAAATTCGTCTAAACATAATTAAAATATATGGTATGAAAATAGCTTTGCAATTGCAAGGTGTAGTTTTGCATATTATTAATTGTTAATCAATAATTGCATGAAAATATAGATTAAACTAGGGTAATGAATTGGATTGTTGACCAGAGAGTAAAGGGGCAAGAAAGTTAAGGGGAAAGTGACACAAAGAAAAAGGATTCGGGGAAAACAGATTAATTTACAGATGAAGATATGTATGTACATTTGAATTTAATCAAATAGACTAGAGTAATTTACTACACCTTCTACATCTAAATTCATATATCTTTCTCGTAATTTAGGAGAATTTAACATAATTATTTTATTGTTTGTTATGAAAAATACAAAGTAATCCTACTTTTCTCTAAACCTTTTTAATATTAAATATAGCAATGTGATGATTAATTCTTAGGGATGGCAATGGTTTGGTTTGAGAACGAAAATGTTATATCGATTCTCATAATCACAAAAATTAACTATATCTATAACCGCAAATTAATCATCGAAGATTATCCATAACATACCCACCGGGTAACAGATTTTCCATCAGTTAATAGTTATATCCATCTTCCTAAAAAACAAACAATTATATTCATCCAATTGGCACACAATAATTTAATAGATACTAATTTCATCATTAAATAACCACATCTAATACTAAAAAACAAAACAATGAATGAATTTTTTAGAGTATAAAAATAAGAGTATTGAATAAAACATTGATGATGTGAGTTGTTGATATCCCCATAAGCATTATGTTTGGTGCATAAGGAAGATAGTATAGGGTTTGATAAATAAGGAATATGGTATAGGGTTCGGTGAATATTATTATATTATATACTACATATATTATTCGGCTCCAATTCAAATACGAATACGGATTAGAGACCTTATAACCATATTCAAAACCATAACCGATAAAAGTTCACGATTTTTCCCCATATCCATAATGGGAATTGTTATTAGCACTCCAAAAATCTCATTCTACACTCCAAACTTTCTATATTAGGAAAGAAAAATACATTTGTGAGGAGTGTAAAATGAGATTTTTTGAGTGCCAATAACACTTCCCATCCATAATATACCCAAATTTTCGTATCTAAATCTGCTCAATTCGAGCGGTGATCCACAGTTATAGGATTTAATGGTTTGGATTGTCATCCCTATTAATTCTCCAGTTCTTGAGATTAAAGATGAATTAATTCTCAGAGCAACCAAACATCCCTAGTTCTTCATACCAAACATCTTTCTTCTACCTCTCTCTGCCCACATTCCGCTCCAGACCTGCAAAAACATTGCAAATTCTTTCACAAACTAATTGAGATCAAATGGTAAGATCGACTCTCTAGATTGATGATGACAAGCAGTGGCGGAGCCAGGAATCTTACCACAAGGGGTCTTAGTGTAAAAGTCCAAATAAAAATTTAGGATGGAAAAACATATTGAAAATGAAATCATAGTACTTTCATTCATAATTCATAACGGAAACAATATTACAAGTTATAATTGTCCACGACGAGGTTTCATATTTTGAAAACGAAGCATTATAGCTTCATTTTCAATACAAGCAAAAATATCTCTCTCAATATAAACAAGCAAGCTATCACTCAACCATTGATCTCCCATTTTGTTCCTAAGTGGACCCTTAACAATATTCATGACAGAAAATGTTCTCTCCACTGAAGCAATTGCAACTGGTAAAACTAAAGACAATGTAATGAGTAAATATACATAATTGAATACTTGATGCATCCTTGTCTCCACCATTTTTTCTGCAAGATCACCAATCCCTTCCAATTGAGAGAAATCATTACTGGAACGCACATAATGAATATAAATCTCAAGTTGATCTTCAAGTGCCAAACGATCCTCATCCGAAAAGTCTTGAGGATAAAATTGAGCAAGACGAAGTAACTTTGGTTTATCAAAAGCTACAAATGAATATTTCGGACTCAAACATGCCAAACAAATAAGCAACTCAATATTTACCTCATTAAAGCGATCATCTAACTCCGTAATTTGCTCATCAATGACATAAATAAAGAGCTCCACACGATAAGGATGACGATTTGTCTTTATTGGAGCATTACGCATTGACCTCCCTGGAAGTATAAATGCTTATTCCATGTTAGGAACATCAATATGATGTTTTTCACAAAAAGAAGATACTTCATCAACCAATGCATCGAACCCATTATTCCTCATCCAATGTAGCTTTTCCTTGCATGATTTCACTAAAGCCATTGCATTCACAATTTCTTCATCTTTCCTTTGCAATGCTTGTGACAAATCATTTGTGAGTCCCAATATGACTTTCATCAAGAAAAGGTGAAACACAAACTCAAAAGTACGTATTTCTCTCATTAACTTATTTGCTTCACCCGCACTTTCATTGGGATTATCATCACTAACCATTTGAAGCACATAAACCACGGATGAAAACATGGAAATGATGCTAATCAAGGTACCATAGTGTGAGTTCCATCGTGTGTCACCGGCTTGAGACTTGTTTCTGGATTTAAGCCTCGCCCAGTTATAAGACAATCATTTTCAAAAGTTATCACAAGCTCTTCTTGAAGTTGCTGTCTAAGTAAATCACGTCGCTTACAAAATGCTCCAACATGATTAACCACACTATTAGCCGTTGCAAAAAAAGAGGCAATGTCTATATTCTTCTTTGCTACGGCAACAAGAGCTAGTTGAAGTTGATGAGCAAAGCAATGAACATAATATGCACAAGGTTGTTCTCTCAATATCTTTGTTTTAAGGTCATTTAACTCACCTCTCATATTGCTAGCACTATCATAACCTTGTCCTCGTAGCTTGGAAATGCTCAAACCATTGCGAGAAAAGAATGTGTCAATATCATCCTTTAGTGAACTTGAAGTAGTGTCGGTAACATGTTGGATACCCACAAATCTTTCAATTACATGCCCGTTGTCATCCACATATCGCAACACCATAGCCATTTGCTCTTTCACCGACACATCACGTGCTTCATCCACCAATATTGAAAAGAATCTATCTTTTAGACCATCCATGATAGCATCAAGTGTTTCAAGGGCACATGAATTCACAATTTCTTTTTTAATGGAAGGAGCTAGTAATTTGAGATTCCCCAGAGCATTTTCCATCAAAACTTCTCTAACTTTATCATCATTATCTGCAAGGAATTGCAATAGCTCCAAGTAATTTCCCCTATTGCTTGAAGTGGCACTTTCATAATGGCCACGAAAAGCAAGACTTTGTCGCAATAAAAACTTAGTGTACTTGATTGATGCATTCAAGCATGTGCGATAAGCCTTACGAGCTTGGTCGGAGTGTTTGCTCACTGCCGTTTCAATATGTGTAGCTTGATTCATCAAATTTGTAGCAACTTTTCTAGCCTTATTATGAACACTCCCAACCGGTCCAACGTGCATCTTAAATCTTTCTCTCCTTTTCTTCCAAGTCTTAAATCCATCTATAGTGAAAGCTTCACTACCCACTTGTTCAAAATTGGTTTTAAAGAGATAGCAATAGAGACAAAATGCCGCATCTTTAGATATACTATACTCCAACCAATCAAACTCATCAAACCACTGGGGAATGAAGCGTTGATTAATTCCCGACATATTAGTTATTGGGAAATTATAACCTCTAGGTTGACAAGGTCCTTTTTGTAGATATGATATTCGGACCTCATCTCTCATATTAGCATCATAATCTATCATTCGAGTTCTTAATCCAGGAACAGTATTTGAACTATCAACATTATTCGAACTACCCGAACTCGATGATGACTTTCTCTTAAAAAACCGTTCCATAATAATTCTACATATACAAAATATTCAAAATAAATATTCACAATATAAACAAACCATCAACATAATCAAAATAAATATGAATTGGATTTCAATTAAATTAAATATATTCTACATATACAAAATAATGAAAATAAAAACTCACAATATAAACAAACCATCAATATAATCAAAATAAATATGAATTGGATTTCAATTAAATTAAATATATTCTACATATACAAAATAATGAAAATAAAAACCCACAATATAAACAAACCATCAATATAATCAAAATAAATATGAATTGGATTTCAATTAAATTAAATATATTCTACATATAAAAAAATAATGAAAATAAAAACTCACAATATAAACAAACCATCAATATAATCAAAATAAATATGAATTGAATTTCAATTAAATTAAATATATTCTACATATACAAAATAATGAAAATAAAAACTCACAATATAATCAAAATAAATATGAATTAGGTTTCAATTAAATTAAATATATCATACATAGGGTTTAGAACTTACTTGAATTGTGAAATTTCACAATAACAATGAGCAAATACAAAGAGAGTAGCTGGCGCGGCACCACCACCACAGCGACGACGACGGCAGCACAAAGGCACCTCAATGGCAGCAGCAAGGGAGGAGATGGAGTTGAGGGTTTGGGGGGGATTGAGTTTGGAACTTAGGGTTGGAGGAGGAGAAAACAAAAGAAAATTGGGGGTTTTGGAATGGGGGAGTCGGATCTGTGAATGAAGAAGGAGAGGCTGGTTTTTTTTTTCTTTTTAGACCTGGGCCAAAACGACGTCGTTTTGCCCAGGTTGTTTTAAAAAAAAAAACTCGCGCCCTCGGCGCCTTCTTCTTCTTCAACCTGCAGCAAGCCTTCTTCTTTCAGACATTTCGTCGACCATGTGGTGTGCAACTCCAAGAGGTCGCACCAACAGCTCCAAGGGACCTCTAAGGTTATTTCCATGGCTTCCAAGAGGTCGTGTGACCCCATTGACCCCATTGTGGCTCTGCCTCTGATGACAGGTCACCGTCGTCCATAACGGAAGACGACGATCACAATCGCTGTAGAAGAAATGGATTGGGGTGGATCGCATGAAAGAGGGATTAGGGTCACCGGAGAAGAGATGGTTTGCAGGTGGGTCGCCGGAGAAGAGGGATTCAGTGTTGGATGAGGGATAAGAAGAATGTTTGGTTGGAGAGTTAAAGGTGTCCTTAGAGCAACTTCACCCTTGGAGCCCTCCCCCCAAGCAATCCACTATTAAATCCACCATGTGAACAATAACTGCAATAATGAATAGTAACTACATTTTGCATCTCCACTCTTGCACTTGAATAGCCCTGGCAATAGGCAATAAAATATTTATTAATTTTTTTTTTTACAAAATAATACTAAATAAATTTATTTGTAATTTCGGATAAGATATTTTAAATCGTTCTTGTTGCGTCACGTGTCATTTACCCAAAACGACTATTATTGATCATAGATTTCGATAAGATTTTTATCCAATGTCATTGTGCCACGTGTCGTTATCTTTTCAGAATCTTTGAGGATAGATTTCGATCAGATTTTAAATCGTTATCGTTGCGCCACGTGTCATTATCCGAAAAGATAATTATTAGTGATGGATTTCGATAAGATTTTTATCCAATGTCGTCGTGCCACGTGTCGTTATCTTTTCAGAATCTTTTAGGATAGATTTCGATCAGATTTTTAACGAATGACGGCATGCCACGTGGCACTATCTACAACCTAATCATTAAAGTAGGTAACAGATAAATAATACAAACAAATAATTACAATGTAAATTTGGGTATAGTACAAACAAATAAATAATATATTGTTACCTGATCCGTGTAATTTTCCCCACTTCGAAGATTACTACTAGCTTGTGCCAAGGCGTCTCTCCAAATAGTAAACGATTGGCTAAGTAATTTCCAACGACTAGACATAGATTCTTTGGTTCTACTCCCACCCATTTTCTCAAGATAATTGGTATGAATAAGACTCCACATTTCTCGCAACTGCATCTCATTACCCGTACACGAACTATGAGTAACTTCAACCCAGCTAGTACATAATGCAACATCTTCAAGAGACGCCCAATTCGTACATGCATCAGTAGTCATTTTGTTGAAAAAAAATTGGATTGAAACTTTGAGAGAAAGATAGGAATGTGATTGAAAGTAGTTGAGAACATATGAAATTGTGGTGTAAAGTACATGATAATGAGAATGTATTTATATAAAAGTAGAAACATTTTTTAAAAAAAATTTCAGATATTTTTTCGGATTTTTTTACAATTTTTTTAATTTTTTTTATTCAAATAATTAATCTCTGCCGTTGGATTTAAAAAATTTTGAATTCCAACACTCCAGATTGTGCCACGTGTCACAACGGTAACTTTTCTTAATTTTAAAACCATTTTTTCGTTTTTTTTATTTATTTATAAAGCATATTAATATCGACCGTTGATCTCAGATCGAACGGTTGATATTAAATAAGATTTTTTTTATTTTTTTTACCGTTGAGATCGAACGGTCCAAGTTAAATAGCCGTTGAGATCGAACGGACCGTGGGAAGCCACGTGGCTTCCCAACGGTAACATTGAAGTCTGAAAAGTGGGCTGTTTTTTTTGAAAAGTTGTCGGGCGACACGCCCCCACGCTCGAGTGGGGTGCACGCTCCTGACAGAAAAAAAAATAAAAAAGGGCCCGAAGCTCGGGCTCGCGGGCTGTCAACTCTTCACAAGCCCGGAGCTCGGGCCTCCACCTCCGCTCGGGCTCCTTCACGCTGGAGCGAATCCACAGGGCCTCGGGCCTTTTTCTCTCGCCTGTCCCCCGAGCAATCCACAAGGGTGGAGTTGCTCTTATTGTATTGGATTGTTGGGAGGTCAGTAAAGTTAGTGCGGTAGTCGGTAAGTTTTTTTTTTTTAAATGATTGAAAATATTTTAGAAAAAATAATTTTGAGTTTCAAAAACACTTAAATGTTTTTTTGTAAAAAACACCAGTTGTGTGCTTCTTATAAGAAACATTTCAAATGTTTTTTCAAGATTCAATTGCATTTTTACTAAGAATTGTCTCTAAAAATATTTTCATCAAAAAAAATTTCAATCATTTTAAAAACACTTCCAAACACATTGAGTTGTCATGTACAAGAAAGAGAGGACTTTATGCATATTGATAACAATGTGAAGCTTGACAATGCAGATTGAAGCACTAATTTAAGGTTAATTTCTGCAATCGAGAAAGCAAATTAAAACTTCTTCTCCATCGTGAAAAATTATCACTAATGTAAAAAAAACACAATTATTATCCTATCTGCAACTTGTCATCATCGTTTCTCGTCACTGCACAAAAACTTGTTTTGCACCCTTTATTTTTCCTGACGTTACAATAACGGTGTATCCGTTTCAAGTAAATCGGTCTAATGTGACGGAGCCTCATCATTTACAGTTCTGTTTCCGGAACCCAAACCTGTCACGCTCCAGATCATACTCCACAAAAAAATTCTGCTGCTGGTAATTCCCCAAAATAATGGCAGGTCCACCACTACTCTCTGGACCAATAACCCCATCAGTGACAATCGTCAAGCACACAACCCCCGAGCTCGAAACCAGCGAAAAGTAATTCGTCAATGGCAGCTCCATCTTAGCACCCCCTTTGAACTGGAAAACCAATTCCGGAAATTCCAACTTCTCCTCTTTTGAAATATCGAAACAGGGTCTCAATCCCGTTTTGGTTTCCAAGTCCTTTGCTCTCGTGTAATTCGCCATCTGTGACTCAAACTCTTGCGCCACGGCTTCGAAAACCGGCTTCTCCATGAACGTGAAGGTCGATCCGGAATCCACGAT
This sequence comes from Malus fusca, assembly GCA_035220775.1. Lineage (NCBI taxonomy): Eukaryota > Viridiplantae > Streptophyta > Magnoliopsida > Rosales > Rosaceae > Malus > Malus fusca. The sequence continues at coordinate 3,171,016 of CM069072.1, read as the reverse complement.
CGTCCCGCCATTGCTGTCGGCTCCGGGGACGAGAAACTTGTACGGAATCTTCACGTGTTTCTTGCCCACGATGATTTTTCTGAGCAGTACGTAGTAGTACGCGCGAAATGCAGAGTTTGGAGGACCTGGGTTATTCTGAAACGGCGTGTAGCTCGAGCGCTGAGCCTTCGTGTCGTTTCTTCGGGTCGAAGAAACGGTGGGTTCGTCGGCGGTGCTGCCGCCGGTGTACAGAACAAGGTCGCTGCTTTGTGGGGTGTCGTCGAATTTATGGGAGACTAAGCAGTAAGAAAATTTGGAGAGCCCCATTTGGGTCGGCAGCGATTCCGTTCCGCGGCCGAATCCGGCGATTCCGGCTGGCTGCCCGATGGAGAAGAACGAGCAGCCGACGAGAAAATCAGGGATAATTTTCTCGGGAAAATTTAGGGACTCGGAAAGTAAAATCCCAGCTGTTATGCCCGAACCGTACTGGAGTATGTACGGTGGGCAGGCTTGGGAGCAGTTTTGGCGAGTTGGGTCGTTGCAATTCGGGCATTGGGATTCGACTTCGGGGCCGAAAATCCAAGCGCATTTGGGGTTTTTGCAGCCGACGATTTTGGAGGAGGAGGAGATTTTGGGGATGAAAGTTGGGATTTTTGTGGGGTCGATGTTTGAGAACTGGCATTTGGAGCAAGTGTAGCGTTTGGTGCAGGGGAACCAGACAAGACTGCTGCCGGTGTCCATGATGAAGGAGGTGGTTTGCGGCGGCGTGCCGAAGCGGAGGGAGACGGAGTATCCGCCGTAGCTGTGGGGGAAGAGGGGGACTTGGGTGGAGGGAGAAGGGTGGGGGGATTTTTCGGGGTTTTTGATGTGGTGGGCTCGGGAGAGGGAGGCGGCGGCATGGAAGTTGAGGGATTGGAGTAGATCGGTGGACGGTGGTTTGGGGAATGGGAAGAGAGGGATGGTGAGTTTAGATGAGAGAGAAGGGAGGAGGAGAGAGAGGAGAGTGGTGAGAGAGAGGAGGAGGGAGGTGAGATTTGCCATGGTAGCAAGAGATGGTACTTTCCCAAGGTTTGGTTTTGGTGGGGGCTTCTTTATAGTGAAACTGTGAAAGGAGGTAAAAAAGGGAGAATCAAGTTCGATTTGAGCTACACAAACCACCCTTTCTTGCACGTATATTACCGGCACATGCCACTTCCTTTGCTTCACTAAAAATTTTATGCATTAACTGTTAATAATCGTTTTTTGTTTTTTTCAAAAGTTGTAGAGTCTCTTTTAGACTAAAGGCAATTATTGAATATATTCGATGAATTGCCTAGTCTTTTACGAGAGAGAGTTTTATGCACCCAAAAACCTCCGTGGCATCTCTGTGCCTTTGATTTTATTGAGCATGTCTTGGGACTCGGGACTTGAAGCTTGATTTGATTGATTGTGACTGTTGACATGCTTAATAAAATCAAAGGCACAGATAGGCCACATGAATTTTTAAGTGCAGAAGATTTGGACTCGTCTTTTACACATGTTTTCTTAGAACCTTACTTTTAGAGAAATCAATTTCTTAGCTGATATAATTGGGATACGTCATTAAATATGATGACATTCTGCTTTTATGTATGATTATATGCATTGACATGTACAATAAACTAAAACAATATACGATATGTAGGATTATAATGCAATCTCAACTACATAAACAGTTCCACCACTTTAAACTTTCCTTAGGCTTCAAGCCCTTAACCAAGAAAGAAGAAAAAAAGATTTCTTCAAAAAAGTTGCAATGATTTTAAACTTTACACTCTCTTTTACCAAAATTTTGTTAGAAAAGAAGGCACTTTGTGTCATTGCCTCCATTAAGCTTCCTTCTACGTTATTTTTATTTTTGTTTTTTCGGTTAAAAAAAAGGAGGGTAGCGAAAATGAAAATGCTTCATTGGTTGTGTGGGAACACAATAAAGAATAGAATTAAGAACGAGGATATTCGAGATAAAGTAGGATTGACAATAATTAAATATAAGATGAGATCAAATCAGTTAAGTTGGTTTGGACACGTGCACTGAAAACCTACAAATGAATCGGTTAGGATATGCGACTATGAGACGAAAACTCAAGACCAAAATCGTGGAAGACGGCCTAAGAAGGCTTGGAAAGAAACTATAAAAGAAAATATGACCGGGAGCTCATGACATTTTAATATTCATACAGCTGGCCACGCTTAATGAAATAAAGCTAATTATTATACGTTTTTTGTTTTTTTTTGGTAAAAATTGCCCTTTTTTTATTTGCAATAAACATAATTATTAACTGAAAAACCACAACATATGGTTGGAAATTATTAGGACAGCTTAGCATGAGAGGAACCTTGCTCTTGATGGGGCATAAAGGCAGAGAGGCTAATAATCTGCGCGGTGGGACCCCATCGCGGCGGTGCTTGGTGCTAATGAACCGGACGAAATGGAAATCAACGGCATCAGGACACGTGAACATGGGGAGCGTTGTGGTGTCGCTTTCACAACTATTATTATTATTATTTTTTTTAAGTGCATAAATGTTTTTACACTAAAGAGAATAAGAATTCGACTAAATCACACAATGGATAATCTAATTTCGCTATACACGAGATTCAAAGCTAAGACTTCTCATTTCCGAGTGAAAATGAATATCAACATACCATAGTATTGAGTGACTATTATTTTTTATTTATTTATTTATATATTTTGGTTTTTTTGGTCTCTCTGTGCTCTGTAGCCTATAGGTTTTTTGCAACAGTCTGCAGAGGAAATCTTATTTTCCAATTTATATGAAAACCTTAAGTCCACAAATTAGTCAATTACATTGGACTACCACACCGAGCCTCGGGATACACATGTGAAGGTTTTTTTGTGGACTTTTGACTATTGATATGGATTCTTTTTGTGCCCATCAAATGTTTGACGTAATGTGCTAGACATATCTCGTTAGTATTCTATAGGTTCCGTCGAGTGTACTCGACAAATTCTCTAGATGGCACTTATAAGATTACTTCAGCATATGCCGATATATATTGACATGTACGCAACATGATTCGACTGATAATAATAAGCCCACAAAATATTCGACGAAATGCCTTAGTAAATCACCTAAAATTTTTATGTGCGCTTTGCATTATCTTTCTATTTAAAAAACTTAAATATTTAATACTGAAATTCTCCGTGTTCGAATCTTAGATTCGCCACTGATGTGACTCGATGTCGAGGGCAAAACTCTGAAGCAAACAACATGCATACCATACGATCAAATATATGTCTTCTAATTTGGTATATTCCCGACCCTGAACCATAAGTCCATCATCACATCCTAATCTCCTATTTGCCAAGGAAATTTGGAAAAATAACAAAAAATTGAACTACATATTGAATTATAATCATCATTTTAAATTTATGATTAAAAAGAAATATACGAAAATGGGTTTGAACCAAAAAAAAATCCAAAAAAAAATTCATGACTAAAGCTTTTAACAAAACAAATCCAAAAAAATTCAAAGCCTCACGTGAGCAACCTCGACAGTTCCAGCCTCTCAAATAGCTTTGAACCCAGTCCGAGGTCTGGGCAACGAAAGCGACGACGGAAGTGGGTTTTGTTCCAAAGGGACCGCTGCGACAAGAAGAGCGAAGAGGGAGTGCAGGAGAGGTGGAGCTTTATGGGTTTGGAGGGAATTGAGAGAAATTGGTTGGTGGTTTGGGCGGCAGAGAGGTAAGGGAGGTAGACTAGGCATGCGTCTGCCATTGATATGGTCTTGAATAGATTCGAAGTTGCAGAAGAAGCCATAAACATTTTCTGCGGGAGAGGAGAGGAGAAGAGAAGGAGAGGCCCTCCCACTTTCTCTGCCCTCCTGTTTTGTGTGGTCACGGTTAAATCACGTCAACATTTTATATATATATTTTTTATAGAGATAATAAGACAAAAATAAATAGTAATATAAAATGTTGACGTGGCTTAACCGTAACCACACAAACAGAAGGACACGGGAAGTAGAAAGGCAGAGAATCCACCTCGGAAGGAGAGTGAGATGTTCAGAGTTGTTTTTAAGAGTATTAAGGGTATATTTTCAGATAAATTTTTTGTTATAATTCCTCCTTTTTCAAAAAAGAAAGCGTGTCTATAATTTTATATTTAAATTTTAATTATTTTTTCAAATTTGTCGAATCAAAGTCTATATTGAATATGCTCAGTATACAAATTTACCCAAAATTATCATTGGTCCACCACTCAATTGAACATTCAAGCCCACGTTGTCCAAGTTAATTGTGACAATTGAAGAACAGACAGCATGGGAGCTACCATCAATTAGAAAGATAATATGACATTGGCAGCTCCATTTTTGTACCACCATTCAAATATCAAACTTAATTGTTGGAAGCAAGGCCCCAAAATGCCACGCACCAGGTCTCTCATGATCAACCATTTGACTCTCAAAGAAAATGGACTCCTCCATTCTCTCTCTTTTTTGGTCAAACTCCATGAATGTGAAGGGTGCCCGAATTTCAGTTTATAATCCCACCATTTCCTTCACATTCAGGTGTTGGAAAAGTTAGGGTTTCATACTTTGGAAGTGTTTTTAAAATGGTTGAAAGTATTTTTGGAACTAATTTTTAGTAAAAATGCAAGTGAATTCTGAAAAAATCACTTGAAGTGTTTCTTGCAAAAAAACACATAATTGGTACTTCTTATAGGAACTTCAAGTGTTTTGGAAACCAAAAAGTTTTTTTTTTCTTTCTAAAAAACGGTTTCAGTCATTTAAAAGCACTTCCAAATGAACCCCTGCTTGGCTCATTATTATGTTGTTGTTTTGGTATTTTATGTCTTAAGGTTATCTTGCATAATAAGGATTTGGATTCCTTGCCGATTAGGATTAGGATTTAGTTATGTATAAATAGGATGTTTTGTAACTGTGGAGGATGTAAGTCTAACAAGATATAGTCACTTCGGGTTATGTGGCCTTCTTGACAATTTTGTAATGTTTCTTTGTTTTATTTAGTTAAGAATTATTCATAGTTTGTTAATCCATTTGTTCGTATGTTCTGTGTGCTCTGATTTTTATCAAGAGCTATAAATTGGCTTAGGATTTTGAGTTTACAAGTTTACATATTTATGTGATGAGTGACTGTCGCCGCATAAGCCATGTTTTATTGCAATGCAAGTTTTACATAGTAGTATTCTGAAAATTTTGACCCATAATCAATTCCTCCAAACATTAAGTTTTACCAAACACAGCATTCTGAAAAGTTTTATCCAGTTTGTTAATTTTGTTTATTTAAATTACATAAAGTGTTTCAGTGCAACTCTCTCCGAGATATCATAGTTACAACTTTGACGATCGAATTGGTCATATTTGTCTGGTTTATTTGCAGTCTCTTTCGAACTATGATCGTGTTTGTAAAGTCAGCCAACAAGCCCATGAAAATGGGGATCATACAACCAAAAAGAGTGCACGGCCCATTACCTGCTTCAATAATGGCCCAATGTAGTGATAGTTTTTTTTTTCTTTTAATTCTTTTTTTATTGGAATATACTTGCATTTTTCCATGGGGAATGCACATCTCACTTCTTGCAAATAACGTATATTCACCGTATAAATTTCATACGTAGAAGCATTCAATTTCTTAATTTTCATGTAAAAGATCATCCCTACAAAAAATCATTTAAATCTCCACCCAAACCTTTGGAACAAATTGATGGTGTGAATACCAAGTAACATGTTCATGTTTAACTGTCCATTTTTTTTATACATTCGGATAACTAAACGATCTCTTATTCAAATATATTTTTGAATGAATGATCCTGATTATTTAACGGTTATGATTATGAAATTTAAATTGTGAAGATACGTTATTAGTAAGGGGTGAGATATGTGCATTCCCTCATCTTTTTTTTTTTTTTTTTAAGGAAAACTAATAAAAAGTGCTTGAAAACTTTGAGTTTTAACGATAAGGACAAAGTAAAGGGTAAAGTGAATAGTATCATGATTGACTTTTTAGTGTAAAAATGTGATTTTTCGTTAAAGTGAACGGTACCGAGAGTTTTTCGTTAAATTTCCTTCTTTTTTTATTTAATAAAACTCTCCATTGTACTTTTAAGAAATTTTTATAGGGTCAAGTCACATAGTGTATGATTTCACCTGTTATAATAATATTAGACGACATCACATCGACATTGTTATAATAACACGTGGTATTACCAATCATCTCTCATTGTAATGTGTGAATCTATTTACTAATACTATACAATAGGAAATAAGAGAATTTTTTTTTTTGACATTGAAAGATTGAGTCTAGAGGAATGAATTCTCATTCTATAGACATTCATCGCATTGTATCTTTTCTAGAAAATTGTCTAGAGAGGAATGAATTCTCATTCCATTGACACTATATAGAGTATAGACATTCTACAAGTGATCTTATCTTTTTATGAACATTGGAAAAGGTATAGCTCTTATGATAAGCATAGTCGATTAATTTTCATATTATTTAGCAAATCAAAACAATAACTTATAAACCAAAATGATATGAGCATATTTATGCGACTTAGTTAACATGTTTTCTTGCATTTACTTAGCTAGTTATTGCTTATAAGAATGTTTTAAGCTATTTTCGTGTGTTTGTAGGTCCTAATAACAAAATTGGCAAGAAAGTGCTATTTGGAGCATTTTGGAGCATTTTTGGGCCAAGATTGGATAGTGCAAGCATGGAGACATAAGGATGGACGTTTTTGAAGATTAAAAGGCTGGAAATCAACATGTGTGTGTGCAAGTGTAACAGCTGGTACAATGTGGAAATGATGATTAAATGGCAGCACACACACATGCAAAGGGGAGATAAACGGACAACAAAGGAAAGGAGAGACACGACTTGGGCAGAAAGTGTGTGAAAATGATGATTACATGACAGCACACACACATGCAAAGAGTGGAGACATCACTCATACACACACATGCAAACTGCACGGACAGCTTGGAGGGCAGAAGGACACATTCTAGACAAACAGGTTTTAGAAAGGGGGGAGGGTATTTTCTCACGAACCATAAAACACACCACACACACAAAAATTGAGGGGGCCGAACCATTCTACACATTCCCACATCCCAAAACACAATTCCATGCACTTTCATTTCCCTTTCATTGCCGTGACCTTCATCCAACCTAAACATATTCAGCCGTTCCCTTCCATATATCCATACACATCCTTAGACACTTTAGCCGCAACAAGGTGGTGAAAAAGAAGGTCCTTGGCGTTTCAAGCTTGAAGATTGGAGCGTTTTAGGTGTAACTCGTTCTTTATTTACTATGTTTAAATTCATTATCTTTCATTTTGTTGTGAACATGAGTGGCTAAACCCCTCTTGGCTAGGGGTGATTTCAAAGCTATGATTATGTGTGCAATTTGAGTTGATAAATTCCAGTTATGAGTTCTTGAATCGTGAATGCAATTGGCTTAACTATTTGATTGATAACTTATTTGTATTTGTTGATTAAGGGTCGACACTTAATTGGCATGCATAAATCCGTTGCTAGAATATAAGAAAGTTTCACATAATCGTTACAAACTTATATTTACAAGTAGTGGAGGTCGCTTATAAACGATCGCGTTAAGTTTAATTCCTAGCATGAGTGACATGATGTCATAGTTGCAAGTGCTTTGTCAATGCTTATGATTTTCATTAAACGTAATGATCTTTGATTGTATCTCTATTATGATGTCACTTTTGAAGAATGTTTTGGGTTGTCGAATGATGTCATCCAATCCAATAATACAAGGAAAATCTAAGGGTTAACTAGTGATGTCGCGGTTAATTTGGGGCATTGTCGTTTATAATTCAATGAAGGAGTAACTGGAAATTGATTTGTTTGTATACATGTCATGTGTGGAGAAAGAGCCTCTAGCTAGCTTATCACCCATCTAATTCAACCAAATTCATCCAAAATATGTCTTAAGTTTTAGTTACTTGTTTTATTCTAAATTCGTCCAAAACTCAATCCCCCTTTACTTTAATGTGTCTATTTAGTTAGAATCTGTTTTAGTTTGTGTTTTTAAGTGTTTTGATTCAAGTAAAAGTCAATTTTCGTCCAAAGTCATTCCTAGTGTCTAGTTTAAGTTTATTTGGTTGTTTTAAGTTGTTTTGAGTATTTTAAGTTTGCTTTGAGTCTTGTGAGTCTTGTTAAGTGTTTTTAAGTTTAGTTTTATGTTTTTGAGTCAGTTTAGAGGTTATCAGCAAGCCCTCCTAATTCCCGGTCCAGAACGATCCCTACTTATACATATACTACAATTGTCAAAAGATGATTTAATTTGTGTGTTAAGTTAATTTTCGCATCACAAAACCATGTGTCATATTGCAGAAACATAATAGTTTCTCTTTGAGTACTGTTGAATGATCAAGATTTAGGATCTCACTGGCCACTAAAATTGTGCCGCCAATTAATGCACGTCCAGGAACATTATTCGCGTACCCCTTCTCAGTTTTCCTCCAAAGTCCAAATATGTGTATATAATATAATATATACACTTTTGAATATATGTTAAGGGTCGAGTTTGATAAAGTAGATTAGGTTAGATGTATCATGTATGCAGTTGCGGATGTACATTGGGATCAAGATGGTTTCAAGATCATTCAGAAGTTGAGAAATATACATGTGAAATTCTTTTGATGACCCTTCGAATGTTTAGTACATGCCATTTAGTGCCCACTAAGTGTTTGGTGAAATTTCACTAGCAAGTTGCGTCGAAAACATTCAACGAATTCTCTCAATAGCAATTATGAGATTGCTTTGGCATATGTTAAGATATGTGTGTAACAACAAACCAAATAAGTGTTCAACGAAATACCTTAGTGAATAAAATTGAATTTTCTTGCGCGCCTCGTACTCGTACTCTATTTCTATCTAAAAAGTTTGGAACTTTAACACTTGAATTCTCAAAGGTTTGAATTCTAGATCCGCTACTGCAGGGATGTGACATATATAATCGAATCGTTTTACATATAAAATACTTTAGATTAAGTTTTGGCCGACCAAGTTTAAGGCATTGATATGTTTAGCTAAGAATATTAACCATAATCTTTTGTATACAACTGACAAATCATCGCTTTTTGATCAATGAATTAAAATTCTAAAGTTGATCCCGAAATTATTTATTTATTTCCAACTTATCTATCTACTATGCGTGTTTGAAATCTCAATCGAAGTTGTCTGTTTAAGTCGTTAATAACTTAATGTTGGTCAAAAGATAATAGTATAACGTAGAGAAAAGAAGATTGTTCCAACTTCCAAATCATTGCATATGCCACTATATCTTTGTTTGTGAAAACGTATCTTGATTGGCGATTTCGCTTGTTTCTAAATCACATTCATCACTTTTAAACTGGTTTATATTACTTCCCTTATTATTAAAGTCCATAACATAAAATTACGTCAAACTTTCACATTTTGGGCACGAAATGGAGTAATGGCTGTATGAAAAAAGGGACAAGAAAAACTAACATTAATCAATGTATAGCTAGATTTATTTTCTTTTGATGACTGATCAAGCAATTAGTCACATATATTTTCGCGCATGAGTGACTAAGTTTATCACTCATTTTCAAAAAGAGAAAATGTTAAACTTTTTAGTTAAAATAGTATATGAGATTAGCATAACTTTTTATTTGGTCTTTGATATTGAAAATCGATAAAAGTGGTCTCTAAGTTTGTAAGTCTTCAATCATTTTGGTATTTCCGTAAAAAATCTCCGTTAAATAGAAAAGCAAGTAAAGGGGTGAATAGACAAAAATACCATCAATTTAACGGAGGTTTTTCACAGAATAACTAAAACGATTGACGATGGAAAAACTCAAGAACCATGTATATCGATTTTCAATCTCAATGATCAAAGTGATGAGTTATGTCAATCTCAGTGACTATTTTGGCTACAAGGCCGATGTAATACATATATGTAAACTCCCACACCAATGAAATCGATCTTTTTCTTCTTTGTTTAGGGTATGTTTCGATGGTAAGTTTCCAAATTTCATGGGATTTTGGCAAAGTAATGAAAAATTTATCACAAAAAGTTAGATAGGAAGGGTTACAAATTCGTCACATAAGCATTTGGACTAAAGGTCAAATTTTTGCTTACCTAAACGTGTCACAGACTCACAGACGCACAACTTCCAACCATGAAGTAAAGTACCTGGAGTAGTGCATTAAAGAGTGAAGGTGACAAGGTGCATTGCAGTTCAACTTTGTCGGGAGATGATCCCATTCTTTTTCGGAATTGGATCCGCTACAGAATTTCGTGTCTAAAATCTATGAATCAATTTATTTGGGCTATTGATCGGTGTATAAATTTTTTTTAAAGCTATTGATTAGTGTGTGGTGGATCAAAAAAATAAATTAATACATATCGTTGAATTTAATTTGTGCCATGATCATTGGACCTGAATTGTATGACCTCCTCATTATATACTCTTCTCATCCCCTCTTATTTATGTGGTCACGGTTAAACCACGTTAACATTTTATATTAATTTTTTTATAGAAATAATAAGATAAAAAGTAATGAGAATATAAAATGTTGATGTGATTTAACTGTGATCACAGAAATAGGAGGGGATGGGAAGGGTATGGAATGAGGGAGGGCAAACAATCCATATCCATGATTATTAGGTTTTGGACATTAAGGTATATTGACGTGGCTTAATCATTACCGCACAAATTGAATGATATGGGAATAGCACCCAAAAAAGAGGGCAGACAATCTGCCTCCCATAATCATTACTCTTTGATTGATTGAATTTGATGTGTCTGGAAATTAAATGAGACAATTGTACTTTATTTAATGGATCAATGACAACATGAATACTACTATACTCCTCACAGTTTAATATCAATTTTCGTCTCAGTATTATAAAATATTGTACAAAGAATATAAAGTCTTACTTTTGGGAGAGTCTCATTAGCATTTTTCTGAGACTCTCTTAAAAAGGGAACTTTCTGTGGATTATCTATCATTTAAGTTTTTGGCATAAAAATTAACGTTAAATTATGTTATAACAAAGAATTCATAAAAAGTCTCATTTTTTAAAATGCCCTTGGCACTTCTCTTTTGAGAAGATAATGAAACTCTTTGAGATTATTTATAAAATTTTTGACATTGTTAATACAAGAACTGATGTTAAAGTATCGTAGTATTCAACTGTGGGGCCATCAATATCCCAAAAAAGTTCAGTCTTCAACTGTAGATCAGCAGTAAACTACTTATCAGCTTTTTTTCACTGGAATTACACGTGGATGTACGCGGGCCGAAGGATGTTCATACCATGACGTGAGGAAGGCAGATTGTTTACCCTTTGAATGCTCTTCTCATCTCCTTCTATTTGTACGGTCACGGTTAAGACATATTAATATTTTATATTCTTATTATTTTTAAAAAAAATTAATATAAAATATTGACGTAATTTAATAATGACTGCACAAAATAAAAGAAAGGGATGAAAAAGGTACCCAAACAAGAGGGCAGACAATCTGCCTCCAGACGTGAGATGCATTTACGATGGACAACAGAAAGCGGGAAAGAACACGTGCGGCAGGCCGCCGGCAAGCAACCGACTGCGGCTGGAGAAGGGAGAGGATTGCTGATGGAAAGAAAATAAGAGAAAAGACATTGTGACAAAGGCATGTACCTTTAGACTGATGGAACTCTTGTCTCGAGATTTGCACTTTCTTTTTCTCATTCATCTTTTGTTCTTTTACTTTTATGCTACGTAATATTGAATAATCTGACTATGGGCTTGTGCGATTCGTGTTGTTTTGTTGGCTTGAATTGACTACGGGTTTGATCAAGTGATTCTCGAATCTGATGTTAAGGCGATAATTTAGATGCTCATGAAGAAAGTGTCTCATGATTTTAGTATCGAATGTATTCTTGACGATTACGAACTTCTAGTGCGAAGGTTGACGTCGGTAACGTTCTCGTTTGTAAACACATAGTCAATTTCGTAGCTCAGGATGTAAACATTTTCATTCGTCTTTAATATATTTCTATCTTCGAAAAAAAAAATCTAAATTTACGGAGCGACAATTAAAAAATTAATTTAAATAAATTTAGGTCATTGAATGTTAGTGGCAATGAAAGAATTTCAAATTTTATAATAATTTTTTATTCAGATTGTTGCATATATTTGATAGGGGAATGACAAACACACACCTCATTTTTAGCTTCTTCACACACTTTTACTAAATCTTGTCCACTCTTTTCAGTTGACTTATTGGATTTCATTGCCATAATTAAAATAAGTGTGTGAAAACTGAAAAATCTGTGTGAAAATCACATCTCATTTGTTATTTATGTTATGTGAATTTTCTACGGTGTTTGAATTTCGTCAATTTAGTAAGAAGAATATGTCTACAACGCTCTATTTTTTAGTAGATATTATACACTCACAGAGACATGAGAAAGTTTGAACTCAATATACAATGAGTTGAAGTAGAAGACCTAACTATCAGAACAATCCACCACTTACTTATCATCTTTATACTTAAGTTTAACTTTCTCTTCCCATAAAGATGAATTTTGTTTAAAATATCAGTAATATGAAAACACAATAATGTTTAGCCAACAAGATCCTCGTCGGATCTTTTTGGCAAGGATTTTGGGAATCCGTGAATCATGTTCGTTCATCGTACATCGTGTGATCAGTTTTTGTCAAGTATTGTTTATTTTTAATTTTAAATAAAAATATTTAAAATAATTTCTGACCGCACGATGTACGATGAACAAAAGGATCGACAGATCCTTAGGGTTCTCACAAAGAGGATCCGACAAGGATCCGGGTTCAATGTTTAGGCCTTCGGAAGCATCCCAATTTTATTTTTCAAAATAATAATGTAAATTGACCCAAAAAAAAAAACATTGCGGAGAGACTTGTAGAGGGGATAAAATAACTTAATACGATCTGCATAAACTATAAAGAACTAGATATGGAAGTTCTTGTCTATCCTTAATACTGGTTTCCTCCTCTGACCAAAGATATAATCAAATGTACTTGCATACTTGCATGTGAACTAAATTATTATGATGACTTCAACGATCTAATTGATGATGTTAAAAAATAAAAACCAGATAATGGGGGATAGTTTTCTAATTGTTATAGTAATATTTGTTTCGGAATGTGATTTTGTAAATTTAAAAATATGATTTCAATAGGATTTGGGAAATCTAATATGTTTATAACTCGTATTACTTGTGAAGTAAGTAAAACTTAGGGGTGTGCTATCAACACACCTCATTTTACTTCTTACACACCCCTTGATAATTTATGTCCGTTGATCTTCTTCTATTCATCCGATCCGACGGCCAAAAATTAAAAAAGTGTGTGAGAAGTAAAATGGGGTGTGTGGATATCACACCCCAAAACTTATCTAAGCACATCTAAGCAGTATAAATAAAGACAAAAGACTGCAGAGAAGCTGTGCAATTTCACAACCATTGAGCTTTTTCTTTCTCTCTTGCCGTTCCTCGCTACCCTCGCCATACAAATTTTCCTTTTAACACAAACTTATTTTGAACGATAAAAATTACGTTTGTCTAATCGAAATAAACTGTCGAAATATAATTACAAGTTAAATGACTTTAAACCAATCCACCAGCCAAAGCAAAATCCCAAGTTCCTATTTTTTTTATCCTCATAACAAATTCTTATAGATAAAACTGCAACATCACAACAAAGAAGTCTACAAAATAACAGAAACCATGAATTAGAATGTAGAAGCAATTGACGTTAATAGAAAATAAATGGAGGGTTGCACGATGTTGAATTGTATATTCCAATTTAGCAATTATATTGTTTTTCATGCTATCAACTCTCAAGTGACTGCCGCACACAAAAGAAATAGGGTTTTACACGTGAAACTGCATGCCAGATAACAACGGAAGCGGAAGTCATTATCCTACTACTCTCGCGGGTGAATTAGTCTCTCTTTGTTTTTTCATGCATTTCTTTCAATTTTCGATCGTCCAATCGAATGAATGAAGAAGATCAATAAACAAAAATTAACAAGGATATGTGGGAGATAAAAATGAGTGTGGGAATAACACTACCTATAGAAAATGAGGATTTATTAAGGGCTAGTTTAATATTGTTGTGCTTTAAAAAAAAATGCTAAACTAAAGTTTTTGAATGTTTGGTAAACTTTTTTATTTTTGTAAAACTGCTTTTAACCAAAAAAAAAAAAAACTTTTACAAAAAAAAATGTCTAAGTGTTTGGCAAACTTTTGTATAAATTGCTATGAATATGTTAAATGACTAAAAAAGATTTGGTCTTTAATGTGATATAATAATTGTCAAAAATAATAATATAGGGGCAATGATTGTAATTATGTCAAGTACATGGGGGCTATACTTTCCATTTAAATTTTTTTTTAAATTGACATTGATTTCTATGCTTTGAAAAATAAAAACACGTTTATAGAAGTACGAGTCATGTGCAATGGGGACAAAATTTATTCTTAATCCAAATAGATGGAAAAATAGTAGTTTTCGTTAAAACTTTTATTAGAGTTAGTATTTAATTTGAATTTTCCTTTTCTTTTATCACATTCTCTTTTGGCTTTTTAACAAAAATAATCCATGAGATTAGCATAACTCTTCACTTTGATCTTTAACATTTTTTTTTTCAAAAGGGGGACATCTGCTGTGCTTTGAGAATAAACATATGTAAACTAAAGTTTTTGAGTGTTTGGTAAACTTGTTTTTGTAAAACTGCTTTTAATAATAAAAAGTGTTTGAGTGTTTCGTAAACTTTTATATAAATTGCTGTGAATATGTTAAATGACTAAAAAAGATATGGTCTTTAATGTGATAAAATAATTGTCAAAGAGAATAATATAAGGGCAATGATTGTAATTATGTAAAATACATGAGGGCTATACTTTCCGTTTAAAAATTTCATTAAATTGACATTAATTACTATGTTTTGAGAAGAAAAAAAAACACGTTTTTAGAAGTATGAGAAATGTGCAATGGGGAAAGACTCACAGAGGCATTTCAGCCTCCCCCTGACCATAAGTCAGGCTTACACACCAACAACGGGTTTCGAACCCAAGACCTCCAGTTTTTAGTTTTAAGGAAGTCTCGTAATCCGTCATTTACCATTGGGCCACCAGCTTGTGGTTGATCTCTAACATTGAAAATTGATACAAGTGGTCACTAGATTTGTACACCGTCAAACATTTTATTCATTCCGTGAAAAATCTCCGTTAAATGTAAAAACAAGTAGAGGGGTCGATTAGAAAAAAAAACCCTCAATTTAAGGGAGATTTTTTATGAAATGACTAAAATAATTTATGGTTAATAAACTCCGGAACCGTTTTTATCGATTTTCAAAATAAAATACTAAAGTGACACATTATGCAATATCAGAAAACAATTTGTCTCTCTTTGTTTGGTTGGTACAAAAAGGATTGTGTTATTCACACTTTCACTTTTACTGTTCATGCATTTCTTTCCGTTTTTTATCGACGAATCGAATGAATGAAGAATATCAATAAACAAAAATTAACAAAGGCGTGTGGGCGGTAAAACTAATGTGGGAATAACACTACCCTATAGAAAATGAGGATTTATTAAGGGCTAATTTGGTATTGTTGTGTTTTTAAAAAACCGTTTCTACTGTGATGTGAGAATAAATTGATGTAAACTAAAGTTTTTGAGTGTTTGGTAATTTTTTTTTTGTATAACTGCTTTTAACAAAAAAAAAAAAAAAAAACTTTTTACAAAAAAAACCTTTTAGAAAAAAAAAATTGTCTGAGTGTTTGGTAAACTTTTATATAAATTATTGTGAATATGTTAAATGACAAAAAATGATATGGTCTTTAATGTGATATAATAATTGTCAAAGAGAATAATATAGGGGCAATGATCGTAATTATGTAAAATACATGGGGGCTATATTAGGCCTGGCAAATGGGTCGTGTCTGTCGTGTTTGTGTCATTTTCGTGTAACACATGTTATCTTAACGGGTCGTGTCATGTCACACCTGTTATCTTAACGAGTCCTTAACAGGTCGGGTCACTTTACTTGTTATGTCCCGTTAAGAAAAATATATTTTTTTTCTTAAATTTGCACATACCACACATTGCCACGTAAATATTACTTCAAAACATTAAAACACATTTGTCATTTAAGTACTACATCTACACTAAAAAAATAAGAGCCTAGTAAAAAAACATTCATACACTACTATAGTCTATTACAAAATATTAAATGTGCAAGAATATGCAAAATTAAAGAGTTTTTGTTTTCAAGGTTGTTAAGTTTTTCTCAAAAGTTTAAACCTTGCCAATGAAATTCAAAGCTTGCATGTTATTTCTTTTACAAAATCCTCAATTTTCATTGATCATCATGAGGAAATTGTATTAGAACTTTGGCTTTATCTATTGCCTTCAAGAGTTATGTTGATGATGTTTTCAGTAAGGTTTTCCACGTCAGAACTCTCTTCAGCATAAACTAAGTATAGAAAAACCAAACATTAAAAACCATTCAAATTATGAGAAGTTTACCTAAATAATTATGAAAAGAAATAAAACAATAGTATTATACCATATAAAAATATATTAGCCTCCAACCTAATGCACAATGGACGGCTGAGATTAAATATCAGCCGATCCAATGGTCACCATTTAATTTTTTTTAATATATATATAATTATTATAGTTTTTAGGGGTATAAAATTGTTAAATTAATATTTATAATTATTATAGTATTTTTTGTTAGGGTTATAAAATTATAAAATTAAGATTTTGCTTATCGTGTATCGTGTTACCCACGTGTATACCCGAACCAACCCGTTATCTTAACAAGTGCTTATTGAGTTACCTGATAACCACCGGATTCGTTATCGTGTCGACCCGAACACCTGTTAATTTCGTGTTGTGTCGTATCGGGTTATCGGGTTGTGTTAGGAATTGTCAGGTCTGGGCTATACTTTGACACACCCCGACCTAAATCAAGGCGTGACGGCCAGCACGCCTTGATTTAGACCCACTGGGAAATTCTCGTGTGAGTTCCCAGAAACAAACCCGTGAGGGCGTGGTCGGGGCCCAAAGCGGACAATATCGTGTTACAGTAGAGTCATGCCCGGGATGTGGTGGGGACCCGGGCCGGGATGTGACATACTTTCTATTTAAAAATTTCATTACATTGACATTGATTACTATGCTTTGAAAAAAAAATACACGTTTTTAGAAGTATGAGTCACGTGCAATGGGGACAATTTATTCGTAATCCAAATAGATGGGTAAATAGTAGTTTTCGTTAAAACTTTTATTAGAGTTAGTATTTAATTTGAATTTGCCTTTTATTTTATCACATTCTCTTTTGACTTTTTAACAAAAATAGTCCATGAAATGAAATTAGCACAATTTTTCACTTTGATCTTAAACATTGAAAATTGATACAAGTGGTCACTGGATTTGTACACCGTCAAACATTTTATTCATTATGAGAAAAATCTTCGTTAAATAAAAAAACAAGTAGAGGGGTCGATTAGACAAAAATACTCTCAATTTAAAAAGAGATTTTTTATGAAATGACCAAAATAATTTATGATAAATAAGTTTAGAGACAATTTATATTGATTTTCAAAATAAAATACTAAAGTGACACTTTATGCCAATATCAGAAAACAATTTGGCTATTTTTTTTTCACCACCGTTATAATCATGCACCAAAAACCCAAAGGTCCAAAATGCTGATCATATGGCACGCCTAATTACCCAAAACCGTAATGCCCAAACTGACGATGCGAAGCATGGAATCACTACTCCAAGTTTCCAACTTATTACTAAATTCCCATCGGTTTGAATTTTTTTTCCTCCCTTGGAAAAACAACTTTCTACAATTCTATTAAAATATTCCTCAATACATTTATTATTTATTCAACCTTCCAAATGGGAAATTGAGTGCTCTACTCTACAGAGCCCTATGCCTATATTTTTTTCTTTGGAAAGAAGCCCTATGCCTATATATATATATACAAGGACTGTGCTATTCACACACCCTATTTTACTTCTCACACATCCTTGATAATTTCTGTCCGTTGATATTCTTCAATTCATCCGATCCGATGGCAAAAAATTAAAAAAATGTGTGAGAAATAGAATGGAATGTGTGATATCTCACACCTATATACAAATATAAATGTCAATTACTTGGCCAAAGGCGTTATATATTCTTCCCATATAAACAAATACTCACTTTGTTTTCGTTCCCAACCATCCATCCCCCTCCCTCACTTGCTCAGAAGATCATTATCATTATTCTCTCTGAGATCAGAGAGAGAGAGAGAGAGAGAGAGAGATGGAAGAGACAAAGTCGAGATTCAATAGGATTTGTGTTTTTTGTGGTAGCAGTTCAGGGAAGAAAGCCAGCTACCAAGAAGCTGCTGTCGAACTTGGGAAGGAGCTGGTAAACAACGTTCAATTCATTTTTATAATTTATCTTTCAATTTCTTTTATATTTTTTGTTCGTCCTATATATTCATCCTTTCAGGTTCCAAAATTCCTGCACAAATTGGAACGTTTCATCACCAAAAGAATGTTTCCTGAAATTGTTTAATCGTATATATGTGCATATATGCCAAATTAATCTATGTTGGTTTTCTGCAAACGATTCTACTCCTGGAATTCAGAAAAGCCATATTTTCTTTGATTTTCATAAGAAGAAACAGAAGCAAACTAAGGGAATGGGGATACAAACGTGGGTTTAGAGCGGAAGGACACTGCTCTGGCCAACTTGGTTGATTTCAGGTCTAAGGTTTGCTTCTATTTCTCAAGTAGTGGGGGGGGGGGTGTGGAGGGTTGCGTGTTGCAACCAAACAAGCGTTCAACGTGGGCTTATGATTGTTCAAGACCTGGAGCTAGCTAGCATTGATCCTGATTAGGGTTTATGTTTGGCATGAGAGAGAGAGAGGGAGGAAGGAGAGTGCAAGCTGTAAACTGGCTGTCAGTTAAGCAGCTTTCTTGCATGATCTGAGTTTTGATTTTAATTAATTCTTTCTCTCCAGGCCAGGAGGGAACCAAACGTGCTCTCTCGGTATCATGACTCTTTTAAGCGTGTTCACAAGCTTCCATGACTGAACCTCATCTCCATGATTTTTGTTTATGGGTTTCCATGACAAGAAATATATATATACACACATGATTTAAAAAATTTAAATAATTAATTTTCACTCAATAGCCTCTTTTAGCTAGCTAGGGTTTTATTCATTCATTCATTCCATCCACTGAAACATACTATTACTTACGGAGGCAGATTGTCTGCCCTCTTGTTTGAGTGTCTTTTCTATCCTCTCCTATTTGTGCTGTTACGGTTAAACCACGTTAACATTTTATATTCTTATTATTTTTCGTTTTATTATATTTATTAAAAAAATAAAATAAAATTTTAACGTGACTTAACCGTGACCGTACAAAATAGAAGGGGGTGGAAATGGCACTCGACAATCTGCCTCCATTACTTATTGTTGCGGCCATCTCTTCTAGTTTGTTTCAATCAAATCATGCACTTCTTTTTTTATATTTTTTGATGAACTCGGTTTCTGACACGTGTTGATGGGTTTTGAATTTCGATGTGTTTTGAAGGTGGAGAGAAGGATTGATCTGGTCTATGGTGGTGGAAGCGTGGGATTGATGGGTCTTGTTTCTCAGGCAGTTCATGATGGCGGGCGCCATGTCCTAGGGTTTGTAGTTATCTCTCTCTCTCTCACTCGTACACACACCACACGCATAGGTTACCTTAATGAAATGATTGGCCAAATTGGTTACATTCTTATTTTCTATTGAATTGAACCATACCATGCAATATTAGTCCCAGTTATATGTTAATTAACTGGGTTCACAAAGGCAGACAACATAGGAATCTAGGATCAAATGCTCCCCCATATTATATAATTAAATTTGTGCATTCCCTTATCCTCTATTTTTCTTATTGGGACAAAAAGGTTCACATATTTATGGAAAATTATTGTGTCTTCTAGACATTGTGAACATGGTTCGAAACCACTTAAATTAATGTGATCTAAAGTAAGCCTGAAAGTTAACCTCCTTTAAGTTCTTACAATGTCAGTTCCCTCTGGAGCTTCCAGTTAGAAAGATTTATAGAACTGGAAAAGCTATTTAGTAAAAGTGTGGAGACTTTTAGAGGAAGTGATTGCATTTTGTGAAAAGCCTGCTTTCCCTGTTATGTAAGAGCTCTTGGTCTGCTAAAACTTTAAACACGTTCTATAAAACACAACCGCAGAAAATTAGTATGGTCAATGCCTCTTGCTAAATATTTGATCAGTTAATTTTCAAGTATATGTCTATTCGCCCATGTGAAACTTTTTGTAAATTCTTTTGTTAATATATAACAGTTTGCTGATAAATATATGTTGATGTGGTGTTTTTGCAGGGTTATTCCAAGGACCCTAATGCCTAGAGAGGTACATTTAAAAACTTAAATGTGCTGGTTTTAAGTGATCACTTTGGGCTTTGCCGATCTCTAAATGATTAATTAATAATGTGATTTGATTAAATTATTGTAGATAACTGGTGAAACTGTTGGAGAAGTGAGAACTGTCTCAGATATGCACCAAAGGAAAGCCGAGATGGCCCGTCAAGCTGATGCTTTTATTGCCCTCCCTGGTATGGTTTTGATCCATGAACCGGACATGTCACAAATGTCATTATTAATGTTAATGAATGTTAAAGTTTGTCTTCCTCGTGTGCATAGGTGATTGTTAAATGTTGATGTATGTTGATCTTACTCTGATTTTACATGGATCAAGGGTTGAAAGCCATCCATGTGCATGTGAAGTTGTGAACCATTATCCAAATCAACTCTCAATTGTTTTGTAAAACCCTTTAATTGAAATTAATATGTTCAGGTGGCTATGGTACCCTGGAAGAATTGCTGGAAGTCATTACCTGGGCTCAGCTTGGAATCCACCGCAAACCTGTAAGAAATACTCTTAATATTTATCCACCCCTTTCGATACAAGGGTTTTGAATGTCAAAAATAATTTTATAAATCATTCAAAACTTTACAAGAAAGCAATCCCTCACATGATGCCATGTTTCTTGTTTGTTCAAATGTGGTTATGTTGTGGATAGTTGTTGTTGATATCCTCAAATTTTCTATTAAACACTAATTAACAATCATTTTCTTCATATTAAAGAATATTTTATCATGTCTCTTGTCTCCATGACTAAATAAGTCTATCATATGTCTATGATTAATTAATTTATCATGTTTCTAAGTACACGACTCTCTCTCGCTCTCTCTCGCTCTCTCTCTCTCTCATCTATAATTCCATACAAATTAAGCTAGCAAAGCTGAAGGGAGATGATATTGTGATGATGTGAGTCAATCTAATTGCGTGGTATGGATGTATGAGAAAGTTTGATATAGAGAATCAATGCATGTGGTACTTAATTCTAATTCACATGGAAAGATAGCATAAGATTA
Source organism: Malus fusca (assembly GCA_035220775.1). Taxonomy (NCBI): domain Eukaryota; kingdom Viridiplantae; phylum Streptophyta; class Magnoliopsida; order Rosales; family Rosaceae; genus Malus; species Malus fusca. The sequence continues at coordinate 3,149,531 of CM069072.1, read as the reverse complement.
GGTGGTTTGATTATTTGGAGGATCTCCGTTTGAATGGGAGAAAGCCTCTCATTTCTTATCTTTTTAGGTTTAAAAAAAGAGAGGTTGTTGGTCAAAGAAGGGTGTTGTTGGTCACAAGACAATGAGGACATATGAACAACATTCATATAATATGGAGATTAAATGGATGTTTGAAGTTGGATATTATTAATTAGTTGATTGATTAAATAATTAAGTGAGAATTACTTGTTTTTTGTAGGTGGGGCTTTTGAATGTGGACGGTTACTACAATTCGTTGTTGTGTTTCATCGATAAGGCCGTTGATGAAGGCTTTATTTCTCCCACTGCACGTCACATTATCGTGTCTGCTCCAACAGCCAAGCAATTGGTCAGACAACTGGAGGTATGCTTCGTGCCTCTTTTCATCATATCATATGCATCATAGAATAGAATATGATCATCAAGATAAATATTAACGGGCCTGATTCATGTGTTACGGATTGTACACTCCAAGTCCTTGTAGTGTTCAAACTATGCCACATTTGATGCTCATGGATTCCCACTGATCCTATGCATGTGCTGAAGTTTCAGTAATATAAGGATGGTCTGGACAAAGTAGACTTTAAGCTTCGATTTTTTATATAACCAAAAATGGAGAAATTTCCTTTGTACAATAAAATGAGAACCATTTTTTTACACACTATAACATCATGCTTATGGGTTGGTCCGGTTCAATCTGGTTGAAAATTTGGGTCCTTCCCAACCCTATCCGGCTGACCTTGGCGACAATGCTGGGTTGGGGAAAAGGGGGGCGTTCTTGTCACCGGTTGCATGCAATTGGGTTTCTCAACTAAAGTTGGCTATTATCAATACCTAGGTTTAGATTTGTTAGAAGATTTACCAAGGGTTTGTCGGAAAGATCAGTTGTTGCTTAGTTTTTGTAGTTGTGCTTGAGCTTTCCACGTTACCGAAAGAAAATGTATTTTCGTATAGTTTCATCAGGGAAGATTAGTACGAACTAACCCTTTTTGTTATTTAACTACACCTTAATTTACACCGTAATTTACAAATTTACTTAATGATATGTTTTGGTTTTTTGGCCTCAGGAATATGTACCAGAACACGATGAAGTAACATCAAAGTTGGTGTGGGAAGAGGTGGACAGAATAAGCTATGCATCTGAACCAGGAGTGGCCACGTGATGTGTTGCTCGATTGATCATGCAAAAGTCTTTTTTTTTGCGTTTTGGTTTCACAGTATATACTGTTAATATACGGTATGACACCGTACATCATCAGCGGCAGCAGCAGCATAGGAACTTTGGGTTTTTGTATTTGTAGCTGAACCCAGAAACTCTCTCAAAGTCCTATTATAATATATTTTGTTCGAAGATAAAAAGGAAAAAAAAAAATTAGAAAATGAAGGAAATGCTTACCCTTTTTGTAAAACTCTGAAGGAATCAATTCAAGTTTCTTCTTGGCTAGCTACATGGTTGTTCTACCGTATCGATTCTTTTGTGACGATGTCTTGTGGGCATCTACAGTTTCTTTAAATTTGTGAGGAAAATGTCAGGAGAATATACGAAAAGATGTATTGCAAACTCGTCATACGGTCCTCAAAACTTCGAAAGTGGATATTGTTGTTTTTGAAGTTGATATGAATATATGTCACAAGAGGCTGAATAACTATTTTATTTTCAGTGAAGTATTCAACTGTAAGAGATTTTTAGCTCAGTTGATTAGGAGCATTCACTCTCCGAATATTGGCCATACGAAAAAACAAGAAAAATATTTGACCGACTACGTATTAATCATTAAGAAAGGGGCTTGTGTTTCATGCATATATAGCATATTAAGCAGACTTCTTGTTACAGCAGGTTAAGCAACATGACAACTGAATTGACTGAAGACCACCAATTCAATTCATAATTTTGAGTTTAAATTTACAACAAACGAGAGATATGACGGTTGATAGTTGAATTCTTTCTTTAATGATTTAAATAAATGATTCAATTATCAACCGTCACATAATGTGATTTATAAAATACGATCTCTTAGACATTTTCTAATTAAAAATAGTTTGTCATGAAACTTGAGGACGGTTTGTTGATTAGGTTCTAAAAGCCAGGTGGTGTCAGCATGTGAGGCACATGAAGTTTATTAATGTCCAAATTGCAATTGATTAAGGCTTTAATATACGGTATAGATCTAATTGAATCAGAATAAGATCCTCACCCTCAAAGGTCAACTCAATAGTCAATAAATCTAAGGCTTCTCTTGTTGTTGGTAGTACAAGGGTAAAAAATAAAAAAAACAAAAAAAAAACTGAACGAATGTGGTTGGCAATGGCATATAGCTTGGCATTTAGGTTATCTGCAAATTTTTTGCTCTAGTTCTTTAGATACTTTGGTGGCTTCTAAATTTCTAATACAATTGGAAAAAATACCGAAAAAGAATGGGGGAAAATGCGAAACACGTTCATTTTATTTAATAAAAAGAATGACGAGTTCAAGAAAATTTTAGTTGCTTGCTTATGTGCTAATTCAAGGAATGTACTTGGTCTTCATAAGAGACTTGAAATTTAACATAACTATAAAGAGATTTGATTGATGTTTGGTTCCTACCAATCAACGATTGTGAATCACTTGCGCGTAGATGCATAGACACTTAACTTGTATTAAGTTGTGTTAAAGTATAATCGTGATCGATCTAGTGAGTGTGAGGAAACGCTTGAGTTTGTTCTCCTTCTTCTTTGATGGTGGGAATCTTGTGGCAACTTGACGACAAAGCTCATATTTAGTTAACATCGTAAGTCCTTGTGTTTTAGTGATTGGTTTATTTTTGTATTTCTTCGTGTTTATATTGTTTCACACTTATTATATGAAGGGAATCCGCACTAGAAAAATTCAAAATCATAATCATGATATCAGCTTGAAATTTCTCTATTGGCCTAAAATACTTTTTAACCACTTCTATGTCGGCTCCAAATATTTAGATATAAACACAGAAATTTAAATGCGTGGATAAACGCTCTTAACTACTTGGTGCCAAAACTGGCCTTTAAGACTGATCTTCACAAAGGGTCCGTTCAGTTCCGCGAGTTCTACTTGTCCTGCAAGTCATCTCCTTATCTTAACTGATTTCCCACCACCAGAAATTAAACAAAATGAATGAAACGAAATACATAGAAGATAAGGAGTTCAACCTGTCATGCCAACTGAAGCGTCGAAGAGCTGCCCGAATTCAACCCGTGCATCGGCTAAGACCTTTCAAATGTTGTCTTCTGTTAGATCAAGAGGCTGCGAAGGCTTAACCGCTGCTGCTGCTGATCTTGTTGGGAATTTCTTGCCAGTTTTGGTTCCCTGTGTTGCTGGGAACGTGGAGATCCTTAGCCTTGGGCTTTGTGTGTGGTTGTGGTTTGCTGTTTTCAGGATTTGGGTTTTGGAGATTTGATGACAAGTAATGGGAAGGGTTGGCGTTGAAGAATGCAGGACTCCTTCCATTCCAAAAGCTTCTCCTTCAATTTGCCTTCCAAACTCCAAAGACGAGCTACAGGGATTAGTAGAGAAATGGATAATGGTCGCTTCTCTTTGGTGGATACAATTTACTTGCTCAAAGTCTTTAGCATTGTTGCTCTACTAAGCAGTCATGTGAGATTTCAGCTTCTTATTTAAGCAGATTTTATGATTCCTCAGAAGTTCAGACTCCACCAGAACTCGTAAATTCGAATTTAGTGTGCTACGTAACTCACTAGGTATAGAAACCAGGGTGAGGTTGAAACAACGCAAATCTCAATTGTTTGAAAGTATGAATCACACATCTGAGAACTAAAGGACCTTACATGTGCTTATAAAGATTTAAGTTGCTCCGCGTTTTTGCGATTGGCTTCACGACGGAACTCCATACTGAACTAACTACTTGACTAATCAAATTGCACAAAGATACTAAAAGTAACCGGTTGATCGTATTCAATGACTATTTAGCTTGTATTATCTTCTCCTCCCTTCAAATTCTGAATAAGATGACGGTTTGAAGATTAGTCGGACCGAACCAACCCTTGCCCGGAAAATGCAAAATAGAAGAGGAATGATGATTATTCTCTCCATCTTACAAGTTTCAGATCACATAAAGTTACAGAGGCTCGGCCTGTTTCCATTATAAAAGAGAAAGCGATGAACGAAATTGTACGATGCTTGAATACGCTGAACAAACGTGTCATGCAAGCCCCATCGATTGGGTTTTATTGTGACATGCTGATGCTCAAAATAACCAAGGACTGAAAAAAGAGATTACACAACTACAAAACTCGTTTACACCTCCCTATTTGAATCCGACATGGATAATGATATGCAATGTACTAGCTTTATATTGCGGAGAAGTACTCTTTGCTGCCCTTGGGGTCTGGCTTCATGGACTTCTCCCCAGGCTTCCACCCAGCAGGGCAAACTTCATCGGGGTTGTCCTGCACGTACTGCAAGGCCTGCGGAATCCAACAAAGGCAACGAAAGGAAGCAACAAAAACCGATTATAAAATGTAATAGGAAACATCACGAAGAAATTCTCAGATGTATGGCAGTTCTTGGAAACTAAAGCATCCTATTTCTATTTTGGACTTGATGAATATGTTTACCTGGAGCGTTCTCTTAGTCTCATCTACACTACGGCCAATGGCAAGATTGTTGACGGTGGAGTGTTGAATGACGCCTTCCTTGTCAATAATGAAGAGTCCTCTCAAAGCAATTCCCTATCACATAGAAACCAAACATCTAAATAATCCAGAATATCACAAGTTTATCATTCATTAATTTCAGAATCAGTTATAATTACATATCATACCTGATCTGGGATCAGCACATCATAAGATTTTGAAATTGATTTGGTGACATCAGAGATCAGTGGATATTTCAAGTCTCCAAGACCGCCAGATTTCCTATCAGTTTGGACCCATGCAAGGTGGGAAAACTACAAAAAAGAAAAAAGAAAAAAAAAGTGTAAGGCCAACATAATTTCATCTTACCAATCTATGGAACAGCAATTTTAAAACTATTTTACATCGAAGAGAGACACAGACACACAGACACACAAGTTAGATGTACATAAGAAAAAAATAGCAGAAAATACGTAGATTCACATCATTCATCAACCATCAGCTAGAACACAACTCTCCAATGTCGCCAATCTTAGTAACTCTGTTTGATTAACCTCAATTATAGTATTCCAGATGATTCAATTTCTATTTCAACTTTGCTATTATTTTTCTTGGTTGAATATCCTCCTTGTCTATTAAGTATTCTTTCTCCACCAACAATGGGAATTGATCTTTTGGCTCAACCAAAACCACATGCATTGTCTACGACCCATACCACGAGTCCAATTTCATTTCAAAGTCAAAAATCCCAATGCATAAAATTGACACTTTTAGAACTCATGTTACGGTACTTATTTGTTTACTCATCAAAATAACTAAGCATGCATATAGTTCAAGGTGCAACTTCGCATATTATCGCACGTGCGATATGCAGCTATTGACCTTTGCAAGAGAACATGGCTACAACATGTCTAGGCCGAACTTTTTCGTGGTATATAGGCAGAATATTGACTTTTTGTGGTATGTGTGGCAAATTGTGGTATTGAAGAAAGTGGGGAGCAGGGCAACATACCACACTGTCAACTGAAACACCCAAGATTTCTGTGTTGAGCTCCGCAAACTCAGCATGGCGGTCGCTGAAAGCGGTGATCTCTGCAAGATGGGTTCATAAATTTTTGAACAAATCAATCAGATTCAGTTAGATTCATCCAGAATTCAATAAAGATTAAAAATTTGTATGCAGAAATGCTGATTGCGAAACCATGCTTACCTGTAGGACAAACAAACGTGAAGTCCAATGGGTAGAAAAAGAGAATCACATACTTCTTCCCAATGTACTCAGAGAGCTTGACCTGAAATCCAAAACCAAATCTTCAATTGAAATGAAACAAAGGGCTCACTAGTCATTTGGAACCCCTTCTATAGGAAGCACTTCTGCTCAGAATCGCTTATGCTAGAAGTTATTTTATTTAAAACATGTTTGAAGTTTCTATCGAAGTTCAAATGCTTCCTTAAAGAACATAGAAGTGCTTCTTGACGAAGCATCTGGCAGGTGCTTCTCTAGAAAGCACTTGTATGAACCAGAATCAATTTAAATCTCTCAGAAGCAAATCCCAACAGACCGGAAAATCAAAATACAGATGCGATGGCAAAACAAAACAAAAACGATGAATTAAGTTAAAGATTGGACCTTGATGAATTCCTGGTCGAAAACAGCCTCGGCTTCGAAATCAGGAGCAACATTTCCGACGAGGGGAAGCTCACCGGCGGAGGCTTTGACGACGAAGGACTTCCGGGCGTGAGAGCCGCCGCGGGAGAGGGAGGCGGAATGGGCGACGCGGGGGAGGCGGAGGCCGTGGATGGATTTGGGGAAAGTCAGGGTTTGGGAGATGGGTTTGGAGGAGGCGGCGACGAGAGGTGTGGATTTGGAGGAGGAGAAAGCGCGGGAGGGGGCGGAGGAGATGAGGGCGGCGGTGGAGGCAGCCATGGTGGTTGTGGAGAGCTCAGCCACTCAAGTCAGTCAGTGACCAATAGTGGGTGATGTGGGGTGAGAGGTGAGGAAAAGGGTTGGGGGACAGAGAGAGGATAAGTAGTAGGGGGGTAGGTAGGAGAGAGAGGGTTGGTAGGCTTCAACTGAACCGGCCAACCGGCTCCATACAACTGGGGCAACCGGAAATCTAGGTAATAATACATGTCAAAATTCGGGTACAACTTTTTACAGTCCACTTTTTATCTCTTATGCCATCTTCAACCGATGGTCAAAATGCCACATGACTCATTTTAGCCCTGTCATAAAAAATTGTCTCCAACCGAGGGCCAAAGGGTCATAGTGTTAAACATAATTTATTATTTAAATTTAAAAACTACAACAACTTAAATTTAAAAACTACAACTTAAATTAAAAAATGACAAATTAAATTTAAAAACTACAAATTAAATTTAAAAACAACATTAACTTAAATTTAAAAACTACAACAACTTAAATTTGAAGGATAGATTTTTGAAAGAGGAAAGAAAATATGAGAATTGAAATGGTGTAGGAATGGTGAAAGTTCTGTGAGGAATGGTGAATGAATGGTTTAGGTATTTATAGGAAAAAAATTAAAATTTTTAAGAATTAAAAAAAAAAAAGGCCCAAAAAACCAAAAAATAAAATAAAATAAAATAAATTTTGAATCCAACAGTAATTAGCGTCAGCTAGCCGTTGGATTCAAATTTTTGTTTAAGCATTCCTGTCGGATATAACCAACATGAATAAATTTATATTAAATATATTCATGTCGGTTATATTTGACAGGATTGCTGGAATTTCTGGCCAGCCATTTGGCCATTTGGCTCTTTTAGATTCCGTGAGGCCCACGAGCCCTCTGGCCTAGCCATCGGTTAGAGACGGTTTTCGGGGCATTTTCGGCCGTATGGCCCTCTGGACCCTTCGGTTGGAGATGGCCTTACACACCTTGTTATAATTAATTAATCTTTTTTAATCTATTCAATTTAAACACTGAATTTTCTCTTTCTACACACATTTTTTTTTAATTTCTTACTATCGAATTAAACATATCAAACAAAAACATCAATCAAGATTAAGCATACTAGCAAGAGAAATGCTAAGGAGACTCTTTCAAAGTGAGACTCTCTCATGTTTTTTTACATAATATTTTAATATGTTTGTTTATGAATTATGCCAAAAACATGAGGTGACCGAGAATTCTTTAGAGAGTTCCAATTTTGAAAAAGTCTTCTTAGCATTTCTTGACTAGCAAAAAATGCAGGAAAAAAAAAAGTGTGCAGTTATCATTTCACCTCAACATATTTCGAGACTAGTGGTTCTTTGTACACCTAAATTTTGTCTCTGGATATCAATCAAATTTATTTGAAATAAAAAACTCTTATACCTATATATAAAACTACCACAAATAACTTACTGATTTTTTGGAGACGCATATAGAGCCTTCCTTTTTAATATCCAATCATGACTATGAGTCTACCAATGAAGAAACAAAAGCCCAAAGATATCCCTCTTAGGCTAAGTTACTCCGGGCTGACTAGATTAGACTGGACTCGGGTAATATCCAATTCATTAACCCGGCCCATTGGTGGTAGATTACTGATTTCTCCCTCTATCCCTGACCAATCACAATCTCCACAATGATATTGTTTGGAGAATATTAAGCCTTATCTTCTTCTTCCCTCTTTTCCCCAAATCAACACTCCCCAGTCCTCAGCCATGACCAGCTGCACCCAAACAACAACCAACCAACCAAATGCAAGAAGCCCACTTCCTCTCCACCGCCATCGCCGCCACCAAACAGCCCATTTTCTCCTCCATTCCCAATCCCATTCCCGTTCCCAAACCCCAATCCCCCTCCTCCTCTCACCATGACTCTTCCCACTCCTTTCCGCCGCCGAAGAAAACCCCCCACTGCCCAATCCTCTCCGCCACCAAAACCACCGTCTCCCTCCCCCTCCACTCCCTCAAACCCCCAACCACCCCCAACCCCCACTCCGACTTCCAAGAAAAAGTGCTCTACCTCGACTCCATCGGCCTCGACTTCTTCTCCCTAATCAACCACCACCCTCCCATCCTCTCCTCCCCTCTCTCCCACATCAAATCCACCGTCCACTTCCTCCTCACCTCTATCGGCTTCACCACCCCGGAGTTCCGCCGCCTCATCGGCATGTGCCCCGAAATCCTCTCCTCCCGCGTCGCCGAAATCGTCCCAATCCTCACCTTCCTCCTCCGCGAAGCCCACGTCAACGGCTCCGATCTCCGCCGCGTCATCAACCGCCGCCCCAGACTCCTCGCCTGCAGCGTCAAAACCCGCCTCCGCCCCACCCTCTACTTCCTCCAGAGCATCGGCATTTCCCAAGTCAACAAACACACCTCCCTCCTCTCGTGCAGCGTGGAAGACAAGCTCCTGCCCCGAATCGACTACCTTGAAAAAATCGGCTTCTCCCGCCGCGACGCCCTGTCGATGTTCCGGCGGTTCCCACAGCTGTTCTGCTACAGCATCGAGCAAAACTTCGAGCCGAAATTCAATTACTTCGTGGTGGAGATGGGGAGGGAGATGAAGGAGCTGAGGGAGTTTCCGCACTACTTCTCGTTCAGCTTGGAGAATCGGATTCGGCCGCGGCACCAGCGGTGCGTGGAGAAAGGGGTTTGCTTTCCGCTGCCGGTGTTGTTAAAGACGAGCGAGGCAAAGTTTCGAGATAGGTTGGAGTTTTGTTGTAATTCTTCTATTCCTTTGACAACTTCTCCTTTGTGGTGTACAAATTCGGTTTCCGATGATTTAGAAAATTGAAAATATATTATATATAAGGTCTATTTCCAATTTTACAAATTTACCCTAGTCATTAGGGCCGGGAGTCGGTGCAGAATGACTTTTTTGGTGCAGAATGACTTTTTTGGATTGCTAACGATGATTTTCGTCAACTACTTGATTTAATTTGGGGTGAAAGTTTGGAGATTTCCTCGACTTCAAAGCAATGTTTAGGCCCGTTTGGTCTTTTAAAATTATTTTTAGAAATATTTCCTAAGATCATATCTTAGGAAACATTTTTATAAGATTAAAAATCTTGTTTGGTTTGAAATTATTATTTTTTTTTCAAATCTTGAACAATTGGAAAAAGACCTACCAACAATTCCAATTCCTTGGTGGAGCTGCCAAAGGAGAGTGAGTAAAGTGATGAGATCAGAAGAGAGAGGTAGAGAGATTGTAGAAATTCGGCCGGGATTCTACCCGCGAACGGTAGGGGAACACCGTGATTAACGATAGGCAAACACCGTGACATCCGTCTTCGGGCTGGTTTGGTATTGCTGTACTTTGAAAAAAAACTGCTGTGAGAATAAGCGGCTGTGAAATAAATCAGCAGAGTGTTTGGTAAACTTTTTTGTAAAAGTGCTTTTGGAAAAAAAAGCAGTCTAATAGTGGGTCTTTTCATTAAAGAAGCACTGTAGCTCCGTGTGCTTTGAAAAAAAGTCAGTTTTCCAAAGCTGCAAATAGCAGCTTCAGATTTTTCCTTTGATTTCAGCTTATTCTCACAGCAACTTCCAAAATAAACCTTTTTTTTTCAGTTTACCAAACACCTAAAACCTTCACAGCTTTTTTTCATGGGTGTTTTTTTTTTAAGCACCTCACTCCCAAACTAGATCTTCATCTATTACATCTCGAGCCCAGGAACTCAACTTGACCCTTGATCGAAGATAGAAACACATTAGGGAGAGAGAATCCCACGTGAGAAATGAGAGATCAGAAGTGATAATACGTAAATTAGACTATTGAACAGGAAACTCTAAAACTTGACTTTTGTTGTTCTCAAATAATACGGCTGTTTTAAATTTTTCGAGGTCCAATTTTGCAAAATAGACTTACTGTACAATTATTTTCACTCGAAAATTTAAAAATTATTTTTGAGTTAAAAAAAATCTAGACTCAAATCAAATACCAAACGGGCCCTTAACTTTCCGTCAAATAGTAATTTCACAAAAGTAAACATGTCCGTTGTTGTTAGCTGAAGTTAGTTGGGGAAGTTAGGGTTGGAGCAGATATGAGAGACAGTGAGAAATGAGCCGCCAAGTCATCAGAATTTTTTTTATTTAAAGCAAAATAAAGGCGCGGATCGGCGATTCTTCTTGTATTTATCGTTTGTTGTCTTTTCTGAACTTTTGCCCCATCCTTTTGGGATAATTCGAAAATGGCCATCCAGTATACCATTTTTCCCCTTTTGGTGTTTTTTTTTCACATTTTATTTCTCATTCGTAACCCTGTATATGCCTCGACTTAATCAACTAACTTATAGTGTAATTGCATCTTTATTTTAAAATTGAAGGTTGTGACAAATTCGAGTTATAATTAGAATAACATATTTTGGATTAGTTTGTTTATGTTGGACTTGATAAACCTATAATATCTAAACGTAGTTTCTTGTATCTTATCATAGTGTAACTATTGCACTCACATTAACTTTAGTCATATCTCTTTCGTTTGGTTTGCAGACTAGAAGATTGTGAATAAGTATGTGAAAAAATCCCATGTTTGGTGCAACAACAATAAAATTAGAAAACCTACAACATACCTATAAAGAAGGTATTTCATGCGTTTGGCCATCTTTTGGAAAATTTTGTGTCCACGACTTGGGAAGACATTTAAAGCTTTTTTTTTTTAATTTCTTAATTATCCAAGTTGTTTAATATACCACGTTTGAATGTGAAACATAATGTTCTTACTGAAAAAAATATATGCATTTGATTCTTATTGCCCCATAAACTAGATGTGGAAATGAAATAAAAATGGTATTCCCTCGTTTAGATTTTTCAATTATTTCTAAACATTGAAAAGAAAGTGTTTCCTTCTCGCATAGGAATGAGCATGAGAAGTTTATTCTCGAAGAGCTCATTCCGCTAACCAAATGAGTTCAAGCTACCACTCAATTTGATAATTTTTTTTTACCATATATCATGGATCTTCTTTAGTTATACAGACGAAGAAAAATTGACCTAGTGACAATTTTGTACAAGTCAACTTTTAATTGTTTTGATATTTTCTTTAATTTTTCTAATTCTATTTAATTATGTATATTCCTAGGGCCACAACACAAATAAGAAAATTGCAGGGGTGGAAAATAGGAAAAAAAGTAAACAAATTAATTTTTTTCGCCGTGTTCCCTCCACATCTATCCGAAACTAAAAATTCCCTCCCTTCCCTCGTTTTCTGCTAGCTCTTCCCCTAACCCCCATAAACACACTTTCCCTCTCTAACCCTCACTTTCTCTCTCTAAACCCCCTCTCTCTTTCTCTCTCTACCCTTCTCGGATCCCATTTCGCCTCCCCATAAACCCTAAACCCCCGCCCCTCCTCCGCCCTCCCTCCGATTCTCTCCGGATTCCCCAAACCTGAAGATCCAGCTCTCTCCTTCCCCGGTCGTCTCTCGGCAATCGGAGAGCGCCGCTAGTTCACCCCGGTCGATCCCTCTATGTCCGGCTTCGCTCGAGCACCCAACCGCCAAGCACCGCCGGCGACGGCAGCTAACGGCGGCGGCGGCTCCCAGATTCTGCCGCCGTTGAGGCGTCACCTCGCGTTCGAGTCCACGAAGCCGCAGCCGTTCCCTCCCGACAATTATCATCGATTCGCCGGCGGTCCTCGCAGAGCTGGGGACCAAGAACCTGAAGCTATTCTTGTTCGATCTCCTGTGAGTTGTTGTCTTTTCCATGGATATCATTGTGTCAATCTCACTGCGTTGGTTTGTTTGGGTGAATTGCGCTGTAATTGTTCAAAGAATTAAGGGTAATTCTGGTGATTGTGATTGATTTTTGTGTTTAGGGTTTTGTGTGAGATTGGGAACAATTTGTAATTAGAAGATTTGGATTAGCTCATAAATGTTAATTTTTAGGTCATAAGCTATTATTGTTCACTTACCTCTAAGGTAGTGCTTCTTAAGATATATTGTAAATTGGTGGTACTTCTAAAAATATTTATAATTATGTTGTAAATTTGTAAGTTTGGCTAACCCAAAACTGCAATTGTTAGTTGCAACCGGAGAAAAACGACAATTGTAAGTCTAGTGCATAATGCAACTTGTCAAGGTGAAGTATTGTGCTAAATGTTGGCGATGAGGGGAAGACTGAGAAATGATATGGTGTTGAGGTGCATCGCACTTAAAATGTGTTGCCTAATCTGGAGTGAAGGTACTGATTTGGAAGTAGACTTTCAAGTTGTAGTATTTGGCTCCTATTTAGAATCAATTGTTGCTCATGGGGTGTGTTAGTTTCTTGATCAGGTGTATAAATCAATATTATATTAGGGTAATTGGGTATAATGACAACGATAGCAGTTCCATTCTCCATCCTCCATTTCATCTAGATTGATTTCCAGTGTTCATCTCACCGAGATCATAATGTCGCATAGCCACTACAGTTTTGCATTTTAAGTAGTATGGTTGCTAAGTCACCTTGTGCTTATTTTTTTAATGAGCATCCTTTGCTTCGCTGGTGTTTTTCAGCAACTTACTCAGAAGGACAACAATGAAGTAGGGTACAGTGATTGGACCAGCAGTCCTGGAAATACTAATGTTATACAGAGTCCCCTTCAGACTCCTGTGTCTGCAAAAGGGGGAAGGGTAAACAACAGGTCAAAGGCTTCCAAGGGTGGTAGATCCGGACCTCAGACGCCTGTGTCAATTGTTGGTGAGTCTTCTTATCTCTTAAGTTTTTTGCTTGACCTCTACAGTTTTGACCTAACTTGAACGAATCACCAAGATGAGCTTCAGATGGAGCCGTCCACGAGAAAGAGCTTGCATAGCATTGTTGATATTAACGAAGTTTTCATTCTCCCTGGATTAAATACACCTAGAACTGTCGCCTATCTTGTTCCATAGATATTAAGAATCTAATTGGATTGCTTCTGTCAACAATAACATGCAGGTTCCCCTTCTACTCCAGCCGGAAGCTGTCGTTATGACAGTTCTCTAGGTAATCGGAGAATGAGTTTTCTACTCTTTGACATGTGTGGTTTTTAGAGTTCTCAAGGCTGTCATATAGTGTCACTTTGATATAACTGTGCTTAAATTGTCCAGGTCTGTTGACAAAAAAGTTCATCAATTTGATTAAGCGTGCAGAGGATGGAATTCTTGATCTAAACAAAGCAGCAGAAACTTTGGAGGTAATCATTTTCTGTCAGGGTGTATATATATACACACCAACACAAATTCTCTGCATTTGGTTGTGTACTGATTGACGGTTTTACAAATGAAACAGGTTCAAAAGAGGCGGATATATGACATTACAAATGTTTTGGAAGGAATAGGTCTCATTGAAAAGAAGCTGAAGAACAGGATACGTTGGAAGTAATCTTTGATAGTTTATTCTAAAAATTTCCTTTCATTTTCAACTTCTAATAAGATTTGGTACACATGGAAACTTACACAAGGATGGGTTAAATGATTGATTAGGGGATTTGATGCTTCAATGCCAGGGGAGTTGGATGGTGATCTCTCTATATTACAGGTATTTCAATGTTGCAAGTTCTTGTAATGCAAAGGTCAGGAACTTATTTATTTATATATTAATTATGTTGTTCTTTGAATTGTCACGAGCAGGGATTTGTCTGTAGTACATAAAAACTGCTGAACTTAGGTTCACATAATGTTTCTTAATTTATAGACCAACAATGTCAACTGTCTAGATTGCTACAAAAATCATGGTGTTAAAAGAAACTTTGACAATTTAGTAGCTTCTTTAAGCAAGTTGAAAGCCTAAGTTGTGGTGTGTCCTGCAGGCAGAAGTTGAAAACCTATCCTTACAAGAGTGCAGATTAGATGATCGAATAAGGTTTATGTGGTTAATTTTCTTTTTGGACTCCAATTTTCTGTCTCGAGACTTTTGAAAAGTGCTGACGCCTCCACCCTTGTGCAGAGAGATGCAAGAAAAGTTGAGGGATTTGAGCGAAGATGAAAACAACCAAAAGTATTGTCTTGTCCATTGATTTTCTCATATAATTTGTCTTTCTTTTTTATGTTTGTATTGTTAGTCACTTGCTTCTATGTATACAAATACATTCTTATCTTCTACTCTTACTCTAGGTGGCTTTTTGTGACTGAAGATGACATTAAGGGCCTACCTTGCTTCCACGTGAGTTCCACACATCACATCTAACACTGATTTCTATGATGGTTTAGTGTTTTCCATTAGGTTAATTACGCCTTTTCTTTTTCAGAATGAAACCCTGATAGCAATTAAAGCTCCACATGGAACCACCTTGGAAGTCCCAGATCCTGATGAAGTAAGTCAAGCATAAATTTTTCTGAAGGTAAATGTTTTATATTCCTTTTCTCTTTGATACATAACTGAATTCTTCTTCAATATGCACCAGGCTGTTGACTATCCACAGAGGAGATACAGGATAATACTTAGAAGCACAATGGGGCCCATTGATGTCTACCTTGTCAGGTATGGTTTCCTTTTTTTCTTTTGTGGACGAATATTGTTTTACATTTGAGGTCCTCTCCCTTTTTATTTATTTGTGTATTGTTTTGCGTGTATTATTTGGTGTTAGTCAATTTGAGGAAAAGTTCGAGGATGTGCATGGTGCTGAACCACCTGTGAACTTCCCAATTGCTTCTGGTTCTGGGTCCAACGAACATCCAACAACAGAAGTGGTAACTGTGGAAAGCAGCGGGAAGGAAATTGAGCCTTGGCTGCAACAGGTTCATCACACGTACTCTGACATGAACGCTTCTCAGGAGTTTGCTGGGGGGATGATGAAGATTGTTCCTTCTGATGTTGATGTAAGTATAGTTGTTCTGACTGATTTGTCTTCTTATGTAACTTGCAAAGGTAAAAGAGAAAAACATCATTCCAAGACTGAAAATCAACTATTGACAATGACAAGAGAATTAGTGTAGCTTCCGTATAAGTCTCAGATTTGAAGATTGTTAACTGGACTACTTATCATATAGTTATATGAAGGTACAACATAAGACGTACGCTTTTATTTGTTTGTATGATGATATCAGAAAGCTGAGCAAAGTATAGGAAGACTTGTTACGTGGATGCTTTTGTCGGACCTATTGCAACCTTTGCCAGAAAAATAGAGCAAGCGGAGTTCCATATGCTCCCATAAAAGATTTTTAAGAACCATGTATACATAGACAAAATATTTAGTCTTGCTAATACTAAATATTTTTTTATTATTGTTACAGAATGATGCAGACTACTGGCTTTTGTCTGATGCCGAAGTTAGCATTACAGATATGTGGAGGACGGATTGTATCCTTTTTCAAAATTGTTCCCCCTTTTTCTTTTCACTCTCTTCCCACTCTTTCTGTTTTCTTTTCAATTAAATTAATACTTCACTGTGTGAATGATCAGTTCCTTCACTATAACAACTTCAGCTGGTGTTGGATGGAATGGGACAGACATTCTTCATGCTGACTTTGGAGGGACTGATGTTAGTACTTCAAGGCCGCAAACTCCTCCATCTAGGGTTGTTGAAGTCCCATCTCATGCTGTTAACTTCGGTCAAAGGTGAATCTTCGTTTGTGTAACGGAGTATCTGTAGAAATGTCATGTATCTACCCCATCGGCTGCCTTCCATCACTGTCGAGTATTGTGAGATGCAACACCGGCAATGCATTTGGAAGAAGTTTATGGATGACAAGCTGGGAGTTATTGTTATACTGTACAGTTCAGTATGTCTTAGAACCCTGTTGTAGGAATAAAGAGTTGATCGTTAAACTGTAGAAGCGGCGGATATTCAGCAAGGAACGAAACATTGAGGGATGGCACATCCAATAACGGTAGGCAGCGCTACATACGGGAGAAAAGTAATGCTGAATCTAAACGGCATAATCTAGTTGTACGATGCATGCTCATTGTTTACTGCATGCATACACCGTGGGGGGTTCTGTTTGGAATCCTTGTCTGTAAATGCTGTGATTTTAAACATGTCGCAGGACAGGCATGCTGGATATTGTTACGGCAGCAGAGATTTTCTAGTCCTGAGTTTAATCTGATTCTATTTTCTTAAGAATGTTATTGTCCGGATATCGTGTCTCTTTATTACAACACTAATCGGTTTATATCCATCGTGCACCAATGCTGCCTCTATTTTGTCTCTACCAGCACCTCCTTTTCCAGGTCCCAACGATACGCAGTTATCCTGTCAAGTGTTTCGACCCTTGAAATACAACCCTAAGGTATAGCTGTAGAACTTGATATACAATTTTCAAAAACATTGATACATTTAAGTATAGATTTGTGATAATTGCGATAGTTAGTGGTGATATTTGTGTGTGTGATGGAGCTAATGGTGATGTAGACTGGAGTATTTATGGACACCCATTGACCATCCCTGATTCATATCTAGTTCTTTTAGAGAAATGCAATGGGCGTCTTGTGCGTGAAGAATTGTTCCATGAGAAATGTTAAAGAGACATTCTCAAAAGTGAAACTTTCTAAGGGCTCTGTCACCTTATGTGTTTTACACTATATTTTATAATATTGACGCTTTATTAAGGTTCCCTCATCTGGGATCCTTGGAGAAGAGGATCAAGCTGGCCCTTGCGAATAGCTTGATGCGCTATCTTACTTCAACCGTTTGAAAGAAATGCGGCCAAAAGAAGAAAATCTATGGATAGACCCCATCGTCTCCACCCCATAAGAACTACGAGGTCACTCCAAGAAAGCCTTCGGACAAAAATTAACGTTAAAAGGCCTATATGACATGATTGATCAATATAAATACTTTTAACACTCCAACAATTTAAACTCATTTTCAAAAGCTTTTTCGCTATGTTATCAGTTCCGGTATCTATAAAAAATCTAACTTTAAGAGAGTTTCATTAGTATTTCTCTTGTTCCGTTAGTTTCCAAGCATCACTTCCATCCTAGGATCGAGTTTAGTTGTTGACTAGTGTGTGCGCAGCCTCCCTCTGTTTTCAAGTTGCAAGTTGCAACTAGGATTTGAGCGCATGCGGGTGGCCCCAACCAGAAATTCGCGGGACCGCAAACATCAATCTTTTAAAACAAATAGTAAGATAAGATAGTGTTCTGCGCTTAGAGACAAAAACGCACCCCGCCGGAAACCCAACCCCGCGTTTCACGTTCCATTCCCTCCCTCTCTCCCTCTCTCTCTCTCTCTCTCTCTCATATTTTGTTGTTTCTTCTTCTGCTTTGCTTTCAGCTGCTCTACTATGGACGATTCCACCCTACTTAGCTCATACCCGGCGGGCCCACTACTCCCGTCAAGCAAGCTCGGCCGCAGAAACTCCATCTCCACTTCCGTGGTGGTGCCCGCCAAGCTCAGCCTCCTCTCCGACACCACCACTCCCACCTCAGCGACCAAGCATCTCCAGCGCCTCCACAGCTCCACCTTCCCAAACGGTGACGTTTCGCCCCCAGCACCGCCTCAACTGGACCTGGAGTTCCTCTCCCACAAGAGCTCCGAATCCTACACTTCTCTCAAAGACCTGCTCCCCTCCTCCGCCGTTAACTCCCCCACCACCGCCTCCGCCAACAACTCCGGCTACGAAATCTCCATCCGCAACCGCCTCGTGAAGCAGGCCGCCTGGGCCTACCTCCAGCCCATGTCCTCCACCTCCGGCCCATCGGGCCCAAACTTCCTTCGCCGCCTCTGCCAAAAGCTCTCCCCCTGCCTCTCCTTCTTCACCAACCGCATCGTCCCCCTCCTCTCCCGAGCCCTCCGCCGCACACTCCTCTGTACCGGGCTCGCCACCTAACCCAGTCTGCCATTTTTGTTCATCTGTATATACTTCAGCTCAAAAGAAAACAAAATTGAATGAAAGAATTTGAATTTAAATTTGAATTCGGAGTTCGATGAATCAATCAATCGATTTCTGTTTCTGGGTTTTGTACAATTTTTGTTCTTGTTTTTTGTGTTTACAATCTAATCTCTCTCACTGGATTGGCTTAGAACGCCTGAGCCGGAGCTTCTCAGTCAACTCGTCAACCTGCCCACCATCCGTTTGATGTCGGGGATGAACCACCTTGGGGGACCTCGGAGTCTCAGACATGGCGCGGTTGACTGTGGTGGCTCTGCCATTTGGTGTTGCTGGTGGGGATCCTGGCTGCCACTTGTTCTTCCCGCTCGGTTTACGTAGCGGCGGTGCTGGCGCTGCTGTGTCCTGCTGATCATCATCGACTGTCTGCGACTGCGAGGTTGGTTCAAAAAAACAAATAAACAAAAACAATGAATTTTCAGTAACTTGTTTCCCAGGAGAATTCAAACCAGGTGAATGAACGACTGAATGTGCGATCAAGAATTCCGGCACATACGTACTAAACTTCGATCGATACTAGAAAAACCCGAGAATTGAATTGCACTGTGAATGTGGCGTACCTCGGTGGTGGGTTTGGTGGCGAACTTTGCGGAGTTAGCAGCCATGTACCGAAGGGCTTGGAGGAAAGCAGCGTGGCCATATTGGGCGAAGTTCTGCCAGTAGAGTACCGTCAAATCCCAGGCTCTTGCTCTCATCTCCAGTAACTTCCTGTCTATGTCTGTCTCATGCTTTGCTACATATGGCCTCAGGAAGGTCTTGTACACAAAGAAAGTTCCCTGCAACCGCATTTCAAACGCCATTCCAACGAGTCAAATTGAAAACCCGTGCAACTGTCTTTATGTTGTCAGACTGTGAATGTGGACCTCTAATCAGGTTAATTGTTATCTTAATGTTCGTGTGGTCGGTCGAACTTATAGTCTGCTAGCATAAGTCTAGCACAAAGTATGCACATTTCAAATTGTCCTGTTATGTTGTCATACTATGAATATAACTATTGCCTAAATATTGACGGAATGTATGGTCGATCGTCTTCAAATTCACAGTTTGCTAACATAAGTCTAGCCGGGCGTTATGTGTTTCTTACCTTGGTCTTTGGACACCATAGGTATATAAAAAGGGCCACCTTCCCTTCACCATACATGGGCAACCTTCAAATTTTCACAATTCAAATGTCAAATTAAATTTAAAATGTGGTATGCAAAATGAGTTTATAGTAAGAGAGTGACTTGTACCATGAGATGAATACATCTCCAACCCTCTCAAGAACCGTGAGCATTGCCACAATTATCCTGTGAAAACGACATGTCGTTATTGCATATTCAACTAGACATTACCAATTTAGAGCTCAATCAAACATGCCCACAACATGTAACTATACATCCACATAAGTCACCAAAATGCTTTAATGATATGTTTACAATGATAGGGACTAAAAAGAAAAAGAAGGAACTCGGATAAAATAAAAACATTAATTTCATCAAAAATAAACTTCATATACGTATAATTATTCAGATAAGGTAAAGTTTATTTTTACGTTAAAATCGAATCTACAACATTTTCTCTCTTTACTTTTTCTTCTATATTTTTAAGGCATTTTAGTCAAAATTATCTTTGAAATTGGCATAACTCCTTACTTTGGTCCCTGAGTTTGTCCACCATAAATTATTTTGGTCATTTTGTGAAAAATCTCTGTTAAATGAGGATAAAATAACAAAAATACCCTCAATTTAGTAAACACTGGGCCAAAATAATTTGACAAAATTGAGCGTATTTTTGTCATTTTATCCTTATTTAACAGGAAATTTTCACGGAATGATCAAAATGATTGATTGTAGTGGACAAACTTGGAAACCAAAATGAGAAGTTATATCAATCTCATGGACCATTTTTATATAAATAAATAAATAAATAACGAACAAATTATTGGTCGAATTGCTACCCAAGGATCTGAACTTAACCAATATGAGATGACAACCAAAACATGAAAATACTCTTCCAAAAGGGAACCAAAATGAATTTCAAACATCAACCATTCCAACCCTATAAGGGGAAGAACATAAATCGAAGATGTCAAAACAATAGTGTCTCAAACCTATCACATGTTGCCTTGTGCTTTAATTTTTAGGAAAACTAATGAAAATGGCTTGAAAACTTTGAGTTTTAACGATAATGACAAAATAAAGGGTAAAGTGAATAGTACTAGGATTGACTTTTTAGTATAAAAATGTGGTTTTTCATTAAAGTGAACAGTACCAAGAGCTTTTCGTTAAAGTTCCCTTAATTTTTTCCCACGTCACATGGTTGATTTGAAATATCGTCATATTGACATCTTCGTTTCATATAAGTCTATTACCATATTGGTGACTAAAACGACTGGGTTTTTAATTACGTACCAGTATTGACACCAAAACCGGAGTTCTTCAATCTCAACTCTGTTCTTCTCCACTGTTTTGTAGCACTCAAATGCTGGGTATGCATACCCAAGAAACAATCTGCACACCCCCAACAAAACAAGTCAAAACCAACCCGAAAAACAAAACCAAAAGTAAAGTCGAAGATCAAGATCCAAAACTGGATTAACGTTAATGAAAAAACATTAACATACATAAGAATTCTGGTTAGCAAGCTTCCCAACATTTTCAATCCCTTCACATCAAACACCAACACACATAAATTATATCCCTGCAACACGAAACGAAACTTTTAAATCAACCCCATAGTTGCATTACTTCGAACCCCGAAACGCATAGAACGTCGAGATTTCAGAAAGACGGGGCAGCGTTGATGGACTCACCTTCTCGTTGAGAACAAGTTAAAAGGAAGAAATAGAACCACAAATGCCCACCAAGTGAGGAGTTCCAATAAAACAGCAAGAAGGAAGGGATTAATATTATTCTTTGAGAAGAAATGGGGTTTTATTTACTCTGATTCTGTGAAGGAAAATGTGTTTCGAGGGGGGAGAGAGAGAGAGAGAGAGAGAGAGAGATTCGCAGGGAGTTTGAGACGGGAAGAATTGCCAAATTTCTAGAAATGCTATATTTGTATATCAGTGTATGTATCGATTCCTATATATATACAATGGAGTTTTGGGGAGTTAAGCTGTTAATCTACAACAGGATCAGATTTAGATTAATTAATTAATTTAATTAATATACGAGAGATGAACAGAGATTTGGAATTTTAAAAGAAAAAAAGAAAAGAAAAAAAAGGAGGATTTCTTGCGATGGACGCCTCTTACAATTTTACACGCAAGTCTGTGGGGGAGGGATTTCTCGGGATTCCTCATTTACCGTTTGGCAGTTGGTTCTTCTTAGGGGTATTTTTGTCATTTGACATATAAGGTACCCAGTTGCCAGAGGGTGCGAATTTGTCTTTTGCTTTTGCCTATTTTTATTTTCATGGAAAATAAAATTTGGTTTTTCTGTTCGATATTTTGTTTTAACAATTAATTAAGAAAAGAAAATTCCACGTATCTAAAATGAAAATAAAGAGAAAAAGAGGGAGGGAGGAGGTTCGTAAAGAAAGAAGTAAAAGGTTGCATCACATTGCAAAAAGTCACATATTTGAGATAATTTCTAATATAAACATTATTTATTTAGACGATTTTGTAATAAATTGAAATTCTAAAGGAAAATGAGATAATCTATGTATATTATTGAGGAATAAGAGTTTGGTGAAACATTCAAAATACGTTAAGAAAGGGTTTTTTTTTTTTTTTTTTTTTTTTTGAGTACATTGATATTTTTACATTAAGGAGAGAGAGAGAGAGTTCGGCAAAGCCACACAATGGGCAACCTAATTTGTTATTCACGAGATTCGAACTTAAGACCTCTCACTTCCAAGTGAAGAGGAATATCACCAGACCGTAGTACTGAGTGGTAAGAATGTCTTTTTGTTAATTCAAATTCAAATTCTAGAAGATGACTTAATTTTGGGCAAACGGGTCGTGTTTGTCGTGTTCAATATTCATATCGTTTTCGTGTCATACAGGTTATCTTAATGTATTGTGTTGTGTCAAATATTTTATCTTAATGAGTTCTTAACAGGTGACCCAACAACGACACAACTTGTGACGGGGTCGTGTCATTTCGTGTCGGGTTTATGGGTCATGCAAGAAATTATTATACCTAATGTCTAGACCTTGCAAACATGTCATGTTTATGTCGTTTATGTATCATACCCGTTATCTTAACAGGTTCTTAAGTGGTGACCCGATTCGTTAATGTGTTCTTAACATGTAACTCGATAACGACGTGGCCCGCTAATAGGTTGAGCCGAAACCTGTTATTTTTGTGTTATTTCGTGTCAAATTAACAGGTCATACAAAAAATTACCAAATCTAATTAATAGTAAGATAAATGTATTTCTATTTTGCTAGCTTAATAAATACAAGTTCCTATAACAATATAGTCTCTAAATAGGAACAACAGACCTCCAATGGGTTTGAATAGAAGTTCTCAAAATATCCCATATATAGGGACTCGCCGAATATCTCAAAGAAATCCTCAAATGTGAAGACTGTATATAGGGACTCAAAGAGTGAGTCCCACTTTGTATTTTGAGTGGGAAACAAACCTACTCATGTATGAATGTTACACGCCAACTCCTTTTTTGTTTGTTTGTTTTTTTTTTTTTTTGAACCCACCCACATGAATGATTTCTGGAACTTCATTTTTTTAACCGTTGGATAGGTTATTAGTTTTTATTAACGGCCACAATACTACAACGAAGTGAACAATAATTTTCTAATATTTTAGTCCTTACATCTAAGAATTATACTATAAAGACCTTCATTGCGGACAATATTCTTTTAGGAACCCTAATATTCCCTTAAAATGCCTAAATAAGTCTTCAAAATTAGCAGTGGGAGTCATTAGAGATGCTCTTAAATTTACACACCTTGACCTTTACAAAATCCAATCCAATCCAATCCCATCCCAAATACTACATATATTCTCGTCCTATTTCTTCTGCCACATCACATTGCATAACCTTCTGGTATTTATAAACATAACAGTTTTAATCATAAAAAAAAATGCATCTTCATATAGTGGTTATTGACACAGATATATACATTGTGATAAAAAGTTAAGAAAAAAAAAGTAGAGATTTTTATATGACACGGTCTAAATTTAATTTATAACGTTGTTGAATTACACGATGATTGACTGAGGAGGCTGAGACACTACCAACTCGTTTTTTTTTTTTTAAAGAATGATTAAAGAACTAAATACTGCAAATAAACAAAATAGCGAGAGACAAGATAAAACAAAACAACAAAAGTGAAGCTGACAGACAAATAACTTTAAAAATCAGATGGAACAAGGGTGTATTTGACATTTAACATTTGGTTGACCTATCTTTTTAAACGTGAAACACTATAATACTAAACGAAAAACGTGACTACTAACTAATACTATCTTTGAAGTAGTCACATCCACGCCGCATCACAAGTTTACAACAAAATGCTCCCCACTCCAAGCCTTGGGTCAATGATCCCACACTAACGAGAGGAAGATAACTTGCATATATCTACGGTCTATCTTTTCTTTTGGCAATAGAGATCCTACATCAAACTGATCGGACGTTTTAATATACTGGTTATATTATCTTTATAGCCCCACCATTTCATTTGTATAAACATATCATTTTTTCTAGATTGGTTAACTGTGCACTTAGATATTATATAATCATTAGAACAACCAATTTCCCTTCTAAAAACAATAAAAAATTATCGCCAATTTGTTCTAATCTTTGAAGTTTACCAACAAAAAATCAATTTTTGGAGTTAAATTGGGGATCAAAGCATGAAGTTTAATGATATGTTGGCCGTCTAAACTCCATTCCAAGCAAGTAAACATAAGTAAATGTTTGAGTTATATAATTGCTCGAGTTGTTCTATACTTAAGAAACGAAGGAAGAATATTTCAAAACAAGTTTGTCATTTCGAGGAGTTAAGATTTGAAGGTATTATCTTCATCGATCTTGACCATGTCAAAGTTGATGTAATGTCCTCTCGTAGCTAGAATCGAGTTTTGTTTTTTTTAAAGGGATCAGCTGATGGCTTCGTCACGATAATTAATTTTTTTTAGGACGTGAAAAACTTACATAGACATTTTAGCCTCTCTTGGCTACTATCGTGTGATTCACTAGCAGTATGAATTAAACCCAAAATATGCCGTGTAGACTATGAGCTTAGATATCGTCCTCAACCATTGAGTCACCCCATAATGGTTGCAACCGGAATCGAGTATGGGTGATCAAATTGATATTGGATAATGGATAAGTGGACCCTTAATTAAAGTTGTTATATTAGGCCAACACGACAACAACTAATTAATAGTTTTTTTTAACGAATTATAATCTTATTACCAGTCAACATATTATTAAGTAATGGAAATTATTATTACGATTCATAAACTAAATTTGTATAAATGTTTTTATATAAATGATTATGCATTAGTTATAAGATTCAGTTGCGCTCGTGCATCACCCACAGTGTAAGACTGAGTAATATAAATTAATGGAATTATTAATTGTTCCTTGTTTGTACTATACTTGACCAATCCCGAAATTACCAAGCACCAGTCAACGTTATACCGTCAAGGATTCAGAAGAGTTTCTCTCCAACCAGGAGGCCAATCACAACGCAACATGTGTCAACACCAAGAGGCCAATCACATGGCGATACGTGTCAACATCAAAGGTCAATAACAACATAACACGTGTCAAGGCCAGAACAAAGCTAGAAACTCTCTTCTATAAAAGGAGATCATTCTCCCACAATAATCCCTAATGTCATTTGTACTAAATCATTCACTAGTACTCACTAAATGAGAGATTGAACCTATGCACTTGTGTAAACCCTTCACAATTAATGAGAACTCCTATACTCCGTGAACGTAGCCAATCTGGGTGAACCACGTACATCTTGTGTTTGCTTTCCTGTCTCTATCCATTTACATACTTATCCACACTAATGATCGGAGCAATCTAGCGAAGGTCACAAACTTGACACTTTTTGTTGTACTAAAGTCCTCACTGATTTTGTGCATCAACATTCCTAAATATGTATCTTCAACACAAGCAACTTATAGTATATAAAATAAAAAATAAATATAATATTATATGTAGGTGAATGAAACCAAGAAGCAATTGTTGATGTATGGTCATTTCAATTTCCTGCAACTTCCTCGATGATGAACCGATGAGAGTTCCCTTTTGTCCATTCTTTCCACTACTCTTCCCCTTTCTATTTTATTAATTGGGTTAATTAAAGGGAGTTTTAACGAAAAACTCGCGGTACTGTTCACTTTAACGAAAAACCACATTTTTATACTAAAAAGTCAAACCTTGTACTATTCACTTTACCCTTTATTTTGTCCTTATCGTTAAAATTCAACGTTTTCAAGCATTTTTCATTAGTTTTCATTTAATTAAATGGTCTTAAATATAAATATAATAATCCACGATTTCAATTTCCTGCAACTTCCTTGAAGATGAACCGATGAAAGTTCCCTTTTGTCCATTCTTTCCACCACTCTTCCCCTTTCTATTTTATTAATCGGGTTAATTAAATGGTCTTAAATATAATTATAATAATCCACGATTTCAATTTCCTGCAACTTCCTTGAAGATGAACTGATGAGAGTTCCCTTTTTGTCCATTCTTTCCACCACTCTTCCCCTTTCTATTTTATTAATTGGGTTTATTTAAATGGTCTTAAATATAATTATAATAAGAGAAATTTTATTTGAACTCATATAACCTCTCTCTACACCTGTTTGAGCCCAAAAATATGATTTTGAGCCGAGTTTAGAATGATCTCGGCCCAGTGTTGGTTGGGCCGAGTTCAGAGTCCTTCTCGGCCCAAAGGCCATGTATGGGTATCATTGGGGGTTTTTCTAGTTTATGGGCCACGCAGTCGAAATTGGCCATATCCCATCGGGAATTGGGAATGTGGATGAGTCCTATTATGAGAAGGAGTTTCGACAGGATTAGGATGCTGGAACTGAATACGGCCTGATAACGAGTTATGTTCAAAGTCCTAATAGGAGTAGGATTGGTCGAGATAAAGCTGGATCAAGGAAAGGAATTCTAATCCTGGAGTGATTGGGATTCAATACAAGTTGGCTGCTATAAGTAGGGAGGGAAGACATCGAAACAGCCCATCCAATTCAACACATAAACTGCCATGCGCAAACCCTCACTCTACGCGAAACCTCTCAAACATCTTGAGATTTTTTATTTTCCTTTTTCGCCAACACATCTTCAGTTTGGATAAACAGCAATGTGAAGGCAACTGTCGAACATCTTCAGTTTGGATAAACAGCACAGTTGCCGTAAAATCAGCCGACCGTGGAACACCTTCAGTTTGGATAAACAGCACTGCGACAAGGTCGACTGGTTATCTATCAAAGTCTTGGTCAATGAAGATTTTTGAATCCTTATCGGCAGAGGTCATCTCGTTAGCCTTCTCAGCGAAACGAGGTGTTACAAGTTACTATACTCGACACATTGAACGCTGAGTCGTTTATGATTGGTTATTCGCAAGTAGGTTTTAGAGTTAGGCATTCTAACGGCCGAACCACTTTCACAATCAAGACATACATTTGTTTTGAGTATTTGTGTCCCTATACTTTGGTGTCGATTCGGCATGCTTATACTCTCACGAATATAATCACCGTGACCGAATCCGGCGCCGACGATTTGTGAACTTCGCAGAACTAGTAGCTTTGTCTTCAAGCTCTAGAACCTGAAGGCCGATATGTGTTCCTTCCTCGACCGCAGTCGCGAGATCAAGAAGTCAGCCGCGCGTTCAACGCAACATCAACACATTTTACTCATCGGTCGAGCTCGGCCGACGAGTTAGCACGCCCCGCATACAACCGAATGACGTAGTTAGCTTACTAATTACTCGGCTTGCGCGCCACGTAGGCTTGGTAGTTTTTAGGGTCAACAACACCTAACTTAAATTTTAAATGTGAATTGTCTTTTTTATCCTATTGCATAATTACCATCAAATACAAGGTGAGATTAATAATAAAACTAAAATTTATTAATAAACTCACTGTTGATTCTAAAGACAACTGAGGGTCTGAGGCTCATTCGAATTGGGGAATCAGGAATAAAGAACTTGGATTTAAGAATTTGGACAAGCATAAAACCATCCTCTCCTACTCCCCGCAACCTTAAAATCATCACTCTCTCTTCTACCAAAACAATGCCAATGAGGTTAAAACCGAGGACAGATCTCAACGGCTAAAGAAATCGCTCTTGCCGGCCTTAACCCGCTTCTACCCACTTTCCAGAAGAATAAAAAATAACAATTAACATCTTCATAAAGATGATGGGGCTAGCTTAATAAACATTACAAACCAGACAATAATCGTTCTATATAATTTGTCTTTATATAATTATTATTACTACTGTGTGTGTATTTATAAAATGATTTTGAGTTATGGAGTAGAGTTTAATTATTGTGGCAATGGGAGTGAGTGAAGCGATAATGGGATGAACAATGGGATCCAATTCAGATAAAGCACACTTTGAATGAATTGCAGAACAGTGATTTAGAGTTTTTGTTTTCTAAATGAGTCTAAAGATAAATTGACATATTAAATTGGGTTTGTGAGGGTAGTTTAGGTATTAAATTTGAATTTAAAGAGATATTGATAGTTTAGTTAATAATAATATGGGTGCAAATAGTAAGTTGAGTGTAGAAAGAGGTTACATGGGTTCAAATAAAATTTCCCTTATAATAATCCACGATTTCATGCAAAACATTGTTTGTTGTTATGTTTTGAAGGATTATGAACAATTTCAATAGTGACCAAAACCGTTTGAAGGTTGTAAACAAAAACTTTAGCGACGAAAACCATTTCTATTTTCTTTGGTTTTTATAAATTTTATTTTCAAAATTTTGATAACCACATGCATAGTATGTGTGCAACTGCTAGTTATAACAAAGCAACGAGTATTATCTATATTTGACAAAAAAAAAAAACAAGTATTATCTATGTACACAAATTGACACACCTGGCCCTGATAACCAAGGGGACACTGGAATCGAGGCATGTTGGTTGACACCAGGAACGTGAGGAGACCATAACATGCAATTGGTGTGTAAAAAGTACGAGTAAATTAAAACCAAATCTAGAACAAATTTAATACAGGAGTAAGAGTGTGCATTGCGGTAAGAACCCTTATTACAATGCATCAACATCGGAACATAGAAAAAAGTGCAGCAGAAAAGAGGATATTCCCATCTTGGGTAGGATAAATATTGTACAACTAATAGGAAATAAATTTCCTACATTGTCAGAAGTAGATTGTCAGAATCCGCCTACGAACTCTTGCTCACCACAAAATCCAACTACTAAGTCATGGAGGAGAGCAAAACAAAGTGTGAGCGAAAAAAAAAATGAAATTACAAAAAAAAACCTTTGTTTTTCACAATAGTAACCCCTCATTGTAAAACGCATGTAGTTTTATAAAACCATACAATAAATAAGTATGAAAAACCAATACGAATAGTATAAAAGCAATTCTATAAAGATACGAGTGAACCACAAATATTACAAATGTACAAAATATGCTCATTAAAGTGCAAAAACAAGCCCATGCACAAAGTAACTACATAAATAAGTTGAGTGTAATAATCTACGCTCGAGTATTACGTATACGTGAAACTAGAGATAAACATGTCACATATAAGGCCTAGATCCAAAAGCAACTAATAAAGCCTGCCACTTAGAAATAACAAATTCAATAAGAAACTCTCGAAGCATATAAAGTAACAGAGATGCTTCTTCGACTCTTTCCTTCCATTAGCCCACCTCTCTCACTCTCCTCCGGTTTCAGGTACGTCTCAATTTTCCTCACCTTATTTCTACTTTCCATTATTCAGGTTTACCTCTTTTAGTAGGCAATAAGTATTAAGTACCCACCCACCTCACTTAGAAATAACAAATTCAATAAGAAACTGATAAGGACCAGATCCGGATCCGGATCTCAAACCTGCAAGTAGCTCAGATAGAGAGGGAAACAATGGTGGAAGAAGATAGAGAGAGGAGAGGGAAGCCGAAGCCAATATTTTTCAATTGATAGTTTTAATTCCAAATTACAAATCTGTCTCCCACAAGCTCCATGTGAGCCCTTAATACATTCTTTCAATTCAACTCATGCCACCTGTCACTACTTAACTACTAATCACCCACTTAAGGACTAACCCTGATATTACTTCTACTAAGTGAATTAACCTATCACTTATTATATTCATATCATTACCCCTCCCTTAGAGAACAACCTTGTCCTCAAGGTTTAAAAAACAAAGTTGGGAAATTTGGCAGTGAATTCATCATAGTCTTCCCAGGTAGCTTCCTTGTCCGACAAACCCTCCCACAACACCAAGACTTGGACTCCCGCAGCATCACCCTTTTTGTACATACGCCTCTGCAGCACACTCTGTGGTTTCTTCACGTCCAAACCATCCGTGACTTGCTCTGGTAAAGCAGCTAGATGAGGTATCAACCG
Organism: Malus fusca; assembly: GCA_035220775.1. Classification (NCBI taxonomy): domain Eukaryota; kingdom Viridiplantae; phylum Streptophyta; class Magnoliopsida; order Rosales; family Rosaceae; genus Malus; species Malus fusca. The sequence goes on along the minus strand of CM069072.1, from coordinate 3,119,637 downwards.
CAAGAACACCCACTTCAAATGGCCCATAGAACTTAGGGTGTAACTTGAAGAAGGTATGAGAGTTTAATGACTGCAGCTGATAAGGTATCAACCGCAAGAACACCCAATCTCCCACTGTAAACTCCCTCTCAGTGCGATGTTTATCATCTTGATTCTTCATTCGAGTTTGAGCCCATACCAGATTGGATTTCAACAATGCAATCATCTGATCTCGCTCCAATAGAGCGTGCTCTATAACTTCCAGTTTAGCCGTGCCCCGTTCATAGGTGATAACAAGTGAAGGAGGAATACCATACACAATCTCAAATGGAGTGAGCTTGGCAGATGTGTGGTATGAGGTATTATAACTCCATTCAGCCCACGGAAGCCAATTCACCCACTTCTTTGGTTGATATCCCACAAAACACCTCAAGTATGTTTCTAAGCACCTGTTCATGACTTCGGTTTGCCCGTCACTTTGGGGATGATATCCAGAACTCATGCTCAATTTAGAGCCCTGCAACTTGAAGAATTCTTGCCAAAATTGACTGAGGAACACAGAGTCTCGATCACTGACTATATTAAAGGGCATGCCATGAAGCTTAAACACATGATCCACAAATAGGTGGGCTACACTAGCTGCAGTGTATGGATGAGAGAGTGCAATGAAATGAGCAAACTTAGACAACTTGTCAACAACCACCATTATCACAGTCTTGCCCTTCCAGTTCGGTAAACCGACAATGAAATCCATGCTGATGCTAGTCCATATTTTCTCTGGAATGGGAAGAGGTTGAAGTAAACCTGGTGGAGCTATTGTTTCGTATTTGTTTTGTTGGCAAACAACACATTCTGACACAAAGGCCTTAATATCTTGCTTCATGCCCTGCCAATAAAAACACCGTTTAAGCCGTTGGTAGGTTTTAAGCACCCCTTGATGTCCGGCAGTGGGCGTGCAATGATGTTCCTCCAGCACTTTGGGCTTCCAACTCGAAGTAGGACTAAGAACAATGCGTCCCTTGTACTTCAGGAATCCATTATCCAAGTGAAACGCAGGATGGGCACCCGTCGAAAGGTCGGCCGATAAGTGAGCCACTTCCTGTGATTTATTCTTAATCCAGGGATCAAGCTCCAACTCTCTCCTTAATTCATCTAACCACCCAAAATAGGGATAGGTGATAGCCCTACATTCCAACATTTTAATTGACACTTCCACAGGTACATCTGAGCTATCCTTGTGCGGGGGAATTCTTGATAAGGCATCAGCCACCACATTTTCCTTGCCATGTTTGTACTGAATTTCATAGTCATAACCAAGCAACTTGGAAACCCACTTTTGCTGGAAAGCAGTGTTGACTCGATGATGCATGAAATATTTAAGGCTGTTGTGATCAGTCTTAATGATGAAGTGTCTACCCTGCAAGTAGTTCTGCCACTTTTTAATTGCATATACTATAGCAATGAGCTCCATCTCGTAGGTTGAAAGGGCTTGATTTTTTGGTCCCAAGGCTTGGCTAGCAAAAGCCACGGGTCTCCCTTCTTGTTGCAACACAGCGCCTATTCCCATTCCTGAAGCATCACACTCCAGCTCAAATGGCTTCGAAAAATCAGGTAGGGTCAAGACCTGTGGTGATGCCATGACTGACTTTAGGTGCTCGAAAGCCGCATTAGCTGAATGAGACCATACAAAGCTGTCTTTCTTAGTGAGGTGGTATAAAGGCTGACAAATCCTTCCGTAGCCTGGTACAAACTTGCGATAATAGCCAGTTAACCCCAAGAACCCTCTTAACTGTTTCACAGTAGTAGGAGCGGGCCACTCAAGTATAGCCTGAAGCTTGGTAGGGTCTGCAGATACTCCTTCCCGTGAGACAATGTGGCCCAAGTATTCCACAGTGTTCTGACCAAAGGCACACTTCTGTTTCTTCACATATAATTGATTTCGGTGCAAAACAGCAAAAGTCTCTTGCAAATGCAGCAAATGATCCTCCCAGGTTTTGCTATAGATTAAAATATCATCGAAGAAAACCAAGATAAACCTCGTGAGGAAAGGCCGAAAAAGATCATTCATGAGGTTTTGGAAGGTAGCAGGAGCATTGGTTAGGCCGAAAGGCATAACCAGAAATTCATAGTGGCCTGCATGAGTGCGAAATGCTGTTTTCTCAATATCGGATGGGTGCATACGAATTTGATGATAGCCAGACCGTAAATCCAGCTTAGTAAAATATTGTGCCCCAAATAATTCATCCAGCATGTCATCAATGAGTGGGATGGGATACCGATCCTTCACAGTAATGGCGTTCAATTCCCTATAATCCATGCACATCCCCCAGGTCCCCTCTTTTTTCCTTACTAAGAGAACTGGAAATGAAAAAGGGCTGTGACTAGGCCTGATGAATCCGGCATCCAAGAGTTCTTGAACTGCTTTCTCGATTTCAGATTTTTGAACCGGTCCATAGTGATAGGGTCTTATGTTAGGAGGTTTTGCACCAGGAATCAATGGGATTTGATGATCATGATCGCGAGAGGGTGGCAAGGCAGTAGGCACCTCAAAGACTGCCTCAAATTGGCCCAAAACCTCATGCAATTGCTGTAGTTGAAAAAGAGTAAGGTCAGATGCTTCTAATTTGTCCTGAGCCATAGAATACAATAACACCCCCAGATTGGAGTCATACGATTCCTTATCAAGTTGATGCACAGAAATCTCTTGCACTAAAGGCGTAGGAGGAACACTATGATGTAGCTGATATGTGTATCCCCCCTTGCTGAATTCCATAGTCAAGTAGTGAAGATCCCAGAGCACAGGACTGATAGTGGATAACCAATGGACCCCCAACACCATGTCACAACCGCTGAGAGGCAAAGAGAATAGCTCAATGGAACAATTATAACCTCCCAAAGACAGAGGGACATCCTTATAACAACCACTACCCTTAATTATTCCACCATTAACAATCATCACTTCAAAGGCAAGAGTGCCATCAGCCACCCAACCCCATTTCTTGGCTAATCGAGAGTCTACGAAATTGTGAGTACTGCCAGAATCAAGCAAAATACGCACTGGATGGTGCTGCACAAGCCCTTCCACTTTCATGGTTTGCACAGATCGATTGGCAGGTGTGCCATAGAATGCACATTCACTCAACTCTATATGCAACAGCTCAGGAATTACCTCAGTGTCGCCCTGATCAGCCCTTAACTCATCATCCACAACATCCAACATCAACAATTGTTTATGGGGGCTTTATGTGATCACGACTCCATTTCTCTGTACAGAACCAACATTCACCCCGTTCCTTCTTGCGTTGAACCTCAGCCGGTGTGAGTGTCTTATAGCGAGGTGGAGGTGCAGGAAGTTGGGGTAGGAAGGTAGGTGATGGTTTCAAAGTAGGAGCAGCACGAGGGAAGGAGGATTTCAGGGCAGTCAATTTAGCATCAACTTGAAGAGCAATAGAAATAGCATTATGCACCGTAGATGGCCGTAACAACTTAACATCATACTGTAATTCACGCTTTAACCCGCCTAAAAAACAACTTTTGAGCATAGCAGGACCAACATCACTAGATCGAGTGGCAAGCTTACGGAAATCCAGAATATAATCCTTCAAAGTTCCGGATTGGCGAAGTTTGAACAGAGACTCCAGGCTATCTTCAAATTCAGGAGGACCAAACTCCTGACAAAAGGCGGTGGTGAACTCAGACCAGGAGGGTGTGGATTGCAAACATTGACGCCAGCGAAACCACTGTAATGGTTCACCATCCAAGTGGAAGGAAACTGTAACCACCTTCAGATGCTCAGGAATGGCGTAGTAGGAGAAATATTGTTCGGCCTTATAGATCCAGGCCAGGGGATCGTCTCCCTCACTGAAACGAGGAAAATCCAGGCGAGGTTGCCAAGGAGGACGAGAAGCCAAGTCGCCACCCTCACCACCATCACGACGGGGAGGGCGAGGAGTCGCAATACGCCAAAGATCCACATCATCAGGGAAAATCGGTGAAGGATTACCGGAAAAAGCGGCGGGCGACCGTGGATCTGAAGTTTGGCCACCGCCACCAGCAAAAACTTGTTCACGGCGAAATTGCTCAAAGTAGGCTTGAAGTTTCAGGTCCCACGACGCCGTTAACGAAGCATTATTGGAGGAAACAGCAGCCTGAAACATCTGAGGCAAATCAGCGAGAGTAGCTTCCACAGCATCCAGGCGAGCGTCCATGGCGGCGTACTTGGAATTGGCGGTGTGGCGGGGCATACAAGAGGGAAAACCAGGATCGAAAGGCTGATACCAATGATAAGGACCAGATCCGGATCCGGATCTCAAACCTGCAAGTAGCTCAGATAGAGAGGGAAACAATGGTGGAAGAAGATAGAGAGAGGAGAGGGAAGCCGAAGCCAATATTTTTCAATTGATAGTTTTAATTCCAAATTACAAATCTGTCTCCCACAAGTTCCATGTGAGCCTTTAATACATTCTTTCAATTCAACTCATGCCACCTGTCACTACTTAACTACTAATCACCCACTTAAGGACTAACCCTGATATTACTTCTACTAAGTGAATTAACCTATCACTTATTATATTCATATCAGAAACTCTCGAACCGATATTGTCCCGTAACTTGTATCTTGCCACTTGCACAACAGGATATGTTGAATTTTATCACAAAAGATATCGGTGTAATTAGTACTGTATAAGTTGATATTTGATTTTGTTTTCCGATGTGAGATTTTTGTATTGTCGAACATATAATTGTGGATTGAACAGTTTTTGATATTCTTATATAGATATATAAGGCCAAGGACAAGCTACAGATTATACTGTGGAAGCAGAGAAATGGGTGAGCAGGAAAATTCAGAATCTGAAGTAATTCAAGTGAAGAATCGTGCCACATTTCGTCTGTGCAATGTGTCAAGGTTCTTACTTTTTGGCTACAAATTCTGTGATGTGTGATAGTTTTCGTGACGATTGTATTGTGAATTGGGTTTTTTTTTTCTGTTTGATATTTTGTTCAGTTTCACCACTGAAGTACTGGAGATCCCTGCAGACAATCCAACATTGCATGTTCTTGTTATACCTGGAAATCCAGGTGGGTTTTTGTGTTTATCTGGCTGGGATTGATTCAATTGTGAGAACTTACTATTTGGATTTTCGGTATATTGTAGGTATTGTTTCATTTTACAAAGACTTTGTGGAGTCGCTGTATGAGTTGCTGGGTGGAGCTGCATCTGTGACAGGCAAGAATTGGGTGTTTTTTGTATGTCATTTTCGGTTAACTATTTTAGAGGTTGTAAAGTTTATGCTAATTTGTTTTTAATCTTGTGTCTATCATCAGCTGTTGGGCATATATCTCATACCAAAAAGGTATTACATTTTTCTTATACAAGGTTCGGTCATACTTGTATTAATCTTTGCATCAATTTTCACTACTTGCCCTTTGTTGCTCATGATTATCAGTACTTGGTACTGTACTTTGGTTTCCTTTCCAACTCGCCTTTAGAATCCGGCAAGTATTATGTTCGGGAATATGTTAAATTATGATAATAGTAAGGTCAACCCTGGGTTTCTAATGTGAAGAAACTGGAAACAGGGTTCTGACAATCATTGTAAATTATTGAAGTATCCTAAGCTTCAAAATACCTGTAAATCAAATTACTTTATCAGTTGGAGTGCATGAGGTGAACCAACTCAAGGGCTCTTTCATCTTTGTTTTTTGAAGGTAATTAATTTGGACAGATCACAGATGTGAGAGCCGAAAGCCACTAACAGGTCTTCTTACCTTTTTCTTGGAGAGAAAAGCTAAACCCAAAATGAGTAGGAGTGCTTATGAATCAGTTATATTTTAGAGGGCACAATGATGTATGTCTTCTGTAGTTAATAAAAGGGTGGTGGGCATCTTATGGTCCTCAGGTTCAAATGTTTCTGAATCTGAAAGATACAAACTTTCTTAAGATGGTTGCAAGAGTAAATTTCAACCAATTATGCATGCAAGTGCATACTTTGACCTTCCATTATATATATAGTAGTTCTTGCAAGTCTCATTTCACCCATTTGTTTAGTTGAAGAATTATTTAATGACTTTCTATCATTTATTATGTAAGATATTTGATCTTGCTTGATGCTTTGCTTCGGTGGTCTGTGGCATGGTCATGATTGTTATATGATATTCTCTTCTTGTTAGAACTGGGAGCATGGAAGGCTGTTCTCATTACAAGAACAAATTGATCATAAGGTAAACTGTGCTTGCTTTATGGTTTTGTTTAAATGGTCGGGTGGACAAAAGAGACCAGAGATCTTTGATACATCTTCAAGTTGTTTGTGTGGTGGTTTAATGTCCCGTATAATGGAGTGAAGCATTTTGAATGTCATTTCTTCCGAAATCAATTGCCTTCTAGTTGATCTGCTTGTATTAAAAATATCAAACCATGAAATCCAAATTACTGAATTGAGCATCTGAAATTATAAGTTTTCATGTCATTCCATGCGTTTGTTTTATTTTAAAAGCAGCAATCCAACTTTGGCTTGCAGATCTGACTTCTGTTTAAAACACTATTCGATTTCTCCTTTTCCAATACCTTTTCCTATTGGCACTCATTCGCTAATTTGTCTATATTGGAACTTATTAATTATAACAGTGTCTCAGGCTTAATAGAATAATATATTAGAGTCACATATAGTGCTTACTTGTAACTAAATTTGTGTGCAGATGGACTTCATCAAACAGGAATTGCAAAATAATGAAGTTCCTATATTACTGGTGCGATAATTTTCTCTTTCCAATTTCTGCTGCTAATTTCAGTTTAATGTCTGCTGTGTGGAGAAGAGGGGTGTATAAGTGCAATATCTGTTCCTAAATCACCTTAAGATTGTTGGACCAAGTTATATATCTCTTGCATTTGAGTTCTGTAGCATTTGCTTGTCAGCAATGCTGTATCCACTAAACTTTATTTCTAGCATATACATCAGCAACATTGCAAAGACACATCCATTGCCTTTACTTTAACACTCAAGCACTCGTTAATCAGAAGCATTTCCCAGTGTCAGTGCAAAATGTTCTCTTGTTTCAGTTTTTGTGTGTGATTGTTTACTGATAGTAGTATTTTTTTATGAACATAAGCATTGTGATTGAGTGCCCTCTCTTCCTCTGTTTTTTTTTTTTTTTTTTCATTCGGATGTCATCCATAATGTATTTCTCCTATGTAGAAAATAGAGGGGTTTAATTGTTTAATTGGTGTGTTTTTAATCTTCGATCAATGGTTGGGCGATGAACATCTGTCAGCATTTCCTGGTTCTGAACGAGGATTATTAGTGTACCATATTTTTCTGTGTTCAAAAGTTCTTCAGGTGGTGATCTCAACAAATTCAGTGACCACCAATTCATCCACAGGATTACACAAAAGAATTTGAAAGATCGTAAAAATTGATTTTCTTCGGCTTCTGATTTTTACTATCTTCTTATAAAACAGCTGAGTTTAGTTTCCTGCAGGTTGGGCACTCTATTGGTTCATATATATCTCTCGAAATGTTCAAAAGATCTCCAGAGAAGGTGACAACAACCCTGTACACTTTTGTCTACTACTCATTTGTCATACTATTACTACCACCCATGGGTTTCTGACTACAAAGAACCTGTTACTTAACATTGTTTATGGAATTTTAGGTGACATTTTGTGTTGGACTCTATCCATTTTTGGCCTTAAACCGACAATCCATACAGCAGTCTTTCATCAGGAAGCTTGCAGCGTAAAATTCTTTCTTTGTTATGAATTCTTTTTATTTGGTCCCATGTATTAGCGGGATCTTCTGTGCTTCATGGACATGCAAATGCAATAGACAGTTATTATAATGAATGTTTTCCTGTTTTACTGGTACCCTTCGGCTTTACTATTTTATTTCATGCCTACTTTCAGTGGTGTCTCTTAAGGTTTGTAGGTTTCACTTATGGGACAATTAAAGTTGAACATTCAATGAGAATACTGACAGTTGATGAATTGTAGGGAACTGTTATTGACTCCAAAAAGTACATTCCTCCAAGTTGAGTTTCTCGTTTATGTGTTTAGGTGGGCGGAATGCCGGATGACTTATTTATAGTGTCAATAACAGCTCTCGTTGTTTTTAACCATTTATTGGAATTATCACTTGGTCCTAATGTATATTGACTGGTTCTGTTAAAACTCATTCTAGTGATATTAGTTGTGACAGTCTAACATTAAGGTATTCATGGAGAATAATATCACAGAATATTATGTTTCAGGTCCCGCATTATAAGTGTTGTCTTGAGCTTAATTGTTGCGCTGTTGGGATTGTTTCCTATCCGATTGTTGAGGTTAATTGTGACCACATTCCTTGGGAAGCTCTGGTCAGCTACTGCAGTTGAGGCTACTTGCTCTCACTTGGTAAAGGTAAAGGTTTTTCTTGTAGTAGATTGATGAAGTTTGCTTCTTAGGTCATATATATTTTCAAAAACGTTGAGCTTATACCAATGTTCTACTGATTTTACTATTTTGCCACCATAAAGCAGTATGTTTTTTGTTCATGAGTGTGTGCACACTCACATGCATGTGTTTTGAATCTTTTCCGTCAACATTTGATTCGTGTACTTGCAGTACCATACCATGCGGAATGTCCTCTTTATGGCAATGACAGAATTCAGAAAGGTGAAACTCTTGGTTTTCTGTAAATTTTAAGATATTGTAACTGATTCTGAAGGTTACTAATAGTGTTTTGAAAAACTGTAGTTACTGACTGTGAGGATGTATATTGGCTTTGTGCTACTGCATCTACTGAGTGCATCCTTGATCTGATTTGACGAATGAGTTCTTTCCTAATTGGTATTCAAGTATGCATTCAAATCTGTTATCCTCATGTTAACAGGAAAGTTATAGCACTAATACATTCGACTGAAAAGTTTCCAGTTTCCACGACGGTGTTAGACTATTTATTCTAGACAATATTTTCTTTGTTAAGATATGATATTCTCTTTGCATGTTTTGCATCTTTAGCTTCAACAAACACCAAATTTGCTGCATAGTTCGTCTAGGAAAGTTAGAACTGTGATAAACACAATTTGTGCTTACCATAGGACTACACTGTCAGCTTTCAGAAACACCAGATTGGGCATTCATGAGGGAAAAGCAGCACAAAATGGCATTTTTGTTCGGCATTGATGATCACTGGGGTCCACTGCAAATGTTTGAAGAGGTAAAATTAAATAGTTCTTTTCAATGTTGATTTTGGAAGTCAAGTACCATTGAGATTTAAGAAATTAATAGGGATATCGTGTCCCTGCCTGTTTGTGCAAATGGATATATTGCGAATGCAGAAAACATATGTGAAGTCTCAAGACCTTCCGGACCCCAGAAATTCCCAGATACCTTTAACGTGTGCTTCTTGCATGAAATTTGCAGCCACTCTCTTTTTCGTTTTTCAATCTGGAAAAGAATATAACCAAGAGAGTAGCTTACAACTTCACCAAGAGTAGGAATCTAGGAAGATCAGGGGCCTGGAAGGTTTTAGCACATACGTTGTTCGCTCAAGCTTAGTGAATATATTTTGATTTATGTCATCGATATCTTTTGGAGAAGGGAGTTTAACAAAACACTCCCGGTACTGTTTACTTTTAACGAAAAACCACATTTATACCTTTCTGTCAACTAAAAGCAGCCATGAGTATTGGATGGCTAGTGAAGTTAGGCTAGTCAACTTTCTTTATGTAAATTAGGCAAGTTAGGTAAGTTAGGCAAGTTAGGCAAGTTAGGCAAAGTTAGGTCTTATGTCTTCTTTCTTTCCCTATATATATGTTCATCTTGTAATGAGAAATAATCATCAAATATATCAAGGAATTAACTCTATTTTGGCATGGTATCAGAGCCATTCTGATCCAAAAAGAGTTTCTATTCCGATTCACTTACTGGCACTACTGCCATCTACCCAATAAGACCTGCTATTCTGCAGGTCTTCTACTTTCATACCAATCCATTCTTACTCTTTTTCATTTGGCCATATCTGCCAACATTATTACCCATATCCAGCTTGTTAACCACACATCTTCCGCTGCATCTTTTCCCATAGTCTTCCCATTTGCAGTATCTCTGCAAAACCCAGAAATCTTTCCACACAAAAAAAATATACTACCCAATACCCCATAAGCCATACCCGTTGGAATCACCCAACAAATTTACCCATAACCTCTGAGGCAGTAATAATGGGTGACTCCAAGACCACTGTTTCAGCTACTGTTACTCAAAGTGATATGTCTCTACATATCACCCCAGACAAGTTGGATGGGTCCAACTATTCCTCATGGTCCCAAAGTGTCCGCATCTACATCACTGGCAGAGGTAAATGGTCTTATGTCAGTGGAACAAAAAAGGCACCAGCAGAAGCTGATGCATTGTATGCTATATGGGAGGAAGAGAATGCCATGGTTCAATCTTGGTTACTCAACTCCATGACCAGAGATGTACGGGCCATTTTTCTCCGACTCTCTACTGCAAAGGATGTTTGGGATGCTGTTACCCAAACTTACTCAATTGAAAAAGATGCATCAAAGTTATACGAACTTCGCCGTCAAGCACTGGCGACTCGCCAGAATGGAGAACCTTTATCTGCATATTATGGTAAACTTCAGCAAACATGGCAAGAAATTGATTTCTTGCGTTCTGGAAAATTGAAGTGCGCTGATGGTATTGCTACCCGAGAGACAGAAATTTCGGAAGAAAGATTGTATGATTTTCTGGCTGGTCTTGATCCTCATTTAGATCATGTTCGCAGTCAAGTTTTGACTCAAACAACTCTGCCTTCTGTTCGTGTTGCTTATGCTCTTGTGAATGCTGAAGCAAGTAGGCAAACCATTATGTTGGTTGGCCCACAAGTGGAAGGATCCGCCATGGCAGCTGCTCCGTCTCGATTTCCCCGTGGAGTCTCCAATTCCCGATTAGGTGGATCCAAAACTACTGATACAAGGAAGTGTACTTATTGTGACAAAGATAAGCATACTAGAGACACTTGCTTCAAGCTGCATGGATATCCTAATTGGTGGGTTCAAAAGAAGGAAAATCAAAAGAAAGGCATTGGTGGATCACAAGCACACCTGACACCAAAGCCTTCCATACCTCGGGTGGATCAATCTGCTCACTTAGTTTCTCCTACTACTGCTTCTACTTCCTTAGTCGATGCAGGTAACTTTGGTTTTGCCTTGAACACTACAATTGTTCCTCCCAATAAACCTTGGATCATTGATTCAGGGGCTTCTGACCACATGACCAATGACTCTACATGGTTTGTTTCTCACACTACTCCACCTTTAAATACCGTTAAAGTTGCTAATGGTATTTCTACTCCAGTGCTTGGAGCAGGCTCCATCTCATTAACACCAGGCTTATCTCTCTCATATGTTTTACATGTTCCTAATCTTTCTCACAATTTGCTTTCCATTGGTAAACTTACAAATCAACTAAACTGTCTTGCCATCTTTTCTCCTACCCATTGTTGGTTTCAGGATATTCGAACGAAAGCATTGATTGGTCATGGTAGAGAAAGGGGAGGTCTATACTACTTGGACTTACCACCAGATTGTGAGAAGACAAGTTACAGTTGTCAAGTGGAGGCCAAACAATTTGAAGCTTCTGAAAAAATTTGGTTATGGCACAGAAGATTGGGACACCCTTCCTTTCAGTACCTGCAATATCTATTCCCTTCTTTATTTTCTAAAGTCAAGGTTTCTGATTTCCATTGTGAAACTTGCATTTTTTCTAAAAATCATCGTGTCTCATTTCCTTTAAGTTCCCATAAAAGTAATGTTCCTTTCTCTCTTATTCATTCTGATGTTTGGGGACCATTTCATATTCCTACTTATACTGGTGCTAAATACTTTGTCTCTTTCATTGATGACTGCACTCGAGTTTCTTGGGTATACTTACTCAAAAATAAGAGTGAGGTTATGTCTATTTTTCTAATCTTTCATCAAATGATTCAAACCCAATTTCATGCTAAAATTCAAGTTGTTCGATCTGACAATGGGAAAGAATATTTGAATTATGGACTTGGAACATTTTTTCAACAACACGGTATCATTCATCAAACATCTTGTCCACATACTCCTCAACAGAACGGTATAGCAGAACGTAAAAATCGTCATCTCTTGGATGTGGCTCGCTCTTTATGTTCTGCTATGCACGTTCCTAAACGTTTTTGGGGTGATGCCATTCACACATCTGTTTTTCTTATCAATCGCATGCCATCACGTGTTCTCCAATTTCAAACACCTATCCAGACCCTTTCCCAATATCATTCTCTTCCTTCACTCCTTCATATTCCTCCAAAAGTGTTTGGTTGTGTCTGCTATGTTCACGTCCCCATGCAAAATCGTGATAAGTTGGATCCTAGAGCCATCAAATGTGTGTTTATTGGCTATTCTGCTACTCAGAAAGGGTATCGATGTTACTATCCTTCCACTGGGAAATTTTTTGTCTCTATGGATGTTACCTTTCGGGAACACGAGGCATTTTTTTCAAAAGAAGATTTGGCCACTTCTCTTCAGGGGGAGATATGGAGTAAGGAGGAAGAGAAGTTGCCGCTTGACATTGGTGGTATGCATTTTTCAGATGAACACTTGTCTGATGTCGGTGATGGTGCAAATTTGCCTAATGATGAGGCACAAGGTGAAAAAATATTGAAGGTGTATGAGAGGACAAGAAAAAAGGGAGATAAAGAAAAAAGGGATGATGAGATAGACCACCCACAAACAGATCCCCACATTGACCAACTCTCTGACCAATCAGCTGCTACTCGTACGAATTATCCTGAGGTAACCACTCATTCTCCCTCTCTTCAGCCTACTATATTTGATGAGTCCAATCATGAGATTTCATTAAGTGATGATCCAAATGATTCAAATGAACCACATCGTGAGTCTCAGGGTTCTCGTTATCCTATTCGAGAAAATCGAGGGATACCCCCTGTTCGTTATGGTCATTCTTCTACAAAGGGTATTCAATATCCTATATCTAATTTTGTTTCATCTCATCGCTTGTCAGACTCTTATATATCTTTTGCAAACCAATTGTCATCAGTCTCAGTTCCTAATAAGTTACAGGATGCTCTTAAAGATCCAAAATGGAAAAAGGCTATGATTGAAGAGATGGAAGCGCTTCGAAAAAACTCCACTTGGGAACTGGTTGCACTTCCTGAAGGCAAGAAACCTGTTGGGTGTAGATGGGTGTTCACAGTAAAGCATAAAGCTGATGGTTCAGTGGAAAGGTACAAGGCTAGACTGGTAGCCAAAGGTTATACTCAAACCTATGGCATTGATTATCAGGAGACATTTGCTCCGGTAGCAAAGATCAACACTATCAGGGTTCTTATGTCATTGGCAGCAAATCTAGGGTGGCCTCTACGACAGTTTGATGTAAAAAATGCATTTTTACATGGAGACTTGGATGAAGAGGTATACATGGATCTTCCTCCAGGATTCACTACCACTTGCGATATTGGCAAAGTATGCAGGTTAAGAAAGTCCTTGTATGGATTGAAACAATCACCAAGGGCATGGTTTGGCAGGTTCGCTCAATCAATGAGAAGTTATGGGTTCAAGCAAACTCAAGCTGACCATACCTTATTTCTTAAGCATGATAGAGGTAAACTTACAGCCTTAATTGTTTATGTGGATGATATGGTGGTTACAGGTAATGATGTCGAGGAAATTCAAAAACTTCAAAAGTATCTAGCCAAGGAATTTGAAATGAAGGACTTGGGTACTCTGAAATATTTCTTGGGTATTGAAGTTGCAAGATCAAAGCATGGCATTTTTCTTTCTCAAAAGAAATATGTTATAGACTTATTAACTGAGACTGGGATGTTAGCTTGTAAACCTGCAGACACACCAATTGAGCAAAACCATAGATTGGGAGACTATCATGATCAAGTTCCGGCTAACAAGGAAAGGTACCAAAGATTAGTTGGGAGGTTGATTTATTTGTCTCATACACGACCTGACATAGCCTATGCTGTAAGTGTAGTGAGTCAATTTATGCACAGGCCAAGTGAAGCTCACATGGATGCTGTACAACGCATTCTCAGGTATTTGAAGTCTGCCCCTGGAAAAGGCTTGATGTTTTCCAATCATGGACATCAAGAAGTTGAAGGGTACACTGATGCAGATTGGGCTGGGTCAGTAACTGATCGCAGATCGACTTCTGGATACTTTACATTTGTGGGAGGAAATCTAGTTACTTGGCGCAGTAAGAAGCAACATGTAGTGGCTAGATCCAGTGCCGAAGCTGAATTTAGAGGTATGGCACATGGTGTGCAAGAATTGTTATGGCTCAGGACTTTGTTGAGAGAATTAGGTTTTAATTCTGCAAAGCCATCAAAACTTTATTGTGATAACAAAGCTGCCATTAGCATTGCTCATAATCCAGTTCAACATGATCGTACTAAACATGTTGAAGTGGATAGGCACTTTATTAAGGAAAGGTTGGTTGATGGTACCATTAACTTGCCCTATGTGAAGAGTGATGACCAGCTAGCAGATATTTTAACAAAGGCAGTGTCAAGTAGGATTTTCCATCTTTCACTCAGCAAGTTGGGCATTCGAGATATTTACGCACCAACTTGAGGGGGAGTGTCAACTAAAAGCAGCCATGAGTATTGGATGGCTAGTGAAGTTAGGCTAGTCAACTTTCTTTATGTAAATTAGGCAAGTTAGGTAAGTTAGGCAAGTTAGGCAAGTTAGGCAAAGTTAGGTCTTATGTCTTCTTTCTTTCCCTATATATATGTTCATCTTGTAATGAGAAATAATCATCAAATGTATCAAGGAATTAACTCTATTTTGGCACTTTCGCTGGTACTATTTACTGTACCTTTAAAAAGGGCTTTTCATTAAAAGAGAAGTTTTTTTGAATTTTTCGTTAGTTTTCCTTTTGGAGAACTGCTTAGTAATATAGTCACCTATGCACTGCTAACAAGAGGAATTTTTTGCTATGAGATAATAAATTGATTAGAGATAAGACTTTACGAGACTCCAAAGGTTTACCATTTCTTATCCCGTTTTTAAGTTTAAACTGTGGGGTAATGTTTTAGCGATGATTCCTTATCATGGTTTTCATATGAGAAAAGTATATGATTTGTCCCCGACAAACATTGATTGAGAATGCTTAAATGGCCAATAAATTTGGGTTCTCTTGGAAAATTTTCTTTCCAAGCAGATATAAGATATAGTACAAATGAGATAAAGTGGTTGCGGTTCTTGATGCTATTGAGTGTTAAATGTGTCTTGCAATTTTGTTTGGAAAAATGATTTCTAAACGTCATTTTTCACCTCTGCACATCTTTTTTTTTTTTTTTTTTTAAGGAAAACTAATGAAAATGACTTGAAAACTCTGAGTTTTAACGATAAGGACAAAATAAAAGGTAAAATGAATAGTACCAAGATTGACTTTTTAGTGTAAAAATATGGTTTTTCGTTAAAGTGAACAGTACCTAAAGCTTTTCGTTAAAGGTTTTTTTTTTTTTTAACCATTGAATTAAACAAATAAAAAAGAATCAGATGTCCATATTTAAGAGGATATGTGTAGAAGGTGTAAAATGGCGTGCAGATTGCACTCCCCTTTGGTTTGTGCATTCTTTTACTTTTGCTGTTGGCACTGGGCTTATTACTACTTTGTATTTCTTTGGGTCCCAGATTTCCAAGCAGGTCCCAGATGCTGTTCTATCAATTGAAAGAGAGGGCCATACTCATGCTTTTTGTTGCACTGAAGCAGGCTCAATGTGGGTTGCTGAGCATGTAGCAGGCTTGATCAAGAACAATCAAGCGTCATAGATGTACCTGCCCTAGCTACTAGCTAGCCCACCATGTTTGTCTTTAGGATTTGCAAATATTATACTTTCAATTGGATGGATAAGTCAATAAATAAAATAAATCAAGAGATTTGATTGTTGCTTGATTAGTTATACTATTAATAAATTTGATGAGCTGCCTGCTTATGGACAACGAGCGATTCTTTCGTATAACCGGTTGTATATCCATTCTCTTTATTTCTGATACACATATGATCTTAAGCACATGATCGTGAACAACTGAGAGGTCTTTACTTAAAATAACAAAACTATTATACCATATTTATCTGAGTGCTCTACATTATAGGCATTACTCACTCTCCGTGAATTAATTATTAGCTTTCCATGACTTGAAGGCAGATAGTACCACACCATGATGACAAGGAAGCAACACATCAAGTACACAACCCGTGTATTCTTTATGGTAGTAAAATCGTGCGGTTGAGATCAGACTGTCATAGAAACAGATCACCGGACAGTCATTTTAGCATGCAGGTGACCCTTCAGGAGCTCACGTGCAGACTTTATATAGAGAGAGAGATAGCTCCTCTCCCAATCCACTTAGTCAAATCCCCTCAGCCCAACAACTCTCAGTTGCTTCCTCAACTCAAAACCTCTCTCTCTCTCTCTCTCTCTCTCTCTCTCTCTCTCTCTCTCTCTCTCTCTCTAAAACACACACAATGCCTACAACAACCAGAAGAAAGCTCCGGCTGAGCAGAGTCACAGTCGACATAGGATGCGGCAGCTGCAGAAAACCTAGTAAGCTCTTCCAAATATTCAACCCTAAACCTAAACCCTCCTCCAAAACCCTAAAAAACAACCACTTTCCTCCTCCTTCTTCTTCTTCTTCAACCCCACACAACAATTACAACAAACTCTACAAAGACAACGACCACGCTCCTTTTTTAGTCACAGATTCCGACATGAAGAGCACGAGACCAGTCAACGGATTCGGTAGAATCGGCAACGAGAGCGTGGCCGTGGAGAAAGACTCCGGCGATCCTTACTTGGATTTTCGACACTCGATGCTACAGATGATACTGGAGAACGAGATATACTCCAAAGACGATCTCCGGGAGCTTCTCAACTGTTTCCTGCAGCTCAACTCTCCCTGCAACCACGGCATTATCATCAGGGTCTTCACTGAGATCTGGAATGCTGTTTTCTCTGTCAGGTCTGGAGGTTCGACGTTGCTGCACTTTGCGAGCAACAAGTCATGTGACTACTAGCTGAAGCTGTATCTTGTGCACGTGCAACGGAGTTGGGAGACTGAGTTTCCATTTACATGTCGAGTTAAGAAGAAAGACAATGGGATTAAATCAAGTTATTTAAGGTCTTTTGTATGGTTGTGGGGTGCATGTAACGTAAAGAAATATTTTCCATGAATCAAATATTATATGAATTATGGTTACGATTTTTTATTTGTTTTTTTGTATTAATTATATTTTACCACTTTCCTAGAGTACAAAATAAAGTAAATCGTCGGATGATACAATGTGGGATCATGAGTTTTGTTACATAGTGTAACATGGTAAAAGAATATTTCTATATATGTATTTTTCAGTTCTAAAAAGTTATACATTTTTACCTTTCACTTCTAAAATGTTACTGTACAAAATTTACAGTTACAATGTCTTCGTGAATTTTTTAGTGCAATACACTTGTGATTTTACATCTTCTGTGGTTATCTTTGAATTGGAATTCGAAGCTTGTAAGTTTTAATTAGAGTTTTGTCCAACAAAAAAAAAAGTTTGATTAGAGTGGACTTAGGATTATTCGAGAAGAGCTAAGCTGCAATAAAATAAAGGACGATACTTCATACTTATATTATGCATACTTTTTTTTGTGGAAGCATACTCTTACTTGTGAGTAATGTAACTATCTCTATAAAATAATCAATTAATTTGAGTTCATTTAATCTTTCATACGTAATGAACAAACTGACAATTCTGATAATAAATATTATAGTTATAAGGGTAAATTACATTTTACTCCTTCAGGTTTGGAGTTGATTTCAATTCATTACCTCTTTAAAACATTTCAATTTCATACATTTACTTATCATTTTATTTTAATTTCATACATCCGTTAAAAAATCCGTTAAGTAAACCGTTAAGTGATGACGTGGTGATGACGTGACTGCCAAATTTGTGCCATGTAACAAAAATAATATTTTTTATGCATTTAAAATATTATAATAATTTATCCTATTAAAAAAAAAAAACCCATCTTCTTCCCCGAGCACACCCATCTCACTCCACCCCACCTTCCCCCCCACCTCCCCCCACCCCCACCCCACAAACCATCCAGAAATCTCCCACCCCACCCACAAACACCTGCACACTAGTGTATCGGGAAGCTTCTAGGGCTTCTTCAACATCGAGCTGCAACGCGACTTCACGGCCAATGCAGTCGGCGACGACGAGGCCTGCATGGTTGACATCGCGCATAACGATTTCGTCCTCCCAGGACATGGTGTTCCGGTGCTTGAGGGTAGGTTTTGGGTTGCCGGTGGGTTTTGGGTGGGGTGGGGTGGGATGGGTGTGCTCGGGAAGAAGATGGGGGTTTCTTTTATTTATTTATTTATTTAATAGGATAAATTATTATAATATTTTAAATACATAAAATTTTTTATTTTTTGTTATGTGGGACAAATTTGACAGCCACGTCATCACTTAAAGATTTACTTAACGGATTTCCTAACGGATGTATGAAATTAAAATAAAATGATAAGTAAATATATGAAATTGAAATATTTTAAAAAATGTTATAAGAAATTGAAATTGATCCAAAACCTGAAGGGGAAAATATAATTTACCCTTATAATGAACTGTCAATTTATTTAATTATGTAAATGACTACATGAACTTAAGTTATTAGAGTTTAAACTAGTGTTGTCCAAAAATAAGCCAAATGATTGACATGATGTACTGGGTCGAGTTCAAATTTTCTGCAGCAAAAACTCTTTGTAGCCTCTTGTGCTCTATTTATTTGAACGACACATTTTTTTTTTTTTTACTTAACTCATCTTTAGTTTTAAATTTTTATTGAGAAGATAAGTAGAAAAATTAACATTATTAAATAAGTTTTAAATGAATGATTAAGTGTCAACAAATAAGATAGATCACAAAAATGTCACAAATTTTGAGTACAGAAGATTTTAAACTCGTCACTAGGAGTTTAAGTTGGGTTGGTCAACTAGAATGAGGATTCTCTTTGAGTCCTCTTTTATGAGGATTTCGAAACTCTTCCAATTACATCCGTTCATCGTATATCGTGAGGTAAAAAATCATTGTAAATCTTTTTATTTAAAATTAAATATAAACAGTAACTGACAAAAATTGATCGTACAACAATATACGATGAACGGATGTGATTAGAGAATTCTCGAAATCCTTACAAAAAAAAGATTGGAAGAGGATCCTCATTCGGTCAACTAGGGCAAGTTTGAAGAAATTAGGGCATCACAGTGGGAGAAACACAGGCATTGGGATTTGGATTATAATTATTAGAGAGAGTTGGAAGTGGTGAAAGCCAGTTATTCTATGCATTTTTATTATGCGTGAAGAGAGAATAGAAATGTCTATTACTGAGTCCTGACATATCTTATACATTTTCCAATGGGATACTCAATATAATTTTTGGCTCCTTGTACGCTACTAATCACGCACTTGCAACTTGGCCTTCGATCTTTCTCCGTCTCGTCTGCTCTGCCGTACGTTTCGCTACCGTCAATTATTACCTGTTTGCTCAAAATCTTCGTGGCTTTCCTCTCCACCTCAGGAAATAAAAACATTCATAGCTTTTGAACCAATGTAACTTAGACCATTTCCTCACATAAAAATATAACGGTAACAAATGACGTACCATTTACTCCAACTGAGATGTCAAAGATAACATGGAAAAAAAGGCTAAGCTAACATGGACAAAGAGATGTCAAATTTGAAGCGGCCTTCAAATTTGATTTTTGCTATTTCCAAGGGCACTCCACTTACCTTGCCTTAAATGCTAGTATATTTAAGTATTATTTTATTATTTTTAAACCAACAATAACCTTACTTTTATTATTTTTGTTTAAAAAATATTTATAAATGAAACAATAAATTTTGGCATATCGGGTGAAAAGAAAATATTGACAATATGTCAAATTACCAAGTTAGCCATCAAATTTAAATTTGATGATTTGAATTTGATGTCTTTTTTGAAGATGCTCTTATACATCAAAGTTTGAGAGACGATTTCTAGAGCCATTACTAATCAGCATCAAGTTAATATGAATATTTTAATTATGGGTAAATTACATAGTAGCCCCTCAGGTTTGAGGTTTATTACAATCTCATACAACATCTTTAAAACATTTCACTTTCATACTTCATGTACTATTTTATTTCAAAATAATACATCCGTTACATTTTCCATCCATTAATCCGTTAAGTGCTGACGTGGCTGCCACATTTGTACCACGTGGCTGCCACCTGTGCACCACGTGTCAAAAAACATATTTTTTAAAATAAAAAAACCTGAATCTTCTCAAAAAAAAAAAAAAAAAAAAAAAAACGCAGAACCCACCCCTCTTCTTCCTCTTGAGCCGAGCCTCCCAACCACCTCCCTCATCTCCAACCCCTTCTTTCTTCTCACCCTCGTCTCCTTCACCTGCGTTAAAACCCCCGCCGGCACGGCCTCGTTTTGGCTCTCATCCCCCGACCACCTCCACCCCTTCCCCATCACCACCGCAGCCCTTCCCCATCACCATCGCAGCCCCCAGACCACTTCTCCCTCTTCACCTCCCTGACCCATCTTCTCCCTCTCCTCCACTCTCTTCACCTCCCCTCCCCTAGCCGAGACCCACCATCGAAGGAAATTTCCACTCAAATGCCTCATTTGAAATTAATCAATTCACATGAGATCCATTTTTTCTTGAAAAAATGAAAATCTAGTTTTCCCCTTTCCCTCTACTTTCCCAGCTACCAAACAGATAAACTCACTCTGCAAAAAACAGCCCCACACAATAATTTCTTCCCCTTTTCTTCCATGATTTCTCACCAACCAAACAACATTTAGCATCATGAAATTCAAAAAATTACACTGTTCGACAAGAAAAAGGAAACCCATAATGCACCTATCGAACCCAAATTCAAAACCCACAACTTTTGAAACCAAAACACCAAAAACAAACACACCCAGATCTACAAATCGCACAGAAACCAAAAAATAAAATAAAAAATCAGACGACAGAGAGCAATGGGTTACCTATGGAGGTGAGGCAGCCGGCGACTATGTGGGTTCTTCTGGGTGTCGACTGTGGAGAAAGAAGGGGGGAGGGTGGGGTGCGGGAGAGGGAGGTGAGTCGGCTGTGGAGAAAGAATGGGTGAGGGGGAATAATTGGCGAGGTCAGTCACGGGAGGAGGGGGAGGGTGGGGGTCAGTCGCAGGAGGAGGAGGAGGGGGGAGGGTGGGGGTCAGTCGCTGCAGCAGGAGGGGGAGAGGGGAGGGTGGGGGGAATAATCGACAGGGAGGTTTTTTTCTTCCTGGGTTTAGCGGGTTGCGGGCATTTGTTTCAACTTTTGCTTTTTTTTTTTTAATTTTATTTAAGAAAATTCAGTTTTAAAAAAAAAATATTATTTTTTTTGCCACGTGGCACACATTTGGCAGCCATGTGGCAGCCATGTCAGCATTTAACGGATTAATGGATGAAAAATCTAACGGATGTATTATATTGAAATAAAATAGTACTTGAGGTATGAAAGTGAAATGTTTTAAAGATGTTGTATGAGATTGTAATAAACCTCAAACCTGAGGGGCTACTATGTAATTTACCCTTTAATTATTTACTGCTAATTAATATTGATATTGTTAAGAATTTAAGTTGCGTCAAAGTTTAAATACAATCTAGTAACACACGACTAATTAACATTAATATTGTCTTAAAATTAACCACATATTAATTTTATCTAGTAAGTGTGTATACTGAAAACTTGAATGTATAGTAGAATCATTATTACAGAAGAAATTTAACTTCATGAAATTTTATGTGTGACATATGCTTTAACACTTCAATTTAATCGACCATATAAAAATTCATGGAAACAGTGGATATTTCAACACTATGGGTTCCTTGAATGCTTGCAAAACTTATTTTAAATGTCATCAGATAGGGATAAGCGCACGAGAGTGAAGACCCACTTGACTCTATTTGTAACAACAAGTATATCCCCACCCAGATCAGCAAAACCAACCATACCAAAAAGGCACTAAGATCTTACTTACTACGGTTTTGCTTTGCAGTGAGAAATACAGTTGCAATCGTGCATCTCATACCAAGTTACTTCTTTTTTTCCTTTCTGTCCCAAAGAAAATTTGATGATGAAAGATGTTCTTCCCCACTGTCTGATAAAAAATCTAAATAAAGATATTGACTTGATGTGAATGTGTAGTTGTTGAAACAGAGATTTGATTTAATGGCGTTACAATCAATTTACTTGGCAGGAGGAGAGGAGACTCAAGAGAGGCATTCATTATATCTGGTTTGTAAGAATTTAATTTTCTGGGGAGAGAGACGTTGGACAGAGTCATGGACTTCTTCATTTTAAATGAAGGAGAAGGCCCTCAAGTATTTCCCACAAGCAACAAGATAGATTTTGACTAAACCCTTATAGTAGACCACAATCAATTCTTACATTCATGATCATGATACACCTACAAATACAATAATGAAATTTGCAAGTTGGTGTGTGTGAGAGAGAGATGGTGATTAATTTGTTTTAATAAGAAAATATATTTCATATTATAAGCTTTAAATTAGTCATTTTTTTAGTACAAACAATAATTTATATTAATATATACCAAGAGATGGGGAAGAATTTGGACTCAAAACTCATAAACTGAAGAAGAAGACTCTAACCACTAGAGTAGTCTATTGCAAGATTTAATATATATAATCGGACTAATTAAAATTTGGACTCATATCCAATTACAAATTAGGGTATTTTGGTTCCACAAAAGTTGAAGGCATATTATCGGACTTCCACCTTATCGGAAAAAAAATTTAAGTTCAGTTTTATCATAAACAATAGACATTGAATGAAAAAACAAGCTGCTTAATTAATTAACTAATTAGTAAACGGGGAATCTTATCATGCTACCGGTTGTACATCTTTTTCTTAAAAAAAAAAATATCTTTCTTATCTCATGACTTGAAGAGAGAGATAAAAATGTACTACTAATTTACACCTGATACTTTGCTCATAAAAGATAATAATTGAAAATTTGAAACAAATCAAGCCGAAAAATAAACGGATAAGAACTGTTTGTGAGCATACAGAATCAAGCATCAGCCAAATCACCAACTGGAAAGAGAGCATGGCCCAACAGTGCCGATCGACTTTAATTTGTGGTATCCTGTAACACAGACATACAATATGCCTTCAACTTTAGTGGAACCAAAATACCCTAATTTGTAACTGGATATGACAATTATATGAGTCCCTTTGGGTACTTTTTTAGGCCTATAGATTGGAACATTTTTATTTGAAGCACCAAAATGTGAGACTGACATGTAAAGAGGGGTACATGGTGGGAACAACGAGCATGGGAAAAAAAATGGGGAAATGACTTGACATGTGTCATTGCTCTTCACTGACGGTTAGAACCCTACTGCTCCAATCCTGTCTCTTAAAGACATGCCCTTAAGTTGAACTCTCTTGAAAAGTTTAATCTCTTAATCTTGCTTTTAAGACATTTTAGGGTTTAAGTTGTCACGTTTCAATCCCGACATACGTCCAGAATCGACGCATGATGTCACCAAGTATCCATATATCTATCATACCCCGCCTCCGGGATACGTACAAAGCATAGCTCAAGATTCGAATTTCATGGTATTTTTTGTATACTTTATGACTGCATCTAACGTCCTCGTTAGATTGCCTACGTACCCTAAATAGGGATCAAGTCATTCGTAGTTCATCATTTACTACACTCCGACACTTATTCCAATACATTTTATTAGGAAATCGTATCATTCTTCAATCAATTATTTGGACTTGGCAAACATGAATTAATTGATTCAAGCTACATAACGAACCCACATGACATTCAAGATTTCCATTCCATCAATCATAAAATCACTATGTTTTCAACATAATATCACAATCCAAAGCATGTAACATATCAAAGAATCAACCAAGCACAATATTTTCCTCTAGTCACATTCACTACCTAATTTAATCATATTAATAACAATTATATCCAACGTCATTCCACAATCCCGTCAATTAATCCATTCATGAATCAAAGATGCACGATTTTAACTTTTAACTATGTTAATCAATCACTGAGATGACATATCATTTCATAAATTTAATTAGAGAACTCTATATAATTCCCTACTTGGGTTATGAGTAATAACATGGTATATAAATTCACAAGGTCTATTGTGGGTAATTCTCATTCACTCGAATCTAGGGTTCTAAACTAACCTTATGGAAATGAGCAATAGCAAGGATTCTAGACCACTCAACGGAATCGAACAACATCGGGTTCCGGACCACTCAACAGAACCAAAATATCAAGCGGTTTCTCGTAATTTACCCAGACCTATCGCATGTAAAATCAGTGCTTACATCATGGGACTGGTGCATTGGACAAATCAGAAACTCGGATAAGTTGCGAAACTCGGGTGAGTGACAATAATACAAGTATGTGATGATCAATAAAAAGAAAGACCATCGATCACAGTTTATAAACCTCAAATATACGTTTGTAATTATGAAAGCATAGTCAAGTCTCTAAAAACTCTGAAAGAGTCACCTAGACATCCAACGACTTTTCCAATTTAAACCACAAAGATTCTAAAAAACTATCGTTCATAAATATATTAAAATCTAAGGCTAGAGGGACGCAGTTCGGTCGAAACCTACATAAGTAACCAAACAGGAAGTGGCCCCTTATCGTAGATTAACCAAGTAGAACCACCCTTGCAATAACCAAGTAGGCAATGACCCCCTATCGCGGATTAACCAAGCAGAGTCGCTCATACGGATTTGTTAGGCAATGATCACCTATCGTGGATTAACGAAGTATGATCACCCCTAAGTGTGTGTGTGTGTATGGCCATACCAAAGATATAAGGATCGCATATCGTAGATTAACCAAGCACGATCCATAGAAAATATGGTCCCCTATCGCGGATTAACCAAGCAGGACCATGGTCCCCTATCGCAGATTAACCAAGCAGGACCAAGATAACCAAATAGGTAGTGACCCCCCATCGCGGATTAACCAAGCAGAGTCACACCTACGAAATTGTTAGGCAGTGATCACCCATCGCGGATTAACCAAGCATGATCACTCCTAAATATACATGGCCATAAGGATCGCCAATTGCGGATTAACCAAGCGCGATCCATAAATAGTATGGTCCCTTATCGCGGATTAACCAAGCAGGACCATCCATGTACCACTGCTACATGGTGCAGACTCAGTGTCACCTAACCTCGTGACACTAAGGTAAAGGTCCCCTACTAGCCCTCATTTTAACAAACATTTAAATATGCACTTCGATTCACTTTTTCACAATATTTCCAATCAATGAATCAAATAACATTTAATAAAAGTAGATCGATGGCCAATTATAAAAATCACATTATAACAGAAAACACATTTATAAAACCAAGTCATATCCACACATGATACAAATATAGGAAAACAGAGTAATAACCATATCACGTATATTAAAGTCACTCACCGAGACAAGTCTGTAAAGCCTCACTGAGTCTCTAGTAATACAAATTTTTAGTAATTCAAATGATTCAAGTCATGTTGACCAAACGTCAACTCTTAGTTAACGGTGAGGTCCACACCCTAGTAATTTAATCCGGAAGATCCACACATCGTATTTCGGACCCATAACTTTCTAAGTACCACATTATGCTTGTAGAACAACATACTAAAATCTCATCGCGATCTGACGGTCGGATCTTCGCCAATCTCAAATTTAAGTGGCGATCAACAATTAGTTTTACAAACTTAAAAATCCAATTTGGGAAGATCCATAGTTGGATTCTCGATCTATCAATTCTTAACACCCTCGAATATTACGTTCTATAACATATTAAATTTTGGTGCCGATTTAACGGTCGGATCATCAATTCATATAATAATCAAATGATGGTCAACTAGGCGGTTAATTATGAAACTATATTAAAACATCAAAATTTCTCTACACGAATGTCAAATATGGAATTGGGGCATCAAATTTAGCCTAGTATGGTCAGGTAGGGTCTCGGCCCACCCGCTGCCGCCACACGCCGCCGTCCCGACTTGCAGGAAATTCAACTATTTCAAAAAATTATCAAATTTTACAGGCATGTAGATCTCAATGAGGGGAGTAATTTTCATACCTGAGCCGAAGTCCAATTCGGTCTGGAAACGCCTAAAATCGACCTCGATCCGCCCGATGGCTGGAAATTTTCGAACTTTACCGTTCCTCCGTCGAAGGTCCGATGATAGTGATTGTTGTCGGGTTTTACTCCCGCTAGGGAAGGCTACCAACCCCAGGTGGTGCGCCACCGTGATTGTTGCCGGAAAGGGAGCTAATTGTTCTAGGGTTTCGGCCACGAAGTTTTCGTGCTTCGTTTGTCAAACATGGTAATTAGCAGGTGGAATTAAGGTAAAGGTTCGATTGGGTTTGAAGTGAGGAGCATTTTGGCATCGGTCCCGTCATCAACGGTGGTTGGAATAGAGATCTAGAATCGGGTCGGGTCGACGGTCACAAGGGATCCGGGATTGGCCGGTCATTTTCTCTCTCATTTCCCCTCATTTCCCTCCTTATTCTCCTTCCTGATTGGCCATCCCTTCCCTCCTTTTGTCTCCCACATCTCTTATCTTCCCCTCTCTTTTGCTGCCATCTAGCAGCATCCAGTCATTCTTTTCTTTTCTTTTTGTCAATTAAAACGTCTCTAATTTCTTCATGTCAACTCTGATTCACGAACGGTTTTAATGATTACTGACCAAAATTCAAACTTCGGAATTAGTTTAATTAAAAATTTTCAAAAATAATATAAAATCTCCTTAATACAAATACGTAGTTTGCAATAGTGAAATCCAGGAACGGGATTTCACATAAGTAACTTAGGAATGCCGAAATTCCAATTATTAGTGACTTTTTGTAACCTAAGAATCCTAGAAGCTTGTCCTTTGGTACAATATCTAGGGCACACAGTGTGCACAAGTGTGGGCATATAAGTTTGCCATTCTTACTTTAGAAGTTGAAAGATTATCAACTGCTAATCTATGTATACGTTTATGATTGATCCAATCGGTTTAGGATGCTACTAGCTACCCTTTTAAGTTCCGATCTTAGTTCAATAGAAAAATGTGCCCTTATCTAGACCGGATAATGTTAGGGAGACCTGAATTTAGTCAAGTTAATTAAAGCATTGTAGTTTTCCATTTGCGTGCAAGTTCAGTTCTTACTTCTTATCGTTTAGAATAAGAATCTTCAATGAGAGATCTAAAATACTTTGGAATGAGCACCTTACATTCTTATTCGACGAACAAAATTTAATTAAGGATATTCATCTTGGCCAAAAAATGTGATACAAATGTAAATGGGAAATTTGGAAAAATAACCAAAATTTGAACACTATATAGAATTATAGCCACCTTTTAAATTTATGATATGTATAGCCAAAAGTTGATATGAAAGTACTAATATACCCTTAATGATTAAGACTTTTTACAAAACAAATTCAAAGCCTCACCTCAGCAACCTGACAATTCCAGCCCTCTAAAAAAAAATTAGCCAATTTCTAATTATCAACATCAAAAGCTAAATTTCCAACAAATACCTTGGCCTCCTCCTGTGGCTCGACATTCGAATCGTTCTCTCTTCCAACAAATACCTTGGCCTCTTCCTGCGGCTCGACATTCGAATCGTCCTCTCTATCTCTCTCTCTCTCTCTCTCTCTCCCTCCACAAAGACCCGTTTTCCTCGTTGTCGTCGCTCCGTCAATGGTGAGCATGTTGTCCTCTCCACCCCAGTCCAAGGTCTGGGCTACGAAGGCGACAGAGGACAAGTGGATTTTGCTCCTGAGGGGCAGCTAAATTTCACTCCTTTGTTTTCCACACTCTAAAGTTCACTTCTTTTTCTTCTTGAGAGATTATATTCACACAACCCAAATTACATGCCCCACACTTTTTTATTTTTTAAATATTTTTTAGATATTCTACACACCACTAACACTTGATAAAAAAATATTAAAAAAATAAAAAGAATGTGAGAGAAGTAATTTGGGGTGTGTGAATATAATCTCTATTCTTTTTTCCCTTCTGTAGACCAGAAAATCACTCAAATCTCACGCTTCTTCCGAACTTGGCAACCAAGATTCAAATATGCATAAGGAGTTTCATTCTACACCTCCTCACAAATGCAATTTTCTTTCCAAGTATAGAAAGTTTGGAATGCAAAATGAGATTGTTAGAGTGTCAATAACATTTCTCTTTTTAAATAGCAAAGATTAAAGCCCAAATAAATGTAAATGCCGGGTACGTAAATGGATTGATATGGGCCATGGTTGGTAGTTGGTATAAGTAAAGTCTGTCTCAATTACATCATGCTCCATTTAAGGTGCCTTAAATTGACTTGAATAACTAGGCCCGTCAAACACGAAAAACAACTCATTGGTACCTCAATTTTTATTTATTTTTTATTATTATAAACGATATTACTACAGTCCCATTCTCCTAGGCTATATGGTATAATGAAATTATACTCACTGTTCGATTTTAATTCAACTATAAGTGGTCATTTAACTTTGTTGTTATTGTACCTTCTTGTCCACTGTTGGACTAAGATAGAACAGTGATTGACCATAACGTTCTTGCACCAAAAGGGTCTAGAAAAAAAGGGACATTGTAAAGGAAAGGGTCTAAACAATAGACGTAGTGGTTTGAAGAGAGACTCATATCCACTAGGGTAATTCAACACTTGCAAATGATGTCTTTAGTATGAAATGAATAAATTACTCTCATTGTAATATAACAGAAAATAATAATCACATATCATTTTTCTCAATGAACAAACCAACAGAAACAACAAATAAAATTAAACAAGAGTGTATTAAAAAGATAAAAAGGGAAGTGGTTATTATTTTCACTAATGAACTACAATAAAGGTATTAAGTTTCGTTTATCATAACATGAACATGTAATTTCTTGCTACTCAATTTAGCGATAAAAGTTAAAGAACAATCGCTCACACATGTGTTGGTTCAGTCAGTTGTATATATGCTTGAACTTTGTCCAAAACGTGGCATAGAACAAATGTTCTGTTCCAGCTTGCGCGTACTAAACATTGCACGGAGCTTCCGTTTCATCCCATTCCATCTCGTCTCACTGTCCCTTCTAATGCCAAACGCTATCCTATTCCTTTGGACTTTTTAAGTTTTGTTTCCTTTTTTTATATTGGAATTCTGTGTAATATTTGGATGGGCCTAATATGCATAGATAATGGAACCGAGCTATATACTACGTCAACTTCCAAGGTATATAGGGGCGTTTGTTGCGCCGGACTATCTCGGACTAGACTAGCTTCAAGGACTAAGTTGGACTGGCTTAGACTAGACTAAGCTGGATTAACTTAGTGAAGCATTTGGTGCAGTGTTGGACTAAGAAGCTGGATAATAACAAATTCTAATATTATATTATTTAATATATAAATTATTAATATTTTATTATGATCTAGGTGACCGGAGATGACGATGAGTCTATCGGGAGTGGTTGTTGAGCATGACGAGGATGAGAGAGGATAGTCTTAGCTAGTCTCATGGTTATTGGGGGGTCTCTCTAAGACCTCTTAGTGATGGGTTTTGTCCATGCTAGTACAGTCCAGCTCAGTCTAGTCCCACTTAGTGAGGGCAAACAAACGCCCCCATAATTTCTTCTCAGTCCTCGCCTCCCTCTTAGAGCCACCTATCTCAACTTTTGTACCGTTTTCTCTTTTTAATGAAAATTATTTTTTTCGGAAAAACAAAGAAGGAAAATACGACAGGCACCAAATTCTATACTAATTTTGTGTCCCAATTTTCGTGTAAAAATTAAATGTCCTAGGAAAATGAGGGTATTCTCGTGGTGGTTGTGTTTTTGTGTTGGGTGTTGGTTGGGTCATTATTTCACTAAGTACCAAACTAATCATTAATTAGTTTCTGGGGAAACATGTGTTGATATTGATTTTCTCCAAATTTGACAAGTTAACGCCTGCAGGCTGTCTGTTTCTTTGTCTGCATGAACACTAAAAAATATGTTCCAGTGCAGCTATGAGCATTCTTACCCAGTGAGACCTATTTCCTGATGTTGTTATGTGCCATCCACTTACTTGATCCTGTAAGCATATCACAAGGAGTTTATTTTATTTACACTCCACAACCAACCAAAGTTCATCTTGCAGAATTTTTTAACACCTAAAAATCGCAAACTCTGCACTCCGTCACCCTTCCTCCACCACCACTGTACGCTCCATCACATTGCTTTTAATTTCATTGAAATCGTTTTAGTTTGATCTCATTCAAATCCATTTTGATCCGACGAGGAGGAGGAAGAAGAAGAAAGTAAGAGAGTGGTGGGGCGAGAGGGAGGACGATGGCTGGGGCGGTAGGTTTTGTAAAGTTTAAGGGTAATATTGGATCTTTAGGTGTTAAAACTTTTTGGCGGGTGAACTTAAATTAGTATAGAAAATGTAACTAGAAAAACTCTTATCGCATGGCTGATGGCGCCTTAAGTATATTAAAAACTCTCGGAGTTTTTAAATTTGGTCATTATATTTTTAGCAAAGATTCTAACGAGTGTAGAATTAACTGAAGTATATTAGAAAATTCATCAAATCAAATGCCAGTAGTAAGGTGCAACTTAGGCAGATTGAGCAGGTTAGATGGTCAACCTAACCCTAACCTACATTCATAATTCGGTTTTGGATTGAGTTTGGGTTCATGTGGGTTATTCAAGTTCGGATTTAAATTGGGTTTGGACTTACTTGGGTTGGATTCGAGTTTGCCCAA
This sequence comes from Malus fusca, assembly GCA_035220775.1. Classification (NCBI taxonomy): domain Eukaryota; kingdom Viridiplantae; phylum Streptophyta; class Magnoliopsida; order Rosales; family Rosaceae; genus Malus; species Malus fusca. The sequence goes on along the minus strand of CM069072.1, from coordinate 3,088,782 downwards.
CTTTATCAAGTTTAATCTTATAAAATCTTATTTTGCAGGATTTTCAAAATTATGGACCAAAAAACACCGATACTAGTCAAAATTTAATTTTACACATCATCTTTCACAACAAAAACTAAACCAAACAGTGTGGATACCATTTCTAATTTTTCAAGCATGCGAAGTTCAAAATAAAATAACAAGAGAATACCAAAGTTTTAACCAAAAGAAATGTAAAAAGCAACATTATCACTATAAAAACCAACAAAATTCAATTATAGTCCTAAAACTTGTATCTAATACGAAACATGATGGGCAAGAGAGAATTCAGGCTAGAAATCGAGTTGAGTTTGGGTTGACATGGACGGGCAAGGCATCAATCCAACCCAACCTAATAAATGATCCGGTTAAGGTCACGTTGAGTTTAGGCGGGTTTTTACTTCATTATATAACCTTCCAATTAAGTTTGAAATGAAGTCTGGACATGTCTGGATTGGAGTTGACCAAATCCAAATTGCACCCCTAGCCAGTAAGAGATATAATGAGAAAGTGGGTAAACTGTCACACACCGTCTTGTATATGTTAGAGTTCTGCTGTTGGTGTTGTCTCTTTTCATTGTACCCAATAAAATGGGTAAACTTAATTTAGATTTTGTTTGTTAAGAGGTAAACTTTAGATTTAAATCGTGGGCGTATGCTAAAAATTAAGATAAAATATAAACTCACAAAAGTTGGGATTTTTTGAGAAAAACTCTCAATATTGTACTATATTCAAATGTCATAAGACTATCAATAATGTTATTAATTGGACATATAAAACTGACTACACTACTCTAATATGATTAATTTTGTGTCTAAATAACTCTAATACATACTATATTATAAGGTGGACTAAAAATATTAGTGAAAATATCGTATTAAGTTACTATCTATATTTAATTCTAATTAATCAGAGCTAGAGAAGGCAACCACACAGCTCAAATTACTCTAAGATTTAAAATTTTGAAATATGATTATTTTAAATACATCAACACTCAACTTAATTTGCTAATATATATAATCAGCAGTCATTATAAATTAAACATTATATCTATCATCCATCGTTCTTTTTAGCTTCTTACACACCTCTGTATAATTATAGTCATTGATTCTGTTTAATTTATTCAATTTGATGATCATAAATAAATAAATAAAGTGTGTAAAATGTTATAATATATATAAACGTTTGAAAATCACTTTCTTTAAAAACAATTGAATGGCACAAGGTTTAGAATCATCGTCGTATGAGCAAGAATATTGAAGAGGCATCTATGCTGATTGCTGAGCCAAAAGACTCGAACTTTGGAGCATTGACTAATTTTATACTTATTTTTAATTAGGGTTAACTGCCTTTACACCATAAGATTTTGAAAACCAAATGAGCTTCTAAGTTTTATTTTTGTATTTTACACTGACACACCCAGACCTAAATCAAGGCGTGCTCGCCGTCACGTGAGGGTGACGTAACCCTGTGCGTAGTGCGGAAGTGATAATGATGTAAAAATACGAGTACATAAAAAAAAACCAATTTAACTAATTTACACTAGACGAAAATATAGGTGCTAGAGACGAGATTTAAGTGTGATTATACATAATCAAAGCATAGGTAACCAAAGTGCAGTCCAGCAGGACAAATACTAGTTATACAATACCAGAGAGATGGTCCTACATTAATTACAGTATGTCAGAACCGCTGTCAACTCCTCGCAAGCCACCAACAAGCACACCTACCTAGAAACTGGAGGGGCGCAAAACAGAAAGTGTGAGTGGAAAAAACAAAGTTTTTCAAAACCATTTCACTTATTAAAAGTAATAACCTCTCGCCATAAAACCCGTATAATTTCCCAGAAAAGAGAATACATATCTATATCGAAACCATACTTGAAATAGTCAAATCCACATGTATGTCATGCCAAATATCTCAACATAATGAAATAAGTAAACCAGGTGAAGTAAATCAATGAAAAGTAATATGTCAGCCGAATCCACCTATTGTGGCCTGTATGGCTGAACCTATAGCTCATCAAATATGCCTGCACATGAGTCGGAACCACCTAGAGTGGTCTGTACGACAAAACTGGGTGTAAATAAATACCCTCAAGTGCTACGATCACGTGAAGACTGTGCGAATAATTGCTGGTCACCTACGAGTCGGAACCATCTATAGTGATTTGTACGACAGGACTGTGCACCTAACTTGGATGCAAGGTGAGTGTGCGGTGCGGGAGGTGAACATCACGTGAATGACTGTGCCCTGGCCACATGCAGGAACACTAACACCGGGGTGCAGGTTTATGAACTCTAAATGCATCAAGTGTAATCATAACCATGCAACTCACATCCACAATCTATAAACTCACCTGGAACTCACATCCACATCCACAATCTGTTAAAGTATTTGAAGTCTCCTAGCCGTTAGGGTTAGGGTTCCTTGTTTCTAAGGTTCAGTTTCTAGTCGTGCAAATAATCTCTCATATTCTTGAGGGATAAGCTTATCTTTCTGTTTTTGACTTAGTCATGCACCACGATCTTAGGCCATGTAAATCGTGGGTTGTTATTTCATTTTTCATTGCATTGTAAGGCTATTTAACAGCCACAAGTTTCATTCAATAAACAAGGACATTCTCTCAGGTTTCTAGTGTTATCAAACTGTACACGTACAAAAGCTTTCTACCATTTTCTCTGAGTTCAAACATCTGGTATCAGAGCCCCACCACGGGGCCTGACCAAAACCTGCTACACAGGAACTAGTGTGGAGGAACAAAGATATGACGTCCGAAGGCAACTTTGTACAACCTGCGATTCTACGGTTTGATGGACACTACGATCACTGGAGTATGCTAATGGAAAACTTTCTACGTTCCAAAGAGTATTGGAACCTGGTGGAAACGGGAGTCACTGCAGCAGCAGAGAGAGCTGACTCAAGTGAAGCACAAAAGAATGTGATTGATGATCAGAAGCTGAAAGACTTGAAGTGCAAAAACTATTTGTTTCAAGTCATCGATTGTTCGATCTTAGAAACCATATTGAAGAAAGACACTGCGAAGGACATCTGGGATTCCTTGAAGCAGAAATATCAAGGAACAGCACGTGTCAAACGTGCTCAACTGCAGGCTATTCGAAAGGAGTTTGAAGTGCTGCACATGAAGGCTGGAGAATTTGTCAATGACTATTTTGGACGAACTCTCGTCATTGCCAACAAGATGAGGATTCACGGAGAGCACGTAGAGGATGTGGTGATTATAGAGAAGATCTTAAGGTCTATGGTTCCAAAATATGACTATGTAGTATGTTCTATTGAGGAATCAAATGATCTGGATGCCTTGTCCATCGATGAGCTTCAAAGCAGTTTGTTGGTGCATGAACAACGGATTAGTCGCCATGTTGTAGTGGAGGAACAAGCGCTGCAAGTCACATCTGGGACTCAACAAGTAGGACGAGGAGGAGGTCGCAGTAACTATCGTGGAAGAGGAAGAGGAAAGGGCAGATCTGGGTTTGATAAATCAACCCTATAATGTTATAACTGTCATGAGTTGGGACACTTTCAGTGGGAATGCCCAAAGAAAGCATGAGATCCAAAGGCAAACTATGCAGAAACAAAAGAGGAGATGTTGATGGCGCATGTCGATTTCAAAAAAACTGAAACTGAACATATCTGGTTTCTTGACTCTGGGTGTAGCAACCATATGAGCGGCAAGATGGACATTTTTGTTGATCTTGATAGCAGTTTCAAGGAATCAGTAAAGATGGGAAATGACTCGAGTCTTATTGTTCAAGGCAAAGGCACGGTTCGAGTAAAGGTAAAAGGGATAGTTCATGTGATCACGGGAGTTTTCTTTGTACCCGAACTAAAGAACAATCTGTTAAGTATTGGGCAGTTGCAAGAGAAGGGGCTCATTGGGCTCATTCAACGAGATAAATGTAAGATATTTCATCCTGAGAGGGAGCTCATCATTGAAACTAAAATGACTCCTAACAGAATGTTTATCGTGGTTGCTCACTGCCCACCACCAAGTGAGACAAAGTGCTTCTTTTCTCTAACCACAGATCAGGCCACTATTTGGCACCGTCGATATGGGCACCTGAGTTGGAATGGACTCAAAGTACTTCAACAAAAGAAGATGGAGGAAGGGTTACCCCAGTTCAAAGCCATTAAGCAAGTATGTGAAGGCTGTTTGGTAGGACGACAACATCGAGATCCATTCCCAAAAGAAAGCATATGGAGGGCTTCCAAAGTTCTTCAGTTGGTGCATGCGGACATCTGTGGTCCGATCAACCCAACCTCGAACAACAACAAAAGGTATTTAATCACCTTTATTGATGATTATAGTAGAAAAACCTGGGTTTATTTTTTGATAGAGAAATCAGAAGCCTTTGCTACCTTCAAAACCTATAAAGCTAGGGTGGAGAAGGAAACTAGAGCATTCATTCGAAGTCTGAGAACAGATATAGAGGGTGAATTCACATCACAAGAGTTCACAAACTATTGCAATGAGAATGGGATACACAAACAATTAACTGTTGCATACATTCCGCAGCAAAACGGTGTCGCCGAGAGGAAAAATCGGACCATAATGAATATGGTACGAAGCATGCTGATAGAGAAAAAAATTCCTAAAACCTTTTGGCCTGAAGCTGTAAATTGGACAGTACATGTGCTAAACAGAAGTCCAACCATTGCTGTGAAAAGCAAAACACCTGAAGAGGCATGGCAGGGTCTCAAACCATTAGTGGAGCACTTTAGAGTCTTCAGTTCTATTTCACATGTTCACATACTTGACAACAAAAGAGTGAAGCTTGAAGCTAAAAGTCTCAAATGCATATTTCTGGGGGTAAGTGACGAATCTAAAGCTTATAGATTGTTTGATCCTATATCTTCCAAGATAATTGTTAGCAGAGATGTGTTCTTTAAAGAATACCAAGAATGGAGTTGGGATGAGGCCCACAAACAAACCATATTGGTTGATTTAGAATGGGAAGTTAATGAAGAAGCAAGTACAAAAGAGGAAAACGATGAAAATGGTTCTGAGACAACTGAAGAACTAGAAGAACATGGGTCCAATAGCAGTAGTTCTTTCGAAGAAGACACTCCAAATGTCACCTCACTCCCAGAAGGACGAACACGAAGACCTCCTGCATGGATGAGAGATTATGAGACTGGTCAAGGTCTTTCTGATGAAGAAAATGTGAATATAGCTCATCTAGCTTTATTCACTAATGGTGATCCGATGACATATGAAGACGCAGTGAAAAATGAGAAATGGAGGCAAGCAATGGATCAAGAAATCAAGGCAATAGAGAAAAATGAGACGTGGGAATTAACTAATCTGCCACCAGGAGGAAGATCTGTTGGAGTGAAATGGATTTTCAAAACCAAACTCAATGAGCATGGGGAAGTAGACAAGTACAAGGCGCGGCTAGTGGCGAAAGGGTACAATCAACAGTATGGAGTGGATTATGGAGAAGTATTTGCACCAGTGGCTCGCTTGGACACAATTCGCATAGTGCTTTCACTTGCTGCACATAAAGGTTGGTTGATATACCAACTTGACGTCAAATCAGCATTCCTGCATGGCGAAATCAGTGAAGAAGTATTTGTTGATCAACCACCAGGTTACGTACAGAAGGGAGAATAATCAAAAGTCTATCGACTCAAGAAAGCATTGTATGGACTCTAACAAGCTCCCCGAGCTTGGTACAGTCGCATAAAATCATATTTTGTCAAAGAAGGCTTCAAAAAATGTCCTCATGAGCACACGTTGTTCACTAAAACAGCAAATGGAGGTAAAATATTGATTATTTGTTTGTATGTTGATGATCTTATATACACTGGGAACGATGAAGTTATGATTGAACAATTTAAGAAGTCCATGATGGTTGAATTTGACATGACTGATCTCGGAAAAATGAGATATTTTCTGGGGATTGAAGTGTTGCAGAAGGAAGATGGGGTTTTTATAAGCCAACGAAAATATGCTCACGAGGTCCTTAAAAGATTCAACATGGATCAGTGCAACTCGGTTCAAAATCTAGTGATTCCTGGTTTCAAACTCACAAGGGATGAAGAATGAGTAGGAGTCGATGATACTCTTTACAAGCAACTGGTGGGAAGTCTATGCAGGAGATCATGATGACAGGAAAAGTACATTAGGATATGTCTTCATGGTGAATTCAAGTGCAGTATCGTGGTCCTCAAAGAAGCAACCAGTGGTTACTCTTTCCACTACCGAAGTTGAGTTTATCGTTGCAGCTTTAAGTGTTTGTCAAGTTGTTTGGCTAAAAAGGATTATGAAAAGTCTAACTTGTGAGCAGTATGAACCTACTGTCGTGTACTGTGATAACATCTCAACCATCAAACTCTCGAAAAATCCAGTAATGCATGGACGTAGCAAGCACATTGACGTTCGGTTTCACTTTCTTCGAAATTTGGTTAATGATGGAGTAGTGGAGCTCAAATAGTGTTCAACCCAGGAGCAGATTACAGATGTTATGACTAAACCATTGAAGTTAGAAGTGTTTGCAAAGCTGCGAGAAGCAATGGGTGTCTGCAAATACCCAGGGATAAACTGATTATCAATGATATTCAGTTTAAGGGAGGATGTTAAAGTATTTGAAGTCTCTTAGCCGTTAGGGTTAGGGTTCCTTGTTTCTAAGGTTCAGTTTCTAGTCGTGCAAATAATCTCTCCTATTCTTGAGGGACAAGCTTATCTTTCTGTTTCTGACTTAGTCATGCACCACGATCTTAGGCCATGTAAATCGTGGGTTGTTATTTCCTTTTTCATTGCATTGTAAGGCTATTTAACAGCCACAAGTTTCATTCAATAAACAAGGACATTCTCTCAGGTTTCTAGTGTTATCAAACTGTACACGTACAAAAGCTTTCTGTCATTTTCTTTGAGTTCCAACACAATCGGTGTCATATTTAGATGTGGCATCTTCTCCAGAAGTACTTTTCCTCCATCCAGGGGTGGTATCTTTAACCGATAAAGATGCACAAGGTAATGTATCAATTTCACTTGAAGCTTACTTGTAGTTTTGGGCTTAGTCAAGTGCGATACAAACCCTATAGTAGGAGTCCCCCAAGTCACCGATCTAGGAGATTTGCCGAATGAGGTAACAGACAAGGTAAGCAATCAGACTTCCAAGCAAGTAACCTGGATCGGAGGTTCGACTTCGGCTTCCGGTTGATTGTTCTCATTCTCCTTGTGTCGTAAACAGCAACAAGGATAAGGAGAAGCAAATGGAGAAGAGATGATATGATATACTTTTGCTTTTGAAGAAGTAACTTTCCACAAGTTTATTCTTAAACTAGGCTGTAGGGTTTTCTGGTTTCTTCCAGAGTATGAGGCCGACTCAAGAATTTGAGGGTCAAAACAAGTCCATCGAATCTAGAGTACGTTCGACCCTGATGATATGGGATACTTTTTCTATTGACAAAGTAGTGGATGTATTGGCACGTGTTCTGTTACGCTTGTCTCCACATGCTTCCTTGTGTCCTTCTCACTTGCCCTATCTGTTCCTCAGGCAGATGTGGTATCTTCTCTGGAAGCATAAGATGTTGAAGATGAGTACTCGAGAGCAATGCCAGGTAAGTAATCAGGCAAGGGGTTCCAGGCAGTTAGTTCTTGACTGGAAGCTTGATTCCAAATGCTGACTGATTGCTCTCTTTCTCATTGTCTTGCAGGTAAGAACAAGGCCAAAGGAAAAGACAGGGAAAAAGCATGATATGGGATACTCTTGCTTTTAACCCTGATGATATGAGATACTCTTGTTCTGGTGTGGCTTGCTTGCAGAGGTATTATCGGGAGGAAAAGAAGCTGAGTATTTCGAGAGATTCTGCTGAGAGTGCCCTCTCGGATGTGAAGAAAAGTTGAGCATTTTTTTTATTTGCAAGTTTGCCTGGCTGTGGAGGATGAAGGTCGACATATATAGGAGTCTCCCTAACAACAAGTAGTAATGTTATTCCTTTAACCTTCTTGGTCATAGCAATGTAGTGGGAGCTGCAAGCTTCACGTGTTTTAACTTTGTCAGAGCACTTTGAAAAAGTGGTCTGTGGTATTTGGAAAGCTGATGTTGCGTGTGAGGATTGCATACCAGCTTTATCCAAGGAAATCTGGCTCTCGAAGTTCGGAGAGCGGTGCCTCTTCGATTTTTGAGAAAGCAATCCTGTTAGGAGTCTGACTCTTGAGATTCGGATAACAGTGTCTCTTCGATTTTTGAGAAAGTAATCCTGTTAGGAGTCTGGCTCTCGAGATTCAGAGGGCAGTGCATATTCGATTTTTAGCACGTAATCCTGTTGGGAGTCTGGCTCTCGAGATTCGGAGAGCGGTGCCTCTTCGATTTTTGAGAAAGTAATCCTGTTGGGAGTTTGGCTCTCCAGATTCGGAGGGCGGTGCCTCTTCAATTTTTGAGCACGTAATCCTGTTAAGAGTGTTTTCTCGAATGTGAGTAAAAGTTGGGCATTTTTGCCAGTCTACCTTGCCACAGAGCACGAAGGTTGACACACATTGGGACTTTCTAGTTATCAAGCAGTGGTGTTGTTCTTTTACCCTTATGGGTAATAGTAGGATAGCTAGACCTTCAAAATTTATGTGTCTAAACTTTGTCAGAGATCTTTGGCAAAGTTATCTGTGGTACCCGATGAGCTGATGTTGGGTGTGGAAAGTGGTGCCTCTTCGGAATCCGGAGATTGGTGCTTCTTCGATTTTTGAACCAACAAACCTGTTGCCCTTTCTTTTATAAGGGCACCGATTGTGTGCAAGAAGTACATTCAGAGAGTTATTGCTTGTAGGAAATTTCCCCTTACTTCAGAGATTTATTGCACCTCATTTCTCCTTCATCATTTCTGAGAATGTCTGGCCCATCCGACCGTCGTTTTGACTTGAACTTTGGTGAAGATGCAGCCATGTCTTCTCAAGACAACATATGGTGCCCATCCTTCTTATCCCCTACTGGTCCTCTTACCGTTGGGGACTCTGTGATGAAGAATGATATGACTACTGCAGTGGTGGCCATGAACCTTCTCACTTCCAAAGATAACATACTACTTTCCAAACGGTCTGATGAGTTGGCTATTAAGGATTCTCTAGCTCTCAGTGTTCAGTGTGCATGTTCTGTGTCTAATATGGCCCAACGCCTATTTGCTCGAACCCGCCAAGTTGAATCATTGGTGGCTGAAGTGATAAGTCTCAAACAGGAGATCAGAGGGCTTAAGCATGAGAATAAACAGTTGCACAGGCTCGCACATGACTATGCTACAAACATGAAGAGGAGGCTCGACCAGCTGCAGGAATCTGATGGTCAGATTTTACTTGATCATCAGAGGTTTGTGGGTTTGTTCTAAAGGCATTTATTGCCTTCGTCTTCTGGGGCTGTACCGCGTAATGAAGCTCCAAATGATCAACCTTCGGTGCCTCATCCTTCTGGGGTTCTACCTAGTACTGAGGCTCCGAATAATCACCCTCTGGTGCCTCCTCTTTCTGGGGCTCTGCCGACTGCTAGGACTTCTCCTAAGCAACCTTTGTGAAGGCTCCCTCTTGTTTGTTTATTTTGATTCATGTATATGTACATATTTGTAACTTATCGGAGATATCAATAAACAAGCTTTGCTTCATTTCAACGTATTGTGTTAAATACACCAAAGCCTTATTCACTAAGTTCTTTGAATTTTTCCTTTTGTTGAATTTTGTATGTGGAAGCTTTGTGAGTGAAGCATGTAGGTTGAGGTAGTGCTCCCTTAATTTTCAGAGTGAGGAAAACTTCTCGGTTTGAGACTTGAAAAAATCCAAGTCACTGAGTGGTCGTGAGACTTCCGAGTATCAAGGTGCAATAGCATATGGTAGGAGTCCTCCAAGTCTCCGGTCGAGGGAGTTGACGAAAGAGGTGTCTTGCTAGTAGCCAAGTTTCCAAAGTAACAAAACTTCACCATTTTCCTTTCTAAGTGGTAGTACAAAACTCCTCCTTCATATATATTTGTTATGAAAGTTGTTAGGCCCAAAGAAGAAGAGGCCTAGGCAATTTTTTTTTAATTATTTTTTTGAATTTTTGAATTTTCGAATTTTCGAATTTTCGAAAAAAAATAAAATATATATATATATATATATATATATATATTAAGCTTTATAGGTGAAGCTTTGAGGTTGAAATTTTGTTGGGTACCATGAATTGATTTTGCTTCACACTATCTTGATCAAGATAGTGTGAAGTTTTTGTAGGTGAAGCTTTTGTGTTGAAGCTTTGTAGGTGAAGCTTTTGTAGGTGAAGCTTTTGTAGGTGAAACTTTTGTGGTGGGTGAAGCTTCTGTTGGTGAAGCTTTTGTGGTGGGGGACGTTTTTGTGGGTGAAGCTTTTGTTGGTGAAGCTTTTATGGGTAAAGCTTTTGTAGATGAAACTTTTGTGGTGGGTGAAGCTTTTGTGGGTAAAGCTTTTGTTGGTTTGTTGGTGAAGCTTTTATGGGTGAAGCTATTGTGGGTGAAGCTATTGTGGGTGAAGCTTTTGTGGTGGGTGAAGTTTTTGTGGGTAAAGCTTTTGTTGGTTTGTTGGTGAAGCTTTTGTAGGTGAAGCTATTGTGGGTGAAGCTTTTGTAGGTGAAGCTTTTGTGGTGGGTGAAGCTTTTATGGGTGAAGCTTTTGTAGGTGAAGCTACTGTGGGTGAAGCTTTTGTAGGTGAAGCTTTGGAGTTGAAGCTTTGTAGGTGAAACTTTGGAGTTGAAGCTTTTGTTGGGTACCATGAATTGATTTTGCTTCACACTATCTTGATCAAGATAGTGTGAAGCTTTTGAGAATTTGTAGTTGTCCTCCATTGTTGAAGCTTTTGTTGGTGAAGCTTTTGTGGTGAAGCTTTGTTGGGTACCACAAATTGATTTTGCTTCACACTATCTTGATCAAGATAGTGTGAAACTTTTGAGAATTTGTAGTTGTCCTCCATTGATGAAGCTTTGTTGAATTTCCTTTTTTTTTTTTTTTTGGGAAACTAGAAATTTAAAAATGTGGGAGAGACAACATATACAAATTTTGCTTCCACACTGTTGAGCAAGAGATTATGATGCAAGCCACACCTTGTAGTAGTCGAAGGTTTGGATAAACCATATAAATTGAATTTGCTTCGAACAGTCTTGAATTTGCCTCGAAGGTTTGAGAATTGTAGTTGCCTTACATTGATGAAGCTTTTGTTGGCATCATAAATTGGTTTTGCTTCACACTGTCTTGATCAAGAGTGTGTGAAGCTTTTGAGAATTGTGGTTGCCCTCCATTGATGAAGCTCTTATTGGCACCATAAATTGGTTTTGCTTCACACTGTCTTGATTAAGAGTATGTGAAGCTTTTGAGAATTGTGGTTGAACTCCTTTGATGAAGCTTTTGTTGGCACCATAAATTGGTTTTTCTTCACACTGTCTTGATCAAGAGTGTGTGAAGCTTTTGAGAATTGTGGTTGCCCTCCATTGATGAAGCTCTTGTTGGCACCATAAATTGGTTTTGCTTCACACTGTCTTGATCAAGAGTATGTGAAACTTTTGAGAATTGTGGTTGAACTCTTTTGATGAAGCTTTTGTTGGCACCATAAATTGGTTTTGCTTCACACTGTCTTGATCAAGAGTGTGTGAAGCTTTTGAGAATTGTGGTTGCCCTTCATTGATGAAGCTCTTGTTGGCACCATAAATTGGTTTTGCTTCACACTGTCTTGATCAAGAGTGTGTGAAGCTTTTGAGAATTGTGGTTACCCTCCATTGATGAAGCTCTTGTTGGCACTATAAATTGGTTTTGTTTCACACTGTCTTGATCAAGAGTGTGTGAAACTTTTGAGAATTGTGGTTGAACTCCTTTGGTGAAGCTCTTGTTGGCACCATAAATTGGTTTTGCTTCACACTATCTTGATCAAGAGTGTGAAGCTTTCTACAAGTTGTAGTGTTTGCATTGCTACAGATGGGAAATGTTGAAGCAGATGCAAGAGGGCTGAATAGCTTGATCTTCGTATGCCATGCACTGAAGTTGTTGTTAGCTTGCAATAAGACTTTGTTGGTGACTATAACTTTTGTTGGGCATAAGTGCTCCCTTAGTTGAGTTGTCAAGCTTGAGGGTTTTTTTATTATTTGTGAATGCTAGGAGTTCATATGTACAAGTTGTACCACTCGTCTTCTGGTAGGTGGAATGAATGGTGAGTTACTTTCATCACTTGGTTGGTGGTACGAAGGTGAGTTCCTTCATCACCTTTCATCACATTTCATCACCTGGTTGGTAGCACGAGGATGAGTTCCTTCTTCACCTGGTTGGTGGCATGAATGGCAAGTTGCCAAATGATATTAGAGTACGGGTTATACATTTTATCACCTGGTTGATGGCATGAAGATGAGTTCCTTCTTCACCTGGTTGGTGGCATGAGTGGCAAGTTGCCAAATGATATTAGAGTACTGGTTGTACATTTCATCACCTGGTTTGTGGCATGAATGAGAGTACGGGTTGTACATTTCATCACCTGGTTGGTGGCATGAAGATGAGTTCCTTCTTCACCTGGTTGGTGGCATGAGTGGCAAGTTGCCAAATGATATTAAAGTACGGGTTATACATTTCATCACCTAGTTGATGGCATGAAGGAGAGTACGGGTTGTACATTTCATCACCTGGTTGGTGGCACGAAGATGAGTTCCTTCTTCACCTGGTTGGTGGCATGAGTGGCAAGTTGCCAAATGATATTAGAGTACGGGTTGTACATTTCCTCACCTGGTTGGTGGCATGAAGGAGAGTACGGGTTGTACATTTCATCACCTGGTTAGTGGCATGAAGATGAGTTCCTTCTTCACATGGTTGGTGGCATGAGTGGCAAGTTGCCAAATGATATTAGAGTACGGGTTGTACATTTCATCACTTGGTTGGTGGCATGAAGATGAGTTCCTTCTTCACATTTCATCACCTAGTTGGTGAGAATAAGGGCAAGGTGTCGAGGCATATTGTAGCAAGTGTCGAAGACACAAAGTATGTTGAACCCTTTCGAAGCACAGTTGGCTTATGTATGGATGTGTTGGAATGTATGATGTTTATGTATGAATGTGTTGGAATGTATGATGTTTATGTATGAATGTGTTGGAATGTATAATGTTTATGTTGATTGATATGAGTGATGCTTATGAATCTTTTTCTATGCATGAAAGGATCCATGCTTTTGATATGTGAACCATGTTGGTTGTAACACTTAGTATCACATACTTTGTGTCAAAGTACGCATGTTGAAGCTCTGAGTTGGAGTATAAGGGTAGGTCAGTGTAGACCAAGTGTTACAGTGCTAGGAACGCAAAAGACTCAGAAGAGGTTGTCTGAATTCCCTCTTCTTTAAATATTTGTCGAATGGCTTGTGTGACAAAAGATCTCAAGCGGTTGAGAGTCTAAACATTTGTAATGTGTATGCCTTCTTATAATAGCATTTCCTTCAGTACCTAGTCCTCCACTTTGAAAGAGTGAGGCTTGGCCCTATAGTCATAATAGTCGACGGTACGTTCACCCCTGGTTGTCTTGATGCGAACTTTTATCCCTTTTGTTGTAATGGGATTGCTGAGAGTAAAAATCATTCATCTTACCAAAAGACAGATACGTTTGGTGACTTAGCGAGTAGCTAAATGAGGCAGAAGATGATGCAATGGGTGTCTGAATGGCCAATATCTCCTCACTTGGTAGAACTTGACTTCCACTTCCCATTTGTTGATAGGGGTTAACCATATGGGGGTTCCCTTAGTATGTCCTTACTTCGGTGGAGACGTGGTTGTAAGCGCAGCGAGAATACTCATGGCTGAAGCAACCGGCATACTCTCGTAGTGACTCATCCGGCTTTTGGCGAATAGTGTACAAGTCATCTGCAGAATGCAAGTGATCGGTCTGGAAGATGTGTTGAGAGACAAACAGTTTCCTCAATTCCTCAAATGAGTCTACTGTTTCAGGTGGAAGACGGCAATACCAGTTTAGAGCTTCGCCAGAGAGGGTGGAGGGGAAGATAACACATCGATCTTCGTCGGTATGCATCCGATATGCCATTGTGGACTCAAAGAGGTGTGTTCAATTGGGTCATCCCTTCCAGTATAGAGTTGTAAACCAAGCTTTTGTTTTGTCTTCGCTTGAAGGGGGTGTCGAGAATCCTTCTTGTGAGAGGGCCAGGCCTGGGTTGGTTCCAGTCAGGTATCTCGGCCTAACGTTTGGCCTTTAACTTGTTTACTTCCTCAAGGAGCTGTAGGACAAGGGGGTCCTGAGTGGAGTCATGTACCACTGGAATTTTCTTTCGTAAGTCTCCATCGCCTCTTGGAAGTAGGAAAGTTTGAGCAAGGGCGTGTGGTTTTTTCTTGGACTCGCCGTACTGACTTCTAGGGCGAGTCTGTCGGAATACCTCAGAGTCCTCCGTACCTTTATGTTCTTCTAGGACCTGTCGTTCCTTCCCTAGATTGGCAGAGTCTTTCAGAAACCCTTGGGTCATTGATCTTCGAGCATATGTGGAGGGGATTCTCTCGACGTTGCTTTAGGAAGTCTCGGCAGTCAGGATAAACGGTTTTCGATCATTCCAACCCTTCTCCAATGAGGTATCTTCCTCCACTTCTCCTGTTTCGGGTCGAAGCATCTGGGTTGATAGAAGTCTCATGTTGATCAATGTTTTGATGATTAACTCGCTCTTCATCAGGATACCCATGTCGAAGGGAGGTGACCCTCCGTGTTGGGGGGCACCCAGATGATGGTTGATGTCCACAGAGGCAACGAGCTCGCGTGTTTGAGTACGCCTAGTTTCGTGGAGCGTCTCAAAGAGCTTTTCATACTGCTCTTGGAGGACCTCATTCTTCATTGCTATCTTTTGTTCTTAGCTTCTAGCTCATCGACTTTAGCTTGAAGAGCAACCCTCTTTCATTCCTTCTTTTGTTGCTTCGCACTAGGTGCAAAAGGGGTGTCATTCTGTGTGCTGTGGCTTCCTTCGCTCCCCATGTTGGAGAGGGATGCCTAGTCAAAAGAGAGTGTACGAATGGTGGAAACCAGCTTGGTAAAGCTGAAAAGAGTGGGAATAAGTGTCGTTCCCACAGACGGCGCCAAATGTTGATGCACAAAATCGGTGAGGACTTTGGTACAACAGAAAATGTTAAGTTTGTGACCTTCGCTAGATTGCTCCAGTCACTAGTGTGGATAAGTATGCAAATGGATAGAGACAGGGAAGCAAACACAAGATGTACATGGTTCACCCAAATTGGCTACGTCCACGGATTAGAGGAGTTCTTATTAATTGTGAAGGGTTTACACAAGTACATAGGTTCAAGCTCTCATTTAGTGAGTACTAGTGAATGATTTAGTACAAATGACATTAGGAAATATTGTGAGAGAATGATCTCTATTTATAGAAGAGAGTTTCTAGTTTCATTCTGACATTGACACGTGTCGTGTTGTGATTGACTTCTGATGTTGACACGTGTCGCGCTATGATTGGCTTCTGATGTCGACACATGTCGTGCTGTGATTGGCCTCCTGGTTTGAGGGAAACTCTTCTGGGTCTTTGACGGTATAACGTTGACCGGTGCTTAGTAGTTTCGGGATTGGTCAAGTATGGTACAAACAATATATTTATATATACTGAAAACCAAAAGCAAACTCACTGATAAGTGGAAGGGTCGTAGCCCCCGAGTCTCGCTTGACTGCGCTCGTCCTTTGGAAACGTCTCACCTATATGTGAAACAACTATTTTAATGTTATTTTAAGCACATAACCAAAACTAGGAAATAACTTCTCATACGTTGCTCAATTGGGGTATTTTAATATACCATCGTGACCTACTCAACCCCACGAACATCCCCATATTTTTAGAAAAAATTTCGAAGTTCCCACGCGCCCTCACGCGCTGGCCAAGGCACGGTTACACGAGGCACATTCCCTAACGGCGTTAGGGAATATTCCGTTAAATAACAATATATTCCATTTATTTTCCCTGACGCCGTTATCATATTCAGTCAAAATTGACGGAATGTTCTCCTTCTCCTTCGTTGGTTCCCCGGAGTCCGGCGCCGGTCATCGCTGCACTCACCAGTTTCTGGAAAAACTTTGAACCTTAATATCTCACTCATTTCTCAACCAAATTCCATGAAAATTGTACCAAAATGAAGCTCTAGACAAGGAGAACAAAGTCTTACCACTTTTGCGTCCTAAAACCAACGGAAACTGGCCAGAAAAAGTCTCGATAGTTCGGCCACACCTGCAACTCGACGAACTCGAGTGTCCCGATGTCTAAAACCTTCCAAAATTCCTCTACAAGCTTCATGAAGTAGTTTTAAGACCTCCTAGAACTTTAAAACTCCACGAAACATTCGCGATCACCACAGAGCAATTTGCACCCTTTGTCGGAGCTCGGGTATCTCGAGTTTCCGAACTCCTGAGCTTGCAAGGAACTCGAAAACAACCTCTACTAGCTCGATCTGTGAGAGATGAAGCTGGTATGGAGATTGGACGTACAGATTGTATGGACAAGGAAGACTTGAGAGAGAGAGGGAAAGAGAGAGAGAGAGAGAGAATGATGGTTGCACGTGTGTGTGTGTGTGTGATGGTCCAAATTGGGCACACATATAAACCAACTTAAATTCCAATTGGGCTACCAAATTTAGTCCTGACAACCCTACAAATTTTTCATTGGGTCCAAAGAAATAGGACATAATGCAATTGGTCCATTTTTCTTAGTCCATTTATCCCTTCACAACCCAACGCTCCAAGGGTAAAATCGATATTTCCACGCTTTCGGAGATAAAATAAATATATATTCGAAACAGGTCATCACATACACCACGTGATTTCTAGATTGCATTAAATTAATTTCTTCATCAATGTTATTGTCTAATTAGATGTTAAATGATGACGCATAGACTTCACTCACATTTTAAGCACTGATCAACTGTCAATTTCAATGTTCAGTACTTTACTCTTTTACTTTGTTCTTCTTTTTACGAAGTTGATAGTTATGTATGCTTAAAATGTGAGTGCAATATATGCCACATCAACACTTAACGTCTAATTCGACAGCAAAATTGATAGAGGTTAAATTGGTGCAATTCAAAAATCACATAGTGTAAAAGGCAAAAACTGAATCTCGTGATTTATTGCAAATGACCCTCAAACCTTATGTGTAAAATGCAGTTAACCCTTTTAATTACTGTACTGTCGTTATTTTCTTTTCTTTTTCGTTTTTACCTTCATATGTTTGTTATTAGTTAAGGTATATAATGCAAGCATTTTGAGTAGGAGGTTATCTACGCCAGCGTTACCTCACTTTGCAAGATATAGGGTTTAGCTCTTTCCCCTTTAAAATAAGCCAGCTAAGGTGAGTTCAAGACTTGTTTACTTTGTTGAATAAAGTAAAAGATTAATGTCTTATAAGCTAGGTAATTAAACAAAGGTTTTCATACTACCATCTATTCCTTTTTGTAATTAGTTTATAGTGAGTGTAGTGGGATATATATTTATTGTTTGTACAACTCCATATTCGCAACGATGAGAACAAGATAATAACATAAATCAACATGATAATTGGTAGGAATCAATAATTTTCAAATCACACAATCAGACATATTATGTTATTAAAAAAAATAAATCAGTACGAGCAATTTAAACAAGTACTACCTAAACGACGTTTAGAGTAACAATCCCTTTTCATAGTTAATTAGGTATGGCACAACATGAGAAATTGCAACTTCCTCATCTGCTTATTTGTTCTACATAATTACCACTAGATTTATGGTTGCCTTGCCTAACATACGTAGCAAAAGTGTAAATAATTGGTAGGACAAATTTTCTTTTAAAAGACATTTAATCATATTACGAATTGTTTGTTTTTAAAATAACTGAAAATGTTTTTTGTAAAATTGATTTTCTGTTACAAAAACACTATAGGCATTTTTTTTGGAAGAAGCATCATATATGTGCTTCTTGCATGGAACACTTAAAGTGTTTTCCTACGATCTACTTGGATTTTTACTAAGGTTGATTTTAAAAACATTTTCACCAAAAGTTGTTCAATCATTTTAAAAACACTTCTAAACGAGACATATGTTATCAAAATATGATCATTATAAGCTACGTATATACATAGATAATTGAGAGTATAGTTACTTAATTAATGATTTAGATTAACAATCTCACATTTGATTAGGTACCACAACATGGGAAATTGCACCCTCATGTGTCCTTGCTTAACATACAAAAAGTGTCACTTGAAAGATTGCAACAAGACATACATGCAAATACAAGTTATGGAGTATGGAGAAGATCTAGCATCGGATTTGGCTTGAGTTGTTCCTATCCAGCATTGGATTTAACTTGGTGAGAGCTGCTTCTTTTCACCACTCAAAAACTGACATTCTTATATCACACCTCCAAAGAATATATATCTCACCACCTTGTTTTTTCCCGCAACACCTAGCTATTTGCATGTCAGAAATTCAAATTATTATATGGGCAGGGATGTGATGATAAGGTTACCCAAAACAAGAAAACAAAAAACAAAATAAAACTGAAAACAAGCATACAAAACATATTCTCCGTCTGAAATTATATAAAGCTGAAGAAGGCAAATACAGGTGGGTTTGTTTTCCCTTATTAAGCTTGCAGAGTCTCAAACGGGTTCGTAATAATCCATCATGTTCGTGTCAATACCATGACTGATCAATTTTTCAGCATACTCGAACAATACCTTTTTTGAGAAGAAAATCTCGACGATATCAAAGGAATTTTATTGATAAGAAAATTTCGACAATATGACGGTATTAGCAAGACATAAACTTTACCCTTCATAAAATAAAAGGAAAAAAAAACATGAAAAAGACGAGAGGACATAAACCTTAGCCCCTAGAAATGAAAACAATAAAGATACAAAGAAAAGAGGGGGGACGTGAAACCTAACCCTCTGAAGCCAAACAAAACAGTCTAAACCTGCAAAACAAGTCGAACAACACCACAAGGTTAGGGAAAAAACAAGAAAATGAGACAAAAATGCATGGCTGAGATGTACATTAATTTGAGAAGCGAAAGTCAAGTAAGCCAACATAGCTCGAAAACAATGCAGCACGAATCGCTTGCAGAGGGTAATCATGCCATATGTTGGAGAAGACAAGCTCCTGTTAGAGTAATTATACTTAAACAATATTGTACGTAATGTTATTATTTCATTCGAACTATGACACGGATCTTATTAATATATATTAGGAATGTGACATATCAATTGTTTATATTATAACACATAAAATGATAATACATCGTAACTATATTTCCGGTACACAAAAATTTCCCTTGATCACTCAAGGACATTATTTTTTGACACAAAATTTCACAGTTTTTGTTGGGGTTTACGACGTTGAATGATTAAATTGTGCAGGTGCAAAGAAATGAGTTTTGGGACCACGCCAAATTCCAGAGCTGGAATGGTACCTATCATTGATAATGACGGTCCATTTTCAAAATCAACGGCCCTGATTGCTTCAAAATAGAAATTGGATTGCATAGAGTGGCAGTGGTGGAGTTCACTCAATCACAGTGCCTACACTTGTGTCAATGTTATCAGTTGCAGAAGATCATCTCTTCAAGTTTCTGTTCTTTTTTTTTTAGACTTAAGAATCTAGCGTACCTTTCGTATACACCGAAATTCTTGACCGTTAAATTTCAACAGTTGAATTTTTAACCTAGTTTCTAAGAGCTAGGATACACCGGAGTATACGAAACAGTCCAACAAAATAATATATTTGGAGCCTAGTATATGTCCATATATAATTCACAGAATGCCGATGAAGCAAGATGCTTAATTTTCAGGGTACCTTTTTTCATGCAGTATATTTTAATTTTTATCAACAATTTGATGATGTCTTGACGGTCCACATAAAATTATTAATTTGTCTTACGTATTATGACATATTCAATCTGCCATCAAGAGTTACCAAAGATTTTCAAAAATAGCAAACATGACTTAATAAATTATATCACATTATTCATCGCATCTCTTTTATAGGTAAAATTTACTCAGACAAGTAGGTGAGTTATAGATAGATTTTATTAACTTCGACGAGAAGTGTAACATAATGAGATAGATCTCAAATCTGCGAAAAGTGTGACTAATAAATGCGGTATCTAACGTTACTAAAATAGAAATTAACCCTTGTTTAGTAATCCTACTCTAATTAACATGCGTTGGGAAATAGGAAACTGTAAACTCACACACACGCTTGCAATCTTCACATGAAAGAGGGATTTTCAATGTGCTGGAAACATGATTAGGTACATCAATTGTCATAATATAATTTGTTTAAAACTTGAAAAAAAATTAACCAATTATATTATGACATTTAGTGTACCAAGCCATGTTATCATGAAAAATTTCTCCACAAGAATTTTGAGAGAGGGGTGAGAGAGAGAGAGAGAGTTTAAGCTTTTTCACTATCATTTCTACTACTACTAGTATACATATGTTTTGATTTTCCATTGAATAAAAAAACTAGTAATTAACTGGCTAAGATGAAGCATCATCTTAGTCGTCCTCGTCAGCTTCTTCTTCCTTAATCTGATCTTCTTCACCTTCTAACAATGAAGATAAACAAGGAGTAGTGGCAGTACTTTCAGACTCTTCTTCTATGGAGGAAATACAAGGAGTAGTAGCAGAAGAAGAAGACGACGACAGCGACGAAGAAGAAGTAGTAATACTATTGTAAAAATTAGATAAGGGAGAAGAAGGAGAGTTAATAACACAAGAACAAGAATTCCTACTAGTGGTAGTAAATGATAGACCTACCAAGAGATCAACAAAAGCTCCAACAATATATCCATGATTGCTCTTACCATTCACCCTCAAGTACCAGCACAAAAGCTCCTCAAGATTCTCCCAGTCCTTCAAACCATGAGCTTCCACCATTTCCTCCATAGATTTTCTAAAATCTACAATCGGGTCTGCCGAGTCCATTGACAAAGCCACGCTCTCCTTGAATGGAATGACATTATTAACCCCATTACCACCATCATCATCTGGTGCTGCTGGCGCCGCCTCCACTAGTACAGAGCTTGTCTGACCAGCTGGCTCAAAGAAGAGCCTCTCTGACCTCAACCCTTTAATCACACTCTCTATTGCGTCCCCTCCTCCTGCTCCTCCACCGCCTCTAGAATCTTTAGAGGCGGTGGAGAAGTTGGGACACTTGTGAGATGACGAGTTCGTGAAGACCGAGTCTGGTGTGCTATCCACCAACGCCAAATCTGTTGTAGGGTTTGTAGTGTCGAAGTAGGCTGAGTTTATGGTCTTGAAAATATCATTGCCTGTTCTGAAAGAAATGGTTCTGGTTTGAGTACAAGAAGGCCAAGGCCATGAGGAGGACGAAGAAGAGGAAGATCTTGATATTTCTGATGTGTTCTTGGAGAGAAAAGGGAGCTTCATTTTGTTGCCGATCTGAAAAAAAAATTTCCTGGTTTTGTTGGAGGGATAGGGGAGAAGAAATGAGGTTTTTTCAAAACTTTGAAATACGAATTTTTGGAGCTGTGAAATGTGGCATTGATGGATAGTCAGAGGGGAGGGATGTAGGGGGAGGAAGATTATTTAAAGGAGTGAGATAAAAGGAAAAAAAAAATAGATGTATATTATATAAAAAATGAAATTTGAACGAAAAGTTTTTGGTACTGTTCATTTTAACGAAAAATCATATTTTTACACTAAAAGTCAATCATGATACTATTCATTTTACCATTTTTTGTCATTTTCGTTAAAACTCAGTTTTTAAGTCTTTTCCATTAGTTTTCCATAAATAAAATGGGGGTTGGGGGAAGTTGTGGAATAAGGGAAGAGATCCCCTATGGACCTCTCCCACCAAATCATAGGGATTCGGAGATCCGAACCCTTGAAATCTGATCAAACGGCTACAAACACGGGGCCTCTCTAAAAGTTATAATAATTGTAGCAGTTAGATCAAATTTCAAGACAAATTTGAACCACATTATTATGGGTAGTCCGATGTGAGGCTTAGCCCATTCCCCACTCTCTTAGTGTAGATAATATAATTTATGAAAAAAAAGGGAAGTGGAGAAGTTTTTTAGCATGTTGGGAGCATGACTCAATACACCAGGTGTTGTAATATAAGTGGTTGAAACCTTTTCTTTTCAAGTATTCAACCATTTGTATTATGACACTTGATGTACCAGATTGTGTTACACCGGAAAAAACCTCTCTAACTGGTGGGGTCATTTTACTCCTTTATGTTATATTTATCTATATAAAAGCAACTTTTAAATTTAATGTTTATTCCATGTTTGGTCATAATTTGTTGTGTTTCAGTTGAGCTCATTGAATAGTATGGTACAGGTTATGTAGAGAGCTTTTATTTCCTAACAGTCATTTATTAATTGACTTAAAAGAAAAGGAAACAGTCTTCTTTTAAGGACATTATTTAGCTGTTCACATTTTCGGAGTTATTACTCTCGGGTACCTATGCATATGTAACTCATGAAAATCATAAAACTAAAAATTTATACATACGTGTTAAAATGCTACTTGTCTAGAAGGATTTGAAGTGTTTTTCCTTTTTCTTAGGTACGTTTGATGTAGCTGCTTTCCACAACCTATCATGTTGCATATCCTTACACAAATTTGAATGTGTAACTACATCGTTTGCCAAAACACTTGAGCTACAAGCGACATTGGGTGAATTTCTAATCAAATACAGGGCACACGCGCACGCACCCGAGGCCCTGTGTAGCTATATTGGCCTAACTAGCATTACTCCATATGAAAGTATCCACAAAGTAACTCTCTATCACGTGCCTTCCCCCCAAACATTACAGAGACAAGATTGAGACCCTAGAGAGAGAGAGAGAGAGAGAGAGAGAGCCATTTATTACTTCATATCTTTCTCATGGATTGGTGAGATTCTTACTTCGTATCTATCTCATGGATTGGTGGGATTCTCATCTCTCTCCTCACAACAATAAGGAAAGATCAATCAATGAGAGAGGGGAACAACTGCCAATTGTCATGGCAGGAGTTGTAAGAACCCTTCAGCAGTTTATATGCGTTTAATTTCTGTGTATATGGAATCAAATTATCTGAGTTTGATAACTATAACACTATTATTATAGTTGATTCTTATAACGTTGAGATCAATTTGATTCATGTAACATTGTTTTCGCTGTTGAAACTTAATTCTGAATAACTTTGTTTTCGTGGTGGTGGATAACAACATATAGCTGTAAGAGGTGCATTAGGTAAAGAAACACTCATAAGCAATGTTTGAAATTTTTTCGATACAGTCGATATTTCTGTAGGAATATCGGAAAAATCAGAGAAAGATACAAAGGGGGTGTTGTAGTCTAAACTTCACCCCATATGGGAGAAATTCTTAAATTTCACCTAAAATTGACAGATTTCGTCCATATTTCCGATATATTGTTTAAATATCGGAGAAACTGTTATATTTCATTTAAACCAGTATTTCAAATTCCTTAAAATTTCATTTTAAATTTTCATCATTTGCATTGAAAACAACTGATATCAATATTTCGATATTTCTATCGATATCGATACTTTAAACATTGCTCATTATACTCATAACTAAATTCACGACTAAACTACTCATAAATTTTGGCCCACACTACGAAGAGGCCTGGACCCTTGAATTTAATGGTGCATTTGGTTTGTTCTACGCCTCCAAAAGTAGGTCACATCCATCGGTTTAAAAGTTTTTACTCATTTTTCTACATTGTGCATAAGATTCAACTATTAAGTCAATCCTAAGGTTGACAAGTATTGATCTTTTGTTGACACACCATGCCCATATCAACTACATAGGACTACAGATGCAATGCAAGCACCACAAATTCGATAGCTAGTTGTCATTGATCGAGAATGCTTAAAATTTAGTTAGATGAGATCTCAAATTCGACTCAAATGAATAAAACGGAACGTTACTGCCTAGTGAAAAACGTGTTCATTCTCTTCGCTCAACGCATGAGTTCGAGCCACCACCAAAGCATTCGGTAATGTTAAACCTAGGTATTTGCACAATTATGCGCGTAGTTGTTCTCTTGTTGGACCCAAATAGTACGTTAATTCAACAAACTTAAAAGAGTGGCCCATTACATTAATTATGGAGCCCAATGCTCTCGGGTGGGTCCGTAAGGTGTCTGTCCAGCTTACCCATTGTAACAACGTAGCTTTGTTATACATAAACTTTCTCATTCTAAATATCTGACCATTTATTACGTGAAAAAAATAAAATCCTCGATTTAATATAACATGTTATGTTAAATCGTTTGATCCTTTATCCTTGTATGGTATTGCACTGACAAAGAAAATAGAGTATGCATCGGAGGGTCCATTGCATTAATCTGAAGTGTGTAAGTGGTCCTTTAACTATATCCACAAAAAGATGTTTTACCGAACAATAATAATATGCTCAATTCACAAAACTTTACCTACACCAAGCAACACAACAGTATAATACAGCCAATCATACCCCACTTTTCTTGTGACTCACCTCCCTCGTGGCCCTTCCCTCCCCTCCCCCGCTCGCATGGCCCTGCTTCTTGGAACCTAATCTAATCAAGTGTGACATTGACAGACCAAAAATGCTAAAAGGACGCTAGGCAATTCCAAGACAAAAGCAAGTACTGCTCTGCAGCTTTACATCTTCAATTATAATGCAAAAACATGCATTTGATAGCATTTTTACTAAATACACCCTTCTTCTCCTCTTACATCCCCCATTTTATCTCGGCTGCTATTTTCGTTTGATTTACTGAATTTAATTCTGGCAAACGGATCGTATTTGTCGTGTTTGTGTCATATCAATTATCTTAATAGATCACATGTCAAACTCGTTAGCTTAACGGATTCTTAACAAGTGATGCAGTAACAACCCAATTCGTTAACGGGTCGTGTCGTTTCGTGTCTAGATTTCGCAAACAAATGTCTTATCGGGTTCTTATCGGGTTCTTAACAAGTGACTCAATAACGACCCGACACGTTAACAGATTCTTAACCAATTACCATATAACGACCTGACTCGTTAATAAGTTGACCAGAAACCCGTTATTTTAATGTCATTTTGTGTCGGATCAACAAATCGTGTAAGAAATTACCAGGCATAACTGGATCTAATGGTTGAATGTAAAAGACTTGTGTGAAAGGGTAAAAGGGTGTGTAAAAGTTAGCTCCCTATTAAAAAAATTAAAAAAAAGAACTTAACCTTGTAATGAGAAAAGGCCACCAAAAGAACTTCATAACTAAGAATCAATAACAAGGATGACAAAACGAACTTAACCTTTTTTTTTTTTTTTTTTTTTTGCTTCGAATATAATTTGTTTTCGGAAAATTTTTCTGTGGAGGTACGGTTTGGGAGGAGGACCACCTTAGCCTTCTGAATCCTTGTCTTATGGGGACCAAAATTTACAGCTTGTGGTGTGTCTCTAGGTGCACAAGAAATGCAAGAGCACATGCAGTTGATGTGGGTTTTGATTAAGAAACTCCTAACTGTACTTTGGCTGCTTTGATTCTACATTTCTAATTCATGGGATGGAGATGCATTGTGTGTGTGGGCATGTGGGTGGCTTCGCCATAATTTTCGAGTACTCGACGAAAGAAACAGACCAGTCATAACACAACTGTAGTTTTATAGCAAGGGAGAACAGGAGGACAACAATCAGTGTACAATTTCTTTATCCTAAACATTAGTAATGTTTTCTGTAACATCCCACATCGCCCAGGGGTGTGATCCTTAAATATATATTCTCATCCCTACCTAGCACGAGGCCTTTTGGGAGCTCACTGATTTCAGGTTTCATCGGAACTCCGAAGTTAAGCGAGTAGCGCACGAGAGCACTCCCATGATGGGTGACCCACTGGGAAGTTCTCGTGTGAGTTCCCAGAAACAAAAACCGTGACGGCATGGGCCTAAAGCGGACAATATCGTGCTACGGTGGTGGAGCGGGCCCGGGATGTGACATTTTCTCTGTCCGTCTTTCCATGAGAAACATGCCAGAATAATTCACTAAGCGCCGAAGGTAGGGCGTAGGTTAAGGGGGTGCTATTTCTTGTCCTCCCGGCAAACATTTAACTCAATAGATCAAGAGAGATTTCAGGATACAATACCATTGCTTCTGGAAAAGTAAATAAAGCTAGGCTAAGTTCATTACTCCGTCCAGTTGTAGATTGTTACCTTTTTCATTTGACCGTCCATGGTGTTCATCTTCGCTGATATCCCTAATCCCAGCGCAGCCGAACATCTTTCTTCAGAACAACTGGCAACCATCTGATTCCACCTCTTGTCTAATCTGGCAAGTGGAGAATAAAAAAGGATCATTAATCACAGATCAATGACAATTCCAAGTGGAGGAAATCATTAATCAAAAATCAAAGACAAACAGAAACAAATGCCACAGCTGTCATGTAAGTTGATCGAAACAATTTCATGATTACAACTGCAGCCCCACCCAAAATTTTGGGGAACATTCCCATCAATATTGGACCCTGTCCCTAAATCCGGTTGCTTGATTAAGAAATTGTGACCCACAATGGAAAAGACCGACCATCCCTCATCCCTCCTTTTATCCCCCACACAGCTCACTTGTGGCTTCAACCTATTCATAGGAAGAAAAAAAAATCAAGTTATTCGCAACCAAAACATTTTTGTAAGCACATATAAGAATCCTGCAACAAATATCTGACTCAGCTTACCTTACGGATCAAAGTGACCATGTATACCAATATGTCAAACCCAAAAAGTATTGAAAATGCTCTAGTAGAAGTAAAAGTATATCCCATTTACGTAAACTGAATGCTGCTTATGTACCACAAAAATCAGTGACAGTCTGCAGATATCTTTTCCCCTATAAGAAGAGATGGTCTGGGTCTCTATTGGTCTATATGCAGCACCTGCACAATTTTGGCATACATTACTAACATGTCATCAATCATTTTTCACCCTTTGCACTTCCACATGATAGCGTGCAGCTGCTGATCCCGTCCAATTCTTAATGCAATGCTTGGACCTCTGCATTTTAGAGAAACAAATAAGCATGAAAATAACTGTACAACCTAGCACCAGCCACATGAATCTAGTGCCCAGATAATCCAGGGTCCAGGCACCAATATAATTTGGAACCTCCGTTGAATGTGATGTGATATACCAAGCAATACTACAGCAACCAACACAGTCGCACTTCACATAGATACAAAAGCATACGTTGAAAGACAATCGGTAGAATGGGATCCAGCTCCTCTGCAGTTCCCATGCTAATGAAGAAAGCTAGTTGAATCCAAACAACACAAATGTGGCACATCCGAATTCAACGGGCCAGCGCCATGTGATGGTTCAACTTCAGCTAAAGAACTGGCCTCTACATTTGTTGTACAAGTGGAGGTTCTTTTCCAACTTAATACAGTTTTTCTTGATGTACTTACCCATGCAGGACAAGGCTGGTTGAAATCCAAATGTGGTTGAATCAATGGGGCCGGCAAAATTTGAAGGTCCAAAATAAAGAACTGATCATTCTCATTTGTTGTCGAAGTGGAGAGAGTCATTTTCCATCTTAATAGCTTAATGGCTCCGGATGAGCACAAATTTACTTGGTGAGTACTGAGGAGCAAACCATCGTACCTAAATGAATCTGATTCTAAGTAGCAACAAAACCCAAGCACAAGCACAAGGAAATGGGTTGAATTATAACAAAACCTGAACTTGTGATCAGAATAACAGTCAAAACCCAATAGATATGAGGAAAAATAATTAACGCAAGGGTTTTAGTTACCTTCAACTGCTAAATCAAAATTTAGGAACCTTTCAACTATCGGTAAAAGTAGCATAAGGTTTTCAAAGTTGGGTAATCTACCAGAAGCGTAAGATCAAATCTGGGGTAAATAAATCCAAGTGTGGAAGAAAGGCTACCTTAATTTACCCTAGCATCAATGTTTGACTGAAGGAAAAAAAAAGATTAATGTTTTAAGTCACAGACATGAACTGTGCAGAGGACTTCAAGATATATCCACAGAAGACAGCCAAGGACCCCTCAGAACAATAACTCTGTTAACAAGATAGAGATTACAGAAAGCAAGCAGACTATATATGAACTAAGATTTATGGAGTTAAATGTGACCATAAAAAATAATAACAGTTAAAAAAGAACCGTCTGCATCTAGAATCAATAGAAAATAATCATGTTTATGGAGCTAAATGTGATAGAAAAAGATATAGACTTGGGTTCCCTCCCGCTGACTAAAACTTGACCAAAACGTAAAAAGATGTTGACTACAAATAGCAGGACCTGATAGAAGACCACATATTCAAATTAAAAAAAAATATTCACTTCTAAGCAGATGGCATGCTCAAAAAAAAAATAAAAAAAACCTGTTTATTCAACTGCAATGCCACAATACAAAGGAGAAGATGAAAAACAATAGCATGGTACAGAATTGACACACACAAATGCATATATGGATTGCCTGCATGGATCACACAGGTGCATGTGTCTCGATATCTAGGATACACATATATGTGAATGTATAATTGTATATGGGTTGGGGGGGGGGGTGTTGGGTGGTGGTACCTGACGTAATCAAAACCAATTGGCCGCAGAAATTCAAAGAGAATTGACAGAATCCTAAACTACCATTTTTACAATCCATCAAGTAAGAAGGATTGGGAACTAGACGGAAACCCCACGTGTCACAAGCCATGACCTTTTAACTTCTCTTGCTGATGGCTACAAAAGTCAGAATGCATATGTAACGTCAGTTAAACCCCAAGTACTCAACAATATTCTGATATGGATGAAAGTTCAACACCAATTCAAGATGCGACAACCTGATTTTTATTGATAGCAATAGCTAAAGGTATTGTGAAGTAAGGGGAGAACCATTATCAGTCCAGAACACATCATTAGAGAAGCAATGATATATTTGCAGACATTAAAATCTTGCGTCGCAAGCAATGGTCTTTAACTGCTCATGCTGACAACCATAAAATTCAGAAGGCATATTTGTGGAAGTTAAACTCAAATACTAAACATCATAATGACATGGATAAAAGTTTAAGACAATTCAAGATGCTACAACCCGACTTTAGCTATAGATACTGCTATTGTAAGTAAGCAGACTATTATCAACTAATCACTAGCTTTGGTATAATCCCTCTCAACCTGCATTTGAATTCAACAAACCATAAAAAGTGGTTATGTTCTTTCTTTGTGTGTGTGGACAACGCAATAGATGATACAATCTGCATTAGTATATAACAGAGATGATAATGGGGATAAGGAGGCTGGTAGACTCTCACCAAGAGCCTTCATTTGCCTTCATTGCAGTGTAACAGGACGTTGCTTTTGCAGTCACAAGGAAACCTGTTAATAACTCGTATCCCCAAATTACGGGTGCAACACTCCTGGAAAGATGATCAATCATCAAACCAACCAAATCACTATCATTGAAGTTAGTTTTTATACTAGAGCTTTCTATTGCAGTGTTTTCATACTGGAACTATTGCTTTCCCTACTATTTCCAATTCCGCCACAAATCTAATCCTAGCTGCTGGAATGCATTAACCGATAAATTGCTATAGGAGTCAACATCAATATCAAATGTAATGCATCACAGATGTATGATCCAGATTAGTAACGAAACAACAATTGAAAATTAACTGGTATAGGACAAGTTCATTGTAGGGAACAGGTGAGGTTTTCAGATACATAATAATCATTTAGCTTCCAATAGTTTTGGAAGTCAATAGGCAACTGGAAGGAAAGAGCATATAATTGACATTACAACTGGAATGAACTATTACAACTGTATTGTGAGCAGAGGCTGAAAGGCTGCTTGCTAGTCTTCTAGCCTTGATAGGAACCACAATATTGACTAGGTTTAATGATTGACCGAGTCATACATATAATCTCACACTATGTTTACTGACGTCATTAACTAGCGCACTAAGTTCAATCAAGTATTAAATGGTTTAACTGATTTGTTCACTTACCAAAAGTCCAAGCATTCTTAAAGAATTCAATCATCTAACTAGTCGACAACAATAGAGGTATAAACTGTTTCTGTTGCTTTTATATACCAAGAGAATCCAGCTTCAGGAACCCCTTCAACCCATCAGAATTCTCTTCTAATCACTTATATATACTCTAAAACAATTCATATAGAACCCTACAAAAGACCAATTAACCTTCCCTTTCTCTACAAAAGACCACAATCCTTTTTCCAAACATCTCCAAAGTTCCTAATTCTATAAGCTTCCAAACCCATCAATTATCACAAACAGATATGCACAAAAGTAAATTAAGGATCAGAAATACCAAAAGATCGAATGCAAAACCAACAACTGCAAAGAATTAATAAAAGCCTAATAATATTGATGAAACCAAGTCATGTGTACAAAATTTACTTAAAAGAGAGAGAAATCTATAAGCAATAGATTCCAATGAAAAAAATCAAGAAACCTCTAGACCATACAAAACGCCAGCATACTGCTCGATCCCATTCTTCGGAAAGTAGACCTCTCTGATCCTCTGGAACGCGTGCAGGGTCAGCAGGCTATCCGACCCGGCCTGGTGGCTCTTACCGGCAACCCGCTCCACATTCAGTGTCTGGCAGACCCGGTCCAACCCACCATAGAGGCTGGCGCAGAACCTCGTCAGGTGCTTCACGTCGTACACTCCAGACCCAAAGAAAATCCTAACGTAATTCAAGAACACCGACAACTCGTCCGGCAAGACTCGCTGAGTCAACACCTTGACCAGGTACCCAAAATCGTAGACGCTATGGAACGTGACCCAGTTAACGGCGTCGTTGCAGACGAGCCCCGAAGACATCATCAGCGCCGCGAACCGAACCGAGTCTACCCCGAAATCCCGGTTCCGCTCGAAATCAATCCCCTGCCGGCGAAGCAACTCTACCGAATCGTGCGCGTGGGCGTCCCGCGCGACGTCGAAGTCCCGGAAATTGAATTCCCAGATATACAGATTCTTAGTCCCCAAATCGGGCAGATTCCCGCTGTCGTCCGAGAGGGTGAGGCCAACCTGGATCAGATTGAGGCGATCGACGTTGGCCTTGAGCATGAGGTAGTGCGCGGCGGGCTCGCGGTGGCGGTAGTTGGGGTCGGGTCGGACCACGACGCCCGGGAACTCCGTATCCATGGAAATCAGGGGAAAATCGTCGATGACGGATCGGATCAGTTCGAACTCGGACTCGAGGTTATCGGACCATACCGAACGGATGAGGATGTCTCGCGGCGACGGAGGCTTGGGTGGCGGGGGGGCGGATGATGACATCGCATAGGTTCGTCCAGATCGGATTGCGAAATCGGATCCGAATCGACGATTGTTTGTTACTGAAATTAAATAATAAATAAAAACGATGACGGAATTTGGTTAGGGTTTGATGGATGATTTTGAAAGAGGAACAAGAAAAAAGGGGGCAGTTTTATACAGAATCGATAGTTTAGAGAGAGAAAGTAGAGAGAGAGAGACGTGAGACGTGAGACGTGGGGCAATCGTGTATTTTTAATAATTTATTTACCTTTGTTCTCTGATTTGTTTCGGAATACTATTTTTATTTATTTTTTTATATTTTTATTAGAATTAAAAAATGTGATTTGTTGGTGATTGGTTAGTTTATATTTTAATTTGTGAATATTGTATGACTGAAAATTAGACTTGAGAGAAAAAAATAGCTAAAATAGGGAATTAGATCATCTCCTGAACAGGAGATCAGGATCCTCCTGACCCACTAACACAGGCCGTTAGATTTTGATCTAACGGTTATAATTATTATAACTTTTAGAGGGCTCTCTGTTTGTAGCCGTTAGATCAAAATCTAACGGTCCTTGTTAGTGGGTCAAGAGGATCCTGATCTTCTGCTTAGGAGAGGATCCAATTCCCTAAAGTAGGGACTTGGTGGGGCCCAAAAACTGTGGGCGGACTTGGGTTTGTGGTGTTGTGGCTGAGTCCAGAGTGATTAGTGGAGACATTTTTCAATGTGACTAGAACATGAGGTGGTACATTACGTGTAATTATACTAATAGTAAATTATGTGTGCTAAAAAGTTAATAACTTAAAAAATACAATTTCCCACAACTTATATAAAAACACGTGGTGTATCATCCATATTCCCGTCACAATAAAAAAAAAATCTGATTAGTGGGGTGAATTGGGTGACGTGGACATATAAAACGGGTGTGTAGTTTATCATTAAGTGCAATTTATCCAAATAAGATATTGAAAATTTGAAGAATGATATGATCAAGTGTCTGCATGTTAATTCTGTCTCGAACTTGTCTATTCATACTTTAGAGATCTACAAAATAAGAACGAAGGTGTTGCCCTACACATATGAATACCACTATCATCTAGGCATATTGGTGATGTAGATAGTGTCACAATAAAACCAATGATAGAATTGAAGTAAGAGTTATGAATCTCCTAGAAGAAACGAAAGCCGAACTTTCCGTTCAAGTTTTGGTAGAACAGAAATAATAAGAATCAAAATTTCCAATCCAACTTGTGTTTTTAATTGCGAATGAACGTGAAAAAACAAAACTAAGAGTTTATTCGACGCTAACAGAAGAAAGAAAGAAAAAGCATATATAGAAGAAGCTGTTGACTTTGACAAGTCGGCTCTGTGATGGACAATGCCAAAAATGTGCTCAGAAATCAACAAGGTAAAGTCGGCACTGAATGTGAAAGACGTGTGCCAAAATTGCCGATTGATAAAATAAAGTATTTTTCCAAGTTGTCACTTGCTTTGTTACCTCGTGTTTGAGCTGTTGCTGAGTCCTTCTTCAAAGCATTTGCACTTTACCGGCTTGTTTATAACATAACAACTTATATAATAAGATGAATTTACAATTATCGTGACGTTTCGTATGAATAATTTATATAGATAAAAAGCTTACACATGTTATTTTCTTTGATATGAAGCGCCACAATAACGGTATATTGTTGAAATATCTCATATCGACCGTATTTATGAAAAAAAAATAGCTTAAAATCCTAACTCATGCTCTGTCTTTCTAATAACTCTACATATACCTCCGGATCTCTTCCACCAAGGTCACCGAATCAAGTGATCTAGATATTTGAAATTTCATCTAACGGTAAAAAATTATTATAGCTTTTAAGAAGTCAAAACAGGTAGGCCGTTGGATGAAATTTCAAAGGCTCGGATCACTTGAGACCTTGATGGAAGAGATCCGGAGAAGATCTCTTCTCTGAAATGGAGGGCATATGTCCAACACCAAGCAACAAATACTAGATATTGGAAAAGGATCCTCGCCGGATCCTTTTCTTGGAGATCCCATGATCATGGATGTACATCGTGCGGTCAGTTTTCGTTATGTACTATTTATATTTAATTTTAAATTTTAAATTTTAAATTATTTTTTACCGTACAATGTACGATGAACGGATGAAAATGATCCATTTTCCCTATATATTTACCGGCAAACAAGTTATGATGATTTGGTCACCTCTTTACACGTTTTCGGATACGTCCCACTTAGTTACAAAAACCCAAATTCAATCAATGCTGACCCAATTTTTGAATTATTATTCACAGCTAAGCTCTTGATTCACGTTTAAGCAACACTGCATAAATATCCATATATACATACACACACATGTTATGTGTGTTGTCTATATATATATATTATATTCATTAATCATTTTAAACATTGATTTTTGTCTTATTATTTCTATAAAAAAATCAATATAAAATATTGACGTGACTTAATTGTGACCACATAAATAGAAGGGGATGGAAAAGGTATGAGATGAGGAGGGCAGACAATCCAGGTCCCTTCAAACTAGAGAAAACAATAATAATGTAATATTTTTGTACAAACACATTTTATGTCCAGAATAAATTGAATAAGACTTATTATATTAACACCCCACAAATTGTTGAATAAACTCCACATACTTAATACACCCCGCATTTTGCTTTTTCACTTAAAACTTATTTGAATACACCCCACAGACTTATAACACTCATTTTTAATTTTCAGAGACGGAATCTAACCATTTGAACGTTTAGTTTGCCGAATGATTTCAAAATGATGATTTGAAATCATCTTAGTATAGTTTGCATCGACAGATGTCTACCTTCGTTAAGTAGGGTAACATCAACAATGGCTTCATCGTGTATTATTAATCGATTTGTCATTGTTCTCTTAGGTTGAGCTGCTTAGAGGTCAGAAAGCAGATAAAGTGGAGGTCACTATACAACCTGAAGAATTGTATGATATGGAGACCGTTTTGCCTGCAAAGTAAGTCCGAGACATGAAAAAATTGAATTTTACTTTAACAATGTACCTTAGCAGCAGCAGATAGCTTATAACTAGTGTGTCGCATTTAACAGGTACGAAGAAGCAAGGGAGGAGGAGAAGCTGCGAAGTCAGAAGGAAGATTTCAGTGACATGGTCGCAGAGAACGAGAAGAAGAGGAAACGTAAGCAAGACATGGAAGGGAAAAACAAGAAGAGGGACTTCAAGTTTTAGGCTCTACCCTCTTTGACATTGAGATTTTGGTGCCGGTGTTTTTCCGAGAAATATGATATGTTTGCTCTGCTTGTACCGCTTTGATTCACACTTAATGATCTATGTAGTAATAAAAATACTCACTTTTTGTATGTTAATTTGTAACCCTTCAGAGTAAATCAATTGCAAAATAAATCTAGGAAGAACTGCTAAAAAGTTCCTCACAAAACTTGTTTTATCGAAAAACATTTTAGACAACTTTTTTTCAATCAACATGAAAAATATGAAGTCTTAGCTCATGTGAAGCTTCCAAAACATCGATTTCATGTTTCATTCGTCAAAAACAAATTTTCTCAATGAACATGTTTGTAGTTGTGTTCAACAATAGAGGGTGGGAGAGTTTTGATAGTTGAGAAGATAAATAATACGCTAAAAGTGATTTACGATGTATTTAGAATTTTTTTTTAAAAACCTAATAAAGTCAAAATTGTAATTGCATAGTAGGGTAAATAAATTATTTAATATTAAATTTTAAGGAAAACTAATGAAAAGAGCTTGAAAACTTTGAGTTTTAACGATAAAGACAAAATAAAGGGTAAAGTGAATAGTACCAGGATTGACTTTTTAGTGTTAAAATGTGGTTTTTCGTTAAAGTTCCCTAAATTTTAATGTGGGGTGCATTCAACATTTTGTGGGGAGCTAATATAAAAAGCCTTGAATAATTCACTAAATTCAGGTTATATTGATATTTTAAGAAAGAAACAAAGACAAACATCTAAATTTTGTTTCAAGTTAAAGCTGAAAGACGAATTACTTTCAAAGTGTTGATATCTTAACGACTAATATATCTTCCACCTAAACAATATACGTTGAATCCAACGAAGTTTTCAATACATGCCTAATCACCAAACGTTGCATGCTTCGGATCAAAGTTGAATATCCTACCCAAAAAGACACACAAAACACATCCTAAAGAGACCATTGGAATCTACAAAGTGACATTACAAGATTTTCATCGAAAACTCGAAAAAAAATGTTATGGGAGGACAAAAATGACTAAAGCAGCCGCAAGGGAGTAAACAACCAATTCAGAAAATTGTTGAACGCATCATCTACAAGTTACAATTGGCAATTGCTAACCAAATGGAGGCTCAAACTGATTACAACAAGATCGCGGTAGATGGCGATCGGACCTCAGTTGTCCTGAAATCCCATTACCATACATCTCAAACAATTTACTTTGGACTAACGCACAGATAACAGACAAAATATACAGTTAACCTTTTAACAACACAATGAGTACCCGATTCAAAGCTAAACACGCTTACAACCGCAATTTTCATTCATGGAACTAGGCGTTTGATTAACCGGCCCACTTTTCAAAACATAATGCTTGCAATTTGATAAATTTTACCCTCAAATTAACAAAAAGAAACAGAAAAAATCAGAACGAATAAGATGAAAGATGAGTATATATACAGATAAAGGGTAGAAGATTCCACTTAAAGGGTATGTTAAACGTTTGACACACATCAAATCCCATTAATGAAACAGCATCCCTTCAACACAGTTCGACAAAACAAGAAATCAAAACAAAGGCGAAGCCATGGAGAGGTAACAGGAGAAACTTTTTGGGCACTCCCCTGTGTGTTCTTAACATAGGATCAACGAGGGCATTACAAACTATATATTGCATATTGCATATGCAATTGGATCCATGACGATAACTATACGGTCTTGAAAGCTAGAAGTAGGTACCTTCTGGAGGCTGGACCAACTTTCGGTTATGTGGGGCGGCCATCTCCTTTTTCAGCTGTGTAAGTATATCCTCCATGGTGTACTCTCGCTGCCAGTTTGCAAGAAGTCCAAACTTCTTCGGTTCCACCTATCAGATATGATGCACTCAGATATTGTCAAATCAAATATCCCTAATTATATCCATGCAGACTGAATTTTCAATAGTCAGACACCAGGTCCATAAGTCACAGGTTTACTGTTCTTATAATCATACTCGAAATCATTACAATCCCATGATTGTTTGTGATAGTGATTGTAAATGACCATAAAGTATCTTAATTCTTCTTTGCCCAAAAACAAAAGACAAATATACATGACATTATGCATGGGCGTAACCCTTCTATCTCCTTTTGTGCTTGTGAAAAGGAGAAGGGGGTTTGACCACCAGAAATGGGTCTAAATAATGCCAAGTGTAAATCACTAGATGTAGTGAGAAAAAGAAAATGTGAACCACGAAGCAATAGATTACAAGCCAAGTATGTAATAAAATTTTAACCATACCACTCCAGTTTCATGGTTAACACAAGTCATGTTAACCCGAGAATGAAAACGAACAGTTGGTGCCTTCTCTGGGTAATCTTTATCACAGAACAGTTTCAACTGATAGATCCGACCTTCATGTACAGTCTGGAAAAAAGGAGGAAATATTGCATTAAACAGAAAATATATAGAAAAGCATATTTTTATTGCTTTTGTACGCTAAAACACCTTTGGGAAAAGAAATGTTGCCTGAATAATACTCTATTATCCAGCGGGAGAAAAGAACGCATTAACCCCAAACAGATTCTTAGAGGGGGGAATATAGAAAGAATTAACTCCAAAAGGTTTTCTGTTATATTTAAAGGTGGCCAAAAAAGGGCTTGTTTCTTTTATTTGCGAGATTTGAAAAGACTATGTCCAATTCCCACTCCCAGAAATGCAACTTCCTTTACCAAAATAGATAAGTAAAGAAAAAAGAGACCGGACAAGTAAAGTTGGTTTTTAAGCAGGAACAAGTAACTTGGACCAGCTGTGAAAACAGTGATTTGTACTCAGCATTTGCTGAAATATGCAAATATATTAGTTAGTTTAGCCCAAGCTGAACACTAAACGGAGATCCTATCACTCAAATTAGTTGGTAGAATCTGGCCTGCTTTCCACAACCACAAGTCAACCCTTTGTCCTTTCAAAGTCTTAAAGCAGGGACTACTTCCAACAAATTTAAATAGACTTATCTTAAATTTGGGAGAGATCACAAATGCAACACAATCTTCTCCGATAAGCACACATGAAACACATAATCTGCCAAAACAAACTTTAAACAAGAACATGACATAATCTAAAAGAGAAGTGAAATTTACATTGTGGGGACCGATGATGGTGCCAGTCCAAGAACGCATGTAGATGTCATCTCCGTCATCCATCCCATAGCTGACAGTGCCGTCCCCAATACCCTTTTCTCCACGTTCAAGTTCCTCCAGCAATCTGAAGTTTCGTGGGACTGCAAGAAAACTCAAGGGTTATACATGGTTGAAAGTATAAGGGAACATAACCTTGCATTATGAATTATAAATTCCTTTTATTCACAGTTTTCGGAATGATAAACACAAACACAACCACAAACTTATATGCAGAGAAACCAAATCATGCTTGGATTGGGCGGAAACTTAGTTGGACGCTTCAAATTTCAATAGATAATAACTAGAAAAAAAAGTTCAAAGACAAAAACTACTTTGGTTTATAATCTATACAAAATATAAATTGAATATACAAAAATATTGATTTTTTCCTCATAAATGCACTCTAAACAAAGGCGAACACAAAGTTCAATCTTACATTTCAGAGTTGAAATACTGCATCCAAAATTTGTTCAGAAATGAGCTCAATATTTTGATTGCAGTAACACGAATTAATAAACATTATAAAGAAAAACACACAATTAAATGAAATTTAACAAAAAGCCCAGGTGAAAAATCAATAATTTAATCAACTAAAGGCCAAGGTCACCTACCCACATGCGAAATCATATCAAACGGGGCATAAACCACAAAATCAACAAAAACCCATTTGCACACTCGGTCAAAATTACACAAGAACAAAAATATCAAGACAGAATTCGATCAAACGACGACATGGGTTTTGATAGACTCACCCACGACACTCGATCCTCCTGAGCCCAGCGTCATAGATGATGATCAGTTGGGTGGTGGGTGGGGGTGGTTTCTCGGGTGGAGGTGCCGAGATCTAGCGGAAGGGAGAGATAACGGAGGAGGGCGGATGGGGTCGGACCGGCGGAGAGGAGGAATTTGAGAGAATCTGGAGAGAGAGTAAGGCGACGAAGGCAAAGTGGGAATAAAAGAGAGAGTCGAGGGCAATAGGGATTTTGATAGGTTATGAAGAAAAAGATGATGGGTTGGGATTTTTTGCATTTTTGGGAATTAAGTGGGACTCTTTCTTTGCAATTTTCTTAATGCCCATTTTGCATTTTGAAAATAAAATAAAATAAAATAAAATAAAACAAAAATAAAATAATGTTTAGAATCACAATTTGACATAATTTGAGAGCATCTCCAATATAAATTTTAAATAAAGTTTCCACAACCATATATGTCACATCTCGGCCCGGGGCGGACCACTTCCCGGGCCCGTTCCACCATCGTAGCACGATATTGTCCGTTTTGGGCTTACCATTCCCTCACGGTTTTGTTTTTGGGAACTCACGAGCAACTTCCCAGTGGGTCACCCATCCTGGGAGTGCTATGACCTCCTTCTCGCTTAACTTCGGAGTTCCTACGGAACCCGAAGCCAGTGAGCTCCCAAAAGGCCTCGTGCTAGGTAGGGATGGGATATACATTTAAGGATCACTCCCTGGGCGATGTGGGATGTTACAATATAACTCCTAAATAAAAAAAAAACTTTTTAGTCAAAATAGTTATTAAGATTTGCATAACCCTTTACTTTGATCCCTGATTTGAAATCAATAGAATTAGTCCTCATTTTATCCACAATCAAACATTTTGATTTTTTCATGAAAAATCTCTATAAAATAAGGATAAAATAACAACAATATTTTCAATTTTTGTCAAATCATTTTGACCTATTATTTATTAAATTGAGGTTAATTTTATCTTTTTTTATCCTTATTTAACATAATTTTTAATCCAATGACTAAAATGATTGATTGTAAACAAACTCATGGACCAATTCTATTGATTTTAAATTTAAGGAACCAAAGTAAGAAGTTATTTAAATCTCAAAAATCATTTTAGCTAAAAAACCATAAAAATAAAAAGTAATAGACTGAATAGTTCTCTATTATTCCAATGTGTTAATAGACTAGTAACATACCTTGAAGTTGTCATATTTGAGGGACTAAATTGGATGCGACCCAATCCAATTTTTAATAGAAGAAAATGCCCCCCTTGCGCAAGCTGCAGAGCAGCCATGACGAGAAAGCGTCAAAGCATGGGCGAATAGCCAAGTGCTGCATTTTTTTTTTTTTTTTTGGAGTTTTAACAAAATATTTTCGGTATTGTTTACTTTTAACAAAAAGTCATATTTATATATTTATCTGGATTATTCACTGTACCTTTAAAAATGACTTTTCATTAAAAGTGAAGTTTTTTTAAACTTTTCGTTATTTTTTTTTCGTTGAAGAAAAAGTTAGTGGTGCATATTTAATTTGGATTTTTCTTTCTTTCTTTATATTTCAAGATCAATGGATAAAAAAATATAATTTTTTTTTGTCAAATAATAAATTTAGTTAGATTAGATGTTAGAATAATTATGAAGGAGATTTGAACTCACACCATCATCATATAAGAACTCAACATCTTTCTACTACTGTGGTAAAATGCTACTTGCAAGACGACCTTTTGATTGAAAAATCTTTTATTATTATTTTTTTAAACAAATAATATTATCTCACTAACTAACGATATTATCTCACAATAGATTAGCAAACGATATTTAAAAGTCTTTTATATTTGAAGGCAATATTCTTTTAAATGCGAGACTGTCTTTTGATTAAAGAGTCCTCAAATGCTATTACATGGCTTTTAAGTTTGCCGTTTGCCGCCGAAAGCCAACCGTCCACGGTCCACCCACCCAACCACGGTCCCACTATCTCTCTTTCTCTCTCGTACAGTAAGAGGGATGCTCGGTCTGACTGCCTCTCTGGCCGCCGCAACGCCACCCAACGCCACCGCCACAAATTCTTGTATCATTCCAAACACCCGTCTTCTCCTGCTATCCCCCGACGCGCAAATACGAACCAATTCCTCATCATCTTTCACGGTATGCAATTTCTCTGTTTTCATCATATTGTTATTCACATATATATATCATATATGTGTGCTTGTTTGTGTATACAGTGTTGCTCAGTGAGAAACTTGCACTCAAGTTGCAGAACAATTAAAGCCATGGCGGCGGCTGAGGAGACCCTTACAGTCACTAACCCTCCCTCACCCCTTTCCGGTATGCTCCTTGCTCCTTTTGCGTTTGTTTTGATAGTTTATTTATTTATTTATGAGTATTCTGTGTTCTTATTTAATTTTTGTGCTTTAAAAGAATAAT
Source organism: Malus fusca (assembly GCA_035220775.1). Classification (NCBI taxonomy): domain Eukaryota; kingdom Viridiplantae; phylum Streptophyta; class Magnoliopsida; order Rosales; family Rosaceae; genus Malus; species Malus fusca. Next base: position 3,047,935 of record CM069072.1, on the reverse strand, counting down.
TATGCACATATATTAAAAATATATTTCAAGAGGGATTATTTGTGGGAGTTTTATGTAATTAAATATTGGTTTCAGGTAATAGGCAGGCTCTGATATCATTGTCAGACAAGAAGGATCTTGCTGTTTTAGGGAACGGGCTTCGGGACTTGGGGTAATTTCAGATGTTCTACTTTTTTCGCCAAATATTGATAACGTTTGGCGCAGATCTTTAAGGAGATCACTTTGTAATGTTTCCAACACTTTTGTATTAAGGAGCTCTTGTTATGAATCACTGTCTTTACCTGTTAGTCTGCTTTCAAATTATATTTTCAACCGCTGATATTTTAGCTTAAATGGAGAGTGCGATATGTTTTTCATGATGGTTGTTTTCTGAAACGGTAGATATAAAATCGTTTCGACTGGAGGAACTGCATCTGCCTTAGAAAGTGCTGGCCTGCCCGTCACTAAGGTGGAACAACTTACTAGTTTTCCGGAGATGGTAAGCCTGTTATTTTTCTTGTTTGGAAATTGCATAAGAGAGGTTTTCCTTGCTTGAAAACTAACATTGTGAAATATCTGATATTGGCGATATTAACTCTATCGTGTATTAAACATGACTAAGATTTCGGGTGCAGCTTGATGGTCGTGTAAAAACTTTACACCCTACTGTACATGGGGGTATCCTTGCTAGAAGAGACCAAAAGCATCACATGGAATCTCTTAGTAAGCACGGAATTGGTGAGTTCTGCTGTAAACTCTTTTACCATGTGTAAACAACACGCGCGCGCGCGCGCACACACACACACACACACACTCTCTCTCTCTCTCTCTAATGCTCTTTTTTTTGGGAATAAGATATGACAATAAAAATATATCTCCACAATATTGTACAGGTACATTTGATGTGGTTGTGGTGAATTTGTACCCCTTTTACGAGAAGGTTACTTCAACAGGAGGAATAGAGTTTGAAGATGGAATTGAGAATATAGATATTGGTGGTCCTGCCATGATAAGAGCAGCTGCAAAGGTTGTTTATCTGAATGAAAGTGCTAGATTATTGTTGTTCAATAATTTTATAAATCATATTAGGTTTTTTCTGAGCCATGAGTTTTTCCAGTCATTGTCATGAATCAAGTACTTTCATCGAACTATCATTTCATAATTCTCTCTTTTAATCCATCAATGTGAATCTCATTCGTAGGTACCTAGATATGAACTCTGTACTGCATCCTTGGTGCTAGTCTCCGATCCAACACATCCATAGAAATCTTGATACATATTGATCCTAGAAACAGTGATGCAGAATATATCGGTTATGCATTTGGCTTAGCTAGGAAAGTGAAATACATTTTAACATTATGCCTTGTCCAATGTATTACTGCTTATTGTTGTTTAATGTAGTTACACTTTATTTTTGTTGTTCAATGTATTTCCCATAATCTGCTTTCCCAACATAATCCTTGTATCACGAGTAGTACCTAAACTTGTCTGAATATCTTTATCTGATATTCCAAGTTAAATATGTTTGTCAATCAGAATCACAAAGATGTCTTGGTGGTGGTTGATTCAGAAGACTATCCCGCACTTCTTGAGTTTCTTAAGGGAGACAAGGATGATCAACAATTCCGAAGGAAGCTTGCATGGAAGGCTTTCCAACATGTAGCTTCTTATGATTCTGCAGTTTCAGAATGGCTTTGGAAGCAGACTTCTGAAGGTACTACGTCTTTGATGATCTTGCTTTTATTTATAAATTTGCTTTGATAAGGCAAGGATTAACAATGAACTATACAGTCTAGATTGATTTTTATTATGCGTATTTGTGCATTTAATGTCTAAGTAGACAGTAGAATCATAATTAACATGCCACATTAGCAGGTAGGTTGCAATCTGTTGAGTCAACATTTTTCTTTTCGAGTACAGATATTGTACACTAATCTACACTAAGGGGAGTGGGGATGGTTTGAACTCGAAACACAGTGGGTTGAAGATCTATGAAAATGCACTTAAATAAATTTGCTTCTGTCACTTGTTGTGATGGGATGCATTGATGGACAAACTTCCTTTTTTTTTTCCTCAAGATAAATTCCCTCAGAGCTTAACAGTGCCTATGTTGCTTAAAAGTCCCCTCCGTTATGGTGAAAATCCTCATCAGAAGGCTGCATTCTACGTTGACAAGAGTCTTTCTGAGGTGAATGCAGGTGGTATTGCAACTGCTATTCAACACCACGGGAAGGTAAGATAGACATCTTCCTTTAGCTATTGGATTCCATGTAAAGTAAGGAATTGCCAGGGATTACCCTGCATCCTTATTTTACTGAATCATTATCGGCATTTATGTTGATGAGGAAACCTTAATATTTTTTTATTGAAAGTATCAGGTTAGATTGGAATAGACACCCACTAACTGAATTTAGTCTCATATTATTGTTGTTGTTGTGGACATGCAAATCATTCAAAGTAGCATGTTAAAAGGAGTGAATCATTCAAAGTAGCATGTTAAAAGGAGTGAACCATTGAAAGTAGCATGTTAAAAGGAGTGAGTTCGTTCACCATATTTGCTTTTGAATATAGATTTTGGTGGAAGTATTTGCTTTCCAATGTATAAATTTTTGACAGTATTGAAGTACATGAATATAATATTCACTCAAACCGATGTCAGTGCATGTAACTGATCTTTCCCAGTAGCACCATATGTGGAGTTCTTTGATATTCTGAATGTTAGTTGGTGGGAGGAAAATATTTGAATTGGTCTTCGTAACTGGTCCCTCTTTTGAATGTTTACAAAGTAATCAGTCTCATCCGCTTTAAACATTTTAGTTTCTGCATGCAGGAAATGTCATATAATAATTATTTAGATGCCGATGCGGCTTGGAATTGTGTGTCAGAGTTTCAGAATCCTACCTGTGTGGTTGTAAAGCATACAAATCCTTGTGGCGTATCTTCACGTGATGATATTCTTGAAGCATACAGGCTTGCTGTCAAAGCAGATCCTGTGAGTGCATTTGGTGGCATCGTAGCGTTCAACGTAGAGGTTGATGAGGTGAGTTGGAGTTATCAGGGTCTGACCTCGAATTTATATATGAGACGAGATCCAATTACTATGCACCTTTCAAAACGTTGGTTCACCAAGTTTGTTGAAGTGCACTGGAGCCAGTTAGTCTGGCACTGATGTCTTTTAATGAAAAACTGTCCATCACTAAATTGCTATTCTCTTATTTATAATTATTTTACTGAAAACAAAAATTGAAAATATCACCTAAGATATTAAAACTTTTACCACTTGAGCCAAGACTTGAATGGCTAGCTAAACCACTTTCTTTTCAGTGATAATTGTGCTGTGCACGTTGGAAAATTTGATTGGCAACTGATTTAGTCTGAAAAGCTAGCCCTGAGAAGTTTAAATGTTTACCTGTTTTGTGGTTCGCTCTGTTTCTAAGTCCTTTATTTCTGTTATTCTAGGCTCTTGCTAAGGAAATCCGAGAGTTTAGAAGCCCGACAGATGGCGAAACCCGGATGTTTTATGAGATTGTGGTTGCACCCAAGTACACAAAGAAAGGGCTTGAAATCCTCCGCGGAAAATCAAAGACTCTAAGGATCCTCGAGGCAAGAAAAAATGAAAAAGGAAAGCTTTCACTTAGACAGGTTGGTGGTGGGTGGTTAGCCCAGGACTCGGATGATTTGACCCCCCAGGATATACAGTTTAAAGCTGTCACTGAGAAGGCTCCACAAAAGAGTGAGCTTGCCGATGCAGAGTTCGCATGGTTGTGCGTCAAGCATGTCAAAAGCAATGCAATTGTAATAGCAAAGGTCGTCTTTCTTTGCTTCACCTTTAAAACGTCGGCCTGCTCATGTTTACTATATTTTTGGTATGCCACTTTGAGTGAATTGATTGGTACTTTGTGAAAAATATTGGATTCTTGACTTATGAGCAGAATAACTGCATGCTGGGCATGGGGAGCGGGCAGCCTAACCGCTTGGAGAGTTTAAGAATAGCCTTGAAGAAAGCTGGAGAAGAGGTCAAGGGTGCTGCTTTGGCCAGCGATGCCTTCTTCCCATTCGGTAATTTAGTACTCAGTGCATTAATTTTTGTTTATGTTATTCAAGAGTGGAGTGCAAGTGGAAGCTTAATGAGATCAATTTCGTATGCGTGCAGCATGGAAAGATGCAGTGGAAGAAGCTTGTGAAAGCGGAGTTAGTGTAATTGCAGAACCCGGTGGGAGCATTAGAGATGGGGATGCTATAGACTGCTGTAACAAGTATGGAGTTTCACTTCTTTTCACAAACATTAGGCACTTCAGGCATTGATAACGATTTTTTCCCTTGGTGCTTCCACCTTAGGACCTTAGGTCTGAATCGGTTGTTTCAATAAGATAACTAGGTTTTTCTTGTGGAGACGTTCCTGTAGACATGCTTGTTTTAGATCGAGGCAAATCATAATATATGTTTATGTAATTTGAATGCGGATTTCAGGTACCATAGATTTATAATCTATGTATGCTTGTTATATATTGTTGATCTTCAAGTGTAGATGCATGAATTTAATTTGTTTTCAGTATATTCTTTTTGTTGGGATTGTTAGCTAGAATCAATGTACTCACAGAGGATACCATCAAAGAAATTCTCGAGTCTACCTAGAGGGTAGCACTATTCGTAGGCCCACACACAACCTAGTGAACCGTTTGTATGAGATTGGTGAAATCGTGCTAATGTGGTCCCGAATACAAAGGCAGTCTTGCTTAGTTGTGTGAGTGGGTGTATGGATGACATGATCCTCTAAGTGGACACCAGATTTTCCCGTAATGCCATGGCTAATAAACTGTCTGCATTGGGCTTTCTGAGACTTTTGGAATGATACATGCTTGAGTCTCCGCTGATATTCGGTGACAAACTGGTTTGTGAAGATATTTGTAGGGCTCTTAAGGATGGCAGTAGTCCTTGTTACATTGATAGTCTGATTAGCCCAAACAGGGAAGGAAAGATAGAATAATATTACAGCCCCAAAGTAAGACTTGGAGTCTTAAGGGTCTGTGGATGTGAAGTCCTTTGTTGACTTGTAAGTCAAGTCTATTGTATTTTGATACAGCATATGTGGTTAAGATGGAAGGACCAGTTTTGGCTTCTGATTGCAGCAATCTATCTCTTTTGTTGCAATTTTATCAAGAGATGGATACAAAAATTCTACTCTGCTATACGTTGAGATTTTTGTTATGTTGTACCTTCATTGCTTGTATTTCCACGGCGTCTCACACCATCTCTCCAAGCCAATCTCTCTCTTGGCCACAAACAATCACCTCTCCAAGTGGAACATTTGAGCTCGGTTTCTTCACAATCACCAATGAAAGTGGAACAGCTGAGCCCGATTTCCACACAACAGGTAATTCTGGAAACTATTACATAGGCATTTGGTACAAAAATCTAACCATTAAGAACATAGTTTGGGTCGCAAACAGAGACCAACCTGTTTATGACGCGGAACTTTCAGTATTAGAACTTGTCGAAGATGGAAACTTGATCTTACGTAACCCCTCCAAAGTTGCAATATGGTCGACTAATTCAAGATCAAAGGTCTTGAATTCAAGTGTAGCAAAGCTTCTTGACAATGGGAACTTTGTCTTAACAGATGCATTTGATTCATCTGTTGTTATATGGCAGAGTTTCGACCACCTGTTGAATACTTGGCTGCCAGGTGCTGAGCTTGGATACAATAATCGCACACAGAGAAAACTAGTTCTTACATCCTGGAGAAACGTGAGCGATCCTGCACCTGGTCCTTTTTTTTTTGTAATAGATGAATTACCTTTTAATTTATCTGACCATCCTGCTGCCTTTATTAGAGGCACACTTGAAATCTATGGTCAGCTCAGGTTTTATGCGGGGTACCAAGGCTCTAGTGGATGGGCTTTGATTGCATCTGAACCATCGAACGAATGTCAGGTTGATGCTTTGTGCGGTGCTTTTAGTATTTGCCAAGAGCTGAGTTCTCCTCGTTGTTTTTGCCTCGAAGGATTTGAACCGAAAGTCATGGAAAATTGGAGACAAGAGCACTTCTCAGATGGCTGTGTGAGGAAAACTCCTTTTCACTGCAGTCATGGGGAAAGTTACTCATTTTTGGCGATAACTGATGTTGGATATGGATATCCTAATAAGTATGAGACAATTTCGAATGTTAGCAATGATCAATGCAGATTAGAATGCATGAGAGAGTGCTCATGCACTGCCTTTTTTTATAATTCTTTCGATAGTGGTGTGTGTTACATGTGGATAGGGGATGTATATAATATACGGGGAACAAACGAATCTAGTTATTCTCCGGACGGCCCAGGATTGAAAATACCGCTTGTGTATCATGCAAGTGAGACGAAGAGAAAGACAACTTGGATTGTACTTGGAGTACTTGCAGGGTTCTTTTCCATCTTAAGTGCTGCCACTCTGATGGTATTTTTTAGAAGGAGATGGTCAGCGGCAGCATTGGCGACTACCGATGATTCTATGGTGCTTTACAAGCATAGAGATTTAAGAAGAGCAACAAAGAACTTCTCCGAAAAACTCGGAGAAGGAGCCTTTGGTTCTGTATTCAAGGGGATGCTGCCTAACTCAACAGCCATAGCAGTGAAACAGCTGAAATTTATGGACCAGGGAGAGAAACAATTTCGTGCTGAAGTGGGAACTATTGGCGTAATCCAACACAATAATCTTATTCGCATGCGGGGATTCTGCGCAAATGCTTCAAAGAGGTTTTTGGTTTATGACTACATGCCAAATGGTTCTCTGCAATCTCTTCTACTTGGAAAGAACCCGACAATGTTAGATTGGAAGGCTAGACATCACATTGCGGTAGGGACTGCTAGAGGATTGGCTTATCTCCATGATGAGTGCAGAGACTGCATAATACACTGCGATGTTAAGCCAGAGAACATCTTGTTGGATTCAGAATACAGTCCGAAATTGGCGGATTTTGGTCTTGCAAAGCTCTTGGGGAGACACCACAGCCGGGTTTTGACAACCATGAGAGGAACCGTGGGCTATCTCGCACCAGAATGGTTTTCGGGTGAAGCCATCACGCCAAAGGCCGATGTGTTTAGCTATGGCATGTTGCTGATTGAGGTCATATCAGGGAGGAGAAACAGAGAAGGGTTAGATGACGGGGTAGAAAACTTCCGTCCTCTCCGGCTCGCGAATGCAGTTAATAAAGGGGAAGATGTTTTCACCTTGTTGGATTGCAGATTGGAAGGCAAGGCTGACAGAGATGAACTAAGTAGAGTGTGCAAAGTGGCTTGCTGGTGCATTCAAGAAGATGAGAAGGATAGGCCAACAATGAAGCAGTTGGTTCAAATTCTTGAGGGAGTTTCGGACATCGGTGTTCCACCAGTCCCGCAGTTCCTCCAGCGCCTCATCGGAGGTCCGTCAGAAGGCATTAACTACCAGGAGACCACATCCGGTTCGGGTTCATGGTCATGCTCCGATGTCCAAAGTGCATTTCAAGCTCTAGACATGCTTGTTGGATATCGAGGCAAATCATAATATATGTTTATGTATTCTAAATGCGGATTTCAGGTACCAGAGACTTATAATCTATGTATGCATGTTATATATTGTTGATCTTCTGGTGTAGTTGCATGAATTTAATTTGTTCTCGTATATTATTTTCTTTGGGATTGTTAGCTAGAATTTAATTTAGTTGTATCTGAGCTGCGTCGTTTGCTAATCTTGTCTTACCATCGTCTTCCTCTTCGCTCTCTTCAACCTCTTGTGCGAACTGCTTCTGCTTCATCTGTGAAATTAGATCTGGAGATAAGATTTGGGATGGTTCGATGTCGATATCAGCTTCTTCAAGTCTAGCGGCAGTGTCGCAATCGATCTCGTCCTCGAAGCAACGGTGGCGGTTTAACCTATCGGCAAGTGGTGCTGGTTGGGGTTCATCGAGTTGTGCCCGATTGTCGAAAAGAAAAGAAAAGAACAGCAGTGAGAGAACCAGAAGCGTCTAGAAAGGAAAAGAGGAGGAAAAAAAGGGAATAGAAGAAAAAGGAAAAGGGAAAGGAATTGCCGAATTAGAAAAGGAAGAGAAAAATAAAAGATAAGAAATGAAAAAAACAGAAGAACCTGGAAAGGAAAAGAAGAGGAAAAAAGAAAAAAAAAAGGAAGAGAAGAAGTTAGAGAGAGGAGAGAGAGAACAAAAAACTACAAAAAAATTGTAGATTTTAAAAGTAATTTAGTCTGACATAGCACTAAACGTTCAATTATTTTTGAGCAAAAGACTGTTTACTACCCTCATGTTTCATGATTTTCAACATTTAGTACATCAATTTTTTTTTGTCCCAGAGTCATACCTAAAGTGTAAATTTTGGGACAGTTTCATACATCCGTTAGTCAAACTGTTAATTCTCCCGTTAAGTGATGACGTGGCACCTATGTGGACAATGATTGGGCGCCACGTGTCATTAAAAATATAAAAATATTATTATTATTATTATAAAAATATATATATATATATATATATATATAAAAAAAACCTGTCTTTCCCCACCCCGACCCCCCTCCCTTCTCTCTCCAACCCCCAACCTCTGCACCTTCCCCCACCCCGAAACTGGACTCGACAAAATACCCTTCTCTTCTTTGCACCTACCCAACCCCAACCTCTGCACCTTCCCCTACCCCGAAACTGGACTTAACAAAATGCAAGATCCAGCCATCCCGAAACCGGATCCGAGCTCCAGCTTTCAAGACGCATGGCGCAGCCGTTGCCAGACGCAACTCCGAGCGCCCCGTTCCGGGGCTTCTACCACCGTCGAACCCAATCCGAGATCCATTTTCTGATCCCGACGACCTGGATCTGCTATAGGACTCGTTCGAAGCCCGTCCTGCAGCTTCGAGGAGCTGGGCGGCTCTGAGGACGAAATCTTCGGCACCTACTGGACATGGAGAAGCTCGGATCCAAACTCGATGATGGACCCTCCAATCGACTGTGCTTGGGAGAGAGAGGTGAAGAGGGAGGAATGAGGGGGATCGGGGAAGAGGGATAGGGGTTGGGGTGCATGATAATGAGGAGGAAGAGGGGGTGGGGTTAGGAGAGGAATGGTGGAGGAGGTGGTGGTTGTGGAGAAGGGGGGATAAAAATGGGGGAGAGAAAATGGGGAGCCGAAGAGAATGTTGCAGAGGGAAGAATGAAGGGAGGTGGAAGACAGGTTAATTTACTTGATTTGGATGTGCAGTGGGGGAATATAGGGGGTGGGGGAAGGTGCAGAGGTTGGGGGTTGGGTAGGTGCAGAGAAGAGAAGGGAGAGAGAAGGGAGAGAGAAGGGAGGGGGGTCGGGATGGGGAAGAAGATAGGGGTTTTTTTTTTTTTAATAATAATAATTTAATATTTTTAATGACACGTGGCGCCTAGTCATTGTCCACATGGGTGCCACGTCATCACTTAACGGGAGAATTAACAGTTTGACTAACGGATGTATGAAACTGTCCCAAAATTTACACTTTAGGTATGACTCTGAGACGAAAAAAAATTGATGTACTAAATGTTGAAAACCATGAAACATGAGGGTAGTAAACAGTCTTTTACCCATTATTTTTATACTACTTAATCCTGAAATTAGTTCAGTTTGAAATAATCCGATGTAACAAATACTTTCTAAGTGGACATAAGATTTTCCCGTAAAACTGTCTGCATGAGACTTTCTGAGACTTTTGGGATGCTACATGCCTGAGCCTGCTAATATTCGTGACAAATTTGTCTGTGAAGATTTGTAGGGCTCGTAAGGATGGTTATAGTCCAAACAAGGAAGGAAGGGTAGAAAAACATTATAGCCCCAAAGTGCAAGCCCATCAACATCAATTTTTTTTTTTGGGGTAAACATCAATAGTTTGTTTACATCTCTCTTACAAGCATGTGTAAACGTCAAAAGAAAAAGATAAAACTGATCAATTTGATTGAGACTTTCCATGATATAAGAAATGTAAGTAAAATATTATGATTGGCTTTTAAAGCATATTTCTAACCATGAAAATTGATTGATGTGGTCCTGAATATGTTCACAATAAATTATTTTTGTAGTTTCATAAAAAAATTGTTAATGTTCTCGTTGAATTGTCACGTGATCATCTGACTACTTTTTAAAGGTAATTTTGTGGAACCAACCCCTCGACTTAATAAGGATATTGTTAGATTTTTCACAGAATAATCAAAATGATTTACTGTAGACAAACTCATAGACCATTCCAGTGGATTTTTAATGTCAGAGACTAATATAAGAAGTTATGCTAATTTTATAAACCATTTTAGCTTAAAAGCCTAGAGAATATGAACTTTGGACAAAGAATATTCCTTCAAAACATACAACATCGATTTTAGAGATAAATTGAAAAAATATATCTTATATAGAAAGCCAACGGAAAAGTGCACAGTGCAGCACAGTTTTTTTTATGGCCTGATGACTAATTTACCTTTGCATAATTTGAAATATGATTTTGGCCAGGTTTGGAATTTTTTTTGGCTGAGGGGCATTTTGGTCCACATATTTTTGTAGTGACACCAAAATTTTTGTCTTATGTGTAAAGAATAAAAAAATGAAAGGGATGAGAGAAAATAATAAGCAAATGACAAAGTTCATAGTGCCCACGTGATATAAAAAAGGTCTTTCACACGTGGATAATAATGTAATTAAATAAGTTGTCAAATGATTGTTTTTTTTATGTAACAAACAATATTATCTACACTAAGGGAAGGGGGTGGGCTTAGTCTCATAATGAGCTAGCAATAATGTGGTTTGATCAGTTGTTTATTAAATATTATTTTCTCTATTTTTAAACACGTTTAAAACATCGTAAGATGACACACCCCGATCCAGAGGATCAAGGCGTGCTGGCCGTCACGTGAGCGTGACGTAACCAACAGTGCGACACGGAAGCATGATAAAAGAGAATACGAAGGAATTTAAACCAATCTCTAGATGAACATCCTACTAGAGTAATAGGAGAATTAAGATAATACACAAATTCAGAGCATAGGTTTTAGTGCAGTCAAGTAGGACTAAAATAAAGGTACTTCACCCTCGGGTGAGTCCTACATGTCAAGAGTCTGTCAGGATGCCGGAAAAAGACCTCGAGAGCCACCAACCGCTAACTAGAACCTGGATGGGCGCAAAACAAAATGAGTGGGTCAGTAAAATCAAGATTTTTCCAAAAACATTTCATTAAAATCATTTATATCCCCTCACTGTAAAACCTGTATACTTTCCCAGAAAATAGTATATAAACATATATATTTCGTCAAAAGCTCAAATCATAATCCTTCAACGCTTTTAAGAAAGAATATGCCATGCCATGTCAAAGTATAGTATGAATGCATCAATATAAATCAGGTGAATAATAAGTCAACCGGAGACTCTAAAATGGTCATGTACGGTTGGTTCTAAAGCTCAACATCTCACTAACCGGAGTCACCTCGGTGACCTGTACGGTCTAACTCTGCACGTCACTCGGAACTACATAAGGTAGTCTGTACGATGACAGGTGTATAATTACGCTCTAGTGCTTCTCACATCAATCAACTGTGCACATAATCTAAAGTCACCCACCAGTCGGAACCCCTCTAATGGTCTGTTCAACTGGCATGTCAGAACTCTCACATGGTCTATACGACATCCACCTACTTGGATCCAAGGCGAGCGTGCGGTGTGGTGAATACTAATATAAGCACTAACACCTAGGGGCAGGTTATGAGCTTTCAATGCAATTTCAATATAAATAACTCAGCTGGAATTAAATAAACTCACCTGACTTACCTGTGCCTCCACAGCACCATGCAACATGTATGCATCATATATCAATTCATGTACATATATATATATATCAATTATCAAATCGAATATTTCAATGTTTTCATGCATGGCAATTTAAATTCATAACTTTCATAAAACGCGTATTTTCTGGGAAATTAAATGTATATAGGTAAATACGAAATCAAAACTGCCCACTCACTGGTATGTCGATGGGTCGTAACCCCCGCGACGTCCCTGGATACGCTCGTCCTCGGGATACTCGTCACCTATATGAGAAATAACTAAAATAACATTATTTTTAAGCACATCACCAACATTTCGAAATAACTTCTCATACGATACTCAAATTGGGTATATGAATATACCACATCGACCTACTCGACGTCACGGACGTCTCATAATTTTTAGATTAATTTTTGGACCCTCCACGCGCCCTCACGCGCCGGCTAGGCCACGGCCCTACGCGCGGCCCACGCGCAGGTGCCCTAACGGAATTCGCAGACGGCGTCAGGAATATTCCTGGAATATTCCGTTAAAACTGACGGATACCGTTACTGCCGTTAGGAATATTCTGTTAGAACTAACGGAATATTCCCCTTTCTTCCCCGACCTACCCTCGCCGGACTCCGATCACCGGAAAACTGGGAAATTTTCTAATTCACTATTCTCTCTCGTTTTTTGTCCATTTTTCTCGTACTTTACACCAAATTGAAGCCCTAAGTGAGTACTATCACGTTGGACTAGTTTTAAGCACTAAAAATCACGGGATCATACCTTCCAAAAATCCAAGAAATCGGCCAAACTCGAACCAGGTGATCCCGACGTCCAATTCTTCCAAATGAAGCACTCCGAGCTTCCTTAGGACTTCACCAAGCTTCCTACAAGCTTCAAATTCCCAAAAACACGACATTTAACGTGTGCATGAACAGTGGTCAAAAATAGGAGTCTCGGGTTCACGTGAAATCGAAGGTTTCACGGCCTAAAACTAGTACCAATCAACTCATAAGAGCTCAGGGATGAAGATACATACCTTATTTGCTTCGATCCGTCGAGATTTGCAAGGATTTGGGTGAGTGCCGTACATATGGGTGTCTAGAGAGAGAGTGAGAATGTCGGGGGAAGAGAGAGAGAGAGAGTGACAGGGAAAGGAAGAGATCAGGGAGAGTGTTTGTGATGTCCACAAACAATCCACACCATCCATTTCTTAATCCCTAATCAACAATAATTCAACCTTACAAAAATTATGTCCAATTCACTTAAATATTTCCTTTATAATTTATACTATTAATTGAACCAATAATGTCACATAACGTACCTTAATACCCGCCAAGGGTAATTCCGTCATTTCATACCCTCGATATAAAAATCTCGGGACGGGCTGTGACATAAGAAGCGTGTAATGCCGGTTATAAAAAAAGTCTTTCGCACGCCGATAATAATGTGATTAAATTAATTGTTAAATGATTTTTTTTTTAACAAACGATATTATCTACACTATGGGGAAGGGGTGAGTTTAACCTCACAATGGGCTAGCAATAATTTGATCCGATCAGTTGTTTATTAAATATTATTTTCTCTATTTTTAAACACGTTCAAAACATCCTAAGAAGCGTGTAATGCCGGTTATAAAAAAGATATTTAGGACGCGAATAATAATGTGATTAAATTAATTGTCAAATGATTGTTTTAAAAAAAAAAACGATATTATCTACATTAAAGGGGAGGAGGTGAGCTTAGCCTCACAATGACTAGCAATAATGTGATTCAATCAATTGTTTATTAAATATTATTTTCTTTGTTCTTAATGTAAATTCTATAGAGACCGATTTTATTATGTGAATTCAACTGCTTTAATTGGTTTATGAAAGGTTAATTCTAGCATGATCTAAAATGATTTATTTACTTCAATTATTTGACTTTCTTTTATCAATTTACGCATATAAATACATTTAAAACGTGTAAGTCGCACGTAACACGCCGTGATTCAAAAAATGCCTTTTGCACGCACGTGAGCGCATGCATGAAGGCTAGTCTATATAGAATGTCGGAGGCACATGCCGACAAAATCCTTGGTGTCACAGCTTCAACAAAAAAAGGCCAAAATGCCCCTCAGCCAAAAAAAATAAAAAGCAGCAAAAAAGGAATGCATAAAATAATACAAGGGTAATTTTGTAATTTTAACAGTGTTTTTTTAATAATGAATTGTTTGGTGCAGTTTTTTTATTTTTTTATTTTTTTATAATTAGTTCCTCGCAATAGGATATCAATAATGTGATTCAATTTCTCTAAAAAATATTTTTCGCACCCGGATAATAATGTGAATTAATTGTCAAATGATTGTTTTTTTTAACAAAAAATAAGGAGAGGGTGGGCTAAGCCTCAAAATGCGCTAGCAATAATTTGATTCAATCAATTGTTTATTAAATATTATTTTCTCTATTCTTAATGTAAATTTTATAGAAACTGATTTTATTATGTGAATTCAGCTGCTTTAATTGATTTATGAGAGGTTTTTTCTAGCATGATCTAAAATTATTCATTTACTTCAAATATTTTACTTTCATTTTGTCAATTTATGTATATAAGTATATTTAAAACATGTAAGTTGCGCATAGCTCGTCGTGATTCAAAAATGCCTTAGAGTCCCACGAGGGTAAAGTTTAAAGTGAATAGTACCAGATTTGACTTTTTAGTGTAAAAATGTGGTTTTTCGTTAAAGTAAACAGTACCGTGGACTTTTCATTAAAACTTCCATATATTTAAGCCTTAAAGTCCCACGAGGTTAAAATTGTGCTTTAAAAGTCAATTTTGAAATTTAAATTTACATAAATAATATTGTGAACACGGAAAATTCCTGAAACGAAAGAGACAAGAACAACGTGTGCTAACAAATATTAAGTATTTGATTTGATTTTGGGTTACAATCTCTCTCTATTTGATCCTCTGATTCGATCTCCGTAAGGTGTTGATTTGTGGGATGTGCAATTGATCCAAGGGCCGTCGGGGCTTTGATCTTGGATGAACGAGGATGAACGGATCTTCAAGGGCTTTTGGGCTTGATCTTGAAGAATGGTGATTGACGGATCTTCAAGGGCTTTTGGGCTTGATCTCGAAGAACAGTGACGAACGGATCTTCGAGAGCTTTTGGGCTTGAACGGATCTTCGAGGGCTTTTGGGCTTGATCTCGAAGAACAGTGATGAACGATGAGCGCTTTCTTCAAGGGCCGTCGGGGCTTGGGCTTGATGAACATCGGATGAGCGGATTTGTTGATGTTGTCGATCCAAAGGGGCCGTTGGGGCTTGATCCTTGAGGATGAACAGTTGATAAACGATGAACGCTTTCTTCAAGGGGCCGTTGAGGCTTGGGCTTGAAGGTGGATGATTGTTGATCCAAGGGCCGTCAGGGCTTGATCTTGGATGAACGATGAACGAAGAACGAAGAACGCTTTCTTGATTCTTCGGGAACCTGGATGCTTGAGAGCTTCGGAGTTTCAGAGCTTCAGAGCTTCAAGAATTTTGCATAATAATTTTGGTTCCTTCCAAATGAATGAAATGGGCTTGTATTTATAGAATTTTCCAAGGCCTAATTTTGAATATAATATCCCAGATGAAATAAGTTGTTTCTGCCAGGTGTTGACACGTGTCCTATTTGATGACTTTTCCAACTTATTTTGATTTCTGTTTAGACACACGCTACGTGTAAAATTTATGTAATACATGAGCGTTGAAACTTTGATTTATCGGTCAACATTTATTTTATCGAAATTTCGATGTCTACAAATATATATTTTAATTAATTAATAAAAAGACAGGATGAAAGTGACACTTTATTTTATATTAAATAATATAGTAAAGATGATGAATTGAATGGAGCCAAAGGTAAAAATAAAAAATTTGTGAATGTGAAGTCGTTTGTTGACTTGCAACTCAAGTTATTATATTTTGATACAGCATGTCTGGTTAAGATCTCATTCTAAGGAAGAACAAGTTCTGGCTTCTGCTTGCAGCAATACGAACTCTTTCGTTGCAATTTTATCAAGAGATGGATAAGAAAAATCTGCTATCCTTCGGTGTGTTTGCACCTAAAATGTGTCATTCGGGCTAAATATGACAAATATGGCATTTGGAGGATGATAGGGCAAAACATTGAACCTTAAGAGATATTTGGTGCAACTGGGATAGTTTAAACATTATAATATTGTTTTTCCCTTTTATTTTGGTGGTGAAGTTTTGCCAAGAGCTTTCTTTAATCAAAACAATTGTATGCTTTCAAGTGGATTGGAAGGCACACATACATTCTTGCAGAGAACATGTGAAAGAGGTCAACTTGCTTCTTTTAATTATTAATTTATTGCAAGTGGTGGAGACATGTGGTGGAAGCATGTGGTGGATATACAAACTTGCCTATTTTAATATTATTTCACAATGCAAGCCGGCAGGGGAGTGCATTCGGGCAAGTGCAATGTTCTCAGCAATGGGTTTTCTCAGATCTCTATATAAAGAAGCAGAGGCAGAATGATTATGGACACTCAAACAACCAATCAATCAACTTTACTCAAATCAGCTCATCAACTTATTTGTAGACATTTAGCTTTAGCCAAGTATCCTTTGCTTTCCTTGTTTATTAGCTCTGCTACTCATCCAGTAGTATCGATCTCATTTGTAGTTCATGTACAACTCATTTCCAGTCATTTAGTTTACAAGCAATCTCCAATATTAGTCATTCACTTTCCTCTGTCATTTACATTTCCAGCAACCTTGCCATTTACATATTGTTCCATCTCTCAATATAAGTAAAGTCCTTATCTTTAGGGCAAACAAAGAATCTTGATTTGAGCCACTCCCACTCAATGACACAATCTCTTGGTTTGAAGTCAAACTCAGGCGCAACCTCAATCAATCAAAACCCGTCTACTAGCGGCATCTAGCAGTGGCACACCTGCATCCCACCAATCTCATGTTTGAGTAAATTCTCGACATGCCCGCGAGGCCTATGGCAAATTTAGGGAGCAAACATGGTGTATCATGTATATTGACATTTTGGTTATGTCTTACCTTCACTGCTTGTATGTCCATGGGTCTTACCTTCACTGCTTGTATGTCCATGTGTTAGAGTAAAATTGGCAGTTCCTAAACAAAACGCCTGAGTATGTAATCTTAGACTAGTGCTTGTTTTCAGTTGTAATTATTTTAGTCTAAGTTTGTCTCACGTGCTCTCGATCACAAAATGGCAAGCGTTTCAGAGACATCCACTCAGGTAAATTTGGCATGCATGTATCCAACTACATTACATTCATCTATATCTCATGCTATTGTAGTTGAGATAGGACTCTTAATCATTGTGTGGTTTATCTCTTTAAAATAACTTATCCTTTTCTATAATACTTAATAAACCACGCATGCAAAATAATCAAATTGCATTAGGACTAATCTGATTGCATTGGGACTTATCAAACTGAATTGTCATACCGTGCTTAGGTGTTTGCATGATGGTGGGTCTTATCAGTTTGCATAAGAAAGTTATCTGATTGCAGTTTGGTAGAGTTATTGAACTACATGGATTGCTTTGTAGTTCTTATCAGATAAAAATTAGAGCGGTGCTTTTTGTATTTATATGAGAAGTCAAGGACGTGCTTAGGTTGAACCTTTCATGCATAAAAACTGATTTTATTGAAAAGAATTTTTAGAAGCACCAGCTTTGGTTTTTTGTGCGTGGAAAAATAATTTGAATACTGCTGTTATCTTGTGGTTCCAACAGCATGGGTTTTTAAGAGAAAATATTATTTTTCATGCTGATTTCTTTGAGGTTTTAAATTGAATATCAATTATGGAAATGTGCCTTGTGATTTTCGTAATTGATTGTTTTTCAAACAAACACTTCATCATATAAACATTCTGCATGATCGAGTTAGCATCTTGCAAAGTTCGAGGGAAAGGTGATTGACGGCTGCGTTAGTGCCGTGCCACTTCAACTCGAAGACTGAAGAAAGATCGAGTAGCAAAGCGCGGAGACAAAGCTGCCAACTGGTATGAGTGTCTAGTTGATGAGTTTTGTAAGTCTTTATGTATTCTTTCTTTCTTAGTGTTTCCTGGCTTGGGAGCCCGAAGATTTTCCCAGTGGTGGGTTTTGCCTCGTTAAATCCTACATCCTGTGTGCACATTTTATTTATCTTTATAATTGCATATGTGTAGGATAGTTTATATGTGATGTGAATGTGAAATTAATTTGAGAACTGAAAATTAAATTGAAAATTGAATTGGATTTTTAAATTGGAACCTATTCACCCCCTCTAGGTTAAACTAGTACCATCCTAGAACTTTCACCATGGCATCTGTCACCATCTCTCCAGGCCAATCTCTCTCCGGTAGCTAAACAATCACCTCTCCAGGTGGAACATTCGAGCTCGATTTCTTCACACAAGGTAATTCTCGAAACTATTACATAGGCATTTGGTACAAGAATCTACCGAATCAGG
The DNA here is from genome assembly GCA_035220775.1 of Malus fusca. NCBI lineage: Eukaryota > Viridiplantae > Streptophyta > Magnoliopsida > Rosales > Rosaceae > Malus > Malus fusca. Next base: position 3,029,703 of record CM069072.1, on the reverse strand, counting down.
CCGTAGTTTGGGTTGCAAACAGAAAACAACCTAACTTTCAGTATTAGAACTTGTCGAAAATGGAAACTTGACCTTGAGTAGCCCCTCCAAAGTTGCAATATGGTCGGCTAATTTGAGATCAAAGGTCTCTAATTCTAGAGTAGCAAAGCTTCTTGACAACGGGAACTTTGTCATAACAGGTGCATTTAATTCATCTGTTGTTATATGGCAGAGTTTCGATCACCTTATGGATACTTGGCTGCTGGGTGCTTGAGCTTGGATACAATAAACGTACCAAGAGAAAACTAGTTCTTACTTCGTGGAGAAACCTGAAAAATTCTGCACCTGGTCCTTTTTCTTTTGAGCTGGATAAAATACCTTTTAATTTATCTTCCTATCCTGATACCTTTACTAGAGGCACACTTGAAATCAATGGTCAGCTCAAGTTTTCTGCCTGGAACCACGACATTAGGGGATGTACTTTGATTGCGGTTGAGCCATCGGACCAGTGTGAGGTTGATTCTTCATGCGGTGCTTTTAGTATTTGCAACCAGCGGACTTCTCCTCGTTGTGGTTGCATTGAAGGATTTGAACCCAAAGTCAGGGAAAATTGGAAACTAGACGACTACTCAGATGGCTGTGTGAGGGAAACTCATTTTCACTGCAGTCATGGGGAAAATTATTCATTTTTGGCGATAATCAATGTTGGATATCCTAAGAACTTTATGGATTTTTCATGTGTGAGCTATGATCAATGCAGAATAGAATGCTTAGCAAATTGCTCATGCACTACCTTAGTCAGTGTTACATGTGGACAGGGGATCTATTTAATATCTTGAAAACAGCATCTGCATCCGATGGCATAAGTTATTCTCCAGACGGCACATGATTGCTTATCCGGATTGTGGATTCTAAAAATGAGATGACGAGAAAGACTACTTTGATTGTAAGTGGAGTACTTTCATTGTCATGGTATTTTTTTAGAAGGAGATGGTCAACGGCAGCATTGGCGACTACTGACGATTCTTTGGTGCTTTACAAGCATAGAGATTTAAGAAGAGCAATAAACAACTTCTCCCAAAAGCTCGGGGAAGGAGCCTTTGGTTCTGTATTCAAGGGGATGTTGCCTCATTCAACAGCCATTGCAGTGAAAGAGCTGAAAAGTATGAACCAGGGAGAGAAACAATTTTGTGCTGAAGTGGGAACTATCGGTGTAATCCAACACATTAATCTTATTCAGATGCGGGGATTCTGCGCAAATGCTTCAAAGAGGTTTTTGGTTTATGACTACATGCCAAATGGTTATGTACAATCTCTTCTACTTCGAAAGAACCCGATAATGTTAGATTGGAAGGCAAGATATCACACTGCAGTAGGGACTGCCAGAGGATTGGCTTACCTCCATGACGATTGCAGAGACTGCATAATACACTGCGATGTTAAGCCGGAGAACATCTTGTTGGATTCAGAATACAGTCCGAAATTGGCAGATTTTGGTCTTGCGAAACTCCTGGGGAGACACCACAGCCGGGGTTTGACAACCATGAGAGGAACTGTGGGCTATCTCGCACCAGAATGGTTTTCGAGTGAAGCCATCACGCCAAAAGCCGATGTGTTTAGCTATGGCATGTTGCTGATTGAGGTCATATCAGGGAGGATAAACAGAGAAGGGTTAGATGACGGGGTAGAAAACTTCCGTCCTATCCTGCTCGCGACTGCAGTTAATAAAGGGGAAGATCTTTTCGCCTTGTTAGATTGCAGGTTGGAAGGCCAAGCTGACGGAGATGAACTAAGTAGAGCATGCAAAGTGGCTTGCTGGTGCATTCAAGAAGATGAGAAGGATAGGCCAACAATGAAGCAGGTGGTTCAAATTCTTGAGGGAGTTTCGTGCATCGGTGTTCCGCCCGTACCGTAGTTCCTCTAGCGCCTTATCAGACTACCAGGCGACTACGTCGGGTTCAGGTTCATGGTCATGCTCCGATGTCCAAAGTGCATTTCAAGCCCAAGTCAGCAACTGTGCAACGAAAAGTCATGAAGATCAGATGTAGAACGCGAGGGTTCTTGTATTATTATTGTATGTACAAGCTTGTCTGGGAGTTAGTAAGTTTTTGAATATTTCCAGTTCAATAAATGTTGGTTATGAGATATTAAATAAAGGAAAAAAATTTCGCATTCACCCACCAATCCCCCCCGCCAACCCATTTCTTTGTTTTTGCCTCCTAATTTTGCTTGAATTTATTCAATTTAACGGATAAAAAGAGGAGTTGCTTGCAGCACAGAGAGAAAAAGGGAGCACGAAAATTATTTTCCTTAAAACATGAGTTGCACATACAATTATATCTAGTTATATACAGTTTAGTAGAAAAAAGAACCCCGAAGACAAATATGATGTTAATACAACAATTAGCTAGTAGCAAGTACCAGAAAGTGTCACTGTATTAAACAACAGCTCTTATCTACAAATCATGTGGTTGGGAGTACTCTCATATTTTCACCGATCAGTTTTCAAGGATGTGCTCTCCGCAGTCGTCCTTTGTATAACAGCATCCGGCATCATCCCGCTTATAAACATACGCCCATACAACACGGGGCCTTCTGCCGTTCTTCCTACCTTGCAGTAACCGCGAATCAGAATCCTGCACGCTATTACATCGGGCACCAGGCCCCTGTTTATAGCACAATGAAATGCAAGGGATGCTTTCTCCACAATTCCTCTTTTGCAAAGACCGTCAAAACTGACTATATTCAGAGAGACGCTTTTAAGCATCTCTTCGAGTAGTTCAAAGGCACTTTTTGTGTTTTCAGACTTGAAATAACCGTCAATCAGACAACTATATGCGACCACATGAGGTTCAGGATCCTTTTCCAGCATTGTATCGATCATCAACAGTGCATCTTCTATTTTACCTTCTTAACAAAATGCATCAATCAACAGTGCATCTTCTATTTTACCTTCTTAACAAAATGCATCAATCAATATAGTGATACAATGCACTCAGATATTGTCAAATCAAATATCACTAATTATATCCATGCAGACTGAATTTTCAATAGTCAGACACCAGGTCCAAAAGTCACATTTTTACTGTTCTTATAATCATACTCGAAATTATTACAATCCCGTGATTCTTTGTGATAGTGATGGTAAATGACCATAAAGTATCCGAATTCTTCTTTGCCCAAAAACAAAAGACAAATATACATGACATAATGCATGGGCGTAACCCTTCTCTCTCCTTTTGTGCTTGTGAAAAGGAGAAGGGGGTTTGACCACCAGAAATGGGTCTAAATAATGCCAAGTGTAAATCACTAGATGTAGTGAGAAAAAGAAAATGCGAACCACGAAGCAATAGATTAGAAGCCAAGTATGTAATAAAATTTTAACCATACCACTCCAGTTTCATGGTTAACACAAGTCATGTTAACCCGAGAATGAAAACGAACAGTTGGTGCCTTCTCTGGGTAATCTTTATCACAGAACAGTTTCAACTGATAGATCCGACCTTCATGTACAGTCTGGAAAAAAGGAGAAAATATTGCATTAAACAGAAAATATATAGAAAAGCATATTTTTATTGCTTTTATACGCTAAAACACCTTTGGGAAAAGAAATGTTGCCTGAATAATACTCTATTATCCAGCAGGAGAAAAGAATGCATTAACCCCAAAGAGATTCTTAGATGGGGGAATATAGAAAGAATTATCTCCAAAAGGCTTTCTGTTATATTTAAAGGTGGCCAAAAAAGGACTTCTTTCTTTTGTTTGTGAGATTTGAAAAGACTGTCCAATTCCCGCTCCCAGAAATGCACCTTCCTTTACCAAAATAGATAAGTAAAGAAAAAAGAGACTGGACGAGTACAGTCGGTTTTTATGCAGGAACAAGTAACTTGCACCAGCTGTGAAAACAGTGATTTGTGGCATTTGCTGAAATATGCAAATATATTAGTTAGTTTAGCCCAAGCTGAACACTAAACGGAGATCCTATCACTCAAATTAGTTGGTAGGATCTGGTCTGCTTTCCACAACCACAAGTCAACCCTTTGTCCTTTCAAAGTCTTAAAGCAGGGACTACTTCCACCAAATTTAAATAGACTTATCTTAAATTTGGGAGAGATCACAAATGCAACACAATCTTCTCCGATAAGCACACATGAAACACATAATCTGCCAAAACAAACTTTAAACAATTAAAGCCATGGCGGCGGCTGAGGAGACCTTTACAGTCACTAACCCTCCCTCACCCCTTTCCGCCTTTCCGGTATGCTCCTTGCTCCTTTTGCGTTTGTTTTGATAGTTTATTTACGAGTATTCTGTGTTCTTATTTAATTTTTGTGCTTTAAAAAAATAATTATGCACATATTTATTAAATATATATTTCATGAGGGATTATTTGTGGGAGTTTTATGTAATTAAATATTGGTTTCAGGTAATAGGCAGGCTCTGATATGATTATCATTGTCAGACAAGAAGGATCTTGCTGTTTTAGGAAATGGGCTTCAGGACTTGGGGTAATTTCAGATGTTCTACTTTTTTCGCTGAATGTTGATAACGTTTGGCGTAGATCTTTAAGGAGATCACTTTGTAATGTTTCCAACACTTTTGTATTAAGGATCTCTTGTTATGAATCATTGTCTTACCTGTTAGTCTGCTTTCAAATTATATTTCAATTGCATTATTCGAGTAGCATATATCAACCGCTAATATTTTAGCTTAAATGGAGAGTGCGATATGTTTTTCATGATGGTTGCCTTCTAAAACTGTAGGTATCAAATTGTTTCGACTGGAGGAACGGCATCTGCTTTAGAAAGCGCTGGCCTGCCCGTCACTAAGGTGGAACAACTTCTTGTTTTCCGGAGATGGTAAGCCTGTTATTTCTCTTGTTTGGAAATTACATGAGAGAGGTTTTCCTTGCTTGGAAACCAACATTGTGAAATATCTGATATTGGTGATATTAACTCTATCGTGTATTAAAACATGACTAAGATTTCGGGTGCAGCTTGATGGTCGTGTAAAAACTTTACACCCTAACATACATGGGGGTTATCGTTGCTAGAAGAGACCAAAAGCATCACATGGAATCTCTTAGTAAGCACGGAATTGGTGAGTTCTGTTGTAAACTCTTTTACCATGCGTGTACGACACACACACACACTCTCGCTCTCATGCTCTGTTTGTTGGGAATAAGTTATAACATTAAAAAAAATTCTACATAATATTGAACAGGTACATTTATGTGGTTGTGGTGAATTTGTATCCCTTTTACGAGAAGGTTACTTCAGCAGGAGGAATAGAGTTCGAAGATGGAATTGAGAATACAGATATTGGTGGTCCTGCCATGATAAGAGCAGCCGCAAAGGTTGTTTATCTGAATGAAAGTGCTAGCTTATTGTTGTTCAATCGTTTTATAAAAGGAAAACTAATGAAAAGTCCAAAAAAACTTCCCTTTTAACGAAAAGCCACTTTTAAAGGTATAGTGAATAATGACAGTTAAAGGTAAAAAAATGGTTTTTTGTTAAAAGTGAACAGTACCGGGGGTGTTTTATTAAACCTCCCTTTTATAAATCATAATAGGTTTTTCTGAGCAATGAGTTTTTCAAAGTCATTGTCATGAATCAAGTACTTTCATCGAACTATTATTTTGTAATTCTCTCTTTTTAATCCATCAATGTGAATCTTATTCAGTAGGTACCAAGATATGAACTCTGTACTGCATCCTTGGTGCTAGTCTTCGATCCAACACCATCTGTAGAGATCTTGATACGTATTGATCCTAGAAATAATGATGCAGAACATATCGATTATGCATTGGCATATTTTTATCTGATATTCCAAGTTAAATATGTTTGTCAAACAGAATCACAAAGATGTCTTGGTGATGGTTGATTCAGAAGACTATCCCGCACTTCTTGAGTTTCTTAAGGGAGACAAGGATGACCAACAATTCCGAAGGAAGCTTGCATGGAAGGCTTTCCAACATGTAGCTTCTTATGATTCTGCAGTTTCATAATGGCTTTGGAAGCAGACTTCTGAAGGTACTACGTTTTTGATGATCTTGCTTTTATTTATAAATTTTCTTTGATAAGGCAAGCATTAACAAGGAGCTATACGGTCTAGAATCGAGGTTCACTTTTATTATGTATATTTGTGCATTTAATATCTACGTAGACAGTAGAATCATAATTAACATGCCACATCTTCAGGTAGGTTGCAATCTGTTGAGTCAACATTTTTTATTCCGAGTACAAATATTCTACACTAAGGGGAGGGGGGAGGATTTGAACTCGGAACACAGTGGATTTGAACCTGGAGGATTACCACCAGGGCAATCCACCACGTGCGAATCAACAATTTGATATTCATAAAATCTTTAATCACCATTTTGATGTTCGTGATATCGTGAAAGGAATTACCTTGGGAAATTCAGGGGCTAAGACAATGGGGGTGAAGGGGGAGGGGGGCAGATAGTAGTTTCTATGAAAATGCACATAAAATAAATTTGCTTGTGTCCCTTTTCTATGATGGGATGCATTGATTGATAAACTTCCTTTTTTTTTTTTTCTCTCAGAAGATAAATTCCCTCAGAGCTTAACGGTGCCTATGTTGCTCAAAAGTCCCCTCCGTTATGGTGAAAATCCTCATCAGAAGGCTGCATTCTACGTTGACAAAAGTCTTTCTGAGGTGAATGCAGGTGGTATTGCAACTGCTATCCAACACCATGGGAAGGTAAGATAGACATCTTCCTTTAGCTATTGGATTCAACGTAAAGTAAGGAATTGATAGGGATTACCATGCATCCTTATTTTACTGAATCATTAGCAGCATTTATGCTGATTAGGTAACCTTAATATTTTTATTTACTGAAAGTATTGTTCAAGATTGGAATAGACACCCACTAACTGAATGTAGTCTCATGTTATTGTTGTTGTTGTGGGCATGCAAATCATTGGAAGTAGCATGTTAAAAGGAGTGTGTTCATTCACCATATTTGCTTTTGAATATGGATTTTTGGTGGAAGTATTTGCTTTCCAATATAAAATTTTGACAGTATTGAAATACACGAATATAATATTCACACAAGCACAATTATGGTGCCGATGTCAGTGCATGTAACTGATCTTTCCCAGTAGCACCATGTGTGGAGTTCTTTGGTATTCTGAACGTTAATTGGTGGGAGGCAAAATACGTGAATTGGTCTTCATAACTGGGCTCTCTTTTGAATGTTTACAAAGTAATCAGATATCATCCGCTTTAAACAATTTAGTTTCTGCATGCAGGAAATGTCATATAACAACTATTTAGATGCCGATGCAGCTTGGAATTGTGTGTCAGAGTTTCAGAGTCCTACCTGTGTAGTTGTAAAGCATACAAATCCTTGTGGCGTAGCTTCACGTGATGATGTTCTTGAAGCATAAAGGCTTGCTGTCAAAGCAGATCCCGTGAGTGCATTTGGTGGCATTTAACATTTAACATAGAGGTTGATGAGGTGAGTTGGAGTTTTCAGGGTCTGACCTCGAATTTATATATGAGACAAGATCCAATTTACTATGCACCTTTCAGTTTGTTGAAGTGCAAGGGAAGAAGTTAGTCTGGCACTGATGTCTGTTAATGAAAAAAATGTCCATCACTAAATTGCTATTCTCTTATTTGTAATTATTTTACTGAAAACAAAAATTGAAAATATCACCCAAGATAAATTTGAATGCCAACTAATTTAAAGTTTACCTGAGAAGTTTAAAGTTTAAATATCACCTAAGTAGCCCTGAGAAGTTTAAAGTTTACCTGTTTTGTGGTTCGCTCTGTTTCTAAGTCCTTTTTTTCCGTTCTTCTAGGCTCTTGCTAAGGAAATCCGACAGTTTAGAAGCCCAACAGATGGCGAAACCCGGATGTTTTATGAGATTGTGGTTGCACCCAAGTACACAAAGAAAGGGCTTGAAATCCTCCGCGGAAAATCAAAGACTCTAAGGATCCTTGAGGCAAGAAAAAATGAGAAAGGAAAGCTTTCACTTAGACAGGTTGGTGGTGGGTGGTTAGCCCAGGACTCGGATGATTTGACCCCCCAGGATATACAGTTTAAAGCTGTCTCTGAGAAGGCTCCACAAAAGAGTGAGCTTGCCGATGCAGAGTTCGCATGGTTGTGTGTCAAGCATGTCAAAAGCAATGCAATTGCAATAGCAAGGGTCGTCTTTCTTTGCTTCACCTTTAAAACCTCGGCCTGCTCACGTTTACTATATTTTTGGTATGCCACTTTGAGTGAATTGATTGGTACTTTGTGAAAAATATTGGATTCTTGACTTATGAGCAGAATAACTGCATGCTGGGTATGGGGAGCGGGCAGCCTAACCGCTTGGAGAGTTTAAGAATAGCCTTGAAGAAAGCTGGAGAAGAGGTCAAGGGTGCTGCTTTGGCCAGCGATGCCTTCTTCCCATTCGGTAATTTAGTACTCAGTGCATTAATTTTTGTTTATGTTATTCAAGAGTGGAGTACAAGTGGAAGCTTAATGAGATCAATTTCGTATGCGTGCAGCATGGAAAGATGCAGTGGAAGAAGCTTGTGAAAGCGGAGTTAGTGTAATTGCAGAACCCGGTGGGAGCATTAGAGATGGGGATGCTATAGACTGCTGTAACAAGTATGGAGTTTCACTTCTTTTCACAAACGTTAGGCACTTCAGGCATTGATAACGATTTTTTCCCTTGGTGCTTCCACCTTAGGACCTTAGGTCTGAATCTGTTGTTTCAATAAGATAACTAGGTTTTTCTTGTGGAGACGTTCCTGTAGACATGCTTGTTTGATATCGAGGCAAATCATAATATATGTTTATTAATCTAAATGCGGATTTCAGGTACCATAGATTTATAATCTGTGTATGCTTGTTATATATTGTTGATCTTCAGGTGTAGTTGCAAGAATTTAATTTGTTCTCAGTATATTCTTTTTTGTTGGGATTGTTAGCTAGAATCAATGTACTCACAGAGGATATTGTCAGAGAAATTCTCATGTCTACCTAGAGGTAACGCTATTCGTAGGCCCACGCACAACCAAGTGAACCGTCTGTAAGAGATTGGTGAAATCGGGCTAGTGTGGTCTTGAGTACAAAGGCAGTCTTGCTTAGTTGTGTGAGTGGGCGTATGGATGACATGATCCTCTAAATGGACACAAGATTTTCCCGTAATGCCATGGCTAATAAACTGTCTGCATCGGGCTTTCTGAGACTTTTGGGATGATACATGTTTGAGTCTCCGCTGATATTCGGTGACAAATTGGTCTGTGAAGATATTTGTAGGGCTCTTAAGGATGGCTGCAGTCCTTGTTACATTTATAGTTTGATTAGCCCAAACAGGGAAGGAAAGGTAGAAAAATTTTACAGCCCCAAAGTAAGACTTGGGGTCTTAAGGGTTTGCAAGCCCATCAGAGCAACTCCACCCTTGGTGGTTGCTCCGGGACAGGCGAAGGGAAAGGGCCCGAGGGCCGGTGGATAGGGCTCCAGCGTGGGCAGACCGAGTGAAGGTGGGAGCCCGAGGGCCAGGCCCGTGGAGGATTGCCAGCCTTGCAGCCCGAGGTGGGTGTGACGTCAGGCCTGGCGTCGGTCCTTTTTTTATTTTTTTTTGTGTCAGGCGCGTGCCCCTCACTCGCGAGTGGGGGCGCGTTAGCCGACAGCTTTACAGGGCATGGGGCCCGCGCGCCAGTTTTAGCAGGTGACCGTTGGGAAGCCATGTGGCTTCCCACGGTCCGTTCGATCTCAACGGCTCTTTAATACGAGCCGTCAGATTTACAACGATAATAATAATAAAAAAGCTAATTTAATATCAATCGTTCGATCTGAGATCAACGGTTGATATTAATCTGCTTTATAAATTAAAAAAAAAAGAAAAAATAGTTTTAAAATTAAGAAAAGTTACCGTTGTGACACGTGGCACAATCTGGAGTGTTGGAATTAATTTTTTTTTAAATCCAACGGCAGAGATTAATTAGTTGAATAAAAAATTTAAAAAAATTGTAAAAATCCAAAAAAAAATATGAATTTTTTTGTAAATCCATCACAAAAATAATTGTTTTTTGGATAAAATGACACGTGGCGCAACAAGAACGATTTAAAAGTTCTTATCTGAAATTACAAATAATTTTATTTTGTATTATTTAAACAAAAAAAAACTAATATTTTATTGCCTATTGTCAGGGGGGAGGGCTCGAAGGGTGAAGATGTAAATGACAATTACTGTTCATTTAAGGCAGTTACTGTTCACTAGGTAGATTGAATAGTGAATTGCTGGAGGAGGCTCCAAGGCTGGAGTTGCTCTCAGCAGCAATATTTTGTTCACATCTCTTTTACGTGCATGCGAATACGTCAAGAAAAAGATAAAAGTGCTCTCGCTGATGTGAGAGTTTTTAAGATATACGACATGTAGGTAAAATATTATCTTATGATTTGCGTTTGAGGCATATTTCTAACTGAGTCTCCTTTGAAGGCATTCGCAACAACCAATCTTGGAAAGACAAGTGAGTATCTGCATTAGTGGGTGATCAAGTTAAAGGGCAATCACTTTATAATAATTGATCTGTCTAAAAACCGAAAGTTAAGTGCTTTGTTTTCACGAATCTGGGTTATCGCCGGATCCTCTTTGTGAGGATTCTATGGATCCGTAAATTGTGTATGTTCATCGTACATCATGCGGTCATAACTTATTTTAAATATTTTTATTTAAAATTAAACATAAACAGTACTTGATGAAAACTGATCGTACGATGCATGATAAAAGGACACGATTCACAGATCTTCAAGATTTTCACTAAAAAGATCCGGAGAGGATCCCGTTGGTGTTTTTACCATATAGTTTGAAGTATTACTTCAAAATAATATCTTTATTTAATCATTCTACACATTTTACAACATTTTACACAAAAGTTACCAAACACTAAAAAATTGTTGATTGTACTTATAATAAATTTAATTAAAATATAGTCTACCAAAAGCCAATTTTTTTTGTTTTTTTCCACAGTATTTCTCGCACAGAACTTTCAAAAGTGATTTTTATCACAGCACAGTCAAACTAATTTTATAATATTAAATATTATATAAAAAATTTATTTTAATTAATTAAGATGTTGAATGTAAGCAATCGAGTCATATTTGTGGATATGAAATCCTTTGTTGACTTGTAAGTCAAGTCAATTATATTTTGATACAGCATATCTGGTTAATATCCAATCATTCAAAGGAAGGACCAGTTTTGGCTTCTGCTTGCAGCAATCTCTCTCTTTTGTTGCAATTTTATCAAGAGATGGATACTAAAATTCTACTCTGCTATGCATTGCGATTTTTGTTATGTTGTACCTTCATTGCTTGTATTTCCACCGCGTCTCACACCATCTCTCCAGGCCAATCTCTTACCAAGGGACAAACAATCACCTCTCCAAGTGGAACATTTGAGCTCGGTTTCTTCACACCAGGTAATTCTCGACACTGTTACGTAGGCATTTGGTACAAAAATCTACCCAATCTGCTTGTAGTTTGGGTCGCAAACAGAAAACAACCTGTTTCTGCACCAACTTTTTTGGCATTGGAACTTGTTGAAAATGGAAACTTGACCTTAAGTAGCCCCTCCAAAGTTGCAGTATGGTCGACTAATTCGAGATCAGAGGTCTCTAATTCGAGTGTAGCAAAGCTTCTTGACAATGGGAACTTTGTCATAACAGATGCATTTGATTCATCCGTTGTTTTATGGCAGAGTTTTGATCACCTGTTGAATACTTGGCTGCCGGGTGCTGAGCTTGGATACAATAATCGCACCAAGAGAAAACTAGTTCTTACATCCTGGAGAAACGTGGAAAATCCTGCACCTGGTCCTTTTTCTTTTGAGCTAGATGAATTACCTTTTAATTTATCTGACTATCCTGATGCCTTTACTAGAGGCACGCTTGAAACCAATGGTCAGCTCAACTTCTATTACTTGGACCAAGTTTACAGTATATGGAATTCGATTTCAACTCTACCATCGGACCGATGTGAGGTCAATGCGTCGTGTGGTGCTTTTAGTATTTGCGACCAGCAGGGGTATCCTCATTGTGGTTGCCTCGAAGGATTTGAACCCAAAGTCAAGGAAAATTGGGGACTACAGGACTTCTCCGATGGTTGTGTGAGGAAAATTCCTTTTAACTGCAGTTCTGGGGACTCATTTTTGGCGAAAACTGGTGTTGCATATCCTCAGAACTTCAAGGAAATTTTCCATGTGAGCTTTGATCAATGCAGATCAGAATGCTTAAAAAATTGCTCGTGCACTGCCCTTGCGTATAATTTTTCGGATAGTCGTCGGTGTTACATGTGGACAGGGGATCTATATAATATAAGGGCAACACCATACGGATCCGATTCCATACGTCATCCTCGAGGTACCAGAATTTATTCTCCAGACAACACAGAATTGTATCTCCGGATTGTGGGTGATAAATATAAGATTACTTGGAGTGTAATGAGAAAGACTACTTGGATGTCAATTGGACTAGTTGCAGGGTTATTTTCCATCTTAAGCGCTGCCACTTACATGTTATTTTTTAGAAGGAGATGGTCAGCGGGAGCATTGGCGACTGCTGGTGATTCTTTGGTGCTTTACAAGCATAGAGATTTAAGAAGAGCAACAAAGAACTTCTCCCAAAAGCTCGGGGAAGGAGCCTTTGGTTCCGTATTCAAGGGGATGTTGCCTCATTCAACAGCCATTGCAGTGAAAGAGCTGAAAAGTATGAACCAGGGAGAGAAACAATTTCGTGCCGAAGTGGGAACTATTGGTGTAATCCAACACATTAATCTTATTCGCATGCGGGGATTCTGCGTGAGCGCTTCAAAGAGGTTTTTGGTTTATGACTACATGCCAAATGGTTCTCTGCAATCTCTTCTACTTGGAAAAAACCCGACAATGTTAGATTGGAAGGATAGATATCACATTGCAGTAGGGACTGCCAGAGGATTGGCTTACCTCCATGAAGAGTGCAGAGACTGCATAATACACTGCGATGTTAAGCCAGAGAACATCTTGTTGGATTCAGAATACAGTCCCAAATTGGCGGATTTTGGTCTTGCAAAACTCTTGGGGAGACACCACAGCCGGGTTTTAACAACCATGAGAGGAACTGTGGGCTATCTCGCACCAGAATGGTTTTCGGGTGAAGCCATCACACCAAAAGCCGATGTCTTTAGCTATGGCATGGTGCTGATTGAGGTCATATCAGGGAGGAGAAACAGAGAAGGGTTAGATGACGGAGTAGAGAACTTCCGTCCCATCCGTTTCGCGAATGCAGTTAATAAAGGGGAAGATCTTTTTGCCTTGTTAGATTGCAGGTTGGAAGGCCAAGCAGACGGAGATGAACTGAGCAGAGCATGCAAAGTGGCTTGCTGGTGCATTCAAGAAGACGAGAAGGATAGGCCAACAATGAAGCAGGTGGTTCAAATTCTTGAGGGAGTTTCGGACATCGGTGTTCCGCCAGTCCCGCGGTTCCTCCAGCGCCTTATCGGAGGTCCGTCAGAAGGCATCAACTACCAGGAGACCACATCCGGTTCGGGTTCATGGTCATGCTCCGATGTCCAAAGTGCATTTCAAGCCCAAGTCAGCAACTGTGCATTTCAACCCAATCATTAACTACCTCTAGACATGCTTGTTGGATATTGAGGCAAATCATAATACATGTTCATGTAATCTAAATGCGGATTTCAGGTACCATAAATTTATAATCTCGTATGTTCATGTAACCTAGAATTAATGTACTCACGAAGGATATTATTAGGATGTGTTTGTTTGTTTGGCTTCTTTTAAGTTTCTTTAGGTTAGATTGGACTAACTTAAATGTTATTAATTGGGACTCGTCCCGACTAAAACCTTCGTTAGAAGGTCTTAGCGAAGCCCCACAAAAACGAAGGTCTTGGCTAATCCCTTCTCTCCCTTCTCCTTCACACCTTCCCGCATTAGTCGCTGCTGCAGCGGCCGCTCTTTCGTCGTCGTCTTCTGGTTCGCACCTTTGCCGTCTCCCTTCTCCTTCCTCGTCTCGCGGCCTCGTAGTCGCGAAGCGTGTAGCTGATCGACGACGGACCTGCATCGCCGACGAGTTTGATGCTTTCTGTTGCGTCGCTAGATCGGAGTTCCAGAAGTAGACGGAAAAGAAATACACAGAGGGAGCCACAGTGTGATGAAGACGAAATTTGGGTGCCACTTTCTTAATTTTGAATTCGGAATTGGGTTTTCTGCCTCCCTTTTTCTACATAATATTGGTTTCTCAAGTACTGTTTGATTTCTTGTTTTTCATTTGACGGGTTAATGGTTTGGACTTCTGGATTCGTTTCTTTGATTTGGGTTTTTTTTTTTTTTTTTTTTTTTTTTTTTTTAATCTTTTGGGTGAATGATTTGTGTTAGTGTTCATTTGCTAGATCCGTTTCTGAGTTCATAGATTTTGATGCTTTTGATGTTGTATTGAATCTTTGAAGGGGTTTTCTGATGATTTTAATCTTAACTTGTTGATTAATGGCTTATAGTTACCAACTTTATTTCTGGAATTGGTTGATTCTTAATTTATACTGAGATAAGTTTCTTCTGGATTTGGAACTTTTTTAGTAGAATGATTCGAAATTGGTATATTTGAATTCATGGATTTTGACGATCATATGCAAATAAGCTGCAGAATGTTTCAAGGGTTATATTTGTTGTCTCATTATCCTGTTTTTTAGTCTGGCACTGCACCAAACACCTTACTAAGTTAGTCCAGCTTAGTCTAATCTAAACCAGTCCAACTTAGTCCTTGTAACTAGTCCAATCTGAGATAGTAGGTGCAACAAACGCATCCTTAGAGAAATTCTCGTGTCTTTCTAGAGAGTAACGCTATTCGTAGTTCCACACACAATTAAGGGAACCGCATGTATTGGGATTGGTGAAGTTGGGCTAGTGTTGTCCCCAATACAAAGGCAGTCTAACTTAGTTGTGTGAGTGGGTGTATGTATGACAATGTCCTCTAAGAGCGTGTTTGTTTGCTCTCATTAAGTCTCATTGGATTGATTTACCTTAGGTAAGACTACTAGTCTGTGTTTGGTGAGAACAAGGACTAACTTAAATGAGATTAAGTCGGACTCGCTCCAACTAAGGCCTTTGCTAGGTCAGCTGAGCAAGACCCTCGAAAGATATGGGATGGCTAATCCCATCTGAGCTGCGTTGTTTGCACGCCTGAATTGTTTGAGCCGCGTCGTTTGCTAATCTTGTCTGACCTTCGTCTTCCTCTTCGCTGTCTTCAACCTCTTGTGCGAACTGCTTCAGCTTCATTTGTGAAATTATATCTGGAGATAAGATTTGGGATGGTTCGATGTAGTAAATAAAGGGGAAGATGTTTTCACCTTGTTGGATTGCAGGTTGGAAGGCCAAGCTGACGCAGATGAACTAAGTAGAGCATGCAAAGTGGCTTGTTGGTGCATTCAAGAAGATGAGAAGGATAGGCCAACAATGAGGCAGGTAGTTCAAATTCTCGAGGGAGTTTCGGACATCGGTGTTCCTCCAATCCCGCAGTTCCTCCAGAACCTTATCAAAAGTCCGGTAGAAAACATTAATTACCAGGAGACTTACGTCCGGTTCATGTTCATGGTAGGGATTACCATGCAACGTAAAGTAAGGAATTGATAGGGATTACCATGCATCCTTATTTTACTGAATCATTAGCAGCATTTATGTTGATTAGGTAACCTTAATATTTTTATTTACTGAAAGTATTGGTCAAGATTGGAATAGACACCCACTAACTGAATGTAGTCTCATGTTGTTGTTGTTGTGGGCATGCAAATCATTGGAAGTAGCATGTTAAAAGGAGTGTGTTCATTCACCATATTTGCTTTCGAATATGGATTTTTGGTGGAAGTATTTGCTTTCCAATATAATTTTTTGACAGTATCGAAATACACGAATATAATATTCACACAAGCACAATTATGGTGCCAATGTCAGTTCATGTTACTGATCTTTCCCAGTAGCACCATGTGTGGAGTTCTTTGATATTGTGAATGTTAATTGGTGGGAGGCAAAATACGTGAATTGGTCTTCATGGTGGCATTGTAGCATTCAATGTAGAGGTTGATGAGGTGAGTTGGAGTTATCAGGGTCTGACCTCGAATTTATATATGAGACGAGATCCAATTTACTATGCACCTTTCAAAACGTTGGTTCCCCAAGTTTGTTGAAGAGCGCACTGGAAGTAGTTAGTCTGGCACTGATATCTTTTAATGAAAAACTGTCCATCACTAAATTGCTATTCTCTTATTTATAATTATTTTACTGAAAACAAAAATTGAAAATATCACCTAAGATATTAAAACTTTTACCACTTGAGCCAAGACTTGAATGGCTAGCTAAACCACTTTCTTTTCAGTGATAATTGTGCCGTGCACGTTGGAAAATTTGATTGGCAACTGATTTAGTCTGAAAAGCTAGCCCTGAGAAGTTTAAATGTTTACCTGTTTTGTGATTCGCTCTGTTTCTAAGTCCTTTATTTCTGTTATTCTAGGCTCTTGCTACGGAAATCCGAGAGTTTAGAAGCCCCACAGATGGCAAAACCCGGATGTTTTATGAGATTGTGGTTGCAGCCAAGTACACAAAGAAAGGGCTTGAAATCCTCCGCGGAAAATCAAAGACTCTAAGGATCCTTGAGGCAAGGAAAAATGAGAAAGGAAAGCTTTCACTTAGACAGGTTGGTGGTGGGTGGTTAGCCCAGGACTCGGATGATTTGACCCCCCAGGATATACAGTTTGAAGCTGTCTCTGAGAAGGCTCCACAAAAGAGTGAGCTTGCCGATGCAGAGTTCGCATGGTTGTGCAAGCATGTCAAAAGCAATGCAATTGTAATAGCAAAGGTCGTCTTTCTTTGCTTCACCTTTAAAACCTTGGCCTGCTCACGTTTACTATATTTTTGGTATGCCACTTTGAGTGAATTGATTGGTACTTTCTGAAAAATATTGGATTCTTGACTTATGAGCAGAATAACTGCATGCTGGGCATGGGGAGCGGGCAGCCTAACCGCTTGGAGAGTTTAAGAATAGCCTTGAAGAAAGCCAGAGAAGAGGTCAAGGGTGCAGCTTTGGCCAGCGATGCCTTCTTCCCATTTGGTATTACTAGCACATGCATTAGTTTTTGTTTATGTTATTTAAGAGTGGAGTGCAAGCGGAAGCTTAATGAGATCAATTTCGTATGCGTGCAGCATGGAAAGATGCAGTGGAAGAAGCTTGTGAAAGCGGAGTTAGTGTAATTGCAGAACCCGGTGGGAGCATTAGAGATGGGGATGCTATAGACTGCTGTAACAAGTATGGAGTTTCACTTCTTTTCACAAACGTTAGGCACTTCAGGCATTGATAACGATTTTTGCCCTTGGTGCTTCCACCTTAGGACCTTAGGTCTGTATCTGTTGTTTCAATAAGATAACTAGGTTTTCTCTTGGAGAAGTTCTTGTAGACATGCTTGTTTGATATCGAGGCAAATCATAAATATATGTTTTATCACTTTATGTAATCTGAATGCGGATTTCAGGTACCATAGATTTATAATCTATTTATGCTTGTTATATATTGTTGATCTTCAGGTGTAGTTGCATGAATTTAATTTGTTCTCATTTATATTTTTTTCATTGGGATTGCTAGCTAAATCAATGTACTCACAGAGGATACTGTCGGAAAAATTCTCGTGTCTACTTAGAGGGTAACGCTATTCGTAGGCCCCCACACAACCAAGTGAACAGTTTATATGGGATTGGTGAAATCGGGCAAGTGTGGTCCCCAATGCAGAGGCGGTCTCGCTTAGTTGTGTGAGTGAGCATATGAATGACATGGTGTTTTAAGTTTGACACAAGATTTTCCCATAATGCCATGGCTAATAAACTGTCTGCATTGGGCTTTCTGAGACTTTTGGGATGATACATGCCTGAGTCTCCGTTGATATTCAGTGGCAAATTGGTCTGTAGTCCTTTTTATATTTATAGTCTGATTAGCCCAAACAGGGAAGGAAAGGTAGAAAACTATTACAGCCCCAAAGTAAGACTTGGAGTCTTAAGGGTTTGCAAGCCCATCAACAGCAATATTTTGTTCACATCTCTTTTACATGCATGCGAATACGTCAAGAAAAAAGTGAAAGTGCCCTCTCTAATGTGAGATTTTTCAAGATATGCGACATGTAGGTAACATATTATCTTATGATTGACGTTTAAGGCATATTTCTAACTGAGTCTCCTCTGAAGGCATTTGCAACAACCAATCTTGGAAAGAAAAGTGAGTATCTGCATTAGTGGGTAATCAAAGTTAAAAACCGAAAGTTAAGTGCTTTGTTTTTATGATATTGTTTGAAGCATTACTTCAAAATAATCTCTTTTTTGGATGAATCCAGGGTATCCCCCCGCACATAGGCGAGGGCTAATCCCTTGAGCCGGGTCGGACTCCATTCGGGGGGCAAACTCTTCCAATGCTGGCTTCTTCGTTCATAAGGCTTAAACTCGAGACCTTGCTTAAGGGAACAAGCTCCTTGTCACTTGAACCACCAAGCATTGGTTCAAAATAATATCTTTATTTAGTCATTCTACACATTTTACAACACCTTACACAAAAGTTATCAAACACTAAAAAATTGTTGATTGTACTTGTAACAAATTTAAAATGGAGTTTACCAAACGCCAAATTGTTTATTTTATTTATTTTGTTTTTCCACAATCTATTTCTCGCACAGAACTTTCAAAAGTGATTTTTCTTACAGCACAGTCAAACTAATTTTATAGTATTAAATATTATATAAAAATTTATTTTAATTAATTGAGACGTTGAATGTAAGCAATTGAGTCATACTTCGTTTACCACCCCCCCCCCCCAAAAAAGAAAAAAAAATGTGGATATGAAGTCTTTTGTTGACTTGTAAGTCAAGTCTATTATATTTTGATACAGCATATCTGGTTAAGATCCAATCATTCAAGTGAAGGACCAGTTTTGGCTTCTGCATGCAGCACTCTATCTCTTTTGTTGCAATTTTATACAGAGATGGATACGAAAATTCTACTCTGCTATACGTTGAGATTTTTGTTATGTTGTACCTTCATTGCTTGTATTTCCACGGCGTCTCACACCATCTCTCCAGGCCAATTGCTCTCAGGGGAACAAACAATCACCTCTCCCAGTGGAACATTTGAACTCGGTTTCTTCACTCCAGGTAATTCTCGAAACTATTACATAGGCATTTGGTACAAAAATCTACCCAATCGGACTGTAGTTTGGGTTGCAAACAGAGAACAGCCTGTTTCTGAACCAGAACTTTCAGTATTAGTACTTGTCGAAAATGGAAACTTGACCTTAAGTAGCCCCTCCAAAGTTGCAATATGGTCGAGTTATTCAGGATCAGAGGTCCCTGAGGTCCCTAATTCGAGTGTAGCAAAGCTTCTTGACAATGGGAATTTTGTCATAACAGATGCATTTGATTCATCTGTTGTTATATGGCAGAGTTTCAATCACCTGTCAGATACTTGGCTGTCGGGTGTTGAGCTTGGATACAATAGCAGTCTTACATCCTGGAGAAACCTGGAAAATCCTGCACCTGGTCCTTTTTCTTTTGAGCTACATGAATTACCTTTTAATTTATCTGACTATCCTAATGCCTTTATTAGAGGCACACTTGAAATCAATGGTCAGCTCAAGTTTTATGCCTGGCACCAATACTTTGGGGGATGGGATCCGATTTCAACTAAACCATCGGACCAATACTTTGAGGTCGATGTTTGGTGCGGTGCTTTTAGTATTTGCCACCAGAGCTCTCCTCGTTGTGTTTGCCTCATAGGATTTGAACCCAAAGTCATGGAAAATTGGAGTTCAGAGGACTTCTCAGATGGCTGTGTGAGGAAAACTCCTTTTCACTGCAGTACTGGGGAAAGTTATTCATTTTTGGCGATAACTGATGTTGGATATGGATATATTAATGAGACAATTTCGAATGTAAGCAATGATCAATGCCGATTAGAATGCTTACGAAAGTGCTCATGCACTGCCTTTTCTTATATTTCATTCGATAGTGGTCTGTGTTACATGTGGATAGGGGATTTATCTAATATACGGGGAACATCCGAATCAAATTATTTTCCGGACGGCATAGGATTGAATATCCGGATAGTGGATTCTACAAGTGAGACGAAGAGAAAGACTACTTGGATTGTGATTGAAGTACTTGTAGGGTTCTTTTCCATCTTAAGTGCAGCCACTGTCATGGTATTATACAGACGGAGATGGTCAGCGGCAGCATTGGCGACTACCGATGATTCTTTGGTGCTTTACAAGCATAGAGATTTAAGAAGAGCAACAAACAACTTCTCCCAAAAACTCGGGGAAGGAGCCTTTGGTTCTGTATTCAAGGGTATGTTGCCTAATTCAACAGCCATTGCAGTGAAAGAGCTGAAAAGTATGAACCAGGGAGAGAAACAATTTCGTGCTGAAGTGGGAACTATCGGTGTAATCCAACACATTAATCTTATTCGCATGCGGGGATTCTGCATGAACGCTTCAAAGAGATTTTTGGTTTATGACTACATGCCAAATGGTTCTCTGCAATCTCTTCTACTTGGAAAAAACCCGACAATGTTAGATTGGAAGGCTAGATATCACATTGCAGTAGGGACTGCCAGAGGATTGGCTTACCTCCATGAAGAGTGCAGAGACTGCATAATACACTGCGATATTAAGCCAGAGAACATCTTGTTGGATTCAGAATACAGTCCGAAATTGGCAGATTTTGGTCTTGCGAAACTCTTGGGGAGACACCACAGCCGGGTTTTAACAACCATGAGAGGAACTGTGGGCTATCTCGCACCAGAATGGTTTTCGGGTGAAGCCATCACACCAAAAGCCGATGTGTTTAGCTATGGTATGGTGCTGATTGAGGTCATATCAGGGAGGAGAAACAGAGAAGGGTTAGATGACGGAGTAGAGAACTTCCGTCCCATCCTGCTCGCGACTGCAGTTAATAAAGGGGAAGATCTTTTCGCCTTGTTAGATTGCAGGTTGGAAGGCCAAGCAGACGGAGATGAACTGAGCAGAGCATGCAAAGTGGCTTGCTGGTGCATTCAAGAAGACGAGGAGGATAGGCCAACAATGAAGCAGGTGGTTCAAATTCTTGAGGGAGTTTCGGACATCGGTGTTCCGCCAGTCCCGCGGTTCCTCCAGCGCCTTATCGGAGGTCCGTCAGAAGGCATCAACAACCAGGAGACCACATCCGGTTCAATTCCACATTTGCATTTGAACTTGACACATATTTATATGGAATTTATTTATGTGTGGGTGGTGGAGGGTAACCAATTTCTATGATTGAGAGTTTAAAAATAACAAATTCCGTATTCAATCTCTTACCAGTCTATTTATAATGGCCATTTGAACCACATTTTGAACACTTTCGAGTTGATTTTTCTTCTCCACGTGATGGGATCCTCTTTTCTTTGCGCCTACCATATCTTTTTCATGTAATTGGTGGTAGGACAATTCTTTCACGCACATCATCAGTTACTATCCACATTCACAATACAATGTACTTTCTTCTAAAGCTCCGCAATTGTAATTTTGTCTGAAACAAGTAACCCTTTCGTTTTGCAATTTTTGAACGTTGAGTCAGCCCACCTCCCACCATAGTTCACTAAAATTGTCAAACTAGACATTGTCCTGAAATATAAGCAAAACAATAAGAACAAAAAAAGTGACATACACATACACAACTAAAATCGATATATATGTGATAATAAAAAGGGTGTTGTGAAAACTGGATTGAATCATGAGAAAGGCTGGGCGTTAATATATACAACGTTAATATATACACAAAACATCATGAATTTGAGCAATGGAAGAAGGACCTTGTTGATTAAGGTGCTATTCTGGAAGTAAACTTCCAATTACTTTTTGCATTGAAAAAAATTAAATTAATATTGCTGACCAAACCAACATAAGATGAATAAAAACACAGAAAGAAAAACTTTATTTTGTAAACCCTAATTTTTTAAATATGCACTGGAGAACTATTAGCTTTGCCTCTAACTGATTGGCAAATGCTATTAGATTTGTCAATCTTCCATCGACATAAGAAACCTAATTTTTCTAATATGTGCTAAAGAATTTCTATTCCATAAACTTTACAAAAATTGACAGTTCGTTCTTCAATACAATTCAACCGAAGGAAGAAACTACATAAGCAAAGAGAAAACATAGACTAGGAAGAATGACAAATTTAACCATCCACACTCACCTTTGTACGTTTAGGGTTGCACAAAGTCTCCACAGTAGCTGATGCCTTCACTATCTCTCCACCATTTTTTAGGTTTTGCCGTCCATAATATCAATCTAATAGGGTTTGGGTTTTTTTTTTAATTTATTTGGTTTTAAAGTTTAAGGGCATTTGTGTCTATTTAAGTGATATTTTGGATATATTTGAAAGTTTTTATAAAAATTGACATTTTTGAAATTAAGGGCTAATATTTGGCTATATTTGATAAATACTCCTTAATTTAGTTCGACACAACACTGAACGTTTTATTATTCTTATACTACTTAGTTCATGTCAAGCCAAGTCAGCTTAGTCCCTGAAGTTACTTCAGTTCGAGATAGTATGATGCAACAAATGTATTAAGTGGAACTGTTTGCATTAGGCTTTCTGAGACTTTTGGGATGCTACATGCCTAGGTCTTTGCTGATATTCATGACAAATTTGTCTGAAGATATTTGTAGGGCTCTTAAGGGATAGATTTTTCAATGTGACCAACGGGGTGGTATACCACGTGTCATTATGCAAATGGTAGAATATGTATATTAAAAAGTTAATAGCTTAAAAAATAAAATTTTCCACCACTTATATAAAAATACGTGTTGTAACACCCGTGTTCCGGTCACAATGAAAAATTTCTCCTCTTAAGGATAGTTGTAGTCCTATTCACATTCATAGTCTGATCTGATTAGCCTAAACAAGGAAAGGAAGGGTAGAAAAATATTAAGCCCCCCAAAGTGCAAGCCCATCAGCATCAATATTTTGTTCACATCTCTCTTACGTGTAGGCGTAAACGCCAGAAGAAAAAGATAAAATAAATCTATTTGATTGAGATTTTCCAAGATATAAGAAATGTAAGTAAAATATCATTTTATGATTGGCTTTTAAGGCATATTTCTAACTCAGTCTCCTCTGAAGCCATTCGCAACACTTGATCTTGGAAAGACAAGTGAGTATTTGCATTGGACCTGAGCCATGATGAGGAAAAGAATAGTTTTTAGTCAAAAATGGTTTCGAGAAGGACATAACTCTTCATTTTGGTTTGTAATAATGAAAATCGATTGATGTGGGTCCTGAGTTTGTCCACCATAAATTATTTTAGTAGTTCCATAAAAAAATTGTTAATGTCCTCGTTAAATTGTCACGTGACCATGTAACTATTTTTTAAAGGTAATTTTGTTAAACCAACCCTTCGACTTAATAAGGATATTACCAGATTTTTCACGGAATGATCAAAATAATTTACGATAGACGAACTCAGAGACCATTCCAATTGGTTTTTAATGTCAAAAACTAATTTGATGAGTTATACTAATTTCAAAAACTATTTTAACTCAAAAGCCAAAAGAATATGAACTGTGGACAAAGAATATTCCTTCAAAACATACAACATCAATTTTAGAGATAAACTGGAAAAAAAAATATATATTTAAGACTTAGTGTCCCACGATGTTAAAATTGTGCTTTAAAAGTCAATTTTTGTTGTGGCCTATTTTAACTAATAAGGGGAAGGGGGCCGGCGACAAAGAGAGAAGAGATAGAGATGTGTGTTTGTAATTGTATAGAGGAATGCCTTTGTTATTCCCCCTACGTAGTGCATTTATTTATAGTAATAAGAGGAATGTGTGTGTTATTCCCCCCTTACGCATACCAATTCCTTGAACAAGTTTTTGAAACGTCGTCTTCAGTAGTGATTTGGTGAAGAGGTCGGCCAGATTGTCTTGTGAATGGATTTGTGTGACTTCAATCTTCTGATCCTTTTGTTGTTGATGTGAGAAGAAGAACTTCGGCGCAATGTGTTTGGTGTTGTCTCATTTGATGTAACCCTTATTGAGCTGTTTGATGTATGCTGCGTTGTCTTCATAGATCATCGTCGAGACATCAACGACGGGGTAAAGACCATCCGAATCAAGTTATAATCCTGACGGCATTGGATTGAAAATACCGCTTGTGTATCCTACAAGTGAGACGAAGAGAAAGACTAGGATTGTACTTGGAGTACTTGCAGGGTTCTTTTCCATCTTAAGTGCTGCCACTCTTATGGTATATTTTAGAAGGAGATGGTCAGCGGCAGCATTGGCGACTACCGATGATTCTTTGGTGCTTTACAAGCATAGAGATTTAAGAAGAGCAACAAAAAACTTCTCCGAAAAACTCGGGGAAGGAGCCTTTGGTTCTGTATTCAAGGGGATGCTGCCTAACTCAACAGCCATAGCAGTGAAACAACTGAAATTTATGGACCAGGGAGAGAAACAATTTCGTGCTGAAGTGGGAACTATCGGTGTAATCCAACACAATAATCTTATTCGCATGAGGGGATTCTGCGCGAATGCTTCAAAGAGGTTTTTGGTTTATGACTACATGCCAAATGGTTCTCTACAATCTTTTCTACTTGGAAAGAACCCGACAATGTTAGATTGGAAGGCTAGATATCACATTGCAGTAGGGACTGCCAGAGGATTGGCTTACCTCCATGAAGAGTGCAGAGACTGCATAATACACTGCGATATTAAGCCAGAGAACATCTTGTTGGATTCAGAATACAGTCCGAAATTGGCAGATTTTGGTCTTGCGAAACTTTTGGGGAGACATCACAGCCGGGTTTTGACAACCATGAGAGGAACTGTGGGCTATCTCGCACCAGAATGGTTTTGGGGTGAAGCCATCACGCCAAAAGCCGATGTGTTTAGCTATGGCATGTTGCTGATTGAGGTCATATCAGGGAGGAGAAATAGAGAAGGGTTAGATGACGGGGTAGAGAACTTCCGTCCTATCCAGCTCGCGAATGCAGTTAATAAAGGGGAAGATGTTTTCACCTTGTTGGATTGTAGGTTGGAAGGCAAAGCTGACAGAGATGAACTAAGTAGAGCGTGCAAAGTGGCTTGTTGGTGCATTCAAGAAGATGAGAAGGATAGGCCAACAATGAGGCAGGTGATTCAAATTCTTGAGGGAGTTTCAGACATCGGTGTTCCACCAGTCCCGCAGTTCCTCCAGCGCCTTATCGGAGGTCCATCAGAAGGCATTAACTACCAGGAGACTACGTCCGGTTCAGGTTCATGGTCATGCTCCGATGTCCAAAGTGCATTTCAAGCCGACGTCAGCAACTGTGCAACTAAAAGTCATGAAGATGAGATGAGGAACGTGAGGGTTCTTGTATTATGATTGTATGTTTAACCTTGTGTTGAAGGTAGTAAGTTTTTGAATATTTTCAGTTCAAGAAATGTTGGTAATGTAATGAGATATTATTAAATAAGGGAAACGATTTTCGCGTTCTCCACCCGCCCAACCCTTTTTGTTTCTTTTTCTTCCGAGACATTTCTTTGTTTTGCGCCCCTAATTTTGCTTGAATTTGTGCAATTTAACCGTTAAAAGAGAAGTTGCAGCACAAAGAGAAACATGGAGCGCAAACATCATATTCGTTTGTTGAGAAAGAAATTTCTTGATTGAAGATGGGCTATTGGAGTTACAAATCCTAGACAGACATGAAATCAGAAAGGAGGCAGATTGTCTGCCCTCCTGTTTGGATGTCCTTCTCATCCCCTCCTATTTATGCGATCACGGTTAAGCCACGTCAATATTTTATATTCTTATTGTTTTTTGTCTTATTATCTCTATAAAAAAATTAATATAAAATATTGACGTGACTTAACCGTGACTACATAAAATAGAAGAGGATAAGAAGGGCACCCAAACAGGATGGCAGACAATCTGCCTCCAATCATGTCTTTATCAACTTTGGCTTTATGAACTTTGTCAATAGGTGTTTGGCTTTATGAACTTTGTCAAAAAGTGCCATGACTTTGGCTGCTCACCTTCTGTCAACTTTGGCTGCTCACATCTAATTCCGGGGATTAACGTGTAGATCACTTCTTAGTATTGTGTTTGATGTAATCCCTTAAATTAAGAGTCATTATCAGGGTATAGCTTTGTCAAAAGGTGTTTAGATGTAATCCCGTAAAAATCATTTTCCTTAAAAAATGAGTTGGACATCTTCTAGTGTATGCATGGGGAGCTTTGTGTGGCTCACTTATTTATACTTCAAGCCTTCATTTATAATTTATTTTTGCAAAAAATTAAACAAATGTAAAACTATTAAGACATCCAATTATAGTGAATAAAAATTGACAAATTCAGTACTTCAAATGAAAACTAAATGTCCCTTACAATCCAATGGTCATATTGTGTCCAATTTTAGTGATTTTTTTTAAGGCTGATATTTGAGGAAAATTCTAAAAGTTATCGTTACAATACAATGTTGAGTCAATACTCATTTTACTCACCAAACTATGTGTTACAATAAATCGAAGAAAATAAATCCCAAATTATTGACAGTGGACAAGTTAAGCAGCGGAATGAAGAGGTTCTCGGTGGTGTCTCATTATTTGCTATAGGATATCTAAACAGTTTTCATCCATCAAATTCAAATTTATTACTTTTCTCTTACAAGTGAAGAATACAATTATCAAGTGGATCTAAGCACGCATAATTAAATCATACATCTAATTGTATATAATTTATATGCCACTTAGTACTACGATATGGTGATATTTCTCTTTACTTGGAAGTGAGAGGTCTTAAGTTCGAATCTCGTGAAAGGCAAATTCAATACCAAATTAGGTTACATATTGTGTGGCTAAGCCGAACTTTCCCTTCCCTTGGTATAAAAATATATCGATGTACTCAACAACAAAAAAATATTGTATATAATTTTATACAAAAAAAAAACTCTTATAATAAATAGAAAAATTGTTACTGATACTTCAAAAGATCATTATGCATATTTATCTATACGAATCTGATTCTTCAGCTTAACAGTATTTTCTCTAGTTTTTTTTTTTTTTTTTGGAAACTATATTTTCTCTAGTTTTTCTTCAATAAAATACTGTACTCTTCGGGACAAACTGTTGGGGGAAGACGGACAAAACCACCGTTTGGAACAATTAAAGTTAATTGTGATGGGGCGTGGAGTAAGAGGACTGGGAAATGGGGTTTTGGGTGGGTAACAAGGGACTTTGCTGGGTATTCAAGGGAGCGGGAGGGGTGGGAAATGTTCTATGTCAGTCTAGTTTGATGGGGGAGGCAGAAGCGATGAGGGCAGCTATGTTGGCATGTGTGGAGATAGGCCTTGAGGTGGTTCAAATTGAAACTGATTCGAAGATCATGGTGGATATGTTAAATGGCGTGTTACAAATCGAGGCCATCGTTGAAGGTCTGGTGTGGGACGTTCAGCAGTTAAGGCAGTAGTTAAGGTCGGTTGAATTTCTATTTACTCCTCATGCCTATAATGGGGTTGCGCATTAGGTGGCATCCTTTGTCACGCATGTGGGGGGTGTTCATGTGTGGGATTTTTATGAACTAGAATGGTTGTTTAATTCTTTGGCTTCTAATGTAAACATCTCAGTATGTATTTAATAATATTTACTCTTTGAGAAAAAAAAATATTGTACTCTCCAATTTACAATGAAAGACTAAATTCAATAATATATCTAATTATATACAATTAAGTACAAAAGTAAACCCTGCTAATAAAGAGAGATTATATTACACACATCAAATTACTTCTTCCACACATTTTTAATTTTTTAATATTTTTCTATCAAGTATTAGTGGTATGTAGAATATCAAAAAATATTAAAAATAAAATAAAAAGATGTGGAGAAGTGATTTGGAGTGTGTGAATATAATTTCTCATAATAAATAAGGAGTTGTTGCACCCAAAAAGGTCCTTTAAAGTTGTTCTCGTATATTATTTTCATTGAGATTGCTAGCTCGAACTAATGTCCTCACAAAAGATACTGTTAGGAAAATTCACGTGTCTACCCTAAAGATAACGTTATCCGTGGGCCCACACACAACTCAGTAAACCGCCTAGTTGTGTGAATTGGCGTATGGATGACACAGTCCCCTAAGTGGACACAAGATTTTCTTGTAATGCCATGGTTGATAACTGTCTGCATTGGGCTTTCTCATAATTTTGCGATGCTACATGCTTGAGTCTCCGCTGATATTTGGTGACAAATTGGTCTTTGAAGATATTATAGGGCTCTTAAGCATGGTTGTAGTCTTAAAAGCATCCCCAGTGAGGGGCTCTATATGGGGCTAGAAAAGTGGTGGATATAGCCCATTTTAGAGCTCCGAGGAATCTTTGGGGCTTTATAAAAGAATATCTCCCAATGAGGGGCTATATCTTTCGGACTCTATATGGGACTATATATATATATATATATATATTTATATTGTAATTTGATTAAGCGATGATTTTTTTTATGTTAGCTTTTCTTAAGTTGATTTTTGAATGTGCTATCTTAATTTTTTTTGTGAACCCTTCAAGCTAAAAAGTTCAAATTGTGACAAAGTTAAATTTCATCACTTATGAATCGTTCGTTGGATTAGATTCCCTTATCTCAATCTCATCCGTTGAAAGAAACAAACCCCCACTTCACCCTTTGAAATAATTTACTTTTCACGTATAACACAACAATTTACCTAGCACCAATTGCTAAATTAGTATCATACAATTTTGAAAAAAAAATATTTGAAAATTTCACCCATCAATACCCATGAACGTTAAATCAATTTGAAATTTTAATTCTTATGGAATTTAAAACAATCATTAATTAGCCAAATTGCAAGAAAAATAAGTAAGAAAAAAGAATTTAAAAAATAATAAAAGGAGAGTATAAGGGTATTCGCAAGTGGAGAGAGAATGATAAAATTTTGCTCACATGGGTTGCTACTTTTTATGTGGGACCCACTGTTTTTTGGGGCTAGATGTAGCCCGATTTTATGCTGCCCAAGAAAGGAAGTTACTAGCCCCAATGGTAGATCTAGCCCCATTTTCCGGCTCATTGGGGATGAAATTTATCGCTAAGGCTAGAAATGTGGTAGCTTCATGGAGGATAAAGCCCTCGTTGGGGATGCTCTAAGTCACATTCATAATCAAGAGATGGATACGAAAATTCTACTCTGCTATGCATTGAGATTTTTGTTATGTTGTACCTTCATTGCTTGTATTTCCACGGCGTCTCACACCATATCTCCAGGCCAATCTCTTTCCGGGGGACAAACAATCACCTCTCAAAGTGGAACGTTTGAGCTCAGTTTCTACAAACCAGGTATACCTCAAAACTATTACATAGGCATTTGGTACAAAAATCTAACCATTAAGACCGTAGTTTGGGTCGCAAACAAAAAACCACCTGTTTTTGAACCGAAACTCTGTATTAGAACTTGTCGAAAATGGAAACTTGATCTTAAGTAGCCCCTCCAAAGTTGAAATATGGTCGACTAATTCAAGATCAAAGGTCACTAATTCTAGTGTAGCAAAGCTTCTTGACAATGGGAACTTTGTTATTAACAGATGCATTCGATTCATCCGTTGTTATATGGCAGAGTTTCGATCACCTGACGGATACTTGGCTGCCGGGTGCTGAGCTTAGATACAATAATCGAACCAAGAGAAAATAAGTTCTTAGAAGCCCGAGAAACCTGGAAAATCCTGCACCTGGTCCTTTTTCTTTTGAGCTAGATGAATTACCTTTTAATTTGTCTTACAATCTTGGTACCTTTACTAGAGCCACGCTTGAAATCAATGGTCAGCTCAAGTTTTATGCCTGGTACCAAGACTGCAGGACATGGAAATTGATTTCAACTGAACCATCGGACCAATGTGAGCTCAACGTGTCATGTGGTGCTTTTAGTATTTGCGACCAGCGGTGGTATCCTCATTGTCGTTGCCTTGAAGGATTTGAACCCAAAGTTAGGGAAAATTGGAGACTAGAGGAATTCTCAGATGGCTGTGTGAGGAAAATTCCTTTTCACTGCAGTCCTGGGGACTCATTTTTGGCGATAACTGATGTTGCATATCCTAAGAACTTCAAGGAAATTTTCCATGTGAGCATTGATCAATGCAGATTAGAATGCTTAATAAATTGCTCATGCATTGCCATTGCGTATAATTTTTCAGATAGTTGTCGGTGTTACATGTGGACAGGGGATCTATATAATATAAGGACAACACCATATGGATCCGATTTCATAAGTTATTCTCCAGACAGCACATGATTGCATATTCGGATTGTGGATTCTAAAAATGAGACGACGAGAAAGACTACTTGGATTGTAATGAGAAAGACTAATTGGATTATAATTGGAGTACTTGCAGGGTTCTTTTCCATCTTAAGTAGTACTTTCATTGTCATGGTGTTTTTTAGAAGGAGATGGTCAACGGGAGCATTGGCGACTACTGGCGATTCTTTAGTGCTTTACAAGCATATAGATTCAAGAAGAGCAACAAAGAACTCTTCCCAAAAACTCGGGGAAGGAGCCTTTGGTTCTGTATTCAAGGGGATGTTGCCTAATTCAACAGCCATTGCAGTGAAGAAGCTGAAAAGTATGAACCAGGGAGAGAAACAATTTCATGCTGAAGTGGGAATTATCGGTGTAATCCAACACATTAATTTTATTCGCATGCGGGGATTCTGCGCTAACGCTTCAAAGAGGTTTTTGGTTTATGACTACATGCCAAATGGCTCTTTGCAATCTCTTCTACTTCGAAAGAACCCGATAATGTTAGATTGGAAGGCTAGATATCACATTGCAG
This sequence comes from Malus fusca, assembly GCA_035220775.1. Taxonomy (NCBI): domain Eukaryota; kingdom Viridiplantae; phylum Streptophyta; class Magnoliopsida; order Rosales; family Rosaceae; genus Malus; species Malus fusca. The sequence goes on along the minus strand of CM069072.1, from coordinate 2,998,852 downwards.
TAGGGACTGCCAAAGGATTGGCTTACCTCCATGACGAGTGCAGAGACTGCATAATGTAGTACTTTCATAATACAGTCCAAAATTGGCAGATTTTGGTCTTGCGAAACTCTTGGGGAGACACCATAGCCGGGTTTTAACAACCATGAGAGGAACTGTGGGCTATCTCGCACCAGAATGTTTTTCGAGTGAAGCCATCACGCCAAAAGCCGATGCCTTTAGCTATGGCATGCTGCTGATTGAGGTCATATCAGGGAGGAGAAACAGAGAGGGGTTAGATGACGGGGTAGAAAACTTCCGTCCTTATTGGGTTGCGAATGCAGTTAATAAAGGGGAAGATCTTTTCACCTTGTTAAATTGCAGGTTGGAAGGCCAAGCTGACGGTGATGAACTAAGTAGAGCATGCAAAGTGGCTTGCTGGTGCATCCAAGCAGGGCCGGCCCAGGCCCAGTGCAAGCAGGGCAACCGTCCGGGGCCCAAAAATATTGGGGGCACCAAAATTATTAGGGTGATATATTTATATATGTTTTCATAAGAGTATAAATTTATAAAACTTGGTTCAATGACACAGAAATTTAAGCAGAAGTGGTGGTTTGGTCATTTGAAAATAATGAGAGGTCTTGGGTTCAAAACACCACATGTGCTTATTTACTTTCTAATTTTTACAAATTTCTTTTCATAAGAGTATAAATTTATAAAATTTGGTTAAAGGATCAAGAAGTTTAATTAGAAGCAATGATTTTTGTTGTTTAAAATTAACAGGAGGTCCTAAGTTCGAAACGCTAAGTGCATGTTTATTTTTTTCAATTTTTACAAATTTTTGTTTGGTTGTTAATTTATTTTTAGTTACTAGCTAGTAGCTATGTGGGTTGTTATTTTTAAATATTCGTTTCAATTCAAGTCTAATCTTCAACAATGAGTAATACGTAGACCAAATTTTTAGTGCAAATTTCTAAATTATATGACGTTTTATCAAAATATTTAATTTAATGCTCATTCATTACTAATACATATCAATTAAAGACTCGAAAACATCATTATTTTTTTAGTCCCATATTGACAAGGTTAGTAAATAAGAAAAAAACACCTCATGATTTATACAAAAACACTTTCAAAGTTCAAATGGAAAACAAAATTCATCATCTATCTACTTATAAGCCCAGAGTTGTTTGGTTTTCTCCTCTCAATACAAAATAAATTAGTCTTTTTGTGTTTCTAAATTATTGAGTCTGAAGTGTTTTTCTAAGTATAATTTTATCAATGTCTTACGTGTGAAAATAAATAATTTTCTTATATGAAGTTATGGCACTTTTTTTGGCGTCGCCCCGGGCCTCAAAAATCTCTTGACCGGCCCTGCATCCAAGAAGATGAGAAAGATAGGCCAACAATGAAGCAGGTGGTTCAAATGCTTGAGGGAGTTTCAGGCATCGGTGTTCCGCCAGTACCGCAGTTTCTCCTGCGCCTTATCGAATGCCCGTCAGAAGGCATTAACTACCAGGCGACTACGTCCGGTTCAGGGTCATGGTCATGCTCCGATGTCCAAAGGGCATTTCAAGCCCAAGTCAACAACTGTGCAACGAAAAGTCATGAGGATGAGATATAGAACGCGAGGGTTCTTGTATTATTATTGTATGAACAAGCTTGTCTTGGAAGTAGCAAGTTTTTTGAATATTTCCAGTTCAATAAATGTTGGTTATGTAATGAGATATTAAATAAAGGACATAATTTTCGCATTCACCCACCAATCCACCCGCCAACCCATTTCTTTGTTTTTGCCTCCTAATTTTGCTTGAATTTATTCAATTTAACGGATAAAAAGAGGAGTTGCTTGCAGCACAGAGAGAAAAAGGGAGCACGAAAATTATTTTCCTTAAAACATGAGTTGCACATACAATTATATCTAGTTATATACAGTTTAGTAGAAAAAAGAACCCTGAAGACAAATATGATGTTAATACAACAATTAGCTAGTAGCAAGTACCAGAAAGTGTCACTGTATTAAACACCAGGCCCCTGTTTATAGCACAATGAAATGCAAGGGATGCTTTCTCCAACCAAGTCCTCTTTTGCAAAGACCGTCAATGAGGATGCTATAACTGACTATATTCGGAGAGACGCTTTTAAGCATCTCTTCGAGTTGTTCAAGGGCACTTTTCGTGTTTCCAGACTTGAAATAACCGTCAATCAGACAACTATATGCGACCACATTAGGTTCAGGACCCTTTTCCAGCATTGTATTGATCATCAACATTGCATCTTCCATTTTACCTTCTTAACAAAATGCATCAATCAATATAGTGCAAGTAATGGCATTGGGTTTGCACTGCCCCTGTATCATCTCTTCAAAAAGTTGAAGAGCCACATCTAACCTTCTCTGAGAGCAATAACCACAACTCATTGTGTTGTATGTAACAATATCAGGTTCCGGACCACTTTCAGCAAGCTGCTCAAAGACTTCCTGCGCAGCGTCTACACAACTTTCTTTGAAAATCATATAAATTAATGAGGACATTATAAGTGGCAAATCGGGATTCACTCCATTGATTCGCATCATCTAAAAAATCCAGAGTCCAGCCAGCACATGTTTCTGCTTGCAGCAACCATCAATCAGTGTGCAATACAGCTGACCACATTTGGCTCCGGACCAACCCTTAGTAATAGAGTAAAGAAATCTCCGTTGCCTCCTATCTGATTTTCTTTACAAAGACGTTTTAAACTCTTGTTAGAAGCAACAATGTCAAGCACAAAGCCTCTGTCAATCAATCATAACAAACTCATACGCAGAAAACTGTTGGCCTCTCAATGCATTACAGATTTCTCCATGTGTATGGAGAATCACGTGGACACGGTCCGAATCAACCAAACAAGTCAGCATTCTAGACAACGCATACGGAGACACCGGAACTCCCAATTTATACATACGACTGAATGTATCAACAGACGAATCCAACATTCCATTTCGACAAAAAATTTCAATCGGAAAGCTACAAACAAGACTAAAATCGGAACTGTGGTTCTGAAAACAATCAGAACCGATGTTTTTGAAAAGGCGGGAAACCGGAGCGAGCATCCGGTGGCGGAGCAGCAGGTGAATGAGGGTGCAGAAGGACTGCGGGTGGTGGTGCAAGCCAAGGGAGCCGCGGGCCCAATCGAGGAAGCGGAGGGCGGTAATGGGGTTGGATTGGAGGGAGAGGAGGATGCGGTGGAGGTGGTGGGGTTGTAATTTGGAGTGAAAAAGAGGGTTTAAGAGTTTGGGGTGGTCGTTTTGGATGAGAATAAGGGCGAAGTCGAGTAGGGAAGGAGAAAGCGGGACGCGACGTGGAAATTGTCGGCGTTTGGGGACTTGAAGTCGATAAAGTCGATGGGGGTTCAGAGGAGAAGCACTTGCCAGCATGACATACGTTGCTCAGGTCACCGTCACCACCATCACCAAGGGCCCGTTGCATGGTTATAGGTGTGGTGCCCATTACCTGTTTGATGAAATGCCCAGAAAATTATATGATTTGTTCATAGAAAGAAATGGTCTTTTGAATTTTTATTTAAGTGATACATTACTATTTAATATTGAAATTCTAATTTGGTGGATTCACTTGTAGCAGTTTAATTTTAAAATGTACCCCCATAAACTCAAAATAAATAAATAAGGTTTAAACGAAAAAAAGCAAATGATCATTTTGCTGGCGTCGAATGTCTGGCGAACGTGATGAATTACTCTCTATGTTTTGGGTTCAATGAGATGAAATTATCTTTACTGGTGAATTAAGTGGTGGTACTTGTTATGAGATTGAGAACTTGTTCTATAACATGACTGCCCGGAGGAAGATGTTACAAAATTCTGCTGATGGTTACTCAAAGATTGTAGATTTGCTAAGCCGGTTTGCAATTCATCATATGAATGTTGGCTTCTCCCGCAGAAAGGTAGGTTGCTGTTTAACTAAGAAACTTGTCTTTCTTACTTCACCGATCCTTTTCATGGCTAGAACTAACTGCAAATTCACAAATTAAATCTTTTTGTGTGCTATTACTATCAGCACGGAGCTGCCAGAGTAGATGTTAATTCTGCTTCCATGACATCACTGATTGATGCAATTCGTTCAGTTTATATGGGGTGTCAGTTGCTCACAGTCTGATGAAAGTAGATGCTTCAGGTAAAGATCCTTCTAGCTCAGTTTTCAAGATGGATGGCTTTATCTCCGATTCCAATGATTTTGAGTACTGAAGCAGTCTCAAACAAACGCTAAATTTAAATGACGGAGTCATCTCTTCAATTGTTGTTTACTTTATAGATCTTCTTTGAACAATCTTTAAAGATTGGGATTGAAAGAGAATTAGATTTCTTGCTTCCTTGAGGCCGTCTTTGTTAAAACACTTTACAGATTTCTTTTGGTGCCATTCATCTTGATTAGTCTGTAGCTTTGTAACGAGTGTGGCGGCCTGTTCTTGCATCTTTTTGTTTGATTTGGTCTAAGCTTTCCGTGTTTTGTTTTGTTGTGGGTTTGTTTTTATGGATTTCTTGTCCCTCCCCTGTTGTAGTTTATACTTCCATCTTCTATAAATTTCTCAATGAAATTACAGCGAAGAGCTCATGTATCAGCAAGTTCTGCGTAGGTTTGCCTATTTTAAAGCTATACAAATAAGTGAGCCCGCCCCGCTGAAGGAGTTGATCGTGTTGGCACTAAAAGAGGGGGAGGATCCAGAATGCAGTGTGAATAATGAACTGAATGAGAAGATTGCAGAGGTAATGTATGTGCTCTCTGTTCCAATATAGTAATGTGTTAAAGTACTGTTCAGTCCTACAAAATGATTTTAAATTTTTAGAAGTTGGTTTTTGCGTGAAAAAAAGAGACTAGATTTTTAACCTCCCATTAGATGTATTTATACCAAGTACAGCTAGATAGTAAGAAAGAATCTGAACCATTGTCCAGCATTAAAAGGAGAAATCGTGTATATTCGAGGCTGATGGGAATCTTGAGGTAGTGTGATTAAAATCAATGACACGAATAGATTGAAGATTTATCTCCAAGAATTCTACCTTTGCTTTGTGCTTGGATTGGAAGGTGTCTTTTACTGCTTCTCAAGTCAGCAATCATGACAGAGTTTCTAGGAAATACAGAGAAAACTAAGTTAGGGTGAAGAAATGTAGTAAGAGTAGGGCTGTAGGGGTACGTTTCAATTTGCAAAACTGCATTCAGGATATCGATGGAGGTTCCTAGGTATCTCTACGGTTGTTGTTTTATCTTCCAAAACATCATACCCTTTTCCTTCCATTGGTGCTTTAATATCCAGCCACAGGCATCTCCAGGTACTTGATTGATGGTATTCAGTTTTGGGATTTATTTTTTCAATTTGAAAAGGACCAAAACTTGATCAAATAAGAGTAAACTTGTTTGGTCTGGGAATTGGAACTGAATGAATCAATTCGGTTGAAATAAGTTTGAAAACATCTCGTTTGAGCCAGACGCGGGTTTGTTTTCAAACTCATAGGATCATTTGGCCCAAAAATAAAAGTTGATTTTACAATGATATTGTAAAAAACTAATTACACATCTCTAATAAATAGGGTTCAACTTATATGTTACGTAGTACTAAATGTTACGAGTATTGAATTGTTTGGATTTACAGGATCACGATAAAAACAATAATCTAAGTCATCCAATGCTGGTAGCATTTAATGCTACATAGCATGGAAAATATGTATAAGATAAAAATAGCTAGTAGTTAAAATTTATGGAACACAAGTGAGAATTATAACAAAGAGTGCCACTTTAAATTGAAAATGTTTTTGACAAATTTATCCTTTCAGAAATTGTCAAAGGACCTAAACAAAGTTCGGAAAAAAAAAAAGGCTAAATTTATGGTGCAGCCTGACAAAGAGAAATATCCACACAAAAAATATGGTAAAATCTCGAAGTTTAAGTAAGTAATAAAGATATCGAAGATGACAAACCTAAGGCCAAGACAACCTACTTATAATGTAATTTAACTCTAGAAGTCGAAATCCTAAAATAGGACATAAACAAATAATAAAATACCAAATATCGTAAAGTATCAAAATCTTGTGAGTTTGATGTGCTCTTTGAAATGACGAATCATGGGCTAAAAATAAGGTACTTGAGCCCAAATTTTCAAAGGTTTGCTCTTTTGACCCGATTTGTACTTTTCGACTTCATCTTCAATACTCTCTGCCATTTGATCTATCTCAACTTAAAACAAAATTGACAATGCATGGCTGGATTTGATGCAACGAAATAAACATGTGAAAGAGAATAATTTTATTCTAAGCTAATGTCTTAGAGTAGCTTTGAGAGCATTGTACCCAAATGTCAAAAATGAATGCCTCACATGTATAGTTATCAATAATGTCATATTCTAACACTACGATATAATATTATTTCTCTTCGTTTGTCGTTTATTGTTTCGACCATTTCATTTTTTCCGACCTTCTCGACCTAAAACGGAAGAATCCAACTTGCCATAACGAGCTATTTACATCTCTCTTTAATTGCTTTTCTTGTGTGACTTTTTGCAGCAAGTTTGGCCACCGGACAGGTATCAGAAAATTCAGAAAAATCGTGACCTAATTTCCGTGTAGGTTCGCTTCAATTGGATATGTGTTCAAGTTCTTGCCCACACTTTCTAATTTTAGTTTACACTTCAATTTCATTCGTTTAGATAGCAGCCTTGTGCTTCAATATTTGGCCCAAAAATTAAATTGCATTGATGGTTTGATGCTTACCATGCAAAACTTTGTCCTCCTGCAGTCACCCTAGCCCTGCCTTTGAAGCTATTGCCAGCTCAGGCAATGGCCTACAGAAATCAATTTTTTCTTCAATTTATTTCCTTGTGTAAACAAGTTCTTCCATTTTTTAAGAGGTTGGCTCTGCTTATTTTTATGAAAACTAGAAATTTGGACATATATATTTTCTTAAAAGATGAAGTGGGCCAAATTCTTTTGAATACTTTAACTGAGAAGGTAAACGTTGATCTTCATATCCAATACAACAATTTTATATTGTTCTAGAACAAATTAAAAGGAAAAGTAAAGGAATTGGTATTGGAGTTTGACTTACTAGCAAGTAGGAAAAAAAAAGGTGTCAATCTTATAAGATGAGTTGTGGCGTTTTTTTAGAGTGTTGTTACTGACATTTTAAAAATTCATCCTGCAGTTCTTCTTACACATATTTTCATCTATTTTTATAAATATAGAGTGCATAAAATAATTTTCATAGTGTTAGAGTGAGTCGTTTCTATCCGAGTCTGTTTCGGCATCTCACCTCTTGTCACTGAGCTAACCCTAATGCTCTTATGGACGTTTAAACTATATATACAACCCTAATACAAGATCTTATTGTTTTTATTTAATTGTTATTAGAGCAAGGAATGAGGGTTTGAAACTATTACAATAATTTAGAAAATGGGGAGTTTCGAATCCTGGACGCATGGGTGGAAATCTTACTTCATTGGACAGTTCCGTACCGGAGTGGGAATGTTGTTTGAGCAGAAACATCACTTTTTCTTTAGAGTGGTGCTATCCACACACCCATGTTTACTAGACTATTCTCAATTTTTAGCCGTCAAATCAAATGAATTGGAGAAGATCAATGACCAAAATTAACAAGAGTGTATGAGAAGTAAAAATAGATGTGTGAAATCGAAAATAAACTTACTGTGGAGGAGAAAGTGGGAATTAGATCATTCTATAAATCATAAAACAGTGGTAATACAGGAAAGAAAATAAGACATATTATAGTTTTCTTGGTTTGAATTTTACAAGTCCATTTGGCCATATTAATGATCCTTACGTATTGTCAATAATCCACATTAATTCTAATTAAGCTTTCCACCTCATGTTTGTGGTCTGTGGACTCCTTTCTTTCATGTTTTTATTGAACTAAATATGGTAAATACCAATATTAAACTAAACATGTTAAATACCAAAAATATATATGACAATATTTGAGAATTTCTTATATATTCATTAATCTCCAAAGTGGAGTATCTATAGGAATTACAATTGCTATTACATATGTACTTCACCAATGTTGGACAATAAACTACTATTTACACTTTAACTAATATATAACTCGCAACACTCCCCCTCAAGTTGGTGCAAAGATGTCACGTATGCCCAACTTGTCAAACGAGTTGGAAAACACACTATTAGACATAGCCTTAGTAAGAGCATCAGCAAGTTGATCTTCAGATCTCACAAACGGAAACATAATAATTCCAGCATCCAATTTTTCCTTAATGAAATGTTGATCAATCTCCACATGTTTTGTTCGATCATGTTGCACTGGATTATGAGCAATCTCAATAACAGCCTTGTTATCACAATGAAGTTTCATAGCACCTTTGGGTTTAAACCCAAGATCTCTCAACAATTTTTTCAACCACAACAACTCACATACACCATGAGACATACCACGAAACTCAGCTTTTGCACTTGACCTAGCCACCACTTTTTGTTTCTTGCTTCTCCAAGTAACTAAATTGCCACCCACAAACGTAAAGTATCTAGATGTAGATCGCCGATCAGTGATAGAACCTGCCCAATCTGTATATGTATACCCTTCGACATTCAAATGATCATTCTTGGAGAAAACCAAGCTTCTGCCAGGAGCCATTTTCAAGTATCTCAAAATACGTGTTACTGCATCCATATAAGCTTCACTAGGTGAGTGCATAAAATGACTTACCACACTAACTGCATAAGCAATGTCAGGGCGAGTGTGAGACAAATAAATTAATCTCCCCACAAGCTTCTGATACCATTCCTTATGAGTAGGAACTTGATATGGAAATAAGCTCAGACGATGATTCTGCTCAATCGGAGTATCAACAGGTTTGCAATCTAACATACATGTTTCAGCTAACAAATCAAGAACATATTTCCGTTGAGACATAAAAATACCATGCTTGGATCGTGCAACCTCAATTCCAAGAAAATACTTCAATTCACCCAATTATTTCATCTCAAACTCAGTAGCTAGGTACTTTTGAAGGCGTTGTATCTCCTTCTTATCATCACCAATCACTATCATGTCATCAACATAAATAATCAATGCAGTTAGCTCACCATTTTGTCACTTTAGAAACAAAGTATGATCTGAATGACTCTGGATATATCCAAACTTCTTCATTGAACTTGTAAACCTCCCAAACCATGCTCTAGGAGATTGTTTCAAACCATACAAGGCCTTTCGTAACCTGCATACAACACATTTTCCAAGAGATGTTCCAATACCAGGTGGAAGATCCATATACACTTCCTCCTTAAGATCACTATGAAGGAAAACATTCTTAACATCAAACTACAACAAAGGCCAATTCTGGTTTGTTGCTAAGGACAGAAGAACACGCACAGTATTAAGTTTGGCAACAGGAGTAAAGGTCTCTTGATAGTCCACCCCATAGGTTTGAGTATAACCCTTAGCAACTAATCTGGCTTTATACTGGTCAATAGAACCATCTGCTTTGTGCTTAATAGTAAACACCCATCTACATCCAACGACTTTCTTCCTGTTTTGTAAAGGAACCAAATCCCAAGTAGAATTCTTTTCCAAAGCTTCCATCTCAACTTCCATGGCATTAACCCACTTAGGGTCAGACAAAGCATCTTGCAATTTTGTTGGAATTGATACACTAGATAGCTGACATATGTAAGATGCATATGGTTTGGACAAACGATGAGTAGACATATAATTGTTGATAGGATATTTGGCTTTGGCATGCATATCAGGCTCATATTGTACTTTAGGTTTTCCACGATTAGCTCGTGGAGGCAACTGATAAGTAGAAGAATCGTCAGAATTTACCTCATGTATGCCACCATCTTGTACCAAACTGTTAGAAGATTCATCACTGAACGAACCATTATCAGGCAACTCGTTAGACATATCAGCAGCAGGCAACCGATCATCGGAAGGTAATTCGTCAGACATACTAACAGGCAACTCGCTGGGCACATCTGATCTGTCGTCAGTAGAAATAGTTCCGGGAATAACATGTGACCGACCACTATCTGTAGCCGACTGACCAGTATCACACAACATAATAGGTTTTGTTCCCAACTCTGCCTGTAACACATCATCCATACCATCTATTCGAATCTGCACTTCACTCCCCCTCTCCCCCTGAAGTGGAGAGGCGGAAGATGGCTTCACAAAATACGAAACTTCTTCATGGAAGGTGATATCCATGGTAATATAAGTTTTTTGAGTCGGAAGATGATAACACTTATAGCCTTTTTTATTGTTAGCATACCCAATAAAGACACACCTGAGAGCACATGCATCAAGTTTACTCCGCTGATGAGAGTAGACATGCACATACGCAATACACCCAAACACTTTCAGAGGAAACTTTGATACAGAAACAAGAGAAACATGTTTTTGTAGCACATCGAACGGTGTCTGAAAAACAAGAACCATACTTGGAACACAATTGATCAAATACACAGCAGCCAAAACAGCATGACCTCACAAATGATTAGGAACACATTTATCCAACATCAAGGAGCGAGCAACCTCCATTATTTGACGATTCTTCCGTTCGGACACACCATTTTGTTGGGGTGTAAACGGAGTAGTCGTTTGGTGAATAATATCATGATCACGAAAAAAACATGCCAAAGTGTGATTCACATATTCTCCTCCGTTATCAGACCTGAAGACCTTAACTTTGGTCTGAAACTGAGTAGACACCATTGTACAAAATTCTTGAAGAAGTAATGGAACATCACTCTTATTCTTCATCAAGAACATCCAAGTTAACCGAGTACAATCATCAATAAAAGTAACAAACCAATGGAATCCATTAGAAGTAACTTTCACCGGACCCCACACATCAGAATGTATCAAATCAAATGGCAAAGTAGCTTTAGAATCACTTACAGGAAATGAAGCACGATGACTCTTAGCCACGACACATGTTTCACACTTGAACTCTGACTCACTACAAGTGCAAAACAAAGAAGGAAATAGATGTTTCATATAACTGAATGATGGATGTCTCAATCGTCGATGCCACAACCAAATTTGATGTCTGTCATCCACTTTAGCACTTAAAACTTGATGATTATTTGAACCAGAAACAACAGTATCCTCCATAGTCAAGATGTACAAACCCCCTATTCTTTTACCATGACCAATTATCTTCTGAGTTTGAATATCTTGAAAATAACAATACGTAGGGTAGAAGTGAGCAGAAAAATATAAGGTATCAAGAAGTTTTCCTACCGACAAAATATTGCACTTAACATCAGGAACAAATAAAGCACGGACCAATGATAAGGTTGGAGTTAGAGAGATAGGGCTGGTTTGGTATTGTTGTGCTTTGAAAAAAAACTGCTGTGAGAATAAGCGGCTGTGCTGTGAGAATAAGAGGTTGTGAAATAAATCAGCAGAGTGTTTGGTAAACTTTTTTGTAAAAGTGCTTTTGGAAAGAAAAAAAAAACAGTCTGATAGTGGGTATTTTCATTAAAGGAGCACTGTAGCTCCGTGTGCTTTGAAAAAAAGCCAGTTTTCCAAAGCTGCAAATAGCAGCTTCATTTTTTTCCTTTGATTTCAGCTTATTCTCACAGCAGCTTCCAAAATAAGCCATTTTTTTCAGTTTACCAAACACCTAAAACCCTCACAGCTTTTTTTCATGGGTGCTTTTTTTTTAAGCACCTCACTCCCAAACCACCCCTATGTGCCTTCACCCTTCACAGGGGAATGTGCTCCATTTGTATTAGTAATATACGGATCACGAACATAGTCACATAACTCATCAAATACTCTAGGGTCACTAGTCACATGATCAGTGGCCCCAATATCTATTATTCATTTATTTGTTCCACCAAGATGCATAACAACACTATGATTATATTGAGCCATTGAAAAAAAAAACACGAAGAATAAAGGCAGAGCACTGTTCACAGTACTGTAGAAGAGCACTGTTCACAATTTACCAGATACTGTAGCAGAGCACTGTTCACAGTACTGTAGAAGAGCACTATTTATGGCACTGTATCATCACTATTTACGGTACTGTAAAGGATCACTGTTTACAAAGCAGACCACTGTTCACGCACTGTATAGTAGCGCGCCACTATTCACTTTTTTTTTTTTACGAAGGAAATCACGAAAATGTGGACATAAAATTAAAGCACACAGGTCACCAAGAGCGAATTGCTCTGATGCCATATTGAACTAAATATGGTAAATACCAAAAATATATATGACAATATTTGAGAATTTCTTATATATTCATTAATCTCCAAAGTGGAGTATATATAGGAATTACAATTGGTATTACATATGTACTTCACCAATGTGGAACAATAAACTACTATTTACACTTTAACTAATATATAACTCGCAACAGTTTTTGTGTCCCACAATTTTTTCTCAGCCGAGATATTTGAATCCATAACTGATTGTTGATATGCATCAAATTTAAATGGATTGTTGTGGTTCTGCTACATGATCGAGCAGAATACAAAATCGAAGGGGTATTTTTTAGCCGTGAAAATTGTATCGAGGACTCTTTTGACTACAAAGTGGCAACCCTAAAGCTATAAAAAAATTTCTCTTTTAATTAAAGGGGGACAAGGTGGCAAACCACAGTTATCTATCCCTTCCGGCCCCGAAGAAGGCTAGTTAGGAATTGCACTCTAATTTTGGCCACAATCAAGCAGATTCACTGTTTACAAAGTTATATCGTTGAATTGCATATTGATAATTTAGCATAATATGTTATATTGATAATTTGACTATTCATGACAGGAATAAATCTTATCGATTATTTGTATACTGTATATATACCGTCAATGTAATATTGTGGGGTTGCTTTTGTTGGAAAGAATTAAAATTAAACTGAATACAAGCTCTAAGTGTGGACAAATCAAATGACAAGAAAAGAAGAAATTGAGTACAAACACTAATTTTATTCCATTTGACTAAAGCACAGAAGTATACAAATGGCCGGCAACATATTACCAAAACAACTACATAATGTACACATTACATCTTGTCAAGACTTAATTCATACCAAATTTAACTCAAGGAATGCAATTATAAAATACCAAAAATATCCTAACACAAAGTAAACTGTTAACTTGCTAACTTTTCCAACAAGTGTTTCAATTGGAAGTTTTCATTATAAACACGCAGCAATGTTGTTAAAAATTCAAGTGCTTAGTGGAAAAACAATTAGTGGTGCTTCTTGAAGAAGCACATGTATAATAGATGCTTCTCTAGAAAGTGGTTTTACAACCTAGAAGGGTTTTTAATTTGTTGTGTCAAACGTAATAAAAAACGTAACAACTTTAACTTTTACAAGAGCAATCCCAGAAAGACCTTGAGTTTTTAGGTCATAAGTTTTTTTTTTTTTCATATAACGATATATATTTTACACTAAGGCGTAATGGATTTGGGATATATCAAACAATGGGTCTAGTCATAACAATTTAGTATTGAACTCACCAACTTAAGATCTCTTATTTACAAGTGAAGAAAAAAATCACTAGACATAGTGTTAATAGTAGCTTTAAGGTCAACCCTTGGAAGTAGGAATATTATTTTTTTTTACAACTATATTCCACAACAAGGGAGGGCAACATTCTACTAGAAGGTAGATTAGTGTATCTGAAACCTCTCACTTATAAATAAATAAAAATATTATTAAAATGTAGTACGATTCAATTGGAAGCAAATACATAAGAAGTATGAAGACAAGGTATGCCAACTTACCAAAACAGAAAAATTAATACACCCCATTTACTTCCCCATATTACCCTCCCACCCCATTCTCAACATACACCTTACATTTTCTATATACACCCCACATTTTTTATACACCCCACATTCTTCACGTCTTATAATACTCAGTCACAATCAAGATTGGAGGAAGATGAGGCTGCTGAGACTCTGTTGAAGGTGGCAGATGAGGTAATACGCTGAGGTTTAATGACAAAAATTCAAGGGTAAAAGCAACAAGGGAAAGGAGAACAATCAGAGGGTCTCTTGTAATGTGAATTGCACTAGGACTTTGCCCAGATTGGCAAAAACGTAGCTGAATGTTGATGTAGTTTCATTGCATTTTCAGATGTATGAAAAAAAAACATATTTATTTATTGGTGTTGAATTGCATAACAGAGATTGTGTTTAGCCATTTTATTACTATTATCATTTCTTTAAATTGAGGTTATGCCGTGAGATGACATACATAAGGAAATATCATTAATTTCTTCGCACTCCGTTCAAGTTCTAATCTGGCAGTTTCATCATTTTGCTTGCATTTGTTGGGAAGACAAAAAAAGTAGATAAATAAAACGTTAAAGATGATTTGGGGTTTATTCAGAAATTTTTTATTTTTTTTAAACCTAATAAGGTCAAAATTGGCATTGCATAGTAGAGTGTATAAGTCATTTAATATCAAATTTGAATGTGGGGTGTATTAAACAGTACGTGGGGTGCTAATAAAAAAAGCCGGAATTAAATTTGTATTTATTATCTGACGCAATACCCTTCCTTATGCTCAACTGTCTCAATTACTCTTGCATTTATGTGATTTTAATGGTCTGTCAATCTAATAATATAGTCTCTCATTATTTTGCAATGCTCGAACGACCCAAACCACCCCACAATTGTGTATTCAATTGAGAATTTGAGAGATTTTAATAGATTTATAAATTCATAGATTTTTATGGAGTTTAATTGATTTGTAGAGATTCCATATAAAATTTTGATTCAATTCTCTCGAAATCTCATGGAGAAATGTAAGATTTGTGGATGCTTAAAATACACTATGAAATCTCTCAAATTCCCTCAAATTCTTCAACTTTCTCAATTTCTTTAAAATCAATTTCTAATTGAATACACGTAGAATGTTATAAATTTGTTTAAAATCTTAATTGAATACATCCCGATTTCTAAAGATTTTAATAAACTATCTTAAAATTCTAATTGAATACACCTTGAATTTCAGATAATCACTTAAAATCCTAATTGAATACCCCTAGATTCATTAAAAGAATTAAAATCCCTTAAATCCCAATTGAATACATCCCTAATTATAATCTGTCGGAAAACAGATATGAATTATTTGGGAAATTTGTCAAGTGTGTTATGGATGCTAGAAGTTAATTAACCAACTAACAAGTTATTGCTTCTTTGATTAAAAAAAAAAGGTTATCGTTTCACCGCCAAAATTGATATCTTTCATACTTTGATTGTTAGGGTTTAATGTATACAATCACGTCATACTAGTTCTGATAGTTTATCGTTGTGAAGAAAAAGCGAGAGTCGAAGTTTGGTTATGATGTGTAAACAATTTCTTTACCACTACTGTTTTGATTGTTGATTTATTGTTGTTTTCAAAGAAGATTGTGAATCAAACATTGGTTATGCATGCAGGAACAATTCCTCCGTCACTAAAATTCTGATGATTATTGTTGTTTTGAAAAGAGGAGCAAAAGTCGAACTTTGGTTATGGATGTACACAGAAACAAATCTTCTATACTAAAGTTCTGATAGTTATCGTTATTAAATTTAAAAGGAAAGAGCAAAAGTCGAACTTTAGTTATGAATGCAAAAGCGAGTCATCTATCACTAAAGCTATGAGCTATCGTGGCAACTTTATATGATTTGGTTATGGAATGACGGATCGTGAGTCGTATGTTTGGGTTAATGTCCCAGGTTGCAATTTGTCCATAATTTGAACAGAAGTTCAGCAAGTTGATATATGGACCCGGTGGGGACCAAAATTTGTACCCTCTTGCCTGAAAAGCTCTATCTGCAGCTTTTAACCAGAAATCAGATTTCGCTTTCAAGCTTTCAAGCAAAACATGCACTTCAGCTGCAAAAATGAAACACAGAAAAATCTACAGAGAGCTAGGTTTTACCCATGCATGTGCAACTACCTGGTAAGCTGTGATTGGATATGGTAAAACCATATGAAGACAGAAAAAGGTAAAGGCAAAGACAAATATGACCTGACATTTTTTCTCATATGAAAATGTTGGGCAGTTACAGTTAACTTTTACGTCATTGTCTTTCTTCTAAAGGGTTAACAAAAGCAGAAACAAACACCTTTCACCCCACCTACCAAACCCCATGGTGCAAGCCCAATTGCCCATCATCCATAACCTAATTTCTAAGATTGGCAAGGTAAATAAAAAAATAAAACCAAATAGGTAGTGATATTCGCGCTCCACTCATTTTCAGATACCTGGTTAACAAGGCTCAACCCAATTAACTGAGAATGAATTGAGCCTTGTCTAGGTTAAATATTTTCCGTTATTTTTAGGGGTGTGATATCCACACACCCCTTTTTACTTCTCCCACACCTTTTTGGTTTTCGGCCGTCGGATCGGATGGATTGAAGAAGATCAACGGACAGAAATTAACAAGGGTGTGTGAGAAGTAAAAAGGGATGTGTGGATAGCACATCCCTATTTTTAAATAGCGAAAAATGTAGTTGAAATGGAGCGCCAATAGCGCTGCCCCCAGAAGGGAAAAAAGGGTTGGAAATAGAAAGAGCCTAACATTAAGTCCTAGTAAATTTGATTAAAAAAGCCCAAAAAAGGAAATAAGGGGATAGACTACTCTAGCACTTAGCTCTTTTAGCACTTTTTTTAGCTCCTCCTTGTCCTTGAGGTTGGGGTGGTGGTGGTGGTGTCATGAAGAAAGTCTAGCAAAACAGTGCTCTTGCATTTAGGGCATTTAGGGTCGTCCTCGGAGAGCATCACGTACATGAGGCACCTAGGGCATCCGACTAGCACCATGGAAGTGGTCTCCGGGCTGAAATTGTTTTCCTGATTCAGCTCCGACGACACGCATGAGCTTGGCGGTGACGTAGGTGAAACAGTTGCCGATCTTCGTGGTGACTCTGCCAGTTGCTGATTAGCCCTCGGTGGTGACAGGTTCAGCTTTAGGTCAAGCTTCGGACCGCCTCCGTTTCGCCTACTCATGGCTTTGGCATAAAAAAAAAAAAAAAAAAAAACCTTCAGCTCTAATTTAAAATCAAGCACACCCAAAATTAAAACATGTAAACACTATGGTATTCAAGAATCATCTATTATGTGAACAAAACAGTGAAAATAATAAAGTGGTGTGTGACATGTAATATTACCGCCGAAGTTTAAAGTAGTAATATCGCTTGTACCTTACAATTGTCAAGAGGGCTTGTGGAAAGGGAGAAGGAGGATTGGAATATTGGATAACTTGTTTTTGGGGTTGGGAGACAGTTGGGTTAGGCAAAAACCAGGAAAAGATGAGGGAACAAAAACATGGTCGTTGGGGAGAGGTGGTGTATGGACCTCAAAACACCATATATATATATACACAAAGGGATGTGAAGGGGAGGGAGAGGAAGATGGATTTGCTTTAATGCTTAATTAAATTATGGGGGAGAGGTGGAGGGTATAGGATGAGAGAGAGAATTGTTTAGAGAGAGAGAAAGAGTGATAGGAATTAAATTGAATTGGATTGAATTGAAGTATTTGGGTAGAAGAAGAGTGTAAATTGAGGCCAGGAAATGTATTAATTGTTAGAAATATCCCAATAAGAATGCAGGAAATAGAAATTTGCAGTAAATATTGCAATTACAAATAGTGCAGCACAGCAGGGGAAGGAAGGGAAGGCATTGCCTTCATTCATTGCTTAGGCTAGTCGGTGTTTAATATCGGAGAGATGGCCAAAAAAATACAGCACAGGAAAAACCCAACGGCTTTAAAGCTAACCCCTCCTTCCTCCCTCCACCAAATATTAAATTAACAAGCAACACACCAAAGAGAATTAAATGGATTTCTTGGAAAATTGAATTGTAACAACTATAAACTCGATTTTGATCTCATTTTGCGCCTATAATTCAAAAGTCGCCACTTTACTTCCTAAAATTCAAAATTTGCTCCACTTTACTGTGTTTTCGTTTCTTGTTTCATAGCCTTTAAAGACTAAATTGGAGTGAATTTTGAATTTTAGGAAGTAAAGTGACGAGTTTTAAATTTTAGAGGGCAAAGTGGGATCAAAATCGAGTTCCGGATGCGTATCTAAAAAAAAAGCCTATTATATACAATTTTACCCATATACTTCAGCAACTTTAACGGCTATTTGACAAAAAAACCAGAAACATTGTAAAGTGGAGCGAATTTTGAATTTTAGGAAGTAAAATGACAGCTTTTGAATTACAAGAACTAAAGTGGAATCCAAATCAAGCGGTAACTAAAAATAAGCATAAAAACTATATCTCAACAACATATCATAAAATGGAATTAAACACGTAAAAACACAAAGGGCCATTTAATTTTCACAACCTGAAATGACATTTCAAGATACAGAAAATTAAATGACAAGCCATTTATCTCCTTGTCTTGTTTTGGTAGCTCAGTAAATACTAAATACCATTGACCTTGTTTTTGAAGAAATTGTAGCAATGATCTCTCAACTCTAACATAATTGGAGTGATTGAATTTTACGGCTTAATTTTCATTGTATTGCAAAATAGACAATATATACAAGATACAATCCTCGTTCTATAAGGAAAACAAAAAAAGACACACAACTAACCTTCCTAATAAAGGATTCTAATATTTACAATATAATTACATGCCCTTTTTTAATACTACTCACGGCAACACTCCCGCTCAAGTTGGAGCATAGATATCACACATGCCCAACTTGACAAGTGAGTCACCAAAAGATCTACTACACAACATGAGTGAGGATATCCGCAAGTTGCTCTTCTGAGTTCACAAATGGTATTGAAACAATGTTCTTCTCCAGCTTCTCCTTAATAAAATGACAATCAACCTCTACATGCTTTGTTCTGTCATGTTGTAGCGGGTTTTCTGCAATCTTCCGTGCGGATTTATTATCACAATACAAACTTGTCGCCTCCTTTACTTTGAAACCTAGACCATCAAGTAACTTGCGTAACCAAAGGACTTCACATATTCCATGTGCCATTCCTCTGAATTCGGACTCAACTGACGATCTTGACACCACGTTTTGCTTTTTGCTCCTCCAAGTAACCAGATTTCCACCAACAAACGTAAAGTATCCAGAAGTAGATCGTTTATCAGTTACATCACCTGCCCAATCAACATCAGTAAATCCTTCAATCCTCAGATGACCGGAATTTTTATACAAAATTCCTTTCCCTGGAGCCGACTTCAAATAAGCTAAAATCCGCATAACAGCTGTCATATGATCCACACTTGGCGAGTGCATAAACTGACTCACCACACTTACTGCATAGGCTATATCCGGACGGGTATGTGCTAAGTAAATTAGTCTTCCTACCAGTCTCTGATATCTGCCTTTATCCACTGGTTCTTGATTCGGATAAATTCCCAAGTAATGTTTCTCCACAATGGGAGTATCCACAAGTTTACACCCAAGCATCCCTGTTTCCTTCAATAAATCCAGAACATATTTCCGTTGAGACAAGAAAATACCTCTGGACGAACGAGCAACTTCCACACCAAGGAAATACTTCAAGTCACCTAAACTCTTCATCTCAAACTCGACAGAAAGGTTCTTCTCCAGTTTGATCATTTCATCTGAATCATCACCTGTTATTATCATATCATCTACATAAATAATTAAGGCTGTCACTTTACCACTTCTCCGTTTCACAAATAATGTATGATCCGAGTGACTTTGATAATACCCAATCCACTTCATAACTTGGGTAAATCTACCAAACCATGCACGAGGCGATTGCTTAAGTCCGTAGAGTGACTTTCGCAACCTACATACTCCAGTTTTCCCTCCGGCATCGTACCCTGGAGGAAAATCCATATATATCTCTTCTTCCAAGTGCCCATGAAGAAAAGCATTTTTCACATCAAACTGTTTTAGTGGCCAATTCAAATTTGCAGCTAAAGAAATCAGAACTCGTAATGTATTCATCTTCGCTACTGGAGAAAAAGTCTCTTGATAATCAACACCATAAGTTTGAGTATAACCTTTTGCTACTAACCTTGCTTTATACCTGTCTACTGATTCGTCTGCCTTGTATTTGATCGTAAAGACCCATCTACACCCAAATGGTTTCTTTCCCTTAGGTAGCTTTGTTACCTCCCATGTATCATTCTTATGTAGTGCCATCATTTCCTCATCCATCGCAACAGCCTATTTAGGATCCTTCAAGGCCTCATCAACTCGGGTTGGTGCTTGGATATCATCCACATTGTATACCCAGGGTTGACATTCTGGTGCAAGGTCTGAGCATGACACATAATTAGCTATTGGATACTTCACTTTTCCTTCAGGAGAAAACCTGTCAGGAGGAACACCACGATTTTGCCTTAGAGGCAACTTATATGTACTCATAACATTATCTGGATTAGTTACGTGAGTATCAGTAGTACTTACCTCAGGAATATTCAAAGAAGACATATTGAGTGGCACTATTGAGCTTGAGAAAGAGGGGGTTGCGAGTTCGGTAGCTAATGGTTGTTGGAGCGGTGAAACTGGTTCGTCAGCTTCCTGCTGACACTCTCCATCACACTCGGCAGCACGTTGCCAAGAAGACTCAACTGGTTCGGTGCTACTTGGCTGAATGATACTCACATTCTCGGCAGTGTCTTGCCGAGAGCTTTCACAGTTTTTTTTTGTCAATAAATACTCCCCCTGAGCTACATATTTCCAACCACCCAAGATCACCACTTATATTCTCCCCCGGGTGATCGGAAGGTGATGGAGTCGAAGCATAAAAGAACTTAGATTCGGAAAAGGTAACATCCATAGTTACATACATATGACGAGTTTCAGGGTGGTAGCACTTATACCCTTTCTGTTGAGGAGAAAACCCCAGAAAAACACACCGATGAGGACATGGATCGAGCTTACTACGATGAATCTTGTGAATATGAACATAGGCTACACACCCAAATACACGAGGAGAAAAAGTATTAGTTGACACTACTGGAACAAATTCTGTCAATACTTGGAGAGGTGTACGAAAATCCACAACCCGGGATGGCATACGGTTAATCACATACACGGCATAGGTGACAGCTTCAGGCCAGAACCGTTTAGGTACAGATGCACCAATGAGCAAGGCACGAGCAGTTTCCAGGATATGACGGTTCTTTCTTTCAGCAACCCCATTTTTTTGTGGGGTATGAGGGTAAGTAGTCTCATGTAGAATTCCTTGATCCCGAAGAAAGCCGGACAACTCGGAACCAATATACTCACCTCCATTATCAGAGCGGAGAACCTTAATAACAAAGGAATATTGTGTTGCAACCATTTGAGAAAATGATCGAAACACCATACCCACATCACTTTTATTCTTCATCACATAAATCCAAGTCATACGAGTGCAATCATCAACGAAGGTAACAAACCATTTAATTCCAGACAAAGTACTAACAGGAGAGGGACCCCAGACATCAGAGTGCACAAGTTCAAAAGGAAACAATCTTTTATTCATACTAAGAGGAAACGAAATGCGATGACTTTTCGGGAGAATACATACCTCACAATGTAATTCTGATTCTTTTATTTCATGAAATAAACTAGGCAACATACGCCTCAAATACCCAAACGAAGCATATCCTAACCGACAATGCAATAACCAAACTTCATGTAAATTATTTGTACGGGATGCTCGAACTGCATTAGCTCTGCCAGGAACGACGTCCTTCACATAATATAACCCCTATCTCTTAGTGCCACGCCCAATTATCTCCTTGGTCTGAATATCCTGAAGCAAACAAAACAGTGGATACATAAGTACAACACAGTCTAATTGCTCAGTAACTTGAGGAATAGATAACAAATTATGAGACAACGAGGGAACAAGCAGGCAGTGATGGAAGGGAAGGGCTGGCGTGAGGTTCACAGTGCCGGCCCCCAAAACCGGTGTTGTTGTTCCGGTAGCAGTTGCAATACACTTCCGTGAACTGGTTGTCATACTAGTAAATAAATTCTTATCAAAATTCATATGATCAGTTGCACCCGAGTATAGAATCCAACCTGCATTCATCATTGTAATAACTCACGAGACAGTAATACACGACAATCACAATACCACACCAATTATAGAACCACACACTGTAAGGGAAAAAACAAGCAGTAGACTCCACGGATAAAACTTGTAGATACTCAGCAAAAAAACCTTATCGGCACAGCAGAAAAACCTTATCGGCACTAGCAGAAAAACCTTATCGGCACAGTACAATACACACACGTACACAACACGCAATCAGGTTTGCTGCAGGGATGCATCGACACCAACTGAAGACATGCTGTGATTTCTGGTCCCCTACGACAGCAATACACGGGCAGCAGTCTAGGCTTGCTGCAGGGATGCGGCAGAGACCACAGACTGCCGGAACTTTTTTTTTTTCCTGAATTCACGGTAGCAGCGGCACAGTGGGAGTTCTAGGGTTATAGTTGGCTTTGATGCCAAATTGAATTTTACGGCTTAATTTTCATTGTATTGCAAAATAGACAATATATACAAGATACAATCCTTGTTCTATAAGGAAAACAAAAAAAGACACACAACTAACATTCCTAATAAAGGATTCTAATATTTACAATATAATTACATGCCCTTTTTTAATACTACTCACGGCAACAGGTTCTTCAACTAAAATTTTGTGACCAGTGATCCCTTAACTCATCAAAACGTGCAACTATGGTCAGTTTTGTCAACTCTGTTAGAACTTCCGTCAAAATAAGTCATGTGACACGCACGTAAAGCTGAATCAAAGGACAAATAAGGAAAACCAAACGAGAAAAATTGTAGCAATGATCCTTCAACTTTAACCCAATTGAAGAAATGGTCTCTCAACTTTAACCTTATTATAGCAATGGTCTCAACTTGAACCCAATTGTAGCAATGATCCTTCCAACATGACTCATTTTGACAGAATTTTGACGAAGTTGACGAAAATGACCATATCTGCATGTTTTGATGAGTTAAGTAACCAATGGTCATGAAATTTTAGTTAAGGGATAATTGCTCTAATTGGGTTAAAGTTAAGGAACCATTGCTACAATTTTCTCCTATGTTTTTATATATTAAAAGTCCACTGCATTAGCTCATTTTATTTTAGTATAGTTACGTTGGTAAGAGCCGTGCGTTTCTTCTCTGCATCCAAATTTGAATTTCCTTCTTATAATTTAAATTAATTTAGTGTAGAACGCATAAAAAAAATCTATATAACATTCTCTTCTTCTTTCGGAAAACAAAGATCAAAATAAATTACATTACATCACACGTCTTAATTGAAAGCTCCCCAATTAGCTTAGCTAGTGATATACATAATACATGTCAGGTGTGGTTGGCCAACAATACCTATCACAGAAGTTATGTTGTTTTCAAATCTCATAAAACTACTAAATTTACAGTGCCAGGTGTGTTTCTAGGCCTTCTTTCATTGATTTTCGAGAGAGAAAGGAAACTGATATATATTAGGGTTTCTTTTTTAAGTCTAAGCTTAGCAGTGAACATATCTAAATAGACTTTCTAAAGTTAGGTGCTCCCTACAAATTAGGGAACCCCTTGAATCTTCAATTTAATAATATATACACACACTCGTATATACTGCTCAAACAAATATGTACATGCTCAAACAAATATGTACGTTTCAGACATAAGTTTAGCCATAAGTTAGTTAAAGGCTTAGAACAGTGTGTTTCATCTCTTACGTACATTCAAAGTTCGAATCATCTTTCCCGTTGTTTAGATAAATTTAGTATATTTATGTTAATCGTATGTTAAAAAATACAACAACAAATATGTAATTACTATCTGATTTTTTTTTCGTTATTTCTTCAATTATGCAGAGAGGGGTAGACTATGTAATTTCCAGTTCGTATATTAAAATTGGGTTTAGCATGGTCAATGACTCAATTTGGATGCAATATTGAATAGGTGGGGTGCATTATGGTGTCCCATCTAAATCAAATTTGCATCACTGTTTTTTAAAAAATGACTCAATCTGGAAATTGCTTGTATAGAAGGATAAAACAAAAAGGGTCAGTATTTATAAATATGAAAAGTTCATTTTATTGATTTTTATTTGAAAAAATGAAAAAAAAAAGTTGGAATGGAGATAAAAAAAACGTACTTGTGAAAGTTTAATTTTGCTCATTATGAAACTTCAAGTTCTCAAATTCAAGTGTGAGTGTACTAGTGCCGAAACTTGGGTTGAGTTGTCTGTGCATTGTTTGGCGTTAGGTGAGTTTATATTCTTGCTAAGGGCAGGCGAGTTATGTCAATTTGTACTCAAGTGTGCTCTCAATATAGTCATATGGATATGTCATGTTATGTCAATTTATAGCTTATCTATATCAGTAGCTATTATCCTATTGGTGACTGATTTATATGGTTTTAATTATCGTAGGTAGTGTGTTATTCTCTCCAAAAAATTTATGTTGAAATTGGTCACTAAAAATTATTTACTTATATTCAATAATCAATTTTTTTTCTATATAAAAAAAGTCGAGTATTATGTGGTATAGAGCAAATGGTAAATGATGATTTTAAACACACATTAAGTTTCTCTTATGAAATTCCTATTGAGCATTGATGATATTATGAAATCCAATTCGTATATGGTGTTGTAATTTGTAAGAAAAGAAATGGTTTGACCAAAAAAAAAAAGAAAAAAAAAACTGTGAGAAAAATGGTTAGTGATCAAAACATAAGAACTGGCTTTCTATGTCAGAAAGACATCATCTCCGGATCTCTTCCTCCTAATTCACCAAGTTCGGGGATCCGGACCATTGAAATTTGATCCAACGGCTAAGTTATTATAACTTTTAAAGTAGGCCCCTATTTGTAGCCGTTGGATCAAATTTTAATGGCCCGGATCCCCGGACTTGGTGGATTAGGAGAAAGGGATCCGGAGAGGATCCCTTTCCTTCTATGTCAGATTCTTGATGAGCTTTTGTCTACTTTTCTCATACATTACTTACAACATCATTACTCCAAAACTAACACGTAGCATGACAAAGCTGCTAAATTACTAATAGGTATTATTATTGGCACTTTAAAAATATCATCATGCCCTCCCCTATATACAAGTTTTCACTTAAGCACAATATGATTCTTTTGCAGCGCACTCTCCAAGTTTGAGGGGTTTCAATATGAGTCATGAAGTTTCAATTTTCTCATATTGTACCATGACATTTTGAACTTGTATCAGTTTGTACTTTTTGTACATGGTTGATTTAACGAAATTCCACCTACAAGAGAACAAACACCGTTAGCCTAATTGACGAACGCCTTGAAGAAAGGGGAGGGTGTCAGCCAAGTGGCCTTTGATGCCAAAGTCAGAAAAGTAGTTTGAGAAAAAAATACGAACTTGAGAGAGGTATGAGTAGTAAGTTGCGATTACCGTTTCCTCTATTTGACCTGGCTATTTATAGAGACTAAAGCCTAGCAGGCAACTAGGAGGGGATGATGTAGATCATACTAGGCAATCCTTGATGGTGCATGCTAGTCTCCACAATCATTTTAGCCAGTAGTTCCAAATGTCCATGTTGGTAGAAAACCTGGTTCATCGGACAAGTATAAGGGGAGACTCTGAAGAGTTTGCTTTTTTCCACCATTGGGCCGGGTATAACCCGATGGCAAGACATATCATGGAAGGCCCAGAGTGCCCTTGATACGTTGGTGGCCGAAAGGGCTATTACCTACGGGATAGACGAATGTCATATACCCATGTGGTAATATATATGTGGTCTACCCACGACATCAAAGGTAAAATTGTCATAGTGAGCTTATGGTCCGCGTGTCATTCTCCTATTAGATGTGGTTATGTTTGCACATAATCTAATCTACCTTTAAATTATGTAATAGGTGTGACCCATTTATGGGTTGGTGTCACATTTGAACTATTTGGACCAAATTCTGCAATTGGTTGTTGTTTTGAGATATAAAACATCAATTTAGTAGAAGTAAAAGTTCTACCATGAGTTTTTTATTTCCATGTTTGTCTTGCACATTAGCTGGTAAATGGGTCCTAAACTTGTCAAATCCTCAATTTAATAAAGGATCAAACATTCAAATAGCTCAAATGCAACTTTAAAATTTTATTGGTGTAATATGAGAAGATTGAAACTTTGTGGTCCATTTTGAATATCACACCAAACTTGAAGGGTGGAAAATGTTTAATAAATAAGACTCAAAGTTTTTTGTTGAATATGTATTTGAGGATCCTATGTTTCTCTTGATTTTTATTATAAGTTGTAGAGGTAGTTTCTAAAGAGGTGTGCTATCCACATGCATTTTTTTACTTTTCACACACATTGTTAAATTTTGTCATTTGATATTCTTTAATTCATCCAATCCGACGGCCAAAAATTAGAAGGATGTGTGAGAAGTAAAAAGAGGTGTATAAATATCACACCCCTTTCTAAATTGTAGCAAATCTTAGTAATTGTGAGATCTACATGCACCTCATGTCAGCATATTGACGGAAATTCTAATAGAGTTAGTCTTGAGGATTAATGCTACTAATTATATAATAAAAAATTAAGTACCTACACATCCGATAATTTAGTTTGAGGACCAAGTTGAGATCGCGTCACAGTTCAGAGACTAATTCACCAACTTACTTAAAAATTAACATATCTTCAGGTGCACAACTGAAATTATAATGAGCTTCAATTTTGCTTAGTCATGCATGCGTACAAACATGAAAAGAAAGAAATTACCAGAAAAAAAATAAAATTACTCACATGTCCTTTTCAATACCGTTTATACCTGAACGTTGTGGTTTGGTGAACCCCTACTTCACGAGTCCACATCATCTTCTGCATTATTTGTTCGGTGTTCAGATGAATATCCGGAAAAGAAATCTAGTCTTATTATAGACTCCTCAAATTCTCAATAAGATACTGTATAATATGTTTCTCGTTATCAAAGGAAGAGGAGGGATCTAAAATCGAAACTCTTTCAATACTAAGATTAAAATTGAAGCTCTTGCAAATTGAGCTATGCATAAATTAACTTAACTCGCTAACAAGATGAGTTTATCTTGAAACCTACCACTTACGAGTAAAAGAACAATATCACCGTACTATAGTGGTAGCGGGCTGTAAAACCAATAGTTATTTATTTGGTAAAAATCTACACTATTGACCACTCATTTAAAGAATGAAATAACCATTCAACTATATAATAGAGATATGATGAGAAAGTTTAGAAAGATAATACTTTTGTTCTCCTCTTTGGGATGAGCTCATTTCCACACTTGTAAATAATATATCTTTACATAGAAATTTCAGAATCAGGTGTTCAATTCATTAAGCTTCATTTAAAAACCATCCCTACAACAAATCATTCAAATTAATTGGAGTACGTTTAGTCATCCAAATATATCAAATAAATGGACGGTTCATTATGAATATGGTACTTGATACCTCCACCATTAATTCATTTGATAAACTTGGGTGACTAAGCGAATTCCGATTCGAATTATTTTTTATGGGAATGATCTAAAATGAAGAGTAATGAATTGAACGGTTCTGATTCTGAAATTTCTACGATGAATATACGTTATTTGCACGTGGAGAATGAGCTCATTGCCCCTAAGGAGAACACAAGTATTATCCAATATAAATTAAGTAATTTTTTTTTTCATAATTCGTATAAATTACTGTCTGACCATATATCTTCTGGACCACATAGAAACTACATGCTCTTCACTTATATGTAGCAGTCCATAATATTATTAATTTTTTTAGCTGCATATATAGCGGTCAATATATTCAATAAGCAAAAAGATTTTTCTTTTAAAGAACTGGCCATTTGGTTGTAGTAAATAATAAGCTGCAGTTAGTTAATTGTTATTAAGTAGGGACTTAAATGAGAACCACCAAGGCCAAAACTAGGTTTTGTCTTCATTACTCTGGTTTTTAAGGCATTCATGGATAACTATGTATTTATATCTTTGAGAATACGATGGGAATTGAATATCTCTAAGTACCCATATGACAAACGAACGAAACTATGAAACCGTGAATATAAAGAAGAAAACAAATCAACTAGATTAATGTCGAGACGGCTATCATTTGAAGGCTACATTTTGACCAACTAGTAACTTGTTTTTCAAACTAAAATACAATATATATATATATATATATATATATATATATATATATAGAGAGAGAGAGAGAGAGAGAGAGAGAGAGAGAGAGAGAGAGAGAGAGAGAGAGAGAGAGAGAGAGAGAGAGAGAGACCTTAATCTAAGAAACCCTAATATTTTCTAACAGTAGCTACCATGAGCACTTGTAGGAAATAAGGAAACCGTATCTAATTCCCGAGGCTGAGGTTCTTCACGTAATCCTTGATTCCTTGCACAACGTATTTGTATATCTTTACTTACATATATTTTCCTTTATACAAATAGGTTTTACCCTTTTTAAGAAAAGGAGAGTATAATTCTTTGCCAAATTGTTTGGGCTGCTGGAGAAAAACGTGCATGCAGACAATAATTTCCATGCATGATAAACGCTTTATTAATACAAATTATACAACTTTGTTTTCTTTTGGCATGATGCACGTTTTATTTGAACTTTCAAGTTCAACTAATTAGGGTTGACCCGGATTGTGGATCTTTCTATGGAATTTCAGTGCACTGTTTTTGTTTCGGTGAAATGTACATGAACCCTTAAAAGACCCCAATATATCAAGAAGGAAAAATGTTTGACTAGTTCTTCACCAAAAAAAAAAAATAGTATTCCATGTAATATGCGTGTATATATATATGTATTGGAAATTGATGTCTTCAACTGTAAAATAATAGTATTTCATGCAATATGCATATATTGTAAGAATGAGGATTTTCTTCAGTTCCTCTTTGTGAGGATCTTAGGGATCCTCAAATCGTGTTCGTTCTTCGTACATCTTGCGGTCAGTTTTCATCAAATATTATTCATATTTAATTTTAAATAAAAGTATTTAAAATAATTTCTGACCGCACGATGTACAATGAACAGACACGATTTGAGGATCTCCAGGATCCTCACAAAGAGGATCCTTGTTCGTGGCAGGAATCTCCGTCGGGGATGTTCCCTGGCGGACGAGCACACAGCTCCCCGAGAGGTTGGCGCCGGTTGATGCTTTGTTGTCGGGCTTCTGCTTCACTGGATGGCTCATCGGGCAAGGCTCGTCGGACAAGGCTTGTCGGGCAAAGCTGAAAGGGAAGGACAGAGTTAAATTTGAAAGGTGCCTTCGTGGGGCCTTAGGTGTAGGCCTTGAGGCTCACAATCAAGATTAACTTTTAAGTGCTCAGGCGTGCCACTGCCATCTTCAGCATGGCAGATGTAAAACGGATGTTGAGTTTCAGTTATGTACATGCCCGAGAGCCCTGTTAATTATGATAGGTGCCTTTGTGGGGCCTTAGGTGTAGGCCTTGAGGCTTCCAATCAGTAATTAATCCAGTACTCGAACATATCATACTTGTTTCTTTGTTACATACAGTATTATGACTGTTATACTTCTAATCATCAATCCCGAAGAGTAGAGTGAATCCAAATAGGTGCCTTTGTAGGGCCTTAGATGTAGGCCTTGAGGCTTCCTATTAGAATTAACTCTATACTCAAACGTTCTAGCCCGAAAAGTAGAATGAATCCAAATATGTGCCTTTGTAGGGCCTTAGATGTAGGCCTTGAGGCTTCCTATCAGAATTCATTCTATACTCAAACGCTCTATGATAATCATAATATAACAGAAATAAAACTACGATATAGGTCGATTACTTGCACCCCAAGTAACTTCGGACTTCGTGTTTATCAAGGACTGTCGTGGATGGGTTAAGTCCACATAAGGTTCTTTTTTATGCCTTGAGGTCAAGGACTTTTAAATGATCAAATCTTACATGCCCGAGGGCTTAGAACTCAGATCTGGTTTGAACTGTGAAAACATATTCAAATCGGATTCAAGTGTTGAGAGAGAGTCTTTTAATAGTCATCTTACTAGAAATAACTTGAATACAACTTGAAGTATACAACATATTGCTAGGCTAATGAAAAGACAAAAAAACAAAGAGGGTCGGGCAAGGCTGATCGTCTTGCAACTTCCTATCTTTGTGGTTTATCAAGGTGTTTGAAAGCTTTAGAAAAGGGAATAGGGAAATGAGTTTACAGAAAGAGATCGATACTACAGCAAGAGTTGAACAGGGTAGCAGAGCTACTACAAAGGCTTGAGTGAGGGTTTATCCCGAGATGGATGAAGGCTTGCTGACTACAGCTTCGTTTAAAGGTAAATCTGGCTTTTGAGCAGAGTTTGTGCTTGTATTTGTTTGTTTGATTGAGTGTCCTTATTCCTGATTTCTCTTTCTTCTTTTATATACAACTCGGCTTGGCTTCTTGTAACAGTAACCTTGCCCGAATGCAGCTTGAAGGGTAGTGACTCATCAGCTTTTTACTTGTATTGCCACTATAAAGTACTTTATGGGCTGATTAGCTGGTTGGTCTATACCACTTGGCTTTTGGGTAGGTGGGCAAATGGTTCACATGGTCTGCACCTAGTCAGAAAAAGGGTCTTTCCTGCCTTCTGGACTTCGCATGGGCTCCGAATTCCTCTTCTCTTTAGGCTGCCTTTTGGGCCAACTCCCCCTTAAGCCCAAATTTCAAGTTTTAATCCAAACAGTGCCCCTTTCAATTGATATTTAGCCTGGAATTCCAGGCGCCAATATCAATTGAATAGCTGCATGCGCTTGTACCCTTGTTCTTGGAACTTGTATCTTCTGGTTGAGATCAACGCTACCCGGAGTCTCTTGATCTTCTCATGACTCTTGAACTACCCTCTGATATTCCTATAAATTCTGGCTCTTTCAACAAATCATCATCGATCTCATCTTTTATCAACCCCAAGTATTTCGGCCTCCTTAGTTTTCTTCTAAAAACCGTGAAATGAGTTTTTCAGGGTTCAAGTGGGGTTTCCTAAAACTCCATTTTCGTGAGAAAAAGAGTTTTCATCAAATAATCTCTATCTCCAACACCTTTGTTCAAACACCCCGCTATCTCCAACACCTTTGGTCAGACGGTTTCCTCACGAAGGCTTGCCTTCTTGCTCGCTGTCATGATAAATCAGGCTTCACCATCATACATGGTGATGATTCTGTCTGAAGATCCTCTATCAGGCGCGTCTTGGCCGCACAACCCGATCACCTGATCGGATTCTATCCAGGAAGACATCGGATAACCAGCTGAAAACAACATTGCATCCAGAAGGAATGAAATGTAAAACGTCGGATTTGAATCTGTTGTAAATTTCACCAATCTGTCGAAATGAAATAAACATTATTTGCAACTTTTTGTCTTTCTGTCTTCTTGAATGATTGGTGAACATACACTGCACATTGGTATCCTGAAGCCTGTTTTACCTTGCATCCTCTTCAATGTAACAATCTCTAACATCCTATAATGTAGGACAATATTTTTTCAAGAATTTAACATTAATGGGATGTTTCTGCCCATTCCCTTCAAGGTCCGCCAAGTAGTATTCTCCCTTGTCCAATACTCGACTAATGATGAAAGGACCTTCCCACGTCGGGCTCCATTTCCCAAAGCCCCTAAGCTGAGATCCTAGAGGGAGGACTGTCTTCCACACTAAATCTCCCTCCTTGAAAGACTTCATCTTCACCTTTTTGTTATAAGCTCGGACAACAACTTTCTTTCCTTCCTGAATCTGGTTCAAGGCTTCAATTCGGGCTGCATCTAAGTCTTCAATCCCTTTACACATGGCTTCGATGTACTCCTCAGTATGTAATCCAAACTGATTTTGAATTCTGACAGAACTTACATTGATCTTCATGG
This sequence comes from Malus fusca, assembly GCA_035220775.1. Classification (NCBI taxonomy): domain Eukaryota; kingdom Viridiplantae; phylum Streptophyta; class Magnoliopsida; order Rosales; family Rosaceae; genus Malus; species Malus fusca. Next base: position 2,967,074 of record CM069072.1, on the reverse strand, counting down.
GAAGCACTGCATCTTGCTCGAAAGTTAAAGCATAGGGAGTCGTCCCTGTTCCTGCCTTTTTGGAAGTTCTGTATGCCCACAAAGTATTCCCTAGCTTTTCATGCCACTTTTCTGGACTATCTATCACCATTATTTTGATAATGTTTACCAAAATCTTGTTGCTGGATTCTGCTTGGCCATTTGACTGTGGGTAGTAAGGACTGGACTGGATCATCTTTATTTTGTATTTGCTTGCAAACTCCTCAACTTCTTTTGAAATAAAAGATGGCCCATGATCCGTTACTATAGTTTCGGGCACCCCAAACCTATACAGAATCTTGGTCTCAATGAAATTCTTGACTGTGGCTGAGGTTATGGATTTTACTGCCGATGCTTCCACCCATTTGGTGAAGTAATCCATTGCCACAATTATGAAAGTGTGCCCCTTGCTAGAAGCTGGATAGATCTACCCGATGAAGTCCATCGCCCATCCTCTGAATGGCCAAGGCCTAACTACTGGATTTAAAGGTACTGAGGGCACATGTTTGAGAGGTCCGTGCCTTTGACACTCTTCACAGCCTCGGGCATAAGACTTGCAATCTTTTTCCATGTCGAGCCAGAAGTACCCATACCTTCTGAGCAACCACCTCATCTTTGTTCCCGCCTGATATGCTCCACATACTCTCTCATGTACTTCGGCCATTACTCTCATAGATTCTTCTTAGCCTAAGCATTTCAGTAGTAACCCGTCTGAAGTCTTCCTTAGCAGGTCTTTTGCCCATAAGACATACTTGGTTGCTTGCTGTCTATTCTTCTTGCTTGTGGGTGAAGAGGGATCTTTTAAATGATGGATGATAGGTGACCTCCAATCTTCTACCTCGGCCTCTAGAACCATTATATCCAGACTGAATCCCCTTTCTAGGATAGAAGGAAGGTTTCTTCTTTGGATCTCGATACCTACCCCATATTTTCTCTCCTGTATTGGCACACCTGAGGCTAGTTGCGCCATCTCGTTGGCCGCTTAGTTGGATCCCCTGGGAACATGATTAACTGATATCTTAGAATCCCAATAACTCAGCAATTGCGTAGCCGCCAAATAATACCCTGTCATGGTGATATGTCTACACTTAAACTCCTCATTTAGCTGGTTTATTACTAGCTCTGAATCACCAAAGACCTCTACCTCTATTGCCCCCAGATCCATCAAGATTTCCAAACCAATTACTAAGGCTTCATACTCTGCCCGATTATTGGTGTTCCCTGGATAATCTAGGAGAAATGAGTAATAATGATAAACCCCTTGAGGGTTGACAATTACAATCCCAGCTCCCGAAGCCTTCTGAGTGTAGGAACCATCAAAATACAGCTTCCAATGAGTAATCCAGAGGCCAGTCACTATTCTTATCTCTTGCTGGACCCACTCCTCTTTGCCCGAGATTGCCTTGCTTGGCGGGATCCAAACGCTAGTAACCTCTAAGCTTCCTGGGATATTGATTATCTCATCTTGAGATTCTTGGTGTTCTGCTAAGAAGTCAGCAATTGCTTGGCCTTTGACTGCCCTTTGAGGTACATACTGAAAACCGAACTCTGATAATGCTAGAATCCACTTTCCAATCCTTTCTGTTAGCATTGGCTTTGACAACATGTACTTTATCACATCTGTCTTGATGATGATGTGCACGTGACAAGGTAACATGTAATGCCTCAGCTTACTGGCAGTAAAATACAGAGCTAAGCACAATCTCTCTACTGGGGAATATCTTGTTTCTACCTCGGTCAGAACTCTACTGAGGTAGTATACTGCCTGCTCTTTCCCGCCTTCATTGTTTTGAGCTAGCAAACTCCCGATTGATTTCTCTGAGGCAGAGATATAGAGCTTTAAGGGTTTTCCCCTTTGAGGTGGCACCAACATTGATGGAGAAGTCAAATAGGCTTTGATGCTGTCGAAAGCCTTTTAGTGTGGTAGTCCCCACTCGAAATTTTCTTTATCCTTCAGTCTTAGCAAATGAGTCAGCGGCTGGATCTTGCCCGCTAAATTGGCAATGAATCTTCTCAAGAAATTAATTTTGCCCAGCAGCCTCTGAAGTTGCACTTTGTTGGTGGGCGGGGGCGACTCCATTATTGCCCGAGATTTGTTCTTGTCTACTTCGACACCTCTTTGATGAACCAGGAATCCCAAGAAGTTGCCCGTTCTTACTCCAAACGCGCACTTCTTTGGATTTATCTTCAGTTTGTGGATCCATATTCTTGTTAATGCTTGCCTGAGGTCTATCAGATGTTGTCCTTCTGTTTTGGCTTTCACCACGATGTCATCAATGTACACTTCCATGCTTTGGCCAATCAAATCATGAAAGATGGCATTCATTGCCCTTTGGTAGGTAGCACCAGCGTTCTTGAGCCCAAATGGCATGACCAAATATTCATATGCCCCCACATGCCCAGGACACCTAAAAGCTGTTTTATGTATATCCTCCGGAGCCATCTTTATTTGATTATATCCGGCGTTTCCATCCATAAAAGATAAGACTTTATGTTTTGCTACTGCGTCTATGGATAGATCGGCCATGGGCATGGGATACTCATCTTTTGGTGTAGCGCCATTAATATTTCTGTAATCAACACAACATCGTACTGCTTTTGTTATAGCTTTTAAAACGGGTACAATGTTGGCCAACCACTCCACATATTTGGCTGGTCTGATAAAGCCAACTTTTATTAGCCTTTCAATCTCTTCTTTGACCTTCTCTTCTATCTCTTTTGACATCCTTCGTGGTGCTTGCTTAACAGGTTTATATCCCTCCTTGATGGGCATTCTATGTTCCACCAAGGTTGAATCTAAACCTGGCATCTCAGTATAATGCCAAGCAAAACAATCTTTGAATTCTTGCAAAAGACAGATAATCTTTGCCCGATCATTAATTTCCAATAAGCCACTGATTTGTATTGGTCTTGGATCCTCCTATGTCCCTAGATCAATGACTTCCAGAGGATCTTGGACTTCTGGTGGTGGTTTGTCTGGTTCTGCACACAAAAATTCGACTAGCTCCGGGTTCTCGGGCAGGTCGTCGGGCCCATCTAGGTCATATATGCATTCGGCCATTTGGATGGCCCTCTCCAATTCTTCTCTACAAGATTCTTGGCTGGTCGAAACTCTTACCTGCCATTCCTACTCTTCTCTGTCTAAGAGCTCATTTTCTTGTCTCCTTCATTTCCCATACACCAACAGTCTTTTAATCAGGGACCTGACTGTCATTACCTGATCCTTCCTTTTTTGTTCTGTCATTGATGGTGTAGGGGTGTCGGGACGATACAAGGTATATCCCACTCCTCTCTAGTAAGGAGCATTCCTTGTTCTAGAAGCTTTTGAGCCGTCACCTTGGTAAGGCGGCCGTTCTCATCTGCTCCTGAACATTTCAAAATTCCTACGTTGGGGTTGTAGAAACTTCCTTCGGCCACACTAGATGTGGGGAGAAATGGCCGTGATTCGGCCTCTATCATTTCCCAAAAGCCTGGTCCCTTCGTTCCTGCTTCATGGTAGACAGCGACTTGTTGATGCAGGGTGGAGGGTATGGCAAGACTTTGGTGGATCCAGTCCCTTCCAAGTAATGCTCCATAAGTGGAAGTACAATCTACCACAAAGAATGCCAGCATGATCTGTTTGGACCTCAAATCTACTTCCAAGGGCAATATCCCATGGGTTTTGGTGATGGCGCCAGAGAAGCTTAAAACCGTGAGGTCTGTAGGAATAAGATCTTCCGTGCTTCTCCCCATTTTCTTCATTTGCTTGGCCGGCAGTACATTAACAGCCGCTCCTCCACCAATCAAAATTCTTTTGAAGGGCACCCCCTCCAAATGAGCTGTAACGTATATGGGCTTAAGATGATTGGCAAGTAAAGTGTTTGGGCGGCTGAACACCATTTTGTCTGTATAAATCCGTAAAGGACCATTCTTGGATGCTTCAGGTGATTCAGCCTTGCCCGATTCTCCTTCTTCTACTACCTCCACATTGACATGTGCCATCATTGGCTCAGTTGTCATGTAATCACCTTCCATAGAAGCGGGCTGATCAGGTCTGGCACCAAACATGGCGGATAACACATATGCCATGTTGATATGAAAATCACTAGGCTCGGGCAGTCCCTCTTTCTTGCTCCCAATTTGGTCCATGAACTCATCTAACCAAGCCATCGCATCTGCGGGAAGCAGTGGTTCTGGTGCCCCCTCTTGTTGATTCATGCCTGAATATGGTGTTTGCTTTGGAACCTCACCGAAAGGATCCACCACTGACAGAGAATGTGGTCTTCTTTCCGGTGAGACAGTTCCAAAACAAATAGGCTTTGCCTTCTATCCGAGGGTTGGTACCATGATCATATCTTCTTGAGCTCTCCTCAAGATCCTATATTTCCCAGGGTGCAGGCTTGGTGGCACATGGTCTCCCTCGCCTTCTGTCTTGCTATTAGCCTTTTCCACTTCTTTTTTACTCCTCCAGCGGAACTGACCACTCCCCCCAGATGACGTTTTCTCCAACTTTTGATTCTTGGATGCTTCAGACGTCGCAGGGGTTTTTAAAGAGTTCATGTAGGCTTTGTGTTGCCTTTGGACCCTTCTAACCATGGAGGCTCCCATTTGTTTAACGAGCTGTCCATTTTTCCCAACCACGTACCATTTTCGTCTGAGGCGGGCCGGGTTATCTTTTTGACGGGATTTGTTAACCTATCACTTCTCCTGACTTCTCTTCCCATATGGCCGTGCTGAGAGTGCTCTACATTCCTCTCTTCTGGCTTTTTGGCATCTTTATCTTCTGCTTCCTCAGACACCTCATGATTGCGAAATATCTCTGATAAAGCCCTAGGTTGGGAATCACCTCCTAACCGCTGAAAAAAGCTTCGGGAGGTATCCCTTTCTCATGTGCCTCTTTTCTTTTTTCTTCCTCATTTCTCCTAACTAGTTCACGATCTATGAGGACTCATGTGGGCGGTATTTCGAGCTCACACTCGCATTGACACTTACTGCATATAACCATTCCTTTAATTATAGCTGCTCTTGGATATTCGGGCAAGTTAACCACCCTTTTTGTGGGTTTGTCAACCAATCTTCTTTCTTCTTCCCTTATGACCTTTTCTTTCCCCTTCTCCGCCCAGGTCATACTGATCATATTTATTGGGGCCTCTGAGAAGGGATCCGTAGGTTCTTTCATCACTGCTTCCTCTAGCTGGTTGGTTCCGAGCATTTCTTTTTCCCTATCATCTTTTTCCCCAGGTAGGGGTAAAGATATAGGAATAGTTGGATTGATAACCTGGTTGGCTTCTTGTCTGAAACCTGCGGAGGCGTTCTCTAGTCTTTGTAGCATTTGCAACAAAGCAGTTTGCAAATCTTCTGGCACTTTGACATATTTCTTTGATCAAGCGAATCCCACCGGGCGTGCCAAAACTATGTTCGTGGCAGGAATCTCCGTCGGGGATGTTCCCTGGCGGACGAGCACACAGCTCCCCGAGAGGTTGGAGTCGGTTGATGCTTTGTTGTCGGGCTTCTGCTTCACTGGATGGCTCGTCGGACAAGGCTTGTCGGGCAAAGCTGAAAGGGAAGAATAGAGTTAACTTTGAAATGTGCCTTCGTGGGGCCTTAGGTGTAGGCCTTGAGGCTCACAATCAAGATTAACTTTTAAGTGCTCAAGCGTGCCACTGCCATCTTCAACATGGCAGATGTAAAACGGATTTTGAGTTTCAGTTATGTACATGCCCGAGAGCCCGTGTTAATTATGATAGGTGCCTTTGTGGGGCCTTAGGTGTAGGCCTTGAGACTTCCAATCAGCAATTAATCCAGTACTCGAACATATCATACTTGTTTCTTTGTTACATACACTATTATGATTGTTATACTTCTAATCATCAATCCTGAAGAGTAGAGTGAATCAAAATAGGTGCCTTTGTAGGGCCTTAGATGTAGGCCTTGAGGCTTCCTATTAGAATTAACTCTATACTCAAACGTTCTAGCCCGAAAAGTAGAATGAATCCAAATATGTGCCTTTGTAGGGCCTTAGATGTAGGCCTTGAGGCTTCCTATCAGAATTCATTCTATACTCAAACACTCTATGATAATCATAATATAACAGAAATAAAACTACGATATAGGTCGATTACTTGCGCCCCAAGTAACTTCGGACTTCGTGTTTATCAAGGACTGTCGTGGATGGGTTAAGTCCACATAAGGTTCTTTTTTATGCCTTGAGGTCAAGGACTTTTAAATGATCAAATTTTACATGCCCGAGGGCTTAGAACTCAGATCTGGTTTGAACTGTGAAAACATATTCAAATCGGATTCAAGTGTTGAGAGAGAGTCTTTTAATAGTCATCTTACTAGAAATAACTTGAATACAACTTGAAGTATACAACATATGGCTAGGCTAATGAAAAGACAAAAAAACAGAGAGGGTCGGGCAAGGTTTAACCTTGTCGGGCACGGCTGATCGTCTTGCAACTTCCTATCTTTGTGGTTTATCAAGGTGTTTGAAAGCTTTAGAAAAGGGAATAGGGAAATGAGTTTACAGAAAGAGATCGATACTACAGCAAGAGTTGAACAGGGTAGCAGAGCTATTACAAAGGCTTGAGTGAGGGTTTATCCCGAGAGGGATGAAGGCTTGCTGACTACAGCTTCGTTTGAAGGCAAATATGGCTTTTGAGCAGAGTTTGTGCTTGTATTTGTTTGTTTGATTGAGTGTCCTTATTCCTGATTTCTCTTTCTTCTTTTATAGACAACTCGGCTTGGCTTCTTGTAGCAGTAACTTTGCCCGAATGCAGCTTGAAGGGTAGTGACTCATCAGCTTTTTACTTGTACTGCCACTATAAAGTACTTTATGGGCTGATTAGCTGGTTGGTCTATACCACTTGGCTTTTGGGTAGGTGGGCAAGTGGTTCACATGGTCTGCACCTAGTCAGAAAAAGGGCCTCTCCTGCCTTCTGGACTTCGCATGGGCTCCGAATTCCTCTTCTCTTTAGGCTGCCTTTTGGGCCAACTCCCCCTTAAGCCCAAAGTTCAAGTTTTGATCCAAACAATCATCTTTCATATTGTAAATGTTATTAACCAAGTTGAAAGTACAAACAAATCCTTTAGCCAGGTATCATTATTTATAGATTTATTTTTTAACTACGACACTTGTATTCTTCACAAAATATCATCACTTTACTCCTTTCACTCTATTTTGTTTCACTTTCCAACATGTACCCTTGATTTGTGTCTCACGTACGCTATTCGGTCATGTGCCCTTGATTTGTGTCTCACGTACGCTATTCGGTCAATTCCGTCATAAATACCGCTAACTTGCTGATGTGGTAGGACTATTTTGGTACCTTCAGCCAATAGAAAAACTATATTCAATCAATTTAATAATAAAAATTTGATTATAAAACTGGAAAAAGAAAACTAACTTCAGCCACCACCACAATCATCACGGCGACCCCCTTTCTTCTCTTTGATTGAGTAACATTTCTTTCTGTTCTATGTTGATAACAGATTAATACTAAATCGGGATATGTTTCTTCCTTCATCTCCATTTTGAATGATCACTGAAACTTATTATAAATATATAAAGAAAAAGTTTAAATCCACTGGAAAGTTTACCAGTGGTATCCTCTCACTTTCCCTTCCTTTTTGTTTCTCTTTTTTTTCTCTTTTTTTTCCCCCATCTTCTCCAGCGGAATTCGGAAATGATAAGAGCTTGAGACTTTGCCGGCGTCACATTGGGTCAACCGATTGATGAGAGAAAGAGAGAGAGGTGTTTATTGGTATGGGTCAAGGTCCTAAAAGACGCTAGGCATTAATCAGTGGGGGCTAGGGGCTAGGGCCTAGGCGGTTAGGCAGGGTCGAAATGGAAACCTAGATGGATTTAAGTAAATTTATTATATATCGTAACAAAAATGGACACGAATAAATACTTGAAAAAAAAACTTAAAAAAGAACTCAAAAACTTAACTATTTTGACTGTTGGATTATGCCTTGAAAATATGATGTCATTTTTCTTAAAGATGGACACCCTTATTACTTAAGAAAAAGGTAGTGCTATCCACATACCCATTTTTATCTTTCGCACACCCCTCTCAATTCTCAGCCGTCGGATCGAATGAATTAAAAAAGATTAATGGACAAAAAATAACAATGGTGTGTGAGAGGTCAAAAATTGTGTGTGAACAGTACTAGCTACCCAAGAAAAATAAGTGAACAACACAGTCGATGTATTCTTTATCCAAATATAGACACTCCAACACTAGTTATTTTTACAAAATTTGTCGATAAAACTGGACAAGAATGAAGAAGACAATGACAAACTTTCATTGTTATAATATTAGAACTCATGTCATTGGCCAGGCATATATACAACCCTACGTTTCAAAAGGGTGAAGATCTGTTCTTAAAATTATTTTTTGGGACATTGGATTTTCTTTTTGGTTGTAGAGATGAGTGTGAAGATGAAGGAAAATTATCTACAACATATCGATGACATAACAACCTTGTATTGACAACTATCTATAGCTATTATCTTATCTAAGGAAATAATATCTCCTAAGGTTTAAGAATTAATATTGTAATTTGATTTTGATTATTAGAGGTTCCGAGTTCTCGAGTTGAAATCACCTGTGCTTCAATTTTGTTTGTAAAACAAAAACGAGTGTCTGTACTTTTACTAATATATAGGGCAAAACCTAATTTTACGGTGTGGCATGGCCGATATTCTACTGTTCGAAAAAAGAAGTTCGATCATAATAAAGATATAAATCAAAGCACAGTGTTTACTTGGTAAACAAATAATATCATATATAAATGATATATACAAATCCTAACAGTTGCAGCCTATAAATTTTGATACTCTATTCATGAAACTTGAATTGAATTCTCTCAACCTCCACCTCATTGAAATGCATGCCAAAGCTAGCATTTAGTGGCATACCTACGTACAGATAATTAGCCTCTAAATCTGGGAAAAGAGATCAGAGGATTCTCTCAGAAGCCATCGAGGAGAAAGCCTGTTTTCAAACTCCATGAGCATTCATTCTATTGCTTGCCTGCAAACCAAACTCCATTCAAGAAGCCATGAATTCACGATCAGAAAATTAAGTACATCTTATTTATGGCTACATTCAATTTTCCTCTGCCTTAAAACCATTCAAGAAGCCATTCCTTTTTTTTTCTTGTACAACGAAACACAGACCACAGCAATTATATGTGAATTTTAAAGCAAACCCATCAGTAAATTTGGCTTGCTAGTAGATATTTATGCTATTAGATTTTGCAACCACAATTCACTGAATGTTATGGGATTTTATTATGGCCATGTGCATGGGTAAATCTTTTACCGCTATTATTACTTCTTGGACTCTACATGCATGCAAGAATGATAAAAAAATCTCTGATGCACATGTAAATGTGCGAGGGTTTAGAGTTTAGGGTTTTGAGATTGCCACCACTACTCATCGTGTTTGTTTTTTTATTTTTTTATAAAAATTGGTGGTGGTAAGTCATGGTTATCCACTATTTCCGGGCCAAAGGTTATAGAGAATTTCACCCTGCTCGTGGTCACAGTTAAGCAAATTCACCAGCTCGGAGCATTAAATCCGTGACCTCCCATATTTTTTTGTTTATTAAGAAGCCGCAGTCTCCATTCTTACCACTAGGCCATTTATTGTGGTTATTTGCGTTTGTATTATTCTTTTATGTAAGGAAATTGTCTCGTTCGTAAAGAATCATGAGGAAGTTCTCCTAAAATGTTATGCGAAATGGATTAAAAATAAGGGAAACTAATGAAAATTGTTTGAAAACTTTGAGTTTTAACGATAAGGACAAAATAAAGGGTAAAGTGAATAGTAAAAGGATTGACTTTTTAGTGTAAAAATGTGATTTTTCGTTAAAGTAAACAGTACCGAAAACTTTTCGTTAAAATTCTTTTAAAAATAATAGAAGTTCTCTGAAATAGGAAAATGGGCAGGTGTCGGTTTATGAATAAGACACGAACAAGTGAGGATGATGAGCGAAGCAATATCCTTTATGAAACTGGATATTTTAGGCCGTTTTGCCATGTACGTATCAAATTAAAATAATATTACATATACCACGTTTACTAAATATCTCTAATTATACGCAGGCATGAGTTTGAGATTTATACAAGACCTTTTGTTGTATCATAGATTAGGCCTGAGCATTGGGGCCTCATTATTTAGCCCATGATTTATGTAAGAGATGAGGGAAACCTTTTTATATAAAAATGATCATTAACCCTCACTTTAGGAGGATGTCAAACTTAGCCTCTCTAGCAACAAGCCCCAATTTATATAGTGAAAACCAGATCTACATCAATGTGGACATAGTCCCAACTTGAGGTGAACCACGATATATCGATGTATTCTTGTGTGTCTATGATTTAGATCGGATTTATGTTGTTCAGATCGATCCGAATTTTTGTACCTCAACATTTGACACCGTCTGTGCATCAACTTATATTCGGTTGATAATAAACATAAGAGATTTACTTTGTGGACAACGATAAATCGTTTCACGTGACATGAGATTCTTCACATGCACAAATGCACGTGTGGGTTATGCATTTTCTCTCTTTTTACATAAAGATTGAATCTTCTTACATGCTAAATTTAGGGTTTTATTTGCAATTGAATTCAAAGTCGATCTTGTAAGTTCTAACCCAAAAAATAAAGTCAGAGAAGAAAGGGGTTTGACTGGGCATTACTAAGAATCCCATTTTTGTTCATCACCAAAAACTTCTAGTACACATTACACTTTGATGAGTTTAACAATATCTATTAGAAAATTGGTTGCTAAAGCCATTCATAATAATACATGAAATAGTAACAATACGTAATTGTATTGCTGGCACACACAAACTTCTCATGTTTTAGGCTTTAGGGTTTTTGGCAAGTTGTTACATAATTTTCATACCAAACAGCCAGGTGCTGAGGGGGTAGGGTTGGATCAATAAATTTGGTGTTAATTATATTTCAACCAAGGTTGGTTGTCTGTGCTTCCTAATGCGGAATATATGTGGTTTAATCATAAAGCTGGTGAGTTACTGAGGGACTGAGTTGACATGTCCTTCTTAGTTGGTTTCTCTTTAAATTAAGCAGCACATGGAATGAAAAATTAGAGGAACCAATAAATGTGCCTCCATTAGTGTGTGATTAATAGCGAAGGCTACAGATTAGCGACCATGATTAATTCTTCCGACTCCAACCATATAATCAAGCCAATGCATGCATGGCAACCAACACATGCATCTTTTCTGGAGAACTCCATTTGATTTTGATCGAGAGGCTTATGGTTTGGAAAAGAATTGCACATGTATTGTTTTTTCTTTCTTTTTTCTCTAGTTGTTTCTGATGTAATTGTTTATGTTGAGGAGATTAATAAATAAAATGTTTTTGAGATTCTATTCAATCGAAAGAGCTTCTTGGGTGTCATCAGTTTTTTATAACTATGTGTTCAGTCATGTGATAAAATAGATTGAAACATGTTGTATACTATGTTAACCAGCAATATGACAAAAAAATTCAATGGAGAGCTTTTGTGAGACATATTTGTGGAGGATTCGAAGACATTGCTACATAAGATTACTGGAGCTTCTTCTACCTATGTGTGTTCATCGCCTAGCTTACTATGCTCTTTATTTTTAATAATTGTTGAACCTGGTTTGAGGAAACTGCTGACCTCATTTTAGACTTATTGTTAGAAGAATGTTGTAGTGGGTTGTTGCCACCTTGTTGTATTGTGTTGTTCTTCTTTTCAATAAAAACCGTCAACTTTTATAATAATGAAAAAATGGAGGGCTTATTGGGTGTCTGGCTGTATATAATTACGTGTCCAGTTACGTAACGAGAGATATAGAAATTTAGTTGCTAGTTAAATACATTATGAGATGTTTTTCCATACTTTTCGCATTCAGTTCAAGCTATTGATGTGCCTTTTGATCAACCTGAACAACATATACACATCCCTCAACCCCTTTTTTAATTACTAATGGACTATCCTTCACTATTTTACTAAAAATGGAACGTAGAGGTCTTGTTTTGTTTCTCAATTGAAAAGAGATCTCTTAAGTAATCGGAGAAGCACTTTCATAATAAACATACAATCAATGGCGTAGCCAGAAATTATTCGATGGGTGGGCTAAGCTAAAATTATTAATCCGAAATCAAAATTTTAATCCTATTTTGTCTTCATAAAGTTATATAATAGTGAAAACTTGAATGTAGTAATTTGAAGCAAGAATTTTATGCTATTTTTTCTAGGTTTCTAGCCTTCAAAGCTTTCAAGTGAATAAAATAAGGAACCATTTTGTGGTATGAAAGTTTTAATTTACTACTATTAAATATAATATTGGTTAAAGTGATGAGTTTATTTAACATCTATTAGCTCTTATTATTCTTAAAAACAACCTTACTAATAAAAAAAATTCATTTCTTAAGTGAAATATGACAATTAAAAATCATAAACTAACCCAAAAACTAATATTTTTAAGCTTGAAGAATCAAACTCTCCCTATGCTATAGCCTAGGGGAGCCTTGTACTTGGCTCCGCCCTTGCATACAATTGTATACAACGTTACTGAAAGGACGGATTTTCTCCTATGGGTGGTTGAGATTCCCATTTATGGATGATACGTGCAAGACATAAATATGAAAACAGTTCCCCCTTTGAATCACAATGAACACAAGGTGACAGAAAATTTACTTATTTCTGTGTGACATTGAGTTAGGACAGCTTCAACTATTTTCAGAACCAAGGAGGTTGCGGATCTCTGTTTCGAGTGTCTTGGGCTACCAAGAAGGGGAAATCAACCCGGACATGATCGGCCTAAACTTGCAATCTCTATTATTTTGCTGAAGTTACAGCATTTAGATCGATACAAGGACCTAAAAATAGTTTCTCAAGAAATTCTTGTTTTTATGGGATTCATTTTGCCTTTTTATAGTTTTTCTGAACATATATAGTGAAGGGGAAATCATATCAAGCAAAAAGCATAGGCCGTGTTCGGTATTGCTTTTTTTCACTGAAAAGCGATTTTATTTTAAAGTTAGGCAGTAAAAACTTTTTAAGTAAAATTAAAATATTATGCTTATTTTAAAAGCAATAGCCTTCGGACAACAAATGAACAAAACATTTAATGAATATCTCAATTCTCGTGATACCCTCACTAGTGTTTAAGAATGACATGTTTTACTAATGAACAAACGTCCCAAGTTCTCACCTGCCCATGATTGTTCTGGAGGATTTGGGTTGTAAATCGGTTTGATACAATTTAAATTCGTGCTATGCTCAATTTTTTCTTGAACCCTAATACCTAACTTGACTGATTGTGCAATATACTGTGACATATAACGCTAACTTCACAGTAGAGCATCAAAGAAGGCCTCAAATTGTATTCAGGACCATGATGACCGTGACTTTGATACGGAGCTGGAGCTACTTTCTATGATGAATGCGCTAACTATGGATATAATGCGAAAAATAGACTGGAATAATGTAAAAGGCTTGCCCCTCCTATAAAAAATACAAAAACTACAAACTCTGAATCAGCAGCAGAGAAGGACTCATGTTAAAGTTTCAGTACAACTTATGAGAAACTGGGACCATCCTATAACAATACTAAATAAGATAGGTTGAGGAAATAAATCGGCGGGACGGAAAGAGAAGTAAATCGCCAGCCGTGGTCTTCTCAAAGGTAAAAGTACAACAGTAGGAATAGAAAAGAATACAGAAGTGCATCTGGTATGATCGTAGACATGAGAAAGAAATGGAAGAAAAATGTAGATAAGAATGGCTACTGAAAATACAATAATGGTGTTTCTTGAAATAGTACTAAACAAACACATTCAAAAGCCTATTCACCAAAAATCATAAATTGAAGTGTCAGACATTGTAATCAAGTTCAGATCGAAATGTACCTCCAACAACTCATCAGCCCGATGAGTGGTTATACAACGATGTCTGTTCATCTGAATTTTAAATCCAAACATGAATCTCAGAAGGTTTCTTCACAATAATTTTTGAAGGACTTGCGAACAATGAACTTCAAGACGAGAGCTGCAAGGGACAATCCTGCACCAACTTCACACACTTATGAACACTGCCCACTGGGATCTCCTGAACAACCACCCTATCGGCAGCTATAACTTAATGCAGAAACTTAATAAATCATAAGACAAGATTTCTAGCTCAGAACTCCAGCCAAGGTATTGGTTCATGTTTAAGTTTGGTAAGCTGTAGAAACCAATCAATTTACCAGGAATCACTAAAGGGCTGGACAACAGACAATCTCGGACTAAGCGTCTACAAAATTTTCTAAAGTAATCCCAGTGTTAGATATTATGTTTAAGTAATAGGTAATAATAAGTTATAACATGATGCTTTTACAACACAAATAATTCAGAAATATTACAAAGATACAACCAAGGCCATACTATTGATTCACCAGTTTACCCAGACATCCAATACCGAATCAGTTTTCTACTATTGACTACTAGAGAAGACTCAAATGAACCAGAAACGTAAAACAGCAAACCACAAAAAAGTAAATATCCACAGCATGCTGGCAAAAGACGAGATAAGAATTTGGTAATGTGATTTGCAACCAAATGGATGTAATTTCACATGAAGCTAAACAATAAAAGGGAATTTGGATTCCCTACTTGCAGATACAAACATGCTGAAATTGACATGTATGATCCATGACTAATCCTCCAAAGGTAGATGCCTTTCAAGCTCAGAAAGAATTTCATTAAAAGATTGAATTCTTTGTACGCAGTTGTGCAGATAACTTCCACAGAAAATAGGACCTCAGAAACAATTTCAATTAAGTAGATGAGATTACTACAAAAGCTCTTGATTAGTTCTTCGTATATCTCCTTTAATCTATATTAAGGAAATGGTTTAGTCTTTTGTTTCCTCCCCTTGGTTTATATACAGTTGCTTCATTTACATTGGTAAACCCTAATATGATGGCACTAATCTGTCTCTGATTATGCAACTGAAGAAATTCCCAGAGAGTCCCACTTTCCTAGCAGTCTAAAGATGAATGCGGTAACTATTGTTTCAATGCTAAAATAGACCTTTTTGTATCACCCTTATAATACAGGGGGAAATATTGTGGACTAATTGGAACAATATAAAAGGCTTGCCCTCCTATCAAAAATACAATACTACAAACTTTGAATCAGCAGCAGAGAAGGCTTCATGTTAAATTTTATTACCAACTTGCAAGAAATTGGGACCATTTTCACAGTAACTACTAAATATTATGGGGTGAGGAATTAATTCGAGAGACCGGGATAGAAGTAAAACACTAGCCTTAAATCTTCTCACAGTACAAACTACAATAGTAAGAACGGAAAAAAGTTTAACAATAATGGTGATAGACATGTGAAGACATGTGAAGGAGAGGGAAAAGCAAAGGTAAGACAGACAGGGTACTAAGAATAATGGTGATTCCAGAAAATGGTACTAAAAATTAAAACACTGTTGCAATTAAATGCCTCTTTCCAAAAATCATAAATTGAAGTGTCAGGCATTGTAATTAAGTTCATGTAAATATTAAATCCAAACATGAATCTCAACACAGGTTTCTTCACAAAAAGTTTTGGAGTTCAAACGTGAGACGATGACAGCAAGGAAGAACCCTGCACCAACTTCACTCTTTTACTGAGTACACTTATGAACACTTACCATTTCATGAGAAAATATATTAACAACAGTTTAAATGCCTCTGCCCCAACGTAACAACAGTTTAATATTGAGAGGACAAATTTCATGAGAATATAAAATGATAAAAGCTAATTAAGAATGTTCATGATACTTAGCATGACTATTAAAGAGGTTCAGCCCAACAAATATACCATTGGGGGTCTCCTCAATGATAACCCGTTAGGGAATATTAACTCAATGCAGAAACTTAATTAATCATTAGACAAGCATTGTAGTCCAGGACTGAAACTGAGGTGTTGGTTCATGTTTAAGTTTGGTAAGCCGAATGAGAACTGATTCACCAGGAATACTAAAGGGGTGGACAATAGGCAATCCCAGCGTACAGTGTCTAGGAAGTTCTAATCCCTGTGTTTGGTGTTAGGATGTTGAAATAATAGGTAATAAGTACTAACATGATGCTTTTAGGATAAATATTTCTCTGCATTTATTGGTTATGTTCCTCCAAAATTATTGAACCTTGGTTTGGGAACTTTAACGAAAAGCTCTCGGTACTGTTCACTTTAATGAAAAACCACATTTTTACACTAAAAAGTCAATCCTGGTACTATTCACTTTACTCTTTATTTTGTCCTTATCATTAAAACTCAAAGCTTTCAAGTCCTTTTCATTAGTTTTCCTCCTTGGTTTTCATTTCATGCCACCAAACCATTTACTCAAAATTCACCAATATACAAACTTTATATATCCATAACATACTGGCAAAAGATAAAGAGTTCTGATATTGCACTTTGCAACTAAACAAATGTAATTTCACATGATGCTAAGCAATAAAAAAGAATTTAGATTTTCCTACCTACAGGTACAAGCATATTGACGTTTAATATGTATGATCCATCATTAATCCTCAAAAAGTGGATGCCTTTCCAGTTCAGAAAGAAGTTCAGTCAAAGGAGCTGAAGTGCTATTGACAATCTCATTTTCACCTCTACATTGTAGCAATTGTTCTCGAAGACTCCGCACAAGCTCATTGAGTTTTTGTATATTTTTCTCTTGGGAGAGGATAATCTGCAGTGAAGATGATATTCAGTGAGGTTAATGAACTTATCTACCAGTTGCAGCCCACCATAATTTGTAGAATTAGGCCATTATGCTACCACAGGTATATAAGATGCAGGTAACTGAATAATACATTATCACATAACTCATAAGTAGTAAATTGTGTACGCTAAGATAAACTTAGAATATCCAATGTAAAATTAGCCCTTGAAGTACTTAATGCAACAAAATTCAAAAAGGCCCTAATCAGATAACTCATAATGGGGTTACATGAATGCCTTGATTATGCGGCCTATAGCACTGTTAGTTTGCAACTGGATAAATTCTCTCTCTCGTTAAGTTCTTTCCCATCTTTTTTGGTGTTTGTAAATATAGTCCATAAAAGGGAATATAAAACATTATACTGTTCTTCCTCATTGGGTGTCCCACCCTCCCTCTCAATCTCTCAATTGGTTGTGAGCCAGGCATAAGCAAGAGGTTTTTCTAATTCTGAATATGCAGTCTAAATTTATAGACAAAGTTGTGCCAATTGGAGAAGCATTCTGCATAGAAGGAAACTAGATAAAAACAAAGGTATATAATCCTGCATATTTCCTTCTCGCTAAACAAATTCAAACCCCAACCCAAAAAAAAATCAAAGATTGGTCATTTAGAGAAGGGAATTGCTGTTTGTGAGCACTTCAAAAAGCCCATCCATCCAGCAGTACCCCCTCCGTTGTGGAGTTCATGATGACTTTTTTGCAATGCCAATAATAACTCCCATACAGAAATGGGCAAACACTTCAGATATAGAGGTCATTAACGGAAGAGGCCAATTATTAGGGGCCGCGGCATCAACTAAAGAATTTTTATCTAGATTGTTCATGCATTGTCGTAGAACATTTACTCCCTCTGGACAAGAATCAAAGCAAGGGTATCATTATGTATACAAGGCAATGTGGAGATATGAGTTTGTTATATTAACTGCTATTAAAAGTTAGAACTTAAGTCCCGAATGAAGCACCCAAAACTCAGGTATGTTGACAGCTTAAGTCTTAATCCCAAAGGCTCGCTGCATAAATTTCTGAATTTGAAGACCAGAATAGCCTATTCATTACTAATTTGTCTTCTATTCCCCCAAGTAACAACATTAAATCATTGAAACACATGTATATTGTTCAAACTAACACTTGTGAAAGTAAATAACTATAGATTTCCAACTCAAAATCACACGATAGGGTAGGCAAAGAAAAGAATCCGTATGTTATACATTTCCAAAATTAGCACTCACTTTTTCTTTCACGGCTTCTTCCCTTTCAGATATATATTGTTGTTTCTTGGAGGTACTTGGACTTGGTTCATCATTCCCATATTGCTTCCATTCAAACTGTGATGTAAACACAATTAACAGGAGCAGACAAACCAACACCCATGGTCTGGACATTGTCACAGACTCAGATGCAGCGCTCACCGAAATCTGGTATACATTTTCAAAATTAGCATATCAAATATTTCATGAATGAAAGGAACTCACAATTCACAAAAAAGAGTGAGAAATTATTTAATTTGACAGCATGTTCTCATTTTACAGTTCGGTTGGACACCGATAACCATTAGCAAGAAACTTTGTCTTCATTTATCCTTATACATTTATTTCATGTAATCATGTTTCATAACTGAGTTTGTGAAGATTTAAATTTCTATATTACATAAGTATTTCTGGACTTAAAGATGGGTATATATTTTTTTTCCATGGGAGCATGAAAAAAAGAACAAAAACAACAACAACAAAAGAAAAATGGCTTCCCTTCCTAAACATCTGAATGCTTCAGCAATTTCTGCTTTTTTTGGTTGCTGACAATACAACCCCCCCCCCCCCCCCCCCCCCAAAAAAATGGTGCCTAAATCTCAAGCATTTTACCTTAAATACACAGTAACACAAAAACCAATAGCAATACAAGTACTAAACACAATATATGAAAGGGGGAAAAAAGGAAGAAACTTTGCAGTTAATTTTCTGCTTCCTACATTTTTCTCAACAACCAAACACGGCCTAAGAAGCAAGAAAGAAGAACCCCGTTACCCCAATCCAAGATACTACTAATAAAGCTTAAAAAATCAGTGAAAGAGAAAAGCATGGAACTTACAGATCTGAGTTGAAGAAGAAGAAGGGTATATCTCACTTGCTGTTGAACAGCTTGAAGTTTAGAAGAAAACCCAGATGGGTTTTGCGTTTGGCTTTTGGCTTTTGGCTTTTGCTATAATAAAGTGTGGATTTTTCGGTTGGGTCCTTGAGGCTCTGAGTATAAATTCCTTCACTAAACTTGCGTACAACCCTCTCTTTTCTCTTTAATTTGGTTTTCCTTCCACTTCGGTTGTGATTAACTTTACAGTCTCCATTTTCTGCAATTCGGTCCCTCAAGTTTGTAAAAGCTTTCAATTTAGCACCTCAAAGCTCAAATTCTCACAATTTTTAATTTTTTTTATTCTATCCTTGCAATTAAAAAAGGCTAAATTTTCTTTAGATATTGATTCCTTGCCGACACAAAATAATTCTTAAAGGACACGTACCAAAAAAAGAGTTGGAGAGAAAATGGTAAGGGAATAAGAAATCTTGATGATTTTGTCAACTCCAAAAAATAATTTTTTTTTATGATTTAATCCTATGACTTCCATATCATCATGAGGTCATTACTTATTGAGAATGACCTTGATACTTGTATGTAGTTTTTTTTCCTCCAAATCAATTGAAAAAGTCTGAATTTTTTCACTTCCAAATTGAGTACAAGTGTACAACATTGATGTAAAATAAATCCCACCTGTAATTACTCGTAAATTATATTTGTTAGAAATTTTTAATGTTGATAGACAAATAAAGTGTTGGTCTAAAGTAAAAACACAAAATGAGATGAGATCTCAAATTTGAACTCTAAAATTGTAAAAAAGGAAAAGAAAAATTTGAAAGGGGCAAAAATGATTCTTTTTTCTTGATAAGTGATTTTTATAGACTGTTTTTTAATTTTCACACACTTCTTCGTACCAAATTGAATAAATTAAACAAAATTAACGACTAATATTAAACAAAGGTGAGTAGAAAGCTAATGAATCCCAAGTTCTTATGAGATACATGTAATTACCAAAATGTTTGGGGGAGTTTGAACATATTAGTAAATTACAAGCACCTACTTCAAAAAAATTGCCATGAAAAAGTATAAATATCAATCTAGATTTTTTCAGAGTCCACACTGCAGAGGGAAGAAGAAAACCATAAAAAAATGGGGAACTCTCAGTCACCTCCTTCTCGCAATCCTCGCTTTGCTTCCTCCTCTAGGTATCTCTCTTTCTCTCTCTAATTATCTGCATATACATTATATATATATATATATGTATATATTTGATTGATTGATTTGGAACTGATTGCAGAGCTTTTACTCATACGGAACTCGAAGATCTCAAATCCTTGCACGCGTCTCTGGCTGCTCAGTCGCAGAGCGGTGGTCCGTCCATCTCCCCCTCAGTTTTCAAGGTAAATTAGCTTCACCCATGTCTTCGGCTCTTCCAATTTTCATGGAAATTCCATTTCTTTTGCTGTAAAATGATCTTTCCTCTGTACTTAGATATAGAGTTTGTGTTTTTGCAGATTTATTTCGGACTAAAGGGAGCTCTCGGAGATAGGATGTTCGACTTAGTTACCCAGCAACGCAAAGACGGAAAGCTCACCTTTGAAGACTTAGTTATTGCCAAAGTATTTTTTTTTTCTTGAAAATCTTGTGAACTTCGCAATATTTGTTTCGTATTTTCGAGTTTTATCATATGCCCATTTGCTTTATTTTTCTTCCTTTTTTGTGGGTTTTCAGGGGATTTATGAGAAGGGGACGAAAGATGACATTGAAGAATTCATATATCAGTTGTTAGACGTATCCGGGGATGGCAATGTGGGAAGGTAGGATTGGAATTCCAACATTATCGAGAATATACAATATAGATTCATATTTTGATTGCAATTGGTTGAAGTATGTGGTTTTGTTATATCCTGTCTACAGAACCGGTTGTTGCGTCCTGTAGTTTAGATTCTGTTGGTATAGTTTTAGTAAGTTTCACAGCTTGATTTTCTTCAATTTCGTGGAATAGAAACGCAACTAGCATTTGAATGATTTAAAGTTCATAGAAATAAGAACAGATATCTTAAAGTATGGCTTTGTCGTATTACATGACTTGGGTTATACTTGTTACTGTGGCTTGCAATTCATAGGAGTATATGGGTGCTGCATTAAGTAGTTTAGTTACTGTTGTTTTCTTTAAGTTCACAGTGTGATATTTCTTCAGATTCGTTGAATAAAAACGTACAAGTAGCCCTTTCAATAATTTAAAGTAAATAGAGATAAGAACATATGGCATATTGCATGACCTTGGTTTACTTCTTGTTGTGGCTGCAGTAAGGATGGAAGAGTTTCGTGATTTCTATTTATAATGTGATAAGAAGTACCTGTCTCTGTATTCTTTTTATGTCTTGTCTGATGTATATGATATTAGGAATTTAAATTCAGGTCGGATTTGGAATGTGTTCTGGGTGCAATGTTTGACAATATATTCAATATGGACAACCCTGAACGTGGATCAAGTGCACATCAGGGCAGTGTTGATGTATTTCTTAATGCTGCAAAGTTTTCTAAGCATGACGAAGGACATGATCAAGAAAGTTTGTCTCTTGAAGATTTCAGAACTTGGTGTACTCTTCTCCCATCTCTCAGGAAGTTCCTTGGAAGCTTACTGATACCTCCTCATCAAGGTTTTCTGAATTCTTTCATTTTGATCCTCTGGATTTGTTGGTTTTACATTATAAACTGTTATCCCAATTAGTTTGGGAATCTGAATTTTGATTTGTATTTCCAATACTTTTGACATCACCACTCTTTGTAGGAAGACCTGGTTCCCAAGTTCCTCGACTAATGCATGTGGAAAACATCGATTCAAATATGGTGTTACTGAAGGAGGTATATGCTTGGCATATAGGAGGAATCCTTCCACAACAAGAGCTGGTGGAGTGGAAACTGCTATACCACAGTTCTTTTAGTGGTCTGAGCTTTAACACCTTTTTGGGCAGCGTGTCGTGAGTATCTTGTTTACACAGTTTTTTTTTTTTTTTTTTTAATTTGAATTTTGAATATCTTAAAGTAAATTAAATTTTTGTTGTGAAGTTGAATATGTCCTTGTCGCAATGTGAATTTATCACTGTTCTCAAAACGAGGATTTAGATTTCTTGATACACTTTTAGAGTCAAACCGGGGGGGGGGGGGGGGGGGGGGTGGTTGTTCATGGATGTGCCATGTTAGATAGGCAATGAGCACAAATTCTGTATAATGTAGCCTGTTTTGGTTTAGATGCGCATCCACAGAATGTGATATGACTGCACCAAGTCGCTACTTTGGTTTTGTTTAGTTTATCTTGGGTTGAAGGGGAGATCATGTATAAAGACCACGGAAGTGTTCCATTAAATGGTTATACTTTGCCACTTTCCCGTCTTAGATAAAATGCTAAATACAATTGTTTTATACTTTAGTTTCAGTCTTGTCGGTTGCTGCAACTAATTTGGGATGGAATGGGTAATTGTTCAATGAACTGCAGAAATGATAAAGGACCAACTGTGTTAATCATCAAGGATAAAGATGGTTATATTTATGGGGGTTACGCTTCCCAGCCATGGGAGAGGCATGGTGGTTTCTATGGAGATCTGAAGTCTTTTCTTTTCCAGCTGTATCCGAAGGCGTCAATATTCAGGCCAACGGGGGCAAACACCAACATACAATGGGTGAGTTTTCACTCGATCTTATAATTTATATTGCTCTCGAAATAGAAGACTTGTTTCTTTAATAAGATTTTAGCATCCATTTGGTTGATGAATGTCTTAGGGTCTTAGTTTCTTCCAGTTTAGAGTCAATCAACCGAACCGCATCACATTGTAAAAGCTTGTTTATTCAGATGATCAGCTTCGTAAATCAGTCGAGTTTGTTTCGGATTATGATGTTTTGAAGTCTTCTTGTTTTGTATGCCGGCAGTGTGCTGTGAATTTCAGTTCAGAGAGCATCCCGAATGGTATCGGTTTTGGAGGAAAGGTGAATCACTTTGGCCTTTTTCTTTCGGCCAGCTTTGATCAGGGGCACACTTTCTCCTGTACCACATTTGGCTCCCCTTGCCTCTCCAAGACCAACCGGATACACCCGGAAGTGATAGAATGCTGGGGAGTTGTTACCAAAGTAGCAGAACAAGACAAACACGCCGGTGGAAAAGGTAATGTACTGGAGAGATTTAAGGAAGACCGCCATATGCTTAACATGGTTGGGCTTGCTAATTCAAGTGAGTAGAGCATTTGTATCTCCAGAACTTCGCGTTGAAAACGCTTGTAGATTGAAGAGGCAGCTTGTGTTTGATGTGGTGTATGCTGTGCGAATTCACGATCGCGATTTGCCTGTATATTTCATTTAGTCCTGTAATATTGGCGGCTCTTTTTACCAGTGATTGAGCTACAAGCCACCGGGTGCTGCCGATTTCTACTTGTCTATATCCTCGTTCCTTTCGAACGAGGAAAACATAAGCGACACTCATTTCATCAAACGCTCCTTTTACATTGAAGATGTTGAGTTTTGTTTTGGGATGGATTAAGCAACAGCATAACGAATTCTAACAAGTCGAAATTAAAAACCGATCTTCCTAATAACCTTTTGAAGCCAAGTCGCCGACAACAAATCTTAGCCATACATCTTTTGTTCAATGGATAGAATTGAGTCATGGATTCCAAAATCACCACCATGCAGCAAACATCAACGCTAGGTTACAGGGCAAGTTTCGCATTTCCGAAAATTTTGACAAGGGGATGTAGAAGAGGGCATTTTTCGTCTAAAGGCAGGGACGGGCTATCTCACTATACTAGGAACAAGGAGGAGCATATGCCAGTGACAACAAGAATCGGTGAGAGGGGAGCAAAGTGGGCATCGTCGTGACAACAAGTCCACAATGCAGTGGCTCCGGGACTTAATTCAACAATCTTTGGACAGTATAACAACCCAGTTAACAAGGAGGACATGGTAAAAAACCTACTGCTTATGTATTTACGGGAACAAAAAAGCAAAACCAGCACTGGTGTGGAAGCAAGAGACATGACTGAACCAAGCATACAACAATGATACTGATATTAAACTAACCATTTAAGTAAGTAAATTGAACAAATCACTACAGCTTACATGCTGAATGTCAACGTAGACTGAATAACGCTTGAAAAATCGACAATAAGCATCAAAATCGGAATCACAGAGGTTACAAATTCCGACAGATCAGAAACAAAGCCATAACATTGTTTCTGAGATCAAACTAATCGTTCCCAACAACAGCACAAACCAATACTAGGACCATAAAATTCGAAACCAAATCGAAATCGAATCACATTCTTGAAGCCGAAAGCAACAGTGATATTAACCGAAAGAAGCAACAATCATCACCAATACGATTCATCTGACGAATTCAATAAAATGCAACGCTTTCCATTCTAAATGCAAATTTGACATAATCCCATAACAAAAATGTCACACGCATTACTTCCACAGTAAAATTAAGCACACAACAAACTTCTTCCTAATTCAAAAACCAAATGTATTATAGCATCAAAACCCGATCATTCTCCGTTTTAGTACCTCCTGGGTGCACCACGCCCGTACCCGAGATTCTGAGTCTGAGCTTCCGGGTCGACCCGCTTGACACCAGGCATGTCAGCCATACCGAGAGCGGAGAGCATGTCGAGGGTCTCCTTGTCCACGGAGATCTCGTCGATCTTGATGGCGGACTCCTCGGGGACAAAGTCCATGCGGCGCTCGCGCTCCTCCTCCTGCAGCTTCAGGGAAATGCCACGAACCGGGCCCTTCTGGATCCGCTTCATGAGGTGAGTGGAGAATCCGGCAATCTTGTTGCGGAGGCGCTTGGAGGGGATGATGGCGACTTCCTCGAGGATCTTCTTGTTGGTGTGGAAGTCCAGGGTCATGCGCGAGTAGTAGCGCTCGATCACCTGGCGGGAGGATTTCTTCACTGTTTTTGTGCGGACGCGACCCATGGTGGTGGTGGAGTTGTGCGGCGGAGCTGGGTGGAGACGAACGGCGGGTGAGTGTGTGTGTTCGTGAGAGAGGCGAAAAGAGGGTAAGGGAAGGGAAGGTAGGGTTTTGGGATATTTATAGGAGATCTCTGTTGGTGGGTTTATGAGGTTATTGGGCTAATGTACAGAAATTGGGGATGAAATTGGGCCACTGTATTGTCAAAACCCTGGGCTTTATTTGTTAAATTGAGTCTGTTTGGGAAAAAACTTTGTCGTGACACTCCGATCAAATAATGCACTGTTCTGTGGAAAATACTTCCACATCGTAATGCAATATTGGATCGAAATTTCATTTGGCAGTTAACTCATTCCATATAAATCATTCTCTTATTTGGAATTTGCTAATGGAATTGTTAACAATCAAAAGCTTTTCTAATTACGTTTTACTTAAAAATGTTTTAGGTTATGAGTAATGTTATTCATACCATGTTTTTGTACCACATTTTCATACCACCTTAGGCGGCATTTGATGTGGACAGCCACATCATTTGAATTAATCAGATTTTTTAATTTAGTTCATTATTTAATAAACTAATAATTAAGAAAAAATAGTTAATTAAATGATGATTGTGGTATACGAGGAGTCTTTCTCCTTTCTTTCCTTGGGTTTTGCAAATTTTTCAAATGATATGGCTGTCCACATCAGATGTCACTTAAGGTGGTATAGAAATATAGTATAAAAATATGGTATAAATAGCATTACTTTTAGGTTATAGAAACTATTTTTCTGGAACATAAACTATAAACTATCGGGGCTAGCAAGTGCTTATTCTAGAAAAATACCTAGATTTTTAATGGAAACAAAAAATTCAATATGTTTTTAACTAAAAATTACTTCTAACAAAAGCACTTATCAATAGAAATACTTTGTACAAAAGCTGGCTCAAACAATCAAGTGGATGAGGGTGGGGAATATAGATTAGAATATTACTAGAGAGACCACGTAGTTACACCATATTCATTCACTGGCGTGATATGTACTCATCATATGATATATTAGCTAATACGGTACAAAGTTTCCCTAGCTTTTTCTTATGTTAAAATTAATTAAGCTAGGCTCTTCGTAATGTGAGTTTAGATAAAACTATATATGTTTTCAGATAAGTAAATGAGGGTAAACTATTGTTATTATATCTATTGTAAGACTTCCATTTTATTTATGTTTATATTTAAAATTTCTCTGCGTAATGGACACTTGTTATTATTGGACTTAGTATGGATTAAATCTAATTTAATCATAATGGAAGGAAATTATTTGAACTCAAGTTTTGAAGTAAGAGGTAGTTTTATTTATTTTATTTGTAGATGACACTTTAGCAATGGTGGAAAGCAATTATGTATATGTATCATGTTAGAGTTTCGATCCTCAAAGATCCCTTAACAATTTAACCCACTAACGTCATGTTTGTTAAAAGAAAGAGATGTAGTTTATTTTGATTAGGAAACTAATGGTAAGTGCTACCTAGGAGGAGCAATTACTAACCTCTATATACACATCTTTGGTCTCTCTTCTCAAGTTAATCAGTTCGACAAAGACTCGTCCTATCTACAGTGAGACCTATGAGGAACTAAGAGAGAAGAAGATTGAATACCACCGTTTCGAGATGGCTTCTTGGAAAATCTTTATATTGAACTAGTCTTTTGTATTAGGGTTTTGGTGCGTGTGGTAGTTTTGCAGACAAGAATTACTGTTTGTATAGAAAGCTTTATAGCAAATGCGGTTTATGCCCTTATTGGATTATAGGGTTTATGATTTATGATTTATGGCTTTCATCTATTATATTGTAACAAGAAAAACAACAATTTATTTTACATTCATTAATTTATGTTACATAAGAAATTTTTGAATAAAAGAAAGGATATTGATTGAATCTTTACATACAAGGAGACATTTCTCCTTTAACGACAATGTGACATTGATCATTTCTGAATACAAATGTCAAAATCAGAACTGTTTACTAATTATTTTCATCGTCGTCTGAGGACCATTTTTTAAAAAAGTTAATTTGATTTTGAAACATTTATTAGTTATCCATGTGAATCGAACAAATTAAAAGTCTATGATAAGACTGCTCCTATAATCGTCAAATTGAGGTCTCATTATAACATTTTCAAAAGGTTAGGTTTGATACCCTACGCTTCACATAGGCTCGCTCGTGTTGGACTTGGTCACCAACTGGAGTTGCAATGGCGGGAACACCCACCTGATATACTCGCGGATGTGCTAGTGCAAGATAGTTCTATTTGATTCCCTTTAGTCCTATTATTTAAGCGTTTCAATGAGGATAGTTACTTCTAATTAAGTTTGTAAGTGCGGACACTCTTTTTCTCTTAGACCGGGTGAAAATCTCTGGCAACGTTTTTATTGAGGCTCAGTTATGCACCCTATTCTCATCTTGCATTGTACGTTTCCCTCTTTTCAATGAATATCGTATTTTCTCTCAAAAAAAAAAAAAATTGATACTATAAACTGATATTTCACTTAAATCATAAGAGTGCATGTGTAATTAACTCGTTACAACTCATTAGGTCAGTGTTTCATAAAAGAGAGAATGACGAGTATTGAAATGAAGATTCATACTTCAAAAAGAGAAAGCGCGAAGGATCAAAACATAGCAGACTAGCTAGTAGTAGCACAATAAATGAATAATGCTTACAAAGCCTGGTTTGAGGACATTAAATTCCTCAAAACCATACTAAGAGACTGATTAGTGGTGCTATAACCTCCATCCACAAGAAGGTTCAGTCCGTTCACAAATTTAGACTCCTCACTCGCCAAGTACACCGCAGCCTCCGCCACATCCTCCGCCCTTGGCACCGCTCCTTTCAACACCGCGGAAGCGCAGATCAACTCCTCGACCGTATTTTTCTCAATCCCCATAAGATTCGTCAGCAACGGGGTTGCCATGGCACACGGAGATATGCAATTGACTCTAATCCCATGCTGCCCCAACTCGACACACAAGCTCTTCATAAGTCCCACCACCGCGTGCTTTGACATGGTGTATGCGTGTGTAGACTCGCCGCAACTCGCTGATGCCACGCTCGAAGTGAAAAGAACGACACCTTTTTTAGCAGCGATCATTGCCCTAGCAGCATGCTTGGCGCCCAAGAAAGCTCCGTAGACGTTCACATCAAACACTTGCTTGAAGTTCTCAGCGTCAGCTCCCAAAATAGATGGGTCCAATTTGCCGGATATGCCTGCATTGTTGTACATGATGTCAAGCTTTCCGTACTTTGACAGAGCCACGTCTACAACATTTTTCACATCCGAATCGATAGTGACATCGCAACGTATGTACGAAATGGACTCTCCGTCTGAGTTGAGTTCTTTGCAGAGGGACAGAGCTAGTTCATCTTGGACGTCGGCTATGACGACTTTTGCACCATGGAAGACAAACAATCTTGCAGTGCTCTCTCCAATTCCACTAGCACCTCCAGTGATAATTGCCACTTTGCCTTCTAGCCTGCAAAATCAATGACGACAAATGAAACGTATGTTAATAGATGTAAAACTTAGAGATTCGAGCTCTGGACCTCAAGTGTAGGGTTATAAACAGTAATATATTAACCACTTGACCTATAAACACCTGCTCGAACTCTAGATGTTGAAACGGGACGAAAACTAAGCGTACCTTTTGGGACTCGGAACCGGAACTAGTGAGGAAGAACTGCTCATCATCTTAGAATTCTAGTGACTGACGCAAATGTATGGAGATAATTGAGGCATGAATCAAACAGTGTATGTGATGTACGTCTATAAATAGAATGGAAGTCATGGATGGAGTGAGAAATGTTGGTTAGGTCGCCGACAAGTTAACGCAACCCGATTTGAATGCATGTGACAGACAAATTCTGGGTTTGAAGCTTTTAAATTTTGTTTGGAAGTGTTCTTTCTTTTCATGCTTAGGTTGCATTTTTTTTATTTTAGGATTCCAATTGTATATACAAATCGTAGGGTTAAGTACGTTTGCTTTAAACAAGAAAAAACTTAGTCAGAGATAAAAGCCGAGCAGAAACGTCCCAATTACTACCAGATGAGGAGATATTGCAAATCAAATTGCCTGGCAAGGATCACAGGGTATGGAGGATTATATTTGTTTTTTCTTTTTCCTGGACCACATTTTGTCCTGCATAGGATTAAAAAATAATGGGTTTGACTTAATTGTCGACAACCCTTGGGATGAATTTAATTTTTTTATATTTTCTGCATGTTTAATTTGGGGTAGATTAATTGCATTTGGAGAATCAGAGTGACTTTTAGTTCAAATATTATAGTTTTTGTTGCAGTTTTCAGATACAATATTAGGATAGTGCAGATGCATAAAAGGCTGTCTGTTAGTGGATCGAATATTTTTTGTATTTTGTCTCAGTGCATGCAAATTAAACAATTCAGCAGAGTCAGACTTGTAGTGTGATTAACTTTAAGAGAACGGTTCACCACTAATATTATTGATATTATCTTCAATTTAACCACTTATTGTTAGGTGCGGAGTTTTATCTTAAAAGACCTTGATGATATTAGGGGTGGAAACTCCTACATATTAATCATATATTATTTTGTTATATTCTAATGTGAGATCCTATTCTTCAACACGCCTCTTCATGAGTGGCCCCACATGGGATCGCTAGGAAAACCAATTCCTACATTAGGAGCTAGTCAAGTCATTATACTTGAGCTAACGCTAATATTTTCGAGAGTCTAATCAGTATGCATTCAATCACCGAAGCTAACACCAATCTTTTCAAAGACCCATTCAATATTCAGTCATTGGAGCCAATGTCAATCTTTTGGAATACCCAATCGTTCAACTAATACTTTAAGCTAGAGCTAGCGAAACTTTTCAAAAACCCAATTTAAGGAAGCTGATTCAAGCCCAGTAACTCAAGCCCAAGACGTGTAGAAAGAATAGCATGTACTATGATAAGCTTTATAAGCCTAATCTGGTTCACCATCAATATTGCCGATATTGTTCCCAAGATCACATTCATCAACTGCACGCGTTAGTAAATCTTGGCTTCACTGGAACAATTTGCTCCTCTTATGCGTTCAAGTTCAAACATATTTGTGTTATGTAGTTCATGGAGTTACTTCTTCGCATCATTATTATTTTACACACAATTGTCACATAATGTAGCAGATTATTCAATTATTAGGACGAATGAGCGCCGTCGTTTCCTATGACCAAATTGAATCATGTTCTCAAGTGATTGTTCAAATGTAGCCATGGCCTAATTAACAAGAAGCCTCGGCGTCTATATATCAATCTCTAGCTTGAACAAATAAGGAAGGAAATGATTTCTGCTCTCTTTTCTCTTTATGCGCTCATCTTTTCCTTTTTCTTTTATCCAGTACTTCAATCAAAGGAGATTAAGGGATATAAACAAATGGACTGCAAAAGCAGAAAACAAGAGTGTAGAAATTATTTTTCATTAAGAAATAGGCACAAACGAAACTCCTATATTTATGTGAAGCCAATTTTTCTCTAGATACATTTGCTTCGTATCTATCAGAAGTAAAGTTTGCTAGCCAAGAAGAGTAAATATTTGATTGTCAGAGTCTTGCATCGGAGAAGCACAAAAATATGAGTACTAAGTATTTATATTGAAACAAACGTAGTGAATTCCCTACTAAAATCAATGTGGGAAACTTACACACAATTCTAATCTAACTATGAGTGCTAATTAAGTATCAACATTTACTTGAAGTTTCAATTCCAAATTAATTAGGACAACTTTAAACTCTTCAACAAGACCTTTCCATACCAATTTAAACTTTTCAACATGACCTTTCTCTAGTTAGATAATTTGTGAGAGAATGCTGTCAATGAAATCTTATCAACCAGATGGTGAAAAGACAAGCATGTCCCTTTTTATAAAGTAAATTTGATTATTCAATTAATAAAATGGATAATATGGTAATTATGTATATTAATGCATTAACTAGAGAAAGTACTAAGCATGGGAAGAGGATCCTCTCTAGATTCACTTTGTGGGAATCCCTAGGATCCTCACATTCTAGTTCATCGTACATCATGCGGTCAGTTTTCGTTAGGTACTATTTGTATTTAATTTTAAATAAAAAAAGTCAAATGATTTATGTCTGCACAATGCACGATGAATGGTTAAAATATGAGGATCCCTAGGATCCCCACATTTAGATTCGGATGGGATCCAAATCCCTAAGAATGAATATGCAAGGACGGAGCCATGATTTTTTTGCTTGGGTGGGCTAGCTGAAATTAATACCATAAAATTATATTTGCTAATATAAAATTATATAATAATCAATATAAAAAAACAACACAGAATATAAACTATTCTCAAAATCATAACCCTAACCGATAAATTCAAGGACCATATAAATAGTTTACCTACAAATTAAATCAAGAATAAGTAAATAAAGAGATTAAGAGTTTATCAAATGTGACATTCATTAGAAAATCGCAAAGGAAAGGAAGAAAATGCGGAGATAGGGATCTAATTGTGGATTTAAAAAAAAAAAAATTTCTTGAGTAAGAAGCACAGAGGCTAAATCGCATAGGATAAATGATCTTTTTCTTTTACTAATAGGATAAAGGGGGACAAGAGATAGAACTAATTTATAATTTTTAGCACAAAACGTATTATTTATTACCTATCCTCTGCTATATATACATTAAATAATGACCTGTATTGAATAGTGTTATTCACACACTCATTTTTACCTCCAACACACCCTTATTAATTTTTTTTCATTAATCATCTTCAATTCATTTGATACGACAGCCGAAAATTGAAAATGATGTGTGAGAAGTAAAAATGAGTATATAGATAACACTACCTTTATAGAAAACCTCCTTAGGCTACAGCCCACGTGAGTCTTGTGGGTGGCTCCACCATTGAATATGGAAGGACATTGAAATTATTTTACTGAAATTATTTTATATATATGTAGACATCGAAATTTCGGTGAAATAAATGTTCACCAATGCTTTAAAGCTTCGGCGTGCTAGGGCATACGTCGCATGCGCCATGTATTGCACAAAATTACACATGGTGTGTGACTCAATAAAATCGAACGAGTCATCAAGAATGACATGTGTCAACACTTGGCGGAAAGGAATGATTTGATTTTAATTTAATTAAATCAAATGATAATTGATGGAGTCAAATCACGAACCGGCCCACAAATCGAGTCCTGGTTCTTTCGTCAATTAACCAAGCCACAAATCAAGGTCAAATCTATCCATGGTCAAGGCTTGGATAGTTTATAAATAGGAGGCTCTAAGACAAAGGAAAAGGTTCAGAAAATCATTCACGCCCAAACGCTAAAGCTTTGAAACTCTGAAGCTCTCAAGCACTCAAACCCCCTAAACACTCAAACATTCAAGAAGACTCGTAAAGCTCTCCGCATTCTTCATAAAACCCGTGAAGAACCACTAAGCACCCATACACGTGCCAGTTACTCCATTGCCAAGAGTCAAAACCTTACGGCATCCATTCATACAAGATCAAGTCATCGTGACCCTTTGATCAACAACATTACATACCTTACATTTCGGATATCGAATCGGATGATCAAGTTGTAAAGAGATTGTAACCCTAAATTTACATTAATACAAATTTATTTTGTACATGAGTTCTTGTTTCATTTGATATAGGAAATTCGTGATTACAAATTTGGCACGCCCAGAGGGATAATCTCTACCTCTCATCTCTTTCTCCATTCAAGAAATCCAAGCACACTCCAAACTCAATAGCATCAAAGAAAGGACAAGTCATTCTCACAACCAAGGGAAGAAGCGACAGCACTTCTACCGCAAGCGGAGAATCCATTGGCATCACAACTTGGAGCAAGGCAAAGGCGGTTGCCACTCTTCAACATGCCACTTCAAAGTTGGTGCCGCTAAGGGAGCAAGGAGAGTGTCAGAGGCGCGAGCCCAGCATTAGCCTGGCCTTGTTGAGCCCATTGAAGCATGTTGTTATGGCACGCACGAGGACACCTCAGAGCGGCAAGCAAGGTTCGTTAGCGTTAGAAGGTTCACGGAAGCACTCATTGTCACCAGCTTCATATGCAAACTCAAGTGCGGGAGCCTATCATGGATCACTAACCAGTAACCGCCGCACATAGACTTTTCCAGCACATTCGATGTCTGGAGGGTAGTCACATCCTTTAGTTAAGCAAGTCATGGCCATTAACGCCACCTCTATTGAAGAACAGATGGCTCAAATGAATGAGACGATCGTAAGGTTGACCAGAACTGTCGAATAAAAGACTTGCAGATTGCTACGCTCATGGACAAGTTGAAGGCGCAACATATTGAAGGAGCCGGTCCAGACCTAAGGTAAAATCAAATTGACCAGGAGTCTGGCAAGGAAGATGAGCGTCAGGCAAATAAGGCCAGAGACAAGCAGAAGCTGGAGACTGAAGCTATATCGATGGGCTATCTTTCCTATCAGCAGCTCCAAGACATGATTGCGAACACCATCAGAGCACAGGTAGAAGAAAATTCGATAGAAAATGGAACCCAAAGCAGCACGTCTTCCATTTCGTCGATACTTGCAACAATACAGGAATGGAAAGAGACTACCTCGCAAAGCAGTTTGTCCGTTCTCTGAAGGAGAATGCATTCAATTGGTACACAAACCTAAAGCCCGAGTCCATTAACAGTTGGGAACAATTGGAGTGAGAGTTCTTGAACGGCTTTTACAGCACAAGTCGCACCGTCAACATGATGAAGCTCACAAGTACAAAGCAATGGAAAGATGAGCCAGTCGTTAACTACATCAATAGATGGCGCACTCTAAGTCTCGACTGCAAAGACAGACTCTTGGAAATCTCCTTGATCGAGATATGCTCACAAGGCATGCATTCGGGATTACACTACATTCTTCAAGGTATCAAGCCCTAAACTTTCGAAGAGTTAGCTACTCGCACCCACGACATGGAATCCATGAGAGAGCCTGTTAAGGAAGCGATGGTGGTCAACACAGCTCCCATTAAAATCTCTACACGAGACAAGGTGAAGCGGACCGAAGCTTTTTGTGACCAAGAGAGACGTAAACACACTTTAAAGGAGCTTGACGAGAAGACTTATCCATTCCTCAACTTCGATGTGGTTGCCATGTTAGAGGACTTGCTCGACAAAAAAGTGATCGATTTACCCGAGTGCAAACGGCCGGAAGAGATGAATCGCACCAACAACCCAAGATAATGTAAGTAATACCGCGTCATCAGTCATTCGGTTGAAAAGTGCTTCGTGCTGAAAGATCTCATCTTGAAGTTGGCCCAAAAAGAAGTCATCGACTTAGGTTTTGATGATGTGGTGGAATCAAACAATACCACCATCATTTTTGGCTTATTCAATTCAACATCTTCACCTCAATTGTTGAGGGCATACTCCAAAACCATGCCAGTCAAGCTAAGTGAAATTGAAGGATGGACTCATGTCACTCCAGAAACACCGCGCAAAAAGCATAGTTACACGAGCTTTGAGTAACTTTTGTTTGGATCTTAATATCGAATTTGAGAGTTTGTGAGACTTAGTATGATTTTTAATAGATTTGCATAGATGTCAATGTTTTTTTTAATCGGTTGCTAAAATGGGCATTTCCACTAGTTTCAAAGTTTTATTTTTTTTAAAATAGTGGTGGGTCATCATGTGTAATATTGGTGGCGGTATTAGAGGTGGGTAGTGGGAAGATGGTGGTGGTGGTGGCGGTGATTATGTTTCTAATGACGGTGGCAGGATAGTGGTGATGGTAGGGAGGATGGTACTGGTGATGGTCACAACAAAGTGATAGTGATTGTGATGGTGACGATAATACGGTTGATTTGATTAGGGTTACAAACTTTCTTATTCCTATATTTTAAATTTGGTCAATTTGATTCATGTGTTTTAATCTATTAACAATTTTGATTCTTTCGGTTCAATTTGGGTTAATGTATACAAATGACACACTATGCTAACACGACAAAGTAACGTCAAAATAGTTACAAGGGACAAAAATTGTTGATGGGATAAAATATAAATATTAGCCACTTAGCACTACAGTCTAGTAGTATTATTCTTCATTTGTAAATGAGATGTCTTGGGTTCGATTCTTACCAAAGACGAATTTCAGCCACATTATTGCATGTCAGTCTATTGTGAGGCTGAGCTCACCCCCTTCCTCTTAGTGTAGATAATATCGTTTGTTAAAAAAAATAAAAAAATGTCAACTTCAAAATATAGGGATCACATTAACAATCAAATATTAGGAAATGTACATAGATGTCAAAATATAACTTGAACGTGGAAGTCTCTTTCTTCACTCTTCTTCGCTCAAAATTGTAGCAAACGAAGATGATGTACAACCTTCTAAAACGCACAATTACAAGATTGCTTATTGGAAGACCCGAATATTTCTACTCCGATAGGGGTACATAAAAACCGGTTTGTTTTTTTTTATTTTTTATTTTTATTTTTATTTATTTAAGGATGAACTTATAACAATTAAAAGTAATTCAAACTCAAACATGTAAATAGAAAGAAAGAAAATCTATAGCAGCTAAACGGATCAAGGCTTTGGAGGATAGACTGCCATGACGAAGTCATCAACCGATCTCTTTCTTGAAGAACCAAAAAAAAAAAGATCAAGGCTCTTGAGGGTACTGAAACATTTTGAAAGAGGGATTAAGGATGCTGAAACCTCCATCTATCAAGAGATTATGCCCACTAATATACCTAGCCTCATCACTTGCCAAATATAGAGCTGCATTTGCCACATCCACTGCCTTAAGTGTCACGCCCTTCAAGTTGGCTAGAGATCCCATCACATTCTCAAGCTCCTCATCCTCAACCCCCACAAAAGTCCGAGCCAACGGCGTTGCGAGCGCGTACGGCGACAAGCAGTTCACTCTGATCCCGAACTGACCTAACTCAACGGCTGCATTTTTTGTCAAGCCATTAACTGCATGCTTGGAACAACAATATGCATGTGAGGCTGCACCACCAACATATGAACTTATACTAGCAGTTGAAATTATGCTGCCCGTCCGCGCAGGAATCATGGCTTGGGCAGCATGCTTTATGCCGAGGAAAACTCCGGTGACATTTATGCTAAGCACGCGCTCGAAATCTGCCTTTTCATTGTCGATGATTCGGGCTTTGTTTGGGTCAACTATGCCTGCGTTGTTGAACATGATGTCTAGTTTTCCGTATGTGGCAACGGCTTTGTGTACGGCATCTTTTATTTGGGCTTCGTCTGTGACATCACAGTGGACGAACGTGCAGTCCGATGGCCCGATGGACTCGCGAACTGAATGGCCCAGATCATCTTGGACATCTGCAATGACGACTTTGGCCCCATGCTGGACAAAGATTTTGGCTGTGCATTCTCCAATGCCGCTGGCTCCTCCGGTTATCAGAGCCACCTTTCCCTCCAGCCTGCATTCAGTTACAAAATAATAATTACTTCTGAAAATTTCAACTTGCATATTATCTAAACAGTAGGATTTCCAATTTACAGAGTTTTAGATTGACGGTGATCTACATTTCGTCATCACATAATTTTTTTATAATTTGTATCAATCGCAAGGTTATGAAACACATTCGCTTATCCGTAAAGCTGGTTTTAGCGGAATCACAATAATGAACTACATTAGTAGACTTGAGTTTAGGCAAGTTGGCTAGTTAGAATAACGTTCTCTTTTATGTGCACACAAGTTCGAATCTTCCTTCCAATATTACATGTATCTAATGAGGTTCTTTCAAAGCATCATATTATTAATTTATTAATATACACATCGGTGTTCTCATAATGTACATAACATATGATGCAATAATTAGGAGGAATGAGCACTCCCACTATAAGAAAAGTGAGCAAAACTTACCCTAATTAGTTACTCTTTTTGTAGATGTTGTTTGGGTAACAACGATGTTGCCAATGAGAAAATAGTGACGAAACAAAATTAATGCGTTTGCCGCGTTTGAGACGTAACTATTACCTACTTTTTTTTCTTTTTTTTACACCTTTATTTCCTTTGAACATCGTTGTTACCTCAATAACAAAAGTTACCTAAATGGTTACTAATTAATTAGGGCTGTTGTTGCTCACTTTTCTTGTAGTGATTGTTTCCAATGACCAAATTGAATCATGTTCTCAGTGGCTCGTCAACCAAATAGGGGAGCATTTTTGCTCACCGTCATAAACTATGGTGTATGCTCACCATACACCTAATTAATTGACACGTGTTATTTTACTTAACTCTAGTTAACTTTCACATTAAATGTTAGTTTTTCAATTTTGAGAAAAATTAACTAAAATTAAGTGAAATGACACGTGTCAATTGATTAGGTATATGGTG
This sequence comes from Malus fusca, assembly GCA_035220775.1. NCBI lineage: Eukaryota > Viridiplantae > Streptophyta > Magnoliopsida > Rosales > Rosaceae > Malus > Malus fusca. The sequence continues at coordinate 2,929,893 of CM069072.1, read as the reverse complement.
AGCATACACCATAGTTTATGGTGATGAGCAAAAATGCTCCCAACCAAATAGTGGAGGAATCAAAGATTTGCCTTAGCCGGCTTAATTAGCGTCTACGCATAAATCTCTAGCTTGGACAAATTAAGTAAATGAAATGATTACTCTTCTCTATTTTTAGTCATTAGATTGAATAAATCAAAGAAGAATCAAGAGAGATAAACAAATAAAGATGTGCAATAGGAGAAAATAAGAGGATGGAAATCATTTTCCATTAGAGGATAGGCACCATGAACTTGTATTTTTGTGAAGCCATTTTTATTTTGAGTATACATTTGCAAAGCTGGGTCAGCAATCAGCCTGTTGAGGAAACTAGCTTCATTCTATCATGAGAAAAGTTTTGTTTGATAATTTGGTAGATAGCTAGGATGAGTCAAGACTCAAGAGAGGTTGCAGTTCGTAAGTTTAATTAGCGAAAAAAGTAAAACTTGATTAATCATAGAAAGTTAGAAACTGATTAACTAGAAAAAGGTACACGAACAGAGGCACAAACTGAAAACTAAAAAACCTTGATTGATTAAGCATGTTCTGCTAACCTTCTTGGGACTGCAGAGAGTACTGAGGAGAATGCCATTGCTCAGAGAGAGAGAGAGAGAGAGAGAGAGAGAGAGAGAGAGAGAGAGAGAGAGAGAGAGAGAGTAGTGATTCTCTTTTGAAATGGGGAGAAAACGTGAGAACTGATAAAACTCCCCCGCACACCCTGAATTTATTGGTTCTCACAATTTGAGTAGTGGCATCTACTGTTGTTTTTGTGACGGTCTAGAGAGATTATACCCTGTCATCAAATGTATACACTCAGTATTGCACCAAAACAAAATATCTAATAACGACACAGATGGTTGAGTTCGGAATCATTTCATTGAGCCCTGGGAATCTTCATAGTTCCTAACCTCCTGGCATAACGACAAACCTAATCTAGTTTATTTTTAAATAAATATTTATCTACTTAAGTATTTTAGAGTTTAGGGAATAATTAATGTGCAGTGGTGGCAAAATTCAACAAATCATTCAAAAACCAACCACGTCAAACCAGTTTCGGCAGTTTAGTTTGATCTTTACTTTGACAAAAGTGCAACCAAGCTTGGAATGAAATGAACAGAATCATACTTCACAATTTGGTATTTTGCTTGGTGTTATATATTCACATGACACTTTCTTTTTTGTTGTCGCCATTTGTTATTAATTAAGTTCTCTCTCACATGTTGTTATATTTAATTCTAAAAACAAAGATTCCTATTCCTTTGAATTCGACAAATTCTCTACATAACTTTCTCTATCTTCTCTAATATTATCTACGATGAGAGAAATAGATTGATTTGAACTCGAAACGCAATAGTTAAAGTTATGCTCCAACCACCAGAGCAAATAACCCACCACTATTTTTCTTTTAACTATTGTTTAATTAGTAACTTACAATTCCCCTTGAAATATTAATATAATATTTTCTATTTTTTAACAAAAGGAAATCTTCAAAACTAAAAATGAATAATGGATTGCTTTGGTTTAGCGGTTTTTTTCCCACCCCGGGCATCACTGTAATGGAGTTGCTCATCTTGGCCAAGTTTGCACTTACTATACAGTCGGCTATAGTTTGGTTTGAGGATCGTCTTTTATCCTATACATGAGGCCCTTCTCCAGAATAGTGGTTGATTGTTTTTGGCCTATATATTGAGCTCTTTTCTTGTTCTGGGCCGGTTTTGTTCCATGTACTTGTCTTGCAGAGCGAGGCAACTTTATGCGCGCCTTAGTGAGTTATTGTTTTAACCTCAAACATTCAAACAATAATAATTTAGAGTTTTTGTAAGAGTGGAATAAATCCATTCACATAACAATCCTTAACCCGATCGAACTCATCTTGTTGTCATGGAGTGGCTGCGGCTTTTGTTATTGTTGTCCGCGATAGCAAACCACTCATGGGGTTCAGAGGCGGCTGGTTCGTGGTGGGAGGTGAGTCAACTTACTCGGAAGAGGGTGGACTCGGCTCTGGTGCCCGAGTTCTTTGGTTGGTTGAGAGGGGTTAGGAGGAGGAGAATCCACGAGAACCTAGAACTGGCCTTTGAGGAGGACGAGACGAGTCGACTCGCTCGCGGTCGGGTACACATGGCCGGTGGCCAAGACCCGGGGTGGTGGCTTCTATTCGCTGGCGGAGGCACCAAGCGACCGTGGTGGTCCTGGGCCTATCCTGACCTTGAAACAATATATCTATATCTATATACATATTTGTATGATACTTAGCTATTCCTCTTCTTCTAAAACCCTCTTATTGTTTGAAACTTTAAATAAATCCAATCATTATGTCTTGTTATGGTCCTTTATCACAAATCAACCATTAAATTAATACCAGCATTCACCTTTATTTATAAGAATAAAAAATCTTGCCTCACATTCTTATCTCTGATCTTTCACGGTGCAACCCAGAAATTCGAGAGCTATCCACTATCTCATTCTCAAAATTTTTTATTTTTTGTCATTCCAAATTCCAAATCGAGTCAACTTATTGAAAAAAAATTACAAATCCTTTGGAAAAAAAATTACAAATCCATTCAATATGCAACAATAAGATTTGTAAATCTCTATTATTGTTACAATTTTTGAGTCGTCGTTTTACTCTATTCTACCTCCTACTTGAGTGTTAGGGTTTGTAAAATTTTATTGATTCTACATATTGATTATGATAATTCTTTCAATAGAATAGAATAGATTTTGATATAGGCGCCTCACTTTTGAATTTTTAAACTAAACATTTATGCCATTTAGAGATTTGTTTACGGTGCTTTATATATTAGAATTAATTATTTCATGTACCTCCCTAAAATCTAACGACAAAAAAACACATCATAACAAATTTCCTATTATCTAGCCATTTGATTACCCTCCTCCCTTTCGAGATAAGTGTAAAAAAAAAAAATGTGGTTAGATTCAATTTATTTTCACAATAACCCCTAGCTACAATATAGCAATGATTATCTACAATTTAAAATATTATTTTTAAATCCCACAAAACTAAGGGCGGTGTATTCAATTGAGAATTTGAGAGACTTTAATGAATTTATAAATTCATGGATTTTTATGGAGTTTAATTGATTTGTAGAGATTCCATATAAAATTTTGATTCAATTCCCTCGAAATCTCATGGGAAGAGGTGAGATTTGTGAATGCTTAAAATACACTACGAAATCTCTCTAATTCCCTCTAATTCTTAAATTTTCTCAAATTCTTTATAATCAATTTCTAATTGAATACACCTAGAATGTTTTAAACTTCTTTAAAATCCTAATTGAATACATTCGGCTTTTTAAGGATTTTAATAAACTATCATAAAATTCTAATTGAATACACCTTGAATTTCAGAGAATCACTTAAAATCCTGATTGAATACCCCTAGATTCATTAAAAGAATTAAAATCCCTCAAAATCTCAAATGAATATACCCCCCTAAACGTACCCAAATAAGTTTATCTTTTAGTATATTAAAAGAAAATAGGACTGAAAACAATATAAACTTACCAATGAACAATGTGTGTGAAATCGAATGTACCTAAATGAAAAATAATGTACAAATATTAACAATATGCACCTGTTTGGACCCAAATTTACACCATCGGCCTGTGAAATCAAGGCCGTTGAGTAAACATAGCTCCCGACTGTTGGATAAAAAAAATAAAGGTCATTATTAAAAGATAATGATTTTTTAAAGTTATGGTTTTTATCATAATTATCTTTTAATGATTTATCTCAACATCTTCTTATGAAAGAGGGAAAATGTATCCCCAAGCTGGAAACAAGTTGCACAATCCAAAATGATTTGGATGTTTGGCATGTGGATGTGGTTTGGATTGATTTTGGTCAACAGATATGCATGCATGTGATAAGGGTGAAGTAAAAATAGGTGATGTGTTTTGAAAATGAGTCTACACGTGTTGGTGATAAGATGGCAGCAACTGCCTTGCTGACAATTAACAATGGGTATTTTATGCTAAATCATTTAGCATATTGGTATATGCTTTTGTATGGTGGGCCAGCATATGTTTTCTTTATGGAGCCAGATTCATTCAACATGGATATTTGGAACAATAAGAAGTTTAAGTAGGCGTAGGCTTTTGAGAGTTGAGTTTCAGTTGGCTTCTACAAAATCATCCAGGCCACGCCAAACGGGATCGTGCATATTTGAAAGAGAATATTCCTATTATTTTGCAACTTACGACGGCAATCTTAGGGCTATTGGTGAATTATAAATACAGAGGCAGTTGCAGCAAGTAAAGGACCTCAAATTCAACACACAACTGCCCTGCGCAAACTCTCTCAACAACTGAGATTTTTTTATTTTCTCTTTTCGCTGACACATCTTCCGTTGGCATCAACAGCACTGTGAAAGCAACCAATGATATCTTAAGTCGGCATAGATAGCTCTGTCACCGTAGAATCAGCCGATCTCGCAGCATCTTCCGTTGGCATCAACAGCACTGCGGCGATGACGGTTGATTACCTATCCAAGTCTCGGTCGAGAAGGATTTCTGAATCCTTATTGGTCGAGGTCATCTCATCAGCCTTCTCGGCGAAGTGAGGTGTTACAAGTTATTACATTCGGCACATTGAAAGCCGAATTTGATATTGAACTTCGTAAGAATAGTAGCCTTGTCTTCAGGCTCTAGAACCTGAAGGCCGAGACGTGTTCCTTCCTCGGCCACAATCGTAAGATCAAGAAGTCAGCAGCGCACCCAACGCAATATCAATAAATTTACTCATCGGCCGATGAGTTGGCACGCCCCGAATTCACCGAAGGACGTAGTTAGCTTATAGATTACTCGGCCTGCGTGCCACGTAGGCTTAGTAGTTTTTAGGGTCAACATTTTGGCACGCCCAGTGGGACCCAGTGCTAAAACTACGAAGTTCACATGATCTATCTCGATCAGGCTTCAAGGGATAAATGTCATCGCCTATTAAAGAAACAAAAACAACTTCTCGAGAGATTGGGAAGAATTTCTGAAAAGCAAGAGGCCAGGGGCCAAATTTCTGCTCCGGCCACAACCAATATTCGGCCTAAGAAAATTATTAATTTGGCCGAAGAACAAAGGCCACCTATTTTTTCGGTCGAGGCTGAAAATATGGTCGGCCAAGAAGAAAAACCTAGGCCACCTATTTTTTCGATCGAGACTGAAAGTGTGGTAGGCCTAGAAGGAAAAATTCAAGTTTTTGAGCCACAAATCGAGTTAGAAAATGATTCGACAGAAAAGTGCTCCAATGACGAACAAGGCCGAGACATCAGCCTAGCCGAAAAAACCACGCCAATTGATATGATTATTGGTGATAAAGCCGATAAGGAGAAACCTCATTCGGCCAAGTTATTTGAATTAAAAGCCGAAATTATGCATGGGGGGCATAATAATTGTTCAACACATTCGGCAGCCGAAAATGAAAAATATTTCACCAAGTCAGAAATATTTGGAGATGATCTTTTATTCAGTTTTGGAAAATGTCAAAGTGAAAATTTTGATGTAAAAAGATCTCGGCTTGGAATAAAACATCGTTGGCCTCCTCCTCTTGATAGCTCGACCACTTTTGTTTTCTTTTGTTAAATAAATAACTTATTTTCTTAACCATTCGGCTGCTCGGGCAGATACTTAAGAAAATAGGGGGCAGACAAGCAAAGATTTGATTGCATTACAAAAATAAAAAAATAAAAAAATAAACCATTCGGCGTTATAAGCCGATGCCAGAGACACCGCCATTTATTAAGTGCATCGTGCTTTCGATGGTGCCATGCAAATGAAAATTTATGGGTGCCATACAAATATCAAAGCATATGGTCAAAGTCGGCGTAAATTAATTTGGTGGTCTGCATCACCCAAGGCAGTGGGAGGAGGGCCAACAATATAGGGGATTTTTCCTGCTAAAACATGTTCGTCTAGAAATAGCCGACTGTTATGTGTGCAACAGCTAAGGATAAAATCCTCAGTCAGCTGACTCGGCCTTCTAATTTTTCGACTAGTCCTGATTACTAAGTCAGCAGTTCATGTCCTCGGCCATAGTTGTCCTCGACCACATGTTTCTTTGACCATAGCTTTGGTAATCAAGTCAAAAAGGAATGTGATAGACATGTGTGGCTGACAACATCATTTCAAGCCTTGGTTTTAACAAAGCCATTTGTTGGCATTTGTTGGAAATTTTATAGTCATGGCTGACATATCTTTTCATGGGATTAATATACCTATACATATATGCATATATATATATATATGTATGTATATATGTGTGTATGTCTTGTCACATCAGGATGTCACTAATATGTATATACACTGTTCTAAAAATCCCCGCCTAGCGCCGCCTAGGCGTTTGAAAATTAATAAAGGGCGCCTAGACCAGTTGAGGCGCCCGCCTAGACCCGCCTAGGCACCTGCTTAGGTTGCGACTCACTTTGATAGAAAATAGATAACTTTCAATTTGCATTTAATTTTTTTCAATAAATTGTAAGAGACTTGTTGAATACTTAAATGGGCACACACTATATGCTTGTTCCCCATGTTTTCATTATGTTCCAATACTTTATAATACATATGTCATTCTATTTTGTAGTTTATGATGAAATTATATATATTTTAAGTATAAACAGACACTTATTTACACGAAATATAATGGATTTACTTAAATCCGCCTAGACGTAGAAGTCAGCCGCGCACCAAACGCAAACATCAACAAATTTACTCCTCGGCCGAGCTTGGCCGACGAGTTAGCACGCCCCGCATTCACCGAAGGACGTAGTTAGCTTATAGATTACTCGACATGCGCGCCACGTAGGCTTGATAGTTTTTAGGGTCAACAGTGATAAGATGGCAGCAACTGCCTTACTGACAATTAACAATGGGTATTTTATGCTAAATCATTTAGCATATTGGTATATGCTTTTGTATGGTGGGTGATAGGGATTTTACTACTCATGTGAATGCGATAAAAAACCTCCTATTTTACTTGCACGAATCACAAGGTTATTGTAGTATAAACGGATCTCGCAAGGTCATTCTCCACAGGGATTATTAAATAATTCGAAACAAACCAGATTCCAATTAATTATTGTAAAGTAGAATTTTAGATGATTGATTTTGTAACCTACTTAAATTAAAAACGAATTTAACTATTAAAGATAAGAGAATCTGCAATATTAAAACTAGAGAGAAAATAAAACAGTTTTGGGAGAAATCAAATTAAGAAAGCACTAGGGTTCCACCATCACCCAGCAATCCTATGAATTTTTACCAAATACTTATGATCTACACATGCCACTTTGAAGGTTAGATTTTCCTAATTCATATTCTACTTGGAACCTCCAACATAGAACGTATATCTAACATGCAACCCGTCCGGACGTTCGGATCAAATCTGAACATGAAAACTCATTATGCTTTATGAAAATCCTTTGAAAAACCATGCAATCCTTAAGACGTGATATTCATCCTAAGCGAAATTACAATTATTAATCACAAGAAGCCAACGTCAATTTCAGGGAACCTTCCGACCAAAATTGCATCAAATTACTTTTTTAAAGATCCTAATGGTGATCAAGCATTAAAACAATTAGATAGTTTTTATCCCGGTGATTAACAATTCAAAGTAAGCATGCAATCAATCATAGGCAATTAAATAAAAATCACATATTCATGCTAAGGCTCAAGGCTTCGCCCTAGCAAAAGAAATTAGTTACGCATATTCATAATTGAAATCATAGAAAATATTACTAAGAAAATGATTGAAAACACCTTCAAATAGAAAATCTCCAAAACCCTAACAATTCTCTCTGTCTCCAAAGTTGCATAAAATAAAGCGTAGCCAAATATGGTAGACAACCAAGCAATATATTTGCTAAGCCACCACACAAACCCTCGGAAACTAAAATTAATAATCCAATAAAATAGGAAAACATAACCCTAAATTAAATGGTAAAATTCGCCTAAAATCTGAACAGCCACGTTTTGGACCCATAAGCTACTCCAAAACTGGCCCAATATAGCTGGATTTAATGTTTGGACTATTCTGAACACTTTTCCAGAAGGCCACGAACCCATCCAAGGTCATCTTGGGCTCCAAAAACGTCATTTTCCAGCACTGCGCACTGCTTCTTTATTTCATCGCCAGAAAATAACCGCTTGGTGGAAAAATCCAAATTTTGATACGATCAAGCTAAGTGACTCACGAACGTCCTCCAACTGGAATTACTCCAAAATTCGTCCATTTGGTCCTGTTTTTCTCCAGAGGAAGTCGAAAGTCCTATATTGAAAAAAAAATTCAAAGTATCAAAATTCTTTCAAAATATTAACCAAAATATACTAAGATTAGGGTAAAATATATAATATAAAATCTACTCATCAGTGGGCCAGCATATGTTTTCTTTAGGGAGCCAGATTCATTCAACATGGATATTTGGACCAATAAGAAGTTTAAGTAGGCATAGGCTTTTGAGAGTTGAGTTTCAGTTGGCTTCTACAAAATCATCCAAGCCACGCCAAACGGGATCGTGCATATTTGAAAGAGAATATTCCTATTATTTTGCAACTTACGACGACAATCTTAGGGCTATTGGTGAATTATAAATACAGAGGCAGTTGCAGCAAGTAAAGGACCTCCAATTCAACACACAACTGCCCTGCGCAAACTCTCTCAACAACTGAGATTTTTTTTATTTTCTCTTTTCGCTGACACATCTTCCGTTGGCATCAACAGCACTGTGAAAGCAACCGGTGATATCTTAAGTCGGCATAGATAGCTCTGTCACCGTAGAATCAGCCGATATCGCAGCATCTTCCGTTGGCATCAATAGCACTGCGGCAATGACGGTTGATTACCTATCCAAGTCTCGGTCGAGAAGGATTTCTGAATCCTTATTGGTCGATGTCATCTCATCAGCCTTCTCGGCGAAGTGAGGCGTTACAAGTTATTACATTCGGCACATTGAAAGCCGAATTTGATATTGAACTTCGTAAGAATAGTAGCCTTGTCTTCAAGCTCTAGAACCCGAAGGCCGAGACGTGTTCCTTCCTCGGCCACAATCGTAAGATCAAGAAGTCAGCAGCGCACCCAACGCAACATCAATAAATTTACTCCTCAGCCGAGCTCGGCCGACGAGTTGGCACACCCCGCATTCACCGAAGGACGTAGTTAGCTTATAGATTACTCGGCCTGCGTGCCATGTAGGCTTGGTAGTTTTTAGGGTCAACAGTACCAAATCAACTGTACCAAAATTTGCAAATAAACGTACCAATCAACGATTTTACAAATTTAAACGTACCCACCGATAATATATGCAAAATGTATTATACCTAATAATAGTTCTATCAACAACTATACGTAATAAAACATCAAAGAAAAATAGTTTCACAAAAAAATTGAAAAAATTACACATAACTTGTTATGGTGAATCACAACTATTTGAAAACAATCAATAAAAACAAATCATTTGAGAAAAAAGATAATATTAAATGTTTGCAAAAAAAATAATAAAAAATGTGATCGAAGAAGAGTATTTAAAAGAATAAAAAATATAGTTAATAACAAATATGTCCACTGAATAAGGAAAAACGCATCAAGCAACTAAATGGATAAATTTATAAGTTATTTTAATTACAAAAATAAAATAATGACATGTAATTTAACTTAACAAAAAATGCTGACGATTGGTCAAAGCACTTTAATCAAAATTAAAAAAAACACAAATGTTTAATCTAGATGATATAGAAAATTTGTAGGGGATTCTAGTTATTGATTTTCGCTAAAGACGAATTTGAATCATATGTTGCTAGCTCATTGTAAGACTAAGCTCAACCATCTTCCTCCTTTATGTAGATAATATCGTTTGTTCAAAAAATATTTTGGTTACTAATTTTATAAATACTCTATATATATATATATGTTGTAAACATTCCTAGTTTAAGTATGATTGTGTAAATCCTAGATAAGATTTGATTCTAGTTATCATTTCCTATTACAACTGTATTACTTGGAGGAGAAGAAATATCTTCTCTACCTTTACTACTATAAATAAAGGCACAATGTAGGAGGGATAACAACACACATTTTCCCCTACAATTCTACAAACACACATCTCTCTTCTATCTTTCTCTGCCGCCGGCCCTAGTCTCTCTGTCAGATAAAATAGACCACAACACGTTATCAGCACGCTCCTACCGCTGCGCTTAGGAATCTGACGTTGGAGATTTTTTTTCTGCATCAAACCAGTTCATCCATATCATCACGCAATCAGGTTCTTTCCAAACAACGGTTTTTAACTCGATATTTTGCAAGCCCTGATAGCATGAACATTCACCATGATGCATGACCCAACTTTACGTTTTACGTATTTTAGATTCTACATAAATTGTGTATGCTTCATAATCAAAATTGCTACAATTATGTGAATTTGATATTTACCATGAATTGAATCTTACATATGTACATGCATTGAAACTATTATTTGCATATGCATCAACGTAAATATGTGATTCATTGAATTTTACATACATATAATTATATTTGAATTGAAAAAAAAAACAAAAAAAAAAAAAAAAAACATTTTTTTTGCGTTTGGGATATGAGTTCTTTCGAACCCGTGACCACCATCCTGCAGATGGGGTATCACACGCAACTCAGAGAGCATTCAGCTCTCCTTGTTCCCAGAAACCCACGGAGCCAAGCCCCAAAAACCCAAAATCCCGACACCCTTCATGGTGTCCCCCGATCATGGAGTGGCCTACAGCCACAACCATGAACCTATTGGTTCTTGCTATAAACGACCTGAAGTCGTCCCATGTCGGTAATTAAACCGAGATTCACCGGAATCTCGTCGGAATTTTTTTTTTTGAAAAATTCGATTTCAATTTTTTTAGGGTTTTATAGTTGTTGAAACGTTGAGATTTTCTTATCTCCGTGGTTGTCCACGACAACCGTGACTCACCCCAAGTCCAAACAACCCCGACGCCGTCAAAATTTTCCGGCTTTCTTCTTCGGCATCGCACACCCAGCACGGCTGGGATTTCTTTTGGGTCTCTTTCGTGTAACAGAAAAAAAAAACAATTTTTTTTGCTGGGCTCGCTTGCAGCGGCCCAGCCCGCAAAGAAAACAATTTTTTTTTTGTTTAATTCCTGGGCTCGCCTGCAGCGGCCCATACCAAAAAAAAAAAGAATTTTTTTTGTTTCTTTGGGCCAACCTGAAGTGGCCTGCCCGCGAAAAAAAAAAAAAAAAAAAAAAAAAAAAAAAGAGAAATTTTTTTTAGGGCTGCACACAGCAGCCCATTCCCTTCTCACCCCGTGGGCCTGCAGCCTACACCCGAGGGTTCTCGGCCTATATTTTTAGGCCCCGAGATTTTATTATTTAAATTTTTTTAAATAATATGGGTTTTTATATTTTCACCCACACTTTAATTTGGCCCCGAAGACCAAAAATAAATTAATTCACTTATCATTATACAATATTTTTGCATATATTCTTTGCATATTTGTTTGCATATATATTTGTGTTTGCCTGCAGGAATATATGAACCTGAAGTTCATAATTACTTTGAAACCCGAATAAATGAAATTATTTTGAATTGATACTTGTTTTTATAAACTTTTATGCATGTGACCGATTCAAATTAATTTTTCATTCTAGGTATGACTAGTGGGAAAGTTAGTTGTCTGGCAGATAGTGCAACCACGCATACTGTTTTGCGTGAACGCATCTATTTCACTAACTTCGTACCTAAGAATGCACCTCTGACAACCCTCTCATGCCCATCCAACCTGATCGAAGGATACGGTAAGGCACGTATAATGTTGTCCAATGGTACAATCTTGACCATTGCTGAGGCACTCTATTCTCCACGTTCCGGAAGAACGTTACTAAGTTTCAAGGACATTAGAGATAACAATTACCACGCTGAAACCCACGTAGAAAACGGAGTTGAATTTCTGTGCATAACTTCCTACGAATATGGCCAGAAGCGTATTCTAGAGAAGATGGAGTGTAACCCGAGTGGTCTGTATACTACGACCATACGCCCCATAGAATGCCACTATGTGGCCGGCCCTACCACAGGGACCGCGCACGAAATTACACTTTGGCATGATCGTTTGGGACATCCTGGACGAATAGCGATGCGCCGTATCCTCAAAACTTCACACGGGCATCCACTAACCCGAAGCTTAGGTTCGATCCATGAAATCGCATGTCAAACATGTTCTATGGGAAAGCTTATTACTAAGCCTTCTTATGACAAGATTCGTTCGAATCCTCCCATTTTTCTACAACGGATTCAGGGGGACATTTGTGGACCGATTCAACCTCCCTGCGGACCATTTAGATATTTTATGGTTTTGGTTGACGCTTCTACACGTTGGTCACACGTGTGCTTGTTGTCCACAAGGAACGCTGCATTCTCCAAACTGTTGGCTCAGGTTATCAAGCTCAGGGCTCACCACCCTGATTATCCGATCAAATCTATTCGATTGGATAATGCTGGAGAATTCACATCTAAAACTTTTGATGACTATTGCATGTCGGTTGGGGTTGAAGTTGAACATCATGTACCCCATGTTCACACCCAGAACGGCCTGGCAGAGGCTTTCATTAAGCGTTTACAAATGATTGCTCGATCGTTGGTCATACGTACCAAGCTCCCGATCGCTGCTTGGGGCCATGCAATATTGCACGCAGCAAAGTTGGTCCGCCTGAGGCCTGTTGCGACACAACCATTTAGTGCCCTTCAGTTGGTCACCGGATGCGAACCCGACATATCGCATCTGCGCGTTTTTTATTGTGCGGTCTATGTGCCGATCTCGCCGCCCTTACGTACAAAAATGGAGCCTCAGCGAAGGATGGGAATCTATGTCGGATATGATTCTCCTTCGATTATTCGTTACTTAGAACCTTTGACAGGTGATCTGTTTACCGCTCGTTTCGCGAATTGTCACTTCTATGAGACAGTCTTCCCGTCGTTAGGGGGAGATAAGAACGTCAACGTTCCTAATGAACGACGCGAATTATCGTGGACGACTCCCACTTTGTCTCATTTAGATCCCCGCACCGCTCAGTCTGAAGCTGAAGTGCAGCGCATATTAGATCTCCAGAGCATAGCTCAGAGCATGCCAGATGCTTTCACCGATCTAGCGCGCGTGACAAGATCACATATTCCAGCTGCGAATACGCCTGCAAAGATGGATGTACCAAATGTACGACGGACTACCCTCCTGGAAGCCCGGGACGCCAATTCTGGTGATCCACGTACATTAGCGGCTAGCCAATCATCTGCCCCTACACAAAAGCGTGGCAGACCCCTTGGTTCAAAGGATTCACACCCCCGGAAGAGGAAAACCACGGCACAAGGTCCTGAAGAGCCTACCGTGAATCCGATTATCGCTTACTCATTTTACCCAACTCATGAGGAAATTCTAGATTATGGAAGCGTCCTTGAAGAGACGAATCCTCCTCCCGAGAATCGTGAGATTTCGGTCTATTATGCTAGCTTAGATGATGTGTGGCGTAGAAATGAGATGATTGTCGACGATGCATTAGCATTTGCAGTAGCTACTGAGATCATGTTGAGCGATGACATTGAACCGCGTTCCGTTGATGAATGTCGACGTAGAGCTGATTGGTCAAACTGGAAACAAGCAATCCAAGTCGAACTTGATTCACTTGCGAAACGTAAGGTGTTTGGACCTGTAGTCCCTACTCCTCCATATGTGAAGCCCGTTGGCTACAAGTGGGTTTTCGTTCGGAAGCGTAATGAGAAGAACGAAATTGTGCGTTACAAAGCTCGTCTTGTAGCACAAGGTTTCTCACAACGCCCTGGGATTGACTATGACGAAACTTACTCACCCGTTATGGATGTGATTACTTTTCGATACCTTATCAGTTTGGTAGTTTCCGAAAAATTGGATATACAGCTGATGGACGTAGTAACCGCGTATCTCTATGGGATCTTGATACGTAAATTTATATGAAAGTTCCCGAAGGACTTACATTGACTGGTTCAAATATTTCTAAACCCCAGAACACGCTCTCAATTCAGCTGAGGCGTTCACTATACGGTTTGAAACAATCCGGAAGAATGTGGTATAACCGTATGAGTGAGTATTTGACTAGTCAGGGATATGTGAACAACGAACTATGCCCTTGTGTGTTCATTAAGAAGTCACATTCCGGATTTGCGATTGTTGCAGTATATGTCGATGACATGAATCTCATCGGAACTCCTGAAAAGATCGCGAGAACTGCTTCGCACCTGAAGTCGGAATTTGAGATGAAAGATCTAGGTAAGACTCGATACTGTCTCGGTCTCGAGATAGAGCATTGTTCGGATGGAATCTTAGTACATCAATCGAACTATACCCAGAAGGTGTTGCGCCGTTTTAATGAGGATAAAGCGAAGTCTTCGAGTACTCCTATGGTCGTTCGTACGCTAGATGCAAAACGAGATCCCTTCCGTCCGAAGGAGGATGATGAAGAGATTTTGGAGCCTGAAGTTCCTTATCTAAGTGCGATAGGCGCTTTATTGTACTTAGCTCAATGCACTAAACCCGACATCTCCTTCGCTGTTAATCTTTTGGCAAGATACAGCAATGCACCAACACGCAGACATTGGACTGGCGTGAAAGACATCTTCCGTTACCTTAAGGGTACTACGGATTTGGGCTTATTCTATCCCTACGAATCCTCGAGTGATGCCGCACCCTATGCTCATCGGGTTGATTCTCGCCTTGTTGGTTATGCCGATGCTGGATATTTATCTGATCCGCACAAGGCGCGTTCTCAAACGGGTTATGTCTTTACCATTGGAGGCACCGCAATATCTTGGAGGTCAACTAAACAGACCTTAGTTGCCACTTCGTCTAACCATGCTGAAATTCTCGCCTTACATGAAGCAACTCGGGAATGCTTTTGGTTGAGAGCAGTAGTGGGCCATATTCGAAGCTCCTGTGATCTTCATCTCGCCGTTAATGCCCCGACGACGATTTTTGAAGACAACGCAGCTTGCATCGAACAGCTCAAGAAGGGTTACATCAAAGGAGACAACTCAAAGCATATTGCGCCGAAGTTCTTCTTTACACATCAACAACAAGAGCATCAGAAGATTGAAGTCACGCAAATCCGATCACAAGACAATCTGGCCGACCTCTTCACCAAATCACTACCGAAGGCGACATTTCAGAAGGTTGTTCATGGAATTGGTATGCGTAAACTTTCTGAGTTGTAACTTTGCTATTTCTCTTTGGAATTATGTCAAACTCAGGGGGAGTATCTTCTGGATACTTGCTTGATCTTAATGTACTCTTTTTCCCTACGATTAGGAGCATTTTTCCCACTGGGTTTTTGCTACCTAACTAGGTTTTAACGAGGCACCCACCTTGGGCTGGTCATATCCCTGATGACGTCCTGTAGACGTTTCTTTTGACTTTGCATTTCTCACGCATTTTTCCTTAGACTATGGATTTTGTCCCTACTCGGGTTTTTGCCATAGCCTTAGGATTTTTAGTGAGACTTACTACTTATGCAAGTTCCTACCTTATTGAGAATAAGCGTTGTTCCTTGGAATCAATGCCAACGAGTCGACTTCCTCAACTTCTGCATGATGCTGAATTTACCTTGAGTATTTACACACTCAAGGGGGAGTGTTGTAAACATTCCTAGTTTAAGTATGATTGTGTAAATCCTAGATAAGATTTGATTCTAGTTATCCTTTCCTATTACAACTGTATTACTTGGAGGAGAAGAAATATCTTCTCTACCTTTACTACTATAAATTTAGGCACAATGTAGGAGGGATAACAACACACATTTTCCCCTACAATTCTACAAACACACATCTCTCTTCTATCTTTCTCTGCCGCCGGCCCTAGTCTCTCTGTCAGATAAAATAGACCACAACAACATATATATATTATAAGAGATTTCTCCTTATAAAAAATTCTGACTTAATGTTTGGGGTCGCAGCCATGGTTTGCTCACAGGGCCGACATGGATACTCTCCCTATTCACGTTGGTCAATGTTCCCTTCCTCTTCTTCTTTTATTTTGTTTGGACAAATGTTCCCTTCCTCTTCTTTGTCACAACTTTTTGATAAATGTTATTTGCACTTTGCACCATTCTAGACTTCTAGTTAAGGGTCACTAACATTTTGGTCCTTGATTTTAAAATTTTTACACTTTTGTTACTTTTAAGTCACGAATTCTTACTCTTGGCCCCTCTTGTTAGTCTAAATGTCAAGTTAACTTTATTCTTTTAACGTACCCATCGACCCATCTTTTCTTGCATGGAGTCATGTCATAAGATTCGTGATGAATGGAATAACAAATTCTATATGAACAACAAATAAGAATTTTCTTAGTGGAAACGTTAACCTTCTAGGTTTATTTATAGATACGAATAATGATAAATGCAATATCAATTTAGTGTTCATGTAAGTAAAAAGTAGACCAACTAAGTGTCGGGTAAAAACTTAGCAGTTAGTTAAATTTTTTTCGTTGATAGTACTTGTTAGTTGATAGCTCGACGAACGGAAGGGACATTAGTATAACAATTTGTAATTTTAGGGTAGTAAAATGCCAATTATTAAAAGTTAGAGACTAAACAGTTAGATACATTGAATCATGAAGGATTCCACACACCATTTTCTCCTTTGGCGCACCTATGTCTATTTGTGTCCCTTGAATATTATTTGATTTTGTTCAATTCAAGGGCTAAACCTAAGGTGTGCAGGGAAGAAAAATTGTGTTTGAAAATCAGTTCATATTTTAATTTGACAGTATTTATTTAATCCAACGTTAACAAAAAGAATGATGTTATTTCCATCACATTTATTGATCATATAGCTTAATACATGTGGGCCTCGCGTGAGGTACACTTCTATTAGAGAGGCGGTCAGTTATGTAATCCATAGACCTCATTAAAAGAGGTTTATTGTAAAAAGAAAAGGGAATTGTTATTGACATTCCAAAAAATCTCATTTTGTACTTCAAATTTTTTATAATTAGAAAGAAAAATACACTAGTGATGATTATAGAATAAGATTTTTGGAGTGTTAATAACAGTTCCAAAAAAAAAAAACTGATTAAATAGGGTTTCTTGTTTGTTAGAAAATGATTGAGTGGGAGCACGAGCAAGAACCCTGGAAAAATGCACTTGTGTGGACAGTTGCTCATGTAACAATACTGCTAGGAGCTGCTAAGTTACTTAACTCGAAAGTAAAGAAATAAAGGTATATATACAAACCAACTGAAGTTAACATATGCTCAAATCTTTTCCATTATGTTTTTGACCATTTATACACATTGTTTACAATTTGCATTCATGTTTACAATTTTTATCGGGCACAATCAAGCTTTTTCTCAGCCTGCAGAAGAGGGGCGTGGAGGGGGCATACCATATGATAAAAGAGGGTGCTCTTGATAACGTTCAAGGCATTCTTGTGATACACATTTCACCGGAAATGACTGTCGGAACTATCGGTTCGAGACCTGGTCCAATGCTTGCTGGGGCTGGTAGGTTTTTGGGTCATAATTCATGGGAAAGGTGGACATGCTAGTTGCTTCTCCACATTTGACTCCAACAGATTGTATCTCGAGAAACAAACCCCTAGAGTCCAGGGATTGTATAATTATATATGCATCATCTTCTTCTTAATTTTCTAAATCGTCGTCCTTGCAAACAATGGGCCAAGCCGGAAATTAATTCAACTGTTGGACTTGATGTTTATCTCTGCCAAATTTAGTAACAAAAAGTGTTCGTCTATTGGTTGAATAACAACTATGTCTAAATAGTTTTTTCGATTTGATGATCTTTTAACTGGAGACTTAAGAAATACAAGGTGCGGATCACCTAAAAGGGTACTCATTTCTGACCTATTACAAGGTTGTAACTGTGGGGTTGTTTTTATGGTGGCCAAGCAGTAAATGTAATCCCAGAGATGGTGACATTAAGAGGCACATTTCGAAGCATGACTTCAGAAGGTCTTATCAGATGGTAGCTTTTCAGATAAACATGCAGTTTAAAAGCAGTTACTAGTGGGAAGTGTGATTGAAATTTTGCCGTTTTATGAGACTAGACAGTTTGACATGTTATGTAATCAAGAGTCAAGAGTCAAGAATCTTTGTTTAGACCATTGATTTAAATGTGTATGATGATAGGCAGGTTATAGAGATGCAAGCTTCGGTGCATCGGTGCACAGCAACGGTAGACTTCATGCTGGAAAAAATGAGGCCCTATGCCGCCACGGTTAATGATGAAGCAATGTACAAACATGCGAAGAGTGTTGGAGAAACTTTGCTTGGGCAACCGAATGTGAAGGTACTTCCAATGGCTATGAGAACTTTAGCTTCTATGCAGAAAAAATGGCTGTTGCATTCTTCATGATTGGAACGAAGAACGAGACGTTTGAATCGAAAACAGATTTGAATTCACCCTTCTTGGGGATTGATGAGGAGTTTCTTCCAATTGGAGCAGCCTTTCATGCTGCAGTTGCACTCTCATATTTGGATAATGTTGATGCTGTTGTGACGCATTGGGGCATTTGATGTATATCTTTTTACAGTGAATAACTCATGTTGGAACTTGAGATGTTTATATCCATTTATAAAAATGAAGATTAAATCATTCATGAGAAATTATTTCCGCACTTCTTTTTCCTCTCATGCATGATTTCTTCAAATTTTTTTGTTGGTTTTTTTATAGTCACTGGATTGAATAAATCAAATGAGAATCAAAAAATAAAAACAAAGAAAATAGTGCATCACAAGTAAGTGAAAGTGCATAAATCGTGCTGCATCATTCATATGTAATTGTATGAAAGATGTACTCATAATGTTGTATTTGGCAAGGTGAACTAACATCTGTTCATCTGGTGGTTAAGGGTTAATAAAGGCAAGTAATGGATTGCTTTTGTGGTTAAAATCTTATTTCATTCATTTCGTTCCGAGATCAAACTTTCTCCCTCTCCTTACTTTTTAGTATAATTTATAATAAAAATATTACTTGTTGTGATAAAAAAAACTATTCTATCTATTAGAGAAAGTCTCTGGTTCAAATCTTAAGGGAAATAGTTAAACTGAAAAAATGACATAAGGATAAATAATTGAATTGGAGTTGGAGGAGCAAACATAATATAGGCATGTTGATTAAAGTTTCGTTGATTACAACGATTTGATCACAGTTTTAAATTATCGTATTAATAAATTAGCGTTAATATATTGTGTGTATGTATATTATCTTCTTAAAAAGTGTGATGTGATGTGATGAACAAATAAAAATAAATAAATTTGCAGGCCAAATACACAAATTCACGATAAAAAGCTTATCCATTTCTGCTGCTCTCTGAAGTGATTTACTTTCAAATTACCCCAAAAAAATACTTTCATCCGACTATGGTGGCATTGATGCTTTTGTGCTTATTACTGCAAACTATTTTGGGCCAATCTTGGGCTTCGGAAACCAGTGAGACAGAGCTCGAGTTGCTGACTCGGGAGCTATTGGCATCGGCGAAGGAGGCCGAGTTCTTTGAGTGGATGACGGGAGTGAGGAGGAGAATCCACCAGTACCCAGAGATTGGGTTCGAGGAGCACAGGACGAGTCAACTCATCAGGACGGAGCTCGACACGCTAGGAATTGACTACACGTGGCCTGTTGCCAAGACTGGTGTGGTGGCTTCCATTGGTTCTGGCTCCAAACCAGTGTTTGCTCTCAGGGCTGACATGGACGCCCTCCCTCTTCAGGTCCTCTCTTTCTTTTTCCTTTGTTTTTAATCGAATGAGTTGAACTTGTCATCTCCTCGGTTAAAAGTACAAAACAAACTAATCAACTGCATGTTTACTAATCCGTACTCGAAATCAAAGTGAAAGTACAAGTGAGTTCCATATAATATGAGGAATTCAACTCGACGAATTTGGGGCATGTTTAATTACTTGAGAGAAGTCTTGAGAATGACAAATGGTTGATCGGTACGAGATAGATGGATCAAGTATCCGTCAGAGTGGTATCTTGGTCTAATAATACAATATCCCGTCACAGTGTTTATCTCACACCGCATGATTTCGTAGGGATGAGATAGTCCACAAGGTTGGACTTGGACCCCATAATTTTCCCCATTCGTTAGTCCCAAACCTTTTCTAGGTACTCTGTAGTATGTACTTAATGATAACATGTGGCCCTTCTTTAATTCCTTGTGTGTTCGTAAACACAAGACAAATGCCAGAGTGACATTCTTAACTTAATATCCGTTTCTGGCATGTAAACATGCCTTAAACTGTTTGGGGAGGTGATATTTTGATTGTAAGTTCTACCAGACCAAATGATCATCGGCTATTATGGAACTTTGTTATTCACCAGAAAATGGTAAACTGGGCAAGTGTTCTATTGTTGGTCTCTGATGATCAAAATGTACCCATTGAATTTTGAAGGAACAAGTAGAGTGGGAGTTCAAGAGCAAGATAGATGGCAAAATGCACGCATGTGGTCACGATTCTCATGTGGCAATGTTGCTTGGCGCAGCCAAGTTACTCCAAAGTAAAAGAGACATTCTAAAGGTATATATATTCACTTGTCGTACATTTGTCATATATCATTGATAACTTGATATGCAGTTGAACAATGTAACATACCAGATGTTAATTCGGCAAACCCAAATTGTAATTGATGTCTTTTTGGTGCTTTTGAACTTTAAAGGGAACTGTGAAGCTGGTTTTTCAGCCGGGAGAAGAGGTTTATGCCGGAGCTTACCATGTGTTACAACATGGCATTCTTAACGACATTGATGCCATTTTCTTTATACATGTTATGCCATCACTACCAACTGGTGTCATTTCTTCACGGCCAGGTCCAATGCTAGCCGGTTCTGGCCTTTTTTTAGCAACAATCAAAGGACAAGGTGGGCATGCAGCTGCTCCACATAAGAATAAGGACTCAATTCTTGCAGCAGCATCAGCTGTTGTGGCTCTTCAGCAGATTGTTTCAAGAGAGACAAATCCTCTTGAGGCCGGGGTAATTTTTCTCCTCCCCCTTTTTGTTTCAGGAAAAAAAAAATTGGAATAAGTTTGATAGATATAATTTTTCTTTCAAATTGCAATAATCGCAGATTGTTAGATATGAATAGTGTATCAATTTGCATGTTGAATCAGTTCCGTTATGTAGGTGGTGACCGTTGGGTACTTAAAAGGAGGTGAAGCAGGAAATGTGATCCCTGAGCCTGTGAACTTTGGGGGAACTTTTAGGAGCTTGACAATGGAAGGACTCAGCCATATCCAAGAAAGGATCAAAGAGGTAAAATTGTTAAAATTCTACAATGCACCAGTGTATGAGATTCTATGCATCAGCGGATGGTTGGATTTGGTATACTTGACTAAAAACATTCCAATCTAGTTGTTCATTAAATCAGCGTATCACATATTGAGGACTCGGTAAACTTGGTCATTTTACCAAACTGAGTGGATTGTGTTTGGATCAAAACTTGAACTTTGGGCTCGGGGGGAGTCGGCCCAAAGAAACAGCCCAAACGGGAGTAGAACTCGAAGGCCCAGTCAAAACCCAGCCGAAGTCCCGAAGACAGGAGAAGCCCGTTTTTGACTAGGTGCAGACCATGCAAACCACTTGCTCACCTACCCAAAGGCCAAGTGATATAGATTGACCAGCTATACAGCCCATAAAGTACTTTATAGTGGCAGAACAAGTAAAATAGCTGATGAGTCACTACCCCTCAAACTGCATTCGGGCAAGGTTGCTGCTACAGGAGGCCAAGCCGAGTTGTCTATAAAAGAAGAAAGAGAAACCAGGAATAAGGACACTCAAACAAACAAAAAATACAAGCACAAACTCTGCTCAAAAGCCAGATTTGCCTTCAAACGAAGCTGTAGTCAGCAAGCCTTCATCCCTCTCGGGATAAACCTTCACTCAAGCCTTTGTAATAGCTCTGCTGCCCTGTTCAACCCTTGTTGTAGTATCGATTTCTTTCCACAAACTCATTTCCCAACCCCTTTTCCGAGCTTCCGAACCCCCTGATAAACCACAAAGATAGGAAGTTGCAAGACGATCAGCATTGCCCGACAAGGTTAAACCTTGCCCGACCCTCTTTGTTTTTTGTCTTTTCATTCATTAGCCTAGCAATATGTTGTATACTACAAGTTGTATTCAAGTTATTTCTAATGATACGGCTATTAAAAGACTCTCTCAATGCTTGAATCCGATTTGAATATATCTTCATAGTTCAAATCAGATCTAAGTTCTAAACCCTCGGGCATGTAGGATTTGATCATTTAAAAGTCCTTGACCTCAAGGCATAAAAAAGAACCTTATGTGGACTTAACCCATCCACGACAAGCTTTGATAAACAAGAAGTCTGAAGTTACTTGAGGCGCAAGTAATCGACATATCACTTAGTTTTATTTCTATTATATTATGATGACCATAGAACGTTTGAGTACGGGATGAATTCTGATAAGAAGCCTCAAGGCCTACCTAAGGCCCCATAAAGGCACCTATTTGGATTCATCCTGTTCCTCGGGCTAGAACGTTGAGTATAGAGTTAATTCTGATAGGAAGCCTCAAGACCTACATCTAAGGCCCCACAAAGGCACCTATTTGGATTCGATATGTTCCTCGGGCTAGAACGTTGAGTATAGAATGAATTCTGATGGGAAGCCTCAAGGCCTATCTAAAGGCCCCACAAAGGCACCTATTTGGATTCGTTCTGTTCCTCGGGCTCAGGTAATCAAAAGTATAATGGTTATAAAACTCATATAACCAAGAACACGAACCTTATATATTCGAGTACTAAAGTTAGTTATTAATGGGAAGCCTCAAGGCCTACACCTAAGGCCCTACAAAAGCACCTATTGTAACTAAGATAGTCTCTCGGATATATATATATATATATATATATATATATATATATATATATATATATATACAAAACTCAACATCCGTTTTACATCTGCCATGCTAAAGATGGCAGTGGCACGCCTGAGCACTTAAAAGTTAATCTTGATTGTGAGCCTCAAGGCCTACACCTAAGGCCCCACAAAGGCACCTTTCAAAGTTAACTTTGTCCTTCTCCTTCAGCCTTGCCCGACAAGCCTTGCCTCGACAGGTTTCTGCCCGACAAGCCCGCCAAGGAAGCAGAAGTCCGACAGCGAAGCATCAACCGGCGCCAACCTCTCGGGGAACTGTGTGCTCGTCGGCCGGGAAACATCCTCCACGGAAATTCCCGCCGCGAACAGATTGCTTGTATAACTTCTCTTACAGTTATGTTCCACTTACAGATTATAGAACTGCAAGCAGCCGTGCATCGATGTGAGGGCACGGTGGACTTTATGGAGGAAACACCGCTGCCTTATCCAGTGATGATTAACAATGAAGCATTGTATGAGCACGCAAAGAAGGTTGGTGAGGCCCTACTCGGGGAATCTAATGTGAAACTTCACCCATTGATCATGGGAACAGAGGATTTCAGCTTCTACTCGCATAAGTTTGCGGCTGCAATTTTCTTTCTCGGGATAAAGAATGAATGTCTAAAATCGGACCAGCCATTGCACTCGTCTCTATTTGTCATCGACGAACAAGTTTCTTCTGTATGAGCTGCTCTCAATGCTGCTGTTGCAATATCTTACTTGGATACACATGATGTTGGGAACTTATTAAAAAGTTGAAATGCTTTCCCTTCAAAGTTCTGCAATGTAAATTATTGGATTTGCAGAAACAATGTCAACTCGAGTATGCCAGAAGAACTACATTGAACTAAGACTCAGTGTACATTGATTGCTAACGGAATTGCACCTCACCCTCAAGTCTTGCTAATAAATAATTTATTTATTTTGTTACAAAAAAGAGAATCGGATATTTGACCTAATTTAATTCTAACTCATTTCTCCTCCACCTTAGTCATTTGGGCAAAACCCTTAACTCGTGTTTGATTGAACTCGTTAGCTAAGATTGGCTTCAGTCGGACTAATGTCCTACGTTTGGTGCATCTAGGATTAACAATAAATGGGATTAACCCAGACTCGCTCGGACAACGGACCTCCTTAACTGGCCTTAGATAGTCCCCTGTTGAAGTAGAGGATTAGCTTGGACTACCGATTAATCTCTTCTCCCTATTTCTCTCTCTCTTCTCACTTCTCCCTTAGTCGCGGAAATTAACCTTTCTTTGAAACTCTGATTGCGCCTCCTTCGTCCCATTATTCTTCACAGATGATATGAACCTCTGCAAATTGAAACAGCCCAGAACGGCCTGAACCTACGAAGGTTTTTAATTCAAAATTTACCGATTCAGCTTGAACACAGTTTGAAATTAATTGTTGGAGGCCTTGATTTTGGTCAAGTCCGACGCGGAATTGCGGTCGAGCATCTTCTCTATCTCGTTTTTTAAGTTGCAGACAAGATTGGAATTTGGATATGGGTTTCAGATCAGATTCAACAACCCCCGAGCTTGGAGAGGAGCACTAACAATTAGTTGGGTCTTTTTAGGGTATTTTTTATTTGTAATAATCAAAATTTTCTGTTTGTTATTGGAAATTTGGATCTCTGTTTTCTGGGTTTTGATTGGGGGTTAGCTTTGTTATTGAAAATTCGATAATTCTCCAAGTTGTAGAAGAGCACCGGCAATTTGTGAGGAAGAAGGAGAAGGCTATGCCCTTTTACTTTTCCATATATTCATTTTAATATTTTAATAGAAAATAAATTGAAATACAATAAAAATTTATTGTTAGTTCAGTTTCTTAGTATGGCACTACTTCAAACGCTTCACTAATGTCATCTCCAACCGAAGGGTCCAGAGGGCCAGAGGGCCGAAAATAGCCCGAAAACCGTCTCCAACCGAGGGCTAGGCCAGAGGGCTCTGGAATCTGGGAGGGCCCCACGGAATCGGAGAGGGCTAGAGGGCTGGAGGACTGGTTGCTGGCTGGCTTTTTTTTTTTAATGTTTTGTTATTCCTGTCGGTTATAACCGACAGGAATACATGCTATTATTTAGTATAAATGTATTACTGTCGGTTATAACCGACAAGATTTCTTAAGAAAAATTTCAAATGCAACGGCTACTAGCCGTTGCATTTTTTTTTTTTTTTTTTTTTTTTTTTACAGTTTTATTATTATTTTTTATTTACAAAATTTTTCTTATAACTTCTATTTTTTCCTATAACTTCTATTTCACAAAATTTATTTCATATTTTTTTTAAATTCCATTTTTTTCCTATAACTTCTATTTCACAAAATTTGTTTCATATTTTTTTTTAAATTCCATTTTTTTCCTATAACTTCTATTTCACAAAATTTGTTTCATATTTTTTTTAAATTCCATTTTTTTCCTATAACTTCTATTTCACAAAATTTGTTTCATATTTTTTTTAAATTCTATTTTTTTTCCTATAACTTCCTAAGTCATTATACAACATTAAATTAAATTAAGTAACATGAAACAACATTAAACAATATGAATTAAAGTTGTAGTTTTTAAATAATAAATTATGTTTGGCCGGTTTTTTGTGAAAGGGCTAAAACGAGCCCTCTGGCCCTCGGTTGGAGACGGAGGCAAATATGGTTATGTACTGTTCATTAAAATATTAATATCTTGGAGAATCTTGGAGGGCCAGAGGACTAAAACGAGCCATCTGGCCAGCCATCGGTTGGAGATGGCCTAAATTAGTCTAGTTTAGTCTAGTCTAAGTCAGTCCAGTCTAATCCTTAAAGCTAGTCCAATCCGAGATAATCCGGTGCAACAAATGCACCCTTAGGGCTTGCAAATCAAAATCTGCCATGAAGTTTAAGATTTCAATCTCTGTAATTTTATTTTTATTTACTAACTGTTTGAAGCTATATAATCTCAACCAAAGCAATTTTGATGGGTATTGGAAAATGTTGTCGTAGATTGGCTAATACGAGTAGGCATTTCTATACCCGAGTAGGATTCTCTCCCTTCCTCTTCTCTCTCACCTTTCTCTTTATTTTTCTCTCTTAAAAAAATCAATACAAGATGTTGACGTGGCTTAATCGTAACTGTAACAAATAAAAAAAGATTAAAAGAGAGAGAAATTTGGAGGGGAAAAAATCTTACTTCATCTATACCCTCTGTAATTGTATTTTGAAAGCAAATCTTACCTAAGGAAATGCTTGGAGTGGTTGTGTATGCATGTGCGGGTCAATTTACGTCATTCATGCTTGTAGTACTCAAAAGTAGGAGTGACGAGCAATGGTGGAAGTACATTGAAATCAAAGTTGTCCCAAACCACCTAACCAGCTGGATTATAGAAATATACATGTGAAGGTCTTCCGAATATCATTCGAATGTTTGGTATGAGTCTCTCTGTGCCCACCAAGTGTTTGATATAATGTGTGCTAGGCATATCTTAACAACACTCAACAGGTTGTGTTGGAAGCACTCAACAAATTTTCTCAATAATACTCATTTGAAGGTACTTCCAATGGCTATGGGAGCAGAGAACTTTAGCTTCTATGCAGAAACAATGGCTGTTGCATTCTTCATGATTGGGACGAAGAACGAGAATTTGATTCACCCTTCTTGGTGATTGATGAGGAGGTTCTTCCAATTAGAGCAGCCTTTCATGCTGCAGTCGCACTCTCATATTTGGATAATGTTGATGCTGTTGTGACGCATAGAGGCGTTTGATGTATATCGTTTTACAGTGAATAACTCATGTTGGAACTTGAAATGTTTATATCCATTTATAAAAATGAAAATTACATCAAGAGAAATTATTTCCGCACTTCTTTTTCCTCTTATGCATGATTTCTTTTTTTTTTTTTTTTTTTTTTTTTTGTAGTCGTTGGATTGAATAAATTAAATGAGAGTCATAAAATAGTAACAAAGAAAATAGGGCATCACAAGTAAGTGAAAGTGCATAAATCGTGCTGCATTATTCGTATGTAATTGTATGAAAGATGTACTCATAATGTTGTATTTGGCAAGGTGAACTAACATTTGTGCATCTAGTGATTAAGGGTTAATAAAGGTAAGTGATGGATTGCCTTTGTGGTTAAAACCTTCTTTTATCTATTTCGTTTCGAGTTTAAACTATCTCCCTCTTCTTACTCCTTAGTATAATTTATAGTAAACATATTACTTGTTGTAATAAAAAATAAAAAAAATAAAAAAAATAAAAAAAATAAAAAAAATAAAAAAAGCTCTCCTACCTATTAGAGGAAGCCTCGAGTTCAAATCTTAAGAGAAATAGTCGTTAAACTGAAGAAAAAATGACAATAAGGATAAATAATTGAATTGGAGTTGGAGGAGCAAACAACGGAAAGAGATCATCTCCTAATCTCTTCCATCAAGGCCACCTAATCAAGTGATCAGAGCCCTTGAAATTTGATTCAACGGCTAAAAACAATGACCACTTTAAAAGTTATAATAACTTTAGCCGTTGGATCAAATTTCAAAGATCCGGAACACTTGATTAGGTAGCGATGGTGGAAGAGATTAGGAGATGATCTCTTTCCCAAACATAATATAGGCATGTTGATTAAAATTTCGTTAATTACAACGATTTGAGCACAATTTTAAATTATCTTATTAATAAATTAGCGTTAATATATCATCTTTCTAGGAGGTGTGATGTGATCAAGAAACAACCACAAATAAGACATTAAACAAATCGAACAAGAATTATCGGAACCCAAAAAAAACAAAACATAAATTTGCAGGCCAAATACAGAAATTCAGGAGAAAAAGCTTATCCTTTTTGTTGCTCCCTGGTCTGGAGTGATTGACTTTCCAATTTCAACAAAAACCCAAAAAAATATTTTCATCCGACCATGGCTGCGTTTATGCTCTTTTACTTATTGCTGCCAACTATTTTGGGCAAGTCTTGGGCTTCGGAAACTAGTGAGACAGAGCTCGAGTTGCTGACTCGGGAGCTCTTGGCATCGGCGAAGGAGGGCGAGTTCTTTGAGTGGATGAGGGGAGTGAGGAGGAGAATCCACCAGTACCCAGAGATTGGGTTCGAAGAGCACAGGACGAGTCAACTCATCAGGACCGAGCTCGACACGCTAGGAATTGAGTACACGTGGCCTGTTGCCAAGACTGGTGTGGTGGCTTCCATTGGTTCTGGCTCCAAACCAGTGTTTGCTCTCAGGGCTGACATGGACGCCCTCCCACTTCAGGTCCTCTCTTTCTTTTCCTTTGTTTGCAAAGAAAGCTAATAAAAATAGCTTAAAAACTTTGAGTATTAACGAAAATGATAAAATAAATGGTAAAATGAATAGTATCATGATTGACTTTTTAGTGTAAAAATATGATTTTTTGTTAAAATAAACAGTATCAGAAGTTTTTCGTTAAATTCTCTTGTTTTTAATCAAATGATTTGAATCTGTCATCTCCTCAGTTAAAAGTACAAAACAAAACTAATTAACCGCATGTTTACTAATCCGTACTCGAAATCAAAGTGAAAGTACACGTGAGTTCCATATAATATGAGGTATTCAACTCGACGAATTTGGGGCATGTTTAATTACTTGAGAGAAGTCTTGAGAATGATAAATGGTTGATTGGTACGAGATGAACGTAGATGGATCAAGTATCCGTCAGAATGGTATCTCGGTCTAATAATAAAGTATCATTGTTCGCGTCAGGAATTCTCGTCGGGGAGGCTTCCTGGCCGACGAGCACACAGCTCCCCGGGAGAGGTTCTGGCGTTGGCGGAGAGCTTGCTGTCGGGCTTCTGCTTTCACTGTCGGGCTCGTCGGGCAAGGCTTGTCGGGTAAGGCTGAAAGAGAAGGACAGAGTTAACTCTGAAAGGTGCCTTCATGGGGCCTTAGGTGTAGGCCTTAAGGCTCGCAATCAAGGTTAACTTTGGGATGCTCAGGCGTGCCACTGCCATCTTTAGTATGGCAGATGTCGAATGGATGTCGAATCCGATTATGTACATATATATATATATATATTCACGGGACCGTATTGATTATGACAGGTGCCTTCGTGGGGCCTTTAGATATAGGCCTTGAGGCTTCCAATCCATAACCAATCCAGCTCTTGGACATATATACTGCTGGTTCCATTTGTAGCATATAGTATTACCACCGTTATACTTCTGACCAGCTAGCCCGCAGAGCTTAGAACGAATCCAATAGGTGCCTTTGTGGGGCCTTAGGTGTAGGCCTTGAGGCTTCCTATTAGAATTCATTCCATACTCCAACGTTCTAGCCCGCAGAGCTTAGAACGAATCCAAATAGGTGCCTTTGTGGGGCCTTAGGTGTAGGCCTTGAGGCTTCCTATTAGAATTCATTCCATACTCCAACGTTCTAGTATAATCATAATATAACAGTGGTAAAACTACTAGATCAGTCGATTACTTGCGCCCCAAGTAACTTCGGACTTCTTTGTTTATCAAGGATTGTCGTGGATGGGTTAAGTCCACATAAAGTTCTTTTTTATGCCTTGAGATCAAGGACTTTTACATGATCACTCTTATATATCCAGGAGATTAGAACTTAAGATCTGATTTAAATAGTGGATACATCTTTAAATCGGATTCAAGAACTGAGAGAATTTCTTAATCATCATTTTCCTAGAAACAACTTGAATACAAATGCAAGTACACAACATACTGCTAGTTTGATAAATGAAAAGACAAAACCAAGAAGGGACAGGCAAGGTTTTCACCTTGTCGGGCAAAACTGGGCGTCTTGCAACTTCTTGGGATTCGGGGTTTATCAGTAGGCTGAGAGTTTAGAAGAAAAGAGGTTGGAGAGGTAAGTTTTCAGAAGGAGATTGATACTACAGCAAGTGCTTTGGACAAGGTAGCAGAGCTTACAAAAAGGGTTGAGGGGGAAGTTGATCCCGAGAGGGATGAAGGCTTTGGCTGACTACAGCTATCGTTTGAAGGCAAATCTGGCTTTGTGCAGAGTTTGTGCTTTGTTTGTTTGTTTGAGTGTCCTTAATCCTGATTTCTCTTTCTTCTTTTATAGACAAACTAGCAAGTCCTCCTGTAGCAGCAGCCTTGCCCGAATGCGGTTTGAGGGTGATGACTCATCAGCTTTTTTACATGTACTGCCACCATAAAGTACTTTATGGGCTGTGTAGCTGGTCAGTCTACACCACTTGGTCTTTGGGTAGGTGGGCAAGTGGTCTTCATGAGCTGCACCAAGTCAGAGGAGGCCTTTTCCTGCTTTTCTGGGTTTCGACTGGGCTTCGGCCGACCCTTCCTTCAGGCTTCCTTTTGGGCCAGATTCGCTTGGGCCCAAAGTCAAGTTTTGGTCCAAACAATCATGTCACAACCTTTATCTCACACCGCATGATTGTGTTTATTGAATTGAGACATCACCATGCGGTGTACTTGATTCATCTAACTCCCCCGGTTTGGTGGAGAAAGTTTTTAGTGTGTGATTCGTAGGGATGAGATAGTCCACAAGGTTGGACTTGGACCCCATAATTTTCCCCATTGGTTAATACCAAACCTTTTTTAGGTACTACGTAGTATGTACTTAATGATAACATGTGGCCCTTCTTTAATTCCTTGTGTGTTAGTAAACACAAGGCAAATGCCAGGAACGGAGAGTGACACTCTTAACTTGCAATCCGTTTCTGGCATGTAAACATGCCTTAGCCTGTTTGGAGAGGTGATATTTTGATTGTAAGTTCTACTGGACCAAATGACCATCGGCTATTATGGAACTGTGTTGTTGACCAGAAAATGCTAAACTGGGTAAATGTTCTATTTTTGGTCACTGATGATCAAAATATACCCATTGAATTTTGAAGGAACAAGTAGAGTGGGAGTTCAAGAGCAAGATAGATGGCAAAATGCACGCATGTGGGCACGATTCTCATGTGGCAATGTTGCTTGGCGCAGCCAAGTTACTCCAAAGTAAAAGAGACATTCTAAAGGTATATATATTGACTTGTCGTACATTTGTCATATATCGTTGATAACTTGATATGTGGTTGAACAATGTAACTTACCAGATACTAATTCGGCAAACCCAAATTGTAATTGATCTATGTCTTTTTGGTGCTTTTGAACTTTAAAGGGAACTGTGAAGCTGGTTTTTCAGCCGGGAGAAGAGGGTTATGCCGGAGCTTACCATATGTTACAACATGGCATTCTAAACGATATTGATGCCATCTTCTTCATACATGTTATGCCATCACTGCCAACGGGTGTCATTGCTTCACGGCCAGGTCCAATGCTAGCCGGCGCTGGCCTTTTTTCAGCAACAATCAAAGGAAAAGGTGGGCATGCAGCTGCTCCACATAAGAATAAGGACTCGATTCTTGCAGCAGCATCAGCTGTTGTGGCTCTTCAGCAGATTGTTTCAAGAGAGATAAATCCTCTTGAGGCCGGGGTAATTTTTCTCCTTGCCTTTTTGTTTTGGGAAAAAAATAAAGGAATAAGTTTGATAGACATATAATTTCGCTTTCAAATTGCAATAATCGCGGATTGTTAGATATGATTAGTGTATCAATTTTCATGTTGAGTTGAACCCGTTACGCAGGTGGTGACAGTTGGGTACTTAAAGGGAGGTGAAGCAGGAAATGTGATCCCCGAGTCTGTGAACTTTGGGGGAACTTTTAGGAGCTTGACAATGGAAGGACTCAGCCATATCCAAGAAAGGATCAAAGAGGTAAAATTGCTAAAATTCTACAATGCACCGGTTTATGAGATTCTGTGCTTCAGCGGATGGTTGGATTTGGTTTACTTGATTAAAAACATTCCAATCTAGCCGTTCATTAAATCGGTGCATCACATACTGTAGAAGGACTTGGTAAACTAGTTCATTTTACCAAACTGAGTGGATTGCTTGTATAGCTTCTCTTACAGTTATATTCCACTTGCAGGTCATAGAACTGCAAGCAGCCGTGCATCGGTGTGAGGGTACAGTGGACTTCATGGAGGAAACACCGCTGCCTTATCCAGTGATGATTAACAACGAAGCATTGTATGAGCACGCAAAGAAGGTTGGTGAGGTTCTACTCGGGGAATCTAATGTGGAGCTTCAACCATTGATCATGGGAGCAGAGGATTTCAGCTTCTACTCACATAAGTTTGCGGCTGCAATTTTCGTTCTCGGGATAAAGAATGAGAGTCTAAAATCAGACCAGCCATTGCACTCGTCTCTATTTGTCATCGACGAACAGGCTTTTTCTGTTGGAGCAGCTCTCAATGCTGCTGTTGCAATATCTTACTTGGATACACATGATGTTGGGAACTCATTAAAAATTTGAAATGCTTCCTTTAAAGTTCTGCAATGTAAATTTTTGGATGCAGAAACAAAAAAGAACTGAGAGTATGCCAGAAGAATTTCAGTGTACATTGATTGCTAATGGATTTGCACCTCACCCTCAAGTCTTGCACATAAATAACTTATTTATTTTGTTACGACTAAAAAGAATCAGACATTCGACCTAGTTTAATTCTAACACATTTCTCCGCCACCTTCGTCATTTGGGCTAACTCTTGGGGCTTGCAAATCAGAATCTGCCATGAAGTTTAAGATTTCAATCTCTGTAATTTTATTTTGATTTTACTATTTGAAGCTAAATATAATCTCTCACTTTTCTCTTTGTTTTTCTCTTTCTAAAAAAAAAAATTAATACAAGAAGTTAACGTAGCTTAATAGTAACCGTTTAAATAGAAAGGGACTGGAGGAGAGATCAATTTGAAGGGTACTCCATCCATAACCTCTGTAATTTTATTTTGAAAGTAAATATTATCTAAGAAAATGCTTGGAGTGGTCGTGTATACATAGTTTGGCTGACGACAGCAAGCCCACCAAGTATTCGAACAGAAAATTATTTTGCGTACTTCCTACTCAGTTTCTATTAGAAACACTTAGAGCCCCCAAATGTTCGTATCCTAGATCCGCCACTAGTGACGAGGATCAACTCACACATGTATGTGCCACTAATCCTGTCCAGAGAAATGCTAGGATTAGTTGTCTAATGGGCGTGCATATTGATCTTGACCAATCATGATTATGAAACCACAAAGCAATTTCATCACTTGTACACTCAACTTATCTTAGTGCTCATCTCCTAATTATCTAAACAGAAAATGATTTTCCCACTCATCTCATTCTTTTTCTCTAGTTGTTGAATCGTGTAGATTTAAAAAGAATCAAAGAATACAAATAAAGGAAAAAGATCATACCAAAAAAAAACGTAAATGTGAAAATCATTTCCTTATTTAAGAGGTAGAGTATCCCAAGACACAACAAACTCGTCAGTATTGATGTTTGTTACCCCTCTTTTGCTCCATTATTTTGTACCCTTCCCAAAACTCACACATTCCTTGCCCTTCACATTTAAATAAAAACATCACATTTAAATAAAAACATTAACAAATGTAAGCTACCAGTTGTTTAATTTAAACCTTAAAAACAATTCTGAATCGTAAAAGCGCTTTCAATAACATTTTTACAAGAAAAATTTTCCGATGGAATTTTTCACTTTCTTCACCTCCTTGTTACTGTCATCAGCTGCTGCTGCTACACTGTTTGATCAGCATTCTTGTGCTACCGGAGATGGACCAGAGCTAGAGTCGCTGACTCGAGAGCTGCTGGCATCGGCGATGGAGCCCGAGTTTTTCGAATGGATGAGAGGGTTGAGGAGGAGGATCCACCAGTACCCGGAGCTGGGATTCCAGGAGCACAGGACGAGTGAACTCGTCAGGACCGAGCTCGACACGCTGGGAGTTGGGTACAAGTGGCCTGTTGTTGCCAAGACTGGGGTGGTGGCTTCTATTGGCTCTGGCTCTAAACCAGTCTTTGCTCTTAGAGCTGACATGGATGCCCTCCCTCTCCAGGTTCTCTCTCTCTCTCTAGAAATTGGGCTAAAACACTTTTATTTTTATTTTTATTATAGCGATAGTCTATACTAATTGTACATCAAGGGAAAAGAAGACTTGAACCCAGGACGCACTGGTTAAAACACTTTGGTTAAAAACACTTTGTTTTAACCTTTGTAGTTTGCTCAAAGTTCCACTTCCGTGCCTGTATTTTCAATTTCATTGAATTTGGCCCATGTATTTACAATTAGTGTATTTTCAAGTTCCACATTACGTGTCATTTGCGGACTGCTCACAACTGTTTTTGCTAGAAGTGTCTTAATTATATTAAACATAATAAAATTTTATTAAAAATTCAAGAGATGCCTAAAGAGCACTTCCAAGTCTTTATCTAAAAAACGCTTGATCCAAAATCACTTTCTTTTTTTTTTTCCACCAAAAGTAGTCCGAAGTGCTTTTGACTAGGTATTATAAATTTATAATTGATATCTGATTCCTTGAAACCAATTTTATTGTTTTGAAGGAATTGGTAGAGTGGGATTACAAGAGCAAAGTTAATGGAAAGATGCATGCTTGTGGTCATGATTCTCATGTCGCAATGCTACTCGGAGCAGCCAAGTTGCTTCAAAACAAAAAAGATTTGTTGAAGGTGGACGAAAAGCTACATATTTTGTTTTAAAAACTTCCGATCTACTACTTTGCAAGTCCTAATACTTCGACATGTTATCAAAGGGAACCGCGAAACTAGTTCTCCAGCCGGGAGAGGAGGGTTATGCCGGTGCTTACCATATGCTAAAAGACGGTGTTTTGAATGATATTGATGCCATCTTGAGCATACATGTTTCACCATCATTACCAACTGGTGCCATAGCTTCGAGGCCCGGGGCAATACTTGCCGGCGTAGGGCTCTTTGAGGCTACTATACAAGGAAAAGGAGGGCACGCGTCATCCCCTCATGAGACTAGGGACCCAATTCCTGCAGCAGCCTCTATAACCCTTGCACTCCAACAGATTGTGTCTCGAGAGACAGATCCGCTTGATTCCAGAGTAATCTTAATCCCTTCCTTTTTCTTCGGTGAAAATCAATTAAAAGCTTCGTAAATGAAGTTGTACATTTGAGTATTATACCAGCAATTTAGAACCAACAATTCTGATCCATTCATCTTCGTATCACGTAGGTTGTAACAGTTGGCTACATACAAGGAGGTCAAGCAGGAAATGTGATCCCCGACAGTGTGAAAGTCGGGGGAACTTATCGCAGCTTGACTTCTGAGGGTCTCTCTATTGGAAGTAGGGTTAAAGCAACTACTCAAGTGTGTAGGGTTAGGGTTAAAGCAACCACTCAAGTGTGTCTCCTAAGTGGTTAATCATTTGTTCTCTTTAAGTAGGGTTAAAGCAACTACTCAAGTGTGTACGGTTAGGGTTAAAACAACCACTCAAGTGTGTCTCCTAAGTGGTTAATCATTTGTTCTCTTTTCTTAGGAGTCCACCGGTTGTGGCATAACTCAAGGAGAGTTCATCTCCTTATATACGGCTAAACAATTGTAATGCATTCATGAAAGAAATAATACACAATCCTTGAAAAGTCAATATGGTATCAGAGCAGGAAAAATAACCTGCTTCTGCTTTACTACCATCTGAACGTGTCCAATCTTCAAAATGGCTGAAGACAATCCTCTTGGGTCTGATGCTGAATGGTCACTGGTTTTTTCCTCCGTGAATATGCCTGAGGTGGATGTCAACCCAAATCAAAGATTAAGCTCAGTCTTGTTGAATGAGTTTAATTATTTGCCTTGGTCGATGGCTGTATCGCTTGCCCTAGGTGGAAGGTCCAAGTTAGGATTCATAAATGGAAGCATCAAAGTTCCTGATGCTTCCTCACCAGCTTATGAATCCTGGCTTAGCAAGGATCAGTTAATTATGTCATGGCTCCTGAATTCCATGGAACGTAAACTAGCTGAAATATTCAGTTACTCTGAATCTTCACTCCAGCTATGGGATACTGTCAAGGAAATGTATGGCAGTCAGAACAATGCTGCACGGGTTTTCCAATTAAAGAAGGACATCTTCAACCTGCAACAAGAAGGTAAGCCCTTTGTATAGCATGAAAAACATGTGGAATGAGTTGGAAATATATCGCCATCATACCATTGATGCGGCTTTGCTACGGAAGAGAGCAAAAGAAGACAAGATATTTCAACTTCTGTCCAGTCTCGACTCAGAATATGAAGACCTACGAAGCCACATACTCATGAACACTGAACTTCCTTCCTTCACCAGTATTTGTGCAACAATTCAACGTGAAGAAGTAAGGAGGAAGGTCATGAACATTGGTACAAAGGCCAATGTATCTGAAGCAAGGGCCTACCTAATCAACGAGAAGAAGTACAAAGTGAAGCATCCAAACTTGAAGTGCCAACACTGCAACTATACGGGCCATGTTAAGGAGACATGTTGAATTTTACATCCAGAATTAAAACCTGATTTCATGAAGGACAACAAGGTTTCACAGAGAGTGAACCGTAATGTACATCGAGCAAATCATGCGTCTGCCTCCTCTTCCAATGTGTCTGACACAATCAAGAACTTCACAGCTAATCCAGCTGCACTCATGAATGAGTTTGGATTGTATCTTCAAAGAAAGAAATGAGGGACTGGAAGTGACCACGTTGAAGACGGAAACCCAACAGCTTTTCTAGGCAAGTTTGCTGGTTTCTTGGCCGACACGAAACACGTACCTCAAGAAGACATGCAAGGTATCATGAAAGCTTTCAAAACTGCTCTTAATATAAATATGTTGCATGATTTTTGGGTTGTAGATTCGGGTGCCACAGACCATATGACCAACCATGTGTCTAAGTTTCATAAGTTTGAAAAATTATTAAATCTTTCCCAAGTTTCAATTGCAAATGGTGAAAATGCAAAGGTTTTAGGAAAGGGAAAAATCAACTTAATATCTGATGAAATTGAGTCGGTGGCATTATATGTTCCTTCCTTTCCATTTCAACTCCTATCTGTGGGAAAAATCACAAATACCTTAAATTGCTTAGCCATATTCTCCCCTCACAATGTTGTTTTTCAGGAATGTGCCACCAAGAAGACGATTGGTGAAGGGTTTTATCTAGATGGTCTCTATTACATATCGAAGAGTAATCCCAGAGGGTTTCAAGCCAAGTCCTACTCTATCCAAGAAAACCAATTATGGCATCAACGTTTAGCTCATCCTTCTCCACCCATTTTGTCAACTTTATTTCCAAACTTAGGGAAGGATGTAATTTCAAGTGAAACCTGTCACTTGTCTAAGGCCACTAGATTACCTTTTAACTCTTCCTTATCCAGGGCTAGTAAGTGTTTTGAACTTGTCCATTCGGATGTATGGGGACCAACTTTAGAATCTTTTGATGGTTATAAGTATTTTGTGATATTTGTTGATGATTTCTCTAGAGCCACATGGTTGTATCTCCTAAAGTCTAAGAATGAAGTTATGGAAGCTTTTAAGGATTTTTCATAATCTTGTTAAAAACCATTTCACTTCTCAAATTCAAACTTTAAGGTCTGACAATGGCACCGAATACACATCTCATATCATGACACAATATTTGAGCACTCATGGCATCATGCATCAAACAAGTTGTGTTGGCACACCTCAACAAAATGGCATAGCCGAAAGGAAAAATCGTGACTTACTTGAAAAAACTAGAGCACTAATGCTACAAATGAATGTACCAAAGAAATTTTGGTCCCAATGAGTCATGGCAGCTACCTATATCATAAATAGGTTACCTAGCAGAGTCTTAGAGTTTAAATCACCCCTTGAGGTCATGAAAGGTAGGAAAATCGATCTTTCACACCTTAGAGTCTTTGGCTGTATTTGCTTTGTACATATTCAACCTCATCATCGAGGTAAATTGGACCCTCGAGCTGTTAAATGCATCTTCCTTGGCTATTCTTCTACACAAAAGGGATATAAGTGTTATAATACCCAATTGAGGAAATTGATTGTGTCTAAAAATGTTCGATTCCATGAGACTGACCCTTTTTACAGCAAGTCACTTGAAACTACAAGTCAATGAGAGTGTATGTTGGAGGTGTTTCCTCTACCAAGAATTGACCTTGATGCTTCAACAAATAGAGTTCTCAGCCATGTCAACATTGAGGCATCCCTCACTAAAAGTGGCAATGAAGGCCCTCACTCTGATGGTACAACGCATGAAGATGGTGACAATCAAGATGATCCTCATAGTGTGGCTCAAGATGTGAATGAGTGTGAGACAACTCACACAACAGCCCCACGACGCAATCCAATGCGTGAAAGACAACCTCCCTCAAGGTTTCAAGACTTCGTCACCTACAAACCCAAACATCCAATCTCCAATTATGTGTCATACCAAAAGGTGACTCACTCACATGCTGCATTCCTAAGTAACATTGCAAGTTGTAGTGAGCCTCAGAATTTCCATGAGGCTAACAACAAAGAAGTGTGGAAAGAAGCAATGCAAGAAGAACTTAAAGCTCTAGATCAACACAAAACATGGAGTATAACCACACTTCCAAAAGGAAAAAGGGTTGTGGGTTGTAAATGGATTTATAAGATCAAATTCAATTCAGATGGCTCAATTGAGAGACATAAAGCAAGGTTGGTGGCTAGGGGATTCACTCAAACTTTCGATGTAGATTACAAAGAAACGTTTGCCCCTGTTGTGAAAATGAACTCAATTAGGGTTCTATTGTCTGTGGCTATCAATAAGGGATGGTCCATGTACCAAATGGACATGAAGAATGCATTCTTACATGATGATCTCGAAGAAGAAGTCTATATGAAATTGCCACCAGGGCACCCTCAAAGCAATGAGCATGATTTAGTGTGCAAATTGCATAAATCAATTTATGGACTGAAACAATCCCCCCGAGCTTGGTATGGCAAGCTAAGCTCAGTTCTCACAAGTGTTGGTTTCAAAAGAAGCAATGTCGATTCCTCATTATTTGTTCGCACTGGAGCTATGGGCAAATTGGTTGTGTTGATCTATGTCGATGACTTAATAATTGCATGAGATAATGCTGAAGAGATCTTCAAACTCAAACAGTCACTCAGACAAAGGTTTGTAATTAAAGACCTTAGGGTATTGAAGTATTTCCTTGGCATAGAGATGGCAACTTCTCACAATGGACTATTTCTAAATCAAAGAAAGTATATCCTGGATTTGCTCAAGGAAGTTAACATGAGAGATGCCAAACCTGCAATTACTCCTCTGGATAGCAAGCTCAAACCTAGCTTGGAGGGCACACCACTCACTGATATACGCCATTATCAAAGGCTTGTTGGTAAGTTGATCTACCTAACAATCATCAGACCTGACATCACATATTCCGTAAGTGTCGTAAGCCAATTCATGCACTCTCCCACAATTGAGCATTTGAACCTTGTTAAGAGGATATTACGCTACTTAAAAGGGTCTGTAGGTCGTGGCATCATCATGAAGAAGAATGAAAACACACAACTCATAGGATATTGCGACGCTGATTGGGCGAGAAACGCAATCGACCGTAAGTCCACAACAGGTTACTGTACATTTGTTGGTGGAAATTTGGTCACATGGAAGAGCAAAAAACAAAATGTCATCGCACGCTCAAGTGCTGAAGCCGAGTATCGTGCAATGGCATCCATTGCGTGTGAGATGATATGGCTAAAGGGTCTTCTGAGCGACTTAGGAGTGTTTACAACTCTCCTCATGTCCTTATTTTGTGACAATCAGGCAGCAATACATATAGCATCAAACCCAGTGTTTCACGAGAGGACGAAACATATTGAAGTTGACTGTCATTATGTTCGAGAACAAGTCCAGTCGAAAGTGATTCAGACCCATTATACCAGAAGTTGTGATCAATTAGCCGACATTTTCACCAAACCCTTGGCCTCTCACCAGTTTCAACAACTTTTGTCCAAGCTTGGATCCATAAATCTTCTGGATCCAGCTTGAGGGGGAGTATTGGAAGTAGGGTTAAAGCAACTACTCAAGTGTGTAGGGTTAGGGTTAAAGCAACCACTCAAGTGTGTCTCCTAAGTGGTTAATCATTTGTTCTCTTTAAGTAGGGTTAAAGCAACTACTCAAGTGTGTAGGGTTAGGGTTAAAGCAACCACTCAAGTGTGTCTCCTAAGTGGTTAATCATTTGTTCTCTTTTCTTAGGAGTCCACCGGTTGTGGCATAACTCATACGGCTAAACAATTGTAATGCATTCATGAAAGAAATAATACACAATCCTTGAAAAGTCAATACTCTCCTATCTCCAAGAAAGGATAAAAGAGGTTTACGAGTCCTTAAATCTTCATATATTGTAAAAGTCTATTCAATTTAATTACACTTGACAAAATATGTTCCACTTACAGATCATAGAGCAGCAAGCAGCTGTGTATCGATGTACTGCTGTGGTGGACTACATGGAGGACAGACAACTGCCTCATTCTGCGATGAAGAATGACGATGCACTGTATGAACATGTGAAGAATGTCGGTGACATCCTCCTTGGGAAATCTAATGTTCATCTTCTGCCACTGACTATGGGTTCGGAGGATTTCACCTACTTCGCGGAGAAGACTGCTGCTGCAATTTTTGTTCTTGGGATAAAAAATGAGACTCTAAAGTCGGACCAAAAGTTGCACTCACCCTACTTTTTTATCGACGAGGACTCTCTTCCAGTAGGAGCAGCACTTAATGCAGCGGCTGCAATCTCATACTTCGACGGCCATGATGTCTGCACTGAGTAGGAACATGGTCCACAGTTCAATTCTAGAAATAAGGAACACAGAAGATAAAAATATTTAACAAAGGAGAGCATACTTGGAAAGCCATGGCGCTAAAGTCCGAGTAGAAACTTTGTACTATCTTCACTTCTAAAAATATGCAGCTTTTACTCTTGAAAACATTCCAATCTAGCCGTTCATAAATTGGTGCATCACATACTGTAGAAGGACTCGGTAAATTACTAGGTCATTTTACCAAGGTGAGTGCATTGCGAGTATAGCCTCTCTTACAGTTAGGTTTCACTTGCAGATCATAGAACTGCAAGCAGCCGTGAATCGATTTGAGGGTACAGTGGACTTCATGGAGGAAACACCGCTGCATTATCCAGTGATGATTAAGAACGAAGCATTGTACGAGCACGCAAAGAAGGTTGGCGAGGCCCTACTCCGGGAACCTAATGTGGAGCTTCAACCGGTGATCATGGAGCAGAGGATTTCAGCTTCTACTCACATAAGTTTGCGTGTGTGGGCAGGGCCGGCCTGAGAATTTGGGGGCTCTAGGCGAGCCTTCAAAGTGGAGCCTTAAAGTTGTCTAATCTCCGAATTTTTCTACATTAATATGTATAAAAATAAATTCGTTAAATACATTAAAAATTATATTTCTACATCAAATATCATTAAAAATTAATATCAAAAGAAGATAGATTTACAAACATTATACACGTCTCACGTTTTTTAACGCAAATGTACTAAATGACTACAATCAAGAGTCTAAGATTGAGAATGCTGAACAATAAAACTTGATCAAGAGAGTAAAAAACAATAAAACTTGATTGACGAGTATAATAAATTCAACAACGCCAATTGTTTTTCTTGTGTTTTTTTTCCTAAAATCAACATCATACCAACAATTGAATATTAAAATAATCCATTGAATAATAAATTATTGAAAAGAAAAATATAAGTTCAAAGTTTTGATTACCTTAAAATACAATCTTCAAGACCATGTAATCGCTGATTGAAACATTCGATAGAAATTGAGAGATTCGAAAGTTGAAGGAAAAAACGATTGCAAATGGACTTGAGTTTTCTAACTTTATATGCATTTGGACATATGGATAGGGAGTAAATTTGAAAAACAAGAAAAAACTAGTGACTAAAAAGGCAACCCCATGTTTCGAACTTAACACCCCAAAGAGAAAGGAAGTTGAACATTTCCATTGCACCAACAAATGGAATTATGATATTTCTTTTTTTTTTTCTTTATTCATATGTTATTTACAGGATATATAAATTTTTTAGGGTAAGTTAATTTGGGTCATTCATGCTTGTATGACTCAAAAGCAGGAGTTGCAAAGATCTAACTCACGTAGGCGTGTGCTATTATTCCTATCTACATAAATGCTAAGATTTGCACGCATGTACTGTAGATAGATCCTAGCCACTCATACACTCCAGAAAATAAGTATAGTTAGGAAGTTAGGATATGACACATTAGTACCCTAAGGCCTCGTTTGTCAGCTCGGACTGTACTGACTATTTCTGTCGGATAGGATAAATAGCCACCGAATAGTACTAACTAAATTAGTCGGGCATTTGGTGCAGTATCGGACTAATGACCGTATT
Organism: Malus fusca; assembly: GCA_035220775.1. Classification (NCBI taxonomy): domain Eukaryota; kingdom Viridiplantae; phylum Streptophyta; class Magnoliopsida; order Rosales; family Rosaceae; genus Malus; species Malus fusca. Next base: position 2,887,750 of record CM069072.1, on the reverse strand, counting down.
ATTTATACTTTGTTTGGTTATACCGGATAGGAGGAATCAAACTTAAAATAAAATTAAACTTAAAAAAAATAAATAAATGAAATCAGCTTTTTGTTCCCAGATGTCTCCGCACCCCCAAACTCCCTCCCTCTCTCTCCCTTCTTCTTCTTCCCCGACTGCATAATCCTAAATAATTTTTTCAGCCTCTGCGAGCAGATATCGCCCTCTTTGTGAGTAATGCTTTAGAATGTCACCAAAAAGTTGACCTTTTTTCCCGACTGCATAATCAAAACTTAAAATAAATATAAAAAAAAAAAAGAACTGAAACCATCACTTTTTTCCCAGATCTCTCCGCCGCACACCCCAAATTCCCTCCCTCTCTCTCCCTTATTCTTCCCCGACTGCAGAAGAATCCCAAATTGAAATCATATCTTCGCCGCACCATGTTTCTTTGCAAGACCCAGTTGCAGGGGAGGACGGCGAGTGGATGAGAGGACGATGACGATGCCGAGAGGACGACGACGCTGAGAGAACGACGACGAGGGAGGCGACGGGGAAGGCGAGAGGAAGACGACGACGCCGAGAGAACGACGATGAGGAAGGCGACGAGGAAGGCGACGAGGAAGGCGACGGGGAGGACGACGACGACGCCGAGAGAAGGCGAGAGGGAGAGGGCCGAGTTCGCGAGAGAACCGACTAATAATCCGAGCCTTTTGGTTGGGTTTATTAATCCGGCATATACCCTCTTAGATAAGCAGACCGGTTAAATTAATCCGGCGCTTATTTAGTACGATTGAGCGCCAAACACCCGCGTCCGTATAACTAGTCATATCTGATCCTCTATCCGATCTGCCAAACAGGGCCTAAAACTCCTATATATTATATAAAGAGACACAATAAGAGCAAAAGCCCACCCCACTAAGGCAATAATTGCCCCGTCAACTGGGCCTGGGGAAAGGCAATTATTATCTTAGTGAATAGTAATTACCCAGTAGTATTTGTAGTCCGTAAAATGAATTGTTTGGGCAATTATAGAATTTTCTTTTTAAATTAATAAAAAAGAAATAAAAATACTATATGAGAAACTTACACGCCACAAGTACTGTACTATACTATTACGACATTCCGTCAATTACACAACTTCATGTGAACAAAAATTTACACGTCCTTTTGCTCCATTATTTAACCCTCACCCAAACTTAAATATTCCTTGCCTTTTTAAAGCTAAAACACAATCACATTCGATCACTCGCTCTAAACCATAACTTTTAAATTGACACACCAATCACCACAAAACAAGATGCTTATCCATTATTGGCTAAATCCAGCGACCAACTACTTCCTCAATCACGTGTCAATCAATGTGAGAGCTACCGGTTTGAACTTATGAGAAATTTTTCAGTGTAGACGAAGTGTAGACGAAATGCTAAGCTGTTTGTCTTTTGTAATAATTTGAAGTTAATACATAACGTTCTTGCTCTTGGAATCTTTCAAGATAATTTACCAATGGGGTTTTTCACTTTCTTCACCTCCTTGTTACTGTCATCAGCTGCCGCACTGTTTGATCAGCATTCTTGTGCTGCCGGAGATGGACTGGAGCTCGAGTCGCTGACTCAAGAGCTGCTGGCCTCGGCGAGGGAGCCCGAGTTTTTCGAATGGATGAGAGGGTTGAGGAGGAGGATCCACCAGTACCCGGAGCTGGGATTCCAGGAGCACAGGACGAGTGAACTCGTCAGGACCGAGCTCGACTCGCTGGGAGTTGGGTACAAGTGGCCTGTTGCCAAGACTGGGGTGGTGGCTTCTATTGGCTCTGGCTCTAAACCAGTCTTTGCTCTTAGAGCTGACATGGATGCCCTCCCTCTCCAGGTTCTCTCTCTCTCTCTCTCTCTCTCTCTAGAAATTGGGCCAGAACACTTTTTTAGCCTATATCGTTCAATTTTTCTTCAATAGTTCAGACTATTTCCAATTTTTCTTCAAAGTTCCACTTCTCTGCCTGTATTTTCAATTTCATCGAATTTGTTCCATGTATTTCCAGTAAGTGTATTTTCAAGTTCTACTTATGTGTAATTGCTTTTGTTAGAAGTGTTTTTATTATAAACATATTGAAATTCTATTAAAACTTTAAAAGGTACCTGAAAAGCACTTTGAGTGCTTCATGAAGAAAGCACCTGGCAGCCAGTGGCCTATCCAGAATTCTAACATCGGATTGTCCTAATCAAGGTATGCTAGCGCTAGGCTGACATCGGGTTGAGGCCTAACGCCTATGCGCATAGACAAGGTCTAGGTAGAGGTCTAAGCGGATTTAAGTAAATTTATTATATATTATATAGATAAGTACCTATTTGCACTAAAAAATTATACTTATTTAAAATATAACATAGAAAAATATTAGAACTATTGTTTAAGTATTTTAAAGAATTTGACGGTATGAGATGAAAGTTGTGATTACACGAGTTTGAAGTACTTTACATAATATTTTCCAGAGCTTGTATGAATTTATAATGAATTTTAAAAAAATAATTGTGTATACACCATCCCTTTATTAATTAAATTGTTGGTGATGCAACCTGGTTGGATAATAATGAAAAAATAAGAAAAAGGAAAATGGGGAGTTGTTCACGTGGGAAACAAAGGGAGAGTTTCTTCTTCGTTAGAACCAAGAATAGTAGAGTCATGGTGGTCTTCTCTATGATCATCTTCGTTTGAAATTAGATATTTCTTATTGATTAAAAGCTTCTGTTGCACTGCACAACATATTCACAACCATGATGATCTTCTCTCTTCCACCACACGTCCAGGCCGTTGGGTGGTCCTCGGAAGGGAGGAGGATTCTCTACCCTCCTAATCTCTCTACCCTTCCATGCCCTCCTATTTGAACGGTCACGGTTAAGCCGCTTCAATATCTTATATTGATTTTTTTATAGAGATAATAAGACAAAAAGCAATATGTGAGAGGAGGGGATAGAAGGGGATGAGAATAGGAGGGTAGAGAATCCTCCTCCCCTCGAAAGTCCTTATAGGTGCTTCTTTGGACTTGTGGGTGGTCCCGGAACCACCCTGGTCCATGCATCAATCTGCCCCTAGTGGCAGTTGTTTATGTAGAAAATGCTTCTATGACCCAAAATCACCTTTAAGTAGTTTCGTCAAATGTAGTTGGAAGTGCTTTTGACTAGCTGCTTAATTGAAATCTGATTCCTTGAAACGAATTTTAATGTTTTGAAGGAATTGGTTGATTGGGAATACAAGAGCAAAGTTGATGGAAAGATGCATGCTTGTGGTCATGATTCTCACGTTGCAATGCTACTTGGAGCAGCCAAGTTGCTTCAAAACAAAAAAGATATGTTGAAGGTAGATGAATACATTGTGTTTAACAGCAAAAGCTACCAATCTACTACTTTGCAGGTTTTAATATTTCAACATGTTATCGAAGGGAACCGTGAAACTAGTTTTCCAGCCGGGAGAGGAGGGTTACGCTGGAGCTTACCATATGTTAAAAGACGATGTTTTGAATGACATTGATGCCATCTTGAGCATACATGTTTTTCCATCAGTACCAACTGGTGCCATAGCTTCGAGGCCTGGGGCAGTACTTGCTGGCGTAGGGCTCTTTGAGGCTACAATACAAGGAAAAGGAGGGCATGGATCATCCCCTCATGAGGCCAGGGACCCAATTCCTGCAGCAGCCTCTATAACCCTTGCACTCCAACAGATTGTGTCTCGAGAGACAGATCCACTTGAATCCAGAGTAATCTTAATCCCTTCCTTTTTCTTCTGTGAAAATCAATCAAAAGTTTCGTAAATGAAGTTGTACATTTCAGAATTATACTAGCAATTTAAAACAACAATTTTGATCCATTCATCTTTTTATCATGTAGGTGGTAACAGTTGGGTACATACAGGGAGGTCAAGCAGGAAATGTGATCCCCGACAGTGTGAAAGTCGGGGGAACTTATCGAAGCTTGACTTCTGAGGGTCTCTCATATCTCCAAGAAAGGATCAAAGAGGTGTACATATCGCCATCTTATCAAATATCATAAATGTCTATTCAATGTAAGTAGACTTGACTAAATATATTGCACTTACAGATCATAGAGCAGCAAGCAGCCGTGTATCGATGTACTGCTGTGGTGGACTTCATGGAGGACAGACCACTGCCTCATCCGGCGATGAAGAATGACGATGCACTGTACGAACATGTGAAGAATGTCGGTGAGGTCCTTGTTGGGAAACCTAATGTTCATCTTATGCCACTGACTATGGGTGCAGAGGATTTCAGCTTCTTCGCAGAGAAGACTGCTGCTGCAATCTTTGTTGTTGGGATAAAGAACGAGACTCTGAAATCGGGCCAACACTTGCACTCTCCCTACTTTTTTATCGACGAGGAGGCTCTTGCAATAGGAGCAGCACTTCATGCAGCGTCTGCAATCTCATACTTTGATCGCCATGATGTCAACACTCAGTAGGAACATGGTTCACTCTGCAATTCTAGAAACAAGGAACACGAATGTAAAAATGTTTTAGAAAATAAATGCTGCACCTTTCAGCACTCATATCGCTTGGCGATTACCCTAATCAACTAAGCAAAGCATACTTAGAAAGCCATGTTGCTAATGACTGAGTATAAACATTGTACTATCTTCACTTCTAAAAACATACAGCCTTTGCTCTTGAAATTTCTCCAAGCACTCAGAAGTCAAATTTGAGTCTATGCTGGAATAACTGGCACCCGAATTTGGCGAAGAGGGAATCGTATACACGATATGGTTCGCTTCCTAACAGCATCCAGACGACAGTACCAGAAAAAGATCACGGTCATAAGCGCGCATTTCAATCCCAAAGTGCTAACTCCATGGCGGTATAAGATCTCCAATGAGCCACATTTATGTCGCCATTCTCTTACTCGAGGCGATGAGTTAGACTTTCAGCAAACAAAATGCCTTCACATATTTGTTGAAAACAACTCAGACATTTCATCAAACACCTTACGCGCGCGCACATCCTCCCTACATTTTCCATACAAATCAATCAAACTTGTTGCAACAAACACATCCCATCAGCCCCACGCCTCACCGCCGACCATGTATTTCCCGGACTCCCGGAAGGTGCTAACGAGAGACGGGTACGTATACCCATCCGGAACGCCCTCCTCCCTCTTCTTCCGAACAGAGACAGTGTCGGGAAAAACGACGGTCGTTTATCCTCAAACGACAACTCTTTGATCCCTGTAGTTTACACCAAATTTACTTTAGTCCATTTGGTTTTAATTATACTAATTTTGACCATATAGTTTACCAAACAATTCAATTCAAGGACATGTCTAACTTTCTGTTCATTTTCTTGACGACTCAATGACATGATCTAGTAAAAATGGCCTATTAGGAGGAAAAGAGGAGGCTGAGGCCGCGTATTAGGAGTAAAAATGGTATTTTATCACTCATGGCCCCAAAAGAATGTATAGAAACTCAAGTCTCTTAAAAGGCGCAACTCTACGAAGAAAGTCCTCAGGTCGAGCAAGTCGGAATGTGCTAGTGAAGAAAGAAATTTGAACTCCGTTGTTGTTCAATCAGGCACAAATAGTGAACAGAGTTATAATAGTGCTTGAGTTATATATGTGAAATTGAATTTATGAGCAATCATATGCAAAGAAAATGAACAGTAAATTACAAAGACTTCTCGTTGCAGTGGAACTAGAGTAAACCACAACGTCAAAATTATCACCCTGACAAAAATAACGGGTCAAAATTGACACAATTAAAATTAACATGGATAAAAGTGAAATTTGGAATAACCCACAGGGATCAACCCTGAAATTTAGCCTAACAGATATAACGGCGCCGAAAACTAACAGATATAAGTATAACGCAAAACCGAGAGAGAGAGGGAGAGAGAATGGTGGTGTGGTCGTACCCACCGACGCGGAAGCAGCTGGCCGTGACGGCGTTCTGTTTCGTAACGGGGGTGGCGCTCTTCGCCGTCGGAGCTCACCTATCGCTGGCAAACGTGGGCCCACAACAAGACCGGGTCAAGGCTCGAAGGGACTTCGTCAAAGACCGACTCAGAAAGCTCCTCGATGATGATTGAGATCAAACGGCTGCAGCTGCTTCTGTCTTTCTGTTGGTAAAGAATCAGATTGATAGGGTTTTCAGTGCCTTTTATTTTTCGATTAATGGATTTTATTTTTCCCATTTTGTAATTATCATGGAATTGGAACACAAGTAGTTGAGTTTAATTGGTTTGGTGCTTTGAAGAGGGCTTACACAAAAGCTCATAATTGCTGGTTTCTGACCGTCACATGACGATTGTATTAAATACATGTATAAGTATTTTACGGATTTCTGATTAGCAAAAGTAGAAAATTGCAGAACGCTGTAGCTAGGTAATCTTTTTTGTGCAGTTTTGGTGGTTGCGGTGTTGGATATGGATTCAGATTGAGATTCACTTCGGTATTGGCATTACCGCTACTACCAACATCCGAAGTGAATCTCAATCTGATTTTGGAACCAATACCAAAACCGCGGATTGGGGCGTGACACTTACCTACATCTCCGAGATGACATTGTGATGTTGCGGACCAATGATACAGTGTTATGTGTTGTAATTTTTTTACATACCACTATATTATTAGATTGAGACTTCACAGTGGCGTCCTGTCTATATTGTATAATTGATCAAACCAACGTTAGATTTGTTTGTGGAATCAGTCCGCCCCAGTAAACCAGGGTAAAGCAAAAAGTTGTACTTATCCTATAATTTGGTTATAAATCTTTGTTTGCTCCCAATTGTTGGCTCGTTTGAGCTGTTATTAAAATGGCTAAAAACTCTTTTAGTGAATATGTTTTTTGGACCCAATCTTCAGTAAAAATGCAAGTGGATCATGGAAAAACTTAGTGTTTCCTACAAAAAACACTTGAAGTGTTTTTGGAACCTAAAAATATTCTCTTAAAGCACTTTCAATCATTTTAATTTTTAAATGTATTTCCAAACGAGCCAGCGCAATGATCTTCCACCCTTCCCAACTGCACATGCAGAGAACCCTTCACCCATCTCCGTATAATTCCCTCAAATTATTAGGAACCTCCTGCCTCCGTATACGCAATTGAAAAGCTGTCCTCTAACCATATCCATTAAATTTAAATAAGCGCATAAAATAACATGTGCCAAAATTCTTTGACTAACTAAAAGTGACCTTGGACCATTAAATTTCTTTAGGGTTTATAATTACAGTCAAAAGTTCACTGAATTTGGAAATATTTTTAGGTGTAACCAGTTTTCTAAATTTAAATCAATTTTATATAATTATGCGTTACGTGATGAGAAAGACACATAATTGTAAACAACGTTTGATTAGCACAAAATTGTTTGTTCGCTACAACCGGAAGCACAATCTCCTTTCAAAACACAAAATGTTGCAAAATTACTGTCTAAAAAAAACACCGGAAATAAGGTAAATGCGGATTACGATTAGCATAACGGAAAGAGAAACAAAAAAGAAAAAGAAGCAAATATATAATGTTTCTATATAACTGAGACATAAATACTAGAAGCTTTTGTACAGGGCAAGCTCACTAGATTGTCACAGCTTTCTTTGAAAAATCTACAGAACAAGCTTCTTAAGCGAAAATGGCGTTGGTGTAGCGCAGAATGAGCAGCGATTACTGCAACTTAGCAGCTCCTGGTGATCACAAGCCAAAAGCATCGATGGGCCAAAACGCTGCTTCTCATCATTCAAATCGCCGTCCTCAAAGCATGGCCTTCTACAGCGCTACCCTGCATTTGAGCATCGACCGTGGCAAACAAAAGGCTTCACCGTTTATACCTTCTGCCATTCTGGCCTTCATCTCTCACTTCCCCCAATCTTGACTTCGAACCACTGCCTTGCACGCTGGGAGGCCTATCTTGAAATGTACAGGTAGGATCCCTCGAAGGCCATGGCTGCCCCCATTGCCGTGTGGGACTAGCATGAACTCTAGCAGGTCCAAGCCTAGAACCAGACAACATTTGGTCCCGAATACCCCTTGATGGTTTATGTCCTTGCATTTCGTTTGCACAACCTTTTCCTTGCCGTTGCCTTTGCATCTCCAGTTCAGGAAACCTCTCCCAATCTATCCCGTCTCCTGAATTTTGGAGCCTTTCAGTTTGCATCCCCCATTCCACTCCATCTGATATACTTCTTTGCAAAGAAGTGCTTCTTCTGGGTGGCTTCCCAGAAGTACACTTGCTCCCTTTGATTTCTTCAACATAAGCTGCTGCCCACCTTGGATCACGAGTGGCTGCTGAAGTGTGATTCAAGTTGTAGCTTTCGCTGTTGTTGCCCATACTTAACTCTATGGAATGAAGATCACTTTCAGCAGAATCCTCTTCGCATTCTACTCCGTCTTCAACTTCTCCTTCATCCTCATCTCTTTCTTCATCCTGACGCGAACCAAGATGAGCTCTGCTTAGATACGCAGAAATTTCTTCGTCATTCAGATGAGTAGAACTGCGTCCTTTTTCTTTGGTTGCCTTACTTTCCATGAAGGCTTCAAGTTGACTCCTCAACATATCAACGGCTGCATTCTTCTCTTCAAGATGATGTTTTGCCTCTGAGAGTTTCACTTGGGCTCTCTCCTCACGCAACAAGTCAGCAAACAGCATCATCTCCCTTTCCTTCTCAACCTCATCACGAACTTTTGTGGATTCCCTCTTCACTTCCTCTGCTTCATCTTTATCTTCTGTCACATCCCTGGCTAATTCATCACATACTTGTTCCATGATCTCTCTTGTTCTCTTTTCACCTTCGAGTTCTTTTGCCGTATTAACAAGAGAGGCTCTTGTCTCCGCCAGTTCTTTCCCAAGTTTCTTGTTCATGCTTTCGAACCTCCCTCTCAGTCTCTTCTCTACCTCAAGTTCTCCTGCAACAGCCTCAATGGCAGCCTCGACAACTTTATGCTCCTTGCTTTTCCAAGCTGCCTTTTCTTCAGCAAAACACTTCATAAGGTAGTTGATCTCATTCTGGTCCGAGCGTTGTTCTTGGATCAGCTGATTGACCTGTAAACGAGCCCTCTCCAGCTCAGCATGTAAAGCTGAGATAAGGGCCATGCTTGACGAAGGTCGATCTTCATTACCCCAAACACGGTTGATAATTTTCAGTAGCTCTTTAGACGTGGTCAAAGCATTACTAACATCTTTCAAACGTGTCTTGGCTCCAGCTGTAGAAGCAGTAGGCGTCTGGGCTCGTGATCTAGTCTCAACCTGTACAACAAAAAATGAGAAGAAAAAAATACTATCGTCCACATTAACAAATCATACAGTTGAAATTCCAATAAACAATCATCTGATTTGAACTAACAAAAGTGAAAATCCGCAGATGTGATTACTTCAAATGAGCAAGAGTGAGGCACACTCCTTCCTGATAATAAGGTGGATCACTGACTCACCTCCATTAAGCTACCATTGCCATGAGAATCCAACATTCCAGCATGATGGTCTGTGAGCCTGAGCCGCCTCTGCGAAATGGGCGACGCCCTTCTATGGAAACTACCGGTTCCAGACCGATCCATCCTCTACAAAACGAAAACACACAGCACGAAAAAATTGCAGTCAATCAGAAGGATGCTGACCAATATGCCTAAAAGATGCTGACCAATATCAAAAATATCAGAAGGATCGAATGTACTATAAATTTAACAAAAAGTTTTCGAATGAGACATATAAAACTCCAAATTTATCAAAACGTTACAATCAACTGGCTATCAAACAACAAGATCAAATTGCCGCAAGCATGACGAGAAAAAGACATGTATGCTGGGACGAAAAATCTCAAAAAAGCTACTTAAAAACTAAAACTTTAAATTAAAACCCAAGCTACATTTTCCATCAAATTCCCGCAAATTTTCTCAGCAACCAAACAGAACTAGAAGCATAGAGAAAACCCACCTCGGAAACGGGACTATGAGACGGATCGGAGAGATGGGGCGGCAGAGAACCGGAGTGCGCCGATCTCGCAATCCTCTCCCTCTCTCTGGCCTTACGATTACGCGCCTCCATCTTCCTCAGCCGCCTCTCGTCCGACCCGTCTTTCACTCTCGGAGACGGCATGTCGTTCATTTCCCAGAGCGTAGCGGCGAGCTTCCTCGCCGACACGGGCTGCTGCTGCTTAGACCTGGCGCCGCCGTTCTGGGAGTAGTTGGGTGAGTCCATGGCGCGCAATGCGGAGGCGGTGGGTGACCTGGAGCTCATGAGCTTCCAAGTGGGCACGGGCGTACTGGATCCGCCCCTCTTCCCAACCAGAATCGCCCGCTTGAATCTGTAGTTCTGGATGATCGACGATGACGACGACGCCGACGACGAACAACCCCGCTTCCTGATTTTTCCAGGGATCATCAGATCCATCCCCAAATTGCTGTTCTGCCTCGGCATTCCCAAATTTTCGAAAAAAAATCAGATCAAAAAGATGGAAACTTGGGAGATTTGGGTTCAGGGGATAGCGAAACCCACCGTTTTGTCCATACCGGAAACCCTAGAGAGAGAGAGGGAAGGAGGAGAGAGAGATTTTGATGGCGTCCACTAAGTGGAGAGTTGTAGATTTGATGAGTACAGAGTGTTAAGCTTGTGCCGGGACTGTGTGTAAAGAGGAAAGGAGAGGAAGGACGATGGCGGGAATGATTGCATGAGGTGGGGATTAGGTGAGACTAAAAACGCGGCGAGCAGTTACTGGCGGTAGTGATTCGGCTTTTCTATTGGGATTAATTGTCTTCATCAATCGTGTGGTTGTGGCTTCTACTTGGGGATTTAGGGGGGTACTTCACGTGAGGGATTAAACAACGATTGTATTCAAAATTTGAAGTTCATTAGTCCAAGTACAATGTGTGTCTACTTAATGATGAGTATGATTTCTTATTCAAAATTATTTATGTTTGACTCATAGAGCTTTATTTTTATGACCAGAAACTGTTCATATTATGAATCACTTTATTAAGATCATCTCTGCACAAAATGAATTAAAACTAAATTCGTTTAGTTGATATTGCAACAAATGCATAGACGGTTTGTAATGTTTTTACTAATTATGTTCATTTGTTTTTATACAATCCGATGACTAAACGATCTTAGTTTGACTTTATTTTTTTGCAGATGCGATCTTTATAGAGATTTATAATATGAATGGTTCCAATCATAAACGCAAAGTTTTATAAATCGGCAACGAACAGTATTGAGTATGAACTCTTACTCATCCTTTGTGTTCTTAGCGAAATTGAGTGTATTTTTTTTATTTTTAAGCTTTGGGTTCATCATGGAGAACACCTTTTTTTCTTTCTCAAATTTCAATTGTTGAAATGTGAAGAAAAAAAATACAACGTAATTTTATAAGGTTAAGTTTGTGAGAATATGAAGATTGTCAAATACTGAAAAGTAAAAAAAAAATTATTTGAACTTATAAGAGATTGGACTACTTTTTCTATTGGCGATTAGTTTTAGGACGGACTCCAACTTTCATTTTAACATTGTCTGAATAAAGTAGTCCGCTCATAGTGCATCTTTCTGGTCTAAAGCCACCATGATTGTATAATAAAAAAACTAAAGGAGAATGTTTTGTAGTAACATGTATATTTGGGTTATTGGTTGTTGGCAGGTGCTCACCATGTAGATTTGAGGTTCAAAAACAGTGAAGATCCAGAATGGCTTGAAGAAGTGAGGAAACAAGAGATCAAGATCATTGTAAAAATGGATCTCCCAATACTTACCATGACCTTTCTCAACTATCTTAATCATATCAACACATTCACACTCGATGAAAGTTCATGGTTTGTCTTAAAATTGGCGGCATAAATCTAAAAGGGCATCTCATTTTTCTGTAAACAATGACCCCTTTTTTCCCTATGCCAGCGATAATGAAGAGGGAGAATTCGAACACAAGATTTTCAGTGCAAGGGTAAAAACTCTTAACTCTTAAATACTTGAGTTACAAGCTCATTACAAATAATGAATCTTGGGCATGGAAAATTTGAGCATATAATATCGGATGCGAGGGTAAAACATTCTTAACTACTTTATCTACAAGCTCATTGCAAACAATGAATATTTAATCTATGATTTAGGTTTGTAGAAAAAAGATTGGTCCAAACCCAACAGGAACGAATATCAACAATTCCAACCAAATGAAGTTCGTAAGAAAATTCACATTACAAGCACGAACTAAAGCCCATCACTGTCAGCAAGCCCAAAACAATATTCAGATTCACAAATTGTGGGAACCCGTAGGTGGTAATTGTTCTTGATAGGTCTTTCTCTTCAATCCATTATCCTGGCCTTAAAACTCTTCTTCCTCTTCTTATTTTAGGCGTGTTTATGTAATCGTAATTGGAATCAAAACACGGAATTGAATTCCGATTATGGGGTATATCTTTGTTTACTAAACTTGGGGAGTAAAAGAAAAGGTGGGACCCGCACAAAATTTTGGAATTCAATTCCAAAATTTGGAGGATTTGGATTCCTTAGATTAACATGGTATTTGGATTCCTGATTGCTTGGGCAGTCGGAATGACACTTTTGTTCTCTTTATGCCCTCACGTACTTTTTTTATTTCCAAGACTATCCTTTATAAACACATTAATCCTAGTTTAATTATGCACAATTCCTTACTTTTTTTTATTTCCATACTAATTCACATTATGCACAACTCCATGCATATGCTGAAGAGAAGAAACTACAACTTGAGCGAGAAAATTTAAATATTAAAGTAAATACTTAAATTTATATAAAAAATAATAAACAAAAGCATTTTAGTGTGTCTATGAAATAAAAAAGCAATCTAATTTTTTTTCTTACTATTATATATTATATCAAATTTTATTGAAAAAAAATATATAAAATATTTAATTTGGGACAGGGACATTTTAGTAATCATACTGGTTTATATTCCGATTCTGCTGAATTAGTAAACAATTTTATAGAATTAGTGTCATTTCTATTCTGATTCCAAAATATTTAAGTAAACAGTTTCAACAAAAATCCGATTCTGACTTCTCTTCATTCAAATTCCTCCTCAATTCAATTCTTACGGTTACGTAAACGCGCTATTAGACTAGAGTAGTAATATGGCCAGTATTCGAAGGGAATAAAAAGGAAAAAGAATTGTGGAAACCCAAAAGAGACAGAACATGTATAGGACAGGTCCAATAGTTTAATGGCATGTCTTACTTGGGCCTGGGATCTACTATACTTTCTATGAAGCCTGCAGTCAACAAAGCCATTGCCACAGCCCAAAAACCCATTCCATTATGTTAAATGCCAGGTCCAAGTTATAAAACTTCGGCGAGTGTACACAAACTCAGATTCAATGGGTTAAAAGCACTTGAAAGTACTTCTTCAAAGTCTTACAACTCATAAGCGTTTTTGATGTGGTTTCTGGTGAAGCATAATCAGAAACGTTTCAAAAGGTTGTTGTCAAACGTAATCAGAAACATTTGAAGAAGTACTTTCAACTCATAAGCGCTTTTAACGTGGTTTCTGGTGAAGCATAATCAGAAACGTTTCAAAAGGTTGTTGTCAAACGTAATCAAAAACGTTTTTCATCATACAAAAACCCTTTATAGACACAATCACAAACGAGCCCCTCAATTATTTTGTTACCTGCCTAACAAAGGAGCAGGACGCTTAGGCAATTTCCAACCTAAAGGGCTATACATAGTTTCGTCCTGAATTATAGTCCTGCAAAAAATTATCTTTTAATGAACAATGTCAGATCATACTAATGTACCATCTCCAACCGAAATGGGCTAAATATAGCCTCTATCAATAATTTATAACTTCTAAGTTTATACTTTAAATTTATTGGTAATTTAGTTAAACTACCATTGGATTTTTTCAAATATAGCAGTTGGATTTGAATCAAATATTGCAACTGAAGAGTTGAGCCCCAAAAAAGGGTCATAGAAGGGGGGCTACATTTGGCCAGCCTGATGGCCATTTCGCCAAATAATGACCTGGTAGGTTCCACAGAATTATAGTCCAGCTATCGATTAGAGATGAGTTATCTCGCAAATCAAATCATTTTTTAGCTTTTAGACTTTTAGCCTTCCTTATTAGAGATGACCTTAGTGCAAGAAAACAGATGTAACATAAGGAGACAAAGGAAATGACATGCATGTCAGATAAAGAACGTGCTTATACTAACTGTGGATAATGTGCTGATATCGATTGATGGGGTCCCATTTCGGCTCATTTTCTTCAAAAGTTAGGCAGGGAAGGGATCAAGGGAAAAGGTCGGTTCATTGTTCAAACTTCAAACTTTGGTGCTGTGGGTCTTCCATTTAAGACCATCTTGAAGGTGAAATCTTTCTTCTATGATGTGAAAGTCTTTTTATATAAACATCCACTGGCCTACATTATTATATGCTAAGTATGATTAACTCAAAACTGGTTGTGTTTATTTGTTATATGAACATTATATGCAGTTTTGATGCATCAATTGTCACAATCAGTTTACGAGTGTAACCTTTATTTCATGGTTTTTCTTGATTGTGTTTATTAGCTTTTTGTCATCTCCTGGTAATTGTAGAGTGACTCACTATACCTCGGTATATATAGAGGAACCCAGTGAGACCAACATGATTACACGTCATTTTGTTATTAATTGATAATATGTTGTGACAATGACGAATGCAACGCCGCTGTTCCATTTAAGACTTTTAGGAAGACAAAATTAAGAGCTGTTTCATACCAATAAGTGATCGCAATTCATTTGGCATGCGCGATGACATATTCCATTATTGAATTATTCAGATCAATGTGATGTGAGATTAGTAGTGACTAGTGACTCTAGTGACCAATGCAGCCTATCAAATGTCAAAGCCTTAATGGATTTGTTCATATTTTCAATGTCGATCTCATCCTAACCTGGTTGTCAAGAATTCAAGATTGAGTAACTTGTTATAAACTCTTACAAGCCCTACATGCTTCCACAACATATATACCACAAATTAGTCTAACACCGACCAATCTAACCACCCGCACAGGTGAAAGGTTTAATACAAATTGTCTAGATGTTATTTTAAAAATCCCCGCCTAACACCGTCTAGGCCGCTTCTAGGCGCTAGGTAGCTGGTCACTGTCTTGATTAGTCCCTAGGTTTTTGAAAATTAAGAACGAACGCTTAGACCTGCTTAGGAGCCCGCCTAGGTCCTGCCTAGCCCGGCCAAATCTCGCCTAGGTCATGACTCACTTACACAAAAAATAGATAACTTTCATTTTTGTATTATGTTTTAATACTTTATAATTCATATGTTATTTTATTTTATAATTTATGGATCCTAATGCAATTATGTATTTTTTTTTTAATATAAGTAGCACTTATTTATACAATATACAATAAAGTTAAATAAATTTGCCTAGAACACTAAGTTCCAACCTACCGCCCAACTAGCGTCTAGCGTCTTTATGAACCTTATTATTACTAGTGAAACTTGTTTTGCCCAGTTTTCGATGTAGAAACAGGAGGCCTACGATCTTGTTAACCCATAAGAGAATGCTACCTCTGAGGGGATCCCAAAACGAATCCACACACACGTAGGTTTTTTTTTTTTGAACAAACGATATTATCTACATTAAAAAAAAAGGGTGAACTTAGCCTCACAATGGGCTAGCAATAATGTGGTTCAAACTTGCGGCGAGAATCGAACCTAAGACTTCTCACTTACAAGGAAAGAGAAATATCACTAGACAGTATTACTAAGTGGCCGCACACGGGGTAGTTATTGCTTAATTAAAGAGCATGCTAATTTACCGCTCAACATGAAGAGGACAATATTGTCTTCTTATATTCTCAACTTACACATGACGTTATCCTGTTGGCACTTGCCACAAACATGTAATTGATATGTAAATAAGTTCCAACTTTATAGCATAACAATTATCAAAACAGTAGATACCTAACTCATGCACTGCAGTGTACGTAGTGTAACGCATGCTGCTGCTGCTGCTGCTGCTGCAACATTGCAAAGATTTTGCAAGTGCCATATCCCCTCTGAAAGGCAAGTTGACAGAGTACCTTTCACAACCCATGTCCCATCTTCCTCAAATTCCTTGGCAATTTTAGGGTCATGGCCTCTAGTTGTAGGGTTCTTTTCTTCCAGCTTCCCTCTGCAAAAACCTACAATATGGTTTATGGTCCCACCCCTATAACTGAAAACCCACCACGCCACCACGTCGTCCACACACTACAGTGAATTTTTCGGTGCTACAGTATCTCATGCCACGTGTCAGAAACTCAACTGCGTCACCCATGTGCTTCTGATTTTCCATTTTTCACTCCTCTTTTTCCTCTATTTGCTCGAATTCACCACGATAAAAGGGGGAAGGTAAAAATTATTCAGACATGCAGAGACATGCAGTATGCACACCCGATTGGCCTTGTGGGTCCAACTGTTAAGGTCCACTTCGGAAAAGAAAACATTTGATCTCATGGGCCCTGGCCCTCGCATGCCGTTTCTGATAGGGGAAGAGGAAGGGGGAATTGGTTTCACGACCCTCCCGTTTAAGGGCAGACCAGAAAACCAGAGAGTGTGGAGACGTGGACTTCTTCCATACAGTTTTGGATCATGCAGTTTTTTAATTTGTTGATTCCCCAAAGTTCGTGGCTGTGATTGAATTGGTGACACATTGATTTTGCTCCTGCTAATGACATATGCCTTGGGAAATTGCTACATTTTATCCATGTATATATATATATATATATATATATATATATATATAACAGCTTTTTAGCAGAGTTTTTGCTCGCGACTAAAAATGAGATGTGTACACGACTTAAGAGATTATGAATGTTATGGTACTCGATGCAGATTTTTATCGTCCCGTTTTTGGTACAGTAGATCGGATTACTGCTAAAAAACAAAGCATTAATTTAGTTTTGTTGGCTTTGAGTTAGTTGGCTGCTTGGAAGTTGGCTAATATATGAATATTTATGGTTGCTTTCTTTGAATGTTTTTTGTAACTCTAAAGTCTAAAGTGCCAGATGTTTGATCATGCATGCTTTGTTTGATTGCTGTATTTTTAGTAAGCTCACTAAAAGGGGGCAGAGAGAGAGAGAGAGAGAGAGAGAGAGAGAGGGAGAGGGAGATGGGTGTGATGAGAGAAAACTTTGGTGTTTGGTTTCTGAGATTTTAAATGCTCCAAATTGCAGGCCAACTAATAATTTATTGGGCAAATTTATTTTTTGTCTCATATGTCAGAACTTTTGCTAACTTTTTTCTTGTTGATTTCAGTCCTTTAATGTTCTTCGATTCATTCGATCCGATGGTAAAAAATTAAGAAAAATTTATAGAAGGTAAAAAGATGGTGGTTTTAGCTACATTTGCATTTGAAATTTTGAAGTGTCCTACAAATAGAAAATTAATTGTCTTGTTTTAAAAGATAGTGATGAAGCAAATTTGAATTTAGTCAAGTTGATTAAAACAGTGTGTTCGCCATTATACAGCCACGTTCCAAGTTTTAAGAGATCTCACCGACTACAATTATTAGGTTAAAAATTTCAGGCAAACCTAAAATTTTCGGAGATATATCATATATATGTTGCATTCCACTATCTCCTTATCCATAATATCAAATTAAACTCAAATCTCCTGGAGCTAATCATCAAAGTTCAATAATATATATATATATATATATATAACCGTGACTTATCATCAATTGTCATTTTTTAAAAATAAATAAATATATATATATATATATTATACTGTACATTAATTAAGGTGGCATCACTAAGAAATTATTAGGTCTGAGAAATCGGCTCCATAAATTTGCAGGTGCGAACAGTTTCCAAAATGTGTGGTCCATTACAAGACATGTATTCTTCATGTGAGGACCAAGGTCCCCACTTTTCATAGACAGCTGAAATTGAAAAGAAAGTTATTTTAATTAATATGAATTCAAAAAGTGTGGGTGTATACAAAATAATACTCATATAATACATAAATCTTGTAAATATTTTTTTTTAATTTAAAACGTGTTTGGTATCTTATTTAAAAATTTTGTCATTTTGTAAAATATTTCTTAAAAACTTTTCTTGAAAATAATTTTATTTAAGACTAAAAAACTTGTTTGGTATGAGATTTGAAATTGTTTTTAAATCTTAAATTTTAAAATGCTCAAAGAGATCCAAAGAGAGGGGTCGCAAGAGAGGGAGAAAGTTGAAAGAAAAAAAGAGAGGATCGGAGGAGAGAAAAAGAAGAGAGAGGATAAGAAGAGACATAGAAAAGAAGGAGAGAAATAAGAGATCAGAAGAGAGGAGAGGGAGAAAGAAGAAAAAAAGAGAGATAGATTTAGAGTGACAAGGGAGGAAAGAGAGAGAAAAGAAATATGTGGGTTTTAAGTTTAGAAACTTTAAAATTCATTTTGTGCTTTTAGAGAATATGCTATTTTAAGTTAGTCTTAAGTTCAGTTTTTGAAAATAATTTTACCAAACAAGTTTTTAATGCCTAGAACTTAAAAAGTGTTTTTGAGTTTAAAAAGTTAAATTCAAGTAGAGTACCAAACAAGCCCTAAGTAATTTTAGTTTTTTTTTATATAGCTAATGTTTTAAGAATAAACGTATTTAAATTACAGAAACAGAGTTTGAACTTGTACAGAAGAAGAGAACACACTGGTTTAATCAACGGATAAAACTTCTTGTTCGCCAAATACAGATTTCTTGGTCCAAATTGTATCTTGAAGTCTACAAAATAATTTGTGATGAAGTTAGGGGAAAAAACAAACATTCGTTTTATACTTTCGATCAATTTATCCTATCAATTTACATCATGCATGCATGGTCGTGTATTGGGATTCAAATTATTCTTAAATGCAGGATGCTAATGTTGATAAGGTTGTTAATTAATTTTTTAAAAAATTAAGGTTTTGTCACTGAGTCAAATAATTGAAAAGTGAATATTGTAGCTTTGAAAAAGACGGGAAATATCTGGAAGTTTGCCACCAACTTGGTAGATCCCAGATGGTTTTCCGTTCCCATGCATGTTGGTTTATATTGGGTAAAGTGTGATCATCATATGCCACATGTTTTAATTCCCAGAAAAAGGAGGAGTGAACAAAATAAAAAATATTATTGTCTATATTTCAATGTTCCGGCACACTGAAATTTTTTTCTTATTCGAGGCCCGAGTGAAGCAAAAACCATTAGTTTGTCCGAAAGCTCTCTAATCGTGACTGAAAAATGTAAATAATTATGTAAATTTATGTATCTCTAGTGAAGCAAAAATCACATTCACATCTCTGAAAAATGTGAATGTAAACATGATGTTTATGTCTTCCCAATTCCATTGCAAATGTCTTTATTTGTATTTTGTTTGCAGTTTATTTGGATTTTAACTTTTATTTCATGTATTTTTTTCTTGAGTCGTTATAGTTTCGTTTAGTTTTCAGTTAGTTCAAAATTCAGATTTTTTTTTTTTTTTTTTTTTTTTTTTTTTTGTGAACGAACTTGGGTTTTCAAAACTTTCAATTTTAATTTTCATGCTCATATTAGAGTCTAGGAAGTGTTTGATTCTAGGTTAAACAAATCAAATTAAAGATCTTCATGCATGTTTTTTGGTGCTTTGTCAACAAAACCCTAGAACATGAACAAGTTAAACAAATCAAATCAGTTTTGTATATGATCTGAAACCTACTGTTACAAGCTTTGAACTTCCTATGATTATTTATGTCAAAATATAAAATTTATGAGTCAAAACTTAACGTGAAGTTCATATATTTTACATGGAAAACCAAAACTTGTAAGGAATTTTGCCTCGTTTAACACACAAAAGTGAAAACCCTGTTATATAGATGCCTTCGGTGCAACTTGGCCTATATAAAAATAACAGAGGACTCATTTCTAGTTTGGTTTAAAATTCACTACAAACCAATAGCTAGGGAGGAAATTTTCCTTGTCCTGTTTTTTTATACAATGTGATATATGCAGTGGCGGATCCAGGATTTCAAGATTTGAGGGTCCCAAAATAAAAGTTCAAAAAATAATATTAGACTAATTTGGTTCCATATCGCTATTTTCTATTGAATTTCGTTCATTGAATAAATCAAGATTAATCTCAAAGGTAATAAAAACAACAAATTCTCCTTAGCAACATAACGCAATTAGTGATTCTACAAAGAAAAAAAATTGTTAATGTAACATATATATATATATATATATATATTATTAATTGGGAGTTGGGACTAAAGTATAGGATTATATGAAATTGGAAGAATTTAAATTAAGCAACTAAAGGCAGTGAAACGGCAAATGGTGGTGGGGGATAAGGTAACTTGGGTTTAAAGTTAGAAGGTTGCGATGATTGGAGCTGGGAGTTCTTAAATATAATTTGGGGATACTGAAAAGACCGAGGTTCTTGGGCTCTGTAGAGAAAATGGAGATACTTTAATTTTAATTTTTTTTATAATGACCTGGCTCAAAAACGTTGTCGTTTTGGTATGTCTCTTCAGGTTTCCAAAGGGTCTCGGGACCCCCCGAGTCCCTATATGGATCCACCAATGGATATATATATATCCTCGATTAATGCTTCTTTTTTTGCCGTGCAAAAGATGAGTGTAGCGGCCGGAGATGAAAATGTTTCGTTGGATGTGTGGGCATATGAGAAAGGATAGGGTTAAGAACGAGGATATTCGAGGTTAAACCGGAGTGGCCACAATTGAACATAAGATGAAAGAGAATCAATTAAAGTGATTTGGACATGTGAACCAAAGACCTATAGATGCTTCGGTTAATTAGAATATGCAATTATGAGACACATGCTCATGGAAAAAAGGGTAGAGGAACACCTAGAAAAACTTAGAAAGAGACTCCAAGAAAAGACATAAAGTACTTGGAACTAACAGAAAACTTGGTCTAAAACTGAGGCGTTCTAGGATGTATATAGCCGACTCCATTTAGTAAATTAAGACTTTGTTGTTTGTTGTTGTTCATATATATGCTCGATTGTAGAATAGATTATTATATATAAAGAGAATGGAAAAAGGTGAATAGTGATTTGGTGTCACCATGCTTCAACAAAAAGATTTGGACAAAAATACCCCCAAAACAAAAAACTTCAAAGGCATTCCAAAATAATACATCAAATACGGTAGGGGCATTTTTGTCATTTTAACAGTATTTCTTTAATAATTTACTTTTTGGTGCTTTTTTTAATTAGTGCCTCACAATAAGCTAACAATAATGTGATTCAATTTCTTTATTTTTAAACACGTTCAAAACATCTTAAGAGGCGTGTAATGCCGATTATAAAAAAAAATATTTGCACGCGGATAACAATGTGATTAAATAAGTTATCAAATGATTGTTTTTTTTTTAATAAACGATATTATCTACACTAAGAGTGATGAGGTAGGCTTAGCCTCACAATGGGCTAGCAATAATGTGATTCAATCAGTTATTTATTAAATATGATTTTCTCTATTTTTAAACACGTTTAAAACATCTTAAGAGGCGTGTAATACTGGTTATAAAAAAATGTCTTTCGCACACTGATAATAATGTGATTAAATTAATTATCAAATGAATTTTTTTTTAAATAAACGATATTATCTATACTAAGGGGGATGTATTTAGTCTCACAATAGGCTAGCAATAATATGATTCAATCAATTGTTTATTAAATATTATTTTCTCTATTCTTAATTTAAATTCTATAAAGACCGATTTTATTATGTGAATTCAGTTGCTTTAATTTCTAAGTTGCGAGTAGCACGTCGTGATTCAAAAAATACATTTTGCACGCGCATGCATGAAGGCTAGTCAGTTAAGAATGTGATATGAGAACAAAATAAGAATCAGACATTTATGAAACAGTATAAATTAGGTGCCATGCATGCATGTCCATTGAATTAGAAATATAAGTTGAATAGAGGATGCGTATCAACCTTGAGATTTTGATACATTGTTTCTGGCCTTTGAGTCGGTACGTACCTGTTTGCCAGTTTGGCCAGTCCTCCCTCCTATATTAATCTACTACTGATGCATCTGAAGAAGCATCAGCATCAGCCACATACGAGTGATTAAGCATTCCTGATTAAACTACATAATATGCAACTGTAAGAAAACTCCAGTCCAGTACATGTACAAGTTTAACATTTTTCCAGAAAACCCAGCTTTTTACCTGACAAATATCTGATCATTATTTCCTTTTCTTTAAAATATTTTTCACAAGAAAACAAAAGAAAACTGAGCGAAAATGTCACAGTGTTCTTTAGTATATTTTAAGAGTTTTAATAAGAGATGTGCTATCCACACAACTCATTTTACTTCTTACACATCTCTTGTTAATTTTTATCCATTGATTTTCTTCAATTCATTCGATTCGATGACCGAAAATTAGAAGATGTGTGAAAAGTAAAATCGGGTGTGTGAATACCACACCCCTTTAATAATTAGATCTTGATTATTATATTATTAACAAAAAACCTAACAGTTAAAAATACAGAGTAAAACATGTCGAAGCATGCTAGAAAATTCCAGAGCTGAAATTGCCTAAGGAGTACAATATATGATGAATAAATGATTTTTTTCTTAAAGGACAACTGGTAGTAAGCCACATTTATCCACATTTTCCGGATCCGAAGAGACTATAAGGAATTTTACTCTACCCCATAGTCAAGCAAAAGAACCAACTTAGAGCATCCAATTTCTTTTTTTATTTTATTTATATAAGAGCATTTATACAAGGCTGACCCTAAGAATTTGAGGGCCCTAGGTAAGCCTTCGAATTGGGGCCCTAGAGAGCACTTACGGCCGACACTTTATACATTAATATGTAGAAAAAAAATTTGCTAAATACATTAAAAACAAATATATTTCTACATCAAATACTATTAAAAACTAATATAAAAAAAATATACAAACACTACTTATATATTACCGTTGAGAGGCCAAAAAAAAAATTCCTTTTAGATTAGGTTTTCTATTTGTATTTGGATGTTTGTTGGGAGTCTTCTGGGCTATAGTGTGACCCTTTTAGTTAATACGACCTACTTCGAGTTTCGAACCAAGAACATGAAGCAACCACTACACCAGTTCCACTGCGCCAACATGTCATCTATCTTACTCTCATAGTATTTATAATACAAATAGATATATTAAAAATTTTTGGATCCCCAAAAAATCGGAGACCTTAGTCGGTCGCCTTATTCGGCTACCCTCAGTGTCGGCCCTGCATTTATAGTATGAAATACAAATTTGAAACATAGAAATCACATCTAATTTACAATTACGATAGATGTGAATGTAGTTATTGGTCCAATGGAAGGACCCAATGCTTTATAGTTTCACACTTGTCGGATTTGTGCGTGTAAATATTATGTGAATTAAGAAGAACATCAATATAATTAGTAGTATTCCAAAAACGGCCTTTTATCTCTGCAACTGGGCAGAAATCAATGCGAAAAAGAGTGGCCTGGACTTTAGTTGGGGTGGGGAACGAGGAAGGAGGCTCAAAGTCTCACGGATTGCTCTTACAAGAACCAGGTGGTGTACGTCTTTTTACTTGGGAATTGAAAAATTCCCAGAAATGAAAAAATATTAAGGGTTTCTCCATGTATATCAAAGACCCCTCTTGTTCCCTGGTCTCTTTGAACAAGATAAACTATTTTTTTTATTAAAATATAGATATTAATAAATGATTTTCCAGAATATTAATTTTCAGAAATATTAAATATGTTTGCAGACGAATTATGCATTACATGGCAGAACCTCGCCTCGCCCAGTGTATAGGTTTCTTTATGGTCAAGGATTCCAGCACCTGGCCAAACATAATCTTTGAGAGATACTTATGAAAAAGATTTCAGGTAAGTTTCTTCCTTTACGTAACAGGTGTATATTTGCAAGATAGTCGAAATTTCGACATCTGTATACTTTAGTTTAAATTTGAGATTTGTGTTTATTTACTATATAGATGTCGAAATTTACATTCAATTTACATCATCTAATGATAATAAGTAGAGTGATAAACATCACCGTCATTTAAGGGTAGTTACGTTACGTAGGTGCATTTTTTTTTTTTGGGAAACTAAGTGCCTTTCTCACTTGACCATTTTTCCTTCTTTTTTTAATTTAGGGTAAATCTCGGTTTACTACGCTCAAGTTTCGTAGTTTTCAATATTTATTACATAAAGTTTTTTTTCGTCCCAGAGTCATACATAAAGTGTTAATTTTGGGACAGTCTCATACATCCGTTAGTCTGGCTGTTAAGTCTCTCGTTAACTAATAAAGTGGTGCTCATATGGACAATGACTGGACGCCACGTGTCATTAACGGGTCCACATGGAAATTAAAAATTAAAAAAAGTAATTATTTAAAGAAAAGTTAAAAAAAAAAAAAACCAAATAAATCCCCTTTGTCTTCCCTAGAATCCCTACACGTGCCCGCCCTCCCACCCCTCATCACCCACCCCTTCCCCCATCCCCCATCACCTGCAACCACTTCCCTCCCCACTGCGCCTCCATCTCCGACGAGAACCTCCCCGCCGAGCTCTTCCCCCAATACAAAGGCAAAACTTGCCGGCAAAGTAGCTTCGTGTCGGAGCTCGTCGAATTGACGTTTGGGGTTCGTCTGTGGTCAGATGATAAGTCATCGATAGAAAATAAGCACGTTAATTAATGTTTAGGTAATAATCCAGTCATGAACAACCATACCATTTATTTGCAAATTCTAATTTAAAATTTTGAACTCTCTAGCATTATCCTCTTTCTTCTGTTCAAAGTTTTGAGCTTTCCCTTGTTAAGCGGTTCTTGGCCTTCCATCGTTTGACCGGTACTGCGTAAGCAATCAATTGTACTGCGTAGACAACTGATTGATCTTATGAGACTCTTTCTTGGATATGAAAAATTATAAGCCTTTCTAACTTCAATCTAGGCCACACATTACTCGAACCAGTTCTCAAATCATGCGATGCCTTGAACTTGTCTTCAAATCCGTAACTCTTTCCTGATCATTTTTGTGCGGACTCCATTTTTGAAGGGACTTGGATTGTCTGCCCTCCCATCCCATACTCTTCCCATGCCCTTCTATTTATGTGGTCACGGTTAAGCCACGTCAATATTTTATATTCTCATTACTTTTTTGTCTTATTATTTCTATAAAAAAATCAATATAAAATGTTGACGTAACTTAACAGTGACCACAGAATATAGGAGAGCATGGGAAGGGCATGGAATGAGGAGGGCAGACAATCCAAGTCCTTTTTGAAGTCCTCATGTTTTTACTCTTTGCACAAATATGAACTCTCAATCAATGTTATAAAACAACTAATTTTCCAACTTAATTAACTATGCGCAATATCAATAATTAAATTTTCAATTTATCTCATCATTTAGATGCATAATCCTCTAATGACATGGAAAAAAAAATTTGAAATTTGATCACACAAACACTAGTTAATTACAGGTCTGATGTTTTAGTATCATATGATAATTTTTCATTACCCTTAACCATGAATTATTAAAATCCCATGACTAATTTGTTAACTTAAATAACTATTTGCAATAAAGTCTCGATTTGTATCAAAGTTGATCAAACAAACACTATTAATTATGGGGGCAGATCCATGTCACAACCTTTTTTTACATAATTTTACGATGTTGTAGGGCCCATTCCGTAATATACTTTAACAATTTCAATAGTCTATCTTTTAGAACATCGTTTATAGATCATCATTTGCAAAAAAATAGACAAATTCAAGACCACTAAGACATTCATTTATAGTAAAAACATGGACGACAATTCTATAAAGAAACCCTAAACTCTTAATTCCATGGTCATATAGTTTCAGATTTAAATTATTTTTGATAGACATGATTTTTAAGAAAATACCTGAAACATAGACAGTTCGGATCGTTGAACGTGTGAAAAAAGTAGTGTCACAAATCCACCACTTTAATTATATTTGATGTGTTTCCTGTACAATAATTTTCATGTTTAACCATGAATTATTAAAATCCATGACTTGTCCCATCAATATATGATTGAGAGACGAATGGCATGGTACATATCATGATAGAATAGTAGTAAGGTAAAGGACACAAACACACACAAAGCCAACAACAAAAACCTATGATTAATGTGTTTCCCACATGTTCCACTTACTACTTAAAACTATCAAATTAAAACCAAGTGGTAACAAATATTCCAATCCAATCCAATCCGACCTTTTAGTTGGGGGGATATGATATGAAATTGGGTGTTTGTGAATCTACCTGGAAATTGAGGTGGGATTTGTCTGAAACTCATGGGGAGGAAAAAGACATAAAATCCCAACTAGAAATTAAAGATAATATATAAGAAAATAAAATATTAAATAAAAGAAAATAATAAGACACCCAGAGAGACAGAAGACTGAGACCCCAGTTAGTGTTTTGTTAGAGAGAGAAAGAGATGGGACTAGAAGCGTGAGGAAACGATTCAAAAACGACTATACAATGTCCCAAAAACAAAGCCTATTTGTATTTGTGTTTGTATTTTGTTGTATTATTCCCCCAATTGGACAAATCTTATCCCATCCCATCCACTCCTCTCTATCTCTCTCCTGCATGCTTATTGGAAAGGGAAGGGATCTGTGGATTTATGTATCCCACCTCCTCCAATCCCCGTTTAAATCCAGGCCGGAATGGCCAAACACCAATAATGCTGTCCTGCACGTGATATTACTATTTTTCTGTGCAGCTACATTTCCTTTTCCCCATTGAAACATCCTTCTTGCCCAATGCCTACTGATTCTAATCTCGGTTGTCACTTGTTTAATTTACAGATGATTAATTGTCAATAGCTGATAAATGTGAATTACACAAACATCAACGGCTAACATCTATTCAGGACTGCTACGGGTTAAATAAACCTTCGAAATCGGAATAGTTCATTATGCACTTGAAAACAAATATATCTCTCATATTTGTTGTATCCCGGGATGGAGAGACAAATTTCTTTTAGTGGGGGCATCCCAATCAACTAAGAAAACTTTATTATAGTATGACATATACTCAATATGATAATAGGAAGCTTTCAAATGATAATGTATCACAATTCCATATTACAAAAATTTCAGTATAGTAGTGGAAAGTGGAAAAATGATGAGAAAAATATTATTACATGATAGGCGGGAGAGGAGTTTTTCAGTTTGAATGACAAAGTCAGAGCAGTTTTGCTCATAGAATATTTGATATGGAGTATAAGTAGTATGAAAGTATGTTTGATATTAGATACATATATTTTCTTTCAAGATAACGCGTGTATATTATATAACTCTAGGCTGCAACTTAACAAACGAATTACTTGAGTGGGGGCATCTGCCCCCAATGAGTCTTCATTGGCTCCGTTCATGAATTATGTATCGAAACATCAATTCACGAGCTAGCACTAGAAAATTTTGCAATACTACCATTTTATAGCATTGGTGTTGTCCAATATCCAACCCAATTGTAATGACGATTGTCATTACAAATAATACTCAGTGCGTTATGCACACAGGAACGACTGAGAATTGCAGTAAGTATTGTAAATCAAACTTCTTGTATAAGTAAATTGGAGAGAGAAAAGACAAACTAACTTGTTTTGTTTAATTGGGTTCATAGGTTTACGAGTGAATTCTTCTAGTTATGGCATGTTTATGTAAAGATAATCGGTCGGGAGTTGAAATTTGATTACAGGATACTCCAATGTTTATTACATATTGGGAAATTCAAAAGGTTGGTGAGACGCACGCAAATTTTGGAATCCAACTCCAAAATTTAGAGGAATTAAATTCCCTACATTTAGGTGGGAATTTAATTATGGGTTTTTGGTGAATCAAAATGAATTTTTCCTCTCCGTTATACCCTCACTTATTTCTAAAATCCCAAAGTTGGCATTCGCATTAACCCAATACCACCAACTGGTACCCATTTTAATATGACATTTAACAATATTAATAACAATAATTAAAATCAAATAAAATAATTAAATTCCAGTGTGCTTAACATTTTTTTGCTCTATTAAATACCATATAAAATTTAACCAAAAACTCAGGTGAATTAGTAAACAATTTATATTGAATCTATACTAATTTTAATCGTTTCTATAAGGTTTTAATAAACAACTTCAACATAAATTTCAATTCTGACTCATCTCCTTCCAGTTCATCTTCAATTTATATTTTGATTACGTATGAGTAAACGAGCTTGAAACATATGGAAGGGTTGGGGGGGGGGGGGAATCTCAAGTTTACCCAAAAAAAGGAAAAAAAACTAATCTCAAGTGCCCCATATATATGGTCTAGAAAACCAAGTGCTAGGCTAGGCCGGCTTGGCCGTTGCATGGAATTGATGAAGAACCAGGTGGCCAATTATTACGTCAGAGGTGTTACAATTTGATTTGTTTGGCAATGTAGCAATAACATGGGGTGTTTCCAAACAAATAGTTTAATCCACATTGCCACAAGACCCTCTCTTTCTTGCTCAAGAGATTCATCCACATACATGCTGTGCCCAATTCAGAAAACACCAGTTTCCTTTTATTAATTTATCTTTATACACTATTTAAGCACACAAAACTAACTAATTACGTGGTTGTTTTTATACATGAAACCATCTATATTAACGAGAGTATGGTCAGTTTCTTGTGTTTGAATAATATATAGGTAGGCTTCATTATTGTACGTGAAATCACTCTGTCTTAGCGAGTATATCAAATTTTAAAAATGTTATTCTTATCATCTATTTTTACCATTTTTTTAATAGAAATGAAAATCACATACACTGGCAAGTCCTACCTCTATTAAATAGGTGATACAAGTAAAAATACAATTAAATAAAAAGTGTATTACTAATCATCAAATTTTTCGGTTTGAATAAGGGACTTGCATATCTCCTACATATTTTTCACAACAAAAGCAATATTCAATTAAAAATTCTCTTCACTCAAAATCCCAACAAAAAACACAAAGAAAGTAGTAGTAGAATATGGGAATTTACACTGAAAATAATGATTGAGTTTTTCCCTCACGCAAAACCTTAAAGTAGTACTCTCGTACTTACATTTTCCCACTTTCTCTCTCCCTCTCTAACACTGTTGTCAATATCTTTGGGGTAGCTACCTTCCGTCAAATAGTTCTCATCAGCCCCATAATCTGCACGCCTATTCCCTCCCCCTTCCGTCTCACCACCACCCACCCACACACACACACACACATACCCCTTTACCCCTATCGCTCTACATCTCTAGCTAGCTAGCTTGCCTTCCCCATCCCATTATTCGTCCCCAAAACCAGAACCCCATTTCTCAATTTCTCCATCTCCATCTCCATCTCCATCTCTCTCTCTCTCTCTCTCTCTCTCTCTCTCTCTCTCTCTCTCTCTCTGTGTGGAAATGTCCATAAACCACTTCTCCTCAGACCTCTCAGAAACCCAGTGGTGGAACACCTCCAGTGCTAATTCTAACCCCCACCAACAAGATGACTCCTCAGGACACCCCCACAGCAGAACCCATATCATCCCCCAATTTTATCAAGATGGTGGCAGCCACCCCCATCCCAGTTTCCAACCCTTGCAGCTCAACTCCCAAGACCCCGCCACTCCCATGTCCCCCACCCATTTCCACACCCCTACCACCACCTTCAATTTCAACCTCAACCACCACGACGCCATCGATCCCAACGAATCAGACCAACTCCAGCCCCCGCCGCCGCATCCCCGCATCGACTCCTACGACGAGAAAGAGCCCATGTTCGAGAAGCCCTTGACCCCCAGCGACGTCGGCAAGCTCAACCGCCTCGTGATTCCCAAGCAGCACGCGGAGAAGTACTTCCCGCTCGGCGGCGGAGACTCGGGCCTCCTGCTCAGTTTCGAGGACGAGTCAGGGAAGTCGTGGCGGTTCCGCTACTCCTACTGGAACAGCAGCCAGAGCTACGTCCTCACCAAGGGCTGGAGCCGGTACGTCAAGGAGAAGCGCCTCGACGCAGGCGACGTCGTTTCGTTCGAGCGGCTCCGGGCCCACACGGATCGACTCTTCATCGGCTGGAGACGCCGCAACGCGGTCCCGGCGCACGATAGCGGTGCTCAGGTTAGCGGAGGAGGGGTTGAGAGTAGCAGTCGTGGTGGCGGAGGTTGGACCAGGATGTTGTATCCTGCACCGCATCACGGCTCGTCTTATCCTGCGCACCAGTACTGTCATAGTGTGGCGCCATACCCACCTGACTGTCTACATGCAGCAGGTGATGTATATCCTCTTAATTGTTTTTTTTTTTTTGACAAAAAAATAAAATAAAATAAAAACCCTCTCTCTTACAGTTTCCCACTCATTTAATTCCGTAAAAACATAATTTAAACGTTTTTAATTCTTGTTTACACGCACGTGAAAGTGCGTGAAAATCACCTTCCTATTACTTGGGAAGAATGTGCTTTCGGGTTTAGATTATATTTCCAAGTAAGTTGTATGAATCGATATACTAAATTAGATGTTCAGTTGAGACGGTACAAAATGCGGTCATGTTTAGCATTGTTCTTTTGTTAAAGACATGTGACCCAAATAAATAACCAAGTACATTGGTTCTTTGTAAAATTACGGTAAGAAATTGGGGGTATGTATTTAATTTCATGCATGTGTTTAATAATTGTTATTGTTGCAGGGTCTGATGTTCAGAATATGAACCAAACGACATCGGTTGGGAACTCGAAGGTACTGAGGCTATTTGGGGTGAACTTGGAGTGCCAGCAGCAGGCAGCTGAGCACCACGAGTCAGAACCATCGACCCCAGATGGCTCATCATCGAGTTTGTCGATGTCGAGCCAGGGTCCGACTCACGGCCAGCAACAATTGTACCCTCCTGCTGCTTGTAATTATGCCGACCAACACAGGGTACGTAAACCCCCTAAACTATCATTATCCTAATGATCATACTAAATAATTACATGGGTAGTGTATTATAAGAGCATATTTTGCGGTGGCATTTCCTTTTTAGAAAGCTCATTTTGTTTCCTCTCATGAGACAGATTATTTTAAGAGCAAATGATAGTGTCTGTGTTGAGTCTAGAAAAAAAATTAGTAAAATATGTTAATCTCCTTTCTCCCCAACGAAACGAATAACTTAATTGGTATGATTAGTAAGTCATTAGTATGACATAATGCATTCAGTATCAATCAACGATTCAGAGTTATTAATGCATATATGTGGTAATTGATATCAATGTGGGTGGGAAGTAACATGTTCGGACTATTTTTTTACAAAAAGTGACAAGTTTTAAGCCTACAATTGAAGCCAAAACAAAGGTTGGACCCAACTCAACTTTTGCCCAATTAAGGTCAGTTTTGGCTTTGAGTTGATTTGTTTCTAATTTTTTATTTTTTATGAAAAAAGCTTTTTAGTCAAAATAGTACTTAAGATTAGTATAACTTCTGATTTTGGTTTTTGAGATTTAAAATCGATAGAAGTGATTCTAAAGTTTGACCCTGTCAATTATTTTGGCATTCGGTGAAAAACCTATGTTAAATTGATAGTATTCGTCCAATCAACACCTTCACTTGCTTTTCCATTTAACGCAGATTTTCATAGAAAGACCAAAATAATTGACGGTGCGCAAACTCAAGAATCACTTCTATCAATTTTCAATCTCAAAGACTAAAGTACCAATTTGAGACCATTGTAACTAAAAAACAAAAAAAAAATAAAAAATTCACACGGTTGCAAATCATGAGGGCAGCTTTTGTGGACTGACTGGTGTGTTCAAAGCATTCATGGTTTTCCATTTTTCCTCTATGTTAGACACATACACAAAATAGCTGTTATGCCCTGTGGGATATTTTTAGGCACCGACTTTTTGTGAAAGCGGTCTCCTTATTTGCTAGCTGTTATACGATCTTTTATTTTACAAATTTTCCATGAGAAAAATATTGGTAGGAACACTTGGATCACGTACGTTACTTGTGCTTTGTCCACGCTTCTGTACTTTTGTCACAATCGACTTAATTTCAGGTTGGTCTTATTCGGTGTGATAGCTGCCTTAGTAGAATAACCAATACCGAAGCTTCTCTCATGGTTCTAGGGTTTTTTTTTTTTTCCTTCTTTTTTTTCGAGTGATATATTTCCCTAGAGAAAAAACCGAAA
The DNA here is from genome assembly GCA_035220775.1 of Malus fusca. Classification (NCBI taxonomy): domain Eukaryota; kingdom Viridiplantae; phylum Streptophyta; class Magnoliopsida; order Rosales; family Rosaceae; genus Malus; species Malus fusca. Next base: position 2,855,681 of record CM069072.1, on the reverse strand, counting down.
AATAACGCTCCGACCAAGTTATCCATACCCGCCTCTTTCACAGAACATAGCTACTCCTATATTTTGTTCTTATTTAACTTCACGTTGGTCTTTACTCTATAAAGCTACTTTAATAAGACGGTTTTACTAAAATTTCTCTTATTTCTCTAGGGTTTAGGTTTTTCGTTCCTTTTTCGTAGATCAATTTCCTTAGGGTTGAGCATTCAATTATTTTTGTCAAATATCTCCTACTGTTGCCATGTTACATAATTTGTAGTCTAAATTAATTGTGTGAGATATTATAAACTTGTACCAAACATTTCAGATTATGAATTGCACAGATCTTGACTGGCAATATTTAATTTTAAGCCGCTCAAATATTAATTGATGGTTTTGACGTTGAACCTATAGCAGGCAGCAGTAGGCTTCTTGTAGGGCCAGAAAAAACTAGCGTCGATGCATGGGATATCGGTGGTTTTCAGAACCCAAAAACAAATGAAAAATTATTAGAAAGTAATGAGTTTGTCGCGAGCACTACAGTTCAACGGTATTTATAAATGAATTCGATATTTAACTTTGATAATTAACGAGTTTCTTAGTATTGATTTATATTGTGTGATTTAACTCAATTTTGCTTTCGTTGCATCATAAAGAAAATGAGGGAGCACCGATTTTCACAAATGCAATTGATTGATATTTGTGTGTTGTGATGTGGAACAGGAATTCACTACTTTCTCCGGAGATGTCAAACCAACGAGAAATCGCCGAGGATAGAGATCTTCCGATGTGACGTCCGCTTTTGAATTGATTGACTTCCAAATATATATATATATATAGTTTTTATTTTTAACCTCCCACCCCACAGCTCACTTGGGAAAAAATCCCCCATTTTAATATCCAGTCCCCACTTGGGAAAAAAAATCCCCCATTTTTCGAATATAATATTCGAAAAAATCCCAGATTTTCAGGTCATGTCCGGGGCAATGCAGGAAGAAGGGGTGAGGGGGAACCAGAAGGAAGGTGCTGCAGGTAAGGGGGGAGAGAGAGTGGTTGGTGGGGTATATTTAGGAAAAGTAGCAGGGGAGGTGACGTCATCCTTGTTTCTCCTTCCATGGAAAATGGGAAATTTGCTTGGAGGAATCTGATATGTTTGGTATTTGGCAGCACTGTTGAGATTCTGCCTGAAGATTTTTGATAAAATAATAATGGAAGGGAAAGGAGGGTACCAGTCTATCAGATATGGTGGTGGTGATGGAAAATGGGTGGGTGCACGGTGGGTGGGGAAGTCAGTTGAGTGGGTGCGACTAGACTTTGAATAGATGGGTGACAGCAAACCCCAGTGTTTTTGTTTTTTTTTTTGGTACTAGAGAGAGAGGAGAAAGAGAGAGAACCCATACTCTCCTAATTTTCTAGTTTAACCTTTTTGTTATAGCTAGTTTAATTTTCTGATCAATCCCATGTAGCTAGCTAATTAAGCTCTTGTTTTGGATGTCTTGGTCACTCTACTTCTAGAATTTGAATAGTAATGACAAGTTGACAAAGTTTTTGCTTAATGCGATTCACTTAATTGCTTATGTTGATTAGAATGACAAGTGTTTTCAAATAATGTATGGCGAGTTTCATGTCTCGATCCATTTATAGTATTTACACTAGGGAAATGCATGATGACTTGCTAGAAGTTCTGGCGATCCTGATCTTACTTTATTGGCAAGCAAAGTATCATTTGGTTGGTTGATTTGCAATTGCGTAGAAATACTCACAGTATAGTTTCATCAAGTACTGAAGGTATGAGTGAAACAAACATAGGATTGTCAAGATTTTAGACAGACAAACCGAATGGGGGCAATGGCCAGGAAGAAAGGGGTTTTTATTATCGATGTTTTCCCCCAACTTACAAATTAAGGTCTGCACAACTTGTCCAGGGTAGGGCAAAACAATAATTCTTAGTCATCACGTACGTAGGTCATATTTAATTTTATCAATTGTTCGAAACAAAATTCTTGTATTCTTGGACAAGTAACAAATGGCTCATGAATTACTCAGAAGAAAACACAAGTCCTTGTTTACGGCCAATGACCCCAAAAGCATGTGTCACACTCGAGAGAGCATGGCAAGACAATAATTTTCAGTCGTCCATCATCAGATTTGAATTTTTCAGCAACCTCAACCTAAGTTACATGTATTTTACTGATCATCACCATCACCTGGATAGTGGGTCAGGAATCCGATGCCACTTACAATACTACATGATATGATTAAAACCACCATTGCAGTTTTGCTCAGATGTCAACCCAGACAACCCAATACCTGCCCTAATATCACAAGAGAAATGCTAAAGAGATTTTTTCAAAGTGGAACTCTTCGTTGACTTTCTACCACCTCACAGTTTAACGTTAATTCTGTGCCAATATTACAAAATATTGTGCAAAAAACATGAAATAACAGAAAATCCATGAAGAGTCTCACTATTTAGAGAGTCTCCTTAGCATTTCTTTTTCCATTTTAAAAAGAGAAGAATGCCACTGTTGTTCTAGTTGAGTCTTTCTGCACTGAAATCAACGTTTGTGTTTGTGTAATCAGTGGATAAAAAACAATCTATATTTGATGGGTGGTTACTTTTGCATATTTGGTTTGGTTATGGTTTTTTGCACAAAAAATATAATATTGGCAAAAGAATTAACGTTAAGTCGTGAAATAATATTTGTGTATGATAATTCACACTACATTTGCTAGTCCATACTGGTGGCCGGGCGCGCAGCAACAATAGTTTGATGAGCCAATCGAGCGAATGGTCAGTGCTACTTCAAATTCAAATTATTTATACATGTGTTATCATTCGATTTTAATGATGAGACTCCGTATATGGTATCCAAAACACGTCAGAAACATGCACTAAGCTAGAGATTGAATTCAATGGAAGAGACATTCCACATTACATTTTATCTTTTAGAAATTTTTGAATGGTTGTCGAACCCGACCATTTTAGAAATGGAAACTTAAACCTCTATAAGTAGTGGACGAAGTAGAGGACGAATTCTGAAATTTGGATTGACCTATTTTCCAACAAAATCACATATATCTACAAGTGCTGATAGAAAAAACTTATATTCTCTCCACATGTCATTGAATTAAAACCAAAGCACCAATAAAGCAAAGTTCTGAAACTTTTGTTCGGAGTTTATACTTAAGTGTTCTTGTTATTCTTGGAGTGTTGAAGTTTGTGTTAGGAGTGAAATTTTTTGACAAACGTAGTCTTTCTTGTATCCAAAAGTCTAATTCGCAACTCTCTTTTGCACAAAAGTTGTGAGGATAAATTAAACATAAAAGACATCGTCGTGGCTTTAGTTATCTGATATGGATTCTCAATATTTCCAATACAATATGTGATCAGAATTCAGAAGTTCGCGTACGATCTGTTCTTTTAGTCGTTAGAGACCCAAAATCTTGTTGAGAATGAGTCCTACATTGATGGGAGGATGACCTTGCATGGGCTTATAAAAGGTTTGGCTACTTCCCATATTGTCAATTAGTTTATGGTGGAATCCCAACTTTCTTCATGCTATCATAGCAGGTTGTCCCACGTGTGAAGCCAAACAGCCACATGTACTCTACGTCACCCCGTTGTGTTGTCCACGTATTAGGCTCGAAAATTCGCCACACTTGAAGGGGCGTGTTGAGAATAAGTTCCATATTGATGGGAGGAGGGATCTTGCATGGACTTATAAGATGTTGGGCTACTCCTCATATTGCCAATTGGTTTTACGGTGGAACCCCAACTTTCTTCAAATCTTACATGCTACTTACTATTCAAGACTGTTATAACGTTCAAGACACCAGAACGACCCAACTAACCGATCTCATCCCCCATGGTAATCTCTTTCAACAACCTTTATCTGATTACCTGTTTATTTTATTTAGTACGTAATGGCCAACAACCTAAATCTAATAATTACATGTTAATTTGTCTGATATACAAGTTGCAAAACATGTCAGACAAATAGAGAAACTATTAAGGTTAAGAATTTTCATGTGATAATTATGAGGGCCCATGAAGATGGAGAGTGATAACCCTAAACCGTTGACCTTCTCAAACATCTGCAGGAGTTGGAGGAGATGATGCGAAGGGTCCAATGCATATTGGTGTCGTAGTGGCTAACCACCCAACTTGTCATATCTCTCTCTCTCTCTGCAAGTGGTGGGGAAGCTATAGGGTCCCCAGAATCCAGATATCATATATATTGTGTCTAGTTATATTATGATTCAAGTTGAACTCCAAGTAAGTGCATGACCAATCGAAGGAATGAATGGATTCATCCTCTATATTTAGTTTGTCCTGCCAGAGAGCCAGATCGAATATAATCATTCAATCATGCATTTGGTTAGAGATATTTAGATATTACCAAGCACAGTACAGAAACACCATGCGAGTCATTTTTTCTTCATAATATTCCCACTCAGCATTTTCCTTCATCTTAACATGTATGACAACAGTCTTTCAATATCATTGCTTTTGGCCCTTGGGGACTTTTAGACCTCACCCTTCACGTCACTTAATTTTTAGCAGCCATAAGGAAGAGCTTCATTTTGTGACTTCAACCCTTGTGTGTAATGTGAGTGTGTACGGATCTCGTAAAACACATGTAATTACCGTACATGACTGTATTCTAAAGCAAAAAAGATGGAAATAGCTATCATATTTTTGCTACAATCAAACGGAATCTCGGATAAGAAGCTGCTCCTTCTATGAGTTATCTTCAATGAGTAGGGATCCCTCAAATAATTGGTTGCTCAATCCATAATGGTTTCTAATATTCCTTGGATTATTTGGGAGACTTCAACCTGACTCGGTTTACAAATGAGGCTGTGGGGGGAGTGCAGGGGATATCTTCTGCTATGAACGAGTTTGACTTGTGCATCAATAATGCCAATCTTGTCGATCTTGTTTTCATTGGTGTTCAGTTCACTTGGTGCAATAAGAGAGACAATGGGAGCATTGCTAAAAAGCTCGATAGAGTTATTGTTAATGAAAAGTGGCTCCTCCAATATCCTAATAGCTACACTGAGTTCCTTCCTCCGGGCATTTCTGATCATGCTTGTGCTTTAGTTTGTTTGGACCTTAATTCTAGGGTTCAACGTGTTCCTTTCAAGTTCTTCAACTTCATTGCTGATCGGGAGGACTTCCTCAACATTGTTCATAATGCGTGGCACTCTAGTGTTCGTGATACCTTCCAGTGCCAGGTTTGCTATAAATTGAAAATGGTTAAGCAGAAGTTAAAACGCTTGAATCACTATCATGTTCAAGATGTTACCATTAAGGCTAAAGAGGCCAAGCATGCTCTGGATTGCTGCCAGCGTGATCTTGATGCTAATGTTTTTGATCTTCAGTTGAGGGAGCAAGAGAAACTTCTTCTTAAATCATACTCTGATGCGATTCTTGCTGAAGTTTCTTTAGACAGAAAACTTGTCACGCCCCGATCCCGACATACGTCCAGAATCGTCACGTGACGTCACCAAATACCCGTATCTCTAACATACCTCGCCTCCGGAATATGATAAATCACAACTCGAGAATCGAATCGAATCGCATAGTAATTTTCCGTATACTTTATGGCTGCATCTAACCTCCTCGTTAGACTGCCTACGTACCCTTATTAGGGATCAAGCCATTCGTAGTTCGTCATTCACCAATTTAGACCTTTATTCCAGTGCGTTCTAACAGGAATACGTAGCATACTAAAATCAATTCTTAGAACTTGACAAGCATGATATTACCAAGTTCAGGCTACAAAACAAATCAACATGCTGGTCAAGATTCTCGTTCCACCCATCATATAATTTCCATGTTTTCAACACTTAATTTCTATCCACAGCATGTAACATATCAAATAACCAACGAAGCACATAATATTCTCAAACCACATTGATCAACTAAAAATAATCATAATAATAACAACCATAACCAAGGTCATTCCACAATCCCGTCAATCAATCAATTCATGAATTAAAGATACATGATCTTAGCATATAATTATGTTAATCAATGCACGTAGTAACACATCGTTTCACAATTTAACCCAGGGAACTCTATATAATACCCTTCTTGGATTATGAGTAATAACATGGTAAATCTATTTTATATTCACAAGGTCTAATGTGGATAATTCCCATTCACTTGAGTCTAGGGTTCTAGACTAACCCTTTGGAAATATGCAAGAGTAAGGATTTCGGACCACTCATCGGAATTCAACCAAATCGGGTTCCGGACCACTCAACAGAACCACCATGTCAATCGGTTTCTCATAATCTATCCAGACCTGTTGTATGTGAAATCAGTTCCATCGATCATAGTTATAAATCTCAAATATAAGTTCGTAAATATGAATACATAGCCAAGTCTCAATAACTCTGAAGGAGTCACCCAGACATCCAACGGCTTTTCTAATTCAACCCACAAGATTCTCAAAATCCATCGTTTATATGTACATTAAACACTAGGGCTAGAGGAACGCAGTTCGGTCGAAGCCTACATAAGTAATCAAACAGGAAGTGGCTCCCCCCAAGCGGATTAACCAAGCAGGACTACTAGTGACCCCCCAATGCGGATCAACCAAGCAGGGTCAAAATCACCAAGTAGGTAGTGACTCCCCAATGCGGATTAACCAAGCAGAGTCACACCTACAAAACTGTTAGGCAATGATCACCCAATGCGGATTAACCAAGCATGATCACCCCTAAGTATAAATGGCCATAAGGATCGCCCAACGCGGATTAACCAAGCGTGATCCAAATAAAGTATGGTCCCCCAAAGCGGATTAACCAAGCAGGACCACTAGTGACCCCCCAATGCGGATCAACCAAGCAGGGTCAAAATCACCAAGTAAGTAGTGATCACCCAATGCGGATTAACCAAGCATGATCACTCCTAGAACGTGTATGGTCCCCCAATGCGGATTTACCAAGCGGGACTATCAATGTACTGAAGGAAAAATTTTGTCCTAGCTAAGAACGTGTATGAACATTTGAATACATATGCTAACAATTAACTCTTTAAAGTAGGCATGCATCCAAAAACAATTCATGAAACCCATGACTTTCAAAGCCTAGTATATGGTGAATCAAAAGACTCTTTAACAACATTAAAGAATATGAAGAATTTAGAGATTCTTTACCCTTGAAGCTCATCCTTGATTACACAAGGGATTCACCCAAGTGGAGGGCCTTCAAGTCACCTCCTTGCTCCTTGGATCTTCCTTGTGATTTCCCTCCTTTTAGTGCTCCTTTGCTTCTTTGAGGATTTGAGGATTAGTTCTCCAAAACACCAAAAGTTTGATGTCTCTATGTCTCTTCACCAAGGATGTAATTTGTGAGAATGAAAATGGATCACTTAGGGAAGTAAATTTGCTAGATAACTATCCCCAAGTAGCTTAGAAAACCCTAATTGAAAACAAAGCTATAAAGATGAATTTATACTTCATTTCTTAGGTGAGTGGCAAACTTGCAATTAAGCAAACTTGCATACCCTCACCCTAAATGGTTGGCCTATATGGTTATTGGGCTTATTGCCCATTTTGTTTTAGTTGTCATACAACTTAAACATAATGGGCCTTGTGGACCAAAACACTTTTGGGCCCCGAAGCCCTAAAACCAACTTAAAAGCCCAATACGAACATTTCGTATAATTAATTAACTAATTAATTAATCTTGACCATTCTTCAATTAAACCATTTAATTGCTTATCCATTTCATTTAATTGCTTCACATATATCCTTATTTGGTGTGCGATCCATTAGGTTCCAATTAGCGAGGCAGTGGGCGATGTTACTCTTAACTATCGATTGTGAATTGAAACCACATTTCAATTCTCCCTTTTTGATGATTAGTGTTTGCTAATCAATAGGGCTTCCACAAACCATGAGTGACACCTAGCAGTATGTCATGGTTACCCAAGCTAAGTAGAATTGGTTGGAGAACCTATCCAGTTACAATTACAATACAATACGGTCCTTCTCTAATACAATACTCTTAACCACATTGTTTTAAGTGATAGTTTGTTTCATGTCTACTATCCAATGTGATACTTTCTTATATGATTCCCTTGAATATGATTTGGAACATCTTCCTTAGTCATATTCATTTGCTTTGGCCAAAGACTTTAGAATCATATTTTAGAGTATACTCCTTCCACCATGGAAGGTTAGAGATCCCTTGTTGTGCATTCATATGCCTACATGACTAGATCACATGACCCCAACAATGCCGTGGACAATCCGAGGGAATGCCTTTGTCATGATCAAAGATCAAGGACCTAACCATTAGACATCTATGATGCCTCAGGTCTAAGGACTACTTTGCATATTGTAACCTTAGAGTTCGTACATGACATGTATGTTTGAACTCTCATTAATCGCAGTTCAGTGTACTCGATTACTCTTTCGAGCACCTATGTGTTTGTCTTAGTGTCCAACACCAAATGACTTGAGACTAGTTCATACTCACGTTTGAGTCAACATAACACATACTAACCTTAGCGGATTGTCAATGCCCAATTGGCAATCCTATGGCTAGGAACGTTTTAGGAATGAACATAAGAGAAAGGTCTCCTTAATCTAACTCATTAGATCACTTATCTCTTATGTCAAATACATCCCTTGGATTCTCTTATTGATTAAACACATGATTCAATAAATAGTGATTAACAATAAGTATTGCCCTTCCGTTAAACATATAAAAGTTTAACATATTAAGTATTCCAAAAAGCTATTACATCAAATGAGTGGCTTTGTGGGCATACTTCCAACATGTACAACTACTACATGGTGTAAAAAATTCAACACACACAACTTACCCATCACTTAACCCCTATGGGTTACAATGTAATCACCTACACCAACAATGCTCATGCCCACCAAATCAAATGCCTCACAAGCATATAAGTTCTACAAAAATACTTCTAATAGGAATCTACGATCACATTGTCACAACGTTTATCGGACTTACCCTTCACATTACTAAAAAGATAATTAACCACACATATATCACAATCATCATCCGTACATAAGCCTATTCATGTTTAATAAACATAAGTCTATGGTTAAATAAATAAATAAATATATATATATATATATAAATCATATGTCGATAGAAATACTATTTATAAGACCAATTCATATTCACAATTAATACCAATATAAGAAATTAAGATAATAAACAATATCACAAGTATTCAAGTCACTCTCCAACCAATGTAGTCCCACTAGACTTCACTTAAGTCTCCCGTAGTACTAATTTTAGTAATTAGGACGCTTCATGACATGTTGACCAAAAGTCAATTCTAGATCAACAATATGGTCCACAAACTTACGTAATTTGATTCGGAAGATCTGTACCTCATATTTCCAATACGTAACTTTCCAAAGTCCACATTATGCTCAAATAACAACATACTAAAATCTCAACACGATCCGACGGTCGGATCTCCGTCAATTTCAAAATTCAAGTGGCGATCGACATTTAATTTTACAAACTTAGAAATCCAATTAGGCAAGATCCGTACGTCGGATTCTAGATCCGTAAGTTTCTATGATCCAAAAATATTATGCTCTATCACGTATTAAGGTTTGGTGACGATCCAACGGTCGGATTGTCGAATCATATTTTTGACCTAACCACATATCGTAATGAAATTAGGTTCAAACAATCAAACCATATCACAAGGATATCAAATATGAAACCAGGGCATATAATTGAATTTAAAAGGATATCGTCGGCCCACCGGCCAGGCCGCCGCCGCGGGTGGCGGTTGGCAGCCCCGACTTGTCGGAAAAATCAACTATTTTTAAAAATTACCAAAAATTACAGAAATGAAGATCTCAAAGAGTAGAGAAAACTTTATACATGTGGCCAAGTCCAATTTGGCCGGGAAAAGCCTCAATTTCCCTTAAGTCCGCCGGAAACCCTATAAATGGGTGATTTCGATCCTTCACCTCTGGTGTTCCGCCGCCCCTTTAGTTGTTTGGGCTTTGTTTCTGACATCTAGGGAAGTGTTTGGGTGGAGGTAATTGTATGAAATTGCTTCAAAATCGAAGGATTTTGGGCAAAGTCTCCCGCGGCACCCATGGTGGGTTTTCCACCAAGTTTCAACTAAATTTCTTCTAATTTTGGATGGTAATGGTGGAGGGAAGGTTGGGTAAGTAGTCCCAAGTGAGGGAGGGCGGAAATCCGTCGTGAAACGCCGCCCTTGGCGTCGGATTGTGGCCGCCGGGTCGGGTCGGGATGAACACCCGCACCCTTTTTTTTTTTTTTTTTTCTTTCTTCTTTTCCTCTTTTCCCATCCTTTCCTCCCTCTCTGATTCGTCACTTCCTTCCTCTCTCATCTTCTGATTCGTCCCCCTCTTCCCTTCCCTCTCTCCCGCACCTCCTCATTTCCTTTTCTTCTTCCCCCTTCTCCAGCCACTCCCCGTGGCGTTTTCTTTAAATGTTATTTTTTTTAATTTTTTAGCTGCCATTTGGCAGCCCAATTTCTTAACATTACTATTATTATTATTTCAACAATATGCAATCGAGGGGCTTCTCATATAAAAAAAACATGAGTTGTGCATAAAAATGCGTTGCAATTAATAATACGAAAATATGTACCTTTAAACAGTGAAATTCGAGGACGGAATTTCACAAAACTCGTGTGCAATGGCTTAAATCTGGGGACAGAAACTCGTCCTACTTCTTCAAGGTCATGACTAAAAGGAGGAACATAAACAAGATTGTTTCTATTTCAAGAAGTGACGGTACCATTGCTACTAGTGACTGCGACATAAAAAATGAAGCAACCACCTTTGTTAAATCCTTGTTGGGTCAGTCCATTGAGGGTAATCACCATCGGTTACAGGTTCTTAATAATCTTATCAAGAATCCGCTCTCTTGTGAAATGGTGAATCCCTTATGTTGTGAGGTTACTAGAGATGAAATAAAAGATGTGTGCTTCTCTATGAATCCCAACAAGGCTCCTGGTCCTGATGGTTTTAATGGAATGTTTTTTTAGAAAAGCTTGACCTGTGATTGGTGGAGACATTATACGTGCTGTTCAAGAATTTTTTCTTCAGGAAAGCTTCTCAAGGAGTTCAACACAACCATTATCACTTTAGTTCCCAAAGTCCCCAACCCATCTACCATGGGTGATTTCAGGCCTATTTCTTGTTGCAATAATATGTACAAGATCATATCCAAGGTTCTTGCTAATCAGCTCAAATATATTCTTCCTCATATTATCAGCAAGTCTGAAACAACTTTTGTTCATGGTAGGAGGATAAGAGACAATATTCTTTTAGTCCAAGAGTTACTTAGAAACTATCACAGGGATAAGGGGTCTCCTAGGTGTGCTCTCAAAGTTGATCTTATGAAAGCTTATGATATGGTTGAATAAGACTTCGTCCTTAGCACCTTGATGGCGTTCAACTTCCCTCATGTCATGATCAATTAGATCCATTGCTGCATCTCGTCCCCCAAATTCTCCATTTCTGTGAATGGTGAATTGACGAGATTCTTTGCTAGTAAGAGAGGTTTGAGACAAGGGGATCATTTGTCCCCATACCTTTTTGTTATTGCTATGGAGGTGCTTTCTTTATTAATTACCTCTAATATAAATGCTAGCCCTTCTTTCAGATACAACTGACTATGTGAGGCAGTCCAGTTTGCTCATATTTGTTTTGCTGAAGACCTCTTTATGTTTTGTGGAGTGGATTATCATTCAGCTAAGATCTTGAAGGACTCTTTATGCAACTTTAATTCTTTGTCAGGTCTTAAGGCCAACCCAACTAAAAGCTCTATTTTTCTTTCGGGTGTGGATGAAGATAAGCATTCTACAATTTTGCCATAGGAATATTGCCTATTCGCTACCTTGGTGTGCCTTTCATTTCAACAAAGCTTAATTTGCATGATTGCTCCATTCTTATCGAACGCGTTGAGGCTAAAATTAGAGCTTGGGAGAACAAGGTCCTCTCTTTTGCCGGTCGTTTACAACTTGTTAAATATATTCTCTGTAGTATGCAAGTTTTTTGGGCATCACACCTCATGCTCCCTAAGAAAATTCTTCGCGATATTGAGCAAAGGGTCCGAAAATTCTTATGGTCTGGTAAGCTTTCTGGTCATTGTGTTGCTAAAGTTTCTTGGGATGATGTGTGTCTTCCTAAATATGAAGGCGAACTTGGGATTAAAAAATTGATTGATTGGAATAAAGCGCTTATGGTTAGACACATCTGGAACATGCTCACCGATGAAGACAATATTTGGTCTATCTGGGCTAGAATCTATCTTTTGAGAAATATGAACTTTTGGCAGATTAAGATCCCCCAAAACTGCTCGTGGAATTGGAGGAAGCTTCTCCGATTGAGAGATTTTGTTCGGCTTTTCTTCTTCCACAAAATTGGAGACGGTAGGGGAACATCTCTTTGGTATGATAATTGGCATCCTTTAGGTCCTCTTGTTATCAATTGGGGCAGCCATATCATTGCTGAGTCCCGGCTTCCAAAAACTGCTTTGGTTTGCAATATTTGGAATGGTTCTAATTGGTGCTGGCCTAATAATTCTTCTCAAAAGTTGTTGGAAATTCAAATTTCTATGTCTAATATTGTGCCAAATCGTAGCTTGGGTGATATGATTCGATGGACTCCTTCATCGTCTGGCATTTACTATGCTGCTTCTGCTTGGGATAAGTTTCGGCAATCCAAGCCTACAGTTGGTTGGTCTAAGCTTGTTTGGTATAACCAAAATATTCCCAAGATGAGCTTCATTCTTTGGTTGGCTATTAAATGCAAGCTTTCTACTATGGATAGAATTTTAACTTTTGCTCCGTCAGTTCCTGTCACTTGTGTACTTTGCTCTAGTGCTACGGAGTCCTATTGCCACCTCTTCTTTGAGTGTCCTTTTACCGATGGTATTTGGTCTTTGGTGCTATTCAAGTGCGGTGTCCCTTGGCTAAGTCTCCCTTGGCCTCCTTTTGTCATGTAGGCTACTAGCCGTTGCAAGGGAAAATCTCTATCTTCGATAGTTTTGAAGTTAAGTCTTGCTATTACAGTGTATTATGTTTGGAGGGAGCGGAACAACCGTAGATTCAAGAACTCAAGTCAATCCGCTGCGGTTGTTCTCAACTCAATTAAGTCCACCATTAGACTTCGATTGAGTTCTTTCAAAATCACCCATTCCGCTGCTAATGTCTCTACTTTACGGGAATGGAATATAACTATGAATAGTTAGTGTTTTTTTTTTGCTACTTTGATGCAATGTTGTTAGCTTTGCTGTCTATTTTTCTTTTAGCTGCAGCTCTTTGTTGCGTGTTTGCATTTTCAGCTACTATTTGCTGCTTGTATTCTATTTTTCTCATCAATATATTTTATTTACCAAAAAAAAAAAAAAAAAATCTTACTTGAGGGATAACTTGTGGAACCCACTTTATAGATTTTTTTCAATGATGCGAACTGTTCATATTTTAATGCATCATTCCTAGATTATCAATGCAAGAAATTAGACAAATGCAAAATCATTAAGACATTTAGTTGTAGTGAAAAAAATAGACGAATATTGTGCTTCAAAGAAACACTAAAAAAGTGTGAATAGCACCACCCATCCATTAAAGACATGCCCTAAAATGGAACTACTTCAGGTCAGAGTTTCTGAATCTTGGAACCGTACTGTTTGATGATCTACTCTAGACTCAGTGCTTTATCCATAAATGAAATTATCCATATTCAGTGCTTTCTCCATAAATGGATAATTCAGTGCTTTATCCATAAATGGGATTATTCCATGACTACTGTGCTTAAAGTAGTATAGATGTCCTTCCAAATTATCTCCCAAACCCAATTAAGTTGTCCGCCATGTACATAATTTTTCAAAGAAAAAAACAAGCAACAAATGCCATGGTGTGTATCTTGGTTCAATCTTGTTCATATATATCAGATGGCTTTACTCGAGATTCAATTCAGCAGAGATTATAGCGAAGGACAATAATGGTATCATATTTGTAAGCAGAACGGGGGACATATATTTGTTGAGGAATCGTCCAGGCTGGATCAGACATTCCCTGTTCAAACCAAAATAATCTGATCAGATCCAGATATATAGCAGATAAACCTGCATACAAGTTAATGCTATACAAGTAAAACTGCTGGGAGTACCATATAGCATTGCTCATACTAAAATTTCCTACAAGTACATAGATTCTTAGATTAGAGAACATCTCCAAGGACAAAGCAAATGTTTGAGGCAGATGGTGTCATTTGATTTGGAAATCCATTTGTTGACCTTTTTCTTCAACATTGCAGTGATTAAAAACTTGTCACGGACAAGGGGTGAGGCAAATAATTACCCAATTTCCCTAGAGAACATCATTTTTTTAGTAAAATGTTGTCATGTTGTCGTTGTTCTTATTGATATTATCGATACTTAATAGCTATATGCTCGCAATTGGTGATATTCATATGTCACCAAAACCCCAAAAAAACATTTAGCGGAAATGTACCATCAAAACCCCAAAAATTTACGTGTTAAGAGACTATTTGGCTAATGAATAAGAAACTCTAGTCAATAAGAAACTGTAGTGAATAAGAAGCCCCAAAAATTATGTTTCATGTTTTTGAATGAATAAGTCCTGTACTGCATCCAAAATATTGCTCATGACTTCAATATGCTAATTTTCCTCTTAAAAAATGTGATCGTGTCAAACCGGGACTTTCTTGAAATTGGGTTTTACATAAACCAAATTTGAGGACCCATCACAAAATGTAAGTGGGGAGATAAGTGAGATCCATCACGAAATTATGCCACTAAATAGGGAAATCTGTGGGCAACATCAATATTAACACCACCAACTGTCAATCTGTGGCCAACCTCAATGATCACTGATCGTCCATGCACATTAACATCAGTAACCACAAAAAAATGCGTGGCTATTGGTCAAATTTCTAGTAGTGAAATCGACCCGACATAATACTTAACATCCTAACCTACTTGGTTTGGATCTATAATATTGAGACGCATTCAAAATCCTAACGTCCCAAACAATACATGACCTAATCAATTCATTATATATATGATCCGAAGGGGAAAACACTATATATACAGTATAATTAAGTTCCACGGCCAGCTCTTGTACAATCAAGATTAAAATAGATTGAGTTTGGTCCATGCGAATATTTTCAAACATACACAAAAAAAACCCATGTCTTTAGTAAAATTTGCGTTGTATGCCCGTTTCTATATACTGTACCGATTATCTCCTTTGTCCTTTTTTTTGTTTTCACCATGAAGATTTCAGACGTCGCTTCGTTTTTTAAGATGATGTTTTTGTTCCTGATTTTTGTGTGGGTTTTGGATGAGCCGTTTTGATAATTCCTTTTATTTGGAGGCGAATGCATGTATGGAACATGGTGGTCCCGGGACCATCCAGAAGTCTGAAGAAGTGCACGTGAGGATCTCCGAGGACCACCCAATGGTCTAGACGGGTGGTGGAAGAGAGAAGACCACCATGATTGTGTAGATGTTGTGGAACAAGAGATCTGAACCAAGAAGAAAGACTACCATGATTCTGCTGTTCTTGTACCTTGGTTTCAATGAAGAATAAAGACTTTCTCTCTCCATTTCCCGTCTAGCTAACTCCCCAATTTTTTTTAATTGTTTTCCAATCAGGTTGTATCACCCAACATTTTAATTAATAGAGGATGAGGTACTACTTAACCAATAGTTTTTAATCATATGTTTGAAACATAATTTCTTTTAAAATTCACTATAAATTCTTGCGATGCAACCTCTCAAAAATATTTCGTAAAGTATTACGAACTTGTAATCACTTGAGATTTCATCTCATACCATCACATTTACTAAAATACTAAAGCGACAATTATGCTATTTTTGTATGATATATGTTAAATAATAAACCTAATTAAAATAATAAACTCAAATTCTCAATACAAATATAGTTTTTTAAGTATAAATAGGCACTTATTTATATGATATATAACAAATTTACTTAAATCCGTCTAGATCCCGCCCCATCTAGGTGCATATACGCTAAGTCCCACCGCCCGATTAGTGTACTTTGATTATGACCACCCGATGTTAGAATTCTAGATCCGTCACTGCTTGTATTGATTTTATGATGCTTTATGCTGATTTCATTTTGAAATATATATATATATATATATATATTTTTTTTTTTTGTTAAACCTACTTTGTGAGTGCACGTATCTAAATTTAATTGCTCGTCCTTAAGAAAAAAAAATTCAAAGGATATGGTAATGCTGTAAACAGGAACCGGATCCTCTCCGATTCCACCAAAACTGAGCCACCTAATCAATTAATCCAGGCCGTTGAAATTTGATCTAACGGCTACAAACATAGAATCCTCTAAAAGTTATAATAATTGTTGTAGTCGTTTGATCAAATTTCAACCGCCCGAATTAATTGATTAGGTGGCTTAGTTTTAATGGATCCGAAGGGGATCAGGTTCCTGTAAACATGCTGTATTGCTGTGCATGTTAGGTAATTACGTATACGTAGCATGGAAATTAAACCGACAATGTGACAGCCAACATCAAAAATATAAAATAAAATAAAATAAAGTGAACAAAGAAAATGACCCTGCACCCTCATGAGATAAAAAATAATAAATAAAAATTGACCAGCACTATTCCCTATTTGTCACTAAATAAATCTTATAAACTAAACATAAATATCCCCTAAAATTAATTAATAACATAAATATAACCTTCAATAAATCTTATAAACTAGAAAAAATAAATAAATCTTATAAACTAGAAAAAATAAATAAATCTTATAAACTAGAAAAAATAAATAAATCTTATAAACTAATCATAAATATCCCTAAAATTAATTAATACCACAAATATAACCTTCAATAGATCTTATAACTAACCATAAATATCCCCTAAAATTAATTAATACCATAAATATAACCTTCAAAAAAGGCCACAACTCTCTCTCCCTCTCTCTCCCCTCTAACCCCGAAGACTTGTTCAAAATACGAGTTTTTTCTCTGCCAATCTCTTCCAATGGATCTCCAACCCTCTCATCAACCTCAGAAGCTTCATAATTTCCCCTTTTCATTTCTAATCGGAAGAGAACTTCGTTACGGACTCTCTTTCTTCCTTCTCCTCCTCTCTTCCTTGTTTATTCTCAGACTCGTAACCCCATTCGACTCTCAGTTTCTATCCGATCATTTGGGTGTCTTATCCCAAATCCTACAGAATAATAATCACAAGTTGTCTCCGGGAACTTGTGATTATTCCTACGGCAGATGGGTCCGCGACGAAACCCATCCGCTTCAGTCCTACACCGAGGACTGCCCGTTTCTCGACCCTGGCTTCCGGTGCAGCCAGAGTGGTCGAAAAGACCAAGGTTATCGGAGATGGCGCTGGCAACCGGCTGGCTGTGACGTTTTGAGGTGAGTTTGTCGTGGAGTTTTCAGAAAGCCTAGTTTTGCATGGTACTTCACACTGTCATGCATACATTAAGTCTCTTTGTTGCGTTTAGGGTTTCATACATATAAATTAGCAACAATTTAGGTTAAACTCTTGAAAACCACAAACTTTAGGAGTAGAATACTCCTTAGAAATGAACATAAAAAAATAGCTATACTAGGACATTTTTGTGATTTAGATGTTGAGTGTAGATTCTTTCGGAGTGCAGGTTTCTAATTCGTCTGGTAGAGCACTTACTCATGCACTCGTAACAAAAGTTTGATTTTTGCTCTCTTCTCTTGTGCTCTAAATTAAAGAGTTTTGCTTCTTTCTCCTCGTGGTCTCAGATTTAACGCAAGCGACTTCTTGGAAAGAAGCAGAAACGGACGGATAGTATTTGCCGGAGACTCAATCGGAAGGAACCAGTGGGAATCTATGCTATGCATGCTTGCAGAAGGGGTGCCCAAGAAGTCCAGAATCTATGAAGTAAATGGGAACCCCATAACAAAACATAGGGGTTTTCTGTCGATGCGGTTCCAGGACTATAACCTCACAGTTGAATATTATAGGGCACCGTTCCTTGTGGTTGTAGGACACCCACCCAAAAATTCACCAAGTCAGGTCAGGACCACGGTTAAGCTGGACCAAATCCATTGGTACTCTGAAAAATGGGTTGGAGCAGATGTTCTAATTTTCAGTGCAGGGCACTGGTGGAACGAAGACAAAACAGCAAATATGTACGACACTGGCTAGTTCCCTAAACTCGCCTCCCGTGTTTCCAATCTAAATATCTGACATGTTATGTTGTCAAACTATTAATCTGCACCGCATTTACAAAATGTTTCACCTAATTAATGACACGAATTAAAAGTTTGACAATATAACAAGCCGGGCCGTTAAGTTATCGACTTTTCGTTGTCCAATCACAACTGGCCATCTTGTGTTTCAGGGGCTGCTACTTTGAGGAAGACGGGAAAGTGAATCTGACAATAGGTGTTATGGAAGCATTCAGGAGGTCTATACAAACATGGAAGTCTTGGGTGCTCAAGAATTTAGACCCTGAAAGGACTCGGGTTTTCTTCCGAAGCTACTCTCCGGTACATTACAGGCAAGTACAAACTGCTATCCGACTATGAAAATTTCAATTTACATTCTTCCACGCTATGGAAACCAAAAGAATGAAAGGCAATTAGTGTAACTTGGGTGACTTTACAACTTGCTGTTCCTCAATAGTTTCCGCCAAACATGGCGTAAAGGGAAGGAATTGACGATTAATGAATCGATGAGGTTTTAACATGCGAAGTTGCAGGAACGGCACATGGAATGAAGGGGGGCTGTGTGATACCTATTTGGGGCCAGAAACAGACTACAAAAATCTTGAAGCTGACCCGGTGAATAATCTATACATATCTGAATCAATCAAACAGTTGGAATATGAAAACTGGAAGGTCCAGTTCTTAAACATCACGTATCTAACAGAGTTCAGGAAGGATGGGCACCCCTCAAAGTATCGTGAGCCAGGGACTCCGGCTGATGCTCCACAGGACTGCAGCCACTGGTGCTTACCCGGAGTGCCTGACACATGGAATGAACTTATTTACGCTACTCTACTGGCAAAAGGATTCAGAACCAAGTAAAAGAAAACGTCAGTGTACCTCAGATTTGAAAATTTATTTACGAACTGTACATAATCGGCATTGCCTTCTATTCAGGCTAGTTCCTCCACGCTTACGTTGGAACTGTCTTCACTGCTTTCCATTTCCTTCAATTTCTCAACCTGCCTCAGGAGATTCAACCTTTCCGGACCATATGTTGATGGTATCTGTCAAAGAAACATATTATGCACGTTAACAAACACAAATCCTGTTCTCATGAAGAGTGAAGGAAATGAAACTCTTGGAACTAAAAGCCACAAACCAGAGCTGGTACATATCTCTGAATAGCAGCCAACATTGCTGCATGTCCAACCGCAGTGACCTGCGATACACAAGTTATCTCTATGTTTAAGTTCCAAAGGGGTTTAGAAAAAGTGTCAGGTGAAACAGCTGAATCATTCATTTTTTTTAATTTCAAGGTCCAAAATCATTTTTATTTCTTTTCTTCGCCTTACGATTGAAGATACATCAAGCCAATTATGAAACCCCTTCCACCATGTCAAAGGTAAGCTTTTATATACGTTATTCATTTGCAACAGCACAACAATGCAACATAAACAGAATATCTGAAGCACGCCTTGTTTTATGACCATAAACCTCCTCAAATGATAAAAACACATCAGCCGGATGAAGAACTATGGTGAGAATCCTATCACTTTATAAGTTTTTTTTGCCAGAATCATTCACGTGTCAATATAAGGCTTACAAAAAGATACGAGGAAGAAATCTCACCGGAAGAAGCATTAAAACACCAATAGGAACAACTGATGCTAAGTCGGTCAGAGTTCTCTGTAGAACTTTCTTTTCTTTTTCTGTCAGTTCATCTCCAATCAAGACCCTTCTAAGCAACCCCGTAGCAGCACCAACATCAATAGCTAGCAATTGAGTTCCTTGCCACACATCCTGCCCATCAATTTTGAGACGAAACAAAAAAAAAATTATGAAAAGGAAATTACAATCTGTGGAAAACTCCACAGCAAGAGATGATGAAACTAATAAACTCCTATGTTAAGAGTAAGAGTCGACATCCTGCTCATAATTACGGACAAATAATAATGGAGACATCCACATGCCATTTAAAGATATCCTGTATCTTAATTGGTTTGGTGGCAACTAAAATGGATGCGGTTAAAGGAGGCATAGTCCTCATTCTGAATGATTTTCTAGTCTTAAGTATTAAACAATTAGAGCAAAACCAACATTAA
This sequence comes from Malus fusca, assembly GCA_035220775.1. Taxonomy (NCBI): domain Eukaryota; kingdom Viridiplantae; phylum Streptophyta; class Magnoliopsida; order Rosales; family Rosaceae; genus Malus; species Malus fusca. The sequence goes on along the minus strand of CM069072.1, from coordinate 2,835,377 downwards.
AGTTCCATTTCCCACCTAATTTTTAGCCAAAGTGTAGTCAACAATGTCTAACTAGTTGACAAAGGTCATCAATTGCCTACTCCGGCCAGAAAAAATTCATACCGTGCTAGCTTCTTTTAGCTTGTCAATCGATTTTTCAATGATATTCTCTTTCTTCTGAACCTGGACTAGTTGAGCAGCTCCAACATCATCCTCGTAGTTAGGACTATCATCAGCAGGCTTAAGATCCTGATTAAAAATATCCATAGCAACATAAGAATATCTTAAACCAATAAGAGTTCAAAAGTCAGTCTCACTAGTAGGAATTGTTTCTGGTCAAATTTCTTTCTTTTTATATTCTCCCGAAGAATATGGTACCAAGTTGCATGCTTTTGTGAGATATACCTCCTCATTTTCTGGATGATCAGCACTCCTTTGCACCCGTTTTTCAAGTTCTATCAGCTCATTCCGTAAAAGCTCAAAACGCTGGATCCTATTTGATTCTGGGTCTTCAAATTCAAGACTTGAAACAGTCTGCTCAATAAGTTCATTATCCTGTGTTAAAGGACGCAAACATGAAGCAACTTGGTTTGAGAAATTGCACATTTCCAATTACTAACACCAAAATAGATATATGCTCTTGAATCAAGTAAGGAAATAACAAAAGGGAACAATCTCATAAATGAGAAAGCCAAAGGTTCAGTTACAAAGGGTTCTATGCACTCAAAAGCTAAGCACATGCCTTTATGGTTTTTTTTGCATGCCATGTTGCTTAGCCAAGAACAGTGAGTGAAAGACACAGCTATTCGATCTTCCTATTAAGGGGCAAGACAGACTAGGAAACCACTAGTCAATAATTAACAGCCTAACTTCTCAACCGCATTATTATAAGGATAACAAAAACAAGGAACACAAAATAATATAACACAGGGCCACTAAGAGAAGCAGCTAGGAACCCAAAGTATATATCATGCTAATGCAAACAAACACTGCCAGTGGCAACTTCAACCTGATTGTTCTATTGACAAATGACCTTGCCCTAACAGGGAAAAAAAACATAACAATAAGCGTTGTTAACTCTAGGTCAAAACAGATCTAAATTTGAGCCAGCAGCATACACAATCTTCTTTTAGATACAAGAGTCCAGTTAAAAGTTAATACATTCGGAAATTAGATAGCGCAATCTTATGAAAAAATCAATGAAATCCTTGTGAAGAAGGGCCATACAGATTGATCCACAATCAACCCAGGATTGGGCTTTCCAGTTGGAGGGCGCAATAGGAAGCTCCACAAACCGCGAGAGTTACTGGCAGCTCTAGAAATAAATTTTGAAATGGGATGTGCTTATCAGAATCCAACCAAAAAGAGAAAAAAGAGCTAGGTCATGGAATAATAAAAGCTTCATAATAAAAAACCTAAGCTTCATACCTGTTGCCCTCATTCTTTCTGCTTTTCCCTTTAAAGAACCGTTGCTGCTTGTTAGTAGAAGACTGGGAGAGATTACCTTCCTGGATGACAAGAACAAAAGTACAACTAAGACAAGTGAGAATTCACAAAATCCAAATAGGGTAAAATGTCACAATAACTACACAAGTGAACCAAAGAATGGAGCTTCATAAGAGAATCTACAATTACAGGTGCAATATGTTGGTCTGAATAGAGCAACTTACAAGATACGGTAGGTAAATTTGGGAGGAAGCCAAACAACATAATCTAAAAAACCAGGCAAAGGCACCATCACTTTTGGTGGTCTACATCGTCAAGTTTTCTATTAAGACACTTTGTGGCTAATTATTAGCCTATATCTTTTATGCCAACATCAAAAAGCCAAGACATCTATATGTAGAAAATCTGAATAAATTGAAAGGGAAAAAAACGAAAAAGCCCTACAAAGTTCACCAACTATTAAGTTATACATTGGTTGAATGGCACACATTCATAAGATGTTCGTGGTATGGTCCAAATATTATAATCATGAGCAAGATACCATATGAAACTGAAAAGAAAAAAAAAAAAAAACCTGCTGAAGGGAAGCTGCTTTTGCTCTGAAAGATGCCTCCAGAAATTCAGCCTCTTTTTTAAGCTTCCTTATCTTCTCAAGGTCAGAACAAGCAGCTTTTATATGCTCTTTTCCTGAGTTAGAATTTGATGCATGTAAATCCTGAAGCAACTTTTCTAGTCTTATGACGGCTCCTTCAACACTCTCCAAGGCCTGACACCAAATGCCAATTCCACAATTTACTCAGAGGCATTCAACAAGTTCCAAATCAAAAGAATAAGCTTGACTGGAGACCTTCTTTTAGTTTTGACCAGTACCACAAATGGAATGAGGAACCTGTTCATGTAGCTTACCAGTTAAAGCAGAGCACTGCAATGACATGGCTCAGAACTATTGTGTAGATTAATTTTACCATCATGCAAATTTATTGAAAACCAGATCCACAAAAGCTAATTAATAATATCAATAAATCAATAGAAAAAAAGTGAACTGCAAAAGCACAATGAGTACGTACATATAGATCAAAGACACCTTTCATTGCTTTAAAGTATTAAAATTCTATGGATTTGCACCAGAACCAAGATACGAAGTAAAAATAAACCTGTTCCTATTGGTACAGTGTGGTGGCAAATCCACCCACATCCAAGAGCTTGTCCAGGTTCAAGCCCCAGTACTATCCCAAATATTGCCCAACAAAATAAGGATTGTTAAATAGCTTTCATTTGAGGTGCTAAGTATTAAAAGGAAGTATGGAGCCCATGAAACCAATTATGCATGATTAACCCAAACGTTTAGATGGAGAAATAGTGAGTAAAAACTAACAACAAAAGGTATAAGTGCACTGCACTGTGCAATGATCATAACATAAAGGGAATAAGCCCACCTTGTCAAAAGTATCCAATTCTTTCTCAGCTGGTGTACGAGTTCCAGACCTAGTCCTCTCAACAATGTTATTGCCACCGCTTTTCATATTTTCATTCCTGCATCACAGTTTAAAAGGTGTAATCTCCAACTCTTATGTGATAAAAATTAGTGTTACAGGCAGGAAAAAACACTTCACTTGAGGAGGCAGGGATCTTTCTATTATACTAGAAACCATTAAAAAACCAACAACACGAGAGAGAGAGAGAGAGAGAGAGAGAGATGACATTGCTGCATTCATTAACATACTTTAATATACCGCGTTCTTCCATACACTCCACTAATTTGTTGTGCCTAAGCATTGAAGATAGAAAAAAAATGTCATTTAAAACAAAAACAAAAAATTGAAGCCACTTATGGTTCAAATCACTATGCACCACATGTTTGCATACCCTCTAGACAAGAATCTCGCTGCCTTAACATTAGAAGGGTCCTCCAGCCATTTACTGTATTTGATAAAACTCTGCATCCATTGGAAACATACTTCTAAAGCTTGGGGGATTGCTTCATAATTGGGAGGTCCTTCCCATTTACTTTGATGCCCATGTGATTGTTTAGGGGTGCCTGAAATGCCTGGATAAAATGGAAGCCAGTCCAGCTCTTCACAGACTACCTGTGGAACTTATGCATCATTAATTTGATATCATATTTAAACCACAAAAGAGTATCCACAAGATATTACAAGACATGCTAACCTCTACATACAATTGATAAGAACTTATTGACGAAAGCTGAGGATAGTATAAGATGCTGCCCCCAATCAAGAACCTGCACATATTGAAAAAACTAAATCCATAACCAAACCAAAAAACAATTACAAACTTATGTATAGTCAGTCAAAAAAAGTCCAGGTATACCTCACAAAGCCTCCAATCGGATCAGCTAACACATCAAATCCATTTGCCGATAGAAAGGACTGCGTGCTTCTACCCAAGGCAATAAAGAATCCAAATATAGCCAGATCCCTCTCCAATACCTACAAAAATTCAGCATCAACATAATACAGCTTTGTAACCGTATATAAAGAAAGGCTCACGAGCCCCAACATACATAAGTAATAATCTATTATAGATATCATAAAGATAGGGCTTTTTCTTCTCACTTTTCCAAGAAGATTTAAGCAATTTCATTAACTGGTTCCTATATTAATTTCGTAATTAGATAGTTCCGTCACAGAAAGAGCACATACTGGTGAGTAATATACTTTTATCATGCTGGCTCCATTACAACTAATATAATATTTTAAGGATGATGAACCTGACATTCATGACTCACACGTATGCATTACACCCCTCTTAACCTGCAAGTCTGATAGCTCAAAACAGTTTCTAATGTGAACTTTCAACCAATAAGCAGCCTATGGGAATGGTCACATGCATAAACATTGTGCCTGAGGTTACCTCAATGCTTTCGGATGTTGTTAGTCTTGACCATATTCGCTCTCTATCTATAGCTCGCTGCAACTGCTTCTGTACAAGATTCACCCAGAAAACAACTTCTTCTGAACCTTGATCAATTTTCACTCTACATGCTGCAGCTCGAGGACCAAAATGGACAAGGAACTCCCTGCGCAGACCTATATTCTTTAGAGAAAGATAGGCCTGGCGAATAGGAACGAAATCCACCAACATGTCCATGAATCTACCGGTTATATCTGGGATTGTCGAAAAGAATTGAGGGCACGAAACTTTTGCTTGCCCAAGTTTTGTAATTGCGGCATTGCATGTCAGTGCAAGCATGAGGAGAGATATGTCACTTGTGTTGCTAGACCCCAAGTGCGTTCCCTTACTAGACCTGGAAGCAGATTGAATGCAGCAGTAAATATACATAATCTTCAAATGCATCTAAAAAAATTAAAATACACATTAAACAATAGATGATAACGTACACATTGGTTGCAGCAGTAAAACGTGTGTCGCCTTCAAAATAATTAACAAAGGATGTTACTACCAAGGGCACTTGCTCAGAGAAAAACCACTCATAAGCTTCAGGTTGCTTGGCTGATAGTTGATCCCGGATTAAGCTCTCAAGGGAAGCAGATTCTCTTGATAAACTGCATCAATGAACTGGTTAATATATTGAAAATCCTAAACCAAATAAAAGGAAATATTAGGGTTAATACGACCAAAAGTTGAAAGAAAGCACACATCAGTTGCATTTGACCTTTGTGAATGAAGACACACTACTGAATTTTCAAAGTCCTCAGTACAGTTTTCCAATCCCGCCAAACAAAGCAGAGCACAAATTTTCCACTTTCATGTTAAAAATTTAGTCCCCTTAATTTTTTGTTTAAAAACATAATTTGTTTCATTTACACAAGCAGTAAACTCCATATGAAAGTAAGGTTGTTGATGCTAATATTTACAACTTATGGTCACCTTACTACAACTGTCTGTAAAAGAGATCAAAGTATGCCATTTTTATTGAAGTGAGAAACTGATCAAACGTCCGTAAACCAATACACAGGAAGAGACTCATACTTAAAGCCCAAGTTTAAAAAATACATCCTTATGACAGCACTGGCAATAAAGGTAATCACAGTTTGAACAAGAAAACTAATGGGACAAGCTTCTAGTCAGTCAACTTCCACACAAGAACTCATAAATTTCTGAAATACAAGTGATGTAATACCTCCTTTGGACAAAGACATTTATGTCTCTGTCTCTGCCATCCCCTCGAGATGCAATCTCGCTTGCTGCTTGCAATAAGGAATACACCGAAGCCTGAAAAATCATCAACTCCAGATATTGAGAACTATCTATCCAAACTAATTAACTAAAAAAGTTTGCAAGTAATACCCGTTAGATTTTCCTATGAAAAAGACCTTGAAGAAGCTCAAACCAGTTACATATATAATATAAGGCAAGTAGACTTCTTCATGATATAGAGTAAGATAAGGATAAACTAATAAGACTGGTATTCCTTGTAGAAACATCGAATACCAGTCTAACTTATTTGCAAATGATTAAACTTCTTCTACTAAATTACTGATTCAACAAGATAAGTGCGAAAGTCATACTATGTGAGACGCAACCTTGAACTGAAGGAGAAATTCAGTAACACTACGAGACTGGCATAAACCAAGTAGGAAGGACTACTGAGTTTACTCATGCATAATACAAGTGTTTTCCTTTTCCAAGAATAGTAGCAGCATGCAGTGAATCATAAGATGGTGCATGTATGTTATGGCCTTTAACAAAGACATCTGAAAGTTCATGACAGTACCTGATAAGACAGTGTTTTGAGCCAGGCGTTTTTGTCTACACTAAGCCATGCAGTTGAAAACCAAGAAGACTTTGACAATGAACCCTGTTCCTTAATGGCTAACTCAAAAACCCTGGCTGCTTCATGTAAAAATTGGACAAGTCCATCACTAGAATCTTCACCTTGAAATGATTGATCAAGTTTGACCTTTATCTCCGCAACATCCCTTCTGGTGCTTGCTTGGGGACTCCCATTGACCGTTACACCATCATCAGCAGATGCCAGTGGAACTAGGCTATCCATTCCTCTGGACTTTTGAAAATGTAGATAGCGTTTCCTATTGCCCACTGCTCGGAGATTAAGACTGTAACAATTACTGTGCTCTAACACAGAAAATCTTATAAGGCATCTTCTCTTTGAATAAGCCCAGCTACTTAATAGGTGATCCAAATCAACCACTTTATTGCAGGAATAATGTATTGTAGCTGGTTTACGCGAATGCCATGGATTTGAAGAGCTGCAAGTACCAAGCACAACAATAAGAAACAAACACATCGTCACTCCAAAGTGCTACCATTTAATAGAAAAACAATACGCACTTCACAGTTGTCAATCCAGTACATAAACACAAAAAACAATCCGAAAACCACATAATCAACTTCAACTTTCGAAAAGCACCTGGATAACATAATACAATACAATTACACACGATGCACAGCGACTCCGAAAACAACAACTAGAAAATTAAAATTTTTAACTCCATCTGCTAAGAGGAACGTATTCTCACTTTTTGCCAAGACCCAACAAAAACAAAATCAAAATCTTTTATTTTTTACATCATCTACTGCTCAGAACAATTGAACCACTAACCAGGAACAATCAAATATACTCAATTTACATTAAATACAAAATAAACCAACGTTCAACGACATGTCAAATTCTTATCTTCTTCTCTACTATCAGCGTATCACTACCCAATCATTGACATACCACAATTCACACAATTAAACACCACAATTCCAGCTCGTAATCGATATCAAAACCTCAAAAAACCCTAAATTCCTGGGAATTAAATTTGCCAAAATTAAAATCAGAAGAATAAAAAAATGCCGCGCAAAGAAAATGTAAAGAGAAATGGAGCACCTCGGAGATAGAAAGCCGTTGTGGTACAATTTAGTGGCCATGTATCAGCTAAGAGATGAAAAACTGGAAGGTAAAACTTGTTTGGCTGCCGAGAAAAACACCGGGAAAATGGCGAGAAAGGCAGAGAAAATTATTGGGGGATAGATGCTTTAGGATTGTATTCTCAGTGTGGCGGGGGGGGGGCTGTCTGGGCTGTTTGTGTACACAGAAGAAAAAAGGTGACGTGGCAAACGGGAATTATCCGCATACGTGGAAACAAGTGGGATCACATAACGGATTGTTGGCTCTCAGGATATCTCCAATTTTTTTTTTTCAAAAAGCAGCCATCTCTAGGCCAAACGGGCCTTTACTGGCCCCTTTCACTAACTGCATTCTCACCCTTGAAACCCGGGTTCTGAGTTCGGTTTTATCTTTTCCAACTACCACATGTACGAAAAATACAAAACAACAACAATTAAGTATTTTTTTTCATTAAGTAAGGTTAGCTGTATGAATCTTAGAACGTCACTGTACTCGATTTTGAAGCATGCACCCTAAAGTAATTTAAAGCATTGCTTTTGATTGGTCAAGGCTCTTCGAACGTGCGTTGTTGGCTTCAGTCACTTCCTGCTGATGCTCGGTTGCCTTGGCATTGGAACTGTTTCTATTGTTTGCTCTAGCTTCTAGGGAACACTACTTCGATGCCGAAAGAAAAGCAGTGGATGCTGCTGAAACCCCAATCACGTATGGATACGTGTCCAATCATAGTTTCCAATTCCAATTATTTGGACTCGTATCTATCTGTGATTGGAATTCAGCAGCAACTGCTACTATTCTTTCAACAGAGAAGCAGGGTTCACCTCTAGGGGCTTTTCCTTGTAAATGGCCAAACTCACATCCTCCAAAAGCCACTCTCCCAGCCCCATATGCCTAGGGATGGGTAAAATACCCACGGATATGAGTAACCACGGTTATTTGTCCATTTAAAATGCACGGTTACGGTTATAGGTAACTATTTAAACAAATAAACGGTTATGGGTATAACGTTTACCCGTGAAATTTAAATAAGTGGTTATGAGTATTACCCGCGATTAAAAACGGGTACCCGTTTAACCGTTTGTTGGTCCAAATAAATATTTTACCCTTGCCTTTGCTCGCTTATATGTCCTTCGTTATAATTTCAATTCGCAAACGGTTTTCACCTACGCGTTCGTGGGATTGAGTTCTATCCAAATATACTTAGTGTGATCCCAAAAGACTACATGATTTGATAAAACTTAGAGGATCAGATGGAAAACGAAACTCGATTCTCTTGTTAATGGATATGTTGTTGAGAGTTACTGGCTTCCAACGGAGCCAAATGACTTGTTCAGAGCTTTTACTTGAATAAGGGCATGAAACATGGTTATTACAATCTAGACTACACGCTTGGGCAATGGCATTTGATTTCTTACTAATCCACTCTTCTTCAGTAACTTGCAGCATATCCCACAAACTCACGGCATTCCCATCTTATTCCAATAAGTTGTGAGGTATAATGTGCAAATTGTAGGGCACGTACAAAGGAACTAACCTTCACAGGAAAGGGCAAATAAGTTTTGTAAGCTTAAGGGGATTGTTTCAATAAAATAAAATAAAACTTGCAGCAATTAATAAGATGCTTGAATTGCTTGGACCAAGCGTAAAGGTGCATGTAGTTGCAAATATCGTCTGTACATTATAATTTTAAAGGAATTTTAACGAAAAGCTCATAGTATTGTTCATTTACAACATTTTTTTGTCATTTTCGTTAAAATTCAAAGTTTTAAAGTCATTTTTATTAGTTTTCCTTAATTTTAATTATTGAAATTGTATGAGAACTTAGAAGATTGAAACAAGATAATGCATGTTAAATGTACCTATAAATGGGTTAAAAAAAACGTGTAGACGGGTAAAAAAAGGGTAAATGGCTAAAAACGGTAAACAGGTTAAAAACGTGTAAATGGGTAATATGCGGTTGCGATTAAATGAGTATACGGTTATGTGTATGAGTAACCGTTTATAAACAGTTATGAGTATGGGTATAACCGTTTATGCAATTACACAACGGATAAATGGTTATGCGTGTAAGGACTTAAATGATTATGGATAAGTAACCGCGGTTATCGGTCCACCATAATCATTGCCCATCCCTATATATGCCTTTCCTTGAATTTTTTCCTTGAATTTTCTTCTCTACTACTTGTCAACTCAATGCCAGAACCAAAAGTCAACAAACTAGAAAGTACATGTAGAAAACCCCACACAAATCAAGATGGTCCCTCCCAATCACAACTTACATCTCAACTAATTAATCCCTCAAAATACTTGACTTTTAAGTATACGAGCATCTCTAAAGAAAACGTCAAATTTAAAACATCAAATTTCAATTTGATGTTTAACTTGGCAACTTGACATATTATCAATATTTTTCTTCCACCCGATATATCAAAATTTATTGCTTCATTTATGTTTTTTTTTAAACAAAAATAATAAAAATTCGGTTGTTGTTGGTTTAAAAATAATTAAATATGCTAGCATTTGAGGTAAAGCAAGTGGAATGCCTTTGGAAATAACAAAAATCAAATTTGACATCTCTTTGTCCATGTCACCTTAGCCTTCCCTTTCATGTCATATTTGACATCTCAGTGGAGTAAATGATACGTCATTTGTTACTGTTATATGTTTATATGGCATTTTTTGACATCTCCTTTTTTTTTTTGTCAAAAGTTTGACATCTCCTTTGAAGATGGTCTAAAGAGCCATTCATCAAAACAAAGTCGATCCCTCCCAATCGCAACTTACATCTCAACTAATTAATCTCTCAAAATACTTGATTTTTAAATATAAAGAGCCATTCATCAAAACAAAGACGAAAACAACAAAGAATTATTCTACTAAGTAGAGTCGGCTGTATAAATCTTAGAATATCATTGTGCTCAGTTTTGCACCAAGTCTTCCATTAACCCCAAATACTCTATATCTTTTAAAGAGTCATTCTTCATTGCACATAAATTAGTGTGACGTATATTTTTTTCACTTATTGGGTTATGTTTGACTGCATGCCAAAAGTAATTGTAAGAGCTAAGCATATAGAAATGAACGAATAAAATAAGTTAACAATTAAGCACAGTTGTTCTTAAATTATTCTAGCCGGTGCCAATTGACATGTCTTGTCTCCTTAATCTTATGTCATGCGTTGATTAACTAAATTAATCCTAATTAAAGTTAACAAATTTCCTTTGGGATTTAGATCTTCTTCGGATCCCCTCCTTGGGGATCCCAGGGATCAAGGCACATGGACCGTTAATAAAAAATTGTGCGGCCACGATTAAATGTTTTTTATATTTTTAAAAGTACAGCACTCTCGTTTTACGAAAAAAATATTTAATTGTAACCGCACAATCTTTGATGAACGGTCATTGTGCCTTGATCCTTGGGATCATCCCAAGGAGAGAATGCGGAGAGGATCCAATTCCTTTGCTTTGTTCATGGAGAGTATCCAAATCCTTTGCTTTGTTCATGACGAAGGGGAGTCAGTCAAGTGATTCGTAATAGAGACGGCAAAAGGTGGTGGGAATAGACATGGTACCGCCGGACCAGCCAACTACGGCTGCGCTCAACATTATCAGACAGTTAACTGCCCACTTAATTAATTAATCATAATAGTTCATGTCAATTCATTGGAGGCAGCCCAATCCCAAGTAGTGTGGTGATATATACAAAATCATTTTTTATTTTCACACATATTCAGTTAATTTTTGTTTTTTAATTATTTTTAATTCATTCGATTCGGAGATTAGAAATTGAGAGAGAGTGTGTGAAAAGTAAAAAGGAGTGTGTGAATAACACCATAAAAAAATAAAAAATCATACCACTTGATTTAGAAGAGCAATTTTACTTTTAAAAAAATGAAAATGAGGCGTCATTGTTAAGAAAATTAAGCTTCACATTCAATCCTTAAACGAAATATCCTGAGTAAAGTCGAGAAGTTCTTGAAAACAAAATAATGGTGTGAGAAACAAAGAATGTCCTCAACAATATAGGTGATAATATCGATATGCAAATTTATAGAAATTATGGAAATTTGCAATGGGGTGAGTATATCAACTCATTTAGATTTAGTCAATATTAGATAAAAATTTCTCATGAAAATTTTAAAAGTTTGAAATCTGCAAAGGGTTTCGGCAAAATTTTTATAGTGAATCGATAAATATCGTCGATATTCATTGATTTTTCTATATCTCGCCGATACAAAGTCGTCTAGCGAGTCAACGGAGACTTGCGCTAAAAGATAGGAGGTTGCATATGAACAACTTGGCACTTTTGTGTTTGGTCTTGTCACTCACTTTATACTCATTAGCCATCCTTATTTATATCTAAAGGCGGACTCTAACAACTGCTTACTTAGCAAAGCCCAAATGAACGCCCACATCGTTCTTTCTGGCTCTGTAGCTGGAACTGCAGATCAAACAAAGGGAATAGTATCACGAACTACCATTGCCTAGCTAACACCCTTCTTGTTCTGCTTCCACTACGCCACACCAACCTGACACCTCCATGTGCACCTTCTTTCTCGGCAAACATCTGTCAGGCTTTTGCCCATTGCGGAAAATTCCACATTTCTGCCTCCCGTAGAAGTCTAGGCCGTGTCTTAGTTCCAATGTGGTTGGTCATCCTCTCAGACCAGCTACTTATTATCGCCTTGGTAAGCTATCAAGTTTATATTTCACTCTCCTTTCCATATTCACTCTTAATTTTGCGAATATTTCCATATCGATATCAGTATTATGTGGTCATCAACTCGGATGTTTCCACAGCCAGTATGTCTTTTCATGTATATTAAGAGTTGTTGACTACTGATTAGTGTGGATTTGATTTAGTGGGCACTCGATGTATTTACCAGATAATGCATGACGACTGATAAATATTTGAAAACAACGAAACCACCTAATTAAACTTAAGAATTTGGTCTAAAAGTCCACTTAATCAAACAATCTCTAACCCTAAACAGCTGCGGAAAATGACTTGTTCGTATATTTTAATGCCGGATGAACAATCATGTTTGAACTGAGCACTGCCACTATTCGACAACTTTCCGAAAGCGTGTTTCTTACCTATTGTCAATTAACTATAAAAATTAAGAAATTACTCTAAAAAAAGAAAGTTTACGTATAAAAAATAAGAAGATATTACTGACACTTAAAAAAAAATGTTATTCACTCTTCATTAGTAAAAATACAAGGAAGAAAATATAAGTGAAAAAGGGTAAAATTATCATTTTGAAGTGTCGGTAACATCTTATTTTTTATTACAAACAAATAAACTAGGTACATATTCTTGTTCACCCCATGGGACCCTATGGGTGCATCTCTTTGTTCCCCCAAGTGTGGTTCCCATATTTTAAACGTGCAAATGTAATAAACGAAACTATTTATCAAAATTATAATCATATTCAAAGATAATTTGTGCAAAAAATTAATCAAATTATCGTTTAGTAATCTACACATGTAAACAAATGGAGAGTACTTTGTGAAAATATCAATCGTTAATTAATTTTATTTTATTTTAGATAATTTTAAAATGATGAAGAAATGATAGAGTGATGTCCATAAACTTTTCCTAGCTAAAAGCAAAAATGTCTCTTTAACAGAAATAATATTTCAAATACCTTATAAGCACGAAAATTGTTAATTCAATTTGGCCTTTGTTATATTGTATTATTCAATATAATTGAATATACAAATCAATCAACGTCAGGAATTAAAAATCAATCTTACATGGTGAACCTATCGACTAATAAGACGGATTAAAATAACAAGAAAGAAACTTCTTAGAAAGGTACCAAAAACTAGTATTATAATTAAAAAGATTAGTGGGGTTGCGTATGTGATGATTTATTTGATTAAAACATGCTAAGTTCATGTTATCATGTCAATCTTATTGGCTCGGACCTTTCACCCTTTGAAGGTCCTGTACACGATTTGAGAATCTTCACAAAAATGATTCGGAGAGGATCCTCATTACTTCTCAAGAGAGATTTTTCAGTATGTTTTGAACACGAGACGACATGCCACATGTTATACAAGTCGTGAAAAGTTTGTTTTTTTCAAGTGTTTCTTCAATTGTATAATTAATATGACGTATCGTTCCGTATTTCGAGGACACTGGAAAACCTATTCCTTATGAGGTTGTGGGAGGTTTGCTAACTTACAAGGATAATCCAAGATATCAACTTGTGATTTGTGAGAGTAAGCTCAATTCATATTCTTTTGTATTCATTAATGTTCCAACCATGACATATTCACCCTAAAATTAGATGCTCCATTGGATTTCATGTATTTGTAGTATTTGATTGTTGGTTGGAAGGAATCTAGTTGGGGAGGATCACCATTTGATTTCCCATTGAAATTGTTTATTAAGCATGGTCGGAATCAGAGTATGAATGTTATTGATTTCATATAAAATCTTTATAATTCATTTGAACCGGAACAAAAATCCTTGCTTTTTTTTTCTTTTAGATATGTGAGGCAATAATAAATAAATGTAACATGCATTCCTATTTTTCACTCTTCACAACGAATTTCTTAGTCTGTGCGTGCCTCATATGTATTTTGATTTAAACTCGTTAATACTCCACAATTGAAATTCAACTCCTTATCTAAACTTTATAACGCCATTAATTTGGAAGGAATACAGCTTTGTCATTTTACACGTCAAGGGAAAGTGTTGTACAATAACCCGATGATGAGTACCGGCTGAGCAGTCAAATATCAAGAAATCCCAGAGAGAAAATGAAAATGGCAATCTCGTAATTAAATTCCAAACCCAAGGTCCATAATTAAGGAGCTCTTGACTTCAGCATTGTCCCCTCGTTACGTTGCTATATAAACCCCAAAATACAAACCTCTCTCTTCAGTCCTCATCGGTGTACCCCAAACCCCTAAACTAATTGGAAAAAGCAATCTGTACTCCCAAATGGCTTGCTCCTCCCACCCACCGCCGTCCACCGACGCCGACAAAGCCACCTCCGCCTCAATATCCGCCGTCCATCCGGACATAATCCAAACCCACATCCTCACCCGCCTCGACGGCCCCACTCTCGCCTCCGCCGCCTGCACCTCCTCCGAACTCCAAGCGCTCGCCTCCCACCAGCCACTCTGGGCCAACATCTGCCACTCCACGTGGCCCTCCACCGCCGCGCCACGTGTGCGCCAAGTCATTTCCACCTTCCCCGCCGGCCCGCTCTCCTTCTTCTCGGACTCCTTCCCTCTCCTCGCCAATCTGGAGCCCAACACCGCAACCTCCGGTATCGCGCCAAAACACGATCAGGAACGTCCATGCGAGTTAATCTCCGCCGTCGATATCTACCACCGCGGCAAGCTCATCCTGAGCAAGGTCATCGAGACGGAGACCGTGACCGGGTGGTTCCGGTGCTCGCCGTTCCGGATTGACCTGCTGGACCCCAAGGACGTGGTCCCCACCCAAATCAAGTACCCGGAGGGGCAGGAGGCCGACACCTGTCGCGACCTCGGGGACGACCTGACGCTGAGCTGGATCATGATCGACCCGACGAGACGGCGGGCGATGAACCTCTCGAGCCACGCGCCGGTGTCGGTGCAGCGGCACTGGCTAAGCGGCGAGGTGCACGCGCGGTTCGCGTTGATTCTGCCGGGGGAGAAAGCGACGGCGTCGGAGCACGTGCAGTGCGGGATATTGGTCACGTGCGGGGGGTCGGAGGGAGGGGAGATGCAGATAAGGGAGGTGAGCTTGCAGGTGGAGGACATGGATGGAATGCACTTGAACGGGAAGGAGGGTTTGGTAATTTTGGAGAGGGCGTTGGAGGGCAGAAAGGGAAGAAAGGGGAGGAGGAGGGTGGCGGAAGGAAGGAAGAGGTACGAAGAGTACTTGGAGAGGAAGAAGGAAAGGAAGGAGAGGAAGCTGAGGACTGAAGGGACATTAGATACTTTGTGTGTGGCTTTTGGGGTATTGGGCTTTTTCGTCTTTTGGCTATTTATTTTGTGCAGATGATTTTTATTTATTTTCTCAGCTATTTTCTTCCAATGGGTTAGGGAAAAAATCTGTAGACAAGTATAGGGAAACCGTAAATTAATCTCAAACGAGACACCAATGTAAGCGAGAAATTTGTATACAATCGGGAAAATACTTTATCACTAACGTTTTCTCTTCAAATATATTCTTATAAATAAGAAATTAAAAGAAAATGATGTGAGTGGCACAAAATGTTTTATTTATAATATATTTGTCATGGATATGCTACTCTCTACCAAACATGTATGGTTAATTGATGAATGCTTAATCAACTTACTATTTCTTAAATGTATTTCAACCTTTTTAACCTTCGAAATTTATATCCACATCGATGCTTCCACAAAATATGAGTGTCAATTAATATTTCCGAAATACCCAATTTTTTTGTTACTAAATGAAGAGTGTAGGGCATGAAGATATTTTTCAAATACGGACATATAAGCCATCTAATTACACAAATAGAGGGACACTTGAAAGAAAAAAAAAAATTATCTCCACTTGCATAATAACATAAAGAAATTTCTATCGACATTGATATTCCATAAAATATGAATGTCAATTAATATTTCCGAAAAACCCAATTTTTTGTTACTAAATGTAGAGTGTAGGGCATAGAGAGATTTTTCAGTGTGCCTGACCATATTTCATTACACAAATGGAGGGACACTTCAAAAAATAAAAAATAAATTCCCTCCTCTTGTATAATAACATACGGTGTACAACTCCGTGTTCTGGGCACGTTAAAAAAAATGTCATTAGGGCATGAATGGAAGTATGTGAGTTATGAAGGAAAGCATATTAAGAAAGGGCGTAAAAGGGGTCCTTACTTCACCTAATTCAGCCGGCAATTAAAAATTGAGGAAATGGTCGGATTGTAAAGGACGATGATGGCATGATTTGCCCTTTTTTTGAGTCGACAATGGCCAAGAAAGCCGGTGGAAAGTGGGTTGTTAACTCACGAGGAAAGCCATTTACAACAATGGAGCAGGAGGAAAAGGAAGGTGATAAGTCTCTCTCAAGTCTCCTGTGTTTTGTTTTCTTGAGAGGGTATGGAGCCACTTTGCAATTGCTCTTTTCACAGGGTAACCCATTAACTCACACAAAAATAATAGGTTTCGAATTAATCTATTTATAAATTGGACCGTTATTGGGTTACCAGTAAAAATCTGTTAACGAGTCGGGTCATTTTTGGATTACCTATTAATAACCCAATAAGATATCTTTTGCCATATCTAGACGTTAGGCTTGACAATTTTTTGCATGACTCATTAACCCGACACGAAACGACACAACCTGTTAACAAGTCGGGTAGTTATCGGGTCACCTATTAAGATAAGGAATTTGACACGACACGCCCGTTAAGATAACGGGTACAGCACAAATACGAAAAACACGACTTGTTTGCCAAACCTCTAAAATTAGTGAGATGTGCCCCTGGTCTCTTAGGTGACTAGATTCTGATGGGATGTCCACATCTCTTTTGACAACGTTTGCCATTTAGCAGCAACATGCCAACAGCAGTTGGTTCTGGATTTTTGCGACTTACAAGCAACCGCAAAATATGAAAGAGTACAGATTCATATGTTTTTGTGGGTCTATAATTTGGCTTATTGTTTACTTTTCTCCCAAAATGTAGTACCAAAGTTTTAGGCTTCCTGCGGCAATTTGATTGTTTATGTCACAAGCTTCATATGGACTTAATGCTTCTACAAATTCACATCCCAAAAGGCATAAGGATCGCATGAATCAGAACATTATCTTTTTAAATCTCAACGAATGCAACACGAGTGTGTGTGTGTGTGTGAGAAAGAAAGCATTGATGGTCTCCCGAGGGCCCTTCTCCTTCTGAAAATATCTTCCAGGAAACAGGCGCCGGTTTTCTTTTAAGAACAGTCGCTCATACGCATGTGGGTGACTCCCAATCATTGATGCAACTGTGGGCCCTACCTACGCCCCACTGCATTAATGGCCAAAAGTTACCCAGACGCGCATGAGCTAATTGTCACAGGCACTTCCAATGATTGTATGCCACCCCTCTTCCTATCTCTATCACGCCCCCTCCTACCTCGCCCATCATGTGACGAAAGAGAGATAAAAGGTGACACACATCAATGAGACATAAGTTTCTTTCTCTTGCTCAGTCTACCTCAAATAAAATCCTAAGCAAAAGCCAAGCATAAAGTTGGATTCGACATAACAAGTTCCGAGCATTGAGAAAGGAAGGAAAACAAAAGCGATACATGAAATGGGAAGGGTAAACAAATACTTGAAAAGCATGCTTATATAAACAAAAGCAATACATCTTCATTATTTGCTAGTCCAACCTTCCAGGAATTCTTTATCCTATATAGCGTTTGAAAGAATTTGGTATGTTTATCAAATTTCCATCCACTGAATTTGGAGGTTGTAAGAAATCTGATGAAATATTCCATACAATCTTACTTGCTTTGTCATGCCTTGGCTGTGCTTCTGAGTTGTTTTTGAGGATAAGATACTACAGCAAACTCACATGAATTTGATTTTCCCCGCATTTAATCCTTCCTGCAAGTGCCTCCCAGCGAATAGAAGACCTTGCATAAGTAGATCAACCGTCTTTTATCGAATCAGGAGGTCCTCTTGCAATCGGCATTCCATTGCCATAATTGGTTCTCGGCTTTGCATAGTCCACAAAAATAACGCGTCCATTCAGTGGCTGTGAGTGTTTTGAATATGTCATTTTGGAGTTATTTAATATGGCAAGATTCAAATGGATTAAGGAAAACAGAAAACAAGGAATTACCTTGCCATTCATCTCCTCCAAGGCTTTGTGGGCTTCATCTTCTGAAGCAAAGGTCACGAATCCAAATCCTTTCGATCTTTCTGAGACTCTGTCCGATACAATTTGGGCTGCCAAAAATAAATAAGGTTTAAGTACAAGATGACAGAATATAATCAGTTTAGAGATAGTTGCCTCAGTATTCTTGCATTTGAATGCAAATCACCTTCTATCACTTGTCCATACTGAGAGAACGCTTCAGATAACCCCTTCTCATTGGTGTAAAATGATAGTCCTACAACGCGGGGAGACAAAGAATTCTTCAAATCAAGAGGATAAACATCAACAAACAAAGAAATTTGCATGAGAAATAAACAAGAGAAAACAAATCAAACCGATGGCAGTTAAACAACTTCAGGCAATGCAAAAACTACGAACTTATATGCCATAATGTAAAAATTTGGGTGACCGATTGTTCATTTTGCTAGCTAGAGCAGAACTATAGAAACCCACACCTTGCTTTTACCACTTAAATAATTAAACCCCAAGACATATTACATAGTCTCTTCTCAAAGAAGCTATTCCACATGTGAAATCACACAAGAATACCATAAATTTTCTTATGCAGATGGCAGAGATACAGAGTCAGAGAAGCGATGGAATTGTTCCCATAACTTCTTATCCCACCAAGAACCGGATTTTAGCAAGGGTAAAGTGAGCAAGGATACACTAAACAGAGCTCATGATTGCTACTTAAATACATCATTCTGATGAGAAATTTCTGAAAAATACAACAGCAACAAACAACAACAAAGCCTTATCCCACTAAGGGGGGTCGGCCGGATGAATCCTGGAACGCCATTACGACCGGTTTTGTCCCAAGTCTTCCGTTAGCAAATGGTAAATCATAACCATCGAATCGGGTTGGAACATGGTATTTGTAAACTTCAATGAGTCCTGTTCCAATATGTATAATCTCTTTTGAGGGGGGCATACTGGATAAGCACAAGTCTAACAAACACTTTGTAAACTTAGTCCAATCCACTTCTTATCAAACAAATTAATTCCACCAAAGATTATATCTTTCTCCTTAATTTTGGTAAATTGGACGAAAAAAACATGATATCCGATTATGTTCGAGTTCGACACAGCTTGTAAAGTGATTTGAACTTCCTATTCAGAGAACACAACTTCATTTCGTCTTAAAGCAGAATACTTTACAGAAATGGAGATAAAACAGAGAGAGAGAGAGAGAGTAATATACCGCCAACGAAGAGCTTAGTAGCGATTCCCCTGCAGGAAATCAGAAGAGCGGGAGGAAGAAGAAGGGAGGAGGAATACGATAATTTAGGGTTTGAGTGCACCAATCTTCTAAGCATCGCCATTGCTTACGATCAGACTCCGATACTTGTTCCACTGGAGAGAGGAAGAAGAGGAGGGCGGGGGGCGGCAGTGGTTTCTGAAACTTGTGACTAATTAATGGGCCGCTTTTTACAGGGTTTAACAGGGTTGGGGGCCTATCTAATTATTAATTATCTGCTTTTCACGTCCTAACAGAGATATTTTTGTGAAGCACCCTCAAGTAGTGTGATTCTTTCCCCTCCTTAATTGTCGTTACATAAGTTTAAATTGTGAGATTGTGTATAATAAATAGATCAAATCCAATTCATCCAACGATAATTACTATGGTAGTGAGCATCACCACCACTTCAGATGATGAGCAAAAAATGCAGTCCATTTAGAGGGCATGTTTAGTATAAGAATGAATTTGTAAGAAATGAGAATTATTCGCATTCATCTCATATGATTACCGGTTGGTTTGGCATTGCTAAAACTATTTTAAAAGCAGTTTTTTAAAAAAGTTAGGGCTAAAATTGCGTTTGGTAAATGAAAAAAAAAAGTGCTTTTCCCCAAAATCATGGGTCCAAAACAGCAAAAACTAGAAGCATCTTCCCCTGCTTCTGAAAACTTCGTTTTTTTTTTTCACAGTACAACAACTCCAAACTAACCGTACATCATATCTTACTCTTCAACTCAGTGCGTCTCATGATTCAAACTCCTTCCCCTTCTCCCCTTAGTGTAAATTAGTGCAAATATCCCTTGTAAATAAAGTAGCATAGAATATTACTTGTAAATAAAAAGTACGAGGATTTGAACACGAAACTCAGCAAGTTAAAGAGAAAGAAGCTAACCACCAGAGCAATCCACCACTACTTTGAAAAAAACAGTTGAGACCCACATGTCGTCCCATCGTGAAACCGTGCCAAACTACAACACTACAAAAAATTTCGTGTATATGCAAGTTTTTCTCCCGGCTTCCGGTGCATGAAAGAAGACGAAAAACACATAAAGTTGTTCAAAGTATGCTCTACCTGCTAACCTTCAATAATAGACTAATAAAGTAGATCCACAATTAGAGGTCGTTAACGCAAGTTTGAATACTACTAATGCAACCAAACCACCTAAGAAACCAAAATTACTCATCCAAATTAAACATTGGAAATATAATTAATTAAAAAAACTCAACTAAGTGTTACAAACATCAAAGAATCCAGGGGGCGATACATATGGATTAACAAACAGACCGAGTGAGTGCCACCCTTGCAACCCTCCCAAGTCAGTAAATTCCTCGGGAACATTGACCAGCTCGGAGCGGGGAGAAGTTTTCACGGTTGTTACGCCTTATGCTGTTGCGCTGCCATTATTCCCGAGGACTGGAAGTAGAATAACTATATACACAACTTATTCTACATGATTTTGTACTCGATCGAATATGCAGAGGATGACACCATCGGTTCCCTAAGTTATCATGTATGGTGCACTTTCAGCAATGCTTGGTATAACATGTCGATGAATTGATCGTCCTAAAAGAATAACAATACAGAGTCAGTCATGAGAAAAACTTTAGGTCAAGGATGCTTAAAACATTGGAGGCCAAATGTTCAATTGTCAACAACCAAGAGACAGGTACAATTCATATAAAACATAGTAAGATGAATCTATAGTTGATACACCGACTTCTTTTCTTTCTACATATCGATATATAAATCAGCAGACTAATGCCCCCAACGTATATACACAAATTCATATAAAATATAATTTCATAAAAGGCTTTCTATGAAGTAACCGTGTTTTGGACAAAAAGAAAAGGTTAACTGTGCTCACTATATGTTGGGCAATTATTTAATGAATACAGGAGGTAATTCTGAGTACAAAAAAGAGACAAAACATGAAAATACCTGAACAAGCATTACAAGTGCTTCTCGAACTTTTTCTCTGCTAATAAGAGGCCCATCACTGGGAGCAGGAGGAGCAGAATTGGGAGTTAAAGATGGTGGGGGCGTTGGTGGTGGAAAGGGTTGAAGCATTGGGGTGCCATAAGGGCGTTGCAGATTCAGGGGTGGATGAAGTGCAGCAGCAGATGGCACAGATGAAGAGGTAGGTGGTATGACCAAAGGAGGTGAGGAAACAGGGAGAGGGAAGAAAGAAGAGGGCTTTATAAGATTAGCGACCCGATTGTTGCTGGTGGTTTGATCAGAGGAGCCATGTAGGGGTTTTGGTGTAGATGGGACTGAATGGGAATGGGTTGGTATTTGTGGAGTTGGTGAAGGGGGTGAAACGGCACTGGGTGCATAAGAAGGCGTGGGAACAGTTCCAGTAGACTGATAGGGCAGTCTTGAATTTGTTGCATTTGAAGCATTATTTCCAATATTCATAGCTGCCTGCAGTAAATATGAGGGGACGATATGATTAGCCATCAGTGAAAACAAGCTATAATGAGTAAGGAGATACAGAGCAAAGACAACACACCGGAAGAGAATGACATGCTAATATCAAGATACATCATTCCCTTTAAGTCTAAGCAAATACATCATTTAGGTTTTTCAGAATGCTCAACAACAACAACAACAAAGCCTTTTCCCACTAAGTGGGATCCTAGAACGCCATTGCGCTCGGTTCTGTGTCATGTCCTCTGTTAGATCCAAGTACTAGTCTTTTCTTAGGGTCTCTTCCAAAGTTTTCCTAGGTCTTCCTCTACCCCTTCGGCCCTGAACCTCTGTCCCGTAGTCACATCTTCGAACCGGAGCGTCAGTAGGCCTTCTTTGCACATGTCCAAACCACAGTAACCGATTTTCTCTCATCTTTCCTTCAATTTCGGCTACTCCTACTTTACCTCGGATATCCTCATTCCTAATCTTATCCTTTCTCGTGTGCCCACACATCCAACGAAGCATCCTCATCTCCGTTACACCCATTTTATGTACGTGTTGATGCTTCACCGCCCAACATTATGTGTCATACAGCATCGCCGGCCTTATTGTCGTCCTATTAAATTTTCCCTTGAGCTTCAGTGGCATACGGCGGTCACACAACACGCCGGATGCACTCTTCCACTTCATCCATCCAGCTTGTATTCTATGGTTGAGATCTCCATCTAATTCTCCGTTCTTTTGCAAGATAGATCCTAGGTAGCGAAAGCAGTCGCTCTTTGGTATTTCCAGATCTCCGATCCTCACCCCTAACTCATTTTGGCCTCCATTTGCACTGAACTTGCACTCCATATATTCTGTCTTTGGTCGGCTTAGGCGAAGACCTTTAGATTCCAACACTTCTCTCCAAAGGTTAAGCTTCACATTTACCCCTTCCTGAGTTTCATCTATCAACACTATATCGTCTGCGAAAAGCATACACCAAGGAATATCATCTTGAATATGTCCTGTTAACTCATCCATTACCAATGCAAAAATGTAAGGACTTAAGGATGAGTCTTGATGTAACCCTACAGTTATGAGGAAGCTTTTGGTTTGTCCTTCATGAGTTCTTACGGCAATCTTTGCTCCATCATACATATCCTTTATAGCTTGGATATATGCTACTCGTACTCCTTTCTTCTCTAAAATCCTCCAAAGAATGTCTCTTGGGACCCTATCATACGTTTTTTCCAAATCTATAAAGACCATGTGTAAATCCTTTTTCCCATCTCTATATCTTTCCATTTTTTTTTTTTTGAGAAGAAACAATTTTATTAAAGAATAGAGAAATACACAGAAGTGGATAAGAAGTCCACCAACTATATTAGAAAGGAAAATCCCAATAGGATTTGGCCACAGCAGCCATTTCTAGACCTAGCTCACTTAACTGCTGCTAACAAATCCCACAGTATTTGAGATAGAGAGCAATTATTAAACTCTTTAGTGACCGAAGCCCAAAAAGCTGCCCAATATTTTACTCTCCCCCAAAGTACTTCTGCCCCCACTCCAGTATAGTCTTCAAAAATCCTTTTGTTGCGTTCCAGCCATATATTCCAAAAAATTGCCGATACCAGGCAACCCCACAAAACTTTGGATTTTTTCCATTTTCCAAGTGCCTTAAAATTTGTGCCTAGTAGCTCGAAACACCCTTTAGGAATGACCCAACTTACTTTAACCTCCTGAAACAGTTTCCACCACAGTTGGATCGAGTAGGAGCAATGAAGAAAGATGTGATTTACACTCTCCTCCTTAGCTTTGCACAAACTACACCAATGTGGGGATAAACACATAAGAGGGTTTCTCCTTTGAATTCTGTCGCAAGTGTTGAGATTCCCATTGGCCACAAGCCATACAAGTATTTTAACCTTTGAAGGAGCTTTTGATTTCCAAATCTGAGAGTAGGGTGGATAATATTGCACAATCCCATTGTTGCTCAGTAATGAACGATAGGATTTGCATGTGAACAAACCTGAAGCTTCCAGATTCCATCTTCTGTTATCCATTTTTGATAGAGACAAGCGAACCTCTTCCACTTTCTGTAATAATGTGGCCGCCTCTTCTATCTCCAACTCATTCAGATTTCTCCTAAAGTCAAAGTTCCAACTCAAGGAATTTGACGAAACTTCCGCGAAGCTTAAGATGTTATGACTGTGCTTCCTCGATAGTAGGAATAATTTGGGGAATTGCTTCTTCAGCGGTCCCCTGCTAACCACCCATCCTCCCAAAACCTCACCCTCTCTCCGTTGCCCACCTCAAACTTGCAACATCTAAGAAACTGATGAGAACCACTCGAAATGTCTTTCCATGGGCTACGACTTGAAACCCTTCTTGGAAGAATTGCATTCCATCCATTAACTTGTAGCCCATACTTGCTTCTTATCACCTTGTGCCATAGAGACTGAGACTCCATTGGGAATCTCCACAACCACTTAGCCAATAATGCTTCGTTCTGATTCCTCAAATTCCCCACCCCTAGACCTCCTTCCTCCTTGTTTTTAGTAACTAACTCCCATTTGACCAAATGGGTTTTCTTACCTTCCTCCACGCCTTCCCAGAGAAACCCCTTCATTAATTTTTCTAGACGTCCTCTTACCCCACAAGGAATTTTGAACAAGGACATATAGTAAATCGGCAAGCTTCCCAAGACTGATTGAATTAGAGTTAATTTACCTCCTCTGGATAGGAAAGCCTTCTTCCAACTTTGAAGTCTTCTTTCCATTGTTTCTACCACTGGATCCCAAAACTTTATTGCTCTTGGCCTGCCCCCAAGGGGAAGTCCCATATACTTTATAGGCCAACAGCCTACCTCGCAACCCCAAGAAACTGCCATCCTGTTTAATTTCTCACTCTCTGAATTTATTCCTACCAAAAAGCACTTAGCTTTGTTGATTTTCAATCCTGAGACCGAACAGAATAAGTTGAGCACTTGTAATAGGTTGTTCCAAACTTCCTCGTCTTCCGTCAAGAAGAATATGGTGTCATCGGCAAATTGAAGATGAGAGATCTCCACCTTTTCTTGCCCGATACACAAACCTTTGATGAGATCATTTTCTTGAGCCTTCTCCATCAACCTGCTCAAAACATCGACTACTAAGGTGAAGATAAAGGGTGACAGTGGGTCGCCTTGTCTCAGTCCTCTTGAAGCTTGAAATTTTCCCCTTGGCCTTCGTAAGAGATAGATTGCCTCCATGGTTGAGCGCCCTGGCATGAACCCGAATTGGTTGTCCGAAACCCGTGTCTCTTGCCTCAATCTATGCTCAATGACTCTCCCAGAGCTTCATTGTATGACTCATTAGCTTAATACCCCTATAGTTCATGCAATTTTGTATGTCGCTCTTATTCTTGTAGATAGGCACCAAAGTGCTCTTTCACCACTCATTTGGCATCTTCTTCGTTTTCAAAATCTTATTGAAAAGGTTAGTGAGCCATGCTATGCCCGTCTCTCCCAAGACCTTTCACACTTCGATCGGTATATCATCTGAGCCCACTGCTTTTCTATGCTTCATCTTTTTCAAAGCTACAACCACTTCTTCCTTCCTGATTCGGCGGTAAAATGAGTAGTTTCTACACTTTTCTGAGTTACTTAACTCCCCTAAGGAATTACTCATTTCATGTCCTTCATTGAAAAGATTATGAAAATAACCTCTCTATCTGTCTTTGACCGCGTTCTCTGTAGCAAGAACCATTCCATCCTCATCCTTGATGCACCTCACTTGGTTTAGGTCCCTTGTCTTCTTTTCCCTTGCTTTAGCCAGTTTATAGATATCCAACTCTCCTTTGGTATCTAGTCGCTTATACATATCATCATAAGCCGCTAGCTTAGCTTCTCTCACAGCTTTCTTCGCCTCTTGCTTCGCTCTTCTATACCTTTCACCATTTTCATCGGTTCTATCCTTGTGTAAGGCTTTACAACATTCCTTCTTAGCCTTCACCTTTGTTTGTACCTCCTCATTCCACCACCAAGATTCCTTTTGGTGTGGAGCAAAGCCCTTGGACTCTCCTAATACCTCTTTTGCTACTTTTCAGATACAACTAGCCATGGAATCCCACCTTTGGCTAGCTTCCCCCTCTCTATCCCACACGCATTGGGTGATTACTTTCTCTTTGAAAATGGCTTGTTTTTCTCCTTTTAGATTCCACCATCTAGTGCTTGGGCACTTCCAAGTCTTGTTCTTTTTTCTCTCTCTTTTGATATGTACATCCATCACCAACAAGCGATGTTGATTAGCCAAGCTCTCTCCCGGTATAACTTTGCAATCCCTACAAGTTATACGATCCCCTTTCCTCATTAGAAGAAAATCTATGTGTTTTTGACGACCCACTCTTGTAGGTGATCACATGTACTTCTCTCTTCTTAAAGAAGGTGTTGGCTAAGAAGAGATCATATGCCATTGCAAAATCCAAGATAGCTTCCCCATCCTCGTTTCTCTCCCCAAAACCATGGCCACCATGAAAACCTCCATAGTTGCATGTCTCCTTACCCACGTGTCCATTTAAATCTCCTCCTATAAATACCTTCTCCGTCTGAGCAATTCCTTGCACCAAGTCTCCAAGGTCTTCCCAAAATTTCTCCTTCAAACTCGTATCCAACCCTACTTGAGGTGCGTACGTACTAATCACATTGATGAGTTCTTGTCCTATTACAATCTTGATTGCCATGATTCTATCTCCTACCCTCTTGACATCTACAACATCTTGTGTCAAGGTCTTGTCCACGATGATGCCAACACCGTTTCTCGTTCTATTTGTGCCCGAATACCAAAGTTTAAAACCTGAGTTTTCTAGATCCTTTGCCTTAAGACCAACCCATTTAGTTTCTTGTAGGCACATAATATTTATCCTTCTCCTCACCATAACTTCCACTACTTCCATAGATTTTCCCATTAAGGTTCCTATATTCCACGTTCCTAATCGCATTCTACTCTATTGAACTCTAACCTTCTGTCCTAGCTTTTTTCAGAATGCTCATATCCCAAAAAAATAAAATAGTTTCTTTAGACCAATTTAGCCGAAACAATATCATTTGTAATAATTAGAGCATCAATATAAGCTTCTTTTTTTCATCTTCTGGACGAACCATAAACTCTACTTCAGTAAAGATAGTTCTATCAATTTCATAAGAAATAAGCTTTTATTCATTTCACATGGGCATTCACTAAGAAACATCCCTTGCAATTTCAATGTCCTTCAAGTACTTACTCTCACACCCACACTCTTCCTATAATTGGTATTGCTTCTGAATCATATTTTCCTTATTCAGAGGAATCAGAAAGACAGAAACAACTGCCTTTGTTATCCCAAAATTTCCTCAACTAACATCTCTGAGGAAAAGGATTGAAATAAAGTCCACTCAACTTTAGCACCTCCAAATGCTTTAGTGAGAGGTAAAACGCTTAGGACTCGGCTGCAACTTCACTCAAACAGCCCAAACAGTGAGTTCGTCAGGTATGCCTATGGCTTAAAAAAATTTTAGGTACTCTAGGAATGAATTCAAAAGCATCTCAACCATGGAATTAAATAACATACTTACAGATGATACATAACGAACCACCAGGGATTAGGCTAAATTAGTTAGCAATGCACCAACAAAGATTCGAGGGAGGGATTTCAAATGACTGGATGCAATGCACTGTGGGGGATTTGCAAATGACTACTTGAAAGGAGTCATTTCTAGATCCATTGTTTGTCTTTGTAATGATCATGTAGTGCATTTCAAATCCCTTTATCTAATGTTATGTAGTTCATACCTAAGTAATTTATCCTAGATCAGTTGGTACTCGCAAATCCCTCATCCATGGGGGACAAGTTCTAGACGACATAAAAGTAAGCAGATCGAAAAGCCACCATGCATGAAATCATACCAGGTAGCTTATAAAGGAAGAATCTTCAGGCGCCTCAGTGGCAGTAGGGGCATTCAATGATGGCTCCAACGGCCCTTCCATGACCAACATGGATGGGACTGCTTCAAGTTCCTCAAACTCACTACAATTTAATAGGCAGAAAGAAAATTAGATGCAACATTGAAGACACAATTTACTCAATAAATAAACCCATGTTAATGGTGCAACTCATGATATGCAGAAAAAATTATACTGACAAGAGAGAAGATGGAAATATAGAAATATTAGAAACATCAGGAACTCATACCAAGGATAGTACCAAACTTAAGAGGCCCTTTCCACCACTTATTTCTTTTTTCAGAACTATATTATATAAGTTATCTAACATTACAACAATTCAGGTTGAAGTTAATTTTATATGACTAAGATTGAAGAACAAATGTCAATTCTGAATCTGAATACAGGAAGTAAAATTAAAATATATAACACAATTGGAGCAACAATGGAGAAAGTGGGTAAAACCTTTTGCTTGAAGCTACTTTGGACTTGGGTGGAACCTTTGAGTATGCATTCAGGATCCTGTAAGAAGGAAAGGCATTAGAATCCAAATGCGTAAATGTGGCATATCTACATCCACATAACTTAATACAGACACGAAACTAAGGTATCCAGTATTTCCAAGTCACCATTTTACTTCTGTAGATCCCATGCTATGCTCTATGTTTGTATGCATATCCATATGTATCTAATGCATCCATCCGGGTCACACTGCTGTTGATAACTTCAACATTTAACATCATATATTGTCCTTTTGTGTTGTGTTACACATATATGTATGCATTTGTATAACTCGTAAATTTTACTAATGTCAAACTCTTGTAAGAGAAAA
This sequence comes from Malus fusca, assembly GCA_035220775.1. NCBI lineage: Eukaryota > Viridiplantae > Streptophyta > Magnoliopsida > Rosales > Rosaceae > Malus > Malus fusca. The sequence continues at coordinate 2,806,846 of CM069072.1, read as the reverse complement.
TCTATTGTGCAACTATATACCCCTAAAAAAATCTGTAATGTTATATTACCATCCTGCAAATCTGCGATATGCAATTAAATGTCTATAACTCTTTCTTAGAAACTAACAAACAATTTGTGCGCAAATGGGAAGCAATAAGAATTATGAGAAAGACATTGTACCTAGTAAAGAGATTTGCAACTTCCTCACATTCACGTGCATTATAAAACCAAATGCCGTTAACTTCTTGGGATGCATTTCTATACAATAAATATGGAACTTGAACTTCATACTCAAAATCTCCCAAGATATTCTCCACTAGGTTATCTGTATAATATAAAAACATAAAATTAATAAAATAAAAAATACCTAAAGGGATATATGCACAGATGTATGTACAACATAATTTACCAACATAATTAGAGTAGTTCAGTTTTATAGATGATCAAATCAGATATTCTAGGAAGACAGTGTGTACGACTTCCAAAAAGTTGTCACAAATAAAACCTACTTCAACAGAAAGGTAATAAGAATTCTATCCAAAAGAGAATGACCTTATTCAAAAGTATAATATAATACACACTTTTACAAAATCAAATTTTACATTGTGTTGATAGATTTGAAACAACGCTAAAACCAGATTTCTTGTAACAGGTAAGCAATTCCCTCTGAACTTTGGCTCTCAAATCATGATGGTTGTACTCATTTTATGTGTCATTGAGAAAACAAGTTCCACTTTTTGATCAACTTTATGAAACTTTATACTTTACATTGATCTATTTCTCAACCTTGCATGAACATGAATATCGTGTCACTTTACAGAGATCAAATCTTCCAAGCTTCTTAACAATCGAAACAAACCAATCTTGAGAATTATTTATAGATTAGTGACGCGTTTGAACGGTAAGTTTAGAATATTTCATTTATTTTTGTGGAAGCACACCAAAACGATGTATGTTTATATTTGCTTACAGACTGTCCAGACATGCATTTAAAGTTTAAACACTGCACATAGATGGTAATGTAGATTGATACAAACAGTAGCAAACCATTAAGTAAAAAATAAGAATTTATTTTAGTGGTAAAATGCGCTACAATCTATACCGTGAATATCAAATGGAAACCAACTGTCCTTATCAACATTAAAAGAGCATATCTTCAACATAAAACAACATTGACAATAAAGAATTTGTACCAGTATTGCGCCGATTCATAACGATGAACTGGAAACGCGGTTGAGTATTCCTTAACAATACAACAGGCAATCCAACTATCAGTATAACTAAGCGAAACCATATCAGCATTCACTCGAAATTTCGAAAACAAAAACCAACAGACAAAACAATAGCCAAAAAAAAAAAGCAAAAAGTAAAAAGATTTACCTTTTAACAACAAAGAGAGACCCTTCAACATCCTTGCGACTCTGCAAAAGCCCAAAACGTAATTAATTAAAAAATTCCACTTAATTTGGATTAATTCTAAAACCCTTGAATTTCTTATAATTTTCTGGGCAACCAAACGGAGAAGTGGAAATTACGATTCGGAAAACGAACCCATTGATTGCTCTCGATGTTGAATTCGTAGAAGGTGACGTGGGCGGCCGTAATCAGAATCTCTTCGATGAAGGGATCGATTCTCTGCAGCACCGTGAGATTGAGCACTTTGGTGCTCTGCTGATCGAGATTCGGCATCAATTTCCCCGTCTGAGACATTTCTGATCGGCTCCGGAGAAACTTAAACCCTAGCGCCGGCGATTTTCCTTTGAATTTTCCGTTTTATTTTCCCGGGAAATCTACAGAAGCTAGGGGAGCGCAGAGAGAGAGAGAGGTGAGCGTGTGATGGAAGAACACTGCAACGGAGTTGCACAGATTTTGCTGTGCTTGCTTAATCCTGTGAATTTACAATTATGGCCTCACCTTCTCGGGTTGCAGTATGGGCTTTTAGGCCCATTTTGTCATATACATGCGGATCATAGTCCCAAAATTTAATCTAATGTTGTTTGGTGACCACGGATTTCTCGTGTTTGTGTCGTGTCATTTCTTGTTCGTTATCATGTCAATCAATTTTCGCATGCTACGGTTTTTCACACAATATGGAGAGAGTGAAAATTCTAATACAAAATCTCAGATGCAAAGATAAACGCTCTTAATCACTTAAGTTTTAAATCTAATACTTCACACGATATATATGTTTTAGTTAGGAACTTATGACTAGAGGTGTCAAATTGACCCATTGGTTATTAATGGGTACCCATTAAGACCTATTTAGTTTGATCTCACCTTACACCAGTGTCATTACTATCAATTTCACCTCTGTATTGTGGTAATATCAAATTAAACAAGTTTTAACAATACTCATTAACAACCCAATCCGTTGATTTGTCACCTCCACTTATGACCATGTTCTCATTATTTCAAGCCAAAACTAGTGATCTTAACAAAAGAAGTTGTAAACTTTTTTTTCCAAGAATATTGGTTAAACGAGTCTATCGTTAAGTAGTAGTTCATGTTACTTATGGGTACGTATGAGTCAAGTATATATAGTCATCAACTTACCTAATCTATTAAATCAAGTTATGTTTGAGTTTTATTTTCATGTTGTTTTAGATACTGAAGAACCTCAGAAAATTGTTATTGACAATTCAAAAATATCACTTTGCACACATCTGTTACGGATGACAAGAAAAATTAAGAGAAGAGAATATGTAAAAAATGCGACTATTTCAGAATCTAGTCATTCCAAAAATAAAGTAAGGGGATGACTTAATAATGCACATGGAGAATAACAATAACTTCCATTACGATATCCTCCATTGGACAAAGTAAACTACAACCAAATTCACACAATAATTAACAAGTAGTTTTGCAGAAAAAAAAAAACCCCCAAATAGAATCACAAACAAACGTTTACTATTAATTGTTGAAGAGCTTAATTAATCTCTTCCATCATCTTCTTGTCAGTGATGCTTTCGTAGAGCCAACGCAGACAGCAGAATCAAGAACATGAAGGTGACAACAGTAACGAAGGAAGCCACCACAGCCCCACTCACGTTCCTGCAGAAATCACCAAACTGGTTGCAGATGGCCAGCCAGTTGGAGCTTGAGTTGCCGTTGTGGGCTAAGTAGACTATGGATGTTGCAGCCCCAGCAGCAGAAGTGGCTAGAGTCAGTGCCACCTGCCATGATATCACAAGTTTAATTAAGTTATTAATTATAAACAGATTAATCATATATGATTTTGTATTATGAGCTAATCATGTGAATAATAGAGAGTTTAGGAATGTAATTACAAGGTCAAGGATGAGGAGCAAGAGCCTTGGTCCACTTGCATGGGGGCGAACGATGCAGACGACGGAGAAGGGAAGTGAGAGCACCAAGTAGCCAGCTACAAGTGACATTGCTATCAGGAAAAACCTGCATGCATGCATGGATATTAGATCAATGTACCGTACAATACACACAAGGGTAATATTGTCTTTTTCAAACATTCATAATTAATGTTACGTTGTTAAATTGTCATGCTGCTACCGTTTTAAATTGACAGTCTGACAACGTAATATGCCAGATTGTCAACTGAGCACAACACAAAGTAGTTCATCTATTCGATAATCTAGATTGACAACCTCACAACATAATATACCAGAATATCGTAAAACATTTTCTTTGGTGAAAAATATCACTAAAAGGAAAAAGGAGGAAGAAGAACGAGTACATACTGAAAGCTAGGCATGTCATCATAGCTAGCTTCGAACTGGAAGAACTGGGTGAAGAAAGGAAGGTTTTGATCACTGGTTCCCATGGTGGCAGCAGCAGCAAGAGCAGCCACTATTGCACCAATCCTCAAAACCAAGTCAATTATGGCCATCCCTCTCTCCATTCCTCCCTTTTCTTCCTTCACATGATGAACTGCCATAACAGGCCCTTTTCCTTTGGAAGCACTTCTTGCCTCAATATCAATGGTGGTTGACTCGCCGCCGCCTCCGCTCTTCATTTTCGTCCGAAAGAGAGAGATAACGAGAGAGGAGATAAACCAGAAAACTAAAGCTTTGGAAATGGGAATTGCTGAGGAGAAGAGACTCAAAAGCTTGTGATGAAAATGGTTAAACATGAGAAGCTTTATATAGTGCACCAAATAAGAAAAGTTTAATTAGTTTATTAATTAAAATTAGTCTGAGAGTTCCTGCAAATTATAATTTTTTTTTGTTGATAGAAGAGCAAGTGAAGAGGTTTTATCTGGAAAATGGATCAAGTAGCAACCACTTCAATATTATATGCAGACGTACTTGTAAATTCTAAATAATATTTTGGTAAGGAGGAGTGGATGGGAAACTTAATGCACGAAATTGGATTTAATTTAAGATTAATATAAATTAAAGTCAAAAGGGCAAGCAACTTGCCATAACTAAGCAGGTTTATTCTCTTTAATCACTCAACTAAACCACAGCTAGCCCTCCATAACCCAACAATTTAATGTACGGTTTTTGTAAATGTTGTGTGTAAAACCACATTATTTGCTTCACTTTAAGGTTGTACACTTTAATGGCCAGACTAATCGACAGAAACTTCGGCGGAAGGCATACGTGGTTGGACATGTAAAGTAAGTCACCAAGAAGTTGTCATGTCGACATAAATAATGTCAAAATAACCATAGAAAATTTAATGCATGTGCACACGATGTTTCTTTCAATTTTTTTCATTTTACATTTAAGGAGATGAAGCAATACAAAAGGAAGTGCCTTCCCTTAACAATTTGGGTGTCTCCATGGAGGAACGATACAGCCAAATATAATAAGAATGTGTACAATGAATTGGGCAAAACTGGTTCGATTACTAAAGAAAAACTTCTATGAAATAAGCCCGAGTAAATCACACGCTGCTATGCGTTGTAACTGAAAACTAAACTACTCCACTTCAATGGGTTTGAGATCTGGCAAAGCTCATTTAGGTAAGTTGTATACTCCATCCACGCTCAGCGAGTGCCTTGTTCACCCTCCTAGCAGCCTCGGCAGTGTCATCCAGTGGTGTATAGCTCCAACGCTGGGACATCTACCCAAATAGAAGGAAGTTCAAAAACCTCATATTAGAGAGCTGCTTCGATCTCTTCTTTTCTCATTTATTAACTGAAAAAGTAAGGAAATTGATGTTTGGTGACTTACATCTTCTTTACCGGTTAATGGTCGAACCGCTCCTCGTTCCCGCAGAGAGTTCTGGAAGTCTGCAAACTTCCATGTACAGTGTTCCGCACCAATCACATAAACAGGTTTGCTGAAGTGAACATGACGAACTTTTAGGACGCATGAATTGACTAGAGGAGTTATTTAACACGACTGATAAGAAAAGTTGGCCCTCATCATTCATCATACATACTTAGGAGTCAAGAACATACCCCGTACTACAAGCCTCACTCAACATACTAACTGAATCAGCGGTAATGACAAAAGCATCAGCGCAGGCTAGATGGCCCATATGTGGATTGCGACCTAGCAGTATCACATATAACATAAATTTCACTTTCGAGCATATATATGTGCATAATATCCTAAGAATATAATAACTAAGTACCTTCACCATCCCAAATGTAGACTTTGGGATTAGTACTGAATTCCTTCCTCAAAACTCTGGACACCTGTTCGGGAGTTCTCCTAGAGAAAGATATCCTCACACTTCCACAGCTCCAAAGAACATTCTGCAGCATAGCTACTAAATGTTTCGCAAGATCCGCATCATATGAACAGTTTCCTATGAAAAGAATATGGATGCAGGACTATTTGATTATCTCCTCAATACAAAGCAGGAAGGGAAAAACAATTTTGAACAATGCAAACAAAGAGGGGAACCAACTTGTAATTTCAACAAACAACTCTGCCATGTAAAAGATAATACCATAGCAAAACCAGCACCTTAGATGTCTACAATGTCGGGATTTATTCATGTATCAACAATTATGAAAATGACAGGAATCCATCAAAATCATTTCTTCATAAAGACGACAATATTAAATCATAACAGTTTTTTAGATGCAAAAACTTACTTGAAGGGCCTCCGATATTAACCACAAGCAAAGGTTTTGGAAGTGGTGTAAATTCGGCATGCCAGGCAGAAGCAGCACTCTTAAGTGCAGCAAAATCAGCCTGATGAAGAGCTCCCACAGTGAGAAACTGAAACACATAATAGAGAACCTGTCAACTAAATTATACCAGAAGGACATTTGTACAATAGTACAAGTATTAATCTACCCAGATGACAGATACTCACAACATTTTTGCCTGGTGGTTCACGTGGAGTGATCCACCTCCGAAGAAACCAAGGAATTTGCTTCTGTGCATGGGGAGTCAATGGGTAATAATCATGGCGAGGAGCTATCACCAAATCAAACCTATCCACATGCGACCTTGGATGTTGAATCTGGAACATGTCATCAAAGAGAAACTAATAGAATCAGATGCAACCTTGAAATTGTATTATCACGTTCGTTATTTCATTACAACCATGTTACAAAGTGAGCCAAAAAAAAATTTAAATAGAAGAAAAATAGTCATTAACCTTAAAGATGAATATTTGAAGAAACTATCACATACCCCAAAAAATAGAATAAAAACGAAAAAAAATATGTTATCCCTGTGGCTAGTAAAATTTATGCCACCACCTAATGTACCATTCTATCTAAAGCAAACAGTTCATTGCATTTCTCCAAACCACATGTATCTCCAGAATAATTTAAATCCAAATAAATAAGAGACTGATCTTCAAATTCTCATAAGAAGTATAACATTTTACAAACATAAACAACATCTAAAACAAAAGACGATTTTCCTTTTGGAAGGAACAAGGGGAAGGGTGATTAGACAATATGGATACCAGAACATCACGAAGGTTCACTGGTTCGTGAAAGAAAATAAAAGCAAATGGTTGAACTGATGTAGTGCCTCACTTTTTTTTATCAGCATTAAGTAATCACCAGTCATATTATCGTATGCATCTCTTTCTAGGGGGGATTGAACCTTAACCTGGACAAGAAAAACATTTTCGGGAGCTAACTGTTTTATGGCCCTTGAAACAGGAATGGTGTCCCGACCAGATGCAACCACCAGCAACGGGACATCTCTGGACAGAAAATAAGGAATGCATATAGATCTTTTACTAATAACGAAATTACTGAGCAAAACTGAAAATTACCTAAATTCAAAATAATATCATACATGTTATATGAGCTTCTGAGGCAAGTAATGTGCTACCAATCCAACTAATAGAACTTGACAAATAGTTCACATTTCTTGATTCAATTACGAAAACCCGGAAAAGAAGTAGCCACACATACTTGTCGAATGTTCGACGGGCCATTTCTGCAATCTGCTTTGCATCAGCTTCCGGAATATCAGATGAGAGGCCTGAGCTAGCACAATTTTCAGCACAAAAGCAGTCATCACCCAGTTCAACCCTTCTCTTCAATGGATTCAAGTATGTGGGGTCCGCATGAAATCCACGCAGACCCCACGTAACAGAAAGTACAGTAGAAAGAATTACTGAAAAATTTTCACATCGCAAGTGCAGCATAAAGGAGAATAATCAAGTACCTAATTTTTCAGAAGAAAGATGCAAAGGCACCACTTTTTTATGGAGAGGAAGTGGAAGCCAGTGAAGCCACTCGTTAATCCCTCCTCTTGGCCGCCTAACACGCTGCTTAATCACCATTAATAAACCAATCAACCCAACCAAAACAATGCTTAATCAATATGCTCAAAACCAGATTAGCAAATGATTAAATTTAAACGAGAACAGAAACCCAATACCAATACCAACAGTTTTCTCAAATTTTCACAAAAAGATTGAAACTTTGATTACTTACGTAAAGGGACTGACGACCCCAGAGGCCGAGCGCACGAACCAAACCAATGCTCTGATTCTCCGCGCCGGCGAACCCGTTTCCGATCACGACGGCTCTTCTGATTCCGGTTGCTCGGTGGACCCCACCTTGGATCATCTCCGCCATGCCCGAAAACCCGAAAACCCGAAAGCCCGAAGGCCTCCCCTTCGATTCTCTCGTCACTCACTTTCTTTCCCTCTTCTGAAGAGTGGTGATTCTTTTCTTCTCTGAGCTGCTATGCTCCTTCTTTCCTCTTCCTCTTTTGCTTGCTCGTCCGAAACGGTAAAATCCCAAGCCAAATTCGAAACGAACGACAGGTCGTACAACGAAAACGACATGTCGGAGTTGTGATTCCTTGTTCTCGATTTCGATTTTGTAATTTAGTCTTCCTAGCATAAATCATTTAGTAAACCCATCCATTTGGTCTATAATTTTACTGAACCTACGTTGAAGAGTAGTGGACGTTCGGTGTAAAATAATAATATGGTGATGGACATTCGGTGTAAGTTTATAATGTAAATGAACCTGTACCTGCGGTTTCTAATCAAAATTAACATGTTATGTTATGTATTTCATTTTATTATTAGAACCGATAAATAAGATTAAGGATGGTAATGAATATAGAGGCTTCATATTTAAATGGCTAAAAATGGAGTTTTATCAACATGAGGGGTGGAAAATATTATCATACAACAAACATAACCCAAATTTCAAAGCAATATCCCAAGTTGTTGCAAAATCAATTACTCTACCATTTTAGCCATCTAAAGAACTCAAGGGTATAATAAGTATTTGAGAAACGTGTAAAAACTCATCCTTAAAACGAGTCTGATTTTTCGTCGTGAAAAAAAAAAAGTTTGCTTATTTGGAATAGAAGTCAATGAATCCAACCTGGTAAGCAAAAATGTCTAATATTAAACAAGTAATTGACTTTGTTTTTTTACTTATATCTAATTATATATCGCTGTATAACAAAATTAAAAAAGTGTGACATGTGTCCGTTGTGTTGCTTTTTCTATTTTACAAAGAGAAATGCTAGCAATATTCTTACAAACTCACTTATCTTCTCATTTCAACATTCTCACTTTTCATCATGTCACGTGTACTCCACTAACTCTCAAAGCTAAAATTTTAACCATATAAAAATCCCTCTATTTTTTCTTCCTTTGGTTTTTTTTATTTTTTATTTTTTTATAACTATTTTTCTTCCTTTGTTAATATAATTAAAATTTTAGTTTGTCAACCAAAAATAATTAAACTTTTAATTTTGCGTGTCAGTGAAATACATGTAGCATAATTAAAAGTGAAAAAATGAAAATGAAAATGTAAGGTTGAAATGTAGGAACCAGATCCCTTCTACCAAATCCACTAATCTTGGTCCTTGAAATTTGATCCAACGGCTAAAATTACTATAATTTTTAAAGAGGGCCTCTGTTTTTAGCTGTTTGATCAAAATTCAAGGCCTGGATTGATGGATTTGACGCCATTCCAGAAACGTAAGAAGTTGCTAGCACTTGTCATTCATAAAAGGTTATAATTGTCATTGAACATTTTCGCGTTATACCCCTCTTTTGTTCAAAAAGTTGAAACCTTGTGCTCTCTCAGTCGGAAAATCTTCGGGTCAGAAAGATGTGGGCAAGCAAAGAAGGAGGGCCGCCGGAGGTCACTCTAGAAACCACCACTGGCATCTTCACCGTCGAGGTAAATTTTCTTTCTTCCCAAACTTTCCCTTCAATTTTCTTTCTCTTTCTCAGTAACCAAACAGACAATTCAATCCATAAAGTTTGTATCTTTAACTTTATTTGTATTTTCAAATCGTCATAATCGTAGCTTTACTACAAGCACGCGCCGAGGACTTGCAGGAACTTCATCGAGCTCGCTCGCAGAGGATATTATGACAATGTCAAATTCCACAGAATCATCAAGGTTTCATATTTTCTGCTTGTGTGTAGTAGTGTATATAAATATTAGATATGTGCATACATATATATATATATATGTATGTATACTTTACTGACAGTTAAATTGGAATTGGGGTAGGATTTCATAGTGCAAGGTGGTGATCCCACTGGGACAGGAAGGGGTGGAGAATCCATTTATGGGTAAAAAAAATTCCTTGAATTTACCCATTATGTATTGAATTTTGCTTTTTTTTTTAACCCCTGATTTTAATTAGATTTGAGAACCATAGTGAAGAACTTGTTTTGTATAACGGGTTTCAGGGGAAAGTTTGAGGATGAGATAAAACAAGAGTTGAAGCATACTGGAGCTGGCATCTTATCGATGGCGAATGCTGGTCCGAATACAAATGGAAGCCAGTTCTTTATCACGCTGGCACCGTGCCCATCATTGGATGGTACGATAATTTTTACCCAGTAATGTTAAGACTGTTTTTTAAGTTACTTAATCTGCATAAAAGTGATCCTTAGCAGTAAACTTTTTTTCCTTACGATGGTCTGCCTATCTTGCATACAATGTGGTTTGGTGGACTTGTGATATGTTGACTTTAGAAGTTATTTGCACGAGACATCAGTTCACCGCTCTGTGACCTATTGAAATGTCTGGAGACTGAAAAACAGTTCTTTCCATAACACTATTTCTTTGTGATTTTGCTATGAGCATTTTACGATTTGACATGCATACGCAATCTGGAGATAGCTATGGGTATTGGGCTGTTTTTGTGCACGGGAACCTATAGGCTTTAGGTGACTCTAATAATCAAAACCATCACCGTTAGGATTCTGTTTGAGCTATAAAGTGACCTCTTTATGATAGTATACCATCCTTTCAGCAGAAAATACTCTTTACTTGGATTCATTTGTTTGTTTCGATCAGTATTTTTACTTGCACGGCGTTTCTACTTCATTCAGGAAAGCACACAATATTTGGAAGGATCTGCAAAGGAATGGAGGTCATCAAAAAACTTGGCAGTGTCCAGACTGATAATACTGATAGGTATGCCTTCTGTTAGTTGTATTTCTTGATATTTGATACAGATAAATGGCCTTCTACTGTTAGTGGATTTTCTGCAAATGATTGGTCACACTGCTGGATCCTCTTAGTTTCTCAGTCTGTTGTGGTTCACTGCACCAAACCAAAAACTTAAGATTCCAGAGTTTGAAACTTTAGAATGTAACTTGGTAACTATTTTGGTCTTGGATAAGCAAATTATCATGATGACGTTCTAAGATTACCTTCTGATGTGATAGCATTGAAAAGTCTTCAGTTGAATTTTCTTGTTATAAAGTTGTCTTGACTTTAGAACACTAAGTAGAAATGAAATGCATTAGGAGACATAGATGGATCCTGACCGAATTAATGGATCCTGTCCGAATTAATGGTACCCAATTTCCAGTGAATGTGTTTCCAACCTAGGTAGTAGGAGTACCTCCTTTGAAGGATTCAAAGTATCAGTCTATCTTGGAGTGAAAGGAGGTGACATAGTAAGCTAAGCTACAATGTCTCATGAAATCTGCGAGAGGAATCTCCTTTGGTATGAGTTAAACTTTTTTTAAGAACTGAAGGGAGAAAAAGAGATGTCGAGCTGTGAAGTTATATGTCTGAGCAAGTTAAGCCGTTGACTATTTTCTTTTTTGCATAAATAATTGTGGACTCAAATTCGTTATACTAAGTTTTCAGTCATAGGAGCAGGTGTAAATCTGGTTTTGATTTTGGATATAGACAATAGTAGGTAGATATGCCGAACAGTTTTAATCGATTGACATGATTCTCCAAATAATTTGGAAATGATGCTGGGTAGTTATTGAATATTTTCATATTTTAACAGTACCAATTATAAAGAGTCTGCTTTTGTTCACTTGGAAGAGATGCTGCGGAGAAGTGATAAATATGTGATTAGTTAAAATATCTTGCCGAATGTGATGACCTGTAGGTCTGCATTGATACGGAATATTAAGAGGTTTTATGTTAAAGTTTTGTAAGCGATGATAGCGCCTTGTCCTACTTAGATCTGTAAGTTTTGCAATTAATTGCATATATGATGGTCAGCGATGTAATTGTTGCGCCTTTTTAATACACTTCTTTAGGAGGAAGACGTAGTTTGCATGATTTGATCTAAACTCTTATCTGAAATGCTTTTGTTCTTAATACAGACCGGTGCATGATGTGAGGATACTACGAACATCTGTCAAAGATTAGACATCTTTGTTCGAGAGCTTGATGAAGCCGTGCCTTGGATCTACCAGAGTTGGTGAATTGAAAAGCTGTTGTTAAAGATAAAGCCATATAGCTGGAACAAGTTAATTGGATATTTTGTATCAACGGATAACTATGACGGTCGGACGGCGCATTTCAGTCTTACATGGATACTAACGGTGAAAAGGGGGAGTGGTTCAAAGTACTCATTACCAACTAGTTTTTCGTCTAATGGTATTTCTCTTCTCAGCTTCGGAACTTGTCCCAATTTCGTATCTTTGATTCCCCCGTTGATGAAAATGAATCACTTTTTCCAATCCGACGCTCGAAATATTAATAGTATTGGCCTTATGGTAACGGCATTGATTTGGTGAAGTAATTTTCTCGCTTTCTTTTCACCCTTGCAGTCATTTTTTCTAGCCTTCGGACGGAATAAGAACACGAGAATCAAAGAACATAAACAGAAGGATCAAACTTGGCACGAATCATAGCGTCGAGACACGCTAAACTTTGCACTCAAAATCCATCTGTAAACAGGTTGATTAAATCATAGAAGTTTGAGAAAATTGCAGGATTCAACTGTAACCAAACCAGAAAATGACTAGGTAATCTGACCAACTATGCTGTTTAAAAATCATACAAGCAAGCCTAGAAAAGAAGGAACAACGATTCACTTACAATTTACAAACCACAACTCTCTAGTCGGGAAAATTGCAGACAGCTACCTAAGATATATCAGCTCATAGTTTCACAGACCACGCATAGAAAGCCGTAATTCTAGCGCAGAAAATAATAGACTCCGAATGCTGCCGGCAGTTGTTTCCCAAAAATGTCATCCTAGGCGGGTAAACACAGCGCTTCCACGTTATTTACCACCGGACTCAATTCCACTATAAGCCGCCACGACTAAATATGCCAACGGAGATCAAATCACCCAGAAAAGCAATATGGTTTCCTATCAACGAACCTCCGTACAAATGCCTCAGATATGCGCCCATCAGACTCCTCCATTTTCTTCACAAGCGGAGGGGTTCAGAGTAGGCGGTGGAACAGGACCAAATCCATTAGTCTTAATAGATCCAGGAGGCCCTTCTCTTGGTGTTGTACTACTTGTGGGATCAGAGATTCCAGCAGCAGGGTCTTCAGCAATTACTTCCTCTTGTAGCATTTCCATTTGCCGTTGTGATGGCACATCACCTTTGCAGTACCTGTGCCACATGCTCCTGTATGCTGACTCCAGCCCAGAAGTAAACTTTGGTCCGTCACAGACAGGCGACCTGGCCATGAGGTCCCGGAGACCCATTCTCAAATTCGAAAGTGCTGTTACGTCAGAGGCCAGCTGCACTGCCAACTGGACATATTCATCCTCATTTTTAGCAATCAGATTTCCCAACCCTGTATTTAGTCCACTTTAATCCGTTAGGCTCTATCAGCAGTAAAACAATGATCAATTCATTGGCAAGGTCACATGCACACATGACAGTAAGACGTGCACATCCATCAAAAGTTTGATATTGACGGAATTGATTTCTAAACTGATGCATCTATTTACCTAGTCAAGTTTGGAGAATGTTTACAAACTTTGTGCCTTTAACAGTGAGATTTGATCTCAGGTGTCCTAGAGCTTGTGACACATACTCTCTTCTTAGCCATGTATGAGATATAAACCAACAGATGCAACCAACAATAAGGGACATAAAGCAAAAGGTATCTTAGGAGCAACCATGGATGGTACACCAGACAGACATTGAAAAAAAAGGAGGAAAAAAATCACTCACCTACTTTGCTGAGAATACTAACACCAACGTTGTGCGCATGTACTGAACCAGCCATAGTAACACACGGGACTCCCATATATAAGGATTCACATGTTGTGGTTGTTCCAGCATATGGAAAAGTATCCAAACTACATATAGAGAAGATAACTTCGGTTAGAACCTCCAAACAAGATCCAACGGTCACAAGTGAAACCCTTCCTAAAATGTGCTGCCAGCAGGTCCAACATAAGTGAATACGGTGAGATTTTATTGCATGCACATGAGATGTTCTGAAATGGTTTCTAATTTCTACAAAGCATCGCAAGTTGATTCACATTATGGTTCTCGAATTATTTTCAGGTCAACTTAACTGTTTTTGTGTTCTTTCCTTTAGCTTATTTAGAGTGACTACAAAAAATAGATTAACTGATCTTTACTAGTCAAAGATCAAGTCTCTTGTTTGCCTGAGTAAATATTATTTCATATGTTCATTTTCGTTTTGGTACACAATCTTTTTAATTCAAGAATCCAGAGGAGATGAGCCCACACATCGGATAATTGCTCCCCTTGATCATCCAAGAGAGATAAATAGACAAGAAATATAAACAAACTTTGACACTAGTTAGTCACACTACTGTCCTTCCAAATGTAAGACAAAATATCTCAAATTTACCTAATGTCCATGAGAGAATAGGCTTGCATATGATCGTAGTTGAGTAAAATTAGAGGCAGAAGATCAACACGTAGTGGTTCCAACCCCAGCTGCTCCAATGTTGAAAGAAATCTCTCCCTCACACTATCACAACTAAAAGGCTTACACTTCACCACAAGGCGAGAATTCGGAATTGCAGAAAGAATTCTTGCCCAAACTTGTAGCACTTTTGGAGTGATCTAATAAGGGCGAAGAAAAGAGGAGTGAGACAACATTATACAAATGTAATCCTATTTTTTTGGTAAGAAACAAGAGTTTTATAATATGATAAGTGATCAGATTGCTTATGGTTGTAGCTATATGCTTGATTACAAGAACAAAAGAAACCTAACTAATACCTTTGCCAGATTATTAAAGCTTCCAAAAGTAACAAAGCCATTGGAAAGAGCAGGAGTGGGCATAACAGGCCCAGCCTCAGGGGAAGGTGTATAACACAGGAAGCAATCGGGTAATCGAACTAAGTCCTCAACATGCCTGACCAAAAAAATAGACAAAGTTACTAAAAAGTACTGGTACAACCTACTCTATCAGATACTCATCCTTAAAACCAGAAGAAAAAGAGTAATTATCATAGGACTAAATAGGACCAGACTTACGTCTGCTTTGAATCAGGTGGATCCGCCAGAGAATCTGTGATTCTATAATCAATCGCCGGCAAACCAGTTGTGTTTGGGTAGCCAATCCAGGTCACCTGTACATCCAGAAATACAAGGTTAGCTACTTAGAGAACACAATCCCGTAAACAGTGAGTGAGGCACATGAAAATGAAAGGACAAATTTAATGGGAGGCCCACATTTTCGGACTGAAAAGAAATATATTAGGCTTCAATATATAAAGCAACTCACGACGCTTTGAAAGTTGCCTAATAAACAGGAAAATTGCAACTGCCTATTCCAGGATAAACATTCTCTTTTAAATTCCTCAACTTTCAGATTTGATGAGGCGAAAAGGAAAACAAATAAAGATTTGCAACATATTATAAAATATTTTGTATATTATACTATAAGTCTATATGACAAACGTCGACAAAGAAAAATACGCAGAAAACAGAAACAAGAATGTTTAAAGCCAACTGCCTGAGAAAATTAGAACACCTTTCAACATACCTGAACAGGTGAGGGCCTGCATGCCATCGTTCCCAATTTATTGTTTGCAGTATGGCCAGTAAGTTCCACCAAGATATCAACCTTATCTTCTCTAATTATGCTTGCAACCTTCTTTTCATCAATCCCATATATATCTCTCCAAATCCCACCCTTTTTCAAGACTTTCTCCCGAAACCTAATAGTCTTGGCATCTGCCTGTGACATTATATAAAAGTCAATTCCAAATTGTATGTGGGATAAAAATACTTAAGTAGTATCTGATCTTATAGACAATGACAAGTTATTAACTTTATAACAGCATTGAAATTAAATATATAAAAAAAGATAATTTCGAGAGAACATGTGAACTTATGACCAACTGAGAATTAACTAAGCAATTTTATAGTGGGTCTGTTTGGTTAGGGGACAGAGAAGAAACGAAGACAGGAGACGAGGAAAACTAAACTAAGTGCATATGTCCCATTAAACATATGGTTTTAGAAAATGTGTTATAATCAGAACTGAAAGCAAAGAGAGTATAATTCTGGCAAAAGCTGCAGATAAAAAAGTAAGACATGGTTTACAGGAAGCATAAACTTTAAACGTAAAATGGATAACTAACATGGATGAATGTAAAAATAAAATAAGAAAATCAATACCTTCACTACTGCAGAATACACAACCACCTTGTACTTTGTGTATTCATGATGGGCAAGCGGAGCTTCTATAAAATATGAAACAGAATGAGTAAAATAATCAGGAGACACATATCCAATGATGAGGGGTCGTTCTGGATCTTTTGGATTGTCCCATGAAGTGTACTGTGGATATAACCTCATAAAGCGCCTACCCCAATCCCTGCACGCAAATAAATTCAACTACGCATCAACAAATCTACAACTCCCATTTTGAGGTTAAACATTGCTGTGAAATTGGCAAGCAGAACATAAAAAAGAATATATACCAATAAGAAAACTGCAATTGTCGCTAATACTTGGCAAAACATTTATAATGTATCTTTATTATAAGGGTAATGTTAAATTACAAAATGGCTATATAACTAGCTCTAAATGTACCAATGTTTTTATCAATTTTTTTTCTCTTTATATGAAGTTTATTACATTCACTGAATAAAGAGAAAGAAAAGTGATCATGCAAAGTTAAAGAGGAATTAGTTGAGACCTGTGAGCGACAAAAAGTTTATCATCATGTCCTTCATTTATGTAGTTCATCGCAAGCAATCGATTCTGCAAGAAAATGGTTAGGCAAATAGAGATTAAAACCAATACTTGCAAAGAGTTTCTTCTGTAGGATAGATCAAGAAGCAGCAACAATAAATAAATAAATACTCATTTAGCTGCTTCCTAAAACTACAATCAAGATATCTTCATATGTTACAGAATTTCATAGATGAGAGAGGTAAGTTCTTGTAAGAAACCAAGGAAGAAGCTATGAAGGTGCAGGAGCTCGGGAAAATCAGTATACCATAACGTTCAAGGAATTGGCAAGAAAATATAACATGTTAGATGAAATTTTAAGATAAGTACAACTTGCTACACGCAGTACTCATGCAAGTTGTAATAAATTAATAACCATTATATGTCAAATATCAAGTGATGAACAAGAGTTATGGTTTAAAAATCGCCAACTAGCAGCTCTAGCTACAGGAAATATCTTAGCCAAGCTATTAAGTTTCGGCACCACCAGTCGTTAGAAAGATTAAAAACTCAACATGAAAGATGATATAGTAATCTAGTAAAGCCCATACTAAACTTTGTTTCCCTGGTGTCTGCCCGAAAGAGAGAGAGAGAGAGAGAGCGATAGAGACATGGTTAAGCTAAAGCATGGATATATGTTTGCTTCCTAAACACCTTGAATAGCATTTTGAGACTATCAGTCAAGCCACTCTGTGTGACAATGCCAAATAACTTTTGTACATATTGGGAGAGATTTGTTATCCACGAAGTTTTTGAAAAAGTGATTTGCCTTACACCTGTGATAATAATTGCACACACAGTAGACAATTACTTACTGCTAATAAACCAAGGGCATTGAAGACGTTTCCAAGGGAGAAGAACTGTCATGTTATATTTAGACATTTGCATTCAGAAAACAATGGAAACATATCATAAATTAATGGTAGTTCCTCATTCCTGCATCATCTACAGGTAACCTGGGGGGGCATGCCACTATAGTTCTGACAATTTTCAGTGACAGTAATGTTCCAGGTATAACCCAAAAAAAAAAAAAAAAAAAAAAAACTTTGCACTCTTGTGAGTAAATCCCATGAGAGTCTAAGAGTATTATACCTGGCCTGCATTTCGGGAATCGGGATCTATTTTGAGGCATTCCTCATATGCACCAATGGCGAGAGTAATATTTCCAGCATCGCGGTAGAGAACCCCTGTACATAAATGATCAAGAAAAATGAATACATAACAAAATTCAAACAAAGTTAATTATAGCAAAATGAAACATAACCCACCACAACGGAACAAGTATAAGTAATGTGAAGTTGTTAACTGCAGAAATTTTGTTACGAAAAAATTGAGAGAGCAAGAGAGCAACCTAAGTTGTTGTATGCTTCTGCATATGTGGGATTTGCAACTATAGCTTTGTCAATCATGTTTGCAGCAGCATCCATTTTACCCTGCCAATAGCAAAGAGGGCAGTCAGCGACTATGTGATGTATAGCCATTCTAGAGTCTGGCATATTAAAGGGTTTGAAATTAAACCTGGACAGTGTAGACAACACCAAGATTGTTCAACGATTGTGAGAAGTTTGGTTTGATTGACAAAGCCATCTGCAATTTGAGAATAAACGGGATGATGGTAATGTCATTCGATCGGTATTTTTGAAGGGAAAAAAAGGAATGTTTTTGTACAAGTATCAAAAATTGCCTGATAACACTCTACTGCTTTATCAAGGTTGTCTCGATCTTTGTATATTACTCCCAAATTATTGCATGCTTCTGCACAATGGGGATTGAAGTGGAAAGCAAGTTCATAGAACACAATTGCCTGCATAAACAGAAATTCAATACCCACACGATGTAGAACTGACTAAACCATAAAAGAAAATACATCCAAATGAGAGTTCTCCTTTACAGAAAGACACTTACCATGTCAAACTTAAGCATTTCACCATAAGCAACCCCAAGATTGTACATAGCATCAGCATAATGCCAGTTATAATACAAAGCCTTCTTGTAATAGGATATGCCTTGATCAATGTCTCCTTCCAATTTAACCTAAACAGACATGTTACTGAATCCAAAATCAGATGTAGAAAACTGGAAATACATAATGAGAAAACAGAAATATAAAAATTGCAAGAACATGAGCTAGAAGTGTTTTCGTCTACACAAAACGAAAATAGATAGACCAAACGGATGATGAAAGATTCTAGAGAAGAAAAACATTTGGGCTCATTGCAGTTAATACTTACCATATCATGTTTATCTCACTCAAATAAATACAATACTCAGGTTTGACCACGAAGATTTTGTCATGGATGTTACTGATTAAGTTAATTTAGTAAAAAAGAGTCGGTTAAAAATGTTGAAGCAAATATATGATGAGATTGCCAGAGTATAGACACCCTTTTCAGTTGTGGAAATTTAGCAACCACAAACATGGGTAAATGAAATTTATGAGCAACAAATAAAGCATTTCTGCATTTTCAACAGCATTTTCTTTAAATAGAAACACCAAAATGTTAGGACTTCTATACACTGTACCAAATGCTTCAATGATTTTCAACATCTAATATCTCTTATATCATTGTCAAATACACATAATTAGTACTCATCGAAACAACAATATGCATAGTTAAAAGTTTACAACCTATGTGTGAGTATATCTTGGGATTGGCAAACTTATTTGTCTTACCAAACAGTTTTATCATTGAGGATTGATTAAATTCATTTCGGTGAACATTTCTTTTGGTGTAATCTTAGCACAAAAATTTCGGGAGCACCTACACTAGTGACAAGGTAAGTGTAATAAATTCGACACCGCCCTCTAGGACACAAATTCTCGTCGGACCTTGGCACAATAAAAATCGTCCACTTCTTAACCAAACCAATCATTAGCAAATAAACCCGACAAAACAATGATGAACACAGAGAAAAAATTAGGTAGCAAAACCAAAACAGAAGTTCTAGAATAAAACACGTAAGAGTTACATAGTCGATTACAACTAGACAAAATATCAAAAAGGGAAGAATCCAAAATGAAAACAGAACGAACATCACCTTTGTTCCTAAATCTGTTAATGCTATTGCCATATTATTCTTTGCAATCTCAAAGTTTGGCGAAACAGCAAGACACCTGGTATAGCATAGCAACCAACCAAGAATAGCATCAGCATAGATCATCAAACGAATTTACAGCTATATATATATATATATATATATATATATATATATTATGAGTTAAGATCCAGGGACCAGGGACACGCTTTTGACATACATTTTTGTGGGGCCCACTCCATAATGTATTTCAACGATCCGAACAATCTATCTTTTAGGTCTTCCCTCGAAGATCATGTCTACCAAAAACCACCCAAAACCAAAACCATATGACTGGTGGATAAAATGTACTGTTTCTTTGTAGAACAGTATTCGTCCAATTTCTTCACTACAAATGAATGTCTTAATGGTTTTGGATTTGTCTAATTTTTTGCAAGGATGATCTATGAATGATGTATTTAAATATAGATGGTTCGAATTGTTTAAATACATTATGGAGTGGGCCCCACAAAAACGTGTGTCAAAAGGCATGTCCAAAACGTGCATCCCAGATCCTAAACCGTATACTTAAGCCCCAGTTTAGACTGACAAGTAGAATGCAAACAGTAGACTACCTCTCGTAGCAAGCAATAGCAGATTCCAAATCACCACGATTTTTGTAAATGACACCCATGTTGCAATATGCTTCAGCATACATCGGCCTCTCCAATGCAGCCTTCTCGTAGCAAGTAAGGGCCATGTCAAATTGCATCATTTCAGAGTAGACAACGCCAAGGTTATAATATGCAGGCTGCATTTCCAGAGTGGGGTAAGTATACAAATTTGTAAGAACAGTAAACAAGAATAATAAAGGTTACAAAAGGGAAAGGAGAACATTAAATTACAGCATAGTGCGGATCTGTCTTCAAAGCTTCATAATACTTCTGCAGTCCCTCTTGAGTATTTCCGGCAAGCTTTAAGCTTGTTCCAAGATCAGTTAACACAATGGCCAAGCATTCTGCAGCGGGTTTGTAGAATTGGTCTGCTTTCAGAGCTTTTTGATAAGACTGTTCCACGAAAAAGGTGAATAGTAACTGGTAAAATTTCAAAATTATAATCATGATTAATCAATCATCAAAGCACAAAAAAGTAGTAGAAAACATATTGTATCTTTTATTTTCCATAGAAAAAGAAAGTTAAGTAACAGGATCAGACCTCAGCAGCCTCCCTTAGACGGCCCTCTTCTTTGTACAAAATTCCACAATGCGTGTGAGCGCATGCATTCTGCGGGTCCAACCTGATGGCTTCTGCGAAACTGTCAAAAGCGAGCCTTCCCATATTCTTCATCTGCAAGCATATTCCTTTCCCAATATGAGCTTCCACATTTCCGGGATCTTTCTCCAACACAGTCTCGTAAAGACTCAGAGCATCAGCAAACTTGTTCCTCGAACGAAGAATGTTGGCATAAGAAAGAGCATCTTTCACTTCAAACATCTTCCCTGCCGGAGTTCCGGCAACCATAGAACCACTGGTACTGGGCGAAGGCTGCGAATCATTCAAGAATCCATTCTCTCCGGCCGGCTCTCCATTTCTCACATTACCAACATCTTTCTCCGTCCATGCCATTTGCGTATCGATAAAAGCTCCCTCTTTTATGGAGCAAAACCAACCTACAAACAAATTCGACATAAATTTTGGTTCTAACAACAAACTTGAAATTCAGCACACATAAAAATTTAACATAAGCCAATCCAAAATCCAAGACATTGAAAAATCAGTACAATGCTGACTTGGACAGAGGCTCGAGATTCGAGTCTCGCAACTAAGTTAGATAGCCATGTAGCAGCATTACTATCAAAACAAGTCCCTGCAAAACCTAATTAACTATCCTAAACACCTCCATTAATCACAATTCCAAACCCTAATTACATTAGGGCGATCACAGTAAAGCCACTCTACTGAAACCAACCGATCATTTAGCAATCAACCAAACCCTAATACAGCGGGATCACATACCGATAACAAGACGCGATTTTCGATAACAAAAACACGATAACAAACTGACAACAGGGGATTAAAGAAGAAGTAAAAAGAGTGGGAATTTGGGAATTTTGAAGCGTACGGTTGGAGGCGGAGGAGCTCCCGTTGTGCCGACAGGCGAGAGATCAACGGTTGAGATTAGGCCACGGCTATGGCGTCCGGCCAAAGCACTCAGAGCTCCATGGTAAATTACCACTTTTAGCTAGACAGAGAGGGGGGGGAGGGAGAGGGGTTTTACCGTTTATGGTGTTACGAGGGTAAAAAGTAGAGAAACCCTGCGTCTGCCTCTCGGGCTCTCTTCGGACACACAGCTCGAATTGAATGTGTCCCAGAAAACCCAGAAGAAGGAGACGAGGGGCTCGAATTGAATGTGTCCCAGAAAACCCAGAAGAAGGAGACGAGGGGGGGAGAGAGAGAGAGAGAGGAGTGCGTGTCCCGTTAACGTTTGTGTGTGTCTTTATCTTTAACCCTGTTTTTTATCGGTATTTGCTTTTTATACCACGGCCCTAAAAAGTGAGTCTTGAGGCTGCGCAAAACGCAAATGACTCGGCGACTCGGCGACTCGGTGTGTGAATTACGGGGAGTGTCATCGTCGGTAAGCCCCAAAAAGCCCTGGACGGAATGCGAGCTTTTGGTTGTCTTCTTCCATTGTGGCTAATGTGAACAAGCTCTATGGGCATAATTGGTATTTTGCACATTAATTCTGATGAATATTTATCTATAAATAAAAAAGAAAACTTGGACGGATAAAGAAAGCAAAAGAGGGATATGTTACATCATAGAAATCGTAAATCACGTATTTATCTTTAATAAAAAAGAAAAATTCACCAAAATGACCTTGATAAGTATCGTATTTATGTGTCAAACCGTCGAGACTCAGTTGTATTAATAACCTGATTGGTAATGTAATGCACAAATTAGGATCTGAATAGTTTTGTTTGAAAAAAAAAAAGTAAAGAAAAAGAGAAGTCTTCAAAATCTTGTTAGATTGAGTGAGCTTGGCTACTCTTCTCCATTGTGATCAGGGTAGTGTTTTCTATATATCTATTTTTACTTTTCACACACTTTTCTGAATTTCTGACTGTCGGATCTAATGAATTGACAAAGATTAATGGTCAAAAGTTAACAAAGGTGTGAGAGAGGTAAAAATGAATGTGTGAATAACACTATCCTTGTGATCAATGTACTCTGGGTGTATGGTATAATTGGTAATTTCTCCATTTACTCCAAATATTATTGTAAAGAGAAGAAGAAAATGAAATCTAAGCGAACAAGGAAAACAAACGTTATGTGTGTGTGAAAGAAATTTAACGTGACACAGAGTGTCGCTCACATATCTATATTATCTATATTATTAATCTATATTATTAATCTATATCTATATCTATATTATTAAGAAAACCCACCTTGTCAACCTTTTTACCCAATTTTTCCAATTTTACCCCTCACTTTTGAATACATAATGTTGACATGAGGAGGGCAAAATTGTAGTTTTATACGTTTTGACAAAATGACAATCATATCCATATTTTTCCTATTTTACCCTCACTTTTGATACATAATATTTACATAAGGAGGGAAAAATAGTAATTTTGTATATTTTGACAAAATGATAATCATATCCCTATTTTTCCTATTTTACCCTCACTTTTGATACACAATATTTACATAAATAGGGCAAAAAGGTAATTATGTAATATTAAGAAAAATATGTCCTTATTAAGAGATCCCATCATCATTGTCTCATACTCTTTTTAAAAATTTTAAAAACTAATCACACCCCTTAATCAAAAACAAAAAGAAAATGAAATTGTTCACACACAAAGTATGTGCTCATCTTCTAGTTTATCTTAAAAGGAAGCAAAATCTGCTAAAAAGAATGAAACACTAACATATGCATATTACATTTGTCTTCGAGACACTGAATTACAATTGTAACAAGAGCACAATATGAGTGTATAAGTGAGTCATACTTGTATTAGTAACGTGATTGATAATGTGATGCACGAATAAAGGTTTGAATGGTTTATTGGAAGAAAGAAAGAAACAAATCTTCTAAAATTTTCACATGCAATTATATTGGTTCAGTCGCTATTTTTGCCCTAATCAATTGCCTTTGGAATGATAGAATTGATAGCCGAGGAGGTGCAAGTAAAAACACTACTTTTGGTGGAAATCATGTGATTATGCACCTACAATCTACATCTGGTCGAAGTCAGTTGATTAGAAAACTTTTCGTTGCCTTGTTAATCAGGCTTAATGCATTAATATTGTCACCTTGACAAGTCGTGATCGTTAAGCGTTAAGAAACGTTAAGCGTGTGTAGTCAATTGTCGCTAAGACAACTCTTTTAGAACTTCGCCATTTTACATAAGCATGTGCCTAATTCGTTATATGTGTTTGATCTCACTTTTAAAAATTCATCAAGAACATTGAACTGTCAAATTTTTTTCGTTATATAAATGAGAATGATGAAGAATTAGTCGAGTCAAATTAATCTCAAGCCTGGTTATCGAACCACAAAAGTAGCCTTACTCTCTAACACGCACAAACCGGTCAGAAAGAATCAAGACCCGAAATTTAGCTGTTAACTACAAAAATAGGTTACTTTCTTCCCATCCATAATGATCAGAAAGGACTAACTTCCCGATAAAAAAGGTTAATTATTGGATACTTTTTTAGGAGTTTCGGATCAAGGGGGATGATTGCCCATATGTTGCAGGGTCATACAATATCAATGTGTGTCAATATCAAACAGTGGTCAGCAATCAAATTCATCAATATTAATGTTAAATGTTGGGTGCTGAGGAAAAGAAAACATGCATGAATGTGCTACTCGAGGCCCACCAGGTCCTCTTCACCCCTAATGATTTCACATTAGTCGGCATGTTGTATAGAACCATTTGATTTGGGGAGTAGGAACATGATATAATAGAGACACACCCCAAAAAGAAGAGAGAGAAGAAAAAGGAAGCCATTTAATTGGAAGTTAGAGGGATTAAATAATAAGAATTGTGTTTGTGTCAGTCGCCTACAAGAGATTGCTTTTATCATTCTTCACTAGCTAAGTTATAAAAAGTATGAAAGAGTCACTTAGACTACTAGTTTGAAGTGCTTTTAAAAGGATTAAAAGTACTTTTGATGAAAGTATTTTTGGAACCAATCCTAAATAAAAATGCAAATAAACTTCAAGTACTTTTAAAATGACTGTAAGAAACACATAACTGGTGATTTTTTCAAAATGTGTTTCAAGTGATTTTTGAACTAAAAAATATTTTCGCTAAAAACGATTTCAGTTATTTTAAAAGCACTTACAAACAAATATGAGTCTCCATATGTTCCAAGCTTGAGCTAAATGGGATTGAGAATTTGAAATCTGTGATTCATGGAAGAACCAATAGGCTCACATTATTCATGGAACAAGAAACTACAAATTGGGTGAAGCGGGGGGTCAAGGTCCAAACAAAAGAGCCGCACAAAAAAGGGGTCCGAGAGGCATACGGACCCTTATTTTTTTATGTCGTCATAACCTTGCTTCCTAATTTTCTTGACTGCTTTGGATGAGCAAAATGGACTTGTATATATTGCCTAGAGAATATACAATTCTATTTGTAATGATTTTACAAAGACGGTCAGTGGTGCACTGTTAATTACAGTGTTACTGTCCTCAAATAAAACGTTTCGATGTAATTAGAAGTGAACTATTTAATATAAGATAATTTGTGAATACTTAATACCACTTACTATGACTCAATAATTAGAGTTTATGTAAACAACTTGGTTTGATATTATGTTAACGTTTTAAAGTGATGAGTTAGCGGTCTCCTATTAATCATACTGATATAGTTTTTAACTCAATCACTTTTACAATTCAATAGGTGTTGGATTTAAAAAAAAAATCAGTGAATCTTATCATTGTTCAATAATGAATGAGTTACGAGAATTTACTATTTATATTACATGAATATGTGTAAGAGAGATAAATATCTCACTGACCAACCATCAGTACTATTACAATAAGCCGAATTAACTAACTTCATCTGTTGACTTATGAGTAGGAAAATCAACGGCTTAGATTCCTTAATAGTATACACTTTCGTGAAATAATTTCGAATAATACTTGCGTTACCTTGTGGGGGAATGCATTATGCACTTACCTACCTTTCACAAATAACGTATTTTAGTCGTATGAATTTCATAATCAAACCCGTTCATCTTCTTAATCTTCATTTGAATATCATTTCTATAAAAAATTATTCAAATAAGATATCGTTTAGTCTTTCAAATGTATCAAATAAATTAATGATTCATCTTAAATATGTTACTTGATACTTACACCGTCAATTTATTCTATATATTTGGATGATTAAACGATCTCCGATTCGAATGAGTTTTTACATAGATGATTTCAAATGAAGATTAAGAAGTTGAACAATTCCGATTAAGAAATTTAAATAATAATATACGATATTTAAACTAAGTGGGAATGTCTATGGAGGAACGCAAGTATTATCCAAAATTTTATCATGGAGGCTTCAATACTTAGAAGTGCAAAAAATTAATATAAGTTGTAATTTGTTGGTAAGATTATAGACACCATTATTATAAAAAAAATAATAAAAATTATTTCATGTAGCAAAAATGCCCTATTTAAGTTTTTTTTATTTTTTTTATTTTACCAACAACGGTCATTCAAAAGATTACTTTTAAACTTACAATTTCTTTATTAAAAAAAAAACAGAAATTGGCCATCTTCGTTGGTGCATGTTCTGAACAAGGATGGCCTTCCTTGTCCGCATTGATCTGGTGTGGCGGTGTTTGGGGTGACGCTCAATTTGGTTGTAGCGTCTTCTGGTTTGTATTCCCTTTCATCGCTTTCATTCTCTTTGTGCATGTTTGGTGTTAGCCTCTCGTAGGCTCTCCTGTATCTTTTGGCTTCTGCCTTGGAATGTCTATCCTCTTTCCCCAAAAAAAAAAAAAAAAAAAAAAAAACAGAAACTGGTGCTAGCGTCTAGTAATCATTCTGTAATCTAGAGCCAAATGATCATGGAGCTTTTGCAAATTGCAATAAACAATGGTGTATCTGGCCTTTCTGCCACCTTAAAAAAATCTAACCATTAGTCCTTTCTCCTTTTTATGTGTCTGGTACTAAGGAACCCATGCCAAAGGAAAGACCCCAGAGAAACACAAAGCACTAGCTTCCAACAGCGTAGCTCTTGAAACAGCTATAAAGCATATACAAACAATTAGGGCAACCTAAAAAGTATCTACAATATTTTTTTATCGAACAATTTTGTACTGTATAGCATATGACTATCGTTGTTCTATATACCTAACAAAAGTGAAATTTAGGGTGCGTTTGTTTCACTTTTTTAAGTGGGACTGGACTGGCTAGGATTATTGTCCCATGTTTGGTAAGCTTGGGGACTAACTTAAGTGGGACTAGCCCGGACTCGTGTGGACTATCTCCCTCGCTAAGTCGTCTTAGCGAAGCACCCCGAAAACCACGGGATTGCTAAGACCTACTTCGTCTCCTTTGCGCCGCTTGGCGTCCTCCCTTGTTTCGAATCTGAGAGAACTATGGCGATATTCTCGGCGACCCGACCAAATTGCAGCTGCATAGAGCTCCAACAATGACTTCTGTGCTGCAAACCTCCAAGGAAGGTTCCGCTCTCGCCGTCGTCTGATTCCTCTGAGCTCGCC
This sequence comes from Malus fusca, assembly GCA_035220775.1. Taxonomy (NCBI): domain Eukaryota; kingdom Viridiplantae; phylum Streptophyta; class Magnoliopsida; order Rosales; family Rosaceae; genus Malus; species Malus fusca. The sequence continues at coordinate 2,779,319 of CM069072.1, read as the reverse complement.
TGGGCCCTCTCCGTTAGACAAAGAAAGAGAGCTTGACATATTCAAATTTACCCAGTACTCAAATCCCCAAATTCAATTCAAACATGCAAATTTGCAGAAGAATCTTCAATTTTTTGCAGAAGGGGTGTCTGTGTGCAGAAGGGGTCAGTGGGTTCAGAAAAGGAGAGGACTTGAGTAGCTGCTTGGAGGCCATTGGGAGCCCGGAGGTTGAGGAGGATAAGAAGGAGAGCTTGCGGAAAGGCCGATGGAGAAGAAGACGCATGTCTCCGGGAACTGGGTTCCGAGTCTTGTTTGTGGGGTTTCAACTCGGCTGGGTTTCCATGGCGGAAAGAAAAGGAGGGAAGAGGGTAAGGTTTTCGACACTTGGGTCACAGACACAGAGAAGGGTTTTGGATTTGGATGTTAGGATTTGGATTTTGCAGAAAATGTTGACGTTGGGGTTCAATTTTTTTGTATTTGTATAAAATTTTGTTATTATCCTGATTCTTAGTCCGACATTGCACCAAACGCTTCATTAAGTTAGTCCAACTTAGTCTAGTCTAAGCCAGTCCAATTTAGTCCCTGAAGCTAATCTAGTCTGAGACAGTCCGGTGCAACAAACGCACCCTTATTGTATTAATAGTCAATAGGGCTTAAGCAACACTAGTATTTTTTTAATGAAGAAATTAGGTTCTCATCCTTCTTTTTGCTACTTCATTGATTAAAATTTAATTCCTTTTCAATTTTTGATCAAGGTCTCTGGGTATTAATGACATCATTAATTATTTCAATAATAAAATATTTTTTATTTATAAATATATTCATTTAATGTTAAAAATGTTACAATTAGTATATTTATATTTATGACTAATTTTTTTATCATATATTTTTAGTTTTAGTTTTTAATTTGTAATTCTTTTTTAATTTGTACCAATTTTCTTTTTAGTTTTAATTTGTACCCATATATTAATTTCTTTTTGTGCCCATATTTTTTAAAGTTTATTTGTATTTGTACCCATATATTGTTTTTTATTTGTAATTTTTATTTTGCTAAATGTACCCATGCTAATTATATGTACCCATTCGTGTAAAACTTTTTAATCTTAAAATGGACTCATTCTTAAATATACCAATTTGTTATATGTAAAATGTACCTTTTTTTTTATATAAAATCTATTCAATTTTTTTCTAATCCATTTTTAAACTTATATGGGTACATTCTTTTTTCTTTGATTTTAAAATGTATCCATGTCAAGTTTAATTGAAGAAATTTACTAATGTTATTAAGCCTAATATATAGATATATATATATATATATTTTTTTTTTGTGATTTTGAAGAATGTACCCATGTTTTGATACAATAATTTTTTTGGTTAATTTTGATGAATGTACCCATGTTTATTATATACACACACACACTATAGTATATTTATATTTTAATATTTTTAATCCCACAAATTATGATTTTTTATTTAAAATCTCATTTATATAAACAACTAAAATTTCTAATTTTTAATTTAAAAAATATAGTAACATACATAGAAATAAATTATCACATTAATTTCAGGGACCTCGATCAAAAATTAAAAACCAACAAGATTTCAATCAAAGAATATTCATATCTAAGGACCGCATCCAAAGTCTTCATTTTTTAATACAAGTTAATGGAGGAGGATGTATTAATCGAATACAGATTTGGAGTGCATGGCTAAGGAGTTATTGTTTCTTACATGGTGAGGTGAGATCATTTTTACCGTACAAACGTTATAATGCAAACTCATTCTCTCATCTAATGATGATCTTTAGAAAAATTTATTTAATTTGGAGATAGTTTAGTTATTCATATGTACCAAACAAATCTATGATTATGATAACAAATAGTGTTTTTATGATTAATGGCCAACTTGTTTGATTCATATGAGTGACTAAACGGTCTTCAAATCAAATGAAGTAGTCTAGTGTTGATCTTTAGTTGATGATGAAGAAAATAAACAGGTTGAATTATGACGTTTAATACAATAAAATAAAGTCACGTGGTCATGTAAGGAGCCAGACAATGACATGTGCTTGAAAATGTCACAATTAAGTAGTTGGGGGTAGTATATGAAAATATATATGTTATATTAAATGGTTAGGAAGAGTTAATGAAAACCAACCTTCTATGCTTGTGGCCGTGCCGATTGACTGTTAGCTTCACGCCCTCACCTTCCATTCTCTTGTTTTGTTTACTGCATGCTATCTATATATCTCCCACGACTTAAAAGAAAAGAAACTATTTGCCATATATAAATATCTCTCAACTTCCATATAGCAACACCCATACAGCTCAATCCCCCGTCTCCCTATCTAGTTAACTTTCCTCTTATATGTGCATGTCTTGCTCTGGACAACAAGCAGTTTCCCAAAACTGCTACTGAAACTTCTATTGAGCAATGTAAGTCTCTCTCTTTCTCTCTCTCTCTCTCTCTCTCTCTCTCTCTCTCTCTCTACAATCTTATGAAGAGGAAGAATTATCATCATATTCATCAAGTGAGATGCATGGTATATATGTAGGGGATTTCAGTTTGGAGTCAAAGAGTACTTATACGACTCCGTTTTTGTGCAATATAGTGGTTAACCGTTGTAGTTAGAAGTTCATTAGTTCATGCAGTGAGTACATGAAGCTACCCAGAAACGAAGCGTTCGATGAGGCCAGCAAATTAGCTTACTATAATTTAGAGATTTTTATAATCAACTATATATGATTAGGTAGAGAAGATCTGTTGATTAGGTAGAGAAAGACCACCTTCTTTTTCTTATTCTTTTTTTCAATTTTTAATAACCCTTAGCTGATTATACTAGCTTAAGAATTAGCAACATTTGTTCATTTTTTCTAGGGAACTTTAACAAAAAGCTTCCGGTACTGTTTACTTTAACGAAAAACCACATTTTTACACTAAAAAGTCAATCCTGGTACTATTCACTTTACCATTTATTTTGTCCTTATCGTTAAAACTCAAAATTTTCAAGTCATTTTCATTAGCTTTTCTTTTTTTCTACACATGTATTTTTATTTATATATTTCATGAATAATTCACATATATATATATATATATATATATTCATATCCATTCACGAGTGAGCATATATAATATATATAGTTAGATGCAATCTGTAGAGTGGTTAGTGAGTTACGGTAATTAACAAAAATATGGTTGCAAAGGAAACACTCTTTAAGGATGTACTTCCACTTCATTTCATACTTTAATAAGTAGTAGAAACTCATGGTTATAGAAAAATAGAATTTTATTGGGAAGATTTAATTAAAAGAAAATCTAATGAAAAATGTTTGAAAATTTTGAGTTTTAATGATAAAGGCAAAATAAAAGATAAAGTAAATAATATTAAGATTGACTTTTTAGTATAAAAATATGATTTTTCGTTAAAGTGAACAGTATTGAAAATTTTTCGTTAAAATTCCCTTAATTAAATCCTAAGTTTGACAACTTTTTTGACTAGATAGTGGTTGACTTACTTTTGGATTAGTTACCAAGCAAACGTAAATTTGTTTAGAATATAATGTTTGTTATTTATAGACCTCTTTTTAATGAGAAAGTTTTTTTTTTTTGTGATTGAGACATTGATGGTATATTACGTATTTTTATATAAATGGTGAAAAATTATATTTTTTAAGTTATTAATTTTTTAACACACGTATCTCATCATTTATATAATGACATATGATATATCACATCGTGTTCCAGTCAGATTGAAAAATCTCTCATTTTTAATGCACACCTCTCTCTCAGAAATTTGCCACATGTTTCATGACTTAATTATAGTTAACTTTTTGTTTTACTTTTGCACTTCTTAAATTTCTTTGATTTTTTACTCAAAACGAGGTCTTGCTTGTCTTGTTACTTTTTTTTTTATTTGTGAATACGGATTTTCGTCAGATTCTCTTTATGATAATTTGTAGAATCCGTAAATAATATTTATTCATCGTACAATGTGCGATTAAAAATAAAATATTTAAAATTAAATAAAAACAGCAAATAATAAAAAATGATCGTTACGATATATAATGAACGGATACGAACGGATACGATTTACGGATCCTGATCTCACCAAAAGAATCCAGAAAGGATACTGTTGGCTTATTCGTTCGTTTCCTCTTCGCTCCCAAAGCAACAACCACACAAAAAAAAAAAAAAAAAAATCTGGTGGGAAGGTATCAAAAGAATTAGATAGATGTTGAGAGCCTTGTCCCACTGTCCCTCTCTCTTGCCCAATCTATTTCTCTGTCCGCAAGTTTTGGAGCTCAGAAACGCAACAATGGACCCGGGGTTGATACAGACGGCATTAGCTACGGCGGCATCTCGTTACGTCTGCGTACGGGTCATGGCTTCATCAAGATTCTGGACGAAGAGAACGAAGAAAGGTGCAAAGTAACAGAGGGTTGTGGCGGCGGTGGCGGTGGCGAGGTGGGTGTTTGTCGCCGTTGCCGGAGATTGGGTGATGGTGTGGTGGTGTCTGTTGGGTCGAAGAGAAAGGAAGGGGAGGGAGGGTATTTCTTGGGGTTGGGTTGGGGATAAGATTGGAACACGCGGCAGACTATTAGAATGGAGGTGAGTATTCACCAGGTTAGTGGTGGTGAGGAAAGGAATTAGATCTCTCCAGATCCCCTCACTGGAGATATCAATTACAAACAACTATTCTTCAAAGATAATGCGATCATAATTTTTTTCTTTTTATATTTTTCACACAAATTAGATTACTTTACTTTTGAAAAATATAAAAAATATTTAATTGTGATCGCACAATCTTTAATAAATAGTTAGTATTAATTGATCGCTCGGATCTCTATTGAGGAGATCTTGAGAGAATCTAATTCCGTGAGGAAAAATGGTTACAATGGGAATATACAAAAATATTATTTTAACTTTTTAGTCAAAATGATTAATGAGATTGACATAACTCCTCACTGTAGTTTCTAAAGTTTAAAATTAATGAAATTGGTCATTGAAATTGTTTACCATCAATTATTTTGATTATTCTATAAAAACTTTCGTTAAATTGAAGAAAATTTTAAATCTCAATGCTACATAAAATAGATGTAAGTGTCGAAGTTAAATCTTTAAATCTCAGGGCTACATTACATTAATTAAGGGAGTTTTAACGAAAATCTGCGGTACTGTTCACTTTAACGAAAAACCACATTTTTATACTAAAAAGTCAAACCTGGTACTATTCTTTATCATTAAAACTCAAAGTTTTCAAGTCATTTTCATTAGTTTTCCTATTAATTAAATCGACTTGTAGTATAGCAGGTTAAAGCTAGATGATTTAGGAGTAGTATATACCAGACACAGGCAATATTATTGGCAGCTTTCTTGGCTTTGTTAGGCAAAAAGCGTGACAATAAGTCAAAGCTTTAACATGCATTCAGGGCTTCAAATAATTAAATTAATACTTGTTCAATGTCGTGCTTTAATTAACTCTAAAATTGGGATTTAACTCCCATGCAGCTATAGAGAATTAAAAATCAAATTCCAACTCCAAGCATGCAAAGTCCAGCAGAGAAAAAAGCAGGCGTCCACACCTACGTAAGTCAATGGCCAATCTCCTCCTTAGCCTGGTCAGTCCGCCATGACAAACCTTCACGCCTAGCCATTGGCAGCTTCATTGAGGACTACAGCAACAAGGTTGAACTAGTCCAGTTCAACCGTGATACATCCGACTTCGCCACCGATAGCCGCCTCATTTTCGACCATCCTTACGCACCAACCAACCTCATGTTCTTCCCCTTTGAGGACACCGCAAATCCTGATCTAATCGCCACGTCCGGTGACTACTTAAGGCTATGGGAGATCCATGATGATAGGATTGAGCTCAAGTCTCTGCTGAATAGCAACATGAGCAGTGAGTTTAATTCGGCCATAACATCTTTTGACTGGGCTGAGTTTGACACTAGGCGTGTGGCTACATCAAGTGTGGACACTACATGCACAATTTGGGATATTGAGAGGGAAGTTGTGGATACTCAGTTGGTGGCTCATGACAAAGAAGTGTATGACATTTCTTGGGGTGGCTTCAATGTGTTTGCTTCAGCTTCTGGTGATGGCACTGTCAGGGTGTTTGATTTGAGAAACAAAGAGAGGTAAGGGTTAATTTTCACCTTTTAATTTTGTATGGGAGTTGCTATTAGCACTTCAAAAAAAAAAAAATCATCATGCACACTTGTCCGTAGTAAAATAATAAGGAATGGATGAGCGTAGATGAACATTTTTTTAGTGTTAATAACAATTCTATTCTTGATAGTCTTTGCGTTCTTTAGAGAGATCATTTTCTTCCGTTTCTTCGAGCAAGTTCAACATATTTTCTTTTCGACTGCATACGGAGTAGTCCAACTTTTAAAAAACTAATAATTAGAAAAGTTTTAAAATAAAACAATATCACTATAGCAATCTTCTCAAATTGCATTATTATTATAGTAAATCGACAATATCGACATTTATTTATGTCATATCAAGACAATCTAATTATTTGTTAACATTGATAGTATCGACAAAATTTCGAGAGATATGGTTAATATTGTTGCAGTAATAGACTAATTTATAGTGTCATTTGAGATCATTTCCCTTTAGCATTTGGTAGCTCAAGATACTTATGCTTCATGTATCTTGTGACCCAAGGCATATTTTCTTAACTCATCTTCAACAGGTCTACCATAGTTTATGAAAACCCTACTCAAGAAAGATCTTTGTTGAGGCTAGAATGGAACAAACATGACCCAAGATTCATTGCCACAGTTGGAATGGACAGCAACAAAGTGGTGATATTGGACATCAGATTTCCCACGTTACCTCTGATGGAGCTCAAAAAACATGGTGCCAGTGTGAATGCCATTTCATGGTCTCCAGGGAAAGGACACCAATTATGTTCGGTGAGTGATGATTCAAGGGCTCTGATTTGGGATGTGGCGAGACCTGGATTTCAGTCCAATGGCGGCGGCGATGCGGAGCCGGAGATGTGGTATGGAACGACAGCTCAGATTAATCAAGTGCGTTGGTCTGCTGTAGAAATGAACTGGATTGGTATTGGCTTTTTGAACAAGTTGCAGCTCTTGAAGGTTTAATTAGAATATTTATGGAAATATATTTAGGGTATCACTTGCAATTCCACATGCTAAATGCAGAGTTCTGTAATTAAGAGAAAAGGGAATGGGGAGTTGTCTGGGTGATGAATCCCAAATGTCAGTTTCATGACTAAGAGTAAATTTGTTGTGTGATCCGTATACATGTATGTGTATTTATACATGTTAGGATTTGAGCACACGCTTTTAACACACATTTTGACACATGTTGTTAGGTAATCTACTTTGTAATATATTTTAATGATACAACCGCCTCTTTTATATCTTACCCCCAAAGATCATATCTACCAAAAATCATCAAAATCCAAAGCTATATGATCGTTGGATTAAATTTAGTATTTCTTTGTTCGTCAAATTTCTTCACTACAAATAAATATCTTAATGGTATTGAATTTGTCTAATGTTTTGCAAAAATGATTTATGAATAATGTACTTAAATATAGAAGGTTCGAATGGTTGAAACACAGGAAGTTGACTCTACAAAATGAGTGTCAAAAGTGTATGTTCCCGAATTGTAATTATATATAAGGAAAACTAATGAAAAATGCTTGAAAACTTTGAGTTTTAACGATAAGGACAAAATAAATGGTAAAGTGAATAGTATCAGGTTTGACTTTTTAGTGTAAAAATATGGTTTTTCGTTAAAGTGAACAGTACTGCGGGCTTTTCGTTAAAACTCTCTTATATATATTGTCTGCAACACACATCATGCAAGATGCAAAATATGGGGTGGGCAAACGGGTATAAGAACGAGGGTCGGGGCATCCCAGATGTATAGAAAAACGGGCCCGGACCGGCCTGTTTGTAATTGGAATGGACGGACGAGTCCACCTTCCTCCCGAGTTTCTACCCTAGTCATCCTTCCTCCCGAGTCCACTCCAGATTCCAGAATCAGTCACTCCACGCCGTCCGTCCCTTGACTCCCTCGACTCCAACTCTCAATCGTCTTCTCCCCCGTCCTCGCGACCAACATGGCGGCACCACCCATCCTCCCCTCCACGGTTCCACCCACACTCCGTTACTCTCCGTCAGTCATCTCCTCCACCACCCTGACATCACCGCCGTCGCGATTCTGGGCCCTGGCGACCACCACGACGGCCCAACAACCTCGAAATGAACTCGTGTAAACAGATCTACCCGCTGAGATTTCGTCACTGAAACCAGAAGCTCAAAAAAACCCAGAGGAAAAGATTGAACGCAGCTGCTGTATCTCTCTGTGCCTTTCGACACAGATTGGCAGAGAAGCAAACAGTAAACCCATTTCATTTCACAAGCTAAACCAGAGAGATCCGAAGACAAATGGGTAACTCGGATCCAGCAAAAATGAATATATTCAGATTAGCGGGCGACATGACCCACCTGGCCAACGTCCTCGTCTTGCTCCTCAAGATCCACATTATCAAATCATGCGCCGGTACCGCCATTTCCCTTTTTTTTTTATCTCTATGCATTTTTGTTTATAATTTAAATGCTTTGCAAGCAATGTAATTTCATGTTAGCTGCATTTAAATTCATTTATCGTGTAATTGTGTATTAAATTTCATTTAATCGTGTGTTTAGGCTTTTGATTTCCCACCCGCAATGGTTTTCCCATATGTGTTCAATCTGTGCAATCTGTGTAGCTACTGTGTTCAAACGGACGGGTTAGGTCTGGTTACTGTATTAAAATCTGTTGTACTCATCTTGAACCGATCCCTTTTTTTTAAACCCGAGTTCAATCCGGTTCCTTCAAAATTAGGCCCGGCCCGGCCCATGCCCACCCTTAACCATGTCATTAAGAGATGAGTATTGTAGAAAAAAAAAAATATTCTCATATTGAAGGACATACGCTCTCTATGACTACATGTGCTAACTTGGAAAATTTAGAAGAGGGAGGAAATATTTGGATTCGTTGCTTTTTGTTTCTTCATTTGATGTGTTAGTTTTCTGCTGGAGGTTGGTGCTCACGGTCAAGTTGCAAAATTTGCAAACTAAATCAGAAACCTTGAAAGAATTACACCAACCTTTCTCCTGATTTTCAAACGAACAATGCATATCATTATGATTTGAGGTGAACTTCATACATATCTAGTACGATGGAGAAAGAGGAGTCGTAGTCGTGCTACGACTCCTAGTCCCGCAACGGGGAGGAAAAGTGTTGCCTAATCACACAAGGAGCATCAAGAACCTAGAAAGAAGAGGCAAACACCACCAAAATACCCTATATGCATGCCAAAAAAGAGAGGAGAGACGAGGAAACACCTCTCTCTTAAAAATTACAAAACTGGAGGACATGGTAGTCCGTCAAGAGAGAGGACCATCACCCTTGAGGGAGGAGGCATAGTTGCCCAACTCATAAAGCGCACCCTCAAAATTGGTTAAAGCTGCATCAGAATAGACTGCTCAATTGAGAGATCTCGAAGACCACTTCCAAGTTTCTAAGCGATTGAACGAAACAGACTAGCTTTCCAACGAATAGCGATAATAATGGGATAAATTCTCCAAGTAGCTATTTAAATGTTGCCAAACAACACACTGCTTTTTTATAAAAACGTTAAACTAGCTTTCCAACGAATAGCGATAATAATGGGATAAATTCTCCAAGTAGCTATTTAAATGTTGCCAAACAACACACTGCTTTTTTATAAAAACGTTAAACAAGTACTATTGACGAAAAACAATAGTGAGGAAAAACGCTTTATAGAGGTATATTTTGAAGGAAATGACGGATCTCTTCATTCTAATTCACCAAATCAGGGAATCCGTGCAATTGAAATTTGATTCAACGGTTGAAGTTATTATAACTTTTAAAGTGAACCTCTGTTTGTAGCCATTGAATTATTTTTCAACAGCACGGATTCTCTGATTTAATGAATTATGACGAAGGGATTTGGAGAGGATCCTGTCTTATTTTGAATTCAAACGAGCGGACGTTACAGTTTTACTGCAGCTAAACTTTTACCCGGCAAAAAGAACTCCGCTTTCTTTATTATTTATTTTATTTTATTTTATAATTTTGGGCCTCGACTCCTGAAACCGAAGACCAATCGAAGACCGATACCTTTCACCTCTGCAAATTTTGGAGCTAGTCGTTTTGCTTCTTTGGTCGCGATTCGCGAACACGAAGCTTCCTCCGTCACTAGCCTCGCTTCTCTTCCATGGCGATGACCATTGAAGGTACAATTCTTAACCCACTCTGTTCGTTTTTTTGCCCTCGATTATTTACAATAATTTTGCTTTTGGCTGGATCAAGATAAATATGAACAATTTCGTTGAATAATATTAAAATTCTGCTTATGTTTTCTTATATTTGTCCAATTCTCTCTGAAAACTTTGGAGAAGTGGAATCGAGTGGGCTTGAGAGCTGAACATGTTGGAATTGTGCTAAAATTAATTAGGGTTTCATATAGTTGATCACATTTGATGATTCGTAAACACCCAATTTTGAGTGCTTCTCTTTTTAATTAAAATTTTTGATTAATAAAGTTCTGCAATTCTCTGAATTTCTCTCATTTGAATATTTGATATCTTATCGGAAGAGTATAAATTATAATGGTATCAATTTAGATTTTAGTTTGAACTTACTAATGTGGAAACGTTATGAGGAGCTTGGATTTCCATCATGATCTCTATATGAAAGTTAGGGGCTGTAGTTCACAAAATTTGAAGGGTTGCGTTGCTCGCTCCTACTTCTGATATGCTACGAGCACGGCATCCTTCGGATATATATAAGTCATGCAATTGTGTTTTTTGTTCAGTCTTCGGTCATGCTTTGATGGGATTGAGTACTAACAGTTTTTTGTTTTGATGCATTGTTCCTCCCCGTATTGCTGATGGTTCGTGTTCTTTGCAGTGTAAGTAGGAATTTGGTTATGTAAATTCATCCATGTTATGAAGCTACTAAACACATTTCTGAAGTGAATTTCTTGGTGTACAGGCTTGCAGGACTTGCTTTTATGTTTTCAGCAAGCATCTTGTTACAAATCCTGGTATTTGTCTTTTGTTTATATTATTATTTATTTTTTAATCGCTCGACTGGTTGTGAGCTTGTGGTTATTACATGCTCTGAATTGTTTTAAAAGGTGTTTGCCTTGTACTCCAGCCTACAGATATATGCGTCTGTTCAATTGCAGTTATAACCTAGTATTCTGTTATGTCATCCATACTCTTCCTTAAAAATATGCTGGATGCATGAAGAATAAGGCGCGCGCAAACACACACTTGCACTTATCTTTGCGAATCATCTTACTTTATGAATTCAGAAGCGGTGTGCTTGTTTTTAGCTTAACTTCTCTTCTAATGCAGGTCATTGTGCAGTTGGCATATATTGCTGTTCCCATTTTCTTGTAACCCACTTTAGAGTTGGGAGGATTTTGTAGATTTATTCCCTGGTTTGTTTAATGATGTCGAAGTAGTAAAAGGCCATTTGTGCATTGATATTTTATTACAGCAACCAATAATTCTTGTGTGGGTTAGATTTTCTTTCTCTTCTTTTTCTTTTGTTGATATAGATGGCCGTAGTAGCTGGTTACCATGACAAAGTTATAGAACCCTAGTGCCAGGGTGTTGTTGAAGCTGCCTTTCCTTCTGAAAAGGGCTACTATATCGCTTGCTGTATTAATAATAATGCTTGGTGATATATTACCAGATTAAGGGAGAGAATGGTTTTGAACTTAACTGCCAATTGGATCTCAAATGTCTTATATGCTTACCGTTTACTGTTTGTTATTATGATTATGTCTTCTAATGTGTGGCAGGCTTGTGCATTATACAACAATTGGTGGCCGATGTTATCTGGTGAGAGTAGTTAATATAAGTTGTTTATTCTACTTGGTATTTAGGTTCTTTGAGTATCAAGGGATGTGTGTTTTGATTATTCTTGTAGCTCTGATGTACGTGCTGGTACCCATGCCTTGCTTATTCTTTGGTGGTGGTTCTACTCAGGTTTTATTTACGAGGGAAAGCGATGGGTGAGTCTTTTTGAGCTCTTACGTAACAAAATTTTCTTCCTTAATGTATCCCTCATATGTAATATACCCTGTACTTATAACTTTCTTTACCTTATAGATAGCTCATAGTTATAATGCCATGATACTTGTGTGTCATGGACCAATTTATTTGTCCGCCCGTATGGTATAACTCACAACTAGATCTAACCAGGTTTTTTCCACCCGTTGCCATGCGTGGATGATTCATGAAGATAACACAAGTATAGCTCATTCTAGAAATCTGAGGGAAATATAGCTCATTGTAGAAGTTTGATTTATAGATAAGTAGAACAAAGCATAAAAGTACATATTGAAATATTGCTGAAAGGAGGGCCAATTCATAAAGATCAATCCTTTTAACACATCAGTAAGTAATTATTTATGTAAGTAGTGATGTTTACCCTCCGAATAAGCTGTAACCAGTAGCCCATGGAACTTGTGCCACTGGTAAACTGCCCTTACAAAGAATCTCTATTAGCCAAAGTCACATTAACGCCTTCCTCGTTTTTCTCTTTGTATTGCAGGTGGATAAATGCTGCTAAATTCTTGACTGGTGCATCAACTGTTGGGAGCATAGCCATTCCCATCATTCTTAGGCACGCTCATATGATTGAGACACCTGCTATGTGGATTGAATTCTTTTCATTCTTCATATTTGTCTGTACTGTCATGTGTTTCCACCGGGCTAGTCTCGAAGACGAGTGGTGATTAGCACTAAAAAAACCTAGGTTCTTATCTAATGACTCGTAATTGTTGGGGCCACCAATGATGTAATATAAGTTAACAACTACAAGAAGTGTGACAACGCATGCAACGGGAAATGAACGGAGCCTTTCCCACTTTGTAGATGTGATCTCTATATGTGTATGTTCAAAGACCTTTTTTGTCAATCAATTTGTATACTTTTTCAAAGGTATCTTGAACTGTTTTGCCTTTTAGTTGATTTGGCAAGGGCTTTAGTTTCTTGTTTTGTGTATTTGATCGTCTAATCTTGGAAGTTACGTTTGCAATTCAATTTAATTTACATGTGATGTTGATCTTGAGTACGTGATTTCACACTTGTTTCTCTTTCCGCCCTCCACGTCTTGTTTATCATTTCATTCTTCTTTGATTTATACAATTTTGAAGTCGGGAAACAAGGGGGCCACTAGCATTATAATTTGGTGGTATTCCTCTTCTTTTGTAAGTAAAAGGTCTGACATTTGAATCTTATGAAAGACTAGTTTGTATCAAATTATTACTAGCACTATTATTTCTTCTTTTGAAAGTGAGTTTTTAGGTTCGATTTTTGTTAAAGACGAATTTGAACCATATTATTGCTAGCCTATTATGAGGCTAAACCCATATTCTCCTTCTTAAAGTAGATAGTGCCACTTGTTAAAAAAAAAATTGTGTAGCTTAGCTCCACTCATACCATTTCATTCACAAAGCATCCACTTGAGTATTTTAACTTTTCGAAGAAGTTTTGGGCTGACCTAGATTGGGCCGTTGGTAGGTTGACATCATGGGCCTGTTTGTAGGTCTTCCCACATGCAAAGGACCATGAATGAATACCAAAGTCCTTGTTTCTCTGCTACCAACGTGATTTATTACATAAAAAGAGTAAAGATTCATTCATGGCCAGAAAAAACAAAAACTTCAGACTCTTCTCCGTTTCTTTTACTTATTTGTCATTTTTGTTTTTTTGTTTTTGAGAACACTTATTTGTCATTTAATTTCTTCTTAATTGGTACTTATAGAGTCTAAATGGAGAGAGAGAGAGAGAGAGAGAGAGAGAGTTATCTTAGTGGCGCTAATACAGTTTCCGAAAAAATTAAAGGTTTATTTTATTTTATTTTTATTTTAGCTAAAATGATTTATTTATGAGATTGACATACCTCCTCATTGTGGTCTTTGATATTTAAAATCGATAGAAGTGGTCTATGAGATTGTCCATCGTCAATCATTTTGGTCATTTTTGTGAAAAATCTCCTTTAGATTGAGGATGTTTTTGTCAATTCAACCTTTCCACTTGAGTTGGTGATTTCTTCAATTTAATTGAGATTTTTCATAGAATGACCAAAATAATTGAAGGTGGACAATCTTAGGTATAACTTTTATTGATTTAAATCTCAAGGAACAAAATGAATAGTAACATCAATCTTAAGGATCATTTTGTAGGGGTGGGTTCGGTTTAAATCGGTTCGGTTTTTTGCCAAAACCGAAACCGAACCGAAATTTCGGTTCGGTTCGGTCCAATTTTTTTTCGGTTCGATTTTTTCCGGTTCGGTGTCGGTTCGGTTTTGGTTTTTTTTTTCAAAAAATGAAAATTTTTGAAATCTTAAATTTTAACATATCCAACACAATCATAACATAAATATTCCGACTAGACTTAAAGATAATGAAAATAAACATTTAAAGTTCAACTAGAATTATAACATAAATGTTTTTTTAAAATATTTTGGGTTTAAAGTTTAACTGTAAATAGATTTCTTTTTAGACGATGATGGTGTACGACCTTATTCATTCCTCTCGTTCTCTCAATCTCTCTCTCTATATACATGTATTCTTCACTAGCAATAAGATAAACATTCTATAATATACTATTTATTTTGATTATTGTCTAGGTAACAATTTTTTATATTTTCTTTATCTTTATGGTCCGAATTTTTTTTATCCATATATGTGGTTACATAATATAATTTATACATTTTGTGTTTAGCTTCTACCACCAGCAAATTTTGAAGAGGTGTTCATCAATATTTTTGAATTACTTTTCAAAATTGTTAGGCCACGGAATCTACTATACTTGGCCATAGGTGAGAAAGTTTGAATTTTGTTTTTGATCTCGTAGTGTTTAATAAACTCATGAGACTTTTATACGCTGTTTGCTTTCCCTAATCAACTGCAGTGCAGTTGAGATATGTGTTCTTATATATGTGTTGCACTTAATGATATAAACTAGAAATATTGCATGTAATGGTATAAGTTCTAATTTTTGTTGTAGATGGAGAAGCTGAGAAGACAATTTGAATTGGAAAGCAAACAAGTCCTACCAAAGCAGCAGTCCAAGTATCATATTCTAATATAATAAAATCAAATAATTAAATAAATAAAATAAAAAAATATTAATTTAATTATTTCGGTTCGGTTCGGTTCGATTCGGTTTCTAGACCACCAAAACCGAACCAAACCAAAAGAGTTCGGTTCGGTTCGGTTTTTTCGTTCGGTTCGGTTTTTTCGGTTTCGGTTCGGTTCGGTTTTCGGTTTTTTTCGGTTTTCGGTTTTTTGAACCCACCCCTATCATTTTGGCTAAAAAGTCAAAATTAAAATACATACGCTCAATGCCAATGAGAAATATATACAAGTCCATCACCTAAAATGAATTACTAAAAGTAGTTATAATTGCAAGGGTTTGCACTTTCAGTTTTATTTAATTTAATTTAATTTTTTATTTTTAACAAATAATAGTATCTACGCTAAAAAAAAGGAGGTGGATTTAGCCTTACAATGAGCTAACAATAATGTGGTTCAAATTTGCATTTGACGAGAATCAAACCTAAGACATCTCACTAACAAGTGAAGAAAGATAACGTGGTTCAAATTCGTCGTTGCACTTTCAGTTGAAATAAGAACATTCGTCTATGTCTCATTCAACATTCTTTCAATATCGCTTGTATTTTTTAATATTAAAAAAATGTAGGAATATAACATTGGAATGCCTCAATTATCTCTTAAACTGTTCATTCCTTCATCATTGTTGCATTTTTCTTTCGATTCTTGCGAATCGACAAAACCCTATTAGATGACAAATGACAGATGACAGAATCATGGTACAAAAGTTTAAACAAAGGTCTTGGAAACTTTTCTGCTGTTATATTTTGTATGAGAAATGCTAAAAAAGTTATATTAAAATGAGATTTTCTATAAATTCTACGTTATTTTATGTTTTTAACACAATATTTTATATTGTTAACATAAAAATTATGTTAAAAATATGAGATGACAATGTATCTATAAAAAATCTTACTTTTAAAAAATCTTCTTTAACATTTTCGGTTTATATTTGCACATAATTGACAACTAAAACGTGTTGTCAAATTATAACCGGCAAGGAAAAAAATAAAAAAAGTAGGTGAGAAAAACGTAAAAACTAAAGCATGCGTGCTTCTTATATTCTGTAAAATTAAAAACATAGGTCTTGTTTACTTTTCTACTGTTTGAATATTACCGAATAAGTCATGCGGCGGTGCATGTTGGAATTTAGATAGATTTTCTTTTGGTCTATGCATGCGTGCTTCTGACCTAACGTGCCGGATGTTTTTGCATGCCCGTGAAATCATCTACCACGTCATGTTAGGAAGTGCTTTCCTTTAGAAAGCGTTTTTGTTCAAAAGCATTTTTAATAAAAACGTTTTTTATTTGACGTATAGTGAAATTTGTTAGAAAAATTAAGTACTTAAATTAAGCACGCAACACCTTTAACTTACTGGCAAGCACTAACCATAACGTTTTTGACGATTTAAAAATCATTTAATTAAGAATAATGTTAGAGAGATCAAATTTTTTAAATCAAACTTGCAAACTAAATAATGTGGTTATAGATTATTAAATTACTAATTAATTATGGATTAACGTGTGTGTTTCTTATTGGTAAATGATAACACATCATTTGATTTGTAAATTTTGTTTAAAAATTTGATCTCCTTAACATTACTCTTTAATTGTTTTAAATGCGTTTCCAAATTTGCATGGATTTTCACACTATTTCCTTGACCTTTTCTTGGAGCACAAAACTCATTTTAATTAGGACTCTAAGATTAGATTTCTGTTGACACGTCTTTTGGGGAAAACAAACGAAGGAATAGAAAATATTGTTCATATTAGCATAGACATTCCACAAAGCCGCGCTCCCTCTATCCTGAAGTCAAAATCCCCAAAGTTGATATCATTTTAGCCGCTGCCGTCCCCCTGGAGTGGGGTTAGTGGCAACTCTGTCTACTTTCCTAATCCTTTTTTTCTTCTTTCCTAACCTCGTTCTTTCTTTCTTTCTTTTTTTTTCTTTTTTTTTTCCCCTTTGATTTTTGGTAGTTTTCCTCTGAGCGTGTCCCGTTTTCTTTGAGCTTTGTCTCAATTGTTGTCAAATCTTGTTGCAGATTGGAGTTTCATGCCTTTTTCTTTCTTTCTAAATTCTTATTCCTTGCCGCAAGCTACTTCCCACCTGATTCGGCTATTCGACTCCTCGAGTTCTTCTTCTATGGACTCAGGGCCGGCCCAGGCCCAATGAGGGTAGGGCGACCGTCCGGGGCCAAAAAAAATTAGGGGCACCAAAATTATTAGTGTGACATATTTATATACGTTTTCATAAGAGTATAAAGTTATAAAATTTAGAACTGGTGATTTTGTTGTTTGAAATTAATGAGGAGGTTTTGGGTTCAAAACACCATGTGTGCTTATTTAAATTCCAATTTTTATAAATTTCTTTTCATAACAGTATAAATTTATAAAATTTGGCTAAATGATTAGAAGTTTAATTAGAAGCAATGGTTTTTGTATTTAACATTAACGAGAGGTCCTAAGTTCGAAATGCTATGTGCATGTTTAATTTTTTTTAATTTTTACGAATTTTTGTTTGGTTGTTTATTTATTTTTAATTACTAGCTAGTAACTATGTGAGTTGCTATTTTTAAAGATTCGTTCTAATTCAAGTCTAATCTTAAACAAAGAGTGATGCGTAGACTAAATTTTTAGACCAAATTTGCAAATCATATGACATGTCATCAAAAACTTTAATTTGGTGCCCATTCATTACTTGTACATATCCTTAAAGACTAAATATCATTATTTTTTTAGTCTTATATTGATGAGGTTAGTAAATAAGAAAAAAAACCTCATGATTTATACAAAAAACAATTTAAAAGTTCAGATGGAAGACAAAACTCATAATCTATCTACTTGTAAGCCTGAAGTTTTTTGGTTTCCTTCTCTCGACACAAAATAATTTAGTTTTTTCCGTATTTCTAAATTACTGAGTTTGAAGTTCTTTTTTAAATATAATTTTATCGATGTCTTACGTGTAAAAACAAATATTTTTTTTATATAAAGTGAGGGCACAATTTTTGGTGTCACCCCGAGCCTCAAAAATCTTTGGACCGGCTCTGCATGGGCTTTGGTTGGAGGCGTGCTTTGGGTTTCGATGGGTGCTAAAGTGCAATTCGCACTATTTGGTAGGATTATGGAAGCACTTTTAGCGCATGTTGCTTGCCCAACCCAATTTTCCATTCAACTTAGGTGCTCACTTTTGGGGCTCTTTGCTTATTTTACTTTTGTAATGGAGTGCACTTCTATTCGACAATTGTGGATTGTCTTTGGACTTACCTCATTTTGTATTAGTGTTTTTTATTTTTAATGAAATTAGTTGCTTGACAAAAAAATGTATTAGACATCCCATAAGTGATTAGAAAAGGGTAATGTTAAGTAGACCAACATTTTAGACCAAATTTACAAACAATATGATATGTCACCAATAAGAAATAAGCACGTTAATTAATACTTAAGTAATAATCCAATTATCAATGAACACGTCATATGATTTACAAAAGTTAAAAATTTGGTCTCTCTAACATTACTCTTAAAATAAGATGCAAATATGAAATATACTCAAGTCAATTCATGTCAACATTCTTAACAAGCATACATTCATTTTACGTTGCGGTTAACTGTAATTTAGACAAAATATCAACAACATGTTTGCATTAAAAAAGTGCAATTAACCTCAATTTAGAAAAACTTAATCATGCATAATCTCTTTTATATAGGGACCATGTAAAACACAACTTTAAGGCAATATGCTAAAAAAGTCATACTAAACTTATTATAAATTGTAATTATTTTGGAGTCTAATTAATATATAACATCGTTCTGATCCTTTAAAAGTAAGGAAAACAATACAGTTACATTTTACGCTCATACTTCTATTTCAATAATTTTCATCGAGACTTAATTTCAGTAATATTTAGAATGTCAATGAATATATATGGTTTAGTGATACTTATAGTGAGTGTAGTGTTTTAAGATTTGGAAATTTTATTTGAATCTATATAATTTCACTCTAGACCCAACTTACTCTTTATGCCTATATTATTTTTAATTAAACTACCAAATCTCCTTATACTCAAATAAACTATTTTTACAAACTCAATCAGGTATGTAAATTTATCTTTACACCTAATTGAAAAATAAGAAACCAAAAATTAACGTCGAAGCAGAGCGTAGGAAAAATTTCTAAAGAGACGCTAGAGACACAACGTGGAATGGCGTACAAAAATTTCATTGCTCTTATTTTCTACCGAATACCCAAGCGGCATTCAAAATATTTTTTTAGTTTGCAAACGTTTAGCGATTTCCAATCGTACAAAGCGTATGAAGTGATTTATAGGTTGAATTAATAGAGAATTGTGAGAAAACCAGATTGGGTTATCATGTCATTTCATTTGCACCTGGTGCTCCGAGCAGGTTTATTATTTCGATGTGATTTACCAACCAGTTAAGCTATTTGATTTTAATTATTTTCTTGATTTCAATTTTCTCCTTGAGTGATGGCTGTTTCCTCTTAACAAGAAAGATTTGATTCTATATTTATCGGGACACTACCCCTAAAACTTGTCTCCAAGTGATCTTTGGTAAAGATGATTAGCCATTTATATGGATCTTTGAAGAAACTAGAATATGTGGTGGTGAAGGAACAAAGTCACACATCATCCACCTTTATTATCCTTTGATTTCAAGCCTATTTACAGGCAGTATACAACTGCTCCTAAAGCCTAAGCAAAAATAATTATAATCAAATAAAATAAATGTCATAAATCGATTGATACCTTATTTAAAGATTCAAAACTTCAAAATCACCATCCATTCGTAAAAAAACTTGTTTTTTTCTCTATGACAACGTCTTAGAGTTTTAGTCAAAATAGAACGTAGAAAAAAGATTGCGTGATGGTAAGAGTTTCATTATTGGATATGGGTTTATTGATAAACTTTGATTTTTGTATTAATTTCATCTTATACTTGATGATAATTATACAATAAGGTTAAAAAACAATTTATATTTAAAATTTAAGTTGGGTGTAAGGTGATGTTATATGGGTTCAAATAAAACTTCCCTTATGAATTATATAGATTTTTTTTTTTTGAAGGTAAAACTGATTTCATTCAATGAATGACGTCAATACATCAATAGGAAAAACGTGTGAGATCAAGGGCCTCTGAAAAACAACCTTAACCGAGTAAACCCAGTTGGAAAAACCTCGGCTAAAGAAAAAGAGGCCACACATGCGATATAAACTTAATCAACAACCATAGATTCCGCTGGATATATTGCATCAACTATGTTGGACCCGTCTCAACCCAGAATTAAAGAGTCAGACAATGAAGACTATACCGAGCCAAACGATGAGCCACATTATCCCTCGATATATAATTCACCGCCACTTGATTAGAGTTATATGGACTTTTGTTAAGTTTTTTAAGTGATAGACTTTCATAGATTTAAGTGTACTTTTACGAACTATTATAAACTCCATAACATTACATAGATAATATACTTTTTAGAAAAGAAATGAGTTAAAAGATAGACTTTTGTAAAATTTTAGAGAGTTCAATGCTAGAAACTTTTAGAATTTTATGGATTGTCATAGACTTTTGAATGACCAATTTATTAACAAGCATTATTATTTTTAAGTTTTTATTATTGAAATTGTAATGATGATTATAACAAAGTGGTTTTATGAGGTGGTAGTGACAACGATAGTGATAGAAGTGTCACGTGGTTGTTAGCAAAATAATGATATAGTAAAGTTGGTGTCTTTAGTGGTGGCGATAATAGTAGGGTGCTGATTGTGAAGAAATTATAGAGTGGTACTGTAGTACTACGTGACAATGCCACATAGTGGTACTCATTAATCAGATCACGACATGTGGAATTGTGAGATAATAAAAAATTATTAGTATTTTCTATTAATAGTTTCATTAGTTATCAATAATTACTAAATTACCCATATTTTTTACTTGAGTTCAGTTTTGGTGAGGGGGATAAAATGGTAATTTACTGGAGTTTTGATTGACAATCAAGGTTTTATTAAGGGTAATGTTAGGGAGACTAAATTTTGGAAACTAAAGGACATGGAAGCTGATGATTAGTTTATTACTTAAGCGTTGATTAACGTAGTCAATCCTATTGATGACACTGACACATTATTTAGTTTGCAAATTTGGTCTAAAAATTTGGTCTCCTTAGCATTTAGGGATGACAACGGTTCGGTTTGGGGATGAAAATGCTATATCCATCCCCATATCCATGAAAATTAACCATATCCATGACCATCAATTAACCATCGGGTATTATCCATAACCATACCCATCGGGTAACAGATTGCCCATCGGTTAACAGTTATACCCATTTGCGTCAATACAAAAAATATATTCGTTCAATTAAGGCATGATAATTTAGTAAATATTAATTTCATCATTAAATATTTGATGGATAAAATGATTTAATGAATGGATCTTGTGGAGCATAAAAATTAAAGCTAAACATTGATAATGTTGGCTGATCTTTGATTCACCCATAAGTACCATTGAATTCTCATAGATTTTGATTCATATCAAAACTTTTTGAACTTTCCACAAAAAGCAACTCACACAATGCAACTTTTATATTCTCAAGGTAATGGATTCAGTGAATAATGAATATACATATATATATATATGTTATATAATACTATTATATTATATATATAATTTGGTTTGGATTTGGGGACATATATGGATTGGGGACTCCCATAAGGGTTTAGGACCCTAATTCAAAGCAATTATCAAATCAAAACAATATTTCAAAGCATTAAATTTCGAGCAACCAGAAACCAATTAATTATGAAAAACACAGGACATTGGAACCCTAATTCCTAAATTTACTAGAGTTAAGTAAATTGAAAATTACCTCAGAGGGATACGGCTGTTGGAGGAAGAAGATATAGGGTTTTCGTAGGAGGAAGAGAGAAGGCTGTCGGAGGAGGAAGAGAGAGTGCGAGGGAGAGTTGAGGGAGATGGATGTCGAAGGGAGAGTTTACAGAGAGGAAGAGGTGAGGGGAAAGTGTTTGTGATTTCAGTTTAATCTTGAGGTTATTGCGCGACAAATAGAAGATATTCATCGCGCAAAATATTCAAATTTTCACGAAATTATTTTCGTGCCCACCCACAAAGTCAAAATTTCAGTTCATTGCGCGACGAAGAGTAATTAATCATCGCGCAAATGCCATTTGCGCAATGAATAATATAGTGTTCATCGCGCAATGAGCTGAAAATTTAATTTACCCGGCTAATTTTTTTTAAAATTTATATTTATTCAAATAAAAACAATTTATTTATAACATAAGATAATTAAGTAACAAAAAATTCAATTAATATGTTTTACATAGCAAGTCACAAATAAATTGCATTATTCATCATCCGAACTATAATAACATTCGTTATCGTCGCTATCATCACTTCCGGTCTCCCAATCCTCTTCCTATATAAATACGTCACCGTCGCCGTTCAGACCCACTGCATCATCGTATTGCAAAAGATTACTGAGGTCAATTGTAATTGACTGAATCAGTATTTCGATTGAAGCCACTCCCTGTATCTAAAACGGTTCTTGGATAAGATTTGTATCTTGAAGTATTTCCGCATCATTTTCCATTGAAGATTCTAAACGTTGGTCAGCGACGTTGTCGATGTCGTCGTCAGTGGGGTCTTGTTCCGGTATACCTTACACATTCCTCTGATCTATCTTTTGAACAACTTTCCAACCTCTCCCGATTTTAGGGTCATCTAGATACACAATCTGTTTTGCCATGTTCGCCAAAATGTAAGGGTCGTCATCGTACCAAATTTTGTTAGTGTTCACAGATAGTAAACCATGGTCGATTTTAACACTTCCCTGCCTATTTGGGTTTGTATCAAACCATCGGCACTTAAACATGATCACTTGACATCGGTCTTTGTAAAGCAATTGCACGACAGTTGTTAGTTTGCCATAGAAATCAATGTCCGTACTTTCACCTCCACCTGGGACATGGACACCGCTGTTTTACATACACAACTTGTAATCTCGTGAAGCCCCAAAAAACTTGACGCCGTTAACATGGCAACCCGAGAACAATTCAGTGCGAATCTGGCCGAACGCCAAGTTATATAGTTCTTCACTGTAAGTGGGGGAATTCGATGCTTTCAATTTGTTCACCTAACATTATACAAAAACATATACTTTTTAGTTTGAGAAAATTAAATACTACAATGTATATGTCAAATACAAAATACTTATAACTTACATATTCGAGAAACCACTGTGGAAACAATTCTCGGTGTTTCTTGGCATACAAATGTGATGGATGTTCTTGCTTCATCATCTCTTCAAGCTCATCTAGGTATGCCATTATATTGTCACAATTGTTCAGTATGAACCAATGCGCTACCTCCATGTCATTTTTGGAAAACGACTCACCTCGTACATGATCTTTAAAGGGTCGTGCACATTGGGCAAAAACATAAAGTTTCTCCTTTCTCACACCTCCGTCATTATTGTGCTGAGGACGATTGAAAGTCATCGCCACATCTTTTAAATACATTCCACAAAATGTAAGTTATTCATATTGAACCCAAGCCTCTATAATTGATTCTTCGGGCTTCGCCCTGTTGCGTACATTTTTTTTCAGCATCCCGAGAAGCCTGCAAAAATAAAACGATACAATACAAATTAGTAAGCATGGGTTAATGATGCATGAACAGATGATGAGGAATATATACCTTTCTATTGGATACATCCAGCAATAGTTGACAGGACTAGCAAGCAATGCCTATTCGGGCAAGTGAACCATTACGTGGATCATGCTTGTGAAGAAAGCTAGAGGAAATATCATCTCAAACTTGCATAGGACTTGGACAATGTCATGGCGCAACTGATTAACGTATGACTTTCGCAACGTTCTTGCTGTCATTTAGGAAAAAAACCTAGACAACAACTTGATTGACTTCACAACATCTTCCGGCAATAGATGTCGAATACCCACAGGAAGTAGGTGTGTATAACCACATGGCAGTCATGGCTCTTTAGTCCAGCAAATTTACCCACGTCAACATTCACACAACGCGCGATATTAGAAGCATAGCCATCAGAAAACATTACAGACGATATAAACTTTAAAAACTCTTTTTTATCATTCAGTTTCATGGAAAAAAACACAAGATCTCTTCTGGCTTTATCACTGTCCTTATTCATCCATAAACCCATTTGTATGCCTATTCTTTCCAAATCAAGACGAATTTTGATCGTGTCATTTGTCTTGCCCTCAATATCTAGAATGGTGCCCACCAATGTGTCAAATACATTTTTCTCAACATGCATAACGTTGAGCTTGTGTCTCAATTTTAGTTTCGACCAATACGGGAGCTCAAAAAACATAGGCTTGTGCGTCCAGTTCATATGTGTGGAAGGTCTGGTTCTACTCACTGTTTTTCCGAACGGAGCAAAATCCAAACGGTTAAGCTGTTCTAAAATCTGATCACCAGACCATTCTTTAGGTCTGAGGCGATGCTCTGTTTTCCCGTCGAAATCTTTTTCTTTTTCCTACCACTCGTGGTCCCATGGCAACCATTTTCAATGACCAAGGTAACAAACTTTTCCCGCGTGCCAACCAGGTGTTACATCATCCTTGCATACAGGGCATGCTATATAACCCTTAGTGCTCCACCCAGAAACCATTGCATATGTGGGAAAATCGTTGATAGTTCACATAACTGCTGCCCGCAAAGTGAACTTCTTCCCAGTGCATTTATCGTACGTGTGCACACCATTTGTCCATAAATCCTTTAGCTCATCAACCAACGGCCCCTTCCAGGATCCTCAGTTATCAAAAGAGTCATCATCATGTATTCTTTTTTCATGCATTTCCAAGGGGGAAAATTGTAGGGGAATACGAAAATCGGTCAAGTGCTGTGGTGTCGGTTTAGAACCCGAAACGAATTGAATCCGTCAGTGGAAAATCCCAATCTAACATTCCAGGGATCAGCAGCAAACTCAGGGAATGTTCGATCAAACTTTTTCCATGCATCCCCATCTGCAGGATGCTTCATCACATCGTCGTCTACCAATTTTTCCTTATGCCATCTCATGTCAGTGGCAATATGCGTCGATATATACAATCGCTGCAACATAGGTTTCAAAGGCAGATAACGCATGATTTTTTGTGGGATCTTAGTCATTCTATTTTGAGATGTCATTTTGAACCTTGACTCATTGAATAAGGGCATTTATCCAATGCTTTATTCTCTTTGTAGAATAAAATACAATTGTGTTTGCAAGTGTGAAATTTTTCATAACCTAATCCAAGACCATTCAACACCTTTTGTGCATGTTTATGGTCTTTTAGCAAACAATTGTCCTTTGGAAGCATTATCTTGAAAAGCCTCAAAAAGTAATCGAAACACTGGTTCGATATACGATACTTTATTTTTTCGTGCATTAGTTCCACAATGGCCGTGAGAACCGAAAAGCTCTTGTACCCCGGGTATAACTCTTGGTTGGCATTTTTTAAATAGTTTTTCATATTGTTTGAACTCTGCACTGTCCATTGGTGTAGGCACGTCATCTTCCCCTTCCTGATTGGTGTTTGTCGATGCAAATGGAATAACATCATTTATAATATCCATGACTTGTTCATTAGGATCCACAATAGGTTCAACATTGTCCATTCTTGTGGCGTTTGAAGATGAAGTATTGTCTAATTGTTCCCCATGATAGTTCCAAGTATTATTTGTCTCAACCATTCAATTCCTTACTAAATGAAATCGAACATTTTCAATTGTCTCCCTTAACGTGTTGTTACACCTCCTACAAGGACACCGGATTCTAGTTGCACCTGGGTTGTGTGTACGTGCAAAGTCAATAAAATACTTGAATCGATCCAAGGATTCGTCCGCACATCTATTCAGGTTTTGTATCCACGTCCTGTTCATAATTCCTGGAACCACAATAACAGTACAACAATCACAACAGCTTCATGCAAATGATAGTGTCACTTTATGCCTCCGGTAAGGGCCCTATCCCATTCGCGAATGCATAGTTATGTCACGTAATTTACGGCTACATCAGATTAGATTTCGACGTGGATGAATTTCGTCAGCATCTCGGTACAGTTCTTTAGATGACCGACGTAGATATCAAATACCTATGTGCCACTCAAAGACATACAGAGATGACACTGAAATCTCCACAACCGAAACCTAATCCTTCAACCATAAACTAACCGCCATAACTGTGCATTCCCAAACTGTCCAAATAATGGGACAATTCAAGAATTAATTGGACCACAGTTATGCTTTCGCATCCATGCGCGAAATCCAACCAATCCTCTCGAATGGGAAACTAAGTTTTACTAAAAATAAAAAATAAGTACGAAGTTAATTACAATTAACTCCGTATATCACAACACATATTTGTACGTTACGTACAAATTTAACAACATAATATAAATATAATTTCAGAACACAATACAAACATAACAACACAAGTTCAACATAATTTAATTAAGGGAGTTTTAACGAAAAGCCCGCAATACTGTTCACTTTAATGAAAAACCACATTTTTACACTAAAAAGTCAAACCTGATATTATTCACTTTACCCTTTATTTTGTCCTTATCGTTAAAACTCAAAGTTTTCAAGTCATTTTCATTAGTCTTCTTTTTAATTAATTTGATATATATTTTTTAAAATAAAACGAAGAAAATACATTCTCAATCGTTCTTCACCAATCGCTAATCACACACAATATCCTTATAGACAACGAAATTCATGGTGTTAGTATGAATTTACATTATTACTTTTACCCTAACAAAAAAAAAGCTTACCAGACACACCGAGATAGCTCGATCAACCTGGAGAAGAAGATGGAGGGAGTATTAGATGATGAAATTGAGAGAAAATGGTAATGACGGATGCCGAATTGAGGAAAATCGAAGTGGATGAGTGCAGAGGCTAATTCTGTAGTTTTACTGCCAGTTTGCTTATGCACAGCTGAATCCAAATTATAAAGTTAACTTTTGGACGAATGATTTTGCGTGACTAACAGTTCATTTGTAGCGCAAATAACCTTTGTGTGATTAAACAATGTATTCATCACGCCAGTTTACAATTTTTTTTATTTTATTTCCTTTACTTTATAATTTATTTTTTTAAACAAATTGCGCGACAAAAACATGTTTCGTCTCGCAATGCATATTTTTTAATTTTTTTTTATGTTTTTCCGTTTTCTTTTTATGTAATGTAATTTTTTATTTTAATCTAAATAAAAAAATCAAACCTAATTAAACATTAAATTAATTAACAAAACTAATTTACCATCCCAAATACAAATTACAATTAATGTAAATATTAATACTCATCCACATAACATAAATTTTATTAATTAAAGTAAATATAAAGTCCACAAAATCTTATTTCAATATATATATATATATATATATATATTCAAGCCTCCTCCGCCTTCTACTGCTTCTCATCGGTTTCGTCAACATCCTAATGAACCTACATTATGCCAATAACAATAAATTTGTAATTTTAAAAATACTACATTTTTACAAAAATAATTATACATTATTTAATACAAACTTACCGATAACTCCCCCATCATGGACTTCTTCAACACCTTTTTTCAAGACTTAAACTCGGCAGAACATTCATTCCGCACCAAACTGCCAATATCATAAATAAGTTTGATGTACTCCTCAGCTATACTTTTGTCTTCAAAGTACGACACTTGTTTTCATCGATGCCTCTCTGATCGCACAACACGTTTCTTTTTGCCAGAACCTTCTCCAGAATCGGCCATTGCTTTTGAAACAATTTTTTTTTGAAAATTAGGGTTCTGAAACTGTGTTTATATAGCAATAGGAACCCTTTGCGCGACGAACCCATTAGTCGCGCAAAGGCCTCTGTTCGTCACGCAAAGGCCTCTGTTCGTCGCGCAAACGTGTCATAACTACGCAATAAATGGGAGCGTTTGAACGCAATCTAACCGTTTTCTTGCGCGACGACAAAGTTCTTTATTGCGCGAAGTGATCTTGCGCTACAACACTTTCGTCGTGCAATCTCTTTAGCGACGAACATGATTGATTGTAATTATAAAGTTTACATAAATATAAATATCTATTTTTACGTAAACTTTATATATACAAACAAATATTCAGTTAAATATTTATTCTAAAAATAATTAATACCTTAAATATTTATTCTAAAAATAATTAATACCTTAATCCATTCAATTATTTTAAAAACCAAACAGGAATTAAAGCCTAATTAAGTCCAAATACATAACTTATAAAACAACCTTCAATTTAAATATTGTCCTCAAAAACATAAATTTAAAACTACTATTTCTATGGTCCTCCATTCCGCTCGACGTCATAACGCCACTGATTGTAACCTCCATACACTTCATCAACTGTTCGTTCTTATAATCAGCAAGAGTATACTTACACTGTTACACATATATGCAAATAATTTATTCCAACATATAACAAAAAATTTCACAAAATTAATTATTGATCCATTAACAGTATACTTACTAATAATTCATCCATCACTGCCTTCTTCACATTCTTGGGCACTTTTTTGAGAACGCCGCTCAGCAGTAGGACAATTATTCCGCATGGCTACAACAATCACATGCGTGAACTCAAAATGTTGCCTCAAATCATACGGGTTGGTGGCGGGCACGCTCTGATCCTTGTTTTTATCCTCCATCACATCACGAATAGAATTGTGAAGAATAAGGAGAACATAAGCGCATATTTATAGGAAGGTTATGGCCTTTGCGCAACGAAGGCTTTGTGACGCAAACATCTATACTAAATGCAGTATCGATTCCTTTGATTCACCTGCATTGAATGGTTTGAGTGAAAACTGATAACAACTTGTGTGACGAACCCTTTGTAATGCAAGGTTTTCGTGCAAAAAAAAAAAAATACCTTGCATTTTCTTGCTGACTTTCCGCGACGACAACAAGTATTCGTTGCGCAAATTTTTTTTTCTTTCCTGTCTTTTTTGTGCGACGAAACTGTTTTTTCTGTCACGTGAGTACCTCCTGTGCGACGAAATATGGTTCGTCGCGCAAAATCTCATCGCGCAAGCTGTTTTTTCTACTAGTGAGAGGGTGACTTTTATTAACTCCTTAAAAGTTTATATTGAATACATTTTGATTTCAGAGTCAAGCAAGGTTCATCGAACTCCATATACAACACACCCTCCAAATTTCACGTTGATGGAGGGGTTTATAGGTTCATATATCTCTTGTACATTTCCCAACTTCCTTTTACCCAAATGTATATACAGGCCGTCAATATTATTGATATCTTTTCTAGTAATAGCGATATTATTAGTGATTAGAAAGTTAGCTGTTACGGGAGAGAAAAATTGGTGCGGATCGAACCAAAATCATAATGTATAGACAAGACCATTTTCTGCCACTGTGGTAAAACACCATCTCTGAATATTGTTGATACTTTGAACTTACCGTTATCAATAGGAATAACTCATGCAAAAGAGTTTGAGGTGTTGCTGAATAAAGTTATTTTCTCTTTCTTTGACTCATTCTCTTGTTTGGGTTTCTTGATTTTCTTTTTATTTAATCAATTTATAAGATAAAAAACACATAAGAGTGTACACGAAGAAAACAGAAAAGCAAAAATCACTTCCAAAAGAGAATTTGATCAAAACTTTTGCTTATACAAAATATCAGTTTTGTGCACTTGATATAAAAGTTAATACAGTGAATACTTGTATCAGTTGGACTCCAAATCATAACAATTCCCATCATTCTAATATTACCAACACATAAATGTAAAAAAAAGTGATAAATTCTGTAGGTACTTCTGCAAACTTTCAAGGTTATACAGAATAGTCCGATTAGAAACATATATAATACAATGAAAACACATTTGACAAAGAACCTATGTATATTTGTTTCAAACGAAGCAAAAGGCATCAAGATAGGTTAGACTTGTGAGGGCATCTAGTACAATATGAATTTGGCTTTCTTTTCCAAATTGTAGTACAGACATTACCTTAGAATGGATAAACCCTACAAATGATTCCACCTGCATTAATCCATTTTCCTAGTAGCTAAACATTCGAGTAGTGGAAACTTAACCTTTTATTCAATTTTTGTCCACCACTTAAAGCCAGTTGTCCATTAATTCGTCCCAATCCCAAATAGCTTCATCATCAACGGCCATTGGCAAAATCCCACTTTGTTCGGGTTGAGAGGATTGAGAGGCATGGCCTCCTGAGGATGAACTCTCCAGTGAGCTTAAGTTTGTTCTCTCTCCCATATTCTGAGGGTTCCTATTCGACGTTGTTGAACGTTGATTCAGATGATTTGCACCCTGAGCAGGAGCTGCTTGAATGTTTAAGCTAGGATTTCTTGTGATCTCAATCCCTGGATGTCTTCTGTCATATGCCCTAAGGGATTTTGATTTCCTGTACACTCGGCATAAGCTGAATTCTTGCCTTAACTGCATGTATGCATGCCAACATATATCAACATTAAAATTTATAATATGAATTATTATGAAGTTTAGTTAGTTAAATTGATTTAGATGCATATAGTTAACTGCACTGAAACTCAATGCCGTACGCCATCAATTAGGCCCCTTCCCTTAAAAACAGTGTGGTCCTGTCATATGGTTTCATCAGCTGTTAACTTACGTGCTTCAATTTTTATGTAATTAAGTACGAGGAATGCAACTTTTTGTTGTCTTCTAAAACCTAAAGAACAAAATTTAATTTGTTTTCCAAGTGTCATTTTCCATGTTTAATTAACAAAGATTTGGTCATGCAAAACACAAAACATAATTCCCCAAAGATTAACATGTATGAACGCCTTAGTTTCAAAGACGGTCATTTTTCAGTACGTGTACTCGATCGAACGTTTCTTAATTTCACGTATTTGTGAGTTTTAGTTCATCTGGAAGATCGAGCTTGAGGAGATAGAATGAGGTTCATGTATGTGGAAATTTGAAATGTGAAGACTCGTAGTCTCGTACTGCGGAATGTTGACAAAGTGTAGACGCACTACAACTAAATCATGCTTTAGCTAGTAAACTTATTTATTAATAAACAAGGATCCCCACTACTCAAAACATAATTAATTAAGGAGGAATAAGACATTTTGTTGTCTTCTAAACTTAAGCGCGATTGAAATTGAGTTTCTTGTCATTCTCCGTGTTTTACAATGCTTTTGAGTCCGCGTTAATCTTAAGAATTAAACAGAAACATAATTTTGCAAAATACCAGCCATGCATGAACCCTAGTTTCTCTAATACTTTTCCCTGGTTCCTTTCCTTCATGTGCATGCTTATCCATTTGCACAACGCTCAATAATAATTGCAAATGGACTTTTCTTATATTTGCATGCCAATAATTTGTAGCCCAATGTCAAGTAGCAAGGACACCGAGTTGATGTTAATTGTAGTTTTGGCTCCTGAATTAAAATTCATGAGTTTTGATTCATAACTTATTATAATATGGAGCAATGATTATTTAGCTAATTTCGGTAGAATTTTTATTTTAAAAAAGAAGTTTAACCGGCCAAAAACAAATAAAAGTTTAACACATTTGTGATGATAATTATTGCACATGTTAAAGAGAAAACAAGAAATAGGTTTGCATGCAGGATGTGTCAAATCCAACTTGTTTCCAGGTGTTCAAGGAACTTTCATCGAAATTCTTTATCCAAAAAGTACACCAAACCTAAAATCATGTATTGGCATATTATTTTGAACACAGTGCTCCCGCATTTGGAACAAAAAAGAAAACAGCAAAAACAACCAATGAACATCTCCAACAGCTGTAAACAAATACTTTAAAGCAATAAGCACATGTTTGTGGTGATCAAATCTTTTGCATCTAAAGTAGGTGTGGTCTATATGTGGTCCTCATTATTAACTGACACGTATTAAGTTTATGACAACAAAGTTAAGAAAAATTAAGTTTATAAACATGTATCACTTAATAATTAAGATCACAGAGAGACCACACCCATTTTGAGTGCAAAAGATTTTTTCTCATGTTTGTGATCATATCCCGTTATAAGAAGAAGGGTTTCACATTGAAATGTCAAGAGAAACATGAAATTATGTTACTATCTTTATTGTCAATTTAGTTTTAGGTATAACATAAAATTGATTAATTTTATGATAGTATCAGAGCATATTATAGCTTACATGTGAAACTCAATAAGCACATGTATTTTGTGTCACCCAATATATATTGAATCCATGTTTGGCACAAGTGTCATCAAATGCAAAGTGGCGTGTGAAGATGTAGAGAATTAACTCACGTAAAAAAGTTGAGAAACTTTACTAAAGTTAATAAAGAGTTGAATCACTTTTCTGATTGCCAAATAGTTTTTGAAGGAAACTTTTTACTTCCTTAGTTTGCCATTTGTTTATATTTTTCGATCTGCATGCATTATTTATCATAAAGTAAAGGCCATCAAAAAGAGAAATGTTTTAGTTTACTCGGAAATTGGCCCTTACATCACATAATATAATTGGAGGGGAAAAACTCTCTTTCACTTATATTTTAATACATAATGTACCGATACGTACGTATTTTGAAAATATTTTCACTTATATTATAATACAATATATCGATACGTACATATCTCGAAAACATTGAAATATCTCACACCAAAAGTTACATACAGACTGCTCTAACAAGCCATGGGTAGTTTGCTAATCAATTGCATAACAGTAGTGCATATCAATTCTTAACAAAAATTGTAATAAATTAATTCTTTCGGTAATTAGGCAACAAAACCAACGCATGGATATAAAATGGATATTTTGTTCAGTGACATATACCCATGGTATAAAAAATCGATAATATCGGCGAAATATCGCCGATATTATCGTTTTTTTCGGAGTCCGATATTTACACACACATCCAATAGGTTTTCGTCAAAAAATCGAGATAAGATCGATATTATCGCTAATATCGCGATATTAGCGATATTATCGCGACATTGCTTGAAAGTCGACGCCGATGGAGTAGACGGCGACGCCAACGGAGGAGAGGTAGAGGTCGCGGGACTCACTATCCGAACCAAACATTTCACCAGCCCTATAATTCATTGCTGAACCCAAAACCCCCAACTTTTCCAATCCAATCAAGTTGAGCCACGAAGTCGGATCCGCCAGAGTCCCCCAGCAGACCAATCTCTCAGCCTGCTTCACATTCACCCATGCAATCCTCGCTTCTCTGAAGGGTTTCAAGCACTTCTCCTTCGTGAACCCGCCGCACTTCTCTATCGCCGCCGTCAAACACCCCTCCATTTCTCTCTCCTCCCACTGTTCCATCTGCTTCAAGTCTGTGACTTTCTGGCCAATCAGAGCTCGCCACCACGGGGGCTTACACTTTTCCGATGCGCTAATGGCTCACGCGATCCTGGCACCGGCCTCGCACTGCTCGACGATCTTGGACTCGCAGGCTCTGTACGCGTTTGCCCAAGCTTTTGGGTCCGAAACACCAGGACGTAGAGGTCGCGGGATGAGCAGAGGGAGACGCGGACGAGGAGGATCGCACCGATGGATCGAGAGATGATGTCTCTGTGTGTGTGTGGGAGAACTGGAGAAGGGAGAAGGGAAGGGAGAAGACTCAGAAGAGAGAAGGAAGGGAGAAGGATCGAGAACTCAGAAGAGAGAGAAGGAAGGATCGAGATACTGAGCTCAGTCTCTGTGTGCGTGTGTGGTGTGGGGGGTCTCGAATTTCGATCTCTGTGTGTGTGTGGTGGCGTGTGAGAAAAAAAAAGAATCCAATGATCCAAATAATTCAAAACATGTCTCTAGCTCTCTGATCCAATGATCCAAATATTATACTAAAGTATAAAGTGTAAAATATTGTACTAAAGTGTAAAACATATAAAGTGTAAAATATTGTACTAATTCATTATATATAAATGATTATGGTGTGTTTAGACTTCTTTCATTAATTACTACATATTTTCTATACTCACAATGTTTGTCAGCTCGCTATATAATCAACTTGATAATGTTAAATCCATCATGCAATGCATTTCTTTCCAATTTTTTTGTGATAAACTAATAGATAATTGACTAAATAAACATCCTACAAAGTTTCAATAAAAATTTCCAAGTTTTTCTTACAATTTCCGTGGTTTCCATGTGATTTTTATCGATATCGATATTATCCCGATATTTCCATCGATATTTCCATGTTTTCAGACTACCGATATTTCCGATATTACCGATATTTTCTTCCTTGCATATACCTTAATTCGGAAAAACCTAGCACAGACAAACATAATGATTAAACTCATTGCGTACCACATTACAAATCTGTCAAAGTACTCAGGCGCTGTCTTAAGATAATGCCAATTGACCTGTGGGCAAATATTTGATTGGATCTGAATTTCAATACAGAGGGTTGAATATCAAGGTGTCAAATCCAACTTCTTAACAGAAGTCCAGGGTACTTCACCAATATTCTTCCTGCAAAAGGATTTCTTCCAGGCTGACGAATGTGCATGCATTTCTGTTAACATAATTGAGTGACGATCCTCGCCGAATCATTTTTGTGAAGATTTCGGAGATCTTCAAATCATATCCGTTCATCGTACATCGTGTGATCAGAAATTATTGTAAATTTTTTATTTAAAATTTAATATAAACAGTACTTGATGAAAACTAGCTGCATGATATACGATAAACGGATGTACTTGGAGGATCCCGGAAAAAGTCAAGATAAGTTAAGATAAGCAAATCTACAACACTAGAGTAGAAATGCAGCCGATTACAAAGGTTAAATAAGGAAACAAGCCCCAAAAGTGAGCCCATAACAATGCTTATGTCGAAAACCCTAGATCTAGAAATGAGAACCAGCTTCCTGTACCAAACTAGCAGCGCCACCATCGCCAAGATACCGCCACTGAGAAGAATAATCAACGAACCTAAAAGATGAACGGAAAATAAGGATGGGCAAGCCACTCGCGTTAAAAGAAATCAATGTAAATTTTTTATATTTAAAATTCAATATAAACAGTACCATACAAAAACTGGCCGCACAATATACGATGAACGGATGTGATTGGAGGATCCCTGGGAACGCACGGATGTGATTGGAGGATCCCTGGGAACGCACGTACTTGAAGAAAAGTTAAGATAATAAATACGTGTCAATTACTTATTGAGTTCACACTTATTTTGGATGCGGAAGATTTAGTTTAAAAACGAAGTCCTATTATTATATTTCTGTTCACACGTCTTTTGTGTTAAACAAACGAGGAATATAAAAAGGATGATTTAACTTTAAGACTAATGAAAAGGGCTTGAAAACTTTGAGTTTTAACGATAATGACAAAATAAAGGGTAAAATGAATAGTACCAGGATTGACGTTTTAGTGTAAAAATGTGGTTTTTCATTAAAATGAACAGTACCAGGAGCTTTTCATTAAAGTTCCCTTAACTTTATCCTTACCAAGACCTATGATATATTCCTCTTGACACATCTTTTGTGGTAAACAAACCGAGGGATAGAAAAAGGATGGTTTGACTTTAGAATAATATTAGAGAGACTAAATTTAGAGATAAAATTTACAAAAAAAATTATGTGTCACCAATACGAATTAGCACGTTTATCAATGCTTAAGTAATAAACCAATCATCAACTTTGATATCGTTTAGTTTCTAAAATTTTGTCTACAAATTTAATCTCCTTAGCATTATCCTTAACTTTATCCAAACGCCCGATTTTCTTATTTTGGTTTTGTTAGTGATATGGTTAGTGGTATTGTTAGATGGTTTATCCAATTGTTTATATTTATTGATCATATTAGTATAAAGACATCCCATAATGCGCCGCTCCCTCTCTTCCAAAAGTCAAAACCCAACACCCCCTCCCCCCAAAACTAATCTCATTTTCAGCCACCGGGCCTCCCTCTTGGGTGGGGTCGGTGTCGGTGGCAACCCCATCTCCTTTTTTCTTAGTCTCTTTTTCCTCTTTTTTTTTTTTTTTAACCCCATCTTTCTTGTCTCATTTTTTTTCCTCTTGATTTCCGGTAGTTTTTTTCTCTTTTTTTAATTTTTTATTTTTTTATAACTTTATCTCAATTTTCTTGAGTTTTGTCTCAATTGTTAGCAAATCTTGTCGCAGATAGGAGTTTCATGCCCTTTTTTTTTCTTTCCAAATTTATGTTACTAGCCACGAGCTGCTGCCCATCTAGTTTGGCCATTTGGCTCTTCGAGTTCTTCCTCCATGGACTTTGGTTGGAGGCATGCTTTGAGTTTTGGTGGCTACTAAGTGCAATTTGCACTATTTGGTAGGATTATGAGAATGCTTTTAACGCGGGTGGCTTGCCCACCCCTATTTTCAGTTCGTTGATTATTCTTCTCGGTGGCGATGATGGCGTGACTATTTTGGTAGAGGAAGCTAGTTCTCGTTTCCAGATCTAGAATTTTCGACCTAAGCATTGTTATAGGCTCACTTTTGGGGCTTGTTTGCTTATTTTACCTTTGTAATGGGCTGCATTTCTACTCTAGTGTTGTAGATTGTCTTTGGACTTGCCTCACTTTGTATTACTGTGTTTTATTTTTAATGAAATTAGTTGCTTAATAAAAACAAAAGTATAAACATCGCATAAGTGATTAGCAAAAGGGTAATGTTAGGTGGACCAACTTTTTAGGCCAAATTTGCAAACCATATGAAGTGTCAGCAATAGGAAATAAGTATGTTAATCAACACTTAAGTAATAATCCAATTACCAGCAACAACGTCATACGGTTTATAAAATTTAGTTTAAACTTTTGGTCTTTCTAGTACCCTTAGAAAAAAGATGCAAATATGAAATATACTCATGTCAATTTATGTCAACCATTCTTAACATGCATACATTTATTTCATGTTAACTACAAACTTGGACAAAATATCAACATCATGTCTGCATTTGAAATTGCAATTAACCTCAATGTAGAAAAACATAATCATGCATAATCTCTTTTATATTGGGACCATGTAAAACATAACTTTTAATGGCAATGCAAAAAAAGTCATACTAAACTTATTATTTGTAATTATTTTGGGGTGCTAATTAATAACAGAAAACAAATACAGTTTGCATGCAAACTACTTATATATGGTTTAGTGATACTTAGGACGTGTAGTGTACTAAGATTTATATGGATTTTTGTTGATTTTTTGAGGTGATAGACTTTCATATATTTAAGTATATAATTTTTTTTTAATAGACGATATTATCTATACTAGGGGGAGGAGGGGGAGGGGGAGGGGTTAGCCTCACAATGACTAGCAATAATGTGGTTCAAATTCGCTTTTGGCGAAAATCGAACCTAAGACCTCTCACTTACAAGTGAAGAGGAATACCACTAGACCATAGTACTAAATGGCTATTTACGTAGACTTTTACAGACTATTATAAACTCCGTAAAATTTCATATACTTTTAATGATATATCTTTGTGAAAAAGAAATGAGTTAAATAATTGACTTTTATAAAATTTAGAGAGTTCAATGCTAGATTTTTTTTATAGAATTTAATGGATTGTCATAACATTTTAATGACCATTTTATTAATAAGCATTAATATTTTTAAGTTTTTACTATTTATTATTGTGATGATGACCATGAAAAGTGGCCTTATGAGGTGGTAGTGGCAACGATAGTCGTGGAAGTATCATGTGGTGATTGTCACCAAGATGGTGACAGCAAAATTGGTGTCTTTTAGTGGTGGCGGTAATAGTAGAAGTAGTAATTGTGGTGGTGGGGTGTTGTTAGGAGTAGGGATGAGGGCGGTGGTGAGGGGTGTCAATGACGGTGGTAGAGGTGGTGGCCATGTTGATGGAAGTTTCGGTGGTGGTCATAGTAGGGCTCGCAATGATGCTCATGAAAATGAAAGTGCTGGTGGCGATGGTAAGACAGTGTTGGTGACATAGTGGTAGGAGTGGTAACAATAATAGTCATTTCATTATGGTGGATAGTGGAGTTTAACATTATAGAAATGAGAAACAATGAAATTTATCAAAATCTTGGGGGAAGAGGTTGGATTTGATATGATAAAAACCTTACCATAAAAGCGCTAAAAGTCCATCAAAATCCATGACTTTTTAAAATCTTTTAAATTCAACGAAATTTTGAATACACCTAGATTTTTGCAGACTTACAAAAAGTTATAATTAAATACCACAAGAATTTCGTAGACTTTTTAGAAGACATAAAAAATATTTATTCAATACATGATGACTTTTTTTAGTCTACATTGAATACACTTAGATTCCAGAATTATCAAGCGATGTCTATCAAACTCTATATACAATACACCCCCCTCTTAAATTCCACGTTGATGAAGGGGTTGTAGGTTCCAATATCTCATGTACAATTCCCAACTTTTTTTTTTACCCAAATATATATACATGCCATCGATATTATTGATACTTTTTTTAGTATAGTGATAGTGTTAGTGGGTTAACAAGTTAGCTGTTACGGGGGAGGAAAATCGGTGGGCGACCCACATCAGAATATCTAGACATGATTATTTTCCACCACTGTGTTAAAGAACCTTCTAAATATTGTTGATAGCTTGAACTTACCGTTATCAATGTAGGAATAACTCATGCAAAAGAGTTTGGAGTGTTGCTGAAGAAACAAAGGATAGTGAATTTTACTCTCTTATTTTCTCTTTCTTTGCACTTCTTCTCTTACTTGAGTCCTTTAATTCTCTTTTCATTTAATCAATTTAAAGGTTAAAAAACACATAAGAGTGTACGTGAAGAAAACATAAAAGTAAAAATTACTTCCAAAATAGAATTTGATCATATACAAAGCTGATAAAAAATATCAGTTTTGTGCACCTGATATAAAAGTTAATATAGTGAATATATACTTGTATCAGTTGGACTCCAAAAAATAACAATTCTCACCATTTTAATATTACCAACACATAACTATTATTAATGTAAAAAAAGGGATAAATTCTATTAGCTACTTCTGCGAACTTTGAAGGTTATACAAAATAGTCCAAGAACATGAAAACACATTAGACAAAGAACCTATGTATTTTTGTTTCAAATTAAGCAAAAGGAATCAAGATAGGTTATGAATTTGGCTTTCTTTTCCCAATTGTAGTACAAACTTTACCTTAGAACGGGTATACCCTACAAATGATTCCACCTAAATTAATTTATTTTCCTAGTAGCTAAACATTCCATTAGTGGAAGCGTAATTTTATTCATATTCACCTTGTCCACCACTTAAAGCCAATTATCCATTAATTCGTCCCAATCCCAAATAGCTTCATTTTCAACGGCCATTAGCAAAGTCCCGCTTTGTTCTGGTTGAGAGGAATGAAAGCCATGGTCTCCTGAGGATGAACTCTCCAGTGAGCTTAAGTTTGTTCTTTCTCCCATATTCTGAGGGTTCCTATTCGATGTTGTCGAATGTTGATCCAGATGATTTGCACCCTGAGCAGGAGCTGCTTGAATGTTTAAGCTAGGGTTTCTTGAGATCTCAATCCCTTGAGGTGGTCTGTCAAATTCCCTAAGGCATTTCGATTTCTTATACACTCGGCATAAGCTGAATTCTTGCCTTAACTGCATGTAAACAAATATCAATTAGTACGTATACTCACCGTGGGTGCATAAGCTGAATCTTGCCTTAACGCTTATTGACAGCCTCTCTAATAGAGAAGTTTTAAAACATCAATGTTAATTTTGAGTTAAGATTGACAAAAGGAAAATTTTGAGCTAAGAAATTAATTAGTACGTATACTCACCGTGGGAGCAGGAGTACTTGTACTAGGGTTTGATGAAGAAGCTGCCATTGATAGTTGATTATTATGATCTGCATGAACTTCGATGGCTTTGTATTCATTCATCATCCACTCGGTTTTCTTTCCATGCGGAGCTCTGCCAGTGTAGAAACCCATGGTTCTTTTGTGGCCGATGGGACGTTTGTAATTGGAATTGGAAGAGTAAACAATGCTCGA
Organism: Malus fusca; assembly: GCA_035220775.1. NCBI lineage: Eukaryota > Viridiplantae > Streptophyta > Magnoliopsida > Rosales > Rosaceae > Malus > Malus fusca. The sequence continues at coordinate 2,739,145 of CM069072.1, read as the reverse complement.
AGATCCTGTTGCTTTCCAATACCCAGTTGTTGTGAGTCGCCTCTGTCTCCCTCCTCGAGCTTCACTCTCTTGTCTTGGGATGAAAAAGAACCACTGCTCTGGATCTCCATGGCTCACCTCTCCCGAAACCTCTGTTAATTAGTTCATTTTAATTCATTATAAACCTAATTAACGAATTAAAGTGTAGATCATGAAATTGCAAGCTACGCTAGCAAATTAGATTCATATATCATATTTTATTTATATATACACCAATAAAAAAAAGGAAATTGAAATCAGTTAGGGTAGTGATTATTGATAAATAACCAGTGCGAAATCTACAGTTGTTTGTTAAAACTATGTCCATATTATATTCATTGAATATCAACAATATATATACCCGATGCTGTAAATTAGTATTCTATACAAATATAACATTCATTATCCTAAAACTGCACGGTCGCAGGGAAAGTAATGAAAAACAAACTATAATTTGGTGTAAACTCCATTGCTAAGCAAGCCGAAGCTAGCATAAATCCTACAAGTAATTAGGGCAGAGATATTAAATAAAATTTTAAAAGAAGAGAGAGAGAGAGAGAGAGAGAGAGAGAGAGAGAGAGAGAGAGAGAGAGAGAGAGAGAGATGTTGAATTACGTGGGAGTTCCCATGGATTAAACTCATAAATGAAAACAACGGGTATGATTCGGTCCAGAACTCGGTTCAAGTCCTCACTCCTCCTATCAAGTTTGTTCTGCAAGTAAAACGAAATCAGCTCTTCCTCTGTTGGGTAGAACCTATATCCAGGTGGTAAATCCTCCATTGCATCTGCTTCTCGAGCTCCCTCTACCCTAACCCTAATAAAACTACTACCAGCTACCGAAATAAATTAATAGGAACAGCTCAAAGCTACTAGTTCAGGTTTCTATATGCGTGTTTTGATCTTTTTCAGTTACGTAGGTTTTAAACATTTATATGTATATATATATATATATTTATATATAGCAGATGATGATGATGAAATCAATGGATTGAAATTAGGCAAAGTAAAAATTGGGCCGAGTGAAGGGAGAAGGTAAAGACAGATTTTTGAGCTGTTTGGAAATTTCCACGCCGCGTACACGAAGAAAAAAAGCCTTTGTGCATCATCTTGACTTACTATTTTAATTCTTCTCAAAACGATTAGTATATTAATCTTTAGACCATTTTTCAAGTCGTGCACTTTATATATATAATTTCTTTTTATTTGATAGGGAATTATTATGTTTTTTTAATTACAAATGATATTCTGTTTATAGAATAACTTCGTAGGTATAGGATTAATACAATATTTTGGATTTGCATAATGCTTAACATTGCAATTGAATTGATCTGTTTAAGTTTATGAGAAATTACTGCATATTAATTATAATGTAATTACAGCAACATTTCAACAACCCTCTTAACTAGTTGAGCAAGGAGAAATTTAATTGGTTGGAGAGGGAGGGAAAATCTATACAAATATGTACAAGTGTAGATCTATCATTTCATGAATAAAAAAATTAATAATGCTAGATAGACCAAATTTTTAGACCATATTTGTAAACCATGTGATATGTTACTAATAGAAAATAAGTACGTTAATAAACATTTAAGTAATAATCTAATTATTAACAACCACGTCATATGGTTAAATCAAACTGAAACGTTTATGGACATGATTAAAAAAAACCAAAATTGAACCAAAATTTCAGTTTTTCTCAAGGGAAAATTAGGTTTACATCCGTCTTTTTGTTACTCCATTGATTAAAATCCTATTCATTTTTAATTTTTTATCAAGGTCCTTGGGTATTAATAACATCATTAATTATTTGAATAATAAAATATTTTTATTTTAAATATATTCATTTAGTGTTAAAAATGTTACAATTAGTATATTTATATTTATGGCTAAATTTTTTATCATATATTTTTATTTTTAGTTTGTACCTATTTTTAATTTGCAAATATTTTTTAATTTGTACCAATTTTCTTTTCATTTTTAATTTGTACCCATATATTAGTTTTTTTTTGTGCCCAATTTTTTAAAATTTTATTTGTGTTTGTACCCATGTGTATACCGTCACGTGACATTGTATATTTAATCAATGATAAAAAAATTACATATGGTATATTTATGTTTTATGCCTAATCTTTGTATCATATATTTATATTTTTAGTTTATACCCACTTTTAATTTGCAATATTTTTTTTTTAAATTTTGTAGTATTTTCTTTTTAGTTTTATTTTGTACCCATGTATTAATTTCTTTTAGCACCTATATTTTTTTAAAATTCATTTGTACTCATATTTTTTTAATCTTTTATCTGTAGCCTAATTTATTTATAATGTACCCATTTTTCTTTATTAATGTACCACTTTGTTATATGTGAAATGTACCTTTTTTTTTGTAAAATGTACCAATTTTTTTTAACACTATGGATACATTCTTTTGTCATTTATTATTTCTTATTTTTACATAGTTTTTATCCATTTATTAAATCAAAATGTTTGAATTTTTTTATTGTAACCGTTTCTAATAGTATTATAATGAGGGATTTTAAATTTATAGGATTATAAATCTCATAAAATATCAAACAATTAATGTCAAAACTATACAAATATAAATATTTATAGTCATATAATGAGGTGTACAAAGTCAAGGGACTTTGATCAAACTTTGAATACTATTAAGGTTTTAATCAAAGAATGTTAAGGATTAGAAACCGCATCCAAAATATCCCTTTTCTGAAATTCGATAATAGCGAATTATTTTGGTTTTTCCATACGGGATCGGGAATGAGCCTTTAGGATGCACTAGCTATAACATCAACTTTCACAGATGCTTTATGATTTTGAACAACGTAGTCCTGCAATTAAAACATGATATTTAATTCCCAAATCCCCAGTTTCACAAAAATAATTGTCAAGCAAAACATCTGGGATTATAAATATAATCATATAATCAGTAATGAACAAGAAATAGTTCTCCAAACTTAAAACCTCAAATCGAAAATTAATCCCAATTTGAGAAACTAAAACCCTGATTTGAAATTTTAGGATTTGTAACGGTAGCTTACCAATCCAATCCGTAAGGACTAGAGAGAAGTTATGGACCCGTGGGGGTAGTGGCTGGGTGGCGGAGTGTGAAGTTGGTGAAAGGAAGGGATGAGTGGCCGTGGCTGAGGTGTGAAGAAACAACATGAGAAGTTGGAACTTGGAACGACCAGATCAAATGGCCAGATCGAGTCGTAGTGGTGAACCTGGTGGTGGTTGCGTGATAAAGTCATCTTCTGGTGGTGCGTTGTGGTTGGGCGACAGAGAAAGCAGAGAGAACTTAGAGCAACTCCACCGTTGCAAAGGCCCCCTAGGGCTATTCACTATTTAATCCATCAAGTGAACAGTAACTGCCCTTAATGAACACTAACTGTCTTTTGCATCTCCACCCCTACACTAAATAGCCCTGTCAATAGGCAATAAAATATTAGTATTTTATTTATTTATAAAATAATACAAAATAATTTTATTTGTAATTTCATATAATATTTTTAATCGTTCTCGTTGCGCCACGTGTCATTATCCGAAAAAATAATTATTGGTGATGGATATCGATAAGATTTTTATCCAATACCATCGTGCCACGTGTCGTTACCTTTTCAGAATCATTGAGGATAGATTTCCAATAAGATTTTTAACCAATCACGTCGCGGCACGTGTCACAATCTGTTTACAATCTTTGAGGATATATTTCGATCAGATTTTTAATGAATGGGGACATGCCACGTGACACTATCTACAATCTAATCCTTTATGAATCCTCCATATAATCCACCTTCCATCCTCAGAAATCTCACACCAATTTTTTCAAGATCTCTATCACTATTCATAGTTTCTATTTCATTCTTCACCAAAATCAAAATATGTATCATTATTCATAGTTTATCGTTCCTTCTTACAATGTCTTCTTCTTCAAGGATGATGTGGGAAATCGATCAGGAGGAAGAATTGTTTAACCAATCAGAAGGAATGTTCAATCTCCAGGTGGCCCAAAATGAGATGGAAGAGGATGAGGAGCGTAGAAGGAGAGATGATAAAGCAAGAATGGCAAGAGCCTCACATTCCCGTCGAGTCATCCAAGTTGTGGCTCAAATCTGCAGGCTCAGCCGTTCCGCAAACCTTGAAAGAAGCAGGCAACGACGAGGTACGGATCTCTTGGACGATTATTTTGACCGTAATAGTGCATTCCCTGATACGTACTTTAGACATCGTTTTAGAATGGAACGACATTTGTTCAACAAAATCATGATTGCTGTTTGCAACCATGATTCTTACTTTGTGCAAAAGAAAGATGTTTTTGGTGTTATGGGTCTCATTCATGAGCAAAGAATTAATGATGCCTTGCGGATGCTTGCACATGGAGCATCCGCAAACCAAGTGGATGAGATAGCGAGGATGGGGAAATCAACCATTCTTGAGTCCCTGATGAGGTTTTGTGGAGCAATCGCATCTATCTACACCGTAGAGTACTTCCGGAGACCTACTGAGATGGACTTGCAAAGGCTTCTGAAAAAGGGCGAGATGCGAGGTTTTCCTGGGATCATTGGAAGTATTGACTGTATGCACTGGACCTGGAAAAACTGTTTAAGTGCATGGCAAGGCGCTTATGGGGACAGAAAATGAGCAAAAAGTATCATTTTGGAGACGGTGGCATCTTTTGATACATGGATTTGGCACGCCTTTTTCGGGGTTCCAGGAGCTCAAAATGACCTCAATATCCCTGCCCAATTCCCAGTGTTCAACGATGTCTTGCTAGGAAAATACCAAAAGTCACGTACTGGGTCAACGAACATAAGTACGACGGGCCATACTACCTAGCAGATGACATTTACCCAAGGTGGTCATCATTTGTCAAAGCAGTGCCATGTCCGCGAAGTGCAAAGGAAAAACACTTTGCAAGCTGTCAATAGGGATGTATGAAGGATGTGGAGCGTTGTTTTGGTATCCTCGCTGGGCGATTGTCAGGGGTGTTGCCAGAATGTTTGATTTAGTATTGCTGTTGTGTTCCTTTCAAGTGCAAATATAAGGATAATATAATGACACAAGTAAGGGTGTCGAACCACAGGGACTAATTAAACCTCTACAATTACTAGCTTTATGTGAACCCTAAAGAAAATAGAAATGAAAACTGAATTTAGATTTTTCAATTGAAAGCTAAAGTAACTTAAAATGCAAGACAAGATAAAGATGAATGATAGATTGATTCATAAACGATGGGAATGGAACTAGGAATTGAAGGAAAAATTTTGTCCTAGCTAAGAACATGTAAGAACATTTGAATACATATGCTAACTATTAACTCTTTAAAGTAGGCATGCATCCAAAAACAATTCATAAAACCCATGACTTTCAAAGCCTAGTATATGGTGAACCAAAAGACTCTTTAACAACATTAAAGAGAAAGAAGAATTTAGAGATTCTTTACCCTTGAAGCTCATCCTTGTTTACACAAGGGATTCACCCAAGTGGAGGGCCTTCAAGTCACCTCCTTGCTCCTTGGAGCTTCCTTGTGATTTTCCTCCTTTTAGTGCTCCTTTGCTTCTTTGAGGATTTGAGGATTAGTTCTCCAAAACACCAAAAGTTTGATGTCTCTAAGTCTCTTCACCAAGGATGTATCTTGTGAGGATGAAATGGATGACTTAGGGAAGTAGAAATTGCTAGATAACTCTCCCTAGGTGGCCGGCCTCTTGGAGAAATTAGAGAGAAAATGTTTCACCCAATTTCCACAAGAAAACCCTAATTGAATTTTGGCTATAAAGTCCTTTATATAGTCCCTTCAAATAAGTGACCTAAAGGACCAAAAGCCCAATACTTCTAACATGGCCGGCCATTTAATGTTATTGGGCTTATTGCCCATTTTGTTTTAGTTGTCATACAACTTAAACATAATGGGCCTTGTGGGCCAAAACGCTTTTGGGCCCCGAAGCCCTAAAACCAACTTAAAAGCCCAATACGAACATTTCGTATAATTAATTAACTTATTAATTAATCTTGACCATTCTTCAATTAAACCATTTAATTGCTTATCCATTTCATTTAATTTCTTCACATACATCCTTACTCGGTGTGCGATCCATTAGGTTCCAATTAGCGAGGCAGTGGGCGATGTTACTCTTAACGATCGATTGTGAATTGAAACCACATTTCAATTCTCCCTTTGATGATTAGTGTTTGCTAATCATTAGGGCTTCCACAAACCATGAGTGACACCTAGCAGTATGTCATGGTTACCCAAGCTAAGTAGAATTGGTTGGAGAACCTATCCAGTTACAACTACAATGCAATACGGTCCTTCTCTAATACAATACTCTTAATCACATTGTTTAAGTGATAGTTTGTTTCATGTCTACTATCCAATGTGATACTTTCCTATATGATTCCCTTGAATATGATTTGGAACAACTTCCTAAGTCATATTCATTTGCTTTGGCCAAAGACTTTAGAATCATATTTTAGAGTATTCTCCTTCCACCATGGAAGGTTAGAGATCCCTTGTTGTGCATTCATATGCCTACATGACTAGATCGCATGACCCCAACAATGCCGTGGACAATCCGAAGGAATGCCTTTGTCATGATCAAAGATCAAGGACCTAACCATTAGACATCTATGATGCCTCAGGTCAAAGGACTACTTTGCATATTGTAACCTTAGAGTTTATACATGACATGTATGTTCTAACTCTCTTTTGATCGTAGTTCAGTGTACTCGATCACTCTTTCGAGCACCTATGTGTTTGTCTTAGTGTCCAACACCAAATGACTTGAGACTAGTTCATACTCACGTTTGAGTCAACATAACACATACTAACCTTAGCGGATTGTCAATGCCCAATTGGCAATCCTATGGCTAGGAACGTTTTAGGAATGAACATAAGAGAAAGGTCTCGTTAATCTAACTCATTAGATCACTTATCTCTTAGACCAAATACATCCCTTGGATTCTCTTATTGCTTAAACACATGATACAATAAATAGTGATTAACAATAAGTCTTGCCCTTCCATTAAACATATAAAAGTTTAACATATTAAGTATTCCAAAAAGCTATTACATCAAATGAGTGGCTTTGTGGGCATACTTCCAACAGGAATATCGATTTCACCATTACAAGCCAATTCCATGAAAATTAAGTCAAAACGTATCCAACTCTCCAATCTGCAACTAGGGTTCGTTTTACTTATTTATGATCATCCATTTGATGTGTGGTTGTGATCAAGTACTCCTAATCTGTAACCTAGTTGTGATGTTCAACTTAGATTACCAAATAAGAATCCATTAAGAACAAGAAAACTTTAAAGAACCAAAGAAATCACATGGCATGATGTATGCATAGCAGTTTCTTCATTCATTCACATGTCTACCAAGATTAAACATGATGTGTACTATAACCTTGATCAAATTATATGTAAGGAACCCTAATGGTGATCAAACATTAAGATAAAAAAATAAATTGAACTATGAAATCAATGAATGAAATAAGAAAACAGATTGATGAATCGAATACTTTAACTTAATAACCTAGAATAGTTTTCTAAGGCTACATCGAAATCCCCAACTCTGAACTTAATTACACAACATGATTACAGAATATATAAATATCAAGAACAACATGAGTGAAATTAAAATTCATAGAAGAAACCCCCTTGAAGCAATTATGATGTTGAACTTCTCCAAAAACAGCGCGGCTACATGGTTTCTTTGGTGGCTGCGGATGGTGAATGGAGAAAGGATTTTGTTTCTGGAAGAAAGGCCAAAGAAAAATAAGAGAGAGAGAGAGAGAGCTCTGGGCGACCCCAAGGGGAAGCTTATGTAAAAGTGGCTAAAACTCTCTGTTTTATAAGGTTAATGAAGCTGTTGTAGAATGCCAAGGCATCCCAGTAATGGAGCATTTATTTCAGAAGTTTTTTTGCTGTTATTGGTCTCTTAAAAGGGCCATATTCATCACCATATTCAATTTCCACTTTTAATTCTTTGTCTACACCAATGAATGCTTAATCATACCATCAAACAAAACACTGCCACTTCAAATAATCATATCATGTGTGTAGTGTAAAAGTATTGTTCCATGACTCATGACTTCAAAATCACCATACTCAAAGACTAAAGATAGAATTCGCCTCAACTCTAATTCTCACAGATTGTCACTCAAATTTTCACTTAGATCTTAAAGTTTTGTCTCTCATCAAACATATGTGAGTGAAGTTATGTAAAAGGGAATCAAAATTCTCACATATGAAATATGAAATAAAAGCACAATTTCTGAATATATCTCATGAAAGAAATCAAACACTAAGAATATGGATAGCACACATACTTACCAGCATCCATGAATATATCCCCAAAGATCAGCTAGGTCTTTCACAAGGTTGTAATGTAAGGCTTAGGCTAGGGGCTACGAAAGAATGGATAGGAAATACTAGAGCCTGGGACATACCAAAGTGTATTTGTTATGAAATAAGCAGGCTCTTCACTTGAATTGATCTTTATTATTTGTTCTTGGCGACCAGGACACATGTGCGATAGTGAAGGATTTGGAAATTGCATCTTCTTTATTCTTTTTTTTTCCTTTTCTTTTTTTTTTGAAACTTTTTTTTTCTTGTTTTGCAATTCAAGCACATGTTACCTCATTACACCCCACATTCTTGATCTAGAGCTCAATCTATCTATCTTCATCACTTTGGTATTCCCCAAACTATAAGGTATGGCTGTAATGGGCTAAGATGGGTAGAGTTTGTTGTAGGTGATGAAAGAATCATGTTAAAAGTGTTTGGCTGCAAATAAAAAATAAAAAATGAATGGAACACACAAAGGGTTGGGAATAAAGCCATTTGGTGGTTAAAAACATGCATAGCCTAACATCGTCTCAATGGGTTCATTCATAAGTGAAAACAAGCACATGGTATCTGCAACAGAGAATTATTCTTAGCATTCAATCAACAAGAAATAATGAGATCATTTAAAGTGAATTTGAAAGAAGAAGATAGGAGCAGAAACACTTCAAACCCTCTCAAAGAAGCAAATAGGCTCAAAATAACTCACTAGGATAGTCTCCACTATTCTTCTTCCAGAATTTGAGCATGATATTTTTACCATCATAATTCAAGAGTAATAACTTTGTGAACTACAAAAATTATGATATGGAACTTTTCATGACAGCGCCATAGTCAGATTGTATACACAGCCATCATATACATTCATTTTAGTATGCAAAAGCAAACTTTAACCAAAACTGAAATCAGAAGAAAATTTTCAATTTCCAACACCCCCAAACCTAAACTAAGCATCCTCGATGCTTAAAAATGAATGGAATGCAAGCAATGCGAATAGGTAGAGTGCACATGGAATGAAAATAAAACCAAAAACAAAAATACACAAATAAAAGGAAAGAACACATACCTAGCTAGGTTGCCTCCTAGCAAGCGCTTTATTTAACGTCTAGGCAAGACGCGGTCCCATGATAGATGAACACCTAGGGTGGCAAGAAGTCAAGGTACCTCCGAACCTTGGTCGGAAGAAGTGGTTTCTTTCGAGAGACTTTGAATATAGTGCGTTGAATTTCCACAAGGACTTAATTGTGATGGTGTTTTCGTCTCTCCTTGCGAAGAAGCATATCCTCGAAAATTGTTGAAGATGTGGCTAGAGCAATGATTTCAATGGATGAATGAAATTCGTTCAAGGAAACAATCTCATCGTCTAGCTCCGAATCTTCTTTCTTATGGTGAATGGGCAGCAATGATTTGTCATCCAACTTCGATTTGTTTTTCTCTTGATATGGCAGCAAATCATCTCCAAAAGACTCCAAAGATGGCACCTGTAAAGATGTAAAACAACAGGGAGAATCCAACATAACTTTCAAAAAAAAATTAAAGCGAATTAGAAGATTGAGAAAGAGCTTCAAATTCAAAAAATTCTCTATGTATATCGGCACAACTAGATTCCAATGATTGTTCACCGTTCACATCTTGACCATCACCACATGATTGTTCATTTAACACTTGGACAATCTGCCCAATTGAATTTCCAACTTGGTAAATGCAATGGACTGTTCTTGAATCATGCTACACATTGATTGTTGAAATTGTGAAGTGCTTTGAGCAAGTAGATACAAAGTGTCCTCCAATGAAGTGTCAAAGGGGGTCTGCTGTGGGGGAGGTGCAAATGTTTGATTTGGAGCTTATATGTTGTTCCAAGAGTCAATATTACGGTTTCTCCAAATAAGGCTATATGTGTTTGATAATGGATGTAGGCCTTTGGTTGGATAAACTTATGAGGTGTGAATGCTCTCGGACAAATGTAGGAAATTCATCTTTCCTTGGACATAACTGAAAAAGATGACCAGTCTTGGAACATAATTGACATACACCATACATCTTTTTATACAACCTGAAATCAAAACAAACTAAAGTGTAAATGAAAAATCTAAACTAAGAAAATAAAAACAAATAAGGTTTATAAAGCAAGGAATTAGAGGGGACTGAAATCAGTCCCCGACAACGGTGCCAAAATTTTGTTGTGTTCCTTTCAAGTGCAAATATATGAATAGTATAATGGCACAAGTAAGGGTGTCGAACCACAGGGACTAATTAGACCTCTACAATTACTAGCTTTATGTGAACCCTAAAGAAAATGCAAATGAAAACTGAATTTAGATTTTTCAATTGAAAGCTAAAGTAACTTAAAATGCAAGAAAAGATAAAGATGAATGGTAGATTGATTCAGAAACGATGGGAATGGAACTAGGAATATCGATTTCACCATTACAAGCCAATTCCATGAAAATTAAGTCAAAACGTATCAAACTCTCCAATCTGCAACTAGGGTTCGTTTTACTTATTTATGATCATCCATTTGATGTGTAGTTGTGATCAAGTACTCCTAATCTGTAACCTAGTTATGATGTTCAACTTAGATTACCAAATAAGAATCCATTAAAAACAAGAAAACTTTAAAGAACCAAAGAAATCACATGGCATGATGTATGCATAGGAGTTTCTTCATTCATTCACATGTCTACCAAGATTAAGCATGATGTGTACTATAACCTTGATCAAATAATCTGTAAGAAACCCTAATGGTGATCAAACATTAAGATAAACAAATAAATTGAACTATGAATTCAGTGAATGAAATAAGAAAACATATTGATGAATCGAATACTTTAACTTAATAACATAGGATAGTTTTGCAAGGCTACATCGAAATCCCCAGCTATGAACTTAATTACACAACATGATTACATAATATATAAATATCAAGAACAACATGAGTGAAATTAAAGTTCATAGAAGAAACCCCCTTGAAGCTATTCTAATGTTGAACTTCTCCAAGAACAGCGCGGCTGCGTGGTTTCTTTGGTGGTTGCAGATGGTAAATTGAGAAAGGATTTTGTTTCTGGAAGAAAGGCCAAAGAAGAACAATAGAGAGAGCTCTGGGTTACCCTAAGGGGAAGCTTATGTAAAAGTGGCTGAAACTCTCTATTTTATAAGGTTAAAGAAGCTGTTATAGAATGCCAAGACATCCTAGTAATGGAGCATCTATTTCAGACATTTTTTGCTATTATTGGTCTCTTAAAAGGGCCATATTCATCACCATATTCAGTTTCCACTTTTAATTCTTTGTCTACATCAACATCATTATTCAATTCTCCACTTTTAGCACCATTTTGCCTTATATGTCCTCAATTGAGCTCTAAAATACAATTAGCTGCACACAAACACAAAAGAGGGTAAAATGCAACTAGTTTAACTAAAAAATATCATAAAGGGACTAGGAATGAATGGTATAAATGTATGAAATATATGAGTTATCAGTCGCATTTATCCATCATGATGACATGCATCATTCTTCACAACATGATTGTGGAAGATGAGTACGATTATGATGTTGTTGATGAATATGAGCCAGACACGATGAACAATTCCAAAACACAAATATATTGTGCTCACACCATCGAAGAACCCATGCAACACGAGCCATTAGAAAGAGATGAACGTTACGATGAAAGGCTCGTTCAACGATATACTGCACTTGAAAGGCCATATATGCACAATGCAATTGTTGGAAAAAAATTGGATTGAAACTTTGAGAGAAAGATAGGAATGTGGTTGAAAGTAGTTGAGAAAATATGAAATTGTGGTTTAAGGTAGAAGATAATGATAAGGTATTTATAGAAAAGTCTTTTTTTTTTTAAATTTTTCAAATTTTTTTTCGGATTTTTAAATTTTTTTATTCACATAATTAATCTCTACCATTGGATTAAAAAATTTTGAATTCCAACACTCCAGATTGTGCCACGTGGCACAACGGTAATATTTCAGATTTTTAAACAGTTTTTTTTTTTTTTAATTTATAAAGGCGAATAATGTGGACCGTTGATCTCAGATCCAACGGCTAAAATTAAATAAGGTTTTTAAATTTCTTTTACCGTTGGAAATCCAACGGTTCATAAATTGTTGTCGTTGAAATCCAACGGACGTGGGGAAGCCACGTGGCCTCCCCAACGGTAAGATTTCTGAAACGCGTTGTGGACCCCACGTTTGAAACCTTGTCGGTTGACGCGCGCCCACGCGCGCTTGAAGAGCACGCGACTGACGCAAAAAAGATATAAAATGTGGCTGACGTTGTCCTAACGTCAGCCTTGCATCACGTGGCCTGCTCGGGCTCAATCACCAGCAAATGCTGGACCTCTTTGCTCGGGTTATTTGGCCCTGTTTGATAGGCAGTCCATCGGGCTACAAGCCCTGCTGGAGTTGCTCTTAGAGGAGAGAAGTTAAGTGGTTTCGTTCGAAGTCGATAGAAAAATGAAGTCTGAAATTTCAGACTTTTATCATGACCACCACCAGTGCGTTAAGTATAATATGAAGGGGCATTCAGAATGCGAAAAGCTTGGTCATTGTGAACAAAGTTGAGAACTAGAATAACAAGGTAATGGTGAGTGTTAACACTCAAAACTTGCAAGTTAACAAATTAAAACAATTAACCTTTGGTGGGCTTGGGATAAAACTAGAATGAAATAGACTCAGGATTTAAGTGGTTCACCACTCAAAACTGCGCTACATCCACTGTGTTACTCGAATTGTTTGGACTTCAAGACTACAAATAGCGCTCGGCTTAACACAAGAATTATCTCTTACATCAATTGTCCGACCCCATTACAAAAGGTTCCTACCCTTTATATAGACCCTCAATGAACCCAGAAGCCTTTTGCCCACCTAATCTCACTTTCCTAGCATATGCACCACATTCCTCGACTAACGTGCTGATAGTTTTTACGTATCAATTTGACATTCAGCGGTAAAGTGATATTCTCTAAGTTGGGATTACAAACCTTTTTAGAGTTATGGATACCGAGCGACCTACTCGGCCTTGGTTAACCAACCTTGTCCCTTTGAGCGGCATTCTGACTCCCTTTACGTATCATCCTAGGCCCTTGCTTTTGGTAATGGATTGCCATGTGACTTGTTTAATGTCTGAGAAGGCTAGCTCCTGAAACCTTGTACCATAAAGTTGTCGGCTTGTCCACGTGCATTTGGGGGTCAGAAAGTACTTTATGTAGCCTGGTCGGACTAAGCTAGTAGGTGGTCCGCCTAAGCCCTCAGATATTCTTCCTTTAACTCATTTGAGACTTGGACTTCTTAATCTTCCTTGGGCTTTGACTGTAATTAGGCTTTTTGTGATCTCTTTCCTGACCTACACCATTTTTGGGATAAAAATTACCCTGCATTAACAAGCCCCCCAACTCCGTGCTCAAAGGTTCATTCTCACGCATATAGTTGCAATAGTCGGTCGAAACCCCAAATGATGCTCGACTGGAAAGAGCACCCTGGGCGCTTAGGTCTGTCTATTTTTCAGGTGTTAGGCTTTGCTTTATCTGTGTTTCGCCCAGAGTAACGGTTGGGGACGTTTAGGTGGCCGATGCATATGTTAGTGATATACTGGCAGAGTAAATGCATTGAAGGCAAACTTGGACTCGCACACCGCAATGTCTATTCATTTCTCTTTTATTTTGAAAAATAAAACAAACAAGATGCCACGCGCCACGATCCTGCCGATTTGGTGCCCTTTTTCCAACGGTTATGATTTGTTGCTAGGGGCTATATAAACTGATCCCTAGAATTTCTTCTTCATTCTTCATCTTCCCTTTTAATCGAAACTCTACCATTTATACGCTATTCTTCGGTGATCAAGAACTTGTGCCCATAAATCTTCAACGTTCTTCACCGATCTTCTTTAGGTTTGTTTCTTCACACTGGTACTGTTCTTAGCTATGATGTAATGTAACTCGGTTGTTACTTTAAACTTCTCCCTGAATTTCGAAGTGTTCACCGAGATAGACAGCTCTTGTAGATCGACTAGGCTCATGGCCTTCTAGAACAAGCGCCGTTCAGTCATAGTACTTCGTACTTGATAATTTTGAATAGGTTGCCTTTTATAATTCTCTTTTCTTTTTTAAGATTAAAAACTATTTGTAGATACCACGTGTGCACGATGTTGACTGCTTTAGACTTTGAGAATGATGGCCAAGAGGCCCATGATTACTAACACTCGGTAAGAAGCAAAATCATCGATTTTGCGCCAGAGTGGATGATGGCGAAGTGCTCAGGGGTGGTTTGCCGGTCAGCCCATTTGGTGAAATAATCGACAACCACTATAGCAAATTTAATCTTTCCATCCCTTTTTGGCATCGACCAGATAATATCAAGCCCTCAATTGAGTGAAAGGTCATGAGCTTGACATAGAGGTAAGGCGTTCGGGCAATCGGTTCTTCAACTCTGCATAATTATGACATGGCTGGCAACTATGTATCAACCTGGTAGCATAAACTAGCATAGTAGACCAAAAGTAACCTAACATGAGTGTCTTGGCCTTGGCGTCCGAGCTGCCAAATGACCTCCACAAACCCATTTATAAATTCCCTTTAGAACCTTCTCTTTCTTCAAGTGTTATGCATCGTAGGTAGGGCAAAGAGAAACCTTACTTGTAAAGTTTGTTGTTAATAATTGTGTACCTGGTCACTCGAAATCATAGGCTTCGAGATTCGCATTCGTTCTCAAGGAGAATTCCATGTCGTATATACTCATATATGGGAGTCATCTAATTTTTTGACTCGTCGATCATGAGAACCGAGCATTTAAGGAATAAAATACTCAACTTATCCAAGTGTTCAATTGGTATTGACCGCTTGATGTCTTCTTTAGTTGCCGACTCCAGTCTCTCGCTGCCCAAACATTCTCTGCCCTTGAGATTTGAGTAATGGTACACTTCAAAAACTACTTCACCAACACTTTCATTGCTTCCATGTAGGTTGCCATGTTCTTATCCCGAGATTGAAGTTCCTCATTTATCTGATTCATCACCAGTTGTGAATTGTTATAGACCTTCATGTGTTTTGCCTCTAATTCCAGAGCTAGCATACTCCTGGGAACAATGCCTCATATTCGGCTTCATTATTGGACGCTAGAAACTTGAACCTCAATGCATACTCAAATTCTATGTGATCGGGGGTAACAAGCAACATCCTTATCGCTGCCATTCCTGTTAGATGATCCATCCACAAATAAACTCATTACTTGGGCAGTCGTTCCACTCGAAGAAGTGGTTAGGCCTTTTAACATGTTCCTTTGATCGTTGGGCCGAGTGAACTCTGCATAAAGTCTAACACAGTTTGCCCCCTGTGAGCGTGCCTACTTGGAATCGGATGTCAAACTACCTCAATTCGATTGCCCACTTGATTAGCCTTCCCAAGACCTCAGGTTTGTTCAATACTTGCCGAAGCGAATATCGGTGAGTGCCATAATTGAGTGAGCCTGGAAATAGAATTGAAGTTTTCAAGCTGACATGATGAAGGCAAGTGCTAACTTCTCGACTTTTGGTTAGTGTGGCTTAGCCCTTCATAGTGCTCAGATAACATGATACATCAGTCATTGTATGCACTTGTCCTCCCTAATAAGCATAAAGTTGATAGCTGACTATGAAACTGCCAAATATATATAGGGCGCTCGGCTAATGTATGTCTTTAAATCATAGAATGTCTATTGGCATTTCGTTGTCTATTCAATTGTTCGCGCGACTTTCTAGAGTGCCTTGAAGAAAGGCATGCAATGGTCTGTTAGTATAGAGATGAAACGGTTCAATGCCGTTACCGGCCAGTAAGGCTTTGAATCTTCTTCTTTGTTTGTGGTGGTTCCATGTCGATGAGTGCATGTATCTTCTCTGGGTTGGCCTATATCCCCTATTGGCTCACCATAAATCTCAAAATGTTCCTCAAGCAGGCCCGTAAAGGAGAACTTAGCTTGGTTTAGTTTCATCTTGTAGGTATCGAGGAATTTAAATACCTTGGTTAGCTTGGCCACGTACTAGTTTTTCTTTCTACTCTTTACGAGCATGTCGTCTATGTAAACTTTCCTCGTCTTCTCTTTGTGGTAGGCCAACATTTGGTTGACTAGCCGTTGATACATAACCCCTACGTTCTTAAGCCCAAAAAGTATCATGTTCTAACAGTAAAATCCTCGGTCGGTTATGAAAGCTATATCGACCTGGTCAGTGGGATGCATACAAATTTAGTTGTACCTCGAAAAGGCATCGAGGAAAGTTAAAAGTTCATGATCCATTGTAGCATCCACAAGTCTGTTGATACAATGCAGAAGAAAATTGTCATTCGAGTAGGCCTTATTGAGTTCTGTACAATCTGTACACATGCGCCACTTGGTCAGTTTGTCGACCCTTGTTGCCTTCTTGACCATCACAATGTTTGCTACCCATTATGGGTAATCCACTTTTTTGATAAATTCGATGTTAAGTAGTTTATCCACTTCATCTTTGATGGTTTCATAGCGCTCAGCGTCATAGGACTGTCATTTCTGCCGAATGGGTGTGCAGTGTAGGTCGAGGCTGAGTTTATAAAAGATGACGTTCGGATCTATTTCTCGCTTGTCCGCATAAGACCAAGCAAATACACTAGCATAGGCCCTAAAATTCTATCAATTCGGCTCGAACTTTCGTAGTTAGTTTAGTACCAATTTGAACGGTCTTGGTCATGTATTCTTCCAACACTATAACAAACTCTAATTCTTCCATGGGCTTAGGGTGCTCGCGACCCTTGTCATTTCTCGAATTTGGTGAAGCAGACTCCCCAGAGGGAGTGGGTACGTCCGTCGTGTGCTCAGTCGAATCGGTGGCCTTTTTTTTTCCTTCTTGCCTGTCATGATACTTAGGGAGTATGACTTCTTCGTCGCAAAATGTCTAAGTCAGTTGGGTAAAAAACATAACCAAATTGTATGTAATTTTCACACACGGTGCTAAACTGTTAACACTTAAAATTTGTAGGTTAACAAATTAAAACAATTAACTCTTGGTGGGCTTGGGATAAAACTAGAATGAAATGGACTCAGGATTTAAATGGTTCACATCTCAAAACTGGGTTGCATCCACCGTGCTGCTTAAATTGTATTGTTTCAGAATTACAAATAGCTCTTAGCTTAGCACATTACCTCTAACATCAGTCGTCCGACCCCGTTACAGTAAGTTCCCACCCCTTTATATAGGCCCTCAATGAACCTAGAAGCTTTTTGCCCACCTAATCTACTTTCCTAGCATTTTAATACACCACATTCCACGATTAATGTGCTGACAGCTTTTACCTATCAGTTTGACATTCATCCGTGAAGTGACATATCATTCGAGATTGCACGTCTTTTTAGAGTTATGCACTCCGAGCGACCTACTTGCCCATGGTTAACGAACCATGTCCTTCCAAGTGACATTGTCCCGTCCTCGAGCATTGCTTTTGATTGTGGATTGACACTGAACTTGGTTCACATCTGAGTAGACATGCTCATAGAACTTGTGCCATAAAGTCATTGGACTGCTTTCGTGCATCTGGCGATTAGAAAGTATTTTATGTAGCTTGGTCGGACTGAGCTAGTTAGCGCTCTAATATTCTTCCTTTTAACTCCTTTGGGCCTTAGGCTTCTTAATTTCCCCGGCTTCAACATTAATTTGGGCCTTTAGTGATCTATTGCGCCGCTTGGACCATTTTGTGGACAGAAAAAAGCCCTGCATTAAGAGTGAGCATCTGGTAATCAAGGTCGAGTCAACGAATAGTACACATAACAAGATAGTTGTTAGAAATAGGTTCATGTTGTAAATAGTAGGCATGTTTGCCCACATGTGTATAGTAATTCTTTCACTATGTGGCTTGTGATTTGCTTCTATAAAAGCTAGTCTTATGGAACACAACATGTGATTTTGGGAGATGAATGTGAGAGGTTCATGGGAGAGATAGGAAGGAAGAAAGGAAGAGAGGAAAGAGAGAAAGAGGAGAGGAGATAATAGAGAGAGTTATCTTTGTACTCTTATTATTTCAAATTATAATGAAAGCACCACTGATGTCCCAAGGACGTACTCCAGTTACACTGACTGTAGAGGAACCTCGTAAATTTTGTGTCTTGTTTCATTTATTCCACTGCACCCACCGTCGATTTTACAACACGTTATCAGCACGAGAAGCTCTCATGTCGGTGGAAAGCACAACGCCATAAATCTGGTGAAGCACTACCTACCTTTCACCTCTATCGACTGGAATCTCACAGATAAGAAAATCTTTTCATTCCATTCTCATATCTCTAAATGACTAATTTTCTTAAAGTAAATATACATGTGGTTATATAACTATTGTCATTATTATTGGCAGAAAATCCGACAGTCATATGAGCTTTGAAACTTCAACTTCCAGTGCTCATACAGAAACCCTTCCTTCATAAAAGTTGTTCCTTATCCTCTCTCCCATAACATACCAAAATTCCAGAACCATCCAACGGTTAAATCATTCCAGATCTTAGAAATAATACTACATACTCAAAATCCGTAGAAAATCGGGCAGCCATGTAAATAGCCTCTGAACTCCAACTTCCTGATATCCGATTGAAATACTTTATTCTTGAAAGTTGTTCGTCCGCCTAGTACCTAGAACATATCCAAATTTCAGAAATTGTCAACGGTTCGATCGTCGCAGATGACTGAAACTTCAACTCAGCTTCCATTTCCGCAGAAAACTGGACAGCCATCTTATGAGTACCAAACCTTCATTTTCAGAAGCACGGCTCGAAACTGTTTCTTCACGAAAGTTGTTTGGTATCTTCTAATCCATATCATACTAAATTTTGAGTTAAATCTAACGGTTTGATCTTCTTATAAGTAGCAGACAAAGAAAGAAAAAATATATATATATATAAATTGAAAAGGGAGCAAATGGATGGTGTGTCGGTTGGACTATGTGAAAGAAAACAAAAACCAAAGTTTTGGAATCATGCAGCATGTGAATGTATAAGAGAAAATAATAAAATAAAATAAAAAGGAAATGAGAACAAAGATTATTGGACCATGTGAATGAATAAGAAACAAAAAATATATATTTATTTATGTGAATGGTGTTGGCTTAAAACACTTTCACAAGCTCTATTTATTTAAAGCAATTTATTTACAGTGGGTAGAATTATTACCCTTTGCTTTAAAACTTTGATATTTATGTGCATGGTGTTGGTTTAAAGCCCATGTCACAAGTTCTATTTACTTTAAAGCAATTTATTTATCATGGACGGTTTTACCGCCTACTGCTTTAAGTTTTGATTTATGTGAATGGTGCTGAATTAAAGCCCTTGTCACAAGCTTTAATTTATTTATTGTGCAATTTATTTACTATGGCTGGAATTACCACCTATTGTTTTAATTTATTTATCTTTTGTTACTATGAGTATATACAGGACCTGAAGTTCCTTGATCAGATCAGAACCTGCAGTTTCTTGATCCTCATCATATAAAATGATTGGACCCGAAGTTCCATCATACAAAAAGATCAGGCATGAAGTCCTTTGATCCTGAAGATCAGGACATGAAATTCCTTGATGAGTACCGTAAGTTTAAAGTGCTGCAATGCCTCAACTTAACCATGATAAAGGACATAAGAGTCTCAGTTCACAGACTATTAAACAAGGACCAGAAGTTCCTCATGTCCATACTCAAAATGGTTTAGCAGAAGCATTTATTAAGTGGGTGAAATTAACTACCAACGCTCTGCTCATGAAAACGAAATTGCCAATTTTCTACATGGGAACATGTAAACTTTACATGATGCATTATTAATTCGGTTGAGACATATTACCAACCATCAATACTTCTTAGTACAACTCGTGTTTGGGAACCAGCCAAGCATTATACATCTACGAGTTTTTTGTTGTGTTATCTATGTGCCTATTACACTGCCACAACGTACTGAAATGAGACATCATCGCTGATTGGGCATTGATGTTGAACACTATCTATCATTCAATATTTGGAACCCTTGACTGGGGATATGTCTACCGCATGATTTACGGACTATGATTTTGATAAGACAGTTTTCCCGCCATTAGGGGAGAAAATAACATCTTTCCAGAAGAACGATGAGAAAATATCATTCCAGAAGAATGATGAGAAACGACCGTTCCAGAAGAACGAAGATAATTTGTCTTATTTTGATTCACGAAACAAACAATGAGAAAATGAAATTGAAATAATTGAATGATGCTACGAAAGTGATGAAATCACATATACTTACTGCAAATGTGCCACAAGAATTGATGTC
The DNA here is from genome assembly GCA_035220775.1 of Malus fusca. Classification (NCBI taxonomy): domain Eukaryota; kingdom Viridiplantae; phylum Streptophyta; class Magnoliopsida; order Rosales; family Rosaceae; genus Malus; species Malus fusca. The sequence goes on along the minus strand of CM069072.1, from coordinate 2,718,473 downwards.
CCTGTTGGACAAAATAATGAGACAGTAAATGATTTATCTATTGCACGCCTGAAGCGTGGCAGATTTTTAGACTCAAAAGGTTCAGTTATTCGAAAGAAGAAGAATATGACACTACTGAACTATTGCATTCCCGAAGCATAACTGTTGCATGCCAGAAGCATGACAGTCGTTGCATGGATACACGTCCAAGAAAGGACAATCCGCAGACATGGGAATGATGATGTCTCATGCATGAAGCATGATTGACGTATAGGTTCTAAATGACTCAACTCTTGGAAGTGGAGATTAAAATTCAAGCTCTATAATGCTCAAAAGGAGGTTATGATCCACATTCTCTAAATTATGACTATCCTGGAAGAGATAGAGTCATGCCCTTGAAGAGGCAATGGATATCCAAAGAAATGAAAACTTTTATGCATGCGCATGCACATGAGAATATGGGATCACAAATTGATGATAACCAATGGTAAATTTGGTTTTTACAAGTAGCTACTAAATTCATCAATGAGCTGTGTTAATATTGAGTCACGTTCTTTTGTTCGTCGACAAAAGGAAAATTATTGGCCAAAATGGAGAAAGGCAATTCCATTACAATTTTGTAAGAACGTGGAAAAATGGACCTATATATTTGAATACAATACAAATAGCCAAAAGATGTTGAACCAAGGAGGCTACATTGGGCATTTGTAATATAGTGAAATACACTTACATGATATGACACAAGGTTACTAATTATACTCTTGTAAACGAGTTTATATGAATGAAGAATTATATATAAAGGGTTATGAGTCGCCCACATCATATCTTCATAAGTAAATCCCTCAAGTATACATGGGAGCAAATTGCTCTGTATAAATTCCAAAGGAAAATGTGTCATGAAGTGTAGAAAATCCCTGAATGATTCAAATTGCTTGAAGTAAGCCCCCCGAAGGGTAAAGCATAAAATATGTACTCAATACCAATGGATGGTATAAATTGCCTTAGTGAGTACTATCATTATGATATTGTTGCAACATACTAAAATCTCTTGCAAGAGTCAATGACATTAAATTAGAACTCCTGAAGAGTTGATGATATTAAATTGAGACTCCTGAAAAGTCAAGAAAGATTATAAAGTGTTGAAAGAATTATTGTCTCGAGCTGCAGATCGAACAATCTACCAACACGAATATTATCCATGATGTTTATGATATCAAAAGAACCATATGGATTGAAGATTATGAGTTGAATACTCAAATGATGAAGACACTAAGAATAATCATTTATCTTCGTGAGGGTAAAGATAAATTAATATTTGGTCCAGAAGTACCACATCTTAGTGAAGTATATGCTTTATTGTATTTGGCACAATACATTGAATGAAATAAAGCTTATCTATTAGTATCTCCAAGAAATTACAGATATGTACATACACATGAGGATAGAGCCTTCACAAAGGTTGCTCATGTGAAGCCTCAGTACTCGGAAATACCCCAGAAGGGGGAGGCACTGGAGATTGATCATGTGGCACCCCAGTACTTAGCAAAACACCAGAAGAGGAAGGCATCAGTTGCTTTCGGAATCTAGCAACGAACCTCTGGTGATCACTTTGAATTCGACTTTCAGATTCCTGCAGTTGGTCGAGCTTTCTTTTCATGCTCGTAGAGTAACTATTTGCAAGCACGTGTAACACCCTATTCTCGTGCTTGAGCCCTCTGATCTCTTGTTTAAGACTTGCCACCTCCGCCATCAATGATTCAACTTGGTGAGTTTGAGCAAGTAGGCGTTGACCCATATTGGAAACAGAGCCAGCACACTGAACACTAAGAGCCAAGGAGTCTTGAACGGCCGACTCTTCAGACTGTTCTGAAAGGATCTTGTTATCCCTTGGAGTGAGAAGATTCCTAGCTACCACAGTAGCGGTTATGTTATTCTTCATCACAGAGTCCCCAACTGTAAGAGGACCATTAGAAGATAAGAAGGACGGGCGCCATATATTATCTTGATGTTGCTCATCTGTATCACTCATAAGACTCAAATATAAGCAAATGTTAGATGGGCAAGTCATTTTTCAGAAATGATGAAGGAAAAACAGAGGTCAAATAAAATTTCAGAAGTGCAAGATAGAAGAAATTTCTACATGCAACAACTTTCTGAGCATACTCTTGAACACAATCGATGTCTCTATAAAAGAAGAGGCAACAGAGCCACTTGTTCAAAGATCGAAGGTGCAAAGCTCTCCGAATTTCAAAAGCCAGATTTTCCTGAATAAAGTTCGTTGGCATTTTTCAGACGCAATCTCAGCTTTTTCAGATATCGCGTGCAACTTTGTCAAAGATTTCTGACAAAGTTGAAAACGCGTAAATCTTACTGTTCTATTTACACTACAGTTGCTGACAAGAGTAAAAGCACAGCACCACACTTGCTATTGAGAAATCTCTATATATGTCGACCTCTGTTCTCCATAACAAGGCAGACCCGCAACACTGCAAGAATACCTAAATCTTCCTCATCTTCGAGAATGCATCTTCAACATAGCATCTCGAAATACTCAGTTTTCTTCCTCTCCGAGAATACCTCTTCAAACATGTCACACCAGAGCAAGATTATCACATATCTTCAGGGACCAGAGCAAGATTATTTCATATCATGCAATCTCCCTGTCCTTTCCTTTGTCCTTGTTCTTGCCTGCAAAGACAAGGATCAAGAAAGCAATATGTCGGAACCTCCACTCAAACTCCCGGTAAGGAACCGACTGCCTGGAACCTTTGCCTGGTTGCTTACTTAGCATTGCTTTCGAGTACTCATCCTCAACTGCTGTCAAGGTCATGAATTCCACCGGCAAATACCTCATGACAGTTGATCAGATAATGGCTCTTTACACTGAAGCTGCCAAGCATATATGAGTCGTTGTGAGGGAATGTTCTGAAGGACCATCCAAATGCAAGGGTTGCATTCCACTCCTGCATCAGGGGACAAATCATACAAGAGAAGATGCCACACATGCATGGGGGAAAACCAGGGAAAATACTACTTAAGCCAGGGGAGCAAGTAAGGAAAGTAAAAATGATACATTGAAGCATGTAGAGACAAGTGCAATGAACACGTGCTGATTCATCCCCAACTAAGCCGAAGATCACTTGTCACGTGAAGCTCCTCATGGTCCAATTTCATTCAAGATCAAGCTTCGAAGGTCCTTAAAGAAATCACAAGTCCGATTCAAGATCAAGTGTCCACCACTCTTGAATCAAATTCAGCTCCAGATGAAAGAAGTAGATTCAGACCTTTGGAGGAAGTCTAGCAGAAGGTCCTTCAGCCCAGTTCAAGAACAAGCATGTGGAAAGTTAACAACAAGTAAAGTACCTATTTCGGCAACTCTTTTTACTAAGAGACTGAAGCAGAACGATCAACGATCAGCCTAAATGATTTGAAATCAGGGGGAGATACTCATCAGGGGGAGCATCCAAAACAGATCAAGATCTTAAAGAGTCAATTGAAGACTTATGTGGGCATCCAAGGGGGAGTGTTGTAAATAGTAGGCATGTTTGCCCACATGTGTATAGTAATTCTTTCACTATGTGGCTTGTGATTTGCTTCTATAAAAGCTAGTCTTATGGAACACAACATGTGATTTTGGGAGATGAATGTGAGAGGTTCATGGGAGAGATAGGAAGGAAGAAAGGAAGAGAGAAAAGAGAGAAAGAGGAGAGGAGATAATAGAGAGAGTTATATTTGTACTCTTATTATTTCAAATTATAATGAAAGCACCACTGCTGTCCCGAGGACGTACTCCAGTCACACTGACTGTAGAGGAACCTCGTAAATTTTGTGTCTTGTTTCATTTATTCCACTGCATCCACCGTCGATTTTACAACAGTTCACTGATTTCAACACGCTTACTAAAAAAGAGACTTGGCTTCTTGAATGTAGACAATCACGGTCTTCGATCTTTTGGACAAATCCAAGAGTTGAAAGCGTAGAGTGACTTCATTAGCAACCGAGGTCTGAAAAAAATGCGTATGAAGACAATCCCATAAAAATGGGATGTAGCAAAACCAACAGTGAGATACAGTAATGATTCAAAAATAGTACTCATGAAATAATAAATCACCAGTTGGTCCTGTTGATACTAAAAGAGGTACTTGGGATCAAGAATTTTAGGAGGAGAGAGGGGGTCGGCTTCAATGTATTGAGGATTGGCAATGATGGGTAGAGGAGAAGGAGAGGAACCTCTACGTATTTCCAGAGATCAATGACCAATATGAAACATTTTGAGTTGACGAACCCAAACAATATCGTTTGTGGTAGAAAGTTTAATGAAGTTGGTTGTCTTTTGACTAGGAAGAGAGGAAGAAGATGACGCCATGAGAGGAGAATGGGAGACGTCAAGGTTCAATTTTTGGTTGGGACGGTAGGGAATGAAATAGAGAAGAAAAACCTAGACAAGTAATATTGTGTAAAATTATGATTGTACTGATAAGTGAAAATATTACAATATACAGGGTTATATTAATCCATGTTGAGGCGGGAATCCTACACTAATTATAATTAAAAATTACATTTCTATAGTACATACAACAATTACGGAGAGAATTTCGAATTAATTAATTCTATTCTAACAACATGCATAATAGTCAAGCTTTTTACTCCAATAACATCTCTTCCTGATTCACATCCTTGCCAGCTTTTGTGTGGTAAAACTGGGGGTCGAAACACCCCAACAAAAACAACTATTCTCATCTGTGCCAGCTTCAATTCAAGCGAAAGAGCTTAATGGAGAGAGTAGAAATGGAAAGTTGAAATGTGAATGCAGAGTGTGTAAAGCTGACAGTGTGATTCGTGTGACAGCTTATATAAATAATAAACACTTCTTTTTTCTTGAAAAATCTTGCGTGCTTCAATTTCTATGTAATTAAGTATGAGGAATAGAGCTATTTGTTGTCTTATAGAATACGAATTTGTTTTCCTAGTGTCATTCCATATTGAATTAACAAAGATTAGGTCATGCAAAACACAAAACATAATTCCCCTAAGCTTAACACGAGTGAACGCTGTAGTTTCAAAGATGGTCATTTTTTCAGTACGTGTACTCGATCGCATGTTTCTTAATTCACATATTTGTCAGTTTTGGTTCCTGGAAGATCGAGCTTGGTTGAACTGGCCACTACCACGTGGAAAATATAAGGGTGCTGGTCTTGTTTGCGGTTGACATGTGGTCACACATGGAGAACTTTAATTGGACCGCAAAGATAAAAGAAAAGAGAAGTATAAAGGAATGAAGAGGGGAGGAGGAGGACGTGAGGTCTCAACGAGGAGAACACCCTTTGTTTTCCTCGTCTTCAGACCCGAAGAAAAAGAAGAAAAAATGAAACAGAAGGAATTCTGTAGCTAGCTTTCCGGTACTACCTTTATAAATATTTTGTACGGAATGATTTTATGTTTTAAATCGTATTGTTGACTATTTGGCCTTGGATATTAATTGATTTTGGCCATGATTGTGAAATTATACTTGAATGTGGTTCGGTTTCTTCGAACATGTTGCACGTATTGTCTGTAATGATGACCGGTTGTTGTTTGGATATTTGGCGTGCGTGCAATTTTCGGTGTGTATACCCCCACCGTTTTATGGTATGGGTAGATTTTACTTGGTCATCAGGCAGTATTGGTATATAGTGACGTTCAGATAATAGCGTGCCACTAGTTGTAACTGATCGATCGAGCATGGTCATGATTTGAAATTTTAAATCAAATGTGATTTATATATTTGTTGTAAAATGAAGCGAGGCAACCTCTGATGGAGGAGCAATGTCCTACGTGTTGCTCATCCCTATAACTTGCATTTTTTCTATGCAGCTGATTTTAAGGAGATTGTGCGCGTGATGACATGACGATAATAAATTATATTGTACTTTTGGCAAACTTTGATATATTGTGTATTTGACTCGCATATTAAATAGATCAATATTTGATCTAATTTCGGCCTACCAAAGTAATTATATTTTTGCACCGTTTTAAATATAGTACATTTTCAACCCCGTCTGCTTCAGTTTTTTTCTCGACCTATTTAACTCGTGTTCCGGATACGTTGACCCCGATTCCGGGGACGTGACAGTGCAAAATACCAGCCGTGCATGAACCCTAGTTTCTAGTTTCTCTAATGTTACTTTAGTTTAACTACTTTGAGATGATAATTATTACATGTGATAGATATGTAAATTGTGTTCCATTTTTTTTTTCAGGTTAAATTCGTCAAAAGGGTAAACAAGAAATGGGTTTGAATGGAGGAGCACAGCTTGGCTACTGATCATGACTTTGCATAAATTATTATTGTGGGTTTCAAGAGATATTTCAGTATACCCGAAAAATATGATGGTATATCACGTATCATTATACGTGTGATATTTGTATTAAAAAATTAACAATTTAAAAAATAAAAATTTTCACTACTTATGTAATAACACGTAGTATACCACTTGTGTTTTGAATATAATGAAAGAAAATTCGTGGGCTTCAGCTCATCATGTATCATATCCAACTTGTTTGTAGGTGTTCAAGGCACTTCATCGAAATTCATCTTCTAAAACAACCAAACCTACAAATCATAAATTGGCATATTATATTGGACACAGTGCTCCCCCATTTGGAACAAAAAGAAGGATCATGATCCTCTTCTGAACTAATGATGAGGATTTCTGACAAAGGAGTGTGGGCCGTTGGATGAAAATTCAACGGCTACAAACATGAGGACCTTTTAAAGTTATAATAATTATAGCCGTTAGATTTTCATCCAACAGTCCACACTCCTTGGTCAGGAGGATCTTTATCCTTAGCTCAGGAGAGGATCCTGATCCCAAAAGGAAAACAACAAAAGCAACCGATGAAAATCTCCGACAGCTGGAGACATTTTTTCGAAATAAAATATCTCCACCAGAAGTTAAATATGGACTGCTTCAACAAGCAGGGGTTACGTGGTTGTGCTTATCAATTGCATGACAGTAGTGCATATACAATTAATTCTTTCGGTAATTAGGCAACAAAACCAACGCGTGGATACCACATAGAGAATATAAAACCCTAATTTAGAAACAGCTAGCATAGACAAACTCCTCATTGGGTACCACATTACAAATCGTCCAAAAACTCAGGCGCCGTCAATTGACTCCCCGCCGAATATTTGAGAATATCCTAAGTTAATTTTATGAGAACATTTTAACCGAAAAAATATTTAGATTCTGATATATAGTGAAAAATCACTAAACCGCCACCATGAAACTCGTGGAACACTATGAAAGAATATGAAACACATAAAATATTTTTTTTTAATCACTTTAGCAGTTGGATTTAAATTTGGACTGTTAGATTTTTTTTTTGTTTTTTTTACCGTTGAATTTAATCACTACTACCAAAATTACACACCCCACCCGGAATATCCAACTCGACACCAGACTCGAACTGTGCTGGCTGACAACCGGAAGGTGACGAAGCCATAAAGTGATGATGATGTGGAAAGTGCTACTAATTTAAACCTAAAGTAACTAATTCTAGAGTGTGCATGTGAGCGGGATCGATCCATTTCACACAAGTGATGTTCAAAGCATAAGTAAATTGCAGTAAAATAATAATAAGAACATTTATACCAAAAAGAGACATCTCCTACATGACAATTTTTACTAGCAATCCTCGTCTTCACGAAAACTCTACCACAAAAACCTTGGAGGGGCGAAAAACAAGGGTGAGTGGGTCTGAAAAATAAAGTTTTGTAAAATCTTTTTGAAAAGTGTAACCCTTCGCTGTAAGACAAATATATAGTTTTATGAAAATATTATAATAATAGTATGTAATCGGGTTCTTGCAGATCTTAGCCATTGGATTTAATAAATTTGTCAATAAAAAACTAAAAAAATGCACATATATGGTGGGACCAACTCACTAACCGAGGGAATAATCCTAACATAAATTTGTTTTCAGAAATGAGCTTTGAGTTAAAACTAATATTTGCCCCATGGGGTTAGAGCTGTTGAAGGAGGTTTATAGCCTAAAATTTGAGTTATACTCCAAGGGTTGGAGTATAAATATAAAATTTGAGTTATGTTAGATTGTAATTTATCGTGAAATAAGAATGATTCTTTATATATAAAAAGTTAAATAGTGTTCTAATCCACATGTTTATAACCTTCAATATTATCGACAATCTAAATAAGTTAATGGCCAAGCTATATCTATAGGCTGATGAATATACAGGAAAGGCAATCTCAAACATGTGAAGAACATGTTGATTATATAGAAATTTACATTATGCGAATGCCCTTACGTCATACATGAACATTCCGAACCCTAGAAAATCAATTCAATATTACATATATGCAACAGCTGGAAAATTATATGCGAATGCCCTTCGTCTACTAAATTGATCATTGTTTAGTTTTTAGGTGGCACAACCTGATTAGACAATAAATAAATTAAAAAAAAAAAAACTAATGAAAATGGCTTGAAAACTTTGAGTTTTAATGATAAGGACAAAATAAAGGGTAAAGTGAATAGTACAAGGATTGACTTTTTAGTGTAAAAATATGATTTTTCGTTAAAGTGAACAGTACCAGAAGCTTTTCGTTAAAGTTCCCTTAAAAAAATGTAAAATTGGGAGTTGGTCACGTAAGAGAAAGGCTTTCTTCTTCATTAAACCCAAAATCCAAGAACAACATAGCCATGGTGTTCTTCATTGTGTTCCTCTTCGTCTAAAATTGATATCTTTTCTTGGTTCAAAACTCTTGTTGCTTAGTATACTATCTACACAACCTTGGCAGTCTTCTCTCTTTCATCACATACTTAGACCGTTGGGTGATCCTCAATGGTCCTCATTGGTGCTTCCTCAGACTTTCAGGTGGTTCCAAGCGGGTCCATGAATGGATCCGCCCCTGATTGTACGATTGATTTATAAATGACAGAATCTTGGTCTTTAGTTTTTTTTTTTTTTTTTTTTTTTGTTAATTAATTGTGAAATTTCGAGGAAATTTACCATTATTCTTAATCAACCAAAAAATAATATTTCTTTTTTTTTGTTAATTAATTGTGAAATTTCGAGGAAATTTACCATTATTCTTAATCAACCAAAAAATAATATTTCTAATTAGGATGACCATAAAATATATACTTATGTTGACATTCATATTATTCTATATGAGACTATCCTCGCAGGAACCATGTTTCACTACCGAAAGAAAAGCTGCAAGTGCTGCTAAAATCCAATCACAAATTGACAAGTGTCCAATCCTAATTTCCAATTTCAATTTATTCAGCCAGGCATCCATTTGTGATTGACTTTTCAGTAGCATTTGCTGCTCTTCTTTTAGCAGCGATGCATGGTTCTTCCTGTAGCATGTGATTGGAAAAAAACATGCTTCGTTTAGTCAAAGAATTGTATTCTTTACTTTGCTAAGATTTTCGCTTGCAAGAAATAAAACTAGGAACCGTTATTCACAGTCTTCTTAGTCATATACTCTTTTTTAAATCAAGAGTGCATGACGAGTGCTACGTTTAGTCAAAGAATTGGATTCTTTACTTTGCTAAGATTTTGGCTTGAAAGAAATAAAACTAGGAACTGTTATTCACAGTCTTCTTAGTCATATACTCTTTTTTAAATCAAGAGTGCATGACAAGTATTATGAAGTGCTAACTTTCATATATTATTCTTTGGGCCATGCATGATAATATTGCCAGCAGTGAATGACTAAAAGCACATTTAGAGAAAATATTTTTGAAATCAATCCTTAATAAAAATGCATTAATTCTGGAAAAACACTTGAAGTGTTTTCTACAATAAACACATAGTTGGTGCTTCTTGCAGAAAGCATTTTATATTGCAGGTGGATAAATGCTGCTAAATTCTTGTCTGGAGCATCAAACTGTTGGGAGCATAGCCATTCCTATCACTCTTAGGCACGGTTATATGATTGAGACATCTGCAATGTGGATTGAATTCTTTTCATTCTTCATATTTGTCTGTAACTGTCCACCGTGCTAGTCTCGAAGACGAGTGGTGATTAGCACTAAAAAAACATTGGTTATTAATTATCTACTAACTGGTAATTGTCAAGAATGATAATGCATGGAACGGGAAATGAACGGAGCCTTTCCCAATTTGTTTGTGATCTCGATGCATATGCGTGTTCAAAAGACCTTTTTTCAATCACTTTGTATACATACGTTGTTCAAAGATATCTTGATCTGTTTTACCTTTTACTTGATTGGCAGGACGTTAGTTTTTTGTTCAAGACGTTAGTTTTTTGTTCAATGTGGGATTGTTTGTGTAAGTGTTAGTCTAATCTTGGAAGTTACATTTTCTATTCAATATAATTTACTTGTGATGTTGATCTTTAGTAAGTGATTTCACACTCGTTTCTCCTTCCATACTCCACTTCTTGTTTGTGTCATTTGATTCTTTTTTTTATTTATACAATTTTAAAGTCGGGAAACAAAGAGGCCACTAGCTTTATAATTTGGTGGTATTCCTCTTCTTTTGTAAGTAGGAGGTCTGACATTTGACTCTAATAAAAAACGAGTTTGATATCAAATTATTACTAACTCATCGTGTGATTTAGCTTTATTCTCACGTTTATATAAAAAGGCTTAAAATAAATAGAGCAATACATAATGTGAAACCAATTAGCCATGAGGAAGAATATTCCATTTCATCAATTACCAAAAGAAACAAAAATGGAAAGACCATGTCGTTCACAAAGCATCCACATGAGGATTTTGCACTTTTCGAAGAAGTATTTGGGTTGACCACAAGGGCCTATCAGCCTATGTTCGGTCTTCCCCAATGCAAAGGGCCGAGAAGACCAAAGTCCTCGTCTTTCTGCTACCGGAGTGGTTTATACATAAAAAAAAAGGGTAAAGATTGATCCATGGCCATAGAAAAAAGAGAACTTTAATCAAAAGTTTCTGGTACTCATTTTAACGAAAAATCATATTTTTACAATAAAAAGTCAATCCTGGTATTATTCACTTTATCCTTTATTTTGTCATTTTCGTTAAAACTCAAAGTTTTTAAGCCTTTTTCATTAGTTTTACTTAGAAAAAAAAAGAAAACTTCAAACTCCTCTTTGTCGAAAGATCCGGATCTTCTTTTGTAAGGATTCCGGAGATTCATAAATAATGTTCGTTTATTGTATATTGTATAGTAAAAAATTATTTAAAATTTTTATATTTAAAATTGAATACAAATAGTATCTGATGAAAACTGACCGCACGATGTACGATAAACAAACACGATTTATGTATCCTCGGGATCCTCACAAAGAGGATCTGGAAAGAATCCTCGTTCCTCTTTGTCATCTACTTATTTGTCATCTAATTTCTTCTTAATAGTCTAAAATGGGAAATAAGTATACTAGTGGTGTCTAATACAATTTTCGAAAAAGTTAAAATGCATAACAATATTATTTATTTGGAATGTCAATGAAAAATATATACAAGTCCATCACCTAAAATGAAGTACTAAGGTCTCGTTTGGCAGCCTGTAAAAGGGATCGAATAGGATAAATAATACGGACCTGAGTGTTTGGCGTTGTTACGTACTACATAGCACCTGGATTAATTATACTGGCCCCACATGATTTATACGATACAAATCTGTTAATTTATCCTCCCTAAAACCTAAGGATTATTAGTCGATCAGGTGGGAAACAACACTCACTCTCTCGCTCTTTGTCCCTCTCTCCTCGCGTTCCTCTCTCTCGCATCGTTCGCAAGACTCATTCATGTTGTCGTCATTCAATCGTCGTCGTCCTTCTTCTACTTTTATCTGTTCCGCCCTAAATTATTGGGGAAGTTATAGTTCCCTTCAAATTAAGTTTTAGAACTCCAAAATTTCTATGAAATTCTGTGAAATTAATGAGGGTTGGACAACTTCTTGATTAAATTCCTACAGCTCTTGACTCAATTTCTGCGTTTGCGACGACCCACCACGATGGAAATCAAATTAATCGATTTCGTTGACACTCTGTCAATCCTCACAGACGTGGCTGGATCATCGTCTCCGCTTGAAGTCTCACCTTCACAGTGCCTCTATTTGTCGTGAAACACACCCTTAAAATGATCTGTGTTGTTTGTAGAAGATTAACCAAACAGGGTTTTATGCAGAAGATGAACGACAAATTAAGGGCAGTGCCCCTTGTGGATTATTCTATCATTATTTTTCCTTTTTTTTTCATTTTATTAACAATTTTTTCCTTAAAACTAATATGGATATTTAGCAGTACTACTTATTTTGTGCGGTACCAAACACAGTATTAATAGTAGATTTTTAGTCTAATATTGCATCAAACGACCGACTAATTTAGTTAGTACTATCCGACAACTATTTATCCTATTCGATTGAAATAGTCAGTACAGTCCGAGCTGCTAAACAAGACCTAAAAGTAGTTGTAATTGCAAGGCTTTGCACTTTCAGTTGAAAAAAGAGCATTCATCTGTGGCAATGTCTCATTCAACATTCTTTCAATATCGCTTGTACATTTTTTTATATAAGAAAAGTGAGAATATATACTTTTATGAGAAATTCTAAGAAGATTCTCTCAAATTAAGACTATTCCTGAAGTTTTTTAGTATAATATTTTTATACTATTGACATAAAAATTATGCCATAAAAATAAAATGGCAAAAAATACGTAAAAATATTCACTTTTAGAAAGTTCGCTTAACATTTATTTTCTTATATTCTTACGAAGCGACACAACCATATTTAGATGACAGACGACGACAAATGACAAATGACAGATGACACAACCCAATCTATGTTTTGTATTTGCACATGATTGCTTAATACATGTTTTTCAATACTATAACCGACAAGGAAGAAATTAACAAAAGTCGGTGAGAAAAAGGTCAAAACAAAAGCATGCGTACTTCTTATATAGTATACAAGTTTAAATATGGGTCCTGTCTTGCTCACTTTCCTGCTGATATATTTCTGTCAACGCGTCCTTTGTGATAAACAAAAGAAGAGAAAAATGACTAAGATTCTCTCACCATCTCTTTTCATCCCTCTTTAATACTTTTTTTTCACATTCTTTATTTTGTCTTTTTCTTTCTATAAAAAATTAATATACGATGTTGACGTGATGTAACCGTGACTGTTCAAATAGGAAAGAAGGGGAGGGAAAAAAAGTGAGGAAAAAATCATACTCCGAGAAAAAGATGGTCTCAGAGCTGGTTTGGCAATATGAAATTTTATATAAAAAAAACAGCAACTTATTAAAAAAATTGGAATGTATTTGGTAAAAAAAAAAAAAACAAAAAAAAAAACACACACACACACACATTTTGAAAAAGTTGCTTTCAATGACAATAATAAATATAGAAAAGCAGAAGCACCTTGGTCTATCGTACTTCTAAAAAATGTTTTTTTTTTAAAGCATAGTAATCAATGCCTATTTGATAATTTTTTTTTTTTAATGAGAAGTATACTTCCACATATTTTATAAAATTACAATCATTGCCCTTGTATTATTCTCTTTGACAATAATTATATCACATTAAATATCATATCTTTTTTAGTCATTTACATATTCACAGTAATTTATATAAAAATTTACCAAACACTCATACTTTTTTTTTCGGTTAAAAGCACTTTATAGGGTTTTTTATTTTGGTTAAAAGCACTTTATAGGAAAAAGTTCACCAAACACTTAATAACTTTATATTATAGCTGTTTATTCTCATAATACAACTGAAATAGTTTTTTTTTAAAGCACACTTGTACCAAACTATCCCTAAATTTATCCTTTTCTTGTTTTGGTATTGCCTGTGGTTTTGTTAGTGGTATCGTTTAATGGTTTATCCAATCTTTGTATTGTTCATATAGTATAGACATTCCATAAAGTGGCGGCGCCACTTTTCATAACTTTTTTTTTTTATAGTATAGACATTAGATAGAAACAGCATGTCTGCATTTAAAAATTACAATTAACCCCAATATAGAAAAACTTAATCATGCATAATCGCTTTTATACAGAGACCATGTAAAAATAACTTTTAATGGCAATATGCTACAAAAGTCATATTAAACTTGTTATAAATTGTAATTATTTTGGAGTGCTAATTAATAACATCGCTCTGATCTTTTAAAAGGAAGGAAAACAAGTACAGTTTGCATGCAATCTACTTATATACATTTTACACTCATACTTCTATTTCAATAAATTTTATCTAGACTTAATTTCAATAATATTCATAATCTCAATTAATATATATACGGTTTAGTGATTCTTAGGGCTGTAGTGTATTCAGATTTATATGGATTTTTGTTGAGTTTTATATGTGATAGACTTTCACATATTTAAGTAGATTTTTACATACTATAATAAACTCCATAAAATTTCTTAGACTTTTAATGATATATTTGTGTGAAAAATAAATGAGCTAAATGATAGAATTATATAATTTTAGAGAGTTCAATACTATAATTTTATGAATTGTCATCGACTTTTTAATGACCAATTTATTAATAAGCATTATCATTTTTAAGTTTTTGCTATTGAAATTGTGATGATGACCATGACAAAGTGGTATCATGAGGTGATGGTGGCAACTATAGTGGTGGAAGTGTCACGTGGTGATCGTCAACAAGATGGTGATAGTAGGTTGGTGTCTTTAGTGGTGACGATAATAGTTGGGGTGCTGTTTGAAGTGGCAGGGTGTTGTTGGGGGTGGTGGAGGAGTAAGGATAAGGGGGGTGGTGATGACAGTGATAGAGGTGGCGGTCATGGTGATTGTGGTGTCAATGGTGGTCATAGTAGGGTTGGTGATGATGCTCAAGGTAGTGACGATTGTGATGGCGATGGTGATGATGGTGGTTGTGGGGGTGGAAGAGTGGTCATGCACTACTACAAAAGTGGCTTAATGTGTCAAAGACTGGTGGTGGTTTTATACAATGTACTGTCAGATAAGACATTTCTAACAGCTTGTTTAGATTATGTCGGGTGAAAAAGCAATATTGTCGCTTACAACCGATATAAACTATAAATGTCGGATATAATCGACACTAGACATTATTATCTGACACAAATAGTGAAGTCGAATTAATTTTTTATTTATTTCAAAAATAGACCTTTTGTGTCAATTGTAATCGACGTCAATGGTCTTCTATCCGACACTACTGACTTTAAAAAAAATAAAAAATAAAATGCTTTCCTTTTCTTGGCGGTTTTAGAGTCCTAATTGATAGAAAAAAGTATTTCCCTCAAGCTAGCAATTTTGCCGCTTCTTACATGCCATTGCAGCCATTTCCTGTTGGATATTTCCAAATATCCGCCAGAAATTAGCTTTTCTTGTCGTCTTTTAAAACGACACTAATAGGTACTTTCATAGTAGTGATGGTAAGATGATGCTGGTGACATAGTGGTGTAATAGTCATTGCATTAGGTGGTGTAGTTTATCACTAGACAATTGAAAAACAATGAAATCTATCAAAATTTTGGGAGAAGATGTTGGATTTGATATGACAAAATATTTATCATAAAAACACTAAAAGTCCATCAAAATCCATGAATTTTTAAAATCCCTTAAAATCAATGAAATTTTGAATACACCTGGATTTTTGCAAACTCACAAAAATCATAATTGAATACCACAAGAATTTCATAGACATTTCAAACGTCATAAAAAGTCTTTGTCAATACATGATGACTTTTGTTAACTTCTTAAAAGTTTATATTAAATACACCTAGATTTCAGAAGCAAAATCCATCAAACTCTATATACAATACACCCCCCCTCTTCCTTTAAATTCCACGTTGGTGAAAGGGTTATAGGTTCAAATATCTCATGCACAATTCCCAACATTTTTTTAACCATACATGTCGTACATACTATTGATACATTTTTTTTAGTAGAGCAATAACATTAGTGGGTTAAGAAGTTAGCTATTAGGAGGAAGGAAATTGGTGGGGATCAAACTTGCACCAAAATGTATAGACTTGATTGTTTTCCGCCATTGTAGTAAAAGTACCATTTGGATATTGTTTGATTGGAACTTACTATTATCAATATAGGAATAACTCATGCAAAAGACTTTGAAGTGTTGCTAGATAAATAAAGTATAATGATTTTCACACTCTTATTTTCTCTTTCCATTTAATCAATTTAAATGCAAAAAAAAAAAAAAAAAAAAAACACACACATAAGAGTGTACGCAAAAAAAAAAAAAAAAGCAAAACTCACTTCAAAAATAGAATGTGACCAAACTTTTTCTTATAAAAAATATCAGTTTTGTACACTTGATATAAAAGTTAATATGGTTAAATACTTGAATCAGTTGGATTCCAAATCATTACAATTCTCATCATTTTATTATTACCAACACATAACTATTATATATGTAAGCCAAATGATAAATTCTATTAGCTACTTCTGCAAACTTTCAAGGTTATACAAAATAGTCCAAGAAACGTACATAATATATGAAACACATTAGACAAAGAACTTATTGGTTTTTGTTTCAAACGAAGCAAAAGGGATCAAGATTGGTTAGACTGGTGAGGGCAAGTTGAGTACAATATGAATTTGGCTTTCTTTTCCAAATTGTAGCACAAACTTTACCTTAGAACGGTTAAACCCTACAAATGATTCCACCTGCATTAATCCATTAAACATTTCATTTGTAGAAACGTAATCTTTTCTTCAATTTCATCTTGTCCACCCCTTAAAACCAATGGAGCCAATTATCCATTAATTCGTCCCATTCCCAAATAGCTTCATTATCAACGGCCATTGGCAAAGTCCAACTTCGCTCTGGTTGAGAGGATTGAGAGCCATGGTCTCCTGAGGATGAACTGTCCAGTGAGTTTAAGTTTGTTCTATCTCCCATATTCTGAGGATTCCTATTTGACGTTGTCGACCCTTGATCCAGATGATTTGCACCCTGAGCAGGAGCTGCTTGAATGATTAAGGTAGGGTTTCTTGTGATCTCAATCCCTGGAGGTCGTCTGTCAAATGCCCTAAGGCATTTCGATTTCTTGTACACTCGGCATAAGCTGAATTCTTCCCTTAACTGCATGTATGCATGCCAAAACATATATCAACATAATATTTAATAATATTTATTATGAAGTTTGGTTAGTTAAATGGGTTTAGATGCATATAATTAACTGCACTAAAACTGATCAATGCCGTACTACATCAATTAAGTCGCTTAAAAACAGTGTGGTCCTGTCATATGGTTTCATTTGTTGTTAACTTGTTATATATAGCTATCGGCACCACTAACATGTTCAGTTTTGCTGGTGTCCCTTCTATAAAGTGATTAAATGTCTTTTTGTGCGCCCAATTTATATTATTTATGGGATATATCACTTGTAATTTCTTAAAACCATATGCTATATATATATATATATATATATATATACACACACACACAAAGCAACTTGATTAATTATGTCATTATACTATAAATCCGAAAAGTTCTCCAATTATGTTATCAGGTAATTATGTCATTATACTATAAATCCGAATAGTTCTCCAATTATGTTATCAGGTTGCAAACTAGATAGTTGTCTCACAAATACAAACAACAACAAAGCCTTTTCTCACTAAGTGGTGTCGGGTAATTCCAGTTGATAATTCCAGTTGAATTTATGAAGTTTCAGAAAACAATAATTTTATTTGGACAAGCTTGTTGACAGCCTCTCTAATGGATGTATTTCAAGTTTTGTGAAGTTTTAAAACATGGATGTTACTTTTGAGCTAAGAAATTAATTAGCACGTATACTGACCGTGGGAGCAGAAGGAGTACTAGTACTAGTACTAGTGTTTGATGAAGAAGCTGTCATTGCTAGTTGATTATTATGATCTGCATGAACTTCGATGCCTTTGTATTCATTCATCATCCACTCGGTTTTCTTTCCATGTGGAGCTCTGCCAGTGTAGAAACCCATGGTTCTTTTGTGGCCGATCGCATGATTGTAATTGGAATTGGAAGAGTAAACAATGCTTGGAGATCCTGTTGCTTTCCAATACCCAGTTGTTGTGAGTCGTCTCGGTCTCCCTCCTCGAGCTTCACTCTCTTGTCTTGGGATGAAAAAGAACCACTGCTCTAAATCTCCATGGCTCACCTCTCCCGAAACCTCTGTTAAATAGTTCATTATAAACCTAATTAATTAATTAAAGTGTAAACTAACTAATTCAAGAATGATATGATATCGAAATATATATAAGTTGAAGTACTGCATCTGTATACACACACACACACATACCAAAATGAAAAGGAAATTGAAATCAGTTAGGGTAATGATTATTGATAAATAACCGGTGCGAAAACTACCGTTGTCGTTAAATTTATGTCCATATTATATTCAATGAATATCAACAATGTACCGATGCTATAAATTAGTGTTCTAAACAAACACATATAACATTCATTATCCTAAAACTGGCATGGTTGTAGGGAAAGTGATGAAAAGCAAACACTAGTTATAATTTGGTGTAAACTCCATGGTTAAGCAAGCCAGAAGCTAGCATAAATCCAACAAGTAATTATTAAAAGAGGGGGGGGGGGGGCAGAGAGAGAGAGAGAGATGTCAAATTACGTGGGAGTTCCCATGGATTAAACTCGTAAATGTATACAACGGGTATGATTCGGTCCAGAACTCGGTTCAAGTTCCCACTCCTCCCATCAAGTTTATTGTGCAAGTAAAACGAAATCAACTCTTCCTCTGTTGGGTAGAATCTATACCCAGGTGGTAAATCCTCCATTGCATCTGCCTCTCCAGCTCCCTCTACCCTAACCCTAATAACACTACTTCCAGCTACCCAAATAATGAAAGCTCAAAGCTAGCTAGTTGTTCAGGTTTCTATATATGTTGTCTGATAAGTAGGTTTCAATCATTATATATATAGCAGATGAAAGATGGAATTAATGGATTGAAATTATTCCAATGAGATCGCGCAAAAGGGAGGCCGAGTGAAAGGAGAAAGGAAAGACAGATTTTTTAGTTGCTTTGGAAAGTTCTCCGCGCTTGTGCTCGAAGAAAAAAGCCTTTACGCCTCATCTTGACTTGTTGGAATCAGTCAGTATGCCTGTTTTTACACTGCACGCGCTGTTGTATCATTTGCGTTTATTGTCTTTAATTCATCTCACAACTATTAGTATTTTAATATTTAAACCATTTTTAGTTTTATATAATTAAAAACTTAAAAATAAAAAAGAAAGAAGAAGAAGCAGATGAACAGTTCTTCTTCTTCCTCTCCCAGCCAAGTAACCACTACAGCCCCACCCCGTCCCGTCGCACATGTAACAGCAGTGGACAATTCGCTTGTAGGTGCTGGTGTGATCGTGCTGGAACCGGGTCTTGATGACATCGATGAGTTGAAGACTCGCGGCCTCCATGATGCCTCCGAGCGAACCCGACAGCGCCTTCGCGTACATCGGAATGGGAGGCTTTTTGGTGGCGGTGGCGGTCTCGTCAGATTGGGGTTTTCACCCATGTTTTTGGGAATTCGATTCCAAATTTTAAACTGCAATCCCAGCCTCAATCAGCAACCATGAGCTTTAATTGAAGCCACAGGTCCCCTCAGCCCACAACTTGGCAAGCGCCACACAGAGCCGGTCCGGAAATTTTTGAGGCTTGTGATGCCAAAAAATGTACCCTCACTTTATATAAAAAAATTATTTGTTTTTACACGTAAGATATCAGTAAAATTATATTTAGAAAAACACTTCAAACTCAGTAAAAAACTAAATTATTTTGTGTCGAGAGAAGGAAACAAAAAAACTTCAGGTTTACAAATAGATAGATTATGAGTTTTGTCTTCCATCTGAACTTTTAAAGTGTTTTTGTATAAATCGTGAGGTGTTTTTTCTTATTTACTAACCTCGTCAATATAAGACTTAAAAAATAATGATATTTTCGAGTCTTTAAGGATATGTATAAGTAATGAATGGGCACCAAATTAAACTTTTTGATGACACGTTATATGATTTGTAAATTTGGTCTAAAATTTTAGTCTACGCATTACCCTTTGTTGAAAATTAGACTTGAATTAGAACGAATGTTTAAAAACAGCAACCCACATAGTTACTAGCTAGTAATTAAAAATAAATTAACAACTAACAAAAATTAATAAAAATTAAAAAAAAATAAATAAACATGCACATAGCATTTCGAACTTAGGACCTCTCGTTAATGTTAAATAGAAAAACCATTGCTTCTAATTAAACTTCTAATCACTTAGCCAAATTTTATAAATTTATACTGTTATAAAAAGAAATTTATAAAAATTGGAATTTAAATAAGCACACATAGTGTTTTGAACCCAATACCTACTCATTAATTTCAAACAACAAAATCACTGGTTCTAGTTAAATTTCTTTGTCATTAAACCAAATTTTGTAAATTTATACTCTTATGAAAACGTATATAAATATGTCACACTAATAATTTTGATGCCCCCTAATTTTTTTGAATCACGAACTATCGCCTTACCCGCACTGGGCCTGGGCCGGCCCTGACGCCATACTCCCATCCGTCCCAATTCCGAACTCCCATCCCATCCAATTTCGATCTTCGAGTCAAAAAAACATAAACAGAAAGAGAGAACGAGGAAGGAAAAACAGTCTTGGAAAACATGAGATTCCATAAACTCACATCCCAAACCAGCGAACGAATCCAAACCAAAGCCAATTTGAAGCTACACAATTCAACACGATTAGAAATTATGAAAAATAAATAAATAAATAATATTTTTCCATTTCAGTCAAACCCACCACAAACAACGAACCAGAAAGCTACAAAAATCTTCTTCTTCTCTTTTTGTTTTCTTTTTTTTTAAATTTTAATTATATAAAACTAAATTTTTTTTTTCTATTATTTAAATATTTTTAATTCACATAGTAATGTTTAATTAGATTTGTGGAATGTTTAATTAGATTTGTGGAACCTAGTTATGTGCCAAAATTTTAACCGATTTGACCACATTGATTTGAGACACTCATTTTCAGGAATTACATTAATTGATTTTCAATTTCAAAGACTATGGACTCATTTGGATGTGTTTTTAAAATGATTGAAAACTTTTTTAGAGAAAATGTTTTTGGGTTCCAAAAACACTTTAAGGGCTTTCTACAAGAAACACCAGTTATATACTTCTTCCAGGAAGCACTTTAAGTTATTTTCTAGGATTTATTAGCATTTTCACTAAGGATTATTTCTAAAAATATTTGCACCAAAAACGCTTTTAGTCATTTTAAAAGCATATCCAAACGAGATGTATGTTGATGGAATGAGTCAATTTCAGTAACCATTTATGATAAAAACCCAATACCAAATTAAAATTGTTGATGTGTACAATATTTATTATAAAAGTCTGACGTGAAAAAAATCAAGGGACTTCGATAAAAAAAATTGAAATTAATAAAGTTTGAGTCAATGAATTTTGGAAGCTAGGGACTGAAACATAATTTCTCCTTTTTAAATCAAGAGTGCATTATGAAGTGCTAGCATCCATATTCTTCTTTGGGCCATGCATGATAATTTTATTGACACGGAACTTCAAACGAAATGTTAAACTTGCTTGGCCCAAACTTGTCTAATTTGGTTAAACTTGTTTCAAAAGTACTTTGAAATGACTAAAATCGTTTTAGGTGATGTTAGTCTCGAATAAGCTGCAACCAATAGCCCTGGAACTTGTGTCACTGGTAAACTGCCCTTACAAAAGAATCTCTATTAGCCAAAGTCACATTAACGACTTCCTCCTTGCTTTACTCTTTCTTTTTGGGTGATAATCGTAATTTAATTGTTATTTACTATATTTGTTTCTTGAATTCTTTGTCTTGCAAGTGGATGAATGTTGCTAAATTCTTGACCGGGGCATCAACTGTTGGGAGCATAGCCATTCCTATTATTCTTAGGCACGCTCATATTATTGAGACACCTCCTATGTGGATTGAATTCTTTTCATACTTCATATTTATCTGTACTATCATGTTTTTTCATTCTTGAATATAATTTACTTGTGATGTTGATCTTTAGTGGTTTCACACTCGTTTCTCCTTCCGCACTCCACTTCTTTTTGACCATTTGATTCTTTTTTTTAATTTATACAATTATGAAATTGGAGAACAACTTGACTACTAACACTACAATTTGATGATATTTCTCTTCTTTTATAAGTAGGATATTTGACATTTGACTATTATAAAAGACGAGTTTGATATCAAATTAATTATTGATAACTCATTGTATAGCTTAACTCCATTATTACACGTGTCGTTGTATATAAAAAGGCTGAAAACAAATGGAGCAATACATAATGTGAAACCAGTTAGCCATGAGGAAGAATACTCCACTCCAATTACCAAAAGAAACAAAAATGGAAAGACCTTTTCATTCACAAAGCATCCACTTGAGAACTTTGGACTTTTCGAAGAAGTCTTTGGGCTGATCTGGATTGGGCCGTTGGTAGTTTCCATCATGGGCCTATTTGTAGGTCTTCCCCAATGCGAAGGACCGTGAAGACCAAAGTCCGTCTCTCTGCTACCGACGTGATTTATTACATAAAAGAGTAAAGATTGATTCATGGCCACATAATAAACAAAAACTTCAGACTTCTATTTTTCTTCTACTTCTCTGTCATTTAATTTCTTCTTATTTGGTGTTAACGCATGATCCTTTCGGACTCTGACAAATCCAAAAAAGCATAAAACCTAAAAGAAAGTTCAGGGCCAATGAGCACATAAGGGTGAAGCCGAGCGCTTTAGGGGGTTCATGGTCTCCCGAGTGTCTTGTCAACAATCAAGCTAAGCACTTTCTCATAAAGCGCCTTCTGAACACCAGAGGGTAAGTTGGCCATTGCTTTAAATGAGTAATGCCCTCGGTCATGTACAAGAGGCCTACGAAGGGACATAAAAGATAACAGGAGGGGCGATTGAGTACAAGTTCTCACCAACTCCAGGGCTGAGCAATGCGTTCGGTCGCATCATCCCAGAAAAGGACACAAGTAGACCTGCTCCTGTGTCTCTTCGTTGCCACATGTCGACCAAAGAATGGAAGGACAACTGGTACGTCTAGTTTGTGGATTCGACGAGTTAAATAAGTATTCCTTGGAAGAAGGTCAAACGAAGTGAAAGAGGAAGGCCAATATAAAAAGGATGAGTATTGCTTGGAAGGGGGTTAGACGAATTGAAGGATGAGTTATAATATTATAGGCGAGCATTATTTGTAACCTTGTTCTCAGCTTATATAGGAAACTTAGTGGATATAGCCAAATTTTGAAAAGTGAACCACTTATATTCCGCGTCAATTCATATTTGTTTGCAAAGCCCAAATCCACCAAGTACAAACACTTGATCTATTCAGCCTTTGTTAGCTTTACTAGTTTTGGGCGTTACATTTAGTACTTGGAATAGAGACTAAGATGGGATAGAGACTTATTGATATTATTTTATTTAACCTGAATGCTAATAAAAGATATACGAGTCTTTGATCACCTAAAATGAATTATCAAAAGTAGTTATAATTGCAAAAGTTTGCACTTATAGTTGAAATAAGAGCATTTAGCAGTGGCGGTATCTCATTCAACATTCTCTAAATATATTTTTTAATACAAAAAAGCAAGAATATATCATTTGAATGCTTCTATTTATCTTTTAAACTGTTCATTACCACATTATTAGCTTTAGGTGGCGGATATTAGAAAAATATTGTCGGATAAATTATATCCGACACATCATTTAATTAGTGGCGGATATTAGAAAAATCATGTCGGTTATATCCGACATAAAGTCCTGGCGGATATCAATAAAATCATGTCGGTTATAACCGACAGTATTTTTGAATCCTTTTTTTTTATAAATATTTTTGACAGATTCTGGCGGTTTATAAGTTAATGGTGGATGTTATAACCGACAGAAATTGACTATTTTATTATTTTACTTTCTAACGGTTATTATTTTAGTATTCTGGCGATGATAACTGACATAAATGAAAATTTTATTATTTTAAAATGTTATATTGATTAAAAATAAATAAATAAACACATATTTTAAATATTTTTTTTTTCACTCAGGACCCTAAAGTCTAACGAACCCAATTCCCACGAGCCATAAATTTTTTGAGAGAATAATAACAACAGACTTCAATCTGAAACTCCATCATATTTGTAATAAGGATTATGCTCCCTCACAGGCAAGCAACAAGATACAAAGAAATTCAAACAATTTTTTTCAATGCGTCACAAAGCACATTGTCTGGCACATAAACACACATGAACATCTGGTGTACTCTATCATGTCTGATTTTTATTATTTTAAAATGTTATATTGATTAAAAATAAATAAATAAACACATGTTGTTAATATTTTTTTTTACTCATGGCCCTGTCGGATATAATTGACACGAACAAAGCAAAATTTTGGACGGCCGCCAGAATAATCTCTGAATGTTTTTTTTTTTTTTGCGATTTTTAACACATGCTATCTCGGAGTATATACAAACATATTTGATGGTTGGATTGTTGAAACTAGTTTCGTATAATGCATATCCTATCAAATTGATAGATTTAACAAACACTTAAGAGTTAATGTTATACTTCCATTAAGTATAAAATAAGATTTATCCACTAGTGTAAATATTTTAAATTGAAGATCGAATTCATTCATTGCATTCTTATAGGGTCGATGAGTGTGCTGTAAAAAATCATCAAAATCAAAGCTAAAATAACCGTTAGATTGTGATTTTTCGTTTATAACCATCGAAAACTTTTGTTCCGTTACCTAATATCTGAATGTTTGTTTTTTGCGATTTTTTACGTATGCGATCTCGGAGTGTGTACAAACAAGTTTGACGGTTGGATCATTGAAAAACGTTTCGTAGAATGCTTATCGCATCAAAACAGTAGATTAAACCAACACTTAGAGTTAATGTTATACTTCCCCATCAAGTATAAAATAAGATTTTGTGGTATTCACTAGTGTAAATATTTTAAATTGAAGATCAAATTCGTTCAATGCATTCTTATAGGGTCGAGGAGTGTGGCTGTAAAAAATCATCAAAATTAGAGCTAAAATAACCGTTAAATTGTGATTTTTCGTTTATAACTGTCGAAAACTTTTATTCTGTTACATAATCTCTGAATGTTTATTTTTTGTGATTTTTTACGTATGTGCAGCTTCACTTCCATCAATCTTGCTCAATCTCTCATTTATTGCAAGTGGAGTAGCTACTGTTTTGCAGTCCTTTAACCCAAACTTCTCAATTAGCTTATGTGCATACTTCTTTTGGTGTATGAAAATGCTATTCTCAGTTTGTAGTACCCTCATTTCAAGGAAATGATGTAACAAACCTAAATCTGTCATCTCATAGTGCTTCATCATGTCATTTCTAAATTCTTCAAGCATTTGTGAACTGCTACCAGTGTATACAATATCGTCTACATATAAGGATACAATATGATACATGAATCTTCTATTGTTTTAACAGTCAAGGTTGTTTCACTTGAGCTCTTCTTGAAGCCTGCACCGTTGAAGTAGGCATCAATCTCATCATACCGGGCCCTTGGTGCCTGCTTCAATCCATACAGTGCCTTGTTCAGCTTGTACACCTATCTCTTCATTCTCTTTCACAAAGCCTTGTGGTTGCTCAACATACACTTCTTTTTTTAACACTCCATTGAGAAATGAAGATTTCACATCCAGTTGATACAAACTTCATTGCTTCTGTGCAGCAAGAGCAATTAAGGTTCTTATGGTGTCCAACCTTGCCACTGGGGCAAACGTCTAATTGTAGTCAATTCCAGGCTTTTGTGAATAACCTTTAGCCGCCAACCTAGCTTTATTTTTCTGCACAGTACCATCTAGATTGAGTTTGGTCTTATAAACCCACTTGACACCAATGAGAGGCTTGTCAAATGGTCTTTCAACAAACTGCCATGTGACTCTATCATTTCCAATTCAGATTCCATTGCCTTCCTCCATGAATCATCTTTGGCTGCATCATCATAACTTTCAGGTTTAATAATACAAATATTGCATTGAGCCATGGTCTCACTCACACTTCTCCATTTTATTTTTTTTGTGTAGTCATATAATTGAGACATGTCAATCACACTTTCACTTTGACGAATAATGTATTCCTTAGAATGGGAACTTTCACCAATTTCACATATTCCCTTACCATTCTGGTGTTCAGTGATAACAGGAAGTCTCACTTCAGTATCTGTAGAGTAGTTCCAATTCCAAGAGGCATTCTCATCAAATGTGACATCTCTTGAGAGAATGATCCTCCTTGAAATTGGATCAAATAATATGTAGCCCTTCTCACTAGCACCATAGCCTACAAAGATGCATTTATGACTGTTTTCTTCCAACTTGTGTCTGAGATTATAGGCTATGTGCACATAGCAAAGTAAACCAAAGATTTTCAAGTGAGCTATCCCTGGTTTTCTCCCACTATATGCCTCAAATGGTGTTGTTTTCTTCAAAGCTTTGGAGGGACATCTGTTAAGCAAATAAGCTGCAGTGTTGACTGCTTCTGCCCAAAACACATATGGAAGATTCTTCTCATGCATCATTGACTTTGCCATTTCCACCACGGTCATATTCTTCCTTTCTGACACTCCATTTTGCTGAGGAGTGTAAGCCATAGTCAATTGTCTCTGAATTCCTAGATCATTGCAATACTTGTTAAATTCTGCAGACAAAAATTCTCCCTCTCTATCACTTCTAATGCATTTCACCTTATAACCACATTGTAATTCAATCATTGCCTTGAACTTTTTAAAACATTCAAATGCATCAGATTTGTACCTCAAAAAATACACCCATGTCATTCTTGTGTAGTCATCTGTGAATAACAGAAAGTACTTGTTTCCAGAGTGAGATTCAACTTGCATTGGACCACAGATGTCTGTGTGAATCAATTCCAATGGATCCTTGGCTTTCCAAGTTGATTCAGAAGGAAATGAATCCATGTGTTGTTTTCCCATCATGTAACCCTCATATACTTTTGTAGACATTTCTAAGTGAGGCAGCCTATGCACCATCTCCTGTTCTTCAAGCATTTTGAGACTCCTCTCATTCAAATTGTTTGTACCATACTTGACCAATCCCGAAACTACCAAGCAACGGTCAACGTTATACCGTCAATGACCCAGAAGAGTTTCCCTCCAACCAGGAGGCCAATCACAGCACAACACGTGTCAACACCAAGAGGCCAATCACAGGGTGACACGTGTCAACATAAAGGCCAATCACAACATGACACGTGTCAATGCCAGAACAAAGCTAGAAACTCTCTTCTATAAAAGGAGATCATTATCCCACAATAATCCCTAATGTCATTTGTACTAAATCATTCACTAGTACTCACTAAAGGAGAGCTTGAATCTATGTACTTGTGTAAACCCTTCACAATTAATGAGAACTCCTCTACTCCGTGGACGTAGCCAATCTGGGTGAACCACGTACATCTTGTGTTTGCTTCCATGTCTCTATCCATTTACATACTTATCCACACTGGTGACCGGAACAATCTAGCGAAGGTCACAAACTTGACACTTTCTATTGTACCAAAGTCCTCACTGATTTTGTGCATCAACATTTGGCGCCGTCTGTGGGAACGACACTTATTCCCACTCTCTTCAGCTTTGTTAAGTTGGTTTCCACCATTCGTACACTCTCTTTTGACCAGGCATCCATCTCCAACATGGGGAGTGAAGGAAGCCGCAGCACACAGAATGACACTTTTCTTGCACCTAGTGCGAAGCAACGAAAGAATGAAGGAAAAAGGGTTGCTCTTCAAGCTAAAGTCGATGAGCTAGAAGCTCAGAACAACAAGATAGCAATGAAGAATGAGGTCATCCAAGAGCAATATGAGAAGTTCTTCGAGACACTCCACGAACTAGGCATGCTCAGACACAAGAGCTCGTTGCCTCCGTGGAAGTTAACCATCAACTGGGTGCCCCCCAACACGGAGGGTTACCTTCCTTCAGCATAGATATCCCTGATAGGGAGCGAGTTACCTATCGATGTGATAATCAACATGAGACTTCTCTCAACCTAGTTGCTTCAACCCGAAGCAAGCGAAGTGGAGGAAGACACCTCCTTGCGGAATGGGCGGAAGGATCGAAAGCTGTTTATCGCGACTGTCGGGACTTCCTGAAGCAACGTTTAGAGAACTCTATCCACATAAGCTCAAAAATCAATGACCCAAGGGTTTCTAAAAGACTCGGTCCCCTACCACGGCCCATGCCGGCTACCAATTTGGGGAAAGGGCGACAAGTCCTAGAGAAACACAAAGGTATAAGGGACTCAAAGATGTTCCGACAGACATACCTTGGAAGTCAGTACGGCGAGTCCAGGGAAAAATCACATGCTCTTGATCAAACTTTCCTACTTCCAAGAAGAGATGGAGATTTACGAAAGAAAGCTCCAGTGATACATGACTCCACTCAAGACCCTCTTGTCCTACAACTCCTTAAGGAAGTAAACAAGTTGAAGGCCGAATGACAAGCTGAGATACCTGATTGGAACCAACCTAGGCCTGGCCCTCTTACAAGGATGATCATCGACACCCTCCTCCAAGCAAAGACAAAGCAGAAGCTTGGCTTGTAACTCTATACTGGAAATGACGACCCGATTGAACACCCTAACCTCTTTTAGTCCACCATGGCATACCGGAGGCACACCGACAAATAGCGATGCCTTCTATTCGCTTCCACCCTCTCTGGCGGAGCTCTAAACTGGTATTGTCTTCTTCCACCCGAGACAGTAGACTCATTTGAGGAACTAAGGAAACTGTTTGTCTCTCAACACTTCTTCCAGACCGATTGCTTACATTTTGTAGATGACTTGTACATTATTCGCCAGAAGCCGGACGAGTCACTAGGAGAGTATACCGGTCTTTTCAGCCATGCGTATTCTCGCTGCTGCAGATGACAAGACCGCCCTCAAAGCCTTCACAGTAGGCCTACGTGATTGTTTCTTCAAGTACATGATCAATGCCAACACTTAGAAGACTTACTCTGAGGTGATGACACATGCTTACAACCACGCCTCCGCCGAAGTAAGAACATACCAAGAGAACCCCTATATGGTTAACCCTTATCAACAAGTGGGAAGTGGAAGTCAAGTTCTACCAAGTGAGGAGATCTTGGCCATTCAGACACCCATTGCATCATCTCTTGCCTCATTTAGCTACTCGCTAAGTTACCAAACGTATTTGTCTCTTGGTAAGATGAAGGATTTTTACTCTCAGCAAGCCCATTACAATAAGAAGGATAAAAGTTCGTATCAAGACAACCAGGGGTGAACGTACCGTCGACTATTATGACTATAGGGCCAAGCCTCACTCTTTCAAAGTGGAGGACTAGGTACTGAAGGAAATGCTATTATAAGAAGGCATACACATTACAAATGTTTTGACCTTCAACCGTTTGAGATCTTTTGTCACACAAGTCATTCGGCAAATGTTTAAAGAAGAGGGAATTCAGACAACTTCTTATGAGTCTTTTGCATTCCTAGCATTGGAACACTTGGTCTACGCTGACCTACCTCTATACTCCAACTCAGAGCTTCAACATGCGTACTTTGACACAAAGTATGTGATACTAAGTGTTACAACCAACATGGTTCACATATCGAAAGCATGGATCCCTTCATGTATAGCAAAACATTCATAAGCATAACTCATATCAATCAACATAAACATCATACATTCCAACACATTCATACATAAACATCATACATTCCAACACATCCATACATAAGCCAACTGTGCTTCAAAAGGGTTCAACATACTTTGTGTCATTCGACACTTGCTACAATGTGTCTCGACACATTGCCCTTATTCTCACCAACTAGGTGATGAAGGAACTCACCTTCGTGCCACCAACCAGGTGATGAAATGTACAACCCGTA
This sequence comes from Malus fusca, assembly GCA_035220775.1. Taxonomy (NCBI): domain Eukaryota; kingdom Viridiplantae; phylum Streptophyta; class Magnoliopsida; order Rosales; family Rosaceae; genus Malus; species Malus fusca. The sequence continues at coordinate 2,688,583 of CM069072.1, read as the reverse complement.
CTCTAATATTATTTGGCAACTTGCCACTCTTATCACCAACTAGGTGAAGAAGGAACTCACATTCGTGCCACCAACTAGGTGATGAAATATGAAGAAGGAACTCATCTTCATGCCACCAACCAGGTGATGAAATGTACAACCCGTACTCTCTTTCATGCCACCAACCAGGTGATGAAATGTACAACCCGTACTCTAATATCATTTGGCAACTTGCCACTCATGCCACCAACCAGGTGAAGAAGGAACTCATCTTCGTGCCACCAATCAGGTGATGAAATGTGATGAAAGGTGATGAAGGAACTCACCTTCGTACCACCAACCAAGTGATGAAAGTAACTCACCATTCATTCCACCAACCAGAAGACGAGTGGTACAACTTGTACATGTGAACTCCTAGCATTCACAAATAATAAAAAACCCTCAAGCTTTACAACTCAACTAGGGGAGCACTCATGCCTAACAAGAGTTATAGTCACCAACAAAGTCTTATTGCAAGCCAACAACGACTTCAGTGCATGGTATACGAAGATCAAGTTCTTCAGCCCTCTTGCATATGCTTTAGACATTTCTCCTCTGTAACAATGCAAACACTACAACTCGTAGAAAGCTTCACGCACTCTTGATCAAGACTGTTCGAAGCAAATTCAATTTATATGGTTCATCCAAACCTTCGACTACTACAAGGTGTGGCTTGCTTCACAATCTTTTGCTCAATAGTGTGGAAGCAAAATTTGTATATGTTTGTCTCTCCCACATTTTCAAATTTCTAGTATTCCCAAAAAAAAAAAAAAATTGGGAAATTGGGAAATTCAACAAATTTCTAGTTTTACCAAAAAAAGAAAAAAAAAGGAAATTGGGAAATTCAACAACTTCAAAAAATGGAGGGCAACTACAAATGCCAAAAGCTTCACACACTCTTGATCAAGATAGTGTGAAGCAAAATCAATTCATGGTACCCATCAAAGCTTCACTACAAAGCTTCACCTACAAAGCTTCACCATAAAAGTTTCACCAACAAAAGCTTCAACAAATGGAGGGCAACTACAATTCTCAAAAGCTTCACACACTCTTGATCAAGATAGTGTGAAGAAAAATCAATTCATGGTACCCAACAAAGCTTCAACCCCAAAGCTTCAACCTCAAAGCTTCACCTACAAAGCTTCAACATCAAAGCTTCACCTACAAAGCTTCAACATCAAAGCTTCACCTATAAAGATTCAACTCCAAAGCTTCACCTACAAAAGCTTCAACTACAAAGCTTCAACACAAAAGCTTCAACTTCAAAGCTTCACCTACAAAGCTTCACCTACAAAGCTTCAACATCAAAGCTTCACCTACAAAGCTTCAACATCAAAGCTTCACCTACAAAAGCTTCAACTCCAAAACTTCACTTACAAAAGCTTCAACTCCAAAGCTTCACCTACAAAAACTTCAACTCCAAAGCTTCACCTACAAAGCTTCTACTCCAAAGCTTCACCTACAAAAGCTTCAACACCAAAACTTCAGCTACAAAAGCTTCAGCTACAAAGCTTCAACGCCAAAGCTTCACCTACAAAACTTCAAAAAAAAAAAGATATATATATATATATATATTTTTTCGAAAATTCAAAAAAAAAAATTCAAAAATTCAAAAATTCGAAAATTCAAAAAAGAAAAGAAAAATGAGAGCCTAGGCCTCCCCTTCTTTAGGTCTAACAACTTTCATAACAAATGTACATGAAAGAGGAGTTTTGAGCTACCACTTAGAAAGGAAAATGGTGAAGTTTTGTTACTTTGGAAACTTGGCTACTAGCAAGACACCTCATTCCTCAACTTTCTTGACCGGAGACTTGGGGGACTTCTATTATATGCTACTACACCTCGGTACTTGGAAGTTTCACGACTACTCAGTGACTTGGATTTTTCAAGTCTCTAACCAAGAAGTTTTCCTCACTCGGGAAATTAAGGGAGCATTACTTCAGCCTACATGCTTCACTCACAAAGCTTAAACAAAAGAAAAAATGCAAAGAACTTAGTGAATGAGGCCTTGGTGTATTTAACACAATACGTTGAAATGAAGCAAAGCTTATGTATTGATATCTCCGATAAGTTACAAATATGTACATATACATGAATCAAAATAAACAAACAAGATGGAGCATTCACAAAAGTTGCTCAGGAGAAGTCTCAGCAGTCGGCAGAGCCCCAGAAAGAGGAGGCACCAGAGGGTGATCATTCGGAGCCTCAGTACTAGGCAGAACCCCAGAAGGAGGAGGCACCGAAGGTTGATCATTTAGAGCTTCATTACGCGGTACAGCCCCAGAAGACGAAGGCAATAAATGCCTTTGGAACAAACCCACAAACCTCTGATGATCAAGTAAAATCTGACCATTAGATTCCTGCAGTTGGTCAAGCTTCTTTTTCATGTTTGTAGCATAGTCATGTGCGAGCTTGTGCAACTGTTTATTCTTATGCTTGAGCCATCTGATCTCCTGTTTGAGACTTATCACTTCAGTCGCCAATGATTCAACTTGGCAGGTTCGAGCAAATATGCGTTGGGCCATATTAGACATAGAACCTGCACACTGAACACTGAGAGCAGAGAATCCTTAACAGCCAACTCATCAGACCGTTTGGACCTGCAGTTGGTCAAGCTTCTTTTTCATGTTTGTAGCATAGTCATGTGCGAGCTTGTGCAACTGTTTATTCTTATGCTTGAGCCATCTGATCTCCTGTTTGAGACTTATCACTTCAGTCACCAATGATTCAACTTGGCGGGTTCGAGCAAATAGGCGTTGGGCCATATTAGACATAGAACCTGCACACTGAACACTGAGAGCAGATAATCCTTAACAGCCAACTCATCAGACCGTTTGGAAAGTAGTCTGTTATCTTTAGGAGTGAGAAGGTTCATGGCCACCACCGCAGCGGTCATATCATTCTTCATCACAGAGTCCCCAATGGTAAGAGGACCAGTAGGGGATAAGAAGGATCAGTGCCATATGTTGTCTTAAGGAGGCATGGCTGCCTCTTCACAAAAGTTCAAGTCAAAACGACGGTCGGATGGGCCAGACATTTTCAGAAATGATGAAGAAGAAATAAGGTCCAATAAATCTCTGAAGTACAGAAATAAGGGAAAATTTCCTACAAGCAATAACTCTCTGAACGTACTTCTTGCACACAATTGGTGTCCCTATAAAAGAAAAGGGCAACATGGCCGTTGGTTCAAAAATCGAAGAGGCACCACTCTCCAGATTTTGAGAAGCGGATTTTCCTGGGTAAAATCTGTCGACAATCTCCACACGCAACATTAACTCTTCGGGTACCCCAGATAACTTTGCCAAAGATCTCTGACAAAGTTTAGACATATAAAATTTGAAGGTCCAACTACTTTACTATTACCCACAAGGGTAAAGGAACAGCACCACTGCTTGATAACTGGAAAGTTCCTATGTGTGTCAACCTCCGTGCTTCGTGGCAAGGCAGATTGGCAAAAATGCCCAACCTTTACTCACATCCGAGAAAACACTCCCAACAGATTACTTGCTCAAAAATCGAAGAGACACCGCTTTCCGAATCTCGAAAGCCAGACCCCCAACGGGATTACTTGCTCAAAAATCGAAGAGGCACCGCTCTTCAAATATCGAAAGCTAGACTCATAATAGGATTACTTGTTCAAAAATCGAAGAGACAACGCTCTCCGAACTTCGAGAGCCAGATCTTTAACATATCTCTTTCTCGAAAATCGAAGAGGCACCACTCTTCGAGTTTCGAGAGCCAGATTTCCTTGGATAAAGCTTGTCTGCAATCTTCACACGCAACATCAGCTCTCCGGACACCACGGACCACTTTTTCAAAGTGCTATGACAAACTTAAAACACGTGAAGCTTGCAGCTCCCACTACATTGCTATGATCAAGAAGGGTAAAGGAATAGCATTACTACTTGTTGGGGAAACTCCTATATATGGCGACCTCCATCCTCCACGGACAGTCAGACCTGCAAAAATGCTCAACCCTTCCTCATATTTGAGAGGGCACTCCCAACGAAGCCTCTTGAAATACTCAGCTTTCTTTCCCCTGATAATACCTCTGCAAACAAGCCACACCAGAGCAAAAGTATCTCATATCATCAGGGTTAAAAGCAAGAGTATCCCATATCATGCTTTTTCCCTGTCTTTTCCTTCGCCATTGTTCTTACCTGCAAGACAAGGATAAAGAGAGCAATCAGTCAGCAGTTGGGATTAAGCTTTCAGTCAGGAACTGATTGCCTGGAACCCCTTGCCTGATTACTTACCTGGTATTGCTCTCGAGTACTCATCTTCAACATCTTGTGCTTCCAGAGAAGATACCACATATGCCTGAGGAACATATAAGGCAAGTTAAAATGATACAAGGAAGCATGTGGAGACAAGTGCAACAGAACATGTGCCGATTTATCTATTGCTTTTTCAACAGTAAAAGTATCTCATATCATCAAGGTCGAACGCACTCTTTATTTGATGGACTTGTTTTGACCCTCAAATTCTTGAGTCGGCCTCATACTCTGGAGGAAACCAGAAAACCCTCCAACCCAGTTCAAGAATAAGCCCATGGAAAGTTACTTCTTCAAAAGCAAAAGTATCTCATATCATCTCTTCTCCATGTCATTTTCTTTGTCCTTGTTGATGTCTACAGAACAAGGAGAATGAGAACAATCAGCTGAAACACGAGATCAAACTTTTGATCTGAGACTGACTGTTTGGAACTTTGATTGCTTGCTTTGTATGTCACCTCTTTTGGCAGATCTCCTCGCTCAGAGACTTGGGGGACTCCTACTATAGGGTTTGTATCGCGCTTGACCAAGCCCGAAACTACAAGTAAGCTTCAAGTGAAATTGATACATTACCTTGTGTATCTCTATCGATTAAAGATACCACTCTTAGATGGAGGAAAAGTACTTCTAGAGAAGATGCCACATCTACCTATGAGACAGATAAGGCAAGTGAAAATGATACCACACTTCGGTACTTAGAAGTTTCGTGATTACTCATCGGCTTGGATCTTGCAAGTCCCCAACCGAGGAGCTTCCCTCACTCGGGAACTTAGGGGAGAACTGTTTGTACCATACTTGACCAATCCCGAAACTACCAAGCACCGGTCAACGTTATACCGTCAAGGACCCAGAAGAGTTTCCCTCCAACCAGGAGGCCAATCACAGCACAACACGTGTCAACACCAAGAGGCCAATCACAGGGTGACACGTGTCAACATCAAAGGCTAATCACAGCATGACACGTGTCAAGGTCAGAACAAAGCTAGAAACTCTCTTTTATAAAAGGAGATCATTCTCCCACAATAATCCCTAATGTCATTTGTACTAAATCATTCACTAATACTCACTAAAGAAGAGCTTGAACCTATGTACTTGTGTAAACCCTTCACAATTAATGAGAACTCTTCTACTCCGTGGACGTAGCCAATCTGAGTGAACCACGTACATCTTGTGTTTGCTTCCCTATCTTTATCCATTTACATACTTATCCACACTAGTGATCGGAAAAATCTAGCGAATGTCACAAACTTGACACTTTCTGTTGTACCAAAGTCCTCACTAATTTTGTGCATCAACACAAATGTCCCAACCTTTTATGCCAAATCTGAGAGCAATGTGTGACACTTGCTCTTAGTGCAAATTGATTTGCAGGCATCATTGTCAAAGGAAAACACATGTTACTTACCATTTGCACTCTAACCACTAGATTACCAAGTGACCAACTATAAAAAATGTTCACTACATTTCCTCCAAACACTAAGTAATAGCCATGTTCAATCACTGAGAAGATTCTCCTTGAGTCCAAGAACAAGTATCACTTCTTGTATGTGTCTTCTTCCCAATTTGGTCTCTATTACCAAGGTTCCCTTTTCCAGCTACCTAAACAATTTCTCCATTCCCCATCTTCACTTTAGAAGTCAAATTTCTCTGGATATTGACTAATAACCTTTCATCACCAGTCATGCGGTTACTGCAACCACTGTCAATATACCAAGAGTTGTTCACTTTCACATCAGTCACTGCATTGCAGACATAGAATAAGGATCCTGTTTCTCCCATTTGCCTTGCATAATTAACCTTCTGCACTACTTTATTCTCATGGCAATCTTTCACAGCATGACCTGGTTTGCCACAACCTGTGCACTTTGGTTTACCCTTGTACCAACATTTCCCATAATGAAACCTGTCACACCATTTGCAATCTCCCTGAGTGCTATTTTGCTTCTAAGTATAATTAGGCATGTGATCCCAATTTCTCTTAGCATTGTTTTGTCTATGAACAAAGTTAGGCTTATGATCCCAACCTTTCTCTCTCGGTTTCCAATTCCTTTGAAATTTTTGATTTCCAAAGAATCCACCACTTCTAGAACCTTTAGTTGCCACATTTAAACTTGTAGATGCTCTCTCAATGGAAGTTTTAGCATGTAAATCAAGCCTTTGCTTAAACCCCTTAAGTGAAGCAACAACTTCTTGGACCTCAAGGGTTTCGATATCTTTAGAGTGCCAATTACATAACAGATTGCATCATATGTTTTTGGAAGACTAATTAGTAATTTCTGCACAATTCTCTCCCTAGATTGTTCTTCTCCATAACTCTTCATTTGGTTAATGATGTCAAATAATCTAGTGAGATACACAAATAAAGACTCATTATCCTTCATACGAGTATATTCAAAATCTCTACGTAACCCTTGCAATTTTACACTTCTTACTTGTTTATCTCCTCGGAATTCACCCTTCAAGACATCTCAAGCTCCTTTGGACGTTTCTTCATTCACGATTCTGGGGAAGATCTCGTCCTAGACAACTTCCTAGATTATTCCAAGCGCTCGAGCATCTCTCATCAAGATCTCACTGTATGACACCTCCTTCGTCGTCTCCTTCTTCGTCTCATCGACTAAGTCTTCTTATCCTTCAAATCTGGAGGTTCAAACCCATTTTCGACCAACTCCCAGAGGTCATACGATTTCAGTATAGTCGTCATGCGAATCCTCCAAAATTTGTAATTTTCTCCATTGAAAACAGAAGCTCTAAGCTTAGTAGTACTTGATCCAAACATGTGAGACTTGGATTCAAGAAATCAAAATTTCCAGATTCGATTTGAGCTCAAAGTGCAGCTCAATCGCACTTACTGCACTTACAGATTTCACGCCTAGTTTAGACGCAAGAACCTGACTCTACGGCCATGTTAGTGTTTGTGTATTTACTGTGTATTTCGCTGGAGGTTTTCTACAACCTTCGAAAATGGTAGAAAAATGTAGAGAGAATTTCAGAGAGAGGATGATGTAATATATTTCTGATTTTTCACATAGAAAACATGTGTGTGTTTGTTACCATTATACATGGAAAGGAATGGAGATCATTCACTCACCAAATCAAGATACAATCTCAACCCTTAATTGCCATCACCCTATGAGATGATGTCACATGTCTTAATCTATCACTTAAGCTAGATACAAGTGAGTGCTGCCACATGGACTATGATCCAAGGGTCTACATTGAAACTGAAAACAACTATTAAAATAAACATTTGAATTGTTTCTTTGGCTCCATGTTTCGGCTGAAGAGGTTACACACCAACAAGATTTTCATTATTCCTTCATTCACATGCTCTATTTGCTCAATACCGAAGGCGTAAACACCTTTTCAGATATGGAAAACAGAGCACCACCTAAGAACAAGCCCTAAAAAAGTTGTAGGGCCAAGGAGCTGGAGTTCGGGTCTGCCAAGAAAGTTGTTGAGGAAGTCAAGAAGAAGATTGCTCAACTGCAACTGAAGACTGAACGTCTAGGGAAAAAACTAAGCAAAGTCACCTCCAGCAAGCTCCAAACCACCATAGAGTTGGGCGCATCCAAAGATGCCACCTAGGCTCTGAGGGCGGAAAACGAGCGCTTGTAGAAGGCTTTGCACAATTCTTTTATCCTTTATCATTGTTTGGGATGTGTGGTAAAGCATGGATAACTTTTAGTCATGACAATGATAGTTGGTTTAACTTTCTAAGTAATTAATGGTTGGGGAAATATGTATGTGTAAGCTTTTAGTGTAGCCGGGACCAATCTATATAACTTTGTTTTTCAACAAACTTCTTTATTTATTTATTTTAACAAAAAAAAAAGGACAAACTCTCCGTGTAGAAGTACATCTCTTCCATCCCCGAACGTTATAAGAGGTGCCACATTCCCACACAAGAGGTCCCGATTGAATCATAACTGGTCAAAAGCCGAGAGAAAAATCACGTTCCCCGAGCTGACTTTGTCAATGAAGATATGAGTAACCTCGTAATTGGCTATCTCGACTGAGATGACCAGATGGTCGTTATGGGCCCATAAAACTCTGAATCTATCTTTCTCATTGAACACAACAGGCTCTATTGACAGCCTTCCCATATTCATGGGTCAGTCCGTAGTCTCAACCGGGTAGGAATGTAATACTACCTAGCATATGACACCTGGGTAAAAGTCTTCCTTGCTCTGTTAAAATCCCCAGACTAAGATGATCATCCTTACAATGTGTAAATTATTGTTCTCTAGACCAAGTCGCGATATGCCGAGACACTCGGAACTTAAGAAATGCTCGGTTGGATAATAGACCTATCTGCCACATACTTCGTGAGTCGTCCTCGCCGGATGAGGGCATCTATGTAATCCTTGAGGTTTATACAGTCGATAGTAAAATGGTTATGGTCTCAGTGATACCAACAGTAATTGGTATCGTCTATCAGCCCTCTAAAACCAAGTTGTACCTCTTGGTGGTGGGGAGTTGTCGTTCCATGAGAGGAAACATCTCTCCTCGAGACATATTCATGAGGGTGTAGGATATGTATATGTCATATCACTCGGGGTAACACTCTGCAATGGGCTGATAACTCTCATACTTTTTCTTCTTCACGGCACAATCATACACAACTTCTTATTTTACTTTCTTTAGGTGCTCGAGTGATCTATCTTTACCGTTGGGGCGGTGATCTGTATCATTATGTTTTGCTTCTCGGCTAGGGAGTAGCTGGTTGCTTCGCAAAGAAAAACCTTGAAGGTCTCAAGGGGATCCTTGGTCAGATGGAAATAAAAATTGCCATGGCAAATCGCCTCATGAAGGCATGTGAGCTGTTGCCTTATCACACCCTTGCGCATTGCATACTCGTTGTTGAAACAAGATATAATCAAGGTCTTACCTCACCGAGGCAAGGTCGGTCAGTATGTATTGACTCTTTTGGATAATCATATATGTGTCGAGGAAAACTTGCCTGAGCTTAGAGAATGAAACGATTGAACCTGGGGTTATCAGTTTGAACCAATCCCTGGCTACCTATCTGAGGGTGGTCGAGAATAATTTTGATTGGTGGCGTCATTGTTCATATGGCCCTTAACATCATAGATAATATGTCGAAGTGGTCGTATGGTAGGTAAGTTCCTCTAGCCTTGCATTTTGAGCATTGTATCACCACTCATTGGCTCGTTAAGCATGGCCTTAAAGAATGGTAGAAGAAACTCATTTTCAGAGTAATCGATATTTTTGGGCTTAGATACCCTCTCTATGTCTCCCAGTCAGTTCTAGACAATCTTCATTTCCACACTCACGACTTCCTTTAAAGTGTTCCTTAAGTCGGTGCGGTCGTGTGGGTTCTCGATCAAACTTTTGGTTATCTGCTCGGCGGCTTGCACTCTTTTTCCCTGGGCATTTTCCTTTACTTGGGTCCTTTTATTGATAACTTTGTGGGCAGCCGCATCTCTGCTCCCAGCGTCCAATAGGGGGAAGACCTGTAATCGTCGGGTCATTAGTAGGATCAACTCCCAGTCAGGATGTGCTTTCGATCTTCTTATTGGTTTGCATAATTTGTTCTAGCAGGTCGGCATGTTTTTTTTGGATGAGGGTGGTCGAACACTCTTTTTAACCAGTAGTTGACATTCGACGATTAAATGACATTTGCTCAGTCGGGATTGCACGTCTTTCTAGATCAATATGTATGAGCGACCTACTCGGCCTTGATTAGTCAACGATGTTACTTCGAGTAGCGGTCCAACCACCTTCACGTCCCATCTTAGACTTTCATTTTCAATTGGTGATTGACACGTGGCTTGATTGGTGTATGAGTAGGTCTACTCCTAAAGCCTCGTGTCATAATGTTATGAGTCTTGCCACATGTCCTTGGTGGTCGAAAAGTACTTTATGTTGCTCAGGGCTCAGATGTGCCTCCCTTTTAATCCCACTGGGCTTTAGGTTTCTTATTCTTCTTTGGGCTTTGACTTTTAGTAGGCCTTTCGTGGTCCCTTTCCCAACTTGCACTATTTTGAGAGTCGAAATCAACCATGTATTAACAACAGTTTCGGTATTTTTGGGTTTTTTCCACCCATGGATTTATTAGATGGTCTCCCTAACATTACCCAATAAAAAATGGGTTAAAACCATTTTTGGTCATTGTGTGTATACCTTAAATCTATTTTGGTCACTGTGTTTTCAATTTAGTCAATTTGGTCACTGTGTTTCATGAAGTTTACAATCTTGGTCACTTTTGTCATTTTTTTTCTTATTAGACTTGGCATGCACCATTCCAGGCTGATGTTGATGCTGGGCACCATTTGGCCAAACCCAAAATAGAGCTAGTGATTATTATGCCAATTTTTACGTTGGCCTCCACGTCCAGAAGGACCACGCGAGCTGCCACCACTAGGGGTGGGCAAATGGGTAGAGGAACTGCGGGTTGGGGCAGGTAATGTAGGTTCGGGGCGGGTACGGGCCGGTTCCTTTTTTTCAGGAATAAATGGGGCGGGCCATTGTTATTTACAAGGTGGGTCAGGCCCATACACTTAGAAAAAAGGGGCCCCGGACCGACCCGTTTCTAATTATAATGAACGGCCGAGATTGAATGATAACCTATCATCCAATCTCAACCGTTTCTAATTATAAAAAGAACTTCAAAGTCAAAATTGACAAAGTGAAGTTTAAGAAGACCAATTCCAACAACAATCAAAAGAATGCAAATGGTGGCTGCTACCATTGTGGAAATAAAGGCCATTACATTCGTGATTGTAGACACAGAAAAGCAAGTGAGGAATATGCCAATAAGACCAATAGCGCAAATATGGTGGAAAATTTTGGAATTAATAACATTGTTGCAATGGTATCAATAATGCATATTGGCATGATTACCGAATTAAATATGGCAGCGGCAATAAAATCATCTGATTGGTGGCTTGACTCAAGGGCTACTATACATGTGTGCAATGATAAGGCACAATTCAAGACATATGAAGCATCAATGGACAATCAAGAGGTTTTAATGGGGAATCATAATTCCGCCAAAGTTCTAGGAAAATGAACTGTTGAACTTCAGTTTACTTCTAGGAAGAAATTGACGTTGCTTAATGTCCTACATGTTCCAGAAATTACAAAGAATCTTGTGTCTACAAATTTATTATGTAAGAATGGTATAAAGGTTGTTCTAGAGTCCAACAAGTTAATATTGTCAAAAAATGAGATGTTTGTTGGGAAAGGGTATTCTTGTGATAGGATGTTCTAGGAGACTTACACCAAATCTCCTTAAATCAAGGAGTTGACAACTAGAGAAAAGACTTGCACCAAATCTCCTTAAATTAAGGAGTAGCTAACAAGAAAAAAACTACATACAAGTTGACTAGGTAACCCATAAAGTAACACCAAGTCAGTCACTAGAGCCGAGACCATGCAGCCCTAATAACCACCATCACCATTCCAATATGTGCAAACTGTGAAAGGATGAGGAGTGAGGATTTAGTTCTTCACATACTAAGTGTTCAATTTTTTGTTCCCTTGAACTTCAATTCTTGTGGGTCCATAATATAGTAACTTCAGAGAATCATAATCAAGAAAGTTACGGTGGACCTCCATTTCTATTTATAAGAAATGCAAATCACGTTGTCTCTGTGTAATGAACTATTTTATGTTTGTTTTAAATATCAAAGTATCAACTGTAATTGTTTATTTTGGCAGCTCGAGGCTCTTGTCCACCCATTTCTTGACCAACTCGGTGATCCTAATACTCGTCTTCCTAATGGACGCCCTTTGCCTCCTCTCTTCAACTTCAAGCCCCAAGGTTTGTTCTTCGTTTCTGTGATTGCATATGCCTGTCCATGTACATAACATGCTGCTGATATTGCGTGCTTCGAAATGATGATTGATTATGCAGAGCTGAAAGGAGCAACTCTTGAGCTTCTGTCCAAACTGGTACCCGAGCATGCCCGAAAGCAATGTGCCTTTCTAAGTACCTTTTTCTTTCATCTCTTTCACGTCTACGGCTATACCAGATGCACTGCTGTATTCTTTTCCCTTCCTACTGTTGTAGTTTTTATGTATGAGAAGATTCATGGCTAGCGATTTACAGTTTACTTCTCTTTCCGTCTCTCCGATTTGTTTCCTCAACCTATCTTATTTCCCAATTTCTCACAAGTTGGTTTTTTGAAACTTTAACATGAGGCCTTCTCTGCTGCTGATTCAGAGTTTGTAGTTTTTGTGATAGGACGGGCAAGCCTTTTACATTATACCAATCTATTAAGGTCAAGGGGCCTCTTTGTAGTAGGTGCAACCGTGCAATGAAGTCTTGACTCTTGAGGTATTTGGATGTAGGTCAAGGGGCCTCTTTGATGTTGCTGCTATATATGAGAAGTCAGAACCTTTAGATTGCAGGCCAAGTTGCAGTCTCAATTAGTACTACTTCGGATCGAGGCCCTTTTGACATTGTTCTGCATAAGGCTCTCTTGCAGCTGTAAAATCTGGGATGAGAGTGAATCTGTGCTGGGATGAGAGTGAACTGTGAATCTGTGCAAAACAGCAAATTTTAGGTTTTCTTTTCTTTTCTTTTTCACATAAAAAAAAATAATAATAACCAAAGGACCCGTGGACCCAGCCCATTTCAATTGGGCCAGGTTAGTTACGGTTCCTATATTGAAATCTGTTATCCCCCTAGCCACCACCACAACCCAAATTACCACAACCACTATTAGTGCGTGAAGTAGAATATGATGGGGGATTCACCTTGAGAAGAGCTTGGCCATTGTGAACTCCAAATTATGTTTGAGATTTTGTTGATCAAAGTTGAGAATTTTGGAACGCAACTCGGTGAATAAAGGAAGAAGACCATTAATCAAGGTAGTGGTGAGCATCCTGTCATCAAGGTCAAGTCCACGAATAGTACACGTAACAAGATCTTCGTCAGAAACAGGTTCACTGATTTCAGCAAGTTGATCAGCCAAAGACTTTGCTTCTTGAGTGTAGACACCCGCAGTCTTTGATCCTTTAGACAAATAGAAGAGTTGAAAGTGCAAAGTGGCTAGCTACTGAGGTATGAGAAAAGTGTGTATGAAGACAATCCCATAAAGTATGGGATGTAGCACAACCAACAGTGAGATAAAGCAGAGATTCATAAATCGTACTCATGAGATAGCTAATCACCAGTTGGTCCTGTTGATACCAACGAATGTACTTGGCATTAGGAATTTTTTAGGAGAGGGGGGAAGGAGAGGGGGGAAGGAGAGGTATCGTCTTCGTATTTGTAAAGATCATGACCAATAAGAAAAACTTTGAGTTGATGAACCCAAACAATATAGTTTGTGGTAGAAAATTCAATGAAGTTGGCAGTGTTTTGGCTAGGAAGAGAGGCAGAAAATAACGTCGTAGAGAGGATAAACTTTAGGACCCCTAGACGAGTGATGCTATATAGAATTATGACTACGCTAATTATAATTGGAAATTATATTTTTCTATAGGAAAAATTAGTATCCGGTTGCTAGTTACTAATATTCAGTGACTGAAACCTTATTAGTTTTCAGATTTTGATCAAATTCCCTACCATTAATGCAATAATGAATTTGGATGTCAGTTACATAATTTTTAAAATAAAAATTAATAATTGATTTAGAATTTCACTACTCACACCTTTACTAAACTCCTAACTAATTTTCAATTCAAAACATTTTCACAATAAAAAAATAATAATTAGAATAAGTTTGTACCCCTTAATTTTTTTTATAAAATAGTTTTCAATTTTTTAATCTTAAAATGTACTCATTCTTAAATATACCAATTCGTTGTATGTAAATGTACCTTTTGTATATAATATCTATTCAATTTGTTTCTCATACATGTTTAAACATATATGGGTACACTCTTTTTCTTGATTTGAGAATGTATCCAGGTCAAGTTCAATAGAAGAAATTTACTAATATTATTAAACCTAATATCTATTATTTTTTGTGTGGTTTTGAAGAATGTACCTATATTTTGGTACAATAATTGTTTTGTTAATTTTGATGAATGTACCCCATGTTTAAACATACATATATATACACACAATATATTGGAGACTATAATTTATATTTTAACATTTCCACAAATTATGGATTTTTTATTATTTAAAATCTCGTTAATATAAACAACTATAAATGTCAACTTTTAATTTAAAAAATATAGTAACCTACATAGAAATATATTATCACATTAATTTCAGAGACTTTGATAAAAAATTGAAAACCAACAAGATTTCAGTCAAAGAATATTGATAATTAAAGACTAAATCCAAAATGTCCCTTTTCTATATCACATGTTCCGAATTAATTATTAGGAAAACTAATGAAAATGGCTTGAAAACTTTGAGTTTTAACAATAAGGATAAAATAAAGGGTAAAGTGAATAGTACCAAAATTGACTTTTTAGTGTAAAAATATGATTTTTCGTTAAAATAAACAGGACCGGAAATTTTTCATTAAAATTCCCTTAATTATTTATATTCTAAGAACCTGCATGATAGTCAACCTTTTTACTCCACTAGCATCTCTTCCTAATTCACATCTTTGCCAGCTTCAATTCAAACGAAAGAGTTTGATGGAGGAAGTAGAAATGGAAAGTTGTCAGTTTTTTTTTTTTTTTTTTTTTTTTTTTTGAATTATGGTAAAACACCCAACAAAAACAACTATCTATTCCCATCTTTGCCAGCTTCGCCAGCTTCGCCAGCTTCGGTTTAAGCGAAAGAGCTTTGATGAGAGAGTAGAAATGGAAAGTTGAAATGTGAAGGCAGAGTGTGTAAAGCTCACAAAGTGCGATTCGTACGTGAACGCTTATATAAATAATAAGTATTTCCTTTTTCTTGAAACTACTATCGTTGCGTGCTTCAATTTTTACGTAATTAAGTACGACGAATACAACTCTTTGTTGTCTTCTAGATTCTAAAGAACAAATTTGAATTTGTTTTTCAAGTATCCTTTTCCATGTTGAATTAACAAAGATTCGGTCATATGTGAACGCGATCTGCGTATTTGTTTACATTAGGTTTTGCAGATAAAGCACCATTCGCGTATTTGTTTAATGATACACCTACTACTAAATTGTATTATTTGTATCATATTTTTAATAAAGATAGAATCCGCTAATATATGTTAATCTTATCTTTTTAAGAGAGATAGTATAAATGCTTGTACTCTTGATTAGAAAAATGGTATAAATAGGGATGTGGTATCCACACATCCTATTTTACTTCTCACGCACCCCTTGATAATTTCTGTCTGTTGATCTTCTTTAATTCATCCGATCCAACGGCCGAAAATTCAAAAGGTATGTGAAAAGTAAAATAAAGTACGTGGATATCACACCCCTATAAATAAGGGAGTTTTAATGAAAAACTCACGGTACTGTTCACTTTAACGAAAAACCACATTTTTACACTAAAAAGTCAAACCTGGTACTATTCACTTTACCCTTTATTTTGTTCTTATCATTAAAACTCAAAGCTTTCAAACCCTTTTCATTAGTTTTCCTTATAAATAATGGTAAAAGCAATATTTTTGCCATTTTATGGGTCACTCATGACAGCTACAGATGGTTGAGCTGGCCACGTGGCAAATAGGTAGGGAAAATGATTCTCATCGGATTTTTTTTAGGAATTCTGCTATCATAACTGTTCATCGTATATTATGTAGTCATAAATTATTTTAAAATTTAAAATTTAAATATAAATAGTACCTAATGAAAATTTTCCGTACAATGTACGATAAACAACGTTTACAATTATAAATGCCTAGGATCTTTAGAAACCCTAAACCCTAAACCCTAAATTTTTCTTCACCAGAACTTTAATATGGACTGCTTCCAGAAGCAGGGGTACGTAGTTGTGCTTATCAATTGCATGACGGTAGTGCATATCATTTCTTAACAAATAAATTGTAATAAATTAATTCTTTCGGTAATTAGGCAACAAAACCAACGCGTGGATATCACATGGATATATAAACCCTAATTTAGAAACAACTAGCACATTACAAAAGGTCAAAATACTTGGGCGCCGTCTTAATATAAGGTCTATTGACTCGCGGCCGAATATTTGAGAAATGTATAAAATCTTTGCGGTTTATAAAGTTGTCAAATCCAGCTGATAGAAGTCCAGGTACTGCCATCAGTGTTCTTTCTGCAAAAGGACAAAAAACTAATGGCATTTACTGTGGAATATTTTTTTACGAGGAAATTTATTAATGGGAAAATTAGGTTTACATTCTTTTTTTTGTTACTTCATTGATTAAAATCTTATTCATTTTCAATTTTTTATCAAAGTCTTTGGGTATTAATAACATCATTAATTATTTGAATAATAAAATATTTTTATTTTTAAATATATTCCTTTAGTGTTAAAAATGTTACAATTAGTATATTTATATTTATGGCTAAATTTTTTATCATATATTTTTATTTTTAGTTTGTACCTATTTTTAATTTGTAAATATTTTTTAATTTGTACCAATTTTCTTTTCATTTTTAATTTGTACCCATATATTAGTTTCTTTTTGTGCGCATATTTTTTAAAGTTTTATTTGTGTTTGTACCCATGTGTATACCGTCACGTGACATTGTATCAATGATAGAAAAATTACATATGGTATATTTATGTTTTATGCCTAAACTTTGTATCATATATTTATATTTTTAGTTTGTACCCACTTTTAATTTGCAACATTTTTTTTTAATTTGTAGTATTTTCTTTTTAGTTTTATTTTGTACCCATGTATTAATTTCCTTTAGTGCCTTTATTTTTAAAAATTCATTTGTACTCATAATTTTTAATCTTTTATCTGTACCCTAATTTATTTATAATATACTCATTCTTCTTTATTAATGTATCACTTTGTTATATGTGAAATGTACCAATTTTTTTAACACTATGGATACATTCTTTTGCCATTTATTATTTGTTATTTTTACGTAGTTTTTATCCATTTATTCAATCAAAATGTTTGAATTTTTTATTGTAACTGTTTGGACCGAAAACTTAAACTTTGGGCTCCGGGAGGGGACCGGCCCAAAAGGAAGCTGGAAGGAAGAGTCGGTCAAAGCCCAGTGGTTCAGCCGAAGCCCAAGAAGGCAGGAAAGGGCCTCCTCTGCCTTGGGACAGCTCACAAAGGCCACTTGCTCACCTACCCAAAGACCAAGTGGTGTAGACTGATCAGCTATACAGCCCATAAAGTACTTTATGGTGGCATTTTATGTAAAAAAGCCAATGAGTCATCATCTTCAAACCGCATTCGGGCAAGCTTGCTGCTACAGGAAGGCACGTTGGTTTGTCTATAAAAGAAGAAAGAGAAATCAGAATTGAGGACACTCAAACACTCAAACAAACAAACAAAAGCCAAAACTCTGCCAAAAGCCAGATTTGCCTTCAAACGATAAGTTGTAGTCAGCCAAAAGCCTTCATCCCTCTCGGGATCACATCCAACCATTTTTACCAGCTCTGCTACCTTGTCAAACACTTGTCGTAGTATCGATTTCTTTCCCAAAAACCCTTTTCTTCTAAACTCTCAAGCCCCTTGTCCAACCTTAAAACCCAAGAAGTTGCAAGACGCCCAGTTTTGCCCGACAAGGTGAAAGCCTTGCCCGTCCCTTCTTGGTTTTGTCTCTTCAGTTATTAAACTAGCATTATGTTGTATGCTTTTAGCTGTATTCGAGTTATTTCAGATAACATGATGATTAAAAGAGTCTTTCAGTTCTTAAATCCGATTTAAAGATGTCGTTACTATTTAAATCAGATCTAAGTTCTAACTTCTTGGATGTATAAGAATGATCATGTAAAAGTCCTTGGTCTCAAGGCATAAAAAAGAACTTTATGTGGACTTAACCCATCCACGACAATCCTTGATAAACAAAGAAGTCCGAAGTTACTTGGGGCGCAAGTAATCGACCGATCTAGTAGTTTTACTACCGTTGTATTATGATTATGCTAGGAACGTTTGAGTATGGAACAAATTCTGATAGGAAGCCTCAAGGCCTATACCTAAAGCCCTACAAAGGCACCTATTTGGATGCGTTCTAAGCTCTGCGGGCTAGAACGTTTGAGTATGGAACAAATGTTCCATACTCTGATAGGAAGCCTCAAGGCCTATACCTAAGGCCCTACAAAGGCACCTATTTGGATGCGTTCTAAGCTCTGCGGGCTAGAACGTTTGAGTATGGAACAAATTCTGATAGGAAGCCTCAAGGCCTATACCTAAGGCCCTACAAAGGCACCTATTTGGATTCGTTCTAAGCTCTGCGGGCTAGCTAGTCAGAAATATAACGGTGGTGATATTACGCGCGACAATGAAACCAGAAGCACATAGTTATATATATCCAAGAGAGAGATTGATTATGAATTGGAAGCCTCAAGGCCTATATCTAAGGCCCCACAAAGGCACCTGTCATAATTGATACGGTCTCCTGGATGCATATAGATATGTAGTTATAGGGCTGGGTTCGGTTCTTATCGGTTCGGTTTTTTGCCAAAACCGAAACCAAACCGAATTTTCGGTTCGGTTCGGTTCGGCCCAATTTTTTTTCGGTTTTTTTCGGTTCGGTTTCGGTTTTTTTTCGGTTTTTTTTTTTTTTTTTTTTTTTTTGTCCCTCCAAAAAATGCAAAACAACCAATAGAAATAGAAAATATGACATGTTTCCATCTCTCCAGGAGAGTAAAGGCCCAATAGTTCCAATAAACAGTAAACAGTAAAGGCCCAAGCCATAAAATACAACCAAAGAAAACCTAGGCTTCTACTGCAGCACCCGCCGCCGAGCATCCCTACTAGCACCCTCGCCACCAACCAACCAACGCCTCGCCGATTGTAACATCCGGCCACGAGCACGTGTCTGAACACAACCAAACAAACAAGATCCAAAGGTTTAATAAAAATAAAGATCCAAAAACCAAAGATCTTTACTACATACGGTTCCACAAAGACAAATCCAAGAACACATCAGCCAATTTTTCTTCAAAAATTCACAAAGCATTAGCCAACAAATAAATTCAAATAGCATAGTCAACAAACCAAAGAAATAAAAACTATTAATCAAAACATAAAAAAAAAACTACCATTTTCATTTTTCACCAAAGATCTTTACTACATACGGTTCCACAAAGACAAATCCAATAACACATCAGCCAATTTTTCTTCAAAAATTCACAAAGCATAGCCAACAAATAAATTCAAATAGCATAGTCAACAAACCAAAGAAATAAAAACTGTTAATCAAAACATAAAAAAAAACTACCATTTTCATTTTTCAGCACTCAAAGAATTAAACAAGAAAAAGAAAAAAAAAATTGAATACTTACTGGTGCGACTTGGCAGGTTGGAGAGAGGAAGAGAGGAAGAGAGGAAGGAGAGTTGAAGGGAGGAAGAGAAGAAGGAGGGAGAGAGAGACTGAGGAAGCGCAGCGGATGAGAGAAAGAGAGAAGAGAGATTTGAGAATGAAAATGAATGACGGCTAGGGTTTGTGAACTTTATAAATTTTATAAAACATTAAGATTAGAATACCTATAAATATTATACTGGTACAATTATAGCAATACAAGGCCTACAGTCAAGTTGGTTTGAAGGAGGCTATCCCCAACCTGGACGGAAGGGGTTCGAATCTCCTCTCCAGCAGGTTTTGAGTATTTATATTTTATTTTAAGTTAAAAGGTTTGTTGATTGCTCAAAAAAACTAAAAAACTTTTCTGAAACCCTGGAAGCATGAGGATTCGAACCCATGCGCAGGGGCTTGAAAAGTTTCAAGCAAACCAACTTGGTAATAGGTTATGTCTTGTTATGATTGTATCACTAAATTATTTATAATATTGAAAAAAAATTTAAATATATATATCTGTTCGGTTCGGTTCGGTTCG
This sequence comes from Malus fusca, assembly GCA_035220775.1. Lineage (NCBI taxonomy): Eukaryota > Viridiplantae > Streptophyta > Magnoliopsida > Rosales > Rosaceae > Malus > Malus fusca. The sequence continues at coordinate 2,668,426 of CM069072.1, read as the reverse complement.
GTTCGGTTTCCGAACCTTAAAAATCGAAACCGAACCAGCCAGATTCGGTTCGGTTCGGTTTGGCAGTTTCGGTTCAGTTTTTTTTCGGTTCGGTTTTTTTCGGCCTCGGTTCGGTTTGGTTTTCGGTTTTTTTCGGTTTTCGGTTATTTGAACCCACCCCTATGTAGTTATGCGTATATGGATCCAACATCCGTTCTACAACTGCCATGCTAAAGATGGCAGTGGCACGCCTGAGCATCCAAAAGTTAACCTTGATTGTGAGCCTTAAGGCCTACACCTAAGGCCCCATGAAGGCACCTTTCAAAGTTAACGCTGTCCTTCTCTTTCAGCCTTGCCCGACAAGCCTTGCCCGACAAGACTTGCCCGACGAGTCCTGCCCGACTGTATAAGCAGAAGCCCGACAGCAGCCCTCAACCGAAGCCGAAACACTCTCCCGGGGAGCTGTGTGCTCGTCGCCCAAGAAGCCTCCCCGACGGAAATTCCTGGCCACGAACATAGTTTTGGCACGCCCGGTGGGATTCCATGATCAAAGCAAAATGTCGAGAGTACCAGAGCCAGAAGATTTACAAACGACCCTGCTACACATGCTGCAAAGGTTGGAGGCTGGTATGGTCCCGCGACCAACTATTCCTACGTCTTTACCTCACCCTGGGGAAACAGATAATGAGGAGGGTAAAAGACGCAAAACTAGCCAATCAAAAGAAGCAATGGTGAACAAACCCGCAGAGCCCTTTTCAGAAGCTCCAATAAATATGATCAACATGACATGGGCTGAGAAGGGGAAGGAAAAAGTTGCGGAGCTAAAGAATGATGAAGAACTGGTTGGCAAAAATATAAAAGGGGTAATTAAGTTGCCCGAGTATCAAAAAGCCGTTATAATCAAAGGAATGGTGTTATGCAGCAAGTGCCAAAGCGAGTGCGAGCTCGAAATACCACCCTCAGGGATTCTCATTGATCAGGAGTTGATCAGAAGAAAGAAGGCCCAAGAAAAAACTAGACGGACTGCAGGAAAAGATGCTTCCCGAAGTGTCTTTCAACGTCTAGGAGGCGATTCGCAGTCCAAAGCTTTATCAGAAGTTTTTCGAAACTATGAAGCTTCTGAAGAAGCAGAAGACATGGAGGCTGAAATTCAAAGAAGCACGGATCATCCTCAATATGGCCATATGAAGGAAGAAGCTAGGAAGAAGGATGGGATAACTAATCTTATGAAGAAAGATAATCCTGCCCATCTCGGACGGAAATGGTATGTAGTTGGAAAGAACGGACAGCCTGTCAAACCAATGGGAGCTTCTATGATCAGGAGAGTTCAGAGACAGCATAAAGCCTACATGAACTCATTAAAGACCCCCGCAACATCAGAAACTTCCCAGAATAAAAAACTGGAGAGACCATCATCTGGCGAAAAAACTCAACTCTGCTGGAAGAATAAGAAAGAATTGGAAAAGGCCAGTAGCGAAAAAGAAGGCGAGGGGAATCACGTGCCACAGAACCAGCACCCCGGCAAGTATAGAATCTTGAGGCGGGCTCAAGAGGATTTGATCATGGTGCCAACCCCAGGATGGAAGACGGAGCAGACAAAGCCTATTTGTTTTGGAAATATTTCACCTGAAGGAAAACCACCTTTTTTGCCATTGGTGGATCCTTTTGGTGAGGTACCAAAGCAAACGAAGGGTGCGGGTCGGAATCAATTAGAAGGGGCATCAGAACCACTACTACCACCTGATGCTATGGCCTGGTTGGACGAGTTCATGGACCAAATCGAGAACAAGAAAGAAGATTTGCTCGAGCCTAATGATTTTCATGTCAACATGGCACACGTATTATCTGCCACGTTTGGTGCCCAACCTGATCAGCCCGCTACTATGGAGGGTGATTACTTGACAGCTGAGCCAATGATGGCACATGTCAATGTAGAAGAAGTCGAAGAAGGAGGATCGGGCAACGATGAAAAGGCTGAAACGTCCAGTAAAGGTCTCACAAGGATCTATACCGACGAAATGGTGTTTAGTCGCCCGAATATCTCGATGGCTAATCATTTAAAACCTATATATGTCACGGCTCATTTGGAAGGTGTGCCTTTCAAAAGAATTTTAATAGACGGCGGGGCAGCTGTTAATGTATTACCAGCCAAGCAGATGAGGAAAATGGGAAGAGGGGCAGAGGATCTTATTCCTACAGACCTCACAGTCTCTAGCTTCTCGGGCGCTATCACGAAGACCTATGGGATATTGCCCTTAGAAGTGGATCTGGGGTCTAAACAAATTATGCTGGCATTTTTTGTGGTAGACTGCACCTCTACTTATGGAGCATTACTTGGAAGAGACTGGATCCACCAAAGTCTTGCCATACCTTCCACCATGCATCAACAAGTCGCTGTTTACCATGAAGAAGGACCAGGTTTCTGGGAAATGGTGGAGGCCGAATCACGGCCATTCCTCCCCACAGCCAACATTGCGGAAGCAAGTTTCTACAACCCCAACGTAGGAATACTGAAATGTTCAGGAGCTAACGAGAACGGCCGCCCTACCAAGGTGACGGCCCAAAAGCTTTTGGAACAAGGAATGCTCCTTACTAGAGAAGAGTGGGACAGACCTTGTATTATCCCAAACCCCCTACACCATCAATGATTGGACAAAAGTGGAAGGATCAGGTAATGGCAGTCAGATCCTTGATTAAAAGACTGTTGGTGTATGGGAAAGAAAAGAAGCAAGAAAGGGAGCTTCTAGGAGAAGAGGAGCAGGAGCGGCAACCTGGGACTTCAACCAACCAAGATGAGAGTAGTGAAGAGCTTTGTAAAGAGGAGTTGGAGAGGGCCATACAAATGGCCGAATGTATTTATGACTTGGATGGGCCAGACGACTTGCCCGAAAGCCCGCAGTTAGTTGAATTTTTATGTGCAGAACCTGATAAGCCACCACCAGAAGTGCAGGATCATTTGGAAGTTATTGATCTAGGGACAGAGGAAGATCCAAGACCAATACAAATCAGTGGCTTATTGGAGGTGCAGGATCGGGCAAATATTATCTATCTCCTACAAGAATTCAAATATTGTTTTGCTTGGCACTATACTGAGATGCCAGGTTTAGATTCAACCCTGGTGGAACACATAATGCCTATCAAGGAAGGATATAAACCTGTTAAACAAGCACCACGAAGGATGTCCAAAGAAATAGAGGAGAAAGTTAAAGAAGAAATTGAGAGGCTTGTGAAAGCTGGGTTCATTCGGCCAGCCAAGTATGTGGAATGGTTAGCCAACATTGTACCTGTTTTAAAAGCCATCACAAAAGCAGTGCGATGTTGTGTTGATTACAGAAATATTAATGGCGCTACACCAAAAGATGAGTATCCTATGCCCATGGCCGATCTATCCATAGATGCAGTAGCAAGACACAAAGTTCTATCTTTTATGGATGGGAATGCCGGGTATAATCAGATAAAGATGGCCCCTGAGGATATACATAAAACAGCTTTCAGGTGCCTTGGACATGTGGGGGCATATGAATATTTGGTTATGCCATTCGGGCTCAAGAACGCTGGTGCAACCTACCAGAGGGCAATGAATGCTATTTTTCACGATCTGATTGGACAGAATATGGAAGTGTACATTGATGATATCGTGATAAAGTCCAAAACTGAAGAACAGCATCTGATAGACCTCAGACAAGCTTTGACGAGGATGAGAACCACACAAGTTGAAGATGAATCCAAAGAAATGCGCATTCGGGGTGAGAGCGGGCAACTTCTTGGGATTCCTGGTTCATCAAAGAGGCGTGGAGGTGGATAAAAACAAAGCACAAGCTATAATGGAATCGCCTTCACCCACCAACAAAGTGCAACTTCAAAGGCTGCTGGGAAAGATTAATTTCCTGCGAAGGTTCATTGCTAATTTAGCAGGAAAAATCCAGCCGCTGACCCCTCTACTAAGATTGAAGGATAAAGAGAATTTCGAGTGGGGACCACCACACCAGCAGGCCTTTGACAACATTAAAACCTATTTGACTTCTCCGCCAGTGTTGGTGCCACCACAAAGGGGAAAACCCTTGAAGCTATACATCTCTGCTTCAGAGAAGTCAATTGGAAGTTTGTTAGCTCAAAACAACGAATGAGGAAAAGAGCAAGCAGTGTACTACCTCAGCAGGATTCTGACCGAGGTGGAAACTAGATATTCCCCAGTGGAGAGATTATGTTTGGCTCTGTATTTCACTGCCAGCAAGTTAAGGCATTACATGTTACCTTGTCACGTACACATCATCGCCAAGACCGATGTGATAAAGTACATGTTGTCAAAACCAATGCTAACAGGGAGGATTGGAAAGTGGATTCTAGCATTATCAGAATTCAGTTTCCAGTATGTACCTCAGAAGGCGGTCAAAGGCCAAGCAATTGCTGATTTTCTGGCCGAGCATCATGAATCTCGAGACGAGGTGATCAATATCCCAGGAAGCCTGGAGGTCGTTAACATTTGGATCCCACTAAGAGAAGATATCTCGGGTAGAGAAGACTGGGTCCAGCAAGAGATAAGGAGAGTGGCGGGCTTATGGATCACCCCTTGGAAATTATATTTTGATGGATCTCACACTCATAAAGCTTCAGGAGCAGGAATTGTGATTATAAACCCTCATAGGATCTATCATTATTATTCCTTCCTTCTAGACTACCAAGGAAATACTAACAATCGGGCAGAGTATGAAGCTCTGATAATTGGTCTGGAAATCTTGATGGAGCTGGGAGCAGCAGAGGTGGAGATCTTTGGAGACTCAGAGCTAGTGGTGAACCAGCTAAACGGGGAGTTCAAGTGCAGACATATTACTATGGCAGGATATTACTTGGCGGCTACACAATTACTAAGTTTCTGGGATTCTGAGATATCAGTCAATCATGTTCCCAGGGGATCCAACTTAGCGGCCAACGAGATGGCACAACTAGCTTCAGGGGTGCCAATACAGGAGAGAAAATATAGAGTAGATGTCAAGGTCCAAAGAAGAAACCTTCCTTTTATCCTAGACAGGGGATTTAGCCTAGATGTAATGAATCTAGAGACTGAATTGGAGGATTGGAGGTCCCCTATCATTCATCACTTAAAGGATCCCTCCTCACCTACAAGCAGAAAGAATAGACAGCAAGCAACCAAGTATGTTTTGTGGGTGAAGGACTTGCTAAGAAAAACTCCAGATGGATTGCTGTTGAAATGCTTGGGCCAAGAAGAATCCATGAGGGTGATGGCCGAAGTACACGAAGGAGTATGTGGAGCACATCAGGCGGGAACCAAGATGAGGTGGTTGCTCCGAAGACATGGTTATTTCTGGCCCGACATGGAAAAAGATTGTAAGTCTTACGCCAAAGGTTGTGAAGAATGTCAGCGGCATGGGCCTCTCCAGCATGTGCCCTCAGTACCTTTAAATCCAGTGGTCAAGCCTTGGCCCTTCAGAGGATGGGCGATGGACTTCATCGGGCAAATCTATCCAGCTTCTAGTAAAGGGCACACTTTCATCATAGTGGCAACGGATTACTTCACCAAGTGGGTAGAAGCATCAGCAGTAAAGTCCATAACTTCAACTGTGGTAAAAAATTTTATCCAGGCCAAGATTCTGCACAGGTATGGAGTGCCTGAAACTATAGTGACGGATCGAGGGCCATCTTTTATCTCAAAAGAAGTGGAGGAGTTTGCAAGCAAGTACAAAATAAAGATGATCCAATCCAGTCCATACTACCCTCAATCAAATGGCCAGGCTGAGGCTAGCAACAAGATCTTGGTCAACATCATCAAAAGAATGGTGATAGATAGTCCAGAAAAGTGGCATGAAAAACTGGGGAACACTTTATGGGCATACAGAACCTCCAAAAGGGGTGGGACAGGGACAACTCCTTATGATTTAACCTTCGGGCAGGATGCAGTGCTCCCCATGGAGATAAATGTGAGTTCGGTTAGAATTCAGAATCAATTCGGGTTACATAGTGAAGAATACATCGAAGCCATGTGTCAAGGAATTGAAGACTTGGATGTAGCCAGAATTGAAGCCTTGAACCAGATTCAAGAAGGAAAGAAAGCTGTCGCCCGGGCCTATAACAAAAGGGTAAAGATAAAATCTTTCAAAGAGGGAGATTTGGTATGGAAGACAATCCTCCCTCTGGGAGCCCAGCTCAGGGGTTTCGGGAAGTGGAGCCCGACATGGGAAGGGCCTTTCATTATTAGCCAAGTTTTGGATAGAGGAGGATACTATCTGGCAGATCTCGAAGGAAATGGGCAAAAACATCCCATTAATGTTAAGTTCTTAAAAAAATACTGCCCTACATTATGGGATGTTCGAGATTGTTACATTGAAGAGGAGGAAGAGTAAAAACAGGCGCTGGGAATTCCGGATACAATCTTTGTTCATCAATCATTCAAACAGAAAAACAAAGTTGCCAAGCCATATTCATTTCATTTCGACAAATTGATGAAGATTACAAACAATTCAAAACCAAGGTGATACATTCAATTCTGTTGAAAATACAATGATGCCTCAACTAGTTTCTTCACATGCCTTCATGGATGGAGCCCGATTAGATGATCGGGTTGAGCGGCCAACATGTGCTTGGTAGAGGATCCTCAAACCAGGTCACCATTGTATATGATGGTGAAGCCTGACTTATGACGACAGCAAGCAGGAATGCAGAACGCCGTGAGGAAACCACCTGACCAAGGGTGTTGGGGATAGCGGGGTGTTCGACCAAGAGTGTTGGAGATAGTTGCCATTTGATGAAAACTTTTCTTTTTGCGAAAAGGAAGTTTTAGAAAACTCCATTCAGAACTTGAAGAACCCATTGCTCAGTTTTTCTCTAAAAAAGGATTGGGTGATTTGACAAAGAGAAGTTCTAAGCCAGCATTTATAAGGCACATGGGATAGTTCAAAGGTCGTGGGGATATCAAGAGACTATGGGTGTCATTAATTTCACCCAGAAAATACAAGTTCCAAAGAAAAGAATGCGGCCGCATAGGAATTTTCAACCGATATTGGCGCTTGGAATTCCAAGCTAAATATCAGTTGAAAGGGGGGCACTGTTTGGACCGAAAACTTAAACTTTGGGCTCCGGGAGGGGACCGGCCCAAAAGGAAGCTGGAAGGAAGAGTCGGTCAAAGCCCAGTGGTTCAGCCGAAGCCCAAGAAGGCAGGAAATGGCCTCATCTGCCTTGGGACAGCTCACAAAGGCCACTTGCTCACCTACCCAAAGACCAAGTGGTGTAGACTGATCAGCTATACAGCCCATAAAGTACTTTATGGTGGCATTTTATGTAAAAAAGCCAATGAATCATCATCTTCAAACCGCATTCGGGCAAGCTTGCTGCTACAGGAAGGCACGTTGGTTTGTCTATAAAAGAAGAAAGAGAAATCAGAATTGACGACACTCAAACACTCAAACAAACAAACAAAAGCCAAAACTCTGCCAAAAGCCAGATTTGCCTTCAAACGATAAGCTGTAGTCAGCCAAAAGCCTTCATCCCTCTCGGGATCACATCCAACCATTTTTACCAGCTCTGCTACCTTGTCAAACACTTGTCGTAGTATCGATTTCTTTCCCAAAAACCCTTTTCTTCTAAACTCTCAAGCCCCTTGTCCAACCTTAAAACCCAAGAAGTTGCAAGACGCCCAGTTTTGCCCGACAAGGTGAAAGCCTTGCCCGTCCCTTCTTGGTTTTGTCTCTTCAGTTATTAAACTAGCATTATGTTGTATGCTTTTAGCTGTATTCGAGTTATTTCAGATAACATGATGATTAAAAGAGTCTTTCAGTTCTTAAATCCGATTTAAAGATGTCGTTACTATTTAAATCAGATCTAAGTTCTAACTTCTTGGATGTATAAGAATGATCATGTAAAAGTCCTTGGTCTCAAGGCATAAAAAAGAACTTTATGTGGACTTAACCCATCCACGACAATCCTTGATAAACAAAGAAGTCCGAAGTTACTTGGGGCGCAAGTAATCGACCGATCTAGTAGTTTTACTACCGTTGTATTATGATTATGCTAGGAACGTTTGAGTATGGAACAAATTCTGATAGGAAGCCTCAAGGCCTATACCTAAAGCCCTACAAAGGCACCTATTTGGATGCGTTCTAAGCTCTGCGGGCTAGAACGTTTGAGTATGGAACAAATGTTCCATACTCTGATAGGAAGCCTCAAGGCCTATACCTAAGGCCCTACAAAGGCACCTATTTGGATGCGTTCTAAGCTCTGCGGGCTAGAACGTTTGAGTATGGAACAAATTCTGATAGGAAGCCTCAAGGCCTATACCTAAGGCCCTACAAAGGCACATATTTGGATTCGTTCTAAGCTCTGCGGGCTAGCTAGTCAGAAATATAACGGTGGTGATATTACGCGCGACAATGAAACCAGAAGCACATAGTTATATATATCCAAGAGAGAGATTGATTATGAATTGGAAGCCTCAAGGCCTATATCTAAGGCCCCACAAAGGCACCTGTCATAATTGATACGGTCTCCTGGATGCATATAGATATGTAGTTATGCGTATATGGATCCAACATCCGTTCTACATCTGCCATGCTAAAGATGGCAGTGGCACGCCTGAGCATCCAAAAGTTAACCTTGATTGTGAGCCTTAAGGCCTACACCTAAGGCCCCATGAAGGCACCTTTCAAAGTTAACGCTGTCCTTCTCTTTCAGCCTTGCCCGACAAGCCTTGCCCGACAAGACTTGCCCGACGAGTCCTGCCCGACAGTATAAGCAGAAGCCCGACAGCAGCCCTCAACCGAAGCCGAAACACTCTCCCGGGGAGCTGTGTGCTCGTCGCCCAGGAAGCCTCCCCGACGGAAATTCCTGGCCAAGAACAGTAACTGTTTCTAATAATATTATAATGAGGGATTTTAAATTTATAGGATTATAAATCTCATAAAATATCAAACAATTAATGTCAAAACTATAAAAATATAAATATTAATAGTAATATAATGAGGTGTACAAAGTCAAGGGACCTTGATCAAACTTTGAATACTATTAAGGTTTTAATAAAAGAATGTTAAGGATTAGAGACCGCAATCAAAGTATCCATTTATTAATAGAGTAAATTGTAGCAATGGTCCCTGAACTTTACTCAAATTGGAGCAATGGTCCCTCAACTAAAAATCCATTACCATTGGTCCCTCAACTTATCAAAATGTGTAGCTATAGTCCTTTTCATTAATTTCTTCAAAATTTTGTCAAAATATGTTATGTTGGAATAACCATTTACTTAATTAGGGTCCCTCAACTCATCAAAGTGTGTAATTATGGTCATTTTCGTCAACTACGTAAAAATTTTTGTCAAAACGAGTTATGTTTGAAGGACCATAGCTACAATTGGGATAAAGTTAAGGGACCATTTCTCCAGTTGAATTAAAATTGAGGGACCAAAGGTAATTGATTTTTAGTTGAGGGACCATAGCTGCACGTTTTAATGAGTTGAAGGACCAATGGTAATGAATTTTTAGTTGAAGGACCATTGCTCCAATTTGAGTAAAGTTCAGGGACCATAGCTACAATTTACTCTTATTAATATTAAACATAAAAGTTGAATTTGGTTGGGCGGACAAAAACTCAACTCTCATAATAGAAGAAATGAGGAGGGAACAAAAACTTGGCCATTTCTGAAGCTTGAAGAAAATGAATACAAGAAAAAAGGGAGGTGCAAAAGACCAAAAATTCCTCTGAAGCAAAACTTAGAAGTCACAGCAACCAAGCGACAATCTACCAATTGTATCTAAAAGAACAATACTATAATTAGAATTTGACAGATGCATGTGCCCAAACTTTTCTTTTACGTGGCTTTAAGTAATGATATTTTATATATATGTTAGATTTTACCGTTAAATAAGAATGATTATTTATATGTAAGAAGCTAAACAGTGTTGTCTAATATACATATTTATAAACTGCAATTCGACATTCGCACACTCATTTTTTTTCTTCTGCACACCGTTGTTAGCTTCTAGTCATTGTCTTTTCAATATGTTCGCTCTAACGGTCAAAAATTAAAAACAATGTGTGAGAAGTAAAAATTAGTGTGTGAATAGCCCTACCTTTAAGTTAATGGCCAAGCTATAGCTAGGCTTATGAATGTACATGAAGGTCAATCTCAAACATGTGAATAACATGTTGATAATATAGAAATTTACATTATGCTAATGTCCTTAATTAAGTCATATATCAACATTCCCAACCTTAGGAAGATAAATTAATATATATGCAATAGCTGGAAAATTATATGCATCCATGCATTTCTGTTCACTTTCATATTCTTTTCTTCTGTATTTTCAACACTTCGTCTACTAAATTGATCATCATTTACTTTCTGACTAAATTGACGTGAGGACTGTCATCATTAGGTCCTATCCGATCGGGAATTAATATTCAATTGCACGCAGTGGCAAATTTAAGATTTTAATATCGAGTGGTTCTAATTAAGGTACGGTAGTCCGCCGTCCAACTAATATCTAGTCGGGGCCTAGGTGGTGGTAGATTTATGTAAATTTTTTATATATCATATAAATAAGTGTCTGTTTACACTTTAAAAAAACTATACTTATATTGAGAATTTGAGTTTGTTATTTTAATTAGGTTTAGTATTTAGCATATAACATACAAAAATATCATAATTTGTGCTTTAGTATTTTAATGAATTTGATGGCATGAGATAAGTTCAAGTGATAACGAGTTTCGGAGTTTGTAGTACTTTACGAAACATTTTTCAGATGTCTTATGAATTTATACTGATTTTAAAAAAATAATGGTGTCAAACATATATGGTATAAAAAGTATTCGTTGAGTAATACGCTATCCTTTTATTAATTAAAATACTACGTGGAACAACGTGATTGGACAACAATTAAAAAAACGAAAAAGAAAAATAGGGAGTTGGTCATGTGGGAAATGGAGAAAGAAAGTCTTTCTTTTTCTTTGGAACCAAGGTCTAAGAACAGTGGAGCTACGGTGGTCTTCTCTGTGTTTCTCTTAGTCTGAAATTTGATCTTTCTTCTTGATTCAAAGCTTCTGTTGCACGGCATCTACATAGCCATGGTGGTCTTCTATCTTCCACCACCTACCCAGACCGTTAGGTGGTCCTAGAAGGTCCTCACAAACGCTTCTTTGGATTTCCGAGTGATTTCGAGATCACCCGGGTCCATGAATGGATTCGCCCCTAATTGCACGGTCGACCTCTAATCTTGACCTCTAGTTATTTTTTATTTGTTAATTAATTGTGAAATTTCGAGGACATTTACCCTTATTCTTAATCAACCAAAAAAATAATATTTCTAATTAGGATGACCACAAAATACTATTTTTATGTTGACATTCATATTATTTTATGAGACTATTTCTGCAAGAGCCATACTTCAAAGCTGAAAGAAAAGTAGCAAATGCTACTAAAACTCAATCACAGTTGGACATGTGTTCAATCATAATTTTCAATTTTAATTATTAACACATATCCATTTCTAATTGACTTTTTAGAAGCACTTTCTGCTCTTCTTTCAACATCGAAGCATGATTCTTCTTGCAACATGTGATCGGAGAAAAACATGCTAAGTTTAGTCAAAGAATTGGACTCTTACTTTGCCAAGATTTTTGCTTGAAAGAAATAAAATTAGGAAACCGTTATTCATAATCTTCTTAGTCTTATATTCCTTTTTAAATCAAGGGTGGATGACTACGAGTCTGATGAAGTGCTAACATCATATTATTCTTTGGGGCACGGATGATAGTTTCGCTGGCACCGACTTCAAATGAAATGTTACACTTGTTTGGCCCAAACATCTCTAATTTGGTTGGACTTATTTGGGAAGTGTTTTTGAATAATTAAAATGGCTTTTAGAAAAAACATTTTTTAAACAAATTTTTAGTAAAAATGCGTTAATCCTAGAAAAGTATTTGAAGTACAAGAAACACATAACTGGTACTTATTACAAGAAGCACTTTAAGTGCTTTTAGAACTCAATTTTTATTTTTCTCTAAAAGCACTTTTAGCAATTAAAAGAATGGGCTTTTAGATCCAGGTCCAAAAACATATAATGTTTTTAGGAGTGAGTCAAGTTATCTAATTATATGTTTTTATTTCTTTTATACTCATTTTATATTTCTAAAAATATTAAAAATCAATTAAAATCTTCTAATATTATGCATTTTCCAACTCCAAAAAATATAATTAATATCTTATAACAAAAAAACTAATATACTAACATAAATTTATCTGCAAAACATTCTACCCTAACTCAAGTAACAAATATATGAATGTATATTATACCTATACATGAGTATGAAAACCTAATTAAAATGTAGAAAAAAACATAACATACCTACAAGTAAGACACATTAATCTATGACAGGTTGATTATTAAAAAAAATATTTGTCATATAGGTAGATAAATATAATTAACCTATGATATAGGTTGATTATAAAAATTAAAAATAAAATCTATAAATAGGGTTTAAAGCAGAAGGAAGAATGAGAAATAACAAAAAGATAAATAAAAAGAAATAAGCAAAAGAGATAATTGGGAAGAAATTTGATTTTAACAATAAATCTTATCATTGAAAAGATAACTATTGATAATTAAATAATTAAATATAACAAATTGGACTTATTTTAATAAACTGGACTATTCTTACTATTGGCTCAAAAAATTGGACTTATATCAAGTTTCCTTAAAAGAACTTCCACCTTGCATCTCTAATCGTGGAACATCTCTTGGAGGATCCAGTAACAAAAACGAAAAAGGGCTTTGATGCCATGTAGTTCTAACATCGTCCCAACATTCACAACCTAAACCAGGCTATGGGTGACAGCTGAAACTATAATATTTTGGGCCTCAAGCAAATTTCAAGTCTTTGGGTCTCTCAACTCTCAACCAAAAGGCCCAATCAACACACGAAAAAATGAGCAAAGGCTAAATTCATCATTACAATTTACAAAAACTGCATCCCTTACATTTTCCAACCTCCTGCACTTCACCGGCGGACCAGCCCCCTCTGCCTCTTCAGCCATTAGGGTTTTCTTCCATTCAAATTCTGCAACTTTTACAATGAAATACTTGTTCTACAATTTTTTATTGTTCTTGTTGAGCGCGGCCCTTAAGATCGCCTTCCATTTTATGCTCTGCTCCCACCTGGGTTTTCTTGCTGAGGCATTGGTCCTTTTTCCTTTTGGGTTTTTGAAGCTTGTTTTTCCTATTTTTCTTGAAACCCTAAGGCAGATAACTTCCATGTTGCTTGATTCTGGGTGTTTCATTCAACAGGGGAGCTTTTGACCCACTAGTAAAACTTTTAATTTGTAAATGTCTCGCTCATGGGTGGGCAACATTTTAAATTCTACTTGGTCTTTAGGTTTCTTCGCTTATCAAGGGATGTGAAATTTGCTTACGAGGGAAAGCGATGGGTAAGTCCTTTTGAGCTCTTACGTAACAAAAATCTTTCTTCCTTAACGTAACCCTCATATATAATATACCTGTGATAGTGCATGGTATTTTACACTGCCATCATACTTATACTTGTGTTTCATGGACCAATTTATGTGTCCCCAATATGGTGGGACTCACAACTAGATGTAACCAGGTCTTTTACAACCACTGCCATGCGTGGATGGTGGTTCACGTCGAAAAAAAACTGCCACATTATTGTCTCATAATTGATTTTTTTTTTTTTGAAATTTTAAAATAACACTTTATAATACAAAACAAAATGAAATGAAATTGTTCACATAATGTGTGTGAGCAACTGCTAGTTATTTTTGTTTGTTTCTTGTATTCGTCATATTGTAGGTGGATAAATGCTGCTAAATTCTTGACCGGTGCATCAACTGTTAGGAGCATAGCCATTCCTATCATTTATAGGCACGCTCATATGTATGATTGAGATCACCTGCTATATGGATTGAATTTTTTTCATTTTTTTCATATTTATTTATTGTCGTGTGTTCCACCGTGCTAGTCTCAAAGACAAGTGGTGACTAGCATGAAAAAAAAACCTAGAAGTGTGATAATGCGTGGAACGGGAAATGAACGGAGCCTTTCCCACTTTGTACATGTGATCTCGATACATTCAAAAGACCCTTTTTTTTCAATCAATTTATACGTTGTTCAAAGGTATCTTGATCGGTTTTTCTTTTACTTGATTTGGCAAGGACGTTAGTTTCTTGTTCAATGTGGGATTGTTTGTGTATGTGATCGTTTAATCTTGGAAGTTGATCTTTAATAAGTGATTTCACACTCGTTTCACTTTCTACACTCTACCTCTTTTGTTTCTATTATTTGATTTATATAATTCTGAAGTCGGAAAACAAAGGGGCCACTAACACTACAATATGGTAGTATAGGAGGTCTAACATGTGACTATTTTGAATAACGAATTTGATATCAAATTATTGTTAACTCATTGTGTAGCTTAGCTCCATTCTCACACGTATCGTTGTATATAAAAAGGCTGAATACAAATGGAGCAAATTGCCAAAAGAAAGAAAAATGGAAAGACCATTTCATAATTTCATTCATAAAGCATCCACTTCAAGTATTTTTGAACTTTTCAATGAAGTCTTTGGGCTGACCTGGATTGGGCCGTTGGTTGGTTGCCATCATGGGCCTATTTGTAGGTCTTCCCACATGCAAGGGAGAAGACCAAAGGGTCTTTCTGCTACCAACGTGATTTATTACGTTAGACCAAATTTCGCGTAATGCTAGGAAGAAAATAAAAAATAAAAAATTTCAACTCTTTTCTTTTTCTTCTACTTCTTTGTAATCTAATTTTGCATAATGCTAGGCAGACTAAATTTCTAGACTAAATTTGTAAACTAAATAATGTGTCAACAATAAGAAATAAGCACCTTAATCAACATTTAAGTAATAACTCAATCCTCAACAACCATATAATTTGATTTACAAAATTTAGTTTGAAATTTTGTCTCCCTAGCATTACCCTTTATTTTCTTCTTACTTGGTACTTGGAATAAGTCTAAAATGGGAGAGAGACTTACATTAGTAGTGTTCGTACAATTTCTGGAAAAATTAAAGGTTTTTTAGCCAAACTGATGTCTGAGATTGACATAACTCTTTACTTTGGTTGCTGACATTGGCATAACTTTTGGTCCCTGAGAATTAAATCTGATAGAAGTGGTATTTGAGATTGTCCAATTTGGTCATTCCATGAAAATCTCCGTTAGATTGAGCTATTTTTGTCTAATCAACCTCTTCACTTGAAGTGGTGGTTTCTTCAATTTAACAGAGATTTTCACAGAATGATCAAAATGATTGACGGCTAACAATTTCAAAAACCACTTCTATTGATTTTAAATCTCAGAGATCAAAGTGAAGAATTTGTCAATCTCTAAAATCATTGCGGCTAAAAAGTCAAAGTTAAAATACGCGACTTTATATTGTTTACCTGGAATGCCAATGAGAAATATATACAAGTCCATCATCTAAAATATTTTTAATAGAGATTAGTTGTGGGGCCACACCATGTCGAACTTCAACGATCCAAACCGTCTATTTTTCAAGTTGCACCTCTTAGATTATCTTTGCAAAATATAAGTCAAATCGGAAATATTTGAGACATCTAATTGAGTTCAAAGAAATTGAATAACACTTTGTTCTAAAAGAAACAATGAAATTTCATTGTGATATAATTAAATCGGCATATGATTTCGGATTTAATTGAATTTTTGCAAGGATGATCTATGAATTAAGACTTACAAAATAGACGGTTCGGATCGTTGAAGTTCGATGTTGAGTGGGTCCCACAACTAATCTCCATTTTTAAAAAAGAAATGGGGATCCCTTTGCATAAAGGCCTGCCTGAAATGAATTATGTACTAAAAGTAGTTATAATTGCAAAGATTTGCACATTCATTTGATATAAGAGCATTCATCTCATTCAACATTCTTTCAAGGGTTAATCTTAGTTTACTACCCTGAAATTTCTTAGTTTTCAACATTTGGTGCAACAAGTTTTTTTAATCACAGAGTGGTACCTAAAGTCATAATTTTGGGACATTTTCATATATTTGTTAAGTTTGTTGTTAAATCAGGCGTTAACTGGTGATGTGGCGCCCACGTGGACAATGAATAGGCGTCATGTGTCAATATGGGCCACGTAGATATTAATAAATAAATAAAATTAAAAAATATGGGTTGTCCTCTCTTACCTCACCCCCGCTCCTACATAACCTTTCCTCCCTTCTCTCCTCTACCGCCACCCAACCCTCCATCCCTTCTCTCCTATCCGTCCACCCGACCCTCTTCGACTCCCCTCATATACCCTTCCCCTCCCTCTTCAACTCCACTCTTCTCTGTCCCTAATCCCTCTATACCCAAACCTCATCTCCTTCACCACCATACCCTAACCCGACCCATTTTCAGATTTGATCATGGCGATCCTTGGCGTTGACTTGAGGAGAGAGAACTTGAAGGCATTAGGGTCCACCATACTGTGCAGGAAAAGATTGAAATTTGGACGATTCTGGAGTAAAGATGGACGACCCCGTAAGCTCAAACATCTGGGCTCCACCTACCAGATTTGACGGCAGTGGAGAGCCAAACCTAGTGGGTGGAGGAGCTGGAGAAGACAGTGGTAGAGTCACACCTACCAGATTTGACAGCGGTGGAGAACAAAACCCATCAGCCTGAGAAGACGGTGGTGGAGAGCCAACCTAGCGGCCAAACCGATTTTTAAAGCTTTCAAATTTTCTTCTGATTTGGGTTTCCAATTCGATTTTTTACTGGGGGTATTGCAGAGCCAAACCCAGCAGCCTAAGACTGTCAAAGACTGGCTTTGATGGCGAAGAGGATTGGGAGCGGGGGGTGTGGTAAGAGAAGGAGGGTGGGCGCAGAAGAAAGAAGGGAGGGAGGGTTGGGTGGGCGCAAAGGAGAGAAGGGAAGGAGAGTTGGGTGGGAGTGGGGGGTTAGGTAAGAGAGGACGGCCCATATTTTTTAATTTAATTTTTTTTTCAAATGTTTTAAATTTTTATTTTTCAATATCCACGTAGGCCTTATAGTGACACGTGGTACCCAGTCATTATCTATGTAGATGCCACGTCACCAGTTAACGCAGCAACCTTGATGCATGAAAGTGTCTCAACTTTAGGATGAAAAAAAACTTAATATATTAAATGTTGAAAACCTAAAAACTGTTTTCCTTTTCTTTTCTTTTTTTACTTTTTATTCTTATGAAGCGACAAACCCCTATTTAGATGACAGATCGTCATTTTTTTTTCTTTTTAGTTTTTATTCTTATGAAGCCGATGACGACAGATGACCGATGACAAAATCATGTTTCTGCTGTTATATTTCGTATTGATAATTGGTTATAATTTTTGTCAATTCTATAAACGTCGGTGAGAGAAAAGTAAACTAAAGCATGCCTGCTTCTTATATTTTATAAAATTTAAACATATATAGGTCTTGTCTTGCCCACTTTTGTTAGATGGTTTATCTACTTGTTTATATTGTTCATACTAGTATTTAAACATCCCATAAAGGGCCGCTCCCTCGTCAAAACCCCCCAATCTAATCTCATTTTCAGCCGCGGGCCCTCCCTCTTGGGTGGCTTCCGTGGCAACCCATCTCTTTCTTCCCCAATTCCTTTTTCCTTCTTCTCTAACCGGCCACAATCTTTTTCTTTTCTTCGGATTTTAGTGGCGTTAAAGTGCAGAACACCTTGTCGTGGAGGTTTCCCAAAGGCACACGAATCATATGACCGAGCGGATCCGATCTGCTTGAAGTCTTGAAACGTTGCGAGGTCCCTGGAGGGAGAAGCCCAGCGTCTTTCACGTGTTTTCATTCTCCGTCTCGTAAAACGCCGCTGTTTGATTGTCGGAGTCATGGAAGAAAATGAATGTTTGAGGATAAGGTGGTTGTGTTTCCTGGAATATGCGGATTCATTGTGGACGGTGATGTGAGAGTTTTACGGTGTGGGGAGGTGAAAAAATCAAGAGAAAACCGACATAACTCTTCGTATCGATTCCCACATACGGCACTAAATGCTGATGCACAAAATTATATTGGTCTTGAACCAACTAAATCTAACTGTAAATAACAAACACGCACAAAAACACAATGATATATCGTGGTGCATCCCTAGTTGGGATGGTTCATCCCGAGTTAGGGCTACGTCCATACTAGTGTCAATCCAGTTTCCATAAAAAAATTACATTACATTATGAAGGCTTATTTCTAGAGAAGCTAAAGTTAGCCATCCGAAAGTGAGGGTAAATGATCATTTTATAGAACAATTGTTTGCTTCCCCTCTTATATACTTCATGAGCTAAGTAGTGAGGCCTAAATTTTTTGAGTAATGCTATTCATACCATGTTTTTATACCACATTTCTATACCACATTAGGTGGCATTTGATGTGGATAGTCACATCATTTGAAAAATTTGCAAAACCCAAGGAAATGAAGGAGAAAGACTCCTCGTATACCACAATCATCATTTAATTAACTAGTTTTTCTTAATTATTAGTTTATTAAATAATGAACTAAATTAAAAAATCTGATTAATTCAAATGATCACATCAAATGTCACCTAAGATGATATGAAAATATGGTATAAAAACATGGAATGAATAACATTCCTCAAATTTTTAGGCCTAATCTATAGTACAACAAGTTTAAATGCTAAAAAACACATAAGAATGGTTAGACTTGTGAGGGCAAGTCTAGCACAATATGAATTTGCCTTTCTTTTCCAAACTGTAGTCCAAACTTTACCTTAGGACGGTTAAACCCTACAAATTATTCCACTTGCATTCCATTCCATGGAAACGTTATCTTTTATTCAATTCCATCTTGTCCACCCCTTAAAGCCAATTATCCATTAATTCGTCCCAATCCCAAATAGTTTCATTATCAACGGCCATTAGCAAAGACCCACTTTGTTCTGGTTGAGAGGATTGAGACCCACTTTGTTCTGGTTGAGAGAATTGAGAGCCATGGTTTCCTGAGGATGAACTCTCCAGTGAGCTTAAGTTTGTTCTCTCTCCCATATTCTGAGGGTTCCTATTCGATGTTGTCGAACCATGATCCAAATGATTTGCACCCTGAGCAGGAGCTGCTTGAATGATTAAGCTAGGGTTTCTAGTGATCTGAATCCCTGGAGGTCGTCTGTCAAATGCCCTAATAAGGCATTTCGATTTCTTGTACACTCGGCATATGCTGAATTCTTCCCTAAACTGCATGTATGCATGCCAACATATATCAGCTTAATAGTTAATAATATGAAGTATTATGAAGTTTTTTTTTTTTTTTGTCGAAAATTATTATGAAGTTTAGTTAGTTAAATTGGTTTAGATGCATATAATTAACTGCACTGAAACTCAATGTCGTACGCCATCAATTAAATCGCTTAAAAACAGTGTGGTCCTGTCATATGTTTTCATTAGTTGTTAACTTGTTATAGGTATTGGCACCACTAACATGCATGTTCAGTTTTGTTTTGGTCCCTTCTATAAATTAATAATTAAATGTCCTTTTGTGCGCCCAATTTAGAATATATATGGTGTAACACGGAGCTGATGAGCAAGAATATTCAGTTGTAATTTTTCGAAACCATATTTTATATTTATATATATACACACACACACAAAGCAACTTGATTAATGATATCATTAGACAACAAATTCCAGTTTAATTGATGAAGTTTTAGAATACAGTAATTTTATTGGACACGCTTGTTGATTCTCTAATACACATGTTTCGTGAAGTTTTATAACATCGATATTAATTTTGAGCTAAGAAATTAATTAGTACGTATATACTCACCGTGGGAGCAGGAGTACTACTACTAGTGTTTGATGAAGAAGCTGCCATTGATAGGTGATTACTATGATCTGCATGAACTTCGATGGCTTTGTATTCATTCATCATCCACTCGGTTTTCTTTCCACGGGGAGCTCTGCCAATGTAGAAACCCATGGTTCTTTTGTGGCCGATGGGACGATTGTAATTGGATTTGGAAGAGTAAACAGTGCTCGGAGATCCAGTCGCTTTCCAATACCCAGTTGTTGTGAGTCGTCTCGGTCTCCCTCCTCGAGCTTCACTCGCTTGTCTTGGGATGAAAAAGAACCACTGCTCTGGATCTTCATGGCTCACCTCTCCCGAAACCTCTGTTAATTAGTTCATTTTAATTCATTATAAACGTAATAATTAATTAAAGTGTAAATCATGAAATTGCATGCTAAGCTGGCAAACTAGCTTCATATATCGTATTTTAGTTTTATACATTACATAAAAGAAATGGAAATTGAAATCAGTAAGGGTAGTGATTATTGATAAATAACCGGTGCGAAAACTACCGTAAATTAGTGTCCTAAACAAACATATATAACAGTATGTCTATTCTTTGTTCAAAAAGAAAAAAACATTATGTCTATTCATTGAATATCAACAATGTACACGATGCTGTAAATTAGTGTCCTAAACAAAATATATATAACATTTATTATCCTAAAATTGGCATGGTCATAGGGAAAGTGATGAAAAGGAAACACTAGCAATTATTTGGTGTAAACTCCATGTCTCAGCAAGCCAAAAGCTAGCATAAATCCAACAAGTGATCATTAAAAGAAGAGAGAGAGAGAGAGATGTTGAATTACGTGGAAGTTCCCATGGATTAAACTCATAAATGTAAACAACGGGTACGATTCGGTCCAGAACTCGGTTCAGGTCCTCACTCCTCCCATCAAGTTTATTCTGCAAGTAAAACGAAATCAGCTCTTCCTCAGTTGGGTAGAATCTATATCCAGGTGGTAAATCCTCCATTGCATCTGCTTCTCGAGCTCCCTCTACCCTAACCCTAATAACTCAAAGGTTCCCCTCTACCCTACCGAAATAAATAGGAACAGCTCAAAGCTAGATTTTTGAGCTGTTTGGAAATTTCCACGCTCATGTGCACGAAGAAAAAAGCCTTTGTGCAGTATCTTGACTTCTTACTATTTTTGTTCTTTTCCAAACGATTAGTATCTTTAGACCATTTTTCAAATTTTGCACTTTATGTATATAATTTCTTTTTATTTAATAGGGAGAGCATATTATGTTGTTTTTGTATTACAAATCATATTCTATTTTTAAGGAGTGTTTGAACTCAATACGCAATGAGTTGAAAAAAATAATATAACTATCAGGATAATCAACCACTTGTACATTATATTGTTTTAAGGGTTGTTTTAATTTATAAAATATGAACTTACAATTAACGCCGATTAAACAACATATATATATCGTACGTATGTAAGAGAAACTTACTGGTACACAAGATAAGATAAGCTAGCTTTTTGTTTTAATTATCGAAATTATAGTATAACTTTGTAGCTATAGGATTAATACAATAGTTTGGATTTGCATAATGCTTAACATTGCATTTGAATGGATTTGTTTAAGTGTATGAGAAAAATAATGCATATTAATTATAAAGTAATTATAGCAACATTTCAACACCCCTCTTAATTAATTGAGCTGGGAGAAATTTAATTGGTTGGAGAGGGAGGGAAAATCTACACAAATATGTACGAGTGTAGATCTATCATTGTGGTTTCGGTACCTAATCAACTTAATTGTTAGACTGAAACCTTGTTTGTTTAAATATTTTGATTGAGGTCCTTAACATCATTTAAGAGATTTGACTCATGCATTTATGCATTTAATGTCCCACAAATTATGAAATTTAAACAAGTTCAAATAATATTTTTAAAATATAATAAATACTTAAAAATAAATATTAGAATAATATTGTTCTTGACAAAATTATAGCAAGAAAATAATGTACCCACATAAGTATTAACATATTTTAAAAAATAACTACTGATATATTTTAAAACATAAAATAAATACAAATAATTAGCATGAGTATATTTAGCAAAATTAAAAATGGGTACAAATATATTAAAAAATATGGGTACAAATACAAATAAAATTTTAAAAAATATGGGCACAAAAAGAAATTAATATATGGGTACAAATAAAAAGTGAAAAGAAAATTGGTACAAAATAAACAGGGTTGCAAATTAAAAATGGATACAAACTAAAAATAAAAATATATGATAAAAAATTTATGTAACATTTCTAACACTAAATGAATATATTTAGGAATAAAAAAAAATTATTATTGAAATAATTAATGACGTTTATTAATACCTAAGGATCTTGATCAAAAATTGAAAATGAATAATGTCACATCCTGGCCCGGGCCCCCCACATCCCGGGCTCGACTCCGCCGTAGCACGATATTGTCCGCTTTGGACCCCGACCACGCCCTCACGGTTTTTTTTTTAGGAACTCACACGAGAACTGCCCAGTGGGTCACCCATCATGGGATTGCTCTCGCGCGAACTCGCTTAACTTCGGAGTTCCGATAGAACCCGAAGCCAGTGAGCTCCCAAAATGACTCGTGCTAGGTAGAGATGGAAATATACATATAAGGCTTACATGATTCATTCCCCTCGGCGATGTGGGATGTTACAATCCACCCTCCTTAGGGGCTCGACGTCCTCGTCGGCACACTTCCGTGCAAGGGATTGGCTCTGATACCAAATTGTCACATCCTGGCCCGGGCCCCTACCACATCCCGGGCTCGACTTCGCCATAGCACGATATTGTCCGCTTTGGGCCCCGACCACGCCCTCACGGTTTTGTTTCTAGGAACTCACACGAGAATTTCCCAATGGGTCACCCATCATAGGATGCTCTCGCGCGAACTCGCTTAACTTCGGAGTTCCGATGGAACCGAAGCCAGTGAGCTCCCAAAAGGCCTTGTTCTAGGCAGAGATGAAAATATACATATAAGGCTTACTTGATCCATTCCCCTCGGCAATGTGGGATGTTGCAATCCACCCCCTTTAGGGGCCCGACGTCATCGTCGGCGCACTTCCGGCCAAGGATTTGCTCTGATACCAAATTGTCACATCCCGGCCCGGGCCTCCACCACATCCTGGGCTCGACTCCGCCGTAGCACGATATTGTCAGCTTTGAGCTCCGACCACGCCCTCACGGTTTTGTTTCTGGGAACTCAAACGAGAACTTCCCAATGGGTCACCCATCATAGGATTGCTCTCGCGTGAACTCGCTTAACTTCGGAGTTCCGATGGAACCCGAAGCCAGTGAGCTCCCAAAAGGCCTTGTGCTAGGTAGAGATGGAAATATACATATAAGGCTTACATGATCCATTCCCCTCGGCGATGTGGGATGTTACAATCCACCCTCCTTAGGGGCTCGACGTCCTCGTCGACACACTTCCGTGCAAGGGATTGGCTCTGATACCAAATTGTCACATCCTGGCTCGGGCCCCCACCACATCCCGGGCTCGACTCCGCCGTAGCACGATATTGTCAGCTTTGGGCCCCGACCACGCCCTCACGGTTTTGTTTCTAGGAACTCACACGAGAACTTCCCAATAGGTCACCCATCATAGGATGCTCTCGCGCGAACTCGCTTAACTTCGGAGTTCCGATGGAACCGAAGCCAGTGAGCTCCCAAAAGGCCTTGTTCTAGGCAGAGATGAAAATATACATATAAGGCTTACTTGATCCATTCCCCTCGGCGATGTGGGATGTTGCAATCCACCCCCTTTAGGGGCCCAACGTCCTCGTCGGCGCACTTTCGGCCAAGGATTTGCTCTGATACCAAATTGTCACATCCCGGCCCGGGCCCCCACCACATCCTGGGCTCGACTCCGCCGTAGCACGATATTGTCAGCTTTGAGCCCCGACCACGCCCTCACGGTTTTGTTTCTGGGAACTCAAACGAGAACTTCCCAGTGGGTCACCCATCATAGGATTGCTCTCGCGTGAACTCGCTTAACTTCGGAGTTCCGATGGAACCCGAAGCCAGTGAGCTCCCAAAAGGCCTCGTGCTAGGTAGAGATGGAAATATACATATAAGGCTTACAAGATTCATTCCCCTCGGCGATGTGGGATATTACAATCCACCCCCTTTAGGGTCTGACGTCCTCATCGGCACACTTCCGGCCAGGGATTGGCTCTGATACCAAATTGTCACATCCCAGCCCGGGCCCCCACTACATCCTGTGCTTGACTCCGCCGTAACACAATATTGTCCGCTTTGGGCCCCGACCACGCCCTCACGGTTTTGTTTCTAGGAACTCGCACGTGAACTTCCCAGTGGGTCACCTATCATGGGATGCTCTCACGCGAACTCACTTAACTTCGGAGTTCCAATGGAACCCGAAGCCAGTGAGCTCCCAAAAGGCCTCGTGCTAGGTAGAGATGAAAATATACATATAAGGTTTACATGATCCATTCCCCTCGGCGATATGGGATGTTACAAATAAGATTTTAATCAATGGAGTAGCAAAAAGAGGAATGGGAACCTAATTTCTCCAAGAATAATACTAGATAGACCAAATTCTTAGACTGATATGTCATTAAAAGAAAATATACATATTAACCAACACTGAAGTAATGATCCAATCATTAATTGTCACATCCTGACCC
Source organism: Malus fusca (assembly GCA_035220775.1). NCBI lineage: Eukaryota > Viridiplantae > Streptophyta > Magnoliopsida > Rosales > Rosaceae > Malus > Malus fusca. The sequence continues at coordinate 2,643,962 of CM069072.1, read as the reverse complement.
GGGCCCCACGACATCCCGGGCTCGATTTCACCGTAGCACAATATTGTCCGCTTTGGGCCCCGACCACGCCCTCACGGTTTTGTTTATAGGAAAACACACGAGAACTTCCCAGTGGGTCACCCATCCTGGGATTGCTCTCGCAACAACTCGCTTAACTTAGGAGTTCCGATGGAACCCAAAGCCAATGAGTTCCTAAAAGGCCTCGTGCTAAGTAGAGATGAGAATATACATATAAGGCTTAGAGGATCCACTCCCCTGGACGATGTGGGATGTTACATTAACAACCACGTCATATAGCTTACAAAATACAGTTTAAGTTAGGGCTGCTTCGGTTTGGGAAACTGAATCGAAAACCAAAAATAATCAAACTGAAAAGTTTCGGGAAAGGACTTAAAAAACCGAAATTTGAGTTTTTCCAAAATTCGGTAATGCCAAAATTATTTCGATTTCTCAGTATGGGATCGGGAATGAGCCTTCAGGATGCACTAGCTATTGCATCAACTTTCACTGATGCTTCTATGATTTTGAACAACTTAGTCCTGCAAATAGATCATTATATTTAATCCCCAAATCCCCAGTTTCACAGAAATAGTTGTCAAGCTAAACATCTAGGATATAAATAAAATCATATAATCAGTAATCAACAAGAAATAGTTCTCCAAACTTAAAACCTCAAATCGAAAATTAATCCCCAATTTGAGAAACTAACCCTGATTTGAAATTTTAGGATTTGTAGATAGTAAGAAATTTTAGGATTTGTAGACAGTAGCTTAGCAATCCAATTCGTGAGGACCAAGGAGAAGTTATGGATCCGTAGGGGTGGTGGCTATGCAGCAGAGTGTGAAGTTCGTGAAAGGAAGGGATGAGTGGTGGTGACTGAAGTGTGAAGAAACAACAAGGGATGTGGGAACTTGGAACAGCCAGATTGAAAGACTAGATCGAGTCGTGGTGGCAGACCTGGTGGTGGCTGCTCGACGAAGTAATTTGGTGGTGGTGCGTTGTGGCTGGGCGACGGAGAAAGCAGAGAGAACTAGGATGAGAGAAGTGGAGTGGTTTCATTCGAAGTCAAGGGAAACTGAAGTTTAAAATTTTAAACTTTTATTTTTCTTTTCAACTCAATGGTTGAGATTAACTTTCAACCAATTTTGCGGCTGATATTAATAGTTTATATATATATATATTATATTTAAAATTAAAACTTATATATATTTCGGTTCGATTCGGTCTTACCGAAAAAATCAAGGTTTCATATCGATTCTTGTACCGAATTTTTTAGTATTCTCAAAATTGGTATTTGTGTCGATTCGGTTTTGGTACTCTCGATATTTTTTCCACCCCTAGTTTAAATAGAAGGTATCCCTAGCATTACCTAATAAAAAATGGGTTAAAAACCTTTTTCGTCATTGTCTTTATACTTAAAATCTATTTTGGTCACTGTATTTTCAATTTAGTCAATTTGGTCACTGTGTTTCACGAAGTTTACAATCTTGGTCACTTTTGTCATTTTTTTCTTATAGGACAGGGCATGCACGGTTGCATCGTGAAAGGCTTGCTGCCCATTCTAGGCTAATGTTGATGCTGATGCTGATGCTAAGCATCGTTCAGTCACGTACTGGTTTTCCTTTCTGCTCTTTACGGCATATCGTCCGCGTAAACTTTCCCCGTCTTCCCTATGTGGTAGGTTTGGTTGACTAGCTGTTGATACGTTGCCCTCGCGTTCTTGAGCTTGAAAGGAATCACGTTCTAACATTAAAATCCTCAGTCGATTATTAAAGTTGTATCATCTTGGTCGGTGGCATGCATGCGAATTTGGTTGTACATCGAGAAAACATAGAGTAAAGTTAAAAGTTCGTTATCTGCCGTGGCATCCACAAGTCGGTCAATACAAGGCAGAGGAAAATTGTCATTTGGACATGCCCCATTGAGATCCAAGTAATTGTACACATGTGCACACTTGGTCAGCTTGTCGACCCTTGTTTCCTTCTTGACCATCACAACGTTTGCTACCCATTATGGGTAATCCACATTTCTGATAAATTAGATACTGAGTAGTTTATCCATTTCCACTTTCAAGGTTTCATAGTGCTTAGCGTTATATGACCGTCGTTTCTACCGAATTGGTGTGCAGTGTAGGTCGAGGCTGAGTTTATAAGAGATGACATTTGGATCTATTTCCAGCATGTCCGCGTAAGTCCAAGCCACTACACTAGCATAGGCCTTAAAAAATTCTATCAATTTCGCTCAGACCTCTGCAGTCAGTTTAGTACCAATTTGAACGGTTTTGGTCAAGTATTCTTCCGACATTATAATAGACTCTAATTCTTCCATGGGCTTAAGGTGCTCTCGACCTTCGTCATTTCTCGAATATGGTGCAGCAGACTTCCCGAAGGGGGTAGGTAGGTTCGTTATCTACTCGGTCAAATCTGTGGCCATCTTTTCTTCCTTCTTGCCTGTCATGATACTTAGGATAGTATGACTTCTTCGTCGCAGAATGTCTAAGTCAGATGGGTAGAAAACAAAACTATTGTATGCAATTCCCACACATGGTGCCAAACTATTAACACTCCTTGCAAGTTAACAAATTAAAACAATTAACATTTGGTGAGCTTAGGATAAAAACCAGAATGAAATGGACTCAGGATTTAAATAGTCCACCCTTCAAAACTGGGTTACATCCACTGTGTTACTCAGATTATATTGATTTAAGAATTACAAATAGTGCTAGGCTTAGCACATTCCCTCTAACATTAGTCGTCTGACCCCGTTATAAGAAATTCCCACCCCTTTATATAGGCTTTCAATAAACCCAGAAGCCTTTTGCCCACCTAATCTCACTTTCCTAGTATTTTATTCAAGGTTCTAAAAAATGCTAGGCGCTAGTAAGGCAGCGGGCAGAGGCCTAGCACCTAGGTGGCTAGGCGGGGCTTAGGCGGATTTATGTAAATTTATTAAATATCTTGTAAATAAGTGCCAATTTACAGTTAAAAAAAAACTATACTTGTATGGATAATAAAAGAATGATAAAATGTAAAAATAGATGTAGAAGAATACACAAAGTACATCCATCCAACAATTTCAATATTTAAAAAACAGTAAGCATATAATCATAATGAGGAGTATTCTTGGATGATAGACTAAATTCTTCTTGTTTATGATCCTTGCATTGGATAGGACATAAACTAAATTATTTAACGTTGTTGTATCTAGTTTCTTTTTATTTTTTTTGTATGTATCCCCTCAAAAGTTCTCCAATTCATTTCACAATTGGATGAACTTGTAGTCAATCCATTCCTTGCAAATTAGGCACACCATTTCCATAAGTATACCACCATGAAACTTAGAAATAAAAAGTAAAATAAAATAAAAAATAAAAAAAAGCACACAATTAATTAAAAAAAAAAACAAACCGCCTAGGACCACCTAGCCCACCACCTAGGACCGCCTAGTTCCAAACCGATTTTTCGAAATGATTTGCCTTAAATCACGGCGAGTCTTCACCGCCTAGGCTGATTTTTAGAACACTGATTTTAATGCGTCAACTTCCTCAACTAATGTGCTAACAGCTTTTACCTATCAGTTTGACATTTAGTGGTGAAATGATGTAGCTAAGTTATGATTGTACGCCTTTAGAGTTATGCACTCCGAGCGACCTACTTGGCCTTGGTTAACCAACGATGTCCCTCCGAGCAGCATCTCGACTGTGTTTATGTCCCATCCTATGCCCTTACTTTTGATTTTGGATTGACACGTGACCTGGTTGATGTCTGAATAGGCTTGCTTGCTCATGAAACCTTGTGCCATAAAGTTGTTGGACTACCCATGTGCATCTGGTGGTCAAAAAGTACTTTATGTAGTCTAGTCCGACTGAGCTAGTTAGCGCTATGATATATTCCTTTAATTCCCCTAGGCCCATGAGCCTTGACTTTAATTTAGGCGTTTTGTGATCTATCACCCCGCTTGCACCATTTTGTGGGCCGAAAATAGCCCTGCATTAATAGTGAGCATCTGGTAATCAAGGCCGAGTCCACGAATAATACACATAACAAGATATTCGTTAGAAATAGGTTCACCAATATCAACAAGTTGATTAGCAAGAGACTTGGCTTCTTGAATGTAGACAATCGCGGTCGTAGATCCTTTGGATAAATCCAAAAGTTGAAAGCACAAAATGGCTTCATCAGCAACCGAGGTCTGAAAAAAAAGTGTGTATGAAGACAATCCAATAAAGAATGGTACGTAGCAGAACTAACAATGAGATACAGTAACGGTTCACAAATTGTACTCATGAAATAACTAATCACCAGTTGGTCCTGTTTGGATCAAAACTTGCACTTTGGGCTCGGAAAGGAGTTGGCCCAAAGGGAAGCCTAGAAGGAGATATGGCCGAAGCCCAGCCAAAGCCCAACAAGCAGAAAAGGCCTTTTCTGACTTGGTGCAGCTCATGAGAACCACTTGTTCACCTACCCAAAGGCCAAGTGGTATAGACTGACCAGCTAATCAGCCCACAAAGTACTTTATAGTGGCAGTACAAGTAAAATAGCTGATGAGTCACTACCCTTCAAGCTGCATTCGGGCAAGGTTACTGCTACAGGAGGCCAAGCCGAGTTGTCTATAAAAGAAGAAAGAGAAACCAGAAATAAGGACACTCAACCAAACAAACAAATGTAAGCACAAACTCTGCTCAAAAGCTAGATTTGCCTTCAAACGAAGCTGTAGTCAGCCCAAGCCTTCATCTCTCTCGGGATAAACCTTCATTCAAGTCTTTGTAATAGCTCTGCTACCCTGTTCAACACTTGCTGTAGTATCGATTTCTCTCTGTAAACTCATCTCCTTACCCTCTTTTCTGAGCTTTCAAACCCCTTGATAAAACCACAAAGATAGGAAGTTCCAAGACGATCAGCCTTGCCCGACAAGGTTAAACCTTGCCCGACCCTCTTCTTTTCGTTCATTAGCCTAGCAATATGTTGTATGCTTCCAGTTGTATTCAAGTTATTTCTAGTAAGATGACTATTAAAAGACTCTCTCAGTACTTAAATCCGATTTGAATATGTCTCCATAGTTCAAACCAGATCTAAGTTCTAAGCCCTCGGGTATGTAAGATTTGATAATTTTAAAGTCGTTGACCTCAAGGCATAAAAAAGAACCTTATGTGGACTTAACCCATCCACGACAGTCTTTGATAAACAAGAAGTCCGAAGTTACTTGGGGCGCAAGTAATCAACCTATCCCTCAGTTTTACTCCTATTATATTATGATTTCCATAGAACGTTTGAGTATAGAATGAATTCTGATAGGAAGCCTCAAGGCCTGCATCTAAGGCCCCACAAAGGCACCTATTTGGATTCATTTTGCTCTTCGGGCTAGAACGTTTGAGCATAAAGTTAATTCTGATTGGAAGCCTCAAGGCCTACATCTAAGGCCCCACAAAGGCACCTATTTGGATTCATTCCGTTCCTCGAGCTTGGGTGATCAGAAGTATAATAGGCATATGACTCCTGAAATCAATGAAACGAACGTTATATGTTCGAGTACTGGTTTAGTTATCGACTGGAAGCCTCAAGGCCTACACCTAAGGCCCCACAAAGGCACCTGTCATAACTAACACGGTCTCTCGGGCATATATATATTTATACAACTAAAACTCGACATCCGTTTTACATTTGCCATGCTGAAGATGGCAGTGGCATGCCTGAGCACTTAAAAAGTTAATCTTGATTGTGAGCCTCAAGGCCTACACCTAAGGCCCCACAAAGGCACATTTCAAAGTTAACTCTGTCCTTCTCTTTCAGCCTTACCCGACAGGCCTTGCCCGACAAGCCTTGCCTGATAAGCCCGCCAGTAAAGCAGAAGCCCAACAGAAAACATCAACCGACGCCAACCTCTCGGGGAGCTGTGTGCTCGTCGGCCAGGGAACATCCCCAATGGAAATTCCTGCCGCGAACATAGTTTTGGCACGCCCAGTGGGACACATTTGTTTTAATTACGCATGTCCAAAAGGAAAAGCCATAAACCTTGCAGAAAGAATACAAAGGACAATTCCCCTTTGCTACAAATGGCAGATCAATCAGGAAATCCTTCTTCCCCATCAGGACAGGTGGTCCTGGAAAGCCCAACTTCATCTGAGAAGTCTGGAGGTAGAGGAACTAATGAAGAACTATTGGCTACCATGATACAAGTATTAAAGAGCATGGAAAAAATCTCTTTGGAAACTAAGGTGGAAGTAAGTAGATTGTGTACCTTAACGGGGAATCTACAGAGAAGATTAGATCTGGAGTTTTCTACTCCAAAATGTGCTCAAGGAAGTGGAATGAGCCAGGTTACCATCGGAAGTGAACCAGTCGTTCCTTTGTTCCCACTCTTAGAGGAATAAAAGGATAGGGGAAATAAGAAGGTAGTTCCTGAAGGAAGTCAACCTGTGATAGAACCAGTTCTGGAGAAAGAGTTTCCTAGCTTCCCATTATTATCACTTAATAATATGGGGCAGAGCAAGCGAGAAAGAATGAAGTATGGGATGCCTATATCAACAGGAGAGTCCAGCGGAAAAGAAAGCTCCACAACTTCAGATAAACCTCTTCCTTATAGACCACCCCCGTTGGCCAATAGGGTAGGAGGAGCCAATTGGAGGAAACCCGAGTCGAGAAAAGAAGCAGGCATGGGCAATGACCGAAGCCCGAAGAACGAGTCTGCCTTTCTCTTCCAAAATAATAATACAGCTACTCAGCAACTGAGGGAGGAGTTGGCTGAATTAAGAAGGACGGTGGCTCAGAATGCTCAACCACGGGCTCGCCCGATGTTCAGGGTTACTTATCAAAAGCCTTATCCCGAGTACATTAATGAGCAGAATCCATTTCCCTTTAACTTCAAGATGCCTGCATTCCCAACGTTCACAGGTGAAGATAGCAGCGTGTCCTCCAGAGACCACATTTTCAAATTCTCCAATCATTGTGTGGCATATGAGGACAACCCAAACTATAAGTTGAGGATGTTTGGTAATTCATTGACATGGTTAGCATCTCAGTGGTACTCTCTATTACCCCCTAACTCTATTGCCAATTGGGGACAGATGGAAATGGCCTTCCATGAACAATTTTACAGGATATAGCCAGAATTGACTATCAATGATCTTGTTGAAGTCAAACAATATGATCATGAGTCCACAGAGGATTTCATGATGAGGTTCAGAAAAACAAGGATGAGATGTCAATTTCCTGTTAACCAAACTCAGCTCATAGCGATTGCTCAAAGGGCTCTGAGATTACATTTGAGGAAAAGATTTTATGATACCCAATTCAATGAGCTGCAAGAATTGGTAATTGCCGCTACAAAATATGAAAAGGATGTTGCTAGAAGAACAACAAGTGAATCATACTTCCAAAGCTTCTCCCTTCTACAAAAACAAAGCTGCAATTCATCATGTGGAAGTGGGAGAAACTAGGCCAGAGCATGAAGATGGCCATGATGGAGAGGACATTGATGTGTGTGCCGCTGAAATGACCACGCCTTTCAAACCACTGACGGTGAATGGGCTAGTTCAACCTGTTAAAGATCAGAAAATCGTGATGAATGATGAAGGCTTCGTCCCCATGAAACCTCCAAAGTACCAAAGTTATTCGTTTGATCTGGCCAGGGCACCGGAGATCTATGAAGAACTGGTGCGGGCAAGAGTGATCTTGCCCGACAGTACTAAAAAGATACCCAAGCCAGAAGAGCTGAGGGGGAAGAAGTATTGTAAGTTACAATATACCTTCAACCATTCTATAGCCAATTGTGTCCAGTTCAGAGATTGGATACAAGACTTTATAGTGAAGAGAAAGCTGTTGCTTGATAAGCCCCAAGCTAGTATGATGGTTGATACAAACCCTTTCCCGGAGGCTCCTATCAATGTGATCAACCTGATTTGGGTAGAGAGGCCAGAGTCATCAGTCATTACAGCAAAAGAGGGAGATAGATCATAGGTTGTCCCAACACCCCAGTTTAAATAAAAGTGCCATGAGGGGGACCAAGAGATCATGATCAGGTCCCAAAAATTGGTACTAGTGGTGGAGCCAGAAGAAAGAAGAAAATAAACAAGGGGGCAGAGAGTTGCCCAAAGTGGATCCAGACAGTACCGAGAGCAGAGCAAGCAAAAGGCAAAGCACATATTTATCTCAATAAGAAAAGGGTCACAAATAATCCTAGTCTAAAAATTTTACATCCTCACTCAGGGTGATTATTCGAGAATGATATGTCTGCATGATCGCAAAAATCCTACTAAGTTCAGCCAAAACAGTATGGCTATTTGCAAGTTGGGACTTAGTATGCTCTAACTCCGATTTTGACTCATTCACTTCTTCAATTTGGTTTTCGAGGTTGTCAAGAAGAGTTGCTTGCTCAGCTTTGAGAACAACCAGTTGTTCCTCCAGCTTCTGGATTTCAGAAGTAACGACTCCGATCCTTTCTTTTGTCAGTAAGCTTTTACCCATCAGCTGTTCAAACCGAGCAGAAGTGCTTGATTCTTTCTCCATAAGGCATTTTACCCGACTGGCTTGTCTATCAGCTCTCTGATGTTGATCCCTGAAAGCCCTCAAGTTCTCAAAGAATGAGAGAAATGAATCATGCTGGGCTTTCGACAGTTGACCGGCTTTGAAAAGCTCAATCGTAACCTTTTCTAGGTCACAAAGAGCCTTGAGGCTGAATGAAGCTGAGAACCCCTTCCTTGCCCATTCTTGGAAAACTCGTTGTTGTTCTGGAAAGCCGGGAGGTGCTGAATGATGCTTTGAAGATTTTAAATCCGTCTCAAGTTGTCCGAGTTCTTCAAAAAGTTTGGGCAACTTAGCAGTTTTTGAGAATGAAAATGAAGAAGGAGGATTTTGCACTCCAGTTTCCTCCAATAGAGTAATATCCTCTGATGGGGCAATTTTTCTCTTCTTGGTCATCTTATTAACTCCAGAATGAGGCCGGGGGAGCTTTGGCTTACGAACAAAGCGAGTAAGATAAGCTTCTTTCAGAATTTGCTGTAAAAACCAAAGAAGATCAGACCAAAACAAAAATATAGTATGAAGTAAAGGGGAGCTTTGGGGAGGAAAAATATACCTGACTGAGCCCTGGGGTTTCACAAGGAAAAACACCAACTCCTGATTGAGGGGAAGACTCCCTATCACCAATATGAGAAGAAAAGGCCGCGCCTGAACCTTCGCCAATCCCCTAGAAATATCCGGGGAAAGCAGCAATTGTTAATAAGCAGATTATAAGAGGTAAACAGAGAGAAAATACTCCCATACCTGAGTTTGACCCTGAGGGTTTAGTAGGGGGCGCCCGAACCTTCGCCAATCCCCTAGAAATATCCAGGGAAAGCAACAATTGTTAATAAGCAGATTATAAGAGGTAAACAGAGAGAAAATACTCCCATACCTTAGTTAGACCCTGAGGGGAAGGGGGAGGAGGTTCATCGATGGTAACTGTCGGGCAAGCAAACACCTGCAAAACCGCTACCTCTGAGGTTACATGAATCTCAGGGACTATGGGTTCCTTATCTGATACCACTGACGGATGAGGTGGCTCATATATTGGAGAAGGCTGCGGAAAATATGAATAGAAGTTAATATAAAAGCAATGTACATGAATTCAATGCGAGAACAGTTGCTCACCAAGTTACTGCATTCATCCACAAAGTGCAACATGACTCCTGTAAATGGATCAAACTGAGAAGATGGGGTTACCTCCAGGGCAGAAGGAGAAACCAGAGACTTCAAAGGAGAATCTTGACTGGGTGAGGAGGCAGATACCCCGACATGAATGAAGATAGAAGAAGAGAAAGGTTCGGGCATTAGTTCCAGAGACTATATAGCTACCCAATGATCGAGAAGGAAGAAGATGCACCCCTGAAGGATTAACCTGGGGAGGAGAGATGCTTGTCTTTTGGGCAAGTGGCGAAGAGGTCTCGGGCGGAAGGAGCTTTTCTTCTCTCGCGACCTGACTCAAGTAATCATGCTCAGAATCATATGAAAACAAGGAAAACTAGTAAAATATAAAAAAATAAAAAAATAAAAAATAAAAAAACATAGGCCATACCTCAAGTTCTTTGAGAGTGACATTTCCCAATTCTTCGGCCTTTTTGTACATATCAGCTCTTAGTGGATCCTCCTTAGAAGCAATGGTTGGTTTCTTAGATGCTTGAGGTCCTGTTTTTCAAGAAAAAAAAAAAGGGAACAGTTGTATAAAGAAAAAGGACGGTAATCTGATCAAGAAGAACATAAACTCACTTGAAGACTTTTGCTTCCTTCTGCCTGCCTCAGAGACTGGAGCGAATGAGGCTGAAGACTTGGGGTTTTGGACGGTTCTTGCTCTCTTACTCTTTCTAGTAAGAATTGGTCGTTTAGTCTTGGGCGGAGATGCAGGATCGGAATCTGAAGTCTCAATCACAACTGCTTTCTTTCGCTTAGGTGCTTTGACAATGACTTCAGGAAACTCTTCAGTCTCTGCATCCCCAAAGGATTCTGAAATATCTTCGCCTTCTCCAGCTTCTCGTCTTTCAGCCTCTGCTACAGCTCCATAAAGAACTGCTGCATCAGCTGAGTCATCCTCGGACTCAATGGGTGTCATCTCAACATCCAATTGGGCTGCAGGATCAAGTAAAGTAAGATTCAAAGAACTTCAGAAGGGAGACAAAGTTAAGTGAAGAAGAAGAATACCTATCAAAAGGAACCGGTTCTTCTGTTGGATCATCTCCTTCCAATTTTCAAGTTCGCCCGAACTGGGGTATGATTTGAGAGAAAGTTGACTGAAAAGGCGATCATGAGTCTCTTTCAAGTCTCCTCCATATTTCTTGGTCCATTTGCCTTCCCACCAAGAAGAGAAGAGTGAAGTGCATTCAAAATTAAGAATGATGGACTTTCGGGCAGCCTGACTCATGACTTCAAGACTACGTCGGGCAGCTCGAAAGGTCGCCTCGGAGGGAGATGGTAATCGAAAGGAAGTGCTACAATGGACAGAGTCGAAGAATGGGATGAGAATGGCTTGCCTAAAGCCTAACTGCCTGCTGCAAAAGTTAGGATGGTACACCTCCAACCCTCGATCATATCGATTGCCCCAAACTCCCCAGGCCAAGTCTCTCGGTTGAATGCAACTAATAAATTTCTCCCTACAAAAGGGGGTGGCATATTCACTAGGAGCATCTTGAAAGGCTTGATCAGAAAACCAAGGATATCTTCTCAAGACTGACGCGCCCCATTCCAAATCTGATCTAGTTCTACAGACTTTGAAGAAGTAAAAGCAGGCAAATATGAAGTGATCTGTAGGAGCAGCTTCAGCTAGGATTCGGGGAGGGGCCACACCCTCTGGGAACTCTAAATTGGCAGCCCGAAACTCTGGAAAGTATCATTGAAGCCAGGTTTGTATCATCCAGATAGGTCCATTCAGGTTGGTCTCAAATGGCTCGCCTTGAGTCATTTCAAAAAGAAGATGGTAAAGATGAGAAAGAAGGAATGGACCTGTAGCTACATCATCAAAATTATGAAGAGCTTCTACTAGGGGGATCCATTCAACCTTCACTCCTTTAGACTTATTGGGGAAGACATGTTTGTTGAGCCAGTATAGGAGGAAATACATGTGCTCTTGATCTTTATTAGCATGAGAAGAACCCGCTCCAAAATTCTCTTTTACGAAAGGAATGAGGCCCTTGAAAGAGGTCCCGTAACTCTTGAAAGTCGCAGAATTATATTCCAATGAAAGAAAAGATGTGGATGAACCTGAGCTTTCAGCAATGGAAGGGAAAGCCCAATCTTGAGTAACGTCCACTATCCTGCCCGATGGCCTTAAACCGAAGACTTGGGCCATGTCAAGAACAGTTGGAGACATGGGACCCATACGGAAGTCAAAGGTGTTTGTGCCCGAATTCCAGAAGAGAAGAGAAGAAGCAAGCAGTTCGGGCTTGGCAGTGATAGTGGTTTTGGAGAGCATTATTAGTTCATAAATGCTGTTATTCATCAATTTCTTCTTAAAAGTTGGCTCTAATTCATCAATCCACTGAGCCCAAGCCGGATCGTTCATCAAAGGAAAGCCTCGACGATATGACGACCACTTGGATGAAGAAATGCCCGACTTAGCCAAAAAGGGATTGGGGGAAAACCAGTTATCCCTGGGCATGTTGTCCTCTATCACTGCAGGGACCCGAGAAATCCATGCGGGACCCAAAGATTGTGCCCCATGCATTTCAAAGAAAAGCTCGGAGAAAAAACCTGCCCGAGGGCGATGCAGTCCGTTAAGTAAACGGCGCAAAGTGGCGAGGCCTTCACCAGATTCATAGGATGGTTGGATTTGGCTGGATCCTGAAGCCATTTGGTTAAGTTTGAAGGGGAACAACAAAGGAGACAACAAGGGGAGAGAATATCGGGCAAAGGGGAAAAGAAAGTCTGAAAGATTTAAAGAAGAAAACGTCTGAGAAGTTAGGAAATTTTCGATTGCAGAGGGATTTTTGTACTAAAAATATAGAGAATTCGTGGGTTAGTGGAGAGATCTAAGGAAAATGATGATTATCTTTAGAACGTGTGCAAATCCCAAGGGAAAGACGTGGGTATAACGGGCAGCTTTTCAATCAATATTGGCGCCTGGAATTCCAGGCTAAATATCAATTGAATGGGGCACTGTTTGGATCAAAACTTGCACTTTGGGCTCGGAAAGGAGTTGGCCCAAAGGGAAGCCTAGAAGAAGAGATGGCCGAAGCTCAGCCAAAGCCCAGCAAGCAGAAAATGCCTTTTCTGACTTGGTGCAGCTCATGAGAACCACTTGTTCACCTACCCAAAGGCCAAGTGGTATAGACTGACCAGCTAATCAGCCCACAAAGTACTTTATAGTGGCAGTACAAGTAAAATAGCTGATGAGTCACTACCCTTCAAGCTGCATTCGGGCAAGGTTGCTGCTACAGGAGGCCAAGCCGAGTTGTCTATAAAAGAAGAAAGAGAAACCAGAAATAAAGACACTCAACCAAACAAACAAATGCAAGCACAAACTCTACCCAAAAGCTAGATTTGCCTTCAAACGAAGCTGTAGTCAGCCCAAGCCTTCATCCCTCTCGGGATAAACCTTCATTCAAGCCTTTGTAATAGCTCTGCTACCTTGTTCAACACTTGTTGTAGTATCGATTTCTCTCTATAAACTCATCTCCTTACCCTCTTTTCTGAGCTTTCAAACCCCTTGATAAAACCACAAAGATAGGAAGTTGCAAGACGATCAGCCTTGCCCGACCCTCTTTTTTTTTTGTCTTTTCGTTCATTAGCCTAGCAATATGTTGTATGCTTCCAGTTGTATTCAAGTTATTTCTAGTAAGATGACTATTAAAAGACTCTCTCAGTACTTAAATCCGATTTGAATATGTCTCCATAGTTCAAACCAGATCTAAGTTCTAAGCCCTCGTGCATGTAAGATTTGATCATTTTAAAGTCGTTGACCTCAAGGCATAAAAAAGAACCTTATGTGGACTTAACCCATCCACGACATTCTTTGATAAACAAGAAGTCCGAAGTTACTTGGGGCGCAAGTAATCAACCTATCCCTCAGTTTTACTCCTATTATATTATGATTGCCATAGAACGTTTGAGTATAGAATGAATTCTGATAGGAAGCCTCAAGGCCTGCATCTAAGGCCCCACAAAGGAACCTATTTGGATTCATTTTGCTCTTCGGGCTAGAACGTTTGAGCATAGAGTTAATTCTGATAGGAAGCCTCAAGGCCTGCATCTAGGGCCCCACAAAGGCACCTATTTGGATTCATTCTGTTCCTCGAGCTTGGGTGATCAGAAGTATAATAGGCATAAGACTCCTGAAATCAATGAAACGAACGTTATATGTTCGAGTACTGGTTTAGTTATCGACTGGAAGCCTCAAGGCCTACACCTAAGGCCCCACAAAGGCACCTGTCATAACTAACACGGTCTCTCGGGCATATATATATTTATACAACTAAAACTCGACATCCGTTTTACACATGCCATGCTGAAGATGGCAGTGGCACGCCTGAGCACTTAAAAAGTTAATCTTGATTGTGAGCCTTAAGGCCTACACCTAATGCCCCACAAAGGCACCTTTCAAAGTTAACTCTGTCATTCTCTTTCAGCCTTGCCCGACAGGCCTTGCCCGACAAGTCTTGCCTGATAAGCCCGCCAGTAAAGCAGAAGCCCGACAGAAAACATCAACCGACGCCAACCTCTCGGGGAGCTGTGTACTTGTCGGCCAGGGAACATCCCCAACAGAAATTCCTGCCGCGAACAGGTCCTGTTGATATTAACGGAGGTACTCGGGATTAGGAATTTTAGGAGGAGAGAAGGGGTCGCCTTCAATGTATTGAGGATTTGCAATGGTGGGTAGGTGAGAGGGAGATAAACCTTCTACGTATTTCCAGAGATCAACGACCAATAAGAAATGACTCCATGAGAGGAGATAGGGGGGATGTAAAGGTTTAGTTTTTGTTTTGTGTGTTGTGTTTTATTTATTTTTATTTTTTTTGGGACGGTAGGGAATGAAAATAGAGGAGAAACTCTAGGACCTAAAAAAACATAGACGAGAGATATCGTGTAGAATTATAACTTATTATGTTGATATATGAAAATATTACAATATGGAGGGTTATATTAAACCTTATTGAGGTAAGAATCCTAACTAATTATAATTAAAAATTACATTTTTATATTACGTGATACAATCATAGACAAAATTCCGAATTAATTAATTTTATTCTAACAACATGCATGATAGTCAAACTTTTTATTCCACTAGCTTCTCTTCCTAATTCACATCTTTGCCAGCATTTTTGTGTCGTAAAACTAGGGGTCGAAACACCACAACAAAAACAACAAACTATTCTCATCTTTGCCAGCCTCAATTCAAGCGACAGGGCTTGATGGAGAGAGTAGAAATGGAAAGTTGAAATGTGAATGCAGAGTGTGTAAAGCTGACAAGGTGTGTTTCGTTATATATAAATAATAATAAAAAAATCTTGAAAAAAAATCTATCGTTACATGCTTTAGTTTTTAAGTAATTAAGACAAGAATACAACTTTTTGCTGCCTTCTAAATTCTAGAGAACAAATTTGAATTCATTTTCCATATTTAATTATAGGAAAAATTAGTATCCGGTCCTTAATTTCTAATGTTCATTTACTAAGACCTTATTAGTTTTTAGATTTTGATCAAAGTCCCTAGCATTAATATATTAATGAATTATATGTAATTTACATAATTTTTATTATAAAAATTAGTAATTGATTTAAAGTTTTAATACTCACACCCTTATTAAACTCCTATTAATTTCAATTCAAACATTTCCAAAAAATAAAAAATAAAATCAGAATAAGTTTGTACCCATTAAATATTTATAAAAGAATGATATGTACCCATTCTTAAATATACCAATTTGTTATATGAAAAATGTACCCATTTTTTAATATAAAATGTATTCATTTTTCATATAAAAATCATTCAATCTTTTCTCTAATCCATTTTTTAAACTTATATGTGTACATTCTATTTCGTTGATATAAGAATGTATCCATATCAAGTTTAATAGAAGAAATGCTTAATAATTATTAAGCCTAATATCTTTTTCTTTTTTTGTGTTTTTGAAAAATGTACCCATGTTTTGGTACAATAATGTTTTGGTTAGTTTTTTATGAACGTACCCATGTATACACATTATATATTGGAGAGTATAATTTATCTTTAATATTTTTAATCCCATAAATTATGAGTTTTTATTTAGAATCTCATTAATATAAATAACGACAAATTTTATTTTTAGTTTAAAAATAAAATAACCTACATAGAAATACGTTATTACATTAATGTCAGAGACTTTAATAAAAAAACTAAAAAACACAAAGGTTTTAGTCAAAGAATATTATTTTTAAAAATGTACCCATGTTTTGGTACAATAATGTTTTGGTTAGTTTTTTATGAACGTACCCATGTATACACATAATATATTGGAGAGTATAATTTATCTTTAATATTTTTAATCCCATAAATTATGAGTTTTTATTTAGAATCTTATTAATATAAATAACGACAAATTTTATTTTTAGTTTAAAAATAAAATAACCTACATAGAAATACGTTATTACATTAATGTCAGGGATTTTAATAAAAAACTAAAAAACACAAAGGTTTTAGTCAAAGAATATTAATAATTAGGGACCGCATCTAAAGTGTCCCTTAATTATATATAAAGATCCGGTCATGCAAAACACAGAACATAATTCCCTAAGATTTACATGTGTGAACGCCGTAGTTCCAATAGATGCTCGTTTTTCAGTACGTGTATGTGGAAATTTGTGAGTTTTAGTCCACCTGGAAGACCGAGATGGAGTAGATAGAGAGAGCTTCATGTACGTGGAAATTCAAAATGTGAAGATGCACTGCGGAATGTTGACAAAGTGCAGAAGCTATTGAGAATGAATTTCACATTGATAAGACGAGGAATCTTGCAAAGATTTATAAGTAAGTAGGGTTACTTCAATTGGTTTTATAGTAGAACCTCAACTTTCTTCATGGTATAAGAGCAGGTTGTCTCACGTGTGCAACCAAACAGTCACACGTACTCTACGTCACCTTGTTATGTATTCCACGTGTTAAGCTTTAGAAATGGTCACACCTGAAGGAGCGTCTTGAGAATGAATCCGCATTGATGAGATGATGAACCTTATATTGACTTATAAATAAATAAAATTATTCTCCATATTACCAATTAATTTTATGATAAAACCTCAACTTTCTTTAGAAGCACGGTAACAAAATCATCATGGTTTAGCTAGTAAACTTCTTTATTACTAAACAAGGATCCCCACTACTCAAATCACTGAGATGAGTTAATTTATTGCGTGTTTCAATTTTAGAGGTGAGTTACACGTGCAAATAGCAGGTAGCCAACTAAGGAGCTGGTCTTGTTTGCGGTTGACATGTGGTCACACATGGAGAATCTTAATTGGACCACAAAGATAAGAGCAACTCTACCGTGTGAGCCCTCTCCCCAAGCAATACGCTATGTTATCCACTCAGTGAACAGTAACTGCCCTAAATGAACAGTAATCGCCTTTTGCATCTCCACCGTTGCACTTCAATAGCCCTGGCAATAGGCAATAAAATATTAGTTTTTTTCTTCTAAATAATACAAAATAATTTTATTTGTAATTTCAGATAGGATTTTTAATCGGTCTCGTTGTACCATTTTCTATTAAAAATTTATTTTTATTATTTCTTTCACATGGTGTAGCACACAATTCCAAAACCTTTATTTATTTATTATTTTTTTCTTCTTTTCACATGGTGCCAACGCACCATTTTTTCTTTCTTTTTCTCAAGCTCAGCAGCTCCCACACCCAGTTTTCAACCCGTCTCCCCCCGCCCCCAACGCACCAATCCCTCCTCGCCTCTCTTCCTCCATCTTCACCACCCCACCGCCGCCTCTCTCCCTCCATCTTCACCATCCCACCCACCTCAGCCTCCATCAACGGTCCCGATCTCTGGCGACCCATCTCTGCCATTTTTTTGTGCCATTTTTCAAGCTCAGCAGCTCCCACACCTCAGCCACCCATCTCTGCCATTTGTCTGTGGGTGTTCATCACCTCGGCGACGAACTCCGGTGAGAGCCATTGAGTTCGAAGCCTGGGTTTTAGTTTTTTTTTTTTAATTTATTTTACTTTTTTATTTATTAATATTTTATTTTTGTATTAATTTTATATTATGGCTGACGTCGCCCTGACGTCAACCCTGCGTCAGATCCACCTCGGGCTCGCGGTAGGGGTGGGTTCGGTTTAAATCGGTTCGGTTTTTTGCCAAAACCGAAACCAAACCGAAATTTCGGTTCGGTTCGGTTCATTTTTTTTTTCGGTTCGGTTTTTTCCGGTTCGGTTTCGGTTTTTTTGTTTTTTTTTCTTTTCAAAAAATGAAAAACATTGAAATTTTAAATTTTAACATATCCAACACAATCATAACATAAGCATTCTAACTATAATCAAAGACAATGAAAATAAACATTTAAAGTTGAACTAAAATCATCAATCAAGTCTTCCAAAGTCCAAACTAACAACCTCACAACACAAAAATCGTACAAATGACTTAGAAAAGTTAAATTGTATGATGTTGTTCAAAGATCAGGGTTGTTTGCTTGTAACTGCATGTTGACAACTTGATTAGTAAAAGTAATACGTGGGTGGATTTATTTAGTGTGTGTTGAATTCTTTTCCATCACAAATTACCCAAGTACCCGAAATAAATGTTTATGGATTCTGTTACATGTTATATGATAGTAGATTTGGAAAAGAAAGCTGGGGCAGAAGTAGACAGTGCTATGGAGATGGATGTAGGTACTTCAGGAGGAGGTTTGGTTCTGGAACCTTATATGGGGGAGAAATAATAGGTTAGGGTTTAGAGTTTTTATAGGCATTTTTTTAATATTTTGAGCTTAAAGGTTGGCAACACATTGGGTTTAGCACATTTTAACTTACAAATTGGGTTTAGAAAATAATACCAAAACAAATAATTAAATAAAAAAATTAATTTAATTAATTCGGTTCGGTTCGGTTTGGTTCGGTTTCTAGATCACTAAAACCGAACCGAACCAAAAGAATTCGGTTCGGTTTGGTTTTTTCAATTCGGTTCGGTTTTTTCGTTCGGTTCGGTTTTTTCGGTTTTGGTTCGGTTTGGTTTTCGGTTTTTTTTCGGTTTTCGGTTTTTTGAACCCACCCCTAGCTTGCGGGCTGGCAATTCCCCACGAGCCTGGCGCTCGGGCTGGCAATTCCCCACGGGTTTGGCGCTCGGGCCTCCCCTGTCCCTCGGGCTCCCCCACGCTGGAGTGTGTAGCCCGGACTCTCGGGCCCTTTTTCCTGGCCTGTCCCCCGAGCAAACTCCCACGCTGGAGTTGCTCTTAAAGAAAAGTGAGGGGAGCAGGAGGACGTGATGTCTCAAAGAGGAACACCCTTTGTTTTCCTTGCCTTTAGACCCGAAGAAAAAGAAGAAAAAATTAAACAGAAGGAATTCTATAGCTAGCCTTCCAACTTCTTCACTGTAATTTCATAACCTGAGTATTATAAGTCGGATTACAAATAGGTAAATTTTGAGGACTGTTGTACGCGTTCCAGAATTCAATTTTATTTGGGATTCTTACTAACTAAGCTTAAATGTTTGATTTCTAGTGTGTTCTTGATGGATTATGATGTTTGGAGCTTGAATGAACGTTGCAGACCAATATAGAAAATTAAGGTAAATCATTAAACTGATTTAATTGCTGGGAACTATAATCAGTTCAAATAGGTGAGAACGATGTTTGAAGCATTGAGATAATTGGTGAATCCAATTTATGTCTTTAGTCAAGGATTTGATTAATCTAAGTTGGATTTTATGTGTTTGGATTTATGCATAGAAAACCTTTGGACAGAAATACAATTGTGATTTATTATTAGAATTAGAGATTCGTGCAATGTACGTTAATTCGAGTGTGATTAACTTGTGGACTATGATAAAAGTACGAGCTAAGCTTTGAATTGAGGCAGGGGGTTCACTTGCCTCGCTGGTTTTTTCCCGTATTGTTTTTATAAATGTTTTATACTAAATTATTTATGTTTTAAATGGTATCGTTGATTATTGGGCTTTGGATTTTAATTGATTTTGGTCATGGTTGTGAAATTGTACTTGAATGTGGTATTGGGTTTCTCCGAACATGTTACACGTATGACGTATTCCATAGGTGATGACCAAAGTCGAGTAAGGCCAGACAAACGTACCTATTTCAAATTTGGAGGTGGATTGTCTACCCTCCTATTTTCATACTTTTTCCATGCCCTCTTATGATATGTGGTCACGGTTAAACCACGTCAACATTTTTTATTAATTTTTTATAAAAATAATAAAACAAAAAGTAATAAGAATATAAAATATTAACGTAACTTAACCGTGATTATACAGACAATGATAAGAAAAGTATAAAAATGGAATGGCCGACAATCATCTCCTTTTCCCAATAATTAAACTCCTCCTCGGGTACCACATTACAAATCGTCAAAAAACTAAGGCGCCGTCTTAAGATAATGCCAACGGACTCCCCGCCGATATTTGAGAGATAATATATAAAATCTTTGTCGTTTCTAAAGGTGTCAAATCCAACTTTTTCACAGAAGTCCAAGGTACTGTTATCAGTATTCTTTTTGGGCTTAATTAGAATTAGATGCCTCATTTTAGATTTTTCTACATTAAACATTTGTTACTTTTCAACTTTTGATTAAAGTGCTTTTACTTTTAATTACACTTTATATTCTAGGTATATTCTTAATTTAAGTATTTTATAAATTCTTTTAAATCCATTTCTATGTAAAAAAAAATGCATTCAATAATATTCATTAATTTATTGCTATTTTTATGGAATCTCATCCCTTCCTCAATTTAAGGATTCAATTATATTTACCGGGGTTCAAGATTAATTGGATGAAATATAGTTTTTTCCAATTTCCAACTCAACATTTTATATAGATTATAAAAAAACAAGAGTTCGTTTATAATTAAAATTGAGATGTAGACTAGACTGTCTAATTTCATGCAACTGAAAATAAATTTGAATTTTTTAACAACTACTTATAGTAGAAACGTGAACTAAGAGTTTTCACATTTTTATTTTTATTTAAAATGAGTCCTTATTCCAATAATTAATTATTAAGAGTTGACAAAATATTTTTTAGTGCAATGTTTTAATGTGAAAAGTTATCTTTTTTTTGGGTTACACAACTTACACATAACGTACCATAAGTTTTGTACGTACCAAAATAAGGATAATACAACGTACTAATAACTTGGTACGTACTAAATAAAGAATTGCATAACGTACCAAAAGCAATATTTTATAACGTACCAAAATATATAATACGTACCCAGATTAAATTTATATAACGTACCAATAACGTACCAAATGATTTGTACGTTATATTTAATATATCTATTTGGTACGTTATATTTAATATATGTGCATGTTATATTTCATAATTGTATGTTAATAGGATGTTTATGTGTTTTTAGAATTTAAAACAACAAATTATTTGAATAAGCAAAATTCATTTTGAACGAATTATGATAAGATAAGATTAGGAAGTTTGTGGTGATTTTAGAATATTTGTGATATTATTTTATGAACTAGTTGGTTAATTAAATACAATAAAAATCATAATTTTTAATTAAAAATTAGTAAAAAATTAGTAGAAGAATGTTTGATCAAAAATTTAAAAGTTATAGATGTTTGATTAAAAAATTCAAATTTGAGGCATCTATATCAAAATGCCCCTTCTTTTTGCAAAAGGACGTCGAGAATTACTTCATTTACTCTAAAAAAAAAATTTTACGAGAAAATTTTTATTAATATAAAAAATAAAAGTTAAATTTGGTCGGCGGATAAAAAACATGCCTCTCATAATACAAGAAATGAGAAGGGAATAAAAACTTTGACACTTCCTCAAACTTGAAGAAAACGAATACAAGAAAAGAGGAGGTACAAACGAACAAATTAAGCAACAGATGAATGTACATGAAACTCCATCTCGACAATCTAATTTAGTTATTGGCCAAGCTGCTACGCTGAATAATGTCCTTCCGTCATCTATCAACATTCCCAAGGCTGGAAAATAAATTAAAAGATACTTTGGATGCGGTCCTTAGTCTCTAATACTCTTTAACTAAAACATTAATGGTATTCAAAGTTTAATCAAAGTCCATTAACTTTGTACACCTCATTATACTACTATCAATATTTATATTTTTACAGTTTTGACATTAATTGTTTGATATTTTATGAGATTTATAATCCTATAAATTTAAAATTCCTCATTATAATACTATTAGAAATGACTACAATAAAAAATTCGAACATTTTAATTGAATAAATGGATAAAAACTATGTAACAATACGAAATAATAAATGGCAAAAGAATGTATCCATAGTGTTAAAAAAATTGGTATATTTCACATATAACAAAATGGTACATTAATAAAGAAGAATGGGTACATTATAAACAAATTATGGTACAAATAAAAGATTAAAAAAATTATGAGTACAAATTAATTTTTTAAAAATATGGGCGCAAAAAGAAATTAATATATGGGTACAAATTAAAACTAAAAATAAAATACTACAAATTAAAAAAAAAAGATTGCAAATTAAAAGTGGGTACAAACTAAAAATATAAATATATGATACAAAGTTTATGACACACCCTGACCCAGAATGTCCACTAGGACTCCGAATCGAGCGGTGCTGACCGACACTTGGAACGTGACGAACCCATAAAGTGTGATGATGTGGAAAAATATGAATAAATTTAAACCTAAGAGTGCCTAAATGCCAGAGTGCGCTGGTGAGCAGGAATGAACCCACTTCACACGTGACATTAGAGCATAAGTAAGTACAATGGAATGGATAAGGATTATACCCTAAGAAGTAACCACCTATCCTGAGATTTGCCGAGAATCCTCGTTGATACGAACTTTCCGCAATTA
Organism: Malus fusca; assembly: GCA_035220775.1. Lineage (NCBI taxonomy): Eukaryota > Viridiplantae > Streptophyta > Magnoliopsida > Rosales > Rosaceae > Malus > Malus fusca. The sequence goes on along the minus strand of CM069072.1, from coordinate 2,621,463 downwards.
AAACATGGAGGGGCGCAAAACAGAAAGTGTGAGTGGGCAAAAACAAAGCTTTCAAAATCATTTTAATTATCAAAGGAAGTAACTCCTCGCCGTAAAACCTGTATAGTTTCCAGAAAATCATACTACGTATAAGTATGAAATCAAAAGTATACTAACAGTAAATCCAGAAGTATACCACGACACAACATCTCATTAGCAATATAAATAATCATGTGCTTAATAACTCATAGTCGCACGCCAATCGGAGTCACCTATGGTGACCTGTACGACTACAACCATATCTCATCAATCAATGCTAGTACATAAATCGGAGTCACCTGTAGTGAGCTGTACGACTCATCCATATCTCATCAATCAATGATAGCTCATAAGTCGGAGTCACCTATAGTAACCTGTACGACTTATCTATATCTCGTCAATCAATATCCCAATAATATGTCAGCCGGATCCACCTTTTGTGGCCTGTACGGCTGAACTCATAGCTCATCACATATCCCTGCACACGAGTCGGAACCATCTCTAGTGGTCTGTACGACAGGCTGGGTGTAAATAATTACGCTCAAGTGCTACGATCACGTGAAGGGTGTACGAAGTATCGCAAGTCACCTACGAGTCGGAACCACCTCTTATGGTCTGTACGACATACTGGCACCTACCTTGAATTTAAGGTGAGCGTGTGGTGCGGAAGGTGAACGATCACGTGAAGGCTAGGCCCTGTCCTCGGGCGAAAGCACTAACATCGTGGTGCAGGGTTATGAGCTCTAAATGCATCTAATATGGCATGTACGACTTATAGACAACATGTACGACAATGTCGGAGTTGCCTCTATTGCAACCTGTACGACAATGTCAGAGTTGTTTAAAACATAAATATAGTCATGCCATCACTCAATTGTTCCAAATAAAATGTAATTATAACCATGCATCCCACATTTCACAACATATACTTACCTGAACTTATCTGTGCATCCTGCATTCACCTTCGTACTTTAAAACATTCACAATAATCATGCGCAATAATATACTTATGGACATGCCCTGATGCAATCCAAAACTTAACCATATCGTAGTGCTTCCAAATATATATATATATATATATATATATATATATATATATATATATCAATAATGTGGCGTAAAATGCACAATCTATAACGCCCTACTCCCGAACTATTAATTTTCGGGAATAATTATCGGTGACAAGCTCAACTAAACACTAGTTTAACTAACTATCAATACTTACGATTCTTTACTTCAATTTCTCGAACCTTCACACAATGATTTATGACCAACATCCAATCACTAAATCATAAGGTTAAATCTCACATTTTCCACCAATGTCCCTCACATTTCACAATTTCCCAAAACAAGGCTATTGTCTCAATTATTTAGTCTCATTTATGGTATGGCTGCATCTAAGAGTGCCTACATACCCTAAACAGGGATCAAGCCATTCGTAGTTCACATTAGTACTTCAAAGCATTCACAGTAATTATATGCAATAATCAATTTATAACCGTTTGTGGAATTATCAATCATATATATATATATATATATGCATATGATAGAAAGGAAAAGATCCACTTACCTGAGGTCTGATCTATGACTCCCTAGCACGAATATCGAGACATCATGAACCATCATCGCCTAGAACAATTATCAAATCGTGTCTCAAAGTTCTTACCGATATAATACATAATTTATATAAAACACATACCTACGTAGTTCGATTTGGAAGATCCGCATCACGGATTTCCAATCCCTTACTTCCAAACATTCACATTATACTTCTAGAACAACATCCTAAAGTTCCATTACGATCCAACGGTCGGATCTCCGCCAATTGCCAAAACCAAGTGGCGGTTAACATTTTATTTTAAGAACTTACAAATCCAATTAGGGAAGATCTGTATCTCGGATTCCCGATCCGTAAGTTCCTATGGTCTTCAAATATTACGTACTATAACGTATTTAAGTTTGGTGACGATCCAACGGTCGGATCATCGATTCACATCTTTACCAAGTAACGTATCTTAATGAATTTAGGTTCAAACGAATCAACCTACGTTATACAATTACCAAAACTGAACTCAAGATATCTAATTTAGCCTAAGAATAACATTGACGGTCCCCTAGCCACGCACCGTCGCTGTCACGCCCGATCCCAACATACATCTAGGATCGACACGTGACGTCACCAAGTATCTATATCTCTAACATACCCAGCCTCCGAGATATGCACAAACACAATTCACGATCCAACTACGTAGTAATTTTTTTGTACACTTTATGGCTGCATCTAACCTCCTCGTTAGACTGCCTACGCACCCTACATAGGGATCAAGCCATTCGTAGTTCATCATTCACTACCCATTTACATTTACCACGGTACGTTCAAGCCGAATGATATAACACTCCTCAATCAATCATTAGAACTTGACAAGTATGGAAGTACTAGATTCAGGGCTATATAACAATCCAATATGACAATCAACATTTCCACTTCATCCATCATATAAATCACTATGTTTTCAACATGAAACCTTTGTTTGTACCATACTTAGGGCATCCGTATTTAGACCTCGTATAAATACTCGGGGGACTCAAATGTAATTATGTAATAAATGGAGGGGCAAATATGTAATAAGTGAGGAGCCATTATTTTATAAAAGGGCCTCTTCACCCTTACAAAGGAGGAAGCCTCACAACCCCTAAACAGAAGCTCTCATCCTCACAAACAAAGAGCTCTCTCAAACTCTCTCTTTCTCTGGGGGACTCCCCCTCACCCTTGTAATCCATACATACAGTTAGAGAGAAATACAATCAACATCAATGTGGACGTAGCCCAAACATTGGGGTGAACCACGATACATCTTGTGTTCTTTACTTTCTTGCAGATTCACGGTTGGATTTACGTTGTTTCAACGATCTGCAACTATCGAAACCTTTTTTTTGGCATGCTGCCTTCTTACTTTTTGGCAAATGTCCAACATAGGGTAATCATAAATAAAGAAAGAAGGCATCATGCCAAAAAAAAAAACGGCAAGCCCAAAATAATGGGCTGGAATGTTAAGTGGAGGGCGAAGGACCATATGCCCAAAAGAGCCAGGCCCTATGGCTTCAAATTTATTCAGCACCCTGCCGCTATTATCACCAACCAGGTGATCAAAAGTACGCCCAGTACTCCAAAATTATTCGGCACCCTGCCGCTATTATCACCAACCAGGTGATCACAAGTACGTCCAGTACTACAAAAAATTATTCGGCACTCTGCCGCTATTATCACCAACCAGGTGATCAAAAGTACGTCCAGTACTCCAAAATTATTCGGCAGCCTGCCGTTATTATCACCAACCAGGTGATCAAAAGTACGTCCAGTACTCCAAAATTATACATGAGCATTACTCATGTCAATCATACATAAACATTCATGAGCATCACTCATGTCAATCATACATAAACATTCATGACCATTATTCATGTCAACATTCATGAGCATCACTCATGTCAACATCCATCACTCATGTCAATCAACATAAACATTCATGAGCATCGCTCATGTCAATCAGCTTTGAAAGCTTCATTTACAGAGCTCCAGCTTCGAGAGCTCCAGCTTCAAAACTTCACTTGCAAAGCTTCACCTACAAAGCTTCAGTGCAGGGTATACAAATACCGCTTCCGAACAACCGCCACTTCTGCCCATACATGGATTCAATTTGAAGTCTCCAGCCAACATACTCTATTGACTGAAGACTTGGGGGACTACACTATGTACCATATATTGGGCTTCCACAACTGAGCCTCATGAAAAATACTCGAGGGACTTAGCCCATTATTTATGTACTGAGGAACGAACCCTTATTCTATAAAAGGGACTCCCTCACTTTCATTAGAGAGCACCCATTATTCATGTATTGAGGAACGAACCCTTATTTTATAAAAGAGACTCCCTCATTTTCATTAGAGAGAGCACCCATCATTTATGTATTGAGGAGCGAACCCTTATTCTATAAAAGGGACTCCCTCACTTTCATTAGAGAACACCCATTATTCATGTATTGAGGAGCGAGCCCTTATTCTATAAAAGGGACTCCTTCACCATCATTAGAGAGCATCGCCGCCTGCTGAGCAACCTCATCGCCGCGAGCATCAACTCTAGCCCATCATTTATGTACTGAGGAGCGAGCCCTTATTTTATAAAAGGGACTCCCTCACCTTCAACACCACAAGCCGAGCCAACCAAGGCAACATAAGCCACAAACCGAGCCAACCAAGGCAACATAAGCCACAAACTGAGCAGCCTCGCAACATGTGCTACTTCTAGTTGAGCATCATTTCAGATTAAGCACCGCCTCATATCGAGTATCAATCCTAGACGACATCTAGTTACTTCGGCCCACACATGGACTGAATTTAAAGTCTCCAGCCAAAAGACTCTCTTGACTGAAGACTTGGGGGACTACTGTTCGTACCATACTTAGGACCTCCGTATTTAGACCTCGTATAAATACTCGGGGGATCAAATGTAATTATGTAATAAATGGAGTGGCAAATATGTAATAAGTAAGGAGCCCTTATTCTATAAAAGGGCATCCTCACCCTCACAAAGGAGGAAGCCTCACATCCCCTAAACAGAAGCTCTCATCCTCACAAACAGAGAGCTCTCTCAAACTCTTTCTTTCTCTGGGGGACTCCCCCTCACCCTTGTAATCCATACATACAGTTAGAGAGAAATACAATCAACATAAGTGTGGACGTAGCCCAAACATTGGGGTGAACCACGATACATCTTGTGTTCTTTACTTTCTTGCAGATTCACGGTCGGATTTATGTTGTTCCAAAACCCCTCCGATTTTGTGCATCAACAACCTTAATCCACAACATGTAACATATCCAAGAACCAACAAAGCACAATATTATTCTCAAGCCACAATGAGCAACGAGACTAATCATAATAATAATAATCATATCCCACATCATTATGCAATCATTCTAATTAATCAATCCTAAAAATCAAAGAAGCATGATATCAACATTTACTATGTTATTCAATCAATAAGGTCTCATATCAATTCATAAATTTTAATAAAGGATCCCTACATAATTCCCCACCTGGATTCCAAGTACTAACATGATAAGTCTAATTTATACACAATGTCTACTATGAACAATTCATATTCACTCGACTCTACGGTTGAACTACCTTTATGGAGAATGAGCAAGAGTAGGGATTCCAGACCACTCAACAGAATCCAACCAAAATACCAAGCGACCTCTTGTACTTTTTTCAGACCTGACATATGTACACTCAGTGCCTACACCATGGGAATCCGAGTGGATACGATTCCGGACCATCATTCAACGGAATCGCGGAATATGAGGGATTTCGGACCATCTCTCAACGGAATCCGAGTGGATACAATTTCGGACTATCACTCAACGAAATCACGGAGTACAAGGCACAACAACCACTAAATGAAACCCAAACTGGATACGATTCTGGACCGTCACTCAACGGAATCGTTGAGTAAGGGGGATTTCAGACCATCACTCAACGAAATCCGAGTGGATACGATTCCAGACCATCACTCAACGGAATCGTGGAAGGTGAACAACCATATGTACAACGGCTCAAGGAAATGAGACAAGCACAAGTTACTTAATTTACCAAAGCTCAACCAAGGGAAATAAGGCACAAATACTAAATTTAAAACAAATCAACGAAACGGGAAATGAAACAATATCAAAGCAACAAATCCCCATCCCAATGGTTTAACGATCCACCATTAGCCCTCACATTTCATCACAACATGCCAATCAAACAAATCAACCCATATTTCAATATATACACGTCGAATCTCATTTCATAAACTTAAATCAATGGCTAAGCATTAAAAATAACAATTCAATAAAAAACATATTATATAAAACCAAGCCATATCCACACAGGATAACAATTACGAAAACAGGGTAATCACCAATATCACAAAAATTAAAATCACTCACTGAGATAAGCCGCAACGCCTCACTGAGCCTCTATTAATACTAATTTTAACTTTATACACGATTCGAGACATGCGTCAAACGAGAAGGACACGTCCCCACAATGAACCCATCAAGTTCCATGAAATCTCAACCACACTCTACGAGCTGACACACTAGAAGAACTCGAACTAGTTGACTAAAGAGCCAATCATCGATCAAGGTCGATAGTAGGGTCCAAAACCCTAGAAATCTAAACCGGAAGATCCGCCTATCATATTTTTGATCCGTAAGTTCCCAAAATATACATTACACTTCTAGAACCACGTACTAAAATTTCATTATGATCCAACGGACGGATCTCCGCCAATTGCCAAATCAAGAGGCGATCAACAATTAATTTTACTAACTTAGAAATCCAATTCGAGAAGATCCGTATATCGGATTCTCGATCCGTTAGTTCCAGATATCCTCAAATATTATGTTCTATAATGCATTAAATTTTGGTGGCGATCCAACGGTCGAATCGTCGATTCAAATTTTAACCAAGTAAGGTATCGTAATGAAACTAAGTCTAAACAATCAAATTACGTCATACGGATATCAATTATGAAATCAAGGCATCTATTTGAACTTAAAAGGACATCATCGGCCCACTGGCCAGGCCGCCGCCGCGCGCACAGCCACGGGTGGCGGTCGGCCACCCCGACTTGCCGGAAAAATTCAATTATTTTTAAAAATTACCAAAATTTACAGAAATGAAGATCTCAATGATTAGAGCAAGTTTTATACCTGTGGCCAATTCCAATTTGCCCGGGAAAAGCCCCAAATTCACTCAAACCCGCGGAAACCCTAAGATGGGTGTTCTTCGATTCGACTTCCTCAATGTTCCAACGCCCCTACAACTAATTGGGTCTTGATCCTAGGTCCATGGGGAGTTGATTAAGGGTGGTGGTGGGTGGTGAAACTCGCCGGAGTGACGAAACACCGACGAAAACCCCCGGTTTCTCTGGCGGAGTTCTACCCGAAATAGGCCTTAATACCTTTGATTTTTGGGCATAAAAGGTAGATGGAAGGTGGTGGAAGTAGTTACAAGTGAAGGAGGGATGAAACTCACCTGAAAAAATGGTGGATTTGGCAGGCGTTCACTCGGGTCGAAACCGGGTTGGTGGTGCACGGGTGGATGAAAATGGAAGGGGAAAAATCCTTTTTTTTTTTTTTTTTCTTTTCTGTCTTCTTTTCTTGATTGGCTGCTGCCTCACCTCTCCCAAAATCTGATTGGTCCCCCTTTAACTTAACCAATTTAACCTTTAACTCACATGTGAGAATTAATTAATTCCCACAATTTATAGCTCACAACTTCAAACGTCCGTAACTATACCGTTATAATTCGGACTCGCAAACGGCTTTTGCCTATGCGTTCATGATCTTGAAATCTATTCAACAATATAAATTGTGACCTCGAAAGGTTCATGGATTTTAACTAATTAATTCCCAAACTTCAAACTTCGTAACTAATTTAATAAAAAAAATCTAAATTCAAACAATTTAAAATAAATTCTCAAAAAAATAATATAAATCTCAATAATACAAATATGTAGGTGATAACAGTGAAATCTAGGAACGGGATTTCACAGTCGCGGGTGGCGGTCAGCAGCCGCGACTAGCCGCAAAATCCAAATATTTCCAAAAATTACCAAAATTTACAGTAATGAAGATCTCAATGAGTAGAGTAACTTTCATACCTATGACCAAGGCCAAATAGGCCGGGAAGAGCTTCAATTTCATTAAAACCCGCCGGAAACCCTATACTTAGGTGTGCTCGATTCGACCTCCAAACTTGCTCTGACACCTTCACCATTATCTAGGCTTTGTTCCTGGGTTCTAGGGGAGCCTATTGGTGGTGTTAATTGGTTGAGTTAGCTTCGTGATTTGCGGATTGTCGCCAACACCCACACGCACCACCGGTGCATTTCCCGCGAATCCAAGGCCAAATTGTATGAATTTAGTGATAGAAATGGTAGAGGGAAGGCTATGGAGGTGTTTCCAGGTGATGGCTTAGCTTAAATCGTCGGAATTTGGTTTGAAAACCCATCAAAATCCATTGGGTTTCACCGTTTCGTGGGTCGGGTCGCAAAGAACCAAGAAGGGATCCATGTCCCGTGCTTCCTTTCCCTCTCCCTTTTCCTCCCTTCTTCTTTCTCCATTGGTCATCATCTTCCTCTCTCCTCTCCTAATTCGTCCCTCTCCCTCCTTACTCTCTCCTGCTTCCTCCTCCTCCTCCGTTTCCTCATTTCTTCCCTTTTTTTTTTTCGATTCTGATTGGTCAACCCTTCTTTTTATTGATTGGTCCCTTTCCTTCCCTTAAAAACCGATTGGTTACCACTCCCACAAGATGGAAGTTCAATTTAATTATAATTAAACTTCGAATAACCAATTTCAAACATCCGTAACTATACCGATAAAATCTGAACTCGCAAACTGCTTTCGCCTATGCGTTCGTACCAACGAATACTACACAATTACACCAAAAGAATAAGTCATACATTCCTCTAGACGATGGTCAACAGAAATCAAAATCCATGCTTCTACGAATTTTCGTCAATTCCCTCGTTTAAAATAAATAAAAACGAAATTTTTGGGAAGGGTTGTCACAGTTTAGCCATAAAACATAAATATACCATATGTAATTTTTCTATCATTGATGAATTATACAATGTCATGTGACGGAAAACACATGGACACAAATACAAATAAAACTTTAAAAATATGGGCACAAAAAGAAATTAATATATGGGTTCAAACTAAAATTGAAAAGAAAATTGGTACAAATTAAAAAAGGTTTGCAAATTAAAAATGGGTACAAACTAAAAATAAAAATATAAGATAAAAAATTTAGCCATAAATATAAATATACTAATTGTAACATTTTTAACACTAAATGAATATTTTTAGGTAAAAATATTTTATTATTAAAATAATTAATGATGTTATTAATACCCAAGAACCTTGATCAAAATTTGAAAAAAAATAAAATTTTAATTAATGGAGTAGCAAAAGGAGGAATGAAAACCTAATTTCTCTATAAATTAAATATATAGAAAATTATATGCATGCATGCATGCATTTCCGTTCTCTTTCATATTTTTTTCTTCCTGTGTCTTTTCAAGACTTCGTCTACTAAATCGATGTGAGGAGTCCTATCCAATATCATCATTACGTCATATCCGAGACGAATTAATATTCAATTGCATGCCGAGTCAGATGGACTAGAATTCTCTTCCCTCATATTTCCATCGCATTCCATCATCTCCTCTCACATTCTCTATTTGGTATTTCTCTTTATATAAAAAAAATTAATATAAGATGTTGACGTGGCTTATTCGTGACCATTCAAATAGGAGGGGAGAGAACCCTACTCCGAGTCAGATACAAAATTCTAACATCATATGATCCTAATTAAGGTATGCTAAGTGCGAGTTGGGCAGCGGCTAGGGCCTATAGCGCCCATGCATTAGATGGGACTTAGGCGAGCTATGCAGATTTAAGAAAAATTTTAATATATCATACAAATAAGTGCCTACTACACAAAAAAAAAACTATTATTGTATTGAAAATTTGGATTTATTATTTTAATTAGGTTTATTATTTAATGTATAGCATACAAAACTATTAGATTTTTTTTTGTTTTAGTATTTTAGTGAATTTAGTGGTATAAGATGAAAGTTCATGTCATCATAAGTTCGTAGTACTTTACGAAATATTTTTGAGATGTCGTATGAATTTATAAGAATTAAAAAAAAAGAAAAGATAACAGTGTCAAACATATAGTATAAAAAGTATTGATTGAGTAATACATCATCCCTTTGTTAATTAAAATGATATGTGGCACACAACTTGATTGGGCAACAATTAAAAAAGAAAAAAGGAGAGTTGATCATGTGGGAAAGGGAGAAAGAAATGAGAAAGGAGTGATCATGTGGGAAAGGGAGAAAGAAGTCGTTCTTCTTCATTGGACGGTGTGGACCTAAGGTCCAGGACAAAGCCATGGTGATTTTCTCTTTGTTCCTCTTAGTCTGAAATTTAATCTTTCTTCTTAGTTCAAAGCTTATGTTGCACAACATCTGTACAATCATGGTAATCTTCTCTCTTCCATCACCTGCCCAAACCGTTGGGTGATCCTCGAAGGTCCTCACAAGCGCTTGTTCGAAATTTTGGGTAATCTCGAGACACCCGTGCAGGTCCATGAATGAATCCGTCCCTAATTGCACAATTGACATGTAAAGAACAAAATCTTGACCTTTAGTTCTTTTTTGTTTTGTTAATTAATTGTGAATTTCGAGGACATTTACTCTTATTCTTAATCAACCAAAAAATTAATATTTCTAATTAGGATGACTACAAATTATTATATTTGTGCTGACATTCATATTACTCATTAGACTATTCTTGCAATAATGTTTTACTGATGCAAAAAGAGCAACAAGTGCTGCTAAATTCCAATCACAAATGGACAATTGTCCAATTATAGTTTTCAATTTCAAATATTTAGACATGCATGTATTTGTAATTGACTTTCAGCATTACTTGTTGCTCCATTTTCAATTGCGAAGCATGATTCTTTGTGCAACATGTAGTCAGAGAAAAACATGCTACTTTTAGTCAAAGAATTGGACTCTTTACTTTCCCAAGATTTTTGCTTGAAAGAAATAAAATTAGGAAGCAGTTATTCACCAGGGCCGGCCCTGAGTGGGTGCAAAGTGTGCAATCGCATAGGGCCCTGACTTTTTGGGGCCCCCAAATTCTTAAAAAAAAAATATATATATATATATATATATATATATATATATATATAGGGGTGTGTTATCCACACACCCCTATTTACTTCTCACACACATTTTGTTAATTTTTATCCGTTAATCTTCTTCAATTCATCCAATCAAACGGTCGAAAATTAGAAGGGTGTGTGAGAAGTAAAAAGGGGTGTGTGGATATCACACCCCATATGTGTATGTGTATGTGTATGTATAAGCGTGAACATGATCACAATGATTTCTTAGCAAAGTTGTCAACCGGTGGTAGTGTCATTTATTTGGGCACGGGTTTGACTCCACATCTGCTCATGTTTATTAATTTTGATTTTTTTCCAGCTATGCTAGGTTTTCTTTCCTATTGGGCATTGTCAAGGTAACCATTTTGAGCCTTTTATTAAGCTAGACTATTTGTTTCTTTTTTAAAATATTTGTAGTTTAATTTCTTTCATTGTGTGTTAAAAAAAAACATTTCTTTCATTATATAACATTACTTTTGCAAATAAATCTGCAATTAGTAATATCATAATAAATTAAAATTCTTAAAAGTTTAAACATATAACCTTTAAAAGCCCTTTTCTTATATGACGCCATTTAATAGAATACATGTAATAATAAGAATTATTTATTCTTTTGATCACCGTTTAAACCATGTAAGGGCCCCCGTTTGAGTCCCACACAGGGCCTCCAAAATCTCAAGACCGGCCCTGTTATTCACAATCTTCTTAGTTGTATACTCCTTTTTAAATCAGGAGTGCATGACTATGAGTATTATGACGTGCTAATATTTATATTATTCCTTGGCCATGCATGATAATTTTGATGGCACCAACTTCAAATGAAATGTTAAACTTGTTTTGTCCAATCATCTCTAATGTGGTTGTATTTATTTGGGAAGTCCTTCTAAATGACTAAAAATGTTTTTAAGGAAAATATTTTTGGAATCAATCTTTAGTAAATATGCATGAATTCTGAAAAATCATTTGAAGTGCTTCTAGCGAGAAACACATAACTAACACTAGTAGAAAAAACAGCTTGCGAGACGAGATTTTACGCGATGAAGAAGATTTCGTCACATAAGTGTAACTTGCGCGATGGAAACACATTTAGGTCACGCAAACATCGGAAGAATTCAGCAAAAAAAAACTTTGAGCGACGAACGTTTTCGTCACACAAAAAGACTTCACGCGACGATTACTATTGTTTGTCGTGCAAGAAAAGGCAGGTAAATAAAATTTGGCACCAAAAGTTTGCGCAACGAATTTTTCTACATATTTGTCGCGCAAAGTGTTGCTGAAAACGGTCAGTCACACATTAAACGCTCCCATTTATATTTTATAGTGTGCATTTATAACTCACTATGCACTACCAATGATTCGTCGCTCAAAATGTGTCGAGTTTTATATAAACATAGTTTCAGAACCCTATTTTGCAAAGGTTTGTTTCAAACGATGGCCGATTAGGTTTCAGATTCAACAAAAAGTTGCGAGGGAGATGGCTATGAGGAAAGCTGTGTTGACAATAAAGAGGTACCGACGTAAGCGATTGCCCTCGTTTGATGACAAAAGTTCGGCTGAAGCATCCGCCGAACTTAGGTTCGATATAGTGGGATTGGTGCGGAAGCAGTGTTCTACCAAGTTTAAGTCTTGGAAAATGGTGCATGTGGACTTGAAGAACTCCATGGTGCAAGAGTTATCGGTAAGTTTGTATTAAAGAATGTGTAATTGTTTTTGTTTAAAAATAATATTTTTGTGATAACTAGTTTAATTTTATTGCCATTACAGGTTGTTTGAGATGTTGATGAAAACTGATCAGAAGCAGTGGAAGTATGTGGACGACCTTTTCAAGATGCAGTTCCGGCAATGGAAGTTCGATGTACAGCGAGCTGCAGAGAGCGCACGAGTTGACGATGATGCTGCCGATGCCGCTGTTGATGACCCAGAGGAAGAGTGAACTTAATTTGGTTTTTTTTTTTTTTACGAAATAAGATTTATTTGAACGTTATGTTGGACTTTATTTTTAAAATTTATGTTACATGGACGACTTAAAGTTTACATTAGTTATAATATATTTTTTGTTAATAAAATAGTTTTAATAAATATTTTGGTAATATATAATTTGGTTCGATAATTTTAATTGGATAAAAAAATTATATTAGTTCCAAAGAAAACGGAAAAAAATAATGCAACTTGCGCGACGAATATAGTGTTCGTCGCGCAAATAGTTTACATTATTAAATTATAAAGAAAACAAAAAAGAGAAATTTTGCAAAAAAGAAAAATATTGACACTTGCAGGACGATGTCACAGCCCGTCCCGAATGTATATTATTTTATCCTTGATAGCGTGGAAATTCCTGTTATACCCTTGAGCGTTGTGTGATGTCGTGTGGTTTGAGTTTTGGATGTGGACCAAATAGGTTAAGTTCTAATTGTTTGGACCCAATTAGAACTAAGTTTTCTTTGTTTTTGGTTGGCTGCAATCTGGACCACACACACACACCCATACCACTATCTCGTTTACTCTCTCTCATTCCCTCTCGAACTTCTTTCCATTTCCGTACAATTGTACGGACAAACTTCAAACCAACCTTTGCAAGCACGAATCAAGGCTATGAAGGTGGTCTTTGTGTTCCCTGTGAGCCAGGAGCTCATCCATGCCTTTGGTTCGACGTGAAAACCTCGAAAACCCGAGAATCCATAATCTCATATTTTGAGTACTGTTCATGCAGCCGTGATTGTGGACTTTTCAGTGAGTTTTAAGGTCATAGGAAGCCTTAAAACATCTTTACGAAGTTCGGGGAGTAACTTTGGAGTGATTTGGACATCGGGAAGCTCGGGTTCGACGAGTTGCAGAGGTGACCAAATTATCATGCTTTTTCCAGCAAGATTCCGTGGATTTTAAGGCTTAAAATTAGTAAGGTTGTGTTCTACTTGTTGTAAGCTTCATTTTGGTACAAATTTCGTGAATTTTGGTTGAGAAATGAAGAAGATATTGAAGTTATAAGATTTTCCAGTTTCCGACGATCGCAAAGGCACCAGTGCCGGACTCCAACGAACCAAGGAAGAAGGAGGAGAATATTCAGTCGAAGTTGACGGAATATTCTAACGCCGTCAGGTAATTCTAACGGTATATGCTAATTTTTAACGGAATATTCCCTAACGCCGTTAGGGAATCCGTTTGGTGTGCCAGGCACATGCCTGCACGTGAACCGCGCGTCTGGCCGTGCCTTGGCCGGCGCGTGGGTGCTCGAAAAATTTTTCTTAAAATATGGGGGTGTTCCTGAGGTTGAGTAGGTCATGGTGGTATATTCAAATACCCCATTTGAGCATTGTATGCGAAGTTATTTCCTAGTTTTGTGTATATGCTTTAATTAACGTGTATTTAGTTATTTCGCATATAGGGGAGACCTATCCAGAGGACGAGCACCATCAATCGAGGCTCGAGGGCTACGACCCTTCGATATATCAGTAAGTGGGCTTTTGGTTTTCCGTATATACCTATATATTTGAGATTTTTCCCATAAAATGAATTTAAATGATTATACATTTTTGAAATGCCTTGCAAAGTATTTGCCTATTTTATTTATGCATTAGTAGTTGCATATACTTATGATTGGTGCTACGGACGCACAGGTAAGTGCTAGGTAAGTTCATAAATTAAAGATATAAGATTGCTTTAGTTATGCGAGATGTGATGTGCTGCATTGAGAGCTCATAAACATGCACCTAGTGATAGTGCTCCCGCCCAAAGTTAGGGCACAGTCCTTCACGTGATGTTCACCTCCCGCACCATATGCTAACCTTGGATCCAAGTTAGGTGCACAGTCTTGTCGTACAGACCACTTTAGGTGGTTCCAACTCTTAGGTGACCCACGATCATTCGCACAGTCTTCACATGATTGTAGCACTAGAGCATATTTATTTTACACCTAGTATTGTCGTACATATCACTTTAGGTGGTTCCGACTCGTGTGCAGGATTTGATATGATTGAGATTGATTATGAGCTATAGACTCACGTTAGGTAGAGCCGGCTGATATGATATCCGGCATTGACACATTTTAACTGAATTACTTTTGGCATTGCATTAAGATACTTGGGTATGTATATTTCTATGGATTTTCATCCTGAGCATGATTTCTGATATAGCATATATTATATTTTATGGGAAATTATATAGGTTTTACGGCGAGGGGTTAGAACTTTTGAGAAATGAAATGATTTTGAAAAGCTTTGTTTTTGCCCACTCACACTTTCTATTTTGCGCCCCTCCAGGTTTTAGGTAGAAGTGCTTTGGTGACTCACGGGAATTTTGACGGTGGTTCTGACAGAACATCATAAATGTAGGATCACCCTTGGGTGTTGTATAATTAGTATTTGTCCTGTCAGACTGCACTTAGGCTAATTATGCTCTGATTGTGTATTTCACACTTAATCTCGCGCTAGCGCTTATTTTAGCTAGTACTCCTAGTAGTTTGGTTTTTATTCACTTGTATTTCTCTATATCAATTTTTCTTCTGCACTGTGCACATGGCTACGTCACCCTCGCGTGGCGACCAGCAAGCCCTGATTTAGGTCAGGGTGTGTCAGATGAAGTTAGTTTTCGTCGCACTAAAATAACTTGCACGACGAATTCTATATTCGTCGCGCAAAGTGATTCTTCCAAAAGTAATCTTTATAACGTGACTTTAGCTGCAAAGGCAGAAAACTGCAGATTTCACCCCTGCACCTCATTTCCCTTCGTTTTTCTTCAATTTGGGATCCGTCATTCCCATTTTCTCTCAATTTCTTCCTCTAATACTTCGTCCAATTAAATCTCTATCTTCTCTAGGTTGATCGAGCTATTTCGGTGTGTTTGGTAAAGGTTTTTGTTATTTTCATTTAAAAGTATCAATGTCAATTCATACTAACACCGTAAAATTCATTGTGTATAGGGATATTGTGGGTGACTAGCGCTCGGTGGATAACGATTTGGAAGGTATTTTCTTCGTTTTATTTAAAAAATATATAAATTAGTTATATTATATTGAAATTATGTTGTTATATTTATATTAAGTTGTTAAATTATATTTATTACAAAAAAATTTATGTTATAATTATGTATAATGTTGAATTGTATATGTACAAATTGTATGTGACGTACAAATATGTGTTGTGATGTAAGGAGTTAATTGTAATTAACTTCATACTTGTTTTTTTTTAGTAAAACTTAGTTTCCCGTTTAAGGATTAGTTGGATGTCGCGCATGGATGTGAAAGTATGATTGCAGTCCAATTAATTCTTGAATTGTCCCATTATTTGGACAATTTAGGAATGCAAAGTTATGACACATAGTTTACGTTTAAAGGATTAGGTTTCGATCATGGGGATTTCAGTGTCATCTTTGTATGTTCTTCGGGTGGCACATAGGTATTTTATATCTATGTTGTGCACTTGAAGAACTGTACAGAGATGTTGCCGAAATTTCTCCACGTCGAAATCTAATCTGAAGTAGCCGTAAATTACGTGACATAATTTTGCATTCCTGAATAGGATAGGGCCCTTACCGGAGGCATAAGGTGACAAGATCATGTTGAAGTTGTTGTGATTGTTGTACTGTTATTATGGTTGCAAGAATGATGGATAGAACGTGGATGCAGAACCCAAACAGATGCGCCAACGAATACTTGAACGGAATCGAGGATTTTATTGACTTTGCACGTACACACAACCCTGGTGCAACTAGAATCTGGTGTTCTTGTAGGAGGTGTAACAACGCGTTAAGGGAAATTATTGAAAATGTTCGATTTCATTTAGTAAGAAATGGAATGGTAGAGACCTATAATATTTGGAACCATCACGAGGAACAATTAGACAATGATTCGTCTTCAAACGTGATAAGAGTGGGCAATGTTGAACCTAATATGTTTCCTAATGAACAAGTCATGGAAATCTTAAATGACGTTTTTCCATTTGCGTCAAAAAATACCAATCAGGAAGTGGAAGATGACGTGTCTACACCAATGGATAGTGGAGAATTCAAACAATATGAAAAACTATTAAAAAAATACCAACCAAGAGTTATACCTGGGTTATGAGGGCTTTTCGATTCTCACAACTATTGTGGAACTAATGCACTGCAAAATAAAGTATCGTGGTGTGAAAGCTAGAAGACTATTGGTTTAACACGAGAGAAAAGGGGTTTGCATGGTTGCATGACATTCTTGGCTAGATGATTTAGGCTTTCCTAGAGTGTTAACAAGGCTTTTAATGGCTGGGATCCTTAATGGAAGACTGTGGGAATGACTAAGGTTGCGTGGATATGATGATTCTTGAGGCTTTAAAGGATGTTTCTAGGCTAATGGGGCTCTCTTGGTTTGTTTCCTGGGTGGCACTCATTGGCTCTCTCTTTCTGCGTTCTCCCTCCTTTTGTAAATGAAAGGTTCTTCTTTAGGCTTTAAAGGAATCTCCCTTTATGGCTTGGTCTTCCTCTTCCTTTCTCCCTATCCCTCATACTATTTCCCTATTGGTGTAAGGTAGCTGCACTGTTGAAACCTGCATTCTGCTTCTTCCTGAGGCACGGCTTTCCCAGGCCTACTTTCCACTGGCGCTACTTCTAGTAGCACACCTCATGGTTTTCCCGCGTTGGTTGTCTGTGCAAGCTAGGAAGGGAAAGTCCGCATTAAATTTCTGATTTGCTGGGTTTAGCATACATTTAATGCAGGAATCTAGTTTAGTCCTAACTAAGAGGGTTGGCTTGCTATGGAAAGAGGTTAACTAGGCTAGTTCTCTCTCAATGTTTGCCTGTGTGAAATGAAAAAGGTATGGGCTTAAATCCTTGGGCCCCCAAGCAGCCCAAAGTCTTCCATAACCCCGATTTTGCGTAGGCCCAATAACCTTCCGTAACCATCCACACCACAATTCACTTGACAAGCCCCGATCATGTAACTTGGGCTTGGCATGAATAATGACTAGTATGAGGAAGCTTGGCATGATGAATAGGCATGAGCATGACGTGATTTGTATAAATATCCGCCTTAATTACTGTGGCGTGGCATGTTTGAAAATATATTTCCTTCTCGATCTGCACCTTGGCATGTGTTTGGGCTTGAATGAAGGCTTGCATGACAATTGGGCCTTGAAACTTGGTTGGGTTGGTGTGTGACATTTTTGGGCCACAATAAAGTGTTTCCTGCAAGAAACACATAACTGGTGCTAAAACGCTTTAAGTGCTTTTAGAACCCAAATTTTGTTTTTCTTACATTTATAATCGAGGAACTTCTCTAGAAGGATCCCGTTACAAAAATGATTAAGGGTTTGATGTCGTTTAGTTCTAACATCATTCCAACACTCGCAACTTACACCAGGTCATGGGTGAAAGTTGAAACTATAATGGGATAATTAGAATCCCCTGCAATTTTTTAACAACTTTTAGATCACACATTTGTTTCTTTTTAAGATTTGATTAAGACGCTTTAACCAACAGCCACGTCAACATTTGTTGTTTATTTAAATTACATATTTTTTTAAGCTAAAATTCTAATTATCGGTTTCCAAATATGTCCTTTTAAGAGTTTTTTATTTTTATTTTTATGTGGCCTCTTTTTTAGGGGAATATTTTCTGCTTGTTGATAATGTTTGGAAATTAATCTTCACGTTTGAAATTTGTGATCTCCCATGTTTGAAATTCGAATGAAATTTTTCATTTTAATTAGTGGTTGTTTTTACAAATTTATCTAGTTCCCGTTTGGCAACAAGAGAGGATCTTGTGTTTGCTTGGCTTCACATCGGTGTTATCAGAGCTTGATTTAAAGAGTGTAGTTAATATGAATAATGCGCATGAATAATGTTTTTTTTGCCACAAGTTGTATTTTGGAAGAGATTGGTTTCGAAATTTTTAATTGTGCTTGGCAACGATTAGATAGCAACCAAGCAACTCATCAGGTTGTGAAGAAAAGGAACTGTGACTTTCTTTCATGGATTGGGGATCCTCCAGTATGGCTGGTATATTTTCTTGATACATATCATATAGCACAAGTGAAATTATATCTTACATTATTTTGAAAGACAATATGTTCCAGAATATGTGAGTTCTTCAAAGTCTCTGTTAGACACTCCCAATAATTGCCATGGCGAAGAACCAGCTCCAATTTGACCAAATTTTTAAAAGCAGGCAGATATGAAACCTGCAAGAAAGATTACTATTCACAAAAAAAACGTGTAAGAAGAATGGCAAATAATGTATACAAGCTAGGGCATAGTTACCTTCAAAATTGAAACTTCAAGAGTGAGATATTTTAATTACAATAAAAAATATGTTTGTTACGGTAACCTTCAAAATTAAATATTACTTTACGTACCAAATGACTGGTACGTTCAAAATTAAATATTAGTTTAAGTACCAAATGACTGGTACGTTCCAAACTCACATTGCACAAACAATATTTAGTACGTTTTTTATTACAATAACAAACACGTTTGTTACGGTAATTACTTTACGTACCAAATGACTGGTACGTTCAAAATTAAATATTATTTTACATACCAAATAACTGGTACATTCAAAATTAAATATTAGTTTATGTACCAAATGACTGGTACGTTCAAACTAATACTATTTTATGTACCAAATATGTGGTAGGTTCAAAATTAACATCACTTTATGTACCAAATGACATGTAGGTTCAAAATTAATGACTGGTACGTTTAAAATTAATATTACTTTATGTACCAAATGACTGGTACGTTCAAAATAATATTACTTTAAGTACAAAATAAGTGTTACAGACTAAATTATCATTACGTATCGTGCAAAAAAACTGCTACATTACAAACTCGCTTTACATGCCGTACCAAATATATATACATACCAAAATGTACATTAAATAACGTACCAAAGCACAAGGCAAAGCGTACCTATATTATGCGCTCATGATTAAGCAATAGTTTAATTGTAGCTACAAATTAAGAGGGTTAGAAGAGGAGTGGAAGACCTTTTTTTTTCATAAGAAAAACAAAATCATGCACGAGGGACATAAGTTGTCATGGAGGTGGAAAGATTTTCTGGTAGGAAATAATTATGATTAATATATATCAGTGTTCTAAAAAACGGCCTAGGCGGCCGCCTAGGCGCTGGGCGCCTAGCAACCGAGGCGTTTTTGGGCAAATCGGGTTGGGCCTAGGTGGCCGCCTAGGCGGGCTAGGCGGCGCCTAGGCGGTCTAGGCGGGCTAGGCGGCTAGGCGGGTTAGGCGGGCTAGGCGGTCCTAGGCGGCCCTAGGCGGTCCTAGGCGGTCCTAGGAGGTTTTTTTTTATTATTTTTTATTAATTGCGTGCTTTTTTCTTTTTTGATTTCATGGTGGTATACTTATGGAAATGGTGTATCTAATTTGCAAATGATGGATTTACTACAAGTTCATCCAATACTTATGGAAATAGTGTACCTAATTTGCATTTTATCATTATTTTATTATCCATACAAGTATAGTTTTTTTTTAGGTGTCAATATGCACTTATTTACAAGATATACAAGAAATTTACCTAAATCCGCCTAGGCCGCCTAGGCACCCGCCTAGGCGCTAGGCGCTAGGCGCTAGCCCGCCGCCCGACTAGCGCCTAACGTTTTTTAGAACCTTGATATATATTATGAAATTCAAATGCTTCTTATCTGCAGGGAGGATATGTATTATGCAGTATTTGTTTTGATTCAAACTCTGAGATATAAGTTAGGCAAGAATTTAGAAAACCTTTTTTTTTTTTTTTTGTTATCGTGAAGAATTTAGGATTCTTGGCATCAGTGTTTTTCTTTGATAAAATCTATGGCAGGTTTTGTAATTTAAGTACTATAAAAAGGGCAAATAAAAATCATGTGACACCAAAATTGTAGGAAAATGTTTAATCAAATTTCTAAAGTGAACAGATGTTTAGTCTAAAAAATTAAAAATGGAGGCGCCTATATCAAAACGTCCCAACTATAATATTTTGGGCCTCTTGCAAATTTCAAGGCTTTGGGTCTCTGCTACTCGCTACCAAAAAGCCTAACCAACACACGAAAAAAATGAACAAAGGCTAAATTCATCATTACAAAAACTGCATCCCATGTATATTCCAACTTCTGCACTTCACCGGCCTCCTCACCTCTTCAGCCATTACGGTTTTCTTCTATTCAAATTCTGTAACTTGTAAATTGAAATACTTGTTCTGCAATTTTTGTTTGTTCTTGTAAAGCGTGGCCCTTAAGATCGCCTTCCCATTTTACTCATGGAAGCGTTTTGAGACAGCGCTGCGCAATAGTAAAAAACTCCGTTGGGGAGGGTGTCTTTAGGGTTTTCCTTATGAAACCCTCCTCTCCTCCCACCTGGGTTTTCTGAGGCATTGCTCTGTTTTCCATCTCATTTTTCTTGAAACCCTAAGGCAGATAACTTCCATGCTGTTTGATTCTGGGTGTTTCAGCCAATTGGGGAGCTTCTGGCTCACTCTGGTAAAACGGCTAAATATGTAAATGTCTCGCTCTTGGGTGGGTAACATTTTAAATTTTAATCCTTACTAGGTTTTTTTTTGCAACTTTTTTTTTATTTTTTTTTTAATGAATTGGTTTGAGTTGGAAGTGGGATTTGGCAAGAGTGATGATTCAATTAGATGTGTGAAAAAAGGACTCCTTTTTTCATGAACTCAATTATTTGAGGCATTTGGATTTGTCTGACTTGCTTTCCATCATTATATGTATATCTTGTTAATTGCTGAGTTTAGTTCACTAAACCTTCAAATTAGCATAACCCCACTTGTTTGTGACTTCTTTTGCTTAATTGTTTGCAATTTTGAGATTTTAGGGTTTCTATGGTTGGATTAAGAAGTTTAATTTATAATGTAGTTAATAGAATCAAATTTACTATCTTGCAATTTAGTTTGGAAGTGGGGTTGGCAAGAGTGATGATTCAATTAGATGTGTGAAAAGAGGAGAAATTCGTTTCATATAAGTCATTCTAGTATAATCCGTTTATCCGTTTCATACAAGTCATTCTAGTATAATCCGTAATCCGTTTATCCGTTTCATACAAGTCTTTCTCCATAATCCGTAATCCGATTTCATCTTATGGAATTACCAGAAACATAAGCAATAGCAAAATCAAAATATAGAACTTGACCTAATTACCCAGAATCAAAAATAACAATTGGGTATTATATAAAAAAAAAACTCCCCCAATTAATCTTGGCATTAAAAAAGCACCACAATTCTTGATCAACCAAAAGCAGAAAATCGAAATTACCAAAAAATACTAGAGATTTCTGTAGAATTGTTGATCATCAATCAAGAAACCCAGTCTTGCGCCAAATCGCATTCCTAACCTGACGCAAATCCCTACCTTTCAGCGTCCTCCCCACGCCTTCCAGCACCGAGAACGTCGTCCTATCCGAAACCCCCGACCCCCTCGCCACGAGCTCGTGCGGCGGCAGCATCTCGTCGTCTCCCCCGTCGTCGTCGTCCACCACATCCGCCAGATCGTCGTTTCTGCTGTGCTTCTCCACCGCCCGGGACAGGACCGGCACCATCATCGGGGCCGAGCTCTGGATCTTCCTCGAATTCGGCACCGACTGGGACTGTAATTGGGACGGCGAAAGTCTCGGAATTGAAGGGATGGGCTTCGACGATGACGAAATTGTCGGCTTCCGGTACAAGACTTGTGCCGATTGACCCGGTTCCGGGAGGACCGCGAGTATTCCGGAGTTGACGCGACGAGTCAGATTGAGTCGGGGGTTTGGGGTGTCGGCGGTGGGCTCGGTGAAGTCGTTGGTCCAGAAGACCTCGGCCTCGTTGAGCTCCTCGCCGGCGGCGGCTGATGAGGGCGGAGAGAAGGAGAAGAGGCCGAGCAGCCGATCCGACGACGGCGATTGCTTGTTGCAGAACCTGGTGGAATCCATGGTTAGGATTTCTTGGGGGAATAAAAAGGGGGAAAAAGGAGGAGACTTTTGGGTTTCGATGCGGCGGAGGGACGCGGAGTTTTGTGGGAAAGAGGAGAAGAGAAGAGAAGGAAGGGTACCTGAAAATGTGGGGGGGGTGGGAGTTGCTTTCGGAAAAAAGGATGTGGTGGGCGATGGTTTTTGGGAGTTTAGATTTTAGTTTTGTAGCGAGTCACGTAGGCCTCAACCTTATCTTTGGATTTTAGGAAAGTTTTTATATATAATAATTTAAGCATATGATATTCTATCTTGTATTGTTCTTCCCAAACGTTAAGATGGCGATAAACGAATTATGTATAGACCATTCTTGAAGGTTGATTTGTTAATAAATTGGATTTGGATTTGATTCGGATATGGATTCGATGTGTCTTCATAAAATTTCAATTCGATCATTGTTATGACATGAATAGGAGAATTCGTTAGATTAACAAATCAACTATGATCTAGAGCTAATCTAATCTGACTCGTTTAGTGTTGAGCAAATTTTTTTTTTAATATAAATGATATATTTATATTAAGGGTAGGAGATTTGAGTTAAGTTGTACAATGTGCAAATGAGAATAATTTAGTATTATGATTTGACAAAAAAACAATTTGATATTATGAGATATGAACTTAAGACGTCTCACCTATAAGTAGATAAAAGTATAATTCGTATTATTGTTTGAGTAAAGAAACCCCCATCGAAAATTTTCACAAAATAAATTTCTTATATAAAATGGTTCCACTCCTAATTGCACCTAAATCTTTTGTGATAAAATCAAACACATGTCGAGTTGTGCAGGTGGATAAGTTGGGACCGTACCGGTGGGACTAGTAGTGGATCGTTGGCTTGACTATGAAAACTTAACATGATAACTATTATTTTCTACACAACTTGATCCTGATTTACTTAGCTTAAGTTAGCTTTCTTAAGTTAATATCTCAACTATTACAACTTCTATTATGACACTGGTATACCGGACCTTGTTATCACACTGAAAAATTTCTACACCACTTGGAGAAATTTTTCATTATGTCAGGAACTAGGGGTGGGCAAACGGGTCTAGGAACCGCGAGTTAGGGCGGGTAATTGCGGTTCAGGCTGGTCTAATTTTTTTAAAGAAGAAACGGGACGAGGTGGTGGTATTTATGATGTGGGTGAGTCCAAATCTATAGAATCACGGGGCCCCGGGTCAGACCGTTTCTAAAATGGAATTAATGGAATCTGGATGGGATTTGTTTCTCTTCTCCGAGTGACCTAGTGGTCCTCGATCGATTCTCACTTCTATCTCTCCTCGCCGACATCACCAAACACAGACCACCACCGATTCACCACCATTGTCACCCATAACTGCCATCGCGACCATCACCACCTCATCACCGTCGCATACGCTATTAACCGTTAGTTTCACCTTAGGTCTCCTCTATGTCTGTCACTTAAGTCCTCGATCAATTCTATCTCGCGTGTGTCATCCCCTTCACGGTTCTTCCACCTACACTCTGTCATTCTCCATCAGTCATCTCCTCCACCACCCCAACATCACCGTTGTCCCGAGTCTAGGCCTTGGTGACCATCACAACTACCCAACAACCTCAATTGTCCTCTTTGAGTCCTTGACGACATCCCAGATTTAGAGAACTTTAGGGTTCTCTTTCTCCCTCTCACCCCTCGAATCGATTACGTCGACATCACAGCAGCCACCACACAAGTCACGAGGTTCCAAACTCGGCTGGTGACGACCTAATCTAGTGCGACTTGATCGATTCCGAGTGCTCTTGACTCGGTCAACGAAGAAGAAGAAGAAGAAAAAAAAAACCCGTAGACCCGACCCGAACAGGCCCGTTTCAAACGGGTGGGATTAGGTATGGTTCTTGTATTAAAATTTGTTGTACCCACCCCGGCCTGACCCGTTTCTTTTAAACCCAAGTCTGGTCCGATCTGGTCCCTTCAAAATTGGGCCCAACTCGGCCCGTGCCTAGCCCTACCAGGAACACAGTTTAATACATAAAGTGTCATAATATAATTAGTTCGAAATTTTTTCTTCTTCAAGTTTTCAACCAATTGTATTATGATACTTGATGTACCGCAGCGTCTTCTCGACACACTTTTTCCACCGCTTGAGAATGGTGAGCAAAATGCATATTGTTGATGCACAAAACCGGAGGGGTATTGGAATAACATAAATCTGACCGTGAATTTGCAAGAAAGTAAAGAACACAAGATGTATCGTGGTTCACCCCAATGTTTGGGCTACGTCCACACTGATATTGATATTGTTTCACTCTGAATGGTGAATATGCAAGAAGGCTAGAGGCAGTGTGCTCTCTAGCCTATTTTCTGTGTTTGCCCTCTCTGAGATGTTTTCTCTCTTCCCATGGCTTAAACCTTGACCCCCTCTAATGAGGAGAGTGAGAAGTCCTTTTATAGAATAAGGGTTCCTCACTTATTACATATTTACCCCTTCATTTATTACATAATTACATTTGAGTCCCCCGAGTATTTATACAATGTCTAAATACGGAGGGCCTAAATATGGTACAAACAGTAGTCCCCCAAGTTTTTAGTCAAGAGAGTCTTTTGGCTGGAGACTTGAAATTCAGTCCATGTGTGGGCCGAAGTAACTAGATGTCGTCTAGAACTAATACTCGATATGACGCGGTGCTCAATGTGAAATGATGCTCAACTAGAAGTAGCACATGTTGCGATGCTGCTCGGTTTGTGGCTTATGTTGCCTTGGTTGGCTCGGCTTGTGGTGTTGAAGGTGAGGGAGTCCCTTTTATAGAATAAGGGATCGTTCCTCAATACATAAATGATGGGCTAGAGTTGATGCTCGCGGCGAGGTGGTTGCTCAGCAGGCGGCGATGCTCTCTAATGATGGTGAGGGAGTCCCTTTTATAGAATAAGGGATCGCTCCTCAATACATAAGTGATGGGTTATGAGTGATGCTCGCTGCGAGGCGGTTGCTCAGCTGGCGGCGATGCTCTCTAATGAAGGTGAGGGAGTCCCTTTTATAAAATAAGGGTTCGCTCCTCAATACATAAGTGATGGGCTAAGAGTCTTTCTCTAATGAAGGTGAGGGAGTCCCTTTTATAAAATAAGGGTTCGCTCTTCAATACATGAACAATGGGTGCTCTCTAATGAAAGTGAAGGAGTACCTTTTATAAAATAAGGGTTCGTTCCTCAATACATGAATAATGGGTGCTCTCTAATGAAAGTGAGGGAGTCCCTTTTATAGAATAAGGGTTCGCTCCTCAGTACATAAATAATGGGCTAAGTCCCCCAAGTATTTTTCATGAGGCCCAATGTATGGTACATAGTGTAGTCCCCCAAGTCTTCAGTCAATAGAGTCTGTTGGCTGGAGACTTCAAATTTAATCCATGTATGGGCCGAAGTGGCGGTTGTTTGGAAATGGTCTTTGTATACCATGCACTGAAGCTTTGTAGATGAAGCTTTGAAAGTGAAGTTTTATAGGTGAGGCTTTGAAAGTGAAGCTTTGAAGCTGGAGCTTTTGTAAATGAAGTTTTTGAAGCTGGAGCTCTTGTAAATGAAGCTTTCGAAGCTGGAGCTCTGTAAATGAAGCTTTCGAAGCTGGAGCTTTCGAAGCTGAAGCTCTGTAAATGAAGCTTTTGAAGCCGGAGCTCTGTAAATGAAGCTTTCGAAGCTAGAGCTCTGTAAATGAAGTTTTCGAAGCTGGAGCTCTATAAATGAAGCTTTCGAAGCTAGAGCTATGTAAATGAAGCTTTCGAAGCTGGAGCTCTGTAAAAGAAGCTTTCGAAGCTGATTGACATGAGTGATGCTCATGAATGTTGACATGAGTGATGCTCATGAAAGTTTATGTATGATTGACATGAGTGATGCTCATGTGTGATGGTGATTGTCATGAGTGATGCTCATGTATGATTTTTTGGATGACGGGTTGTACTTTTGATTACCTGGTTAGTGATAATAACGACAGGATGCTGAATAATTTTGGAGTACTGGACGTACTTTTGATCACCTAGTTGCCTCATGAAAAATACTTGGGAGACTTAGCCCATTATTTATGTACTAAGGAGCGAACCCTTATTCTATAAAAGGGACTCCCTCACTTTTATTAGAGAGCGCCTATTATTCATGTATTGAGGAGCGAACCCTTATTTTATAAAAGGGACTCCTTTGTTGGAAGTATGCCCACAAAGCCACTCATTTGATGTAATAGCTTTTTGGAATACTTAATATGTTAAACTTTTATATGTTTAACGGAAGGGCAATACTTATTGTTAATCACTATTTATTGAATCATGTGTTTAATCAATAAGAGAATCCAAGGGATGTATTTGACATAAGAGATAAGTGATCTAATGAGTTAGATCAAGGAGACCTTTCTCTTATGTTCATTCCTAAAACGTTCCTAGCCATAGGATTGCCAATTGGGCATTGACAATCCAATAAGGTTAGTATGTGTTATGTTGACTCAAACGTGAGTATGAACTAGTCTCAAGTCATTTGGTGTTGGACACTAAGACAAACACATAGGTGCTCGAAAGAGTAATCGAGTACACTGAACTGCGATTAATGAGAGTTCAAACATACATGTCATGTACGAACTCTAAGGTTACAATATGCAAAGTAGTCCTTAGACCTGAGGCATCATAGATGTCTAATGGTTAGGTCCTTGATCTTTGATCATGACAAAGGCATTCCCTCGGATTGTCCACGGCATTGTTGGGGTCATGTGATCTAGTCATGTAGGCATATGAATGCACAACAAGGGATCTCTAACCTTCCATGGTGGAAGGAGTATACTCTAAAATATGATTCTAAAGTCTTTGGCCAAAGCAAATGAATATGACTAAGGAAGATGTTCCAAATCATATTCAAGGGAATCATATAAGAAAGTATCACATTGGATAGTAGACATGAAACAAACTATCACTTAAAACAATGCGGTTAAGAGTATTGTATTAGAGAAGGACCGTATTGCATTGTAATTGTAACTGGATAGGTTCTCCAACCAATTCTACTTAGCTTGGGTAACCATGACATACTGCTAGGTGTCACTCATGGTTTGTGGAAGCCCTATTGATTAGCAAACACTAATCATCAAAAAGGGAGAATTGAAATGTGGTTTCAATTCACAATCGATAGTTAAGAGTAACATCGCCCACTGCCTCGCTAATTGGAACCTAATGGATCGCACACCAAATAAGGATATATGTGAAGCAATTAAATGAAATGGATAAGCAATTAAATGGTTTAATTGAAGAATGGTCAAGATTAATTAATTAGTTAATTAATTATACGAAATGTTCGTATTGGGCTTTTAAGTTGGTTTTAGGGCTTCGGGGCCCAAAAGTGTTTTGGTCCACAAGGCCCATTATGTTTAAGTTGTATGACAACTAAAACAAAATGGGCAATAAGCCCAATAACCATATAGGCCAACCATTTAGGGTGAGGGTATGCAAGTTTGCTTAATTGCAAGTTTGCCACTCACCTAAGAAATGAAGTATAAATTCATCTTTATAGCTTTGTTTTCAATTAGGGTTTTCTAAGCTACTTGGGGATAGTTATCTAGCAAATTTACTTCCCTAAGTGATCCATTTTCATCCTCAAATTACATCCTTGGTGAAGAGACATAGAGACATCAAACTTTTGGTGTTTTGGAGAACTAATCCTCAAATCCTCAAAGAAGCAAAGGAGCACTAAAAGGAGGAAAATCACAAGGAAGATCCAAGGAGCAAGGAGGTGACTTGAAGGCCCTCCACTTGGGTGAATCCCTTGTGTAATCAAGGATGAGCTTCAAGGGTAAAGAATCTCTAAATTCTTAATTATCTTTAATGTTGTTAAAGAGTATTTTGGTTCACCATATACTAGGCTTTGAAAGTCATGGGTTTCATGAATTGTTTTTGGATGCATGCCTACTTTAAAGAGTTAATTGTTAGCATATGTATTCAAATGTTCATACATGTTCTTAGCTAGGACAAAATTTTTCCTTCATCCTTCACCTTCATTAGAGAGAGACTCTTAGCCCATCACTTATGTATTGAGGAGCGAACCCTTATTCTATAAAAGGGACTCCCTCACCTTCATTAGAGAGCATCGCTGCCAGCTGAGCAACCGCCTTGCTGCCAGCTGAGCAACCGCCTTGCAGCGAGCATCACTCCTAACCCATCACTTATATATTGAGGAGCGAGTCCTTATTCTATAAAAGGGACTCCCTCACCATCATTAGATATCATCGCCGCATGCTGAGCAACCGCCACGCCGCGAGCATCAACTCTAGCCCATCATTTATGTATTGAGAAGCGAGCTATTTTTTCTATAAAAGGGACTCCCTCACCTTCAACGCCACAAGCCGAGCCAACCAAGGCAACATAAACCACAAGCCGAGCAGCCTCGCAACATGTGCTACTTCTAGTTGAGCATCATTTCACATTGAGCACCGTCTCATATCGAGTATTAGTTCTAGACGACATCTAGTTACTTCGACCCACACATTGACTGAATTTCAAGTCTCCAGCCAAAAGACTCTCTTGACTGAAAACTTGGGGGACTACTGTTTGTACCATATTTAGGGCCTCCGTATTTATACCTCGTATAAATACTCGAGGGACTCAAATGTAATTATGTAATAAATGAAGGGACAAATATGTAATAAGTGAGGAGCCCTTATTCAATAAAAGGACTCCTCACTCTCCTCATTAGGGAAGGTCAAGGTTTAGGCCATGGGAAGAGAGAAAACATCTCAAAGAGGGCCAACACAGAAAATAGGCTAGAGAGCACACTGCCTCTAGCCTTCTTGTATATTCACTCATTCAGAGTGAAACAATATCAACATCAGTGTAGACGTAGCCTAAACATTGGGGTGAACCACGATACATCTTATGTTTTTTACTTTCTTGCAGATTCACGGTCGGATTTATGTTGTTCCAAGACCCCTCCGGTTTTGCGCATCAACACATACAATAGATTAATAAAGAAAAATACTAATATACAAATACATTTTGTTGTTCGTATTCACCAATACCAACAAACAAGCAATACCTTCTTCTTCTTCTCACTCATTTACGCAACAAGATATCCAACTCATCATTTCCCTGGCGTCGACCACGGAACAGCGCACTGCGCACACACGGCGCACTTTAGAAAATTCCACTTCCACATCCACCACTTGCGCTCTGGTGGGCTATCCGATTGAAATCTCGCAGAGCTTCGTTTCTCCCCGTCTTCTTCATTGACCCGACCCGACCTCCATCACAACGCCGCCATGCTTACCACGGTAATTACGAACCTGTAACTCATCTCTTCCTCTTCGTCTTCGTCTGTTGGGTCTTTGTTTCACTGATTTGCTCGTCGTTTGAAATCTTCGTTTCTGTCGGCGTTTGATTGTGTTTGCATGGAGCAGCAGAGAAGCATATCGGGGTCGTCGCAGAGCCCTAGATCTCCGTCGTCACAGCCGTACCTGTCGGTCTCAGTTACTGATCCTGTGAAATTGGGCAATGGCGTCCAGGCATACATCTCCTACCGAGTGATCACCAAGGTAATTTCGTCATTTCACTCTCAATTTCTGCTTTTGATTGTAGGCTTTGTTTTGATTAGGGTTAGGGTCTCTGTGAATCGGTTGATTGCGTAATTAACAGTAATTGCATGGTTGGTTTTATCTCAGAGTGTACGGAAGATATAAATTCTCACTTTGTTAGGGGAATTTGATGTACTGAATGACCAATGCGGTTAATATGAGAATAGGTCTTAGAAATCAAGGAAGTTGAAAAAAGGGGTTCCTCCGTACCTGGGCATCGAAAGAAAGAAAAATCAGAATTTGTATTAGCACGGTCATTCAAAATGCACCGCGAAATGATAACTATTCTAGCTTTATGTACCATAGCTTCTTCCTAGAGCTTCGTTGCTAATTAATATGAAACAAGCTAACAAGTATCTGGCTTATTAGTATGATGGAAAGTGTGATGATTGATTGGATTGGAGCCAATTGTGCATTAATCACTAATCAGTGATTCTCGTTAAAAAATGTGTGCAAATAAATGATGTTTTTCAATGGATCTTTTGAACTTGAGCATGTTTAGTGAGTTGGATGAGCATGTGATCTATAAACATGCTTTTTAAATCTTGTTTTTGCATCTGTTTTGATGCTATTATAATGGTTAATTTCTATTTTTGAGTATTCACATCTATGTTTGTTTTTTCAGACAAATTTTCCTGAATACCAAGGGCCAGAGAAGATTGTTATTCGACGTTACAATGATTTTGTTTGGCTACAGGATCGTCTCTTTGAAAAGTACAAAGGAATTTTTATTCCGCCTCTTCCAGAAAAGAGTACCGTAGGTAACAACATAACTTTACCCTTTTTTCTTGGAATTGTTTTGTGCTTGTAAAGTAGAAAATCCTATGTTTACCTCGTCATGTGCATTTTTGCCATGCCTAAATTTATGTACTTGCATATTCATGCATGCCTTAACTAGCTAGTTATAGATATCTTGGTTGTTGATTCAAATTGTGAATGAAGGAACTGTGATAGTGCCAAGGTGAAGGCTGTTATAGCCAACCCTAAGGATACTCTTTTCTGTGGGTTTATGATGTAGGATAGGGCAGTGGAATTTAGAGTAGTTAGCAGAAGCAAAAACACAGAAAACTTTAAACAAAATGAAATTAAAAGATAAACAGACTCTCTCCAGGGGTCTCCAGGGGCCTCACACCCGTTCTTGGCCTCACACCAAGAATTGGAATTTGGAATCACTCCAAATAAACTACTATTGTAGGAAATTTAACTAAACTTTTATTCATAAACTCTTCATTGTCTTTACTATTGGAATTACAAGGATATTTATAATGCCTTAAACCTAAAGAACGCAGGAAAGTAAACCTATTACTGGAAAGAAATCCTAATCCAAAATAGAATAGGAAACCAAATCTAGCCCCAATAAAACTGGAAAGAATCTTAAACCTTCTAAAAGTAGGAAATTAAAAGACTAGAACCCGAAATATTGACATACTAAAACCCTAGAGATTAAAAGACTAAAACACCCATTCATTTAGGGCAGCCTTCACTTTCGTTCCGCATCAGTTTATAACCATGCTTGGAGTGATTTTCCCACTGAAAATCTTTAACCTTTGGAGTCTATGCTCGTTGCTGTACTTAGTAGTTACTGGAGATAGAAAATGCAAGATTATGAGCACTTGTATACAGTGACTAACTTCAGTCCCTAATGCAGAGAAGTTCCGTTTCAGTGCTGAATTTATTGAGATGAGGCGTCAAGCGTTGGATGTATTTGTGAACCGAATAGCTTCACATCATGAACTTCAGCAAAGTGAGGATCTGAGAACCTTCTTACAAGCAGATGAAGAGGTGGTGTTTCTAAAGTGATGCCTTGAGTCACACAGTTATTCTCGTGTTACTACTATGAAAGTCAATACGCTTATCAGGCACCTCTGTCGGACTTCAGAATACTTGACGTGATTATATGCTGTTTTTTTTTCAGACAATGGAGAGGTTAAGGTTTCATGAGACTGGTATCTTTAAGAAGCCAGCAGATTGGATGCAAATCTTCAAGGTAACATTGATTCTGCATGGTGTTTTTAAGACTAATTGTTTCCCTGGATATTTCCTTTCCTAAAAAGGCATTTTTTCATGAATTAGAAACGTTCAGTACCTTGTTCTGCTTATCATGGATGGATTTCTGGTTTGTATCTTTCCTTTTCTATGATATGTATTCTGTAATGGGAAGATTGAAAGGTTAAATCCTCATATGCAGGTACTGGAAATCTGTAGAAAATTGTCACTATATTCAGTGTGAAAAATAGTGCATATTAGCAATTATTCTCAACCCTCTATTTTCATTATCAGGTTAATGATCTATGTTCTGGATTGTCAAGCCAAATAAAAAATGGAACACATATCACGTGGAAAAAAAATGTAGGAGAATATTCAATTGCAATTGTACAATTACTATTCTTGTTAATAGGTTGAAGTTTTCTGACGTCCTTGAAGTTTATTTTTCCTTCCTTTTTTTTTTTGTTTGTTTAAATGCTTTGCCTTTTAGTGTCTTGTCAAGTGCAAGCATAAGGGGCAATCCTTTCCACTGCTTCATGTCTTTTGCATTTATTGTATTTATTGAACTGAATAGGCTACTTCAACTAGTAAGTAGCTTTCCTTCTTGAGAGTTCGTCTGGTTGAAACAATAACAGCGGCTCTGTATTTAACAGGATGTACAATCTAAAGTGAGCGATGTGGTTCTCGGAAAGGAAAAGCCGGTGGAAGAGTCAAATCCTGAATATGAGAAGTTGAAACACTACATTTTTGAGCTTGAAAACCACTTGGCTGAAGCCCAGAAGCATGCATACCGTCTTGTAAAGAGGCACAGAGGTAACGACGATTTGAAGGCTCGATGTTCTTTCTTTACCTTTTTCTTTTACTCTATTAGGGGCTTTTCGGCTGCACTTCCTTATTCTGAATTCAGAATGTGGTTAGAATGTGATTCTTTATAACGATATTTATGCAGAACTGGGACAGTCTCTAGCAGATTTTGGGAAAGCAGCCAAGCTCCTAGGAGCTTGTGAAGGTAATGCTCTTGGAAAGGCCTTTACCGAGCTTGGGGCGAAGTCAGAGACATTATCAATTAAGCTGCAAAAGGAGGTAGGCTTTAATTGAGAATTCAGTATATCATTGGTGTTCCAGCGTCTATGGTGTGTTTGCTTGTTCTTCTTTGCATGTGTTCCTTTTGTTTAACAGCTAATCATGATATGTTATGGTATTACCATATCTTTTCGTCTCTTTGTAGGCCCAACAACTGTTAATGAATTTTGAAGAACCCTTGAAAGATTATGTACGTGCCGTGCAATCTATTAAGGTGAGAAGGGTTTGACTTGACACATGTCTTTAGATTATACTCTTTACACTAGCATTCTTCTCTTTTGGCAATGGATATAACTTTAGCTTCTAAGTTCATGGACACAAATTATTATTTGAATATTTATCCTTCCCATTCTGCATTAGACTTAGAGCAAGTCCACCCTTAAGGACTTTGTGCCAGCACCCAACGCATTTATCTACTCCAGTGAACAGTAATAGACCCCTATGAACAGTAATAGGCTAAAGCATCTCCACCCCTAACAAAAAATAGCCTAGTCCATTTTATTAAAATATTATTAATTTTTATTATAAAATAATAAAAAATAATAATTTGACAGTGAGCTCTCTCTCCCTCTCTCTCCTTCACCATCACCGTGAGCTCTCTCTCTCACCCTCCCCATCTCCACCCTCCATCAAATCCCCACCTCCCATTCACCCTCCGCTTCCTCTCCACCGCCCTCCGCGGTCTGACCCGCCCCAAACTGGTCGACATCGGCGCCTGGGCTCGCCAGCTCCAAACCCGCCGCCTTTGGACCTACGCCCTGACCTTCAGCTACATCGCTGGATTTGATGTCATCGTCCTCAACAGCTTCCAAGACCAGCTCGTCCTCAACAGGAAGTTCCGGGTCGGCGGCCTCGTCCTCGAAGGTAGCGTCGTCCAGCCGTCTTCCTCGCCGGAGATGGAGTTCGAAGGATCGGGATGGGGTTCCAGGCGTCGGACGCCACGCTGGCGTCAGATGGACCGGGCCACGCCTCAGTCAATTTTGGACTGGGCTAGAGACTGGCTTGGGCTGGGTGCCAGTCAATTGCGTCGGCTGGAGGGGATTCACTGGGTGCTGGCCTATTTTTTCAACTGGGTGCTGGGCAAAAAGCCCTCCGGTGGAACTGCTCTTATGGAATTTGTTTCCTACCATTCTGGGTTAATATGTAATAGAAGCTCTTCCTGGAATTGCCCTCGGTCAAAGTTTGTTCCTATTCATTGTGTCCTTCTGGTAATCTTCATTTGTCATAAAAGCTGATCCTTTTAAATATGTGTGTTGTAACAGGCCACAACAGCTGAGAGAGCAAATGCTTTCAGGCAACAGTGTGAACTTGCTGAAACAATTAAGTTGAAGGAGATAAATCTGTATGCATCTGACCAACTGTTTTATGTTTCTCTGTGTCTGGATTTTCCGTTACGCTAGCCTCTTGTATACTGAAAACATAGACGAATAGTAACTGTGATTATATTTAGGTTTCCAGTTAATAAATATAAAATGGTATAGGGGAAAAAAATAAGGAAAACTAATGAAAAGGGCTTGAAAACTTTGAGTTTTAATGATAAGGACAAAATAAAGGGTAAAGTGAATAATACCAGGATTGACTTTTTAGTGTAAAAATGTGATTTTTGGTTAAAGTGAACCATACCGCGGGCTTTTCGTTAAAACTCCCAAATAAATATTTGTGAAAAGCATAGATGGGAACCATTTGATTCACAACTAATGTTGGATTTCACTCACCATTTTGATATAAAAACTCTGGCGGTCGTTTTGCCTGTAATTGTTGATTGGCCTAATAAGTGTTTGATTGGTTTGCAGTGATAAACTCATGTTGACCAGATCAGACAGGGTGGGAGAAGCTGAGCACGAGTACAAGGAGGCAAGTCAGCTGATGCAATCGTATATGGTGTACACGTTAGGTGTCATCTTCATTATTTGACTAAGATTGGTTTTGTGATGCAGTTGAAGGCTGAGGGTGAGGAAGCAACCAGAAGATTTGAAACGATAGTGCGACTGATGAGTGAAGAGATAGTTCGCTTTCAGGAACAAAAAACAACAGACATGGGGGTTGCTTTCCATGAATTTGCCAAGGGACAGGCACGCCTGGCAAACAGTATTGCAGACGCTTGGCGAAGTCTTCTACCTAAGCTCGAATCTTGCTCCCCGGTTTAGTTGAGTGAATATAAAACCGGAGCAGTATGCTTCATTTAGTTCGTATAGATGGCAGGGCAGCTCTTGCTTTGTAAAACCTTTGGACCTTCAGGATTTTGTCCTCTTATTCCGGTGTTGTACTTGCAGACTATTAACTTTTTATTTTCATTTTTATTTATCACCTGTACAAATTCAGAGCTAATTGAAAAGATTTGCTATCTGCACTGTTATTTGCTAATGAGGATCCCGGGATCCTCAAATTGTGTCCATTTATCGTACATTGTGCAGTCATAAATCATTTTAAATATTTTTATTTAAAATTAAATATGAATAATATTTGACGAAAACTGACCGCACGATGTACGATGAACGGACGAGTATCCTTAAGATCCTCACAAAGAGGATCCTTAAGGTTCTCATTCGTTATTTGCAGGGGATATGTGTACCTCACACGTAGGATTTATTCACACATTTTGATGTGCCTTCAAATGTTTAATTTTCTGAATTGTCCATTGAAATTAGAATTCTTGCAGACCTATTAATTTCGGAATGTGATTATGTAAATCTTATCATATCTGAGATATTTTTATGAGATTCTACCATATCTCTTAGACTAGATATTATCCTATTAGAGCTGTAATGCTATTAAGGTAAGAAATTTACCTTCCCTATTACTATAAAGTCACAATGGCTATTATTACAAAGTCACAATGTGGTGGAATAACACATACCTCAGGAAAAAGGAGAGTTTTACAAAGTCACAATGGCTAATATTATCCTATTAGAACTGTTTTATAATTGTTCTGTAAATTATGCCTACAACACGTTATCAGCATGCTTTTGACGTGCTAATGAGAGTTTAATATTCAATCAGGAAAATATTACGTTTTAATGAGAGTTTGTTATGTTATTCCGGTGTTGTACTTGTGACTTATTAAATTTTTATTTTTCGTTTTCTACTTATTATCTGTACAAATTCAGAGTCCAGATCCTCTCCTACTCGTTACTTGCAGGGGATGTGTGTACGTCACACGTAGGACTTAATTTTCTGAGTTGTCCATTGAAATTAGAATGGCAGCTGAACGAGTGGGAAGGTTTTGTTTTTATTTATTTCTTTTGGGCTAACCTCAACATGGTGGCTTTCAAAATGGCTAACGAATTTTAATTTTCTCGCGTTGCAACCTAATATTTTGAAATCGCATCGATTTGTCTCCTTTTTTTTTGAACTTCTTTTGGGCTATCCTTATACTCTTTTGTTGAGAAATGAAAACGGAGAATTGTTATTAAAACTGGAAAATAATTAGTTAAGAGTTGTTTGATTACTATGTTTTGTTTTTAAAAACTGAAAATCAAAAAATGAAAACTATTCTCTTTGAGTTTTTGTAATTTGGTTTTTAGATTTTAGTTTTTGGTTTTAAAACATGGAGTAGTTATCAAAAGAGTTTTTTTTTTTTTTTTTCAGTTTTAAATTTGTTTTTTTGAGTGCATCGATATTTTTACTTTAGGGGGAGGGGGAGAGAGAGTTCGGCTAACCCACATAATGAACAATCTAAATTTGTATCGAATTTGCTACTCACGATATTCGAATTTAAAATCTCTCACTTCCAAATAAAGAGGAATACTAAGATATTAATAGTAGTAGTGAAACGACTGACTTATGAAACGATTTTTTAGTTTACATTAAAAAATGGCAAAATTTGTGGCGACGGTGGCTTACATTTGCTGATGTGGCATGAAAGGATTGGAGGCTCGGTGGGGCGTTTCTCGCCAACCAACCATTCCCGCCTCGTAAAAGGTGAACAAAGTAAGAAGCACGTCCACTAAATTCCGATTCCATCCTCCAACGAATCCCCTTCCCTCTTTCCCATCAAATCTAAACCCCCCCGCGCCCACCCCCCCTCACAGATTCATTTGCTCAGCCATGGCCATTTCTGTCTTTGTGGCGGGAGGAGTTATGAGCTCACTCCGCCGCCTCCACTTCCCACGTGTCAATTCCCACGTCCCACTCTCCCCTCCTCCGTCGGTGGCTGCTTCCTGTCCGCTAGTATTCACCACCGCCACCAGCTACGGCTTCTTTTCTAAGCTTAATTTGCACTCCGGCCGTCACTACCGCCACCAAAATCAAACGCCGGTGGCCAAGGCTTCGTCTCAGGAAAAGGACAGCCTTATTCCTTCCGACGACGCCGAAGACGGCGTCTTGCTCGGGACCATGCAATTGCCCTCGGATACCGATCTTCCCAGATTCGAAATCTTACTATTCCAGGTAACTCTATTTAAATATTAAAGTGCATACTCTAACAACAAAGCTGGAATAGCTCAGTTGGTTAGAGCGTGTGGCTGTTAACCACAAGGTCGGAGGTTCGAACCCTCCTTCTAGCGTTTTTTTTCAATTTATATTTTTTTCCCATTTTTTCTTGCCAACGCTGCGTTTTGGTCTCAATGTAATAACCGCTGCGTAAGTGGGCTAATTTCTCATTTTTTCAATTTATATTTTTTTCACCAATGTAATAACCGCTGCGTAAGTGGGCTAATTTCTCATTTTTTCAATTTATATTTTTTTCCCATTTTTTCTTGCCAACGCTGCGTTTTGGTCTCAATGTAATAACCGCTGCGTAAGTGGGCTAATTTCCCATTTTTTCAATTTATATTTTTTTCCCATTTTTCCGGAAGTGGAGGGCAGACAATCCTTGTCCATTTTTCTGGTCCAATGTATTAAACGCTGCTGCGTAAGTGGTCTAATCTCCCATTTTTCCGGAAGTGGAGGGCACACAATCTTTGTCCATTTTTCTGGTCCAATGTATTAAACGCTGTGTTTTGTTCATTTTTCCGGAAGTGGAGGGCAGACAATCCTTGTCCATTTTTCTGGTCCAATGTATTGCGTTTTTTTTCAATTTATATTTTTTTCCCATTTTTTCTTGCCTTAAACGCTGCGTTTTGGTCTCAATGTAATAACCGCTGCGTAAGTGGGCTAATTTCCTATTTTTCCGGAAGTGGAGGCCAGACAATCCTTGTCCATTTTTCTGGTCCAATGTATTAAACGCTGCTGCGTAAGTGGGCTAATTTCCCATTTTTCCAGAAGTGGAGGGCACACAATCCTTGTCCATTTTTCTGGTCCAATGTATTAAACGCTGTGTTTTGTTCAACAGTGGGCTAATAGTCTCTGCCAAGGAGCTAACCTGCCTCTTGATATGCCTTTGAAGGTACATAATATATTTCAATTCTTTTTTCCTTTTATTTTAGGAATTGATTTTCCGAACACCCATTTTCTGCTTCTGCACATTTCGGTTTATTTATGTTCTTTCATTTTCCTTTATTTTACTCAAAGTTTGAAATCGCATACAGGCGTTCCGTTGGAAGTACTTTTATACGCAATCTCGCGCTACATAGCGGTGACGCGTTAGTTTATATTGCCTTAGCGATGTTGACCTTCATATTTAAGCTGCCAGTTGCATGGACACATTGCGATGGACTGAATATTTTCTTGTACATTGCGATGGAACAGGTGGACAAAATTGCAGGTGGGACTAGATTGGGTTTTGTTACAATTGGGAATGCGGAGGTTGAGGTCCCTGTGTACATAGACTGCTTGGTTTTTCCACCAAGTGACGGCTCCCGCCCAATTTTCCGAGCCGTCAGAAACGGACGCTTGAAGGACAAGACACCTCCTGGTGAGCCAAGGATCATGAGAAATCTTATGCAGGCCCTTCAGAAGTCGGTCCAGATCGCTAGACTGTAAACAAGTTTTCTATACATATATTTGAGTTGAGATTATGTGCACTTTCTTATGTAATGCAAATGTTCTTACTTTTTTATGCTTAGTGATCAGATGCAAGCATTTGTTTTGCTTCTACAAAGTTCAATGCAGATTATGGTGATCTGGGATTTGTCCAGAAATAGACCGAATGTGTTTTTTTAGCTAGCTGACAGAAGACTAAACGATTTTTAACCTCCGAGTTTATATTCTTTCGATTTGTGTCCTTTGTGCTGCTAGACTACATAATATTTGCTGTTTTCTTGAATCTTCTGTGTTCGAACGAGGTACATTGTCTAGGAGCTTATTACTAGGTAATTGTTCTCTCAACTTTGTCTAAACCCTAAACCCTAGGAAACAAATTTGGTATCCAGTACTTTCCATGTTGGCAATATCCTCAGCTATAAGTTATCGTGAATCTGAAGCTGAAATTCTCACACTTTGTTTTGACCTTAAGTAAGTAATTGTCCCGAATTCTTGATCCGGGACTTGAGAGAAAATGGAGGAGCAAGAACGGAAGGAAGTTTTGGTGATGAACAAGAAGACTGTTATGATGCAGTTGTTTTGGGGTCTGGCTATGGTGGTTCTGCTTGTTGGTTGTCTATGGTAAGGGTGTGTCCAGTTGAGAAAGGCCGGAGATAGGAATCTAAGGACTTTCCAACTGACAGCTCGAAGATATTTTCTGCTATGAGGATAGAGAACCAGGTTACCAGAACTTAGGCATTAGCTTTGGACCAAAAGATGCTTTGTTCCAGGTTATTCTCTCTTCCTCTTTTTCTCTCAGGCAATATCTGCCGCGATTCTGTGTTTCGTTGTTTGTTTTGAATCATGCCAATCGCAGGTTTTTGGTCCTTCACATGGTACAAGGCATCATCAGATCCTTTGCGCGGTTGCAACTCCAACGGGCAGGTTTTTGATCTGGTGTCGCATATCACAGTACATCCCGTCCTCTATGTATGTGATGCTTCTTTTATCCAATGTTCTGTTGGAATAAATTCTTCTCTTACTATCGTGACAGCAGCTGAGCACATAAGCAAGAACCTTGTGCAGGATGCTCTAAAGTACAAGATGAGAGAAGGTCTTGCATCTGTTCACAAAATTCTAACCAAGGTTCGGATTCGTTCACTGATAAGCTATAGTTAACGGTCAGAGATCAGAGGTCTTGGTCCATAAATTAAAAACAGGTAGCAAATGTTTTTATTTTCTGTTTCCGGTCCATTTCTTTCTGCTATAGAGTTCCTAATTTCTTGTCCTCCCCATATAACGTGCAGAAGATGGATTCGTTATTTGTTGTAGACAATGGAAGTGCCACCATATTTTTCCACAACCTAAAGAAAACGAGCAACTAAATCCAGTTCTTCTAATGGATAAGAGTTACTGGCAGCCAACGGAGGGAAACGACTTAGTCATATTTGATCCCTCCAAAACAAAAATGGCACTACCAATGCTTTATATATTTGGAGGGCAGTCTCTCCTCGTGGCTCCTCACACATCTTTCCTTGCTCATAAGCACATGAAGTTGCGCCAACCAGGATTCCAGCGCGAAAGGGTAGTTGTGGAGGGTTTCGGGCATTCGGATTTGTTGATTGGAGAGATTCTCACAAGACAGTTTTTCCTCACATTTTATCTCCCATACGATTAGCTGAAAACGGAAGGAGTGGGAAGGGAAAGAGGTTCAGAAAAGAGGCATTGGATTGGGAAGCTGATGGTCTGTATGAAGGATTTGGGGAGTTTGGAACATGGTTTCTCCTTCTGTGGTTGCTGTGGTGATGTTTATGTTGTTTCCTCTGCAACTAGGGTTCTTTTAGGAGTTGTAAATCTAATCAATGTGTAACATAGAGAAATCTCTTCAAATGCTACGTATTATTGAATGATACGAGAGTGAATGAGATTGAAAATAGAATACCTAACAACTAAAACACATATAACATTGAAGTCATGCCCTTAACTCAAATATGGGAGCTAAATATGAAGTTTCTTGAGGTCTGAATCTGGACACTAGATCTCCTCTCTTACTGCCCAAGATACATGATGAGTTTATATGAAATGTTCCAAACCGATTTTGATTTTAAAAATTTCAATTCAAATAAAAAAACTAGTAAAAATAAAATTAAAAACCCAATTTTCTATTCAATCCCTCCTACTCGTAGCAAAATGTTCTGACCAGTTTTTTTTTATGGGAACATGGAGAAATTTTTCGTTGTTTTGAAAACGGTCCGGTACATCAAGTGTCGGTTATTCTTTTTAGGGAGATTTTGAATGCGGTTCCTAGCTATAAATATTTTTTGACTGAAACCTTGTTGATTTTTAATTTTTGGTCGAAGTCCCTAAAATTAATGTGATAATTTATTTATATGTATGTTACTATATTTTTTTAAATTAAAAATTGAAATTTATAGTTGTTTATATTAATGAGATTTTAAATAAAAGACCATAATTTGTAGGATTAAAAATTAACCAAAAAATTATTGTACCAAAATATGGGTACATTCTTCAAAATCACAAAAAAAAAAAAGATATTAAGCTTAATAACATTAGTAAATTTTTTCGATTAAACTTGACATGGATACATTCTCAAATAAATAAATAAAAGAATATACATGTATAAGTTTAAAAATGGATTAGAAAAAAATTGAATAGATTTTATATAAAAAAAAGGGTACATTTTACATAAAACAAATTGGTATATTTGAGAATGATTACATTTTAAAATAAAAAATTTGAAAAAATTACATGAATGGGAACATATAAGATTAAAAAATTGAAAACATTTTTTAAAAAAGCTAATGGGTTCAAACTTATTCTAATTTATTTATTTATTTTGAAAATGTTTTGAATTGAAAATTAGTTAGGAGTTTAATAAATGTGTGAGTATTAAAATTCTAAATCAATTATTAATTTTTATTTTAAAAAATTATGTAACTGACATGAAAATTCATTATTTTTTTAATGCTAGAGACTTGGATCAAAATCTGAAAACTAATAAAGTTTCAGTTAATGAACATTAGTAATTAGAAACCAGATATTAATTTTTCCTTTTTTTATTTTTAAAAATTTTCAATTAATTGTTTTGTTACATTTTGTATATTTCTACGAAAGTTTGCTAACTTGGATTTTTCTGTTGTTCTTTCTTTCGTTAACCTTATAAGCGGCGCGGTAACTGCCACGGACGCAAAAAACAGTTAACGGTCAAGAGAGAGAAAGAGAAGCACGTGGCAATAACCCAGCAGCCTCATCCCTTCTTCTGTCTCCGTCTTCCACCATGATGCTCACTCAAACCCTCCCAAAGATTCCTCCCTCCCCTCCTCTCCTCTGCTCTCACTCACCAAAACCCTCCTTCCTCTCTCTGTCTCTGTCTCTCTCTCTCTCTCTCTGTCTCTGCTATTTGGCTGATGAGATGAGCAGAGCATAGAAGCTTTACAAAAATGGCTTCCTTCTCTCTCAACTCTCATCCTCCCCCTTCCTCCAAAGCCCTAATTCCCTCCTCCACCTCAGCCCATGGAATCCCTAGACGTCTCTCTCTGTCCAAATTCACCTCCCCGCGTCCCCAAATTTCCTGTTCTGCTTCCAAGGAATCCTCCCCCGCCGATAACACGCCAAGGTAATCAAGAGCCCATCGGAAATTGCTCATCTAAAAAGCAATTTTATTCATAAGCGCTTTTACTATAGACACGTTTATAATTTTATTAAAAATCCAAGTGCCTTTAATTTTTTAACTAAAAATTCAAGTGCTTTGTAAAGAAGCGTCAGGTGCATTTCTTCTCTGAAAAGCACTTCTATTAGCCTAAAGCATTTAGCCCTTTTGTCTGTCAGAAAGCGCTTTTAGCAATCCCAAACTGAAAGTTGGTCCTTCGGTTTAGTTGACGAGAAAAATGCTGAATTTTCTGTGTTATGTTTTGTTTTCTCAGCACTTTTTGCATCATAGAAGGGCCGGAGACGGTGCAGGACTTTGTGCAGATGCAACTGCAGGAAATTCAGGACAACATAAGAAGCCGGCGCAACAAGATTTTTCTTCTCATGGAAGAGGTGAAAACAGAAAACTCAAAAGGGTTTGATATATGTTTGTGCTTTTAAGTTTCAGTAGCTAGGGGATTGTGAACTTCTTTGTTTGATATATGTTTGGTTTGTGTAGCTAAGGAGATTGCGGGTGCAGCACCGGATAAGGATGGCGAAGGATATGGATGAGGCTTGTGAGGAAGAGTCAAATGAGATGCCTGACATTCCATCCACTATCCCTTTTCTCCCTCATATTGTGAGTTTAATCAACAGTGTAGTTAACCGCCTTAAGTTTGCCCCTTATCGACATCCTCAAACAACAACAACAACAAAG
The DNA here is from genome assembly GCA_035220775.1 of Malus fusca. Lineage (NCBI taxonomy): Eukaryota > Viridiplantae > Streptophyta > Magnoliopsida > Rosales > Rosaceae > Malus > Malus fusca. The sequence continues at coordinate 2,577,917 of CM069072.1, read as the reverse complement.
CCTTTTCTCATTAAGTGGAGTCGGCTATATGAATCCTAGAACGCCATTGCGCTCGGTTATGTGTCATGTCCTCCATTAGATCCAAGTACTCTAAGTCTTTTCTTAGGGTCTTTGTCAAAGTTTTCTTAGGTCTTCCTCTACCCCTTCGGCCCTGAACCTCTGTCCTGTAGTCACATCTTCGAACCGGAGCATCAGTAGGCCTTCTTTGCACATGTCCAAACCACCGTAACCGGTTTTCTCTCATCTTTCCTTCAATTTCGGCTACTCCTACTTTACTTCGGATATCCTCATTCCTAATCTTATCATTTCTCGTGTGCCCACAGATCCAACGAAGCATCCTCATCTCCGCTACACCCATTTTATCGACATCCTCAAACAAGTTGGGAAATTTGGATAGTTAGCTAACAAGTCAGAAGCACATATGGGTTTAGATACAAATCTAACCTTATATTTCAAGATGGGGCATGCAGGTTGAAAACGATAATTGACAACGAATTGTGATCCATGATTGACGAGATAGTTACGTTTCTTTGTTTAGCTCTTGCTAAGTCCGTTTCTTCTACCAACAGTCACCGCCTAATACCTTTCCAATTAAATGTCCGACTAAAGCAAGTGCTCTTATGTCAAAAATTTCATGTCGTGTGATATTTTTCTTGTGAATTCTGTGGTTGTGCAAGCGCTTTACCTTTTATTTTCAGCTGACATTTTGTGATTTGTGTTATGATGTAGACACCAAAGACGTTGAAGCAGCTCTACCTTACAAGTTTATCAGTGATATCTACTGTCATTGTATTTGGAGGTCTCATTGCACCATCGGTAAGTCTGTAAGCATAGATGATTGTTTATAGTGAATATTTCCTGATGTCTACATACATGTATAATTTTGTAAAGGTGGATTCTCAATTTCTTTACCCTTTACTGCTTATACGTTTACTGACCCTTGTAGCAAGATGGTACATGTTCCTCTGTATTAAGAGGAGGTCTTCGGTTGAAGTCATAACGGAATATGAGGAACCGTAGTTTTGACGTACATGTTTTGTGCCTATTGGTTAGACTTAAAAATTCTTTACTGTTATGTGTTAAATGTCTCAACCTGTTCTCTGTGACAGCTGGAACTAAAATTAGGTATAGGAGGTACCTCGTATGAAGATTTCATTCGTAGCATGCATCTGCCTTTACAATTAAGGTATATACTGGACATGCTTTTTTTTTTTCTTGATTACTATTAGAAATTCAAGCAACCAGTACGGATTTTCTTACTTACTGTTCTGAAATCCCTTTTGTTTTCTGAATTCAGTCAGGTTGATCCTATTGTGGCATCCTTCTCCGGTGGGGCAGTGGGTGTCATTTCAGCATTGATGTTGATTGAAGCTAACAATGTTGAGCAACAAGAGAAGAAAAGGTGTAAATATTGCTGTGGAACTGGTATGTTTTGAACCGTCACAAATGCAAGTGTGCCAACTGATAAAGTTCTTTGGGGAAAAGTGGATCATTTGTTGGGTTGTTTTTAAATTTTCTTGCATTTAGTTTTGTATGAAGTTTGCTTACGCTGGTAAGTTTATGAAAATAATAAGTAAAAAATGGCTTAGGTTCTGGCTCTTACAGCGCTATTAGTTTCTTCGATTTTATGGAAGTTCTTCCTCGCCTTTCTCATCACTAGAATTCTTTTCAACTTTGTTACTTATGTTTTTTTTTTACCTTTCTTTAATTTCTCCTCATAAATGTTATTTCTAATGTTTTATTGTTCTCGTACTTTTGTTTTAATCTGGTAATTTTGTCTGGTATTACATGGACAGGGTACTTGGCCTGTGCTAGATGTTCTGCAAGTGGTGTGTGCTTGAACATCAATCCTATATCAGCATCTAGTGCAACGGACCGCCCTTTGCGAGTGCCCACAACTGAGAGGTGCCCAAATTGCTCTGGTGCTGGAAAGGTACAAAATTTGTCGCTAATTGGTTTATTCATGAGAAATGATTTGGCATGTTGAAGTTTGTTGGCACTGCAATTTATCACACATGCATCTTGGTGTTGTCGATCATTTGTCTCGTGGTACACTTGCTTCAAAACTTTCCACACATTCATCGTATCATGTTTGCCGATGGTTTACTCATGCTAGGCTTAAAAGGAAGAAAGAACTATAATGAGATTTACGATGATTTGTCATACTTCCGAAAGGAATTTAGTGCAAGGCTTTAATTCCATTTGTTTCTTTTGATAAGAGATTTGCAGTTTGTGTTCTTCATGCACTGTAATTCCAATCTCTCTCTCTCTCTCTCTCTCTCTCTCTCTCTACTAGGACTAATCACCTTCCATGTTCACTTAGGTCATGTGCCCGACGTGCCTGTGCACTGGGATGATGATGGCAAGCGAGCATGACCCACGGATTGATCCATTCGACTAAAGCAAACCAGATGAAAAACTTAGCGGTGTTATCTCCTCGTCGATGCAACTTGAGAATAACTTAGCGGTGTGTAACTTGTGCCAAAATGTTGGCTTGACTGCAAGATTACTTCACATAAACTAGGAATCATCACAAATTTAAGTTCTCCGTTTGATGAAATGTGTTGCAACTTACGGTGGAGGATTGGGAACTTGGTTGTGAAGAAATTGCTAATTTAGTTGAATTTGTTGCTTTTTGTTGACGTGAAAGTAGAGAAATATTCTTATGAGCAATTTAGATGCAAAACCTATTAGTATTAGGTCGGGGAGGCAAATTAACCTATTGGGTAATCATTAAGATTTATTTAGTTTGATTTCACTTTACACTATCATTACTACCAATCTCACATCTATATTATGATGATATCCAATTAAACGGCCTCTAACGGTTAGCTATTAACAATCCAATGTGTTGATTTGCCATCTCTAGTATCAGCTAATAGCTATTCACCTCTGAGAGCTATGATTGGGGAATTCATCGAGAAGCATGCCCCGTGCGGCAGCTCTCTCACAAAGAGTCGGGGATGCATGTAGGTCCTGCAATTGGTGCCTACTCCCGCTTCATGTGGAGGACTGCCGTTTCCGCCGGAAGCTAATAATATCCCCATTTTTATACAGAGGTTATAGAGATGATGTAATAACCTCTGTATGATTAACACCAACAGGACAGTTTGGCCGAGTGGTCTAAGGCGCCAGATTTAGGCTCTGGTCCGAAAGGGCGTGGGTTCAAATCCCACAGCTGTCAAATTTAGCATTATTTTTAATCTTATTTTTTTTCTTTCAACACTTTCCGTTGATATTCCCGCGGAAAAGTAGTAACGACGTCGGAGAGCTCATAATTTATTCCCTTTCCTCCAACACAGGCGGAGTAGTTGACAGTTTTCGCCGTCCCCATGGCTCGGATCCTCGGAAATAAACCGGGTCTTCACCACCTCCTTACCCGTTTCACAATCTCACGACGGCCGCTGCAAACCCTAGCCTACGAAGAGCTCAGATTCTACCGTCATCAGTTCCATCGCGAAAGTGAAACCTCTTTCTCCTTATGATAAATTATCTTTTATATTGTTTTTTTTTCTTCTTGTATAAGATTGCCTCACCCTAGCAAGAGCCTTGGATTCTGTCTAGCTTTACTCCCATTACGAAACAAGGAGATCACGGGACATGGGCGTTCAATCTCGATGGTGCTGTCCAGATGTTCAAGTCCTACCAGTAAATATCCTATTGGCCTCTGTTGGAGCACCCTACAAAAGATACGGAGATAGCTGTTGTGCGTGCTGAGAACAGTGATCGTTGGGACCCGGATGTGGTGGTTCAACGGCTTGGAAGCCTTGCCAATCGAGAAGCCGATGGATCGGAGGGAAATGTTTCAGTTCACGTTCTTCCCATGTCCGCCCATTGGGCAATGGGTTCACATGGACAATCCTAAAGTTGCGTTTTTCTATCGGATTCATACTTCCATTTATTGATCATTAGAAACTCCGTTAAACCGTGACATGGCAACCACGTGGACGATGACTATGCATCCACGTGGCATTGTGGCCCATGTGCATTGTGATACTTGAAGGTAGTAAAGGAGAGCTTTCTGGGCAACAAGAATTTATATACTCTCTACCGAAGATACTCTTATAAAGAGAAATGATTCTTTTAAACCGTTCACCAGAGGACAATGTTGGAAACCGATATATATTGTACTTAATCAATTTGCAGTCAAACATTAATGCAGTAAGTTCATTATATAACAAGTATCCCAGATTACGTTTAGTTCGACTATGTTGCGATACCTAGAGCAGTCATGCTTCTGGTTGAAAAATGCAGTTCTTCTACTCGTTTAAGACTTTTAAGTTCCAAAGGTGATAGAACCCTAGATATTACGGAACAACTCTTCACGGGTAGGGAACTGGATTATATATACACAGCCTTCATCTAACTTCCATCTATCGTGGAAATCAGTTTCCTGCGTTTGCCGGCAGTTTTCACCGAGCAGTGGATAAACAGTTATCATTTGCTGCATGTTATCCACGTATCCTTAGGCCGCGTTTCGTACGCGGGACGGGACGGGGCGTTCAGTCTCACGTTTGGTACGCCTAAAAGGAGTGGGACGAGGCGTTCCATGGGACAAGTTTTTGAGGATTTTTGGTTCCACCTCCCCTTCTGGAACGGGTTGTTCCACGCCCGTGGGACAGAAATTTTTAACATTTTAGGACAAAAATGCCCCTTATCTTTTTCAAAATTTACAGCATCAAAATCATATAACAAACCCTAAAAACTATTTCTCTTCTTCTCAGCCGCTGATCCTCTTCACCCCCATTTCTCCCCTTCGCAACCTTCCTCCTCATCCTCTTCCGTGTAGCATCTTCAGATCTGCATCTCCGCTCCAGGTTCAATCTGTTTTTGTGTAGCTCTCGGTCTCTCTTTCTTTGTAAAAAAATTTCTTTGTAATTTGATGGCATTACAGTGAAAACCAATTGTTCAAATGATTGCTGTTGAATTGATTCATCAAATGGTCTCTGGGTTGGTGAGTTGATGTTCGCTCTCTTATATATAATTTTGTTTTACTCTGCCATGATGTAAATTTATCAGATTCCTGATGTTGTATTTGTTAATTGGCACAACAGGAAGGGGAGGTCGATCTTATTGAGAGCAAACAGGTTATATTTCTGGTTATGCATTCACTTTGGAAACCTTCGCTGTTTTCTAATTCCTATTCATCTTTGTACTCATTGATTTTCTTTCTTTGTAAAAAAATTTCTTTGTAATTTGATGGCATTACAGTGACAACCAATTGTTCAAATGTTTTTTATTTCTTCTCTGTTTAAGTAACAAGTTTGATTATTATTCTTTGCTTTGTGAGTTTGTACATATTCTGCCTCTGTAGTGCAGTACCACTAACACTTCAAATATTTTGGCTTTCTGGTAATGATAAAATTCTGGCAATGTCGATCAACACCACGGGTTGTCTTTGGTTATTGCTAGTATATTAAACATTGGACATTGATGTATATTAGGACTGAGATATGAAAGCGTTTTTCATGAAAAACAAAGGCGAAGGCTTTGTTTGGTATCTAAGATTATAATAGAATGAATTGAATAACTCTTTAGATAAACAAGTGGATACTTGATGTAAGCTGTAGGAATTAGGAGAAGAAAACTGTTCTTTTGCTTTATGTGGTTGACATTTGCATAATAAAATTTGATGGGTTTGTGCTGAAAATTCAAATGGAGCTGTAGAAAACTAGGAGATTAAAAATTACAAATTTTAAAGGGGTTTGCATGTGGAACACAACATATACCTATTAAAATTTGGACCAAGAAAAACAAATAATGGATAATAGTGTTCAAATTTGAACCCAAAAAAAAAAAAGTCTTGTCCCGTTCCACGCATAAAATTGTACCAAACAACAGACGGAACATGGGTATTTTAGTCTTTTTAATCTTTTGGTTCCGTTATGTCCATGCGTTACCAAACGCAGAACGGAACAACCATCATGTTCCGTCCTGCGCGTACCAAACATAGCACAGAACATCTGTTCCGTCATGTCCCGTCCCGTTCCATCCCGTCCCGTCCCGTCCCGTCTGCGTACCAAACGCTACCTTAATTAAAGAAGTAGTTTTCCACGCTTACAACTCCTTAATCAGTTTATAACGTATAGGCAACATAAGATTAATACTTATAATGTTAGTCAAGTCCAACTAGGTATCTAACATTCTCCCACATGGACACAGACTAAACATTATAATCAAAGTCATGCCCTTTTATAACACTGATACCTTATGTGATCACATCGAGTTTCATGCTTACTAACTTCCTTTCATCTACTATAATTAATTCAAGTATTCGAACTTCAGAAAATCATGTGTTTATAGACAACACAAGCACCCTGAAACCACAAATACTTAAGACTAATATGTAGAAAGAAATTTTAGACTTTTCAATGAATTTATATTCCTTCATTCATTCAAAACAGTCATTTCATAGATCATCTTTGGAAGATCCTGAGCATTCATCGAGTTGCATCCCTCGAAAAGTGTTATTGGCCTCTGTTGGAGCACCCCCCGCAAGATATGGAGATAGCTGTTGTGCGCGCTGAGGACAGTAATCGTTGGGACCAAGATGCTATTCAACAACTCGAAAATCTTGCCACTCGCGAAGCAGATGGATCGGAGGGGAAGGTTTCAGCTCATGTTCTTCCCAAGTCCGGCCATTGGATTCACGTCGACAATCCAAAAGGTCTCCTTCAGATTGTGGGACCTAAGCTTTCATCCCTTCGGCCTTAAACCGTATCGGGTTTAATTTATCTGCCACAGAAGATATGTTGTGCAGATATCATTGGTAATTCTTAGTGTTTCAATTGTTCACTTGTAATAAATCATTTGTGTCTTATTTGGGCTTCTCTGTTCTGGTTTTTGGATTTCATCTGGAGCTACATTATAAAATTGTATCAGTTGTTGGTTGAAGATGGCAAATTGGCAATGCTATTGATCCATTTTTCATTTTTTTAGTGTGACATGTTGTGTAGTGTTACTAATTTACGGGTAATAGTATGGTTGTAGATGCTTACAATTACGAGTGGCAATTCATGGCCACGAGCTGTTAGTGTTGGCACAAACGTGACACATAATAGTCAGGTCATGTTTTCGAAACTCGACCACCATACAATTATTGAAGGTGTTACACGATAATGACGTTGTTTAATATTCCTTAGTACAAAATTATCCGTAAAATATGGTTAATATATTAATTTGTCATTCCTCATTTAATTTAAAGAGCATCTCGAATAGAATATGCAAAATGCCAAATCTATATTTTCATGTAAATACACTCTTTTATTTACATTTTTCTACGAAGATAAATAATTTCCATTTCTTCGTCTCCATTTAAGAGGTTTCCGACAAAGAGAAAAGGGTAAAAATGATAATTTGGTGTTATTTATGCACGATTTTTAGCTCTTGCACATTCATCTTAATTTTTAGTCTTCGAATAGAATAAATCGAATAAAATTAATAATAATAAAAATTAACAAAAATATATGAAAAATAAAAAATGTATGACACCTACATGATTTTTTTGTTTTGTTTGAAAAAACCATAATATCTACCCTAATGATGGGTGAATGTGCTAAGCTTACAATGACATTGTTATAATAATATGGTTTAACTTTACATTTGACGAGAATCGAACCTAAAAGCTAAAATCTCTCACTTATAACTAAAAAAAAATATCAGCATGAAATTACAATTTGCATTTTCCATTTTCGTTGGTGCGGAGGATGTAAAAGATGTAAATAAACCCTAGCGTTTCTTTCTTCCCCCTGTTTCTTGTCTCTGTAAAACAGCTGCGGACGCATCCAAAACCCTTTCAAGAAACCCTAGCAATTGGCCATGGGCGTCGCCCTGGACTCTTCCGTCGACCCTCCTGGCAACGACAAGCAACGGTACTCTCTCTCTCTCTCTCTCTCTCTCTCTCTCTCTCTCTCTCTCTCTTAAACTGGTAACTGGTTACAGTTCAGGGTTTGGGGTTTTAGTTGGATTCCAATTTTCGATTTTTCATTTCATTTTTCGAATTAGGTTTACAAATGGAAGGCAAGGTCCTCAGTCAGCCATTGATATGGAATTCCTCGCCGCTCCTATCAAATCCGCCAAGGACAAATTCGCGCTCGTCCCGGAATTTCTGAAGGTTTCAACTTTAAACTACTATTACCATCCACGTATTCATTTAAATTTTAATTAAAAAGTTGCTACCCTGCTTGATGTTCTTGTCATCATTGCTACTGGTGTTGTTTTTAGTATTTTTGATTCGTTGGAATTTAAGAAAGATGGAATTTTTATTGTACTGTAGGTGAGGGGGTTGGTAAAGCAGCACTTAGACTCGTTTAATTACTTTGTGAACACGGGAATCAAGAAAATTGTTCGTGCCAATAATCGGATTGAGTCGGAGATCGATCCAACTATTTATCTCGAGTTCAAAGATATCTATGTCGATAAGGCCTCGGTGATGTCAATGGGTAAAACTGATGATATTTCTCCCAATACATGCCGCTTATCTGATATGACGTATGCTGCACCGATAAAGGTTGATATAGTGTACATTCGAGGAAGTCATGATCGGAAGGAGAAAGTCGAGAGGAAAGGTGTGACTATTGGGAGAATGCCTATTATGTTACAGAGTTGCTGCTGTACTCTACTGGGAAAAAATGAAGCTGAGCTTGCAAAACTGGGCGAGTGCCCCCTGGATCCTGGAGGATATTTTATCATCAAAGGGAATGAGAAGGTGCTTTTGATGCAGGAACAACTCTCGAAAAACAGGATTATCATTGATATGGACAAGAAAGGGAACTTTAATGCATCTGTTACAAGCAGCTCAGAGAGAATCAAAAGTAAAACCGTTATTCAGATGGAAAATCAGAGGATCTATTTGATACTTAACCAATTTGCCAAAAAGATTCCTATTATGGTGGTCATGAAGGCTTTGGGAATGACGGGTGATCAAGAAGTTGTGCAGATGGTTGGTAGAGATCCGCGGTATGGTGCCTTGCTAATGCCATCTTTGGAGGATTGTGCAAAGGAAGGTATATACACACAAGAGCAAGCCTTGGACTACCTTGAGTCAAAGCTGAAGCGGTTTAATTTTTCTGGTTCTTCATCCGAGAAGGATAGTGCTAGAGTGATGAAACTTCTTCGAGATGTGTTTCTTGCAAATGTTATGTGTCAGAATGATTTTCGTCCTAAATGCGTATATGTTGCTGTAATGTTGAGACGCATAATGGATGCAGTTTTAAATAAAGATGCAATGGATGACAAGGATTATGTTGGTAACAAGCGGATTGAGTTGTCTGGTCAGTTAATCTCTCTTCTATTTGAGGATCTGTTCAAGACGATGATTACTGACATTAAAAAGATAGGAGACAATATATTATCAAAGCGTAGCAGGAGTAGCGCTTTTGACTTTGCACAACAGCTTACGAGTGATAGAATTACAAATGGGCTAGAAAGGACCTTATCCACCGGAAACTTCAACATAAAACGGTTCAAAATGGACAGTAAAGGTATGTCACAGGTCCTATTTAGGTTATCCTACATAGGGTGTTTGGGCCATATGACCAGAGTCAAGCCACAATTTGAGAAGACACGAAAAGTAAGTGGACCTAGAGCCTTGCAACCTAGCCAGTGGGGAATGCTTTGCCCTTGTGACACTCCAGAAGGTGAGCAATGTGGACTGGTTAAAAACTTGTCTTTGATGGCTCATGTGACAACTGATGAAGAGGAGGGCCCGTTAATGTCTCTGTGCAAGTGTTTGGGTATTGAAGGCCTGGAAATACTATCAGCCGAGGAGGTTCACTCACCATATTCTTTTCTGGTTTTCTTCAATGGAAACATCCTTGGAAAGCATAAGAAGCCACATCACTTTGCCAATGCATTAAGAAAGATGCGTAGAGCTGGAAAGATTGGGGAGTTTGTAAGTGTCTTCGTCAATGAGAAACAGCGTAGTGTTTACATTGCCTCTGATGGTGGTCGAGTTTGTCGTCCACTAGTCATTGCTGACAAGGGCGTACCAAGGGTCAAAGAACATCATATGCAGGAGTTGAAGGATGGAGTACGCACTTTTAATGATTTTTTAACTGATGGGCTGATTGAGTATCTTGATGTTAATGAGGAGAACAATGCTCTGATTGCTCTATATGAAAACGAGGCGACAACAGAAACAACCCATATTGAAATAGAGCCTTTCACCATCTTAGGTGTTATTGCTGGGCTAATTCCATATCCTCATCACAATCAGTCGCCTAGAAATACGTACCAGTGTGCTATGGGAAAGCAAGCAATGGGAAATATTGCTTATAATCAGCTACAAAGAATGGACATGCTTTACCTTCTGGTGTATCCTCAACGGCCATTGTTGACAACGAAGACAATTGAGTTGGTGGGCTTTGATAAACTTGGAGCCGGGCAAAATGCAACTGTTGCTGTGATGAGTTATAGTGGCTATGACATAGAGGATGCAATAGTCATGAACAAGGCATCTCTGGATCGTGGTTTTGGTCGTTGTATTCTAATGAAAAAATTTTCTGGCACGCTTCAAAAATATGAAAATGATGCACGCGACAGAATAGCAAGGCCCTATAGGGATGGACCTGATGCTGGAAGGATGCGGGCGCTGGACAATGATGGACTTGCTGCACCTGGAGAAATTATTAGAAATAATGACATTCTAATGAATAAACAGGTTCCTCAAGTGACGAGGGGCCCGCAGATTTCCCCAAGCCAACTAAATATTCCATATGGAAATGCTCCAGTGTCTTACAAGGGACCTCATGGAGAATCTTGTGTGGTTGACAAAGTGACCCTCTCTTCCGATAAACATAATAATTTATGTTCCAAGTTCTTAATTCGCCATACTCGTAGACCGGAAGTTGGTGACAAGTTCAGTAGCAGACATGGGCAGAAAGGTGTTTGTGGTACCATTGTCCAGCAGGAAGATTTCCCTTTTTCAGAACGTGGCATTTGCCCCGATTTAATTATGAACCCTCATGGGTTTCCAAGTCGAATGACTGTAGGCAAGATGATAGAACTTCTTGGGAGTAAAGCAGGAGTGTCATGTGGCAGGTTTCATTATGGCAGTGCCTTTGGTGAACCAAGTGGTCATGCAGACAAGGTTGAAGATATAAGTGAAACGCTCGTGAGGATGGGGTTTAGCTACGATGGCAAGGACTTGATTTACTCAGGTATCACAGGATGCCCCTTACAGGCATATATATTCATGGGACCAATTTACTACCAGAAGTTAAAGCATATGGTTCTAGATAAAATGCATGCACGGGGTAGTGGTCCTCGAGTCAGTCTAACTAGGCAACCTACCGAGGGAAAAGCTCGTAATGGAGGACTACGAGTAGGAGAAATGGAGCGTGATTGTTTGATTGCTTATGGTGCTAGTATGTTGCTTTATGAGCGCCTGATGCTGTCGAGTGATCCTTTTGAAGTTCATGTTTGCAAAGAGTGTGGTTTGTTGGGATATTACAGCCATAAGCTGAAAACTGGAATTTGTTCCTCGTGCAAAACTGGGGATAAAATGTATACTGCAAAGATGCCGTATGCTTGCAAGCTCTTGATTCAAGAACTCCAGTCGATGAACATTGTTCCTCGCATAAAACCGGAAGAGCTTGAAAAGGAATGAAGTTATAGGTTATGGCTTCTCTTGACACCGCGGAGTCTGCAACGTACAAACTGCCCGTACAAACTGCCAGTCAATCATGCAGAACTTCCTTCGACACTTATTCGAAGGTGATGGAATTTTTTTTATTTTTTTTAGCATATCCATTGCAAGGGAAGAACCAACATTTCAGTATTGTTTTTGTTAATTTCTTTCGTGATATTATCATCGTATCAAATAAAAACAACATGAAGTATACAGGGTATAGAGAAGTCATCCATTTCATTGTTTAAAACTATTCATGTACTCGACGACTGTACATGTGCACCAAAGTATCCTTTCACATTACTCGTCATGGAGATGGGCATTTCCGAGGATCTACGATAGACAAATGACTAGTTCCGTGATCATCGACCTGCCTCCACCTGTTTCGAAATAAAGAGTCATTATCGGTTGGGTACCGCCAAATTAATCTCTAATCGTTTAAAAAAAATTTATGAAGGCATGAACCTGTCTAGGCGCCCGGCTAAATCCGTCTAGTTCTTGACCTTCATTAAAACAGAAGAACCTTCATTAAAACAGAAAATAGATAATTTTCATGTCTTTTTATTCCTTTGCCGAAATTGGTAACTAGTGTACTTTTAAAAGGGCAATCATGTCATTCACCACTCGCATGCGAATTCTGTAAAAAGGGCAATGAAGTAATTTAAATAGCCCAGTGCGAGTACTTTAAAAAGGGCAATAAGGTCATTTTAGTACTCCAGAGCAAAACCCTAGCTATAAAACTTAGCGACTGATTTACGCCCGGCGGGGTTTTCTGGAAGCTCCGAGAGTCGTCGTCGTTCTGAATAATCTGAGACGTCTAACCAAATCATTTACTCGCAGCCATGGTAACCCTCCCTATCTCTCTCTCATTCTCTCTCCTCTGTGTTTTTAGGCAGTTTACATTCTGTGTTGCCGAGAAATTGAAAGTAAAATATGATCAGAAAATACTCATTTTTCCCTCCAAATTTTCTCGCCAACCAAACACATTACGAATTATCCATTGGAGTAGACTAACACTGTTTGGATTTGTAGATTTATTGAAAATATTGAGCTGCTGTTTTATAATTTTGTTTGGTGTTGATTATATCTTTTTATTTGTATTTTTCGATTGGTTTAGTCGAGGAAGAAGACCAGGGAGCCCAAGGAGGATAATGTTACTCTTGGGCCTGTTCTCCGTGACGGAGAACATGCTTTCGGTGTTGCTCATATTTTTGCCTCATTTAATGATACCTTCATTGTAAGTGCCATATTTTTGTCGTTTCGAATGTAATTTACCATTTTCATTTGTAGTTGAATTTATATGCGAAATTGTTGCTTTCTAATTTCAGCATGTGACTGACTTGTCCGGTAGAGAGACTCTTGTGCGCATCACCGGTATGTTTTTCGACATCTCTCAGTTGTTACTTGAAATAGTTTTCGGTATTTTTTGATTCGCAACTGCATGGTTGGATGCGCTCCACATTAAATTCGGATATTTGTAGATGATTGTAAAGCTATGTTACGGAAGCTTAGTGATGTTTATGTATGATGGCGCATTGGCGCTCTTCTTAAACCGTTCCTTTTCCATAATTGTGATGAATAGAAGTGACCGTTTCTTGATGCTTCGGTTCTGTTTGTGGACTCTTGGCATTACTGTCCTGTCATACTCTGTTGGAAGATGATTTTCTTTTGATTATTCCACTGCTGTTGCCATCATTACCCTTTTTTTTCCCCAATTTCAGGTGGTATGAAGGTGAAAGCTGATAGGGATGAATCATCGCCTTATGCAGCTATGCTTGCCGCTCAGGATGTTTCTCAACGCTGCAAGGTTTACCGGCCTTTTTATTTAAATGATTTTTATTTCAGACCGAGTTATATGATTTACATCCGTCTTTGGCTTCTATTTCTGAGTTGTAATAATAGAATTAATTTGTTTTGGTGACTGATATTGTAGGAGCTTGGCATTACTGCTCTACATATAAAGCTCCAGGCTACTGGAGGGAACAAGACCAAGACTCCTGGTCCAGGCGCCCAATCAGCACTTAGAGCCCTTGCTCGTTCTGGCATGAGAATTGGTCGCATTGGTAATCTCCTTTGCCCTTTCATCTCTCTGTGGTCTTGATAAATTTACAATGCATCAACATCCTTTTTCATTTACTCCCACTCTCATATTAAATGTGTGTTGTTCCACTCGTGATACCTAGACAGGCTAGACTTCGGGAGTGATGTTTGGTGATTATGGAACTTCGTTTCCTTCAAGTTAAATATTTTTGGTTGTTTTCTTATAAAAAAAAAAAGAGTATTCGGGTGGCTGTTTGTAACGTTCAGTCCTAAGAATAGTTATTTTGCAGTTCTTGATTTTTTTTTTCTTTTTCTGTTTTGACGGAGGATGCGACTCCAATTCCCACCGACAGCACTCGTAGAAAGGGTGGTAGAAGGGGAAGAAGGTTGTGATTTCGTACTCGCCTTCAATTGTGTGGTTTTCTGCTGCTGTGGTTTGGGAGATATTATGATTTTGGATCAAAATTTTATCATCAGCCATTCCATCAACCCGGACGTAGTTTTGAACCTAGTTAGATTATTTGCCGGAAAAAGAAGTAGAATTTAGTTTGGTTGACGATGATCATTCGAGCTTTACACAGAACAAATGATGGTATTCTTGTTATCTATATATGGTTTAAAATCTAGTACTTTGGTTCTGTGTTTTGTTTCTGGTAGACCTGAAAAGTTTCAGTCACCATATTTATCATGACATGCAGCAACTTAGTAGACGCAAGTGTTATGATACCAACCTACATGACACGTATACACGGTTACGGTCATGCATTGTCTCATGCCTATGTATATATGAAAATAACTGAAACCCTAACTTTTTGATACATATATACCTGAGGCCTTTTTACAACAGTGACTGTAAAAACCCCAACCCCAGAAATTTCATTTTTTTCTTGCTGCCCTTGTTATGTCCTAACTGGATTCTTGTTTTTCTTGCTGGCTTTGTTTCGACATTCTTTTTTCACCTTTATTCTTCACTTTACTGTTTGCATGCCTTCTCTCTGGTTTTCCCTGGCTGCCTTTGTTCTGTCTTAAACAATATAGGATTATATGAGCCGCTAGTCTGGGAAAGTAAACCATCAATTTAGATTTTATATGGTCAGAATATATTCGTATAAAACCATAAATCATTTCTGTATCCCAAAATATAGAATATGCATAAAGAGGGAATGCTCCTCTTCAGTCATTGCACCCTTTCTAAATATATATTTTGTAAAAAAAATTATGATATCGAGTAGGGGCTTGAAGGTGTAGGGATGTTTCGCCTTTCCAATTAGTTGGAGAGTAAGATCTTGAATATGGGTAACTTCGCTTGTTTTGCCTACAGAGTCAAAGTTGAATACACACACGCACACACACAAGCACTTGCATATGAGAAGTGATGCAAAGGTCATCCTTAAGTTTGTGTGCCTATTTTTTTATTTTTTTTTACTTTGATGCATAGCAATAATAATCCAAAGCTCCTGAATAATGAGTTATAAACATATTAATAAATGATGCTGGAATGCTGTGATAAATCTTAAATTATGTATCTAATTTAATATTATTTAATTTAAGATATGCAATAGGTTTACCTTATATATATATATATATTGCTTTACGAAGCTTCAGAATATGGTAAAAAACATTGGGTAGATAAGGATACAACTGTTGTCTTCTCTTCCTTGTTCTTCATTGATTGCATCACAAAATTATGAACGAAATGTATCCATATCATAATTATGTTAATGCAATCAATGAAGATAGAGGAGAATACGAACAGCAGTTGTATCCTTATCTACCAAATGTTTTTTACCAAATTCAGCTTTGTAAAACAATATGCATATTCAGAAAAGAGATAAATAACTATTGCATACCTTAAGTTAAACAAAATAATTAGATACATAAAATTTGAGATTTACAATACAGTACTACTGATGCATCTAGCATTGTTTGTTAATATCTTTATAATTTATTATACAGGAGACTTGAATCATTATTACAATCATGGTCTAAAATATCCATAATATCCTGATATTTCCATCGAAATTTCCATGTTTTTGGACTACCGTTATTTTTTTGGACTACCGATATTTCCGATATCATCGATATTTTAGACCTTGCTAAGTCACTCATGTATCTTACCATGCAATGTATAAAGTGTAAAATATTGTACTAATTCATTATATATAAATGATTATGGTGTGTTTAAACTTCTTTCATTAATTACTACATATTTTCTACACTCAAAATGTTTGCCAGCTTGCTATATAATCAACTTAAATCAGTTATATCTATCATGCAATGCATTTCCTTCCAATTTTTGTGATAAACTAATAGATAATTGACTAAATAAATATCCTGCAAAGTTTCAATAAAAATTTCCAAGTTTTTTCTTACAATTTCCGTAGTTTTTAGTCAATTTTTATTGATATCGATAATATCCCGTTATTTCCATCGAAATTTCCGTGTTTTTGGACTACCGATATTTCCGATATCATCGATATTTTATACCTTGATTACAATACATAAAGGGCACGTTTGTTTGATAGGATTAAGATGGCTTGGACTGGACTAGACTATAGTCCGACGTTTGGTGTGCATCCGGATTAGCTTTAATGAGCTTAACCCGGACTCGCTTGGACTAAGTACCTCCTTAGCCGTTCTTAACGAGCAACCCCAAAATTGGGTGGATTCGTAAGCCAGAGCAAACCGAGAGATTTTCTGCGTCTTCCCTTCGTCCTGTCTTCCCTTCGTCCTCATCTCTACGTTCCCTCAACGTCGTCCTTGCCGTGCTCCCTCATCTTCGTCCTCCTCACCCTCATCTCTGCGTCTTCCGATCTCTGCATCTGCTCGCCCTCATCTGAGTTGTCTGGTAAACTTCGATTCTTCTATTAATTTCGTGTATTTGTGTTGCAGATGGTAATTTTACTGAGCTTTATTTGATTTTGTTGTTTTGGGTTTAAGAATTTTTGAATTATAGAGATCTGCACTTGAACAAATTAGGGTTTTGATATTTAGGTGAAATTGAAATTAGAATTTGGGCTTTTCATAAGATGAGATGGAACTTGGGAATTTAGGATGTCAAAGTTGTCAAACTTGGAAGTCCTACCCACATGTTGTTTTCGATTTTTAAAAATTGGGGTTTCAACAATGGGAGTACTGTGTGTGTGTGTGTGTGTGTGTGTAATTTATGTGTGTGTGTGTGTAATTTATGTGTGTGTCATTACCAAAAATCCTCGTCTCCAAGCATACTCTCTCTAAGCACCTCTTTCACCGTATGTTTCTATCTGCCAAATTAGGATGAATTGATGAGTTAGTGCAGAAGAGTTTCCTCTTCTCGATTTAGTGTTAAAGTCATGTCATTCACTAGAAGGCCTTTCACTGCCAAATTAGGTTAATCGAACATAAGACGTCACGCTATTGTTTCTCTGGGCATAGTTGTTTTGTTATGCTTTAGCTCATATCGAAACATTTGCGTTTCTCTAGCTTAACTTTTCTGGATGATGAGGTCAATTATTCTGTTTGCATATTCTAATGTCACTGAGCATGGATAACTTGATTGTGCATTTCTCTTTTCTCTTAAGTTTTTGTTTTCATTTTTTTAATTCTTGTTTCATTTTGTTTCTTTATAACTTTCTTGGTCCTAGGATATATGTTGATTGAGTACAACGAATGTCCAACATTAGTTAGCTGTTCAGGTATTTGGCATATAGGTTGTGTTGTTCAAGAAATTTAACATTTAGCTATTGGCGGGTAAGATAGAACTTTTGGGTCTTACTATCCTTGTAGCAGCATGCCTGACATATTTTGGCTCTACACTTTAGCATGCAATTTAATGAAAGTTTCAATGATTGGACCATACTGATTGCGGTAATGAAAAAATAAAAAACAAAACTATGATATTAGCATGATGGATAGTATTTTTAAGTTCTTCTAAAAGTTTTTTGTTCTAGAGTATAAGATTTACCTCAATTATTTTGTTTTGTGGGAACCCAATCAATTCCCCCATGTGTGTGTGTGTGTGTAATTTCTGTGTGTAAGTGTGTACTCATTAACGTGGGGGGGGGGGGGTGTGTGTGTGTGTTTGTGTACTGTGTGTGTGTGTGTGTGTGTTTGTGTACTGTGTGTGTGTGTGTGTGTGTGTGTGTGTGTGTTTGTGTGTACTCATTAACGGGGGGGGGAACCGAATCAATTCCCCCGTTTGTGTGTGTGTAATTTCTGTGTGTTTGTGCGTACTCATTAACGTGGGGGGGGGAGCGAGAGAGGGTGAGGCAGGGAAGGGGGTAGGGTTGGTCTAGAATTTTTGTTCCAACTGGAAGCCCTCCCTGCAACAATCTCTCTGCTTTTCTCCTCATGTTGCGGTTTAGTTTCATTCAAAAGATCAGTGTCCGGTTTGAACTATTTTTGTCCTTACTTAATTGCTCATCTTTTGATCTTGAACTAGAATTGATGTTTTTTTTGTGGTTGATTTATTATTTAGTTTTGGTTCAATTGTCCACCTTTTCAATGGAAGTACAAGAAATAACATTGAATTATTGAAAAAGTAACAAATAGAGAGCCGTTACAAATTTTAAGGGTAGGTGAGTATTGAGATATCAAATTTAATGGTGGAATCTGGGGACAGAGGAGCCGTAAATTCTTCAAGCGATGGGGGGGGGGGGGTCGATGGGGGGAATGGGGGGTGAATTGTAAACCTTGTACCCCAATTAGCTCCCTTTGTCGGAGCAAAAAATTCGTTTACAACATCATTTTTTTGTCTCTGTGTGTGTAATTTGTGTGTGTGTGTGTGTGTGCGCTCTGTAAGTGTGTGTGTCTGCGTGTGTGTATTTAGTTGGTGTGTTTCTGTGTGTGTGTGTGTGTGTATCTTTAGTTGGTGTGTGTGTGTGTGTGTGTGTGTGTGTGTTCTGCACATTTGGTTAAACATAGGTTTACGGTTATCTACTTGGTTTATAACCATGATATTACAATGTGAATGTTTTGTATGCTGAACTGCAATATTTTGTGGTTGTTGGTTGCAGAGAAGAGGAGTATAAACAGAAGGATAAGGTTAAGGCTACTGCATTACAGGTGTCCTTTAACTTCCCTCTAGACATGCAATGCCTAGCAATGACAGCAATCCTCATGCTAGTTTGTTCTCTACATAGTTAGCACTGACTACTCTTGTTAGACACACGTTTATAGTCGTTTAATAAGCATTTTGTATTTAGAGTTTAGTTTTAATTTTTATGTTAATAGAGGAAGAATATATGGGATAAATAATAGATGTATAAGAGTAGAACATTTTGAATATGAATTTGATTCTTGGACAAAAACTTTTTTTTTTTCAATATCAGCCGTATATTTGTTGGCTCGAATTGAGAAAAACTTTTTTTTTTCAACATCAGCCGTATATTTGTTGGCTCGGGCTCGGATTTAGAAAAACTTTTTTTCTTTCAACATCAACCGTATATTTGTAAAATATCGGGGCTCGGATTGAGAATTTTTTTTTTTTCAACATCAGCCGTATATTTGTTGGCTCGGGCTCCGATTTAGAAAAAGTTTTTTTTTTTTTTTTCAACATCAGCCGTATATTTGTTGGCTCGGATTGTGACTTGATTGATTATTTTTTTTGTTGATCCAACATTAATTGTGACTTGGCTGGTTATTTTTTGGGCTATTAATGCAGTTACTTGTTTCAGAATTCTTTGTATACCGTTTATTTTGATCTAGTTCATTTCGTATCATAATCACTTCATTTTCATCACCCTTAATAACAGTAAATATTACATATATAATGTCCTTATTTAATTTTCCTTTTTTTTTTGTTTGGATAGATATGGATCGAAGGAAGCTTTTATTGATCTTATTGTTAGAGATGTCTCATTTAGAGACAATTTGCATTTGTACGATTCTTGTGTTGATGATGGTAAGGGCCAAACAGAGACATGTTGAACGACCCACTTTGACTAACCGTTCACTTGTTAGACGAGAGATTAGTTTGTGTTATCTGAATGGTATAATAGGGAATATTGATATTGAATGTGTCAACGAATTGAGAATGGATAGAAGGACTTTTGCCATATTATGTGACTTACTTTGTCAAGATGGGAGGGTAAAAACTGATGGTTTGGTGTCTGTAGAGGAGCAGGTGTGTATGACTTTACAAATACTAGCACATCATACTAAGAATCGTAGTGTTGGCGGTAGATTTTATAGGTCGGGAGAGACTATAAGTAGGTATTTCAATAGCGTATTGCAAGGAATTTTGCGATTACAAGGTATCCTACTAAAAGTCCCTCAGCCTGTGCCTATTGATTCTACAGATCCTAGGTGGCGATGTTTTAAGGTATGATAATTTTTTTTCATTTTCCCTAAGCTTTAACTCTTCATTCCCTTTGTATAAATTAACAAAAGCTTATTTTTTTTTTTAGAATTGCTTGGGAGCATTAGATGGAACACACATTGTTGTGCATGTACATGAAATTGACAAACCAAGATACCGAACAAGAAAGGGTCGAGTCGCAACTAATGTGTTAGGTGTGTGTTCAGGAGATATGCAGTTCATATATGTGTTTCCGGGGTGGGAGGGTTCCGCATCAGACTCTAGAGTGCTACATGATGCAATTACTAGGCCTAATGGTTTTAAGGTACCAACGGGTAAGACTATTAGTTAGTCTCAACTTTGTAAGTTAGGTCTAGTTTTGTTTGTCAACTACAAAACACTAATAACGTCTGTTTTTTTTATTAGGTTATTATTATCTTGTAGATGGTGGTTATACAAATGGTGAAGGATTCCTTGCACCCTATAGAGGAATACCTTATCAATTATCTGAATGGGAGGGACGAACACTTTCTAATAAGGAAGAATATTTTAACATGAAGCATTCTAAGGCAAGGAATGTAATTGAACGCTGTTTTGGCTTGCTAAAAGGAAGGTGGTCGATACTAAGAAGTCCATCTTTCTATCCGATAAGGACACAAGGTCGAATAATTACCCCTTGTTGCCTACTACACAATCTTATTAGGCAAGAGATGTCTGTAGATCTACTGGAGAATTTGCCAATAATACAAGATGGACAAAATACAGAAGAATGTGAATATGTTGGTAGTGTTGAAACATCTGACCAATGGACTGCAAAGAGGAATGTCATGGCTCAGGAAATGTATAATGAGTGGAGAGCAATTAGGAACCTGCAACCGAACTAGCTATATGTGTTAATGATAACATTTTATTTTAGTATTCCTTTTTATCATGCATTTGTTGGATATTAGCAAAATTATTAGATTGCTCATCAGTGAATGTTAAAACTTTTTTATTGATTGGATGATATGCAAATTATTTGGATATTATGCAAATTGACTGGATATTATGCAAATTGATTATTTGTATTGTATTTTAGTACATTCAAATATTTTTTGTTTAGGTATGGATAACGACAATATTTTGAATGCTACTCAAGAGCCAAAAGGAAGAAGGCGTAAATGGGAAGCATTTGAGGAAGAAGTATTACTATCCGTTCTTGAGGATTTTGTTGCTCGGAAGCAACGGTGTGACACTGGTGCTTTCAAACAAGGTACTTTGATTGAAATAGCAAAAGCTATCAATGTTTTATGTCCTCATTCCAATATAAAGGCCACTTCACATATTGAGTCAAAGTTGAAGAAATGGAAAAAAAACATATAGTATGGTCGTTGACATGATAAACACAAGTGGATTTGCATGGAATGATGTTAAAAAGTGCGTTGAAGTTGACAGTGATGACACATGGCAAACTTATGTGCAGGTTCATATCCTATTTTATTTATACATTAGTTTTATTTTTGCTGCTATATTTGTTACGCATGCTAAATTTTAGTTTTGTTATGTTGATATAATCTTAGAAAAATAAAGAAGCCGATGGATGGAGAAGCAAACATTTTCCACTGTATAATAGATTTGCATATATATTTGGAAAAGATCGGGCTACGGGTAATGTAGCCGAAACCCCTGCTGAAATGGTGGAGGAACAAAGTCATGATCATGTTGGTGCAAGTGATATTGGAGGTGAAAATGTTGTTTCTTCAATGAACGAACAAAGCCAACAAAACACCCCATCTGAAAATAGCCAACGAAAGAGGAAAAGAGGTGTGGGAAGTTCAAGTGATGGAACCGAGACAATTATCAGTGGACGGAAAGAATTTTATGTTGAAAGTGGGAAGAGGATGCAAATGGTAACTGAAGCTTTGGTTCAAGGTACTGCAGATCATAGTGACATAGCTAACGAACTTGAAGAAATGAGTCTTTCTCGTATGGATCAAATTGATGCATTGTCTCTTATTTTGGATAAACCAAAAAATGTGGGAGTATTCAGGGCAATCAAACCGGAACTCAAGAAAGTGTTTGTCCAAAGGTTTTTAAACGACAAAGCAAGCGGATGAGTATATTATGTGGTGCCTTTTGACATGGATGTATTTTATTAATCGTACAATCTTAGGTTATGGCTTATAACTTAGCTTTCCACTATGAAGTATTTTGGCTAATGTTAACTAGGAGTTTGTAAATTATGGAGATCTACTTTGGAATGGTATACTATAGTTCACTGGTATTTTGTAAAATATCCTAGATGAAAGTTTAGTGAATGATGTTTTAAGAGTCAATCAATGATAAAGATTGACTTGTCACAAGTATCTTCTTATGTACTTGCTCTTGCTTGTTAAGCTAGTCAGCTATGAATTATGCCACATGGAAAAAGAGCCTGTTTAATTACCATGCTTTTCTATCTTCTTTTCTTTTGAGCAAGGTTTGTTGGGTACACTTGGAGGATTCTTGAAACCAAAGTATTAGTACTCACGTTTCCCCTTCCTTCAAAACCCTACCACCATTGGATCCTAGTCATCTTCACCCAACAGAGAACCAGAACACCATATATCATGCACGTGAAGAACTTAGGTGACATTTTCCAAGGCAATTTTACTTGCTTCAGACAAATATCTAATATGAGTTCCGTTTTCTTAAACTCTATAATCCAAGAAAACTATCATTAGTTAATGTTCGATTTTATTGCATAAAGTTTAGGATTACTCTATTACACAAGTATATTCTCATGACATTTGTAGCATTACTCTATTACACAATGGCAAAAATTTGTAGTCCTAGTGTAAGCAAACACAAATCTGGTGAACAATACTGTTTTTATTATCCTGCTTCTTAATCCGACACTGCATCAAACGCTTCACTAAGTTAGTCCAGCTTAGTCTAGTCTAAGCCAGTCCAGCTTAGTCTCTGCAGCTAGTCCAGTCCGAGACAATCCGGCGCAACAAACGCCCCCAAAATGTCAAAAAGGTGGCACGGAAACTTAAGATGACCTTTGCATCACTATTCATGTGTAAGTATACTTATTTATTCAATTTTGTCTCTATAGACGAAACAAGAACCTTTACCTACATTCAAGATCTTACCCTCCAACTAAATATCATGATTTCTTGCAAAATATATATTTAAGAAGGATGCAACGACTGAGGAGGAGCATTCCCTCTTTATGCTACGATTTCCTATATTTTGGGATATGGAGATAGTTTTACGGTTTTATGCAATTATATTCCAACTATACAAAAATCAAACCATGGTTTACTTTTCCAGACTAGGGTTCATATAATCCAGGTTATTTCAGGACATACTAGATGTTCAATTTTGTCTTTATAGACAAAACAAGGACCTTATGTACATTCAAGATCTTACCCTCCAACTAAATATCATGATTTCTTACAAAATATATATTTAAGAAGGGTGCAACGATTGAGGAGGAGTATTCCCTCTTTATGCTACGATGTCCTATATTTTGGGATACAGAGATAACTTTACGGTTTTATGCAATTATATTCCAACTATACAAAATCAAACCTATGGTTTACTTTTCTAGACTAACGGCTCATATAACCAATGTTGATCAAGTACATACTGGGATGTTAAATTATCAAAGTGGTCCAATATTGTTAAAGAAAAACATGAAATGTACAAAAAAAGAGAGTAAATGCATAAAAGGGAAAGAAACAAGTCAGCAAGAAAAACAAGAACCTTGGCACCCAAATAGGACATAACAAAGGCAGCAAGGAAATCAAACCCAATGCACGCAAAAATGAAAGAATAAAGGTGAAAAAAAAAAAAAAAAAAACTTCGACAAGTAAAGCCAACAACAACAGAATATGCGCCAACAAAAGAATATGGGGGCGGAGTGCTGCGGGGGCGGAGTGCTGCGGGGGGAAGAGGAGGGAGAAAGGGTATAAGAAAGGTTCTTTTTTATAATAAAAAATAGGAAATCATAATATTGGATAATGACATGTGGCACTATATGAATAATCGAGAATTTTATAAAAAATCTGAATGGATATTACTAATGGATAATAACACATGACACTATATAAATGAGTGAGAATTTGAACAAAAATCTACGATGATAATGATACGTGGACACAAGGCATTATATAAATGATTGAGAATCTTATCAAAAATATGAGTGGATATTACTAATGGATAACAACACATGACACTATATAAATGGTTGAGAATTTTAACGAAAATCTACGACGATAATGATACGCAGAGGATAAGAGGAAGAAAACATTAAAACTATTATATAGGGCCCAAATAGCCACACTTTTTAACAAGAGGCCCAATTATATCGGGTCATTCCGGGTCAAGCCTTGGCCCCAAGCGAGAAGCCCCAAGAAACGAAACCCTAGAAGCTGATTATAAAACCCTAACGAAGCCATTTCCGCCTCTCACAGAGACACAGCCAAAGGAACCTAAAGATGCAGATTTTCGTGAAAACCCTAACCGGGAAGACCATCACTCTCGAGGTCGAGAGCAGCGATACCATCGACAATGTCAAGGCCAAGATCCAGGACAAGGAGGGCATTCCGCCGGACCAGCAGCGCCTCATCTTCGCCGGAAAGCAGCTCGAAGACGGCCGCACCCTGGCTGACTACAACATCCAGAAAGGTCGGTCTTTTTTTTCTTAGGGTTTTAAATTTTGGGGATTTTTCAGTTGATTGTATTTCATTGCGGAGTCTGATTCGAATTGATTGCTCTGTTTTGATTCAGAGTCGACTCTTCATCTCGTGCTGAGGCTCCGCGGAGGGATTATCGAGCCTTCTCTCATGGCTTTGGCTCGCAAGTACAATCAGGAGAAGATGATTTGCAGAAAGTAATTATCTTTTTTTCTCCTTAATGTGTGAATGTTTTCTTTTTGTTCTAATTTGTTGTTAATTTAGTGATTAATTTAGTGGGACAATTACTTAGCCTCCATTTCAGATAGAATGCAATTGAGGTTATACTTGTCCCCACATAAATTCCCATTCTCTTAACTTTGTCAGCTGGGCTTAATTATTTTCAGTTGATTTTCTTGAGTGGAACATTGATTAATTGCTGTTATGTTTGTATAGCATTTGTTATGTAAAAACACTTGCTTAATGTTGTTTCTAGACCCTAATTAAGTGATCAGTTGACGATATTAATTAATGATGTTTCAGAGATGAAGATATTAGTAAATTTGGTATTGAGATTTTGATTGGATGAATTAGGATTTTCTTAAGTGGCAAATGGCTAGGCGTTTTTTGTTGTTTTCTTTTCTGAGCAAGTTACACTCTGATTGTTTCCAATAAGAAAATCTGTTTAATCAACTTTCCGTTTATTTTTGTGGGTTGGGCGTTGTGTTGAGGTTTTGGTTCATCCTTCATTGTTGAGACAATTACTTAGCCTCCTTTCTGTGTTAAAGTGTATTGAGGTTATGCTTGTCTCGATATTTATTTCCATCCATTAATTGTGTCAGCTGCGATCAACAGTTTTCAGTTGATGTTCATGGGTGGAACATCCTATTGTTGCTATGTTTACTTGATAGATATTGTAGGATGTGATTGTTTTTGTTTTGATTTTAGAGCTTGGCGTTGAGATAAATCTAATGGTTTCTAGTGTTTCAACATTGTCAACTAGGCTTTTCCTGTAATTGATCATAATACTCTATACAATGTTAATTGATATTGTGTTGGATGTGTATTGTTGTGGTATCCTCCCATTGTTTTTCCGCTTGTATTGTTTCAACACTTGATTTTTATGTGATAATCCAAACGATAGATTGTTATGCTGACATCTAAGTATTTCTCATCTCCCTTGTTTGTTAGGTGCTATGCTCGTCTTCATCCAAGGGCAGTGAACTGCAGGAAGAAGAAGTGTGGCCACAGCAATCAGGTACTTTTATTTTTCTTTGGACGTATTATGGTCGCTGCTTGCTTACTGCATTTGAAGTTTGATTATAGAATTGTATGATCATGACTGGTATGCCGGGAATCACTTTATGTTCTGAGCAACTGAAACTGCGATTTTGTTTTTCGCAGTTGAGGCCGAAGAAGAAGATCAAGTAGACTGTCGTCCGAATATTTTTATTACTCTTGTCTAGACTGGAGTTTGAATTTTTGTATTTCAGTTGAAGTCATTTGCTTTGTATCGGAGTTGAATTACTGCAAGTTTATATTAACATTTGATGCATCTTGGGATAATTTTGATCTCTTGGTTTATGTTTGCTTCTGTTTCATCGTCCTTTTTCTGATGAACTTCTTGTAGGCCTTTGTTTGTCCCTCTGTTGCCTTATCCATTTTTTCCCCCGTTTCTCATTTTTCATCTTGTTTTCTCTGATCGACATCTTTTAGTTCTTTGGAATTGCATTCAAAAGGTACAAATTTTCGGCTGCCGAATAATGTGGTGGTCGAATATAGCAGAAGCGGTGGTTTGTGCGGTGGATTCTTGTGAACGCAGCATGTGAGAAAAATTTATGAGTTCACGATGCTGTTTTTGAAGTCACTAATAAATTCTTTATTTTTTCATATTTGTCACATATGAGGAGTGTCGACAGAATAAATCTCACATTGAAAAATAAGAGATTTTACATGTATTTATAAGTAGTTAGGCTATAACTTGCATTCTACGGGGATTGCATGAGTTTAAATCACCAGCTGGCTATAGCAAATTCGAAAGCACGTAGCAAACGAATCAAATACATATGAAAATGTATAGCCAGGTTGACCTCTTAAGCATGAGGTGTAAACTTACTTCAGTTGCGGGTTTCATGTTCATTTGTTTTTGTTTGATATATTCAATCGGATGATCAGAAATAAAAATGAACAAAAGTTAAAAAGGTATGTGAAATCAGCTCTCCATTGCAAATTGTTGGGGTTTGTTGGGGCCAAAAAATATTACATATCAATCCAACCAAGTCTTAGGGCCCAACTGTCATGCAAAACCTACATTCAAGCTCAAACACATGCCAATGCGCAGGATTGATGATGAATATATTTACAAACATGCCATGCCACGATGATTAAGCTGTATATTCACGCTATGTTTATGCCTATTTATCACGCCATGCTTCCTCATGCTAGTCACTATTCTTGCTAAGCTCAAGTCACATATTTGGACTTGTCAAGTGAATTGTGGTATGGATGGTTACGGAAGGTTATCAAGCCTAAGTGGAATCGGGGTCATAGAAGACTTTGGGTTGCTTGGGGGCCTAAAGATCCAAGCCCATATCCTTTGCATTTCACGCAGGCAACCTTGAAAGAGAACTAGCTTAGTTTACCCTTTTCCCTAGCAAGCCAACCCTTTTAGTTAGAACTAAACTAGATTCATGCATTAAATGCATGCTAAACCCAACAAGTTAGGCATTTAATGCTGACTTTCACTTCCCAGCTTACACATACAGACAATGCGCGAAAGCCATGAGGCACACTACTAGAAGTAGCGCCTGGGGAAGGTCGCCCTGGGAAAGATGCGCCTCGGGAAGAAGCAAACTGCAGGTCTCAACAGTGCATCTATATTACACCAAAAAGGGAATAATAGGAGAGCTAGGGAGAAAGAGGGGAAGACCATGCCACAAATGGAGATTCCCTTGAAGCCTATAGAAGAACCCTTCACTTACATAATGAGGGAGAAACCATTAGAGAAGAGAATAACACATAGAGACAGAGGAGGTAACACAGAGAAAGATAAAAGAAATGCAAGGAGAGGGAACCACCCAGGAAATAACTCCAGAGAGTTTCATTTAGTCCAGAAGCGTACTTCAAGCCTCAAGCATTACCATCCAAGCAACCCTAGTAATTCCCACAGCCTTCACTTGAGCAAGTCATTATCTTGATCAATCATGCTATCTTCAAGCCGTTGATGTTACTAGAGTGTTTCCTAAGACAAGCTAACTCTTTCGAGATATTCCGGAACTTGGTACAATTCCGCACCAAAGGAGACAAGATGACGTTCTCAAAACCCAAGTCCACCTCGACCTAAAAGTTCCCCAACCGTGTTAAACTTTGATAATTCAATTTGATCCTCATTAGTGTTGCAAATTGAACTAGAGCCCAATGAATATTGGAAATATATTCGCAAACTTTTATTAATTATATTACAAACCTTAAAAAACATGTTGCAAATCAGTTACATATATATATATATATATATATATAAATATTACTAGGGGATATAATTACAAACATGGTGGAAGAGAGATTAACAACCCATCTCAATTTTTTATTGTGAGTTTATCAACCAGAGACTTGCTATCTAGTCCTTTGCTGTAGAAATTTTCCTGTAATTCTTGTTCAGTGAAGTCTCGATAGATTGGTGGTTTCTCAGGTGACAAAAGCTCCGGCAGAGGTCCATAGTAGCCACCTTCTCTCCATTTGGTTAGGCCGAAAAATATCACAATAGAGATCCGAGCTTCTTTCCAAGAGTTGGCCAACACCCTGTGTTCCACACTTTTATATTCCCCGTTGGAGATTATCTAAACCCTCACCCAAAAACACAGTAATTAAAATAAATAATCGATAAAAACAAAATAGAACAAATAATGCTTATGGTGCGGATTCGATCCTCAACCATTCATTTTTCTTTTAATAACTAACAATTTAACCACTACCGTTATCATAAAAAGAAAAAATCTAACTTAGTATTATCAAATTAACTTCTTTTTATAAAACTTAAGAAAGAAGAAGATGAAAATGAAAATTAAACTCAACATTTTCCACATGAGATTAATTTTAGAAAAACCAATGAAAAGGGTTTGAAAACTTTAAGTTTTAATGATAAGGACAAAATAAAAAGTAAAATGTGGTTTTTCGTTAAAGTGAACAGTACCGCGGGCTTTTCATTAAAACTTCCATTAATTTTTTGTCCAAGCAAAAATAGGAAAAAATATGTTGTATCCACCACACAAATTTGTGTTTAGGTGATGTATTAGATATTCTGTAGTTAGCATTTCCTCTTTAGCCTACTGCGTTTCGGGTTTAAACATCCCTCCACCTCTTTAGGGTAGATTAATTGATATGGATTGTATTAAAAAAATGTATTAGATACAAAGAATGCACTTTTTATATGGTAGAAAGTAAATCAAGAGTATTTCACCGGATTTATATAGTTGGACGACAAATTGTTCAACCAAGAGAAAATATGAACATGATATCATGTTGGATTTACCTGTAGCATGTCTCCAACATTAATAATCAAACCTCCAGGCACAGGCTCCACATCCAGCCACTCGTTCTCATGCTTAACTTGCAACCCAGGAACATGGTTCCGCAACAGAACCGTCAGAATCGAACCATCAGTATGAGCCTTAATCCCCACCGTCCGATCTGGCTGGGGACAATAAGGATAGCAATGCCCCACCAACAACCTTTGTTCTGAAAACGTTAACTCCTTAAACCTCCTTCGCTCTAACCCTAACCCTTCCGAAAGCAACTCCAGCACGTCATCCGCCACCTTAGTTGCATGCAAATCCCATGCAACCACCCCTTCCCGACACACCTCAGGTATCTCCTCCGCCTTCGACCTCTCCGGGGCCATCCACACTTGTAGTGAGTCACACCAGGTTGCGGCCGATGTGCGGTACAAGTCGGTATTGGTAGCATACATGACTCCCTTTCCTTCATTTCTCTTGTAGTACTTGGCTCTGTCTTCATGGGGCTGCTCATGGAACGCTTTGACAGTGTTGACCGTTTCATTCAAAACGGAGACAGGCACACCGTGGTTAATGACATGGAAGAAGCCAAAGGTTTTGGCGGCGGATTTCACTTGGTCAACGATTTTGTGGCGGTGAGCGGGGGAGTTGATGTGAGAAAGGTCGATGATGGGGATGGTGGTTGTGGTGTTTTTGGATGAGGGTTTGAGGTCGGCTAAGGTTTGAGGGTCGTGGACGAAAATATGAGGGATGGTCATGATGCCAGAATCAGAGAGGCCTTTGACTCCCATCTTCGACTCGTCGAATTCTTTCACTTCCTTCATGCGGCCGTATGATCCCAAAGTTGCATCAATTTTGGCTGCCATTTTAGAATTGATAGACTTAAGAGCATTCAGTTCAATCCTATCTAAGTATATATGTATGCGTCTCCCTTTTATAAAGCATTTTTGCTCACCACCTAATTATGTGTCACATGTTCTTTTACTTTGGTTGATTTTTTTGTTCAAAATTGAAAATGTAACATTTAATTTGAAAGTTAACTAGAGTTAGGTGAAAAGACACATGACAAAAAATTAAGTGTATGATAAGTGTACACTATAGTTATGGTAGTGAAGTTGTGAATCATGACTTGTTGACATTTTCATTTCACTTCGCACCAAGGTTGGAGCCATGATTTTTATCTTGGGTGGGCTAGCTAAAATTAGTACCATATAAAATTATATGTTTATTTTTCTTTTTTGCCTTTATACAAGTATATCAACGTGAAACAACAACAATGAAATATAGTCTATTCTCAAAATTAGAACCCTAATCAACAAATCCAAATACCATATAAATAATAATCTATTAATTAAATCAAGAATAAGTAACTAAAAAGATTATGATAGTACCAAACGAGACATTGATCGGAAAATCTCCAACTAAACCTAACCAAACCTTGAAAAAGTATAAAGTTCCAAGTTAATTATTATGGATGACTTTCCTTGGATCCTTTTCAACTTTATTGACCTTTATGCATCCTTCACCTTTATAAAAGAAGGTAAGATTCAACTTGGCTTCTTTGCCCTCCCACTTCTCATATACTCTCATCCATTTCTATTTGTACGGTCATAGTTAAGTCACGTCAACATTTTATATTACTATTACTTTTTGTCTTATTATCTCAATAAAAAAATCAATATAAAATGTTGACGTGGCTTAACCGTGACCGCATAAAATAAGAAGGGATGAGAGTGTATGGAAAGTGGGAGGACACAATCACCTATGCTTTATTCGAATGATGACCCTCTCTGGATCTTTTAACCGTATCCGTTAATCGTAAATTATGTGGTTAGTTTTTGTCAGGTATTATTTATGTTCAATTTTAAATAAAAATTTAAAAATAATTTATGACCGAACGATGTATAATGAATGAATATGATTAAAGGATCTCCGAAATTCTTACAAAGAGGATCCAAATCATTAGCTTTATTGAAAAATAGACGAGAAGTTAAAACGTTTGTTTTTTTTCTTTTTGAAATTAATTCTTTTAAAATATAATATAAAGAAAGAAAGAGAGAAAAAGGGGGTGGCACTAGGTGGCAGATGAGAGTTGGGAGAGAAGATAAGTGAACGGGAGAGAGGTGGACGGAGAAGAGATGTGAAAGAGAAATAAAAGGAGAGGGGATGGGGCAGGTGGAAAAAGAAAGAGTGGAAGATAAAAAATGGCAGTTGAGCTATTTTATTGGGCTGTTTAATGTTGGGTTTTTTTTAAAAGAAAACTAATGAAAATGGTTAGAAAACTTTGAGTTTTAACTATAAGGACAAAATAAAAGGTAAAATGAATAATACAAGGTTTGACTTTTTAGTGTAAAAATATGATTTTTCGTTAAAGTAAACAGTATCATGTGTTTTTCGTTAAAACTCTCTTTGTTTAATCATTAAATAAAGTTATTATGGTTATCAACATCATACATTGATTACGTCTGAGTAGCATAACATGTTGGCCCACAATATTGAATCCGTAAGTGCCTCATTGCCCTATGCGGTAAGAGTTTTGGAGAGCAACGTTGGAGGAGACGAGGCAGGAGGTGTTGTATGAGTTGTCGGTTATTATTGTCAACTTACGTTCATACTTAAAAGATATATATACAAATATTAATAATTTAATACTATTTTAATTTATTTATTTATTTTATATTTGCACCCGAACAATAATGTTGAGAACCTTGATGCAATATGGATCACATACCTCGTACTCCAACGGAAGAGCGACCTCTACAAATATTATAAGACTTTTATAGATTCAAAGATCGCTAGAAGGTTGCCCTCAGGAGTTGGTGAAGAGCTCAGTATATTAGGAGTGGTTGTGTAGGCCTTTTCAAGACCCAAAATATGTGGTAAGTATAATAATATTTTAATGATATTCTACTTATTTTTTATTAATTTAAAAAATATACGCAATAATACGTACATTTTGTGTTTAACAGAAGAGAACTAAGGCAAACAAGATCAACAGGTCGGAGAAGAAACTTCTCCACCACTCTGGTTCGAGGCCATTCTTCTATAAATTAGAGAAGTGACGACATGTAAAAATATATTAATTTTAAATTGTAATTTTTATTAATTTCTGTTATAATCAAAAATAAATTTCTTAACACTTTTTTTAGGACAGCATTAAGTTCCTGAGAATCGACATGTTTAAGGAAGTTTATGTTCGACCCGGCAATGAGACAACTAAGTAGCTCCATGTAAGTTTATGTTTTAGAAATATTATAATATTAATTAAATATTAATATGTGTTTTCTTATTATTATAGGCTACTATGGTGGAGAAGAGCAATCCAAGAGGTAGTACCGCAGCTTCCCATACACTTTTATCGAGGACATGAGCCTCGATCGTGGGCCTAATAAGGATTTTTGGGGGATGGTGAACGCGTGACACCGTGACACTACTGCCTCCTCTTCTTCTACACAAATCTCGGGAAGTTGAGGACTTGCAGCGGCAGTTTGCGTCCCAACGCAAGTTGAGGACCTGTAGCACCACGTTGACGCCCAAGTTAAAGACCTACAACGACAGTTTGAGGAGCTCTAGTTGTCCGGCTTTCGATTCCCCTGCCATCATCTGCTTCTCAACCAGCTCAGACATCGGGTTCCCAATCGCTCCATCCAACAGATACTGAGCCATCCAATCTAGTAGACATCGGCCACCAACTTTTATAGTTTCTTTTTCTTGTATTATGATTTTTTTTTTTCTTCTTGTATGTACATTTTCATATATAACATAAATAATAATTATATTAATTATTCTTTTGTGCTTTAAATTAATTAAAATATGTGATATAACAAGAAAAATTAATTAAAATATGTAATTTAATAAATAAATTATTAATTAAAAATTAGTTTAAAACCCAGATGCACAATGAATAGCTTTCGTCGCCTAAGATTTAAAGTAGACCTGGCATTCGTGTCGTGTTTTCCGTGTTCGTGTCGTTTTCGTGTCATACCCGATATCTTAACGGGTCGTGTCGTGTAACACCCGTTAAAATAAACGGGTAAAGTGACCCGACCCGAAATCGACCCGATAATATTAACAGGTAATATGACCCGACCCGTTACCCGTTAAGGAAAATATATTTTAAATCAATAAATAATCAAATGAAAAACATAATACTAAATAAGTATATACATTCCATATTATCAATCCAAAACATAAAAACGCAATTTTGTTTTAAGTATATTTTCGCTTACCTAAAGTCTTTAATAGTTTTTTAATTAATGTAGAAGTGTAAAAAAATATAGAAAAAATATATAAACACTCGTAATGACAAGCTTTTTTCAATGATCCAACCGTCAAACTTATTTGTACACATTCCAAGATTGCATACGAAAAAAATTGTAAAAAAACAAACATTCAGAGATTACATAACGGAACAAAAGTTATCGACCGTTATAAACGAAAAATCACAATTTAACGGTTATTTTAGCTCCGATTTTGATGATTTTTTATAGATACACTCCTCGACCCTATAAGAATGTAATGAATAAATTTGATCTTTAATTTAAAGTATTTACACTAGTAGATACAACAAAAACTTATTTTATACTTAATAGAAGTATAATATTAACTCTAAGTGTTTGTTTAATCTACTGTTTTGACACAATATGCATTCTACGAAACGTTTTTCAACGATCCAACCGTCAAACTTATTTGTACACATTCCGAGATCACATACATAAAAAATCGTAAAAAACAAACATTCAGAGATTACGTAACGGAACAAAAGTTTTCAACGGTTATAAACGAAAAATCACAATTTAACGGTTATTTTAGCTCCGATTTTGATGATTTTTTACAGATACATTCCTCGACCCTATAAGAATGTAATGAATAAATTTGATCTTTAATTTAAAGTATTTACACTAGTGGATACCACAAAATCTTTTTTTATACTTAATAGAAGTATAATATTAACTTTAAGTGTTTGTTTAATCTACTATTTTGACACAATATGCATTCTACTAAACTTTTTTTAACGATCCAACCGTCAAACGTATTTGTACACATTCCAAGATTGCATACGTAAAAAATCGTAAAAAACAAACATTCAGAGATTACGTAACGGAACAAAAGTTATCGACGGTTATAAACAAAAACTCACAATTTAACGGTTATTTTAGCTCTGATTTTGATGATTTTTTACAGATACACTCCTCGACCCTATAAGAATGTAATGAATAAATTTGATCTTTAATTTAAAGTATTTACACCAGTGGATACCACAAAAACTTATTTTATACTTAATAGAAGTATAATATTAACTCTAAGTGTTTGTTTAATCTACCATTTTGACGCAAAATGCATTCTACGAAACTTTTTTCAACGATCCAACCGTCAAACTTATTTGAACACATTCCGAGATCGCATACATAAAAAATCGTAAAAAACAAACATTCAGAGATTACGTAACGGAACAAAAGTTATCGACGGTTATAAACGAAAAATCACAATTTAACGGTTATTTTAGCTCCGATTTTGATGATTTTTTACAGATACACTTCTCGACCTTATAATAATGTAATGAATAAATTTGATCTTTAATTTAAAGTATTTACACTAGTGGATACCACAAAAACTTATTTTATACTTGATAGAAGTATAATATTAACTCTAAGTGTTTGTTTAATCTACTGTTTTGACGCAATATGCATTCTACGAAACTTTTTTCAACGATCCAACTGTCAAACTTATTTGTACACATTCCGAGATCGCATACGTAAAAAATCGTAAAAAACAAACATCCAGAGATTACGTAACAGAACAAAAGTTTTCGACGGTTATAAACGAAAAATCACAATTTAACGGTTATTTTAGCTCTGATTTTGATGATTTTTTACAGATACACTCCTCGACCCTATAAGAATGTAATGAATAAATTTGATCTTTAATTTAAAGTATTTACACTAGTGGATACCACAAAATCTTTTTTTATACTTGATAGAAGTATAATATTAACTTTAAGTGTTTGTTTAATCTACTATTTTGACGCAATATGCATTCTACAAAACTTTTTTTAACGATCCAACCGTCAAACTTATTTGTACACATTCCAAGATTGCATAAATAAAAAATCGTAAAAAACAAACATTCAGAGATTACGTAACGGAACAAAAGTTATCAACGGTTATAAACGAAAAATCACAATTTAACGGTTATTTTAGCTCCGATTTTGATGATTTTTTACAGATACACTTCTCGACCCTATAAGAATGTAATGAATAAATTTGATCTTTAATTTAAAGTATTTACACTAGTGGATACCACAAAAACTTATTTTATACTTAATAGAAGTATAATATTAACTCTAAGTGTTTGTTTAATCTACCGTTTTGATGCAATATGCATTCTACCAAACGTTTTTCAACGATCCAACCGTCAAACTTATTTGTACACATTCCAAGATTGCAAATGTAAAAAATCGTAAAAAACAAACATTCAGAGATTACGTAACGGAACAAAAGTTTTCGACGGTTATAAACGAAAAATCACAATTTAACGGTTATTTTAGCTCCGATTTTGATGATTTTGTACATATACACTCCTCGACCCTATAAGAATGTAATGAATAAATTTGATCTTTAATTTAAAGTATTTACATTTTTTATATATGAGTGATTGTATATATATATTTTTTTACATTTTTTACACTTCTACAATAATTATTATTAATTTTATTAATTTTGCCCTCAAATAAAAAACATTATTCATGAGGGTTTGAAGGATTTTAAAAATCTAAACGATAATATAAGTGTAACAATTATCTATTCGTGGAGGAATAATGATAAATCACGAGTGTTTATATATTCTTTCACATTTTTCATACTTGTATGTATGTCTTCTTAGTTCTTGCATATACAAATACTATACTAGTATATTTTAATTTTGGACAAGAATATGTTATGTAAAATTTATCCTAGTAATGATAATAAGGAACTCTCATAATAAAAATAAATAATGACTAAATTTTTTTTTTAAATTTATATAGAACAATAATACAAAACTATATATTTAATATAGAATATATTGTATATATTAATATGACTATTGTATTTTATAATAAATCTTTTAGTAATTAAACTTTAAAATTATTAAAATAATTTTTTTCTTAACGGGTCGAAACGGGTTACCCACGTGTTACCCGCGTGTATACCTGTTAAGAACCTGTTATTAACGGGTTCTTAACGGGTCACCCGATAGTGACCCGATAAGTTATCGTGTTGACCCGAAACCCGTTTTTTTCGTGTCGTTTTCGTGTCGTGTCACCGTGTCGTGTCAAAAACTGCCAGGTCTAATTTAAAGCTTGGAGGCCTTCGTCCCGCGTAAGTTGAAACGACAACGTATTTATAAATTAAAAATACTTAAAAATACTCGAAAACCAAATAAGATAGGGCAAACTTCATTGTGTCCTTGTTGACCTGACTAAACAATCCGTCGCACAAGGTCTTACCTAATGAAGACCTGTCATTGCCAGAAACCCAACATGACGACACTCTGTGGTAACTTTAAACTTGACACAATGACAGACTTCGGGGTGGTTTGGGAGTGAGGTGCTTAAAAAAAAAACACCCATGAAAAAAAGCTGTGAGGGTTTTAGGTGTTTGGTAAACTGAAAAAAAATGGCTTATTTTGGAAGCTGTTGTGAGAATAAGCTGAAATCAAAGGAAAAAGCTGAAGCTGCTATTTGCAGCTTTGGAAAACTGACTTTTTTTCAAAGCACACGGAGGTACAATGCTCTTTTAATGAAAAGACCCACTATCAGACTGCTTTTTTTTTTTTTTTTTTTCCAAAAACACTTTTACAAAAAAGTTTACCAAACACTCTGCTGATTTATTTTACAGCCGCTTATTCTCACAGCACAGCCGCTTATTCTCACAGCAGCTTTTTTTCAAAGCACAGCAATACCAAACCAGCCCTTCGTCCCTTAAACTGTAGTGCGACAAACGTCTTTGTCATAATTTTGACGCGACGAAACTTTGCTTTACGAGACAAACTTGTTTTCCTCGAAAAAGCTATTTTTTGTAGTAGTGCCGACAAAATTTCTATGGTGAATCGGTAAATATTGTTAATATACATTGATTTTCCTATATCTCGCCGATACAGGGTAAAGTTGCATTTCAACCCACCCGCTTCCCTTCCCTTTTCATATCAATTCTTAATTTTTTCAGATATTTCGACAAGAATATCGATACTTTCATGGATATTTTAAATACTGGTTAAATGTATCTTATATAAGAAAAACAAATTATAGAAGAGTTGACATTGTACAAGAGAATCAAATTTCTACACCAATTCATTATAATATATTTCCCGAGAAATACTTGAGTGCACTAATTCATTATAAATGTGTATCTTGGTACAAACAGTTAGGTACTAATTCATTATGATATAGTCGTGTGCAGAGATTTCATATATAGGAAAGCTTGAAACTTGAATCAATTGCAGCTGCAGAAGCTTAAGCACCAACAAAGAGAATAACCCTTTTAATATAGAGGGCCCATATATATATATATATATATATATATATATCTTTAAAAAAGAGATGGATATCTCAAAGTTTTATAGTGATTTTCTCAATCAGATACTTGGTACCTATTCCTTTGCTATAGAAATTTTCAAGGTATTCTTGGGCAGTGAAGTCTCGATAGACTGGTGGTTTCTTAGGTGCAAGAGCTCCGGAAGAGGTCCACAGTAGATATTTTCTCTCCATTTGGCCAGGTTGAAAAAAAATCACGATAGACATCCGAGCTTCTTTCCATGAGTTGAACACTCTGTGCTGTACACTTTTGTACTCCCCGTTGGAGATTCTCTGCAGCCTCAGACAAACCACACAGAAGGTATAAACCTAATTGGACAGAGAGAGTATAATCAAACCAAACCTTGAATAAGTATGGCCATCATGAGTCAAGCACATTCATGGAGAGGAAATGGATCCATTTTTCTATTATCTATCTATATTATCTATATCTATATTATTAAGAGAACCCTCTTTGTCAACTTTTTTCCCCTTTTTTTCTTATTTTGCCCTCACTTTTGATACACACTATTGACAAAAATGAGGGCATAATAGTAATTTTGTATCTTTTGACAAAATGACAGTCATATTCCTATTTTTCCTATTTTACCCTCTTTTTTTTTTTGAGAAAATGACAATCATGTACTTATTTTTCCAATTTTACCCTCACTTTTGATACACAATATTTACATAAGGATAGACCTGGCATTCGTATCGTGTTTTCTGTGTTCGTGTTGTTTTTGTGTCATACCCGATATCTTAATGGGCCGTGTCGTGTAACACCCGTTAAAATAAACGGGTAAAATGACCCGATCCGAAATCGACCCAATAATATTAACAGGTAATATGACCGGACCTGTTACCCCTTAAAGAAAATATATTTTAAACCAATAAATAATCAAATGAAAAACATAATACTAAATAAGTACATACATACCATATTATCACATTCAAAACATAAAAACGTATTTGTCTTTCAAGTATTACATATTTACATACCCAAAATAAGAGCATAATAAAAAATAAAAATAAAACATTAGAACATTACAAAATATCAAATGTTCAAAAGATCTGCAAAATTAAGTGAGTTATGTTTCAAGGTTTGGAACCTTGCACATTTTCTTACAATCAAACTCTTCAATTTTCATCAATCACCATGGGAAACGGTATTGAAACTTTGGCTTGATATATTGTCTTCAAGCGTTATATTGATGATATTTTCAGTGAGGCTTTCTACATTAGCACTCTCTTCTCATTTATCATATAGCTATTGTTTAAGTAAAGTCTTTAATAGTTTTTTAATTAATGTAGAAGTGTGAAAAATATAGAAAAAATATATAAACGCTCGTAATGACAAGCCTTACAACTTTCGTGAAGGGCTTAACTTTGAAAACATGATCTATTAGAGGATACAAAAAGATGAACGGTTCGGATTATTGATATTATGTTCAGAGTTTTACCGTTAGTGAAAATATTGCTTGGTGTTTAATAAAGTCTCTACAAACTATATAACGTCGACTCATATTTCAATTAACCGTAAATATCGGGATGTGATATCAAAGATTCTAACCGTTCATCATCCTACATCCCCCAGAAGATCATGTTTTAAAAAAAGAAAATTTTAAAAATGAAATTCAATATAAAAAAAAAATAAAGGATCATGTTTTAAAAAAAGAAAATTTAAAAAATGAAATTCAATATAAAAAAATAAAGCCTAAACGACAATCCACAGTTAAATACAAATTTAAGGTTTATGAATTATAGTGTCGGATTTCGAAGTTGACCCCTTCACGAAAGTTGTAAAGCTTGTCACTACGAGTGATTGTATATATATATTTTTTTTTACATTTCTTACACTTCTACAATAATTATTATTAATTTTATTATTTTTATACTCAAATAAAAAACACTATTCATGACGGTTTGGAGGGTTTTAAAAATCTAAACGATAATGTAAGTGTAACCATTGTCTACTCGTGGAGGAATGATGAATCATGAGTGTTTATATATTCTTTCACATTTTTCATACTTGTAGGGATGTCTTATTGCCTATACTAATACTATACTAGTTGATTTTAATTTTGGGCAACAACATGTAAGTAAAATTTATCCTATTAATGATAATAAGAAACTCTCATAATAAAAATAAATAAATGAATAAAACTTAATTTTTTTTAACTTATATAGAATAATAATACAAAAATATATATTTAATATAGAATATACCAATATATACAATATGACTATTGTATTTTATAATAAATTTTTTAGTAATTAAACTTTAAAATTATAACTTATTTTTCTTAACGGGTCGAAACGGGTTACCCACGTGTTACCCGCTTATATACCCGTTAAGAACCCGGTGTATACCCGTTAAGAACTCGTTATTAACGGGTTACCCGATAATGACACGATTAGTTATCGTGTTGACCCAAAACCTGTTATTTTCGTGTCGTGTAAGAAACTGTCGGGTCTACATAAGGAGAAGTTGGGTGTTTCTTTGGGTTTGTCTGAGGTCATCATTGAATCTGATTCTCTCGAAGCAGTCTCTAGCCTTTCTAATTCTCTTGAGGATGGCAGTTGGGAGGCTTTCCCTATTTTAGCTAGGGTGAGAAAGCTTGGGGAAACCTTTCAGTTCTGTCGCTGGTCTTGGGTTCCAAGAACAGCCAATATGGCGGCGGATGTGCTTACGTCGCGGGATTGTACGGAGATGTGTGATGTTGTTTGGGCTGATAGGCCCCCATCTTCGTTAGTTTTTGTTTTGAACAATGATGGGCTTCCTTGTCCTCATTAGGCGTGGTGGGCAGTGCTCGGGGGTGACGCTTCCACTTGGTTGTAGCGTCTCGCTTTCTCTGATCTTCCTTGCTCTGCCTTCTTTGCTTTTTCAAGCTTTGCTGTTTGCCTTTCTTAGGCTTTCCTGTTTTTCTTTGGCCTCTGTGCCCGTGGAATGCTATTCCTTGTTCTCCAAAAAAAAAAAAAAATAATCGTGTAGAAAAAAATATATGCACTTATTAAGAGAAAGGGGAAAAAAGTTGACGATGAGGCTTTTCTTAATAACACTTTTGATACACAATATTTACATAAGGAGGACAAAATAGGAAAAAAAAGGGAAAAAAGTTGACGATGAGGCTTTTCTTAATAACACTTTTGATACACAATATTTACATAAGGAGGACAAAATAGGAAAAAAAAAAGGGAAAAAAGTTGACAATGACTCTTCTCTTAATAATAATATAGAAAAAAATATGCACTTATTAAGAGAAATTGTTCACACGCACACAAAATGTATGCTTGCTAGTTCTTTATAAAAGAATGTAAGATTAGGTTCGAGCTCTCAAGCTATGCAATTATGCATCCTTCACCTTTATGCTTTATTGAAATTACGACAAGTTTAAACGTTCTTTAATATTAAGAATGAGACCACATGGGATTCAATATCGACGGCAGTATCGATCTTCCAACTAACTTTGCATTTCAAAATTAACTAGTCCTAATAAAAAATTGAAAAGGAGAGAGAGATTTTTGAATTAAACAAATCAAAAGAAAATAAATGAATAAAATAAACAGAATTTGCCAAAGGAGAAAAAATAATTTGAGAGAATCATTGACGAAAGTACAAAGTTGCATCAATATTTTTGGTTGCCATTTTCTTAGTACAACTGGTAGAATCAGAACATTCAATCCAATATAACAATATATTTGTGCTTCTCCAATTATTTCATCTAAAAATATATAAAGGCAGGGATGCGTTTGGTGCTCTTATTTTTAATCGTTTTTTGGTGCGAAGTCTTGACGTACTGCTCAGCGAAAGTTCCATTTTACCTAATCATTAATGTATATCCTTTTCATTTAACTGGAAAAGAATACAAAAGGAGGAAAAAGAAACGTAAAAAACTTACAGAAAAGAAGAAAGCCTTGCAAGACTCATGCATGTGGATGTCCAATATATACTGGTAATTTGGTAGTGATATTTCAGAACCAAGCGACACTAAATAACAGAATAATCACACTACTAGAAAAGCCTTCCAAGAGCCACAACTTATAAGGTTTTCCACATAAAAGGAAAGAGGTAGATAGCATGATAAAACACTATATAGAAATAGTAATTCTCATTAATTGTTGCAGTGTTAACATGTAATACATAGGATAAAATTTAAGTACTCATTTTTTGATTGTGTGCAATGATATTATAATACTTGTTTTATTGTTTTAAAAAATAATGGATATGTTATTTAATTTTTTTGGACTTTAAAATAGTCACGAGTGAGTATCCATGTATTATCCATATAAGTAATGCTAGGGAACTAAATTTTGTACATAGAAGTTGATGATTGGATTAGGGCTGAAAATTTTTCCCGATAATCCCAAACCAAACAAAAAAATATCCCGATCCCATACTGAAAAATTCCCAAACCGATAATACTTAATTTTTTGGGATCCATACCGAACCTTTTGGTACGGGAATCGGAATTACATATTCAATGGTTCAAGAATCCTGAATCGAACCGAAAAAATATATATATTTATTTTGGTTGCATGCATGTTGAATGTTGAATTTAAGTAGTTTGATAGTAGATTATATTAGAAATAAAAGTATGAAATTAAGTAGTTTGGAACTTTGAAACATCAATTTGACTTGGTATGAATGAATTGGTATTTTAATTGGTATGAAGTAAAAAGCCAAAAGCCCAAATTTTAACCCACAGCCCAAAAATCTCAAATTTCAACCCAAAACCAAAAATCCAATCCTGATCCATCCTGAATTCCCAAAAATATTTTGGGAATACTGAAATTTCGGTTCGGGATGGGTCTTCAAATTCTCATCCCGAAAATTTTCTTTTGGGATTCAGGATCCCATTTTCGGTTTGGGATCCCATTTCGAATCACCCCTAGATTGGATTATCAATTAGGTAATGCTAGGGAGACTATTTTGTAGACAAAATTTTGTAAACCAAATGAAATAAAAGTTGATGGTTGGATTATTACTTAAGTGTTAATTAACATGCTTATTTTTTATTGGGTAAATCTCAGTTTACTACCCTTAAGTTTCCTGATTTTCAACATTTGGTACATGAAATTTTTTTCGTCATAGAGTCATACCTAAAGTGTTTGTAGACAACGAAATTTCGGTAAATAAATCTTCACCAACGCATTAAAGTTTTGACATGTCACGACATACATGGGATGCGCCACGTGTCACACAATTGTACACATGACATGTGACTCAACAAATTGGAAGAAATACCCTTGGAGTATTAAACAAGTTTTTCTTCTCATTTTTGGGCAATGACAAGGCAAACACACTTCAATCCATTATGGATGAAAACAAGTTTTTCTTCTCATTTTGGGCAATGACAAGGTAAGCACATTTCAATCCATTACGGATCAAAACAAGGTTTTCTCATTTGGGCAATGACAAAGCAAGCACACTTCAAGTTTAAAATTGTATCAAGTGGGAAAATTAGGCCATAAGTTAGACCACTTCAAGTTTAAAATGGTATTAAGTGGGAAATTAGGCCATATGTTACACCACTTCAATTTCAATATTGCATTAAGTGGGAAAATTAGGTAACGGTGCTTAAGTGGGAAAATTTTGTGGTGGTGATTCATTCTCAAAGCCTATAAATAGGCTTCTCCATCAAGGTATCAATCATCCTAAAAAAAAACACCAATTCACATCACAAAAACACCTTGAAGCTTTAAAACTCTAAAGCTCTTAAGCAAATCCCAAAGGATCAAGAAAGCCCTCTTCGTTCTTCGTCAAATCCTCCTTCAAGATCAAGCCCCAATGGCCTTTGAAGAACTTCCACCAATTCAAGATCAAGCCTTGACGGCCCTGAAAAAAAGTGTTCATCGTTCATCATCCATTCATCCTAAGATCAAGCCCCAACGGCCTTTTGGATCAACAACATCAACAAATCCACACATCCGTTCTTCAAGATCAAGCCCAAAAGCCTTTGAAGATCTGTTCATCCTCAAACCTTCAAGATCAGGCCCAAAAGCCCTTGAAGGAACTTCCCTCAACCTTCAAGATCAAGCCCCGATGGCTCTTGAAGAAACTTCCAACAGTTCATCCAAGATCAAGCCTCGACGGCCCTTGGATCAACAAAACATCCACAAATCAACACCTTACGGAGATCGAATCAGAGGATCAAGTTATAAAGAGATTGGAACCCTACAAATCCATTAACACCAAAATCTTTCTTTGTACACGTTCTTGTTTCAAGAATTTCCGTGTTCACAAATTGGCACGCCCAGTGGGACCATCTCTACCTCTCATCTCTTTCTATGTTCAAGGAAATCAAAGCACACCTTCGAAAATCAAATGGCATCAAGGAATGTTCAAGCGGTTACCGCAACCAACGCGAAGAACAATAACATCCTCGCTGCAAGTGGTGACACTTCGGGCATCATCGCTCTTGCCCTGCTTCGGGTTGTGATGCCCGAAGTGTCACCACTTGCGGTGAGGATGTTCTTGTTCTTTGCGTTGGTTGCGGTAACCGCTTGAACCTTCCTTGATGCCATTTGATTTTTGAAGGTGTTCTTTGATTTCCTTGAACATAGAAAGAGATGAGAGATAGAGATGAGAGATAGAGATGGTCCCACTGGGCATGCCAAATTTGTGAACACGGAAATTCCGGAAACAAGAACAATGTGTACAAAGAAAGATTTTTGTGTTAATGGATTTGTAGGGTTACAATCTCTTTATAACTTGATCATCTGATTCGATCTCCTTAAGGTGTTGATTTGTGGATGTTGTGTTGATCCAAGGGCCGTCGATGCTTGATCTTGGATGAACTGTTGGAAGTTTTTTCAAGAGCCCTCGGGGCTTGATCTTGAAGGTTGAGGGAAGTTCATTCAAGGGCTTTTGGGCTTGATCTTGAAGGTTTG
This sequence comes from Malus fusca, assembly GCA_035220775.1. NCBI lineage: Eukaryota > Viridiplantae > Streptophyta > Magnoliopsida > Rosales > Rosaceae > Malus > Malus fusca. Next base: position 2,533,375 of record CM069072.1, on the reverse strand, counting down.
AGGATGAACAGATCTTCAAGGGCTTTTGGGCTTGATCTTGAAGAACGGATGTGTGGATTTGTTGATGTTGTTGATCCAAAGGGTCGTTGGGGCTTGATCTTAGGATGAACGGACGATGAACGATGAACGATGAACACTTTTTTTAAGGGTCGTCGAGGCTTGATCTTGAATGAGGATTTGACGAAGAACGAAGAGGGCTTTCTTGATCTTTCAGGATTTGCTTGAGAGCTTTAGAGTTTCAAAGCTTCAAGGTGTTTTTGTGATGTGAATTGGTGTTTTTTTTTTAGGATGATTGATACCTTGATGGAGAAGCCTATTGATAGGCTTTGAAAATTAATCACCACCACAAAATTTTCCCACTTAAGCACCATTACCTAATTTCCTACTTAATACCATTTTAAACTTGAAGTAGTCTAACTTATGGCCTAATTTTCCCACTTGATACAATTTTAAACTTGAAGTGTGCTTGCTTTGTCATTGCCCAAATGAGAAAACTTTGTTTTGATTCGTAATGGATTGAAATGTGCTTACCATTGCCCAAAATGAGAAGAAAAACTTGTTTTCATCCATAATGGATTGAAGTGTGATTGCCTTGTCATTGCCCAAAAATGAGAAGAAAAACTTGTTTAATCCTCCAAGGGTATTTCTTCCAATTTGTTGAGTCACATGCCATGTGTACAATTGTGTGACACGTGACACATCCCATGTATGCCGTGACACGTCAAAACTTTAATTTGTTGGTGAAGATTTATTTACCGAAAATCGTTGTCTACAGTGTTAATTTTGGGACAGTCTCATACATCTGTTAGTCTAGGGATGGCAACGGTTCGGTTTGGAGACGGAAATGCTATATTCATCCTCATAACCACGAAAATTAACCATATCCATAACCGCAAATTAACCGTCGGGGATTATTCATAACCATATCCACTGGTTAATGGTTATATCCATCTTCGTCAAAAAATTAAAAAAAAATTATATTCATCCAATTGATGCACTATAAATTTTAGTAGATACTAATTCCATCGTTAAATAGCAACATCCAATTACAAAAAACATAACAATATATTTGAAGCTGTTTATGATAAGCCAATATGATAAATTGGTCCAATAAAAAAAAAGGACAAAAGCAAATACGAAAGGAAGACAAAACAAATTGATTCAATGAATTAATTTCTTGACAGTGAGACTCTTGAAGAGAGATGAATCTGATAAACTTGGAACATTTGATAATTGATATATAAAATGATTCAATGAATTAATTTGGTTGAGTATAACAATAAGAGTATTGAATTGATGAGGTTGTTGGTATGCCCCATGCATGATGTTTGGTGCATAATGAAGATAGTATAGGGTTTGATGCATGCATAATGAATTAGTATAGGGAGGGTTCGGTAAATTGAATAAAATTATATTATATATCAAATATATATATATATATATATACACACACAATATATTCGGGTCGGATTCGGGGACATATATGGATTAGGGACCCCTATAACCATATCCAAAACCATAACCGAATAAAGTTCACAGTTTTTCCCCATATCCATACCATACCCGAATTTTCATATCCAAATCCAATCCATTCGGACGGTTATCCACGGTTATCCACGGTTATCGAGTTTAACGGTTAGAATTGCCATCCCTACGTTAGTCTGGCTGTTAAATCAGCCGTTAACTGATGACATGACGCCTACGTAGACAATGACTGGGCGCCACATGTCAATATGGGTCCATGTGAATTTTAAAAAATTAAAAAAATTAAAAAATTAAAAAATATGGCGTTCACCCCCTACCTCCCGACCACATTCCTTCCTTCTCCCTCCCTTCTCTTCCCTACACCCATCCTCCCCGCACACCCACCCATTCCCCTCATTCTCCCTCCCTTCTCTCATCTGCAGTCCACACGGAGCTCTCCCACCCCTCCATCTGATCCATAACCCTAACCTCAAAATTCAGAAACCCAGAAAACGAAAATTCAGAAACACAGAAAGCTCCGCCGCAACAATATCAATCAATTTCCAGTAAAAATCACAAAAAATACATACAATAAATGCCCACATTCAAAATTCGTACCTCATTATCCGAAATTTCAGATTTTTCAAGCGCAAAGCAGCTCAAAACTGCAGCAATCACAACACACAAAATTACCAAATCGCCACCGACACTGGCTCCAATTTTCGATTACGAAACCCTAGATATGCTTCTCTTCTTACTAAGAAACACCAAGTCAACAGAGAAAATGAGAAAACAAATGGAGATAGAGGTACCGTATTGAAACGAAGATGCGAAAGCTGGAAGGAATGAGGGGTGGGAGAGCTCCGTGTGGACTAGGTATCTTCCGGTCGAATCAAAACCAACCATGGCGGACAAGGCAGTCACCATCTGAACCAGGAAGTTCATGACCAACCGCCTTCTCTCTCACATTGCATCTAGCATTTAATAGGGTTTTGGATCTATAACTTGTGTGTGTATTTGTTAGTGGGTTTGAGCTGTTTTATATCTTTAATTTTGTTAATTTTCTTTGTAAAGTTGCATACTTTAATCTGGATATGTGATTTTTCTTATGAAGCTGTTATTCACACAACTGGGTTTTTAATTTTAATTTGGCTACCATTATTTTTCTGTGATTTTTCTCTGTAAAATTGCATGCTTTGATCTGGAGAGGAGAGAAGAGAGGGAGAATGAGGGGAATGGGTGGGTGTGCGGGGAGGATGGGTGCAAGGAAGAGAATGGAGGGAGAAGGAGGAAGGGGGTGGGGACGGAGGGAGGGAGGGGGTGAACGCCAAATTATTTTTTTTTTAAATTTTTTAAATTTAGTTTTTTAATATTTACGTGGACCCATATTGACACGTGGCGCCCAGTCATTGTCCACGTGGGCGCCACGTCATCAGTTAACGGCTGATTTAACAGTCAGACTAACGGATGTATGAGACTATCCCAAAATTAACACTTTAAGTATGACTCTGGGACGAAAAAAACTTTATGTACCAAATGTTGAAAACCACAAAACTTGAGGGTAGTAAACTAAGATTTACCCTTTTTTTATTTGTTACATATCATTTAGTTTGCAAATTTAGTCTACTTAGCATTACTCTTACAAATTTAAGTGTTGATCAACGTGCTTATTTCGTATTGGTGACATATCATTTAATTTGTAAATTTAGTCTACAAATTAGTCTACCTACCATTACACTATCCATATATATAGGAAAACTAACCAAAAGGGCTTGAAAATTTTGAGTTTTAACAAAAAACCATGATATAAGTTTATTTAATGGTCAGTAGAAATTCAACATTAAACCAGCCTAATAAGACTGGCCCAAGCAATTAGTTTCTAATTTTACCCTTGACTTCTGGTCTTTGCCCGTTTAATCTTCTCTCCCTTTCTCGATCTCTCCATCTAATCTCTACTATCGTTTTTATTCTTAATTCGATTCTAATTTCACCATTTTGCAATTGAATTGATCGAATCTTTCTCTCTCCCATTCTCTCGATCTCCACCCAATCTCCATTTTCGTACGCTGCGACAATTTGAGCCTTGAGGTGCCCAAGCAAATATACGAAACAACTCCTTCATTATCGAAGAGAAGTGAGCATAGGGACGAGGAAGGGCGGCCACCCCTCTGCTCGTTGAAAATTGCCACTGAGAGTGACGATTCCTCCCCTCTGATCTTCCGACCATGCCGGAATTTGGGTTTGCTTTTGGTTTGCAGCGTTGCGCTAATGCTACTGCGTTTAATTTTTTTTTTTAAATACCCAAGCCCCTCTGATCTTTCTAGCAGGAATTGTGGTCATCTATAGAAGGTTTGATGTTGCACTTCAACAATATGTCGCTCATCAGCGGTAGAAAGTTGAAACTTAGATGGAAAAAACGAGAGAGAGCTGGAGAGAGAAAAAGAAGGACCAAGATAGAAAAGGATGATGGATGTAGAGAACACGTGGGTTCTAGAGAATAGTTTTATTATTTAAAAGATGTAGATTCAATAAAATATTATAGTCTAAATAAAGTGATTGACTTGATTTACAATAAAAAAATAATAATTTTAGAAGGAAAAAAACCTTGTTTTTTGTGTCAAATATATGTTGGGACACAATTTTTATTTTTTATTTTTTATTTTTTTATACCAAAAAATAGTGTACAAATGTAATAGGTTCCACCCGTCCCAACCTTATTCAAATATGCATAGTCGGAAGTTGCGAAAGCTATAAGGTAGTGTATATGCTTCTTATATTGGTTTTAGTATTATTGATTGTAACTACTTTTGAAAACTAAACCAAAAAAACACACACTATTTTTGTAATAGAACAAAATAAACATTATTTTTTAAATTATAGCAAAATAACTACATTATTTCTGAAACTGAACCAATATAACCCACACTATTTTTGAAACTATAGCAAAACAACCACACTATTTCTGAAATTGAACCAAAATAACCACACTATTTCTGGAACTACTACAAAATAAATCACACTATTTCTGAAACTGAACCATCCACGCTATTTATGAAACTACAGAAAAATTGCTCACACTATTTATGAAATTGAACCAAAATAACCCACACTATTTCTGAAACTATAGCAAAATAACCAAACTATTTTTGAAACTGAACCAAAATAACGCACACTATTTCTGAAACTATAACAAAATAACCACATCATTTCTGGAACTACAGCAAAATAACCCAAACTATTTTTGAAACTGCAACAAAATTACACCTATTTTTGAAACTGAACCAAAATAATGAGTTTTAAAACTAGGAGATTTTCAATCTTATGAGCCGAGATTTTCATTACGTTATGTTTAGATAAGGATTTTGAAGAGCACTAATGAGTTTTAAATTATTTCTTTACTTTTCACAACTACTTAACTTATTTCCCTGATAGTATCATCTCGTTGGCAGATAATTAGCATTCTTGTGATAGGTTGAGCATGCCTCGACTTCACAAGTCAAGTCATACATCTCATTGACATGTCAGTTTTGAATAATATATTCTAGAGTTTATCAATTAGCCTCAATATTGTTCCCTACATATTATTATTTTTTGGTCAGGAATAACAATTGCATTGATAAGTGAAATACAAAAGGAGACAAAATGGTGAGGGCACATACGTCCAAACCCAGATAAAAGATAGAAAATAAAGTTGATTTGACCCAAAAAAAAAGAAAAAAAAAGGTTGTGGATGCAAAGGGTGGCTTGGGCCGTGGCTTTGGAGCTGTGGGTTTTGCCAAGGGTGGCTGCTGTGGTGGCCACCGTGGTGGTTGCCATGGTGGTGCCTCGTGGGGGTGCTGCTCCACTCACCTTATGTTGAGCCTTATAGATCACCGCGGTCCTAATCCTTGAACGTTGAAATTTCCGTTCATCGAGGTTTCCGAATCTCTTGACATTGTACTTTTCTTTTACGTTTTATCAAAGAATTTTTAGAAATAAAAATTCTAAGAATAAGAACGTACGAAAAATCCACAAATAAGCAAAGAAACAAAAAACCTTAGATGCGAGAGTCTTCTACGAGCATGTGACTCAACTCTCAATGAAAGCACCAATTTGTGGATGCAAATTTCTTCCTCCTTGTTCTTGGACAAAATTGCACCTACAAAACAAATAACACCTTAGGTCAAGGCCAAAAGCCTCATGCGCCCATGATGAATTTGGGGGGGCGGGGGGGGAGGGGAGCTTTGGCCGAAGAACCTCCGATGCCAAAGTTAGAATTTTGAGGGAAAAATGTTTGGAGAATTTAGAGAATTTAGCAAAAGAATTGGAATTGAGTTTTGGAGAGAATGAGGGTGTTTATATAGGGGTGTGGCCGACCACCTTGGGAGGAGATGGACCGGCCACTTAGATGGCTTTTTGGGCTAGGTTCTTGATTTGTAGCTAATTAGCAAATTAATTGAATAATAAATCAATTAATTAGCTAATTAATATAATTAAAAAGGAATGATTTGGGGGTTACCCTGTGGAGAAGATTTGATGAGGATAGATGAAATAGCTTTGAATAAATACCTATTTTGGGCATTTTTGACTTGGTTGAGGGATGATTGCCCGCTGCTCGCGCATAGAAATCCTGGTGTGCCTCTAGGGCAATTTTGTCTTTTTACCAAAAAATTCACGTGTCGCCTCTTGATTATTTTTTCTCCCCAAAGGTGATTTGACATACGAGATAGGTGCGTTCAATCCTGGTGGGAGTATGGTTCATTAGGTACCATAAGTGTAACCATAGTAACCCACATGAAAAAGAAAACAAATGTGACAAATAGATACATGGACACAACCAAACAAATATTTAATGGGAGTGTGGCCCTGGCAAACTTCACGCAGTTCAAAGCATAATGGAAAAATTCAACTTTTTGATGGAATGAACTAACAGAATGAGACTTCCGTTAGGGGCATTGGCTGGAAAAAAGAACGATTAGTGTTGCACGTGGGCTTCTTTATTATTGATGAAGCTTTAGATTTGTATTCTTATTATATTATATTTTGTCATTTTTATTAAATTTCAGACCTTTTATATTAAATAAAGTTATCGGGTGATTTTTTTGTTATAATAAACTTATTTCAAGTCATTTTTATTAAAACTCCCTATATATATATATATATATATATATATATATATATATATATATATATATATATATATATATATAAAAGAATGCTAGCTACTTTATCTTGCATTTCGTCTTTCTCATCCATTAGTTGCCATGTGGATTCCATTATCCTTTAAAATTAGAGAATTCCCAGTATCTTATTTCTACACACACAGTTTTTTTTTAAATTTAATGACCAATTTATCCTCTTGTAAAATGTCATATAAGAATTGAGGAAAAAGTACTATCTTCCCACTCACCCTCTACTCACACCCACTATACTATATAAAAAGAATACCCAACTATCAAACTCGACTCTTCGTTGTTGTCGTTGCATGACTTCATCTTCATGTTGCTTGATTTCTTATTCTATAGCCTGTTCTTCCATTCTATTTTTCAATTATTTAAATAATATTTTGATTATTAAACACTTTTTGTTTTCTCTTTTTATTTTTTATGAGTGGGTTTGAATTAGACCTGACATTCGTGTCGTGTTTTCCGTGTTCGTGTCGTTTTCATGTCATACCCGATATCTTAACGGGTCGTATCGTGTAACACCCGTTAAAATAAACGGGTAAAATGACCGGACCCGAAATCGACCCGATAATATTAACAGGTAATATGACCCGACCCGTTACCCGTTAAGGAAAATATATTTTAAACCAATAAATAATCAAATGAAAAATATAATACTAAATAAGTATATACATTCCATATTATCACATCCAAAACATAAAAACGCAACTTTGTTTTAAGTATATTTTCGATTACCTAAAATCTTTAATAGTTTTTTAATTAATGTAGAAGTGTAAAAAAATATAGAAAACAAATATATAAACACTCGTAATGACAAACTTTATAACTTTCATGCAGAGCTTAACTTCGAAATTCGCCACTATAATCATATAAATCATAGATCAAAATTTAACCGTTGATTGTTGTTTACATTTATGCTTCATTGTTCTCATCAAATTTCATTTTTTTAGATTTTCTTTTTTGAAAACATGATCTATTAGAGGGTGTAGGTAGATGAACGGTTTGGATCGTTAATATTATATTTAGAGTTTTACGGTTAGTGAAAATATTGCTTGATGTTTATAAAGTTTCTACAAATTATATGACATTGACTCATATTTCAGTTAATCGTAAATATCGAAACGTGATATCATCTTCTTACATTCGCCAGATGATCATGTTTTCAAAAAATAAAATTTTCAAAATGAAATTCAGTAAGAAGAATAAAGCGTAAATGACAATCGACGGTTAAATAAATTTAAGGTTTTACTACTACAAAATTATCTATTGATGGCGGTCCAAAAACTTTTTTCAACGATCCAACCGTCAAACTTATTTGTACACATTCCAAGATTGCATACGTCAAAAATCGTAAAAAACAAACATTCAGAGATTACGTAACGAACAAAAGTTTTTTACGGTTATAAACGAAAAATCACAATTTAACGGTTATTTTAGCTCCGATTTTGATGATTTTTTACAGATACACTCCTCGACCCTATAAGAATGTAATGAATAAATTTGATCTTTAATTTAAAGTATTTACACTTGTGGATACCACAAAAACTTATTTTATACTTAATAGAAGTATAATATTAACTCTAAGTGTTTGTTTAATCTACTGTTTTGACGCAATATGCATTCTACAAAACTTTTTTCAACGATCCAACCGTCAAACTTATTTGTACACATTCCGAGATCGCATACGTAAAAAATCATAAAAAACAAACATTCAGAGATTACGTAACAGAACAAAAGTTTTTGACGGTTATAAACGAAAAATCACAATTTAACGGTTATTTGAGCTCCGATTTTGATGATTTTTTACAAATACACTCATCGACCCTATAAGAATGTATTGAATAAATTTGATCTTTAATTTAAAGTATTTACACTAGTGGATACCACAAAAACTTATTTTATACTTAATAGAAGTATAATATTAACTCTAAGTGTTTGTTTAATCTACCGTTTTGACGCAATATGCATTCTACGAAACTTTTTTCAACGATCCAACCGTCAAACTTATTTTTACACATTCCGAGATCGGATACGTAAAAAATCGTAAAAAACCAACATTCAGAGATTACGTAACAGAACAAAAGTTTTCGACGGTTATAAACGAAAAATCACAATTTAACGGTTATTTTATCTCCGATTTTGATGATTTTTTACAGATACACTCATCGACCTATAAGAATGTAATGAATAAATTTGATCTTTAATTTAAAGTATTTACACTAGTGGATACCACAAAAACTTATTTTATACTTAATAGAAGTATAATATTAACTCTAAGTGTTTGTTTAATCTACCGTTTTGATGCATTATGCATTCTACGAAACTTTTTTCAACGATCCAACCGTCAAACTTATTTTTACACATTCCGAGATCGCATACGTAAAAAATCGTAAAAAACAAACATTCAGATATTACGTAATGGAACAAAAGTTTTCGACGGTTATAAACGAAAAATCACAATTTAACGGTTATTTTATCTCCGATTTTGATGATTTTTTACAGATACACTCATCGACCCTATAAGAATGTAATGAATAAATTTGATCTTTAATTTAAAGTATTTACACTAGTGGATACCACAAAAACTTATTTTATACTTAATAGAAGTATAATATTAACTCTAAGTGTTTGTTTAATCTACTGATTTGACGCAATATGCATTCTACAAAATGTTTTTCAACGATCCAACTGTCAAACTTATTTTTACACATTCCGAGATCGCATATGTAAAAAATCATTAAAAAAAAACATTCAGAGATTACGTAACGGAACAAAAGTTTTCGACGGTTATAAACGAAAAATCACAATTTAACGGTTATTTTAACTCCGATTTTGATGATTTGTTTACATATACACTCCTCGACCCTATAAGAATGTAATGAATAAATTTGATCTTTAATTTAAAGTATTTACACTAGTGGATACCACAAAAACTTATTTTATACTTAATAGACGTATAATATTAACTCTAAGTGTTTATTTAATCTACCGTTTTGACTCAATATGCATTCTACGAAACTTTTTTCAACGATCCAACCGTCAAACTTATTTGTACACATTCCGAGATCGGATACGTAAGAAATCGTAAAAAACAAACATTCAGAGATTACGTAATGGAACAAAAGTTTTCGACGGTTATAAACGAAAAATCACAATTTAACGGTTATTTTATCTCCGATTTTGATGATTTTTACAGATAGACTCCTCGACCTATAAGAATGTAATGAATAAATTTGATCTTTAATTTAAAGTATTTACACTAGTGGATACCACAAAAACTTATTTTATACTTAATAGAAGTATAATATTAACTCTAGTGTTTGTTTAATCTACTGTTTTGATGCAATATGCATTCTACAAAACTTTTTTCAATGATCCAACCATCAAACTTATTTGTACACATTCCGAGATCGCATACGTAAAAAATCATAAAAAACAAACATTCAGAGATTACGTAACAGAACAAAAGTTTTCGACGGTTATAAACGAAAAATCACAATTTAACGGTTATTTGAGTTCCGATTTTGATGATTTTTTACAGACACACTCCTCGACCCTATAAGAATGTAATGAATAAATTTGATCTTTAATTTAAAGTATTTACACTAGTGGATACCACAAAAACTTTTTTTATACTTAATTGAAGTATAATATTAACTTTAAGTGTTTGTTTAATCTACTATTTTGACGCAATATGCATTCTACGAAACTTTTTTTAACGATCCAACCATCAAACTTATTTGTACACATTTCGAGATGGCATACGTAAAAAATCGTAAAAAATAAACATTAAGAGATTACGTAACGGAACAAAAGTTTTCGACGGTTATAAACGAAAAATCACAATTTAACGGTTATTTTAACTCCGATTTTGATGATTTTTTTACAGATACACTCCTCGACCATATAAGAATGTAATGAATAAATTTGATCTTTAATTTAAAGTATTTACACTAGTGGATACCACAACAACTTATTTTATACTTAATAAAAGTATAATATTAACTCCAAGTGTTTGTTTAATCTATCGTTTTGACGCAATATGCATTCTACAAATTTTTTTTCAACGATCCAACCGTCAAACTTATTTGTACACATTCCAAGATCGCATACGTAAAAAATCGTAAAAAACAAACATTCAGATATTACGTAATGGAACAAAAGTTTTCGACGATTATAAATGAAAAATCACAATTTAACGGTTATTTTAGCTCCGATTTTGATGATTTTTTACAGATACACTCCTCGGCCCTATAAGAATGTAATGAATAAATTTGATCTTTAATTTAAAGTATTTACACTAGTGGATACCACAAAAACTTATTTTATACTTAATGGAAGTATAATATTAACTCTAAGTGTTTGTTTAATATACTGTTTTGACGCCATATGCATTCTACGAAATGTTTTTCAACAATCCAACCGTCAAACTTATTTGTACACATTCCGAGATTGCAAACTTAAAAAATCGTAAAAAACAAACATTCAGAGATTACGTAACGGAACAAAAGTTTTCGACGGTTATAAACGAAAAATCACAATTTAACGGTTATTTTAGCTTCGATTTTGATGATTTTGTACATATACACTCCTCGACCCTATAAGAATGTAATGAATAAATTTGATCTTTAATTTAAAGCATGTACATTTTTTTTATATATGAGTGATTGTATATATATATTTTTACATTTTTTACACTTCTACAATAATTATTATTAATTTTATTAATTTTGCCCTCAAATAAAAAACATTATTCATGAGGGTTTGAAGGATTTTAAAAATCTAAACGATAATATAAGTGTAACAATTATCTATTCGTAAAGGAATAATGATAAATCCCGAGTGTTTATATATTCTTTCACATTTTTCATACTTGTATGTATGTCTTCTTAGTTCTTGCATATACAAATACTATACTAGTATATTTTAATTTTGGACAAGAATATGTTATGTAAAATTTATCCTAGTAATGATAATAAGGAACTCTCATAATAAAAATAAATAATGACTAAAACTTTTTTTTTAATTTTTTTTTAATTTATTTAGAACAATAATACAAAACTATATATTTAATATAGAATACATTGTATATATTAATATGACTATTGTATTTTATAATAAATCTTTTAGTAATTAAACTTTAAAATTATTAAAATAATTTTTTTACAGGTCGAAACGGGTTACCTACGTGTTACCCGCGTGTATACCTGTTAAGAACCCGTTATTAACGGGTTCTTAACGGGTCACCCGATAGTGACCCGATAAGTTATCGTGTTGACCCGAAACCCGTTATTTTCGTGTCGTTTTCGTGTCGTGTCACCGTGTCGTGTCAAAAACTGCCAGGTCTAGTTTGAATATATGGTGGGTGAGAAGAAAAGACAAATTAACCATCTCTTTTTATTTTTTAGAGTTGACAATAGTTCAGTTTGGGGACAAAAATGCTATACTCGACCTCATAACCACGAAAATTAACCATATCCATAACCGCAAATTAACCATCGGGTATTATCCATAACCATACCTACCGGGTAACGGATTCCCCATCGGTTAACGGGTATATCCATCTTCGGCAATACAACAAATATATTTGTTCAGTTAAGACATTATAAGTTAGTAGATATTAATTTCGTCATTAAACATTTGATGTATAAAATGATCCAATGAATGGATCTTGTTGAGTATAAAAATTAAAACACTGATGATGTTGGCTTGTCTTTGATATCTCCTATAAGCACCATTGAGTTAGCATTGATTTTGATTCAAAACTTTACTTTCCTACAAAATGCAACTTTTGTATTCTCAAGGTAATGGGTCGGTGAATAATGGATATACAAATACATACATATATATACACACACACACACACACATTATACTATTATATTATATATAAATTATATTATTTACTAATCGGGTCGGATTCGGTTATGGATACGGTTTTGGGACCTCTATAACCATATCCAAATCCATAACCGAATAATATAAACGGTTTTTCCCCATATCCAGAAAATATTCAAACTTTCATAGCCAAATCTGTTCCATTCGGGCGGTTATCAGGTTTAACAGTTAGAATTGTCATCCCTATCACCAACCATCTTTCCACCAGCCCGATAAGCACCCATGGCATATCAATCATCACCAACCTGCTCTCAATGGCTTGAAGGAAGGGGCGGAATGCTGCGGGAAGAAGAGGAGGGAGAAACGGTATAAGAAAGGTTATTTTTATAATAGAAAATAGGAAATCATAATATTGGATAATGACATGTGGCACTATATGAATGATCAAGAATCTTATAAAAAATCTAAGTGGATATTACTAATGGATAATAACACATGACACTACATAAATGAGTGAGAATTTTAACAAAAATCTATGACGATAATGATACATGGACACATGACATTATATAAATGGTTGAGAATCTTATAAAAAATATGAGTGGATATTACTAATGGATAACGACACATGACACTACATAAATGGTAAAATTTTTTAACAAAAATCTATGACAATAATGATACATGGAGGATAAGAGGAAGAAAACAATTAAAATATATATATAGGGCCCAAATAGCCACACTTTTTAACAAGTGACCCAATTATATCGGCTCGTTCCGGGTCAAGCCTTTCGCCCTAAGCGAGAAGCCCCAAGAAATGAAACCTTATAAGCTGATTATAAGACCCTAACGAATCCATTTTCGCCTCTCACAGAGACACAGCCAAAAGAACCTAAGACCATCTCCAACCCTTGGCCCAAAACCTAAAACTTTTAGCCCAGAAAATTTAGGTTTTAGCCTAGAAACAACTTTTTTGCTCCAACCATTCTGGCCTAAAATTTGAGTCCCAGATTATTAAAGAATGAATTTGGGCTATTTTTTTTCTTAAAATAACTTAAAAAAAATTATTTAGACTATCGTAAATTAATTTTATGAACATTTTAATATAAAAATATTTAAATTCCGATAAATATTGAAAAATCACTAAATTGATACATGAAACTCACAAAACACTATGGAAGAATATGCAAATCATGATAAAGATGTATAAACACAAAATATATGAAACACACAAGACACACAAAACACATGTGAAGCACATACAAAACACATGTGAAGGACATACAAAACACATGTGAAGCACATACACATGTGAAGGACATACAAAACACATGATAGAGACGAAGCGCACACAGAACACATGTGAAACACATGAAACACAAACCTACACACATGAAACTGAAACCTTCAATCATCCTCTATATAAACACAGGTTGAATATCAAACCATCACACAACATTCAAACCTTCAATAATCCTCTATATTCACCAATCTTCCAACTTTCAAAGTGTTTTTGTTTCCTAAAAATCATCAATATCTCATCAATGGGGGATAGAATAAGGCGTAGCTTGGCAATGCATATGGCACAATACCAAGCAAGCTATGCAACTGTCGATGCAAAAATGAACGCAGAAGAAGCTGATTACGACCTCTAACATGCTCTTTTGCCATCTTGAAAAATTTGGAAATGAGAAGAAATGGTGGAAAGAAAAATTGGAAGAATTGTAGGAGAAAAGTGAGTTTTGTGTGGATGTTTGAACAAATACATAGGTATTTATAAAGTTTTTGAGTGAATTTTGAGTTAAATAATTTTTTTTAATTATTATAGCTGCTGGATTTAAATTTGGGCCGTTAGATCCGTTAGATTTGATTATATTTGATCTAAACCATTGGATTTAATAAATATATACATATAAAACAAAAAAAAAATTTGAACGTGGACCATTGGATTAACCAACGGTCCAATTAAATTTGGTCGTTGGATTAGAAAAGTAGCCGTTAGGCTACCTGACCGGTTTGAATTTGGCTTGACACGCGGGGGACACGCCCACGTGGGTGTAGACCCGGCAATTTCTGACACGACACGATGACACGACACGAAAATGACAAGAAAATAACGGGTTTCGGGTCAACATGATAACTAATCGGGTCATTATTGGGTGACCCGTTAAGAACCCGTTATTAACGGGTATACACGCGGGTAACACGTGAGTGAACCGTTTCGACCCGTTAAGAAAAAAATTATTTTGATAATTTTAAAGTTTAATTACTAAAAGATTTATTATAAATCTTTTAGTATATACAATATACAATATATACAATAGCCATATTAATATATACAACAACCTTATTAATATATATACAATATATTCTATATAACAATATACAATATATACAATAGCCATATTACTAAAAGATTTATTATCATGTTTTTATACAACAGCCATATTAATATATACAATATATTATATATTAAATATATAGTTTTGTATTATTATTCTATATAAGTTAAAAAAAAGTTTTAGTCGTTATTTATTTTTATTATGAGAGTTTCTTATTATCATTACTAGGATAAATTTTACTTAACATGTTGTTGTCCAAAATTAAAATAAACTAGTATAGTATTTGTATGGGCAAGAACTAAGAAGACATACATACAAGTATGAAAAATGTGAAATAATATATAAACACTTGTGATTCATCATTATTTATCCACGAGTAGATAATGGTTACACTTACATTATCGTTTAGATTTTTAAAATCCTCCAAACCCTCATGAAAAATGCTTTTTATTTGAGGGAAAAATTAATAAAATTAATAATAATTATTGTAGAAGTGTAAAAAATGTAAAAAAAATATACAATCCCTCATAATGACAAGCTTTACAACTTTCATGAAGGGGTCAGCTTCGAAATCCAACACTATAATCCATAAACCTTAAATTTATATTTAACCTTCGATTGTCATTTACGCTTTATTCTTGTTACTGAATTTCATTTTTAAAATTTTCTTTTTTGAAAACATGATCATCTGGCGAATGTAAGAAGATGAACGGTTCAGATCTTTGATATCACGTTTCGATATTTACGATTAACTGAAATATGAGTCGATGTCATATAGTTTGTAGAAACTTTATAAACATCAAGCAATATTTTCACTAACCATAAAACTCTGAACATAATATCAACGATCCAAACCGTTCATCTTCTTGCATCCTCTAATAGATCATGTTTTCAAAAAAGAAAATCTGAAAAAACAAAATTTGATGAGAAAAATGAAGTGTAAATGTAAACAACAATCAACGGTTAAATTTTGATCTATGATTTATATGATTATAGTGGCGAATTTTGAAGTTAAGCTCTTCACGAAAGTTGTAAAGCTTGTCATTACGAGCGTTTATATATTTTTTCTATATTTTTTATACTTCTACATTAATTAAAAAACTATTAAAAACTTTACTTAAATAATAGCCGTAAGATAAATGAGAATAAATCTTTACCGATAGATTCTATTTCATTTATATTATTAAAACTTTTTTGGACAAAAAAACCCCTTATATTTTCCATTATTTTCCAATTTTTTCCCTCTGATTTTATCAGAAGCCAACGCCCAGCCCTAAATTCTAATCCCTTTCTTTCTTCCTATCTCCCCACTCCCGTACCCTCTTCTCCCAACCCGTCGCGGCGCTGTCTATTCTTCCTAGCCTCTCTCTCCCGCTGTCTGTTCTTCCAAAAAGCTCTGATCCGACGGCCACGATCTTCTTGTCCTCCATTCGTACAGCCACTTCTGTGTAAGTATTTCTCACTCTTCAACCTTGCTCTCTCTTCACTCTTTCTACGCTGATATACGTACTTGGGTATTTTTATATCACTATATATACACATTTTCTGTGTTCTTTTCATTTGTTTAATGTTGTATCTTTATAAATCTTATGTTTTTGTTTCTTCTTTTTCATTCGAAATTACGAATTTTCATTTCTTGAAAAAAAACCCATGTTTTGTTTTTAAAATCTGACAATCTTTGATTAGTTCCAACATGCAGTGATTTAAGTTTGGATTATTTGACTTGTTAACTGATATGGGGATTCTGGATTTTAGCTACTGATATCAAAGCAGTATTTGAGTTTACTTTTTCTGATATGGCAATGTTTTTGTTTACTTTTTCTGATATGGGGATTCTCCGATTCTGGATTATTTGACTTGTTAACTGATATGGCAATGTTTTTGTTTACTTTTTCTGTTGAAATTTGCTCAAGGGGTATTTGAGTTTCTGCATTTCGTTTGCTGAGTGTGTTTATTGCTTGTTAAGTACATGAGTTTGATAGCTTTTAAAGCCGTAAATTTCAAAAATTACTTTATGAGTATTTTTTTTCTTCAAGTAAATTTGTAATGTTGGTAAGTGAATTACTTCTTTGTATGCTAAATATGAATAAGATAATCACCTGAGGCTTTTAGATCCGTGTTTTTGAATCTCATAAGTGCACTTAGTATGTTGTGATATTGATATTGATATGGATATTCACTCAAACGATTAGAAATCTTAAATGCCAGGAATGAAATTCGTTAACATTATCGGTTTCTTATTGTGATCCTTGTGTTCTTAATTGTATAAACTTGCCACCAGTAATATGGTTTTCGGTTACAAAGATATGAAATTGTGTTTAATTCGTCATCTACTTTTGGTCTTCTTGCAATCTTGGATATTGCCATGGATGATATAGTGGGAGAAGATTTGTCACCTTTTGTTAAGCGGTGTGATTTGTGAATAATTGCTTTCTTTGATTCCCTATATTTGAGAACCATGACATATATGACATGTCCAAGCTTGTGTTTCTTGCCTGTTATCACTGATTTGGGCTAATGTTTAGTTTCTTTATAAAGAAGATAAGACTTTGGAGTTTATTAACTGATGGGAATGAATGTTGTTCGGGTGATGATTGTTCACTACGATGATGCACAGTTTTGGAAAAATTTACTCCGATTATATTTGGTTATCAACTAAACCGGTCACCTCTGTCTAGTATAAGATGACATGTGCTGCTCATTATATTTGGTTAATTCCAGATTTGGCCTAAAGGCTAAGTGTATTCACATCTGATGATTGTCCTTCCCTTATGCTGTTTTGCGCAGATATCGTGTTCTCTGCAGCTAAATTTGATCTTGTATATATGCGTGTGATGGTATACCTTATAAGAGTTTGTTAGATTTTGGTGCTACATTTTTTTTTAACTGCTTGTGAATTGGTTGGATGATGATTTGGGCACGTAATGCCAAGGAATTTCATTACAAGAATATTCCTGGATGTTCTTTTCTGTTTCACCTATTCCTCACTTTTGTTTTGAAAGAAAGAAGATCAAAAAGGGAAATTACATGACAGTTTATTCAAGCTGTTTTTGATTCATGGAAGTAGAGGTATGGGTGTGAATTAAATCGGTGTACACAGATTGGCTCTAATCAAATTTGAGTTTTGGGACTAGAAGATTGATTTGTGTTTTGGGACTAGAAGATTGATTTGTGTTTTGGTTCTAATCAAGCAATTGTGGGTTCGAGTCAAGTCCCATTGGAAGTGCGTGCAACCTTTTTTTACACTAAAAAAAATTATTATGTTTTTTATTTGATTATTTATTAATTTAAAATATATAACGGGTAACGGGTCGGGTCATATTACCCGTTAATATTAACGGGTCGATTTCGGGTTGGGTCATTTTACCCGTTTATATTAACGGGTGTTACACGACACGACCCGTTAAGATATCGGGTATGACACGAAAACGACACGAACACGGGAAACACGACACGAATGCCAGGTCTACGTGGGTGGGGTTCCTCTGGGATAGGCCCTGGCACGTGCTGTGCGTTGGGCAAGTGGGCGATTGCATCTGGGCTTCACATCCCACTTTTCACTCGCACCAGTGGGCCCCATTTTGATTTCTGGCCTAAAAACGATCCAGTATTTGGCTCTCTTTTGAGTTTTAGGTTTTAGGTTTTATTTAGCTCTTGGGTTGGGTTGGGTTGGGTTGGGTTTTGGGAGGAAAAAAAAAAGAAATTTGGGTTTTGGGAGGAAAAAAAGAAGAGAAATTTGGGTTTTAGCCCAAGGTTGGAGAAGGCCTAAAGATGCAGATTTT
Source organism: Malus fusca (assembly GCA_035220775.1). NCBI lineage: Eukaryota > Viridiplantae > Streptophyta > Magnoliopsida > Rosales > Rosaceae > Malus > Malus fusca. The sequence continues at coordinate 2,514,785 of CM069072.1, read as the reverse complement.
CATGAAAACCCTAACTGGGAAGACCATCACTCTCGTGGTCGAGAGCAACGACACCATCGACAATGTCAAGGCCAAGATCCAGGACAAGGAGGGCATTCCGTCAGACCAGTAGTGCCTCATCTTTGCCGGCAAGCAGCTCGAAGATGGCCGCACCCTGGCTGATTATAACATCCAGAAAGGTCGATCTTTTTTTTTCTTAGGGTTTTAAATTTCGGGGATTTTTCAGTTGATTGTGTTTGGGTTAATATTTGAACATTGGACTTAGATGAAGGAAAGCCCAATGGTGCCAACTAAAAAGGGACTTGCCCGAAGCACAGCACCAAGCCCAAAGGCAAATTGAAGCCTTCTCAGCCAAATACAAGCCATGTGCTTACTATTGAAATGACAAGTGATAAAGACTAACCTACTACCAGCCAAAGAACACTTTTTAGTGGCATTCCAAGTAAAAAGCTAATGACTCACTACCCTCCAAGTGCTTTCGGGTAAGAACAAAGTTACAGCAGTCGGGCTAATCTGCCTATAAAAGGAGGAAGATGCCCCAGAGATAAGGACACTCAACCAATAAAAAAAAACATACAAACTCTGCTCTCAAGCCAGATTTGCATCCAAAAGCTGAAATCAACCCAGATTCAGTCATTTTTAGCGACAAGCTATCTCTTGTCCAAATTTCCTTAGAAAGCCTATCTTTCTCTAGTTTAAAAGCTCTACTATCTCCCTTAGTGGCGTAATATCGATTCCCTTATGTAAACTTGTTTACCATCCATCCCTTTTTAAAATATAAACCCTTGTTAATTCAAAGAGAAGTAACTGCAACAGGTTCAACCTTGACAGACAAGGTGAAATCTTGCCCGACGCTCTTTATTTGTTTTCTAAATTTGTAGATCTATTACTTAATGCATTCTCCAGTATGTATTCAAGTTATTTCCACCTGCTTTCCTACTTTAAGAGTCTTATTTGCATCTGGATATGGCTAGTTTAATGAATATGTTATCATTAAAAGCAATCTAAGATCAAACAAATGACTTAAGGGGATCTGGACTCCCTTTATTCAAACATACAAGATTATGAACTAAAAGTCATTGTTTACAAGGAAAGAAAAAGAACTTAATGTGGACTTAACCCATCCACGACAATCATTTGATAACAAGAAGGGCGCAAGTAATCGACTATACACTCTTGTTCTACATCTGCTATTACTGAGATAGCAGTGGCACGCCTAGCACTAAGTTAGTTTTGATTGCGAGCCTCAAGGCCTACACCTAAGGCCCCACAAAGGCACATTTCAGAACTAACTTTGTCCTCTTCTTGTAGCACATCAACAAGTAAGAGCCCGACTACACATCCAAAGTGCCAATCGCTTGGGGAACTGTGCTGAGGTCCGAGGATCCTTCCCCAAAGAAATCTTCGCCCGAACAGATTGTATTTCATTGCGGAGTCTGATTTGAATTGATTGCTCTGTTTTGATTCAGAGTCGACTCTTCATCTCGTGTTGAGGCTCCGCGGAAGGATTATTGAGCCTTCTCTCATGGCTTTGGCTCGCAAGTACAATCAGGAGAAGATGATTTGCAGAAAGTAATTATCTTTTTTTCTCCTTAATGTGTGAATATTTCGTTTTTGTTCTAATTTGTTGTTAATTTAGTGGAACAATTACTTAGCCTCCATTTCAGATAGAATGCAATTGAGGTTATATATACTGGTCCCGACATAAATTCCCATTCTCTTAACTTTGTCAGCTGGGCTCAATTAATTTCAGTTGATTTTCTTGAATGGAACATTGATTAATTGTTGTTATGTTTGTAGCATTTGTTATGTAAAAACACTTGCTTAATGTTGTTCCTAGACCCTAATTTAAGCGATCAGTTGACGATATTAATTAATGATGTTTCAGAGATGAAGATATTAGTAAATTTGGTTTTGAGATTTGACTGAATGAATGAGGCTTTTCTTAAGTGGCAAATGGCTAGGCGTTTTTCGTTCTTTTCTTTTCTGAGCAAGTTGCACTCTAATTGTTTCCAATAGGAAATTCCGTTCAATTAACTTTCCGTTTATTTTTGTGAGTTTGGCTTTGTGTTGAGGTTTTGGCTCATCCTTCATTGTTGAGACAATTACTTAGCCTCCTTTCTGTGTTAAAGTGTATTGAGGTTATGCTTGTCTCGACATTTATTTCCATCCATTAATTGTGTCAGCTGGGATCAACAGTTTTCAGTTGATGTTCATGGGTGGAACATCGTATTGTTATTATGTTTACTTGATAGATAATGCAGGATGTGATTGTTTTCGTTTTGATTTTAGAGCTTAACGTTGAGATAAATCTCATGCTTTCTAGTGTTTCAACCTTGTCAACTAGGCTTTTCCTGTAGTTGATCTTAATACTCTATACAAGATTGATATTGTGTTGGATATGTATTGTTGAGTTATCCTCCCATTGTTTTTCCCCTCATATTGTTTCAACACTTTATTTTGTACGTGATAATCTGAACGATAGATTATTCTGCTGACATCTAAGTTTTTCTGATCCCCTTTGTTTGTTAGGTGCTATGCTCGTCTTCATCCAAGAGAAGTGAACTGCAGGAAGAAGAAGTGTGGCCACAGCAATCAGGTAGTTTTATTTTTCTTTGGACGTATTAAGGCCGCTGTTTACTTACTGCATTTGAAATTTGATCATAGAATTGTATATGACAATGATTGGTATGCTGGGAATCACTTTATGTTCCGAGCAACTGAAACTTCGAGTTTGTTTTCTGCAGTTGAGGCCCAAGAATAAGATCAAGTAGATTGTCATCCAAATATTTTATTACTCGTCGAGAATGGAGTTTGAATTTTTGTAATTCAGTTAAAGTCATTTGCTTTGTATTGGAGTTGAATTACTGCAGTTTATATTAACATTTGATGCATCTTGGGATAATATTGATCTCTTCGTTTATGTTTGCTTCTGTTTCATCGTCCATTTTCTGATGAACTCTTTTTAGGCCCTTGTTTGTCCCTCTGTTGCCTTATCCATTGTTTCCCTCGTTTCACATTCTTCGTCTTGTTTTCGCTGATCGACATCTTCTTGTTGGTACATATTTTCGGCTGTCGAATATAGCAAAAGTGGTGGTTTGTGCAGTAGATTCTTGTGAACTCAACGTGATAATCTTAATGGCTCGTGGAAAAGAAGAGGGTGTCTGATTTTCGTACTTAATTCACATGCACTCTAAAAAAGTTATCCGTACGCCATATTTTTTTACAATGCATAGAAATATTTATGTGTTCACGATGATGTTTTTGAAGTGTCACTAGTAATTTTTTTATTTTTCATGTTGTAACTGTTATCATGGTCTTCGATCAGAAATAAAAACTTATGTAGGGTTTTGTCTGCCGACTTTGCTAAATGACACTACAATCTAATAAAAACTCATCACATTATGAGTCTTAAATATAATTTTTATTATTTATTATATTTAAAATTTCTATAATTATTTTTCCAACTAATTAATATGTACATGAAATCATTCTAATGATTTTTTCTCCTCTCCTCTGTCTTCTTTTCTCTTTCCAAATTTTCTCTAGTGCTTACCCAAGATCTGTCTTTCTTTTCTTCATAACAATATGGGGAATGTCTGAAAAAGGCCTAAGCCTACATGTCTGGGAAAAAAAAAAAAAAAAAACTACACTAAATAGGGTTTGTGAATTTGCACCCTGCCCCATGAACTGAAGCTCCCTCTAATTAGCATTCCCAAACTAGAAGAGCAGCTCCCACCACCACCCGCGGGTGCGCCGCTCGAAATCGAACCCCAAGAAGCCTGCAACTGCCCATTTCAGCCCAACGTTACCAAATTGAACCCTAGGTTGGAATGCAGAGAAAATTTGGAATAAGATGGTAGTGAAAATTTGGAACAAAAAGGAGAGAGGAAAAACTATTAGATTAATTTCATGGTGTATATTAATTATATGTAAAAATAATTATGAGAGTTTGTTTGTTTTTTTTTTTAACAAACGATATTATCTACACTAAAGGGGAGAGGAAGGGTTTAGCCTCACAATAGGCTAGCAATAATATGGTTTGAATTCGCCTTTGGCGAGAATTGAACCTGTTCGCGTCAGGAATTTCCGTCGGGGATGTCTCCTGGCCGACGAGCACACAGCTCCCCGGGATGGTTGGCGCCGGTTGAGGGCTGCTGTCAGACTTTTGCTTCACTGTCGGGCTTTGTCGGGCAAGGCTGAAAGAGAAAGACAGAGTTAACTTTGAGAGGTGCCTTGGTGGGGCCTTAGGTGTAGGCCTTGAGGCTCACAATCAAGATTAACTTTTAAGTGCTCAGGCGTGCCATTGCCATCTTCAGCATGGCAGATGTGAAATGGATGTCGAGTTTTAGTTGTATATATATATATATATATATATATATATATATATATATATGCCCGAGAAACTGTGTTAGTTATGACATGTGCCTTTGTGGGGCCTTAGGTGTAGGCCTTGAGGCTTCCCATCAGAATTCGTTCTTATACTCAAACGTTCTAGTCCGCAGAACGGAATGAACCCAAATAGGTGCCTTTGTGGGGCCTTAGATGTAGGCTTTGAGACTTCCTATCAGAACTCATTCCGTGCTCAAGCGTTATAGGATAATCATAATATAATAGAAATAAAACTAAGGAATAGGTCGATTACTTGCGCCCCAAGTAACTTCGGACTTCTTGTTTATCAAGGACTGTCGTGGATGGGTTAAGTCCACATAAGGTTCTTTTTTATGCCTTGAGGCCAAGGACTTTTAAATGATCAAATAATTACATGCCCGAGGGCTTAGAACTTAGATCTGGTTTGAACAATGAAGATATATTCAAATCGGATTCAAGTGCTGAGAGAGTCTTTTGATAGTCATTTTACTAGAAATAACTTGAATACAACTGGTAGTACACAACATATTGCTAGGCTAATGAATGAAAAGACAAGAAACAAAGAAGGACGGGCAAGGTTTAACCTTGTCGGGCAAGTCCGATCGTCTTGCAGGGTCCTATCTTTGTGGTTTATCAAGGGTCTGAAGGCTTAGAAAGGGGGATAAGGAGATGAGTTTATAAGGAGAAATCGATACTACAACAAGTTTGAACAAGGTAGCAGAGCTATTACAAGGGTTTGAATGAAGGTTTGTCCGGAGATGGATGAAGGCTTGGGCTGACTACAGCTTCGTTTTGGAGGCAAATCTGGCTTTGAGTAGAGTTTGTGCTTGCATTTGTTTGTTTGTTTGAGTGTCTTTATTCCTGATTTCTCTTTCTTCTTTTATAGACAACCTGGCTTGGCCTTCAGTAGCAGCAAACTTGCCCGACTGCAACTTGGAAGGTAGTGACTCATCAGCTATTTTACTTGTACTGCCACTATAAAGTACTTTATGGGCTGTATAGCTGATCAGTCTATACCACTTGGCATTTGGGTAGGTGAGCAAGTGGTCATATGAGCTGCACCTAGTCGGCAATGGCCATTTCTGCTTTCTGGGCTTCGGCTGGACTTCGGCCATCTTCCCTTCGTGGCCTCCCTTTTGGGCCATCTCCCTTCGTGGCCCAAAGTTCAAGTTTTGATCCAAACAGTGCCCCCTTCAATTGATATTTAGCCTGGAATTCCAGGCGCCAATATTAATTGAATAGCTGCATGCGCCTGCACCTTTGCTCTTGGAACTTGTATCTCTTGGTTGAGATTCACCCTCTGGAGTCCCTTGATCTTCCCCTGACCCTTGAACTACTTTCTGGTACTCTTTATAAATTTCACCTTTCTCAACACATCATCCTCCCCAAGTGTTTCTTCTTTCTGAGCTTTCTCCCGAAAAACTGTAAAAATGAGTTCTTCAGATTTTAAGTGGGGTTTCCTAAAATTCCCTTTTCTTGAGAAAAAAGGTTTTCATCAGATAACCACTATCTCCAACACCTTTGGTCGATCACCCCGCTATCTCCAACACCATTGGTCAGGTGGTTTCCTTCTGACGGCTTGCTTCCCTGCTTGTTGTCCTGGTAAATCAGGCTTCACCATCACATATGGTGATGACTCTGTTCGATGATCCTCTATCAGGCCCATGTTGGCCGCACAACCCGATCACCTGATCGGATTCCATCCATGAAGACATCGGAAAACCAGCTGAAAATAACACTGCATCCAGAAGGAATCAAATGTAATATGTCGGAAATTGAATTTGTTGTAAATTTCACCAATTTGTCGAAATGAAATAAACATTATTTTATCAACTTTTGTCTTTCTGTCTTCTTGAATGGCTGATGAACATACACTGTGCATTGATATCCTGAAGCTTGCTTTACCTTGCATCCTCTTCAATATAACAATCTCTAACATCCCATAATGTAGGACAATATTTCTTCAAGAATTTGACATTAATAGGATGTTTCTGCCTATTTCCTTCAAGGTCCGCCAAGTAGTATCCTCCTTTGTCCAATACTTGGCTGATAATGAAAGGACTTTCCCATGTCGGGCTCCACTTTCCAAAGCCCTTAAGCTGAGCTCCTAGAGGGAGGACTGTCTTCCACACTAAATCCCCCTCCTTGAAAGACTTCATCTTCACCTTTTTATTATAAGCTCGGGCAACAGCCTTCTTTCCTTCCTGAATCTGGTTCAAGGCTTCAATTCGGGCTACATCTAAGTCTTCCATTCCTTGACACATGGCTTCGATGTACTCTTCACTGTGTAACCCAAATTGATTTTGAATCCTGACATAACTCATATTGATCTCCATGGGGAGCACTGCATCTTGCCCGAAAGTTAATGCATAAGGAGTTGTCCCTGTTCCTGCCCTCTTGGAAGTTCTATACGCCCACAAAGTATTCCCCAGCTTTTCATGCCACTTTTCTGGACTATCTATTACCATTCTTTTGATGATGTTGACCAAGATCTTGTTGCTGGCCTCTGCCTGGCCATTTGATTGAGGGTAGTACGGGCTGGACTGGATTATCTTTATTTTGTACTTGCTTGCAAACTCCTCAACTTCTTTTGAAATAAAAGATGGCCCACGATCCGTTATTATAGTTTCGGGCACCCCATATCTATGCAGAATCTTGGTCTCGATAAAATTCTTGACAGTGGCTGAAGTAATGGATTTTACCGCTGGGGCTTCCACCCATTTAGTGAAGTAATCCGTTGCCACAATTATGAAAGTATGCCCCTTGCTAGAAGTTGGATAAATATGCCCGATGAAGTCCATCGTCCATCTTCTGAAGGGCCAAGGCTTGACCACTGGATTTAAGGGTACTGAGGGCACGTGTTGGAGAGGTCCGTGCCTTTGACATTCTTCACAGCCTCGGGCATAGGACTTGCAATCTTTTTCCATGTCGGGCCAGAAATAACCATACCTCCTGAGCAACCACCTCATCCTTGTTCCAGTCTGATGTGTTCCGCACACTCCTTCATGTACTTCAGCCATTACTCTCATAGATTCTTCTTGGCCTAAGCACTTCAATAGTAAACCATCTGGAGTTTTTCTTAGCAGGTCCTTCACCCATAGGACATATTTAATTGCTTGCTGCCTATTCTTCTTGCTTGTATGGGGGAAGGATCTTTTAAATGATGGATGATGGGCGACCTCCAATATTCTACCTCAGTTTCTTGGACCATTACATCCAGATTGAATCCTCTTTCCAGGATGGAAGGAAGATTTCTTCTTTAAATCTCGACACCCAGCCCATATTTTCTTTCCAATAGTGGCACCCCTGAGGCTAGTTGCGCCATTTCGTTGGCTGCTAGGTTGGATCTTCTGGGAACATGATTAACTGATATCTCAGAATTCCAATAGCTCAGCAATTGCGTGGCTGCCAAATAATATCCCGCCATGGCGATATGTCTGCATTTGAACTCCCCATTTAGCTGGTTTATTACCAACTCTGAATCACCAAATACTTCTACCTCCATTGCCCTCAGATCCATTAAAATTTCCAAACCAATTATCAAGGCTTCATATTCTGCCCTATTATTGGTGTTTCCTTGGTAATCCAGGAGAAATGAGTAATAATGAGAAACCCCTTGAGGGTTGATAATCACAATCCCAGCTCCTGAAGCCTTCTGAGTATAAGAACCATCAAAATACAGCTTCCAATGAGTGATCAAGAGGCCAGTCACTCTTCTTATCTCTTGCTGGACCCACTCTTCTTTGCCCGAAATATCTTCTCTTGGCGGTATCCAGACGCTAGTAACTTCCAGGCTTCCCGGGATATTGATTACCTCATCTTGAGATTCTTGATGCTCCGCCAAGAAATCAGCAATTGCTTGGCCTTTGACTGCCCTTTGGGGTACATACTGAAAACTGAACTCTGATAATGCCAGAATCCACTTTCCAATCCTTCCCGCTAGCATTGGTTTTGACAACATGTATTTTATCACATCTGTTTTGGCGATGATGTGCACGTGACAAGGTAACATGTAATGCCTTAGCTTACTAGCAGTAAAATATAGAGCCAGACACAATCTCTCTACTGGGGAATATCTTGTCTCTACCTCGGTCAGAATTCTACTGAGGTAGTACACATCCTGCTCTTTCCCGCCTTCATTATTTTGAGCTAGCAAACTCCCAATTGATTTTTCTGAGGCATAGATATATAGTTTTAAGGGTTTTCCCCTTTTAGGTGGCACCAACACTGGTGGAGAAGTCAGATAGACCTTGATGCTGTCGAAGGCTTTTTGGTGTAGTGGTCCCCATCGAAATTTTCTTTATCTTTTAATCTTAGCAAAGGAGTCAGCAGCTGGATCTTGCCCGTTAAATTTGCAATGAACCTCATCAAGAAATTAATTTTGCCCAGCAGCCTCTGAAGTTGCACTTTGTTGGTGGGTGGGGGCGACTCCATTATTGCCCGAGATTTGTTTTTGTCCACTTCCACCCCTCTTTGATGAACCAGAAATCCTAAGAAGTTGCCCGCTCTTACTCCAAACGCGCACTTCTTTGGATTCATCTTCAATTGGTGGATCCTCATTCTTGTCAATGCTTGCCTGAGGTCTATCAGATGCTGTCCTTCCGTTTTAGATTTCACCACGATGTCATCAATGTACACCTCCATGCTTTGGCCAATCAAATCATGAAAGATGGCATTCATTGCCCTTTGGTAGGTTGCACCAGCATTTTTAAGCCCGAATGACATGACCAGATATTCATATGCCCCCACATGACCGGGGCATCTAAAAGCTGTTTTATGTATATCTTCTGGGGCCATCTTTATCTGATTATATCCGGCATTTCCATCCATAAAAGATAAAACTTTGTGCTTTGCTACTGCATCTATGGATAGATCAGCCATGGGCATGGGATACTCATCTTTTGGTGTAGCGCCATTAATATTTCTATAATCAACACAGCATCGTACTGCTTTTGTTATAGCTTTTAAAACGGGTACAATGTTGGCTAACCACTCCACATATTTAGCTGGTCTGATAAAGCCAGCTTTTATTAGCCTTTCAATCTCATATTTGACCTTTTCTTCTATCTCTTTCGACATCCTTCGTGGTGCTTGCTTAACAGGTTTATATCCCTCATTGATGGGCATTCTGTGTTCCACCAAGGTTGAATCTAAACCTGGCATCTCAATATAATGCCAAGCAAAACAGTCTTTGAATTCTTGCAAAAGACAGATAATCTTTGCCCGATCATCAACCTCCAATAAACCACTGATTTGTGTTGTTCTTGGATCTTCCTCTGTCCCTAGATCAATAACTTCCAGAGGATCCTGGACTTCTGGTGGTGGCTTATCCGGTTCTGCACACAAAAATTCGACTAGCTCCGGATTCTCGGGCAAGTCGTCTGGCCCATCTAGGTCATATATGCATTCGGCCATTTGAATGGCCCTCTCCAATTCTTCTCTGCAAGATTCCTCGTTGCTTTCATTCTGGCTGGTTGAAGCTCTTACCTGCCATTTCTGCTCTTCTTTGTCCAAGAGCTCCCTTTCTTGCCTTCTTCCCTTCCCATACACTAACAGTCTTTTAATCAGGGACCTGACTGCCATTACCTGATCCTTCCTTTTTTGTTTAATCATTGATGGTGTAGGGGTTTGGGATGATACAAGGCCTATCCCACTCTTCAGTAAGGAGTATTCCTTGTTCCAAAAGCTTTTGGGCCATCACCTTGGTAGGGCGGCCGTTCTTGTCTACTCCTGAACATTTCAAGATTCCTACGCTGGGGTTGTAGAAACTTGCCTCTGCCACATTGGCTGTGGGAAAAAATGGCCGTGATTCGGCCTCTACCATCTCCCAAAAGCCTGGTTCTTCTGCGCCTGCCTCATGATAAACAGCCACTTGTTGATGAAGAGTGGAAGGTACGGCAAGACTTTGATGGATCCAATCTCTTCCGAGTAAGGCTCCATATGTGGAGGTATAGTCCACCACAAAGAATGCCATCATGATCTGTTTAGATCCCAAATCCACTTCTAAAGGCAATATTCCATGCGTCTTGGTGACAGCGCCCGAGAAACTTGAAACTGTGAGGTCTGTGGGAATAAGATCCTCTGTGATTCTCCCCATTTTCTTCATCTGTTTGGCCGGCAACACATTAATAGCTGCACCCCCATCAATCAAAATTCTTTTGAAGGGTACCCCCTCCAAATGAGCTGTAACGTATATGGGCTTAAGGTGATTGGCCAGCAAAGTGTTTGGGCGGCTAAACACCATCTTGTCAGTATAGATCCTTACAGGACCATTTTTTGGTGTTTCAGAGGATTCAGTCTTGCTCGATTCTCCCTATTCGACCACCTCCACATTAACATGTGCCATCATTGGCTCAGTTGTCAAGTAATCACCTTCCATAGTGGCGGGCTGATCAGGTCTGGCACCAAACATGGCGGATAGCACATATGCCATGTTGATATGAAAGTTGCTAGGCTCGGGCAGTTCTTCTTTCTTGTTCCCTATCTGGTCCATGAATTCGTCCAACCAAGCCATCGCATCTGTTGGAAGTCGTGGTTCTGGTGCCCCCTCATGTTGATCCATGCCTGAATACAGTGTTTGTTTTGGAACTTCACCAAAAGGATCTATCAATGGTATAGAAGGTGGCATTCTTTTTGGTGAAACAGTCCCAAAACAAATAGGCTTTGTTTTGAATCCAGGGGTTGGTACCATGATCATATCTTCTTGAGCTCTCCTCAAGATCCTATACTTCCCAGGGTGCAGGTTTTGTGGCACATGATTTCCCTCGCCTTCTGTTTTGCTGTTGGCTTTTTCCACCTTTTTTTTACTCCTCCAGCGGAGCTGATTACTCCCCCCGGATGATGTTATCTCTAACTTTAGATTTTTGGAGGCTTCAGATGTTGCGGGGCTCTTCAAGGAATTCATGTAGGCTTTGTGCTGCCTTTGGACTCTCCTGACCATGGAGGCTCCCATTTGTTTGGTAGGCTGTCTATTCTTTCCGACCACGTACCATTTTCGCCCGAGGTGGGCAGGGTTCCCTTTTCTAACAGGATTTGTTATCCCATCAATCCTCTTGACTTCCTTCCCCATATGGCCATATTGAGGATGACTGCACCCCTCCGTATTTTGGCCTCCATATCTTCTGCCTCTTCAGAAGCTTTGTGGTTTCGAAATACTTCTGATAAAGCTTTGGGTTGGGAATCACCTCCTAATCGTTGAAAAACGCTTCGGGAAGTATCTTTTCTTGTTGCCCGCCTGCCTTTTTCGCGGGCTTCTTTCTTTTCTTCTTCTTCCTCCCTTCTGATCAGTTCATGATCAATGAGGACTCCGGCTGGGGGAATTTCGAGCTTTCACTCGCATTGGCATTTACTGCACATAACCATCGCCTTGATTATGGCTGCTTTCGGATACTCGGGCGATTTGATCGCCCCTCTTGTGGATTTGTTAGCCAATCTTCCTTCTTCTACTTCCCTTGTAACTTTTTCTTTTCCATTCTCAGTCCACGCCATACTGATCATATTTATAGGGGCCTCTGAGAAGGGATCTGCAGGTTTGTCCTCCACTGCTTCCTCTAGCTGGCTGGTTTTAAGTCTCTTTTTCTCCTTATCATCTTTTTCCCCAAATTTAGGTAAAGATATAGGAACAACTGGTCTTTCAACCAGGTCTGCTTTATTTTTGAAGTCTGTGGAGGCGTTCTCCAATCTTTGTAGCATTTGCAACAAGGTGGTTTGCAAATCTTCCTGCATTTTTGACAGATGTCTCTTTGATCAAGTTGTGTCCCACTGGGCGTGCCAAAACTATGTTCGCGTCAGGAATTTCCGTCGGGGATGTCTCCTGGCCGACGAGCACACAGCTCCCCGGGATGGTTGGCGCCGGTTGAGGGCTGCTGTCGGACTTCTGCTTCACTGTCGGGCTTTGTCGGGCAAGGCTTGTCGGGCAAGTCTGAAAGAGAATGACAGAGTTAACTTTGAGATGTGCCTTGGTGGGGCCTTAGGTGTAGGCCTTGAGGTTCACAATCAAGATTAACTTTTAAGTGCTCAGGCATGCCACTGCCATCTTCAGCATGGCAGATGTGAAATGGATGTCGAGTTTTAGTTGTATATATATATATATATATATATATATATATGCCCGAGAAACTGTGTTAGTTATGACAGATGCCTTTGTGGGGCCTTAGGTGTAGGCCTTGAGGCTTCCAATCAATAACTAAGCCAGTGCTTGAACACACAATATTTGTTCCATTGATTGCGGGAGTCTTATAACTATTATACTTCTGATTACCCGAGTCCGAGAGATAGAACGAACCCAAATGGGTGCCTTTGTGGGGCCTTAGGTGTAGGCCTTGATGCTTCCCATCAGAATTCGTTCTTATACTCAAACGTTCTAGTTCGTAGAACGGAATGAACCCAAATAGGTGCCTTTGTGGGGCCTTAGATGTAGGCCTTGAGGCTTCCTATCAGAACTCATTCCGTGCTCAAGCGTTATAGGATAATCATAATATAATAGAAATAAAACTAAGGAATAGGTCGATTACTTGCGTCCCAGGTAACTTCAGACTTCTTGTTTATCAAGGACTATCGTGGATGGGTTAAGTCCACATAAGGTTCTTTTTTATGCCTTGAGGCCAAGGACTTTTAAATGATCAAATAATTACATGCCCGAGGGCTTAGAACTTAGATCTGGTTTGAACAATGAAGATATATTCAAATCGGATTCAAGTGCTGAGAGAGTCTTTTGATAGTCATTTTACTAGAAATAACTTGAATACAACTGGAAGTACACAACATATTGCTAGGCTAATGAATGAAAAGACAAGAAACAAAGAAGGACGGGCAAGGTTTAACCTTGTCGGGCAAGTCTGATCGTCTTGCAGGGTCCTATCTTTGTGGTTTATCAAGGGTCTGAAGGCTTAGAAAGGGGGATAAGGAGATGAGTTTACAAGGAGAAATCGATACTACAACAAGTTTGAACAAGGTAGCAGAGCTATTACAAGGGTTTGAATGAAGGTTTGTCCCGAGAGGGATGAAGGCTTGGACTGACTACAGCTTCGTTTTGGAGGCAAATCTGGCTTTGATCAGGGTTTGTGCTTGCATTTGTTTGTTTGTTTGAGTGTCTTTATTCCTGATTTCTCTTTCTTCTTTTATAGACAACCTGGCTTGGCCTTCAGTAGCAGCAAACTTGCCCGACTGCAACTTGGAAGGTAGTGACTCATCATCTATTTTACTTGTACTGCCACTATAAAGTACTTTATGGTCTGTATAGCTAATCAATCTATACCACTTGGCCTTTGGGTAGGTGAGCAAGTGGTCATATGAGCTGCACCTAGTCGGCAAGGGCCATTTCTGCTTTCTGGGCTTCAACTGGACTTCGGCCATCTTCCCTTCGTGGCCTCCCTTTTGGGCCATCTCCCTTCGTGGCCCAAAGTTCAAGTTTTGATCCAAACAGAACCTAAGACCTCTCACTTACAAGTAAAGATGAATATCACTAGACATATATTATTTCTAATGTATCAATCTTATGTCAATCCACATAAGATTGACATATCGGTTGGAGCTTGTTCCTACCTTCAAATTTAATTACATGGCATTCAACTTAGGATTTGACATCTCATTTGGAGATGGTCTTACATATTCGATTTAATCCCTTGAAGAGTACTTTGTTAGATTACATATTCAATTTAATCCCTTGAAGAGTACTTTTATTAAAATTTATATTCTATTTTTGTAATTTAATGTGTATTTTTATTTAAGATAAGGTATCGTACTAGCTAATCTACTATATATTAAAAAAAAAATTATTCTTTGTATCTAATATACTATTGAGAAGCGGTGAAGGATGGATATCTTGAGAGCATAAAGGTGAAGGATGCATGTCTTGAGAGCTCAGACCAAATGTTACCTTCTTTTATATAGAATAAAAGAAAAATGTATCCATTTCCTCACCATGAATGTGCATGATTCACGACCATAATTAATTAACTTGAAACATCATGTAAACCAAAATTTTAAATTAAAGGGAGACCAAATTTGGTGTCATCAACATTCACATTATTTAGGGAGATCAAATTTTATAAATTAAATAATGTAGTTGTTATGATTGAATTATTATTTAAGTGTTGATTAACATACTTATTCCTATTGGTGACACATCATTTAATTGCAAATTAAATTTAAAATTTTGGTTTAGATAAAGTTTCAAAGTTAATTAATTATGGTCGTGAATCATGCACATTCACGGTGAGGAAATGGATGAGGATCCATTTTTCTATTATTCTATACAAAAGAAGGTAAATTCTATACAAAAGAAGGTAAACATTTGGTTTGGTCTGAGCTCTCAAGATATGCATCCTTCACCTTTATGCTCTCAAGATATCCATCCTTCATCGCTTCTCAATAGTATGTGTGTGTGTATATATATATATATATATATTTTTTTTTTTAGTACATCGATATTTTTATACTAAGGGGAGAGAGAGTTCGACTGTGCCACACAATTGTAGCTTAATTTGGTATCGAATTCGCCATCCAAGTGAAGATGAATACTAACAGACCGTAATACTAAGTTGCAATAGTATAGTAGATACAAAGAATATTTTTTTATATATATAGTAGATTAGCTAGTACGATACCTTATCTTGAAAACTTCATTTTAATCTTTAAAAAAGGTGAGTTTTAGACTATAACCTTGTGTAAGATTAAAATCTAATTTTCGTCCCTAATACATTTAATTATCTCATTTATTAATTATATTTTGATGTTTTATTTATCTTTTTCTTCCTATTTTTAATGTATTAATTAAAAGGGGTTTTGAACATTAGTCCTAACAAAAAATTAAAATTTAAAGAAAATTGGTGCTAGATTACATATTCAATTTAATCCCTTGAAAGTACATTGCTAGATTATTCAATTTAATCCCTTGAAGAGTACATTTATTAAAATTTATATTCTATTTTTGTTATTTATTGTGTATTTTTATTTAACGTATCCAACAACAACAACAAAGCATTTTCCCACTAAGCGGGGTCGACTATATTTTTATTTAACTTATCCACATTAAAATTATAATGTTCTTTCAATTATTTAAATGAACATAAATGAGAAAATAGTAAAAGAAATTAGTGAGGCAAAAACATGTAAATTCATAAGTGTACATAAATGACTATACTGAAATACATAAAATTGTCTTGTTTATACCGAATTGTTTGTACCTAAATGTTTGTACCGAAATGTATTATAATGAATTTAAATATATGTACCAAAATATGTTATATTGAATTAATGTACCTAAATGTCAAACCCGAAATGTGTGTATCAAAATGTACATAGCAAAATCTATTATATTGAATAAATGCACCTATATATATGTCACATCCCGACCCGGCCCGTGATGTGACAATTTGGTATCATAGCCAATCCCTGGCCGGTAGTGTTCCGACTAGGACGTCGGGCCCTTAAGGGGGTGGATTGTAACATCCCACATCGCCCAGAGGAGTAGATCATCTAAGCCTTATATGTATACTCCCATCTCTACCTAGCACGAGGCATTTTGGGAGCTCACTGACTTCGAGTTCCATCAGAACTCCAAAGTTAATCGAGTTCACACGAGAGCAATCCCATAATGGGTGACCCACTAGGAAGTTCTCGTGTGAGTTCCTAGAAATAAAACCATGAGGGTGTGGTCGGGGCCCAAAGCGGACAATATCGTGCTACGGCGGAGTCGAGCTCGGGATGTGATGGGGGCCCGGGCTGGGATGTGACATATATGTATCGATCAATATACCGGAATATATCATATGAATTCATGTACCTAAATAAAAAACATACAAATTGTATCGGAACATATAATATAAAAAAAAAAATTAGTTTACCTAAATGTAGACCTCAAAATATATTATGATGAATGAAATGAAAAATAAATTTAAATGTAATCAATACATTAAAAATAGGAAGAAAAAGAGAAATAAAACATGAAAATATAATTAACAAATAAGATTATTAAATGTATCAGGGATAAAAATTGAATTTTAATTTTACACAAGGTTATAGTCTAGAACTCATATTTTTCAAGGATTAAAATGAAGTTTTTTTAACCAACAGTAATGTATGGAAAAAGTTAAAAGCACCAACATCCTCTCATATGAGGGCATTAATCATACTGCTTGTTGTACAGAAACTAGTAACAGCACGGTACAAAGTGCATTTAGAATATGGTGGGGGATATTAAGATGAGAGATAATACTTATAAATCTGCTGATCTCTGCATACTCAAAACATATAAGTTGACCAAATACTGGTATCCCCTCCTCATGCATAAACTTATCCAGTGTAAATATGATTTAGTTGAATCCAATAAACAAGTAATTTGGATCAACGATATACCATTTGGTTCAAATACCATTCAAATTTCTACAAAAGCACATGAAACAATATGCTACATATAACCACGCTGACAAAGTTTGAAATAGAGTCTGAGCACAGTAAGGTTGGGTTTGGGAGTGAGGTGCTTAAAAAAAAAGCACACATGAAAAAAAGCTGTGAGGGTTTTAGGTGTTTGGTAAACTGAGAAAAAATGGCTTATTTTGGAAGCTGCTGTGAGAATAAGCTGAAATCAAAGGAAAAAGCTGAAGCTGCTATTTGCAGGTTTGGAAAACTGGTTTTTTTTCAAAGCACACGGAGCTACAATGCTCCTTTAATGAAAAGACTCACTATCAGACTGCTTTTTTTTTTTCAAAAGCACTTTTACAAAAAAGTTTACCAAACACTATGCTGATTTATTTCACAGCCGTTTATTCTCACAGCACAGCCGCTTATTCTCACAGCAGCTTTTTTTCAAAGCACATCAATACCAAACCAGCCCTAAGTCTGTAAGTATAATCTAGCACTAGCAGTGATAAATAACCTGTTTGCATCTAAAATATACATAATTTTATTTATTTGGGTTTAAAGTCAAAATGACATTTTGGAGGGCTTAGTGTGCAAATATACCAAAAGTTGCATGTGGGAATGTTTCTCCCCATAGTTTGAAACGGTGGTTTTATTGTGAGTAAGGATGTTGGCAGATTTGAGAGATGAACATGTGGAGGAAAGAAGTCAACTTGCTTCTTTTAAATATTAATTTATTGAAAGTAGAATTAATAGATATGTGGTGGAAATGTGAGTTGACCTCTTTTAGTATTATTTCATATGCAAGTGGGTGGTGGAGTTCTCTACACAAGTTCAATGTTCTCAGCAAAAGGAATGAAAATGAAGGCGCTGGATTGTTTGTGATAAAACCTCATTTTTCTTTTTAGTGATAAAACCTCATTTTTCTTTTTAGTATAAGGAATGAAAATAAAGGCGCTGGATTGTTTTTATCTGAAAACAAAGCGCGTAATTGGAAACTTAAAACATTTAGGCGCTGGAATTAATTAGGGTGTCACAAATTTTTATTCAATGTCACTTATATTGTTATTTGCTACATTATCTACGACGTTACTTGTACAAAAGTCGAGAATACTTTTGAGCTAACATTTAGCACTCAAATTTTCTATCATTTGCGAGGTCCATGTCACTTGTCACAAAAGCCGTTTTTTGTAGTGTGGGGTTCACATCATATTGAACTTTAACAATCCAAACTGTTTATTTTTCAAGTTGCAATTGACGAACACTTTATTCTCTAAAAAACATTGAAATTTCATCGTGATAATTAAATAGGCAAATGAGTTCGGAATGAATTGAATTTTTGTAAGAATGATTTATGAATCGTGACTTATAAAATACACCGTTCCTATCATTGAAGTTAAGAATCTTTTCTTTTGAAGGGCCTATATAAAAACATACTGGAAAGAGATTAACCCATTTTAATATATACGGCGCATATATATTTGATATATTAAAAAAGGGATAGATATCTCAATTTATTATAGTGATTTTCTCAATCAGAGACTTGGTATCTATTCCTTTGCTATAGAAATTTTCAAGGTATTCTTGGGCAGTGAAGTCTCGGTAGACTAGTGGTTTCTCAGGTGTCGAGCTCCGGAAGAGGTCCATAGCAGCCGTCTTCTCTCCATTTGGCTAGGTTGAAAAAAATCACGATAGAGATCCGAGCTTCTTTCCATGAGTTGGCCAACACTCTGTGCTGTACACTTTGGTATTCCCCGTTGGAGATTATCTGCAGCCTCAGACAAAAACATGAGGTATAAACCTAATTGGACAGAGAAATAAATAATCGATTTGAAAAACTATAATCAAACCAAACCTTGAATAAGTATGGCCATCATGAGTCATTCACATTCATGGTGAGGAAATGGATCCATTTTTATATTATTCTTTATAAAAGAAGGTAACATTTGGTCTGATCTCTCAAGATATGCATCCTTCACCTTTATGCTTTATTGCAAAAATACGACGAGTTTAAACGTTCGTTTAGTTTTAAGTAGAGCTGGGCATTTAAAATAAAAACCGAGTGAACCACCTGAACCGCACCGACGATTTGGTTTGGTTTCTTTTTTCTTTTGTTTTTTAATTTTTGATGGTTAAACCGAACCGCACCGAATTTAATCAGTTTGACAATTGTTTGAGTTACCGTGTTTCTACCACATGAAAACAAAACCTAATTGGTTTAAGAGTTCTTTTGGAAAAGAACAGGGGGGACAATTTGAAGAATGCAGCAGATGCTGCTTTGGTGCTCTCCTTATTTTGTGTAACCTCAATTTCAAATTTTACTAATTTGAAATAATCTATCTCATTCAAAGGGCTCATTCATTTGTGTTTTCCTTTGAGCAATCACTTATATTGGTGCTATGTTCTAAAGCTTTTGGAGAGAATTTTGTTATGTATTTTCGTCTTCACACAAACCGATAACCGACTCAAACCAACTTGCCACTGTCGGTTAACTGACTTGATCGGTTTTAGACGCAACTTGGTCGGTTTCGGTTTTGGCCCAAAACCGATCCAATCCAGCCCGCACCCACCCCTAGTTTTAAGAATGAGACCGCATGGGATTTAATATCGACGGCAATATCGATCTTCCACCTAACTTTGCATTTCAAAATTAATTAGTCCTAATAAAAATTTGATAAAGAGAGATATTTTGAAATTAAATAAATTAAGAGAAAATAAAGGAACAAACACAAAATAGAATTTGCAAAAGGAGAAAAAAAGAGTTCGAGGGAATCATTGACCGAACAAAATATGGACAACATTCTTTGTTTTTCTCATGTGAACATTTACTTTCGTCCAAGAAAAAATAGGAAAAGTTATTGTACATATCCAAGACACATTACTGTGTGGACTGTGTGGACGATGGAGTGGTGAATTCGATTAATTATCAGTTTCGTTGAAAGTGATTTCAAAATAGTTGAAAGTGTTTTTGGTGAAAATATTCTTGAAATTAATTTTTAGTAAAAAAATACAAATGAATCATAGAATAATATACTTGAAATTCTTCTTGCAAGAAAACACATAATTGTAGAAAACACTTTAAGGGCTTCTCAAACTCAAAAATATTTCCTCTAAAAGTGCTTCCATATATACTCTTGTTGCAGAATTAAAACTAAATCACCCGATTTATGTAGTTGGATGAGAAATGGTACATGCAAGAAAAAATATGAACATGCTATTGTCAAGTTGGATTTACCTGAAGCAAGTCTCCAACGTTAATAATTAAGCCTCCAGGCACAGGCTTCACATCCAACCACTCATTCCCATGCCTAACTTGCAACCCAGGCACATGATTCTGCAACAAAACAGTTATAATCCCAGGATCAGTATGTGCAGTAATCCCCACCGTTCGATCAGGCTGGGGACAATAAGGATAGCAATGCCCCACAAGCAGCCTCATATCCGAAAAGGTGAGCTCCTTAAACCTCCTTCCCTCCAACCCTAACCCTTCTGAAAGCAACTCCATCACGTCCGTTGCCACCTTGGTTGCATGGAAATCCCATGCAACCACCTCTTCCCTACAAGTCTCAGGTATCTCCTCCACCTCCGGCCTCTCTGGACTCATCCACACTTGTAACGAATCGTGCCAGCTGGCAGCCGTCGTGCGGTACAAGTCGTTATTGCTAGCATACATGACCCCCTTTCCCTCCTCTCGCTTGTAGTACTTGGCTTTGGCCTCATGGGGCTGGTCGTGGAACGCTTGATCGAGTTGACCGTTTCGCCCAGAACAGAAACGGGCACCCCGTGGTTGGTTACTTGGAAGAAACCGAAGCTTTTGGCGGCCGATTTCACTTGGTCAACGATTTTGGGGCGGTGGGCAGCGGAGTTGATGTGGGAAAGGTCGATCATGGGGATGGTGGTGGTGGTGTTTTTGTTTGAGGGTTTGAGATCGGACAAAGTTTGAGGGTCGTGGATGAAAAATTGAGGGATGGAAGTGATGCCAGAGTCGGAGAGGCCCTTGACTCCCATCTTTGACTCGTCGAATTCTTTCACTTCCTTCATGCGGTCGTACAAAGTGGCATCAATATTTTTGGCGGCCATTTTCTTAGCACAACTGGTAGAATCAGAACATTCAATCCAATATAACTATATATTTGTGCGTCTCCAATTATTTCATCTAACAACATATAAAGGCGGGGATGCGTTTGGTGCTCTATATTATTAATCGTTTTTTGGTGCCAAAGTCATGAGCTCACTGAAAGTTCTATTTTACTTAAGAGTTTCAGTGTTGCTAGGCTTACTGGACAATAGGCAATTCAATCCCCAAGTAAATAGTAATTGCCTTTAATAAATAGTAATTGTTTAAGTGATTCTTCATCCTCTAAACTGAATAGTTCAGGCAATTCATATTAAAATATTATTATTTTTTTATAAAATAATAAATAGTTATTTTATTTTTAAATTCAGATAATAATAAAAGATTGGTTGAAAATATTGAAATATGGTGTGAGGTAGAAGAACATGATTAAGTATTTATAGAAAAAAAAAATTAAATTTTTTTATATTTTTAATTAATTTTTTAGTAGTGACTACTATCATCGTGACATCACATAACTCAGGGCTAGGTTAGGCAATTTTGGTGGGGGAGGGCATTTCATCCACTATCCCCTGTGTAATGAGAACTCCCCTTCCTCTCCTTTTTCATTTAACTGGAAAAGAATACAAAAGGAGGAAAAAGAAAGGTCAAATTCTTACAGAAAAGAAGAAAGCCTCTGCAAGACTCATGCATGTGGATGTCCAATATATACTGGTAATTTGGTAGTGATATTTCAGAACCAAGCGGCACTAATGAGAGTAATACCCACTACTAGAAAAGCCTTCCAAGAGCAACAACTATATGGTGCGTTTGTTGTACCGAACTATCTCAGACTGTACTAGATTTAAGAACTAACCTAAACTGGATTAGACTAAACTAAACTGGACTAACTTAGTTAAGCGTTTGGAATAGTGTTAGATTAAGAAGCTAGACTAACAATAAATTATTATTATATTTTAATTTATTTTCTTTTAAAAATATCAAAATTAATATATGGAAAAATAAAAGGGCATAGCTCTCTTTTTCTTCATGAATTCCAAGCGCTCCTACAACTTGGAGAGTTATTGAATTTTCAATAACAAAGGCTTACCCCCATTCAAAACTCAAAAAACAGAGATCCAAATTTCCAATAACATAAGAAAAAACTTTGATTATTACAAATAAAAAATACTTAAAAGACCCAATTAATTGCTGGTGCTCCTCTCACACTCAGGTCTAATCCCTAAGCCATGAATGTGGCTGAAGATAAACATCGTAGAGGCTTTGTTAAGACCGTCGTCAAATAGCTGAGCTTGATCAAGCAAAGAAATCGCGAGACTGTAGAACCGATTCGATTTGAGATTCACATCGGAGGCAACCTTGGGGAGAAAGTCTTCGATAAATTTCTAATCCAGTTAAGAAACATCCGAGTCTTATAAGATGAAAGACTTTTTGGACGACCTAACAAGGGAGAGAAGAGAAATGATGAATGGCAAAGAAGGAGGCAGCATAGTGAGGATGGCCGTTCTTAGCAATCCCATGGTTCAACACCAGACTAGTTTAGATGACCTAACGAGGCTCGGAGTCCCACACGAGTCCAAGCACACCAAACATGGAATAATAATCATAGCTAGTCCAATCCCACTTAAGAAGGTGAAACAAACACACCCATAAGCTTTTCCACAGAATAGGAAAAGACGTAGAAAGCATGATAAAACATTATATGGAAATTGTAATTCTCTGTTGCAGTGCTAACATGTAATATATATGATAAAATTTGAGTACTCACTTTTCGATTTTGTGCAATGACAATATAATTTTTCTTGAACTTTAGAATAGTCTTAAGTCCACAAGTGAGGTTTAAATTATTATCCATGTAAGTAATGTTAGAGAGATTAAATTTGTAGACTAAATTTTATACATAGAAGTTGATGATTGGATTATCAATTGGGTAATGTGATAGGATTAAAAACACACCACAAAGTAGCACACAAATGTCCTATTGATTTTCCTTATTAACACTAAGATTTTTCAATTGTAGCATATGAAAATAAGGGTCTTTCCCACATAAGATTATTTTATCTAACTACTTAAATTTCACAAAAACTGGTTGATGTCCCTACTGACCAGCCACCGAAAAATAACTATTAGACCAACTTACACTAATCTAAAGTCTACGAAATTTTATATGCAGACACTAGACACACAGAGCTACACTTCTACAAATTTTTGGGATTTTTGGAGTTGATTTGCTATTTAAATTAAATCGAACACAAACAGGATAGAAACAAATTTTAAGTAGTTCACAAATTAAGAAAAACGAGTTAGGGGAATTGCTATCCACCACCAAATAATCATGCAAACATGTTATGTTTCATTCAAATTCCTTTTATTTCCGGATGAAGATGCTCAAGTTGGCTCAATGTTAGAACTCAACCTATTACTCTTTCTTATGTAGTATATTAAGAGAATGGCGTTTTCAACTTAACTTAGTTCCTAGCATGCAATCTAGAATGGCGTGTTCATAGATTTAACAAGTAGAAATCATTAAGAATAAAAAGAGTTTGAGTCATCACAAGGCATCGTAAGTACTAACGTTGTCTTACTTATCCTAGAAATTGGTTCACATGTTAATCGCAATTAACAAGTACTACTCTAGAACATATGTGGATCCTCATTCGACAAGGGCAGACACACACATAATCATAGCGTTAGAATCCTAGATATGCTTACTAAGTATGCATCCGTAGAAAACACATAAAGAATTCATCAATGAGACAAGTAGTGAACTAATTTTCATCTATTCATAAAAGTAAATCAAACAAAATGTCATAACAAACTTGCAATCATATTTGGGGCTTCAAAACAACCCCTAACTACTAAAAATTTAGTTACACATTATTATCAAATAAAACCAAAAGAAAGACATGAGTTTGAGAAGATAAAACCGAAAGAAGAGAATGCCAAGAGATTTCCTCCTTCCTTTCCTTCCTTCCCTAATGCTGCTGCCTTGCCTTTTCTTTCTATTCTATTTTTTTTTTCTCCTTCTCTTTGTCGCTGCAACATGCAGCCTTTTTTGTTCTTGCTTGCTGCCCTAGTTTCTTCTCCATAACTCACCCCACTAACAGCCATTTAGTGATGACAATATAAGTGAGAGGAAATGGTAAAACAATTGTAACTCTTTAGGTAACCTTTAAGCCCACTACTCCCACTTAATTCTCATCTTTATTTCCATTTCCTCTGATATTTGAATAGGTATCAGCTGACTTGTTCTTGGCTGCATCAGTTTTGGCTGCTAGATTTATTGGATTTATTACTTTCAGTTACAAACTGCTTAGCCTCTTAGGAACCTTTCAGTGTTAAAATGGCCATAACTTCTTCTATAAAAATGATATTAGCAATCCGCAAAATGGTCCAGAAAATAGACATCCGTAGCTTTCCAAGCATATAAGGTTCGTTCTCTAATTCATTCTGAGCTGTCCGCAACTTGCTTCCAAAGTCAGCTGATCTGCACAGGCAGTTTTGACGAATTTGTTACTTAAAATCTTACTTGTACTATTTTGCTTTTCTTTGCTTGACAAATCCCACAAAACACAAAAACAAAGTAAATAGCTAAAAAATATAAGGAACTAACTAAGAAAAGACAAGTGAATTTGATGTAAAATATATATAAATGTGAGCTTATCATAATGCTAGGTAGTATATTTTGTAGACAAAATTTTGTAAACTAAATGACGTAGAAGTTGGTAATTGGATTTTTACTTAAATGCTTATTAACTGGCTTATTTTTTATTTATGACACATCATTTAGTTTGTAAATTTTAGTCTAAAAATTTACTCTACTCATCATTACTCTTACAAATTCAAGTATTGATTAACCGCTTATTTCGTATTGATGACATATCATTTAGTTTGTAAATTTAATCTACAAATAATCAACCTACCATTACTGTATCTATGTATACATAGGAATGCTATCTTCCTTTCTCTCTCATTTCGTCTTTCTCGTCCATTGGTTGCCATGTGGATTCCATTATCCTTTAAAATTAGAGAGTTGTTATCCCTACCCAATGTGTTATTTCTACACCAATGTTTATTAAAAAATTTAATGACCAATTTATCCTCTTGTAAAATGTCACATAAGGACTGAGGAAAAACAAAAGCAAATCGTTCTCTTCCACCCACACCCGTGCAACTTGTAATCTCAATTCTCTAAAACATCTCCTCTTCATTTTATGCCTTCTAATTTTTAATTTGTGTTTATTGGATCATAAATAAATGAATCTATGATTGAATAACATGAGTTGATCTTGTGGAATTCATCAAGCTCGTCATAATCCACATCCCAAAACGCGCTAAATGCATCAGTTGCCGTATCAATCATTGGCCTCCGGCTTCTCCGGTGGCAGCAGAGATGGAGTTGCTTTCTCTACCGATTTCGCTTCTTATTCTTTAGGCCTTGATTCTTTGATTGTTGAGAAACTCAAACTCTTCGTTGTTGTCGTTGCATCACCTCCGTTGTTGGCCGTGGGATACTCGGGATGGTGGTACAAGTGCAGAAGGATGGTCGCGGTCTTGTTTCCATTTCACTCATATGGATATAATCATTTTGGAAAGAAAAAAAAGTTTTTAATAATCAAAATATTATTTAAATAATTGAAAAAATATAATGGAAGAACATGATATAGAAGAAGAAATCAAGCAACATGAAGTCATGGATGTGATCGGATTTTGGGCTTTGCATGGGCAAGGGAAGGGGGAGTTGTGCTGGTGAGCCATGTCAAAGGTGTTCTTCTTATTTTGTATGGTGGGTGGGAATATAGTAGAGTGTTCTTTTTATTTTTTATGGTGGGTGTGAATATATGGTAGGTGGAAAGAGAAGACAAGATATGGGCATAATATTTCTCTAAAATTATATAATAAATACCTTGAAAACACCCAATTTATTATTTTCTTTCCTCGTATACCCCTCTCATTAGTTATCAACTCCCGTTTCTTCTTTTCTTTTATTAATAATTTTGTTTTGTTCAAAAACCCTCGACTCACCAACTCCACCTTCCCTCACCAGCCCTCTTTCCACCAGCCCGATAAGAACCCATGGCATCCATCATCACCAACCTGCTCTCAATGGTTCCTGTTCCCTGATCATGCTTCCAGACCCCACCCCTTGATATGCCAACCCATCTAACGATTATCCCTCTAACTTTAGAGAGGGGATATAATGCTAGGAAACCAAGGTTTTAAAGAAAATTTACAAATCAAATGATGTGTTACTAATAGAAAATAAGTATGTTAATCAACAATTAAATGATAATCCAATCATCAATAACAACAAAATGATTTGATTACAAGATTTGGTTTAAAAATTTGGTATCTCTAGCATTACCCTAAAAAAATGGCACAGGCATGATGTGACAACCTCTCGACGTCAAATTGATATACCCTGTCTCTGCTGAAATTATCCTTTCCCCACACACACACTGACACAACCACCCGCCCCCCGCTTCCCAAATTGATATAACTTTAGAGCAACTCCAGCGTGGGAGTTTACTCGGGGGACAGGCCAGGAAAAAGGGCCCGAGAGCCCGGCCTACACACTCAAGCGTGGGGAACCCGAGGGACAGTGGAGGCCCGAGCACCAGGCTTGTGAGGAATTGCCAGCCCGCGAGTCCGAAGTGGATCTGACGCAGGGCTGACGTCATCCAGGCTTCAGCCCAATTTTTTATTTTTTTCAATCAGGCGTGTACACCTCACCCGCGCGTGGGGGCGCGTCACCTGACACGATTTCAGCTCCTGGGGCCCGTAGAGCAGTTTCAAAAAGTTACCGTTGGGAAGCCACGTGGCTTCCCATGGTCCGTTGGATCTCAACGGCTATATAATGTGGACCGTCCGATTTGCAACGGTAAAAAAAATAAAAAAAATCTTATTTAATATCAACCGTTGGATCTGAGATCAACGGTTGATATTATTCTCCTTTATAAATAAAAAAAATAGTTTTAAAATTAAGAAAAGTTACCGTTGTGCCACGTGGCACAATCTGGAGTGTTGGAATTCAATTTTTTTTTAAATCCAACGGCAGAGATTAATTAGTTGAATAAAAAATTTTAAAAAATTGTAAAAAATTTGGTGTGAGATTTGTGAGGATGGATGGTGGATTATATTGAGGATTTATAAAGGATTAGGTTGTAGATAATGTCACATGGCATGCCGTCATTCGTTAAAAATCTGACGGAAATCTATCCTCAAAGATTGTAAACAGATTATGACACGTGGCGCAACGTGATTGGTTAATAATCTTATCGGAAATCCATCTCCAATAATTGTATTTTCGGATAATGACACGTGGCTCAACGAGAACAATTAAAAATCTTATCAAAAATCCATCACCAATAATTGTCTTTTTTTTATTATGACACGTGGCGCAACGAGAACGATTAAAAATCATATCTGAAATTACAAAAAAAAATTATTTTGTATTATTTTATAAATAAAAAAAATACTAATATTTTATTGCCTATTGCCAGGGCTATTGAAGTGCAACGGTGAAGATGCAAAAGACGGTTACTGTTCATTAAGGGCAGTTACTGTTCACTAGGTGGATAGCATAGTGTATTGCCTTGGGGGGGGTGGGGTTCGCACACTGGAACTGCTCTTAGAGAGAGCGGAGGCATGAAAACTTACTTATCCCTTACATTAACTCAAAGACTTAATGCATCTAATTTAACACATTTATTCATTGACTCCATATTTAAACTGTAATTATTCAATCAAAATTGGGATTCAAATATCACAATTTATGGTGAGGAAAGCCAAGCTTATTGGCTAAAGCCTATATTTGGCTAATGAGTGTGTGATACCCCGTTTTTCTCCCTATATTACTATAAGAACCTGACTGCTTAACCAAGCATACATTTCCCTTAATATTTACATCAGAACTCCAAGTTTTGGTTCATTTGCTTAGGAGCATTCATACTCCATGCGGCGAGGGTTTGTACAGTAACAGGCTCAGTCCCATTGTTGAACACAAACAATTGAGCATCATCCTTAATAGCTAAGGTGGGATAAACCCTGGATAAGATGCATGTTTTTCCACCAGCTGCAAAACTTTCAACAACTGAATGATCAATCTGCAATTAGAAATCGTGAAAAAATGACATTAGTTTTGAGTTCTTAATTAATTAATGACTTATAGAAAATGAGTAGTATTTAAACTGACAAGGGAAGAGTTCAAGTTATGCGTACCAAACTTCTTAGAGAAATCTTCTTCTCAGCAGCTAAATCTACATCTACATAGCCAGCAAATGATGGTCTATACTGTTTGATGTCAAACGGCCTCAAAGTAGAACTGCCCCATCCAAATATTTTAAGGGTTAAATATATATAGTAAACATAATCCTAGATCAAAGTTAGAATAGTAGTTTATTAATAAGAAAGGTAGATAGGACTAGGGCAAAAGACTAACCTTTTTGCATCAGAGCACATGAGAACCTTATGCTTATTCTCTTTAGTTTTGAAAACCCTAAAGAACACCGGAGTAAACTCCTCTAGGTTTTGTGAAGCCAACGTCGCAAGCCCAAACGGACCAACCCCACCTGGAATGTTCGAACGCTTTAGGGCACAGACTGATTCTGCATCGAGCTTCTCCCAATTAGGATCAAACTCCTCGGCTTTGTCCAAGCTCCCTAATGTGAATGTAACATCAACATCGGCCTGAGCAGCAGTTATTCCTTTAACTTGAACAAGTTTTCCCTGCTTCATATGTTTTATGTCGTTCAAGTCGACCTTTTGTCCCCTCAGAGTTTCTAATTCTTCAACTGGCCATTGCAGAACTTGTTTCCCACTCGGGTCCAGCCACAAAGTCCTTGGAATTGCCTACGAAATTATACCACCCATGAAAAAAATAACATTAAGGGATCTCCATGTAGTTCTACATATAATTATATTGCTAGTTAATTATAGAAAACAATAATTTGTTTCGATACATTGTAGATCATATTGATAGAGGTATGTAGGATCCATTGGTTTATAGATAACGGACACATTTGTTGGCACTCTCTCTGATACGTGTTGACCCCCGTATACAATAAAATTCTCATTTTTATTAGAGAATGTGTCAGCAAATGTGTCTAAAATAACATTATTGTTACCAATATTGTGGTCATTGTGATTCTTCCAAAACTTTATTAGAAAGTGAGCATGTCAACATGTCAGCTATTTTTATTTAAGAGTACATAAATAAATGCGTCAGTTTTGTGCGTCTCAATAACATTATGTCAGTAATGTGGCCTAACATTGTGACCCTTCTAAAACTAGTGAGGGAAAATAAATATTAGGCCTAGAACAAATAAGCAATTATGATATACCTGAATTCCAGCCCATCCCTTAGCCGTGTCATCATCAGCTGAATCAGACTCATTAGCCCAACCCCACAAGATCCTCCTGTTCTTTGAAGAATCAAAAAAAGTCTTTGAAGCATAAAAATTCCCATAGTCGAATCTCAATCCCTCCCTGCCGTCGGCCGAAGTTTTATCCGGCTCATAGACTTCAGTCTCAGGCTCATATTGCCCAACAGTGTAGTACTCATACCTAGTTTCATCAAGACTCACTTTAAACACATGTTTCACATCGTTGCCAACTCTCGACGTGTCCAATCCATTCTTGCCGTGCAAGGAAACGGGAAAAAAATCGGGGCACTCCCACATACCGGTTAGGGGAGCAGAGTGAAGAGGGTGCTTGGCCTTGATCCAATGCTTAAAGTCAATGCTTCTATACAACCAGGCCATCCCTGATTTCTTTCTTTTGCCACCCACCAACATTCTCCAGTGACCGTTATGCCACCATGCAGTCGTGGGATCACGAAATTGGCTCGCATTCATGTCCGAGCTAGGGAGGACTAAGGGGTTATCATCGGGTTTGTCCCATTCACGAAGGTAGGGGTCGGAAATGTTTACTGGAACTGCGTAGCTCTGGATCTGACGCTTGTCATTGTCGAGGCCAGTGTAGAGGATGATCGGCCTGTTGCCGGGGAGAATGGTGGTGGAGCCAGACCACGTGCCGTTTATGTCAAAGGATTTTGAGGGGAATATGGCGTTTGGTAGGGCTTCCCAGTTGATGAGGTCTTTAGAGACTGAGTGTGCCCACACTATGTTTCCCCACACTGAACCTTTGGGATTGTATTGGTAGAATAAGTGGTAGAAACCATTGAAGAACATGGGTCCTGTTCAATTTGCATGTCAAAGCGGAAAAGATTAAAATTAATAGGTAATTAAGGGATTAACTAAAAAGCGCTTCTATTTGGACCCCATTCACCACATTGCTCACCAACTCTCTAATATTTATAGGTGAGTTTCATACACACAAGTGGAGTCCACCTCTATTAAAGAGGCAGTCAGCAATGTCGTCAAAATGTGATACAAATAACATTATTCCAATGGTACTCACCATTTGGGT
The DNA here is from genome assembly GCA_035220775.1 of Malus fusca. Classification (NCBI taxonomy): domain Eukaryota; kingdom Viridiplantae; phylum Streptophyta; class Magnoliopsida; order Rosales; family Rosaceae; genus Malus; species Malus fusca. The sequence continues at coordinate 2,484,550 of CM069072.1, read as the reverse complement.
CTGTTGATAGAGAATTTTTCGATTATTGGCCACCATGGAAATTGGAAACAAAACAAAAGAGTCAGTGAAATAATGTGATCTTTAAAAGATTTAGGAATGAACGTAGAATAATTATTAGTACTGCTATGGTGACTATGATGATGTATTAGGGGAAGTAACAAGCAATTAAGAAATCTCACATGCACAATAGTGATTATGTAAATATCAAACCAAAAAATAACCAGTTACTTTTCAATTATTTTTCACTATTTTTCGTATAGCATTAAGAAAAAGTAGACTGTAGAAGAAACCTCCAGGTTCATTAAGAATGATGCCATCATATACAATTATATGGGCACAAATTACGTGCATGCTTGCCATTTATTCATGAAATATCTGTTAGGGCAATGATGGCTTCTTCCTTCATGCAGATCGGGTTTAAACTGTCTGCTTACAAAACTTATGAACAAGTCCTATCTATAAACTTTTATTTACAATTTATGAACCCTGGATCAGAAAACCAAGCATGATGATTTGAAAAAATACCGTTAATCCAGTGCTTTGGAGGTTGGAAGTGGTAGGCAGTTCTGTGGACTTGGTTCACCTCACCGGCAGGAACATTCTGAAGCCTAGAGTAAATCCTATGCGACCCTTCTACTCCATTGTTGTTTGTGATCAGAAAAACACATGAAGCGAATAAAAAAACTGGAGCTAACTTTCTTAAGATATCCATATTTACAACGTGCAATGAGAAAGATAAGAGAAGAGCTATTGGATAAATAGGGATTGAGTTATCTATATATAGATCTAGGCTCAGCGAGACACAAGGTGGTATTCGTCACAGCAGTCAATAAGGAGAAGAACTTTTCTTGCACTTGTATGAGGCCGTCTTTCATGCATATTCATGATCACGCCCTACTCCCATTATATAGTAAATGTGAGACTTGTTTCACGCAAAGGTGGTTGATGTTGAGCATAATAACGTGAGACACTTCTAACTGCATTAATAGACATAGTAACGACTTTTTTAAGAAAAACAATGCAAGGGTATCTAAAATTATACTTTTGATTTCAGTCATTTTCGTGCAGTTTCGGTTTTGACAATTTCAACTTCTAGTGCAACACATCCGGTAGCGCTATGTCAGATTTCCTTCTTGATAATTAACAGGGTTATCGATGTGGATTGGACTCAAAAGTGTTGAGAGTAGTTAGTTTGCAGGTTCCTGGTCAATCGTACTGAAAAGCTTCGAGGCCATCGTCTATTTTTCCTCATCTGGCATTTCTTTCAAGTGGTTTACCCAGCTAAGATTTATTCCCTCTTCACATGCCTGTCCTCTTTTGACATTGATGAAGTAATGAAATCCTATATTGTCTTAAAAAAGATTCAATATATCTGACTGTAGACATCGAAATTTCGGTGAAATAAATATTCACCAACACAAATAAAGTTTCTGCATGCCAGGGCATACGTGGCAAAAACCATTTGTCTACCGAAATTTCGATGTCTACACTGACTTCCAAATCCAAACTATCACCTTAGGCACTCTGACATTAGGCTAAATCTCTTCCCTATATCCTTAACATATTAATTCGAGAATATTTGATCGAAGATATGAACGATCTTGATTGCCAATATATGATTTTAGAAGCTAAAACTTTAATTAAATATAAATTATTCTTTTTGGTAAATTTGTTTACAAGTACCAGTAGGTATTCATTTAACAGGATAATAGGCTTGTGACCCGGGAGAATAGTGCAAAATTTTGAATATGAAATTAGGAACCTTTCAATGCATTCCAACTTTTCGAAAAATATTCAGATTCAAAAATTTTACCATCTGGAACACCATTCCTTTTCTACTCATGAGTTCTTAACCGTCGATGGTTTAGGGAGCAAAATACAATCCTGTAAATTTTATTTCTATATTTTGCACTCACTGGTAAAGAGAGAATTCGAGAAGAGAGGAAGAGGAAGAGATTGGTGGCACCAGCGGTGATCGTGAAATCCTGGACGGCGTCGAAGGAGATAACGAAATCAACGTAAAAGCGAAAAGAAAAAGGAAAGAAAAAAAACTTGCAAAGAAAGGCAAATGTGGTTGAACAAAACAGCATTGATGGAATAAAAATTAAACAGATGTAGGTTTTTTCTGCCTCTAATATACATATCGAGCTACACTGCTAAATCCAAAGACTGGATTTATTGGTACACTGACTGCACCAGGAACAAACAGTACACCCCAACTTCCACTGCATTCTGCTACATATATTCCTCAAAAGCAAGAAAAAGTGTATAATAATGATACAAATACAAACTTCATTTCATGCAGGTAATCGAGCGATGATGATCGCGCCACTTTTAGTTCAGTTGTGTAAGCGGAGAGCGAGGTATAAGCGATGGTTTCAACTCCTTCATATTCAATGACTCGTAGGAATGGTTTTCCCGAAACTCCTCAACAAGAGCTTCCATAGGCATGGCTCGAAGTGACTCAATGGTGCCCTTGCTTGGAACTTCCGGCTCAGACTTTTCCGGTGTAGATCCACTAGGTTCATAGTCCTACACAAATCAAAACAGAAATCATGATTCGTGAACTGATATCGGTGCAAAAGTAGGAGAATGTGTTCAAGCACAAAGCATGTCCGCTTCTGAAGATAGTCATGACTGATGAGTGCACCATAATAAGTTGTGTGGAAAAAAGCTCACCAAATAATGGTTCTGGAAGGTATCTCGTGCCGTCTCCTCAATTGATACAGCTTTCCCAGAGTGGTCCTCCCGCAAAGTCTCCAGGGTATTTGAATGAGCCTTGATAGTCTCCAAGATTTTAGATATAGATTCCTGCTCCTGCTCATGCATACCTGTAGGCAATTTTGATAAAATCTTATGCTTAGGGAATCCGCATGGATATTAAACAACCAAAACCAGCGGAAACACGGATACAAAACCACTATACCGCACATATTCAGATCTCTAATGTTTAACCATTGCCTACATTTCATTATAGCACTCCAATTTCATTTTTCAAATTCAAATGCTTGAAACAGTGATTCAGATGGATGTTATCCGTCTACCAACCAGTTTCGAAATGAAAAGGTTTGATGTGTGTACTACAGCACGTACTTGCTTACCAATTAAATCATGCTCACATTTCATACGCACAATAAAAAATTTATTGCTTTAACTCATCACTGCTAGAGTGAGATTCAGAATATATGTAGAATCACCGGTAGAGATATATTAGAATAAGACAACAAAAAACTTACAATCAACATGCTGAAGGACATCCTCACTATTCTTTGCCACATCTTGCTCAACTGCAGCCCTCACTGAATTGATCTCAACATCATGCTGCTCGTTACTATCAGAAGCAATCCTGCATCAAGATATTTCTAAAGAATTAATCTACAGTTTTAAAAGAACTATAAACATCTCCCCAGTACATATTATTGTAAAGAACACTAAAGGGGTTGCCCACACAAAACTTAGGCAAAAGAAACAAAATTCCTAATGAACCTGATAAGTGATGCCGTAGCCGAAACATGTTTATTTCCCATATCATTCACAGACTCCTGTGTCTTTTTCCAGTGCTCCAATGCTGAATCAGCCGTACTTACACTAAAAAATAAAAGAACAGAACAAACATCAGCATTCAAGAAAAAAAGAATATGGATCAAGCCTCGGCATGAAACATGATAGACCAACTTACCTTTTTTGTAGAAGAACCTCCATGCGACAATGCTTAGCAGCAGAATAGTCAGCACCATCCTTAGCATCATTTTCTGCTTGCATTGAAAATTCCAGCCATTTTCTTTTCGCTTCTGTGGTAATACCCTCCATGGAGGAAACATGACCGTCCATGAAAGACTTGTCTGCAATAGCACTTTCTTTGAAACCAACAAGCTTGGCATCCACCTGTCAGTTCAACAGTCATTTGTTTCAGAATTAGATTGAACAAAAATCTCAATTTAGAGAAAATTATAATAAATCAATAACAGAAACAAACCATCTCTTTCTGACGGCACATGTGAGTGGAGACTAAACTAGAGATATCAGCAATAAGCTTCTCTGCCTCAGATTTTGATTGCTCCTGGGTCACACGTCCACTTGGGATCTCAGAAATTTTGTAGAAGAAATATATCAATGCAGATTTATCTGTGCAGGAATTGTGTATACCTCATAAGCCTTCTGAAATTCAGCAATGCTATTTAGTGTAATATCATTGGTCTGTCCCACATGATCTTCAAGCCTCTTTGATTCTTCCAAAAGCTTGTGTAGGAATCCTTGAGAGTACTCAGAAATGTCTTGTGTTTGCTTAATACTAGAATTGAATCTCTGTTATACAGAAAAAAAAAAAAAAGTTGGCAAGAAACCAAATAAGATGTTGAAAAGTTGGCAAGAATCCAAATAAGATGTTGAAAAGCAAAGAATTGAATGTCTTGTGTTTGATGCTCTACAAACTTAATTTTCATAGATTAAATTATAGAACTTTCAAAGCCACCAAAATTTGAATGTAATAAGGTAGATGTCAGACCTGTTTCAATTCCTTAGCAAAATCTGTCATTTCTCCCTGCTGTGTTGAGAGACTGCTCTGAAGATCCTCAAATATTGTAGCTGCTTCACCAGCCTCTGAAGCTAGAAACTGAATCCAAGAAAATAAATATATAAAGTTGTATAAACAGTTAGCAACAACAGAAATCTTCATGGTACAAAACTGATAAGTGCAACAGGGAAACTCCATTATTGCTACCTACTTCTTCAACAGACTGCACATTAGAAGAAGCGAAAGATGAAATTTCCTCTAGACCAGCATTAGAGCTCGCCTTGTGCAAACGCACAACATTTTGCACTGCCTCAATATGAGAAAGATACAAAGCCCTTGAAGATGTCAATTTATTCTTCATGTCCATAATCGCCTAAAATTAGGAAGTCCAAAAAGCAGGATAACATCATTGAAAAAGGATCCAAACATAGATGAACCTCAGTAAAGGGAAAAGCGAGGAAAAGTATCAGATGATACCTTAACGTTTGCACTTAAAAAAGAATGACAGAGGTTCTCAACACACTGAAGGTGTTCATTTTGATGAGACATCGATGTTGCCACCATCTTGCAAAGAGAACCAACTTGTTTGGCAAGATCTTCCTGGTAATTATTCACTACCAACCTATTATCAGCACTGAGCTTGTCCTCTCTACCTGCAAAGTATCACATCATGAATAAAAAACTTAGAAAAGTTGTTTGACAATTAAAACAATGTCAAAGTTAATTGGTTGTTGAAGGCTACAAACCAATTTTTTGAAACAAGGATGCATTATCATGAAGTGCTTTCTCCAAGTCAGATTGCAAATTGCATGCTTCCTGAGCCAGAGCATTTTCTGCCATGCATTCAACAATATCAAAACAAACACATATGCAGAAAACAACCAAGTTCCAGAAGTCAAGGATTCAGACAGACCAGCTTTCTTCTGCTCAGAAATGATAAAATCCCTCTCCTTCAAAGCATATCGGCATTTCATCAATTCTTCCTCAGTGGTAGAAAGTAACTTAGTGGTATAGTTCAAAGTTTTCTGCAACATTGGTTTAGAATGAGTTTTTTTCAGCAAAAAATGTCCATACCCGAAATACCATAAAAATGAGTGTATGAAGATAGCTCACCTCAGTTGAGTCAAGCTTGGTACTCAAATCATAACACTGTCGAACCTGGAGATTATATTTATTCTGCAACTCCTCAAATTGCTGTTTGTAACATTCCCCATAAAAACTGAAGTTAGATATCGCATAAAACCAGAAATGAGTCAACGACTTGTATATAAAAAAAATATCATATGAACAAACCTTCTGATGGTTTTCTAGCATAACCCCCATGCTCTCAATCTGGTCAGCCATGGACTACACACAAGAAAAACAGGCATAAGTATATAGCAAAACAAAATTAACAAGACCCATAATCGGCTAATCAAGAAAGGTACAATGGGAATGTCTTTTAAAATATGTAGAAAGAGGTGTTTTTGTAAAGCCGTAAGAGCTGCCCACCACACCCACCACAAACAAAGAATGGAGAAAAGAAAAGTTAAGTTTCTCAAAGCCAAAAGGTAATGAAGCGCAGCCTTCAAGAAAGCAGCAAACACATTGTATTCATAGAAATGGAATCAGAAGTACAACAATACCTCAAAAAAGCTATCAAACAGATACGGACACACAAATAATATCACTAAGAAGCTAAAGGAAAATAAGGAAAATATTATACCTTCCTTTCACTTTCTTCCTGATAGTATCGCTCCTTTGGGATATAAACACCATTCTTCTCACGTGCGGCATACACCTCTGAACCAAATCACAACATTAGAAACAAACACCAAATGAGGTTAGAGAGACAACTTTACTTAACTGGAATGCGAAGTGTCTAACCTGCCTTAAGCCGTTCAATTTCACCATAGAGATCCTTGATAAGAGTTGATTTCATCATTTTTTGATTCACCTACAATTGATTGAAAAAACGTTCATCATCATTTTATGAAACATTATAAAATACAAAAGGTTTCAACACTAACACGGATCACATACGACAATACCATTGTGCAATTAAACACAAAATAATGAAAATTACAAACATAAAATGTGAGGCTTGTAGGCCGTCAAAACTATAGTCTTCACAGAAGAAATGCAGATTACTTGTCAAACCAACAGTAATCACTCCTATTTGTAACGATGTACAAATTTACTGAGAAGACGAGTTCATTATTGTATTTCTTCCAAAAACAAAAGAACCTATAGTCTTCTATGAGCCAACAACAAACTACCCTAAGGCCATTGTTGTAGATTCGATGGAAAAAAAAAAAAACATATTGTAGAAACATATCAGATAAATATACTATTGGTACCAATATAGAATAACAAACCTCAGGCTTATTTTTTATATTTTTCGCCCTGTGTGCATAATCCAGTGTACTCAAAGTTTCCTCAAGACAGTGCACAGCAGGCGAAACTGTAGCTATGATGCAGGTCTTTGTTCTTCCACCAAGTGAATCCCGAAGTAACCGTGTTAGCTTACTATCCCTGATTTCAAATATGACTCTATTATTAGAATTGGGAAGAACAAAGAGTATAGGCATAGAGATAACAGCAAACAAGCACTAAGCAAACCTGTATGGGATATGCCCAAGATGTTCCACCAGCGCATTGATTACTCGCCCTAAAGTCAGTAAACTTTTGTTGATTTCTCCGGCTTCCCTTGCGCGACCCTAATAATTGTGAGAGCGCAAAATTAATTTAAAAGAGCAATTCCTATCACTACAAACAAACTTGAACAGTCAAACTAAATTGCACCTCTCGTGCACCCGAACGGGAGATATTTTCTGAGCCGGCCAAATCAACCAGATTCAACTTTCCACATTTGATCAATTCTTCACCTTCTGGGGTTGCTTCCTTAATGTGTATGGTGATGGAAAAGAGAGAATGTGACCGACTGAAATTGAAACAGTAAAATACCATGAATAAAAGTTGTCACTGAACATGAAGCCCGTCAAAGAAGTATTTGCATTACCTTGACTGCTTGTTCAATAAAGTTTCAGCAGTACGACGTTTAGAAGACCCTCTTTCGAGTAGAGTGAAAATCTCATTCGCGCTCGTCACAATTTCCTCCTCCAAACCTCTTACAAGAACTCCACCTTTCCCATCCTCCATTAGAGGCAACTGCTTTTTCTGCTTATCTTCCAAAGAAGCTCTAGAAAGTTCCTCTGGAGCAAGAAGATCAGTAATCTCTTCATTGTAAAGCTCTAAGAAAGTGACTTTCACACTGTACTCTGCATTCTGGCCCTCAAGGGTATCGAAAATCTGCTGGACAGCCCTTGGAATAACTCCAGCCCCGGGAGGCAATTCTCCATTAGGTCCAGTCTGTTTAAATATCCCATAACATCAACAGATTTAAATGACAAACACCTGGACAACATCACCACAAAACTGATTACGAGACCAAAACACCATACCTTTGCCCTTTTGCATTCACCCTCCATTGTGTATGTCTTACCTGTACCCGTTTGCCCATACGCAAAAATGGTACAGTTGAAGCCTTCCAAAACTTCATGCACTATTGGAATCACAGCTTGCTCATAAAGATCTCTTTGCTCAGCATTAGGACCAAAAACCTACCAGTAAAAGCCACAAAAATGAAAAATTGAGCATATCATACCAATTTCAAAATTTCGAAAACCCGAAAAGAATCAAGATTAAAATAAATAAATAAAACAATACTTGGGTTGAAGAAAAAGACCTTATCGAAAGTGAAAACCCTATCAATGTGCTTGCCGGCAATGTTCTGAGACACTGCAACTTCTCTCTGGTACTCATTGCAAGTAATAACCTGCGGGGCATTGCTCCGCAACTCATCCTCACTAAACGGCCTAAATCAACAATTTAATTAACAAATTAACAAAATCGCTAAGCAATTAGGGATTTCAAAAATTCAAAATGTTGCCACATAACTCAGTAACAATTTTCAAAAACCCTAACCCTAGAGAGAAATGGAGTGCGGGAAATGGTAAATACCTGCAACGGAGAAGGACCTGGACGTTGACGCCCTTCTCTTTCTCGTGGCGGCCGGACATTCTGATGCGGTGGCGAGAAGGGGACGGAGACTCGCACGCACCTATGATGGGATCTCTTGTAGTAGATCGGGATCCCTAAAAACCTCTCTCTCTCCCCTCTCTCTCTCTCTACTGGTCTGAAATGGGAGGAGAGCGGGATGAGAGTGAGATTTGAAATTTCGAGGGGCGCTCTCTCTCTCTCTCTCTCTCTCTCTCAATATATCTACGGCTCCGCTTCAAAGTTCAAAAGAATGTTAGATCGGACGGTTACGAGTTGTTCGATTTCAATTTGAATTTCGGTCGGGCCGAGTGGACTGTATTACCCTTCCTATTTGCCTCAAATAACAGGTTGACCTGGCCCTTTCTGTTTTGTGGGCTCTGGCGGTGGCGCAGTTTTTCGGGTGGTATGGGCCGTATGGGTGGTCGGCCTGACATGGCAGAACATTCCAAGTTTTGCAGGAAGATTAATAACCATGATCTTCTTTTTTTGGTACAAATCTTTGTGTGTTTTTTTGTTCTTAAGAAAAATCAGCCATCAAGAGTGGCTGAATTGCCTCTGTGAGTATTCCCGACCCTTGAAATAGTAGACTACCATAGCGAAATCATCAGCTAGCCTCTTTTTCAAAAGAAAACAAAAAAAAAACCCTATGTTTGCTTATGAAAAAAATACTTTTTCTTTCACTAAGGAATTATAGATTTATTTTGAGTTGTACAATTACTTTTTTATGGAAGCACTCTAGACCAATTGAGATCATAAAATTTGAGTACTTTGTATTTATACAAGCAATATTGAAAGAGAGGTAGTCGTACTTGACACATCGAGTGCAAGGAAGAATGTTAATATAACCAAATGAGTTATAAACTTGTTCAAATTTTGTTGCCAATGAATTGGATCGTATAGGTTTATCATGCTATTTGAGTTCAATATTTTCTGAGTAAATTCGTTCAACTCGTCGATGTCTTCTAGTTGCTGATATAGCAGGAGCTTGGCCTCATGACATCCTAATGTATTTTCTTTTTCGAGCCTTAAGCCCCTCTGTGTTTTTTTTTTAGCAAACGATATTATCTACACTATAGGGGTGAGAAAGTGGGCTAAGCCTCACAATGAGTTAGCAATAATGTTGTTCAAATTCGCCTTTGGCAAAAATCGAATCTAAGACCTCTTACTTGCAAGTAAAAAAGAATATTAAGTGGCTTAAGCCCCTTTGTTAACCAAGAAATACATAGATAACTCGCTGCTCTAATAAATTTCTTAAGGAGATAAGAGAAATTTCAAATTGGAGATGTGTTATTTCAACCATTATTAATGTCAATACGCGTACACCCTAGATTTTGAAGTATACATGTATCTAATTAAGACTAAACATCAACCCTATCATTTTGACTTTTGAAGCATTCAACAAAACTTGTTCCAAATGAGATATAAATGCAGTATGTGCATATTCAAAAGGGTTCATTTTTGCTCACTACTCTTACGTAGTGGAAAACAAATTATTATGCCGGGAACACGATCTAGTATATCAAGTATAATAATACAATTGGTTAGAAACTTAAAAAAAAAATTCAACCAATTGTATATGACACTTGGTGTACTGGATCGTGTTTCTGACACACTGAAAATTTTTCCTTAAAAGGAACTCCATATGTCATGTAATCACAATTTCGATACCAAGTACACTGAATAACTGACCATTTGGTTCTAGACGTCAACTTTCGGGAGGGCACCAAATTTTACTACAGTGGTGGGGTACATGAAGAGCAACTTATAAGAAACGAGGTCATCGTAATCGTGACTTCTCAATGCATTTTTATGTAGAAATTAAACAACTTGTACGTAAAATGACCATACATTATTGGACCGGTACATTATGTGACTAAATTTTATCTAGCAATCTTTTAATTATTAACAATCTAAGTGAAAATTGGTTACCACTAGAACAAATATTCATTGAGAAACATAACATTAACTGACACCAAATGTAGCCCATCTCATTACTACATTTTTTCATGGCTCAATGAATATAAAATATTTTTATTCACCACCCTCAAGTAATGATAATGTTCATCATCTTACTTATTACGGTTAGATGAGTTTGAATTTCAAGATCTGTGGATAGACACAAATTTTAAAAGTTAAAGTCATACAATAATAATAAGTAAGGTGATGAGCATTACCAACACTTGAAGAAAATTTTCAGTGCGCCAGAAACAACGGCCCGGTACACATTGTCATAATATGCTAGTGGGAATTTTTTTTTTTTTTATCAATTCTCTAACCACTTGTATTATAAAGCTTCTTGTACTAGACCGTGCTTCCGGCACACTAAAAAATATATCCCTTCTGAACTATAACCGATCGAAATCCTATCCAAATGTTGAAAACTTCAAACCATGGAACTTTGACTCTGCGTCTGGCCATTAACAAGTCGAAGTCCATACTCAATTTCTTCCTTCCAAGGAAGCTTTTTTGGCCTTGATGAATCACCCTCCATCACCGTGATTGATGCATGCAATCAGCTAACTTAATTTCATTTTAGTGTAATTTTAAAAAGGAGTAATGCTAGGGAAACTAAATTTGTACACTAAATTTTGAAAACTAAAGGACATGGAAGTTGATGATTGGTTTATTACTTAAACGTTGATAAACGTGCTCATTCCTATTAGTGACACATCATTCAGTTTGCAAATTTTGTCTACAAATTTAATCTTTTTAGCATTACTCTTTAAAAGGGTAATGATAGGAAGATTAAATCTGTAGACTTAATTTGCAAACCAAATGATATGTCACTTATAGGAATGAACATGTTTATCAACATTTAAATAATAATCATATCATTAACTTGTATGTCATTTAGTTTACACAATTTTATCTACAAACTTTGTCTTCCTAGCATACCCAACTTAGAATAATAACACCACATATAATAGCATCACTTATAATAATAATAAAATTATTATTATTTTGTCACGGACAAAGAAAAATGCTTTTACGTCGTAATCCCGTGACACAGCGAAAAATAGGGACTTTCGAAGTTAGTCAAGTTTCTCTATGGAAGAATTCAAAAACTTAGAGAAAGACAAGTGTGGAAAATTTGGGGAAGAATTAGACTATTCACTTGACTCCCCCATCTAAGACGGCAATGACTTGAGTGCTTCTTATATACGACACTCTACGAAGAAAATGACAATGTCCAACTCTTCCCATGATATGATATACTTGTAAACCAACTTCTAGCTCTCCTACTACTTCCCCCTCTTCATACCATGTTTCATCTTGATCAGGGTCAAAACTTCCCTAGAAACCACCTCTATCGAACCCACCATGTTCGTAGCAGCGCCAATCGTGATAGCGCAGAAGAAAACGATTTTGATTTTTGGAAACAAGCACATACCTATGAAGACTTTGGCTGTTACTCACCGCTAACATGGGAAACAAACACGTTGAGATCAAACATGAAAGACGACGAGTCTTCTCCTTTGCTCCCACACAACCATCATTATAGCATTCCTTGTCCAACACCGTCAAGAGAAGAAATAATTCTTCAAAGTAGGAAGGACCTTATGGAAATGATCCAAGACATGCCCGAGTCCTGTTACGAAATTTCTCTAAAAGACTTTGTCGATGAGCAACAAAGTACGCAGGGGGTTAAAGAAGAAAACGATGTCCAAGAGACGAGTTTTGATTTTCACATTGAACCCCAAGTCAGGAAGCAAAAGAGAAAAACGCAGAAAAGCTATACGACACGCCAGATATCAAGGACTTCAAGCATGGAGAGTGAAATTTTCTTGATTAAGGTGTTCTTTCCAACTTTTCTAGGTTCAAAGAAGAAAGAAAAGGCATCTGAGAATCGCTCGAAAGTTTCCCCAAGGCCGTCAGCTGGGGGACCTGAGAACCACAATGATTGGTCTAAGATCCGTACGTTTTTCCTAAATAAAAAGAGTGGCGCAAGTTGCAGTAGCGGGAGTACTAGTAGTAGCAGCAACAGCAGCACAACAAGGTATCTAATTATTATTTTTATGAACTTCCATCATTACATTTTATTGTCCATTTGCACACCATGTTTGTTTTTGTCTGTTGATTTCCCCTACTTTATACGATCTAAAAGTAAAAAATAAGCGGAGGTTGTGTACAACTCGGAGTTCAGTGTTTTATTCATTCAATCTGATCAACAAAATACGACTTAGGGATTCTGTTACATGCAGGTCTTCCGGTAGCAATATCTTAACTGGTTGCTGGTTCTTCCGCAGCAAGAAAAGTAAAAGCAAGAGACAAAGGGGATTAGTTATGTGAAGATTAATTATGCTAGCTCGAAAAATCTACTAATTTCTCCTACTACGGTATCGTAGTGTTAGAATAATATTGTAAATTTTAAAAGAAGTCAAAATCATGTGGCTGAGAAGTGAATCCAAGTCATTGAATTCTCGAACAATTCAATTAAGATGTATAAATATAAGTTGTGTACTCATATGATAGTGTGTATTCAAGTTAAAAAACCAGTTTCATTTTAATTATATTTTATTGCAAGTGATTCAAAGCTATGTATCTTCCAACATTCACTTTGACATTTACATTTTTTTTGCAAGTAATTTAGAGCTCTACACTTACTAATTTTTCGTCCCTTCAGAGTATCCAATAAAATTCGAACGACACTTCATAACTTTTCATATATAATTTCTTTTGAACTATGTGCACGAGCCTACTCGGATAAAACTTTTGTCACGTCCTTTAGTGTCAAGTATTTTATCGCCAAATGCGCCGAAGCTGGAAACCTGAGGAACATTTTTGGTCTGACATACACTACACCAAATATTTTGCACATGAGAGACATCATATCAACACAGCAGCAGAAGGAGGCTACCCACAATATCCGACTGACCCGGTCCCATTCTTGCCAAGTCGCTATTTTGAGAGAAGACTTTTTTATCCAAAAACTAAATTACATTGTCAAATGTTTTGGGCTCAAGGACGATGAGCCATACATTGTACGTACCATGCCTTATGTGTGTTGTATATATCAAGGCGAAGATCTTGGAAAAGATTGGTTTGGATACCCATTAAACATGATAATGATGTACAGTAACATTTACCTGCAAAACGTAGACCCCTCTATGCAACATGGAATGATATGAAAATTCTTTTGAATCGGGATGACTCCGCGTCGTATCATTGTCATGGGATGATACAGTAACAATGTACTTGTGTTATCTAAGTTGTTATCTTAAGTTTTGATTGGATAACTTATATAATTTAAGTTATGTGTGCGGATAGAAGCGAATAATTTTTTAACTTCAGTCGATTGCAAGGTATTAGACATGACGGAAACTTATCTCTTCTAAACCTACAATTTTGGGATCGGAATGGAGAAGTTATTTCATGGGTATTTCATCTTTTACTTTTTAAGTTGGACACAATTTCTTCAATTTTCCTCCAACATAATTTGTATATACTTCCTCCAACTCCAATCCAATCCCAAGCATCAAACGAGGTTATTATATTTGAAAGGATAATGCTAGGGAAACTAAATTTCTAAACCAAATTTTGTAAACAATACGAGGTAGATGTTGATGATTGAATTATTACTTAAATGTCGATTAACGTGCTCATTTCCTATTGGTGATACATTATTTGGTTTGCAAATTTAGTTTAATATTTGGTCTCTATAACAATATCCTATTTGAAAACATGTGCAGTGGGGGAAGGTTCCCCACGAAATAATACAACTTCCTTCTGCATTTAAACGTGGCCTCTATATTCAATGTGGTAGAAAATCCGCAGTCAATTATGCATTGGATTCCGTATAACATGGAATATCAATAATCTTCTTTTTTTCTTCTGCATGACTTGTATTTCATCCCAGCCTTATTAAGGACTGATTTGGTTTGTTCGGTTGGATTGGAATATGATACGCTCCGATCTCGATATTCCTCAAATACCAGGATAAGCACGTGCTGATCAACACCCGAGGGTGACGAAAGCCATTTATTGAGTGCAAATGCTGAGAATAAAGGATGGATAAAACTTATAAATATAAAAAAATCAAGAATATACATTTAAGGAACGTGTTCAGAGCACACATCTAATCTATAACATTAAAAGAATTAATATAAAAATTGAATTAACAAAGGAGTGGGTCCTACACCGAGAGGACTCGAAGATGCCGATGCGGAAGTGCCTGAATGAGTGGACCAAGTTGATATATATAATAAAACAGTTATCAACGTATTAACCCCCAGGTTTTATGAAAACACATATATCATGATCAAAATAGGTTTTTCCGAAACCTAGCATGCCGTGCAATGTCTCAAATCATAACTCATATATATTAATCACTAGTGAATGTCCGATAACCCCCAGGCCCCATGCCGGTTCCTCGTCTCTGAGCAGACAGTCAGAGGAAAATACACTTCAGGCCCCATGCTGGCTCCCCGTCCCTGTGCTAAATAGCCAAAGGAAACACACTCCAGGCCCTATGCCAACACCAAATCATCGCTCGGTACGGACATGAATCTATCCATACGTCCCGTAGCGGAAAGGATCACTAGGTAAGTACAAAACCATTGAACACACACACACACACACACACACACACACACACACACACATATATATATATATATATATATTATATATTGAAAAACAACTTCATAGTATAAAGTCATCCATCATCTATATTATAAAGAGGTGTTCGAAACATGTTCTAAATATCATATCGTCATCCATCGGATATTTTATAAGAACACGGGTTATAGGAAAAATAGTAATAATTCAAACTAGCCTTAATAAGCATATTATCTCAAAGCGTTTCATAGAACATAATCATTAAATTAGGCTTTTCATGTATACATTTCTACTATCAAACATGCATTTTTAGAAGGGGTCCACTCACAGTACTTAGCTGCCGAAGAGCCACGCAACTAGCGAAGACGGAAACGCCACAATTAACTGCCCCTAAGCACATAAAGGGTCCAATTAATAAAACTCTATTATAACAATTGAATTTGGGAAAATGGACGTTGGAAACGGATTCAGGATGTCGAATTACCCTAAGAAAGGTCCCGGTTAAATTTCGTAAAAGTCCATAGAATATTCCCCATCGGAATATTCCACATAAAAGGTTTGGGCCGGTTAGGGTTTAGGGTTTGAAAGGTTAAAGGGTTTAGTGCTTAAGGCCCTAGGTTAAAAAATGTTTGGATTAGGCTTTTAAAAAAGATTGGACTTTAAGAGTTTGAGTTTAGTTTCAAACAAATAATATAAATAAAAATAAAAGGATTTGGGTTGGGTTTAGGGGAAAAAGGGCTTAGGGTTTTAAGGGTTTTGGGATTTGGGCTTAGGGCCCCAACTGATATGGCCCAAAGGCCTTTAGAATTAAATAGGAATAAAAATAAATCAAAACTATAAAGAAATGAGCTTGGTCTTAGTGATCTGGCCCAAAGGCCTTTAAACTAACAAAATAATTAGAAATAAAAAGGTTGGGTTGGGTTGCCCAGGGTTTTGGGCTTGGCAGGAACGGCCCAAAGGGCCTGGGTTTGGTGGGTCGTGGACCCCAAGAAGAAGAAGGCTGGATTTCGGGCGGAAAACTGAACAACCTTTAAACGTTAATAACTTTGTCAATACTCAACAAAATCGATTGATTCAAAAATGAAAATCATAGTTCTCGAAGAGACGAAGAGAATGGTACCTCACACAATGTCTAACTCACCGTGGTTTGGGCGGAAAATGCCTCGAAAGTTGCAGAGGTCGCCGGAAACTGGGTAAGATTCAAATGGATATAACTTCTTCAATACTCAACGAAATTTGGTGATTCAAAAAGGAAAGTTATAGTACTTAGTGAGACGAAGAGATTAATACCTTTCACACCAGCCAACTCGTCGTGGTTTGGCCGGAAATTTCCTCGAAATGGGCGGTTCTCGCCGGAAAACTGAGTAAAGAAGAACATGCATGCACAGGGTTAAAAACCCTCGATTTTCATCTCCAAAGTCACTCAAACAACTCGAAATGACTCACTAGAACAAGGATGCAACTCGAAACACATCGACACACCTCGGGTTCGTCGAATTCCGAGTTAAATCGCCGGTGTTCCACTATGCACGCACAGTTGTAGTGTTGACAGGGACGAGAGGAGTGAGGGTCTGAGATTCTTGGCCTCTTGAGGCTTGGTGGTCTCGGAGAGGGAGTTGCAGAGAGATGTAAAGAGGGATAAGGAAGAGACAGAGATAGAAATCGAGAGAGTTTCAGGGAGAGAAGGAAGAGAGAACCGGGAGAGAGAAAATAGAAGAAATTAGAGTAGGAGGAACTGCCATGTGGCAGACTAGGAAAGGGGGTCGGGGACAACCAAAACAGGGGTGGGACCCTTAGGCACACCATTTAACACCAAAAATCATTTAAAATTGGGGGTAGGGTGTAACAATCTACCCCCCTTAAATAAAAAATTTCGTCCCCGAAATTTAAAATCACTTACAAAACTGAAATACTCGAAAATAGGAAGAAGAATACATGTATAAAGAGAAATCAAGTCAGAGTGGGTGCATTAAAGAGAATATGTCACACCGTCGCAAGCGGGTTGCAAAATCCTTTATCATGCCTCCAGGCTCTTACTTTATTCCTCATCAGTGTAAAAGTAGAAACATACTTATAAAGATATAAAGCTGAAAACATATATTGAAGTAGGGTCAAAAGTACGTACGCAAAATACGATAACACCAAAATAGATAAGTAATAACATATAGGTCGAAAATTCAAGCTGAACTTAAAAACTGAAAATGGCAATACTTCCCCCAAAATATTTCTAACGACAAAAACAAATAACTAAAGTAAAGGAAGTTAAAATACTTATACTGAAAACCAAAACTGAAAAATGAGAGTAGGTCTCGCCTAAGCATACGAACGTCACATACTCCGAGAACAGATGTGTCTTTGGTTAGAGTCCCAAGAATAACATTTCTGTAACAATCAGACACGCTCCGATCCCGATATTCCTCGAATACCAGGATAGACACGTGTTGGCCAACACCCGAGGGTGACGAAAGACATTTATTGAGTGCAAATGCTGAGAATAAAGGATGGATAAGGCTTATAAATATAAAAGAATCGAGAATATATATTTAAGGAACGTGTTCAGAGCACACATCTAATCTATAACACTAAAAGAATTAATATAAAAATTGAATTAACAAAGGAGTGGGTCCTACACCGAGAGAACTCGAAGATGCCGATGCGGAAGTACCTGGGCGCCGAGATTGTATGCCTCAATTCTAAGTCCTGAAGGGGGCGTAAAACAAACATGAGTGGACCAAGTTGATATATATATATATAATAAAACAGTTATCAACGTACTAACCCCCAGGTTTTATGAAAACACATATATCATGATAAACATAGGTTTTCCAAAACCTAGCATGTCGTGCAATGTCTCAAATCATAACTTGTATATATAATAATCACTAGTGAATGTCCGACAACCCCCAGGCCCCATGCCGGCTCCCTATCTCTGAGTAGACAGTCAGAGGAAAATACATTCCAGGCCCCATGCCGGCTCCCCGTCCCTGTGCTAAATAAATAGCCAGAGGAAACACACTCCAGGCCCTATGCCAACACCAAACCGTCACCCGGGACGGACCGGAATCTATCCATTCGTCCCGTAGCGGAATAGGGACCACTAGGTAAGTACAAAACCATTGAACATATATATATTGAAAAACAACTTCATAGTATAAAGTCATTCATCATCTATACTATAAAGAGGTGTTATAAACATGTTTTAAATATCATATCGTCATCCATCAGATATTCTATAAGAACACGGGTTATAGGAAAAATAGTAATAATTCAAAATAGCCTCAGTAAGCATGATATCTCACAAAACGTTTCATAAAACGTAATCATCAAATCATGCTTTTCATGTATGCATTTCTACTATTAAAACATGCATTTTTAGAAGGGGTCCACTCACAGTACTTAGCTGCCGAAGAGCCACGCAACTAGCGAAGACAGAAACGTCACAATTAATTGCCCCTAAACACATAAATGGTCCAATTAATAGAGGGTTCCATCGGAACTCCGAAGTTAAGCGAATTCACGCGAGAGCATTCCCAGGATAGGTGACCCACTCGGAAGTTCTCATGTGAGTTCCCAGAAAGGCCTCATGCTAGGTGGAGATGGGAAAATACATATAAGGCTTATATGATCCACTCCTCTGGGCGATGTGGGATGTAACAATCCACCCCCTTAGGGCCCAACGTCCTCATCGGCACACATCCGGGCAGGGATTGGCTCTGATACCAAATTGTCACATCTTGGCCTGGGCCCCCACCACATCCAGGGCCCGACTCCACCGTAGCACGAGAACTTTCCAGTGTTCTTGTGTGAGTTCCCAAAAACAAAACCGTGAGGGCGTGGTCGGGGCCCAAAGCGGACAATATCGTGCTACGGTGGAGTCGGGCCCGGGATGTGGTAAAGGCCCGGACCAAGATGTGACAATTTAGTATCAGAGCCAATCCCTGGCCAGATGTGTGTCGATGAGGACGTTGGGCCCCTAAGGGGGTGGATTGTTACATCCCACATCACTCAGAGGAGTGGATCCTATAAGCCTTATATGTATATTCACATCTCTACCTAGCATGAGGCATTTTGGGAGCTCACTGGCTTCGAGTTCCATCGGAACTCCGAAGTTAAGCGAGTTCGCGCGAGAGCATTCCCAGGATGGGTGACCCACTGGGAAGTTCTCGTGTGAGTTCCCAGAAACAAAACCGCGAGGGTATGGTCGGGGCCCAAAGTGGACAATATCGTGCTACGATGGAGTCGAGCCTGGGATGTGGTGGGGGTCCGGGCCGGGATGTGACAGAATAGATACTTCTCTAATTTCAAGGCATATTAAAGGTATAAGTGAATGATTTTCATCAAGAGGAAATTAAAAGATAATTCGACATAAAAAATTCATCTTTTCTAATCCTACCATTTTGAAGATGATTGGAATAGATAAGTCTCCTTCATGAGTAATCAATCTTTTACCCTCAAATTGGACATAATTTACTCATTTCTCCCCTCAACGTGTCTCTGAATTAGAGAGTTATCCATTCTAATTCAATCTTACATACCAAACGAGGCCCAAGGCCCAAGGCCCAAGTGATCTTAGTGCATCTCGAAGGGACAAGGTAAAGTTTTGAGGCACATGTACTTTGATGATCTATGTGAAGTTTCGCCTTCACTATCTACCAACCTCATGAAAAATTTATCACTCTAAGCGATGAGACAACTAATGAAGCAAAAGGAAATTATTTTCACAACTCCTTTCTATTTCTTACATTTTTGTTCTTACTTAGCCACATGATTGAATAAATCAACGATAAATCAATGCACAAAAATAAGCGAAGAATGCAAGAGGATGAAATGAAAGCGAGAAAATCATTTCCTTTAAGCAAACACCTAGAAAACATCACTTTATGATATACATATAAATCATGTTCTAAATAAAATAACAAATTGGGGCCTAATTTGTCTTCACCTTTTCAACAAAGCAATGTTGCCTTGTCGCCAAAGCCGTTGAGGCAAATTGCCTTAGAACATCTCCAAAGAAGATGTCAAATTCTAAGTGGAATGTCATGTAATCAAATTTGAAGGTAGGAGCAAGCTCCAACCAATATGTCAATTCTATATGGATTGACATGTAAGTTTTCATATGGCAAATTTGACATATGACAAAAGGTGATGCCATATCATTTTAAATTATTTTATTGTGTGGATCCCATTAATGCACTAATTATAGATCTTGAAAATTCATTTTAATTAATTTCTTTTTAAATAGATCTTACAAATATAATTTATAACAAAAAAACATATCGGTTGAAAAAAGAGAAAATCTGACATTGTCGCGTCAGCCATCAAATTAATATTTAACATTTATCTTTTGACATCTCTATTGAAGATACTCTTAAGCGCCACCTTCATCCAATGGAATGATGTGGAAGGAAAATTAGGTTTGCCACGTCAATTGCCTTGTCCAGTGGAGACCACTATTTAAAGGTCAAATTGCAGAAGTTGAACTGAAAATTTCAATTTAATTGTACTACAAGAGAATATTGGAATCTAGAGAACCAAATTGACCAAAAGTAGCTTCACCTTTTTTGAAGAGCTGAGCAATATTTTAATATGAAATATGAACATGTTCTAGTACATGGAATTATAAACCCATAATCACTAAGCTAAATCTAAAACATCTAAACACAACATTCTACTTGAAGGATCGTAGCTCAGTTTGGTTAAGAGCATTCATCTTCTGCATCAAAGCCTTTCTGACCCGACCTTGCCGGTCACCCTATGTGACTAACGCTTGAGGTCCAGATTTTCGATTCATCTCTCTCTCTCTGTGTTGCTTGTACAAAAAGAAAATATATCTGTTGACTCAGGAAATAAACTCCTCAACAAGTTCACCAAAATCAAACTTGCCATAGCTGCATTCCACAGCAGTCAAAACCTCTTCAAAAGCTGAGACGCTGCAGGGCACCACAAGGCCATTTCTCTGCTGAAAGCCGTACTCATTGTAAGCCTTCTCCAGCAACATCTTGAAGAGTGGATGAGAAAGGGAGCTTGTTGGCACCACAAACCTCTGGAGCTCCTCCCCTACATACAAAGCCAGAAACCCGATCGGGGTTTTCGACGACGGAGAGCCTCCTTGCTCTGAATCTCTGATCAGCAGACACTCATGGTATGATGGCTCCCTCTCAGCTCCTCCCATAACCTTCACTTTCTTTGCTAGCTTTTTGAAACTCACCATCTTTTTTCCCAGCATTTTGGTTTGGTTTTGGAAAGAATGAGGGAGTGGCTTGATGATTTTGGTTAGTGGAGATTAAGAAATGGTGGTGGGTGGGGGAGGGGATTTTATTTGAGATTTTTGGGAGTTGGGGGGGGGGGGGGATGTCTCAGAAAGGGTCTCCTTTGACTTTTTAAATTGTTAATCTATGGCCATAATAATGACTCTCTTTGTCCCCATTTGTTTCTGACTTCTTAACAGTTTAGAGCAATTAATTAATCCAAACATAACAGTTTAGAACAATTAATCTCAAAGCAAGATGTTGTAAAGTTATGGCAAATGTGAGTTAGGTCAGTTAATCGGCGTAATGTGTTCGTTCTTTTGTATCCAAGTCTAAATCCCTTCCCCGTTTATTATAATGTGGAATGTATACCCCTCTTGGTATAATACATGGGCTGAAAATGACCATTACATAACTAATTTCAATGTGGGATGCACTTACGTTTTCATTCTTTGTGTATTTGTAAGTGCATGAAATTTCAACTCAAAATGATACTCATATTTTGCATATTCATCTTCTGGTAAGTAGCATTAGAGGTTTTATCATTATTATCCTTGTGAACTTGTTCCTCTAATGACATGCTTACTTTCTTAGAAAGAGGGAAATTATGAATCCATAACGAGAAAAAAGAATGGAGATGGGATCAACTACTCTACTCTAGTTGACCTAGACTTGTTTTTCTGGTAACAGATTACAGATTTCAATGTAGAACCGACATTTTTTTCGATTATGTATGTGTTAAGAAACATACGAGAAGCAAAAAATTGAAACGATTCTAATACTCATATTTTAATAAACGCGTGAACTAAGAATTTCCTTAATTCAAAAAAAGTGGGAACATCTAATGACCCACTTTGGCATTTCACAAAAATTGTTAGAGGGTTTAGCACCACATTTGTTGGTGCACAATGCTTGATGTATAATTTGGAATTTGAGTCAACCCAAGGGTTCTATAAATGAAACAAAAAGTATTTGATAGTGGTAAAGAGAAAACAAATTGAGGTGTAATTATTGGGCATGTAAAATGTTGAATTCCCATAAACAATGATGGAATGGCACTAACTATATATACTTTAAAATCCCTAACCACCATGGAATCATTTGTCAGTTTGAACCAAATTGCATGCCAACCACAATTTTTATTTTTTGGTAAATAATACCAACCACATTTTATCATTACAATTTTTATAGTGCTTTGATTAACTTTATGGGGAACCAGTGGAATCTCAATTCATTAGCTGGAAAGTTAAAAAAAAAACAAATAGTTGGTTTGTTATTATCTTTCCATACAAGAATCAACCACCATATATAGTTTCGGGCTTGCCTAATCAAACTTAAAAAAAAAAGAACTAAGAACTACCTATGCACCAAACACACAAACACACTCTTGCATGCCCTCTTTAGTTTTCCATTGGATGTCTATTCCTAAATAGTTCTCGATCATAGTCGACCCTTATCGTAAATACAAAGATAAGTGATATATTTAAGTACTTGTTCTCAATCGTCCATTGATAGTTTTCAATGATTATAATTGAACTCTTGTTGTAAATACATATATAACTTCTCTAAGTCTATTCCTGAGTAGTCCTCAATCATTAGAGACAAACTCTTATCTATTGGATTTTTGTGAGGCTTAACCCACTCCCCTGCACCTTTAGTGTAAATAATGTCGTTTGTTCAAAAGCAAAATCCAACACTAATCAACCTTTAAGTGGTCTACAATTCAATCAAATGAAATAGTAGACATTAATACTAAGATTGTTCTTTGACCCCTTTATATCAGCCTTATGAATGTGTGTTTTGGAATCTAAATAAGATTGATTGAATCCTTGATAAACATGTAATTACAATACCTAACTGGCAGGTTAAGAAAGTGCGATTTGAGATTCTCTTATGGATGGAACCGTAATGCCTTAGCCAATATAAATACTAAGGTCTCTGCAAACTCTAGAAAAACAACATGAACTTCTCATTAAGTAGTTGTACCGGCTAGATGCTCAGTAGAAACCTTTGGTATTGCTTCGGCCTTCATCCTCTCATATTTGATTTTCATGGCTACCGCTTCAATCAGGTTAGCCACTCCTACAAAGAAGTGGTGAATGTGAGTGTTGCTAGAAAATATTGAACTTGGCATTGACATTTGACGTAATGAAGAGAGGAATGCCCTAACTATTACAATTGTCAAATTTGATTGAAACGTGTGAGGAGCAAAGAATAAAGAAAGTCTTAAGTTTTAGGCAAACAAAAAATAAGAAAGCATGGCCGGCATTGCCTCTAAGAAAAGAAAGGCATAGTTGACATGTAAGTTATGGTGCAACTCCACTCACTAGGAGACATGAGAAATGGGACATAGGGTGGGCCGGACAATATATGGAACAAGATCCTTTGACTAGGCCTAAGAGTCATACGTCAAGACTTTGAGTTGTTTATTTGGGCCATGATATCCATTTGTACCCAAAATGTGTACTCCATTGACAGATATCTTCTGAAAATTTAAATTCAACCGAAGGAATTTATTAATCCACAAGTGTATGTGTCGAGTAATTAAGAAATGCTTGTGTCTGACAGCAAAATAATATGAACTATTTGACTTACTTACAAAAAAATAAGTTTTAATGTATTTAGGTATAATTTGGACCAATACAAATATGACCGCCGAATACAAGAATTTCTCTAAGTCGTGGAGAGATGATTGATGCTTGCAGTTGATTGGATAAATCACTTTTTCTTAGTCACAAGTGATATAAGAAGATGAATATATCTATGTGGACAACTAAGAGTCTTCCAAAGCTATGGTATTCAATTTTGGCTTTTTTGAAAGTCTTTAAGTTCAATTATCACAATTGACAATTAGTAAATAGAATAAAAGTGCTCGTTCGTGTCAAGTCCAATTTTTTTTTTTGGTGGGGACAAAAATGTAGGGTAAACGCGGTAGTCGATTTGCTTTCACCCCAAGTCTTCTAGTTCAAATAGGCTTATCGGAGACCTAGGCTTGTCAATTTGCTTTCACCCATTTGCATTGATATTGAAAGTAACGCAACAACTGTTGGGTTCAGAATCCTTCATTTGATCCTCAACTCAAAATATTAAGGGGAACTATGCCTACGTAAGTTTATCTTACGGAATTGGTTTCAAGCCCGGATAAAAAATAAAGATAGTACAACAGCTACGAGGGGGATGGCCACCCCAATCTCTCTTTTGATCTCGTAAATGGCATATACGTGGGGATTGGATCGATGGCCGACACGACGACTACGAGATTGAGGGATGGGCAAGAGGAGCAGATACAAGGGGAAATATAGGCAAGGACTGAGGCATGGCTATGGGGTTTGCAAAGCGAGAGATTCGTATGTAGGGTAGTAGTGCAATGGGCAAAGCCACGACGTCAGAGCGCAGACTTGCTCCAATGGCAGTTGCTTTGTTGGGTAGTTGAAGACGATCGAGGAGATGAAAATGAAGAAGGCAGAGAAAATGAAAAAGATGAAGGTGGAGAAAATAAGGGAGGGAAACGTGCAGAGGGAGATTATTAATCTATCTATATGTAATGCCAATTGAAAAGTGAATAGTGATTTTGGTGTCACTAAGCTTCAACAAAAATATTTGGACAAAAATGTCCCCAAGACAAAAAACTTCAAAGGCATCCCAAAATAATGCATCAAATAAGGCAAGGGCATTTTCATCAGTTTAGCAGTGTTTTTTTTTATAATTAATTTTTTGGTACAGTTTTTATTTTTTATTTATAATTAGTACATCACAATAGGCTAGCAATAATGTGATTCAATTTCTCTATTTTTAAACACGTTCAAAACATCATAAGACCATCTCCAACCCTGACCTCTAACCTATTTTTCCCCTTCTATTCCCTCTCCCCCCCCCCCAAAAAAAATCCAACCCAACCCAAGCTTAAAATTGGACCTAAAACCTAAAACAAAGCCAAATTTAGCCTAGGATTGGTGGGACTGGCCCGCCATATATGTATATTTTATTTAGTTTTATATTTATAAATTCATTGAATCCAACGGTTAAGATCTAATTTGATGAAATTCAACGGTCCAAATTTAAATCTAACGGCTAAAGTAATTAAAAAAAAAATCTTTTATGTGATATTTTTTTCATAGTGTTTAATGAGTTTCATGGTGTCGGTTAGTGATTTTTCAGTATTTGTCATAATCTAAATATTTTTAGGTTAAAATGTTCATAAAATTAAATTAGGATAGTGTACATATTTTTTTTCTTTTAAAAAAGTTACTTTAAGAAAAAAAATTAGCCGAAATTCATTCTTTAATAATATGGGGTTAAAATTTTAAGCCAGAAGGGTTGAAGCAGAAAAGCTGTTTCTGTTTTAAAACCTAAATTTTATGGGCTAAAAAGTTTAGGTTTTAGGCCAAGGGTTGGAGATGGTTTAAGAGGCGTGTAATGCCGGTTATAAAAAAAATCTTTCGCACGCGGATAATAATGTGATTAAATTAATTGTCATATGATTGTTTTTTTTTTTTTTAAACAAACGATATTATCTACACTAAGGGGGAGTGAGGTGGGCTTAGCCTCACAATGGGTTAGCATTAATCTGATTCAATCAATTGTTTATTAAATATTGGTTTTTCTATTCTTAATGTAAATTCTATAGAGACCGATTTTATTATGTGAATTCAGCTACTTTAATTGGTTTATGAAGGGTTTTTTCTAGCCGTATTGCTATGAAATTATTCATTTACTTCAAATATTTGACTTTCATTTTGTCAATTTACTCATATAAATACATTTAAAACATGTAAGTCGCGCGTAGCACATGTGATTCAATCAGTTGTTTATTAAATATTATTTTCTCTATTCTTAATGTAAATTTTATAGAGATCGATTTTATTCAGCTGCTTTAATTGGTTTATGAGGGGTTTCTTCTAGCATTGTCTAAAATAATTCATTTACTTCAAATATTTGACTTTCCTTTTGTCAATTTACGCATATAAATACATTTAAAACATGTAAGTCGCGCTTAGCACATGTGATTCAATCAGTTGTTTATTAAATATTATTTTCTCTATTCTTAATGTAAATTTTATAGAGATCGATTTTATTATGTTGATTCAGTTGCTTTAATTGGTTTATGAGAGGTTTCTTCTAGCATGATCTAAGATTATTCATTTACTTTGTCAATTTACCCATATAAATACATTTAAAGTGTGTAAGTCGCACGTAGCATGCCGTGATTCAAAAAATGCATTATGTACGCCCGTGATCGCGTGCATGAAGGCTAGTAAAGTATAAATAACAAATAAAAATTATTATTACTTTACATCTAACATCATAACATTTTTAGTCTTTTAACATAGTCACAACAGGTTTATATAAAAGTTTACCAAACACTCGCAACCTTTTTTATTTTTATTTTATTTTTTTTAAAGCCCTTTTACAAAATTTATAAATGTTCCACATACGACTTGGAACTCTATGCAATCGTTCAGCATTGAAGTATTGAAGGCGCTATCTGATCTATAAAGAGTTTGTTATGTGCTTCAATCATGACTATTTGAAGCATATAAACAACCATGAATTTTTTTTCAGCGAGGCATGCTAAGTGGGCAGCATATTTGCAAGAATTTACATTGGTCTTAAAGCACAAAGTCAACGTGCAAAATCAAGTTGTAGATGCCTCGAGTCAAAGCATAATAAATTAAAAGATGCACTTGGCATAGAGCACAATAAATTATTGGAAGATGAAGCTTCCATAGGATCGTCTGAAGCTTCCTTTTTTTTTTTTTTGCTTGTATACCCTATCACCATAAAAATGTTGAAATGGAAACCATGTTTATTCACTCGTAATCGGAATGAAAATAAGGAATCCGATGACGGTTACATATCATTCTTCTATTTACTAAAAGGAATCAAGAATATTCGCCCATATAAAGATGGAATTCAACTCCTATTTTTGGAGGAATTGGATTCCTTGGTGCAATGTGAAATTGAATTCTAAGAGTTGGGTGCAATCAGGAATTCATGATTTTGACTCATTATACCTCACAAATTTTATAACATGTGAAGTTTGCCTAGGGTGTATTTATAGCAGAGAAACGCTTAATTGCAGAGCGATATTGCAATGAAATATGTCTTTTTTGAAAGGTAAAAAAAGAGGTGAGAAAGAGGGAAAAATTATGGATTGTTGCAGTCCTATTTGAATAGGAATGTGATTGTGTAAATCCTAGTATATCTTGGAATATCTCTTATATTCCTATTAGGAGTAGATTACCTATTAAATGTTGTAATCCTAAAGTGAAAGGTTTTTACCTATCATACTACTATAAATAAATGCACAATGGAGTGGAATAGAACACACCCACAATTACACATCTCTCTTTCTCTCTACTATTGCCGCACCCTCCCTCTCTCTATGGCCTCCATAATTGTTCAGTAAATTATGCCTACAACACGTTATCAGTACGCTATTGACGCTGCGCTAAAGAAAGTTTATTCTTCAATCAGGGGAGTATTACGTTTTAATCATTCTTTTCATGATTAATTTATTATTTTGAATTGATCTACATGCTATTGATTCAATTTAATTTTTCTTTGTTGAACGTGATACAATGCATTAGAGATGTAATTCCGGCTTTCCGAGAAGGAACTTATACAAATTCATAGGTTTTTATTATTTTCTGCCAATTAGGTACGCTTAAAATAAAGTAAGATATTTGAAATGACCTTGAAGCATGAAAACATCCCCATGATGCATGAACCCCCTATGTTTATATTTTCATTTCGGCCATGTCTTCAGGATCGTTGCTCGAACCTAAAGAACTTAATGGCCGAGCCCAGTATCTTAGATTGCTTCTCAGCTCACTCGGCCGATAGAGGTTATCTACGTTCGATGGCCATTGAGGCGGCCAATAAATATAGATAACACCATTCGGCACATAGAATTTTCGATGAAAAGAGTGTACAGGCACCTGACATTTAGTATTTTCCTGGTTTAGAGTTCTATGGAAAAAAATAAACAAGGAGATGTGGTAGGAGGTACTTACGAAGGCCGAAGTAGCTTCCTGCGAAGGAATATTGAGGTCCTGGTCCTGCGGATGAACGGGCGTTTCCGCCGTCGCTTCTGGCTCCCCGGCAGGTCGTTTGCCACGGTCGGCCGTAGAAGGGCCGACTTGAACAGCAGCTTTGGACACGGGGTTGAGGTCCTGGTCCTGTGGAGGAACGAGCGTTTCCGCCGCCGCTGTTGGCTCTCCGGCCGGTCGTTTGCCACGGTCGGCCGTAAGAGGGCGGACTTGGACAGCCGCCTCGGACACAGGAGGGGGTTGACGGCGGGGATGAAGGCGACTCGCCAGTGGAACCTCGTCGCTCTCCTCGCTCTCTTCCAGAACAAAGGCCGAGGGTTTTGGATTTGCAGGAGAAGTTCTCTCGGTCACAGGGACTGCCTCTTCCAGGACAGGTGCAACCTCGACCGGTGGAACAACAATTGGTTTACCAACTTTAGAAACAGGCCGTACTTGGACTGTTTCTTCAGCCGGAATTGGCCGTTTCTCAACCAAGGCTTGGGCGATGGGAGGAGAAGGGGAAACATTGGGAGTCGTCGCCCCCGTAGTTTGGCTGGAGATAACGTGAATCTCCCGTTCCCCTTTCTTCGACAACCTTTTGCCCCGTTTGGCGGGCCGAGGAGGTTCGACGGCCGGCTTGGCCTCTTGACGAGGCCGTTTGCTCGACATGGCCTGTACATCAGTCTTAGCCCTCTTAGAAATAACCGATTTTTTCTCAGCCGCAGCCGCAGCTAGGGTGGATTTTTTTGCTAAATTGCCATGCCAACCGAATTGCCAACCGTGCCATACCGATTTTGTGCTAATTTTTTTGTGCCAACGGTAATGGTACGGTATTGTACCGTACCGAAAGTTCGTGGTACGGTATTGGTAATGGATACCATTACCACGGTATTACCGTACCGTACCGAAAATATAATATAATATATAATATAACACATATTTATAAATTATAATATATATTTATAATATTCTAGAAGTTCAATGTCTCCTCCAAAAGCTTCGACATCTTAAACTTGAAGAATTGATCAATGAATTTTACCTTTTGAAGTTTAGTTTCAATTTTCATTTAGTTTGAAACTTTAACTTCTATTTGGATTGTTAACTTCTATTTGTTTTGGTTTGTAACGTCTATTTGGATTGTAAGCTTAATTTTCATTATGAATCTTGATGCATCATTTGAATTATTGTGTGTGTGAATTGTGAATGATGAATAATAGATGAATTTAGGCTACAATTTATGAGATATCAGTAGCTAAGGTGAGGTTTAAGTTAAAGAGGTGAGTCTTGTTGTAGTGCCATAGTGGTGCTTTATGCTTCTGTTGAATAATCAACCGGTACTGCTAAGGTGAGGAAGTAGACCTATAGTACTGCTTTATGTTTCCATTTTTTGTTTCAGGCTTATAATTTTCAAGTAATTCATCAACATTTCATGCGGCTGTAAATCCATTTGAAGGTGGAAATCCGAAATCCATTTGGGCACTTGTTATGAGAATTTTCTTCCGTCTATGCATTTGGTTTATATATCTGTCTTATTACAGAGGCACAAATTATGAAATGTTGAACAAAGCAAAAACATATTTTGTCTTAAAATAAAATGGCAATTACCATTGACATACCATGCCAACCGAATATTTGACAATACCGAACTTTGGTATACCGAAAGTTTGGTATGGTAATGGTAATAGATTTTACCAAACTGAAAATTTGGTACGGTAATTGGTACAAGGGTTTTGGTACGGTAACCGTACCGAACCCACCCCTAGCCGCAACAACCACCTCCACATTTTTCAACGACCGACTACCCGAGAAAGTAAAAGCAAATCAGCAAAGCAGATCAGTAGTTCAAAATTGAAGGAAAAAGGTAGAAATAAACTGTTACCTTGAGCTTGGAGGGCATGAGCCTTCTTAGGTCGACCACCGAAGAGTTTGTTCAGAACGGTTTCGACCGGAACACCAAAGAAATGTTGGGTATACTCTTCCCACCAATCACCGAAGGTGTCAGTGCAAAGAGATTCTGGAGTGGCCGGTCGAAGGCTGAATTTCTAGCACCGCTCCTGGAACTCATTTTTGGCATCGGTGCATTCCTTCTCTGAAGAGCCAGGTTAGCGTCCGCAGCTTAGGACTGACTGTGAAGAGAGAAGAGAGACTGGACAACCTTGGAGATAGCCAAGCTGCCGAGCGAGGAAGTTGGGATGATACATTTCCCAACTCGCTACTCGCTCGGCGACCCTCACAGCCAAGAGGCAGGTCGCGGGCAAGCACGAAAGACCCCCAAGATTGACGAAGGTTAGCATCTTCGTCCACACCCCATGCTGATGTAGGAAGTCTGATTGACGAAGGGTATTCTAGACGACGACAGATCAAGAACTCGTCATTAGAAAGGTCGTCGAGAGCGAAAAAGTATCTGAACACTTATTCGGCTTGGTGAGTGGGGATTGGCCGAAAAGCCAATTGAGGGCCGAGCGCTTCCTTAGGCGAGAAATCAGCAATCGTTGGCCGAAGAGGAGCAAAGTAGACCTACAGCCAGAGTTGGAAGACCCAGATGGACCATTCTGCTGCGGATCGACCTTATCTAGAGTCGCTTCGGCCAAGCAGCGCAGAAGATGAACGAGAATGGCCGGGCTAAGTGCCAGAGTGTGACCGCTAGCTAGGGCTTCGACCACTGGCATATTCTCGACCAGACACTTATTAGATTTGGTACAATAAATAAATTTGTTGTACCAATAGAAAACGAAAGCCTCGTGTTCTCCTTCTCGCAGAGCCTCTTCTCATCGGCCGACAAAATAGAGATAGAGGGTGTTATAGTTGAAGAAGTTCTTGTGAAGCTTGTGAACCTCTTCATTCGAGGGTGTTTGGCATTCACCGCTTAGCGTCTCAAGGGCCCGCTTGTCGAATAGCACCTTCAAATTAAGGTTCGACGGGTACCCAGAGAGGGCAGCGTCGACTGGGATTCCAGTCGGGGAAGTCCCCAAGATGGCAGTAAGGTCAAGGATGGTGGGGCCAATGGGGCCAAGAGGGAGGACCATGTTGTTAGTGGCCGAACACCAGAAGCATAAAGCCGCTAGGAGGAGCTCCTTGTCCAGAATGACCTCCATGGACGAGAGGTGAATGGCGTCGTAGATGCCTAGGGCTTTCCATTGCTCGCCGAAGAGCTTTTCCATTCGTACAACCCAGGCTGCCCAGGTTGTAGTGGTCGAGGGCCAAGAGCCTTGAGGCCTTGCCACATCCCACTTCGACCATTTAAACCCTTGTAGTAAGGGGGATAGGCAGTGCTCCTGGAGAAGTCCAGTGATGGTTGATGGTACTGCCGCTTTAAAGAGATGACCCAAGATTTGATGAGGGGTACTCATGTCACTCTCAAATCGGATGGTCTTGATTGAACTCCGATCGATGATTTTCTGGCATTGGTTACACTCCTTAGAAAGCTTGGAGATAAATGAGGCCATGGTGAATGGTTTGAAGGGATGACAAGAAAAGAACTTTCTGGGTTAAGGATTGAAGACGAAGACCTGGAAGGAAGAGATGCACTGGAGAGCGATGGCAAGAAATTTCAGAAAATGTGAAAGCGTAAAGTACAAATGAGGGAATTTCGGTATTTATAGAATTGTGGAAGGAAGGGCAATCGTTCGAAATTCAAAATGAAGGGTAAAATCGACCGAAGAAATCGCTAATCATTATGGACATTCAGATAATGCAGTTGAGAAGACCGAGGGTCTCAAGTTTTGGGGGCGCATGATTGCGTGTGGCGGCGAGATTTATGGCGAAAGACGTTTTGGCGTCTGCACGATGACGAATGGCTATGTTCAGCAATAAGGTCATGATGGCATGACGGTTCAGGGAGCCGCACGCCTTAGACGTCATTATTAGGGATTGGCCGTGTTAAAGAATGCCACGTGGTGTATTGGTCAGCAGGATCAAGATCGTGCAATCGTGCTTAATAAATGCGCCTTGGAAATAGAGTACTTGGGTTCTGAGTATTACATTCGCTTCTTCAAGGTCGAAACTCGACCAAAGAATTCAGGCCGAGGACCTCAGAAGCAAGAGGCAATGTTTGGGCCCAAAATATCAGTTTGGGCCGAGTATAGAATCATTCTCGGCCCGGAAGGCCTTACGACAAGGGTACCATGGATCGTTTAGTGTGTGGGCCTCCAAACCTAGGTCGGTTAGGTCATGCTGCAAGACAAGCCGAGTCCTGGCGCAATAAGGAGTCTCGGCAGGATTAATAACCCGAAAGTCAATCCGGCTTAATAAAGGACTAGGTTCACAATTATAGTGAAAATAAGACTGGTCGAGTTGGTATTTGATCAGGAGAAGAATACCTAGTCTGAGTAGGGTTTTAACTCGACCTTGAAGGTATCCAGTGCTATAAATAGAGGAGGTTGTGCATCATTCAAGCCCCCTCCAATTCAACACACAACTGCCCTGCGCAAACTCTCTCAACAACCTTTGATATTTTTATTTTCTCTTTTCGCTGACACATCTTCCGTTGGCATCAACAGCACTGCGGCGAGGACGGTTGGTTACGTATCCAAGTCTCGGTCGAGAAGGATTTCTGAATCCTTATTGATTGAGGTCATCTCATTAGCCTTCTCGGCGAAGTGAGGTGTTACCGTTTACTGAGCTCTGCGCATTGCACGCCGAGTTATTTTATGATTGGATACTCCTAAGTGGGATTTAGAGTTCGGCATTCAGACGGCCGAACCACGTTCACTATTAAGACTTATATTCGCTTTGAGTATTTGTGCCATTATACTTTGGTGTCGATTCGGCGTGAGTTTACTCTGACGAATAACATCACTGTGACCGAATCCGACGACGGCGATTCGTGAACTTCATAAGAATAGTAGCCTTGTCTTCAGGTTCGAGAACCCAAGAGGTCGAGACGTGTTCCTTCCTTGGCCGCAATCGCAAGACGTAGAAGTCAGCCGCGCACCCAACGCAACATCAACAAATTTACTCCTCGGCCGACGAGTTGGCACGCCCCGCATTCACCGAAGGACGTAGTTAGCTTATAGATTACTCGGCCTGCGCGCCACGTAGGCTTGGTAGTTTTTAGGGTCAACAATATGTCATTTTATTTATTAGTTTTTGATAAAATTACATATATTTTAAGTATAAATAGACACTTATTTACATGAAATATAATTGATTTACTTAAATCCGCATAGGCGCTAAGTCTCAGCCCGTCGCCCAATTAGCGCCTAGTGTCTTTTAGAACCTTACGATCCGGAATCTCGCACGTGGGAGGCTGTTGAGGGCGGCCACAGGATTTGTGGTGTGTGGTCCTGGAGTGGCGTGGTCCCTTACAAAGACCGCTACTTTTTTGTGTATTCGAGTTGTAAGCCTATAAACGAGGACGAGGATGTTCTTGGGATTTATGTTTTTGATATTGAGGGTGGCGAATGATTGCCCAGCCGAGTTGAGGGGCTTGATGAGAATGATGAGTATGTGATTACCATTTACGATAGTCATAAACGGCAGCCGTTCTTGTTTAAAATCGGAACCGACGACGGTAACAATCCCAACCCGGCTTTGGTTTGGCAACCTTCGGTGCCTGGGGCTTCTTTTGGACCAACAGTTCGCTGGTCCAAATTCACAATTCACCCCATTGTAAATACCAATCCCTCTGGTTCTGGGCAACCCCTAGGCTTCCGGGCTCAATTGGTGTCAAATGGAGAGCATAAACTTTCCAGGAAATATTAGCAGAAAAGAATATGTGAATCAGGTAGTTGTGTTCTTTCGACGTGATTTTCTTGGCATGCATGTCTTGACAATTTGTAGATGTTGCATCTTTGGATTTCGTGTATGAAGATACAATCACTGTTAGATTTGATCCACTGCGATAATAGTGCCATCACAAGTAAGCGGTTAATAGTAACAACTAGTGGTGGATGGAAGTGAAAAGAGGGATGCCCTAACTATTACGATTGTCAAATTTGATTGAAACGTGTGAGGAGCAAAGAATAAAGAAAGTCTCAAGTTATAGGCAAACAAACAAAAAAAAGAAAGCATGGCCGACATTTGCCTCTAAGAAAAGAAAGGCATAGTTGACATGGAAGTTATGGTGCAACTCCACTCACTATGAGACATGATAAAGGGACATAGGGTGGTCAAGACTGAGTTTATTTGGGCTCATTTGTACCTAATAAGTGTACTCCCTTGACGGACACCTTTTGAAAATTCAAATTCGACCAAAGGAATTTATTAATACACAAGTGTCAGTGTCGAGGAATGGAAAAATTCTTATGTTCGACAATGGCATAATGTAGACTATTTGATCCACTTATAAACAAATGAGTTTCAGCGTATTTACCAATTATTTGGACCTGAACAAGCACAACTGACAGACACAGAAGTCGTGAAAATATGCTTGATGCATGCAGATAATTGGATATATTTGTACCATACTTAGGGCCTCCGTATTTAGACCTCGTAGGGGGACTCAAATGTAATTATGTAATAAATGAAGGGGCAAATATGTAATAAGTGAGGAGCCCTTATTCTATAAAAGGACTCCTCACTCTCCTTATTAGGGGGGCCAAGATTGAGGTGAAGGTTTTAGGCCTCTAGCCTTAGAGAGTAAACAAAAAATAGGCTAGAGAGTACACTGCCTCTAGCCTCCTTGGATATTCATCATTCAGAGTGAAACAGTATCAACATCAGTGTGGACGTAGCCCAAACAATGTGGACGTAGCCCAAAAATGTAGGGTAATCGCGATTGTCGTTTTACTTTCACCCAAAGTCTTGTAGTTCAAATAGGCTTATCGGAGACCTAGGCTTGTCGATTTGCTTTCTCCCATTTGCATTGATATTGAAAGTAACGCAGCAACTGTTGGGTTCACAATCCTTCTTTTGATTCTCAACTCAAAAATTATTATTTCCACTATCTTGTCACTAGAATAATATTTTCCTTTAGCATTCGAAATATTAAGAGAAAATTCGTTTGTGTACGTTTATTTTACAGTGCTAGTCTCAAGTCCAAATAAAAAAGGAGAAAGAGTGCGTCAAGTAATCGGCAGTTGACAATTTTTCTTTTCCCGTAAATTCCCTATTTAAAATATTAAGGAGAGGAACCGGAAACACAACCTCAAGTAATGAATCAATATTTTTAATCCATATAAACCTCTAGCGAGCATTAGAGTATTGTTGAATATGCAATAATTTGTCAAAAGCAATTTGCCATTAATTTTGTAGGTTAACAAATTAAATTCAACTGGAAAAAAAAAAGTTAAATTTCCACAATGATTCATCAGTTGTCTTACGTACAAGAATTTGTTTACCGGACCAATACCATCAACGGGTGTTTGGTCTAGTGGTATGATTCTCGCTTCGGGTGCGAGAGGTCGTGAGTTCGATTCTCGCAACACCCCCTCTTACGTTTTTTGTATGTTTCAATTATTGGGCTTGATTGGGCCAAGTGTCCGCTACTGAGTTTTTATGGGCCCACCTCTCAAACAAACCCCGTTTCCGTTTCTAAAGAAACCAGAGAGATCAGAAATTTCACTCGCTAGGGTTTTTGCAGTAGTCGACTTAGTCTCCCAATACCTCACTCTCTCTCTCTAGTTCCTCGCCATGAGCAGATCAGGCCAGCCTCCGGATCTGAAAAAGTAATTTTTTTTTTGTTCTGTCTCAAATACTCGATTTCGTCGTTCGGATTCTCTGCTGTAGTTTTTTTTTTTTTTTTTGAATTGTTTGCTAATTAATTGGAATTTGTTGCTTTTTTTTTTTTTTTTCAATAGGTACATGGACAAAAAGCTCCAAAGTAAGTTTTGGATGCAGTTTCTCCCCAATTTTTTTCTCTTTACTGCTGGATTTGTATTGTTGTTCTGTTTGGTTGCTGGGAAAATTAGCTGAATTTAACTGTTAAAGTTCGTATTATGCTTAGGTTATCTGGGTATTAACTGTTTAGTGGAAATTGAATAGGCATTAGGCACTACGCCGAACCGATTATGTTTTGATTTCTTGGTGAAACTCTTTAACATGACGGAAACCTTGCTTTTCAGAAACCATACTGCCATAATACCAATATTCGTAGGTCAAAAAAATTAGTAATACGAAGTATTCTTATGTTCGCATCGTTTTGATATGTGTCCCATCCTTTTTAGAGACTAAAGGTTTAGATTTTTTCTTTGGCAGTAATTTGTTACTGAATCTCATGATTTCGGACTGTTAACCATAATTTCGGATTCAATGTTTTTGTCTGCTTGATATGCGAATGTATTGGAATCGGAATCTGTTTATTCTTGTACATTTTTAGTGAAGTAGGGACACTTTTTGCTGCATATGCACAATCCATCTGAGTGAGCACATAAAGATGTATTTGTATTAGTTAGAAAGGATCTGCCTTTTTTTTGTATGGGTTTATTAGTTGTTTTCCTTGCGTTATATGATGAAGGAGTTGTTTCGGGCTTCTGGCTCCTCTTTAAACTCACTGGGCATTTTGGATTTTTTTTTTTTTAACTCTAGATGTTTCTGGGATCGTTGTGTGAAAATCAAGTTATAACTTGCCCCTCTAACTTCGCTAAATTTTTCCTATTTAGGAGTGGTTTGTAGAGAAGTAGTTGAAATTTGGGGGGAAATGGTAGAAGGTCAAACCTTTATGTCTTACATGTGCAGAAACAATTTTTTTGATACTATTGGAATCTGTAATTTTCTTCTCTTTAACGTTATGAGAAACTTTAAAGGGCTGAAGTAACTGATGTCTTGGATTGCAGTCAAGCTGAATGCTAATCGCATGGTTGTTGGTACCCTCCGTGGTTTTGACCAGTTCATGAACCTGGTTGTGGACAACACCGTAGAAGTAGACGGCAATGAAAATAATGAAATTGGCATGGTGGTAGGTCCTAGTTTTCTCCTCTTTTCTTTGTTAGTTTTATAGTTGCACTGCCATTTGCCACATGTTCCAGTGATTAAGTTGGTTGCTTAATTCTTACTTTTGTTTCTGCAGGTGATCCGAGGCAATAGTGTGGTTACAGTTGAAGCACTAGAACCAGTGGCTAAAATGCAGTGATGATTCCGGCTTTGCATTCTTTGAGTTAGATGTATTTTCTTTCGGTAATATGTACTTGTGTTGGTTGTTATGGAATACCAGTTAGTTGCCTTGTGACAATGTACAATGTACATGTCAGCCTGGATGTCGATTGAATGACTCACTTTGACTTATTCTCTTGGCCAATTTCTACTTTCTAGACTTGTGTAAATGAGCTACTACAGCTGCGTGCTTCCCGCCTCCCCTGCAGTTGAATTGGGACGAGGTCTTATTTGTTTACGAGCTACTGATGGATGGTTTGGGAGTGAGGTGCTTAAAAAAAAGCACCCATGAAAAAAAGCTGTGAGGGTTTTAGGTGTTTGGTAAACTGAAAAAAAAATGGCTTATTTTGGAAGCTGCTGTGAGAATAAGCTGAAATCAAAAGAAAAAGCTGAAGCTGTTATTTGCAGCTTTGGAAAACTGACTTTTTTTCAAAGCATACGGAGCTACAGTGCTCCTTTAATGAAAAGATCTACTATCAGACTGTTTTTTTTTTCAAAAGCACTTTTACAAAAAAGTTTACCAAACACTCAGCTGATTTATTTCACAGCCGCTTATTCTTACAGCACAGTCGCTTATTCTCACAGCGGTTTTTTTTCAAAGCACAGCAATACCAAACCAGCCCTGAGTTAGCTCATATTTTGCACATATATCAGTCTGGTTGGATGGTGTCTTGATATGCATGTCGAACTCGGACGTAGGCAACGGGGTCTATTTTGATCCCGGAATGGCTCTTGAACGAGAAAACTTTACTATTTGTTTTGGAAGCTTTAGACTGATCAAGCTTGATCATCCTCTACTTTTATTGTAAATAGCTTTTACTAAAGGGAGTTTTAACGAAAAGCCCGTAGTACTGTTCACTTTAACGAAAAATCATATTTTTACATTAAAAAGTCAAATTTGGTACTATTCACTTTACATTTTATTTTGTCATTATTGTTAAAATTCAAAGTTTTCAAGCTCTTTTCATTAGTTTTCCTTTTACTAAATGCATTTGTAACGAGGTTTGAACACAAATTTGGTCTCGTTGTTGGCCAAAAAACCGCAAACCTCCCAAAGCTGAACCGGACTGGTTAGGCTCGGTTTGGGTGATGCGATTTTGGCTCATTAATTCGAGCTGAATTGGACTGGACCAGTTACATGTGTCTGTGTCTTAGTGTTTTGACCATATTTTGTGAACTATATAGGTTGATGGTTGGATTCTTTCTTTGATGATTTAAAAAAATCCAACCATCAAATGTCACATCGTATGGTATACAAAATATGTTCATGTAGATGATCTCTTTAGCATTACCCAAAAGGAAAATGTTGGCCTATGTTGGCTTCTTTTATATGCAGCACAAAACTCGGGAAAAGAAATCAAATCAGCTCAAACGGAACCGAACCAACCCAAATGAATCTTTAGAGCAAAAACCGAATGAAATTGGTCATATTCTACGGTGTGGTTTGTGGTTTCATTAGGGTAATTAGACCAAACCGAAACATGTCCACTCCTGAGATTAACTAGATTCCGTGTTGTATTGAAGCAATACAACATTTGGTCCTGACGATGACCTGGAAAATCCCCTCTTTGTAGAAGCAAAAGGTTTTGCGAGCATGAAAGAAACCACTAACGGTTGTTATTTTTGAATTTGAAAGAGGCAACGGCTAGCTGTTTTGCTCCTTCCTGCAAGTTTTAAAGCTTCTTTTGCAGTCTGATAAAAACGGCTCTACAGCCTCGACAGCAACTAGCTAGCTCTGCTTTTCCTTCCTCACTTTTTCTTCTGTGTTTCCAACTTTTGTTTGGTATTTGCATATTCTTTCACAAAGCCAACGCCAACGGCAACTAAAATGTCGATCGAGCTTGGATTGAAAGCAGAGAATTATACCAGTAGTCAATTTTCCCTTTATCCACATGTGCTTTGTGCTTGCTTTGCCTACAGCCTTAATGCAGTTTGGGCCTTTGCTACATTTGATGCATGTTTGGTGACCATTTCGGTTTTCGTTTTTAGTAAAAGACGAGAGGAAATGCAAGTGCAAGTAGACGAGGAATTATACACGAGTTTAACCAAGTTGGTTAAAAAGTAGATGGAGAAAGATATTTGAGTTTAACCAAGTTGATTAGAACAGTATGATCAGTCATCTATATCTCCGCTTCGTAACTGAAATGAATTTATTGTAATTATCTTATCGTTCGTATTAAAAAATGAAATCCCCTAACTTTGATGTTAACTGCCTTTCATTTGCCTTTCACATTCATTTGATTTTGAGCATAAACTTGGTTTAGCAAATATTTGTTATGAGAGACTTTGAATGCGGTCCTTAGTTATGAATATTCTTTGATTGAAACCTTGTTGGTTTTTAATTTTTGATCAAGGTCCCTGAAATTAATGTGATAATTTATTTCTATGTACGTTACTATATTTTTTAAATTAAAAATTAAAAATTATAGTTGTTTATATAAATGAGATTTTAAATAAATAAAAAAACATAATTTGTGGGATTAAAAATATTAAAATATAAATATACTATTGTGTGTGTGTGTGTGTGTGTGTGTGTGTGTGTGTATACATGGATACATTCATCAAAATTAACCAAAAAATTTATTGTATAAAAACATGGGTACATTGT
This sequence comes from Malus fusca, assembly GCA_035220775.1. Classification (NCBI taxonomy): domain Eukaryota; kingdom Viridiplantae; phylum Streptophyta; class Magnoliopsida; order Rosales; family Rosaceae; genus Malus; species Malus fusca. The sequence continues at coordinate 2,444,521 of CM069072.1, read as the reverse complement.
AACATCCCACATCGCCCAGGGGAGTGATCCTTAAATGTATATTCCCATCCCTACCTAGCACGAGGCCTTTTGGGAGCTCACTGGCTTCGGGTTCCGTCGGAACTCCGAAGTTAAGCGAGAATGAGGCCAGAGCACTCCCAGGATGGGTGACCTACTGGGAAGTTGCTTGTGAGTTCCCAAAAACAAAACCGTGAGGGAATGGTAAGCCCAAAGCGGACAATATCGTGCTACGGTGGTGGAACGGGCCCGGGAAGTGGTCCGCCCCGGGATGGGATGTGACATACATTCTTCAAAATCACAAAAAAAAAATAAAAAAAAGGATATTAGACTTAATAACATTAGTAAATTTCTTCGATTAAACTTGACATGGATACGTTTTAAAATCAAAGAAAAAAGAATGTACCCATATAAGTTTAAAAATGGATTAGAAAAAAATTGAATAGATTTTATATTAAAAAAAAGGGTACATTTTACATATAACAAATTGGTATATTTAAGAATGAGTACATTTTAAGATTAAAAAGTTTTACATGAATGGGTACATATAATTAGCATGGCTACATTTAGCAAAATAAAAAGTACAAAAAAAAATATATATATGGGTACAAATACAAATAAACTTTAAAAAATATGGGCACAAAAAGAAATTAATATATGGGTATATATTAAAACTGAAAAGAAAATTGGTAGAAGTTAAAAAAGAATTACAAATTAAAAATGGGTACAAACTAAAATAATTTAGTCATAAATATAAATATACTAATTGTAACATTTTTAATGTTAAATGAATATATTTAGAAATAAAAAAATATTTTATTATTGAAATAATTAATAATGTTATTAATACTCAAGGACCTTGATAAAAAATTGAAAAGGAATATGATTTTAATCAATGGAGTATCAAAAGGAATGATGAGAACCTAATTTCTCCATTTGTTATTTTGTCAACATGGTTTAGCAGATAAAACATGTTATTATTAACTGTCATTCCACCTTAAACTACAAAACAAAAGTCGTTAAATGCTCCCAAAAAGTCCCAACAAACAAATATGCATGTCAATTGCCTTAATTTTTTTTAATCTCAAGTAAGACTTATGGCCTCCGTTTTCATAACTAACCTTAAATGGGATCAAGTTGGTAAGAATGTTTACCTCCATAAACTAGTACGATACCATTTCCTTAAACCTTTATCATACCAGAAATTTTAAAAACGAATAATTTTAAGTACATTAAACACTTTTAACCATTTTTATATTCTTTAACTCAAGAACATAGCTACTTAAGTCTTCTCGAATAAATGCTTAAATCCACCCACAATAACGACAAACCAAAAGCTTTGTCCTCTTCTCAATCTATCCAAGGGATGGAAGGGGAGAGGCCTTTGGTGTCCCCTTCTGTTAAGAATTTAGGCCTCACATTTACTAGCCAATATGTCTTTCTCTCGTGTCTTTCTTCGTTCATGATTCAATATTCTGGTGTCCTAGACGTAAAAGAACCACACCAATACATCCCAAACTTGATGGTTAAACTCTACTGCGGGCAACAATACTGCAGGGGATATCCACAAAATGAAAAGTTTTCGCACTCTATTTTTCTCCTCCGCACTCTTCATTTTGTTTCTAGCTTTTTCCTTCACCATTGTTCATTTTTTTTTTCTAGCTTTTAGACTAAATAAAAAATGAAGAGATATAAAACAAGAGAAAAGTGCAGAAGAAAAAAAAAACAGGTGTGAAAATCACAATCCGCTAAAGATTCCCTAATTTGAAGGTTAGTATAGTGCTCTCTTTAATTGTTACTAGAGAAAAGCTTGGTTCCTTAAGATTGAGGATGAGTTACTGCTTAAGATATTTTATAACTGATTTACGAAATTTCGTATTTATGATCAGAACTATTTATATTATCAATTACTTTATACAGATTATGTATGCTAACAATCAATTAAAACTAATATTTTTTTAATCCATAATTTGCAAATAGATAGATGGTTTGTAATACTTTTATCGAATCCGTTCATCTATTTTTATACAGTTCAATGACTAAACGATCTCATATTATTTTGATTTTTTGCACAAATGATCGCAACAGTGATTTAGAATATGCACGGATCTAATCATAAAAATGAAATCATGTGAATTAACCACAAGGTATCTTGAGAGGAGCCAAGTCTTTTCCTTGTATACATGAGGAGGAAATGGAAAGAGGCACATAATTGTCATCATAACGATATTTAAATCAATCATACGTGATGTTTTAATTCTTTATTTGTTAGTGCACTATTAATTTAGATACCTACATCAAATGTTTAGGTGATGTTTTAATCATAATTGTCTCTTTTCCTTGTATACATGAGGAGGAAATGGAAAGAGGCACATAATTGTCATCATAACGATATTTAAATCAATCATACGTGATGTTTTAATTCTTTATTTGTTAGTGCACTATTAATTTAGATACCTACATCAAATGTTGCATAAAATTCCCAAAGGAAAATGGAAAAGCTTAAGGGTCAAAAGTTGATTGGCTACCAGAGAACAATGGAAAGATCAAATCACTGTTTGGAGAGAAACTCAAAGCCTTTCATATTGCCCATAAATCTTTAGCTACAGCAACAGCAACAAAATCCAGATAATATATATTTGGATGACTTTGCTGTGAAGTGGAAACACCACCACCACCCCACCTCCTTCTCCTTTCTTTTTCCTTCTATTCCTCCAAATCTGTACCTCCATAACAGTAAACAATTCAATATCCTCTCTCTCTCTCTCTCTCCTCTGTTTCTCTCTCTACTCATCTCCATCCCCATCTCTCAACCTACCACTCAATCTCCCCTTCGCTCTCCTCCTAGTCTCTCTATCTCGAAACTCCTCCCATCCTTGAGTTAGCATCAAAGACGGGTATTAAAAGAAAGGAGAAAAATCATGAAAAGTGATGACAGTCACGTCTCACCCGCCTCCTCCAGAACCTTTCCTTGAATCCAACTCCAACTCCAAACATTTCACAATCCAATTATGGGTCTTCCCAGAGTCTCAAATTTAGTCAAAAACCCAATTAATTAACCCTACAATCATCACCAAAAGACTACTTCATTTTCCTCCAAAACATGACCGAGGTCCTCCAATCGCCGTCCCCATCTCACTTCCCTTCCTCTTCAAGCTCTTCCACTCCATGTGCTGCTGCTTCACCTACACCCAATGACTCACCATACCCACATGCCTTTTTAGAGGACACCCTCCATGGGTATTTGGGTTCGGAGGAAGAAGAGGAAGACGAAAGCGAAGACGAAGAGGAAGAAGAGAGGAATAGGAAGGAGAGGGACAGAGAAGGGGATCAGCTTTCGCTTCTGACCCTTTTGGTCACTGCTTTCAGGAGGTCTTTGATTGGTTGCAGTAGTAGTAATAGTGCAGATAGTGCAAGAGGGAAGCTTTCTTCCATGGAGATTGGGTGGCCTTCGAATGTCAGGCATGTTGCGCATGTCACCTTTGATCGGTTCAATGGGTTTCTTGGTTTGCCTGTTGAGCTTGAACCTGAGGTCCCCAGGAGGGCTCCAAGTGCCAGGTCCATTGCAAATTTTAAATCTTTTTCTTGGGGTTCATGTATAATTCTGTTTTGATTGATGGGTTTTTAAAGTTATGGGTTTCTGCTATTTGGGATTCTTGAAAATTTTTATCTTGATAAAGTTGGTTTGTTGAATTTGTATTGGGAATCCCTGTGTTAGGTTTTCATTTGGTCAGATTGGGGATAAAAGATTTCTAAGGTGTTTTCTGGGTGGGGTTTGAAGCTGCATTCTTTTGTTCGGATATGCCTTGCTGGAAATTTTCCGTATTATGTCCTCGTTTTGTTTTAGCTTCTGTGTTGGCACATGGCATTATTTTGCTTTGCTTGCTGGTATTTGGTGTACTGATTCTGCTCTGTAGAATATTTTTTTTTCCTTCACAAAAGACTCGGCAATTATTGTACCTTGTTCCATCAATTATATCCTTCAACATGTATCAACGAGGAAACAATGGATGCCAATTTTCTGTTTACTTTATAATATGTCTGTTGTACTAGAATTTCATCACGATTCAACTCTACGGTGATGATGTGCTGTCAAATTTGAGTACTGTTTTGATTCTAAATGTGCTTTGTTTTGCTCTTATTTTGGTTTTTTCTTGAATTTCAAATACTTGGAAAATGATCGTCGGTGTTCATGTTTTACACCCGTGTTTTGTTTTGAGTTAAGGAGTTGGTGCTTTGTCAGGGTCAAGTAAGATGAGAAATATGTTTGTGCTGCCAACTATGGTTTGCAATTTATATCTAAATGTAATATAGAGAATAAGCACTGGATTTGGCACGTTGACTTCAATGAAGAAAAAATGGGACTAGATACGCCTATGTTCTTTATTGATACTTATAGTTTGTTGCATATTTATGTTTAGTTTTTTTTTTTGTTTTTCATTTTAACAGCATCAATAAAGTTTAAGGTTAAGCACTATACTGACATTGGTTTCATCTGCAGTGCAAACGTTTTTGGGGTCTCAACGGAGTCTATGCAGCTTTCATTTGATGCCAGAGGGAACAGCGTCCCAACAATACTCATTTTGATGCAGAGACATTTGTATGCACAAGGGGGTCTACAGGTATATCACTCTTTGGCTTATATTCCTTTCTTCCGGCACGTCCAGGATAGAATGTAATTAGAAGACATAACTTCGGACACTTCGTTGTCATTCAAAGTTTCAAACTACCTTCAATAAAAACTGAAGTTCACTCATACATGCAGGCCGAAGGAATCTTCAGAATTAATGCTGAGAACAGTCAGGAGGAGTACGTCAGGGACCAATTAAATCGGGGAGTGATACCAGAGGGCATTGACGTGCACTGTTTGGCCGGTCTTATTAAGGTAAGGCTTTATCATTTATTAATGACTAGTCGTCTTCTTTGTTCCATTTTATTGTCATTGATCAATGTCCCCTCTCCCAATCAACCAAAAGTGAACTCATCCTTGAGCGCTTTCAGTTCACAAAATGACATTTTATGTTAAAATTCATGTACTGTTGCTTCTCAGGCTTGGTTCCGAGAACTTCCAACTGGTGTGTTGGACTCTCTAACACCAGAGCAGGTAATGCAGTCCCAGTCAGAAGAGGAGTGTGCTGAACTTGTTAGGCTCCTACCTCCAACAGAAGCTGCGTTATTGGATTGGGCAGTAAACCTAATGGCTGATGTTGCACAAATGGAACACTTCAACAAGATGAATGCACGCAATATTGCCATGGTGTTTGCACCAAACATGACTCACGTGAGTGAAAACTTTACCGTCTAAGTTTGTAGAAAAGAAGAAAAACAATAAAACTGAAAAGTACCCCGATTTCATGCATAATCTTCGTTATTAGCGATATCCACGCCAACACGTTCTATATACTAGAGTAGGAGCCAATGTGTTAACTCAAATATCAGACTATCATAATGAATGCATTTGGCAAGTTTTGTTCAAAGCTTGAAGATATATAGAATGAATTAGAATGGGACAAGAAAGAGGTATAGTTTTTGGAGGGAGATTTTATTGCAATGCTTGGTTATTTTGTTACAAGCTTAATATGTTCTAAGACCGGAAATCAGTCTTGTTACGAATCGCCCAGGAAAAACCATTACATATCTGATAAATACGTGGTGTGATTAATTTCTTCATCCAGCATCTTTTTTCAGTTTCCAGTTAGGGTGATGTGATAGTCTTCCTTCAGCATGTTGTCGTATGTTTAAGCCACCCGTCATCAAATTACTTTTATTAACAAGTGTGTAACTTTCATTGTTCACAGATGGTAGATCCTTTGACTGCATTGATGTATGCTGTCCAAGTGATGAATTTCCTCAAGACTCTTATTGTCAAGACACTAAAAGAACGAGAAGAATCTTTGGTGGAAACAGCACCTGTACCCCACCTAGAGCCTTCTGACGAGGATGAGTACCAAAGCACTCTTCAACCATATCACAAAGAAGCCAACGAGGAGGCTAACGAGGAAAATGAAGAGGAGGGCGTATTTGTTGGTGAAGAACCTGATTCACAGAGCCCCCTTCATTCTACACAAAATGATCCCACAAGGGCAACAACTGAAAGTGGATCTCAAACTTTCCTATCTTCTATCAAGAATATCATTCCGGGAGGAAACTGGTTTCTGGCAGATAATTGTCCTTGTGAGGTTGTATCTCAAGTTAGCCCTTTGGCAAACGGGCCCCAAGAAGACGGTTTAACAAGTTCAGGTAGAGAGGCTCAACCAAACATTTGGAAGGGCAAAAGTGGTCAATCAAGCGGTCCGGGTCTGAAAAAGGGCCCCAAGAAGGTAAAAGAGCAGCTGCTGATACAAACTGCTGTGACTGCAGACAAGAGCAAAAGAAGTGGAATTCTTAGCCGCATAAATTCGAGGACGGAGCTGGCTGAAGGTTGGCGTTGAAGAGTGTTTCGGAGGTGTTTTCGGGTGTTGGGGAGATTTGGCTTTATGTTTGTGTCTCCGGCCCTGTGGAATGTCGTGTATGTCTGTGTCTGTATGACGTAATGTGTGTGTTTACATTTGTTTGTGGATGAAGCTTCTTAACCTTGTCCCTTGTACACATTTCCCCAACCCGATCTAACATTTTCTGTATTTTCAAGTAGAGGTTGGAAAGTGGTTGAAAATTCGTTGTTTCACTAGCAATGAAATTAGAAATATGTATTTCATTGAAATGTTTAATTCAGTTCGATAAATTAATAATCATAAAAGAAAAAAGTGTCTGTCGATATTTTGATACACCGATATATTTATATTAAGGGATGAGAGAAATAAATTGGTTACGAACTTGCCATCCGAAATTCGAACATAAATTTTTTCGCTTACAAGTGAAAATAAATACACTAAATTGTAGTATTAAGTGACATGTCTATACGATATTTAATTCTAATTTAGTCAAGTTGGATTCGGTCTGATCGGTCTATTAGGCTTGGCCTTGAACTAATTTGATTTGTTTTGTTGGGTTTGCCTTAACATCATTTGAAGAAAGACTCACAATGAGCTAGCAATAATAGTTCAAATTCGTCTTTGGTGAGAATTGAACCTAAGACATCTCACTTACAAGTAAAGAACAATACCACTAACCGTAGTATTAAGTGGCTATTCTACACCGATATTGGATTCATAAGAAAATCAATTGTACATGGGTTGACATACAAACCGAGTTTTATCGACTCGGTTCAATTATTTTCGTCGAATGGCCGGTCTGGATGGGTGGAGCGGGGAAATAAACAAGAGGTATTCATCAATTTCCCCCATGAACTTGTGACTATTGGCCAATTTCCCCCCTCAACTTTAATTTTGGCCAATTTCCCCCCTCAACTCTCATAATTAGTCAATTTCAATTTCCCCCCTCAACTTTAATTTGGCCAATTTCCCCCCTCAACTCTCATAATTAGTCAATTTATCCCTACTGTTAATTTTTTTTAATTTTCCATCTATTCTTTTTTTTTTCTTTCAATCTTTCTAATAACTTCCAACAAAGTACTAAAATTAACATAAACTCACCTGCATAATATAGGGTAAAATGTACAAAAACATAATACAATTAGTATGTGATATGGGTTGATTATAAGAAAAAGTTATGAATCGGGTTTAAAGCATGTAGAAGAAAAAATAATAATCCTAAACTCATGGATCAGACCTATTTCAATAAAATGGGTTATTCTTAATAAGGAGTCGAAAATTATGAATTGACTAGCCATTTTTGCACTAAAGCTCGATTCTCCGCAATTTACTTGAACTTAGCTTTCACTTTTATAAAGAAAATTGTATTCACATACAAAAATGTACACATCAATCCTTTTCGTTATCAATTTTGTATAGTAAAAAATCAAATAAAATTACTCCATACTGATTTATTATGACTAATAATACTATCTATGATAAATTGTAAAATTCTAAATTTTAATCTATTTGTAATAGGATAAAGACATAGGAAAATGATTAACATACATCTTATTTAGTTTCTTACACACACTTGTTTAATTATGATCAAATTAAAAAATTAACAGTAGGGTGCAAATTGACTAATTATGAGAGTTGAGGGGGAAATTGGCCAAATTAAAGTTGAGGGGGGAAATTGACTAATTATGAGAGTTGAGGGGGGAAATTGGCCAAAGTTAAAGTTGAGGGGAGAAATTGGCCAAAGTTAAAGTTGAGGGGAGAAATTGGCCAATAATCACAAATTCAGGGGGGAAATTGATGAATACCTCAATAAACAAACAAAAGCGAGCGGGAGTCGGGACTAGTGATCGGGTCAAGAAATCCCCGCTCCATATTTTATCATAAAACCCGCCGAGCCCAGAACCCAAACCTCCACAAGTTTCTACCTTTCCTCCGTCTTTGCCTTCATCGTCGGAGCAAAGTCGATGTTTCTTAGCAGCCTCACAGCACCTTCAAAGAAGTCTCAAAGCAAGTTTTCTTTTCTTTGTGTTGGTACTTGGTAGACGCCAGCAGCGGCAAAGTTAGATTGCTTTCTTCAGAGGTAACCCCAACTTTTTGATTTGCTTTGTTTTCAATATCTTGGTATTCAAATCGTGATTTTGTCGATGACCCAATTATGTTACAGTGTCACAGCTTGTTGCATTACGCATGATTTTATTCAGACGCAGACCATTTCACAGAATGAACATTCATGCCCTCCATAGCAATTTCTCCTCTCTGCTCCCTGTTCAGCTTCCTTCTCGAATGTATGTGTATTTACCACCGAACCCACAATTTTCAATGACCTTTGATTGCTTTTCGAAATCGAAGTATCAAATTTTGGGTCTTAAAAATGATGGGTTTTGCAGGGAAAGTCATTTGTGGTATGTTTTGCCTGGGGAGGTGAAGAGTGAGGGCCTTTTGAATCGGTATTTCGAGCTTCTGTCACCGTCTGAGAGAGAGAATGTTTTAGGCATGCGTGGGATTGAGCTCCAGAAAAGAGCATTGCTTGCCCGGGCATTGGTTCTTCGGACTACGATTTCTAGATATGTAGGTCACTCTTATTTGCTTTTACAAGTTAAAGAACACGACTGTTTGTGTTGTTTGTATGGTTAATGTGGATATCTAAACATTCTTTTGTTTGATACTAGATCAGACAAACCATCGAGTTGATCCGAGATCCTTAAAACTTTAAAAAGAACAGTCATGGGAAGCCTGAGGTATGCTTCTTTTTCTTACCAAGTCTAGTGAAAATTGTTGTCATCTATGCTCCCATTTACTTGGCTTGGTTTTTCTTACAGTTATGTTCTTTGAGCTCCTTAATTTTTCCGGTGCAAATTCTGATTGTTCTTGTAGCTTACTCGAGTAGGTAGAGTGGAAAAATGCGGATGGCTGGCAGCCACCACCGTTGCATTTCAACCTCTCGTACACTTCTTCCTTGATAGCTTGTGGAGTAACGGTGGATTCACCGGTAAGTATTCGGAGTATTCAAGTATATATTTTAACAAGTTCTACAAAGTATAAATTTTAACAATTTCCAGGTAAAGAAAACGCTCCGATAGAATTGACAGTGTGGAGAACTATTCCGTTTGTTGAAGAAGAATGTGTTACAGGAACTGATGCGGCTGTACCAATAGGCGGATTGAATTGTCTTCGTCGTCTTGCTCCACTAGTATAAAGTTTTCTAGCCAGTGATTCTGTTGAACAGTTGGTACTTCAAACCCATGTATTGTTACAGAGAAGTTCCACGAACCCACTAAATCGGATTCAGAACTGAGTTTGTCCGAATTAATTTGCCCATCACTTGCAGGAAACTTGTCCTCTGGCATTGTGTTTGTGTGTTCAATAGCCAAAAGCCGATAAGTAATAAAATTCAAGCAAAGATAGCGACCTTCACCTCAACTTTTCTCATGATTTCGAAACCAAAACCTCCTTTTCGGTTCAAACTTTTTGAACTGGAACTAAATTCAACACCTTGCGATGCGCAGTTAGCAGCATGCCGGGAAATATTTGATAATTAAGCTTCTTCACCAGGGCTTGCTGAATTGAGACGCCTGCGAAGAGATATCACCAGTAGTCTTTACAAGAACAGACCCCATTCCTAAAATGGTGAAAACGAGTTGCATCTCTGACAACAAACTGGCGATCGACAATCCTGCTTACCAACTTTATGAACAAATGACAGTCTCCGCATACCCTCAGGTTCTTTATCACCACGATTTCGGTCCCTGGTGCAGTATTTAAGAGCGCGAATGCAATTGCCAATTTTTCACTGTGAACTAATTGCTCTTCGTTTCTTCCTTGATCATTCTCATCAGACACGCCAGGTTCCGTCATTAAATTTTCTAATTCATCCAGCATCCTATATATTTCTTCAGTCTGACAATGGGTTCTATCGGCAGCCAAGAAAACATGAACTGTTCCCTTGCATTCGACATAGCTAAACCCTGGCTCCTTTTTGAGCTTCCTTTCCCTCATCATAACTCGAACCTTCAAAACCCCCTCTAGATTCTTCGCATCGGAGTATATATTTGACAACAACACATAGTAACCGATATTGGTTGGCTCAAGCTCGACGACATGCTCAAATGCTAACTCTGCCAGCTCTACGTTTTTATAAATTTTACAGGCACCTAAGAGGGCACCCCATACTGCACCATCAGGATTTACCGGCATGGACTCAATTAGCTCCTTGGCTTCCTTGAGTCGACCTGCGCGACCTAAAAGATCTACCATGCAAGAGTAATGCTCTGGACCAGGCTGCAATCCATATCTTTTCTCCATTGCAGCAAAATACTCCAACCCCTTATCAGTCAATCCCGCATGGCTACACGCAGACAAAACAGTCACGAAAACAGTTTTGTCAGGTCTAATTCCGGTCATAACCATTTTGTCAAAGAGCTCCAACGCAACCTCTCCTTGTCCATGCAACCCATACCCACCTATAATTGCCGTCCAGGAAACCAAGCTTTTCTGAGGCATGGCATCGAAAATAGCATGAGCCTTCACCAAATTACCACACCTAGCGTACATATTAACCAGGGCATTATTCAAATACGGATTAGAACCAAATCCGCAAGACTCTATCCGCCGCTCTACCTCACGTCCAATGCCCTGTGCACCGAGGTGAGTGCAAGACGAAAGAACACCAACTAGTGTCACAGGATCAGGACAAACACCAAAAGACTCCATCTCCTTATACAAGCTCAAAACATGAGTAGCGAGCCCGTTTTGCGCGTACCCGGAAATCATCGCATTCCAAGTAATCAAACCCTTCTCAGGCATTGCATCAAACAGCTTCCTTGCATGATCAAGCGACCCACACTTCACATACATAGTCAGCAAACAATTCGTCACAGACGAATCAATGTCGAAGCCGCACTTAACACCAGAGCCATGAAGGCACATCCCAAGCCCCAAATACACCGGAGCAGCGCACCCGGGAACCAAACCCAGCATCGTAACTGAATTAACCGCCACGCCCGCCTCCCTCATCCGACGAAACAACAAAACCGCGTCAGAAAATCTCGAATTCGAAGTATGCCCAGCTATCAACGCATTGTAGCAAACAGTCAGCTTCCTCGAGAGGGGATTTTCATCGAACACCTTCCGTGCATCGTCAACCAAGCAACACTTACAGTACATCGAAACGAGAGCAGTTTGCACAAAGGGTTCGGGTTCGCAGCCGGTTTTGAGCACGTGGCAATGGAGAAGCGAGCCGGTCAAAGGAAGCGAGAGCGCGGCGCAGGATTTGAGAGGGAAGGGGAAAGTGAAGGCGCTGGGCGAGTGGCCACGGCGGAGCATTTGGCGGTAAACAGTGAGAGCTTCGAGGAAGAGACATTGCTTCGATAGCTCTCGTAATCGAGCGTTCCATGAAGACTCCCACATCGGATAACGCTCGAAGCTTACACTGCAAAATACGTGTAAGCCAATTCAAAGCTTTGCTGCACGTGATCGATTTGAGAGGGCACGTGATGCTGAAGGGTCCATGGTAATTGCGGTGGTCCGCGAAGCATTTTATCACCCAAACGAACTAGATAACAGGCTTGGATTGGGTAGAGTGATCAGCTTTGGCCCGAAAGACCAGAAAAAGAAAAATCTCAACGGCGATGGAAGCCGTACATTTCTCGACCGTTGCTTCCCGCCACTTGTCTACGACGTCGCATTCCGTGTCCACCAACAGAGGCTTCTCCGGTTCCAAGTTCGCGGCGGCGAGGAGTTCGGCGATCAAGCTGGGATCCTCCTGGACTGCTTCGGGCAACCCCGCTTGGCTCACTTCTAGAAACTTGTTCACTGTATGTCCTCAAATCTTGTTTGGTTTCCGAGAAAACGCAGGAAAATAATATGGAATTTGAAGTCGGCACTGAAAGTTTGGTACTTTTTTTTTGCTGATAAATTTGTGTTTGGTGAATTGTTGTTAGAGGGAGATATGGGGTTGGGTGAATTCGAAGCAAGTTACGATTGCTCGGAAGGAGTTGCGGGGGATTGTGAGGGCTGAAATGTTTGGCCAGTTGACGAGTGGGCTCGAATCGGCTTGGAGCAAGCTCAAAGGCGAAGGTTTGCTTCTTCTGAACTTCTTTTTTCCTTCTACGATTTAAAATTTTGAATCAAATTTTCTAGGGTCAAGTGAGTTCTATTAAAAAGCACTTGTTTGGGATTGCTTCCGGAAGGGTTAAAAGTGTTTTTTAACAGCCAAAAGCGGTACTGGAATGTAGAAGCGCTTTCTGGAGAAGCACTTGCTATGTGCTTCTTTGGAAGCACTTGCTATGTGCTTCTTGGAAGCACTTGCTATGTGCTTCTTTGAAAGCACTTGCTATGTGCTTCTTTGAAAGCACTTCCAAGTTCCAAATGTTTTTCCAGGAAGCACTTGGATTTATAATGAAGTTTTTCTGCATGTTTATAATAAAAGCACCTGTAGAAGAAGCACTTATGAGCAGAAGTGCTTCCTACAAAAGCAGTCCCAAATGAGCCCTTACAGAGTTAAATTGGAGAGGAGAAAAACCCTTCAACGAGTCACTTTTCATTTTCTAATTGATTCTTAGTGGTGGACAAATTTCATCGGTGCGCTTCTCGAATTGAAGAGTCGGCATGATTTATTTTTACTTTCTAAAGTATTGGCCTTGAAGTGTTTTTCTCTAAAGTGTAATTTTATCAAGGGCTTCTATGTAAAAAACCCTTTAAAATTCCGTAGCATGATCGCACCGATCACTGGGTTTTTGTACTGCAGAGGTTTTGACTAAGGAGAATATTGCGGAGCCTATGAGAGATATAAGGAGAGCTCTTTTGGAAGCTGATGTGAGCCTTCCTGTTGTAAGAAGGTTTGTGCAAGCTGTCAGTGACCAGGCTGTTGGTGTCGGAGTTATTCGAGGAGTGAAGCCGGATCAGCAATTGGTCAAGGTAACTTCACACGCTGTATATGTTGAGAATGAGTCCCACATTGATGGGAGGAGGGACCTTGCATGGGCTTATAAGAGGTTGGGCTACTCCCCTATTGCCAATTGGTTTTATGGTGGAACCTCAACTTTCTTCAATATAATGATACATGATTCTCTTGCTTTTCAAGGAAAAGCTAGGTAGTCTATTTTAAGCATCGATTCCTAATGCATTATGATAGTCAATTGCGGCTTCTTTCAGATTGTGAATGACGAGCTAGTGAAACTGATGGGTGGAGAGGTGTCTGAACTTACCTTTGCAAAATCTGGTCCCACTGTTATTTTATTGGCTGGCTTACAAGGAGTTGGGAAGACGACTGTATGCGCAAAATTGGCTAATTACCTTAAGAAACAGGTGCATTTCCATGAGCATATCCCTCTTCCATACCATTATTATATGCATTGGAGCTATGCAAAATTTACTTTTTTGCTTTTCTTTTTTTCCGTTTTCTGACCCCATGACATACACCACTCACAGGGGAAGACTTCTATGCTTGTCGCTGGTGATGTATACAGACCTGCTGCTATTGACCAACTTGTAATTTTAGGTGAACAGGTATGCGATTTGCATTGCCAATAAAGTGAACGACTTTACATTTCCAGCGACTCTTATGTTCTAAGTTTTTGGTCGGCGTTCATTCTTATGTGAAAGTTGAAGCTTGAAACAGGTAAAAGTGCCTGTGTATACAGCAGGGACTGACACTAAACCTTCAGATATAGCTAGGCAAGGTTTAGCGGAGGCCAAAAAGAAGAACATAGATGTAGTAATAATGGATACTGCTGGAAGGCTTCAGGTAATTCTTTTACGAATGTCATTTTTGTGTAATTCTGTGATGATATTTTGAGAACGTATGCTGGTTATATTAACTTTGTCTTGAGTTTCTTTATGTTTTTGTTTTCTTCTGTTTATCAGATAGACAAAGGAATGATGGATGAGCTGAAAGAAGTTAAGCGGGTTTTGAATCCCACAGAAGTTTTGCTTGTTGTGGATGCAATGACTGGCCAAGAAGCTGCAGGTATTCAGATTTCAGGCTTATAGTTCAATTTTTGATGTATTTTCAAGTTTAATCGCCCAAATATACAGATTCTATTTTCTTTCCCTTTCTTCGGTTATTGCTGCAAAACTAGACAGAGAAGCAGAACAAGCATGGTTTTTTACTGTAATCTTTGTTTTGGTAGTTTTCGTGGATCATATCTCTGTACCCACTTAGGAAAAGAAATATCATCTATCTGCAATTTCATGTACACATAAGAGTTAGGAAATTGGTTGCCCTACTTAATGTTCGAGATAAAAAACCAAATTCATACCATCTGAACTGAATTATGAGATTTGTAGACTCAATTGTTAATTTGTATCATATGTCATCAATTTGCATGTCATTTGATGTTCTTAGTGTGTGAATACACATTGACGCAATTCAAGTGATCATTGTTTCAAAAATGTAATGTTACCATGCCACAAACCAAATTATGAATACTTGTAGAAGTAAGCTGACTATGTTCTTTGAGTTTGCAGCTTTAGTCACAACATTCAACGTAGAGATTGGGATTACTGGAGCTATTTTAACAAAGCTAGATGGGGATTCTAGAGGTGGAGCAGCTTTGAGTGTTAAAGAGGTTTGCTTGTTGTTGCCTTACTTGTTTTGTCATAGTAATCTCATTTGTTCTGCCCCATTTATTATTCATCATTAAATTTCGAGTGAGTGCGAAGCTAAAAATAAACGTTTATGGTATAAACAATGATTTGAAAATCTCAAGGGAATAGATAATTAACTCTTTCTAGAGGAAGAATCACTTATGATATTGAAGTTTGTATAATTTATCAAGAATTTTGTTTTCAATAGTATTCAATATTATTCATGTTTGCATTTCTCTATAGCATTCAGATGACGTAGTTGCGTTTTGAAGCATCTCTTCTTGCTAAAATAGTTAAGGTACTCAAATACTTTTCTTTAATTGTTTTCCTAATAATGAGTTAATGTCAGGTATCAGGAAAGCCAATCAAACTTGTTGGGCGAGGAGAGAGGATGGAGGACCTTGAACCTTTTTACCCAGACCGTATGGCGGGACGCATATTAGGAATGGGAGATGTTCTCTCATTTGTGGAAAAGGCGCAAGAAGTTGTGAGTGGGGTTTTATTCCTCTTTGTAAATTCCACACCCAGATTCCCTGAATATTTATATGAGTTCTAATTGAGTTGTCAATATAGATGAAACAAGAAGATGCTGAAGACTTGCAAAAGAAGATAATGAGTGCAAAGTTCGATTTCAATGATTTCCTAAAACAAACTCGTGCTGTTGCACGCATGGGTTCCATGACTCGTGTTCTTGGAATGATCCCTGGCATGGGCAAGGTATGAAAGGCTGTTTGGTTCCATTCTGTGTATTTACTTTTAGGAGGTTGTATTTGATTCGGTACACATACAATTATGACCTGAAATTCAATAGTTGCTGAGATCCAGCGGGTTCCTTATTTTGGTTTTATTTAATTCTTAGAACTTTCCAATTTGCCTGACTGAACAGGTTACTCCTGCACAAATTCGAGAAGCAGAGAAGAGTTTGAAGATAATGGAAGCAATGATTGAAGTGATGACCCCCGGTATCTTATTCCTTTTGATTTATTGAAACTACCATTTAATGAAAATACTGCTGCTTCATGGTGCGCTGCGGGTTATATATGGCTTTCTGATTCTTATCTTTGATTACAGAGGAAAAGGAGAAGCCAGAGTTGTTGGCAGAATCTTCAACCAGGAGAAAAAGAGTTGCTCAAGAGTCCGGGAAAACAGAGCAGCAGGTATGTGCAATGGCTACCTACGGTTTAAGTGTCCCCATATCAGCTTCCCCGTAAAAAGGGCTTGCGGATGTTGAATGTATATTTGTTTTTCACAATCAGCTGCTGCTACTACATATAACTGCAATGTTCTTAATGATGTCAATATCAGGTGAGCCAACTTGTTGCTCAACTCTTCCAAATGCGAGTTCGTATGAAGAATCTAATGGGTGTAATGGAAGGCGGCTCTATTCCTGCACTGAACAATCTTGAAGAATCTCTCAAAACTGAACAAAAGGTGCTTCACTTTCCATTACTTTTGTTCGCTCTCGGTAATTTATATGCCATGCTAATGAACTGTATAAAATGTCTCTGCCATCTAGTTTTGCCGTGCGCACTTAGCAGCTTTTATTCATTTATCATAGACTGTTGTTGCATGGTGGATACATCTTTTACGGTTTGGGATTCTTCCTTTGTCAGGCTCCTCCTGGCACTGCAAGGCGGAAACGACGATCTGATTCAAGAAGGCAGTTTGTTGGCTCGGCATCTCGGCCCGGTCCTCGTGGTTTCGGAGGGGGAAACTGAACGAGCATAGCTAGCGGGAGTTCATGTCAATGAGATTCGTGTTCTCAGTATTTTACACTCTTAAGAGATATGTTTGCGTACAACTCTACAAGTATATTACATATTCTCCATGATTGCTGTAGGCCATGTATCAAGCTCATTGTATATTCACTTTTTCTGTACGCCATCTGTTTTTTGTATTAATGGGAAATTCTTGCATGTTGCGTTGCAACACTCTTTATGACGTCACTCGTCCACTTCCGTGTGCGATTCATGACCATTGATATCGATGATGTTAGTGGAGTCCACAATGCATCAATAGTCAGATTTCGCCCACCTGCCTGGGCATTCCGGTAGCAAATATCTAAATCTTAAATAACCGATTTTACATATCGTCTCCTTATAGTTGTAGTGATGTAATTCAATTCATATCAAAGTGAAATAAAATATTGGAAAAAATTAGTTATAAGTAACAATTTAGCTAAATTCTAGAATGAATCGGTCATTATGGTTCAAAAATTTTAGCCATTGAACAAGGATTCAACGACTGAGATTCTAGAACATGACATGAGCCGATTTATACTTAGAAAACCCCACAATTTAGGTTTTTGAATGGGAAGATGATCATCTCCGGATCCATTTTAGGATCCTCACATCTTAGCCGTTCATCGTACATCGTGCGGTCAGTTTTCGTCAGAAACTATTTGTGTTTAATTTTAAATAAAAAAAATCAAATGATTTCTGACTGCACGATATAAGATGAATGACTAAGATGTGGGGATCCTAAAATGGATCTGGAGAGGATCCTCTTTCCATTCAAAAACCTAAATTGTGGGGTTTTCTAAGAATAAATCGGCTCATGTCATGTTCTAGAATCTCAGTCGTTGAATCCTTGTTCAATGGCTAAGATTACTCATTCACTCTAGACGAACACAAGAGGAACCAAATGTCTGAATTTATTTGTGTCTTGGATGACTAGTGACCAAGGGCTTTCCTCTACGCAACAATCTCTCGTCCCTTCACCCTCCAAATGCGGATAGGCCTAGAACGAGTCACGGGTGGGTTTGTAGGACAGTTTACGACAAAACAAGAAAGTAGGCTAGTTAAAGTTAAAAGACTCAGAAAAACATGACAAACCGTTGCACCTCAACCTAAAGAAAGCAACA
Source organism: Malus fusca (assembly GCA_035220775.1). NCBI lineage: Eukaryota > Viridiplantae > Streptophyta > Magnoliopsida > Rosales > Rosaceae > Malus > Malus fusca. The sequence goes on along the minus strand of CM069072.1, from coordinate 2,426,644 downwards.
CGTGTGTTCCAAGAAAAAAGCTACTGACACTTGTCTCTGCCTCACATCTTCTCTCTCCTTCTGCTTCTGATATCTCTCGAGTCTCTCCTCCCTTCCCTTCGTACCGCCGTAGAAAGAAAGAAGAAAGAACACACAGAAAGAAAGAAAGAAATTGCAAAGAAAATGGCGGATTCGACATTTCCAGCAGCTAATGTGGATGCAGAATTGAATCCAGGAACTAACAAGAACTTTGAGGAAGACAGTGGATCGTCCCTAGTAACTACCTCCAAGGAAATCAAGGTGATTTTTTTCAACGCTTGAATTTTTGTATTCTCAAATACTCGTACAGAATCACAAACTTTTAATAAATACTATAACTCGTGAATACTAGGACTTAATTGAGGAAGCACAAAATGTCGTTTATATATATCCCGTTTATTGTTGATTTCTTTTGGTTTCCGTAGTTTTTTTATTTTTTTATTTTTTTATAATTAAAAGTTTGTAATCAGTCTTATTAGCGTTGTGCGTATACAATCATATTGAATAAATAGTGATTTCCGCAAACATATTTTGTAGGCTTGCACTCCTCACCATACTGTGATGCTATTGATAATTGAATACAAACGTGCCCTTCGCGGTTGTTGCTTTAGCCAATTTTGGGGTCATCAGTCCTCTGATTGTATTTGGTTAGATGTAGTTTTTGAATGTATCTAGTTTTTCTTTTGTGTAAAAGAAAAGCATGAAAATAAGTGGAGGAATGCAAGTTTACAGAGTGGAATGTGAAAATCGTTTTATCGAAAAGTGATAAGTACGCGATGGGTTTGAAGGCTGGTCCCACGATCTTAGGTAACCAAATCTCTAATACCATGCTACACAATCATTGACTCTTACATGTGAAGTTATTAGTGAACCTCGTAACCCTTTTAACAGCTTATTTCAAGCTAACACGAACACTTTTAGCAACAAAGTTTCGTAAACAAAAAAAGTCCGGAAATCTTGGTATTCTTTTGTGCCTCTCTTCTGTATGCAGTGCAGTCTTGCTAATAATGTTTCGCTGTTTATTTTCAAGGACAAATTAGAGGCTGAAGAGAGAAAGCAGCAGAAGGAGAAGGAGAAGGAGAGGGAGAAGGAGAAGAAAGATGCAGCGCAGACGCTCAAGAAAAGCATTATTATCTCAGCGGTGGTCGTGGCTGTAGTCGGCGCGATATTTGCCCTAACCAAGAAATTGAGAGAGAAGTGAACTTCGACGCCGAACCAAATAGAAGCAATATGGCAAAATTTTGCATCCTTCTTCCCCCCATTGGCTTCTCTTTCTTCTACCGTTGTTATTTTGAAATGAACATGCATGATGTCCATTTGGACACACTGCGTGTGTACTTTCAGTTAATTTGACGTAGATTAATTTGGTAATTCTCTGTCAAGTGTCAACTATATATACATTATGAAATTGTGTAAGGAAACATATATGCAATCTAATACAATGTTCCTTTTGTTGTTTTCCCAAGAATATTGAATAAAATTCAGTTCAAATATGGCTGGGGGAGGAGTTGCATGGAGAACTAATGCACTAGCAAAAGAGTTTTGAGGAGGCGCTTGAAATGCGCCATCGCAGTTTTGCAGACTTGAGCTCGATTGAGCGATATTGAGAATTGGATTTGGAATGCGATATTGAGACTTGGATTTGGAATACATCTTGCAATAAGTTGGTCATAATTAGGTATACTTCATGTTATTTAGCTAAGACAATTTGGAATACACCATGGAGTAAGTCAGTCATAATTGGGTATACTTCATGGTTATTCAGCTAAGACGAACATATGACCGCTCACATACAATTTAGTAATAAATTCATATAAGTTGCCATAGCTAAGTATATAGTACATGTTAGTTAGTTTTTATGTTTTATATATTTTTTTAATGTAAATCATAGGTTGTTTTAATTATTTGATGCTAGAATATCGATGTTCGTATAGTACATCAGATCACGACTTCTCAGTATTGGTAGGATTTGAGCCAACCACAGTGGGTAGTTGGTTCTATCAAGCTTGATGTTCACAACAGTTGTCATAGCGGATGAAAAGGGGTTCATGGAATTCATTTGAGGATTTGGGGGGGTTGGGGTGGAGTTGGCTGGTTGGGAAGAAGCTACGTTGTTGTTGTCGGCCATGGAAAAAAAAAAATTGTAGGATCTTGTCGATAGACAATTAGGCTCAATACCATGTAAAACTTTAGTAGGCTAGGTTTTCAGTTGTGTTTGCACACCCTTTCAATCGAGGGTTGCTTGTATTTATAAGGTCATAGAGATTACATCAGTGGGTTTGAAATACCCTATTTACACTCTAGTTTGAAATTCAAACTTTACAACAGCATAATAAACTTATCTAAGAAACATTCAAAATATTCCTAGACTTATCAGACTCCATTTGAGATAAAGAAGAATCACGCACACAATAGACTTGAGAGTTTGAATGTAAATGGGAAGTCTGACTTGGTCTAACAGTTTGTAGTCTTATCAAACTTTACATATCGATCTTTTATGCTCTGATAATTTTCTTCATCTGCAAACACGTTTTATTTTCTGGATGCCAAACCATACACTTCCTGCTGTCCTTGATACTCAAGAAGATTCGAACAAATTCTGGATGTCTTTCTCTATTTTAATAGGTAATGTCACAGGAGCATATCTCTCCACAACCTTTCCTTCTTTGTTACCCAAAAACTTATTAAAGTTCCATTGGATGCCACTCCCAAATATCCCACCTTTCTGCCCCTTTAAGAATTTGTAAAGGGGTACCTCGTTCTTCCCATTCACCTCAATCTTGTCAAAGAGTGGAAATTCAGCTTTTAATCTCCTCATTGTTTCCTGGCTCTTGTCCTGCAAACTGGTTGCAAGGAAACGCCAAAATCTCAAAATCTTTGTTTTTGTACTTTCCATACGAAACACTTAATTCCTTGAAGTTTGATTGTGTTAAATATTTTGAAGCAACATTCACTATAACAACCACCTTCCCACTGTATTCACTCAGATTTACGTCGTTACCATGAATATCCTTGACAGTGGATTCGTATACAGATTTGGAACTTTCTTCAGCCATAATTCGAGGAGAAGAGAATTGGGAAGTGTAAAAGTAGCGGAAGAAAGCAAAACCCAGAAAGAAGAGAGAGACCCAGTTGGTGAATTTCAACGAACGCATGCCAACATGTTACTTAGATTCTCACTCAAAAACTATTTTTTTTAATTTTTTTTATGAGGTGACATCTCATAAAAATTGTATGAAAAGTCCAAGAAACAATTCAAGTTTGCAAGTGTTCACCACATCGCCAATGATTTTAGTAACAATAATTTATAAGCTAATTGTACATTGCATAAGCATATATAGTACCCATCTATTATTTTAGTAGAAATTCTATTGTTAGATACACCGTTATGTAATGCTACTACATATTTCATTCCATATCTATCTTTACCCAAAGTAAATAAAATATTTCATTCTATATGACCCAAAAATACTTTAGAACAAATTAAATAAAACTAGCAGAAAATACAACTTCATGGCAAATTAGTAAGTGGTGTTGGCCAACAGGGGAGCTCGAAAGGGAAGCATTCTATCCAAGGAGGAGCCGCACCCCTTCTTGCTATCTTTAATGTTCTTGTGCGGATGTTGCAGATCACAATTAGTTGTAGCATATGGAGATACACGATTTCTTCATTATTTGGGTCTAAACCTAGCACGTTGACGTACCAATCTTTCCAGCTGTTTAGCCATTTAGTAATCGGTGGATCTTCTGAAACCATTTGGTCCGTGCAGACCCTCTGTATCAAACACCATTTCTCTCCCCCTTCAGCAGCCGTCTCTTCTTCTTCTTTCAACTCCCAAATACTCAGAATTAATTTTGTTGGACAACGGGGAACAAGGGGAACAAACACATGGCACATACGCAGACGCCCTTGCCACATGCCTAAGCGGTAGTTTTCAGTACTAATGTGATCGTCTACACGCTTATCAAATGCCGTGAAACGAAATTTATCAATAGTGATATCACCAACACCAGTTCTAGTAGTACTGTTCTTGTTGAACGGATCCATCCGAGCAACTACGCCAAGATAACCAGGCCAATACAACATTCCATTGTACGCAATTGAGTGTCCACAAAAAACAGACGCTCCATAACCTTTAATTCCTGATGAGTATGATACGACTGACTTTCTCCATTCACCAGTTTCAGAAGAGAATATCTCCACCTCGAATTTTCGGGTACTGCACGGGAGCGTGTGTAAAATTCTCACAACCACATACCTATACTCATAGGCATTAAAGATACTACTGCTGTGTTTTCTTTTATCGTCTTCCTTCTTGTTATAGTCTGCATCACACAAGAATCCTACTTCCACAAAAGCAAACTGGCATTGAGGTGCTGGAGGAAGACCAACCCATCGCTTCGTGTGTGGATTACAGATGTAGTACTCGCGTTGATGGCATCGGGTTGCACAACACAAAACTAAGTCATTATGCGTCCCGACCACAACCGGACCACCATCATCAGTTTTTATTGGCTCTTGATAACAGGGGACGAAACTCAAAGAGAAACTGCGTGATTTGACACCCGAATGCTCCACAGACATGGTAAAATTTTCCGTTTCGTGTTGAAATTCGGATTGGAAAAACAAAGTACCTCTTGTCAGATTAACAAAAGAAGGATCAGAAATAAGGGCGAGCCAACGCTTCGACACGGACTTGAATCTAGTAACGGATTCGCAAGGAAGTTGAAATAGGATTTCAGCCAATAGGCTATCGGGTAGATCATCTATACTCATTGTTTTGATTATAAGAGTTGAAAGAGCTTTGCAACAGATCCTACACATGGCATGGACATATAAATACACACACGTCTATACATATATATATAGCCGGCATTAATTTTTAGGTTTTTCAATACATGCAGGTGCAAATAAAGATAAATCATAGAAATAAACTAGGAATCCTAATCCGATAAAGTTGGATAGGAGACTTACTTCTTAGTCACGTCATCTATTGGCAAAAATTTACATCATTGCTTCCTTGACATTCACGGCCACTAATTTATTTATTTTTTTTAGGTTTTTATTTATTTATTTATTTATAATTTTATAAAACATGATTGCAGTTTTTATTTATGATTTATTTATGACAAGTGGCCCATCAACTTTACTCTCAGAATGTTGCCTGATATTCCTTGTGAAAAACAATTTGAGATTTATTTTTCCCCCTCCCTAGCTACTTATAACTTCTTCATAATTTACATGTAAACGATATTCTACTCTAAGACACTTTATTTTCAGGAACAGTTGCTGAAAACATTGGATAATAGGGACCTGATGACAAATATAAACATGGAAATGGTGGAGGATGCAGCAACTGCAAACGCCGATCAATTGATCAGAAATCTCGCTGAAGGGTACAACACCAACATAGTGTTGGGGCTTAAAAAGACTTCACTACTTTGGAGATATTTATCTCACAAAGAAGAATGTAATGGAGCAGAATTGATAGGCAAGAAAAAGAAATAATACTCAAAGTGTTACACAAGATTTTTATTCACTCACAAACTTAGTACAAGAGGAAACACTCAAACACTCTTAGAAGCTTTGTTGCTTCTTCTCACTTCTCACTTGGCACTCTCACTTCTCACTACTTGCTCTCTTGGTTGTTACATCACATAGCTTAGCACCTCACCTATTTATAGGCAAGGTTTGCCAACTTTGGCATTGCTAGAACTTTCTAGCTAATGCTTAACAACCACACATTGTTACAAGATTCTAGATTTTTCTACAAAAAGCCTCAGATATTTATGCCTGCATTCCACCAACTTGAACTTTGCTAGAACTCTCTAGCATGTGCATCGATCTTTCTTTGTGTATGGGCTGGATCAATTATCTTGGGCCAAGACAAGATTACAATTCAACACATAGGACCAAGATGCTCAAGTTTCAGTGGAGGTCAGAAGCTAAGGTGAAGCAACCCTTATCCTAACATCAATATTTAGCATGATTGCTAGGTCCCGCCATGGGAAAGCAAAAACTCACGTTGCAAGGATACTTTTTCAGAATTCTTTTATGTTGATTTTAGATGAAGCCACTTCTGCTTTAGATAGCAGGTCTGAGGAATTGGTCAGAGAAGCTGTCCAACGCTGATGGAATATCCTTCGGTAAGGACGAGCACATCCTATCTGCCCAGCATGCCCTCTTGTATTTTTCAAAAATAGAAGAGTGGCAGAGAAACAACATACTGTTTTAACTTACATTAGATTTGCAAGGGTCGAGTAAAGGTAGGCTGGACTTGATATATAGGGTACGCAAATTAGGTATTCCACTAAAAAGAAAGGCCATTGCTGGGACTAGGTCATCAGCAAAGCTCACAATATTCAGACGCGACCAACGAATTTTATCAAATGGAGCTGGCATTGATCCTTCTCCTTGTTGATGTGTGAGTCATGATAGGTTTTTTAACGTCTATGCAAATAGGGTCAAAATAACATGAAATACTTGCAAGAATACAAGGATGTTGTAGTATAGATGCTCATGCAAGGTCGTTTTCCTCAAGGACTATTTGGATAATTTATGTAGAAACAATTCCTAATTAAATACTTAGAATCAAAACTTGAGAAAAGAGAGTGAGAATGGTTGATATTAAAAATGCATTTTAATTAAAACTAATATGACAAAAGAAAAGAGTTTAAAAGACCAATTTATAAAGATACTAGGGTTCCACCATCACCTAGCAATCCTATGAATTTCTACCAATTACTTACGATTGACACATGCCACTTCGAAGGTTAGGTTTTCCTAATACATATTCTCCTCGTGATATTCAAGCAAGAACGTATATCTCACATGCAATTCGTCTGTGATATTTAGATCAAATATGAACATGCAAGACTCATTAAGATTTATGAAAACCTTTTGAAAAACCATGCAACCCCTAAGAACGTGATATTCGCCTTAGATGAAATTACAATTATCAATCACCAGAAGCAATACTCAATCCTCCGGTGATATTCCGACCGAATTGCATCCAATTACTTGTCTAAACATCCTAATGGTGGCCAATCATCAAGATAATTAGATAGTTTAAAACAGTGATCAATAATTCAAAGTGTGCATGCAATCAATCATAAGCAATTAAATAAAAATTATATATTCATGCTAAGGCTCAAGGCTTCGCCCTAGCAAGAGGAATTAGTTACGCATATTCATAATTGAAATCATAGAAAATATTATTAAGAAGAAAAGGAATGAAAACACCTTAAATTAGAAAATCTCCAAGAACCCTAGCCAAGTTCTTTGTCTCTGAAGTTGAATAATAACAAGCGTTGTAAAAATTGTAGACGGCCAAAGCAATATATTTGCTCAGCCTCCACAAACCCTAAGACATAGGTTTTTTTATTCCAACTAGGAAACTAAGAAAAATAATAAAATATCTTAGAAAATAAAACCCTAATTAAATTAGGAGAATCTGCCAAGTACTTGTCCAGCCACATTTTAGCCTCAGATCTCCTCCAAATCCGGCCCAAGATAGCTTGTTTTAAAGATAAGGACCTTCCGAACACATCTCCAGAAGGCCACAAAACCATCCGAGGTCATCTTAGGCTCCAAAAACGCAATTTAAGCCCAGAAACGTCATTTTCCAGCACCGCGCATCGCTCCTTTATTTTATCGCCAGAAAATAACCGCTTGATGGAAAAATCCCAAATTTTGATACGACCAAGCTAAGTGACTCACGAACGTCTTCTAATTGGAATTACTCCAAAATTCGTCCATTTGACCACGTTTTGCTCCAGATGAAGTCGAAAGTCCTATATTGAAAATACAATTCAAAGTATCAAAATTCTTCCAAAATATTAACCAAAATATACTAAGAATAGGGTTAAATATATAATATAAAATTCACTTATCAAGTCATAAATAAATTAGTATTGGAATATAATTTGGTTTCCTAGTTTAAAAGGATTCCTTCCTAGTTGAGGATAGACTCTTCTATTATTATTCCTTGCACCGCATATATATATATCCTCCGTATTGGAGAGATTAATATAAGAAAATCAAAGTTATTTTGGTATTAGAGCCGAGAGTTTTCGGTCTGGTATCTTTCTCCAATTCTAAACCTATTATCTTATCGTGTGTGCTTTGTGTCCCGAGACAAGGGACTCACTTGTAGAACACACCAAATTAGAAACACAAAAAAAGGCACTCCGCTGCTGTGATGGCTGCAGAAGGAGCAGTTATTCCCGTGAGGGCTTTGGCTTCTAGTACAAACGAATCTCCAAGTCTGAGTGCTGTACCGTTCAGATTCAAACTCACCGATTCGAACTACAAAATTTGGTCGAAGATGATGGAAGTTCACGCAGAAGGATTAAATAAGATGGGTTATCTCAATGGGAAGACTCCAATAGTGGATGAAACAGAACCTGGGTTTATGAAGTGGCACACTGAGGAAGCAATTGTCCGAGGATGGCTGCTAAAAACTATGGAACCACATATGTTAGGGCTATTCATTGAGTTACCAACGACACATGATATTTGAGAGAACGTCAGTCAGATGTTCTATGACGGGGCAGAGGAGTCCCAATATTATGAACTCCGATGCAACAAGAACAAAGCAGAATGGACGACCAGTGAACATATATTTTGTAGAACTGAAAAGTGTATGGCAAGAGATGGGCAAACGACTTCCCAACAAGATGGTGTGTGCAGCCGACTGGAAAAGTAGGAAGGAAGATCTTCAAAAAGACAGGGTGTATGACTTTCTTGCGGGACTCAATGACTCATTGGATGTGGTACAGAGCATGCTTCTTCGACTAAAACCCATCCCTGGAATAGAAGAATGCTTCAACACCATTCAGCGAGAAGCACAACGAAAAACCACTATGCTAGGCGATAAGGATGCTGACAATGATCCATCTGTGGCCATGGTTAGTAAACCATTCCCAGGTCCATTACGCTCACTGCGGGATTTGGAAAATGCTGAAAAAGACAAGCTCCGATGCAGCCATTGCAATGGCACTCTTCATACAAAAGATACTTGTTTCGAAATTCATGGATACCCTAAATAGTTCCAGGAAAACAAATCAAAGGAAAATCAGGCAAATGCCCAAATCAAACAAGGAAAGCCGAACTTGATCCTGGCCTTGTTGCAATAGCAGCCCGTTATGATGGGCCTGATGAGTCTACAACACAATCTACCGTGGCAGCAGCCCATTATGGGCATGGAATTAAAGATGCAGCAATGGGTCACACCACCGTGGCACAAAACCAGCCCAAGGAACCGGTGCAGGTTGTGGATCAGGATGATAGTGGGCAGCACCTATCCTTCTTAAATATGATATCCTCAAATGATTCCAACGACCCAGGTAATATAATAACTGCCTTAATTGCTTCCGTTGTTCACGATACAGGTTGGATTATTGATTCAGGAGCCACCAATCACATGACTTATGATCGAACCCTCTTCAACTCTATGGTACCACCACCAAGGAATAGCATTATCACGGCAGACTGGGGTATTGCGCCAGTTAATGGGGCGAGTTCTATTGCACTTACCTCTAATCTCTCTTTACAAAATTGTTTACTTGTACCCTTACTATCCAGTAATTTATTATATGTGGGCCAAGTCACTGAGCAATTAAACTGTGTCGTGCTAATGTTTCCCACTTTTTGTCTACTTCGGGATATTCGGACTCAGGCGATCATTGGATGTGGTACTAAGAGGAGAGGATTGTACTATGTGGATGATGTTGCATCAAGACGCGTTCATCAAGTTCAAAGTTATAGTAGTGGAATGATGAAGATTGTTCAGTTGTGGCATCGTCGACTAGGTCATGCTTCATTTGGATATTTGAGAAAATTACTTCCGTCGTTATTTAATAATATTTCAGACTCTTCCCTGAAGTGTAATACTTGCACCTTAGCCAAAAGCCATCGTGCTTCTTTTTCTCCAAGTTTTAATAAAAGCATCATACCTTTTGAGTTGATTCATTCTGATGTATGGGCGCCATCTCCGGTTACTACTCAGCATGGTATACATTGGTTTGTGACATTCATTGATGATTGTACCCGGATGACATGGTTGTATCTTATGAAAAATAAAGGTGATGTGAGTGAAACCTTCAAGACGTTATATTCCATGGTTCGCAACCAATATTCACTTCCTGTGTAGGTTTTGTGATCCGACAATGGCAGTGAATATGTTAATCAGGATCTTTCTCAATTCTTTAAAGAATACGGTATCCTTCATGAAACTACTTGTCCTCAGACTCCACAACAAAATGGAGTTGCAAAAAGAAAGAATCGTCATATCCTTGAGACTAACCGAGCACTCTTAATTGGTGCGTGTGTACCCAAGACCTATTGGACGAATGCAATAACTTATTCCGTTTATCTTATGAATCGCATGCCATCTCCAGTTCTCTCTTTTCGAACTCCCTTGACCGTGCTTGCAGACCATGTTACGCTTCCCTCTACTCTTCACCTGGAACCACAAGTTTTTAGGTGTGTCACTTATGTCCTTTTCCATAAGAACCAACGGAGCAAACTCGATCCATGTGCAGTTCGGTGTGTGTTTTTTGGCTTTAATCCACAACAAAAAGGCTATCGGTGTTATCATCCATTTACTCGGCATATGTACGTCACTATGTATGTCACTTTCTCCGAGGATGAATTGTTTTTTCCTCCCCACCATACTACTCAGGGGGAGATAGCGACTAGTGAAGACTATGGTTGGTTTGATGTGCCTGCTGTAGCACCACATGAAGAACACCAAATTGGGTTGGTTGAAGTTGATGCACAAAAAGGCCAAGAAAACCCATTGACCGAGAGGCAACCATTGACCGAGAGCCTAGAAAAAGAAAACACAGTCAGCCCAGTTGAGATAGTTATTGGGTCTATTAATAAGACCACTAATAAGACCACCGAAAACTGTCGTGGGCCAGCCACTGAAGCATCCCTGCACAGCCCAAATGGGCGTAGGCCAGCTACTGATACACTATGCCACACCCCATCTCCTCTTGTTTCTCAAGTACCTGTCCAAGATCAACCGAATATTCCTGAGGTAAGTACTAACTCAGAAAGCATTAAACCTATTTATGTGTTGCCTTCTAGAGAAAATTGAGGAAAACCCCCTGACAGGTACTCTTCGGAGGGTAAGGTGCATTCAATTGCACACTATGTTTCTACTCATAGGCTCTCACCGAGTTACTGCGCATTTGTCCAACAAATGGAAGATATAAAAATACCCACAAGAGTTGAAGATGCCTTAAAGGATCCGAAATGGACAGAGGCAATGCAGGTGGAAATTGAGGCTTTACAGAAAAATAATACATGGACATTGGTGCCGCTCCCCAAAGGGAAAAAACCGATAGGGTGTTAATGGGTATTTACCATTAAACACAAGGCAGATGGAACTATTGATAGATACAAGGCAAGATTGGTGGCAAATGGATACACACAAACTTTTGGTGTTGATTACCAGAAAACTTTTGCTTCAGTCGCGAAGATGAATACCATTAGAGTACTATTGTCTTTAACTGCTAACTTTGATTGGCCTCTAAGATAGTTTGATGTAAAAAATGCTTTCTTAGATGGGGACTTAGAGGAAGAAGTATACATAGACTTTCCACTAGGGTACAACATTGCAAACTCCAGTGGGAAGGTGTGCAGACTTCGGAAGGCGTTATACGGTCTGAAGCAATCACATAGAGCGTGTTTCGGCAGATTCACTCAGGCAATGAAAAAGTATGGGTACTGACAGGGAAATTCTGATCACACTTTATTCATCAAGTGGAAGGATGGTAAGGTGACCTTGCTCATCATATATGTGGATGATATGATTGTCACAGGTAATGATACAAGGGAGATTGAAAGACTACAAAGGTACTTGTCTACTGAATTCGAGATGAAGGACTTATGAGGACTCAAGTATTTCTTAGGAATTGAAGTGGCTCGGTCTCGTGCAGGGATTTACTTGTCACAGTGCAAGTACGTGTTGGATCTATTATCTGAGACAGGGATGTTAGCTTGTAAACTGGCATATACTCCGATTGTGCAAAATCATCATCTGGCAATCTATCAGGATCAAATTCCAACTAATAAAGAAAGGTATCAAAGGTTAGTGGGAAGATTAATTTATTTGTCCCTTACTCGGCCGAATATTGCTTATGCAGTGATCGTAGTTAGTCAGTTCATGCATGCTTCGAGTGAAGATCTTATGGCAGTAATGCGAATCTTGAGTTACTTAAAGGGAGCTCCAGGGAAATGATTGATGTATAAAAAACATGGACACATTGAGGTGAAAGGATACATTGATGCAGATTGGGCATGCAATATCACTGACCGACAATTTACATCAGGTTATTTTACGTTTGTAGCTGGAAATCTTATGACTTAAGGAGTAAAAAGCAAAATGTGGTGGCGAGATCTTCAGCAGAGGCCGAGTACAGAGGAATAGCTCATGGAATTTGTGAGCTTCTATGGCTTCGCATCATTCTCACTGAGATATGGATTAAGTCGGAGGGGTCTATGATGTTGTATTGTGATAATCAAGCAGCAAGGGAAATAACGAACAATCATGTGCAACATGATAGAACCAAGCAAGTTGAGGTAGACAGACATTTCATCAAAGAAAAGCTAGATGTGAAGCTGATTGATATTCCATACGTGAAGACAGAGGAATAGCTGGCGGATATCTTAACACATGCGGTCTCTGCCAGTAGATTTTGTGACTCACTTGACAAGTTGAGCTTAGGAGATATCTACACACCAACTTGAGGGGGAGTGTTGACGTGTGAGTCATAAATAAATTAGTATTGGAATATAATTTGGTTTCCTAGTTTAAAGGGATTCCTTCCTAGTTGAGGATAGACTCTTCTATTATTATTCCTTGCACCGCAAGGTGGTGGTGATGTGTGTGTGTGTGTGTGTGTGTGTTTTACCTCCTTAATGGAGAGATTAATATAAGAAAATCAAATTATTTCTCTAAACAGAGCCTGCAATGTTATAAAGGCACCAATTGCTTCTCAATTTACTTTACAATTCAAACAAAATCTAAAAGAGAAAAATGTGAAGGATTTGCTTTACCTTAATGGTCTCTTCATTTAGAGAGGGAACTTTTATCTTGCTCCTACTGTTAACATGATCAAATAAATCCAAAGTCATATGTTTCAAGATCCAGAAAAATCCCAACTTCTTCTAAACATTCCGGGTTTCTCAGATTTGGGTTGTTCAGAAAGGAACCGGATCCCCCCTGAGCATAGGGTGGGGATCCTCCTGACTGGGTAATCTGAGCCATTGAAATTTGATCCAACGGCTACAAACAGGGGGGCCCTCTAAAAATTATAATTATTGTAGCCGTTGGATCAAATTTCAATGGCTCAGATGATCCGGTCAAGATGATCCCCACCCTATGCTCAAGAGGGGATCCGGTTCCGTTTAGAAAATCCCTGAACCAGTGGAACTTTTCAAGATTTGGGCCACTAATTTATTTATATTTTAGGTTATTTTATTTATTCACTTATGTTTTAAAGATTAAGATTGCAGTTTTATTTTATTTATGATTTATTTATGCTTAGGGATGGATACTTGGAATTGAAAATTGAAATGATATACAAACCAAATCGGATTGCACTAAATGGTTCAGCTTTTGCAATTTTAAAATAGTTTCGATTTAAAATTGAACCACAGTTAAGAAAAACAATTTGGTTTCAATTTTGAACATCTAAAACCAAATCAAAATCAACCTGCACCACAAAAATTTAAAAAAAAAATTAATTTAAAAAAAAATACTAGTATTATATGTTGGATTCTAATTGATTATATGGTCGACTCAAGTCTCGGCTCTCAACCACCGTTGCGATCCAATAAGAGTACATCAATGTCTCCTGGAGATCCAGAACAAGGGTAAAAGCATGTTTCTCCATGGGATGCAAATCTCGAGGAAGCTTCTGTGCCTACGGTTCCGTACAAACCTTATATGAGAGTAACGGGCTAAGATTGTATCCCCTCCTATTTTCCATCCCTTTCTATCCCCTCTTACTTTTTCAGCTATTGATTTCATATTAAGTTAATTTAATGTTTTAGATTCTGTCACCTCACCAACAGCTCCAAAGCATTTTTAAATCCCAATTTCTTGATTTCTTTTTGCTGCCTTTCCCGCTTCTAAAGCATCTTTTCTCCCACCTCTTCCATTTTTCTAAACTTCACCTCCCACCGATTTGATTTCTGGGTCAAAATCACAATAAGTTTGATCTTCTTACCTTTTGCAACTCTATCCTTATGCCATTTTACACCGTTGCATCTTCATTGGGTCTTCCCAGGTCTATTTATGTAATTTTACCTTTTGATTGGGAAGACCTGGGAAGACCCAATGAAGATGCAACGGTGTAAAATGGCATAAGAATAGAGTTTCAAAAGGTAAGATCAAACTTATTGCATTTTGACCCAGAAATTGAATCGGCGAGAGGTGAAGTTTAGAAAAAGTGGAAGAGGAGGGAGAAAAAATGCTTTAAAGGCAGGAAAGGCAGCAAAAATGAGTCAGGAAATTGGGCTTTAAAGATGCTTTGGAGCTGTTAGTGATGTGGTAGAATTTGGAACATTAAATTAACTTAACATGAAATCAATGGTTTAAAAAATACGAGGGGATAAAACGGGATAAAAAATAAGAGGAGAGATAATCTTGGTCCGAGAGTAACAAGAATTTGAGTCAAACAACCGTCAGCTCTTCAATCGTCCTCCTTGCATCAGTGTAAGCTTCAGCTACTTTAACAAGCACTAATATATAGTACAAAATGAATTAGCGTACTGTCAGTAATAATATGGGAAATAATTCATTCTGCTGCTAAAAGTCAAGCTCATCAAGTGACAAGTTAAGCCAAAAAAGCTTTGTCAAAATTTATAGCCTAGGAGTGGGCACTAATAGGGATGGGAGGAAAAATACCCATGGGTTTAGATAACTGCGGTTACCCGTCCATTTAAAGTTCACGGTTACGGTTATGGGTAACCGTTTAGACGAACAAACGGTTATGAGTATAACCGTTTATCCATGAAATTTAAATGTGCGGTTATGGGTATTACCCGCGGTTATAACGGGTATCCATCGGTTATGAGTATTACCCGCGGTTATAACGGGTATCCATCGGTTATGAGTATTACACGCGGTTATAACGGGTATTCATTTACCCATTTAATTTAATATATGAAATTAAAAAAAAATTAAAAACCCTAAATTTTCAATCTCTTCGCCAGACTCAGAGTCTCAAACTCCCCGTCCCCCGCTCATCTCTCCCTCCTCGCTGCCCTCTCTCTCATCTTCGCCGCTCATCTATCTCTCATCGCCGCCCTTTCTCTCATCTCCGTCGCTCTTTCTCTCATCTACGCAGCTTATCTCTCTCTCCTCGCCGCTCATCTCCACCGCTCATCTCTTTCTCCTCGCCCCTCAAGGTTAAGTCCACCTTTGTTGGATTCATGCTAATTGGTGTCGGTGTTCCTAAATGGGATACTAATTCAATTTATACATTTCTTTTGTAGGCCTCTTTTGGTGACAACGAGTCGATGAGACATTGTGATTGAACGTGCTAAAGCATTAGTGTTCGAAAGTGTTTAGTTTCGGAATATTTTGGAGCTTTGAATCAACTAGTATTCAAGATAATGACTACTTTTTGTTTTTAGAAGCTTTACTTTGTAATCATATGGATTATAATTAAAGACTTGCTTGAGTGTAGCAGAAAAAGATCGTTCGTAAAATATTATTTCAATTATTGGAATTGTATGAGGACTTAAATGATTAAAATAGGGAAATGCATGCTAAAATGTTCCTATAACGGTGTTTAATTGTCAGAAAACGAAAATTATGACAAATTTTGCTTCTGTAATTTTCAAGTTGTTAAAAAAAAAACATGTGGACGGGTGAAAAAAAGGGTGAATGGGTAAAAAAAGGATAAACGGGTTCAAACACGGGTAAATGGTTATGGTTAAATGGGTAAACGGTTATGGTTAAATGGGTAAACGGTTATGGGTATGGTTAACCATTTATAAACGGTTATGGATATGGGTATAACCGTTTATGCAATTACCCAACGGGTAAACGGTTATGTGGGTATAAACATAAACGATTATGGGTAAATCACCACGTTTACTCGCCCGCCATAACCATTGCCCATCCCTAAGCACTAACGAATGTGTTTCATCAATATACTTTTTAAAAATAGATCATCAAAATATACAAACATAATATGGCTCAGTAAACAATTCACTTCTTGTGATACAGAGTTGGATCAAAAGATTAATCACTAGTTCTGTGATCTTCTGATCTTGTGATCAAAAGATTAAATGCATAAAGCACTTTGTAAATAGTTTGAAAATGAAACCAAAACCATTTGAAACCGAATCAAATCACACCTAAATGATTTGGTTACATTTAGGTTCAAGCTTCGAAATCACATCGAGCCAAACAACAAAAAAATCAAGTTCCAATTTTACCTAAAACCACACCGAAGCAAACATGGCCACCCTTGTTTATGACAGGTGACCCATCAACACTACTCCCAGATTGTTGCCCAATATACCTTGTGAAAAACAATTTGAGATGAGTCAACCATAATAATTAGTACCAAATTCATCCTCCAAGATGAACTTGAGATCTCTCACTTTATAAACAAAAGAGAAATACCACTAAAATGTAGTGCTGGTGGCACTTCTAAACAAAATTAAAGAAGGAAAACTATTCGTATCATGGATTTTTTTTTTAATCAAGGATACAATATTCATCAAACTTCAATGATGAACAGTCAGACAGATAGACAGGCAGGCTTCGCAACGTGAACAGACAGACATGCAGGCTCCACAATGCGGACAGAGAGGTTCAAATACTCGAGTGGTCACATAACAATCCCAAATAGGCCAACAACTAGTGGGCCTCGGACTTTAAACCAAAAAAGACCAAACAACCCGTTTTTTCTTTTGCCCATGTGGGCCTTTAAACCTCCAACATTTTCTCTTTCCTTTTCTTTTTTAATTCTTCTTTTTTTCCTCTTTTCTCCTTCTTCCTCTTTTTTCTTTCTGTGCGTTCTTTATTTTTATTTTTTTTTGGTTTTCTCCGAACAAGTGCAGCAATCCTCAGAATGCATAGGAACTCCAATATAATCGTCGGATCAACAACAAAAAAAGCAAAGATAAGAATTACCAACATCAGTTGCAAACATTTCGATGGGCACAATGGACAGCATCGGCAGGCTTGGTGACTGGGTGCATGAGCAGCGGCAGTGCGCAGATGGGTTTCTCAGCAATGGTCGATAGATCGGGCTGTTCGGATTCAGTCAGATGTGGCGGCGGGTACTGACATGGTGGGTTCATGCAAGCTGGGTTCAACAGGAATGCCTAAGGTAGAGACAAACTTGATTCGAGTTTGTGATTCTCGAGTCATAGCTTCATCAAAGCCGTCGTCAAACAAATTCTTTTTCTACACTCTTTTCTTTACTTTTTCTGCAACCTAAGCCAACGACAACTGAGAACAGAACAATAAACAAACAGACGAGACAGACAAATTGATACTGAACAGAAGCAGATTAAATCTCGAATGATCAAACCTGCTAGTTGAATATCAGAGTGCGCGATTAACAAAACTAACAAAATAAGAATATTATTAAATAAACGAGAATGCCAAAACGGCTATAAAACTCTAAGGGCCCGTTTGTTTGACCTTCTTAAGTTTCACTGGACTAGACTGGCTTACTAGTCCAGTGTTTGGTGCAAGCGGGACAAAGTTTAATAGGACTAAGTCGGACTCGTGCCGACTAAGTCCTTCAATGCGTGGTCTTAGCGAGGCCCCTCAAAACGTTTGGGATTGCTAATCCCGTCTCCGAGCTTGTGTTGTGTGCAACAGTGTCGTCTACAAGCATGCCTCTCTGCAACTCCATTTGCCTCCATGCTCAGATCTTAAACCCAGATTTGAAACCCAACCCACCCATGCCCATATTCAAAACAAAAAAACAAAATGAAAACAACAATCCCAATAAAAATTCTTCTCTCTTCCCAGAAAATTCCGAGGCGTGAGAAACAAAGGCAGCAAAGTCCATGGCGATGGGTACCGAGAGGACGAACCGACGAAGCCTCTGCACAATTTCAGCTTGCCGTGGGATGTGAAGTGGGTGATGTTGATTGTCGGTGGCGAGTGGGATGAGCTTGCTGTGGGATTTGAAGTGGGTGTAGTTGATTGTGAGAGGAAGTGAAGAGTGAGATAGAGAGATTGACAAAAGAAAGGGGAATCCAGAAGTTTGAGAAATGTGGTTGGTTTGTGAGTCGGTTTTCTTCTTCCAATGGTAGAAGATAGTTTTTTATGGAATGACATAATAATATTTGTTTTTTAAAGGCAAAAGTAAATTAAAAATGTCAATTGGCTAATGTTAATTTTCATTAGTTTCCAAAAAAAAAAAAAATTCATTATCCTGCTTCTTAGTCCGACACTACACCAAACGCTTCACTAAGCTAGTCCAACTTAGTCTAGTCTAAGTTAGTCCAGCTTAGTCCCTGCAGTTAGTCCAGTCCGAGACAGTCCGGTGCAACAAACGCACCCTAAGAGGCTACATTGTGAATGACTTAATCTCTCTGAATGACAAAGCTCTCTATTTATAATAAACTAACCCTAGTCCCTAATAAGCAAGGAAACGAAAACCTAATTCAAATGGGTTAAGCCCAAATCCAAACACTAAATAAATAACTATTTTCCAACACCTTCAACATTGAGCAATTGACCAAAACAACTGCATCATTTGGAATCGCGAATCGCTCTTTCTTTCATTAAATACCTTATACCATTGAATTGCTGGGGCGAACGAACAATCTCTATTTTCCCCAAGTAGCGACTCCTGAGCATTCTCGAGGTCTACGATATATCTAAAATCATTTCATCAAACACATAAGCCCTACGATTATCAAACATGTCAAAAGTTGAAAATTATACAACGCAAACAAAACAAGCAAGCAAGTCAAGAAACTCCCAGTATATAATTAGAACAAGAAAAACAAATCAAGGATTACAACGTTCATCAAAATTCAATGTGAATAGATCGAACTAGGGATGGGAAAAATACTCATGGGTTTGGATAACCGCGGTTACCCGTCCATTTAAAATTCACGGTTACTGTTATGGTAACCGTTTAGACGAACAAACAGTTATGGGTATAACCGTTTATCCAAGAAATTTAAATGGGCGGTTATGGGTATTACCCACGGTTATAACGGGTATCCATCGGTTATGGGTATTACACGCAATTATAACGGATATCCATTTACCCATTTAATTTAATATATGAAATTAAAAAATTAAAATTAAAAACCTTAAATTTTCAATCTCTCCGTCAGACTCAGAGTCTCAAACGCCCCGTCCCTCGCTCATTTCTTCCTCCTCGCTGCCCTTTCTCTCATCTCCGCCGCTCATCTATCTCTCCTCGCCGCCCTTTCTCTCATCTCCGCCGCGCTCTCTGTCATCTACACCGCTTATCTCTCTCTCCTCGCCGCTCATCTCCACCGCTCATCTCTTTCTCCTCGCCCCTCAAGGTTAAGTCCACATCTGTTGGATTCATGCTAATTGGTGTCGGTGTTCCTAAATGAGATACTAATTCAATTTATACATTTCTTTTGTAGGCCTCTTTTGGTGACAACGAGTCGATGAGACATTGTGATTGAACGTGCTAAAGCATTAGTGTTCGAAAGTGTTTAGTTTCGGAATATTTTGGAGCTTTGAATCATCTAGTGTTCAAGATAATGACTACTTTTTGTTTTTAGAAGCTTTACTTTGTAATCATATAGATTATAACTAAAGACTTGCTTGGGTGTAGTAGAAAAATATTGTTCGTAAACTATTATTTCAATTATTGGAATTGTATGACGACTTAAATGATTAAAATAGGGAAATGCATGCTAAAATGTACTTATAAAAGTGTTTAATTGTCAGAAAACGAAAATTATGACAAATTTTGCTTTTGTAATATTCAAGTTGTTAAAAAAAAAATGTGGACGGGTGAAAAAAGGGTGAATGGGTAAAAAAAGGATAAATGGGTTCAAGAACGGGTAAATGGTTATGGTTAAATGGGTAAACGGTTATGGTTAAATGGATACACGGTTATAGGTATAGTTAACCGTTTATAAACAGTTATGGATATGGGTATAACCGTTTATGCAATTACCAACGGGGAAACGGTTATGCAGGTATGAACATAAACGATTATGGGTAAATAACCGCGGTTACTCGCCCACCATAACCGTTGCCCATCCCTAGGTTGAACCACAACCAAGCGGCCAGGTGGGGAGGGGCGGTCGTTGTTTTCTTGATCTTCCTGATAGACAATTGCAGCAATGGAAATGCTCTTGATTTTTAGGGGTGTATTTAATTGGGATTTTGAGGGATTTTAATTCTTTTAATGAATCTAGGGATATTCAATCAAGATTTTAAGTAATTCTTTGAAATTCAATGTGTATTCAATTAGGATTTTAAATAAGCTTATAACATTCCAGGTGTATTCAATTAGAATTTGATTTTAAAGAATTTGAAAAAGTTGAGGAATTATAGGGAATTGAAGAGATTTGTAGTGTAATTTAAGCATCCTCAAATCTCACATCTCCCCATGCGATTTTGAGGGAATTGAATCAAAATTTTACATGAAATCTCTACAAATCAATTAAACTCCATGAAAATCCGTAGATTTATAAATTCATTAAAATCTCTCACTCCCAATTGAATACACCCCCTCTTCATTTAGCTTCCTTATAAAATTAGATATTTCCGACAAACAAACAATCACTGTTTCTCCAAGTCCTGAGCAGTCACGACCTTTTTCAATTTCCTTATAGCCTTAGATTGCCGAGGATGATAAACTACAACCATTTTCTCCAAATTCTGAGCATACTTCAGCATATACTATGCTAACTCCATTAGATCCACCAGAATGCTCTATGGTCACATCCTTAAGACATTCTCCAAACCTAGGCTATTTGCTAAATTTCCCCCCAAACACCACCCAACCCAAGCTAAGACATTGGGCTAAAAGCCAAATGCTAAAGCTAGGCCAAATTCCCCCCAAACATGCGTGGACTCGTACCAAATTGGGCCAGTCTTGGCTCGCTCACTCACGGACGCGCCCCACGCGGGCTGCTTGCAATCATGTCCCGACAGCGTCAGGGCCCACTGTCAAGGCCAGGTCGGCCACTTCCCCGAGCCCAATGGCTCTTTTCCGCATCCAACGGCCATCATTTAAGGGTCGTTGGTTGATCCAACGGTCCAGATTCAAATTTCATTTTTAAAAATATGTTATTTTAAAATACATTAAATCCAACGGCTGAGATCGAATATAATCAAATCTAACGGTTAAAAAAAATCTAACGGCCCACGGCTAACATAATTAAAAAAAATTATTTAACTCAACTAATATTGGACCTGTGTTTATAGAGGATGATTGATGAACGGTTGGTGAAAGTTGAACGGTTGGTGAAAGTTGAAAGATTGGTGAAAGTTGAAGGCTTGTTTTGTGAAAAATTTAGTGATTTTTCAATTTTTATCGGAATTAAATTTTTTTTTAGATTAAAATGTTCATAAAATTAATTTACGATAGTCTACATATTTATTTTTTATTTTTTTTTAAAATTAATTTAAGAAAAAAATTAGCCTAAGTTCATTCTTTAATAATCCCGGGCTAAAATTTTAGACAAGAAGGGTTGGAGCAGAAAAGCTGTTTCTGGGCTAAAAGCCAAATTTTCTGGGCTAAAAAATTTGGCTTTTAGCCCAAGGGTTGGAGATGGTCTAAGATGATCGAAAAAAGCAAGGTTTTGCAACTTCCAGTATCCCATATTAAACCCAGATGTCTGGAAAGGCAAGAACACAAGAAGAAATCATTTGAAAGTTCGAAAACAAGCACACACAAAGTTTGGGCTTTCATGTGAGATTTTTGGGCCCCAATAATTACTATTTGAAGATTTTAAATTTTAATATTTATGTGGGTAAATCGCCAAAATGGTCCCTGAGATTCCAAATTGATAAAAGTGGTCCCTGAAATTGTCTACCATCCATCATTTTGGTCCTTCCGTTAAAAACTCCAATAAGTGTCCCGGAGCTCTTGGCCGGAAGTTTGGGCAATTTTCAAAGCTTCGTAACTCAATCGTTTCTTAACCAAATTCGACCCATAATATATCAAAATGAAGATAGGAAAGTGTAGAATAAGATTATACCTATTTCTAGGCCCAATGGTTGCCAGAGATGGCCGGAAAATAGCCTCAAAGTTGACTGGTCCAAGTGAAAACTTGAAAACTCATCGGAAACTGGGTAAACTTTAAACGTTCATAACTTCTTCAATACTCAATGAAATCAAGTAATTCAATGAGAAGAAGAGAATGATACCTTTTTGGATGGCTAAATAACCGTGTTTTGGCCGGAAAACAGCTCGAAAGTGGCTAACTCGAGACCAAGACAGCCACTTTCGAGCTGTTTTTCGGCCCAACCACGGAGATTTAGACATCACATAAGATACCATTCTCTTTTTCTCATTGAGAAGTATGATTTTCGTTTTTGAATCACTTGATTTCGTTAAGTATTGAAGAAGTTATGAACGTTTAAAGTTTACCCAGTTTCCGGCGAGTTTTCAAGTTTTCACTCGGACCAGTCAACTTTGAGGCTATTTTCCGGCCATCTCCGGCAACCATTGGGCCTAGAAATAGGTATAATCTTATTCCACACTTTCCTATCTTCATTTTGATATATTATGGGTCGAATTTGGTTAAGAAACGATTGAGTTACGAAGCTTTGAAAATTGCCCAAACTTCCGTCCAAGAGCTCCGGGACACTTAACGGAGTTTTTAACGGAATGACCAAAATGATGGATGGTGGACAATCTCAGGGACCACTTTTATCGATTTGGAATCTCAGGGACCAAAGTGATAAGTTATGCAAATCTCATGGACCATTTTGACGATTTACCCTATTTAAGTTTATCTAATATACAAATCTTGAAATCCAATTTCATCCGTCGGTAGATATACAAATCTTGAAAATTAAATTCATCCGACAATGATAAATAGGTTGATGAGTATCACCATTATTTGAAGGTGGTGAGCAAAAATATTCCCTATTTATTAATTAGGAAGAGCAAGAATCAAATCTTATAATGCCTCAAATCGTTTTATCAAACGCAAATTATCAAACAACAAAATTAGCCAATGAACACACAACACATTTTACCCAAAACTACTAGTTCAGTTCAGCTAATACACACAGTACACAAAGAAAAAACAGATTAAGGATTACAATGTCCTTCAAAATTCAATGACGAATCGAGTCGATAGAACAAGGCCCCCGCAGCATTTGGGCAAACGACCAAAATGCAGGGGTACCTTGTTTTCTTGTCCCTCTTTGTCGATCTTCCTCAAAGACAAATGCGGCGTTTGAAACCCTCTTGCTTTCATTTAACTCCCTTATAGCATTAGATTGCTCAGCAGAATGAATGATTTCCAGTTTCTTCAAGTTCTGAGCATGCTCGAGGATATACCTTGCTAGCTCAAATCCATTGGACCCACTGC
The DNA here is from genome assembly GCA_035220775.1 of Malus fusca. NCBI lineage: Eukaryota > Viridiplantae > Streptophyta > Magnoliopsida > Rosales > Rosaceae > Malus > Malus fusca. Next base: position 2,403,078 of record CM069072.1, on the reverse strand, counting down.
AAAGCTCAATGGACACCACCTTAACCTGATTAATAAAAGCAAGTTTTTGCGATTTCCAGTATGCCATACCAAACCCAGATGACTGAAAAAGGCAACACAGCGCGTGACAAAAAAATCAGCTAAAAAGTTGCTGAAAATTAAGAAAACATAGATGGAAAAATGCATTGAGAGTGCAGACCTATTACTTACTTTATATTCAGGGGAGAAGGAGAATTGGTCAGTCTTCAGGTACAAAGTGTTCAGTTTAGGCATTCCACTTAAAAGAGAGACCATTGCCGGAACCAGATTATCGAACAAGCACTCTATATGCATTTGCAGATAACTAATCTCGGTACCAAATAGTGCTGCTAGTGCTATGGAACCTTCTTTTAACAGTGCCTGCAATGTTATAAAGGCAAAAACCAAACAGAAAGATGAAGAGAACCCAAAATTATGTAAGAAACAGTTATCTAGTTTTTGCAAAAATAGAAAACAAATAAAATCATAAGTTTGAAGAGTGTTGTGTCTTCACCATGGTGATCTTTTTGTGTAGAATGAGAACTTTAACGTCGCGCATGCTGTGAAGAACCTTATGTATGATGCCGAAATCTATTCCAGATTCAGGCTGTAAAGAAAGCTCAGCTTTCTCTAAACACATCAACTTCCCAAGATTTTGGTGAGAAAACAAAGTCCCCCACCAAGTTAAAGATTTAAGATTTGGAGCAGAAATATTTAGCGACGATTTTTGGTCAAAGAAGAGATTTCCCCAACGGATGTGTAAGCATTCAAGTTTCTGTCCTGTTATGTTGAGATTGCAGCCAGCACTCAAACCGGGACACTCAAAAACAAATGATTCCAGAGAAGAGCTTTCGATGATGATATTTGCTACCCCGTAAATATCTTGAAGACGGAATTCCTTAATGCATTTGCAGCAACATGTGATCCATGTGAAAAACTTCTCGTCCACAATACAGACTTCTCTCAGACTCAGGTATTTCAGGTTAGAGGACGAATCAAGGGGAGGTCCTTTAAGAACACACTTCATGCTCACTGATAGAGACGTCAAAGATTTACAAAGAAACATGAAAGATGATAATGCTAATGGTGTCTCCCTGGGTAGTGAAACATCAAGATCAAGTTCTTCAACATTACACCGTATTGCATTGTAGACCCACGCTATGATACGGAATCTCTCATCACATGCACAGTCTTTAGTGAAGCGGTTGTGAGTAACCCAACGAATATGAAAGCGTTTTATTTTATTATCTCCACGACGAAATAAATACCTATCCAAGGAATATATCAACTGTAACCGCATATTGCAGGAGCATTTCTTCATCTTCTGGTTAGGGATTTCATTAATATTAATTTCCAACGACGGAGATGACAGATGAAATTTTCTGTATCTTTTGGACATGCATCCGAGTCGTGCCATGTCTTTCAAATCAAGGAAGGAAAAAATGTGCTGGGCAATTTCATCTGGAAGATTACTCAATCTGTCGATCATTTTACTCTCAATCGCACACACTCGTTGACCTCGAGAACTTGCACTAGCCACTAACTTATGCTCCATAGCAAGACCTAGTGTGTTTTTGCGTCTTACTTGTATGAGATCGGAGTTGGTTTCCAATTTATAGTACAAGAGCCTACAAGGAAAGAGGAATTAAACCAAGCTAAAGCATCAATTATATATATATATATATATATATATATATATATATATATATATATACACATATATATATATATATTCATTTATACACAAACCCAAAACGTAAGTGAGTTTTATGCAAATCCCAGTTTATTTATGGCCTTTGGATTGAACAAATAAAAGGATAATTGAGGAAAAAAATAAATAGGTGTGCGCTAGAGGAAAACATGTGTGCATGCAAATCATTTCTAGACCAGAGTAGTACTCTTGATACTAGAACTTACCACCTTTAGCTACTCATACTCTAGCTAGTAGGGGGATGTGCAAGCCAAACTCGTTGGATCCTCGCCATATTCCTTGGTCTTGCAGATTTTGGATCGAATTTGACTGATTCAAAGAAAAGCACATAGAACCCTAATTTTTTGTTGGTTTACAGTTCTTGACTGGAGATCGGTGTTTAGATATGTGTGAGAGAAAAGCATCTGCAATCGATTTATGTCACTCCTCTCCCATAACATGTATTAGCACCTGGTTTCAGTGCCTTCTTATTGTTTCTTGATTTCTTGAAGTGTGGGAAAGAAACGTACCTGCAACTGATTTACGTCAACCCTCTCATCAAGTGTATTTTCACTGGCTTTTTGTGCGTGGTTCTCCTTGTTTCCTTTACACTCTGTTTGGATGGGGAAATTTAAGATTACCAATGAATTTTAAAATAATGGAAATTGAAATGATGAAATTTTATTTTCTAGAATTTGTGAATTTTCTTGTTTGGTTAACCTAACACTCTATTTGGATGAGGAAATCTTTTTTCACGCGGAAATTCTAAAATTCTATGTTTATGAATCCAATCAAAGGAATTGATGCATGCCAATTTATAAATTCTAACTTTTGTCAAAATTTTAAGTTTAATTCCCTCATCCAAACATAGTGTAAAAGGACAACATAATTTAATACAGTATTTGTTATTTTTAAACTCTCACTCATAGAAATTGGAAAATGATACCTCTTTACGTGAAATTTAAACTTGGGAATTTGAGGTCCCAAATCCCAAGTTTTTTTTTTCCACGGGAAAATTCTAAATTTTTATGTTTATAAATCCAAACAAGGGAATCAATGCATGTCAATTTATAAATTCTGACTTTTGTCAAAATTCTAAGTTTAACTCCCTCATCCAAACATAGTGTTACTCTTTTCTCGAAGTGTGGGAGTGAAACTTACATGCAACCAATTCACGTCACCCATCTCACATCACGTGTATTTGCACTACTTTTTGTGTGTGTTTCTCGTTGTTTCCTTCACTATTTTCTCGATTTGTGGGAGTGAAACATACCTAAACTGATTACGCCACCCCTCTCTCATCACGAGAATAGACATTTAGTTTTTGTGTGTGGTTTTCGTTTCCTTTTACCGTTTTCTCGAAGTGTGGGTGTGAAACGTACCTACAACATATTTATGTCATCTCTCTCATCACATTGGTTTTGATGCATGGTTGTCGTTGTTTCCCTTATTGTTTTCTTGAAGTATGGGCTTGAAACATAAGAAATACGTTGAATACTTCGTTACTTTATTCATCATCTAGAGTTTACAATATATAGGCACACATGCCTATTCTACAAGGAAAGTAATATGCATTACAAGGAAGGTAATATGCAAAAGATAGAGAAACTAAATCTTAATCCTACCAAATATAAGACTCCCATAATCTTTATAGTAAATTCAACACTCCCTCTCAAGTTGGCTCGTAGATATCGCACATGCCCAACTTGATAAGTGACTCCTGAAACACTTCACTAAATACTCCATGAGTAAGAACATCAGCTAGTTGCTCCCCTGAATTCACAAACGATATAGACATAACTTCACTAACTTGAACAGCAACCTGAATTTTTCGTCCTAAAGGGGGGGGCATGGCTAAAATCCTTGCTCCGGTGGATGGAGGGAAAGACCCGGCCGACCTGCCCAGGGCTCGAGGGCGAGCTTTATTTAAGAGAGAATGGGGAGTGAGTCAAAAGGCTTCCGTTTCCGTTCTTGGTTGGGGGCTTTCGGGCTCCTCTCGATCTTATTCGTAGTTGGGAAGGGGGAAGGAGTCTAAATCAATGGACATTAATGAACCATCATTGATGGACGTTGCACATGACACGATCAATTCGACTCAAGGTCCGGCGCTAATATTACTTCCCACCGGGCGAGAGGTGCACCTAACCCACCTACCTACTCATCAATCATGGTGTTCAGCTGACTTGCACCGATAGACCCCTATTGTATTGGAATTAGGCGCCCATCTTTTTACTGTTGTCAACTAATCTCTTCAATGTTCGATTTAACTCTATGTTAGAACATTTCTGTGAATGCTATTCTGATCTAAGTGGTCTTATTCTATGTCCCGTGCTAGGAAGCATTACTCCTCTTTTCATTCCAAATTCAAGAATACGACCGATACGATTAATTGGTCTGTGTGCCTATTCCTTTCGAGATTCTCCTTAACAAAGTGTTATCAACCTCCACATGCTTTGTTTTATCATGTTGTACCAGGTCATTTGTTATTTCCTTTACGGACTTATTGTCCCAATATAACTTCAAAGCTTCCTTTGGTTCGAAACCAATACAAATTAAAAGTTTACATATTCCTTGTGTCATACCCTATACTCAGCCTCGACAGAAGACTTTGACACTGACACGTCCCGATCCCGATATTCCCCGAACACCAGGATAGGCACATGCTAGCCGACACCTGAGGGTGACGAAAGCCATTTATTGAATGCAAATGCTGAGAACAAGGAATAAATAAGACTTATAAATATAAAAGAATAATGAATATGCATTTAAGAAACATATTCAGAGCACACATCTAATCTAGAACACTAAAAGAATTAATATAAAAATTGAATGAACAAAGGAGTGGGTCCTACACCGAGAGAACTCGAAGATGTCGATGCAGAAGTGCCTGGACGCCGGGATTGTATGCCTCGATTCTAAGTCCTGAAGGGAGCACAAAACAAACATGAGTGGACCAAGTTGATTTATATATATATATATATATACTAAAACAGTTATCAACGTACTAACCCCCAGGTTTTATGAAAACACATATATATCATGATAAACATAGGTTTTCCGAAACCTAGCATGCCGTCCAATGTCTCAAATCATAACTTGTATATATAATAATCACTAGTGAATTTCTGATAACTCTACAGGCCCCATGCCGGCTCCCCGTCCCTGTGCTAATAGCCAGAGGAAAAACATTTCAGGCCCTATGCTAACACCATAATCGTCGCCTGGGACGGACCGGAATCTATCCCTTTCGTCCCGTAGCGGAATAGGGACCACTAGGTAAGTACAAAACCATTGAACATATATATATTGAAAAACAACTTCATAGTATAAAGTCATCCATCATCTATACTATAAAGAGGTGTTCTAAACATGTTCTAAATATAATATCATCATCTATCAAATATTCTATAAGAACACGGGTTATAGGAAAAATAGTAGTAATTCAATCTAGCCTCAATAAGCATGTTATCTCATAAAACGTAATCATTAAATCATGCTTTTCATGTATGCATTTCTACTATTAAAACATGCATTTTAGAAGGGGTCCAATCACAGATACTTAGCCGCCAAAGAGCCACGCAAACTAGCGGAGACAAAATTCCACAATAATTGTCCCTAAGCATATAAAGGGTCCAATTAATAAAACTATATTATAACAATTGAATTTGAGAAAACGGACGTCGGAAACAGATTCAGAACGTCGAATTACCCGAAGAAGGGTCCCGGTTAAATTTCGTAAAAGTCAACACAAAATATTTCCCATAAAAGGTATGGGCCGGTTAGGGTTTAGGGTTTAGAGTTTGAAGGGTTAAAGGGTTTAGTGGTTAAGACCCTAGGTTAAAAGGGTTTAGGCTTAGATTTTTAGGTGAGTTGGGTTTAGGGGGTTTAGAGTCACGGGCCTAAGGCTCGACTTCCAAACGGCCTAAGGGCCTTAAGCCAACAGGGTTTTGGGGTTTTAAGAGAAAATGACTTAGGGCCCTAACAGACACGGCCCAAGGGCCTTGGTTTTTAAACTAAAAGGGTCTAGGGCTTTAACATATAAGGCCCAAAGGCCTTTAAAACGAAAAAATAAATAAAACAAAAAAATAAAAAAGTTTGGGTTGGGCTCGGCAGGAATGGCCCAAAGGCCTGGGAGGTTTCTTGGGCTGGGTTTCACGCCGGAAAGGAAGGCCGGAGTTCGGCCGGAAATTAGACAAACTTTAAACGTTCATAACTTTGTCAATACTCAATGAAATCGAGTGATTAAAAAATGAAAATCATAGTTCTTGACGAGAGGAAGAGAATGGTACCTTGCACGACGTCTAACTCGCCGTTTTTTGGCCGAAAAACTCCTCGAAAGCCGCGGAGGTCACCGGAAACTAGGTAAGATTCAAATCGATATAACTTCTTCAATACTCAACGAAATTGGGTGAAACAAAAAGGAAAGTTGTAGTACTCAGCGAGACGAAGAGATTGATACCTTGCATGCCTACCAACTCACCGTGGTTTGGCCGGAAATTTCCTCGAAAGGGGCAGTGCTCCTCGCCAAAAAACATAGAGAAACGTTTTAAGTGTTCTCTTCACCCATCTCCCCTCTAAACCACATACAAGGGTTAAAGACATGACTAAAACCCCTAAAATGATATCACTGGAATGGTCTCGAGGCTTACTAATCGTCTGAAAGGCGAAGGACTCGCCGGAGTTCCTCTGTGCTCCACTGAGACGAAGAGAAACAGAGAGTTAACGCGGTGATGATGGTGGTACTGCCGTCGTTGTCGCCGTGTGGATGTATGTGGGTGCATGTAATGATTCTCGGGGAGGGAAGAAGAGAGTTGTAGAGATGGAGGGTGAGAGAGTGTGAGGTCTGAGAGGGAGAGAGATAGAAATGAGACAGAGAGAGAGCTCGGGGAGAAGGAGAGATGAGAGAAAGTGTCATGTGGCAGCTAAGAAGAGGGGACCGGGGACAAACAAATCAGGGGTGGGCCCCTTGGGCACACCATTTAAGACCCAAAAACCATTTTTAAAAGGAAAAAATCCCCAAACTTAGTGAAAATACAAAAATACCCTTTTTGTTCCGTAAATACCGGGACGGGTTGTTACAGACACCATCTTCTATTTCTTACTACGCCATGTAACAAGAGACCTCCAACAAACGTAAACTATCCATGTGTACTTGTCAATAACTTTGCCAGACCAATCTGCATCTGTAAATTCTCCAATAAACGATCGCATTACAGCATTCATGCGATCCTAATTGTGTGAGTGCATAAATTGGCTCACAACACGTATAACATGTGCAATATCATGACGAGTATGAGCTAGATAAATTAATCTCCCCACCAGTCTTTAATACCTACCCTTATCAACAAGAACATGATCATCATAAGTATCCAAGTGATGCTTCTCTACCATAGAAGTATCACCATTTTTACAGCATAACTTACCAGCTTCTTTCAACAAATCCACAACATGTTTCCGTTGAGACAAGAAACCTTTAGTTGAATAGGCGATCTCAATTCCAAGGAAAGACTTCAACTCTCCCAAATCTTTTCTCTCAAATTCGGATGCAAGATTTACCTGTAACTTCTGGATTTCTTCTGAATCATGTTCGGTAATAATCATGTCATCCACATATATAATTAATTAAAGCGTCAACTTGCCAAGCCTACACTTCAGGAGCAAAGTTTGATCTAAATTATTGTGGCAATACCTATATTTTCTTCATTGCTTGAGTAATCTATCAAACCAAGCAGAGGTGATTACTTGAGTTCGTTTTACCCATAAAGAGACTTACACGGCACACCAAAGTATTACCACTTACACCATATCTTGGTGAAAAGACCATATACACATACTCTTTCAAGTTCCCATGAAGGAATGCATTCTTCAATCAAGTAGTTTAATAGGCCAATCAAAACGCGTACCCCTTAGCCACTATCATTGCTTTGTACCTATCCACAGATTCATCGGCATTGTACTTGATTATAAACACTCAGCAGCACCCAATCAGTTTATTCCCCATTGGTAGCTGCACTATCTCCCAGCTTTTATTGTTTTTGAAAAGCGGACATCTATTCATCCATAGCTTGTATCCACTTAGGGTCTCTTATGACTTCTTCAACCTAAGTGGAATTCTATTTGATTCAATGTGATTTACCAATGCCCTCCGTTATGGTGAACAGTTCTCATGATATGTAATTAGCAATTGGATACTTCACATTTCTTTTCAGAGAGAACATGTCAGGTGACACACCGAGATTTTGTCTTGCTGGCAATTTATACGTACTCACAACAATATTAGAATTAGTTGTAACTTGTATACTTACCTATTGGATATTCAGAGGAGATGGAACATGCACTACATGATCAGAGACACCGACTAATAAGGAACAATATCAAACTCTTTGTTGGAAGGTTAATATACTTAGTTCACACAAAACCATGTATTGCATATGTTGAAGTGTTATTAGTCATTTTATGCATGCTCCTAGTATTGATCATAGGAATGCTGTGGATCACATATTGAGATCTTTGAAGTCTGCACCGGATATAGGTCCTATGTTTGCCAAGTATGGATCTAAATGTTACTAGGTATATACCAATTTTGATTGAGCCGGATGCATCACTGATAGATGTTCTACTTAGGTTATTTCACCTTCGGTTGGGGTAATCTAGTTACTTGGTGAAGTAAGAAACAAAATGTTGTTGCAAGATCAAGTGCTAGAGCTAAGTATCAAGGTATATCACATGGCATTTGTGCGTTATTATGGATTCATAATGTCTCATCATATTTGGGATTTAAACCTAGAACGGCTATGGCACTTCATTGTGATAATAAGGCTGCAACTGATATTGCTCACAATCCGGTTCAACATGATACAACTAAACATGTCGAAGTGTACATTTATTTTATCGAAGAAAAATTGGAAAAAAGATTGATCTGATACCTTTGTAAATTCTGAAGATCAATTGGCATATGTTCTCTCTAAAGCTGTCTCAAGTCGAGTGTTTCACATAGTTCGCTTAGAAAGTTGGGCATGAGTGATATTCATTCACCAACTTGAGGGAAGTGTTGGAGTGACTAAACCTAGTGTACTCTTGTTCTCCACACTTCTATGGTGTGTAGAGGCGGACTCCTATAGTGTAGTGGGGAAGCTTCGTGTAATTAATTTCTTAGGTTGTATAGTACACTAGTATGTTCATACGGAGAAGAAATGTAATCAGAAAATTCATACATATTCTACCAAATGCTTACTATCCTATTAATTATCGTCAGATTAGTGTAAATTTCGAGATTTGTGTAAGAGATAGATTAAGTCAAACTCATCTAACAGTAATCAATTAATTGGGTGGTGAGATTATCACTTTATTATGTGTTGAGCAAAAATATTTCTAACAAGAAGAGCTACTGTACCAAAATAAAAGCCGCTTCAGCAACCACGAGCTAGAAAAGCAAAAATAAAAAAAACTATATGCCTCGTGCAAGGAATTTATAGCTCAGTTTGTTAAGATCATAACCATGATTCCCCATCCCCACCACAATATCACTTGTATCAAAAGAAAACTAAACCTTCATATTTTAACATATTGCATTTGCATATTAAAGCTGGTGCTCTAAGAGTAGACACAAAAAACCTCTTGTAACGAGCAGCCTTCTTCCTCTTTGCTTCATCTCCCTCTTGTTAGATCTTTCTGAAAGACAATTGTCGCATTGGAGATCTTCTTGCTTTTCTTTAATGTTCTTCGCACATGCGATTGTTGGGGCGAATGAACAATCACCATTTTCGTCAAGTTCTGAGCATGCTCTAGTATATACCTCGATAACTCGATTCCATTAGACCCACTGGGAAGTTCTATAGTCACCTCCTCAAGTTCAGAAACAAAAGTAGGGTTTTCTAATTTCCAACGCTCTACATCAAACCCGGAGGACTGGAAAGGCAATGAACAACAGGCAGATTAATTGAGAATTTCTCCGAAACTGATATAACGAAAGGAAAACTAATTCATTCTTTAACCATGATCAACAAGACCAGATTCCAGACAAGTCAAATGGAGAGGTGTACGGAGAGATACGCAGATCCTTTACTACTTACTTCAGTTTTCGAATGGAGGAAGATTCTGTCAGTATTTATGTGCAAAGTACTCAAATTTGGCATTGTTTTAAACAGACAGATCATTGCCAGGACTAGGTCATCAAGCAAGCTCCCAATATCAATACGTAAATAACGAACATTATCTAAAGGTCTTGGCATAGAACCTTCCTTGGTACAAGCAAAAACCTAAATGACAAAAAAGGAAGAGAACCTGTAAGAACAGTAATGAAAACTATATGCGATAGAATACCAAAACTGAGTGATGGAAATCATAAGTTGGCCAAAAGATAAACGCATCAGAACAGTAACAAAAATTGTATGCGAATAATCACCAATACAACATATGCAAAGTATTATCTTTAGACTGACTAGCAGTATTCAGAGAAATACGAATTTTCAATCTGGCTTATGTGATTAGTAATGTAAAAGCAATTACATCTTTCAAATTTCAACCATTTCTGATAAATTAATCTTGTTTTTCAAACGAGGAAAGATTACAATCTAATAATAGTGGATTGCAAAGTATCTAGTTTTCACCGAAACAAAGAGAAACAACGCAAATAGATCAATTCAGTTTTACTATAGTGTCTCTTTACCTTGAGGCTCTCTGCATTTAGAATAAGAACTTCGACCCTGCATATACTGCAGAGAAACTCGGACACAATGCCAAAGTCATATGCTCCATTCTTCAGAAAAAAAAGGTCGGCTTTCTCTAAACGAATGAATTCCCCCAGATTTTGGTGGATCAACAATCTCCCTATCCATTTCATACTTGTAAGATTTGGAGCAAGAATATTTATCGATTTTCTGTGTGGAATAGATTTAATGTCAATAACTAGGTCTACAAGTTTCTCAGCTGCAATGCTTAGTTGGCACTGCTCCGTCAAAGAGTGATTGACAAAACTAAATGATAACAAAGACGAGCTTTCGATGGTAATATTTTGCACCCCAGACACTTGTTCGAGACATAATTCCTTAATGCAATTGCAGTAACATGAAAACCACTTGAAAAACCCCTCATCTGCGATTTTAACATTTCTCAACTTCAAGCATTCAAGATTAGAGAAAGAAGCTGAGGAGGGCTCCTTAAAGACCATAAGCTTCATGTCCACCATTAGAGACCTCAAAGATCGACAAAGAAAGACGCAAGATGGAAATGGAGTCAGTGTCATCCTAAATGAACCACACTCAAGATCAAGTACTTCAACGTTACACTTTACCGCATTGTGGATCCACGTAATCACTCGAAATTTCTCCTCTTCATAGGAAAATTCCTTCACCAAAAAGTAATCAATATCCCAAACCAAACGAAACTTTTGTAACTTTTCATCCCCACGACGAACCAAGAACCTATCCAAAGAACTCAACAACATTAACCGCTTACTGGACGTTGACAGATCCCTATGACAAAGTTCATCAAAATTCAACGACGGAGTTGACAGACAGAGTTCTTTGCATCTTTTGGATGCACTGCCAAAACAGGCTAGGTCTCTTATACTGAGGAAAGAGAGAATGTGATGGACAACTTCGTCCGAAAGATCATTAAATCTGTCAACCCTAAGCCACTGTCTCCCATCCATCCTTTTCTATCTTTTTCTTCAGTATGACGCCAACTCGAACCCTAAACCCTAAACTACACGTTCTATCAGAAACCAAGCCCACTTACGTCTTTCTTCTATTCCCACTTTCTAATCAAACTTCCTCTTCACACAAACCCCTCTTCACAATCGATCATTCTTGGCACGATGGGATAACAAAACAAAAGATCGATTTTTCTGAACCAAAATAAAGACAAGTAGTAATAGTAGTCTTGATATTAAAACGTACCATTCACGCAACCCAAGAAAAATCGAGCATACCCTCCTCTTCCTGGCCAAACAAGGAACCCTAATTTTTGTTAATTTGGGGTTTGACAAAAAACATCAGTGCGATTGTTTACGAAAGAAAAAACACAAAATTTGTTAATTTGGGGACATTCTACGGGTTTCAATTGGGTCACGTTTGAACCATAAAAAAAAATTGCCCTTGGGCCAACCCTCAAAGCCTCTCAACTTTTTCGGACCAAACCACCGATTATTGCAAAGTCTTTCAATTTTACCGCAGGTCCAACACCAATCATGTCTATGTACCATGTGCAAGTTCGATTCCTTAAAAAAAAAAAACAAAAACAATGGGCACTGATAAATATAACAGTTGAAACATTTAATTGGAATCATTGATTTTATTTGGTGCATTGATCTATAAATTGTGGGTGCCAAAAGATCAAAAACCGAAAATGAAATGATAACTAAGGACCCGTTTGATAACCATGTTATACGCTTGACAATGTCCACTTCTTGCAAATAGATATACAATAGACAATAGAGCAATTGCAAATAGTTTTCTGATAAATTATTCGAACGCCCTTAGGAGGTATCAACTCTCCTTAACAAGAGCATTTAACCAACTAATCACGCGATTAATTACATATGTGATATGATACATGGATACAATGTAAACCAGAGGAATTTTCTTTTAGTCTGGAGGTCAGGGAGGGGTTATGTGGCTTTAAGAACGAAAACGTTGATTGGAACTGATAACCTGTACTACACAATTGGAAACATAATTTTCAGGCTACTATCATCCGGCTAGATGAAAAAGACAGTGGATCAAAGATCATCTTTGGTACTAAAACCATAACAGAAGTAACAGAATAAGAAAGCCATGAATTTCAAGAAAAACGGAGTTTTTCCATTAACTTTTGAGAAACAAAAGCAATTACCATATCAATCGCCGTCAGTTGTGTGGAAGAGAGGGAGAGAGAGCCACACATTATGCATTGAAGAATAATATGGATCGGATATAACTGATCTGTGTGACAACATTTTAACTTAAACAAAAGAATTCTGTTGTAACAGCCATTCTTTCACTAGTCTCTAGGCACCCACAGTTTTTCAAAAGAAAAGAAAAACTTTACCCTGAAAATGTTTCGACTTTCGACCCATCTTCCATGAAGCCATGTTTGCCTATACCTTTTCTCTTGCTTTGACTCACGAGGTAGATGTCCTGCAGAATGTGTTTTTCTGATATTATCTTTGAGTTTGAAGTACCCAGGACCCAAAGTACCTCATCACCCTTAGCAGGTTGGGATAGAAATGCTCGGGACTTAATGGAAAACTACTGCTGATTTATCATTCCTTTCTTCTTCCCGTAGCATCAGAATAGATGTGACCATAGTGCAAAAGACCATCATATATTCATAATCCATTGGATACTGCTACCAAGTGTTCATTTAAACTACTTAAAACTCCATACAGTTCCTTTCTTTGCTCATGCCTTGTATCATAGGCTAGAAACTCATGGATCTTGTTACCCAATTGGATTGAGCTACAACCAGGAACTTTCTCTATTCCCTGCTGTCTCATTGCTAACCGATAGGTCAGCACATCTTTCCATTGTCCAATTGATGCACTCAAATTTGATATTAGAGTTAAATAGCTGGGATTCGCAGGCTCCTGCTCCATAATCCGTCTGGTTAGAGACTCTAACAGATCTCCATTTCCATGAATCTTACAGGAACCGAGTAGACTTCCCCAAATGACAGCATTTGGCTTCAAATGCATGCTTTCTAAGAACCTGACTGCTTCTTCCAACTTCCCGGCCCGACCTAAAAGATCAACCATGCAACCATAGTGCTCTATTCGGGGTTTGATATTCAACTCTTGTTCCATCTGGTTAAATATTCTTTTGCCCTCTTCCACCAACCCTCCATGAGTGCAAGCTGACAGAACAGCAATGAAAATGACATCATCTGGTTTTGTTCCTTCTAAACACATAGTATCGAAGAGAAATATGGCTTCTCTACACAACCCATTAATAGCGAGACCTGAAACCATTGTTGTCCATGTAATTATACATCTTTTAGCCATCTTTTTAAAAACTGCTTTTGCACTTTCTACATCTCCACACTTTGCAAACATGTCTATTAGTGCATTGCCCAAGGGGATAGACAAATCCAACATGTTTCTCTCAATATAGGATTCAATCCATTTTCCATGTTCTAGAGAGCCCAAGTGAGTGCATGCAGATAGTATACTGATCATAGTACTCTGATCCGGCCTGCACTTTCCGTCTATCAACATCTGGCGGAACACAAAAAGTGCTTGATCAAACATGTGGTTATGAACATAACCTGCAATCATAGCATTCCATGACACAACATTTTTAAATGGCATCTTATTGAATAAGTTCATCGCTGATTCAAGATCTCCAATAGCGGTGTACCCTGATATCATGGCCGTCCAAGAAACTACTGTTTTCTGGGGCATCTGTTCAAACAAACACTGTGCAGACTTGACATCACCCAACCGTATATACGCAGTTATCAATGAATTCCACGAAACTTCATTTCTTTCTGGCATCCTCTCAAAAACTGAATGAGCTAATTCCATATTTCCAGCTTTGGAAAGACCAGAAACAACAGAGTTCCACGTCACAATGCTCCTCTCTTGCATTGAATGAAACAACCGCATAGCAGGTTCTATCTCACCACGTGCCATGTAAGCAGCAATCATAGTATTCCATGAAATCACATCTCTTTCAGGCATTTCACCAAACACCTGGGAAGCCAAATCCAACCCCACTCCGCATTTAGCATAGAAATCCAAAAGGGTATTCTGAACAAACACACTAGAGCCAAAACCCATTTTGACAATGTCAGCATGAACCGTTGTGCCATCTTCAAGGGCCGCAAAAGATTCACAGCCCCTAAGAAGAGAAGTGAAAGTGAAACTGTTTGGCGCAATCCTAGACGCCTTCATTTGATTATACACTCGCAACACATCTATACGATTCTTTCCTATACAGCATTTTATCAATGTATTGTACGCGACAACATTGGGACAACAAGAACTTTGAAAAATAGAATAGGCATAATGAAGAGAACCCAGTTCTGAGGAGAGAGTGAGGAGCTTGGGAAGCAAAAAGCTAGTATGTTGGAGTCCATGGACAAAAATCTGAAGATGGGTTTGTTTCAGTTCTTTGAGAGACTTGCAGTCTTGCATGATCTTCAGCAGTATGCGGTCCATTGTGATCGTTCTTCATTCAAAAGACAGTTACTCTTGTTATGCAAGCAGGGAAATCAAGAGGGAACATATTTGGTAAAATCTTCCGCTACTGTATAGTAAAGCCCTCCTCTTTTGGAGACACAGGCTTCACCAAAATAAAAAATAAGAAAATTTATCCCAGATTTCTGTTTCTTTCTACCAATGATGCTTGGCCGACACCTTACATGGTGCTCAAAAACTTTCTTAATGTCTTTCTCAACCAGCAAGCTCTTGGGTGCACCAACCCCGTATGCAATCACGATCCCGCAAGCTTCAGCATCATCTGCCAAGGGAAATTGAGGTTCAAGTCAGTATGGCAAAGTTATGGCGCAAGTAAGAAGTCACATTATAAAATAGTATCAAGCTGCTCCAGAGAAGTTGAAAAAAAAAAACGGAATTACGGATTAACACCAACATTACTATGAAAGTAAAACACAGAAGTTCTAGTGATTACCTGAAGCGACGCAACATTAGTGACGCGAAACCGTCGTTCCGGCATTTATTCAAACACTTGGTCGGCACTCAGAAACTGACGAAAGAAGGAGCTCAAGACGGTAGGAGAGCAAGTGGGTATCGGTGAAAAGAGCTTGTTGTTCGCATTTCTGAATTCCTCTGCTTTCCTCTTGTACTAGAAATTAAACTCCACTGTATCTGTGTGGATGGTTCCAGTTGAAGACTTTGTATAGCAGACTTTCTTCTGAGTTTCGCGCCTTCAAATTGTCTTATATTTTTTAACGAAAATGTTTGAAAACTTTTGAATTTTTTAACGAAAATGTTTGAAAATTTTTGAGTTTTAACGATAACGATAAAATAAAGGGTAAAGTGAGTAGTATCAGGATTGACTTTTTAGTGTAAAAATGTGGTTTTTCGTTAAAATGAACAATACGAGAGTTTTTCGTTAAAGTTTCTTTTTTTTTATTCCTTCCTTTTGTTTTACAATAGTAACCGTTCTTAATATTTGTAGAGAACTTGATACAAAATTTGCTTGTTGGTCAAAAAAAATTTCAGCCTGTGAATATAGTTTGGTACATTAAATGTAGGAAATTTTTGTTCTTTTTCCAGCAATTTGCAGAATTATACTTGTGTACGGAACTGTGTGTTCTAGCACATTGAAAATTCCTTTGTTTGGTGGGCTGATAAATAGGTTATAGTCCATTATGAGTTCAAGTTCGTTGTTTGAATGTGTTAAATTGTTTTAAAAATCCTCACCTACCGCCGTCTAGGTCCCGTCTAAGCGTTAGACGGTTTGTTACTAACACGATTAATCTTTAGAGGTTTAAAAAATAAGAAAATACGGCTAGACCTGACATGTGTATAACAAAAATATGTGTTATGTTTTTCTTTTCCACATGATGTTGCATTATTATCATTGTAGACTCTAGGTGTACATATTTTCCATATTTTACTTTGCTTGATACATTGAAACATGATTAAAGAGACCATGATTTGGTAATGACATCATCACGCTACAAGCAGACTTTATGTTTTTGTATGTACATATTGTTCATCTTTTATTTGGATCAATGTATCAAAACAAACACCAGATTTGATTATGGTAACTTGAAAAAATGTGTCATACGAGGTGTAATCGAGAAGTAATTAATTATTTATTCATATATCGTGTTCTTTTTTTTCTTAATTTCCCCAGGAGGTCTCACAATCATGTTTACTAAAATATCCGCACTCCCCGTGTCGCCAGTCATCAGGTCCACATCTGGGGTTATTACAATCTAATAGGCACGAACACACCAACCACGAGCACCGCCCCGTGACGTAACCACCACCTCCTCGCCGCTCTCCGTGCATTTTTTTGCATTTTTCTTTGCACAAGCGGTTGTCCTTTTCGGTGTAACAAAGACTCCAGAAAGGATGGGGACCTATACCCGTATGACACATGTCACATAATCTTCCTGCCACCCTATTTGCTGCACTCAAATTCAACCAAAAGAAATTATCAGCATTAACAATTTTAACGACATATCAAACTCATCGTACACGTATATTATGTGAATGCTGGCGGGATTAGAATTTGAGACCTCCTCGTAACAAGTGGGAACCAAATGATATTTAACATGAAAAAGAACACACACAAAATAAAAGGGGTATGCTATCCACACACCTCATTTTACTTCTCACACACCTATTGATAATTTATGTCTATTGATCTTCTTCAATTCATCCGATCCGACGGCCGAAAATTAAAAAGGTGTGTGAGAAGTAAAATGGAATGTGTGGATATCACATTCCAAAATAAAATTTATTGATTTGTACGATGGAGTGGGATTTACAAAGATGTCCCATAAGAAACGTTGTTTTCAATTGAAACTCCTTTAAATGGTGAAGAAACTTCTCTTCTTTACCGTAGTAAAAGTTCTTTTGTTTTCATGTTTTATCTTCACTAGTCGACAGAAACACAAAATAAAAAATAAAAAATAAAAAACAAAATAAAAACATTGAAATGAGATAGACTTACGTGAAGTTGAGAAAAGCAACAATAAAAACACGAATCCAAAGAGTCTTGTATTCATGGCTACGTGACTATTTTGCTTCATGTTTTTACCTTCGATCCTTGGCTAGCTCTACATGCTTCTACTATTTCCCCCACTTTTTAAAGTAATTC
Organism: Malus fusca; assembly: GCA_035220775.1. NCBI lineage: Eukaryota > Viridiplantae > Streptophyta > Magnoliopsida > Rosales > Rosaceae > Malus > Malus fusca. The sequence continues at coordinate 2,385,615 of CM069072.1, read as the reverse complement.
TCCTCTTCAAGTGGAAGAAGTGCGTTAAATTATTATGACAAAGTGCGTTAAATTTAAGTGATTATAGTAAAAAGAGAGAAACATAATAACCATCGGTTAATTTAATGCAAACCCTAATAAAAATAAATTAACTAGCGCATGACAAATTGTAACAACTCAATTGTTAAATGAAATATAAACTCAAGGATAAATTACTCTCCTAGTAAAAAAAAAATTTCAGTTTCCAAAATTTTTGCTATTAAGTTATTAATGCCTTAATGGTGAAAAACAAGTGCACTAGTCCTTCCCCGTCACCACCCAAATCCCGCGCATCCACATTAATGCCATGGTGTCCACCTACATACCCATGGTGGAAGACAATGCCCTCGCTACCAAAAATTACTATTTGTCCGACAAACGTTTGCTAGATGAATCAAATTTTGTTTTGAAAAGTAACTTTATCCAACGGAAGAAATTAGTCAGGCAACATTGGTCAACATTTAGGGTTTGTTTAGAGTCTTTAGGCGAGGAAACCAATTCGACAGGAAAAATTAATTTCTTCAAGCAAAATTTTGGCACCGAGGAAAAATTTGGAGCGTATTATGTCACCTATTTCTCGATGAAAATTCAATTTGTCGACTTATGTGACATTGGCCGACACGCCATTTCATTGGCTAAACTATAAGGTTCATCGGACAAAGTGCAATGATGATCTGCCAAGGAACCTAGTGACACTTTATCTGCTCAACGATGTTTTTGACGTTGTCTGACAAACCATTTCGTCAGGCAACACCCTGTTCATACAAACAGGACGTGCAACCTTCTCTTTCTCTTCTCCTTTCTCTCTCTCTCTCTTTCTTTCCCCCAGTGCTGCTCTCCTCTGCCCTTTGCAAAAACCTCCCTCCCTCCCTCCCCCCTCTCCCAATTAATTTGTTTTTTTATTTGTTAAATATTTTTTAAATTGTGTAATTAATTAATTTTGTTTGTTGTAAGTTTGTGAATGAATTAGAATAAATTAACGAAAATGTATGTATTTATCTCTTAATTTAATTTTTTAGTAAAATTATTTATTTAATTGTGATATATATATATATATCTATATATATGTTGAGATTGTGAGTTATGTGAAATTTTGAATGTGTGTGTTATTGAAACAAATGTAGCTTAGGTGAATTTAATTTGTGCAACATTATCTTAGGAAATCTCGGTGTGAAATTTTGATTTTGTGTGTTATTAAAACTGTAACCAACCACTTAGCGCTTTGGCGGGGTAGTGGCGCTTGTTGAACACTTGATGCACTTACATGAATTTTTTTTTTTTTTTTAACAAACAATATTATATATACTAAGGAGGAGGGAGTGGGCTTAGCTTCACAATTAGCTAGCAATAATGTGGTTTAAATTCGTCTTTGGCAAGAATCAAACCTAAGACCTCTCACTTGCAAGTGAAGAGGAATACCACTGGACCCGATAGAAAAACATCCGGATGTAAACTCAAGGACTTCGAGTTAACAACTGACCTTGTATATTTTGCAACAAAAGACCTCAAAGGTTCGCAAAGAAAAGACGAAAGACAGAACATCATTAAAACGACTAGATACCAAGCGCTATACGATGGGTGGACTTTGAAAGCAACAAGATGCAATACATTTGAGAGAACTTTCAAACGTCTAGATTCTTCGTCTGGCGAGCTCGCTTGAATTATGATAAACTATTGTCTACCAACCCTTCACTACTGTTCTAAGCTACTCAATACCTTACAACAAAGTTAAAGTATCTCAGCCTTGCACTTGCAAATGTTGAATGCGAGACATGTAAGCTGGAAACCAATTTACTCATCAACAATAAACTCATCTGGGTATCCTATATTCCTCAAAGACAACTGTGGCAATATTGGAAGCCATTTTGCTTTTCTTTACCTCTGCTATATCATTACGCCGCCAAGGCGAATGAAAGATCTTCACCTTCTTCAAATTCTGAGCATGCTCGAGGATATATTTTGCAAACTGAATTCCGTTAGATCCAGCGCACAGCTCTATCATCACCTCCTTGAGTTGATGAATAAAAGAAAGGTTTTGCAAACCCCAGTACCCCATGTCAAACCCAGAACCCTGCAGGAAAGGCAACAATCAACTTGCAAATCAATTGAAAACACACACAAACACACATACACACACAGGAGAGACAAAGAGGCTAGACTTTTACTTACATAAGCTTCAGGGTCCCATGACCAATGATCAGACTTTATCTCCAAAGTATTCAAATTATGTAGTCCTCCAAAAACGGAGACCATTCCTGGAACTAGGATATCATGGAAACGTCCAATATAAATGCACAAATGAAAAACATATCCTAATAGTCTTGCCGTCGAACCCCCATTGAACAGAGCCTACAAGTTATAAACACGATACCCAAATTATCAAAAGGTAAATTTACTTGATCAGGCAAAATAATCTAACAGCGTTCCAGAACAACAATTCAAACCGAACTAGAAACATAAATATCAGTTTTTTTCTAACAGCCTTTCTAAGAAAGAATACAGGACCAAATTGTAAAATACTAGAATAAAAAAGATATAAAATATTTAAAAGAGAAGTGTCTCGTTACCATGGAGGTCTCATTGTTTAGAGTAAGAACTTTAACCCTGCTTATACTGCAAAGAACCTCAGACAAGAAGTTAAGGTCATCCGCTTCAGGCTTCAAAGAAAGTTCAGCTTTTTCTAAACACATTAGTTCCCCCAAATTTTGGCGCATCATCAAACCCCCAAACCACTTCAGATACTTAAGATTTGGAGCACGGATATTTAGTAATCTGCTGCCTGTAGGACGATCTCCCCAGTCAATACATATTTCTTCAAGTTTCTCACCTGAGATGTTGATGTGGCAGTCACCATCAACCGAGTCATCGAACATCTCAAAACTAAACGATTTCAAAGAGGAGCTTTCAATGGTGACATTGTTCATTCCATCAACATATTCAAGATGTAAATCCTTGATGCACTTACATGAACTTGAGATCCATTTAAAAAAACCCTCATCTTTTATACAAACACATCTCAACTTCAAGTACTCGAGATTAGAGGAAGAAGTAAGTGAGGGTGCTTTAAGAAGTATATGGCCCATGTTCAGAAAAAGAGACTTCAATGATCCACAAAGAAAGACAGACAACGGAAACAAAGGTCGTCTCTCCCGATCAATCAGCATCCGGATATCAACCTCAAGGACTTCGACGTTACAGCTTACAGCATTGTGGATCCATGTCATCAATCGAAAGGTCGCATCTTCAAGAAAATCAAGTCGAAGGAAATCGTCATGGCGAAAATCATCCCAATAGATACGAAATCGTTGTATTTTATTAACGCCACGATGCATCCATAAGAACCTATCCAAAGAACTCAACAACGGCTTAAAGCAGGAAACCATATGTGCATCAGAAAATACATCAATATCCAACGAAGGGGTTGACAGATAAAGTTGTTTGCATCTTTTGGACACACAGCCAAAACGAGTGAGGTCTGTGATAGCAAGGAAGGAAAGAATGTGATGAGCAACTCCGTCGGGAAGATCACTAATTCTGTCTGTCATACTCTTAGCAAAAGCTCTAACTCCACGACGTTGATAACTTCCAGCTGCCATTAATTTACGATTTCCATCCATACTGATGCACTTACTGGGTTTTATACTTTTACAAGAAAATTGGGTCTTCCATTTTCTGCACTTTTACAAGGATGGTGGAAGAGTTCAGTTAACCAAATTAAATACAAATACTCAGTTATATTTATACACTGAACTAAAGTAAAGAGAATTCATTCCGGTTTTTCGCCATGGAAGCCCTTAATAACATCAGACTTTAGAGAAAAACATATGAAAGCTCAATTCTTTACAGGAAAAAAAAAAACCCAATACACTTTGTAACATCAGACTTTAGGAAATTTCGCTTTTCTATAAAACTTATAGTTATCAGGGTGCTTTTTCTAATTTACTACTATCTTTCACCCATTAAAAGAAACAATTGATGGGGGTCGACAATTCAATCGAAAGATAATGCAATTTTTGCAGCACCAAAAACCCCGAAAGAGCCAAAAATAGAAACCCACTTTACCAATTCAACAACTAAGACAATTATTAGATTCATAACAGCACGTACCAGCAAGCATCTTCTTCCTTAAATTTGAAGGACCGATTCGGCACATTGGTGCCCATATCGCGCTCCGGAAGCGGGAGCACCGCGGTTCGTTTGAGGTACGGCTCGGAACCGGCTGGATCGGCCTGAAACGGCTTGAGATACGGCTGGATTTGTGAATATATGGTGTTTTGGCTAAAGTTGCTGTTAGGAACTCAAGGGCAAGGGAAGAGCCCAACCCAAAAGACTAGTCTAATAGGTGGAAGGGTCCAAGGACTTAAAACCCCTACATTCCCATAAGTGTAGTTGATGTGGGATCATAACATTACACCACCCTTCAGAAGACCCGACGCCCACGGTGGTAATCACGTCGCCCAGTCCCTCGTCACCAAGTCCCTTGGAGCCCATACTCCCAAGGCGGTAATCACGAGGCGGCACGTCACGTCACCAAGACCTGCAGCGTCAGGCACCTAGGCTCTGATACCAATGTTAGGAACTCAAGTCCAAGGGAAGAGCCCAACCCAAAAGACTAGTCCAATAGGTAGGAGGACCGAAGGACTTAAGAACCCCTACACTCCCATAAGTGTAAGTGTAGTCGATGTGGGATCATAACAGTTGCAAAGGTCTAGAACCCTCGTTGAAGATAGCCTAATTTCGATGATGAAACAGACGGCAGCATTTGCTTTATGGGTTTAAGTTTGGACTGAAACACCATTTTTACTCTTGGCATACTTTTTTTTTGTTCTTTGATTTTTTTTAATTTATTTGTTACAATATCAGAAATTAAGAAAAATATTTAGAAAGTAAATAGGGGTGAGCGGTACAAATATGGTATCGGTAGCATTATTCTAATTTTAACCTAAGAGTCTAAAAGATTACTTATATATAAAGTCATTATGTTCTATATACATATATATTTTTTTTAATAAATGTTATTATTTATAGTAAGATGAATGAGGTGGGCTACCAATAATGTGGTTCAAATTCATCTTTCGCGAGAATCGAACCTAAGATCTCTCACTTACAACTAAAGAAGAATATCATTAGACCGTAGTATTAGGTGACACATATAAAACATCTTAAAATACTATATTTTTAGGAGATTAATGTTTTTAAATAATTGATCTTCTCATTCTTAAATTATCTTAAAAGCTTAAAACCTTTAAAAATAAACCTATCTTTGTTTTTTATAAGATACATGTATCTTTATCATAAAAAAAACAAAAGTGAACAATACATTTTGTTCAAAAAAAAAATGAACAATACATAAATGTAGGTCTATTTTATAGAACAATTATGGAGAGGGAGAAGGGCGGCAAGAGAGAAGGAAGAATTAGTGAATTTTGTAGTGTGTTATATCACCCTTAGTGTTTTTATTTGTAGTCATTAGAGCACTTCCACCGGGGGTGGGATAGGCCGGCACACAACCAAAAAAATGGCCCAACACCTAGGGAAGTCTCTCCAGCCCACGGGATTGCCTGGCACCCAACCCAAGCTGGTCTCCAGGCCAGCCCAAAATTGACAGACCTTGGGACAGGCCCGTATGACGCCATGCTGACGTCATGGATGGAAGGAGCCACAGAGGGAGAAGGCAAATGGCCTGAAAGTGATGGCCCGAGTTTGTCGGAAAATCTGAAAAAAAAATGCACCGACAGCACGTTTGCATCAACACAAAGGTTTCCAACACGATTTATATGTTAGAAACCATAAGAATAGGATTGAGAACTTACCCAAGTGAAATGAAAGAGATTTCACCAAGATTGGACCTTGAACTCGTCGGAGTTGTCCGTTTTCCTTTGTCGGAATCACATGCAAGGAATTAAGCCCTCAAATTAACCACAAAAATTGCAACACAACATGATTTAAAGCTCAAGAACACAATACAGTGATAGAAACATCACCTGGGTTAGAGATTGAGAGCTCAAGTTCTCGGCTTCAATGGTAGGACCTCGCACCATGCATCGATGTCGCATGCAAGGCCATGGTTGGGTACCTTGAGCTTCAGGGATTACAAAAATAATATTTTGTGTTTGATTTGTTGAAGGTTTTGAAGAGGAAGGAGAAGGAGAGCTCACGGGAGGGAGCTGGAAGAGAGAGAGAGAGAGAGAAGAGAGAGAGAGAGAGAGAACCGGTTAGGGATGTAGAGGGAGAGTATACAGGTTCTAGTGTGGAAAGGTTCCTGACTTATCTTTTTTTTTATAATAAAATTATTATTTTTATTATTTTATGATAAATAATAATAATATTTTAATAAAATTGACTAGGCTATTTTTTTTAGAGGTGGAGATGCTCTTGGCCTATTACTGTTCATTGGGGTCTATCACTGTTCACTGAGTGGATAAATGCGTTGGGTGCTGGCGCAAAGTTTTTAAGGGTGGAATTGCTCTTAAGAAAGGGAGAATCCATAAGGATTTAAGACTGCAACGGTCTCAAAATTATTCATTTATAAAGATTTAACTGTATACGTATAGACGAAAATGTAGCTTTAAGTATTGTTTAGGGACCTTAGTTACAATTAAACCTCAATTCGGTTCGCTTCTCTTTTTTACGCACGTAACAAATTCCATGAACTTCTTGAACCAAGTGACCTCTGAATGCAGTTGCAACATCATGAGATGCAGTTGGAAAGAAAAACCCCGTCTTCTAAAAGCAACAACATGCCTCAACTCCAAACATTTGAGTCAGATGTAGATCGAAAACAACGACAATTCCGAAAGCGTTTAAAATATTTTGTAACAAAGACCTCAAAGATCCACAATGAAAGACTAAAGATGGAACATCATTAAAACAACAAGATGCAATACGTTTGAGAGAACTTTCAAACGACTAGATCCTTTGTCTCGCAAGCTCATTTAAATTCGGATTATCTATTACCAGACAACCCTTCCGCTTTTCTTTCTTCTTTCTTTCTTTCTTTCTTTCTTTCTTTCTTTCCCCCAGTGCTGCTCTCCTCTGCCCTTTGCAAAAACCTCCCTCCCTCCCCTCTCTCCCAATTAATTTGTTTTTTTTATTTGTTAAATATTTTTTAAATTGTGTAATTAATTAATTTTGTTTGTTGTAAGTTGGTGAATGAATTAGAATAAATTAACGAAAATGTATGTATTTATCTCTTAATTTAATTTTAATTTTTTAGTAAAATTATTTATTTAATTATGATATATATATATATGTATGTTGAGATTGTGAGTTATGTTTAATTTTGAATGTGTGTGATTGAAACAAATGTAGCTTAGGTGAATTTAATTTGTGCAACATTATCTTAGGAAATCTCGGTGTGAAGTTTTGAGTTTGTGTGTTATTAAAACATAGGATCAATGCAAGCTACTTTAGAGAAGTTGCAAAAAAAACATTGAATATTGCCAATTCTAATCGAAATTGAAAGGGTTAGAATGAAAGCAAGGGCCTCCTAGCGCCTAGGCTTCTTGCGGGGCCTATGTATGGACGTAGGTAGACTAGACGAATGCCGGCAGGCTAAGCGGTCACCTAGGTAGGTCTAGGAGCCCTTTTATTTTTTAAACCCCTAGAAATTAATCGTGACTGTAACCAACCACCTAGCGCTTTGGCGGGGTAGCGGCGCTTGTCGAACACTTGATGCACTTACATGAATTTTTTTTTTTTTAACAAACAATATTATCTATACTAAGGAGGAGGGAGTAGGCTTAGTCTCACAATGAGCTAGAAATAATGTGGTTTAAATTCGCCTTTGGCAAAAATCAAACATAAAACCTCTTACTCACAAGTGGAGAGGAATACCACTAGACCCTACTAAGTGGCTGAATTTTGTTATTTATTTGTGATTTTCCATTAAGCATATTCAAGATGTAAATTCTTGAAGCACTTGCATGAACTTGGGATCCATTTGAAAAAAAAACCCTTATCTTTTATACACACAGATCTCAACTTCAAGTACTCTGAGATTAGAGGATGAAGTAAGTGAGGGTGCTTTTAGAAGTGTACGACCCATTTTGAAATAGAGACCTCAATGATCCCCAAAGAAAGACAGAAGGAAACGAAGGCCGTCTCTCCCGATAGAAAAACATCCGGATGTAAACTAAAGGACTTCGAGTTAACAACTGACCTTGTATATTTTGCAACAAAATACCTCAAAGGTTCGCAAAGAAAAGACGAAAGACAGAACATCATTAAAACGACTAGATACCAAGCGCTATACGATGGGTGGACTTTGAAAGCAACAAGATGCAATACATTTGAGAGAACTTTCAAACGTCTAGATTCTTCGTCTGGCGAGCTCGCTTGAATTATGATAAACTATTGTCTACCAACCCTTCACTACTGTTCTAAGCTAATCAATACCTTACAACAAAGCAAAAGTATCTCAGCCTTGCACTTGCAAATGTTGAATGCGAGACATGTAAGCTGGAAATCAATTTACTCATCAACAATAAACTCACCTGGGTGTCCTATATTCCTCAGAGACAACTGTGGCAATATTGGAAGCCATTTTGCTTTTCTTTACCTCTGCTATATCATTACACTGCCAAGGCGAATGAACGATCTTCACCTTCTTCAAATTCTGAGCATGCTTGAGGATATATTTTGCAAACTGAATTCCGTTAGATCCATCGCACAGCTCTATTGTCACCTCCTTAAGTTGATGAATAAAAGAAAGGTTTTGCAAACCCCAGTATCCCATGTCAAACCCAGAACACTGCAGGAAAGGCAACAATCAACTTGCGAATCAATTGAAAACACACACACACACAGAGGAGAGACAAAGAGGCTAGACTTTTACTTACACATTCAGGGTCACATGACCAGCGATCAGTCTTTATCTCCAAAGTATTCAAATTATGTAGTCCTCCAAAAACGGAGACCATTCCTGGAACTAGGATATCACGGAAGCTTCCAATAGAAATACACAAATGAAAAACATATCCTAATAGTCTTGCCGTCAAACCCCCATTGAACAGAGCCTACAAGTTATAAACAAGATACCCAAATTATCAAAAGGTAAATTTACTTGATCAGGCAAAGTAATCTAACAGCGTTCCAGAACAACAATTCAAACCGAACTAGAAACATAAATATCAGTTTTTTCTAGCAAGTGTGATTTTAAATTTAGTTTCAAATTAATTTAACCAACTCTAACAGCCTTTCGAAGAAATAATACAGGACCAGATTGTAAAATACTAGAATAAAAAAGATATAAAATATTTAAAAGAGAAGTGTCTCGCTACCATGGTGGTCTCATGGTTTAGAGTAAGAACTTTAACCCTGCTTATACTGCAAAGAACCTCAGACAAGAAGTTAAGGTCATCCGCTTCAGGCTTCAAAGAAAGTTCAGCTTTTTCTAAACACATTAGTTCCCCCAAATTTTGGCGCATCAACAAACACCCAAACCACTTCAGATACTTAAGATTTGGAGCACGGATATTTAGTAATCTGCTGCCTGTAGGAATATGTTCCCAGCTGATACATATTTCTTCAAGTTTCTCACCTGAGATGTTGATGTGGCAGGCACCGTCAGCCGAGTCAGCGACCATCACAAAACTAAACGATTTCAAAGAGGAGCTTTCAATGGTGACATTGTTTATTCCATCAAGATATTCAAGATGTAAATCCTTGATGCACTTGCATGAACTTGAGATCCATTTGAAAAAATCCTCGTCTTTTATACAAACACATCTCAACTCCAAGTACTCGAGATTAGAGGAAGAAGTAAGTGAGGGTGCTTTAAGAAGTATACGGCCCATGTTCAAAAAAAGAGACTTCAATGATCCACAAAGAAAGACAGACAACGGAAACAAAGGTCGTCTCTCCCGACCAATCATCATCCGGATATCAACCTCAAGGACTTCGACGTTACAGCTTACAGCATTGTGGATCCATGTCATCAATCGAAAGGTCGCATCTTCAAGAAAATCAAGTCCAAGGAAATTGTCATGGCGAAAATCATCCCAATAGATACGAAATCGTTGTATTTTATTAACGCCACGATGCATCCATAAGAACCTATCCAAAGAACTCAACAACTGCTTAAAGCAGGAAACCATATGTGCATCAGAAAATACATCAATATCCAGTGAAGGGGTTGACAGATAAAGTTGTTTGCATCTTTTGGACACACAGCCGAAACGAGTGAGGTCTGTGATAGCAAGGAAGGAAAGAATGTGATGAGCAACTCCGTCGGGAAGATCACTAATTCTGTCTGTCATACTCTTAGCAAAAGCTCTAACTCCTTGACGTTGATAACTTCCAGCTGCCATTAATTTACGATTTCCATCCATATTGATGCACTTACTGGGTTTTATACTTTTACAAGAAAATTGGGTCTTCCATTTTCTGCACTTTTGACAAGGATGGTGGAAGAGTTCAGTTAACCAAATTAAATACAAATACTCAGTTATATTTATACACTGAACTAAAGTAAAGAGAATTCATTCCGGTTTTTCGCCATGGAAGCCCTTAATAACATCAGACTTTAGAGAAAAACATGTGAAAGCTCAATTCTTTAGAGAAAAAAAAAAAAAAAAAACCCGATAAACTTTGTAACACCAAAGGAAATTTCAGAACTACAAATCCAATCATGATCTTGAAATGCTTTTCTATAAAACTTATAGTTATCAGGGTGCTTTTTCTAATTTACTACTATCTTTCACCCATTAAAAGAAACAATTGATGGGGGTCGACAATTCAATAGAAAGATAATGCAATTTTTGCAGCACCAAAAACCCCGAAAGAGCCAAAAATAGAAACCCACTTTACCAATTCAACAACTAAGACAATTATTAGATTCATAACAGGACGTACCAGCAAGCATCTTCTTCCTTTGATTTGAAGGACCGATTCGGCACATTGGTGCCCATATCGCGCTCCGGAAGCGGAAGCACCTCTGTTCGTTTGAGGTACGGCTCGGAACCGGCTGGATCGGCCGGAAACGGCTTGAGATACGGCTGGATTTGCGAGTTATGGTGTTTTGGCTAAAGTTGCAGAGGTCTAGAACCCTCGTTGAAGATTGCCTAATTTCTCGTGAAGATGATGAAACAGACGACAGCGTTTGCTTTATGGGTTTAAGTTTGGATTGACACACCATTTTTACTCTTGGCATAATCTTTTTTTGTTATTTGATTTCTTTAATTTATTTGTTAGTGTTGGAAATTAAAAAAAAAAATAGAAAGTAAATAGGGGTGAGCTGTGAGCGGTACAAATATGGTACGTGGAAAATTATTATTTGGGAATTTTAACGAAAAACTTCCGGTATTGTTCACTTTAACGAAAAAATCATATTTTTACACTAAAAAGTCAATCCTAGTACTATTCACTTTACTATTTATTTTGTCCGTATCGTTAAAACTCAAAGTTTTCAAACCATTTTCATTAATTTGAATTTTAACCTAAGAGTTTAAAAGATTATTTATATATAAAGCCATTAAGTTATATATACATATAATTTTTTTTATAAATAAAATGATATTATCTACATTGAGATGAATGGGGTGGGCTAGCAATAATGTGATTCAAATTCGTCTTTCACGATAATCGAACATAAAAGATCTCACTTACAACTAAAGAATAATACTACTAAACCGTAGAATTAGGTGGCACATATAAAACATCTTAATATACTTTATTTTTAGGGGATTAATGTTTTTAAATAATTGATCTTCTTATTCTTAAATTATCTTAAAAGCTTAAAACCTTTAAAAATAAACCTATCTTTGTTTTTTATAAGATACATGTATCTTTATCATAAAAGACAAAAGTGAACAATACATTTTGTTAAAAAAAATTTAAAAAGTGTACAATACATAAATGTATGTCTATTTTACAGAACAATTATGAAGATGAATAGGGAGAACGGTGGCAAAAGAGAAGGAAGAATTAGTGAATTTTGTAATGTGTGTTATCTCACCCTTAGTGTTTTTATTTGTACTCGTTAAGAAAGGGAGAATACATAAGGATTTAGGATTGCAACGGTCTCAAAATTATTCATTTATAAAGATTTTACTGTATACGTATAGACGAAAATGCAGTTTTAAGTATATATAAATTATCAAAAGGAACCGAGAACCACATCACGTTTGTCAAATTACTTGATCAGTTAAAGTAATATATAACAAGAGTTTCAGAACGACAGTTAAAACCGAACTATGCAAGTATATATGTTGATTTATTCTATGCATTTCATGATCTAGTGACTCTAAATATTTGCTTTAGTTGCCACTTAGTACTACGATCTAGTGGTATTTCTCTTCATTTGTAAGTGAGATGTCATAGGTTCGATTCTCACCAAAGGAGAATTTGAACCATATTATTGGTAGCCTATTGTGAGGCTTAGCCCTCCCCCACCCCCTTAGTGTAGATAATGTTGTTTGTTAAAAAAAAATATTTACTTTAGCTAACAAATTCAATAATCACTTTTTGGTTTCTTATTTGATTTTATGGTTGCAAGGGCAGATTCAAACCATTGAAGATTGAGCTGCATGAGATAGTTTGCACTATGGGCGTTTCTTTGATTTATTTTAGTTAGGTGATAAAGTGATTTTAATAGCTTAAGTGGTTTCTTGGACTTTTGGACTTTTGATTTCTTTTAGAACATCGGTTGGTATTGACTTTGTTAGACGTAATCCTTTAGTAAGAGAAATATGTAAAGATTTCTTATATTGTTGTTTTGTTATACGATGTATGATCGAAAAAGGATCCATTCGACCTAGCTGTTTACAAAAAACCAGTCGAGTTCGAATCCACCAAAAATGGACCCGCGCCCTACCGTGATGATGACTTTTCCATGGGAGGTATATTTAAACACTTTCCTTAGTCTTTATTGCTCAAGAACCCTTGAGAACAACTCGAGCCTCCTCGAGAACAACTCGAGTCCATATTCTCTTGTATAGTAGAGAGTGTTATATTTGCTTCTTGTCATATTACTCAAGAGTTCCGATGGGAGTTTGATCAATGAATACTAGAGAAAGAGTTTGAATGCAATTAGGGATAGTTAATTCTTTCCACACGGAAAATGGACAACATTATAGGAATTTTAGAAGGAAAGGCAAAAGTCTTTTTAAATTCGTAAAAAATGTCGTTTTTCCAAATTTATCTTGATATAACGTTCATATTTGGCACCAATACGTAATTATACATTTTGAAATTTATTCTATTTAGGGAGAGATTTTTTAGTGTACTTGAAACACAAAGCAAAACACTACATGTCTAGAGGAATCATGTGTCAGTTTGAACGCCCACGCGCTAGTAGACTAAAAAGTTTGATTGAATCTCGCAACATGGATGATCTGAGCACGTCAAAACTTGAAGGATATGAAACTAGGGTTTTGTTACCCGATATTTATAGAGCAAAGCTCAAGTTAACTGACTCTCTTATGTGATCGACCGACTAATTTCCCTTTCAAATACTACACCGCAATGGAGAGAAACATTCATTCCTAACAAGTATAGGAATAGGATTCGTAACTAGAGGATTACAAATTCCCCAGTCGCAGTAGCAGAGTATTCGAACACCCAAACGAGAACGACAATATCTCATCCCCCCATTGATCCTCGATCTTCGACTCTCTCCGTTCCTCTCATCGCAGCCAAAGCCAACCAACCGCAAAATTCAATGGCATTTCAATCAGTAGTCTCTAAGCCTCCTGCTGCTCCAATGCCTGTCAAATTTTCACATGATATAGCGAGACTCCAACACATTCTTAGCATACGGAAAGCCCCGCTAGGAGCTCAGATCAAGTTTGTTATAGACCTGTTGCGGGAGACGAGGCTTTCGTACACAATGGAGCAAATTAATCAAGCACGTTATGTTGATGTGAATGCTAATTAACAAAGCCGTCTTTGACAGTGTGAGGAATAACCCTAAAGTTTTTTACGATGGCAAGAGCTTCTCTTATAATCCCAAGCATTATATCGCGGACAAAAGTCAGCTCCGGTCCCTAATAGGGGAGTTTCCAGAGGGAATACCTGTCGTTGATCTGAAGGATTAGAGATGGGCAACGGTTATAGCGGGCGGGTAATCGCGGTTATTTACCCATAACCATTTATACTCATAACCACATAACCGTTTACCCGTTGGGTAATTGCCTAAACGGTTATACTCATACCCATAACCGTTTATAAACGGTTAACTATACCCATAACCGCATACTCATTTAACCGTAACCGTTTAATATCCGTTTACCCATTTACCCTTTTTAACCCGTTTATCTTTTTTTTTTACCATTACCCCCTTTTCACTCGTCTACATGTTTTTTAACAACTTGAAAATTAAAAAAAAATTGTCATAATTTTCTTTTTTTTTTTACAATTAAACACCGTTATAGGTACATTCATCATACATTTCCGTATTTTAATTTTTTAAGTCCTTATACCATTCCAATAATTGAAATAATAGTTTACGGACGATATTTTTAACTGTTACCAATGAAGGTAAATATAATATTTGCTAAGTATTATTGGGTTACAAAAATTGTTTTCTGTCAATTTCACGGTTACCCGCAAGGAATTTAAATTAATTTGGCGAATTCCTTGATGATGAGAATCATCATTCCTGTAGCAGTGTTATTGAGAGAATGACCGATGAATTCCTTGCTAATTTATTGGGTGCTAAGTATTATTTGATTGAGAACATGGTTTGTGTTAGTTTTACATATATAAAATAAATGGGTAAATGGTTACCCGTAAATGGTTGCCTCGCGATATGATTGAGATTGAGAAAGAGCTCCAGAAGAATGGGATGAAGCCGGCCACGGATACTGCAAAAAGAAGGGCCTTGGCAGAGACTCAAGGAATTCCTAACAAATCCAGCAAACCGAAGGCGAAGAAGATCAGAAAGAGGACCAAGATTACAAACCTCCATCTGCCGGAGCTTTTCCAGGACCTAATAAAGAACTAAGTCAAGCTGTCATGTATCTTTCGATAGTTGGCATGGTGTTACAGCAAGTGTAAAAAGTGGATGATCGATCGCATTACATCACTCATGTGCTATTCATATTTTCTTTCTAACATGCTCGAGGCAACCTTTTTGTAGGAGTAGGACCTTCTAATATGTGATTGCATATATGTGAATTAGAGCTCGTTTGGGAAGAATTTTAAATAACTGAAAGCGTTTTTAGAGAAAAATGGTTTTCGAAACAACCCTTATTAAAACTGCAAGTTATCCGGCATTTGAAGTGTGTGCTTCTTGCAGGAGGCATTCCACGCTAAAAATAGAGACCATTTGTGGGACTAGGGCATCAAGCGAGCTTTGAATTTCAATACACAAATGACTGACATTTTCTAACAGTGGTATAAACCTCCCTTCAACAGGGAGTAGAATCATCTCCCCTCCTATTCTCATCCCCTTCTCTCCCCTCCTCTCATACACTTATTTTTTTCTTATTGTCTCTATATAAAAATTAATATGATGTTGACGTGGCTTAATTGTAACCGTTCAAATAGGAAGGGAGGGAAGGGGAGAGAATCCTCCTCCCTTCAACAGAGCCTGCATGTTATAAATACTCCTAAATAAACTAAATTAAAAAAAAAACGTGGCGTGCTAACTCTCTGCCTTGCAGAGAAAGAATAAAAGACCAAATTGATAAATACTTTTTAAAGAAAAAATATATCTTAAGAGTAGAGTCTCATTACCATAGTCGGCACTGTGTCTAGCTCAAAGAACTTCAACCTTGCAAAGAACCTCAGACAAGAAGTTAAGGTGGTCTTCAAAATCCAAAAAAAGTTCAGCTTTTTCTAAACACAATAGTTCCCCCAGATTTTGGTAGATCAACGAATTCCCACTCCACTTCATATACTAAGATTTGGAGCAAAATATTCAATGTTTTTGTGTGCGCAGAACCAAGTTCCCAGTCAATTAATATTTCTTCAAGTTTATCACCCGAGTTGCTAAGGCGGAAGTGTGAAAACCTATCGCGTTCCGGTTCTTCACAGCGCACAAAGCTAAACAATTTCAATGGTGACATTCCTTCCACATGTACAAGATGCACTCACATGAACATGAAAATAAATTTAAAAATATTCCCCTCGTCTTCTATACAAACAGAAGACAACTTCAAGTATTCGAGATTAGAGGATGAAGTAATCGAGAGTGCTTTATGAATCTTGCAGTGCTGCATGCAAACGAATAGAGATCTCATAGATCCATAACCAATAGAGGATGAAGTAAGCGAGGGTGCTTTAAGAACCTTGGATCAAGCATCCGGATTTAACCTCAAGAACTTTCATGCTACAGTTTACAGCATTGTGGATCCATGTTATCATTCGAAAGATCACACATCTTCACAGAAGCTTGAACTTTCGTCATCAAAGGTATCATCCTCTGAATAGATACAAAATTGTTGTGTGTTATTGACTCCACACTGCACCAATAAGAACCTATCCAGAGAACTTAACAACTTTAACCGCTTATCACATGTAACCATAGATGTTCACAGAAAGTCCATTAAAAATCCAATGAAGGAGTTGACAGATTAAGTAGTTGCCTGCATCTTTTGGGCACACGTCCGAAACGAGTGAGGTTTGTTATACCAAGGAAAGAAAGAATGTGATCAGCAACTCCGTCAGGAAGATCACTAATTCTGTCAGACTGTCTATAGACATGTAAATTTCGTTGCATACAAATTATGCATCATAAAGCTCCACGTGGCGTATGACTCATCACAAATTGACAAGTCATCAATGACATGTGGCACAAATCAAACAAAGGAAGCTCAAAAGCAGTCCTAAAATTTGGCAAATGGGAAGAAATCTCCTTAAAATCGGCAAGGGGTCCAAATTGCTCCCCAAACCGAAAGAAAGCTAAAGCATCTTCACAAAACAAGCAAGAATTGAAGATTGCTCACAAAATAGGCAAGAAAGCCTTATAATTTGGCCAAGCAAGGGAAAGTGGCTGGAATTAAGACACAAAACATGCCTAAATTCTCCTATGGACGAATCAAGACACAAATCCATCCAAATGCAAGATTTGAGATGTCTATAAATACAAGGTCCCAAGACATCAAAAAGATCGACAATTTCTACGTTGAAGAGCTGAAATTTACGCATCCAGAAGAACCTCTGCACAAATCTTTCAAGACTAATACGTTGTCAAAGCTCTCTTCGAAGAACGCCCAACAAAAGCCGAAGCTTTCTTTCGACCAAAGTCAAAGCATTCCCTTGAAGAATCAACAAGCACTTGTACCGATTCCTTCAAGACTTTGTTGCAAGCTCAAAACTTGTAACGACGTTCGATTCAAGATCAAGTCGCCAAGACCCTTGAAAAAACGAAATTCTACATCTAGAACATCTTTGACGCAACCCTAAACCTAAGGTGAAGACTATCCACGCATCGTTTCAAGCTCAAAACTTGAAGCAATCGTTCGTTCGAGATCAAGTCATCGTGACCCTTAGATCAACAATCTACGCATCTACATCAAATTTGAAGACTAAATCAGAGGAAAATTGTAAACAGAGATTGTAACCCTACAAATTCATTAATACAAATTTACTTTGTATACGTATTCTTGTTTCAGTCACTACAGAATTTTCGTGTTTACAATGTCTTATCACAAGCTCTAACTCCTTGACGTTGATAACTTGTAGGTGCCATTAACTTACGCTTTGCCATTAACTTGCAGCTACCATTAACTTCTCCCGGATGCACCTTAATTATTAAGAAAAACTAACGAAAAGTCCTAAAAAACTTTAGTTTTAATGAAAAATGACAAATAAAGGTGTAAGTGAATAGTACCAGGAAAGGTAAAAATATGGTTTTTCGTTAAAAGTGAATAATATCGGGAGTGTTTCGTTAAAACTCTCTTATTATTAATAATTAAATTCACGTATATTATCTTCTTCTTTTTTCGAAAATACTTCCGTTTTCTTTTTTTTTTTTTCGAAAATACTTCTGTTTTTTGTGCACATTTTTTATAACTCAAAGTACCATACACGTAGGTTCATA
The DNA here is from genome assembly GCA_035220775.1 of Malus fusca. Classification (NCBI taxonomy): domain Eukaryota; kingdom Viridiplantae; phylum Streptophyta; class Magnoliopsida; order Rosales; family Rosaceae; genus Malus; species Malus fusca. The sequence goes on along the minus strand of CM069072.1, from coordinate 2,367,611 downwards.
TTCTTAATGTTTAATACACATTATCTGGATAAAATTTTCAATAAGAATAACGCTTTCTATACGTATTTTTAACAAATTATCAATGAAGTAAAAATAGATAAATAATTTTAATAAATAAAATAAAAAAAATTGCGAATTCTTCATATTATTTTTTAGCAAAGTTACCGAATAACACACATACATAATTTTGCACGCATTATGCCCGTTTCGTAATTTAGTAACTATGCCACACCCCTAATTCATGAATGTTTTGCCCAATAAATGAATTTTTAAAGTTAGTTGATGGGTCATTTGGAGGTAAAAAGCCCGATTAATCACTAATGAGTTTCGTCAAAAACTCAACCTTGATTACGGTGAAATTTAGTTAACCACTGCACCAGTCGCCTTATTTTAGCATTGACTTTGGCTTTTTAGCCAAAATAAACTTTGAAACTAGCATAACTCCTCACTTTGATTCCTAAGATTTAAAATCGATAGAACCGATTCCTGAGTTTGTCCACTGTCAGTCATTTTGGTCATTCCGTAAAAATGAGCAAAAGGTAAGACCTCAAGCACCAAACCTACTGAAATATAGGAAAAAGGAAGAATACAAACGAGGGAAACATGCAGCCAAATTAAGAGAACTAAAGAAATGAACGACTAACTCCGAATCTGCTTCAATACAAACATTAACCAAGCATGAAACCAAGCCAACTCAACTGATTTGACGATCGCTAAGACTCACCATGATCTAAATTAGATGTTTACATGCGCCACCCCGATCGATTTCGGGACCCTCAATTTCCGACACATCGTTCACTTAATGCTATGTACATCAACCACATTACTCAAACAGATATACCTCTCAAAATTACTAACATTAATGTTGAATGGATAGAATAAGTGCATATTAAAGGTGGAAAGAACGACGGATGGACATTCTAAATTTATCCTCCTCAAAGACAACCGTGGCAATTTTGGAAGCTCTCTTGCTTTTCTTTAACTTTGCTATTGCCTTAGATTGCTCAAGTGAATAAACAATCTTCATCTCCCTCAAATTCCCAGCATGCTCAAGGATATACTTTGCAAACTGAACTTCGTTAGATCCGTTCGACAGCTCTATGGTCACCTCCTTGAGTTGATGAATAAAAGGAAAGTTTTGCAGTCTCCAATATCCCATATTAAACCCACAACACTGCAGGAAGGTCAAAAATCAACAAGCAAATCAAACGAAAAATTCAGCGATCACAAAGATAATAAGTTAGAAAAGAACCGCAAAGAGTGAATACACAAAGAGGCAAGACTAGTACTCACATCAGTTTTAGGGTCAAAAAATAGTATGTCAGACATGATGTTCAAACTACTCAAATTATTCATTCTTCCAAAAATAGAGACCATTTGTGGGAGTATAATATCAAGCCAGCTTCCAATATTAATAGACAAATGACTAACATTCTCTAATAGTCCTGGAATGAAACCTCCCTTCAACAGAGCCTGCACAAGAACAACTAAATGAATTCAACCAAACAAAACCAGTATTCATGTAAAAGTTGCATCAGTTTCTGAGAATTAAGAAAAACAAATTTACTTCAAAAACAAAAAAAGTAGTATATTGTTACCATGGTGACCTCTTTGCTTAGAATAAGTGCTTCAGCGCTGTTTATGATGCAAAGAACCTCAGACGAGAGGCTGTAGTCATCTGCTTTAGGCTTCAAAAAAAGCTCAGCTTTTTTCAGACACATAAGTTTCCCAAAATTTTGGTGAAACAACAAATTCCCTAACCACTTCAGATACTTAAGATTTGGAGCATGAATATTCAGTAATTTGCTGCAAGTGGAATCAAATCCCCAGTCGATAAGTATTTCTTCAAGTTTCTCACCTGAGATGCTGAGGTTGCAGTACCTAGATGAGTGGTTGGGATTCAAAAAACTAAACAATCTCAAAGAGGAGCTTTCAATGGTGACACTGCTTCCTGAAACATTTTCAAGATGTAATTCCTTGATGCACTTACATGAACACGAGATCCATTTGAAAATCTCCTCATCTTCTATAGTAACACTACTCAATGTCAAGCACTCGAGATTAGAGGAAGAAGTCAGCGAAGGTGATTTAAGAATATTATAGCACATTGATATCGACAAAGACCTCAAAGATCGACAAAGAAAGACAGACGAAGGTAACAAAGTTCTTGGCGGATTAATTATTATGTGGACAAAAATCTCAAGGACTTCCACGTTACAGCTTACAGCATTATGGATCCATGTCATCATCCGAAAGACCGCATCTTCACGGAAGCTTGAACTTGCATTCAAAAGGAGATCATCCCAATAGATACGAAATCGTTGTATCTTATTAACTCCACGATACATCAATAAGAACCTATCCAATGAACTCAACAACTCTAACCGCTTCTCACAAGAAACAATATGTGCATCAGGAAATCCATCAAAATTCAATGAAGGAGTTGACAGATAAAGTTGTCTGCATCTTTTGGACACACAGCCAAAACGAGTGAGGTCCGTAACAGCAAGGAAGGAAAGAATATGATAAGCAACCCGGTCTGGAAGATCAGTGATTCTGTCATACATACTCTTAGCACGAACTCTAACTCCCTGACGTATGCTTACTGGATTTCTTCTTCTACTTTATAAGAAGTATTGGCGACTGTTCCATTTCTCCAATATTTATTGCAAGGAATGCGAAGAGTTGAAAGGCAACTCATTAATCAAGGAGACTAGAAATCCTAAATGCAAAGCTAGAGCAGACCATTCATGTTCCCGTGAAAATTCAATTATTTCTCATTTTCCTGTAAAAATGTTGTAGTTCGCTGTATACCAGTTCAATTAAATATTTGCGTGCCTTCTCCTCCAAGTTCGAATCTCTTTCCTGTAAAGAACAGTAAATTACTAAATTAGAACATCGCAATCCATAAAGGAGAGTAAATTAGAACATGACCAATCTGCAATGGCGTACATGATTTTTCTGTTAGGCTAACTACATTTTACACCGTTCAAGTTTGAGGTGGTTTTCAAAATTGACTATTAGGTTTCATTTTCTCACATTGCACAATGAGATCTTAAAATTGTATTAATGTATACATTATTTAGTTGAAAATCAGCGTACACAAAACATATGAACAAATAAACGGATTACAAAACGAATAGATTATCCAACAGCTGCAAACAAGAAACATTCTCTGGTCAGCAACCAAGAAAGTCTAGAAAGACCAACATTTTATCAGCATCTCAATCTTTGATCATGCACTGAACTCACAGATATATACAGGAGCATGGAAACAAAATTCATCAACAAGAAAATAAATCAATAATTTGCAAAAATCCTAAAAGATTTCGAAAATTAATATTCCCAGCCCCCAATCTTTTCCAAAATTAAAACCATATTTTCCTTTCACAAATTCATCCCCTGCCCACGTAATTTGGAAAGTTGAAAGTTTGAAACCCTGGTTCCCATTCACAAATTCTGAAACCAATGATTTCATTCCCTCCCCACATAGTTTCGAAATTGGAAACCTAATTCCCATTCACAAAATCATAACCAATTCGAAAATCAAAAACCCTAAGTCATAGATTCACAACCACAAATTTCACAACTTGAAAACTTACCTTGATGTAATTGAGGGTGGAAGGAAGTGGAGTTGAGGTGATGTTTCCTCCCAAACCCGGATATTTCGTTTTGGATGTGGAGGAAGATGTTGGAGACTGAAGCTGAATAGAGGTGCGGTGGTGGTGCAACGGTGGTGGTCGATTGTATTGAGGGAGTGGACGGGCTAGCGGTGGCTGTTCACCGTTTTGGACGTGAGGGGAAGAGCGAGTCGCGACGGAGTGGTGGATGGTGGTGGTCTCTGGTCTGGGGTCTGAGTTCGAAATCGAGAAGAGGTGGCAAGAGACTGAACTGGTGGTCTGAGGTGCTTAAAAAAAAAACATCCATGAAAAAAAGCTGTGAGGGTTTTAGGTGTTTGGTAAACTGAAAAAAAAAAGGCTTATTTTGGAAGCTGCTGTGAGAATAAGCTGAAATCAAAGGAAAAAGCTGAAGCTGCTATTTGCAGCTTTGGAAAACTGGCTTTTTTTCAAAGCACACGGAGCTACAGTGCTCCTTTAATGAAAAGATCCACTATCAAACTGATTTTTTTTCCAAAAGTACTTTTACAAAAAAGTTTACCAAACACTCTGCTGATTTATTTCACAGCCGCTTATTCTCACAGCACAACCGCTTATTCTCACAGCAGCTTTTCAACAACGGTTGAGATTAATCTCAACAAATCTGACGGCTAGAATTATTTAGAATTTCACCAAAAAGTTTTCATCATCCTTGCGGTAAGATCCCATTTTAAATCGACCCTGTACTGAAAAAATTGTTAACCATAACCCTGTAATTATCTTATTGTCTTATTCACAATAATTAAATATCAAACTCGTTTTTCAATGCAAGTTGAGACATTGACGAAAATGTTACGGGAAACTTTTCGTTTAGTACCTCAACATATAAGTGTCTATTTTAATAAACTAGTGAAATTAAGAAATTTTCCAATCTAGTTTACTGTCTCCACAACATTATGAATTTGAGGGACGTTGAAGTAGATTTTGGAGAAATAAGAAAATATTTTTGGTTTTTTCCTTATTAAGTCCAGAGTAAGACGAATGATGAAATTTTCAAGATACATGTAAATAAGGGTATGAAAAATATCAAGACAAGTTCAAAGTGAGGTTCAAGGCATATGTTTTGTTCGCCTTGCATGTAGACTGACTCTGGCTATTTAAGTAAGTCGAACTCAAAAACTCTTACTTAGAAATGACGAGATATAGACAGTAATACTAGGTACTCTTTTTTTTTTTTTTTTTGAAAATAATACTAGTTACTTCCTTTTGTAATTTTAAATATATATTTATATATATATGTCAAAATATAATTTGTACGTAATTAAAAATAGTTCCTTATTATAATACACTCATTTCGGTTTGATCGAGACAATAATCCTTGCAACTTTAGGAAACCGCCATAAGGAAAAGGATTAATTGGAAACATCATGAAATCCTTGCCACATTTGGAATTATACTCCGATTAGGAAAATGATCTAATTGAAAACCCTATATATACATATTTACACCTTCGAATACTTACTATATATTGAACTAAACCCTTGATCATCTCAAGCTTTGTTTGCCATATTCTTGTTCTCAAACCATGACCTCAAATCCTCGCCCTACAATAAATATTCGACGTGTTATGGTCGCCCTCATCGCCGGCATCCTCATCAGCATCGTCGCCGTCTACACAGACAATACGGCCCACGACCGCCGCAACACATTTAACGTAACTCGTGCCTTTCTCACCGGGTTCAAGCTCACCAGTACCACCAATGGCTTCCACGCCCTCCACTACAGTGTTGCCTTTACCGTCGCCGTCCAAAACCCCGACCGCCACTTTCGCCACGAAAACATTCAAGTCGTTGCTTATTACAAACGCCAAAAGTTTGCCACTGCAAAATTGACTTCTTTTCTCCAAGTGCCGAAGAATACAACTCTTGGGACGCTTTCGTTTGAAGGGCAAGTACGCGGCTTCATTGCCAGCGTTGAAGAAGATGCAGGTGGAGCTTACGAAATTGACGTCGAACTCTCTCTTCGAAACAGTTACTTCTTCATGTCACCTATGGAGTTCGTGTATCCGAATACGGCGTCTAGGGTTACGTGTGACTTGAAGGAGAAACTATGTCGTGCAACCAAGAAGAAGTTATGTCCTTTTGCGAATAGGGCGTCCAACGTCCCTCATTAATATGCATGACCAATGGGATCATGGGATCGATGGAGAGGATGTTCTGTCCTTTTTTTATATAGGGTTTGATTATGTATATTGGATTTTGTTTTCTTAATTCGTAAGCAGAATGTATACATTGGATTTATTAGGAGTGAACTGACGATTTAATTCTTAAATTATTACTCGAGTGAAAATTAAATTTATGTATTGAATTTTCGGAAAGTAAGTGCATAAACTCATTAAAAACAATCAATTTCATCTTTTGAGATTTCAAGCCTTTTCATCTAATTCTTGTAAACCATTAGAGACACTGCATGCATAGAACCACATGTACATTACAACATGCATACGTAAAGGAAGTATGCTTACCTGAAGAAGAACTTGCCATTGCTGTAGGAAATGAGAAAGAGTTCTACACTCTTGTCAAAACATCCTTGATATCAGTCCTATTAACTGATGCTCAGGATATTCCATATTAATTAGGGTTTCGATATAATCCTACTTGGTATTGAACTCTTGTCAAAACATGATAAGGTTACTTGAATATAATTGCATGCTATTAGGGCTCCTAATCTTAGCCAAATAAAAACGTGATTTTCTCAACGTGATAACTCATAAACTGAAAAACAAGTTTGTCAAGAACAAAAAATCATTCTCCTTGACACTCACAAACTTACAATTCTCTGTGTACTTAAATTACCTGGCTTGCTTATAACATACTTTAAAGGGTAAATTACACTTTACCACTTCAGGTTTGAGATCAATTTCAATTCCTTACGATATCTTTAAAACATTTCACTTTTATACCTCAAGTACTATTTTATTTCAATATAATACATCTGTTACATTTTCCATCAATTGATCCGTTAAGAGCTGACGTGGCTGCCATATTTGTGCCACGTGGCTGCCAAATGTGTGCCATTTGGCAAAAAAAAAAAAAAAACTGAAAACACAAAACCCACCCCCACTTCCCTCGCAACCCCTCCCCACCCCTCTTCTCCCTCCCGAGCCTCCACTCTCTTCACCTCCCCTCCCATCCAAAAACCCACCCCACCCCTTTTCTCCCTTCTCTCATCTGCAACCCCACCCACCCTTAGCAAACCTAACGTCATCCAGACCACCACCAACCAAGCACCGAAAAATTCAAAATTTGAAGGACAAAATTAAATATATACCTCGTTGTTGGAGCCGACTGACGAGCCCACTTGGTGATGCATCAGGGAGCAGGGTTCAGATGGGGGAGAAAGGTGAGTGCGAGTTGTAGAGGAGAGGAAGAAGGTGGGTGTGAGTTGCAAAGGAGAAAATGGTGGGTGGGGTTGCAGATGAGAGCAGGGAGAAAAGGGGTGGGGTTGAAGAGGAGAAAGGGCTTGGGGAAGGTGGGGGTGGGGTGGGTTTTTGGATGGGAGGGGAGGTGAAGAGAGTGGAGGCTCGGGAGGGAGAAGATGGGTGGGGAGGGGTTGCCGGGGAGGTGGGGGTGGGTTTTGCATAATCAGGTTTTTTTTTAAATTAAAAAATAATAATAATTGCCATGTGACATATATTTAGCAGCTATTTGGCACAAATGTGGCATCCAAGTCATCTATTAACGGATCAATGAATTGAAAATGTTACAGATGTATTATATTGAAATAAAATAGTATTTAAGATATGACAATGAAATGTTTTAAAAGATATTGTAAGGAATTGAAATCGATTTCAAATTTAAGGTGGTAAAGTATAAGTTATCCCACTTTAAAGGATAAAATTATCACTTCGAAGACCGTGATCTGACGCTGTTCTTTTGGGTAACTACCCTTTTCGCGAGAAAAAGGAAACAGCCCACAATGACTGAAATTTTTGACTCAAAACACAGTTACAAAAACAGGTTTTAAACCCTACTAAAAGGGTTTGATATTTTTTTATGGGGTGTGATATCCACACATCCTATTTTATTTCTTACACATTTTTGATAATTTCTGTTCGTTGATCTTCTTCAATTCAACTGATCCGATGACTGAAAATTAAAAAAACCTGTGAGAAGTAAAATAAGGTATATGGATATCACACCCCTTTTTTATTGGTTCTTGACCTTGAGACATGAGTTATGTTATCGGGGATGGTGGGAAGGGGTTTTGCAAATGGGTTTGTTCTTGCTGCAGATTCTTGAAAACATTGGGGCTCAAAAATGTGATAGGGTTACATAACATCATCATTGAAAGCTCGTCTTGGGACTCATTCCGGGTTGAGTGTTCCTCTTTCTTTCAACTTCAACTATTCCATCTTAAGATCTCTAGTGAGAAACATGATGATATAAATATAATCTGGGATATTGATGAGTATCTACCGTTGATGGAAAATTCGTTGGAAATTTCTGCTCCCAACCTCAAGTATTTGGAATGGGATGGTGGTATGATGAATCATCAGCATCTGGCGAAGTTGAAGTTCAATGTGGTTACACACCCACACCATTACTTAAATAATATCTCATATTCTATTCCGTGATGGCGATATTAGCCTTCAAGTTCAAAAGGTGAAATTTTCTGCTTACCTTATTGTCCTTGTTATTTTGGTTATTTGGGCTAGTTCGAAGTAACAATGACACATTTTAGTCATTTTTTAAGTTATTCCGTCAAATTTATGTAGCGTATTCTACTAAATTGAGCTTAAACTCCTCATCTATGCATAGAGCATTTTTACCAAATTGAGCTTAAGTAAGTTCCATAGAACTTTAAAGTTCTTTGTCCAAACAAAGAATTAGAGTTTTGACATATTATATGTAGAATATTTTTTTTGTTGAATTGATTGTTTGTTAATTTTGTAGGCATCTTTTTTTGATAAGGGAAATTGGGAAAGCCAGAACCTTGATTTAATATCTCAGCTGAAGGGGGTAACGTTGGAACTATCTTACGGGTCAAATGAATCCGAGTTGCAATGTTTTTGCTTGAACATGCTCAGGATTTGAAGAAAATGGTTGGGGAGGAGTTCAGGAGCTAGAGAAAATCATATGCGCACCACCACTGTCTCGTATTGCAAAGTATCATAGTTTGTGGTTCCAATTGAGAGATTTTTTAGTGTAATCGTCATACAAGATGATACACAACGTATCATTACATAAATAGTATGATATGTGTGCCTAATAACTTAAAAAATATAATGTTTCACTACTTACATAAAAACACGTGATGTACCACGTCTGTTCTGGTCATGATTAAAAATTTTCCGTTCCAATGTTGAGATGTCAGGGTTTAGTCACATAATTACGTAAGCAATCGAGTGTAGATCTTGACGAAGATCTCTGCTTCTACTTCCTACTTTAGTCTGTGATGTGACTGACGGGCCTAGTTTTTCTTCTCTCACATTTGGAGAAAGATTATCTTCCCTATATTTCCCCCATTCTTTCATTTCTTTTTTGTTGAACGATCACGATTAAACTACGCTAACATATTATACTAATTTTTTATAAAAATAAAAATAAAAATAAAAAGCATGAGAGGAAATGATAAAAATGGATGAAAAAAAAAAAGAAAATGAGAGTATCCTAGTCCAATGTAGGAGAAATTTTTAGTTATGACGGAAACACAAGTGGTATACCACGTGTTTTAACAGGAATGGTGTGAAATTTTATTTTTTAAGTTATTAACTTTTTAGCACACATATCTTATAATTTGTATATTGACATGTGATGTACCATATCGTGTACAGGTCTCACTGAAAAATCTCTCCAAATGTGGAGATACCAATGGCGGTCCTTGTGCTATTGGGCTTATATTTCCAATGAAAATAGGTAGACCTAGCTGTAATTTGCTGTCAATTGCAACTGATTGACATACTTGTTTTCCATTTTTAAAGAAAGATACGAAGTGACTTAAAAAGTAAAATACACAAGTTGTAATTTTTTCCCATTTTTAATGAAAGTTTATTTTCTGTTTAAAGAAAAAAAGTAAACTACACAATGGTTCTTGAATTCATACACAATTTTAAATTTGATTTCTGAACTAAATTTTTATTAATTTACATTCTTGGATTTTATTAATTTTTATTAAAAATAAAGATAAATTAATTGGAATTGAATTCGTGCTAGGTTCACCAAACCTTACCATAATTTATAGATGGGGCATTTTGATCTAGATGCTTGGTTTTTTATTTTCTTAGACCAAATTAATTTCGAACTCACTAGATATAATTATATCCTTAAATTGAGAAGGGATGAAATTCCATATAATATAGCAATAAATTAATTAATATTATTGATTGCATTTTTGACATAAAAATGAATTTGAAAAACACATATATTTAGAATATAATTGGATTGTAGGATTTAATCAAAAGTGAAAACATTTTATTCTGAAATTGAAAGAATAAATATTTAATTTAGAAAAGTCAAAAAATGAAGCATTGATTTGATTCTAATAATTAACTCGAATTTACATCTTAGAGCAAGTCCATCGGAGGTGGAATAGCCCAGCACAAAGTACAAAAATCAGGCTAGGAGCCAGTCAATCCACTCCAGCCCACCCTTTTGCCTAGGATGCAGCCCAAGCTGGTCTCCAGGGCAGTCCAAATTTGACTGAGCAAGGAACCGGGCAATTGGGTTGGCGCGTGCCTTTCACGCGGCCTTCATGGCGAGTAGCCGACAGACGTTCAAAGGTTGGGCCCGCCTTGCAGGCGCACTCACACCCCACCCCGGGTGGGCGACGTGGCGAAATGTATGCCGTTGGATTTCTAACGGTAAAAAAAATTAAATTTGACTTTTAAAATTGACCGTCTGATCACAGATAACGGTCCGGGTTTTTTCCTCCAAAAAATTAAGAATTTCACTTTTAAAAAATACAGAAAATTTTTAATAAATTTAGATATTATTTTATTTTTTATAAATTCAGAAATTAAAAATAAAATTATGATTTTATAATAAAAAATAATAATACTTTAATAAAATGGACTAGGTTATTTTTTGTTAGGGATTGAGATGCTTTGGTCTATTACTGTTCATTGAAGTCTATTACTGTTCACTTGAGTGGATAAATGCGCTGGGTGCTGACACAAAGTCCTTAGGGTGGACTTGCTCGTAGAAAGATGTAAATTTTATTTTTAATTTTTTCACGTCTCAAATTTATAGATTTTTACTAAAAAATGGTTTTTATGAAATTAACCCACGATATAAATAGAGTCCTCTCATTTGACACTAGTTGCCTTTGATACAAACCGTTTCTCTTCCTCTTCCCTGTCGATCAAACTTCCCTGGAACCCCTTGCTGAAGGTGCTTCTGCCAATCTAAATGTCACTTTGGACAGGTTCAGTGCTCTTCCACGCGAAGTTGCTCATCACATTTTGTCATTACTTCCCATATCCGACATCACTCGAGTTGGCATGTTATCCCAAAAATGCAGAGCCTTTTATCTGTCGACTCCCACATTGAACTTCACTGAATTCCCCTCGGAGTACACTCGCACCTTCAACAGACGTTTGGAGTTGATGGCTTCCTTGGACAAGTTCTTCATGCGTCGCCACCATAACAAGGTACAAAGCTTTTCTCTGGATTGGGTTTCTGAGTTCGAACTTGGGGAAACAGATATTGAAAGTTGCTGCTCTGTTGAAAAATCTAGGGTTTTGGGTTGGATTGAAAATGCACTGACTTGCAACGTTGAAAAGCTTGATTATTTCTTTACAACTGCGATGCCAACCCTAGACGATATTATTAGCGAGACCCAGATCGATTTTCCTTCATCTGTGTTTGTTTCTGGGTCTCTGAGGTCTCTTTCTCTAGATATGAAGTGTGCAACTCTTAAAGCTTCCACATTTTCTGCATCTTCTATCTGTAATCTGGTTTTTCTGAAGCTGAGAAGTGTTACCATGGAAGATGACGAGGGTTTTTGCAAATGGATCTGCTTCTGCTGCAGAAATATTAAGGAGTTGAGGCTTGAGTGTGTGATAGGGTTACGAAAAATCGACATTGAGAGTTCGTCTTTGGAATCATTTGGTGTTGACTGTCCCTCTTGTTATGATCTTTGCCATGTTAAAATCTCTGGTGAGAAAGTTGAAGATTTGCATATAAATTGGAATTTTAATGCTCCTTTGCCTCGGACGAATTCGTTGGAGATTTTCGCTCCAAATCTTAAGCGTTTGAATTGGGTTGGTTATATGATGAATCACCAGAATCTGGGGGAGTTGAATTGTTTGGAAGAAGTTCAGATTTCTCTCATGGCTGATGGAGTAGATGATCCTGAAAGCAAAATACATGAGTTCCTCTCTAGCGTTCGCAGTGCTAAAACACTCCGTATTGATCAAGGGACTACAAAGGTAAAGAGTACGAAATTGAGAGGATAAAATCGGTTTACTGGTTTAAGTCTTTTTGTAGTGTTTAGGGTTCTATTATATTTTCTATTCGATTTAATAAAATCCTTTGGCTTTAATTTTGTTGTAGAATCTGTTCGAGGATGGTTACACACCCCCAATATTACATGAATTCTGTTACTTGAATGTGACTATTTGGAACGGTATCGATGACAAGGTTGTCCCGGCGCTGGCCTCACTTTTTAAGGGACTCCCTAATTTGACTACTTTGGAATTGACAGTATCTGATCAGTTGCCCTTCTTCTTTCGCACTGCAAATGCGGCTACTGTAAGTGAAAATCTATCTTCTCTCCAACATGCAGAGTACATTTTACCATTGACAATCTTAGTTACATTTCTTGCTTGGGAACTATAATTGAATTGCTTGTTTGTTTGTTAAATTTCTAGTCATCTGGATTCGATAGGCGTTATTGGGAACGCCAGCACCTGGCGTTTGTTTCTCAGTTGAAGTATGTAATCATAGAGCTTACTAACGGGTCTAATGGATTCGTGCTTGCAAAGTATCTGCTTGAACGTGCTCAAAATTTGGAGGAAATGCTTGTGATTTGCCTGCCCAATCAATGGAATTTCGCAAGGAAGTTGAGGAGCAGCCGGATTATTTCTTCCAATGCTGCAGTTGGCTATTTGGAAAAAAGTGGGGGTCGTACAGGGTTCTAATCACCGTTAAATCTAGTTGGTTTTGTTTTTTGTGCTATATATGTTATTAGGACGGAACTGGGTGGTCAATCCTGTAAGCTTTGTTTAAGGATATGGAGGATGGGAAGTTCGGAACTGAATGATCGATCGTATGTATTTTGTTCAAGGATATGGAAGATCCATCTCTTTTGTTAGTATTAACTTCTTATGCAACTTTAATTTCAAGATCCACCTTCGCCATGAACTTTAGCGTTTTGCCTCTAAAGAAATCCGGTCTGTGAGGTTGAATCTCTGAGATTTTTAAGGTCAAAACGGTGTGCCCAATGTGTTATGTGAATTGGTGTTTGGATTGTGAAAACTTGGGAATCAAGTAACGCCTTGGGCTTTGAAATACCGGCCTACATGGATCCTGAAAGTTTGTCCAATGTAGAATCTATGATCGGTATACTACAACCTCTATAACGTAATACTATAATGGAATAATCTAAAGTAAATAAAAAAAATTCCGGATTTATTTTTTTTGGCCAAACGATAGATTATGTTAGATTAGCTAACGACAGGATTCGAATTCATACCGTTATGCAAAGACTTAACATTTTTTCACTACTGTGGTAAATGATCTATTGCCCGGAATTATTTTTAACAAAAAATATTTTGTGTTTTGGTGGAAATATATACAGGTTCAACATAATTCTTTAGTTTCACATAATTAAAAAAATTAACAATGACAAAATAAAAGTTTTTATTCTTTCTCTAAACATTGAAAAGAGTAAATGTCACATCCCGGCCCGGGGCGGATCACTTCCCGGGCCCGCTCCACCACCGTAGCACGATATTGTCCGCTTTGGGTTTACCATTCCCTCACGGTTTTGTTTTTGAGAACTCACAAGCAACTTCCCAGTGGGTTACCCATCCTGGGAGTGCTCTGGCCTCCTTCTCGCTTAACTTTGGAGTTCCTACAGAACTCGAAGCCAGTGAGCTCCCAAAAAGCCTCGTGCTAGGTAGGGATGTGAATATACATTTAAGGATCACTCCCCTGGGCGATGTGGGATGTTACAGTAAACTGATCGAAATTCAAATTCCCCTCAAAAATGTGTTTGATTTTTATTTTTCTTTGAAATTTCTTTTAAGTAAGACTTAACATTTTTAGTTCATTTATCGCATATTGTCTATTTACTCATCTCATTCAAATTTCCGTCAAATATAGTCCCACACACGGAAAGCCCATAAACCAAGTTAGAACCCGTACCCATATTTTGATGGGTAAAAACCAATTTTCCCCTTACTTTAACCGATGCCATAGAAATTGGAAAACCCCTGCAGGAATCACACAGAGCAGGACACCCCCAAATGCGCAAAATTAGGTTTAGGTTTTCGAGAAGGGAACTTGCAAATCAATCACATTTCCAGAATCTGCATCGATCCAGTTCGGCTTGCACATCCTCCTACTCTTCCTAGTAAGCGGAATCTGGGTATGTTCTAGTTTCCTATCAAAAGAACGCATCTTTACTTTTGTTTGTTGTAGAAATGAATCAAATTGATGTTCTAGTTTCTGGATAATTCAATTTTTCTGTGAGTGAATTGAAAGAGGGGTTTTCCAGATAATTTATTTCTGAGTAATTACTGGCGCAAGTCAATGGATACTGGAAGTTGTGAGGGTGAGGGAGTTGATGGTAAGAGGAGGATGATTGACAGATTTAGTAATCTTCCTGACCATGTTGCCCACCACATACTTTCTTTCCTGACTATCTCGCACCTTGCCCGTTTCGGCTGCGTGTCCAGACGATGCAGGGAACTCTATCTGTCAGCTCCATTTTTGAACATTGATGAACTTCCTCGTTTGTCTGATGCCAAGTGTAGTAAGCTGCAAAGGTGGTTGAATTGTATGGATAGGTTCTTCTTTCTTCGTAGTAATAATAAGATACAGCGTCTTCGTGTTTGTTGGATGAGTCACTTTGTAGACGTTAGTGAGAGTGATAGTGATGGTCATGTCGATGACGATGATGAGGATGATGATGAAACACTGTGCTCCTGTGATGAGTATTTTCGAATGATGTCGTGGATACACAATGCAGTGCGGTGTAATGTTGAGGAGCTTGATCTTGATATTGGTCCTGGAGAGGCGATAGCTCCGGTGTTTCCGTCTTCTGTCTTTCTTTGTCGATCTTTGACGTCTCTGTCAGTGGACCTGGGTCCTATAGTGCTTCACGTGCCCTCTTTTGCGTTTTCCTCTAATCTCAAATACTTGAAGTTGAAAAGCGGCATAGTAGAACAGGGGTTTTCCAAATGGATCTCATGTTGGTGCAAATGCATTGAGGAGTTGACTCTTGATGGAATTCATATACGAGATACCACCATTGAAAGCTCGTCTTTGAAAAAATTTTCTTTTGTGGGGGACAATTTAACTGACACAGTTGACATCAGAGGCGATAAACTTGAAGAAATAGTTATCGACTGGCTGCTTCACTCTCCTAGAGAAAAATCGTTAAATATTAATGCCCCAAGTCTTAAATATTTGAGTTGGAAGGGGAATTTGATGGAAAGCCGAAATATCGGAAAATTAGAATTCTTAGAAGAAGCTGCTATTCTTCTGAAGCCTGAAGTAGATGGCTCTAGCGATGTACTTGAAGTTCTTTCCAGTTTATGCCGGGTTAAAGTTCTTAGCATAAATGAAGCGACAATTAAGGTACTGTGAACCAGAACTCTTTAGATCAGACTGATATATTTTTGTGTTGGCAATTTGAACTTAAATCTTCTATTTATTTCTTGGATGGGGTGATAGGGTAAGCTAATATATATTGTTCTCATGTATCAGTAGACTTTTAAGCTTGAAGACGGATATTGCTTTTTATTAGTCTTGTTGAAATGAGTCAAAGAAATTGTGAAACATTATTTATTGCAGGCTTCGTATCGGGAAGGATCCATTCCAACATCGTTTGATAATGTTTCATCTCTCCATATACATATTAAAAGCTTTGGTGATGAGTTGGTCCCAGCAGTAGTCTCTCTTTTCAAAGGAATGCCCAATCTGTGTACTTTATACATGAATTCTAAGCGCCCTCTTTATGGCGATGAATATGATGTAAGTTAAAGTCTGTTGCTACTTGCTTCCTTCTCTCTTTCCTTGTGTAAAATGTATCCTCAGGCTCATATTCATCACGGCCTTAAGATAATGCAGTTGTCCTTTCATTATATTTGGTTTAGACTCGTTGGGAGATCCCCAATTGATTCCATTCTCTTTTTTCCCTTGCAGGCATGTGGGTTTAATATGGGATATTGGAAGATGCAAAACTTTGCTTTTATTCATCAGCTTAAGGAGGTTGCCATAGAGCTTTCTCACGGGACTAATGGAGTTGAGCTAATCAGGTATATACTCGAGTATGCCCAGAATTTGGGGACAATGCTCATAATTCATTTACCCCAATATTTGGACGAGCTTTTGACGAAGTTAGACAAAACCAATAACATTTCCAATGCCATGATTTCCTTTAAGGAAAGTCAGAATTGGGGATGAAGAAATCTGTCTTGGTACTTTAGGGAACTTATTTATGCTATAATATCACCACCTTATTGTGAATGTTGACAGATCTGTTATGGCACATCGAACTAAGTTTTGAGAAGTTGACTAGCAATGTTCATGTGTGCCATGATTCTTTTGTTTGTTCTGTATCTACTATCAGATCAATGGAATCAGTTTCAGTAAGCATTTCGTTTTGAAGTAAGTTTTCTTGCTGTCCTTGAGCATTACTGTATTGGTTGACTAAACATGACTGCATTCGTAGCGCCATTCACATCTCTGTCTCCTATTTCTCCGCTGTCCTAATTTCTCATCCACGGGCATCCCCAAACACGTCCAAGCCACGAAGAATTTCACGGGATACCAGTTGAAAATTTACATAGCTTTCGGTTGGTAACTTCTGACCTTTTAGAATGAATTCAATACTAACCTGCCAAAACACCATCCAATATATTCTTACCGAAAAATTAAACAGTATTAGTAGAGCTCTTCTAATTTAACTTCACGTTGTAGATTGTCTACTACCAAAAATTGCCTTGTGGTCATATTATACGACTAGCAGTATGAACATCGTTAAAAATGATGCGCAATAAAAAACCCCATGACGATAAGGAATGCTTCTGCGGTGAGGATGCTTCACAGGCCCTTCGCGATCGTTTAATGAGTCGTGGTGCAGATGGTGAAGATGATTTTCTGTTTATGTCATGCGTCCAGAGTGCATTAAGGTGTAATTTTGAAGAGCTTGATCTCGACATCGGACATGGACGTTCCTATTGTTTTCTTGCCTTCTCCTTTGATTCATGGGAGACTGAGCAGAAAACAGCACGGGCTAATTTTTTATTCCGGCAGCAAATCGAACTAGACATGGTTTCCTGTTCTGCATTGTATTTGAGGTGCATTGGTGAAAACACCTATATCAAAACTCTCCATAAATAAATCATTAGATCGTAATATTAACTGGCACTGGCGGAAAAGTAATTCAATGGTAGACAGAATTAGCTTGATTCATGGAAGGGGTTGATGCTAATCCTCCTGAGAGCAGAACAATGGTAGACAGAATGAGTGATCTCCCAGACCATGTTGCCCCATCACATCTTTTCCTACCTTACTATCACACACCTGCCCAGTTTCGAATGTGTCTCGAAACAATGCCAAGAACTGCCCAGTTTCCGTCGTCTGTCTTTCTTTCTGGATCTTTAAAGTCTCTATCTGCGGATCTCAATTGTATGGTTCTTCATGTTCCCTCCTTTGAATTTTCCTCTAATCTCAAATTCTTGGAGTTGCGCGAGGGAAGAATAGAAGAGGGATTTTTCAAATGGATCTCATGTTGCTGTAAATGCATTGAGAAATTAGTACTTAAAGATCTTACTGCGGAAACTATCACCATTGAAAGCTCGTCTTTAAAAACATTGTACATTGATGGTGACGAGTCTCTTCGCATACTTAACATCTCTGGTCAGAAACTTGAAAATATACATATCTGCTGGAGAACTAGAAATCCTGAAGAAAAATCTTTAAATATTTCTGCTCCGAGTCTTAGATCCTCGGCTTGGAAGGGGAGTTTGATGAATCCGAAAGTAGATGTTCTTGACCAGGTGTTTGAGTTTTTTTGCAGTTTACATAAGGCGAAACTGCTGTTTGTCAAGGAACCGACCATTAGGGTAAATTTCCATCTCTCTTTGGCATAGGTCTGTATCACCATTGTTTAAGGCTTGAGGTTTATGCCAAGTTTTGCTGAAACAAGTAAAAGGAAAATGAGAAACATGATTTATTGCAGTACTGTTATCGACAAGCTCTTCGAAAGGGATCCATGGCAGCAGCATTAGATGACGCTTCGTCTCTGCATATACATATTGAAAGATTTGTTGATTGAGTTAGTCCCAGCACTGGTCTCTCCTTTCCAACGACTGCCAAATATTGCTTTCTGGTACGGAGGAGTTGAGCTAGCATAGTATATGCTCGAAGGATGATGTCTTCGTAATCTTGTCTTTTGAAGTTAATAGATCAACTAGCCTTTGTTATTATGACCAAGGAAGAAAATATCGGTAATATCGGAAATATCGGTAGTCCGAAAATACGGAAATATCGATGGAAATATCGGGATAATATCGATATCGATAAAAATTACATGGAAACCACGGAAATTGTAAGAAAAACTTGGAAATTTTTATTGAAACTTTGCAGGATGTTTATTTAGTCAATTATCTATTAGTTTATCACAAAAAATTGGAAGGAAATGCATTGCATGATGGATTTAACATTATCAAGTTGATTATATAGCGAGCTGACAAACATAGTGAGTGTAGAAAATATGTAGTAATTAATGAAAGAAGTCTAAACACACCATAATCATTTATATACAATGAATTAGTACAATATTTTACACTTTATACATTGCATTTTTGGTTATTCTCTGACAGAATTTGGTCTTCACGTGGAGAAGAAGATAAAGTAAGCAGATTTTTTGGTTATTCTCTGACAGAATATTTGGTTCTTCTGAGCAAAGTCACTTCCAAATCTTTCATACAAAACCGTGTGCCACACACACGCACCCTCAAAGTTTTTTTCTTTTTCTCTCGGATAACACACACACACACATAACCATACACACATACACACACACACACACACAAAACCATGGTTTCATACAAAACCGTGTGCCACACACACACACACACACACCCCTTTAATGTTTTTTTTTCTCTCGGATAACACACACACACACACGCACACGCACACACAATCTCTCGATCCTTCTCCCTCATTCCACACACACACACGCACACACACCCTCCCTCTCCTTGTTTCTTTTCCAGTTCTCCCCCCCATCTCTTTTCTGCATCTCTCATTCCCAGAGGAGACAGACACACACACACCCCACTTCCCCGTGTTTCCCCCTTCCCCAATCCCTCGAACCTTCTCCCTCATTCCTCTCCTTGTTTCTTCTCCCCCCATTTCTGCAACTCTCCTTCCCGGAGCACAGCCACACCACACCCACACGAGGCGGAAGATCCATCAAACCCGAGCGGGTTTTGGGATCCGGAGAGAAGGGATTGCGGATTTTGATGGGTCTGAGCGCGGATTGCAAAGAGAGGCGCAAATCTTGGCAGCTGCGACGACGGAGCCTCGGCTGCAGTTTTCCGACGATGGAGCCTCGGCGATTTTGTCGATAATATCGAAAATATCGCGATATTATCACGAAAACCATTTGGATAGTTATAAAAATATCGGTCCCCTTAAAAACCGATAATATCGACGATAGACATTTTGTTCCTTGGTTCTGACTAAAGTTGAGAGTACATCACTTTCATGATTTTACTTCTAACCAATTTCATAGTTTTGCCACTAGCACTACGATGTAATGGTATTTCTCCCGACTTAAAAGTGAGATTTTTAGGTTCAACTTGACGAGTTCAATAATGCTTAAGAAAGAAGACAACAAAAACACTTGAGAAAACCAACAAAATCCTGAAATGATGCTTCCCATAATCTCAGCATACAAAGGTTTCAACATTGCAACATAAAGAAATCCTGAAAACGATCGGAAGTACATTCTTCTATCTCTTGATTGGTTTTTCTTGAGAGAAGACAGCTGCGGCGGCATTGGAAATCTTGCTTTTCTCTAACTTCCTTGCAACTTTCTCCAAATCCTGGGGTAAATAAACAATGACCATTTTCTCCAAATTGGGAGCACACTCGAGCACGTACTTCGCGAACTCTATTCCATTAGACCCATTGCAAAGCTCTATGGTAACCTGCCTAAGCTGATAAACAAATGCAAGGTTTTGCAACTTCCAGTATTCGATATCAATCCCAGATGTCTGGAAAGGAAAGACGACAAGACGCAAATCAATTGACAATACCCAGAAAATATCAAGTTGAAATCATGAATATCATGCCAACAAAGAGCGGGGGAGCGGGGTTAAACTTACATTAGATTCAGGGGCCCCAAGAGGTGGATTATACTTCATTAATACTAAATTGAACAGATTAGGCATTCCCCTCAAAAGGAAGACAATTGCTGGGATCAACTCGTCAATGAAGCTTTCGATACCCATACCCAAACAAAAGGTATCATATAATGGAGCTGGCCTGGATCCACCCCTGAAATGGCCCTGCAATGTTATAGATCATGTTTCTCGGTTTAATTCCTTTCTTTTCAGAAAAACCTATAACACGGATTTGTAAAACTAAAAACAACATGAGATAGTAAGAAATATAAACTAATCCTATCATTGACATACCACAAAGAAGTAAAAGAAAAGAAGTCCGAATGACTGGTTCACTTTACCTTAATGGTCACTTCATTCAGAACAAGAACTTTAGCCCTGCAAAAACTGTCAAGAACCTCAAATACATTGTCCTTGTCATCCCCTTGAGAATTCAAGGTAAGTATAGCTTCTGCCAAGCATTCAAATTTTCCCAGATTTGGGTGTTTCACCATGTTCCCAAGCCAGTTCAAATGCTTGAGATTTGGGGCAAAGATATTTAAGGATTTGTTGCTGGCTGAGGCAAAAGACCAGCATATAAATATACCTTCAAGTTTCTCACACGAGATGTTAATATGGCAGAGGTCAACAGAAAAACCAGAAAAGCTCAGTTTTTTCAGAGACGAGCTTTTGATGGTCATAATTTCTATCCCATTAACTTCTTGAAGATTTAACTCCTCGATGCATTTGCAGCAACAGGAGATCCACTTGAAAAATCCCTCATTTTCTATAAAGATTTTTTTCAACTCCAAATACTTGAGATTAGATGGAAAAGTGAACGAGGGAGTCCTAAGAATCGTCCAATTCACATGCAGCACTAGATACCTCAAAGTTTCACATTGAAAGACACAAGACGGAAGCGGTTCATGCTCAGAATCATATACATCCGTCTCAAGATCCAGCACTTCGACCTTACACCTAACCGCATTTTGGATCCATGTGAACATTCGAGTACTTTCGTAGCAATCACGAGCACAGAAGCATGGTGGTTCTTCACCCTCGTATTCCTCAAGCTTGTATTCCTCATGCTTAAACCAACGAACACGAAAGCTCTGTATCCTACTATCCCCGCGATGGAAAAAGAACCTATCCAAATAACTCAACAACTTGAGCCGGTAATAACAAGTGGACGTATTCGCTAACGAAAACCCATCGAAGTTCAACTTAGGGGATGACAGGCAAAGCTCTCTGCATCTTTTAGACACACAACCGAAGCGAATGAGATCGGTCACAGTAAGAAAGGAGACAATGTGATGGGAAATCTGGTCTGGAAATTTGCTAAATACATCTATTATACTCTCACTCTCACTACAAGCTCCTTCGCCTCGGGGACTTGCAGTAGCTTTTAACTTACCCTCGCCTTCCATGAAAGCTAATCAAAATCCGAATTTAGGGTTTTGCAAAAGAAGATGGCTTTTAGTTTCTACTACGAATCACGGAGAATTTAACAGTAAAGCATCAATCAAGTTATGCCTTTCTCTTTGCACAGTGAACAGAAATGAAGACATGCCAGCACTCACTTACCCATCTCGATCGTACCCACCATAAGTCCATCAGCGAGCCGGAATCGGCGGTGCGCTCCCATCATCCTCCGTCCCGAATCTGGATCTTGAAGAACCCTAAATTTGTTGATTTGGGGCTTTTGGGTGGTGTCGTTTAAGTGTTGGTGGTGTGTGAGAATTGAGAGTGGCGTTCCGATGGTTCCTAGGCTTTTGTAATTTCAGTGTTCTGTCGATTACCTCTAAATTTGTTCCCGCAAATTCGAGTCCCGATTTGCCGCGTGAAATTTTCTTTTGGCCACCCCAAAACCTTATTTACTTTTTATTTTTTCGACATCACCCGCCGAAACCTATATCATTCAAATTTATTTTAGCTTTTTTTTTTTTTTTTGACAACAATATATTTACACTGAGGAAGAGTTATATGGTAAAGAGACAAAATTATTTAAAACTTCACTCATTGGAAATATGTAAATCTTTTTGTAGAACAAAAATGAAATGTGGCTAACTATAAGAACATATGTCTCGTTTAATACACATAATTAGATTACAACTAAAAACTAAATTTTAAGGTATATTCAAGGTGGAAGTGAATGATTTTTCATTTGGAAGGGAATCAGATGGAGGACATTTAAGTTAAATGATTTAAGGCTATAAGTTTTATTTTATTTTTTGAACAAACAATATTATCTGAACTAAGGGAGATGAGATGTGTTTAGCCTCACAATGAGTTAATAATAATGTGGTTTAAATTCACTTTTGGCGAGAATTGAACCTAAGACTTCTCACTTACAAGTAAAAATGAATAATACTGGACCGTATTTTACCGAGTCTTTCTTTAAATTTGTAATTGTTATGGAATCTTCCTTTTTCTTTTTCTTTTTTTAAATAAATCCCAAATTATGGAGATTTGGTTTCACGCATCAAAACATGACAATTGTTCGGCCCCAGTAAGAATATAGACAGTCTACAGAAATACATATAGAAATAGTCCATGAATCACGAATCATGGGCTTGTCAGCCTCCCGCGCAATCTTAACCACCGCACCGGCCACCTCCTCATCACCCGCACCGGCCTCAACCATGTCGGAACACTGATTGTCAAGTGCAAGAAGAGAGAGAATTGGAAAAAAAAAAAAAAAAAAAAAAAAGAAACCTAGCCTGTTTGGCAACATTTTTACTTGTGATTAGTACTAAAGCGAAATATATGGTAGTAATGAGAGATGGGAAAGGGGCAGGGGAGACGGAAGAAAGCTATGTATACCGAGCAAAGCATAAAATGCGTGTTTTACAACTTTCACAGACTAAAATGCAAATGCAGAAGCCAAAGAGAGAAACCACAATAATTTTGAAAGAAAGCTTTCCTTGCTAATTTTGAAAACAAAAATTCTAGTCTCGGCTATAGCCTAATGTCTGTACACGGGTCCGGCCCTGCCTACTAAGGTTTCGACATTGCAACAAAAATAAATTCTGAAAATTATCGAAACAGCTTTCTTCTACCTCTTGGTCGATTTTTCCTGGAAGTCAATTGTCGCATTGGGAATTATCTTGCTTTTCTTTAACTCCCTTGTAATTTTTTCCAAGTCCTGGGAAGAATAAACTATTACCATCTTTTGCAAATTCTGAGCATACTCGATAATGTACCTTGCTAACTCCATTCCATTAGACCCGTGGCAAAGCTCTATAGCAACGTGCTTGAGCTGATAAACAAACGCGAGGTTTTGCAACTTCCAGTATTCCATGCTAATCCCCGATGCCTGGAAAGGAAAACAGGCGACATGCAAATCAACCCAAATTTAAGAAAGAAATAATTGCTTTATTAAAAAAAAATCTTGAATATATACCAGGATAAAAAAAAAGCAAGAGGAAGAGAGAGAGAAAAGGAGAAAGAAGTAGGGAGGGGGAGCTTATACTCTTGAAGCAAGCACCGGCATAAACTTACATTAGAGTTAGGGTCACCAGAAGGCGGATTTAACATTATGCATAAAGTACAAAGCTTAGGCATTGCTCTGAAGAGAGAGACCATTGCTGGGATCAGCTCATCAACAAAGCTTCCAATTTCGATACACAAAGAACTAGTATCACATAGTGGAGCTGGCCTAGATGATAATTCCTTCAATGGAAGAGCCTGCAATGGTATATTGTTTCTCATTTTATTTTTTATTCTTTTCAACAAAATTTAGCATTGGTATGAATTTACATTCTGATTATCATAAAACTAATATCATCACATCGGAGCATAAGAAACATAAATTATCTAATCCTATAGTTTCCAGATAACAAAATGAGAAAGAAAAAAAAAATCAAATTGCAAAAACAAACTTGTTTCGCAATATATTTTTTATTATTTTCCACAAAACTCGGCATAGAAGTGAATTTCCATTCTGGTTAATGTAAGATTAATGTCATATCTCAATTTTAAAACAGCGTTGTAGCTTAAGGAATGTAAAGTAACTAATCCTATCATTGCAATATCACAAAGAAGTAAAGGAAAAAAGTTGAAAGAAGTTCAAAAAGAAAATGAAAAATCAGTTTGAGATGTTACAGTTCTGTTTACCTTAATGGTCGCTTCATTTAGCATAAAAAGTTTAGCCCTGCATAAACTGTGAAGAACCTCGACTATATTGTCCAAGATATCCAATGATGGCTCCAAGAAAAAAGAAGCTACTTCTAAGCGTTCTAATTTTCCCAAATTTGAGTGATTCATCAAACTCCCGAACCATTTGAAAGACTTCAGATTTGGGGCAAACATATTTAAGGATTTGTTTCTCGGTGAGTCAAATACCCAGCAAATACGTATGTACTCAAGCTTCTCACATGAGATGTTAATATGACATTTATCAATCAGAAAGATACCAGAACAGTTAAGTATTTTCAGAGACGAGCTTTCAACAGTAATTTCTTGTGTCACATAAACGTGTTCAAGGCTTAATTCCTCAATGAATTTACAGCAACACGAGATCCATTTGAAAAATCCACCACCATCATCCATATCAACATTTTTCAACTCCAAGATCTTGAGATTAGATTGAAAAGCGAACGACGGAGTCTTAAGAACCGTACAGTTCAGGTGCAGTATTAGATGCCTCAAAGTTCCACACAAAAAGACACTAGAAGGAAACAGAAACCGTTCCTCCTCATCCTGATAATTCATCGCCAGATCGAGCACTTCAACATTACACCTTACTGCATTTTCAATCCATGTAAACAGTCTGAAACTCGCACAACAATCACAGACGCATTGTGCTTCTTCATCTTCACCCTCACATACATCATGCCTATACCAACGAAGGCGGAAGCTTTGTATCTTATTATCACCACGGTGGAAAAAGAACCTATCCAAATAGGTAAACAACTCAAGCCGCTTATAACAAGTGGACGTATTCACCAAGGAAAATTCATCCAAATTCAACTTGGGAGATGACAGGCAAAGTTCTCTGCATCTTTTGGACACACAACCGAAACGAGCCAGGTCGGTTACAGCAAGTAGGCAAAGAATGTGATGGGAAATCTGGTCTGGAAGCTTACTAAATACATCTATCATACTCTCACTTTCACGCCCACTACAAATTCCTTCACCTCGACGACTTGCAGAAGCCATTAACTTAAGCTTGCGACTCGTGAATCCAGCTAATTTCTGTGGTAGGGTTTTGCAATATAAAGCTGGAATTTCAATTTCTACTACGATGCAAAGAGAATTGAACACAAAATCATCAATGTGAATCAAAATGCAGAAAAGTGGTACTTACCCATTTCGTACCAACAGAATCCGATCATACTGTAGCTAGTAGCAGCACGTTGGAGCCAAAATTGGGGCCGATGCATTGTGCCCTTACCTCGAACTCGAAGAAAGAAGAGTAGAAAGAACCCTAATTTTGTTAAATTGGGGGTGTCTCTTTACTGATTTTTGCGAATATATATAGGAATCCTTTAACAAGGGAATCTCATTTTTCTAAAAAAATTGGAACACCTTCTTGACCAATGGATTTGACTTTAATAAAATTGTGTGGCCTGTGATTTAATTTTAACCATACAATTTCATTAAAGTCAATCTGAAGGTCAAAATTGTGTCCTCTTTTTTTTCAAAAAATAGGGATCCCTCTCATTTTTTTTCAAAAAATGGGGATTATGTGTGGGGCTCACTCTACATCGAACTTCAACGATCCGAACCGTCTATTTTGTAAGCCTCGATTCATAGATCATCCTTGCAAAAATTCAATTCAATCCGAAACTATTTGCCTATTTAATTATCAAGATAAAATTTCATTGTTTCTTATATAACAAAGTATTCGTTCATTTGTTTGAACCCAATTAGATGTCTACATTTTCGATTTGTCTAATATTTTGCAAAGATGATCTATGAGGTGCAAATTGAAAAATAGACGGTTCGGATCGTTGAAGTTTGATGTAGCGTGAATCCCACAAATAATCTCCATTTTTATATATATATAAAAAAATAGGGATCCCTTTCCCTAAAGATTTCCTCATATATACACACACGCGCTCTTTATGCAAACGGATTCCTATTTTTTGAAAAAAAAATGGGAATTAGGTGTGGAACCCACTCCACATCAAACTTCAACGATCCGAACCGTCTATTTTGTTACTCTCGATTCATAGATCATCCTTGCAAAAATTCAATTCATTCCGAAACCATTTGCCTATTTAATTATTAAGATAAATTTCATTATTTCTTATATAACAAAATATTCGTTCATTTATTTGAAAACAACATTAGCTTGATTAGTAGTGTGTTAACTCTCTCTGTCCCTCTTAACGGAATATAGCAAAGTGATGCAAAATTGAGTTTGAAAGTGCAAAGTGATGCAAAATTGAGTTCGAGAGTGCAAAGTGATGCAAACTAAGTTTCAGAAGACAAAGTGAAATTGAAGTAAAATTCTAAGGGACATACCAAAAAATAAGACTTAAACGAGCTGATTTAAAATCTGCTTGGTCGTGGATTCTTTTTCTCCTACATTTCGACTTTCCCTAATTCGAGAATTTTTTTCCATTCAACGATAAATTTTAACAACGCTATATCAACATGTGCATTGAGGTTTCAATATTATAGCAAAAAACAACTTCTGAAGAACATCAAATTTGCTTTCTTTGTTTATCTCGTTTAGTATTCCTCGAATGCTTCTTCGAAGTTTTCCTTAGTATTCCTCCCAGTCGAAATCAAACTGTGGCCTACTGCGGTAGCCTCCCTCAAAGATAACTGTGGCCTTGGACATCTTCTTGCTATCATTTAGCTTCAGTATAGCATCATCAGACAGATCCAAAAAATGTTGTATGCACATTTGCTCCAGGTTCTTGGCATGCTCGAGTATATACCGTGCAAACTCAATCCCGTTATTAGACCCATCCAGCTCTACGGTAACCTCCTTAATCTGATCAATAAAATCCAGATTCTGTAGCTTCCAGTATTCCTTATCAAACCCAGATACCTGCAACAGCAACAAGTCAACAA
The DNA here is from genome assembly GCA_035220775.1 of Malus fusca. NCBI lineage: Eukaryota > Viridiplantae > Streptophyta > Magnoliopsida > Rosales > Rosaceae > Malus > Malus fusca. Next base: position 2,340,419 of record CM069072.1, on the reverse strand, counting down.
GCAACCAATTTGAAATTTTCCCCAAAATAAGAAACCAAATGAAATACCCTAAAACCAATTCTACTAATATAAGGAGCATTTCAATCTCCAAAATACAGTATCAAATGCCAGAAGTTTCATCACAAGAAGATATAAGCATGCTTAAGAAGCTAGTAACAGCTTGGCTTCACCAACAAGGTGTCCATGTTGATGAGTTATTATGTATTCGCAAGCTCAGTGACGTGACAAAAACACTAAAAAATAAATTATTCTCGACAATTTTTACTATGTGTCGACAAGTTTATCTTAAAACGGGACCTAAATAAACATTGGGACACTGCGTACTTTGGAGAATTATTTGATTTCATCTTAAAACTTAAATTGTAACACTTCATATTTTGGTTGTTTTGACAACTTTTACAATGTGGAGACAAGTCTCTTAAAACAGATGTAAAGAAATTATTACGTATTTATGACATGGAGGTTAATAATATTTATAACTAGCTCAAGTTGGGATCATTTTTTCTCATGAGTAGATGGAGGTTTCATGATATTAAGAAAGGAAATCATAGACTAAACTTACATTGGGTTGAGGGTCCATAGAACTTGGGACAGCAAAACAAGTTATGTATAAAGTACACAATTTATGCAATCCTCTTAATAGAGAGACCACTGCAGGAAAGATATCATCAGAAAAGCTCCTTAGATTCAATTGCAAATAAAAAAGACGATCAAACTGAGCATGCGTGGATCGTTCCCTGAACAAAGCCTGCAATGTCATAAGGGCAAAACCTATATCATGTTTCTCATTTTGTTACAACATGTGAGACCATTTTAATGTAAAAGCATTGTTATCCTGTTTAAACTGAAATGTAAAGAGAAAAGAAAATAAATAAATTATTTCGGATGACAAAATATCTAGTTTTTTTTCACCGGAAAGTAATATTCAGTATGAAGGGTTGTGGTTCTCATTACCTTAAAGGTCGCTGCATTTAAAACAAGATGTTCAACCCTGTGTAAACTGTAAAAATGCTTAATCAGTGTGTCAGAGTCGTCTGCTTTAGGCTCCAGGCAAATATCAGCTTTTTCTAAACATTCTAGCTCTCCCAGGTTTGCCTGATTCACCAGGCTCCCCCTCCAACATAAATCTTTGAGTCTTGGAGCAAAAATATTTAACGACTTGTCATCAGGTGAATTAAACCTCCAGATAATATTTATGACTTCAAGTTTCTCGCCTGAGATGTTAAGATGGCTCAGCGCATAGCTGCCACCTTCCACATATCCAAATTTTTCCAGAGAAGAGCTCTTGATGATGATATTACCTCTTACACTAATACCAAAAAGAAATATTTCCTTGATGAATTTGCAGGAGCATGACATCCAATTGAAAAACCCCTCATCTTCTATTTTAACATTTAATAACTTCAGGTATACAAGATTCGAGGAAAAGGCAACGGAAGGTGTTTTAACCATTGTAAAATCCATGTCAACCGCTAGAGAAGTCAAAGTTGCACAGAGAAAGACACAAGAAGGAAATAATGTGTACAATTCATCCTCAAAATCAACTACACGGTTCTTAACATCAAGAACTTTAACATTACACCTCAGTGCATTGTGAATCCAAGTCATTATTCGAAAATGCTCATTAACACAGAAGCATGGTGCTTCATCATTTTCTTCGTATACAGCGTGACTCTTCCACACAAGACAAAAGTGCCCTATCTTATTATCCCCACGCTGAAGCAAGAACCTATCCAATGAGTTCACCAACTTCAACCTAACCTCACACGAGGCCTCGCAGAAACACTTCCACACACCCCAGGGTGCTCCTGTAGTCATGAATTCGAAATCCAATGACGGAGTTGACAGATTAAGTTCTCTGCATCTTTTGGACACAATGCTGAAACAAGCAACGTCCTTTATGGTAAGAAATGAAAGAATTCGATAAGCAATTCTGTCGGGGAGACCGCTGAATCTGTCTTCCTCACGACTACGATTACTTCCTTCACCCTCACAACTACGACTACTTCCTTCACCCTCAAAACTTGAACTAGCCAATGTCTCATGCTTCAATTCCATGAAACCTAAATTTTGTGTTTTGGGGTTTTTCAATTGAAGCCGGTTTCGATTAATACTACGGGGATTTGAAAACCAAACCCTGAAAAATCAATTAACACACTGAAGATTGAACCGAAATAAAGAAAATCAGTTGCGGGTGAGTGTGTACCATTCTTGTACCCAAATGAGTTCGAGCTTACTCTGGCAATGCAGTTAGTAGAAGCGGGTGCGAACACAGATGGGTGAATGTGCCTCCATCTTCCTTGGTGCCACAGGTTCTGGAGTTCGATGAATTCGAAGAAGGGCGCAGTAAACCCTAGCTTTGTTAATTTGGGGGTGGCGTTGATTGACTGGTGTTTCAGACGGTAAATGGGTTTAACTCTTGAAGCATGAGAAAAATATCACCCTTTTCATTGGTTCGCATGTGAAAAGTTACATTTGATTCGACATACATTATTTTATTTTTTTTACCGATAGCGTCAATAAGTTAAATAATTATTTATTAAAAAATAAATAAATAAGTATTAAACTGACATCATAATACATAGGTATATTTATTTTTCCACACCATGATAAAATTCTATATCAATATTGCACTCAAAATTAAGCATGATCTTAAGTTGCTAAAAATTTCAATCACATCTTATGATTCTAAAACTTCATGGTTTTGATTTGAAAGGCTTAAAATTCAAGCTACTTTGATTTCGGTTTAAAGTGATGCAAATTAAGTTTCAAGATGATGCAAAAATTGAGTTTCAAAGTGCAACGTGATGCAAATTAAGTTTCGGAATCCCAAATGAGATTGAAGTAATTCTTTTTCTCCTTGATTTTGGTTTTCTCTAATTCAAGAGAATTTTTTTCGGACGACGATAAGAATTAACGACGCTATATCAACATGTATATTAAGGTTTCAATATCATAGCAAAAAACAACCGCAAAACATCAAAAATTGCTTTCTTTGTTATCTCGTTTAGTCTTCCTCAATGTCTTCTTCGAAGTTTTCCTCGGAGTCTTCCTCGTAGTCTTCATCGGAGTCTTCCTCGTAGTCTTCCTCAAAATTAACTGCTGCCCTGGACATGTCACTTTCATTTAGCTTCTGTATAGCATCATCAGGCAGATCCAATAAATGTTGTAAGTGAATTTGCTCCAGGTTCTTGGCATTCTCGAGTATATACCGTGCAAACTCAATCCCGTTACTAGACCCATCCAGCACTATGGTAACCTCCTTAATCTGATCAATAAAATCCAGATTCTGCAGCTTCCAGTATTCCTTATCAAACCCAGATAACTGCAACAGCAACAAGTCAACAAGCAACCAATTTGAAATTTCCCACAAAATAAGAAACCAAACGAAGCTAAGAGCAGCTCGGCTTCACCAAAAAGGTGTCCATGTTGACAAGTGATTATGTATTCACAAGCTCAAAGACGTGACAAGAACTCTAAAGAATAAACTATTCTCGACAATTTTTACCATGCGTAGAACAACTTTATCTTAAACCGGGACCTAAATAAATATTGGGAGACTGCATACTTAAGAGAATTATTTGATTTCATCTTAAAACTTAAATCGTGACACTTCATCTTTTAGGTTTTTTGACAATTTTTGCAATGTGGAGACAAGTTTTAAAACAGATGTAAAGAAATTATTACGTAATACGACATGGGGGTTAATAATACTTATAACTAGCCCAAGTTGGAACCAAATTTTTTTTCATGAGTAGATAGAAGTTTTACGATATTAAGAAAGGAAATCATAGACTTAACTTACATTGGGTTGAGGGTCCATAGAACTTGGGACAGCAAAACAAGTTATGTATAAAGTACACAAATTATGCAATCCTCTTAATAGAGAGACCACTGCAGGAAAGATATCATCAGAAAAGCTCCTTAGATTCAATTGCATATAAAAAAGACGATCAAATTGAGCATGCGTGTATCCTTCCCTGAACAAAGCCTGCAATGTCATAAAGGCAAAACCTATATCATGTTTCTCATTTTGTTATAGCAAGTGTGACCATTTTAATGTAAAAGTATTGTTATCCTGTTTAAACTGAAATGTAAAGAGAGGAACAAAATAGTTAAATTATTTCGGATAACAAAATATCTAGTTTTTTTCCACCGAAAAGTAATATTCAGTATGAAGGGTTGTGGTTCTCATTACCTTAAAGGTCGCTGCATTTAAAACAAGACGTTCAACCCTGCGTAAACTGTAAAAATGCTTAATCAGTTTGTCAGAGTCATCTGCTTTAGGCTCCAGGCAAATAACAGCCTTTTCTAAACATTCTAGAGGTCCCAGGTTTCCCTGATTTACCCGACTCCCCCTCCAACATAAATCTTTGAGTCTTGGAGCAAAAATATTTAACGACTTGTCACCAGGTAAATTAAGCATCCAGGTAATATTTATGATTTCAAGTTTCTCGCCTGAGATGTTAAAATGGCTCGGTGTAAACCTTCCACCGTCCACATATCCAAACTTTTCCAGAGACGAGCTCTTGATGATGATATTAGCAGTTATACTAATATCACAAAGATATATTTCCTTGATGAATTTGCAGGAACATGAGATCCATTTGAAAAACCCCTCATCTTCTATATCAACATTTAATAACTTCAGGTCTACAAGATTCGAGGAAAAGGCAACGGAAGGTGTTTTAACCATTGTATGATTCATTTCAACTGCTAGAGAAGTCAAAGTTGCACAGAGAAAGACACAAGAAGGAAACAATGCGTACGGCTCATCCTCAAAATAATCTACATCGCTCTTAACATCAAGAACTTCAACATTACACCTCAGTGCATTATGAATCCAAGTCATTATCCGGAAACGCTCATTAACACAGAAGCATGGTTCTTCATCCCTTAGGTCGTCACTGTCTTCTTCGACTACAGAGTGACTCTCCCACACAAGACGAAAGTACTCTATCTTGTTATCCCCGCGTTGAAGCAAGAACCTATCCAATGAGTTCATCAAATTCAATCTAACTTCACATGTGGCCTCGCTGAAACTCTTATACTCACCCGAGGGTGTTCTCGTAGTCCTGAATTCAAAATCCAATGACGGAGTTGACAGATAAAGTTCTCTACATCTTTTGGACACAATGCTGAAACAAGTGACGTCCTTTATAGTAAGAAACGAAAGAATGCGATAAGCAACTCCGTCGGGGAGACCACTGAATCTATCTTCCTTATGACCAAGACTACTTCCTTCATCCTCACAACTTGAACTATCCAATACCTTATGCTTCTGTTCCATGAAACCTAAATTTTGTGTTTTGGGGTTTTTCAATTGAAGCCGGTTTCGATTAATACTACGGGGATTTGGAAATTAAACAGTGAAAACATCAATTAACATACTGAAGATTGAACCCAAATGAAGAAAAGCAGTTGCGAGAGAGTGCGTACCATTCTTGTACCCAAATGAATTCGAGCTTACTCTGGCAGTGTAGTTAGTAGGAGCGGATGCGAACAAAAATGGGTGAATGTGCTTCCGTCTTCCTTGGTGCTACAGATTCTGGAGTTCGATGAATTCGAAGAAGGGCGCAGTAAACCCTAATTCTTTTAATTTGGGGGTGCCATTGATCAGGGACGAAGCCAGAGATTTGTGTGAATGGGGGCATCCTCAAACAACAAAGTCATAATTAAAAAGCTCAAGAATTTACTAAACACAATACTTATATATTAATCCATAAAGTTTTTCATACAACAGTCCTTTACAATATCCTTCGACGCGTTTTCATGTTCTGAAAGCGTTGCATGACAACATCATTACCAATACCATCAAATATCTCTCTTTCTATAAAAATAATCATGTTATCGTTCATCCATTGATCTCCCATCCGATTTCTCAATCGATTCTTCAGAATTTTCATGGCCGAAAATGCTATTTCAACGGTTGCAGTAGCAACTGGAAGAGTTAGTGCTAATGTCACAAGCAAATAAACCAGCGAATACACCTTGTGTTTCTTGCATTGAACCATTTTTTTTGCAAGATCTCCAATCTCTTTTAAACCTGAAAACTCAATGCTAGACCGCATATCCACAATGTAAGTCTCAAGTTGAATCTTAAGTATCACCAGCTCATTCATAGAGAAGTCTTTAGGATAAAACTGGGCAAGACGCAATAGCTTTTGGCTATCAAAAGCAGAGAAGGAGTCGGCTGGACATAAACATGCCAAACAAAGAAGTAGCTCAGTGTTGGTCTCATTGAAACGATTATTTAGTTCTTGAAGCTGCCAATCCAAAACAATATAAAATATCCCAACACAATAATGATGCATATTTGTGACTGCTTGTGCTTTTCGTTGCCCTCGCCTTCGAGAAAGAAACATATCATCCATATTAGGCACATCAATATCATGTTTGAGACAAAATTCTGAGACTTCATTGAGTAAAGAATCCCAACCACTTTTCCTCATTATCTCCAACCTTTGCTTACAAACTCCAACCAACTTCATAGCATTTACAATATCTTGATCCTTCCTTTGCAATGCTTGTGACAATTCATTGGTTATTCCAAGTATATCTTTCATCAAGTGTAGATTAAACACAAAATCAAATGATTGCATGGAATCCAATAAATTATTTGCTTCACATTTTTGTTGAGAGCTTACTCCATCATCTGCTATTACTTCAAGTACATCAAGTATGGATGAAAACATAGTCATTATACTTACTAAAGTACCAAAGTGTGAACCCCAACGTGTTTCTCCAGCACGTTTCAAAGTAGTTTCTTGATTTTTGCCTTTCCCACTTGTAAACTCACCACTGTTTAGTGCTTCAATAACTGCAATAGATTGCTTCTCCCGAAGAAGATCACAACGCTTCGATGAAGCTCCAACAACATTTACCAAAATAGTAACTATACTAAAAAAAGACTCAATTTGAATGTTCTTCTTTGCCACAGCTACAAGAGCTAATTGAAGTTGATGTGCAAAGCAATGAATATAATAGGCACAACCACTTTCTTTCATAATAAGAGCTTTAAGACCATTGAACTCACCTTGCATATTGCTGGCCCCATCGTAACCTTGCCCACGCAACCTAGACATGCTCAATTTATGCCTAGAAAATACCTCATCAATGGTTTCCTTGAGTGAGAGAGCAGTGGTACTAGTAACATGCTCAATGCCAATAAAACGCTCAACGACATGCCCATTCTTGTCCACATAACGCAATACAATAGCCATTTGTTCCTTCGTTGATACGTCATGAGATTCATCAATCAAAATAGAGAACAACGAAGTGCCAACGTCTTCAATAATAGCCTTGATCGTCTCAGTTGCACAGGCATTTACAATGTCTTTTTGAATATCTGGTGATGTCAATTTGTGATTCTCTGGAGCATTTTTCAAAGTAACGGCTTTCACATCCTCATTGTGGTCGGCAAGAAAATGTAGAAGCTCAAGAAAGTTTCCATGGTTGCTTGAATGTTTAGATTCATCATTACCACGAAATGCAAGCCCTTGTCTCAAAAGAAATCGACAACAATCGATTGATGCATTCAACCGAGCTCTATATTGAATTCGAGCTTCATCATGAGTTTTAGAGAAAAAAGACTGGATATGTTGCTTTTGACTCCTTAAAGCTTCAAAATTACTCCACGCTTGATTGTGTGCACTATTGACGCCTCCAATATGAGTTAGAAGTCTTTCTTTCTTCTTCCAGTTAGAAAATCCTTCGCCAACAAAGAAATCACCACCTGCTTGTTGTCCACTGTTTGGTTTAAAAAGGTAGCAACACAGACAAAATGCAGCATCTTTTTCTACACTATATTCCAACCAAGTAGGAAAATCATCAAACCAAGCAGGGTTGAATCGTCTTTGCGTGTCTCCATATTTCTTGTAAGGAAAATTATGGTTTTTAGGTTGTTGAGGACCAGCTAGCACATACGTTCTTCGTACTTGATCTCGAATATTAGGATTGTAATCCAAAATTCGAATTCTCTTACCAGGATCTAATGGAAGATTTGATAAAATAAATTCTGCACTATCATGTCCTCGAGTATCATTATTTTTCTCAATAACTGGGGATGGCGGCACTGATATTTTTTTGAAAAACCTCTCCATGATGTTTCAGCCTACAAAGTTAGTCATATACCAATAACATATAAGGTTCATACGTAATTTGTAGAATTTATAGAATAAAAATCTCAATAAAATTCTTAGACTCTTAATCCTAGAGTATACTATACTAAATGCCTAATAACTAATCCATTTCTTCTTCTTTTTTGGGTTTCGAAAGGGGATGATTATGATTCCATTTCTGAAAAATGGATTTGTTTTTAGACTGTTAAGCCGTAGAATTGAGTTTTCTTGGAGATGTTGACAATGTTATCCATATTAATATATATTCTTTCTTAACCAAAAAAACAAAATGCCTAATAACTAATCCATATCCAACCAAGGCAACAATTCAATTAACCAATACCAATAAGCATACAAATTATTCAACAAATAAACATTTAATTTAACTAATCATATGAATAAATGTATACCCATATTCATAGAATTCGTAATTTCATAATTTCATTCATCAATAATCATATAATTCATATTAATAATCAATAATCAATAAGTCAATAACCATATTAGTGCATACCATATCCATATGATTCTATATTTCTATACCAATTAAACAAAAATTCGTCTTAAATAATTAATTAGGGTTAGGAATTATAGATTTAGGAATTAAAAAATTTACCTAAATATATATATATGTCGGCTAGACTAGAGAGTGGCTGGCTGGAGTGGCTGGGAAGAGCAACTTTGCTCCTGTTCCGTTCCGTTTCAAGGTGTTGGTTGGGGGAAGACAGACAGAGCAGCACCAAGCTGCTCTCTGATTGGTGCGGCGCAAAGGGCAACGAAAACAAAGGGAGTGATGGAAATGGGAGTCTGGGACCGTGGGGACAAGCGGTCCCCCACTATAACATAACTTTTTTTTTTTTTAAAACATATACGAAACGACGCCGTTTCGTTTACATTTTTTTAATTTTTTTTACCAGGACCAAAACGACGTCGTTTTGGCCTGGTTTTGAAAAAAAAAGAAAAGATCAGGCTTATGCAGAACCAGATCGGAGGAACTGAGGTTCATTTTGCCTTTGGCCTGGTTTTGAAAAAAAAAATAACACCCAGCTCTGCTTCTGCAGAACCAGATCGGAGGAACCAAAAAATCGCAGTGGGGGCTTTGCTGCTGCAGAACCAGATGAGTTTGAGCAGCATGCCAACATTAGAAAAATCTCAGTGGGGGCATCCGCCCCCCCTAGGCCCATGGTAGCTCCGTCCTTGCCATTGATTGACTAGTGTTTCATGAGTGTGGGGTGCTAAAACGGTAAATGGTTCTAACCGTTGATTCGGGGGGTATCGTTTCTCGTTTGGGTAAAAAAATAACTATTCATTAGTTCCAATGTGAAAAGTTAAATCTGATTCAATTATATTATTTTTTAAATAAATGATAGGGTTAGTGAGTTAAATATTCATTAGTTCCAATGTGAAAAGTTAAATCAGTTTAATTATATTTTTTTATATAAATGATAGGGTTAATGAGTTAAATAGATAATTGTTGATATGAAGAAAAATCAATGAAGATTGAACCAGCACCATGATGCATATGTATTATTGTTTATAGTAGTGTGATAAAATGCCACATGCTGTGATTGAATATACATTTGACTCTAATCATTTTTGGACTAGAATGTTTAGAAAATATTTGTAATTAAAGTGGTTTAGAGCAGACTAAATCATAACGGGTTACATTCAAGAGTGTTTATTCACATAATCGAGGTCTTATTTTGACCTTCAACATGCCCAAATGTTAACCAGAAATTGAGTTTTAACGTCTACAGTGCACGTGTGAAAAAAGTAGTTTCATGTTGTAATAGTTGAAAGTATTTTTCAACAACCAAAAAACACTTTTGATTAAAATTGACAATAAATTAAAAAGCTTCTACATCATAAGTTCATAACTGTGTTTTATTATTTTTTTTTTTTGTCATTCATAACTGTGTTTTATGAAGAAGCACAAAAATTCTTAATAATTTTTTTTTTCAAAAGCACTTGAATTCTTAATAAAAAAAAATAGATGAAGCCTATATACTATATGTGTGTGAATATAAAATTTTAATATATATAAGAAAAAGAAAGAAGTTGGAGAGAGTTAATGTGGAATTATTTATTTTTTAAATTAAAGATGTTATAATAATACGTGGGTGATGTTGAAAATAAAACAACAAAATTTAAATTCTACGAGATCACATCACCACCTAAGATTTTATTTTTGTTATAGAGGACCCAATTGTCTTTTCGCCCTCTTTAAATCTACATAGCAATTATTTCCAAAACTAAAGCGGGATATAGTCTCTTCTAGCATAATTGTCTTAGTTTGGCTCTTTAACTTCATCACACCATCAAGTTGATTTGGGAAACTCAACAACATCCATGGTACAACTGAACAGTATGGTAACCTCCTTGATTTAAGCGGAAGAAGATTTGCTTCGGACCTTAGTGTCCGGAGCCTTCTCATCAAATAATATGGATCGCATAAATTAAATTCAACGGTCTCCATTAATTCATTTTTCTGGCCCACCACACACAACCGACGACCCTGAGTTGACTTGCACACCAATCAACGGTCCAGATTGCTTGATGAGGAGGCTCCGGACACTAAGGTCCGGAGCAGATCCTCTTTGTGAGAGATAAAATAAAAGAAGTTGCAACTTCCAATGCTCCATATTAAACCCTCAAGGGCCTTTGCGAACTCAACAACCTTTTCTCACTCAATTTCTCTTTTCTCTTTGCATTTTCCTCACCAACATAATTATGGTGTGTTCCCATCATACACCTCATCATCTAACACGTGTCTTTTCAACTAATTATGGTTAACTTTAATATTAAATGTTTTTTTCTTCTAATTTTGAAAAAAAATAACTATAGTTAAGTGAAATGATACGTATCAAATGACAAAATGCATGATGAGTATATACCATAATTCATTGTGGGGAACATAAATGCATCCAAACGAATCTTCAAACAAATCTCAACTTATGAACACCCCCTGATGTTTTAATAACTTCAATAAAAAGATTCGGGTTTTGATTTAAGTTTATTTCCAATACTGCATTCGAAATTAGACATGATCTTAAGTTGCTAAATTGTTTAATCGCATCTTAGATTCTAAAACTTCATGTTTTTTATTTGGAGGGTTTAAAATTCAATTTATTTTGGAAGATGTTTGACTTACAGCTGGCTCGCGGATAGACCGCGAACCAATTGTTTATAGAATTGTCAATTATAAATATAAAGTATTAGCTAGAGAAACTTTTCAACCTAGAGAGGTTAAAACAAAGATCGGCATGAGTGGGTAGAATCCATTATGCTCTATTTTAGGATCAAATTGGACCCGATTGTAACCCTTCCTGGGTTCCTATCCATTACTTGTCTCATTAATTTTTTTCTATATACAACGATATTATACTTTAAATAGTGATAAATTTGGTTTAAACCATACAATGAATCAACCGTAATAATTAGAAACCGAAGATCCAAATATGGGACTTTCAACTTTTTGAAATATTTTTTTTATCAATTGGGCTGAATATGGCCACAAAGTGTTCAACTTTTATCTACTCCAAATCTTAAGTGTGATGCTGGGGACCTTTGTTTCTGTTGGTGTCCAAGTGGCTTTTCGACGGCAGTGATTGTTTGATGCTGCTAGGGTTTGCTTCGTTATTTAGGGTTTGTTTTGTTGTTTTTTATGTTTTGGGCTCCTTGGTTATTGTGAGGGTCCATTTTGTTGTCGGTATATTAGTATTTGGGTCTTCTCATATAATATATTGTGTTGATAGTAAAGTAACAATTCACCAAAAAAAAAAAAAAAATCTCAAGTATTTTTTTGAACAAACGACATATCTACACTAAAGGGGTGGAGGAGTGAGTTAAGCCTCACAATGAGCTAGCAATAATGTGGTTCAAATCAAGCATTTGGTGAGAATTGAACCTAAAACCTCACACTTATACGTAAAGAGGAATACCACTAGACCGTAGTACTATGTGTCAAATCTCAAGTATTTGAAATGGCCAGTTCTTTTCTCTTCCAAGAAGAATGCCTTGTCTTTGGGCTGATCATGGTACACTAATTATGTAGTCTGTCTAATATTACTCGATTTACAACAGTTTTGGGAAGGTCTAGTGCACTTTTGTTTCACCGTTAACAAATTAATAACAACACAATTTTAGAAATTGAAATTTGTTTTACTAAGAGCGTAATTTATCCTTGAGTTTATATTTCATTTAACAATTGAGTTGTTACAGTTAGTCACGTGCTAGTTAATTTACTTTTATTAGGGTTTGCATTATTTTGACCGATCGTTATTATATTTCTTTTTCTTTATTGTAATCACTTAAATTTAATGCACTTATTCCATAAGAAAAGAATTACTTTAAAAAGGAGAAACAAGAGTAGAAGCATGTAGAGCTAGCTAGCCAAGAATTGAAGATAAAAACATGAAGCCAAATAGTCTCGTACCCATGAATTATGCAAGGCTCTTTGGATTAGTGTTTTAATTGTTACTCTTTTCAACTTCGAGTAGGTCTATCTCATTTCAAAGGGTTTTTTTTCTTAACTCTGTGTTTCTGTAGACCTAATGAAGGTAAAACATGAAAGGAAAAGAATTTCCACAGTACGGTTTTATCGATTTTATTATATTTCTTTCATTTGAATACACTATCTTTTAATTCTTGTAATATGGAGAAGTTTCTTCACCAGGTAAAGGAGCTTCAATTGAAAACAAGGTTACTTAAAAGTGTTTTTTTTATGTTCTTGGTTTGATGTGGATTGTTCTATCATTCAAAGGGGTTTTTTTGTTTCAACAAAGGGCTTGAGGTTCCTTCCGTTTATCTGTTATGTTTAAAGACTTTCTAAAAGATTTTGATAAGACTACTAATACATGCATTCATGTAAGAGGTAATCAAGACAAATTCATTACAAGATTAGGAGAATCAAGTCTTCTACATCTGAATAGGTTAAACATGTCCCGTCCATAATTATAGCTTTGCAAAATATTATTTTTAAATAAACAGTTTCAAACTATATTCATATATTATCTCCAACCGAAGAGGCTAAACATGTCTCGTCCACATTATTATTATTTTTTTTTTTGAAACAAGAAGAAATTATATTGAAGCTAAAACCCTCGAGTACAACCATTCCCTACATACTATATTACTTTTAGATGAACAATTGTAGACTATATTCATAGCATCTCAATAATTTATTACTTTTAAATGTATTAGCTTATTCAATTAAACTACCATATTATAGTTATTTAATGACACATCCTGACCCGGAATGTCCACTAGGACTCCAAATCGAGCTGTGTTGGTCGACACCTGGAAGGTGACGAAGCTGTAAAGTGTAGTGATGTGGAAAATGTGAGTAAATTTAAACATAAAAGTGCCTAAATACAAGAGTGCGCTGGTGAGCGGGAATGAACCCATTTCCACACGTGACATCAGAGCATAAGTAAAGTACAGTAGAGTGAATTGAGAATTATACCCTCAGAGATAACCACTTATAATGAGATTAGCCAAGAGTCCTCGTTGATACGAAAGTTCAGCTACTAAAACTTGTAGGGGCAAAAAACATGGTTGAGTGGCCTGAAAAATGAAGTTTTAATGAAAACCTTTTGAAAACGTTATAACCCCTCGCTGTAAAACTTGTATAGTTTTCAGAAAATCATACTACGTATAAATATGAAATCAAATGCAAATCAACAATAATTCCAGAAGTATGTCACATCACAATATCTCAACAGTAATATAAGTAAAACCAAGTGTTCAATCAATTTATACTAGCACACAAGTCGGAGTCGCCTAATGCAACATGTATGACTAAACTAATGCTCATATATCTATGCTAGCACACGAGTTGGAGTCGCCTAATGCGACCTGTATAATAGGACTGGGTGCAATCATAATATACGTTGTAGTGCTACAATCACGTGAAGACTGGCGCTATTCGCGGTCACCTACGAGTCGGAGTTGCCTAATGCAAATTGTACAACATGACTGACACCTACTTGGATCTAAGGTGAGCGTGCGGTGCGGAGGTGAACAACACGTGAAAGATTGGCCTTGGCCCTTGGCGAGCACTAACACCGGGGTGCAGCAATAATGAGTAGACTATATAAATATAAGCATGCCACAGTGATTTAATAGTTCTAATCAACATACTAACATTCATAGCCCTAGATATAATTATGGCATCAAAGATTATAAGCATACCTGTGTATCCCGTAGGATGAAGCATATTTCATATATTTCGTCATTTCACTAATTCTTATAAACTTTGATCTAATCCAGGTGTACGTAAGAAATTCTTTTTCAAATGCATAAATGGAAACTATCAATCATATATATATATTATAAAAAGGAAAAGACCCGCTCACCTGAAGTCCGTGCTACAACTCCCTAGCACGAATATCGAGTCGTCACGAACTATCGTCGCCTAGAACAAATATCAAATCACGTTTTAGAATTTGTATTGATAGAACACATAACTTACATAAAACACATCTCCAAAGACGTTCTAGAATGATTTGAAACCCATTGACCAAAAGTCAACCGTCAGTCGAAGGTCGACGGTAGGGTCCACAACCCTACGTAACTCGATTCGGAAGATTCGCACCTTTCCTATCCGTAACTTCCCAAGAGTTTCAATAAGCTTATAGAACAACATCCTAAAGTTTCGGAACGATCCAATGGTCGGATCTCCGCCAATTGCTAACATTAAGTGGCGGCCGACGTTTAGATTTACATACTTAGAAAACCCATCCGGGAAGATCCGTATGTTAGATTCCCGATTCGTCAGTTCCTAATATCCTTAAATATTATGTACTATTACGTATTAAAGTTTGGTGACGATCCAATGGTCAGATCATTGAATCATATAATAACCAAGTGGCAGCCCTTAACGAAAATATAACCAAACAACAAATTTCATCAATCAGATGTCTAATATGGAATCGGGGCACCCATTTTAGCCTAGGGAGGTCAAGGGGTGTCTCTGCCCACGAGCCGCAGCACTCGGTGGCCGGCCGCGCCGGAAAAATAAACTATTTCAAAAAATTACCAACTTTCACAGAAATGAAGATCTCAATGAGTAGAGCAAGTTTTATACATATGGCCAAGTCCAATTTGGATGGGAAAAGCTCTAATTTCCCTCGAACTTGCCGAAAACCCTAGAAATTGGTGGCTTCGATCCATCTTCTACGGTGATCCGCCGCCTCCAAGGTTGTTTGGGGTTTGTTCCTGAGTCAAGGAGAGTCTAATAGGGGTGGTGGTTGATGGAGTTTGCTTTAGGAAATGGCAAATCGCCGCCATGAGGTTCGTCGCACCCACTGTGCAGTTTTCACAATTTGCAGGTGGTGCTGAGGTTCGAGTCACCGAAAAATCGACAGAAAAGCAACGGGAAAGTCGTCGGGTCACACGGGTCTGATGGGGGGAAAATGGGTCAAAGAGAAAGTGGTCTCTAATCCCCCGTTCTTTCCTTCCCTCCTTGGCCCTCTATTTCTTCCTCACGATTGGGCACCTTCCTCTCTCCTCCTTCTGATTCACCCATTTCATTTCTCTCTCTCTCCTCATTGGCCCAACCTCCCTTTTTTTTCCTCATTTTCTGTCATTCTCTTCCGCCCATCTCTCTCATTTCTCTCCTCTTAATTGGTTGTTGCGCTTTTTTCTCCAATTCTAATTTGTCCACCACTCTTTTATCTAATTGGCCTTTTTCCCACAAAGTGGGAGTTTAACTAATTTCTAATCTAAAATTTAATAAAACGACTTCGAATGTCCGTAACTATACCGTTAAAACTCGGATTCGCAAACGGCTTTTGCCTATGCGCTCATGGTTTCGAGATCTATTCAAAAACACTAATTGTGACTTCGAAAGGTCAACAAATGTTAAACATCCTCGCCTCTAAAGGCATTTTCGTAAAATCACTCATTTAAAATTTATAAAAATTTAAAATTAGGGACGAGTTGTCACATCTAAGACATGATTTTTTTTAATTGCTAAATGAATAAAACTTACTTTTATATGATCTCAACAATTTTTGGAATAGGATTTTCGAGTGACATGTGTAGCTAAATGAGTGAGTTTCCAGATTTCTTATCTCTATCTTAATAATTTTTCGAATAAGGTTTTTAGTGACACGTGTCGAGATGTAATTAATTATGCAAATTTCAAATAAAATTCATGTCCACATGACAATTCTTCTCTTATCTTCAGTTTTCAATGTTAATAAATGAGTAACTCTCCAGATTTCTTATCTCTATGTAATCTTAATAATTTTCCTGATAAGATTTTGACTGACACGTGTCGAGATGTAATTGGTTATGCAAATGATAAAACTCAAGTCCACGTGGCAGCTCTTATCTTCAGCTTTCAATGTTAATAAATGAGTAAGTCTTCAGATTTCTTATCTTTATGTAATCTTAATAATTTTTCGGATAAGATTTTGAGTGACACGTGTCAAGATGTAATTGGTTATGCAAATTTTGTCCACGTGGCACCTTTGTCTTCAACTTTCAATGTTAATAAATGAGTAAGTCTCTAGATTTTTTTTCTTTATGTAATCTTAATAATTTTTCGAATAAGATTTTGAGTGATATGTGTCGAGATGTAATTGGTTATGCAAGTTTCATATAAAATTTATGTCCACGTGGCAGTTCTTATCTTTAGATTTCAATGTTAATAAATGAGTAGGTCTCCAAATTTCTTATCTCTAGATAGTTTTAATAATCTTTCGGATAAGATTTTGGCTGACACGTGTCAAGATATAATTGGTTATGCAAATTTCAGATAAAATTCATGTCCATGTGACAGTTCTTATCTTTAGTTTCAACGTTAATAAATGAGTTTCCTCCAGATTTCTTATCTCTATGTAATGTTAATAATTTCTCGGATAAGATTTTGAATGACATGTGTCGAGATGTAATTGGTTATTCAAATTTCAAATAAAATTCTTATCCACATCCTTAGCTTTCAATGTTAATAAATTGGTTGGATATTGGATAAAGTTCTCACACATTCATCTTTGCCATCTCCACAGTAAAATCAACTAGTCCATGAAGTTCATCTAGGGTATCACCTTTATAGTAACGAAGCACATTACTCGTCAACTCACGCGAGTCGTATGTAGTAATGAAGCACATTGTTCATCAACTCACGCGAGTCGAATAACAGTCACTTTACTTCAAAAATCATTATCATTCTGTACAACATTGTGAAAAGGTTGAACCAAGAGATGGATTGATTGGGAAGAGGCTCTCAAATCTGGACAATTCCCTCTCCCCCCCTCTTCTTCCTCATCCGCCCACTCCTCCTTCGCCGTGGGCCTCTATTACCATGCCAACCAGTCCATCACCGCCGCGGAAGTCGATGCCATCCGCAGATCAGAAATCTGAACCCACATTCGGTTCAGTAGTTAGAGCTATTGAGATCCATCACCAACGTTCTTCTATGGAGGTGGAGTTCTCCACCTGGCCGTCTGACTAAACAACATCCACTTCTCTACAAAATGGGTAACGCCTCTCTTTCTCTCCTCGCATGCATGTCTTTTGTTGTTCTTGCATCTGTGCGTTTTGGGTTTAGGGTGGCCTTTACTTATGCTATTAATTTCTCTCCTTGCATGTCTTTTGTTGTACTTGCATCTGTGCAATATTTCAAAGGGTTTTTATCACAAATGGTCCCTGGAATTGACCCACTTCATCAAGATGGTCTCTGAAATTGAAAATCAATCAATGTAATCCCTGAAAATTGATGTCACAAATCAATCTAGTCCTTTTGTTACAATTCCATCAAAACTTCTGTTAAGTGATGACATGACACATAAATGTGCCCTACAAGTTTAATTAAATATGCCACGTGGATTTAAAATATTTAAATTTAAAACAAATTTAGGGTAAAAGATTGTTTACTACCTTTACGTTTCATGGTTTTCAACATTTAGTACATCAAGTTTTTTTCGTCTCAGAGTTATACCTAAAGTGTAAATTTTGGGACAGTCTTATACATCCGTTAGTCAAACTATTAAATATGCTGTTAATTGTGACGTGGCGCACATGTGGACAATGACTGGGCGCCACGTGTCATCCACGTTTTTTTTTCTTTCTTTTTTCTTTTTCTTCTTCTTCTTCCTCCGAATCTGCAATTTTTTTCTTCTTCTTCCTCCTTCTCCTTCTTCCTTCCTCCTTCTTCCTTCTTCTTCCTTTTCCTTCTTCTTCTTCTTCTTCTTCTTTTTCCTTTATCTTCTTCCTCCTTCTTCCTTCCTCTTCCTCTTCTTCTTCTTCTTCCTCCGAATCTGGATTGCAGATTTGGTTTTTTTTTTTCTTCTTCTTCTTCCTCATTCTTCTTCCTTCTTCTTCTTTTTCTTCTTCCTCCGAATTTGCAACTTTTTTTTTTCCTTCTCCTTCTTCTTCTTCTTCTTCTTCTTCCTCCTCCAAATCTAGGGAAGATGAAGGTTTTTTTTTTTTATTTTTTTATTTTTTTTATTTTTTATCTTCTTCCTTCTCATTCTTCCTTCTTCCTTCCTCTTCTTCTTCTTCTTCCTCCGAATCTGCAATTTTTTTTTCTTCTTCTTCCTCATTCTTCCTTCTTCCTTCCTCATTCTTCCTTCTTCTTCCTTTTCCTTCTTCTTCTTCTTCTTCTTTTTCCTTTATCTTCTTCCTCCTTCTTCCTTCCTCTTCCTCTTCCTCTTCTTCTTCTTCTTCCTCCTTCTTCTTCCTTCTTCTTCCTCCGAATTTGCAACTTTTTTTTTCCTTCTTCTTCTTCCTCCTTCTTCCTTCTTCTTCTTTTTCTTCTTCCTCCGAATTTGCAACTTTTTTTTCCTTCTTCTTCTTCTTCTTCTTCTAGGGAAGATGAAGGTTTTTTTTTTTTTTTTTTTTTTTTTAATCTTCTTCATCCTTCTTCTTCTTCTTCTTCTTCTTCTTCTTCTTCTTCTTCTTCTTCCTCCAAATCTAGGGAAGATGAAGGTTTTATTTTTTATTTTTTATCTTCTTCCTCCTTCCTTCTGCTTCTTCCTTCTTCATTCTTCTTCTTCTTCTTCTTCTTCCTCCGAATCTGGGTTGCAGAGTCGGTTTTTTTTTTTTTCTTCTTCTTCCTCCTTCTTCTTCCTTCTTCCTCCGAATCTGCAACTTTTGTTTTTTTTTTTTCTTCTTCCTCCTTCTTCTCCTTCTTCCTTCCTCCTTCTTCCTTCCCCTTCCTTCTCATTTTTCTTCTTCTTCTTCTTCTTCCTCCGAATCTGGGGAAGATGTCGGTTTTTTTTTTCTTTTTCTTCTTCCTCCTCCTTCCTCCTTCTTCCTCCGAATCTGGGTTGCAGATTCCGTTTTTTTTTTTTTTTTTCTTCCTCCTTCTTCCTTTTCCTTTTCCTTCTTCTCCTTCTTCCTCCTAATCTGGGGAAGATGAAGGTTTTATTTTATTTTATTTTTTATAATATATATATATATAATATATTTTTTTATTTTTAATTTCCACGTGGGTGACACGTGGCGCCCAGTCATTGTCCACATACACTTTAGGTATGACCATGAGACGAAAAAAATTTGATGTACTAAATATTGAAAACCACGAAACATGAGGGTAGTAAACAATCTTTTACCCAAAAATTTATTTTTTGTATAATTAAAAACTTAAAAAAAAAAAAAAGACGAACGCATCTTCCTCTCCTCCCAACTGAACACAATCACACCTGCACTACACCGAAACCCCTCCTCACGATTTTAATGGCCAATACGTCAACAACTTTGAAAAGTTTGGTGATGGAATTGATATAACAATAAGCCAAAAAATTAGCTACTGCTCCACCCCCGTCATCACCTCCTCCAGCATAACCACCACCTTCTCCACCAGCTGCCTCTCCTTCGGCTACATCAGAACCCCCACCACCTCCATCAGACGGTCCCCTCCCAAATCTTCCCCAACACCTCCAGCAGAAGCCTCACCTCACCTCCACCTAAACCCACAGAGTCCCCACCTCCTCCAGCTGATGTCCCGCCGCCTTCGTCCGATTCTCCACTAGCACCACAAGGAGAAGCACCAGAAAAATCTCCTCCATCCCCCACCGTCACACCTCCTCCATCTGGTTCCAAATCTGCTCCTCCACCAGCTTACTCACCCCCTGCACCCACGATGCAATCACCACCTCCTTCGGTCCCTTCATCCCCTGGTACTTCGCTCCTTTAACTTCCCCAATAATTGAGAAATTAATACAATAAGAAAGGATTTGGGTGTGGTTGTGTTCGGGTGGGAGGAGAAGAAGATTGACGCATCTTCCCTTTTTTTTCTTCCTTTTTTTTAAGTTTGTAAATTATACAAACGATAACATTGTGTTTAATTATTTAAATATTTTTAATCCATGTGTCAATATTTAATTAAATTTGTGGGACCCAGTTATGTGTCATGTCATTACATAAAGGAATTTTTGACGAAAATATAACGGAAGGATTAGATTGATTTACGACACCCATTTTTAGGAACTACATTGATTGATTTTCAATTTCATGGACTATCTTGATGAACTGAGTCAATTTCAAGGACAATTTATGATAAAAATCCTATTTCAAATGCGAGGGAACAACATACTGTCAAGTTCTTTAGAAGTCTTCCAACATGCTCCAATTTTCTGTTTTCTGTTAGGAAGGGTGTTGTTTTGTTCATTATGATTTTGATATTCCGTTTCTTGTTTTGTTCATTGTGATCTTAATTTTTGGGGCTGCTTCTTTGATTGGAAAATTAAAAAGAATAAGGAAATTGGATAATAACTTGCAGTTTTTAGGAACATGGAAATTCATTTAAAAGGAAAATGTTTTTAGCATTCAAAGACTAGGGATATTGGATAGTAACTTGCAATTTTGCAGTTGTTAGGAACCTGGAAATTCATTTAAACTGAAAATGTTTTTTGCATTCAAATATGTGCTTATTCATTCATAGTCTCTGTTACTTACCTGACATAATGCGAACATCAAGCACGATCACATGATAAGTTTAGAATTATGCTTGATTGGGCTGTGATACACACACTTTCTAATAGTTGCTAGCAATGTGATGCTTACATTTATGGTGCTTGAGTTGTTTCTCAACTTGCTTGTAAGAGGCTATCATCTGAAATTGTATTCCTAATTTTTTTTCATACATAGATATCGCAGCAGCTCTAGCTCGCACACCACCTCATGTAAGTTTGTATTTTGTTTTATAGTTGTTGTTAGTACTGGTATGCCTGTATTAATGGGTCCTTAAGGGTGCGTTTGTTGCACCGGACTGTCTCGGACTGGACTAGCTGCAGGGACTAAACTGGACTGGCTTAGACTAGACTAAGCTGGACTAGTTTAATGAAGCGTTTGGTGCAGTGTCAGGACTAAGGAACAGACTAATAACAAATTCTAATATTATATTATTTAATTCATATTTATTAATATTTTACATTATTTAATAAATATTTTGTAATATTTTATTATTAACTATGCCTTATTTCTCATTCTAGAAGTCCTTCCATTCCCAATTCCGTTCATCCTCTCTTTCTGCCTTTTCTCCGCCCCTCTCCCTCTGTTTTCTTCCTAATTTTACTTCGTCCCTCTCCCTTTTTTTCTTCGTCCCTCTTCCTCTTCATCTCCATCTTCTTCTTTTGTTCTCCGTTCAAACGACAAAGCAAGAAAGAGAGGGACGAAGCAAGAAAGAGAGGGACGAAGCAAGAAAGAGATAGAAAATTTAGGAGTTGGGAGTGGGTTGCATGTGCGATTGGCTCGAAAGTGGGAGATGGAGAAGGTCTGCAATCAAGGAGTTTCATGTTTTCTGGGTTCGGTTTGCCTTCAGTCAATCCCATCGTCGATTTAAGCTTATACCCACTGCAGATTTTTTTTTTATATTTATTTATTTATTTATTTTTGTTTGTGTTTTATGGTTTCTGAGTTCGATTTAAGCTTGTAGATTTTTGTGTTTTATGGTTTCTGGGTTCGATTTAAGCTTGTGGGTTCGATTTAATTTTGTGTTTTATGGTTTCTGGGTTCGATTTTTTTTTTTTTGGGTTCGATTTAAGCTTGTAGGTTGGATCTGAATTTGAAAAATGGAACGACTGCATATTTTATTTTTGTTTTGAATTTTGCGGGATGTGGGTTTGAAAATGGTTGTGGAAGCGAGGAAGAAGATGGAGCAGGGCAAGGAGGGAACGATGTGCGACGAGCAGGACGAGCGACGTTGGGTCTTGGACGACTGACTCTCATGATTTTCTCTTTATCAGAAGAGGGCTTACGAATCCGGCCGAAATTGAGGTTGCTTGTTAAGAACGGCTAAGGAGGTAGTTAATCCAAGCGAGTCCGGGTTAAGCTCATTAAAGCTAATCCGGATGCACACCAAACAAAGGACTATAGTCTAGTCCAGTCCAATCATTCTTAATCCTGTCAAACAAACGTGCCCTAAGTGTCTAGGTTGTCAGCTCTACGATCGGTACTGTATTTGTAGCATGACAAATAATTGTTTGAGCTGTGATACACACATTTTGACCATTGTTGTTGCTAGCACTGGAATGATTGCATTGATGGGTCCTTGAGTCCCTATGTTGTCACCTTTATGATCGTTATACATGATTGATTGCGCTGTAACACACACTTTAAACATAGTTGTTGCTAACACTAGGATACCTACATTGATGGGTGTTTGAGTGAAGGTTATCATGTGTGTGTGTCCTCCAGTTTGTGTCTAATATTTATTTAATTTTTTTAAGCTATTGTTGTAGAGCCGGTGAACAACCTGAACCCAAACAAGTGGCCTATAAACCCCCACCTTTGTAGGCCTTTTTAAACCGTATAGGGTTATGATTTTTTTTTAAGAAAAACTAATGAAAATGATTTGAAAATTTTGAGTTTTAACGATAAGAACAAAATAAAGGGTAAAATAAACAGTACTATGATTGACTTTTTAGTGTAAAAATATGATTTTTCGTTAAAGTGAACAGTACCGGAATCTTTTCGTTAAAGTTCCTTTTTTTTTAATCAGTTTCAGTATGACTTAAGGTAAATAAGACTACCGTAAACAACTTGATTCGATGCTATAATTCCGATTAAGGTTGTTTTATATTTAATGGATGTTACTGCTACTTCAGGTTAATGGATGTTCATATAATATTAGGCTTGCAGGTAGATAAAAAGCCTGAATCGGATAGAATTGGAAAGCTTGTGAAACTATTTGACAGATGCCAAGTAAAATACGGTTAAATTGGCTTAGGAAAACCTTCTCTAAATTACAAGTATGTGAGGTTGATCCTGGTTAAAGACAATACCTTAGGGTAGGCCTGGCAAACGGGTCGTGTTTGTCGTGTTCGTTTCATTTTCGTGTAACACCTGTTATCTTAAAGGGTCGTGTCGTGTAACACATGTTATTTTAACGGGTCATTAATAGGTCGGGTCACGAGTAAAGTGACCCTTTGGGTAAAGTGACCCGACTCGTTAAGAAAAATATATTTTTTTCTTAAATTTGCACACACCACACATTGCCACATAAATATTACTTCAAAACATTAAAACACATTTTTTGTTTAAGTACTACATCTACACTCGAAAATAAGAGCCTAATAAATAAACATTCATACACTACTAGTCTATTGCAAAATATTAAATGTGTAAGGATATGCAAAATGAAAGAGTTTTTGTTTTCAAGGTTATGAAGCTTTTCTCAAAAGTTTAAACCTTGCTAATGGAACTCAAAGCTTGCATGTTATTCCTTTTACAAAATCCTCAATTTTCATCGATCATCATGACATAAGATTTTGTGGTATCCACTAGTGTAAATATTTTAAATTGAAGATCGAATTCATTCATTGTTTTCATATAGGGTCAAGGAGTGTAGTTGTAAAAAATCATCAAAATCGGAGTTAAAATAACCGTTAAATAGTGATTTTTCGTTGATAACCGTCGAAAAGTTTTGTCCCGTTACTTGATCTCTGAATGTTTGTTTTTTGCAATTTTTGGCGTATGTGATCTCGAAGTATATACAAACATGTTTGACAGTTGGATCGTTGAAACTAGTTTCATAGAATGCGTATCCCATCAAAACAATATATTCACTAACACTTAAGAGTTTATTCATACTTTCATTAAGTATAACATAAGATTTTGTGGTATTCACTAGTGTAAATATTTTAAATTGAAGATTGAGTTCATTCATTGTATTCACATAGGGTCAAGGAGTGTAGTTGTAAAAAATCATCAAAATCGGAGTTAAAATAACCGTTAAATCGTGATTTTTCGTTAATAACCGTTGAAAAGTTTTGTCCCGTTACTTGATCTCTGGATGTTTTTTTTTTTTGCAATTTTTGGCGTATGCGATCTCGAAGTATATACAAACACTTTTGACGGTTTGATCGTTGAACTAGTTTCGTAGAATGCGTATCCTATCAAAACAATAGATTCACTAATTAAAAATAGAGTAAATTGTAGCAATGGTCCCTGAACTTTACTCAAATTGGAGCAATGGTCCCTCAACTAAAAATCCATTACCATTGGTCCCTCAACTTATCAAAATGTGTAGCTATAGTCCTTTTCATTAATTTCTTCAAAATTTTGTCAAAATATGTTATGTTGGAATAACCATTTACTTAATTAGGGTCCCTCAACTCATCAAAGTATGTAATTATGGTCATTTTCGTCAACTACGTAAAAAAATTTGTCAAAACGAGTTATGTTTGAAGGACCATAGCTACAATTGGGATAAAGTTAAGGGACCATTTCTCCAGTTGAATTAAAATTGAGGGACCAAAGGTAATGGATTTTTAGTTGAGGGACCATAGCTGCACGTTTTAATGAGTTGAAGGACCAATGGTAATGGATTTTTAGTTGAATGACCATTGCTCCAATTTGAGTAAAGTTCAGGGACCATAGCTACAATTTACTCTTAAAAATAACATAAGATTTTGTGATATTCACTAGTGTAAATATTTTAAATTGAAGATCAATGTTCATTCATTGTATTCGTATAGGGTCAAGGAGTGTAGCTGTAAAAAATCATCAAAATCAGAGTTAAAATAACTATTAAATCGTGATTTTTCGTTGATAACCGTAGAAAAATTTATCCCCTTACTTGATCTTTGAATGTTTGTTTTGCGATTTTTTGCTGATGCGATCTCGAAGCATATACAAACAAGTTTGATGGTTGGATCGTTGAAATTAGTTTCGTAGAATTCGTATTCCATCAAGTTCAATGGTGTGTGTGTGTGTATATATATTTATTAAGTAAATTTAAATTTATTTATTTTGTACGTATAACACTTAAGAAATTGAATGGTATGTATATTTAAACCGATCTAATGGTCACCAATTTTTAATATTTAATTTAATATATATATATATATAATTATTATAGTTTTTAGGGGTATAAAATTGTTAAATTAATATGTTTGTACCATACTTAGGGCCTCCGTATTTAGATCTCGTATAAATACTCGGGGGACTCAAATGTAATTATATAATAAATGAAGGGGCAAATGTGTAATAAGTGAGGATCCCTTATTCTATAAAATGACTCCTCACTCTCCTCATTAGGAGAGGCCAAGTCTTAGGCCATGGGAATAGAGCATACAGAAAATAGGCTAGAGAGCACACTGCCTCTAGCATTCTTGTATATTCACCATTCAGAGTGAAACCATATCAACATCAGTGGCCCAAACATTAGGGTGAACCACAATACATCTTGTGGTCTTTACTTTCTTGCAGATTCACGGTCGGATTTACGTTGTTCCAAGACTCTTCCGATTTTGTGCATCAACATTTGGCGCCATCTGTGGGAATCAACACGAAAAGCTATGTCGGTTCTCTTTCATTTTTTCATCTCACCACCGTGAGACCTCACCACACTGTCCACCGTGAATCTGCAGAAACCCAACACCCACACTCAGAGACACACCCATTCAATCTACAAAGAGAAAGAGAAACTCAGGTGCATCTCTCTTGAATCCGCTGACTAATAGCCTCCAATTCCACAAGCAAATCACAGAGACATTTTCACAAACACCTTACGCGCAATCGCCGAGCTCGTCTTCTAACACCCATTCCGATGGCTTCCGTCGTCCCCAATAACCTCACTAGGGAGTAGTACGTGTACCTGGTGAAGCTCTCCGAGCAAGCGGAGCGCTATGATGAGATGGTCCAGTTCATGGAGAAGCTGGTCGTTGGTTTGACTCCGGCCACCGAGCTGACCGTCGAAGAGCGCAACCTTCTCTCCGTCACGTACAAGAACGTGATCGGCTCGCTCCGTGCCGCCTGGCGCATCGTGTCGTCGATCGAGCAGAAGGATGAGGGCCGGAAGAACGAGGAACACATGGCGCTCGTCAAGGAGTACATATCCAAGGTCGAGTCCGAGCTCTTTGATATCTGCGCTAGCATATTGAAGCTTTTAGACTCCAATCTCGTGCCGTCGGTGTCGGCCAGTGAGTCCAAGGTCTTCAATCTGAAGATGAAGGGCGACTACCACCGCTACATGGCGGAGTTCAAGTTCACCAATGAGAGAAATACTGCTCATGATGATACCATGCTTGCTTACAAGGCTGCCCAGAACATAGCGTTTGCGGATCTGTCACCAACTCATCCAATAAGATTGGGTCTGGCACTGAATTTCTCAGTGTTCTACTATGAGATTCTCAATCAATCTGATAAAGCTTGTAGCATGGCCAAACAGGAGAACATGCAGGAAACGGAGTGGGAAACGAAAGCAAAAGCGGAGATAAGATTCTTTTCTTATTATTAATTCTATTATCATTCCTTGTCTGCCATCTGCAAAAGGGAAAAGAAAAATAAGAAACAAAAACAAAAACAAAAGCAGAAAGCAGAAAGAAAGGCAGAAAGTAAAAGCAGAAAACAAAAGAAGATAAAAAGAAGCAGACATAATTGCGGTGGTGATGGCATGCAGAAAAGGGAAATATGGGTGTGACCCATTGAGCAGAGGGTCGGATTTATTTTTGAATGATGTGATTTATTTTTCTTATCTTTCGGAAACATCTGTATAACACCATCAGAGGGTAATAAAAAAAAACGGCAAGCCCAAAATAATGGGCTGGAATGTTATGTGGAGGGCGAAGACCCATATACCCAAAAGAGCCAGACCCTCTATTATCACCAACCAGGTGATCAAAAGTACGTCCAGTACTACAAAAAATTATTAGGCAGTCTGCCGCTATTATCACCAACCAGGTGATCAAAAGTACGTCCAGTACTACAAAAAATTATTCGGTAGCCTGCCGCTATTATCACCAACCAGGTGATCAAAAGTACGTCCAGTACTCTAAAATTATTCGGCAGCCTGCCTCTATTATCACCAACTAGGTGATCAAAAGTACGTCCAGTACTCCAAAATTATACATGAGCATCACTCATGTCAATCATACATAAACATTCATGAGCATCACTCATGTCAACATTCATGAGCATCACTCATGTCAACATCCATGAGCATCACTCATGTTAATCAACATAAACATTCATGAACATCACTCATGTCAATCAGCTTCGAAAGCTTCATTTACAGAGCTCTAGCTTCAAAAGCTTCATTTACATAGCTCTAACTTCGAAAGCTTCATTTATAGAGCTCCAGCTTCGAAAGCTTCATTTACAGAGCTCTAGCTTCGAAAGCTTCATTTACAAAAGCTCTAGCTTCGAAAGCTTCAGTGCATGGTATACAAAGACCGCCTCCGAATAACCGCCACTTCGGCCCATACATAGATTCAATTTGAAGTCTCCAGCCAACAGACTTTATTGACTGAAGACTTGGGGGAGTACACTATGTACCATATATTGGGCTTCCGCAACTGGGCCTCAAGAAAAATACTTGAGGGACTTAATCCATTATTTATAGTGTACCATATATAGAGCACTCATTATTCATGTATTGAGGAACGAACCCTTATTTTATAAAAAGGGACTCCCTCACCTTCATTAAAGATCAACTCTAGCCCATCATTTATGTATTGAGAAGCGATCCCTTATTCTATAAAATGGACTCCCTCACCATCATTAGAGAGCATCGCCGCCTACTGAGCAACCGACTCGCCGCGATCATCAACTCTAGCCCATCATTTATGTATTGAGGAGCAAACCCTTATTCTATGAAAGTGACCCCCTCACCTTCAACGCCACAAGCCGAGCCAACCAAGGCAACATAAACCACAAGCCGAGCAGCCTCACAACATGTGCTACTTCTAGTTGAGCATCATTTCACATTGAGCACTGCCTCATATCGAGTATTTAGTTCTAGACGACATCTAGTTACTTCGGCCCACACATGGACTGAATTTTAAGTCTCCAGCTAAAAGACTCTCTTGACTGAAGACTTGGGGGACTACTGTTTGTACCATACTTAGGGCCTCCGTATTTAGATCTCGTATAAATACTCGGGGGACTTAAATGTAATTATGTATTAAATGAAGGGGCAAATATGTAATAAGTGAGGATCCCTTATTCTATAAAATGACTCATCACTCTCCTCATTAGGAGATGCCAAGTCTTAGGCCATAGGAAGAAATCACACAGAAAATAGGCTAGAGAGCACACTGCCTCTAGCCTTTTTGTATATTCACCATTCAGAGTGAAACCATATCAACATCAGTGTGGACATAGCCCAAACATTGGGGTGAACCACGATATATCTTGTGTTCTTTACTTTCTTGCAGATTCACGGTCGGATTTACGTTGTTCCAAGACCCCTCCGGTTTTATGCATCAACATAATATATATATATATATATATATAATTATTATAGTATTTTTTTAGGGTTATAAAATTATAAAATTAATATTTTACTTATCGTGTATCGTGTTACCCACATGTATACCCGAACCAATCCGTTATCTTAACAGGTGCTTATCGAGTTACCCGATAATGACCCGATTCGTTATCGTGTTGACCCGAACACCTGTTAATTTCGTGTTGTGTCGTGTCGTGTTGGGTTATCGAGTCGTGTCAAGAATTGTCAGGCCTACCTTATGGCCTAGTTCCTGTACATTAATACTCACTACGGGCACATGTTTCGTTCAAAGTCACTATTCATCCCTGAAGACATGGACGTGATTGACAAGTATGCATGAGAAGCTAGGTGGGACACTAATGCGACTACAACTCAGCTTCACGATCAGAGCCTTTTTCAGAAACGCTGTCGTCTTAAGCAGAAGGCTGCTGAAGCTTGGGCTTTTGCAACTGTGCCTGCTGCTGTTGAGTCTAGTTGTACGCCAGAGCACCACTTGTGCTGCTCCTCCGATTGAGAGTAGCAGCGGCAACAGCAGTCTGGTTTCGCGGAGCTTGGAGCCGATTACAGACGAGGTATAATTGGGGATGGTGATGACAGAGCAGAGGAGGTGGTGGGGAGAGACGTAGATTGAGTCGTATGAGGAAGGAGGCTGATCATTCATCACCAGGAGTGATGGTGTGGAGAATGAAGCAATGGGTTTTGTATGTGAAACGACGACGAGTGAGGGAATTGCAGAGAGAAGGACCAATTGAAGGATATAGAAATGCGAAAAAGACTTACCATTATAAAGGGTATTTTTGTAACATACAATTCAGATAAAAAAAACCAATGGCATCATGCATTAACTTTTGTCTTTCATTGAAATATTTAAAAATTGTTGTTTCAGTATAAAATTAAGTATTAAAAGTTTACTCTAAGTATAATTTATTAAAAAAATATCAATTCCTATAAAATGAAAATTAAAAGAAAATATTTTGAAAATTAAATTATCGTACTTTCTTTGTCACATCCCGGCCCGGGGCGGACCACTTCCCGGGCCCCCTCCACCATCATAGCACGATATTGTCCGCTTTGGGCTTACTTCCCTCACGGTTTTGTTTTTGAGAATTCACGAGCAACTTCCCAGTGGGTCACCCATCTTGGGAGTGCTCTGGCCTCCTTCTCGCTTAACTTCGGAGTTCCTACGGAACCCGAAGCCAATGAGCTCCCAAAAGGCCTCGTGCTAGGTAGGGATGAGAATATATATTTAAGGATCACTCCCCTGGGTGATGTGGGATGTTACAATCCACCTCCCTTAGGGGCCCGACGTCCTCGTCGGCACATTTCTGACCAGGGATTGGCTCTTATACCACCCACTGGGAAGTTGCTCGTGAGTTCCCAAAAACAAAATCGTGAGGGAATGGTAAGCCCAAAGCGGACAATATCGTGCTACGATGGTAGAGTGGGCCCGGGATGAGGTGGACCCAGGCCGGGATGTGACATTCT
Source organism: Malus fusca (assembly GCA_035220775.1). Classification (NCBI taxonomy): domain Eukaryota; kingdom Viridiplantae; phylum Streptophyta; class Magnoliopsida; order Rosales; family Rosaceae; genus Malus; species Malus fusca. The sequence goes on along the minus strand of CM069072.1, from coordinate 2,310,131 downwards.
TGCCATCATTACACGTATATATTATATATACAATGCATGGCTTTTATTGTATTTTCCCTTCATTTTCTTCTGACACCATCCCACAATCTTCATAATTTTCCTTATTTGTTATTATATTTTTCTTTCCCTTTCACGTAGATACCAGCAACTTTCACTCATCTTTTTATTTTTTTTTTCTTTTCTTTCTTCCCACTTTCTCCAAGTGTGTGTGTGTATATATATATATCTCCCTAGGGAAGAAAGAAAAAGATAAGGGTGCATGCAAGCATTTGACAAAATTATCCCTGCATTTTTTTTGGCTGGTTTTGATTCCATGTAATCACTATTCCATGTAATACTGAGATATTAATTATAAATTTTTATTTTTTTTTAAGAGAAATTAGGTTCACATCCTTCTTTTTGTTACTCCATTGGTTAAAATCCTATTCATTTTTAATTTTTGATCAAGGTCCTTGCGTATTAATAACATCATTGATTAAAATCCTATTCATTTTTAATTTTTGATCAAGGTCCTTACGTATTAATAACATCATTAATTATTTGAATAATAAAATATTTATATTTTTAAATATAGTCCTTTAGTGTTAAAAATGTTACAATTAGTATATTTATATTTATGGCCCAATTTTTTTTTCATTTTTAATTTGTACCCATATATTAGTTTCTTTTTGTGCCCATATTTTTTTAAAGTTTTATTTGTGTTTGTACCCATGTGTATACCGTCACGTGACATTGTATATTTAATCAATGATAAAAAAATTACATATGGTATATTTATGTTTTATGCCTAAACTTTGTATCATATATTTATATTTTTAGTTTGTACCCACTTTTAATTTGCAACATTTTTTTAAATTTGTAGTATTTTCTTTTTAGTTTTATTTTGTACCCATGTATTAATTTCTTTTAGCGCCTATATTTTTTTTAAATTCATTTGTACTCATAATTTTTTAATCTTTTATCTGTACCCTAATTTATTTATAATGTACCCATTCTTCTTTATTAATGTACTATCTTGTTATATGTGAAATGTACCAATTTTTTTGTAAAATGTACCAATTTTTTTAACACTATGGATACATTCTTTTGCCATTTATTATTTCTTATTTTTAAGCAGTTTTTATCCATTTATTTAATCAAAATGTTTGAAATTTTTTATTGTAATCGTTTCTAATAGTATTATAATGAGGGATTTTAAATTTATAGGATTATAAATCTCATAAAATATTAAACAATTAATGTCAAAACTATAAAAATATAAATATTAATTGTAATATAATGAGGTATACAAAGTCAAGGGACTTTGATCAAACTTTGAATACCATTAAGGTTTTAGTCAAACAATGTTAAGGATTAGAAACCGCATCCAAAGTATCCTTTTTTTATGACAAAAAAAAAAAATCTTTTTTCCTAACAAAATTACTCTTGCATTATTTTGAAGGAAAACTAACGAAAAGTCCAAAAAAACTTTAGTTTTAATGAAAAATAACAAATAAAGGTGTCGTGAATAGTACCAGGAAAAAGTAAAAATGTGATTTTTCGTTAAAAATGAACAGTACTGAAAATGTTTCGTTAAAACTCCATATTTTGGACTGCTAAACTATTTTTTGTTTGATGGGCGTTTCGGTCTCACTATTTTTGGTGAAGCCCCCCAAAACAGGGCTTCCTGCTTTATATATAGAAGATTTATTGACTTGGTAATAAACCACCACATATATTTCAAATTAAGATGATCAACTCGCCATAGTACTTCACCTCTCCAGCTTGGATCTCCTAGCCAATTAATCTCGCGGTGGTACTTCCATGGCCGGAGAGAACATGGGACCAGCAGTACTGGTTCCAATCAAACTCACGAGTGATAATATATATGGCTATCAACAGTGGAAATCTTGTTCTCTTTCATATTTTCGGTACCATAATCTTCTTGGAATCATTGATGGAACAGATACTCGTCCTGATCAGCAACTTCAGTCTGCTGAGTTTTTTAATTGGAGTAACAGAGATCAAAAGGCTCTTGAGTGGCTTAGAAACACTCTGTCTATAGGTCTCCACCACCGTGTCATGGCCGGCGCCGACTCTTCACGAACGGTGTGGAGAAACCTCAAGAAACACTTCGAAGGTCTCCCTCTTGCTTACATCTATAATCTCAAAAGTGAACTAGAAAATGTAAAGAAAGACACAGCCATGTCGATGAATGACTATCTGCAAAAGATCTTCCATCTGGCGCAATTGCTTGCAGATGCCGGTGCTCGTGTGGAAGATAGCGACTTATTTTCTCTAGGACTGCCAAAGGAGTACCGTACAAGATTAGAAAACTCTAATCCACGTAGTTTCCAAGAGGTGCAACACTTGTTGTTGAAACAGGAAGAGGAAATACATCTGCTGAACGAACAGCGGAGATATACAAATACTGCCAGTAATCAAGCGACGAGGCCGCCTCCAAATACTGTTTCTGGCAGTGATGTTGTCGCTCCCAATTTGCAACATCCTTCTCTCTCTCATGATAAGGGTGGCGGAGAAGAAGAGCATGCGGTCGGTATCGATCTGGGAACAACGTATTCCTGCGTGGCCGTGTGGCAGAAAGATCATGTAGAAACCATTCTGAATGATTACGGTAACAGGAAAACTGCATCATATGTTGCATTCACAAACACTGAGGAGGCGATGATAGGCGATGCAGCATTTAACCAAGTTGTGAGAAACACCGCCAACTCGATCTTTGGTATGTAGGATTTGAATGATCAGCTTGTCCTATCCTATCGTAAAATTATGTACTGTTAGTTTCTTTTTTAGTTCTCTTGACTGATCGATATTTGTTTGGTTTTAATAATTAATTAATTTGCTGTCTGGAGGGATCACTCAAAATACCTTTAGAGGAGAGAATTGTTATTACCACTCAAAAAATCTCATTTGTCACTCCAAACTTTCTATAATTAGAAGAAAAAAAAATACTGAGGAGTGTAAAATGAAATTTTTGGAGTGCTAATAACAGTTTCCTTAGGAAAATACTTTGTAAAACCCACATCACATTATATTTTCAGGATCAAAACCATCATTATTGTAAGGGTAATGTTAGGGAGACCAAATTTATAAATTAAAATTTGTAAATCAAATGCTATGGTTATTAATAATTGAATTATTATTTAAGTATTGATTAACGTACTTATTTCTTATTAGTGACACATTATTTAGTTTGTAAATTTAGTTTAAAAATTTAATATCCTTAATTAACATTATCTTTATTGTAAATAATTAAATACTAAAAATCATTATGACATCTATTTGTAAACAAAACATAGACCCACACGGTTGAAGAGAACAATAAAATAACAACCATTTACATATATTGATTTTTCTTTGAAAATAAAATCTAGTGTGTTACGATTATTATACTAGAGAGTATAGGCCTCCACACTTTTGTGTTTATGAACACTTTTTATTTTTTGTTTTTAAAATGGGAAGGAGAGAGGGAGTGAAAGGACGTGGGTTGGAGTGGGATCAAGGTATAAAATATCGATGATATCAGAAATATCGGTAGTCCAAAAACACGGAAATTTCGATGGAAATATCGGGATATTATCGATATCGATAAAAATTGAATAAAAACCATAAGAAAAACTTGGAAATTTTTATTGAAACTTTGCAGGATGTTTATTTAGTCAATTATCTATTAGTTTATCACAAAAAAATTGGAAGGAAATGCATTGCATGATAGATATAACTGATTTAAGTTGATTATATAGCGAGCTGACAAACATTGTGAGTGTAGAAAATATTTAGTAATTAATGAAAGAAGTTTAAACACACCATAATCATTTATATATAATGAATTAGTACAATATTTTACACTTTATACATTGCATGGTAAGATACATGAGTGACTTGGCAAGGTCTAAAATATCGATGATATCGGAAATATCGGTAGTCCAAAAAAATATCGGTAGTCCAAAAACATGAAAATTTCGATGGAAATATCGGGATATTATGGATATTTTAGACCATGAGTGGGATTGAGAGGTTTTTGTGTTTTTGTTGTTTTATTTTGTTTTATTTTTTAATACTAGATATATCTTAACATCACTCGTAGGTGACATTTTAATAAAAAAAAAGTAAAATTTTATTATGTGAAATTACATTATTGCCCATCACTTTTTTTTTGTGATAGAAGATTAAATAATCTTTTTAACCTCTTTTGGTTGACAATGAGAGTTCTATTAATATAGGTAATTTAGATTAGTATTATATTAATTATTATTATTATTATTATAAATATTATAATTTATTTGTTGATCACTATGATGATGTTGCTGTTGTTATTATTATTTAGGTTTTAATGAAAAGGCTTAACAAGAATTTAAAGAAAAGCAACTAATAAACTTTTATTTATAATAATGACAAAAAAGAGAAAATTTGATATAAGTCTAATTTATTTGACTAATATTAAGAATAGCCCAGTTTATAAAATAAGTCTAATCCTTTAAGATTAAGATTATTTTATTATCCATAATTATCTCATTAATAACTAGATTTACTGTACAAAATACATTTATTTCTAATTATCTCTTTAATTATTTCTTCTAATTTCTTTATTTATTTTTCGTTATTTCTTGTTCTTCTTGTTCATGCTCTAAACCTCATTTATGGATTTTATTCTTAATTTTTATAATCAGCCTATATCACAAGTTAATTGTATTTTTATATGACATATTGTTTATTTTATTTTTTATAATACACCTGTATAATGTATATTGCTTGTAGGTATATTATGTTTTTGTTCCATTTAGTTAGGTTTTATATATCACGTATAGGTGTTATACATTCACATATTTGTTACTTGAGTTAAGATAGGATGTTCTACATATGAATTGATGTTAGTATATTAGTTTTTTTTGTTAAAAAAATATTAAGTAGATTTATTGGAATTAGAAGATGCATGAAATTAGAAGATTTTAATTTTTTTGTAATATTTTTAGAAAAAATGTAAAATGAGTATAAAAAAAAATAAAAGTGGAGAAAAGATAATGTTGGACTTAACCTAATAATAGTTGGCGATATTTTCGTAAATAAGTTAAAACTTTTGTGGCACCAACTGTTTCTACATAATTTGGTCAATTGTAGCTTAAGAATTCTCTAAGAAATAATAATCTAATAATGTAGAAACAGTTGACCTTTTAAGCAACAATTGAAATAATAATGTAAAAACAGTTGGTGCTGCCAAAGTTTAACTTATTTACAAACATGCCACGGCCACTTTTTTTTTCTTTATTATTAATAAAAGTTCTTTAGGTGTTTTTTTTATTAAAAAAAATTTGGGCCATTTTATTAGTTTCCCTTATTAATAACAATTTCCAATCCAACTTTGCATGGATCAATTTGCAGATACAAAACGATTAATTGGAAGAAGATTTAGTGAAGATTCTGTTCAAAGTGATATGAAGCTTTGGCCATTCAAAGTCACTCAAGGTTCGGATGACAGGCCAATGATTGTGGTTACCCGCAATGGTGGCGAAGAGGAACAAATTGCTCCTGAAGAAATAGCATCCATGATTCTGAAAAAGATGCGTAAGATTGCTGAGACTTATCTAGGCTCACCTGTGAAAAATGCAGTCATCACTGTCCCTGCTTACTTCAACGATTCCCAGCGTCAGGCTGTAAAGGAGGCTGGAGTGGTTGCTGGCCTAGATGTAAAGTGTGTTATTGACGAACCAAGTGCTGCTGCCCTTGCTTATGGCCTGCACAAGAAGGCCGGTTGGAGTAGCAGCAGAAATGTGATGATATTTGATTTGGGCGGTGGCAGTTTAGGTGTCTCCTTGGTTACCATGAATACTTCAGGGACATTTCAAGTCATGGCAACGGGTGGAGATGGTCACCTTGGCGGCGAAGACTTCGATAACAGAATGGTCAATTATTGCGTTGAGGAATTCAAAAGTAAGAGTAAATTGGACGTGAGCAAAGACTTCAGAGCGCTTAGGAGATTAAAGAATCAATGTGAGAAAGCAAAAAGGAGACTCGCATTTGAGTCTGACTTTGACATTGAAATTGATTGTTTGTTTGAGGGTAACGATTTCAACATAACATTTACCCGTGACATGTTTGAACAAATTAACATGGATTTATTCATCAAGTGTATGGAGTCAGTGGAGAAGTGTTTGAGGGATGCTAACATGGACCCAAGTAACGTCGATGATGTTCTTCTTGCTGGTGGCTCTTCTAGAATTCCAATGGTGCAACAACTATTACAACAGGCTTTCAAAGGGAAGGAGCTGTGCAAGGGCATTAATCTGGATGAGGCAATGGCACATGGTGCTGCTGTTCAAGCTGCAATCTCCTGTGGGAATGGAAAGGGGAAGCTTCAAGACTACATTACTCTTTCAGATGTCACTCCTTCGCCAGGGGCAACTCCCTTGGCAGATGCAACTGATACGACGGCACGGGGCAAGCCACATTCATGGACCAACCCCTTTTCTTCGATATTTGGTAGTAGCAAATGATCCTGTTGCAGGATTGGCTTTCTCGCAGCCTCTTTCCTGCACCATACAAAGCTTTCCTCCGTTCGTTTAGTGAATAAACTATGGCAGTCTGATTTGGGTGAAGATTTTGGATATTTTGATGGATTAAGTTATTTTGTGTGTTTGTAATAACGAGTGATTAATTACGGTTATAGACCAAAATAAAGAAGTGTTTAGTTACTTAGGGTTGTTTGGAGGAGGTTATACCTCCGAACCTCTTTGTTTAGCATATGTTCTCTCAAGGCTTGTTTAATACAATTTTAGTTTCTATGTTTAGTTGTTTGTCAGCTTTTACAGAAAGTTTTGTAAAAAGAAACAAGGGAAAACATGTAGGAGAATTGAGGAATGGAAAATGAAGAGGGAGGAGGGAGAAATGAAGTTAGAGGGGCCGGAGCGGGGCTTTTTTATTGAAATGGGAAGGCCCACCGTAAGGGTTTAGTTACCAAGGAAATACCGGAGGAATTCTCTATCCACGGCGGAGAGATTCCCGTTTTGCTGGGCATCTTGGATCCAGTACCGCATCATAGCTTCCACCAATCCTTTATCAAAAGGAGAGTGTGGGTCATTCAGATTTAAACGATTCATAAAGTTGTTGATAAATGACTTAATCCATCAGCATCGCTGTCCACAACCTTTAATGGACAGTGCTGTACGATTGAAATTAGTGGCAGTCCACAGACATTTCTTAGGAAAGTGATTTTCGCATACTTTTTTTTTTCTTTTCTCCTTGCACAATTATGTTTAATTTTAGATATTAGATTGAAAACTGGCTCCTTATTCTTTGGGATAGGTGAATAAATGCCCTTTAGTACGCTCGACATAAGTTTACAAGGTGGCTATTTCAATTAGTGAGTGGTACGAGGAAAATTTTATTCGAACTCATATTTTGTATCTTAACACCCAGCTTACTTTTTATACCCACATTGTATTTAATTTATTTATCATTATCTTTTTACACCAAACATTATTTCCGAAGCCGCCCTTACTTATCAAAACTCAACTCAACCATACTTTTTTTTACACTCAACTCAATCTACTTACAAATAAAAAAATAAAACCACGAGTCCATCATCTCTATGGAGCCAAGCCCCTTCTCTCTCTGTTTAAAAATCCTTTCATCTCCCATGGTTGTCATTCTGCACCCCCATCTACTTCTCGGTAGTCATCCACACCTCTTCCTCTTCATTTTCTTCATCATTTGACATCTCTAAATATGTATATATGTATTTATTAAGCACTCAGTCGTTGCGAGATTTTGCATCACTTTGTCTTCATTTTTAATATGTATATATTAAGCACTATTTTTATGGCACTGCATTTTTGCTTACCATCCCCAAGTGGTGATAATGCTCACAACTTTATTTATCACTGTTAGTTGAGTTTAATTAAATTTTAAGATTGTATTTATCCACTACACAGATCTTAAAATTTAGTTTTTTTATTTTATTTATTTATATATATATATATATATATATCCTTTGGCTTTAACTTTAACTTTAGCTTTATTTATTTCCTTTTCAAAGAGCATTTATATCCTTTGGCTTTAACTTTAACTTTAACTTTAGTTTTATTTATTTCCTTTTCAAAGAGCATTTATATCCTTTGGCTTTAACTTTAACTTTAACTTTAGTTTTATTTATTTCCTTTTCAAAGAGCATCTTTTAGTTAAAAGGTAGAGGAAAATGCTTTTCCTTTAGCTTTAACTTTAGCTTTTTTCTTTTATTTATTGATTAGGAAGATCATTCAATAATAAGAAAAAGGAAATGACTGACTCATTTTTAGCTTTAGCTTTAGCTTTAACTTTGTCTTTTTATGTATGGTTGATGGTGTGGTAATTATATGATTCAAAACTTTTGTGCCCGGGCTTTGAAAAAGAATATCCCACAAACAAAAAAACATTGCTTAAGGCTAACGACTCATCCACAATCAAAATATTTCTTAAACTCGTCACTAATATCACATATTCAAGATTTAACAGTAAGTTTTTCTTTGTATTCTTTTTTTGTTTTTTCTTTCATTTTTGGGTTGTTAAGTCAATAACTCACGATGCGTTTTATTTTATATTTCTTTTAACTAAATTATTTGGTGGCATTTTTAGATATGTCCGGTGTTCGATGGACGTATTTTCAATCCTCAATTGCTGTAGAATTTGTAAGCAGCCTACCTAATCAGTAGGCTTTTTTTCCCCTCCTGTGTGACTTTGCAAGGATGGTGACCTCTTTCTACGAAGACGAAGACTTCGAGTTGAAGACGAAGACGAAGACTTCGAGTTTAGGGCGCAAACTTCCAGCCGTATTATGATTTTTATTTCTTTTATTTTGTTTTTTTAAGGCAAAGAATTCCAGTTTTTCCATTAAAGACAGAGACTTTCCAAGTCTTTCTATTTTCCAACTTGTATGAGTTTGATATTGATGTGTTTTTTTAAAAAAAAATTATTGAGTGTTTTGGTAATTTTATTTATTTATTTTGTAACTCTTTTAACAAAAAAAGAATGTACGACTGTTTGGTAAACTTTTATATAAAACTATTGTGAATATGTTAAATGACTAAAAATGATATGGTTTTAAATCTGATATAATAAGCTAAAGAGAATAATTTAGGGGCAATGATTGTAATTTTGTAAAATATGGGAGGTGCATTTATCATTTGAAATTTCATTAAATGGGTACCGTTTGCTATGCTTTGGAAAAAAATAAAGTTTTTTTTTATTTTGTTTTATAAGTATGGTGTGCATGCTTCTACTTTTTTACTGTCATTACCAATAGTTTTCTTTTTATATCACTTTTGTTTTACCAAATTGTGACATGTCCCAAATTTTATTATTTTATAAATTTTAAAATGTGAAATTACGAGAATACCCTAGAAGCGAGGATATTGATTTCCGTTGATCACTAGTTCATGACGCGTATGAATTATTATTGCGATTATTTTAAGGGGTGATTGGAAAAGAAAAGGAAAAAAAAAATCAGGGAAGAAGAAGGAAAAACGAAATAGAGGAAAAAGAGGGCTACTGCCCAATTAGAAAAGAAAAAAAGAAGGGGCTTTTGCCCAATCAGGAAGAAGGAGGTGTGGAGATGACCAATGGGAGAGCGGGAAAAGAGGGGAAAGGAGGGAGGTGTAGGGCACCTAACCAACCAATTCGACCCGTACACCCACGACAACCCGGTTTCGAACCAGTGTGAAATTCTGGCCACTTCCATCATATTTTCAGGGGAAATTCACCCATCTATTACCTGTAACATCTTTCATAACCTCCCTTCTTCCATTTCCACCAAAAATTAGAAGGAATTTGGTTGAAATTTGGTGGAAAACCCACCATGGGTGCCGAGGGAAAGGTTGCTTGAGATCCACCAAACCTGAAACAATTTCATTCAATTATCATTACCAAAAGACTTCCCTTGAACTCTTGAACAAAGCCCAATAGGTTTTAGGGGCGGCGGAATGTCAAGGAGGAAGAATCGAAGCACACCCTTTATAGGGTTTCCGTTGGAATTTCATGAAATTGAGGTGTTTCCCGGCCAAATTGGCCTTGGCCACATGTATGAAAGTTGCTCTACTCATTGAGATCTTCATTTCTGTAAAATGTGGTAATTTTTGGAAATAGTTGGATTTTCCGGCGAGTCGGGGTGGCCGACCGCCACCCACGACGGTGCGTGCGGTGGCGCGTGGCCAGTGGGCCGATGGTGTCTTCCTAAGTTCAATTAGAGGCCCTGAATTCATAATTGATGTCCATTTGTCGTAATCTGGTTATTTGAAGTTAGATTCATTACGATACGTTATTTGGTAAAAATATGAATCAACGATCCGACCGTTGGATCGTCACCAAATTTGATATGTTATAATGCATAATATTTGAGGATCATAGGAACTTACGGATCAGGAATCCAACGTACGAATCTTCCCGAATTGGATTTGTAAGTTTATAAAATAAATGTTAACCGCCACTTGGTTTTGTGGAATTGGCGGAGATTCGACCGTTGGATTGTAATGAAATTTTAGTATGTTATTCTAGAAGAATAATGTGTATCTTTGGAAGTTGTGGATTAGAAATCTGATGTGCGGATCTTTCGGATTGAGTTATACAAGGTTGTGGACCCAACCGTCGATCTTTGATCGACGGTTGACTCTTGGTCAATGGGTCTCAAATTATTCTTGAAGGTCTATGAGGATATGTTTTATGTAAATTATATATTCTATCAGTAAGAAATCTGAGACGTGATTTGATACTTGGCCATAGGCGACGATAGTTCGTGATGTCTCGATATTCTTGCGAGGGAGTCATAGCGCGGACCTAAGGTGAGTAGGCCTTTTCTCTTCTATTGTGTGTGTGTGTGTGTGTATATATATATATAAGATTGACATCTCTCAAACGTTTATAAATTGAATATTTCATATAATTACTGTCAATGCTTTGAAGTACTAATGCGAACTACAAATGGCTTGATCCCTGTTTAGGGTACGTAGGCAGTCTAACAAGACGTTAGATGCATCCATATAATAAATGAGACTAAATAATTGGGACAATAGCCTTGTTTGGGGAATTGAATAATGTGAGGGACATTGGTGGAAAATATGAGAATTAACCTTATGATTTGGTAGTTAATTGTTGTTCATAAATCAATGTGTGAATAATCAAGGAATTGAAGTAAGGAAACGTAAGTAATGTTAGTTAATTAAACTAGTGTCTAATTGGGCTTATCACGGATAATTATTCCCGAAAATAAATAGTTTGGAAATGGGAACAGATTATGCATTTCACGCCATGTTATATATATATACTTGAAAATACTATGTTATAGTGGAGTTTTAGATTGCATCATAACATATTCATATGTGTATTACCTGAACCTAATTATTATGAATGCTTCGAAGTGCCAAATGATGCTACGAACGCCCAGGTAAGCTTCAGGTGAGTACATGTTGATGATAGTGATGGTAGTGAGTATGTTGATGAGATATTGATTGGCTAGCATGTTGATGAGGAATTGATTCAGTCGTACAGGTCACGTGAGGTGACTCCGGCTAGTATATTGATGAGATATGTGATGAGATATGGATAAGTCGTACATGTCATTATAAGTGACTCCGACTTATATTCTAGCAATGGTTGATGAGATATTCACAAGATATGGATAAGTTGTATAGGTCACTATAGGTGACTCCGACCTATATGCTAGCAATGATTGATGAGATATGTGATGAGATATGGATAAGTCGTACATGTCACTATAGGTGACTTCAACTTATATGCTAGCCATGATTGATGAGATATGTGATGAGATATGGATAAGTCGTACATGGCATTATAGGTGACTCCGACTTATATGCTAGCCATGATTGATGAGATATGTGATGAGATATGGATAAGTCATACAGGTCACTATAGGTGACTCTGACTTATATGCTAGCCATGATTGATGAGATATGTGAGATATGTGATGAGATATGGATAAGTCGTACATGTCACTATAGGTGACTTCGACTTATATTCTAGCAATGATTGATGAGATATGTGATGAGATATGTGAGATATGTGATGAGATATTGATTCAGTCGTACAGGTCACGTGAGGTGACTCCGGCTAGTATATTGATGAGATATGGATAAGTCGTACAGGTCATTATAAGTGACTCCGACTTATATTCTAGCAATGATTGATGAGATATTCACGAGATATGGATAAGTTGTATAGGTCACTATAAGTGACTCCGACTTATATGCTAGCCATGATTGATGAGATATGTTATGAGATATGGATAAGTCGTACATGTCACTATAGGTGACTTCGACTTATATGCTAGCCATGATTGATGAGATATGTGAGATATGTGATGAGATATGGATAAGTCGTACATGTCACTATAGGTGACTCCGACTTATATGCTAGCCATGATTGATGAGATATGTGATGAGATATGGATAAGTCATACAGGTCACTATAGGTGACTCTGACTTATATGCTAGCAATGATTGATGATATATGTGATGAGATATGGATAAGTCGTACTGGTCACTATAAGTGACTCCAACTTGTGTGCTAATATGGTTTATTAAGCACATGATTATTTATATTGCTAATGAGATGCTGAGTAGTAGTATACTTCTGGGTTTACTGTTGGTATACTTTTGATTTCATGCTTTACGTAGTATGATTTGCTGGAAACTATACAGATTTTATGGCGAAGGGTTATTACCTTTGATAATGGAAATGACTTTGAAAATCTTTGTTTTGACCATTTATATTTTCTATTTATGCACCCCTTCAGGTTCTAGCAGCAAGGTTTCCGTATTGACAAGGATTCGTGGCACTTCCTAGTACATGTGGCTTCTTTTAATGGTGTTTGTACCAATCCCGAAACTACTGAGCACCGGTCAATGTTATACCGTCAAGGACCCAAAAAAGTTTCCCTCAAACCAGGAGGCCAATCACAGCACGACACGTGTCGACATCAGAAGCCAATCATAGCGCGACACGTGTCAACATCAGAAGCTAATCACAACACGACACGTGTCAATGTCAAAACAAAGCTAGAAACTCTCTTCTATAAAAGGAGATCATTCTCCCACAATATTTCCTAATGTCATTTGTACTAAATCATTCACTAGTACTCACAAAATGAGAGCTTGAACATATGTACTTGTGTAAACCCTTCATAATTAATGAGAACTCCTCTACTCCGTGGACGTAACCAATCTGGGTGAACCACGTACATCTTGTGTTTGCTTCCCTGTCTTTATCCATTTACATACTTATCCACACTAGTGACCGGAGCAATCTAGCGAAGGTCACAAACTTAACACTTTCTGTTGTACCAAAGTCCTCACTGATTTTGTGCATCAACAAATGGTATAGTTATTATCTTACCTTACTGTACTTTACTTATGCTCTGTATCACGCGTGAAATGGGTCCAGACCTGCTCACCGCGCACTCGTGTACTTAGGCACTTTTAGATTTTAATTTATTCACATTTTATACATTATCACACTTTATGGCTTCGTTACCTTCCAGGTGTCGGCCAGCACGGCTCGATTCGAGGTCCTAGTGGACATTCCGGGTCGGGGTGTGTCACAAACACATTTGGTGTTCCAAATTTTGTAATAATATGCTTTTTAGAAGCACTATAACCCCAAATAGCCCTTAGGACTTATGGGCTATTCTTTTTACTCTCTCTCATTATATTTTGAAGAAATTGTAGCAATGATCCTTCAATTTTAATTTAATTGGAGTAATGGTCCCTTAACTAAAAATCGATACCCATTGATCCCTTAACTCTTCAAAACATGCAGTTATGGTCATTTTCGTCAACTCAGTTAGAATTTTCGTGAAAATGAGTCACGAGCCACACACAAGAGGCTGAATCAAGGGGCAAATATGGAAAACAAAATGAGAAAAATTGTAGTAATAGTCCCTAAACTTTAACCAAATTGGAGAAATTGTCTCTCAACTTTAACCTAATTGGAGAAATGAGAATATTAAAACTGTTACTGAATACTAACCATTGTTCTAAAAATCCTAGGCAGTAATAGGCGACTGGCCACCACTCTGATTAATCTATAGGCGTTTGAAAGGTCTAGACGCCTACTTAGACCAGCCTAGGTCATGACTCTTATTTAGACAGAAAATAAATAACTTTCATTTTGCATTTTATAGCCTCTATATTCCTATCCGTGGTAGAAAAATGGCTACATCCATTAGAATTTTTGGTACAATCTAGTGGTATTCCCCTTCACTAGTAAGTGGGAGGTCTTAGGTTCGATTCTCGCCAAAGAAGAATTTGAACCACATTATTGCTAGCACATTGTGAGGCTAAGCTCACATCCTTCCTTTAGTGTAGATAATATCGTTTGGTATATATAAAAAAAGAATATTTTCAATAGTAGATATTTATGAGATACAAAAGTGTTCGGACAAAAAATCATCGTACATTGAACTGTGGCTAAAATGTAAATCACTTCTGCACGTTTTAGAGGTGAACTCAAGGTAATCAGTTTTTATTGTGGACCAAAACTTCAGAAAATGATCTAACATGGATGTATAATTGAGTTTATGAATTTTAATGGGTTAAATTCATAAATATCTCGACTACATGTGGATTTAATATTGTAGTATCTTTTAGCCTCTATATTGGTATATGTGGCAAAAAATAAGTACCTCCATGAGAACATTTTGTGTATCGATGAATATTTTCAATTTAGGTATTTATTAGATGCCAAAAATTATAAGTCTATTCACGAAAGTTGAATAGTACTAATTAGTGAATAGTACTAACTAGTAATCCAACATGTGCATGATGTTTGCTTATAATCGTGGCATGAAGGAACAAATGTATATGTTTCATGCATGATTCGGAATAGTATTAGTCGTTACGAGATTTTGCATCACTTTGTCTTTATTTTTAATATGTATGTATTAAGCACTATTTTTATGGGACTGTATTTTTACTTACCACCCTTAAATGATGATAATGCTCACGACTTTATTTATCAGCATCACCATCACCGAACCATCTCGTGATTTTTAACATATGCAACTAGTCAAAGTCTATGTGGAAAAAGAAAAATGAAACGTAGACGTATGTAAAATAAAAAATAAAAACTTTAGCTTTTTATTGATTTATATCATTTGGCTTTAACTTTAGCTTTATTTATTTCATTTTCAAAGAGCATCTTTTAGTTAAAAAAGGAAAATGCCTTACCTTTAGCTTTTTCTTTTTATTTATTGATTAGGAAGATATTTCAATAAAAAGAACAAGGAAAGGACTGAGTCATTTTTAGCTTTAGTTTTAACTTTATCTTTTTATGTATGGTTGATGTGGTGGGCTTTGAAAAAGAATATTCTACAAACAAATAACCATTGCTTAAGGCTAAAGGCTCACCCACAATCAAAAAATATTTTCTAAATCCGCCACTAATATCACATATTGTTGACTACGCCTCACATACGAAATACATCCGACATCTACTTTTTCAATCAAAATTTATCGTAATGCACCCCACATACTTTCCTATACTACCCTCACACCCCAAACTTTATACGGGCTAGTTTGGGGTAGTTGTGGTGTAAAAAAAAAAAAAAAGGTTGTTTTCATAAGCAGGAGTAGAGCTGTTTATGCTTTTTACTGTTTTGGACCCATGATTTTGACAAAAAGCACTATTTTTTTTCATTTACCAAACACAATTTTAGCCCCAACATTTTTAAAAAACTTCTTTTAAAATAATGTCAGCAATGTCAAACCAGCCTTACATACACCCCCCAACATTCTTCACATACATTTAACATTCTCATCACACCTCCAAATTTCAAGACTCTTGCTAAACATGGTTAATCATGAGGTTGACTACATGACATTTGATTGTTGGTTTATGTCACTGGTAGAGCACAAATCCAAAATTTGCATCCCTATCTGTTACTCATTTAGAGTCAATCTCACAAAATTTTGACCAAAAAAAGCATGACAGGACATGGGTGAATTTTATTATTATTATTTTTAATTATAATGGGTTCAATTCTTTTTACTCAAAACTTACCACCGCTCTAATTAATGCCTAGGCGTTTGAAAATTAAGAAATGACGTCTAAACCTGCTGAGGCACCCGCCTAGACCACCTAGGCATCCGCGTAGCCCGCCCAGACCCGCCTAGACACTTGCCTAGGTTGCAACTCACTTAGATAGAAAATGGATAACTTTCCTTTTGCATTTTATTGTTTCCAATAAATTGTAAGAGACTTATTGAACACTTAAATAAACATACATTATATGTTTGCTCTTCATGTTTTCATTATGTTCCAATACTTCATAATATATATGTCATTCTATTTTCTAGTTTATGAAGAAATTATATATATTTTAAGTATAAACAGACACTTATTTACACGAAATACAATAGATTTACTTAAATTCGCTTAAGCGCCTAGCAACCTAGGCGTTAGGCCCCAGCCCGTCGCCCGATTAGCGCCTAGCGTCTTTTAGAATCTTGCAATTAGAGGTTTTGGGATTTTAGGGTTCGGGTTTAGACAATCAATTTAGGATAGGTTCATATTAGTAAATATTTTTGTGTATTCAATTTCCTTTAAATTTTTTGGGGCTAAATAGTCATTTCATGTTAAGATACACAATTTATTTAATAATACATATTTATATGGGGTGTATTCAATAATATGTAGGATGCTAATCAAAGTTATCCAACTCTTTTAATATTGCAATATCCCAAATTCCTATATTATTATATATGGTTATTAGACTGACATCTAGCCAATCCGGCACTGTTGTCGGTGTTAAAAGGGGAAATCCGCATGGCTAGAGCCAAACAGTGGGTGAATGGTACCAATCGGCACCACCATCCACCTGTGTCCAATAAAAGCGTGCGCTATATATGCCTGTAGATTTATAGCACTGGAAATACATTAGTTTGTCGTAATATCTTTTTCTACTGTCGCGCCACAAGAGCCTCCATACATGAAGTGGACTAGCAGCCCCTAAACAGAGAACTCTACAACATCTCCACCGCCGCCCTTCCCTCTCAACCTGCAAAAAGCACCATCAAGGTTGACTTTAGGCCACTCTGGACCTTGAGAATGCCGTTGTCACCGTTACCTTGGCTGCTTCCTTTTTGCTTGATTATGTGTAATGGTACACAAAATCTTGGGGGCTAGCAAAAATGCATTCTACTAATGACATTGAAGATGGTAACTGCTTAGAGGGCAAGGGACCGGCCGAATGTGGGAATGCCATTTTTGCATAATTATCTGAATATTCGGCACAATGTCCGAAGAAAGTTGAGGTTCCACCATAAAATCAATAAGCGATATGGCGAATAATCCAATCTCTTATAAACTCATACAAGACCCATCCTCTCATCAATAAGGGATCCCTTCTCAACATGTCCCCACACGTTTGGTGAATTTTCAAGTCTAACACGTAGATAATATAACGAGGTGACGTGAAGCATGTGTGGCCGTTTGTATTCACACATGGGATAACCTGCTCTGATACCATGAAAAAAGTTAAAGTTCCACCATAAAACCAATTGACAATATGGGAAGTAGCCAAATCTCTTATAAACCTATGCAATGTCCATTCTCATCAATGGAATATTCGTTCTCAACAAAGAGATCTTAAACTGATGCTTTCTTTGAAGTTTAAGCTAGTAACTAAGAATATATTATACTTTTAAATTCCATTTATTATTATCTGATACTTCATATAAATGACCTAATGTAGAAAAATAAGTCGGTCAATAAAATTATATTCAATTAATAGTTTTAAGAACTACTTCCCATATTGGCAATTGGTTTTATGGTAGAACTGCAACTTTTTTCATATAGTTCCTTTATTCTCTGTTGGTTGTGCGTACTCTTATTTTCAACTCCTAATTCATATCCATATGCTTTTAATGCATGGGCCACATTAGTTTCTCTTCAGTTTATAGGTCTTCATCTACTTGGAGCGGATGTTATCCATCTTCTGTTGTGTACCAAAAAGAGAATCATCTCAACATGTCTGTTGTGAATCATCTCAATATGATAGAACACGGAAACATGTATAATTTATTTCATCACTGTATATAGTAATCAAGCAAAGTACAACAAACAAGAATAAAGCTACACAACAAACAAGAATTAACCCACACAAATCTTTTCTAGGATAAAAAACCGCATGACAGAACAATGCACGCAGGGCCGAACGGCCAGCAAAAGGGATAGTGCCCAACCATTGCCTCCCTCCTCAAAACAACACAATCTGTTGGCGAACACTTGAGCTCACCTGGCACGAGTAAAACAGTTGATGAAAGAATTTTAGTACAACCATGTTATAATCCCCAAGAATGTTATTTTACACTACATATATCGTTTTATATATCATTTACTTGAATCACCCTGTTAATCCCCAAGAGTTTACCTGTCATTGTGGATTGTGATCGCTTTTTTTTGGCCGGTGCACAAGATCTCAGCGGAAACGGTCAGGACACCATTTGCATCAATAGAAAAACAAACATCTGCTTCAACAGCTCCCTTACGAGCTGGAGGAATGTCACGGATGGTAAATCCACCCAAATAATTATTACCTTTGGTGAATTCACACTCACCCTCAAACACTTGGAAGGAGATAGCAGTTTGGTAGTCATGATTAGTTGTGAAAATTTCGTTATTCTTATTGGGAATTTTGGTGTTTCTTGGAATCACAACACTCATGTGTTTTTCTTCACGCACTTCAATTCCAAGTGACATAGGGATGACATCCGACAGTGAGAAGTCTCGAAGCTTCCCAGCTATATTTCCACTCAAGACTGCAGCTTGAACAGCGGCTCCATAAGCCACGGCCTCATCCGGATTTATGCTCTTACACAGCTCCTTTCCCTTGAAAACCTCCTGTAACATCTCTTGCACCTTGGGAATTCTAGAAGATCCACCAACAAGAACAACGTCATCAACATTGCTTATATCCATTTTGGCATCTTCTAAACACTTTTTCACAGGCTCCATGCACTTGTTGAAGATATCCATGTTCATTTCTTCAAATAGGTCACGGGTAAAGTTTGTGTGAAAATCTTCACCCTTATACCAAGAATCGATTTCAATATCAGTGTCAAAGGAAAACGAAAGTGCCTTCTTTGCCTTCTCACAGGCAGTTTTGGCCTTCCGAAGAGCTTTGGCGTCTCCACAAATGTCCACGTTTTGCTTTCTCTTGAATTCCTCGACACAGTAATTCACCATTCTGTTGTCCAAGTCTTCACCTCCAAGGTGAGTGTCTCCAGCAGTGGACTTCACATCAAAAGCGCCATGACCTATGGTAAGCAGTGACACGTCTAAAGTACCGCCACCCCAATCAAATATAATCACATTTCTCTTATTAAACCAACCGGCTTTCTTGTCAATGCCATAAGCGATGGCTGCAGCAGTTGGTTCATTGAGAATGCGCAACACCTTTAAGCCGGCCAATTTACCAGCCTCTATTGTAGCCTGACGCTGCGAATCGTTGAAGTAAGAGGGGACGGTGATAACTGCATTTTTTTCACTTATCTTTGAGCAGAGGTAGGACTCGGCAATCTCCCGCATCTTTGCTAGAACCATGGATGAGATATCTTCAGCAAAAAAAATTTTCTCTTCACCCCTGTGGGTAACCGCAATCATTGGCTTGTCAGCAGGACCTTCTATGACCTTGAATCAGGCCCGGCCCAGGCCCAGTGCCACAGGGGCAACTGTCCAGGGCCCAAAGCTGAAGGGGGCACCAAAAAAAAAACTCAAATAACTATGTATATTAAAAAAAAAAAAATCCAAAGCCAAATTGGGGCGGAGGGCAAGAGCCCAAGAAAAATGAAAAAGACCCACGTTTTGGGCATTACAAAAAATAAAAAAAAAGATAAAATAAAGACATTAGGGAGGTCCTGGTATTGGGACTACAACCCAAAAAACAATAAAAAATAAAAAAACAAAAACATTAAAGGGTCCCTAACTCTTACTCCCCTTTTCCCCATTCCCCAACCCAATTCCCCCACTTCCCTACTCTGCCGTCCCTACCCCTCCCTCACGCTGCTGCACGCAGCCAGAGTCCCAGACAGACAGACAGCACAGGAGGTCCCTGTCCGGCTGTCCCTCCCTCCTCCTCAGCTCAGCACCAAGGGCATTCACTCACCATCATCATCAACCCTTTTGGGTTTTGAGGTAAACTAATTTTTAAAATTTGAATTATCAATTCATAATTTAATAGAAAATTTTGCATGTGACATAGAATTATAATATAATTGAGGTATAGAATTGTTGTTGTTGATGAATTGAATTCTTGACTAATTGAATTATTTGATTTCATTTCAAACCCAATTTTTAGGTTCAATTTTTATAATATGTTAGACTATGTGTTAGTGTTTTTATAATATATAATATGTGTTGGAATGATAATTTTGATAGGAAATTTTTGTTATATCATGTGTAGGTAATTTTTGCAAACAAATTATCGAAGCCATGTCTTTTAGGAAACAACTCTCTGGTAATATGAAAAGGAAAAAAAAAGCAAGGGATAAAGAAATTGTCGAAAGTTTAAGAGGATCTCTTAATAAATTTTTCTCTACAAATAATAAGTCAGTTGAAAATTTGAGAGAAAATGATGTTGGTGAAGAGTCACAAAATGTTGTTGGGGAGTCTCATGATCATGAAAATGGTAGTGATTTAGAAGAAAATGTTGGTGATGAGTCTCAAGACCATGAAAATGGTGGTGATGTGGATTTAAATGTTGATGATGATCATATTAGTGTAGAGGAAAATATTGAGTCTCATGAACCTATTTTCTATTTAAACATTTATGATCCAAGAGTTTGGGATGATCTTAATGTAGAAATAAGATACTTACTTGTAGAAAAGGGACCAATTCGAGAAACTAATTTCACTTATCCTAAGGACAAACTCTCTAGAAAATTTTCCTCACACTACTATGATCGAAAATTACCAACGGGTGAAATTTATGATAGGAAATGGCTTGTGTACTCAAAAGAGTTTGATAAAGTCTTTTGCTTTTGTTGTAAATTATTTAAAACAATTGCCTCAAAAAGTGAGTTAGCAAAAGATGGAATTAGTGATTGGAGACATCTTGGTGTGAAGCTTGACCAACATGAAAAGAGTAAAGAGCATCTCATTAATTCGAGAACTTGGGTTAAGTTGAAAAGTAGATTGACAAAAAATCAGACAATTGATAAAGAATTTCAAATGCGAATCAAGAAAGAGACAAATCATTAGAAACAAGTTATGCTTAGAATTATTGCTGTCATGGAACAAATGAAAGACCTTATGACTGGGTTCCAGCCCTCGTTAAATTTTTTTTTTAACATATGTTTCCGTATTAAAAAAGGGCACATTTTGAGCTTTCGCACTGGGCACCAAAAAACTCAGGACCGGCCCTGCCTTGAATGGCCAAAGCTTCTTATCTTTTTGAACAGAGTCCTCGCTGAACTTCCTACCAATTAGCCGCTTTGCATCTGTCAAGAGTTACTTTTAAATTAATTATTTCTTAAAGTGATTTATTTTTTTAACTTACTTTTACCAACCTATATAATAACGGGGCAGTTAGATCCTCGTCCAAAAATTATAGTTATTTTTTAAATTGAGTCCAATTGTAACATATTTATATCTTAAGAAGACTACAAAATTTTCCAAGCGAAACATATTTAAAATAGAATTGAATACAACTAATTCTGAAGAGATAGATTACAATTTACAATTAAAAGATATGTATAACATAGGTAGCTAAAAACCATTTATCTATAATGCAGGTATATTATCGAGAAAAAATATCTACGATATAGGTAATTAAATAAGTAAAAAGACTGATGCAACATGGTTTTTGAAGGGTTAATTCTTATGATTTAGGATATATAATTGAGATATTTTTTATATAGGCGCCTCAGTTTTGAATTTTCTAGATCAAACATCCATGCTTTTTAGTGATTTGATTAAACTTTTGTTTGTCATAATTTTGGTGCTATATGCACATTTTGTAACAAATTTCCTATAATCTAGCCTTTTGATTATACTCTCCTCCGTTAGAGATAATTGTTAAAAAAAAAGAGTTGTTTAGATTCAATTTATTTTCACAATAATGCTACAATTTAGCAATAATTATCTAGGATTTAAGATATTTTCTTTCCAAAATAGTTTAAAATATTTTTAAATCCCCCAAAAATCAAACGTACCGAAATAAGTTTTTCTTTTAGTACGTTAAGAGAAAATAGGATTGAGAATAATATAAATGTACCAATACACAATGTGTACAAAATAAAATGTACCAAAATAAAAATAATGTACCAATATTAACAATATGTATCAAATCAAACGTATCAAAATAGCAAGTAAACGTACCAATTAATAATTTTTGTAAATTCAAACGTACCCACATATAATATATTGTACCTAATAATAATTCTTCAACAACTATACTTAAAAAAAACAGCAAAAAAAAATATATATATAATTTCGCAAAAAAAATTATACAGAGCTTTTATGTTGATCACCAACTATTCAAATCAAACGTACCAAAATTGCAAATAAACGTACCAATTAATAATTTTTGTAAATTCAAACGTACGAACAGATAATATATATGTAAGTATTGTACCTGATAATAATTCTTCAACAACTATACTTAAAAAAAACAGCAAAAAAAATATAATTTCACAAAAAAATTACACGGAGCTTTTATGTTGATCACCATCTATTTGAAAAAGAAAAAACCATTTGGAAAAGTAAATAATATTAAATGTTTGCATAACAAAAAACAACTGTGATCGAAAAAACATATTTGGAAGAAGAGAAAATATAGTTTAATTACTAATATCTCTATTAAATAAGGAAAAGTGTATCATGCAGATAAAAAGATAAATGCAAAAATTATTTTAATTTTAAAAAATAGAGGTGAATATTGGTCAAAGCACTTTAATCAAATTTAAAAAAAGAATAGATGCTTAATCTAAATAATATAGAAAAATTGTAAAGGATTCTAATTTTCCCTATATAATTCTCCAAAATTTTTAATTTTATCACAAACTTAATAAAAATATAATAATCATTAATTGGACCTATTTTAGAAAGTGAATTATTCCAAATAATAGTTCACAAAAATTGAGTTGGAGGGTACTTAGGTTAGTTTGGTATTGTTATGCGTAGAAAAAAAAAAATATTTGATAAATATTTATATTAAACAATTGTGATGGTGTAAAACGTCAAAAAAAAAAAAAAAACACTCAACTTATGACCTTTTCTTCCTTTCTTTTTCTTTGTGCCAGAAAGCTCTTCTTCTTGGTTTCTCTTTCCTTCTAGCTTTTTCATTCTTCTTTGTATTTCTTTCTGACAAAATATTTATGGCTTTTCTTCCATTTTTCGTCAATGACCGACCCCTCTGGCGATCTGGCTTTTCTTTCTATTTCTTTCTATTTCTTTCCATTTTTCGTCAAAAGCTTTTCTTTCTATTTCTTTCTGACAAACGTTTATGGCTTTTTCTTTATACCTTTTTTCCCTTCTTCTTTGTTACTCCCGTTTTCATTTCCTGCGATCTGGAACCTTTGCCTCACTCCCATTTCTATTTTCGGCATTTCGATTTTCAGGGCGTTGCATGTTTTGGGAGGTGGGGTGGTGGATGGTTGGGTGGGATCTGGGTTATCATCTAGCAGGGAGTGGGTTGGGATCCGTGGTCAGCGAGGTGGCGATGGGTGTATTTTGGTAGGGATTGGGAGAGAGATGGGATGGCGAATCTGGGCAGTAGGAAGAGATAGAGGGGCTGGGGTGGCGAATCTGGGTAGCACGGCGTCGGAGAGCAATCGCTCAGACTGGAGAAACGGGGGTGGGGTCAAGAACTGGGATGAAGGAGAAAGAGTGGGTAAGGTTGCCATTTTGAAAAATTAATTTGATGGCACTGTTCACCGTGTTTTGTGATAAAAGGTTAGTTTTTTTGGCTCAAAACTATGAAAAAAAATACTGATTTTGAAGGTTTATTTTTTTTAAATTTAAGCGGTACCAAACTGGTACTCACCAGGATACCAATAAAAATTGAACTAAATGTATATGAACTAAGTATTGCCAAGTCGGGTACTTGAGCAGGATATCAATAAAGATTGAGACCAGTAAAAGTTTTCAACTTCCTAAAAGCTAACTAACAGAAAACGTAGGCAGTATAGTAGTATAAGTATAGAAAGAAATTAACAAGCAAACGGTAAAGAAATGGTCATTTTAAACCTACCAAAGATTGAGTTGGCGGGGAATCTCCCGACTTGGTTAAAAGCTTCATCACCTACCAACCTCTTACTTTCAGTGAATGTAACATATGATCGAGTCGTCCTGTTACCGTGGTCGTTTGCTATGATTTCTGCATGATCGTCCTGCCACACTGCTACACAAGAATATGTTGTCCCCAGATCAATCCCGATGGCATGGCCTTCTGCCATTTCTCAGCTCCGGAGCTTGAAGAATACTTTTTTATTTTTTATTTTTTGAAGGATCAGAGAGGTTCAAGAAGAACGTAAAATGATAAACTTGATTGCAGGAAATAGATGTGGAAGAAGATTTATATGGGAAGAAATGAAAAGTCCAAGTCAATACGTACTTGCGCACTAAGTTACCCTTTGGTACGCATACGGTACGGAACATAAATGAACAGAGATTCCGTGTTATGTTTGGTATGAGCAGGACGGAACATGACGGTTGTTCCGTTCTGTGTTTGGTAAGCGCATAACGGAACGAAACCAAAAGATTAAATGACTAACTTACCCATATTTTGTCTGTTGTTTGGTGCAATGTTTATACGTTGGACATGACGTGACATTTTTTTTTTTTGAACTTTTTCATATTTGAAGTTTGAACATATGATATATTTTTTACACTAGCACATGATTGAATATATGTATGCCATGCATTCCATCTTGTTGACCTCAGAGTCATGGATAATTGCTTGAAGGTCACTAAGAACGTTGACCATGTGTTCAACCTCACAGCTGATATGGGCGGAATGGGCTTCATTCAGTCCAACCATTCCGTCATCTTTTATAACAATACCATGATTAGCTTCAACACGGTTGAAGCTTATTGGATCAATGATGTGAAAAGGCAACATTCTTCATCAGTGTAGAAATTATGAGTCCCTATTTTCCGGAAGTAGGCTTCCATACATGTTTACATACTTTAGTAAATCACATAAAACTGCAAATGCATTCCTATCCATTGCAGCTCCCACAAACAATTAGTATCACTCGATTGTGTGATACGATTTATCTCCTCTCTCCTACCATGAAGTCTAACAAATGTCCTCTGCTCTAAACTAGCTATTTCCCTTTGTCTCCTCTATTGTTGTCTATACCTCAACAATTGTGCATTCATAGTAAAGATTTGTGCCATTATTATAATCCAAATATTCAAAAGAACAAAGAAGTGAGTCTCATATTCATCTATGTCTAAAAATGCAAAAAAACAACACATGAATGAGTGGAGCATCAAAACACGCAAGATTCAATTTCAAGGTATGATTAAATGGTAAAACAAAGTGGAGCATCAGTTTTTTGAATAAATATTCATCGGTTCAAAACTACGTCAAAAACAGCAATCCAAAATATTGTAAGATACATGTATATTGCACAATATATTATCCGCACTTCTTCTCAAAGATAATTTCTGTAAAATTCAATTTGAAAGGTAATAACCATGTATTCGTTCATAAGAGTCGGACTAAGGACGTTTAACATATATGCATAACAAAGTCGGCAATGAAACACAATACTATAAAAATGAAAAGAACATATATTTAAAACAATTCACCAATGAAAAAGTTGAGAAATATGCACGAACCTTCAAAGTAAGAAAGTGCATGTATCTGAAAAGCCTTTTGGCTGAATTCCCCAACAATCTAACACGCCTGGTACATTGAAGCTCAAAAGAAAGAGAAAATATTCAGCAAGTGGACTAAGTTTTAAATACACAAACCAAATACAAAATTGTATCCACACAATTGCAACACGTTGTCGCTCCGTAATTCTTCTATGCAAAACCATACAACACATAGATATTATATATTCTAAAACCCAGTTGAACGGCACTGTTCATCCTGTGAGAGAGCGCACTGTTCACCGACAGTGAACGGACTGAATTGCCCTCCAATTCCTTTGTTATCAGCCATTTTTTC
This sequence comes from Malus fusca, assembly GCA_035220775.1. Taxonomy (NCBI): domain Eukaryota; kingdom Viridiplantae; phylum Streptophyta; class Magnoliopsida; order Rosales; family Rosaceae; genus Malus; species Malus fusca. The sequence goes on along the minus strand of CM069072.1, from coordinate 2,283,970 downwards.
CATTTTTACACAGCTAAAAGACGCTTTTACCCTTCAGCCCACGCGTCTGTCTTCCGTTTTCCTTTTGCTTCGGTGCCATTCGCCATTTTTCCTTCTTCGCACAGTGGAATGACGTCCATTCTGTCCACGCGTCGATCATCGTCGAAAAGGCTCCGCTCGACTCCTTCTCGACTTTTCCTCTGACTCTCCTTTTGTGGTCTTCTCTCATCTTTCACTCTTTCTCATGCTTTCCCTCTCTACTGAAGAAGTCCTGATTTTTCATCTTCCCCTCTTCCATTTTTTGGTGTAAATACCAGGTCAACTCAAATTTTTGCAGTATTTATCCCTAAATCTCCTGGAGATTGTGATTTTATCATTAAATCTGCTGCTAATTTTCGTGTTTCCATCGATTCCGGCGACAGTCGGCTCGAGCTTGGTCTCAAACGGTTTCTCATCAACTCATCTACCGAATCCACAAAACCGACTGCAGCTTCATTGACTGAATGAACTGGTGTCTATACTGCCTGCTTGGACTTTTTCTTCATGGATTTGGTGAGTGATTTCTTGAGCAAATCCTAAATTTTTATTGGTTGATCTGGGTGTACGTGCGTGAGTGGAAATAATAAATGTTAAATTTGAATGTATATTTGGTTGAAAGATTGATTTGTATTGAATTGGAATGATATATTGATGTGCTGTTGAGCTTTTTTTTCAGCGTTTGAAAGCATCTGCGCTAACTCAATCAATCTGTTCATAGACTCTTCAACTCGCTTTCTCCAACAAAATATCCAGGTATTTTTTTTTCATTTTACCCATCTCAGATTTAATCTTAGAGATTTTCCGAATTATTGAGCTTTCGATTTTGTGTGTACAGTTGAGAATTTGGAGTTTTTTTTTTACTTTCACTCTTTTTCGCTCTCAAATCTCGACTTCTTTCTGTGTCTCTCACTCATCTCTCAGCTCTGTCTCTCTCACTCTTGAGGTATCCTGCCGCTGGATTTCGTTTGCCGTTGCCGATCTGCAGGTAAATTATATCTACTAAAACCCAGTTGAACGGCACTGTTCACCCTGTGAGAGAGCGCACTGTTCACCAACAGTGAAAGGGCGGAACTGCCCTTGATTTCTGCTTGGGTACCCGTACTGTTCACATTTTGCTACAGTAAAAATCCGTTTTGTCCTCTGTCTCTCATCAGAATGTACTGCCCTCTGTGCTACATCCGAAGCCTTTGAAAAAAAGCCAAAAGAAAAAAATGCGAGACCCATTCCTCGAAAAGAGATAATAAATGCGAAGACTCATTCCTCGAAAAGACAGAGGACAAGAGGGATGTCACAGTTGCGTGATGGTAGCAACGAAGGCCCATTCGAAAAAGAGATAATAAATGTGAAGTGGTCGAAAGGCAATGTTCATCCTGTGTTCTTGGTTTTTTAAACTCACATTCAGCATTTGTGGGACATAAAAGATACAACAATAATTAAAAAACTGACGGGGTGGACAAAAAAAATATTAAAAAAATGGGAGTTAAACCAGACCACATGTTTGTGGCACAACAAACAATAAAAAATTATAAAAAATTGAATACATGCAAAAACAATTATTAAAAATTGTGAGAAGCCGTGATATTTTTTTACTGCTATTATAACTCAAACTCTAGGTTAGCCTGCTGCCTCTCATTGCTTTGCCTCTGGTTATTTTATTTTATTGGTTTTGCTCTGTTTTTTGTCTTCTGCGTGTTGATCATCGGGGGCTTTCTGTTGAGAGACTCTTCCATTTTGTCAACACGTGTTGTTCCAATGAATTCCAGTTGCTTCCACAGATTCCACGCGTTGTTCGTCAATGAATGCTTTCTTTTGGTTTCCTCCTTTCACGCCTCCACCGTTCTCTCTGGAGTTTTCTTTTCGCTTTTCATTTCTCTCTCCGATTCTTGATTTTCTTTGTTTGTTTCTATTTATCTTTTGTTTCTTGGCTGATTGCACTTCTTTTTCGTTATTTTTGGTGCAGATATGAAGAGGATTTGTGAAGTGCCTGTGATTTCATGCTAAGTTTCTTTGAACGGATTTGAGAATTTGGGATCGTTTGGGGTGTTTTAAAGTTTTTTTATGGGGACAAGAAACCCTTGCTTCCTCCCTCTTCGCGTTCTCCTCCACGATTTGTGCCCTTAGTTCTCAATTGGATTCATAGTAAAAACCCAGAAACTTGAAGTACGAAAATTTCAAATTTTGTTGTGTTTTTTATTAATTTTCGGTGTTAATTTTTGATAAACCCGTTTAAAATCTGATCTGGGTTTTACCTGGATTCCAGAGTTAAAACCTTGAAACTTAAAGGTATAAAAATTTGAATTTTTTTATTTATATTTATTTTCAGTGTTACTCTCTGATTAATATTATTCTGGGTTTTGCAGAAATACTATTCTTGCTGAAGACCTGCCATGTGAGTGATTTAATTTTTGCTTTTCGAATTTCTACTTTTCATGCATAATTATGAATATGTAGATGATTTGTGGGTAATTTTTTTTACTTAATCTCCAATTCAAAGTGAGGGATATTGAATTTTGTTATCATTTTAGTTAAAACGTGTTACCATTTTAGTTAAATTTAATCCCTAATTGATCTGACTAACCAGCCAAAAAGGATTATATAGACAATGTCTGCAAATAGATGAAATTCTATTAATGAAAATTAATCCTCAATACTTCCATCTGAATACATGATAGTATTTTGTGGCTAAACAAAGTTTTTACTCGATGAAATATTTACCAACTTACATTGTCTAATTCTTCTCCTTCATTTGAAGATCAAAAACCAAACCACACATGGATCCCCAAACTTTAGCTTTACCATTACTAATTCTCTTGCTTGGGAATTTTAAAATAAAATCATAGGAAAACATGAATCTTATTATATACCAAACTCAGGATATTATGATAAAAATCAATTGATACGAAAGAATAGAGCTAATAAAGACCTTGCAAATTGTATCAAGAGATTGAGCTTTTATCGATCTCATGATCCTTGCTGTAAAGCGTTTACAATTGGACTTTATTTTAGTCTCCGACAGCTCAATTGATATCGGTTTATTTATGCTAATTCATTGGTTTTTTATGTTTTTCAAATTTGCAGTATTATTTTGAGGACGGATATGATTTGGTCAAATTCATCAAGCTGGTGTAACAAGCAGGCCTATTTGTTAATCTCCAGATTGGCCCTTATGTTTGCGCTGAATGGAAGCTCAGGTAATTATTTTTGTTAAGAATATTTTTTTGTGTTTTTCTATTTCTGAAACAAAGGATTCCCAGTTTGGCCGAAATATGTCTCCGGAATCGCTTTTTGAAGGACAATGAGCCTTTCAAGTTAGGATATTATAAATCTTCCGTTACTCGAATGCAATTTAATTTTTTTCATAAATAATTTTAAAGCTAAATTTAACTGGTCGGGTTTTCTTAGTATTTATGTGAAACATTGTTAGAATTGCTTTTCGGTGATAGAAAAAACTTTTAGTCATTTTATAAGCAAATCTCAAACATGACACCAATCTTTTAACTTAATAATCTATTTGTTACTAACTTTTTCCTCTTCGTTCAATCATGTAGAAAGAAAGATGCGATCCAAGCTACCGTCAAAGAAATAGATTATAATTTATTGACAATATGTGCTTATCAACATTTTTTAAACATTTTAAAAAAATCTTACAAAGCTAATTGGCAAATTGCAAGATATTTTGAAATACAATACTGTAGTACAACCTTTGGAAAAAAAAATGGTTGCCAATGAAAGATTTGAGACCAAAAGTTAAATTTGTATTGAAAATATGAGGTACAAAGGATAATAAAGCATTTATAAAAGGATGTCTAATAAAGCATTTATAAAATGACGATTACTCTTTTTTTTTAATACATTTTTAAAGATCTTATAAATCTTTTCCTACATCTATGCATTTGTTTTTCTCAGTTTACAATTCAGCAGAATGAGAGTATATTTATGTTTGCAATAAGATGTGAATTCTAACCTTTATTCATACTTGCAGGCTAAGAATTGTGGTAGAAGAGTTTATTGTGGTTAGCTTAGAGGAAAATGTGAGATTAGCAATTTGAAGAGTACTTTCTCCTCGTATGTTTGCTTTGACATTTGTAAGTCGTAATTTTTATTTTTCTCTTCATGGCGTACTTAAATTTTTAGATCAGTATATGTATTTGTTTTTGACATTTCTTATTATATGTATTAGAAAACTGACCGAAGAAAGTATCCAATTTTATAGCAATTAAAAAAATTCACCTCAATAATTACAGTTTTATTCCAATTTGTAAGCAAGGGGAAAAAAGCTCTGAAGTTTCAATGAAGAGAGTCGGAAGTTCTGAATGGTATATTTGTGTAAAGAGGATTGTAAATATGGATGTACATATATATGTAAATAGAGATGTAAACATTGTTGTTAATAGCTAAATAGAATTGTAAACCCGCAGCAACGCGCGGGCTCATTTGCTAGTGACATTCTATATCCTAAAGAGAATAATGGCACATTCTGTATCCACACAATTGCAACACGTCGTCGCTCCGTAATGCTTCCCTCCTAGCAAAGTAGTTACAAACTTACATGATACAAGGGCTAGTTTTACAAAAGAAAAGCACTAAGTAATCAGCCACAGAGCATTTCACATTAATCCTTCGAAAAAGTAAAAAAATCAACAAAGACGTAGTACTTGGGCAATAACAAACGTTATATAAAAATATTATGAAAGGAAGAAATATGCACATGATGAAACCTTCATGAACGACATGCGAATACATAACTACCATGTACCAAGCTTGATTGGGTACAACCTAGAAGAGCCAATTATATACACATTATAAAAACACACAATTGCAAAGGAAATTAAAGGTTTATTCGCTCTAGAAAGCAGAAATAAGAGCTCACATAACTAAAAGGTTAATTAGGAGATAAGGAATTCAATGTGAATGATGAATCCAGAAATAGCGGCCTATGTAAAAAGAAAATTTTAAGTCACATTACATCTCATTCGTATGACAAAGTAAATACCTAACTGCTTATCTAAGTGTATCACAAATTCACATTAGCAAAGAAAATAATCCATTAATCAAAGCGGAACCTTCTGTACGTTTATCTAACAAATAAAACATAAAATCTCTACACATGTTAGAGCATAAAGGCATGAAGAATAGGTTGACTATGACCTTTAAATCTTCTTGGTAAGAGTCAACCGAATTCTGAAATCAATAATTTCTTTCTATACCATATACCACAAAACTAATTAGCCCCAGAAATTGGCTTCACTTAGAACTAGAGATTAGATAAACCAAGTGCTGGTGATTATTAAAGAGACCCTTCTATATTTCAACAAGTTCAAAAGAATAATTCACTAGGGTTCCTTTTCATAGCTAGCAATTACATGATGAAACACATGGTGAAGCATAAGGGGTTCTTTTACGAAAGAAAATCGTCGAGTAATGAGCCGCTAACATTTCAAAATATGCACACTCGGATGAGGTTGGTAAATATTAACACGTAAACAAGAAATAAAAACACAGAACACAAATACCTGCTCACAATGTAACCACGAAGAATGGATGTTGAGTTTAAGTTTGTACTCTTAGGTCATTTACTCACGTTTACTTGGAAATATGGATTGTGGAGAGCCCTGTTGAAAAGTATAATTTTTTTATAATTATTATTATCAAGGGAAGGAGAAGGATTTGAAACTATTACAATAATTAAAAGGAGGAGGAGTTTAGAACGCGGGAGGCATGATAGAAACTTAACACCCTATCCACTAGGATATTAGACGACTGGGATAAAATTGCATATATCTTAAACTTTTCTTTTTGGATGTCATGTTGCTTCAAACTGGTCCATTAAAAAAAAGAATTCCTCAGTGATAGACCCCTGCAACTCTTATTATTTATACTAAAACCCATCTAATTTTAAATATCTAAATAAAATCAAAATTTGAAATAGCCCACCATATATGTAAAATAAATGACTTCTTGTCACAAAATATTTACAATATATGCAACAAAGATGTTATTAATCACCCTAAACTTTGTTGAATAAGATTACAGTACACAACTAATATAAGTGTTTTAGAGACAAAACAAATAAATAAATTACTTGTATTACACTCACAAATATTACAACAAACAAACTCACAAAGACACAATTTTAGAAGTTATGACACTCTCTCACTTTCTAGAGACAAACTCTAGAACCCTCATACTCCTCTCAAAGACCTTATATCTCACTCTCACACTTTAGAGTGAGACTCATTCTTGGTTGCTTCTCACTTCTTGGTTATTTGCTTGCTTCTTGTTGCTTCAAATGAGGTGGATACCTTGTCCTTTATAGGCATGGATAGAGCCTTGGAAAAGCATGGAAACACCATGCTAGAAATACCTAGCTAATTCTACTAACTTCCTTTGCAAGAATTAGCTATACTAATCTTGCATGTAGGTTGAAATCTCAAAATTATTCTAGATTTTTACTAGCTCAAGTGTTAATTAATTTTCATGGGTTGGGCCTTTATTCTTTGGGCTGGTGTTGATCTTCAACACACCCCCTCAACACCAACTCATTCTTTTTCTCCACGCTGAGTTGACGACGAAACTTTTCAAACTTGCCGGTACTCAAACCTTTTGTGAACAAGTCCACAACTTGATCATCTGTCTTAATCTATCACATCTAATTTCTTCTTGTAGAACATTCTCTTTGATAAAATGGTAGTGTATCTCCACATGCATGGTTCTTGCGTGAAAGATTGGATTTTTCGCCAGACGAATATCTAATTGATTGTAGCAATATAATAGTATTGATTAACCTATTGGTTAATGTAGATATAATTCGTTAACTATACCACACATGCTATCTCTTAAGCTACCATTAATGTTGGCTATTTTTTACTGCACCACGACACTTCTCCAGAACCAATTCTGAAGACATACCCAGTGGTTGATCTCCTGGTGTCATGATCTCTTGCAAAATTTGTGTTATAACAGCCAACCAGCTTATAGTCTTCACCTTTCTTGTACAAGAAACCATAGTCAATTGTACTCTTTTTACATATCTCAATATTCGCCAACCACTTCTTGATGAGGCTTATTTGGATTTCGCATGTACCGACTCATCACAACAATACTGCATAAGAAATGTTAGGTCGAAGCAGAGTTGGGTAGATCAAACTGCCTACTAATTGTTGATACATTGTTGCGTCTTCTAAGTCTTTGCTTTCATGTGCACACATCTAAACATATATTGGGTTCTGCCGGTGTTAAGATTGGCTAGCATTCAAGCATCCCAAATTTTCCAACAAATCTTTTGCATAAATATCCCTTTTTGTGTGCAATCGACCTCTAGCCCAAGGAAGTGCTTGAATTGTCCTAATTCTTTCATTTGAAAGCGAACAAACAAATTCTTATTTGTTAGACGAATTTTTGCCTCGTCATCATCAGTGATTTCATCCCCGTACACTAACACAACAACTAACTTTCGTCCATTAGCTTTGACGAGTAAACCAAAATCTGCATGCGCAACAGAGTATCCACTTGTGTTAAAATTTCTGCAATCTTACCATACCATGCCCTTAGTGCTTGTTTCAGACGTAGAGTGTTTTCCTCAGCTTGCACACGTATTCAGGATGAATCTTGTTCTCGAATCCTCTTGGTTGATTCATGTTGATCTCCGATCTAACTCTCCATGCAAGAAAGCATTCTTCACATCCATCTGGTACAAGTTCCAATCTTTGTTGCCTGTAAGTGCAAGTAATACTCATATAGTCGTAAACTTTGCCACTAGACTAAATGTTTCACCATAGTCTAGTCTCTACTGGTGAGAAAAGTCTCGTACCACCAACTGAGCCTTGTACCTCTCGACTAAACCATTAGGACGACACTTTATCTTGTACACCCATTTGCAGGATATGGGTTTCACATCTCTTGGCTTTGGCACCAAAGTCCAAGTCTAATTTTGCTTAAGCACTAATTTATTCTCTCATAGCTCTTGTCCATTCAAAACTTTGTGATGCTTCTTCAAACGTCTCAAGTTTTTTTGTACTCCTTCAACTATGACAACGTTGGCATATTTAGGATTTGGTTTTCGTATTCTTGTTAACTCTCTTTAGTTATGATTGTGGGTTGATTCTCCCACTTCACTAGGTTTAACCTTTCCAACTTATTGATAAACACCAGTTTGCCAAAGATTTTAAGGTACTTCTTGCGCGACATCATTACCATCAGATGAATTGTCGTTCTCATCATAACTTGATTGGATTTGAGCAGTTTGCTCCCTTATCTTCTGTTGCAACTTATCTTCAATTTCTCTCTCGAGTTAGGAAACACCTCATTTTTTTAGAACACCAAGAAGATGGTTCATTAAACACCGCATCTCGTGATGTGTAACACTTTCCAGTCGTAGGATCACAACATTTCCATCCTTTTCTCTGGCTGTCGTATCCCACAAAGATACATCTGACTGCTTTCTTGCCAAACTTGCTACGTAAAATGACTTGGAGAAAATATGTAGAACACACATCCATATACTTAAAAGTAATGAACTGTAGGTTTTATATCCTACAATTTCTCAAAAGGCGAAACAAATTCTAACATTGGTTGAGGAAGCCTATTGATCATATGAGATGTAGTTTTCATCGGTTTAGCCCAAAACCTTCCTGGTAGATTATTCGCATGTAGTATATTTCGACAAATTTCTGCAAGATATGGTTCTTTCTTTCTACTACTCCATTTTGTGGTGGTGTGTTGGCACAAGTGAACTAATGACATATTCGACAATCTCGTAGGTACTAGGAAAACTCATTGGAGGTATATTCTTCTCCATTATATGTACGTAGGCAATGGATCTTCTTTCCCACTTCTCCTTCGACCGTCTCTCTAACTATGGAAATGTGTTAGATTTTTCTTTCATAAAGAAAACCCACATGTACCTGGAGATGTCATCAATGAACGTCACCATGTACTACATCCCGCTTATCAATGGTTGCTTGACGGGCCTGAACACATCAAAGTGGACTAACTCTAATGGTTCTTTTGCTTGAACTTTGACTCCTAGTATGGTCGTTGATGTGTTTTACCATATTGGCATCCTGCACAAACCGTGTCTATTCTCACATCAAGCTGAGGTAGCCCCTTAAGCATCGACTTCTTCATCATCACATCTAGCTTGTGATAGCTAGTTGAATATTGGAGTGTGCCACGAACAAGACTAACAAAATAAGAATATTATTAAATAAACGAGAATGCTGAAACGGCTACAAAGCTCCAAGAGGCTACATTGTGAATGACTTAATCTCTCTGAATAACAAAGCTCTATATTTATAATAAACTAACCCCTAGTCCCTAATAAGCAAGGAAACAAAAACCTAATTCAAATGGGCTAAGCCCAAATCCAAACACTAAATAAATAACTATTTTCCAACACCCCCCGTCAAACTCATGGTGATACACGTCATGAGTTTGTCAATAAACAGATGTAGATGTAAGCTTCTTTAGGAGGACAAGACAAGACAAGCTTCGTTAGGCGAACACGATAAGGCAAGCACCACAACGCGGACAGATAGACATGCAGGCTTCGCAACGTGGACAGACAGACAGGCTCCACAATGCGGACAGAGAGGTTCAAATACTCAAGTGGTCACATAACAATCCCAAATAGGCCAACAGCTAGTAGGCCTCGGACTTTAAACCAAAAAAGACCAAACAACCCATTTTTTCTTTTGCCCATTTGGGCCTTTAAACCTCAAACCTTTTCTCTTTCCTTTTCTTGTTTCTTCCATTTCTTCTCTTTTTTATTTCTTTTTTAATTCTTTTTTCCTCTTTTCTCCTTCTTCCTCTTTTCTCTTTCCGTGCTTTCTTTTTTTTTTTTTTTTTTTTTCTCCGAACAAGTGCAGCAATCCTCAAAATGCATAAGAACTCCAATATAATCATCAGATCAACAACAAAAATAGCAAAGATAAGAATTACCAACAGCAGTTGCAAACATTTCGATGGGCGTAATGGACAGCAGCGGCAGGCTTGATGACTGGGTGCATGAGCAGCGGCAGTGCGCAAATGGGTTTCTCAGCAATGGTAGATGGATCGGGCGGTTCAAATTCAGTCAGATGTGGCAGCAGGTGCTGACATGGTGGGTTCATGCAAGCTGGGTTCAACAGGAAGGCTTAAGGTAGAGACGAACTTGATCCGAGTTTGTGATTCTCGAGTCAGAGCTTCATCAAAACCGTCGTCAAACAAATTCTTTTTCTACATTATTTTCTTTACTTTTTCTGCAACCTAAGCCAACGACAACTGAGAACAAAACAACAAACAAACAGACGAGACAAACAAATTGATACTAAACAGAAGCAAATTAAATCTCGAAGGATCAAACGTGCTCTGATACCAAGATGAATGTGCATCACGAACAAGACTAACAAAATAAGAATATTATTAAATAAACGAGAATGCTGAAACGGTTACAAAACTCCAAGAGGCTACATTGTGAATGACTTAATCTCTCTGAATAACAAAGCTCTCTATTTATAATAAACTAACCCTAGTCCCTAATAAGCAAGGAAACGAAAACCTAATTCAAATGGGCTAAGCCCAAATCCAAACACAAAATAAATAACTATTTTCCAACAAATGTGACCCAACCTCATGGGAACTGGATCCTCTCCTGAGCTCAGGATGGGGATCCTCTTGAGCAGCCGATCCGGATCATTGAAATTTGATCTAACGGCTCCAAACAGCGGGCCCCTCTAAAAGTTATAATAATTGCAGTCATTGGATCAAGTTTGTACGGTCCGAATGGGCTATTCATGAGGATCCCCATCCTGAGCTCAGGAGAGGATCCAGTTCCAACCTCATGTGCCATTTGTTGTTTCATTCTTCCTTATCTTTCTACAGATGCAGTTTCTGCTGACATTACATAGACTGACTGCAGTCGTTGTCCTTCCATTGTTGGCGTCCCTGAGACCTTAAGGTGTCGATACACCTTCACATCTCGTGAACCAAACAAGACATAATTTTCTAATGATGTGAACTGCACCACTAAGAGCAGATTTTTCTTCATACCTAGAACATGGTAGACATCTAAATTGTGGGTTTTGCAGAAGAAATTGGATTTTAAATTATACAGCAATGGAAGGGAAAATCCAACACTAAAAATACTAAACCATAATTTATGAAAGTAGTCGTACGTACCATTCTTGTACCCAATAGAATTCGAGCTTACTCATGTGGACTTCAATGACTTGCCAATTTGCCAGGTCCCTCTAGAAGCGGAGCAGAGAGATTGAGAAACCTAATTTTGTACATTTGGGGGTTTATTTTGCAAAAGGAACGAGGGAGTGGATTATGGGTTGGGCTCAAAAATGGGGTCCTTGATTTAGAGCCCTATTTTGGCCTACTGATGATGGTTTTCTGGTGTTGGGCTCCAAAAAAAATGATGCTCGGAATCTAATTTGGTTCAGTAAGGTGATGATGAATCCATTCTATATAAGCTGTCAAGATTTCTTACACGATCCGTTAATCCAACATGAAACAACGCGAAAATAATAGATTTTGGGTCTAACTTGTTAACGAGTCGCGTCGTTATCGGGTAGTCCATTAAGAACCAGTTATCGTTTTGGATGGTTATCAAGTCACCTGTTAAAAATCCAATAAAGATACTGTTTTCCATATCTAAACATTAACCTAGGCAATTTCTTGCATGACCTGTTAACCAGACACGAAACAACATGTCCCGTTAACCAATCGAGTTGTCATTGGGTCATCTGTTAAGAACTTGTTAATATAACATGTTTGACATGACACGGTCCGTTAAGATAACGAGAATAACACGAACACGACAAACACGAGTCATTTGCCAAGCCTATAAGTTGCCGTCTCTAATTCTAGATGCTCATGACCATGTTGCGGATTTTTATTTGTGATTGAAATAAAAACTTACAAAGTGCCTCCCTTAGAGAGTCCTAACTGTTCATTATCAAACGATAACTTGAGCAAGACAACCTTGGGAGAGTTACAAAACTAAATACAACAAGCGTCAACAACAAAATTTATTTCTCAGTAAACTTGTTGAATCTCAAACACTGAAATCTCGAATATCAAAACCTTAGTATAAAGATCTTCCACTGTCAAAGCATCATCATCTTACTTTCATTTAGCTTCTGTCTAACATCAGATTGCTCGGGTAAATGACTTATGACCATCTGTTCTAGGTTCTTGGCATTCTCGATTATATACCTTGCAAACTCAATCCCATTAGACCCATCGAAAAGATCTAAGGTAACCTCCTCAATGTGATGAATAAAATCCAGATTTTGTAGCTTCCAGTATTCCATATCAAACCCAGATGCCTGCAAAAGAAAGAAGTCAACAAGCAACCCAATTTAAATTTTCCAAAAAATAAAGTACACAAATTGGTTGTTCACCTATGTATAAAGTACACAAATTGGGCATTCCTCTTAAAAGAAAGACCACTGCAGGAACGAGCTCATCAGAAAAGCTCCGAATACTCATGTCCAAATCAAAAAGATTATCGAACTGAACAGGCGTGGATCCTTCCCTGAACAGAGCCTGCAATGTTATACGGTTAAAAGCTATATCATATTTCTCAGTTTACCTGCATTCTTTTAACCACAAACTTCAAACATAAAGGTTGATATTTATTCTAGTTAGCGAGATCATAATGATTAATGATCATCAAACAAAGTTCCGAATAACACTGATACGTAAGAAACATAAATTACCTACTTCTACTGTTCCCAAACGAGTAAAAAAAATAAAACTTTAGTCCTTCCAAATTGCAGATTATCTAGTTTTTGCAACAAATAAAAATTGAGTCCAGAGGATGGTTCCATTTACCTTAACGGTTGATTCATATATATAGACTAAGAACTTCAACCGTGCGTACCCCACGAAGAACCTCAAATATGTTTTCAAAGTCATCTACTTCAGGCTCCAGTGAAATGACAGATTTGAGACCAATAGGGTTCAAAAAAATCTACTCTCTCCAAAGACGAGCTTTCAATCGTGATACTTCGTATCCCAGTAATATCTCTAAGAGATAATTCCTTGATGCATTTGCAGGAACACGAGATCCATTTGAAAAACGACTCGTCTATAGCATCAATATTTCCAACTCCAAGCAACTGAGATTAGAGGAAAAGGCAAACGAGGGTATTTTAATATACATACCCATCAGCTGCACCACATTTAATGACCTCAACGATGCAGAAAGAAAGGTGCATGAGGGAAATGGTACCCGGTCCTCCCAATCATGTAAACTTACATCAAGAAAAAGCTCTTCAACATTACACCATTTTGAATCACGCGACCACTAGAAAATTCTCATTCGCACAGAAGCACGTTGCTTCCCATGAAAGACTAAAGGACTGTATCTTATTATTCCCACGTTGAAACAAGAACCTATACATTCAACAGCTTCAGCCTCAGCTCACATGTGGCTGTCTCTGCCGATGAAAATCCACAAAAATTCAACGACCGAGTTGACGGGGAAAGCTCTCTGCATCTTTTCGACACACAGCTGAAACAAGTAAGGTTTTTTATATTAATGAATGAAAGAATGAGATGGGCAAATTCCTTTGGAAGATTACTGAACCTGTCCATCACACTCTCAGTACAAGCTCCTACACCTTCTCCTTCAAAACTTGCAGTACCCATTAACGTATTCGGGTTTTCAGTTTATACAACAATGCAATGAGAAATCGACACTAAGGTTGAGTTTGGGAGTCAGGTGCTTTAAAAAAAAAAACACCCATGAAAAAAAGCTGTGAGGATTTTAGGTGTTTGGTAAACTGAAAAAAAAAAGGGCTTATTTTGGAAGCTGCTGTGAGAATAAGCTGAAATCAAAGGAAAAAGTTGAAGTTGCTATTTGCAGCTTTGGAAAACTGGTTTTTTTTCAAAGCACACGGAGCTACAGTGCTCCTTTAATGAAAAGACTCACTATCAGACTGCTTTTTTTTCCAAAAGAACTTTTACAAAAAAGTTTACCAAACACTCTGCTGATTTATTTCACAGCCGCTTATTCTCACAACAGTTTTTTTTCAAAGCACAACAATATCAAACCAGCCCTAAAACTCCAATTAACTTGGGAACTTTACACATTGAACCAAACCGAAGAAAAGTAGTGGTGTATCCACTTTACCGTCACAATTCTTGCACCCATAAGAATTGGATCTTACTCTAATCGGTGGGATCATAAGCGAGCAAAAGTGGGTTCTGCAGACTCTTCAATTTGATGGATTTCTTTCCAGGTGCCTTCTTGAAGCAGAGCAGAGGAAGTGAGAAACCCTAATTTTGTTAATTTGGGGTTTTACTTAACTAAAAACTGGTGGAGAATAGCCGAATGAGGGAATGGATATTGAATTGGGCTTTTGACCTACACCTCAAAGACAACAACCCAAGCCCATTTATTTTTGTTTTTGTTTTTGTTTTGGAGAGAAACTGGACGATGTGCAAACGCCATCCATAAAATTTTCTTTGGACCATTTACTAACTTGATATTTTCTTTAGTACACATTTAAACAAAAATTATTAGATTATTTGACTTAACGGAATCTAACGGCTCTTATTTAGATATGTAACTTAAATATGCACTTTTAATGTGCATTGGAGAAATTTCATTACTAAATGCACTACCTTATTTTAGTACGGATGTGTTACCTCTATTAATTTTTGTTAAAATTTTCGTCAAAGCACATCAAGTGTCGTGTAGTTTGGCTATGCAAACAACTTTTAAAGGTTGTTAAAAAACACATGGGAAGTTAAAGAAGTGAAATGCTTCTCATACTCGTATTGTAGTTTACATTAAAATTTCAAAGATCAAAATGATTTCAATGCATGTTCCCTGTAAGTCACATGCCCTAACAAAGTAATTCAAAGCTATACACTAAGAACTACACTATTAAATCTAACATTTCCTACTGCCCTAAGATTTTATAGTAAGTTTTTTGTCATATCAAGTCTAACATCTCCTCCGACCCTTTGAGTGCTTTTATAGTAAGTTTTTTGTCATATCAAATCTAACATCTCCTACCCCCTAAGTTTTTTATGGCTTTCATTTTTCCAATTTTAATAATATACTCCACCTCCACCATGTCGCCACTATCACCTTATCATGACTATCTCCTCCGCTCTCACCATCATCATTGTCATCATCGCCACACCACCATCATTTCCATGAGCATCATCACCACCTTATCAACATCGATACTGCGACCACCACACCACCTCGACTATTACCACCTTACTATAACCATCACCACGGTCCCATCACCACCACCACCACTTGCCATTATCATCACCACCGTAGCCCAATCTCCTATGACCACATTATTGTAGTCATCACCACTACCATTACCGCCACCTTCACCACCAACACAACTTCCTACGACCAACTTATAACCGCCAACCCATAATGATCACCACCAACACCACCTTTATTATGACTGCCTCTACCACCATAGTCACACAGCATACCGCCGCCACCCATACTTCTCCACCACATCAACACCACGCTGGCACCACTATTTCCACATTTAATATTATCATCGCCACCAAAAATGCCATCTTTACAACCACCATATTGCTGAAAATCACAAAGTGACACTTAACCACTATCATTGTTGCCACCACCTTATATGACCACTTTGTCATGATCATAACCACATATCTCTCTCTAGAACCTCCTTTCTCTAAATCTCAGATCACTTTTAAGCAGGTAATCCATATTCCTATCTTGAATCCAACTTTCCTTATGTTTAAGGTTTAATGCCACTGCTAGTTAATTTCATATTTTATTTTATTATCTGCCAATATACTGTTGTAGTTTGATCTGTTAATATAATGTTCCCCCAAATAAATATCTTCATTGTTTTTCAAGGTGGTGCTGATAAATATTTGTGTTGTTCATATCCTTCTAAATTAGGGCTTATAAAATTGTAATTAGAAATAGTTTTTTTTTATCTTTTTGGTTATTAGGTGCTGGGTTGCTTTAGTTTAGCAGCTAACCCTTTTTGTTGTTTGGTCAAATTCACTTGGTTTGCTCCATTTGGGGTTTCGAAATTGCTTGTAATGGGTTCGCGAATTTTCCCCATTTGAGCATGTATGTAAGCATTCGTTCCTATCTTTCTAAGTATAGCCTTTTGTCTGAAATAGAATACAGTTTAGTAAGACAATTATAATTTTTTTTATTTAATTGATGTTAAGATTTTCATATTCTCACCGTTACGTCACTACAAGAAAACATGGATTAAGTGACCGAATTTTTTGTGGCGTGTGAAAATTCATCACATATAGGTAAAACAAGTGACGCTACTTTAAAAATTGTCACTTTAAGATTTTTGCAGGACACCAAAATATTTTGCGTCACTTATACTTTTGGATTCGCCACAAAAAAGTGGGCGGGAAAGTTTACCGCCAAACGAAATTTTAATAAGTGACGCAATGTTAAATTCATCACATCAGAAGAGGGAAGGCCACCTGGCCATTCCTCACATATAATATTGAATTAAAAATAAAAAATATAGATGCAATTATCAAAACCCCCAAATAACAAAACCTATCTATTTATTCTCATTTCTTCACAGTCTTCAGCACCATTTTGTCTACTCCTTCACCCTAACTTTGACGACCAGCTACTTGGTGGTTGCCAGCGACGACAACTACCACCTTTCATTCGTCTCCCTCCCTCAACCATTCTCCCACCCTTTGATTCTCGTTCACTAACTCTCTTATCTCTCTGACATAACAAGATCAAATTGGGGAAAGAGAAGTTCGATTTTTTCTCAAGTTCTTTCAGTTGACGTACTTTGTTTCTCTATATTTCTTTAATTGTTTTTGGATTTTTTTTTCTTTATTGTTCCCCAGATTCTGATTTTCTTTCGCTAAAGATCCTATTGCTGGTGAATTGTTCTATGCTTCAGGGAGAGTTATACTAGCAGTGAGTTTTCTATTCCAGTCTTGATTCTTCTTTACTTTTTGGAGTCAAAATTTTGATCTTGGTGGTTGATATATGTTTTTATATTTTTTCTTAGTCCCGTAACTAAGTGTTATCTTTTTGTTTTTTGTTTTTGTTCAAATGTTGGAAGTCTGTAACCATTAAGTTGCGTGTTGTCTTTCTTGCGAGAGGTGTTGTCAAGAGTCAAGACTAGGTTCGCCTTGAAAAAGAAGAAACTGCAAGAGAAGCTGCTATGAGAGATGGTTTAAGGTCCCAGCTTCAGAAAAGAAGAAACTGCAAGAGAAGTTGCTTGTGAGTTTTGAATTTAATTCAATTTATTCATTGTAATTTCAAGCACTCACTTGCATATATTTATGCTTAACAATAGGTATTATTTGTTGTGGACTTATCACATCCGAAGATTATTGAATATGTTAACAAGAAGATGGCAAAGTTGTACTCTCAGTTTAGGCACCGGTTGCATCTACACTACTTGTCATGTGGAACACCTGCGAGAGGACGAGCTAAGCTTCCAAATGATATCATATGGAATGGGAGACCAAAGAGTCATTGGGATTGGTTATGTGATAATGTTTACAATACTACACTCATTTTGGTATGTATTCTATATAATCTTTTCTAGTATAAATCCAAGTTAGAAACCAATTCTTTCAACATGAAGACTCCTTGTCGTGTTCTACAAATTCAATTTTTATAGTAAGAACCTCTAACCTTTTATGCTTCATTTTCATTTTGGTTGTCATCTACTTAATTTTCCAATATGAAATTGTGACTTGTCGTGTTCTTCGAACACAGTGTTTCTAGTTATAACTCTTGCATTCTAGCTCTTACCTTATATGCTTCTTCATTTTCATTTTAGTTGTAGGCTGGTTAATCCTTACAAAGTGAAATGCATAGACATTTTTCGTGTTCGTTCTTTAAATTCAGTATTTATGGCTAAAATTTCTGCATCTTGGCTTTGTTACTTTTTGTTTTGTATTTTCCCTTTATTTATTCAGATTTTCCCTGTCTTGTAGTTGGTGGCTTTATTCATCTGATTTGTTCTTATGGAACTCATCTGCTTAGTGTCATTTTGCAGGCCACCGATTAGTGTTTCAACTGTTTGTTTTAAATGAATTTTGTTTCTTTGAGTGTGATTAAGATCTCATGTTGTTTGTCTATAACATTTATATTTTGTTAGGATAGGATTTATGTATCTTAGCTTACTTGGCTATACAGCCACACACTTTTTTACTTGTAATTTTCAAATCTGCTCAAACACCTATTTAATTAGGTTAGAATTAGGAATATGGCAAAGGTAATATAACCTCTGTTTCGGTGGAAATTTTAAGTTTGTTTGAATGTATTTTTCATAGATTGATTGAATGTACAAAGGGGGATATATAATAAGGTAGAAGGTTACAAGCAACCCTACCTTGGCAAATCCTACTAACTCGGTAAACCGTAAAGCTGTCACTCCTTAAATTAAGGGAGTGCAGCAAGTAGCTAGCACACAACTATCAACAAGTCATCTAGATGTCAATCTTCCTCAAATTAAGGGATTAGACTTAATAGAGAATCCCATGGAAAAAGGAAACATAAAATCTGGCAGCATCAGTCACCCCATATCGTTTAATATCCATATGCAGCATCAGTCATATGAATCATCAGTTATGCAGCATCAGTCACCCCATATCGTCTAATAACAAGCCAGTATGCAGTATCAATCATATGCAGCATTAGTCATCCCATATCGTCTAATAATCAGTCAGTATGCAGCATCAGTCACCCCATATCGTTTAATAATCAGTCAGTATGCATCATCAGTCATATGCAACATCAGTCACCCCATATCGTCTAATAATCATTCAATATGCAGCATCAGTCACCCCATATGTATGCAGCATTAGTCACCCCATATCGTCTAATAATCAGTCAGTATGCATCATCAGTCATATGCAACATCAGTCACCCCATATCGTCTAATAATCAGTCAGTATGCAGTATCAGTCACCCCATATCGTCTAATAATTAGTCAGTATGCAACATCAGTCACCCCATATCGTTTAATAATCAGTCAGCATGCAGCATCAGTCATATGCAGCATCAGTCACCTCATATGTATGCAACATCAGTCATATGCAGCATCAGTCACCTCATTTCGTCTAATAATCAGTCACCCCATATGTAGGCAGCATCAATCATATACAGCATCAGTTATATGCAGCATCAGTCACCCTATATCGTCTAATAGTTTCGATAACCATATTTGAAATAAAAATATCCTAACATGCATTAATGAATTTCACCTTGTGGTTAAATTGATTGTTACTTCTTGACACTTAGTTAATTTGGAGTTAAAATTTAATGTTTGAAAATGGTTATCATATACTCATCTGACTAACTGTGTTAGCCTAATGCCCTTGGTAGAAGAAAGAGTATCTTCCATTCAATTTCCTTAAGCTTGGTGTTTATATGTTTATCTCTCCTTAGCTTGTGATGTTTCTAACATTGTTGACCGAGAGAATATAGAAGGTGAGGTGAGATAGCCCTCTAAGGTGAATGAATATGTACAACTGAAATACATGACGTTATATATGACAAGTTTGAGAGCTTGGAACTTTCCAAATTGTACACATGTATAGCTAACTAAATTTTCTTTTGTATGTCATGTACCAAATGTGTAATGTATGAGCTTTCAAAGCAAAATGCTGATAATAGGAAGAAACAGAAGTATCACCACAAAGGAGGGGCAATGCCATTTATCCAACATGCTAGGAAGGCCCAGATGGTAATGAAATTAAATTACTTATTATACTCATTATGGAATTTACATATTCTAATGTATGTTTCTGCATTATTGAGCAGAAAGGAAATCCATTATTTGTGATTGACAATTGGGGGGCTCTCCATAAAGATAAGAACGGCCAGTGGATAAACGACGTTGCCCGGGACAAATATGTAAATAATTCTGAACTTATCATTTGTGTCATTTTAAGGGAGATGGAGATTAAAAAAAATCAAATTTGACATGATACAACTTAGGAAACACAAATAAAGTGAACATGCAAGATTGAATTGAAAAAAAAACTTAATATAACTAGCTAGAAGCTGAAAGGTTATACCTAACATACATTCAAACAGAAACTACTGTAAAGGTTATACGTTGTATGTTGCCTAATCCTATGTAAAACACATTGAAGCATAAACTACAAAATCATATGTAAAGATAGTTTATACCCAATGGTTTGCTTCTGCATCAGTTCAAGATCACATCCAAGTATTTAAGTGGTGTTTTCTTAAGCATATTGTGGTTGATTTGTTTGAAACAAAAGAAACTTATTTGTTTGTATTTTAATATGAAAGGATAACATGAAGAAAAAAAAAGGATGAAGTTAGGGATAAGGTAATCCAAGAAGCGCCTGAGGGTACTATATTCAATTCCACACAAGGACCATTGGAAGATGAATTTGGAATCATGGCTGAGAACCTTGGAAGGAAGGGAAAATCTGTTAACGGTGTAGGTCTTTTCCCTCGTACAGATACCTTTAGTTGTGTTTCTTCTATGGCTTCAAGTTCTGAGTTAACTTAAATGAGAGATCAGATCAAGATTCTATCAGATGGTTTCCTTAAATTGCAACAGGAAAATGAACAATTGAGAGCTCAGTTGTATTTACAAAATGATGAAGAAACCTTGGCATAAAAAATTAAGGCTTTTTTGGCTGCAAGTCAGGGGTAGGCCAACAACAACTCGAAGGAATCTGATGGTAATAACTCATCTAGTGAAAATGTTTATCCTGAACTGGAAGAACATGACTCGGAAGAAGAATGATTTCGATAGTTATGTCTTTTGTTATTAGTTAAGTATGCACATGGTAGACCTTTTTGTTAGCACCTAAATGTGTCTTAGACATTTCTTTTGTTAATTAGTACCTTAAACGGTCCATGTATAGGCCTTGGTACCCTTCTTCACAAATTGCTATTATTAAGATAGGTCACCATGGGTTAGATTGATTTTGGGATGTTTATGTTATTTTGTAGGATGTATAGTTGTTGAACATATTCGAACTTATGTAGTTTAATTGTTGATTACTGAAAATGGGAAGTATTACCTTATAATTGTTATGAGTTGCTATTCTAGATTACGAAACACAAATAAGTAATGAATTCCTCAAATATTATTCCTAAATAGTTATTTGATTATAACATATGTGACATAAGCCGCTTCACCCATCAAAAGAATATGTGACGCTTTCAGCGTCACTTAGTGTAATTATATAATTATGGGATCATATTGAGTGACCCAAAAAGCATCACTTATAAATCTGATATGAGACGAAAAACATAGGTCACTGAATTTTGTATTTTGTGACGCTAATTTCGTCACATATTAGAATAATAAGTGATGTAAGAAGTGTCACGTAAAAGGAAAGTATGTGGGGACTCCAATATTAGTCACTTAAACTATCGGTGATGCTGTATAGGTGACACTAATTGTGACGCTGAAATTTTGTCACATATAGTCAAATGTGACGATTTTTCATATTTATGTGACGAATGTTGGTCGTCACAAAAGCCATATTTTCTTGTAGTGTGTTGGCTAATTTTATTCATGTTAGACTTGTTGGGGAAATTATAAAATGGAAGTATTCCAGTATTGCATGATTGTTAACTTTGGAAATGGGATAGGGAAATGGATCTAAGTAGCGTATGTTGAATTTCTCTTATGGAGGGTCAACTACGATTGGCTCGATTTCTTTACGGAGTATATAGGCAGTCTAGCTCGAAAGTTAGATGCAAATATAAATAAGATTATATAAAATTAAATGGTGTATCATGCCTCTGAGTTCGGGATGTGATATTTTATGATTCGACCTTGGTACATACTTTATTAGATTTATGAGTTATGATTTATGGCTTATGATTTATGATGATGATAACAATTTTATGAATGTTGGATTCATTACTACTTATCTTGTGGTACACATACACCTATACAGACTTAGAGTATTGTACAAGTCCATGGCCATAGGACACAGCTTGCACATGTATGAGTATAACCAGCTTGTCCCCATTGTGGACATGTCATTCTAGCTTGTCATTGCCTCGAGGTTACTCAGCAATGGCATGATTATATTTTCAGCTTCCACTAGCTACGGCTAGGGGATGATTATATTTCCAACTTCCACTAGCTACGGCCAGTAGATGATTATATATCAACTTACACGTGTATTGGGGTACTATAGTTATACTATCAGTTTGGTATTACTTTGAGATTACTCAGTAATGACATGATTACACAATTACTTTCTCAGCTTGTCATTGCCTCGAGATTACTCGGCAATGACATTATTATATTATCCAGCTTCCAGTAGTTATTGCTAGTGGATGATATTGTATGCTGCCACCAGAAAGTATTAGTTTAGTATATATGTATCGATTAGTTCTAAGTCTAAACCGAAATCAGTAGCAATTGATGTGAGCATCTTTAACGTCAAGGAATCCTTTCAGGCGTTGACACATTCTTATCGAGTATGTTATCTGCTCAGCGTTATCTGTAAACGGATATTAGACAATTGTGCTATGAACTATTATTGTGTATATAATTGAGGACCGGAGACCCACTAAGTGCGGCCCTATGGGGATGTGTTTGATATGAATGTGTCTTTCTGCAGGTGTTTTAGTTTGGTCTTATCCCTATTTTAAAGAAAATTCTACCAAATTTTCGGTAAATTTAATTAGTTGATAATTTTAGTTATACTTTCATGCATATCATGGCTTCATCACCTATTTGGGTGATGGTCATCACGCCTCGATTTTGCTGCCTACTAAAATTCAGGTCGGGGTGTGTCATTATTAATAAAAGTGAGTAAATTACATTTTACCCACTCAGGTTTATGATCAATTGCAACTTCAGACATCTTTAAATTTCGCTTTCATACATTACTTATTATTTGATTTCAATTTCAATTTCATACATCTGTTAGAATTTATGTTAAGTTAACCATTAAATGGTGATGTAGTAATTGCGGTTCCACATTTATGCTGATGTAGATGTAAAAAAAAAAAATTAAGAAAAATTAATTTTAAAAAAAAAATTCTAAAATTAAAAAAAAAATTAAAAAAAAAAAATAAAAGTGGGCCTTGATCCCTGCCTTGACCTCCCTCGTCCTTCACCCCCACCTAGACATTAGCCACCGCACCTGCCACCAACTCTATTTGGCATCCCTCGTCCTTCACCCCCAGCTAGACCCTAGCCACCGCACCCGCCACCAACTCTATTTGTAATCTACAGATCTCAGAGAACTCTTTTGTACGTCCAACAATGGCTAAATTTCTAAACAAGCACAATTGTGAAAGGTGTAAATCTCCTGGAAATGAACTTGGGCAGGCAAAAAAAATAGAAGAGTTGGAGAAAGAGCAAATCAGCTTTTCTTGAAATAATAGTGCAAGAAAAGACCGAGCGAGAAGAAGGGGAAGGGGAAGGACTAAGGAAAAACCCAGCAGATACATCTTCCCCTCAACTGCAGTTGTTATCTCCTAACCATTAATTGGGTCCCACATGAGGGGAGGTGTTAAACTATCTCACATCGGCCGTATCTCTAAAAAAAGAACGTAAATATCTTAACTCCACTCCAAGTAATACCGAAGCCTTTTGTGATAAAACTACACACCTGACGGATTGTACAAGTGATAATTACCAAATTAGAGACAATATCAATGTTATTAAAAGTGGACTTTTGGCCGTCTCTCTGATAATTCTACAACATTATTCTTTCTTTCGTTCTTTCTTTCTTTCTTTCTTTCTTTCTTTAACTTTCTACAACATCATCCTTAATTCAAACCTTTGTATGCTATGTAATCTAAATGCTCAAAAAGAGCGTAAATTGTTTCTTGATCCCAACCCTATATCTATGAGATGAAACATGATTGTCCATAGTGTAAACCAATAAATAAATGCCAAGTGTACCGGTGTGGCTTGTTTAGGTCGTTTCCTTATAGACCAAACCGAACCAAACTAAACTAATCAAGATGTGGTCTGGTTTGACGCAACTGGTAGTTCTTACCCACCCCAATTTCAAATCCAGTTCCGTCTTGCTTTAAATAAGTTAATCATCATCAAACAGTGAAGGTGCAAGGGCATGTAAGCATGTCGTCTTTCTCTTTAAGTTAATCATCATCAAACTTTCTCTTTAAGATTATTCCCAAAATTTTGGCAGTTCGTCTTTCTCATGTTGTTCAACGCATTATTTCTCCACATCAAGCTGCTTTCATACCTGGCCGACGTATCACAGATTGTATTGGCATTGTTTCAGAATGTTTCAATGTGCTTGACAAAAAAACTCGTGGTGGCAATATGGGAGTCAAAGTTGATATAGCTAAGGCTTTTGATACTTTAGATTGGTCATTTCTATTGCGAGTGCTTACTAACTTTGGGTTCTCCACTTGTTTTATAGACTGGGTTTCTACCATCCTAAGATCTGCTAAATTGTCCATCCTAATCAATGGTTCCCCGCATGGTTTTTTCTTTTGTTCCTGAGGAGTGCGCCAAGGGGATCCTCTCTCTCAGTTACTTTTCTGTCTAGCTGAGGAGGCTTTATCAAGGGGCCTGAGTCGTCTTCAACTTGATGGGCTTACTAAGCCAACTTTTGCTCCAAGAGGTTGTATCTCTCCTTCTCACGTTCTCTATGCAGATGACTTATTCATTTTCTGTAGAAGTGATGGGTGTCACCCTGCGTAATTTGCAAGGTTTCTTCGATAGATATAGTAGAGCCTCTGGTCAATTTATCAATAAGGCAAAAAGTACTTTCTACTTGGGCTCTACCTCAAGGCATCGCAAAGCTGTGGTTGAGAGTTACTTGGGTTTCAAAGAAGGCAAAGCACCTTTTGTCTACTTAGGAGTTCCAATCTTCTGTGGCAAGCCTAAAAGGAGTCATCTTCAAGCCTTGGCAGATAAAGCTAAAGCTAAGTTAACTGGTTGGAAGGGGAAACTTTTATCTATGGCAGGAAGAGTTCAACTCACTCAATCAGTTTTTCAAAGTATGATCTTGCATAACTTTTCTGTTTATAAGTGGCCTCCTTCCTTGCTAAGGTCTCTTTCACGATGTGCTCGCAATTTTATATGGTCTGGTGACGTAACCTCCAAGAAGTCTGTTACCGTTTCTTGGCATCAGATATGTGCTCCGAAGAATGAAGGTGGTTTGGGTTTGCGTGATCTTGGCTCTCTTAACACTACAGTTCTCTTAAAGCTTGGATGGCTTATTATTACTACTGATTCCCCTTGGAGTATTTATCTTCGGAAACGTTTCAAGCTACATGGTCGCCTATACTCTTGTAGTTATAAGCGATCTTCTATATGGCCTGGTATTAAATCCATTCTTCATATCTTGTTTCAGAATTGTCGTTGGGTGATTGGAAATGGTTCTGCTACTTCCCTTTGGGTTGATAAATGGCTGGATAAGCCTATTGTGGACGTCGTTGGTGCAACAGAGATTGCCCCTTCTTTATCTCGTACTAAGGTCTCAAATATTATTCGTATGGGAAAATGGGTTATTCCTTCTATTTTTTCTTCTACTTTCCCAGACCTAACTAAAGATATTTTAGAAATACCTCTTCCAATTGATGAGGATACGGACGTTTTAATTTGGGAAGTTTCTACATCTGGTGTTTTTTCGTTTTCCGATGGCTATGAAATTGTTCGTCATCGGTTTCCTGTCAAGAGTTGGGCTTCCATTATCTGGCGTCCTTTCATCCCACCTCGTTACTCTATTTTAGTTTGGAAGATTCTTTTCAACAAGCTCCCAACGGAGGATCAACTTCAGCGCCGAGGCATCCCGCTGGCTCCAATATGCCAACTATGTCACAAGAATTCTGAATCTATTGACCACTTATTTTCTAGCTGCGAATTTGCACAATGTGCTTGGCGTTGGCTAGCTACCTAATTTGGCACTATTATTCCACATACGGGCTCCCTATCTGATCTATGGCTTGATTTTCTGTCAAAACGGTTTTCTCCACATCTTCGCAATGTCTGGCTAGCTTCAAGGTTTTTCTTACTAATGGCTATTTGGAAGATGCGTAATAAAGTGAAGTTTGAAGGCAAACCTCCCTCATTCTCACGTCTCTGCCGCTCCACCTCGGCCTGGATTAGGCAGGTTGGAGCTCTCACCCCTGGCCATGTACGAGGCATTTTGGACAGGCAACTTTTAGTCTCTCTTGGAATATCGCCTAACTCCTGTAAAGCTCATTCTATTGTCCCTGTTCTTTGGCACCCCCCTCATTTTTCTTGGGTCAAAGTGAATACTGATGGCCTTGCTAAAGGTAATCCGGGCCCTGCGGCATGTGGCGGGGTTTTTCGAGATTCTGCGGGTTATTTTCTTGGTGGTTTCTCCCTAAGCTTGGGCCATCGTACTTCTTTCTATGCGGAGCTCCATGCTGTCATCCTTGCTGTCGAATTGGCCCACGCGCAGGGCTGGCAAAATTTATGGCTTGAAAGCGACTCTTCTAGTGTAATATCATGTCTTGCTTCTGGATCTTTCCCTTGGTCGCTCCAGACACGCTGGAACAATTGTACTCTCCATTTGCAGAACATGGTTTTTCGTTGCTCTCATATTTTTCGAGAAGGGAATGTTGTTGCTGACAAATTAGCCAATTTAGGGCTTCTATCATCTTCACTTGTCTGGCATTCCACTCCTCCAACTGAGATCCTCCCTCCTCTGCACTCAGATTTCTCGGGCATGCCAACCTACAGGTTTGTCTCCTCTTCTTGATGTGTCTTCTCCTTTCTTTTCCTAACCTTTTTGGATTCCCTTTTGTTTTGCAGTTTGTCTTGCAGGTTATTCCCTCTTAAGGTTTTTAGAGGGGTTTGGGCTTATGTCCGCCTAGTCTTTTCCTTGTATTTTCTTTTCCAAGAGGGGTACGGTCTATGTCCCCCCCTCTTTTTCCGGCATTTCCTTTCTCAAAAGGGGTAAGGTGCATGTCCCCCCCTTTTTTCTTTTTGTATTTATTTTCTCTTGTTCTATGAGGGGTTAGGTTTTTGTCCCCCCCTGTCTAGGTGTAACCTCTTTTTTCTTATCAATAAAATTTCCTCGTACCGCCGAGGTTCTCCAAAAAAAAAAAAAAAAAAAAAAAAAGCATGCATTTATCCTTACCCCCAGATTTCGAGTTTTGGATTATCCCTCTCCCAGCATCGCTGGTATATAAAAAAATGTAAGATTAAGATCCTTTACCTTACGAAACCCCCGAATGTATGTGAAGGGCGGTCCAGATCATTTTTCATCTGACTTGCTGTCATTATGTGATCGCTTCAGAACTGATTCGAGCTTACGGAACTTTACAATTATTTAAGGGTAATGTTAGGCAGATTAAATTAATAGATAAAATTTTAAAAACTATAAGACATGAAAGTTGATTATTGATTTATTACTTAAGCGTTGATAATCGCGCTCATTCATGTTAGTGTCACATTATTTAGTTTGTAAATTTTATCTCTAAATTTTGTCTCTCTAACATTCCCCATTATTTAAAGCTTGTGGACTTGTGGTAATAACGTACACACGTATCACAGATTCAAAAGAAAGTTTGAAGACAATATTAATCGACATAAATAAATATATACACAACGAAAAAGACATAGAGAATAGGTGTAAATATTATTCGTTTTTATATTTAAAATACACTAATAATCCATCCATATACAAATTGTTATAATATATTATGTTTTCTTGACCCTAATTAGGTTTTTGGGGCATTAGAATCTCACCAATATATACGTTAATCAAGCCGGTAATTTCGCCTACTCTTCTAGTTTCCTGTTGGGACCTTTTGTAATTAAATTTTTTATTTGTGGGACCTTTTGTAATTAGTCTTGAAAGCATTAAGAAAAATGAAAATTAATGAAAAAGGTTTGAAAACTTTGAATTTTAACGATAAAGACAAAATAAAAGGTAAAGTGAATAGTACCAGATTTGACTTTTTAGTGTAAAAATGTAATTCTTCGTTAAAGTGAACAGTACCGCGAACTTTTGGTTAAAACTCCTTTAAGAAAAAGTCATGAAAGGAGCACTGTACTATAATTTAACTAATACGTCGGACAGCTTTGTAAAACTTCCGCGTGCTTGCAAAGATAATGAGTCATGACATTGAGTTCCCACTAGTCCACAATAATGCACCTTTCTTTATAATATTAAATAACGTCTCAACTAATGATAGAGGTTATAGAAAAGTGACATATAAAATAAGTGCAGAAGATTTGATGGTTAATAGTATAGTCTTTAATCTGTGTGCATAAAGTATCGTTGCATCGGGTGCAGAAGGTTTAATCTCTAATAATAGTCTAATCTATATGCATAAGGTATCGTTGCACCCAAGTTTTCATATTCACAAACTTGTAGAGAGAGAGAGATAGAGATGGCTTGCAGTGACGGTATCAAAGTAGTAGCAGAGCAAAATTGTACTGCAGAAGAAGTGGTGATTGATATCGACGAATCTGTAGCTGCTATGCGAAGCCGTCTTGAGCAAAACAGACGAGGAATTCCAACAACAAAAAATAGGAGATCTGTGTGCATATACAAAGTTCCTCCCGGCCTCACCGGAATCAGCCCGAAATCCATTCAGACTGAAATCGTCTCCATCGGGCCATACCACCGCGGCAAAAAGGAATTATCGGAATTCGAGAGCTACAAATGGTGGTTTCTTGACGGCCTCCTTTGGCAAACAAAGCGCGACCTAAAAGACTACATAGGAGCCATGAGCAGGTTGGAGGAAAGCACGAGAAGTTGCTATTCCGACCACCAGGAGTTGAGCGTTAGTGAATTTGTTGAAATGATGGTTCTTGATGGGTGCTTTATCATTGAGCTTTTTCGATATGTTTGTGAAAGTAGTGGCGATGATCACGTTGTTGATGAAAATGATCGGGATGGCAATCCCATCTTAGCCATGCCATGGTTGATTCCAATTCTCATGAGGGACCTCCTCAAGCTTGAAAATCAGCTCCCTTTCTTCGCCCTCGAAAGATTATACGACATCTCATCGGATCATCGTAAAGGTGGGGATCCACTAAGCCTTCTTGCGGTTAAGTTCTTCAGCAACTCATTGCCTAGGCCTCCTGAAGTCCTTAAAAACTCAAGAATGATGGAGGCCGAGCACTTGCTTGACTTGTTTCACTTAACCTTCCTTCCCCTCCAAGGCACTTCAAATGATCAGTACTCTTCTCAAAAGTTATGCCATCCATCCTTCAAGTCAATCCAGTGTACCACAGAACTACGATCCTCAGGGATCAAGTTCAAGGCACGCAAAGCAGCGGACAGCTTCTTGGAGATCAATTTCCGAAATTGGGTTCTAGATATCCCACCTTTAACCATCAATGACTTCACCACTACTTTCATCATCAATTGCTTGGCCTTAGAACAATGTAGCCAATACACGGGTACATGGTTCAGCACTTATATTACTTTCATGAGCTGTCTCCTGACTTCTACTAGAGATGTCAAGTTACTATGTTCCGATGGGATCATCAGTACTGGCTTCTCACTGAACGACCAAAGCGTAGCTGAGCTGTTCAGAAAGTTGGGGGAAAATGTTGGCTTAGAAATAAGAGATTGCTACCTTTCCGAGCAATTCAGAGATGTGGAGTCCTACTACAGCAGCCGCTGGGCTACTCTTATGCGGACCTATTTTAGCAGACCATGGTCCTTCATTTCAGTTTTTTCCGCCTTCATCCTCCTTGTCCTCGTAGGTGCCCAAACTGCTATGGCTATCATGAGCTACTACAACAATTAAAAGAACATGAAGAGAAAATTGCATGCGCCGAGTATGTATATTGAAATTTTGACAAGGTAGAGGAGAAAGAATACTAGTGATATTTGAAGATACGTGATTTGTCTGCTTGATTTGCTGGACCTACAGTAATCTCTTCAATATTTTGGTAAAGGGGGCTCCTTTGGCTACTCAAGGTTTTGAAGAAAGTCTTGCTCTTAACATTTTGTGGCCGATTTATAGAACTTCGTTTAGTCATCGACCTTTATAAAAACTGGTCTGTGATAGATCAGTTCTAGTTTTGGGCGTGCGGCGCGTGCCCTAGATTCTGAGTCAAAGTATTGAAGGCATGCACATCAAGGCATATATTGAAAGATCATATGCCATGGACTCTTGATGGTAAGTATCGTATGCATTCATTCATTTAGGAAAATAAATCAATTCAATTCAAATATTGTGTTTAAAGAAAACATCAGAAAACCGCTTAGCTAAAGAATTGCATCTTCTTTTTGAAACGTAAAATGACAATTTTTATTATCTTTAATGGATTTTGGTTTTAGGTCAATCGACACCAGTGGCGTATCCATGTGGTATGAATGTACAGAACAGAGGAAGAAGAAAGCAAGAAAAAAAAAATGTCTGAAAGTGCTTTTGAGTTGTGTTCTTGAGAATGAATCAATCAAACAAGAAATTTCAACCTGACACTCAAAAAGTGTTTTTGAGTTTAAAACTCTGGATTTGAGTTGAATACCAAGCGAGCCTTTAGGCTCTTATAAATAGTTTGATGATCAAATTGAAACTCAAGTCATAATTTAGCGGTCAACGCTCCAATTTATTTTATGTATAAAAGCATTTTGAGTGGTAAGGCCAATGTCCCTAAATTGAGTGTATATTTTTTTATTTTGTGATAGGATTCATTTCGTCGAAATTTGCTTAATGTCTTGTAAATTTTGTTGTCTTGCATGTATTTTAAAAAACAAATGTTAGTATGCAAAATATTTAGGGAAAACTAATGGAAACACCTTAGAAAACTTTCATTTAACTTTAAGGACAAATAATTTCAAAAATGGCAATGTTGCCCTTGAAAACCTTCTGACAGAAAAAACCAAAAGCATCACAATCTCTAACATCCATCAAAAGTCACATGCTCTTCATCAAAGCAAATATAAAAACTCCAGGAGAAAAAATTATGCAACAGGTTCACATGCAAAGCAAAAGACAAGCAAGTTCACATGCAAAACAAAAGGAGACAAGCAAATTCACATGCATTTATCAAACAAAGCAAGAGTCATACACGTTTTAGAAACAGTGCTGATATTTTTAGCAACAGCAGAAGCAAAGTGACAAGTATCAAGGAGATGTCCACACCATCCATTTGTAAGTTTTTATACCGTTGTATCATCATTTAGTATATATAAGTGGAGTTCCATTCATTGTAAACACACCTCAACACCTGTCAACCTCAACACGACACCTGTCAACCTCTCAACATCTCAACATCTCAACACCTGAACACCATACTCTCACTCACACCATCTTCACCCATAGCCTTCATAGCATCCTGGAAAACACTTTCTTGTAAACAATTATCTTTGTAAACATTTTATATATCAATAAAAGTTCAGGTGTACATATTCAAGTCATCTCCAAGTCTTAAGTAAGTTTTCTTTTTTTTCTTTAGTGTGTTTGTTTAATTAGACTTCTAGTCTAAAACAGGGAAACACTATTGTAGTTATATTATTAACCTGCTAAACTGACGATCGTACTTTGTTCGAGCACTCTGTTATAGTTGAATGCATGCCATACAAATAACTGGACATTAACCAGGGTACCTCTGAGTTCAGCCGTTAAGGCCTTATACTTGTACTGTGAGTGGCCGTCATGCTGAAACATGCCGAATTCCATGTGCAAGATTTTATGTCTAATTGTTATAATGGTCATCCGATTATTTAACGGGGCCTGCTGTGCGAATCTGGTATCAAAGCCAAGTTTAGCATTTTAATAGTATAATTATAATAGTAAAGTACCTTGAGGATGGAAGTCATTAACACAACTGATATCACACTTGTTTATTTTGTATGAACAACAAATATTATTGTCCTTGTAGACCTTGTCAACCGCAACCACCAGGTATTTATTGTCCCAAACACCCAACTATAATTAGCATAAAGAGAAGATTAACATATATATCCAAAAGAATTAGCAGTACTTTGAAGAAGCAAAAGTTTTATCTTGGTTATTTTGAATATCCTTCATTTATTAGTAAATATAACAACACAGAAGTGCAGCATAAAGTTTTAGAAGCAAAAATAGCAACAAATCAAGTTTTTGAGACCTTGAGAGAATAAATAGAGTTTCTAAGAAACCAGTTAGTCGTAACTCTAGAGAAAGGTAAACTTCAGTTTATGATAAATTATCTTAATTTAGAAATTAGTGAACCACGAAAAAGAAAAATAACCTTAGACCAAAATAGTATTGTAGATCTTATTAGTCAAGCGGAAAATATAAAATTAGAAAATAATAAGCATAATCATTTGTTAAACCAGTTGTTAGAGCATTTTTAGAAAAAATCCATAAAAATAATTAGACAAAATTTAGACTATATTACATCTCAGTTAGAAGATAATAATAAAAATATTCAAAGGTTTCCTAGCTAAAGAGAGATAAAAGAGCTTATTGACCTCATAGATAGTAAGCCTAAGCAAGTAGAACTAAGATCATTAGAAATTGTTGAGCAGTTAAAATTAGAAGTTCAAAAAAATCAATTAGAGCAAAAAGAGTTGAGGGAACAAGTAGATAAGTTGCATAAGAAAATAGATAAATTATTAGTTTAATGACCGATTCTAGAACTAGCTGAAAATATATCGAAGCTTTGAAAGAAATTAGTAAGCTAGATAAAAAAACCAGTAGGTTTAACGGATTTTTCAACACAAGTAGCCAGTAGTAATATTCTCATTAGGCAAAATAATTTAATTATTCAATTAGTTTTAAGTTTGGCTGAGAAATTAGATCAACTTAAAGAACAAATAGCAGAAATAAATCAAGTTTTACATAAAGCATCTTCATCACTTCCACCATCTTTACTAGAAAAATTAGAAAATTTAACTTTAGTACAAAAAATCATATTAGAAGCCTAAGATAAATCCTTTTGATAACAGAAAATGGAAATTTTCAGGAGAAACGGAAAAGAAGTAGTTAGAGCTAAAGATATTTATCCAAATGAGGAAGAAGCACAATAATTTATTAGAAGAGATTTTGAGAGAACACAGAAAAATAAATATAATTTGTATCAATTAGGTTTATTTGAAAACAGAAGCAGAATTGTAAGTAGCATCAGTGAACATGAAGTTAGTTGTATTGATAAAGAAGTTACATTTACTTTAATGAGTAAAGAAGCAGTTACTCATTTGAGAAAATCACATTTCAGTCAGATTCACATAGGAACAATATTAATTAGAATAGCAGGATTAATCAGAGCACAAGTAGGCACAAAACATTAGTATACATATATGATGATAGATAGGATAATCACCAACAAGCAGCAATGGCAACAACTGAAGTAGACTTAAATTCAAACTTAGCAGTCATAGGATGTATTCCAAATTATGTTATGACAATTAATGAATTTAGTAATATTAAAGTGAGCATAAGAACAAAAAATTATAATATGAAAGGAGAGTATAAAAATTTGTGTATTAGCTTAATGTATATTGGTAAAGTGTCTGATAGATATAATCATAAGTTTAATTTAGAATTTCAAATTTTAGTTCAAACATTTGGTAGTAAACATGTAAATATGATAGAAGCAAAACCGGTAGATAATAACTTTCTAGAAGGAACTCAGTGGACATTACCTAATTTACAAGTGGTAAGAAATACACAAACTGATAAAGTACAAATATATGAAACTAGTACAGGTCAAGCAACAATTAGGTTTAGTAATTACAAGCAATTAGAAAAAATAGAAGAGGATGAGAGTGAGATCGAAAATGAGAGTATTCATATGGCTTTTGACAATTTAGATATTAATTTAGTTGAGCAAAATTTTGATCATATTGTAGAAAAACTTATAGAAGATATTGATCATTTAGATGAAGAACAATATTTAGAAAAATATAAGACATGATTTAGGACTACATAGAATTTCAGACGATGAGATGAAAAAATTAATCTTAGAAATAGGAGTAGAACATATTTTATGAGCAAAAGAATATAATAATTTATTATAATTGAAAGCAGAATGTAATCCAGCAGAAAAAAGTAGCACATCAGGAGTAGAAAATTCAAATCCAGGATACACAGGTAGCTAGAACTGACCAACAATTTTTGAGACCAACAAATGAACAATATAATGAAAAAGCAAAAGAAGATTACATAGAAGAAAATATGATAAAACCATCTAGAAAAAATAGGATTTCATATTTGAGAGGGTTAGAACAAATTAATATAGCAGGAAATATATTAAACTTAGATAATGTAGATCCACAAGATTGGGAAAGAATGATTGAAAGATGGGAGAAAAGTTGCATACATGCAGCATTATTGTTAGATTTTAATAATTCACAAAATATGTTAGATTATTTTGAACATACTTTAGATGGCTTAGTTTTTTATTATTTCCTGTCAAGGGCGAAGCTACCTAAGGCCCAGAGGGGGCATCCGCCCCCACTCAGATTTTGGGGCGATGAAAACAATTGTCATGACAATTAAAACAACAATTAAATTTTTTATTTTGGTTCCGAATATTCCACGTTTTCTAACCTAAATCAAACTCAATTGAACTGGGGGTTTCATAAATAGATTGGATTCAACCGATGAAATATCATAACTTGATATAAAAAATTTACTCTGCAAAGTATTTTATATGAATTTACTTCATCCATTCGTTTGTGGCATTACAATTTAAAATTTAACTTTTTAATTTAGAGATTTTTCATTGTACCTGACCCTCAACAACTTAACACCCATTATTTTACTTGGTTGTTTTAGGACGCCCCCAGTCAAAAACATTTCTAGCTCCGTCCTTGTTTCCAGTCATGGAAAGTTCAAAATCCAGAACAACATCAGGCAGTTAAAACACATTTTAATATTGATGGTTTTGTTACTTTGATTAAACAAGAATTTTTGGATCATAATAGGTTAGATGACAGAAGTGAACAAGAACAAATAAGAGCAATTACAAATTTAGAACAATTACAAATTTGTGATTTACAGTATATAGCTAAGTATACCATAGATTTCTTTAAATATTTAGGAAGAACATGTAGAATTAGTGATATTAATTTATTAGATACTTATACGACAAAAATAAAAGGATCAATAGGTGAAAAGATTTGGAATGAATGGCAAAAGCATCCAAAGAAAAATGATATTGCAATACGACCTAGAATTCAACATGTATATGATATACTTAGACAAGAGTATAGTCAAATAAAAACTAAGAGACAAATTAGGAAATAATTTTATATGAGTTGTAAACATATAGATTTACGACAACAGTATGGTTGTCATAAGAAAAATAAGTATAAGAAAATATATAAAAAGAAATATAGGTCATACAAATCATACAAACAACATAAGAATTTCAGCATAAGACATTCAGGAACATATAGGAAGAGAAAATATATTCCAAAACAATTTAGAAAAAGAAGTGGCAGACCTTGGATTAGAAAATATAAAGCGCCAAAATATAAGAGTAGTTGTAAATGTTATTCATGTGGAGAGACTGGACATATTAGACCTAAATGTCCAAAATTAGGAAAACAGCCTAGAGAAAAAGTACATTTGATGGAGTTGTTTAAGCTAGAAGAAGATGAAGATATTCAGTCAATATGCAGTTTAGATTATTTAAGTGATAATGTGAATATTTATAATATAGAAAGTATTAACAGATAGATTCAGAATCGGAAAATTCAAGGAGCACAAATAGTGATTTAGAAGAGCATATGTGTGCATTCATAGAAGAACAGCATTGCAAATAAATAATATAATATATATTCAATATTATGTGAAAAATGTTATAGTAATAGGTTATTACAAGTTAATTCAGCATAATCAGCATAATCACAAGAAAATATTGAAATATTATGAAATATTGTTTATAGTATAGAAAAGACAAAAAATAGTTATTTAATTACCATAAATTGTGAAATAGAATTAGCAAAAGAACATAAGATACAAATAATAGCTATGATGGATACATGGAGTACAAAGAGTGTCATAAGAGAAGAGTTAGTACTAGAAAAATATAGACAAAAATTAGCAAAACCAGTGAGAATAACACAGTTTGCTGAGAGACCAGTTTATTTAATACATTGTATTAATAATGAGTCTATTAAGGTAGAAAAATAACAATTTAATTTACCATTAACATTTGTTTCACCAGTACGATCATACCCATTCATTTTAGGTTTAAATTTTTTGAAAAGTTTACAAGGTTTTTTATTTATGAATCCTAACATAACATTTTTTTAAAAGAGGCATTACAATAACTGATCAAAATAATATTGTAGAAGCATACAAAAGTATAAGTATAGAAGAGTCTAGTAGTCAAGATAGTTATTATTTAGAAAATTCAAAAGAAAATGATGAGCATAATAATATAGAAGAGTTTGATGAAGAAATATTTGAACATGAGTTTCCGAATTTAGATGAAGGAACTCGTATAGAAATATTACAGTTAGATAAACCAAAGAGTTTAGAAGAATTATTACAATTAGCAGAACAAACTAGAATCATAGGAGAAGACCCACACTTACAATGGAGTAAAAATAAAATATTAGCAAAATTAGATATAATTAATCCAGATTTAACCATTAAGACAACCGATATGCCTTATAGTTTAATAGACAAACAAGAATTTGAGCACAAATAAAAGAGTTAAATTTAAAAGTAATTAGACCCTCTAAGTCTATACATAGATCAACATCATTCATAGTGAGAAAACATTCAGAGCTTAAGAGAGGTAAGGCTAGAATAGTTTATAATTATAAGAGATTAAATGATAATACATATGAAGATAGTTATAAGTTACCAAATAAAGATGAGCTTATAAATAAAATCCAAGAGAGTAAATATTTTAGTAAATTTGATTGTAAATCAGGATTTTGGCAAATACAATTTGACAGAAGAAGAGCTGCATAACATCGACAACATGATGGAAGCATGAAGAGCTGGTAGCAAATTAACATAAGTTGAATAGCATCATGTAAAATAATGTATTTACAGACAGAAATGTTAACATAATTGTGGACCCCGCTATAATAATAAAAATGGCATAAGAGTAAATAAAGAAAGAGCTTGATATATTATGGACTTTTCACACACAAAATGTCATTTTGATTAAGAATGAATAGTGCCAAGCCCTTTTTGTTAAAACTCCCAAATATTTAAGCAAGAATTTTAATTGAGCAAAGTTAAAAATTAGCTTAAGATCCAACCCACCCCATCTTCAAATCCTAGATACGCCCCTGATCAATACTTGCAATATTATGAATGTATAGTTATGTTTATCTTGATATTCCACAATCATTATATTAAAATCCAATATTAGATGAGGTCTTAGGTTATTTACAAAACAAATGAGGTCTTATATTTGAATCATAAGTTCAATATCATTTTATTCCTCTACTCCTTACTGAAAATCAATTGTTAGTATAAAAAATTCAAGATTGATGTGACTAATTTTAATGTAATCAAATAAAAACTGCATCATATAATAAGGGTGGGTTAGGTTTTATTCGGTTCGGTTTTTTGCCAAAATCGAAAACCAAATCACAATTATTGTTTGGTTCGATTCGGTTTGGTTCAAATTTAGTTCGAGGTTTTTTTTTATTTTTTATTTATTTCTAATACGCAAAATATTATAAATATCATTCATCTTTAATTTCTAATAGATCTCCCAGAAGGACCAGAAAACATCTCATTGCTGGAAGGAAAAAGAAGAATCTATTTAAACATTTGTCTTTTCTTTTTTCTTTTTTTAGAAGAACTTTCCTTTAAACATGGACTAATTACAGAAATTAGTAGAAATCAAGACCTCAATACCAATAGGGTTCATGCCAAACTAAAGATCAATAGATACACATATCAAAGCAAGA
Source organism: Malus fusca (assembly GCA_035220775.1). Taxonomy (NCBI): domain Eukaryota; kingdom Viridiplantae; phylum Streptophyta; class Magnoliopsida; order Rosales; family Rosaceae; genus Malus; species Malus fusca. Next base: position 2,246,179 of record CM069072.1, on the reverse strand, counting down.
ACAATGAGCAAAAATTTACAATATGCTCAGCTCATTAGAAGCCGAAATCAACATGCAATTCGCAAAGCAATTACATCTTGAGTTTCCAGTGCCTCGACGGAACCCAGCAAGCATGCAACTTAGCTCAGATTTTAGGTCAGGTCCAAACGCCAAAAGAGGAAGGATTCCGCTCAACTTCTTCTCGACACCGAAATGAGTGCCACGACGCCAGTCCCAACTCCACCAGGTTCACGAACACCCAAACCCTAAAAACAAAAAAACAAAAATCCAAACGAGCCCTTAGGCTTTGTCTCCAGATAAACCCTAAAACTTATAAAAATGCATTATAATGGGAAGAATACAATCTAGCTAATTCCTCCTCCTACTTTCTCTTTTTGTTTTATATTTTATTTTCAACACAACGAATGTCGATCGTGCTTTCTTATTCATTCCATTTTTCCTAAGCAGAAGCTATGGAGTTAAAATGGAATTTCTTTGGGCAAAACAACTTGTCTATTTAAAGTGACTCTTAGATTTTTGATAATTTGTTCAACGATAACACTAATTCTTGTTGGAGATTATCATAAATCTTTGCTGGCCAATATTCGTCATCTTTTACAAGCTGTACTACTCACAACAGTAAACATATATATCAGAAGGCAAATATAACTACAAATATCCTTAGAGAAGATAATATCGATTGTTTAAAAAAATCAAATTTAAATTTAGGTATAATTTTAAAACTGATATATATAATTAGGTGTCAAGCATCCCAGCACACTATTTTTGAATTTGGTTGTGTCGTAGTTAATAAGTTATTAATTCTTTAATTTCCTGTGAATCATTCTTAGTCCTTGGCCTTAAAATATGACCAATTATGTTGTACAAGATTTTGGTGATTTTTGGTAAACATGATATTTGAGGGAAGGCCTAAAAGATGGTTCGGATTGTTGAAATACATTACAAAGTGAGTCCCCATATATATAGAGTAGGGGTGCAACTCGGGCGGGTTAGGCGAGTTAGAAAGTCAACCCAACCTTAACCCAACTTTTACAATTTGGGTTCGGGTTGGGTTTTAATCGGGTTCATTCGGGTTCGGGTTTAATCGGGTTCAGGTTGCCCAACTTTTTCAAGTTTTAATTGGGTTCATGCAAAGTTTGAATTAAAATACAAGAAATACCAAAGCTAGTACCAAAAGAAAAAAAAAAAAAAAAAAAAGAGGACCACTTCATTGTCCAAAGCTAGTACCCAACTCAAGTCTTGTCCTTCGAAGCTCCTGCAAAAGAATCAAAGTGTGGCTGCCAGAAAAATAATTTCATCATCTGCAACTCCATGTCATTGAGAAGCATGTTGCACAGCTCAACCCAATCGGGTTTGGTTAATCTGGTTGGGTCGGGTTGGATTGGGTTGGGTTGGGTTGGAAAAATGATCAACCCAACCCAACCCAACATGTTGAAATCGGGTTGGGTTCGGGCGGGTTATAACTAAAAAAACCCGCTTGTTTGGGTTTAAAGTCGGATTGAACATGGGCGGGTTGGGGTTGGCCTAACCCAAGTTGCACCCCTAATATAGAGGTGAATCTGTGACACCATTTTTTAACACAACTTTTGACATAAGCTTTTGTGTGGAGCCCACTCCTTAATATATTTTAATAATCCGAACTGTCTGCCATTTAATACTATGGTATAGTGGTATTCCTTTTCACTTGTAAGTGAGAGGTCTTATGTTCGATTCTCGCCAAAGGCGAATTTGAACCACATTATTACTAGCCCATTGTGAGGCTAAAACCACCCATCTCCCCCTTATTGTAGATAATATCGTTTGTTAAAAATAAAATAAAAACAATCGGAACTGTCTATTTTTAGAACATCATTCATAAGTCATCCTTGCAAAAATTAGACAATCCGAACTATCTATGTTTTAAAACATCATTCATAGGTCATCCTTACAAAAATTAGATAAATACAAAACTATTAAAATATCCATTTGTAGTGAAGGAAATTGACAAATACAGTTCTACAAAGAAACCCTTAATCCAATGTTCATATGCTTTCGGATTTGAGTATTTTTAGGAGACATGATTTTTTAGGGAAGACCTAAAAGATAAACATTTGGGATCATTGAAATACATTACGGATTGCACCCACAAAAATCAGTGTCAAAAGTTGTGTCACGGACATATATATATATATGTATGTATGTATGTATGTATGTATATGGTACGAGAGACAATTGAGGAATCCAAATTACATACTAAAACTGTTCTGTTGACTCACACCAACAATCCCACTCAAATTGGTGCATAGATATCTCCAAAGCGCAATTTGTCAAGTTAGTCATTAAACACTCCAGTAGAAACTCCATGGGTTGGAACATCTGTCAGTTGCTCTTCCATCCTCAAGAATGAAATTCCATGGGTTGGTGCATGGATATCTCCAAAGCCCAATTTGTCAAGTTAGTCATTATCCACAAGTTCAATATCAATTTATTCCTCTATTACTTACTGTAAATCTATTGTTGTATAAAAAATTCAATATTAGATGTGACTAATTTTACTTTAATGAAACAAAAACTGTATCAAATAATAAAGGTAGGTTTGATTTTATTCGCTTCAATTTTTTACTAAAATCGAAAATCGAATCATAATTATTGTTCAGTTCGATTTGGTTTGGATCGAGTTTTTTTTTTTTAATTTCTGATATGCATAATATTATAAATATCATTCATCTTTAATTTCTAATAGGTCTCCCAGAAGGACCAGAAAACCCACATCTCATTGCTGGAAGGAAAAAGAAGAATCTATTTAAACATTTGTCTTTTCTTTTCTTTTTTCAGAAGAACTTTCCTTTAAACATGGACTAATTACAGAAATTAGTAGAAATCAAGACCCCAATACCAATAGGGTTCATGCCAAACTAAAGATCAATAGACACACATCAAAGCAAGAACAATGAGCAAAAATTTACAACATACCCAGCTCATTAGAAGCCGAAATCAACATGCAATTCGCAAAGCAATTACATCGCGAGTTTCCAGTGCCTCAACGGAACCCAGCAAGCATGCAACTTAGCTCAGATTTTAGGTCAGGACCAAACGCTAAAAGAGGAAGGATTCCGCTCAACTTCTTCTCTACACCGAAATGAGATTATGAGCGCCACGACGCCAGCTCCAACTCCACCAGGTTCACGAGCACCCAAACCCTGAAAAAAAAAAAAAAAATCCAAACGAAGGCTTTGTCTCCAGATAAACCTAAACTTATAAAAATGCATTATAATTAATGAGAACAATCTAGCTAATTTCTCTTCCTACTTTCTCTTTTGTCTCTTTTTATTTCACATTTTATTTTCAAAACAACGAATGTCGGTCGTGCTTTCTTATTCATTCCATTTTTCCTAAGCAGAAGCTATGGAGTTAAAATTGGAATTTCTTTGGCTAATAAAGGTCAGGCGATGAGCAATCTTTGTGGTTTTAAAAGTATTAATTGTGTATGGGCATCCCTAAACCATGGAAATTAAATACTATAGTTTCGATCAAGATCAGTTATGAGATATCATGGTATAAGGTGTGGTGTTGTGTGCGTGTGTGAGAGACGGTAGCAAATATACTAGCACAAAAATCACTCATCTCTAAAACCATATGAAGGTTGGAAAAAGTTATCAGGATTTCTTTGTAAAATCATATTCATTGATAAACTTCACTACAAATAAATTATTCGAATTGTTTAAATACATTACAAAGTAGACTCTACAAAACGCGTGTCAAAAGTTATGTAAAAAAGTAATACCACGGATATAGGCAGACCCGTTGCATTATTATTATTTTTTTAATATTAAGTTAGTCTAAAATTTTTTATACCAGAAATAGCATGCATATCACCATTTCATCGAGTCTTGGTAGGCCTGAAGTCATTTGAAAATGCATACTACAGACATGTTAATGTATGCAAGGGGCAGCACCCAAGGTATTTATGGACATTCATCGGGTTTTGGTAGGCCTGAAGTCAGTTGGAGGGCAAGTATGAAGCCAACTCTAATCTTCAAAAGGGCAACACTCAAGGTATCAATGGACATTCACCGAAGTTCGGAGGATCAACACCTAAGGTATCTATGGACGTTCATCCAAGTTTGGAGGATCAGCTGACCCCCCCTTGCCCCTTAATGGATCCACCAGTGCACACACGCAAACAGTTTTATATTATAAAAGAGTATTACTCCGCGTATAATGCGAACAATAACAGTTTCTCTGAAACTCCATGGCGTTGATAAAACATTACTTAAACATGAACAATCCAATATGATCCTATATTTTTGTTCAGATCTTATCGTCTGGATGGAAGTTGGTCATGATTGTCCATCTCCCATGATCTAGACGTTGCTGCGTCTTCTTCTTGAGTAATATTTTGATTAGGGTGATGATAGAGAGATCACATTTTGTAGACTACATCTAAATTGTATCTCTAATAAAAAATTGATTTTCCACGAAAGCTTATTGTCTTTTCATATATATTGAGAGTGACTCCTATATTTTCATAATTTGATCCACGGTTAACACTAATCCTCCTTCGAGATTATCATATATGTTTGATGGCCAATATTAGGCGTATTTACAAGGTTTTATTAATATTCACAACCTTCAACATATATATGGTGAGACAAATATTGTTGTATGTGGTTTTGTGGTCTTGAAATTATTTTATATATGATAATAAGCATTCAAATGGTGCACTCTTGTATTTTATTTTTTCAATACTTAAAAAGAAATCATCTCGCTTTATTTACCCTACTTATAAAATTCGATTAGTGGTTTTCACTAGCTCAACGATTAATTAAGAGTCCGTTTGAAAATACTTCTTTAGGAATTGCTTCCATTAGAAGCATTAAGATATTTGTAATAATATCCTTTTTGAATCCGAAAGCACTTTTAACTTTTTAACCAAACCTAGAATAGCTTTTGGTGATCTTAAAGCGGTTTTGACTATTTCAAAAATACTTATAGACGGACTGTATATTTCACTTACTAGTAAGTGGAATGTTTAACGTTCGACTCACTTATGTCATGAGTTTGATACCTAACTATACTTAACCAATTTTGTTGTTTAGACGAAATCCCCTATCTCAATATATTGTTTTTGTATGGAACGATATTCTAAAAGGGGGAGAGAATTGGGTTTAGGCCATATCAAACTCAACACAAATATAATAGGTTGTCACTATATATTTGAGTTGAACTTGAGACCTCTTACTTATAAATGAAGAAGGATACCGTTAGACCGTAAAACTAGTTGGTAATATCGTTGTATAATACTTTTGGAAAATACTCGAAAGTATATATTTTCTCACAAGAAAAATATTATATTTTAATAGTTTTGGATCAGTTTAATAAAAAAAATATCAACATGGTATAAGGTGTGCGTGTGCGAGGGAGGGGAGCGAATACTAGCAGATATTTAAGTTTTTTGTTACAGTTTTACTTGCATATATATGCATGGCACTCTTGACAGAATGAGAACTCCTATACTATGTTTTTGTATTCTTTTGTTATAGTGGGACGTTTCAACTGCTTATGGAAAAAAATAGCTAGATTTAACGTTGGACACGATTAAGTCTTTAATTATAATTTAAATTTAGGTTTAATTTTAAAACTGGGATATATAATTAGGTGTCAAGCATCCCAACACCCCATTTTTGAATTTGGTTGTGTCGTAATTTATAAGTTATTAATTCTTTAATTTCGTGTGAATCTTTCTTAGTCCTTGGACTTAAAATATGACAATTATTTTGTACAAGATTTTGGGTGAAATGGCGGAAGGCTACAATTTCTGGTTTCACATGTCCCAGTTCATTGTTCATGACACTTGCCGTCGTTAGTCACTTAACAGCTAAGCTTAAACAGCTTATTCTAGATCATTTTAAGTTCTTTTTTCGGTCACAACTTATTATTTTGTCAATACGCCTCGTCAATATGGTTTTCTGTCCCATGTATGAATAATATACATAACGATAAGAACTCTCAAGTAAAATGGGATATATATATATATATATAAGAAAAATATAGGATTTGAATGTTGTTAAGTTATTCATCTCTCAATAGAGTTAAGAAAATGGACGAATACGGTTCTACAGAGAAACCCTAAGTCCTTAATCCAAACTTCATATGGTTTCAGATTTGGATGATTTTCGGTAGACATGATCTTTGAGGAAAATCTAAAATATAGATGGTTCGGATCATTGAAATACATTACGAAGTAGGTCCCCATATACATAGAGGGATGGATATGTGACACTATTTTTTTTTACACAACTTTGACATAAGCTTTTGTGGGTCCACTCCTTAATGTATTTTAACTATCCGAACTGTCTATCTTTAGAACATCATTCATTATTCATTCTTGCAAAAGTTAGATAAATACAAAACTATTAAGTAGTGAAGGAAATTGATGAATACGGTTGTACAAAGAAACCCTAAACTTTTAATCCAATGGTCATATGGTTTCAGATATGGTTCGGATCTAGGTGAATTTTAGTAGACATGATTTTTTTTTTAGGGAAGATCTAAAAGATATACATTTGGGATCATTGAAATACATTACGGATTGCGCCCACAAAAATATGTGCCAAAAGTTGTGTACAAACAGTTGTGTCACAGATCTGAACATATATATATACACACACACACACACACACACACACTTATGGTACCAGAGACAATTAAGGAATCCTAATTACATACTAAAATTGTTCTGTTGACTCACACCAACACTTTCGCTCAAGTTGGTGCATAGATATCTGATAAGCCGAATTTGTCAAGTTAGTCATGAAACACTCCAGTAGAAACTCCATGAGTTAGAACATCTGTTAGTTGCTCTTCCATCCTCAAGAATGCAATGTTCTCTAACTGAACATCCAGCTTGTCCTTGATAAAATGTCGATCCACCTCAACTTGTTTAGTCTAATCATGTTGTACCAGATTATTAGTTATCTCTTGTGCTGCTTGATTATCACAAAATAAAATCATAGGCTCTTTGAGTTTGAATCATATCTCCGTGAGATCTGATGCCACAAGAGTTCACAGATACAGATGGCAGCTAAAAATGCAACTCCTAGCTCAGTTTCTGGGAGCTTGGCTTGTGCTAAGCGTTTGTGAGCATTTCATTTGTCCTGCTTCCTTCTTTCCAGGAACCAATCCGAGTAGCCATGGATTTCGAAACACGTTTCTTTTATGTGACGAGTTCCATTGCAATGACTGCATTGAAGCTTATCCTTCTTAGCTTTATCCAAATCCTCCAAGGAACATGGAGTTCCTATTGAAAGAGACTTGATGACCTTAGCCATTGATGGACTACTATAAGCATTCTTGTCGCCAAGCATGGTTGTGCTTCACACTGAATGGTATTGAAGCACTCTTTAATCCCTAAGACTGGCTTTATCCATAGAAGACTGCTCCGAATTGGATCAAACACATCATCGAGTTCTGCGAGAAAATCATACAGACGATCTTTTTGGAGATCGTCTTTCCGGTCTTCAAATCAGCGGCACATACTGCCTTATATAGACGTCTTTTAACCATATCTTGCCACACATTTTTCAACTCTACGTAGTAGAGATTTACTAGGCGCCCATTATGCTTTGTCCTCGTTGCGTTGCATCACAACTTATAGTACTGAGATTCGTCAGCCCTGTCATGGAACAATTGGGTAACACTTACCCCAAATGTCATTGGATGTCAGCAATTCAATGAAGAACCCAAGCAGATGCAACTATGTGGTCTTCAGCAGTCAACCTCGTACAATTGCGTCCTCAGTAAGCCAGGGTTCGTCTCATCAACCACCGGGGTCTGTCCATTCATTTATTCAACCTTGTTCAAGCCTGCAACATGGACCTCCATCATCCTCAACCAGACCTTGTAGTTTATATCATTCAACTTGAACCCAAAAGGTGTTAACTACATTGCAATGTTTGGGAATTGAAGAGAACATCAAGAAGAAAGATGATTATAGAAGGATGAATACAGAGAGTTTGAGAGAGAGAGTTTAGAGAGAGAAATAAGATTTGTATTAATTAAAAGAATGAAGATTACACACTTTGTTTTTATACTAGTAAACCTAACAACTCTAACAAAATACTAACAAACTTGCTAACTATATTTCTAACTGTATTGCTGACTTATACCCTTAATAGTCCCCCTCAATCTCAACTGGGGAAACCCAGTTTGAGATTGGAAGAACATCTGCAATCACTACTATGAAACCCAGAAAAACAGAACACAGATTTGAACCATTTGCAAAACCATTTGCAATCTTGCAATCCCTCTTCATCCACCTCAAATTCATTCCAAGTCATAATATCTTCATGCATATCACATTGTTCCATATCAAACCATTCCCATCTGAGTTATAGAGCGAGTGACCTTACTGTTGTAAACACATTCCAACTTGATTATGCTGCACATAAAGACTAGTGACTGGAAGTTGTTGAAATAATCGCAAAGCTAAATTGCTATCTTGAATATGGGAAAATCAAAGATGAGAATCCATGATTACTTTCGCATCATCTCTTATCCCATGGATTTGGACACGGTAAAATCATAGTTGTAGAAATATTTGTACTTCAATGCTGAAGAGTTTGCGGGCGATGTCAGGCTGACTTTTTCTAATGCCATGCTTTATAATCCTCCTGGCAATCCTTTTCATCATAAGGTAGAAAACCTTCTGAGTCCTTGCAAAACAGGTCAGTGGTCAAGATGTCAATTCCATGATCTATGTTGCACACATCCAAAAGTCCAATATTTCTCTGCCTTTGACATGAACTTCACAAAGAACAGCCTTCTTATAAAGTTGTAACACACCCTCATGCCGGTTATCATAATTTCTTATGGGATAACCCTTCGTGGGATTTACCGTCAACAACATCATTTAACATTGGCTTCGGCCTTCAAAACAGAAAATTAACAAACTATAGTGTGGTATCGGCCTTAACTATAGTACCACGGGATCGCCCTTTGTGGATTTTACCAAAATACAACTACTCTTAACAATGGCATCGACCTTCACAATTTCAACAACAAAAATCAACATCTATGTAGGATTACCCTTCGTGGGATTTACCTACTCACATCACGGAATTACCCTTCGTGGGATTTACCGTTAACAACTTCTTCAAACTTCATCGTATAACCGGACTTACAGTAGATACATGTTGCAACTAAGCTTGTTAGACTTGATATTATAGACTGTTTTGTGTTATGTCAGAGATTAACTTCACTTCCAAAGAGCTTGGAAATCTGTAATGGTATAGCTTGAGCACAAAAAACCAACTGTGCAACTGATCGGATACAAAGAATAGTTATCCGGTTTGTGTGAATACTTTGATGGCCTTCAAGTGCCTGACTCATTGATTCGAATTCAACATCGGATTCTATTGTTTCCATGATATCCACATCCATTTTCACTTCTTTAAAGTAAAAGACACCCATATATCCAGTCAATTTTCTCTTCTTCATAATCACCAAAAGTCTCAAAAATAACTCAATAATGAAGAAGCAAGTGAAGTATAGACAACAAAACATGGTTGAAGCAAATCGTCGAACACTTGGTGTGCGAAATTACCACGGATATCTACTTGCATCACTAGCCCAATCATGAATCCAGAAAATTGGAATAGGCGACAGAGAAAGCAACACAGATATCAATTACTAATGGCTTCGTGCCACAACTTTCATTTCCCAAGCAAAATGGAAAAATTTTAGAGTACAGTACTACAAAAATTAACCAGAAAGAACAATTCCATATTTTCCAGAATTTAGAATGAACCACGAATTCACATGGACAAATCCTCAAGAAAGTGAAATTGAACCAAGAATTCAGAATGAAATCATACCCAAACTCCAAATATATCACCTTGCAGAAAAACTTAACCTTCACATGAGACTTTTGAGTTGGGCATTTCGACAAACACATAACGTGCAAGAATGCACTTGACAATTGCATCCAATTCACACCTTGATTATGAAACCCTGAACAGGACAGATGAAAAGCCCAAAAACAATTCATCTCTGAAATTACAGATTACGCATGAAATATGAAGAACCCTGATGTGATCTTGACGTTGTTGAGAGAAAATTGGGCATTGGGGTGGTGCTGTAGCATTCGAAGGACAAATACAACATCGTCGAGATCGGTGGAGAAATCTCCAAACTCTAATTATACCACCACACATGCTAAGATCAATGCAATTGCAAAAAGTGATCCACTGATAGCTTCTTAGAACTCAATGGTAGTAGCACTCGCCGAATGAGATCCCAACACATGAAATACAAAAAATTACCCAAAAATTTGATGAAAGAACAAAGAATTCCCGAATTCAAGAACTGAAAATCAACCTAGAAGTTACAGGATGATCGCGGAAGCACCAAAGAACTTGACGGAGTTTTTGATGAAAATATGAAGAGAATAAAACCAGAAGATGAAATCTAATAAAGAACGGAACCACCAGAATCCATGGCGTGAGCCTGGTGGCTCTGATACCATGTTAACTACATTGCAATGTTTGGAAATTGAAGAGAAAATCAAGAAGAAAGATGATTACAGAAGGATGAATACAGAGAATTTGAGAGAGATAGAGTTTAGAGAGAGAAATAAGATTTGTATTAATTAAAAGAATGAAGATTACACACTTTGTTTTTATACTAGTAAGCCTAACAACTCTAACAAAATACTAACAAACTTGCTAACTATATTTCTAACTGTATTGCTAACTTGTACCCTTAATAAAAGGCAACCCATGATCAGGTTAACAACCTTTTCCTCAGCCATTGTAGCATCGGATTTGAGATTTAGAATTTAGTTTCTGGGTTGAGTCTTCTGTCTCGAGACTAGCATTTTGATTTTAAGGTTCGAAGACAACAAGAATTTCACGCCCGCGGCTAGGGTTTGGAAGAAGAGAAAGGTCGAAACCTGCTCTCATACTAAGACAAATTTGATTTTGAATCTGTTATGTTATACAAGGCTACAATTATGGTACAAGAGAATTAAAGAATCCCTAATTACATACTAAAACAATTCTGTTGACTGGCGCTAACAATATACATGTGTGTGTGTATATATATATATATATAATTGTAGCAATGGCCCTTCAATTTTAATCCAATTGGAGTAATGGTTCCACAACTAAAAATCTATGATCATTGGTCCCTTAACTCATCAAAACGTATAACTATGGTCGTTGTCGTCAACTCTGTCAAAAATTCTGTCAAATGAGTCATGTGGGAATGACCATTTCTACATTTGGATTAACGTTAATGGACCATTGCTCCAATTGGGTTAAAGTTGAGGGACAATTTCTCCAATTTGGTTAAAGTTGAGGGATCATTACTACAATTTTTCTTATTTGATTTTCCATATTTGCCCATTGTTTTATCCTCACTTGTGTCGAACGTGATTTATTTTAACGAAAGTTCTAACGAAGTTGATAGAAAGGGTCATAGCTACACGCATTGATGAGTTAAGAGACCAATTATCATGAATTTTTAGTTAAGGAACCATGATTCCAATTGAATTAAAGTTAAGGAACAATTCCTACAATTTCCTTTTATATATATCATTTTTCATTTCGTACTTTTCTTTCTAACTGTAAACCAGTTATATGTACTTTTCAAGAGAAATAAAATCATGCGATTAAGACTGAAGATGAAAACACTTTCTGGGCATTGTGACAACTTTGGGGTGAATCATGAAACAACGTTGTGCGTGATAAACAAAACATTAATTAAAGTAAGAATGATAAGAAAAAAAAATCAGACATATAGGCCTCATTTGGCATAAAGGATTGAATTAGAATGAACAAGTAATTATTCTTAACTCCTTGTTTCAAGCTTTAACTCCTCGTTTTACGTTAGCAGATTTACAGGTCAAGGCCGGATAATTCTATGACATCTACTAATAATTATTTGCACATATAATGTAACAAAATGTTCATGGTGTAACAATCATCGTTAGTGCAGTGTAATAAACCGTTCTATAACCTTACCATTATTATGGGACGTAGATAATAAACTTTAATTATTATAATGTAATTTTATTAAAACAAAGGCTGCCATAGTATTTCCCTAATATCATTCAAGGTGATTTGATTGTGAAATGATAATCAATTTTCCATACGTTAATTGAAAGTATGCATGATTCTCTTGTAGTTAATTTTGAAAACTCAAGGAAGTATTGTTGAGTATCAATCTCACAAGGGGAAAGAATGGACTTTGCATATGTTTATAAGTAACTGGGGTTGCTCCTCACATTCACGGGTGGATCCATTAAGGGTTAAGCGGGGTCAGTTGAATCCCTGAATTCCATTGAATTTTAATGGATGACTCGGGTGCTGCCTCTTTGAAGGTTAGAGTGTCTTTCATACATGCCCTCAAACTACTTGATAAAATGCTTCAAAGAGAAGTTGCCACTCTTATTATTATTATTTTTTTTAAATATATCAATTTGGGGGTTAAACTACTTGACAAAATGTTTAAGAAATGTTTATGAACTTTTAATGTGACCCTCAAAATAATAGCCAATTAGTTTTGCAGTTAAACCTCAACTTTTTCAAGCACAATGAAAGAGCACTGTATTACTTAATCTAGATTATTCCATCAGTTTACTTACGGAACACTTTCCTCCTGGCCCTTGCAAATATTATATGGAGGAGAAATTGACTTGCTACAAGAGAAATGGAAGCTCAACGGAAATTAATCAAGAGAAATGGAAGCTCAACGGAAATTGATCTCCATTATACAACTATACAATTTTTATCTAATTATGTATAAAGAGTCATAGCTTAGCCTGTATAACGTACCACCCAAGATTTGTTCAAATTTCACAGCATTAGAAAAAAGAAGAAAGAAAGGGATTGATAATTGGTGAACATCTCTTTAATATTTCGACTAAATTAGCTAGCCATTCCTTGTTCAGTGTGTGCGAGAGTATGCCTGGCGATATTGAAACCGGACCTTCCGAGCCTAGCCCTGCAGCTACTGCGCGAGGGCACCGAGGGGAAGAAATAATTCCCGAGGGTAGCAATTCAGAAGGGCACCCGGAGAATGAAAAAGAAGAAATTCCCAGGACAAGGGATGGGAACTCGGTGTCCATATACAAAGTTCCTGCCCGCCTTTCTGAAATCAGTCGGAAAGCCACTGAGCCTGAAATGGTCTTCGTTGGGCCACGGCACTGCGACAAGAGAAGCCAATCGGAATTTGAGACCACCAAGCATTTGTATCTAGCTGCCTTACTTGATCGAACAAAGCGTAACAAAAAAGACTACTTGGAAGCCATGAGAGCTATCGATGAAAGCACAAGAAGTTGCTACTCCAAAGATCATCGTTGCGAGTTCTTCTCCGAGTTGAAGGGAGATAAATTTGTTGAAATGATGGTGCTTGATGGGTGCTTTATCATTGAGCTTTTTCATCGTATGAATACGGAAGATCCCATGGAGAAAAACGATCCCATCTTAAGCAGGCCATGGTTGATTCCAATTGTCACTAGGGACCTCCTCAAGCTTGAAAATCAAATCCCTTTCTCCGTCCTCCAAAAATTACACTTTGTCTCCACGAATCAACTTCAAGAGAAAGAAAAGGGCTATTCTCTAGTCCTTCTGGCGCTGAATTTGTTCAATAATTTGTTGCATCGACCTATTGACGTGCTTAAAAAGTCACAACCGTCAGAGGACCCCAAGCACTTACTTGACTTGGTTTACTCGAGCTTCTGTCCCCAAAAACAAAGTACAAATCCAAATGATCCATCGACCAATAAAACCAAAAAACAAAAAAATCCAAATGACCCTTCTCCAAAGTACCGTCCATCCTCCGAGTCAATCCAGTGTACCGTACAACTAAGATCCTCCGGGATCAACTTCAAGCCACAAAGAGCGGACAGCTTCTTGAACATCAATTTCCAAGGTAGCATATGTAAGGTACTACAAATCCCACCTATAGCAATTAACGACTTCACCACTACCCTCTTCATCAACTGCATGGCCTGGGAACAATGCTACCAAAACAATCCTACGTGGTTCACCACCTATATTGCTTTCATGAGCAACCTCATCACTTCACCTAGAGACGTCACACTCCTTTGTTCTGATGGGATCATCACTAGTGGCTTCTTATACAACGACCACAACGTAGCGGAGCTGTTCAAAAAGTTGGGGGAAAAGGCTGTCTTCAACATAAGGGAATGCTACCTCTCCAAGCAATTCAGAGATGTGGAGGCATATTACAGCAGCCATTGGGCTACTTTCATCCGAACTTATTTTAGCAAGCCATGGTCCTTCATCTCAGTTCTCTACGCCATCGTCCTTCTTACTGGGGGCCAAACTGCCATGTCTATCTTGAGCTATATAAACGACCGTAGTAAGAATTGCACGAATGCATGTGGGTAAAGCCGCTCGTTTTGTTCTTGTCTTTGGATTATCCGCAGGGAACCTTGTGGGTGTGTGTGATACGGCCTAGAGCCTTTGGTTATTTGTTTGTTATTTGTGTGTTGTGGTGGTATGTGTGACTCTTTTTCCTTCACAGGAATTTTCTCACGTGGTTTTATCTGGGTAATTTTTTTCATAGTCACTTATGTTTTAGGTGTCAGCTTTATGTATGTTTTTATGTTATTAATGAAATTTACATTACTCCTATAAAAAATCATGAATTAGTGTGATTTAAAAAAAAAAAAAAATCTTCATATGTATATGGCATTGTGACACCACTTGTATGTGTTGTATATGTGCTTATTAAGTTTTCAAAAATTAAAGTGAAAATTTGAGTTTTTCAGTAGGATAAGACTGTCATAAGGGTGGCAGGAATTGCTCGTTTTGTTCTTGTCCTTGGATTATTTCGGTGGTTACCTTGTGAGTGTGATACGGCCTAGACCCTTTTGTCATTTGTGTGTTGTGATAAGGAATGCATTCTTTAATCTTTTGTCATAAGGATGGCAAGAAATGCTCGTTTTGTTCTTTATTTCTGCCCGCCTACTCTCGATCAAACCGCCTTTGCGAATGGCATTTCATCACACTTTAAGTTGACTTAAGATTAACTCAAATTTGTACATCAATAAAATTAATATTCTTAATCACATTGTTTGGTTGGTAGTTTATTCATGTCTACTATCTAATGTAATTCTCTTTTCTATATGATTCCCTAAATGTGATCTAGAACGTGCTTCCTAAATCACATTATGTGCTATGATCAAAGACTCTTGAATCATAGTACTCTCCTTCTAAGTTGAAGGTTAGAAATCTCTTATTTTACACTCACATGGTTTCATAAATAAGTCTAGGACTTCGATAATGCCTAGAAGAAACCATGTGGTTATGACATATCGTCAAAATGGTCAAAGACATCTCCATAAGACAACTATGGTGTCTCGGATCAAATGACTATTTTGCATTATCTCAACGAGTGAGTTCTCATATGACATGAGTTCGAAAACTCATGTTTAATTGCGTTTAGTGAACTCATCTTCTATTGAGCACCTACGTAATTGCCTTTGTATCTTTTATACTCATGACTCGAGACTAATCACTCTCTGAAGAGAAGACATAATATATATAGTATGTACTAATTTTATCGGATTGCCCTATGATAAAAAATAAAAAATAAACATTTAGGATCTATGTATGGGAGAGAAATGTCTCATGAAATCTAACTTCTTTTAGATTATGTTCCCTCCATTGCTTATTTCTTGGGCTTATTGTTTAAGTGTATAACATTTAATGAGAGAGCTATAAACAATAATTTTTGCCTTTGGATTAAACTAAATCAATTTAATATTTGAAATGTCGTAAAATATCATCTCATGATTAGGGCACATTTCTAACTCCATGACCACCACCACCCACCTTCACCATTTCACCACTATCACCACCACACCACCATTGCCCCTGACTACCACCCCATCCTCCACCGGCATCACCACCTCCACCATCTCACTATGGCCGCCACCGCCACCGCTACTACCATATTATTCACCGTCATCACTATCGCCACCAAGGCCACCACCACCTGCCTCCACCCTTTCATTGTCCCAACGCTACAACCTCCATCACCACCACCACCACCCTCCACCACCACCACCATCACCCTCATTATGACCACTACCACTTCCACAATCCTCGCCACCTCTCAACCACCATTTTTGAAACCAACCCTCACGACCATTGTTAACACATCAGCCTTTGCCATAGTTGCCGCAACCACCACTACTCCCTCCACCACTACCCCTACCTTGTTATTGCTACCACCAATATTCCACCACTACTAACATCTCTATTGTCACCATTACTACCAGCACTTCAATCACCATTGCTACCAACACCACTATCATCGCAACCATCATCTTTACCACCACCGCCGCCATTTTAATTGTTTTACAAAAACATTACTATCAAACACAAATTTATTACTTTTTTTGTTTGACATTTTAGATTTTGATACTAGACGCGTTTTTAATGCTTTCATTTCAAAAAATCATTCTTGGATTAAACTACCAGATGCGATAATGCAAAATCTTATTTGTCGTTTTGTTTTATAAAATAGTTGTCCAAAAATTATTTTGTAAAACAATACCGTATGGATCCTTAAATGTTTTTGAGTTTTGTTTGTAAAATAGGGTACCAAACAGCCCTAAACTTTGGAAGTATATTTGGACAAGAGGCTGTAAAGTTTCCAGTGACAAAGAATATAATCCACATAGACCAAGACTATGGTAACTAATCATGTTTAATGTTTAATCAATAAAGTGTGCAATATAGGCATCAAGGCCAAGACAGAATAAAGCCGGGCACAATTTCATCAAACCAAGCCCATTGGGGCTTTGCCTTTTGGGATAAATGTTGAGCTTACTTACAAAATGACTTATGTTGAGAGTGCATTCTATACAAGGAAAGTAAAAGATCTTTCGTGTCATAATGAGTTGGACTACTCTTTATATTGTTAATTGTTTTATAGTGAAACCTTAACTTCTTCCATAATATCCTAGCGGGTTACACATTTCTCGACCACAGTATACATGTTAGGCTGCTACACGTGACGAGGCATGTTGAAAGTGAGTCCTACATCAAGGAAGGAACCTTACACGTGCTTATAAGAAGTTTATCTACTCGCTATGTTTCTATTGAAGTTTAATGTATATTTCATAAACTGAAACAGCTATAAGCTCCAACATATATATGATAAGAAACACGGAAAGGAGAGTGGAGATGGAAAGGTGGAGGATAATGGCAGCTAAGCAAGCATCATTGTGACCTCCTGGCAACTAAGCAAACATCATTGTGTCCTCCACTCTCTATAACTTAAACTACTAATTAGCTTTACAAAGATGATGGAATAACAACCAGCTAACACTAGCACTAAGCTGAGCTGTTATCCATCAAAAACTTAAACAAAGGGTTGCATTATTCTTCCAACATTGAACCCTACTTGCATTATTCTTCCAACACATTATTCTTCCAACATTGAACCCTACTTGCATTATTCGTCCAACGCATTAACCTTCCAACATTGAACCCTACTTCCAATACTCCCCCTCAAGCTGGATCCAGAAGATTAATGGATCCAAGCTTGGAGAGGAGCCTTTGAAACTGATGAGAAGCCATAGGTTTGGTGAATATATCAGCCAGTTGATCGGAGCTTTTTACATAATGCTTCTGGATCACCTCCGACTGTACTTGTTCACGGACATAGTGGCAGTCGACTTCAATATGTTTCGTCCTCTCGTGAAAGACGGGGTTTGATGCTATGTGCATGGCAACCTGGTTGTCACACAATAAGGTCATTGGTTGAGCCGTGAACACACCTAAGTCACATAAAAGTTCTTTTAGCCATATCAGCTCACACGCGGTTAAGGCCATTGCACGATATTCAGCTTCGGCACTTGATCTTGCGATGACAGTTTGTTTTTTGCTCTTCCAAGTGACCAAATTTCCACCAACAAAGGTACAGTAACCAGTGGTGGACTTGCGATCGATGGCGTTTCCTGCCCAATCTGCATCGCAGTACCCCATTATTTGAGTGTTGTCATTCTTTGCCATGAGAATGCCACGACCAACGGACCCTTTTAAGTAACGCAAGATCCTTTTTACAAGATTTAGATGCTCGATGGTGGGGGAGTGCATGAACTAACTGGCGATACTTACTGAATATGAGATGTCTGGTCTGGTGATTGTTAGGCAGATCAGCTTGCCGACAAGCCTCTGATAGAGGCTGATATCCGAGAGTGGCGTGCCTCCCAAGTCAAGTTTGAGCTTGCTATCGAGAGGGGTAAGTGCAGGCTTAGCCTCACTCATATTAGCTTTCTTGAGTAAATCCATGACGTATTTTCGTTGATTAAGAAATAGTCCCTTGTGTGAAGATGCCATTTCGATTCCAAGAAAATACTTCAACACCCCGAGGTCTTTAACAGCAAATCTTTGTTGAAGTGATTGTTTGAGTGTGGAGATTTATGCAGCATTATCACCTGTGATTATTAAGTCATCCACGTATATCAACACAACTAATTTGCTCACAGCTCCCGTGCGAACAAATAATGATGAATTTGCATTACTCCTTTTGAAACCAACACTATGAAGAACGGAACTTAGTTTTGCATACCAAGCACGAGGCGATTGCTTCAATCCATAAATCGACTTATGCAATTTACACACCAAATCAGGTTCTTGGCTTTGAGGGTGTCCTGGTGGCAATCTCATATAGACCTCTTCTTCAAGATCACCATGTAGAAAGGCGTTCTTCACGTCCATTTGGTACATGGACCAACCCTTATTGACAGCAACAGACAATAGGACACTAACTGAGTTCATTTTTGCAACAGGAGCAAATGTTTCTTTGTAATCCACCTCAAATGTTTGAGTGAATCCTCGAGCCACCAGCCTGGCTTTATGCCTCTCAATTGAACCATCAGAATTAAACTTGATCTTATAGATCCATTTGCAGCCCACTGCCCTTTTTCCTTTTGGAAGTTTGGTGATGCTCCAGGTTTTGTGTTGGTCTAGTGCTTTGAGTTCATCTCGCATTGCTTCTTTCCACACAGCTTGGTTATTAGCCTCATGAAAGTTTTGAGGCTCACTGTAACTTGAAATGGTGTTAAGAAATGCAGCATGAGATGGAGTTACCTTTTGATACGACACGCAATTGGAGATTGGATGCCTCGGTTTATATGTGACAAAATTTTGAAACCTTGTGGGAGGTTGTCTATCACGCCGAGGATTGCGTCGAGGTACTGGGGGAGTTGTCTCATCCTCGTTCAAGTTATCAGCCACACTTTGAAGATTTCCTTGATTGCCGTTGTCATCATCATGCACAGAACCATCAGGATGAGTGCCTTCATTGTTGACTTCAGTGAGAGGTGTAGGAGATTCATCGGTGTTGTCATGGTTATAAACTCTGTCGTTTAAAACATCTGGAGTGCTGATTCTTGGTAGAGGAAGCAGGTCTAAGATACACTCCCCATGACTTGTGGCTTCATGTGATTTGCTGAAAAAAGGGTTAGCTTCATGGAATCGAACATCTTTGGATACAATTATTTTTCTCAGTTGAGGATCATAACACTTATATCCTTTTTGTGTTGATGAATAACCAAGAAAAACACATTTGAGAGCTCTATGGTCCAATTTAGATGCTCGATGGTGTGACTGAATATGAACAAAACAGACACAACCAAAGACTCTAAGATGTGAAAGGTCGATTTTTTTTCCTTTCATAACTTCAAGGGGAGATTTAAACTCCAAGACTCGGCTAGGAAGTCTATTAATGATGTACACAGCCGCCATGACTCATTGGGACCAAAATCTCTTTGGTACATTCATTTGTAACATTAATGCTCTCGTTTTTTCCAGTATGTCACGATTTTTTCTTTCGGCTACACCATTTTGTTGAGGTGTGCCAACACAACTTGTTTGATGCATGATACCATGCTTGCTCAAATATTGTGACATGATATGGGACATATATTCGGTGCCATTGTCAGATCTTAAGGTTTGAATTTGAGAGGAAAAATGGTTCTTAACAAGGTTGTGAAAATCCTTAAAAACTTCTATCACTTCACTCTTAGACTTTAAAAGGTACAACCATGTGGCTCTAGAGAAATCATCAACAAAGATTACATAATACTTATAACCATCAAAAGATTCAAACGTTGGTCCCCATACATCTGAGTGAACTAGTTCGAAAACTTTACTAGTCCTAGATAAGGATGAGTTAAAAGGCAATCTAGTGGCCTTAGACAGATGACATGTTTCACACTGAATTAAATCATTTCCTAAGTTTGGAAACAAAGATGACAGAACAGGTTGGGAAGGATGAGCTAAACGTTGATGCCACAATTGACTATCCTGGGATGGATTGGACTTGGCTTGCAATCCTCTGGGACTGCTCTTTGATATGTAATAGAGACCATCTAGGTAAAACCCTTCACTAATCGTCTTCTTGGTGAGACAATCCTGAAAAAGGACATTGTGAGGAGAGAAGATGGCTAAACAATTTAAGGTGTTGGTGATTTTTCCCACAGATAGAAGTTGAAATGGAAAAGAAGGAACATATAAGGCTACTGACTCAATTTTGTCCGACATTAAGTTGATATTTCCCTTGCCTAAAACCTTAGAACTCTCACCATTGGCAGTTGAGACTTGAGAAGGTTGTGAAAATTTTTCAAACTTGTGAAACTTAGAAACATGATTGGTCATATGATCTGTGGCACCCGAATCAACAATCCAAAAATCATGCATCATATTTATATTAAGAGCAGTTTTGAAAGCAGTCATGATACCTAGCATGTCATCTCGGGGCATGTGTTGTGTGTCTGTTAAGAAACCATTGAACTTGCCTAGCAAGGCTGTTGAGTTTCCATCTTCAAAACCAATCGTGTGATCACTCTTAATCCCTTCTTTTTTGCTTTGAAGATATGCTGCAAAATCATTTATGAGTGCAGCCAGATTTGCTGTGAAGCTCTTGAGTGCATCAGACCCATGTGAGGTTGAGGTAGATGCTTTGTAGGCTTTGTGTGGTGCACGATTTTGTCTTTATGAGCCCTTGTTATCCTTCATGAACTCCGGCTTTAATTCTGGATGTAAGATCCAGCATGTCTCCTTAACGTGACCAGTATAGTTGCAGTGTTGGCACTTCAAGTGTGGATTCTTTACTTTGTATTTTCTTTCATTGGTTAGGTAAGCCCTTGCTTCAGTTACACTGGTCTTTGTGCCAATGTTCATGACTTTCCTTCGTACTTCTTCACGTTGGATTGTTGCACATACACTGGTGAAGGAAGGTAGTTCGGGGTTCATGAGTATGTGGCTTCGCAGGTCTTCGTATCCTGAATCGAGGCTTGACAAGAGTTGGAATATCTTATCTTATTCTGCCCTTTTCAGAAGTACGGACGCTTCAGTTGTATGAGGCCGATACATTTCCAACTCATTCCACATGCTCTTCATGCTGCCTAGAAGTTGAACAAAGGGCTTTCCTTCTTGTTGTAGGTTGGAAATGTCCTTCTTCAATTGAAACACACGTGCAGCATTGTTCTGACTGCCATACATCTCCTTGACTGTTTCCCATAGCTTGAATGATGA
The DNA here is from genome assembly GCA_035220775.1 of Malus fusca. NCBI lineage: Eukaryota > Viridiplantae > Streptophyta > Magnoliopsida > Rosales > Rosaceae > Malus > Malus fusca. The sequence goes on along the minus strand of CM069072.1, from coordinate 2,224,616 downwards.
TTCAGAATAACTGAATATTTCAGCTAGTTTACGTTCCATGGAATTTAGGAGCCACGACATAACTAGCTGATCTTTGGAAAGCCAGGATTCGTATGTTGGTGAGGACGCATCAGGAACTTCGATGCTTCCATTTATGAACCCTAGCTTGGACCTTCCACCTAGGGCAAGACTCACTGCTCTCGACCAAGGCAAGTAATTAAACTCATTTAACAAGACCGAGCTTAATCTTTGATTTGGGTTGACATCCACCTCAGACAAGGTTGAGGAGGAAAATATCTGGGAATTTTCAGCTTCAAACGAAGAGGAATTTTCTTCCGCCATATCGGAGATGGTAGGAATGCAACAGCAGGTTATTTTTCCTGCTCTGATACCATATTGAAGTTTAATGTATATTTCATAAACTGAAACAGCTACAAGCTCCAACATATATATGATAAGAAACACGGAAATAAGAGTGGAGATGGAAAGGTGGAGGATAATGGCAGCTAAGCAAGCATCATTGTGACCTCCTGGCAGCTAAGCAAACATCATTGTGTCCTCCACTCTCTCTAACTTAAACTACTAATTAGCTTTACAAAGATGATGGAATAACAACCAGCTAACACTAGCACTAAGCTGAGCTGTTATCCATCAAAAACTTAAACAAAGGGTTGCATTATTCTTCCAACATTGAACCCTACTTGCATTATTCTTCCAACGCATTATTCTTCCAACATTGAACCCTACTTGCATTATTCTTCCAACATTGTTATTCTTCCAACGCATTATCCTTCCAACATTGAACCCTACTTCCAATAGTTTCAAATTTAGTTTTATGACGAAACCTCAACTTCTTCAGTTTCTTTTTGGATCAATCTCTTCAATTTCAAACTTGGTTAAAAAACCAGCCAAATTGGGTAGGAAATGACATAAGCAATCAAATAGCAACAAGCAATCATATTGATGATACCGTATAGCAACCAACCCTGCTTTGTATCTCTATGTAAAATCATTTGCCATGTACTTGATTCTATACACCCAAATTACATCCGATCTTGGAGGTTACAAAGTGTTGTCTATTATTGACACAAACATTCCTCTTGCATCGGTCTCCAAGACTCCTAACTACATACTATTTGACTTTCGTGTAGTTTCTGCAACAATTCAATTACAAAAAATGATCTTGTAAATGGCTGCTTCTGCATACTGGCAATAACTGAAGGGCTCGCCTGCATTTGAAACATGTCTGCACCAAAAGATGATTTGTTAAGGAAAATAATAGCGACAATGTTCTCTCCGATTAATATGGCCAATAAAACTGTTCAACAGCAAGTAAATGAACACTTGAAAACACAGTAAGTAAAAGAAAGAAGCAAGCAATTGCATATGCATATAACAATAGATGGTAGACAATTAAACCTTTTCAGATCCCTAAATGAATTTGTAATCTTCGGTGCCCACAGGAATCCGACACCATGGACAATGATAAATCTTTGGTTTGCATTTGCTACATATCCGCACCGAGGGGAAGAAAAATCAATGTCTTCTCAGCAATCACAACATATCTGTACTGAAAACTCAACTAAAAAAGCACCTGATGCCCGCAATACAAGACCATGTTCACTGAATTACCAACGCACAGTGTACAATCCTGTACAAGTGTTGTGCTACGATAGCACCAAACCTTATGGAACCAACTCAAGCTAACCCACAAGAAATTTATCAAATGAAAATGCAAGAACAAAATATTAAAGACACCAAGATTTTAACGAGGTTCCTCAACAGTCAGTGTAACTGGAGTACGTCCTCGGAGCAGTATGAGCTCACCCAATAATCCACTATCAACCAAATGGGAGTTTACAAAGTGTTGGCAATCTCACAACCCAAATAACCCAATACACCCAATAGCTCTCACACACCACAGAAACAAATAGAGAAAGAAATATAATGAATAATTTCTTCTCTATGCATATAGCTCAAAGCTATTACAACAACAACTACTTTGGTGGATGATTACTAACCAAATGAAGCAGCAACTTCTTCTTTCTTTTGGGCTCTCTACAACTCTCCTTGCTCTCGGCAGAAAATGAGCTCTCTCAAAGATGGACTACTAAAACAGAAAATGGTGCACTCACAATCCTCTCTCTTTCTCTCTTCCGTATATTAACATTCATCCATCCTAAAACAACTAATAAACAAAACCAAAGTAAAGACATAATGATTACTTTACAAACATCATCATGACTTTCCTTTTTTCTTTTCAACAAACATAATCATGATGCCTTTCACTTTTTTTTCTTTTGGTTTGTTTAATAGTAAAGGTGATGGCCACTTGGCCATAATTCAACAATCTCCACCTTGGCCAAGTTCCGAAAACGCCATGATAAGCCAACCAACACAATTGACCCAAAAAATCACTCCCAAACACTAGCAAGAGAACAATTCATGCCGAGCCAAATGCTCCAAAACTCCTACTGCTCAACGCCTTCTTTATATAGGCATAATGTGAGCCAAGTTCAAACAGTGAACAAACTTGGCTACACCAACAACCTTAGTCAACATATCAGCGGGGTTGTCTTTAGTTAGAATCTTCTGGAGAATGATTTCCCCTTCACCAACAATTTCACGAACAAAGTGATAACGCACATCTATGTGCTTGGTCCTCGCATGATGAACCTGATACTTAGCCAAATAAATGGCACTCTGACTATCACAATGTACCTCCACCTGCTTCTGATCAACCCCCAAATCTCTAATCAGCCCATATATCCAAATGGCCTCCTTTATAGCTTCAGCAACTGCCATATATTCAGCCTCTGTAGTAAACAATGCAACAGACGACTGCAAAATGGACCTCCAACAAACTGGCCCTTTAGCCATAGTAAACACATAACATGTAGTAGACTTCCTTCCATCCAGATCACCTGCATAATCTGAATCAACATAACCAACTGCAAAATGACCAATACCAGAGTCATCCCTCTCAAAGCATAAACCAACATCTTGAGTACCATGGAGATATCTCAATATCCACTTAGCTGCTTGCCAATGCTCTTTACCTGGATTATGCATATATCGACTCACCATGCCAACTGCATGAGCAATATCCGGTCTAGAGCATACCATTGCATACATCAAACTACCAACCAAATTTGCATATGGTATATTTTTCATTTGCAGCTTCTCTTTATTAGTTTTAGGACACTGTAGAGAACTCAATTTAAAATGAGGAGCCAAAGGGGTACTAACCGGTTTGGTTGAATCATGAACTCCAAACTTCCGAATCAACTTCTCAAGGCATTGTCTTTGATTCAAACTGACCAAACCCTTCGCTCTATCTCTAGTGATCTCCATGCCAAGGATCTTCTTTGCTTCACCAAGATCCTTCATCTCAAACTCATTCTTCATTTGTTTATTCAATTTCTCAATCTCTTCGACATTCTTTGAGGCAATCAACATATCATCAACATATATCAACAAATAAATGAAAGACCCATCTTGCAACTTCTTGAAGTACACACAATGATCATATTGACTTCTAGAATAATTTTGGCCTCTCATAAATTTATCAAACCTCAAATACCATTGTCTTGGAGATTGCTTCAAGCCATAAAGTGATTTCTTCAATTTGCAAAACAAATTTTCCTTCCCTTTCACTGTATACCCATCCGGTTGACACATATAGATCTCTTCATTCAAATCACCATGTAGGAAAGCCGTCTTCACATCGAGTTGCACAAGCTCAAGATCATATTATGCAACAAGAGCTAACATAATACGAATTGAGGAGTGCTTTACAACCGGAGAAAATATTTCATTGTAGTCAATGCCCTCCTTTTGTGCATACCCTTTAGCAACTAATCTTGCTTTGAATCTCACATTGCTTTTCTCATCAGCATCTTCCTTCTTGGCATACACCCATTTGCAACCGATAGCTTTCTTGCCCTTAGGCAATTTAGCTAACTCCCAAGTCTTGTTCTTCAAGAGAGAATTCATCTCATCACCCATGGCATTGCACCACTTCTCATTTTCCTCACTCTCAATGGCTTCCTCAAAATTGGATGGAATCTCATCAGTGATAATAGGAAGAGCAAAAGCAACATAGTCACTATACCGAGATGGCTTGGTAATTTGTCTCTTTCCTCTGTTCTTGGCAATAGACTCTTGAGGTGAAACTTGCTCTTCAACTTGAATAGAATCTTCAAGTTCAACTTCTTCAACATCCTCATGGTCTCCAACTTCTTCACTTGTAGTGGCTTCGACATCAGCGGAAATATGATTTGAAGTACCAGAAGCAACTTTCTCAAGCTCCACCTGTTGGACATCTTTCACATTCTTCTCAGAGTCTTTGAACATACTTTCTTCATCAAATGTCACATATCTGCTGATTACAATTTTTTTCATCTCTGGGCACCACAACCTGTAACCTTTGACACCACTACTAAAACCAAGAAAGATAGCCTTTTTGGCTCTAGGATCAAGTTTATTTTCAGTCACATGAAAATAAGCAGGTGAACCAAAAATACGGATATAGTCATAATCAGAAGAAGGTTTTCCAGTCCATACCTCCATTGGTGTCTTACCCTGAACAGCAGCTGAGGGTAACCGGTTGATGATGTGACATGCATAATTAACTGCCTCTGCCCAAAATGACTTGCTTAAACCCGACTGAGACAACATACATCTAACCTTCTCAAGCAAGGTTCGATTCAATCTTTCTGCAACTCCATTTTGTTGTGGAGTTCCCCGAACACTGAAATGTCTCACAATTCCTTCCTCTTTGCAAACTTTAAAGAAAGGATCGGATGTGTATTCACCACCATTATCCGATCTCAAAATCTTAATCTTTCTCCCAGTCTGGTTCTCAACCATTTTCTTCCAACCCAAGAAAATGCTTAACACCTCACTCTTGTGCTTCATAGTGTAGACCCAAGACCTTCTTGAATAATCATCAACAAAGGTCACGAACCAATGTCTACCACTCAAAGAGGGAGTCTTTGTAGGACCCCAAACATCTGAATGCACATAATCAAGAATGCCCTTCGTCTGATGTACAGCAGTACCAAACTTCACTCTAGTTTGCTTCCCCAAGACACAATGCTCGCAGAAATCAAGCTTACAAGTCGTGGCACCTTTTAGAAGACCTTGTTTCATAAGCCCTTATAGAGCTTTCTCACCGACATGGCCTAATCTCATATGCCACAGTCTAGTAGTATCAGAATCGGATGTGCCCATATTTTCTGAGACTATAGATGCTTCACCTGTCACAGTGCTTCCTTGCAATATATACAAATGACCACATCGAGGAGCTTTCATCACAACAAGTGCACCATAAGTAACTTTCAATGTCTGTCCATCTGAATGAAACCTGAAGCCCTTGGATTCCAAAGTACCCAAAGAAATAAGATTTTTCTTCAAATTCGGTACATACCGAACACCTGTCAACTCTTTAACCATGCCATCATGCAACTTCAAACGAACTGTACCAATCCCTTTTGTTGTGCAAGGATTGTCATCTCCCATGAACACAACACCACCATCAAACTCTTTCAAGCTTGAAAACCAATCCTTGTGAGGAGTCATATGATGAGTACAACCCGTATCCAACACCCATTTAGTAGCACAATCAAATGATGAGGAAGTGGTTAAAGCAAAATCAAAAACATCTGTTTCAACCTCAGCAACATTGGCTTCAGAACTTTCTTTTCCTTTGGTCTTCAACTTAGGACAATCTTTCTTCCAATGACCCTTATTACGACAAAAGGCACATTCATCATTTTCCAAAGGTTTTCTACCTTTAGAGTTTCCTCTAGGTCGAGACTGTGATTTTTTCCTACTAGAAGATGATCTTCTTTCCGATGATCTACCTCTAACAAATAAAGCTTCAGAGGTACTATCATGATTTTTATCTCTATGCCTCATTTCATAATTCATCAAGGCATTTGACACATCTTCAAATTTCACAGTTTCTTTACCATGCATAATAGTGGTAACAAAATGCTCATAAGAGTCCGGCAAGGAATTCAACAATATTAAGGCCTTATCTTCATCCTTAATATCCTCATCTAAATTTAACAAGTCGGCAATCAACTTATTAAAAGCATCAAGGTGTCTAATCATTTTTGTACCTTCTTTGTATTGGAAGCGGTAGAGCTTTTTCTTCAAATGTAGCCGGTTCTCTGCACTCTTTGTCATATACTTGTCTTCCAATTTTTGCCACAACACACTTGCTACTGTCTCCCGCATCACAAAATACTTCTGAGGTTTTGCAAGGCACAACCGAATTGAAGAGCAAGCCCACAAATTTAATTTCTCCCATTCCGGCTTCGACATAGCTTCCGGCTTCTCTCCCAAAGCGGCAAGTAGATCTTGTTGAGCCAACACATCTTTGACCTCACATTGCCACATCCCGAAGTTGTTTGTGCCATCAAACTTTTCCACTTCGAACTTTGCATTTTGCACCGTAGTTCTTGCAAACCCGGAGCTGCTTCCAAAAGGATTCTCATCTTACCCGTCTGACATCTTTGGCAACTAGACAGTACCCAAGAGCAACCAGTGCTCTGATACCAATTGTTGTGCTACCATAGCACCAAACCTTATGGAACCAACTCAAGCTAACCCACAAGAAATTTATCAAATGAAAATGCAAGAACAAAATATTAAAGACACCAAGATTTTAACGAGGTTCCTCAACAGTCAGTGTAACTGGAGTACGTCCTCGGAGCAGTATGAGCTCACCCAATAATCCACTATCAACCAAATGGGAGTTTACAAAGTGTTGGCAATCTCACAACCCAAATAACTCAATACACCCAATAGCTCTCACACACCACAGAAACAAATAGAGAAAGAAATATAATGAATAATTTCTTCTCTATGCATATAGCTCAAAGCTATTACAACAACAACTACTTTGGTGGATGATTACTAACCAAATGAAGCAGCAACTTCTTCTTTCTTTTGGGCTCTCTACAACTCTCCTTGCTCTCGGCAGAAAATGAGCTCTCTCAAAGATGGACTACTAAAACAGAAAATGGTGCACTCACAATCCTCTCTCTTTCTCTCTTCCGTATATTAACATTCATTCATCCTAAAACAACTAATAAACAAAACCAAAGTAAAGACATAATGATTACTTTACAAACATCATCATGACTTTCCTTTTTTCTTTTCAACAAACATAATCATGATGCCATTCACTTTTTTTTCTTTTGGTTTGTTTAATAGTAAAGGTGATGGCCACTTGGCCACAATTCAACAACAAGACCATACAAAATGTTATCCTAGTAATAAATCATAGAGTCATCGTAATTGCAAACACATGAAATTACCCATAAAAACAACTACAAAATTACAATCATCAAAGCACTAAATACTCTTAGTTACCACTTTCAAATTTAGGTTACAATACAAGGACTGTACAGAACAGAACAATAAAAAAAACCAGTCAAACTATGCCGTACACAAAAGACCGGCAGCAACAATAGACCTAAGCTTAATCTCATGTGATGCCTGTCTTACAGGGTTTTGAATTCAACACAAAAGTAGCAACCACAAAACTATAAACATCTACGTAGTAAATACTCAGTTACCACATTTAAGTTTAGGTTATTACTTTATTGTTCATGAGTATCCCTTTCATAAACACATCAAAATATATCTACATATATTAAAATGAACTTCTGATGTGCAATATGACGTTTTTCACCTCCGAATCCAAATTACCTTGATAATACCAGTACCAGTTTCTTTAGAAGAACTGTGAACAAAATTTAGATGTGTCAGCTTAAAAGTCTGCATACCTCATTCTCATTGGTAGAATTTACAGCAAGTGGAGCCCTCTTAAAAGTCTGACCACTGTCCATTTAAAAGAAAATATATATGAAAATGATGTCAACAGGTAATCAACAGCTTTTCACGATAAGAAATATAGAGGACATTGCGAGGGCAACCATTTGGTAAAATTGCCATTCCAACCACTGCCAGTTTTAAAAGAAGAAATTACACATGAAGAATGGTGTCAACAGGTAATCAAATGCTTTAACAGATGAGAAATATCGAGAACACTAGTACCCTGACATAGATAAGTTTCTTGTTGCTTTAGACTAAGAATGAATTTTCATCAGAGTTGCTTGTGTAAATTCGGCCTCCTTTTGTAAAGGTGGTACATTCTTTGTCACAATGTCCGTAAAATTCACAAACTACAAACAAAAGAGATGTGCTTTCCTATTCAGTATTTTCCAATAATCAATAAGCCAAAATCATGAGTAAGAAACAAGAATTAATGAAAGTCTAAGATCTTACATGTAGATTATCAAATGCCTGACTACGAGTAGAGTCACCAAGTCTCTTCATGATGTCCCAGGGTCCATCACCAACACCAACTAATATAATTGATAAGGGGAACTTACTGCGATAAAAGAAGCATACCAGATCAAAAATGGATGGGCGAACAAACAATTATTATTAAGACAAAGTTTACTACTCACCTTGCTTCAACAATGGCATCAATTGTCTTCTGCTTCTGCACACCAAGCTTTGTCACATATTATCAACACTTCAAGTTAGTCACAAATAATAAAATGCAGAAAGCAAGCATGTGTTTTGAAGCTAAAAACAAGTTGATTTGTAGCATGACTGGCCCTCTTGTTGCATATTCAACTAAAGAAAACGATATTTAAGTAAAATACCTGACCACTCGTAATTATCAACAGGACATGGAATTGGCCACCACTCTTCTCAACGATAGACATGGCCATTTGAATTATAGGTGCAAACGAAGTTGGACCTGCCAGAAATAAGAATTACGAAGAATGACTAGTTAGAGAATATGAAGACTTCTTGAACAATAAGAAGAATAAATACCTAGGATGCAATGCAACAGTAAAACCTGCAAGTTGTAGAAAAGGAACAATTTTCCTGTAGGTTGTCAATACTTCCTCAAATCCATTGCAAAGTCTGTCATCCGGATAAAAACTGAAGAAATCTTCATCATGGGTTGTCGCTGAAAGTTAGAAAAACAGTGTTTCTCAACCCGATGTTCCAAAGAATAAAATCATAGAGAAACAAAAGGTAAGTAATCATTTAATAATTACCATCTCCAAAGCCAAAACATGGAATTAAGTTATCCTCATCGAAACCAGCCAAGATTTTTCCAATAGTGGATATCGCCTGTTCGTAGGGATTTGGACCACAATCCCCAATGTGGTGCAAGCTTCTTGTGTTAAATGACCTTCCACCTATTTACAGAACAAATTTCAGCATGTTTCACTGCTGCAACACACAGCATAGTACATATATTTCAAGAGATTGAAGGCTTAACCTGTCCACTCATTGCTCTTTGTGAAATCTATACCCACAATAAGATTGGAAGACTCGAGACCAGCATGTTCAAGAGCCTGAGTCACCTGCAATCAGAAAAATAAACAAATTTGAGTCAGCAAAACTGAACATTTGTGGTAGGTAAGGAAATCTCAACGACAAAGGACAGCTTGCAGAAAATACTGCATGACAGTTCCCTCAATCAGGGAATTGTAATAGCTCTGAGTTTCTTCAGAAGCTGGCAAATGGGCTTGAGGATATCCACTCTTTGAAGAAGGCCTTGATTGAGACGACTTCGCCCTCCCCCGCATTGTTGAAATGCATCCACCCATTGTTCGCGTCAGGAATTCCCGTCGGGGAGGCTTCCTGGCCGACGAGCACACAGCTCCCCGGGAGAGGTTCTGGCGTCGGTGGAGAGCTTGCTGTCGGGCTTCTGCTTTCACCGTCGGGCTCGTCGGGCAAGGCTGAACGGGCAAGGCTGAAAGAGAAGGACAGAGTTAACTCTGAAAGGTGCCTTCATGGGGCCTTAGGTGTAGGCCTTAAGGCTCACAATCAAGGTTAACTTTGGGATGCTCAGGCGTGCCACTGCCATCTTTAGCATGGCAGACGTCGAATGGATGTCGAATCCAATTATGTACATATATATATATATATATATATATATATATATATATCCACGGGACCGTATTGATTAGGACAGGTGCCTTCGTGGGGCCTTTAGATATAGGCCTTAAGGCTTCCAATCCATAACCAATCCAGCTCTTGGACATATACACTGCTGGTTCCATTGTCGCATATAGTATTACCACCGTTATACTTCTGACCAGCTAGCCCGCAGAGCTTAGAATGAATCCAAATAGGTGCCTTTGTGGGGCCTTAGGTGTAGGCCTTGAGGCTTCCTATCAGAACTCATTCCATACTCAAACGTTCTAGCCTGCAAAGCTTAGAACGAATCCAGATAGGTGCCTTTGTGGGGCCTTAGGTGTAGGCCTTGAGGCTTCCTATCAGAATTCATTCCATGCTCAAACGTTCTAGTATAATCATAATATAACAGTGGTAAAACTACTAGATCAGTCGATTACTTGCGCCCCAAGTAACTTCGGACTTCTTTGTTTATCAAGGATTGTCGTGGATGGGTTAAGTCCACATAAAGTTCTTTTTTATGCCTTGAGATCAAGGACTTTTACATCATCACTCTTATATGTCCGGGCGATTAGAACTTAGATCTGATTTAAATAGTGGAGACATCTTTAAATCGGATTCAAGAACTGAGAGAATTTCTTAATCATCATTTTCCTAGAAACAACTTGAATACAACTGAAAGTACACAACATACTGCTAGTTTAATAAATGAAAAGACAAAACCAAGAAGGGACGGGCAAGGTTTTCACCTTGTCGGGCAAAACTGGGCGTCTTGCAACTTCTTGGGATTCGGGGTTTATCAGTAGGCTGAGAGTTTAGAAGAAAAGAGGTTTGAGAGGTGAGTTTTCAGAGGGAGATCAATACTACAGAAAGTGTTTTAGACAAGGTAGCAGAGCTTACAAAAAGGGTTGAGGGGGGAGTTGATCCCGAGAGGGATGAAGGCTTTGGCTGACTACAGCTATCGTTTGAAGGCAAATCTGGCTTTGTGCAGAGTTTGTGCTTTGTTTGTTTGTTTGAGTGTCCTTAATCCTGATTTCTCTTTCTTCTTTTATAGACAAACAAGCATGTCCTCCTGTAGCAGCAGCCTTGCCCGAATGCGGTTTGAGGGTGATGACTCATCAGCTTTTTTACATGTAATGCCACCATAAAGTACTTTATGGGCTGTGTAGCTGGTCAGTCTACACCACTTGGTCTTTGGGTAGGTGGGCAAGTGGTCTTCATGAGCTGCACCAAGTCAGAGGAGGCCCTTTCCTGCTTTTCTGGGTTTCGGCTGGGCTTCGGCCGACTCTTTCTTCAGGCTTCCTTTTGGGCCAGATTCGCTTGGGCCCAAAGTCAAGTTTTGGTCCAAACACCCATTACCTCAACTCTCAACAGAAATTCTCCAATTCTAGACCAGCAATCACAATGCAGGAGGAACCTACCACAAATCAAAACCCAGAAAGATGAAAAACTTGAATCAAAAGCTGCAATACACACAAACACAAGCATTGACGAACATTTGACTAATTTTAGGCTAAAACATGTTCAAGATTGGATCCCAAAATTTTCAAAAAATTGACAGATTCCTAAAGATATTGAATTACAGATTCTATTAAATGACAGACATATCCTTCTCAGTTAAGTAATCTCCAATTAGCAAGTCCTAAAGACATCAGGCTGGAACGAAGATGAGGTGGTTGCTTAGGAGGTATGTTTATTTCTGGCCCGACATGGAAAAAGATTGCAAGTCCTATGCCCGAGGCTGTGAAAATTGTCAAAGGCACGGACCTCTCCAACATGTGCCCTCAGTACCTTTAAATCCAGTGGTCAAGCCTTGGCCCTTCAGAGGATGGGCAATGGACTTCATCGGGCAGATCTATCCAGCTTCTAGCAAGGGGCACACTTTCATAATTGTAGCAACGGATTACTTCACCAAATGGGTGGAAGCATCGGCAGTAAAGTCCATAACTTCAGCTGCAGTCAAGAATTTTATTGAGACCAAGATTCTGTATAGATTTGGGGTGCCCGAAACTATAGTAACAGATCATGGGCCATCTTTTATTTCAAAAGAAGTTGAAGAGTTTGCAAGCAAATACAAAATAAAGATAATCCAGTCCAGCCCTTACTACCCACAGTCAAACGGCCAGGCAGAATCCAGCAACAAGATTTTGGTAAACATTATCAAAAGAATGGTGATGGATAGTCCGGAAAAGTGGCATGAAAAGCTGGGGAATACTTTGTGGGCATACAGAACTTCCAAGAGGGCAGGAACATGGACAACTCCTTATGCTTTAACTTTCGGGCAAGATGCAGTGCTTCCCATGGAGATCAATGTAAGCTCTGTCAGAATTCAAAATCAGTTTGGATTACACAGTGAAGAGTACATCGAATCCATGTGTCAAGGGATTGAAGACTTAGACGTAGCCCGAATTGAAGCCTTGAACCAGATTCAGGAAGGAAAGAAAGTTGTTGCCCGAGCTTATAACAAAAAGGTGAAGATAAAGTCTTTCAAGGAAGGAGATTTAGTGTGGAAGACAATCCTCCCTCTAGGAGCTCAGCTTAGGGGCTTTGGAAAATGGAGCCCGACATGGGAAGGTCCTTTCATGATTAGTCGGGTATTAGACAAGGGAGAATACTACTTGGCGGACCTCAAAGGAAATTGGCAAAAACATCTCATTAATGTTAAATTCTTGAAAAAGTATTGCCCTACATTATGGGATGTTAGAGATTGTTATATTGAAGATGATGCAATGTAAGGCAGGCTTCGGGATATCAAGGTGCAGTGTATGTTCATCAATCATTCAAAAAGACAGAAAGACAAAAAATTGCTAAAATAATGTTTATTTCATTTCGACAAATTGGTGAAATTTACATCAGATTCAATTCTGATGTACTACATTCGATTCCTCCTGGATGCAATGGTGTTTTCTGCTGGTTTTCCGATGTCTTCATGGATAGAATCCGATCAGGTGATCGGGTTGTGCGGCCAAAATGCGCTTGGTAGAGGATCCTCAGGCAGAGTCATCACCATATGTGATGGTGAAGCCTGACTTATCATGGCAGCGAGCAGGAAAGCAAGCCTTCATCAGGAAACTGCCTGACCAAGGGTGTTGGAGATAGCGGGGTGTTTGACCAAAGGTGTTGGAGATAGTGGTTATCTGATGAAAACTCTTTTTCTCACGAAAATGGAGTTTTAGGAAACCCCACTTGAACCCTGAAGAACTCATTTCACAGTATTCAGAAGAAAACCAAGGAGGCAGAAACACTTGGGGTGGATAAAAGATGAGATCGAGGATGATTTGTTGAAGGAGCCGAAATTTATAGGAATATCAGAAGGTAGTTCAAGAGCCGTGGGAAGATCAAGAGACTCCGGGTGGCGTTGATCTCAACCAGAAGATACAAGTTCCAAGAACAATGGTGCAGGCGCATGCAGCTATTCAATCAATATTGGCGCCTGGAATTCCAAGCTGAATATTGATTGAAGGGGGCACTGATTGGATTAAAACTTGAACTTTGGGCTCAAGAAGGAGTTGGCCCAAAGGGAGGCCTAGAAGCGAAGCCCAGCCGAAGCCCAGAAAGCAGAAAAGGCCATTTCCGACTTGGTGCAGCTCATTTGAACCACTTGCTCACCTACTTAGAGACCAAGTGGTGTAGACCAACCAGCTCATCAACCCAAAAGTACTTTACAGTGGCAGTACAAGTAAATAGTTGATGAGTCATTACCCTTCAAAGCTGCATTCGGGCAAGGATTACTGCTACAGGAGGCCAAGCCGAAGTGTCTATAAAAGAAGGAAGAGAAATCAGAGATAAGGACACTCAATCAAACAAACAGATACAAGCACAAACTCTTCTCAAAGCCAGATTTGCCTTCAAAACGAAGCTGTAGTCAGCCCAAGCCTTCATCCCTCTCGGGATAAACCCTCACCAAAAAAACCCTTTGTAATAGCTCTGCTACCCTGTCAAGAACCTGCTGTAGTATCGATTTCTTTCTGTAAACTCATCTCCCTACCCCTTTTCTAAAGCTCTCAAACCCCTTGATAAACCACAAAGATAGGAAGTTGCAAGACGATCAGCCTTGCCCGACAAGGTTAAACCTTGCCCGACCCTCTTTGTTTTTGTCTTTTCATTCATTAGCCTAGCAATATGTTGTATACTTCAAGTTGTATTCAAGTTATTTCTAGTAAGATGACTATTAAAAGACTCTCTCAGTGCTTGAATCTGATTTGAATATGTCTTCACAGTTCAAACCAGATCTAAGTTCTAAGCTCTCGGACATGTAAGATTGATCATTTAAAAGTCCTTGGCTTAAGATTGATCATTTAAAAGTCCTTGGCCTCAAGGCATAAAAAAAGAACCTTATGTGGACTTAACAAATCCACGACAAGCTTTGATAACAAGAAGTCCGAAGTTACTTGGGGCGCAAGTAATCGGCCTATTTCTTAGTTTTATTTTCATTATATTATGATTATCGTACGACGTTTGAGTATAGAAGGAATTCTAATGGGAAGCCTCAAGGCCTATATCTAAGGCCCTACAAAGGCACCTATTTGGATTCATTCTGCTCTTCGGGCTCAGATAATCAGAAGTATAATGGTTATAACACTTATGCAAACAATAAAACAGACATCGTATATGCGAGTACTGGGTTAGTTTTTGATCGGAAGCCTCAAGGCCTATACCTAAGGCCCCACAAAGGCACCTGTCATAACTAACACAGTCTCTCGGGTATATATACAACTAAAACTCAACATCCGTTCTACATCTGCCATGCTGAAGATGGCAGTGGCACGCCTGAGCACTTAAAAGTTAATCTTGATTGCGAGCCTCAAGGCCTACACCTAAGGCCCCACGAAGGCACCTTTCAAAGTTAACTATGTCCTTCTCTTTTAGCTTTGCCCGACAAGCCTTGCCCGATAAGCCCGCCAGTGAAGCAGAAGCCCGACAGAAAGCATCAACCGGCGCCAACCTCTCGGGGAGCTGTGTGCTCGTCGGCTAGGCAACATCCCCAGCGGAAATTCTCGCCACAAACAAAAAGTTTGAATTTTTATTACAAATCATAAAGAAACAGCATAAGTGTAAGCTTTAGCTTCCCAAAAAAACAAAATCACAGCAGAAGATACAGCATATCATTCAATCACATATCATATAAGAACATCGATCTTTCAGTATCCCAAGTAAATCAAAACATAGAATTCATCACTTCGATCTTCGATCTGTGATTTGCTCAATCTTAATTTCTATAAGTAGAAAAATTTGAAGCGATAAAGATGTACCTTTTTCACTTGGACTAATCAGCCAAAAACAGCAGTTAACGATCGAGTGTGATGGAACACCGAACACGGCCGCCAAAAAAAAAGGTGGAACTGGAAATGTAATGACAGTTCAACCCAAAACCCTGTTATGTCCTCTTTCGCGGTTTCGAATCTTTGTCCGTCGGGGCAATGTAGACAATATGCATGCTTTCACGGTGCTGCAAAAGCAGGGGACAGATCTTCGGGCCTACTATCCTTCCTTTTAAATGATGACACGTGTAAATTCCTGTCATGGTAAATTACGCATTCCAATATATAGGGCACGTACAAGAAAAACCTTTGCGAAGAAGTTCACCGTCGGCTGTAGCCCACCTCCCTCGCGGCACCTCCCAGCCCGCGACGCTGCCGTTCATGTCCTCCGCCAATGAAAGAGAGAGAGGAAGGGGGCTCTCGCTCTGTTGTCTGCATTGGGTGGCGGTAAGGAGGGCAGGGGAGGGGTTTGGCGGCATCAGCTCCGATTCCGGACACACTTCACATCCCCAGATCTGGAATCTTTCTGCCTCCTTCTCTCTCTTTCTCCCCTCCTGATCGGTCTCTCTCTCTGTCTTCCTAGGACAAGGCGAGAGAGAAATACTTCGGCAACGGGTAATTAAGCGGCATATTCAGTATAAACTGGGATTCAATTTTCCTTTAAGTGCTTTCGGCCCTTGAATATAGAGAGAGAAACTGAGATAGGAGATAGAGAGAGAGAGAGAGAGAGAATTCATATCAGTAGAGGGGGAGTAATCGGGTTGTCCGCGCCGGCGGCAGCCGTTTCTGTTTTTGGTCTTGAGGGGTAAAAAGGGAAGTTCATTACTTATCGGGTAAAAAGCGGTACAGAAAGGTTTGTTTTGTTTTTTGTGAAAGGCGGCACAGAAAGGTTAACTCAATACAACTAATTTTGAAGAGTATGTCAAAAGCAAATGATATTTATAATATAGGTAGTTAAAACTGATGCATTTGTGATATAGGTAGTTAAAAAAATTTATTTTTGTTTTCAAAATAGAAGGAGAGATGAAGAGAGTGATAGAGAATGTGAGAGTGGGAAGTTTTTTTTTTTTTTTAATTAGAGATATGTTAGAATTATATGTAGGTGAGGCTTTGAAAAAAAAAAGCAAAATTTGGTTGTGTGAAATGACAATTATGCCCCATATTTCTTATTTATGTTCTGTTTTAATTAGAGGGTTAAACTGGTAATTTCATAGGGTTTTGGTTGACAATGAATGTTTTATTAATTAGTAGAGATTTGTGTTCAACAGCACTTTATACAATATTTTAAAACATTTCAATATCATACATTTATTTATTATTTCATTTCAATGTCATATATAGGGGTGGGCACGGGCCGGGCCCAAAATTGAAGGAATCGGACTGGACCTGTTGGAAAATGAAATGGGAAGGGTTGAGCCGGGTAACAGAAAAATAAAAGTTGGAACCGGACCTAACTCGGCCCGTTTAAAATAGGCCAGTTCCTACGAGTCCACGAGTCCTTCTCCCTGTTGTGCTTTCTCTTAACCTACAACAAGCAGTGAACATATCTATGAAGCTTCAAGAAATTTCAAGTTCCCAAGGCCCTACATGCATGTTTCAGCTCAAATTCTTGCAAATAACAACAACCCATATATCCAATCAACTACAAAATTAGCAAGAACCCAAAAAACACATACATAATAATGCAATCTTCAACCTAGATAAAAAAAATATAAAAATTTAATTTTGATATGAGCGAGCTTCATACAACAGCAGGTATTACACACTAGAAATTTCAAGATGGATCGTCAGATTTGAATACTTTTTGTTTGAAGATTTGGCTTTGAGATGGATCGTCATGGTGGTCATAGTTGAGAAGAGTGATGGAAATTGTATATTAACAGGATCGGAAACGGATGTCGTTGGACTATCGATCACAATATGGTGTGAAGGATATGAACAGAGTGAATATAGAATTGAATGTTCTTTTTGACAGAAAGGGATTTACAAATATATAGATATGCAAGTAACCTTTCTGGAGAAGTTGTGTTCTTCAGGAGAAGTTATAACTTCTCAGGTTGGAATATAACTGTTCATATCCTTTAATTAATTAATTAATTAATTAAATTAAATTATTTTCTTTATTAATTAATTAACTTATTTCACTACAATCATATGTATATTAATACACCAATGTTATGGTATACCTTCACATATTGTGAAAACCATGTTATCATAATCATATTCCAACATCTCCCACTTGATTAAGATGACATAAATGGTTTCCTATTCTGATTTGTTTCTCTAGAGTATGACTCGTAAAGAAATTCAATGTAACATCAGATATATGGCTTCTTTACTTGGTGCGCACCATTCCACTTTATCTGATAACATTTTACTCTTTAGTAAAATGGCATCATATCCAAATAACTAGGAAAAACAATCCATACCCGGTTACAAATGATGACTTAGCCCCGCACTATACGCCACAGTGTTATATAAATTATTTCTTGAAGCTTATTACGGATTTTACTTTCAAGACGATTTATTATAACCTGGTTACCTTGCTAGTGCCCTCTATCTTTAACCGACCAAGTACTAAAGAACCAGATAGAGTCGCATCTACTTGTCCATGTTTCAAGCGTCCCTAAAACCATACAACGATGCTCGCCGTACGTCTCACACTACAACACATCTAGATGTTTTGCAAACCCATTGTAGTCACATGCTCTCTGAATTTTTCCAGAGACAATCCCTTGGTCATCGGATCGGCCACCATCTCTTCGGAGGGTATGTAGTCGACCTTTACCTCTCATCTCTCCACTATATCTTGTATATAGTGATATTTAATATCAATGTGTTTTCCTTTGGAACTATTTGCTCCACTCTTTATCATAAATATGGCGGACTTATTATCACAAAACACATTAACGTGCTCCTTAGGTATACCTATATTTTAATTATCGATAAATCGTTTAGCCCATACTGCAGTACTAACCGCTGTGCTACAAGATATATATTCTGCTTCCATGGTAGACTTTGCAACACAGCTTTGTTTCTTACTTAACCAAGAAACAGCCGTTCCTCCAAACAAGACAATGTTACCACTTGTTGACTTTATGTCATCCAAGTCGCCTGCGAAATTTGCATCGCAATAACAAACTAAATCTAGATCATTTAATCCGAAACATAGTTTCATACCTTGGGTGCCTTTCAGATATCTAATAATTCTCTTTACTGCCGTCCAATGTTGCTTTCCGGGGTTGGATTAATATCTACTTACCAATCCAACTGCATGACATATGTCAGGTCTTGTGCTGGTCATAGCATACATCAAACTTCCAACTGCTTGGGCATATGGAACATTTTGCATATCAATGATGTCTTGCTTATGTACCGGACACATATTTTTGGAAAGCATCATTCCTTTACAAACAGGTGTACTAACTGGCTTGCAATCTTCCATATTAAATCTTTTAAATATTTTATCCAGATAATTTTGTTGATCCAAATAGAGTGTTTTGGCATCTCTATCCCTAGTAATTTTAATTCCTAGAACATAAGATGCTTCTCTCATATCTTTCATTTCAAATTTGGATCCCAAATATGACTTAGTCTTTTCAATCATATCTATAAAGTTACCTGCAATTAAGATGTCATCTACATACAGTGACAATATACAAAAATTATCTTGGCACTTCCAAGAGTAAACACAATGATCCAATGGATTTATTTTGTAACCCATTTCTATAATGGCTTGGTGGAACTTTAAATACCATTGTCTTGATGATTGTTTAAGGCCGTACAACGACTTTCTTAATTTATAGACTTTGTTTTCATGTCCTTTGACATGATATCCTTCAGGTTGAATCATATAGATGTCTTCCTTTAAATCTCCATTCAAGAATGCTGTTTTGACATCTAACTGATGAAGTTCTAAATCCATTCTAGCAACAATTGTCATAAGAATACGAATGGATGTAAACTTCGCAACTGGAGAGTAAGTATCCACAAAATCTATACCGGGTTTCTGAGTATAACCCTTAGCTACAAGTCGAGCCTTAAACTTATTCAGGGTACCATCTGATTTGTACTTCTTACGAAGTACCCACTTACAACCGATGGGCTTTCTTTCATTAGGTAGATCAACCAATTCCCAAACTTGATTTTTCTTTATGGAATCTAATTCTTCATTCATTGCTTGTTGCCATTGTTCAGACTCAAAACTATCCATTGCTTCTTTATAATTCTGTGGGTCTGGATCTCCCACTGAATGATCTACCTCCTCAAGATTGAAAACAAAGTGATCTTTCAATCTTCTAGATGGTTCCCTTTTTCTTTTACTCCCACTGATTTGATCATTTCTCCCACTATTTATATCTTCCATGATAATATCATGATCATCATCCATGTGTATGTCATGATCGACATTGATATGATCACCCATGTTAACGTCTCCCACTTGATCATTGTCAATGTCAGCATCATGAGACAAGTCTAAATTAAGATGGAAATCTTGATCATCCGTATGAGAATTTTCTTCTTCCAAAGATTCTAATTCGTGTATTGGTTTAAACAAATCAGTAGTTTCAATAAAAGTAGCATCTCTACTTTCGATCAATCCTTTCTCAGGATGATAAAATCTATATCCGATATTATTATCAGGATATCCTATGAATTTACATTCCAAAGTCTTTGCATGTAATTTATTTCTTAATGGCTTTGGAATGAGGACATGCGCTTTACAACCCCAAACTTTTAAGTTTGATCAATCGGGTTTTCGCCCATGCCATAATTCATATGGAGTTAGTGGCTTTGCCTTTGTATGAACTTTATTCAATATATATGTTGCAATAGCCAAAGCTTCACCCCAAAAATGTAGAGGTAAGTCATCATAAGACATCATAGATCGCATCATATCCATTAGAGTTCGATTTCTTCTTTCTGCGATACCATTTTGTTCCGGTGTATAAGGCATAGTATAATTATGCCTTATACCATTCTCTTTGCAGAAATCATCAAATGCTTCAAATTCTCCACCTCTATCACTATTAAGGGTCTTTATGGATCTTCCCAATTGGTTCTCTACTTCGGCCTTAAACTCTTTAAATTTTTCTAAGGCTTCATTTTTATGCTGCAAGAAGTAGACATATCCATAACGGGAATAATCATCGATGAAAATCACAAAATATTTCATTCCTCTATGGGTTTGTTTCGAAGTTGCTCTCAGATTACTGTCAGAGTGCAATGAACCAAAACAAATGTTGGCTTTTGTCTTGTCCACACGTGATGCCTTTTCACATGCACTGTCAAAGTGCAATGAATCAAAAATGTTTTTGACTTTAGCCTGATCCCCACGTGAAGCCTCCCCAAAAACAAATTCTTTTTTATTTTTAAAGTAGTCTTCTTCTTTATTTCCAAAACACTTTCTCTGGGAAAAACCAGTTTCTTCTTTCTTCTTCGTTCCGCAACCCAGCGGATAATCTCGAACAGCAGAGATTATTTTTCTTGGAGAATATCGATGCGGTTGGTGTTGTATATTATCACGAGAGGACGAGACCACGGATGAACGACGAGACCACGGGGGAAGAACACGACCACACTGCTAAGTATTATGAGTCGATGAGATTCTGCGGCGAGTCCACGGTGGAAGGCGAGGGCGTGAAGGTTTTATTTTTCTAGCCGAAAGTTGCGAGTTCGAATTCGGATTTGCAGTAATCTGAGAGCAACTTCGAAACAAACTTGATGGTGCAGGTAAATCCCTTGGACTTGATGACCAAAATGTAGGAAATGGATCAGCACTTGTAGTTTCAATTTCTTGTGCAGATTCAGTTTTTGCAGCCAGAAATCCTGATTGAAATGGGTTGTCTGAGGGCCTAATTGGACTGTAAAAACTTTCTGAATTCTGATAATTGTTGGATGGTGTAGGAGAATATAGTTCGAACTGTTGGGTTAATTCAGGCCTGGGTTCAAACGGGTTATAGGATGGTATTTTAGGCATAAATGTTTTGGTATTTTTGTGAGTTTTGGATTCTACAGGAAAATACTCAGATGACGATTTCGAACTTTCGATCAAAATCGGTTCAATATTCTCCTTGGTCACCAACATCCTCTTCCCTAAATGCTTCTCAAGTTGAAACTTAGAAAGAACGTTGTTGGATTCGTTACTTGACGGAGAGGAAGTCTCAGATTTTGTTCGAGACGTCCTCGGATGAAAACTGGGCAAATTGTCTTGATTCATGAAAACCAGGCTTTGATACACTGATGGAAATTGTATATTAACAGGATCGGAAACGGATGTCGTTGGACTATCGATCACAATATGGTGTGAAGGATATGAACAGAGTGAATATAGAATTGAATGTTCTTTTTTTTGACAGAAAGGGATTTACAAATATATAGATATGCAAGTAACCTTTCTGGAGAAGTTGTGTTCTTCAGGAGAAGTTATAACTTCTCAGGTTAGAATATAACTGATCATATCCTTTAATTAATTAATTAATTAATTAAATTAAATTATTTTCTTTATTAATTAATTAACTTATTTCACTACAATCATATGTATATTAATACACCAATGTTATGGTATACCTTCACATATGATTACACATATTGTGAAAACCATGTTATCATAATCATATTCCAACAAGGAGCTGAGGATGGAGCTCAGCTATCGAGAATTCGGTCAGTCTGGGAGATCGAGAGTTAGTCAGTCTGGGAGAGAGAGATCGAAAGGGAGGAAAGTCTCAGAGTTTAAGAATCGATTAAGATGATATGGGAGAGATAGATAAAGAGGATGAGAGTCTTCGAGTTTAAGAATCAACGAAGACGATCTGGGAGAGAGATATCGAGAGAGAGGACAGTGTCCGAGTTTAAGAATCAACGAAGAAGGTCAAGATCGATGAAGACGATTGAGGACTGAGGAGAACCGGAGAAACCGAGAGAGGAATTGCAGAGACCCATGTGTGTGTGTGAGAAAGAATGAATGAATGCATGTGTATACGGTCCTGGCCGAGGGCCCATGTATACTCAGAAATTGGACCCGTCCCACCCCGCCATATACTTAGACCCACCCTACCCCGATCCGTTTCGTGTATTAAATATAAGGCCCAGCCCTAAACTGCCCCGGACCGCGGGTCCAGGTCCGTTTGCCCACCCCTAGTCATATACCTATTAATGGATCCATTAACTTGACCTTAAATAGTGATGTGGCAAACTTAAAACCTACATTTATGTTGAAGTGTATGTCACAAATATGTCACATAGGCAAAAAGAAAAAAAATTAAAAATTCTTTTTTTTTGTTAATAAAGTTTTTTTTATAAATTAAAATTATATTTTTTATTAACAATCAATATTATCTACACTAATGGGGAGGGGGTGAGTTTTACCTCACAATAAGCTAGCAATAATATGGTTCAATTTTACATTTGACAAAAATCGAATCTAAAATATCTCACTTACAAGTGAAGAGGAATACCACTCCACCGTAGTGTAAGAGACAAAAATAAAATTCCTTTAAGAGTAAAATAATTTAAACTTTTTTATAAAAACAATGTGAGTCCCACCCATCAAACAAAGATGGAGAAATTGGTTGGGTGGGCCTACAACTTGTGTGTTTGGGGTGGGTTTTGAGGGAAAGAGATCCTCTCCGAATCTCTCTCTCCAAAACCCAGAGATCAAATGATTCGGGCCTTTGAAATTTGATCCAACGACGAAAAACAGATAAGTTAGTAAAAAAATTTAAAAGCTATAATAATTTTTGGCTGTTTGATCAAATTTCAAAGGCCCGGATCACTTAATCCTTGGACTTTGGAGGAAGAGATCCAGAGATGATCACTTTCCGGTTTTGGGCTCTCTATTTCCTAAGGTTATATTTTTGAGAAATTGGAAAAATGATGAAAATACAAATTCAAATGGTTGAAATAATTTCTTTTCGAGATTTTGTTGATATTTCGTGAATATTAGATAGATTGATCGATGTGTGATGTCATCGTTATTTGATTTTGAGAAATTGATCAATGTGTGATGTCGTCGTTATTTGATTTTGATCATTTTAGCAATAGGAATTTGTAAAATCCTTATGTCAGCCATTTTATCTAGCAATTATGGGTCTTCATTTCATTTTTATTGTGGAGAAAGAAATTCAAGCTCGGGTAATTTTAAAAAGGTGGGTCTATCATCACTCATAAAAATAATAGGAAAACGCGGTCCGGTTAGGCAATAGCTGAGCTAGGAAATTTTCACCGGATGGGCTAGCTTAAAGATTTAATCTTTATAAACAAAGAAACTTGATACTATATTTTTTAGAGTATGCTCTAGCTTAAGAAAATTTCAAAAGGTGAGCCGAGAATTTTCGTTATTAAACAAATATGTGTTAAAATTCAAACTTGTACATATACAATAAGCGATGAGAAAAAGGATGTAACAAAAAGAAATGATTTGTCAACTGTATTAAATAATTTTATATGGATTAAGATTAATGACTAAATATATAATGGGTTACATTTAAAAATCAATAAAAATTACATATAAAATTTTAATTTTTTACGAAAAATTACCTGGGCTATAGCCCAACCCTTAACATGACTACGCCATTGCGGTTAGGAGCGGCAAGACGGCAAGAGTTTGATCCTATAGAAAGAAAGCTAAATAAAGAATTTGATGAGCAACTTGGTTAAGATTGGAGCCGCCACATTCATCCAATAGTGCTGTTGCCGCCGTTCTCCTACTATAAAAGGGATTTGCAGACTTTGTATTGGATCATCATGATTTATTTTAGGTTATCAATGAAGATAGCATGCAATGCATGCATTACGTAGCGAAAAGATGGGGAGAATAAGAAAGAGAGTTTAGGGTTAGAGAGTTTAATGTTAATTGGAGATTTTTAGTGGGGTTTGTTTTGTTGAGGTTCTTGCTATCGATCGAAGTGAGTGGTTTATATAATGTATTGCAAAATTTCTTATTTCTGACAAACGAAAACCACAAACTATCTTGGGGTTTCTTTATTTCAGATCTTTATCTATTTTCAAGTCAAGCATGTTGGATTTGTTGAAATGCTTTTAGAGTTAATATATGGTGATATGTGGATTATTTGAAAATGTTCATCGAACATGAGAACTTTAGTGTTGCATTATTCCGATTGATAAATGCAAATTGCATACAAGGATTAGGGCAGAAAGGTCATTAGGGGTCACGTGGTGAGTTACATTTGATGAATGATATAATTAACAAGTAAATGGATGATTTGATATAAGCACTCATTGGGCAACGATGGTTTTTGCTCGCTCCTCACCTGATGAGTTGTTTGGCAAGACAAATGCTAGACGAGGAATTTAAGGGTTTTAATTTATTTTTTTTTATTTAATTTAATTTTTTTTATTTTTGGTAAACCCTATAAAGGGTTTTGGAGTTATTAATATAAGACAAGTTTTATTTTCGCTATTTTTTTATTTGCCCACTGGGCACACAGTTACTTTTTTTACTGATCCTAGGGGTGTGACATAATATACACTCTAAACTCTATATAAATGTAACCCACACCATCATAGTAAAACAAAAACGACATCAGACGTCAACGTAATCCAATCTCGAGCAAACCACGAAACATTGTGGGTTCTTGTGAGTTGATCCAAATGAACAAATGAATAAGAAGAGAGTTCTTACACCAAATAGAAATGCTAAACACATTTTCTTTTGCCTCGTTTTTTTATTTTTAGTAGAAGGATTGTAGATGTTGGCAAGCACGGCATGCCACCACTTTCATGAACTTTTTATTTTCTGAAAAAAAATAAAAAATCACTTTGAACAAAGCCAACCTTTCTTTAATAAATGTAAAATACTCTTCTTTTTTCAACAAATTATTTTATTTTTTTTGGTTAAAAATCAAGGCAACTTTATTAATATTTTTACTTGCATTTCAAAATGTCATCTTGCACAGTTACACTAATCTTCATACAAATTTTCCTTCTGCTTTTACACATAACGATTGTTTTTTAGGGAACTGTTATTAGCATTCAAAAAATCTCATTGTACACTCATTTTCTTTCTAATTATAGAAAATTTGGAATGTCAAATGAGATTTTAGGAGTGCTAATAACAATTCTCTTTTTTTAACCTCAAGAACAGTTGTCTTAAATTTCATCATTCAAATTCTTTTTGCAACTGGTCACCAAAAGGGGGAAATGATCATCGCCGGATCCCTTCCAGCCGGATCCTCTGAATCCCAAAGATTGTTGGCAAGGCTTGCCTTTAGCAGAGCCATCGCAGCTTCTTCCCCTTCCTCGAATAGGGCCTTGAAGCCACGTACGCAACCTTGCTTCCAAAATAGGACCGCAAAGTCATCGATCCCAACTACGATCTCGTCGACGCCGTCGCCTTCTCCACATCGGCGACCCTCTCAAGCCTCTTGCCACCAACACCATCGACGCTGCATCTTGGTGCAGAGAATTCCATGGTCGTTGCTGCCATAGCTGCTGCTTCTCAATTGGAATGGCGTCAAGGTCGTCTAGATGTTTTCTGACCGTTCAATTTTATTTTGAACGAATAGGATTAAAGGATCCTCCGAATACAAATGGAAGGATCCGGAGAGGATCTAATCCCACCAAAAGGCACAAAAATAAACACCTAATTAAACATGTCTTCCCTATTAACAGTTAAGCCTCTGTCCAGTAAAAGACAACATTCAAGTACAAGAGCTTTTCCTTACCTGGTTTCTAGGACTAGACTGCACACCCTTTTTCTCAACGGAAAAGGATTGTCTGCCCTCCTTGTTCCCGTGCCCTTCCGTGCCCTCCTGTTTGTGTGGTCACGGTTAAACCACGTTAACATTTTATATTAATATTCATTTTTGTCTTATTATCTCTATAAAAAAACAATATAAAATGTTGACGTGGCTTAACTGTGATCACACAAAACAGGAGGGTACGGAAGGCCACGGGAACAAGGAGGGCAGACAAATCTTGTCCTTTCTCAACTGCTATGTGCATAATTTGATAAAGGATAAATTGCAGTTTCACCTCCTAAACTATTATTCCAATTGAAATTGACGCCTGAACTATTTTTTTGGTAAATTAACTCCCCGAACTATTTAAAATTAGCCAATTAACCCAGTGCAGTAGATTTCGTCCACTATTCCGTCAAATTCAAGGACAAATTAGTCTTTTCATCATCAATTCTTACTTGTCAATTATAACTATCAATAAAATAATGACACATGGACACATAATAATTCAAAAACTTATAGCATAATAAGAAACATAAAGTAACAAAATGTTTACATAAGGACCATTTCATATTATCATTATACATTATTAAGTCCACATGTCATAATTTTATTGGTGGTTATAAGTGACATGTAAGGATTGATGATAAAAAGACTAATTTGCCCTTGAATTCGACAGAATAATACACATAATCTAATGACAAGGGGTTAATTAGCTTATTTCAAATAGTTCAAGGAGTTAATTTACCAAAAACAATAGTTCAAGAGGTCAATTTCAACTCGAGTAAGAGTTCAGGGGGTCAAACCACAATTTATGTTTTGATAAATCAATTTCGACTCGATATCGAATTTGTAAGTGTACCAAACGCAAGAATGTAGCTCTAAGTTTATGAAAAAAGTTGGGAGTAGTCAATTTACTTATAAGCACAAGTAAGGCCCCACTTTTCTAGGATGTAGGATTCACTCTAAACACGCCTCCTTACATGATGTTGTTGAGCTTCACATGCGGCGCAACCTGCTCTATACAATGAAGAAAGTCGAAGTTTCACCATAAAACTAATTGTCAATATGGGTAGTAGCCCGATTACGTATAAGCACATCTAAGGTCTCTCATTTCCCTCATATTAAATTGATACTCTTAACAAGTTTCAACTTCATTACTGTTTTTAATATTGCAGGCTCAATTATTTAGGAGGGTGCAAAGTTCATCGCGGAAACGATTTCATCACCTTTGTTACTTACACATACTACAAGCTTGAGTAATAACTTATTCTCCAGAGTGACCTCTCTTCTTGAAGGAATGTCGAATTTGAATATTTTGCACATTAAGTGTGAGGCAATTTTGGTAGCTGAGACTTTCTTGCTTTGATCTTTTTATGACATGATCAGAGGGGCGAATAGTGAAAAAAAATCAAGGTTTCACAATCAAACCAATTGGTAATATGGGGAATAGTTCGACTTACTTATAAGTTCATGCAAGGTCATTCCTCTTATCAATGTGGAATTCATTCTCAATACACCCCCTCATGTGGAGAGAATTTTCAAGCTTGACACATGGGCAACACAATTTGGTCTCATCAATGTGAGATTCATTCTCAACATGCCCCCTCACGTGTCACGAATTTTCAAGCCTAACATGTAAACAACACAACTTGGGTGACGTGGAGTGCATGTGGCTGTTGAGTTTCACACGTAAAACAACCTGCTCTGATACCATGAAGAAAGTTGAGGTTCCACCATAAAATCAATAAGCAATATAGGGAGCAACCTAACTTAATTATAAGTCCATGCAAGGTCCATCCTCTCATCAATGTAGGATTCATTCTCAATCATATAAAATATAAACGTTTTCTCCAAACGATGAGCTTGCTCGAGAGTATATCTTGCTAACTCCATGGCGTTAAACCCATTGGAAAGCTCTATTGTTACGGAAAGATATTCTCTCCGGATCTCTTCCACTAAGGCCACCGGATCAAATGATCCGGACCTTTGAATTTTTATCCAACAGCCCACCTGTTTTGATCCCTTAAAAGCTATAATAATTTTTTACCGTTAGATGAAATTTCAAAGGTCCAGATCACTTGATCCGATGACTTTGGTGGAAGAGATCCGGAGAGGATCTCTTTCCTATTGTTACCTCCTCTGGTTGAACAGTAAAATTCAGATTTTGGAATTTCCAGAATTTCCTATTACATCCGCGTGTCTGAAAACACAAGAACCAAAACATTAGAACAAAAAACATTCCAAAAATACCGGAAAAATAGTAATATGAATATAAGCTATAAAGCAAGAAAGTGCTAGTCCCCTGAATTGTACCAGTCTACATTTGTTTTGGTGTGTGCGCGCGTGCGTGTGTGAGAGAGAAAGATAAAGAGAACCAACTTCAACTTTTAACCAGTGTTCTAAAAATCGGCCTAGGTGCTGGACGTGGTGGTGCCGATGCGATTAGGTCCGAATCGTTAAGAAAAATCGGGGAGCTGTTAGGCGCCTGCCTAGGCGCTCTTAGGCGGGCTGGGCAGTCTAGGTGGTTGTCTAGGCAGCGGTCTGGACGGAGTGAAATGTTTTTTCTGGGATGAAATTCCAAATAGATACCCAGAATCATAAAAGCTTTCTCACTGCTTCGACTCCCTCTCTCTGTGCACCACAACTTTCTTAGTTGTCTCGACTCCCTCTCCCTGAAATTCGTCGAAGAAGAAGCAGTTACAGTGCAAAACAGAAGAAGAGCTTAAGAGGAAAAAAAATGGAGAATTTACAGAGAAAAACGGAAAGAAAAAGAAGATGAAGATGAAACGGAAAGAAGACGAATATGATGGGGAAAAGGAAAGAATAAAAAAACATAAAGTTCCAGTTTTCAAGGCTTTAAAATGGCCTTGGGAGTCTCTAACCCTCTCGACTGATGTGAAGGATAGGGACTAGAGTTAGAGGGGAGGGGTCACACAACACGTGGTGCTAAATGGGGAAGGATGCATGCACCTTCTCTTATTTTGAACCACCCAACCGTGGGATTTTCACTTTTATATTTTAAAAATTAGATTTTACTTTTATATTTTAAAAATTAGATATAATCATTCAAAATGTCTTAAGTTATATGGCATATATGTTTATTATGTTTTTAAATTTTGGATTTGTTAGATAACTTTTTTTTGTATTTTATAATTCTTTTATTATTTTATTCATGAATTTCATACAAGTATAATTTTTTGTAAGTATCAATATGCACTTATTTACAAGATATACAAGAAATTTACATAAATCCGCCTAAGCTGCCTAGGCGCCCGCCTAGCAGCCTAGGCGCTAGGCGCCAGCCCGCCGCCCGACTAGCGCCTAACATTTTTTAGAACCTTGCTTTTAACTTAGGTTTCTGTGAGAGTGAGGTGGGTAGACTGTTCAATGTATACATTCAAATTAGAAAGATAAGTATCCTCGCCGGATCATTTTTCTAGGGATCTTGGAAATTTTGTGATCGTGACTGTTCATCGTGAGGTCAGAAATCATTTAAAATTTAAAATTTAAAATTAAATATAAATAGTACCTAACGAAAATTGACCGCACGATATACGATGAAATGCCACGATCACGGATCCCTAGAAAAAGGATCCGGCATAAGCAATACCAATGCTGAGACCACCGGCGGAACCAAGTACAAGGATTCGGTGGACTATAGCATAGGGAAAGTTCTAGTTCTTTAAGCTTAAAACATACTAATCATTTGGGCTATTTCATGATTTTTAATTGTTGCAGCCCATCTATCAAATGAAAAGTCTAATTCTTAGAGTTGTTAGAGTTAGTAAGAATAAAATAAACTCATTAATTTAATCAATACTAAATTTAATAGTAATAACTTAAAACTTCCATACATGTTTTACTTTATTCATTTGAAATTTTAAAGACTAGAAGTCTAGAATAAAAACTATAAAGTTTCAGGTTTATTACATAACTTTATGTAGTGAACAAAAAAAAAATTAAGCATTTGATTTTGTAAAAATAATTTAAACTTAGCTCACCCACCGAATAATTCTTGACTCCGCCATTAACTGGGACTGGGCCATCACTCAAGCTTGTTACGCGCAAACCCAAGTAAGAAATGTTATCGACCGGCGCAGGCATGGAAACTTCCTTGAACAGAGCCTGCAATATTATAAAGGCCGATTCTTTAAAAAGTACGACCACCCTAAAACCCTTCCAAGAAGCATGCATAATCATCAATTATTCATATATTCAAGCCCATATCATGCTTCTAAATTCATTTGTCAAATACGCGAAGTTCGTCCCTCTCCTCCGCCCATCTACCCTCCACCCTACCCTGCACACGGGCATTACCAACTTTGTACTTTAAGAATACCAAATTAGCTATTCCGGTTATCGGCGTGTTATAATCCCACAGCCAAGATATGTTTCGTGTAATATCGATCCTTCAACAGATCCCAAAACAAAAGGCCAAGCGTTTTCTCTCCTCAATCGCCTGTATGAGAGTTTCCGCCCCTAATCGCCGACCGATAGGTCTCCGTTGAAACCAAAAAACTATTGTTAACCTAGTAAAAGATAATCGCAATATTATACAATAACATACATGGACTAGTAACGAAAAACCTTGGTACTTATTAAGCTTAACAAGCACAACACAGTAAGACTACAACCAAACTGCATCCATCAACGTTCCGGACTATGGTTTTGAAGTCACAACACATTATTTCTTTACAAAAATATTAAACCTGCCTAATTCCCTCTTTTCATTTGCTTTGTATTCCTGAAAGACAACTCTGGCAGCAGATTTCCGCTTACTTTCATTTACCACCTGAAAAAGAGTTGAATGCTCGGGCGAATGAAGTATGACCATTTCCTTCAAATTCTTAGCATCCTCGAGCATATACCTCACTAACTCCATTCCATTGTTCCCGCTAGAAAGCTCTATTGTTGCCTCCTTAAGATGATCAATAAAAGCCAAGTTTTGAGATTTCCAGAATTCCCTATTAAATCCACATGCCTGGAAAGGAAACGAGCAAATAAATTAAAATTTATTATAGATTGTTACATCCCCAACCCGAGATGAGGCGTGACAAAGATATTGAGTAAATAACTTGACATTCCCTTTGAACTGCACTACCTACATATGATTATACCTAGTGCATAATAGGGTTATACATCGCTCTGGAAACAATAATTGAAGCTCTAAAGATAACATTACTTAGATCACAAAAACAATCTTAGAAGAGACCAAGATCAATATATTTGCGATGGACCAATATCCTAAACCCTTGGAACAACTAATTTTAGTTACCATTGCTGGGACACATCACATAGTAAACTACGTTGTCTTCGTGTGTATATGAGAGAGAGAGAGAGAGAGACAGTTGAACTTACTTTAGGTTTCTGGATGAGAAAGGATGGGTCACACTTTACATACAAAGTTTTCAAATTGGGCATTCCTCTCAGAAGAGAGACCATTGTTGGGACTATGTCATCAACCAAGCTCTCAATATGCACACCCAGGTAAGATATATCATCAAACGGTGCAGGCATAGAACCTTCCCTCAACAGAGCCTGCAATATTATAAACATGAGAGGCAGAGTCTTGATATAGAACACGCAGAGCATCCAGAACACTATAAGTTAAAAAGACATAAACAAAGTTGAGCGGCTTGAGCCAAGGGCGACCCATTTCCAGAATTCATGCATTGATTTCAAAAATAAAACTTTCTGCACCAGTATAAATTTTTATTCCACTATGCCACACTTGGTTTTGGTTTCTTAAGTTTCAGAAACATAAACTAAACATCCCTACTATTCCCATGGTATAGAATCATAGTGAAGATACATTCCTTGCAACTTCCTTTCAAAGATCCAAAAATGACATAATCTACACAAATTCATAGTGCAAACCATCATGTTTTAGCTAAAAAAGAATCTCTCTAAAGTTTTACCTTGGCTGTCTCCCCGCTTAGAAGAAGGACTTTAACCCTGCGGATACTGCAAAGAAGCTCAAGTACATTGCCAAAGTCATTGTTATCTGCCTCATGGTTCAGAAAAATTTCAGCCGTTTCTAAGCCCATAAAATTCCCAAGATTTTGGTTATTCAACAAACTCCCAGTCCATTTCAAATACTTAAGATTTGGAGCAAAAACTTTGAAGGATCTGCTGCTAGGCGAATCAAATCTCCAGTTTATACGCATAGCTTCGAGTTTCTCACATGAGATACTAAGATGACAGAGGTCACTGTGAGAGGAAAACACAAAACTAAATGATTCCAAGGACGAGCTTTCAATGGTGATATTTTCTACTCGGACATGTTCAAGGTGTAATTCCTTAATCGATTTGCAAGAACACGAGATCCATTTGCAAAACCCCTCATCTATTGTAACATTTGTCAACTTTAAGTATTGGAGATTGGTGGAGTGAACCGAGGAGGGCACTGTAAGAATTTTATTGCAGTGCACCGATAAAGACCTCAAAGATCCACAAAGAAAGATGCAAGATGGTAACTCTAGTTCAGTCGTCTCAGGTATCCCCAACTCAAGATCAAGTACTTCAACATTGCACCTTACTGCCATATGAATCCATGTGACCACTCGGTAAAGCTCGTTATAGAGACTTGCACCTTTTCCATAAGCGAGACTCCAACGAATACGAAACTGTTGAATTTTACTGTCCCTACGAAGAACCAAGAACCTATCCAAAGAATTCAACAGCTTAAATTGCTTACTGTAAGATGATTTATTCCAGTTGTTAAATTCATCAAAGTTCAAAGAGGGTGTTGACAGATGAAGTTCTCTACATCTTTTGGATACAGTGCCAAACCGAATGAGATCCAATATAGAGAGTAATGAAAGAATTCGATGTGCAACTTCATCTGGCATACTACTAAATCTATCATTTGTGCGCTCAGGACAAGCTCCTTGAGCCTCTGAACTTGTAGTTGCCAATAACTTACTCTTATGTTCCATGATACTTGTTTTCCTTTCGCTTTTCTAATAACAACTTAGACCTGCCAGGATTAAGAACACGAGAACACAACTACGTAAATATACGACATCAACAGTACAAAACTAAGACCATTTTATTTTACGAACGCTATTGGGTTAAATAGTTAGTTTACAGGGGAGAGGATAAGTGGGAATCAAACTCTCACCGAGGTGCATAGGCATAATTTCTTTCTGCCACTCCGTCTGCTAATTTAGGGGGGTGTATTCAATTGAGAATGTGAGAGATTTTAATGGATTTATATCTCTACATTTATTTCTAACATGAACATAATTTTATCAATTTCAAATTGTATCTTTGAGTGGTAAATATGAGACCCGCAACGACAACTAAACTGCAATACATTAGGAAACGACCTACATACCATCTGTTACATTCAATATCAAAGAGTTCAACTTTATATATAAAAATTTATATATACATATATTTTATGAAAATATGAATTATCTGCAACTAACCCTCATGGGTTTGCTGTAGGTTAACGAACCCAGAAAATTCTCAGCGAAAGATTGCATCTTTTCCCATTCGAATTCAAAATCTCCCAATATAAACAATTACCAACAAAAATTTGTAAAAAAAAAAAATAGACAATAAAAGAATAAAAAACCTGATCGAAGTACTTAATAGCTTCGGATGAGTAAAGCTGAAGAATTTCGAAAGGGAAAACGGAGAAATGGAATAAAAAATGGCATGCAATTTGGGGGGTTGAAGGATAGGAAATCAATTCGTACCTACACATCCGGTGGCGTCCAGACGGCGAAGGGTGGTTTCCAGACGGCGGAGAATGGCGTCTCTCTCAGCGGCCCGCCAGTCGATCTGATTTTGGTGTTTTGCTCAAAAGTAAAAGAAAAAGTAAAACCTTAAAATGTTCGCGTATTGTTGAATACACTTAACATTTTCAATAAAATTAGAATTTGATAGAATTTATTAATAGACTTTAAAATTAGAATTTTAAAAGACTTGAAAATTATAGTCAAATTAGAATTTTAAAGCATTTTAAATAATTTTTTAAAGTAAAAGGTATGATTTGATGACATATGGGTAAAGAAAGAAAAAAAAAGTAAATTTTTGTACGAAATTACTTTAATATCCATGACGTTTTGTTTATGATATTTTCTTTCTTTTATTATAATGATATTTTCATTGGTTTTTTTTATTGATGAAGTGTGTTCTATTAATATGTAGTATAGATAAAAACGAACACCAAAAGCTCGGTTAAAAGAAAAATTCCTAAACCATCCGCTTGTCATTATCTAATTGGGTCTTGCAATTCTTTTGGTGCTCTGCTTCCGTTCCGAAGTATTGGGTTTGAACTGTAGTCTTATCAAAGCCTATGAAAACTCATTTTCTTAAGTGACAAGGAGGGTTGAAGCCCAAAGACCAATATCTATCAAGAGTCGAGTAATTTCAACAAACAGAAAATGTCATACAACATATCAATATCAAGGCTTAGGTTTCAACATTAACTCATAAATAAATCCTTCTGAAATGAGATTTAAACCAAGCATCTCTACCGATCACTTTACTCAACCCAGCTAACGCAGAACCAAACGGCGGAGTTCAGGCATTCTCTGCCTTTCCTTAAAGACAATTGTTGCAGAATTCATCTCCCTTTCATTTATCGTCCTTATAAGAGTTGATTGATTGGGTAAATAAAGTATGACCATTTTCTTCAAATTCTTGGCTTCCTCAAAGATAGACCTTGCAAACTCCAATTCATTGCCCCCATAAGAAAGCTCAATTGTTACCTCTTCAAGCTGATTAATACAAGCCAGGTTTTGGGATTTCCAGAATCTCCTACTAAACCCGCTTGCCTGAAGAAAGTTAACATGCATGCAAACCAAATGAGAATTTCTTAGAGAGAGAGAGAGAGAGAGAGAGAGAGAGAGAGAGAGAGAGAGAGAGAGAAGAAAAAGTAAATGTGAGTAAACTTAGTTTCACTTACCATGGTAACTTCCACTATCCTAAGAAGCAAGGGTCGGAAAGTTGCCACATACTTTACGTCCAAAGTTTTCAGATTAGGCATTCATCTAAGAAGAGAGGCCATTCAGCGGACTAATAAATTACTCAAACGTGTATATGTACGGAAGTGAGAAAGGTGATGAAATAGTTCTGGCACTGAATCATGCTCCCTCCTGAATAGTATAGCCTGCAAATTATATTTCCTAAGGCAACATGAATATGAGACAGATAAAGGAGATGGGTGTTAGCATACAGACTATGATCTTGTATGTAAGTTTCTTTCAATCAACAATCTATGAATACTGGAGAAAGAGAAAGTGAGAATTCTAGAGAGAGAGAGATCAAGCTTGAAGAATAAGAAAAGCTCTGCTCATTTTCATTCATACGCACACACTTAGCACATGTAGCAAATTAGGAATAAGATATTCCTTCATCACATCACTTAAATATAGCCTTTCATTCATTTACCCTATTAGGTAATGACACATGGCATAAACCATTACTTAATCTAAAATTACATCTTAGCTGCACACTTGGACTATGATCCAAGGGCTGACATTTAAAGCTGAATTCTTATTACATTTCAGCATATACACTTATAAACTAACACTCCCTTCTAAGTGATGTGCTGAAATCACTCCCAAAGCTGTCCTCAGTAATTCAAATCGATCTCTTGCCAAAGCTTTAGTGAATATATCTGCAACCTGTTCTTCAGTCTTGCAGTATACCATATCAATCTCACCATCTTGAAGTGCATCTCGGATGAAATGAAATTTCCGATTAATATGCCTGGTTTTGTGATGATGAACTGGATTCTTTGATATGGCAATTGCTGAAGTATTATCACACCACAACTTAGTTGGTTCTGCTTGTTCTTCCCCGAAATCAGAGAGTACAAATCTTAGCCAAATGGCATGTGCAGTAGCTTCTGTTGCACTGATGTATTCTGCCTCTGCGGTTGAAAGAGCAACACTGCTTTGTTTGATTGAGGCCCAAGAGAACACACCAGAACCAAGATTAAATGCATAGCCAGATGTACTCCTCATGTCATCTTCACTTCCACTCCAATCACTATCACAGTAACCAACCAACACTGCTCATTTTCCCTTCTTATAAACAACTCCATAGTTCACAGTGTCTTGTATGTATCTCAGAATTCTCTTAGCTGTTCCCATATGCTTCTTGGTAGGATTGTGCATAAACCTAGCTAATAGGCTTGCTGCAAACATGATATCTAGCCTTGTTGCTGTCAAATATAGCAAACTTCCCACCATTTGCCTATATAAAGTCTTATTTGCCAGATCACTTCCATCTACTTTTGTAAGTTTTTCATTCATAGCTAATGGTGTTGCAACATGCTTGCAATCCCTAAGTCCGAATTTCTCAAGCAAAGTCTTTGCATATTTCTTTTGATGCAAGAAAATGTAATTATCTGTCTGCAGTACTCCAAGACCAAGGAAATGATGAAGTAATCCTAGATCAGTCATCTCATATTGTCTCATCATCTCATTTTTGAACTCAGCCATCATCTCCTTTGAACTTCTTGTGTAGATAATATCATCTACATATAGTGACACAATGAGAATGCCACTGTGAGATGTCTTGATATAAAGTGTAGTTTCACTCGGACTTCTGTGGAATCCAGCCTTTGCAAAATAGGAATTTATTTCTTCATACCAAGCTCTTGGAGCTTGTTTCAAGCCATATAAAGCTTTCCTGAGCCTGTACACTTTGTCTTCCTTGCCTTGTATAACAAAACCAGATGGTTGATCCACATACACCTCTTCATTCAACACTCAATTTAGAAATGCAGACTTTACATCTAACTGAAATAATTTCCATCATTTATGTGCAGCAAGGGCCACCAAAGTTCTCACAGTATCAAGTCTTGCCACTGGTGCAAAAGTTTCATTAAAATCGATGCCAGGCTTCTGAGAATAACCCTTTGCAACCAACCTTGCTTTGTTTTTCTGCACTGAACCATCCAGATTTAATTTCGTTTTATAAACCCATTTGACTCCAATGATTGGTTTATCAAATGGTCTATCAACAAGATCCCAAGTATGGTTTTTCTCAATCATAGAAATTTCATCTTCCATAGCCTTCTGTCATGATTCATCCTTAGCAGCTTCTTCAAAACATTCTGGTTCTATAATGCACAGATTACACTTCTCATATATTTCTGCAATATTTCTGTACTTGAGAGAAGTGTGATCAATATTCTGTGGACCTGTCATTCTTTCTTGATCAGAGATCTCAGTAACTGAGCTTGGCACAACATTCTCTTCACTGGCTTCACATTGTGTTTCAGAATCACAAGCACCTCCTTCATAGCTTTGTTCTCCTTCAGACATCTCAATAATCTGGATACTCACCCTTCTTTCCTTCTGTGCATTCCAATCCCAACATGCTTCTTCATTAAACACAACATCTTTGGAAATAGTCACCTTTCCAGATTCAATGTTATAGAGTCTATATCCCTTCTCACAACTACCATATCCCAAGAAAATACACATCTTGCTTGCCAAATCGAGTTTTTGTCTTTGTTGACTTGGCACATGAGCATAACACAAAGAACCAAACACCTTTAGATGCTTAATTCCTGGTTTTCTCCCACTGTAAGCTTCAAAATGTGTCTTCTTATGTAAAGCTTTGGTTGGACATCTATTCAGAATATACACTGAGGTATTAACTGCCTTAGCCCAAAATTCAAGTGGGATGTCATTCTCCAACATGAAACACTTAGCCATTTCCACAATGGTTCTGTTCTTTCGCTCTGCCACACCATTTTGTTGTGGTGTGTATAGAGTGGTAAGTTGTCTTTCCATGCCTACAGCTTCAACAAACTTGTTAAACTCCATTGAAGTGTATTCACCTCCTCGATCACTCCTAAGCTGCTTTAGCTTATATCCACTCTGCAACTCCACAATAGCTTTGAACTTTTTAAACACACTGAGAACTTCAGATTTATGCCTTAAAAAATAAACCCAACACATCCGGGTGCAGTCATCTATGAAAGTGAGAAAATATCTATTTCCAGCTTTTGTAGTTGTCTGCATTGGGCCACAAATGTCACTATGCACAAGCTCTAGAGGAATTGATGCTCTAGTAGTAGCTTCCCTTGGAAATGCTTCTCTACATTGTTTACCGAGAACACAACTTTCACATACTCCTTTAACTACTTTGATTTCTGGTAACCCTACTACCATTTCTTGCTCCTGCATCAATTTCAAACTACTCATGTTTAAGTGTCCCAATCTTCTATGCCACATAGTAGTAGAGAAACATACATTTGCCTTGAAAGCAATATGTATTCCAGACTGTAATTTCATTGGAAAACTCTGATTTCCCTTCATTGGAACTTTAGCAACCATGTTGGAATATGAACTGTCATCGTAGATTTCCACCTTATGACCTCCAAACACCAAATAATAACCGTGCTCCATCATTTGACCCACACTGAGCAAATTTTCTTTCAGTCCAGGCACAAGCATAACCTCATTGATATATCTCTTGCCTAGTTTAGTTTCAACTACAAGACTTCCTTTACCAGTTATATCAACAAGCTGTCCATTACCCATTTCAACTTTTGCAGTTACATTCTTATCAATATCCACAAGTAAATCCTCCCTTCCAGTCATATGATTACTACACCCACTATCTACATACCATACATCATCACAGTCCTTTACACTAGTATTAGTTTGATTACTAGCATAAAACATTGTGGGTGTAGATTCTACCTTATTTGCATAATTGAGCTGTTGCACTGGTTTCTTGCTATTACAATCCCTTGCAAGATGACCAAACTTATCACAGTTATAACACTTTGGTTTACCTTTGAATCAGCACTCACCAAAATGTAGCTTATCACAATGTTTACAAGGATTTCTAGCACCATCAGTGGGTTTGTTATCCCACCTCTTCCTTTTTTCTTTCCAATCCTTATGGTACCTTGCACTTTGATTTCCAGTGAATTTAACTGGTTTGGGATTCACATTAAGACTAGCAAATGCTTTCTCAGTTTTGTGTTCAGAATGTCTATCTAGTCGTAACTCAAAACTCTTCAAGGAAGCCACTACTTCTTGTACCTCAATCACATCCAAATCCTTCGAATGTTCAATAACAGAGCATATAGAATCATAAGATGATGGCAAACTAATCAATAACTTTTGAACAACCCTCTCTCGAGATAACTCCTCTCCATAACTCCGCATTTGATTTATTAGATCAAATAATTTTGTAAGATAAACAGAAAGTGATTCATCATCTCGCATTCTTGTATATTCAAATTCCCTACGAAGACCTTGTAATTTAACACTTCTAACCTGTTTATCACCATGATACTCTTGTTGCAGAATATCCCATGCGCCTTTTGAGGTTTCTTCATGAGAGATTCTAGGAAATATCTCGTCTGAAACGGCTCATTGAATCAGACCCAGAGCTTTAGCATCTTTCATCAGTCTCTCGGGTAGAGGTATCTTCTCAATACTGCTCGATTCCTCTTTTTCTTTCTTCTTTCCATCAGATTCACCATCATCCTTCGAATCTGAACTTTCGAAGCCTTTCTCAACCAGATCCCACAGCCCGTGAGATTTGAAAATTGTTTTCATCTTAATACTCCAGAACTCATAATTATCACCTTTGAAAATCGGTGCTCTCACCTCACTACTACCCGATCCTGCCATGTTAGACTCAGATCACAATCGACTCGATTTCTGGGTAGCACTCTTCACAGATCCAAACGCCCAGTATCAATTGATCAAACCAGGCTCTGATGCCATGTTAGCATACAGACTATGATCTTGTATGTAAGTTTCTTTCAATCAACAATCTATGAATACTGGAGAAAGAGAAAGTGAGAATTCTAGAGATAGAGATCAAGCTTGAAGAAGAAGAAAAACTCTGCTC
This sequence comes from Malus fusca, assembly GCA_035220775.1. Taxonomy (NCBI): domain Eukaryota; kingdom Viridiplantae; phylum Streptophyta; class Magnoliopsida; order Rosales; family Rosaceae; genus Malus; species Malus fusca. Next base: position 2,184,862 of record CM069072.1, on the reverse strand, counting down.
ATTTTCATTCATACGCACACACTTAGCACATGTAGCAAATTAGGAATAAGATATTCCTTCATCACATCACTTAAATCTAGCCCTTCATTCATTTACCCTATAAGGGAATGACACATGGCATAAACCATTACTTAATCTAAGATTACATCTTAGCTGCACACTTGGACTATGATCCAAGGGCTGACATTTAAAGCTGAATTCTTATTACATTTCAGCATATACACTTATAAACTAACAAAGGGCCTCAAAATCCCAGATATTTTATGTACCTTTCTGTCGCTCAACCTTCCAAACCTACTTTTCCCTTTCGATGCGATTCTCCGGCCGATCCGTTCCCGCTGTCAAGTACGATCTCGAATCCCTAGCTGTCTCTCAAATGCAAAGCGCACCGTTTGGCTTTCATGGAGAAACTGCTGGAAGGGAAATTTAATTTCTCTTTCAATTTGGTTTCTCAGCAACCAAATGCAGCGATTAAATGTGCTTTTATTTTTGTTCGATTTTCTATTAATTTTCATTGTAAATTTTGTTTTGTTGTTAATTTCAATTGCGATTATTGTTTCAAGTGCTGATTTGTTGCCCTGAGTTAGCTCTTTTTTTTTCTTCGTCTTCTTTTTTTTTTTTTTTTATGAAATTCGATTGAGCAGGGTGTTGATGTTCTTGATCTAAGTAATTCTTTTAAAATAATTTCATGTCGATTCTGTTTATATTAGGTTTACTTATGAATATTTTTATTTTCGAAATCGAAAGCGAATTTTACCCAAAAAAGAAAATATTCAAATGATTTCAATTTAACATCCACATGAAAGTGATGAGGTCAGAAGAATGCCGGAAAAGCAAATTAATATAAATTTTCTTTTGAACTGTTATAAGAAATGTATGTACAACATGCATTTCTGCAACAAGATTTCGGGATTGTTTGGGATTTTGTTACGGAATGGCTAAAAGTGTTTTATGATGCGAAAAGCAATTCTAACTTCGTTTTGGGTGGAAAACCGTCTTCCAACTCTTTAGTGGTTTTTGAAGAATCACATGCTCTTGAGGAAGCACTTCCAAGTGCTTAGTTTTTCAATAATTCTTTTTTTGGCCTAATCGGATAAATAATCCTCGTGGTGGTAAGGTAATTGGAAAATAGCCTCTGTGGTAAAAAAATTAGGATTTAAACCCTCGTGGTGTAGTCCGTTAGCAAATTTAGTCCAAAGATGATTTTTCCGTTAAATGTCCATTAAATGCAAAGGTAAAAATGTACATTTGACGTGTGTCTTCTTTTTCCTTGTCTCCTTCCTCGTTTCTCTACTCTCTCTAAAACAAGTACAACCAATCAACCCCAAAATTCCAAAAATCCATGGATTAAACCGCGATGCAATCTCAAAACAATAATAATTCATTTGATAATGCTAAAAAGATTAAACTAAACTAAAGCTCACTTACAGAACCCAGATATCTAAATTTAGTAACACAAAAAATTCCAATCTACAAAATTACAGTTCCTCAATGGAAACAAAACTTAGAGCACCTGAGGCTTCCGAGTGTAACAACAACACACTCCTTGCAACCTTGACGGCGTTCATCGCAGATAAGCGGTCTAATGTGCAGAGCCACCTTCACTGCATTCTCTGATGCTTCCATTGAATAAAATTGTAAGGGAGAAAAAAGAAAGGGGTTTGCAAAGAGATATGGGTTAATATTGTCAGAAACTTGGGGAATTTATGGGGAAGGCGGGAGTGGTTTGAAGAGAACTCTAGAGGAACTTTTGGTATCAAGTCAAATCAATGTGTCCTTTCTTCTTCACTGGCGGTGGTGGTGAAGACTATGCTGCTTTAATTTCCCAATTACTCTCCAGAGCCCCGGCTCCTCCTTCTCCTCCTAGTCCGAGTGACGACTATCTCAGTGAGCTCTGTTCCCACTTGGATACAAAAATATTTAACAAAGGTGGGCAACCTCCAGTCTTGAGCGGCAATAGGGTGGGTGGAGCTCAAATTCATCTTAGCCACCTTCTCAACGACTCAAATTCCCCAAGTTTTCACACAAGCAGAGAGAGCAGACAAACAATGAAGAAAAGGTGCACATATTAAAATACGTTTTTATCCTCGTATTTAACAAACATTTAACGGGAGAATCATCTTTGGACTAAATTTGTTAACGGACTACACCACGAGGGTTTAAATCCTAACTTTTTTACCACATGGGCTATTTTCCGATTACCTTACCACCACAAGTGCTGTTTATCCGATTAGGCCTTCTTTTTTTATATGTTTATAATAAAAGCACTTCTAACAGAAGCGTCGAGGAGAAGTGCTCTCAAACGAGCCATTTAACTACTTTATAGCAGTTTAGGGGTTTTCTCTGCACCATCTAATTGCAAGGATAGGGTTTTTGCTTTTTGTAAAATTGGAGATGATTTTGCATCATGTCTTATGAGCAAATAAATTAGGGTTTCCAAGATTGAACAAATTGGTTCCACAGTTGATTGGATTTTCTCAAGAAATTGATTATCTGATCTAATCATGTCGGTTTTCAAATGTAGGGATTTAAGCCTATAAAAACCGATAAAAAATAGATAACATTGAATTGCATTTGATTTGTGGGTTTGAGTGAATTGATTCAAAATTTGAACACTCCTAAATGAAATTTCAAATCTTTTGATATTACTAAAAATAAAATGGTAAACAAGATTCATGAAATCAAGTAATTAGGACTAATTTGATAGGGATATATGTGCTTACCTCAAGGATTATTCAACACCGAACACCTCATTTCAAACTTGCAAAACACATGAAACGTCAGAAGTTTAGTCAGAAGCACATTGCGAAGTTGGGAAGAAAAAGAATCTTAAGTAATGAATAAGGTGACAAAATGAGTCAGGATTATGATATATAAGAGTTCGATACGTCCAAGACAATTAACCAAACGAATCAAACGCAACGATTAAATGTGTTTTTATTTTTGTTTGATTTTCTATTAATTTTTGGTGTAAATTTTGTTTTGTTGTGAATTTCCCTTGCGATTGTTGTTTCAAGTGCTGATTTGCTGCATTGAGTTTGCTTTTGCTCTTTTTTTATGAAACTCAATTGAGGAGGGTGTTGTTGATGTTCTTAATCTCAGTAATTCTTTTAAAATTATTTCATGTTAAATCTGTTTATATTAGGGTTTACTGTTTGTTTTTCGAAATCGATAAACTACGGCCCAATATCAGAGATCCAATAACTTTTGAATATCTATGTTGGAAGTTCACTAGATGACACTCAAACCTCAAAAGCAATTCCCTATTCGTTTCCGTTCGTTGGGTTCGAGCTAAGTAAGAAAGCTCAGAGCTCTGAATTAGGGTTTCCGAGATTGAACAAATTGGTTCCACAGTTGAATTAACTGTTCGAAGCACCAGCTCAGGTACTTCCTCTCTATCAAATTTACATTGTTTTTCATTAGATTTTTTTCTCCAATTTTTATATATTTTTGGGGATTATTTTCGTTGAAATATTCAATTTTCTGTTCTAGTTTTCTAATTTGGATCCCTGAAAATGAAAATTAATGGTTTTTGTTCACTTGGGTAGTGTTATTTTGTGTAGAAATGTAAAGGGGGAATCCGAAAGTAAAAAAAATTCCGAGAAAGGGTTGGAATCGAAACGAATCAAATGTTTGGTTGGTTGGCTAGGTTTGGGGAAATTGGGGACACTTTTGGGGTGGTTGGTACTGTTTAAAAGTTTTAGAATTTAAGGCATTTAGTTGGTTTTTAATTGGATGGGATTGAGCAAAGGGCTCTGTAGCTCAGTCGGTTAATAGCATTCGCCCTTGAGCCTGAGATTCCGAGTTCAATGCCTCAGTCGCCAAATATCGCTTGTATGGAATAAAAAAAAAGGGTTGAGATTTGGTTTCATCATTTTCTCAAGCTTTAGTTCAGTATAATCTTTGCTTTGTTAATATATAAGTGCGGATTTTAATCGAAGGGAATGCTTGAATCGAAAATTTTCAATGTTTTGTAAAATGTCAACCTCATACTGTTTCAGCTGTGATGTTCAATATGTTATCGTATATATGATTTCTGCTATATTTTGTTTGATTTCTTATTCATATTCTTTCCTTTTTATTTTATTTTCTCTTTGGGCATGAAACTCTCCAGATAGATATTTAAACAATTACACCATCCATTTACTGTCGAATGTCGATATCTAAATATTCGAGAAATTCACTGCTTCAGTGTTTATTTGGCCTAAAGGGTGGACGCATGGTCATGAAACCGTAAAAAATGTACTGAGTCGTGTTCCTGACCTATTGAAAAATTTCTCGGGCGCACTCCAATAAAACCCTCACACACTCCAAAATCCTTTCGCCATTTCACTTTTGCCGCGCTTGGAATCTCGCCCTTTCTTTCGCTCAACCTTCCAAACCTACTTCTCTCGTTCAACGCGATTATCCGGCAATCTGTTCCCGCCGTCAAGTAAGATCTCGAATCCCTAGCTCTCTCTCAAATGCAAAGTGCACTGTTTTGCTTTTACGGAGAAACTGCCAAGAAGAGAAAGTTAATTTCTCTTTCAATTTGGTTTCTCAGTAACCAAACACAGTGCTTAAATGTGCTTTTATTTTGTTCGCTTTTCTATTAATTTTCAGTGTAAATTTTGTTTTGTTGTCAATTTCGATTTTGATTGTTATTTCAAGTGCTGATTTGCTGCGTTAAGTTTGCTCTTTTTTTTTTTTTTTTTTTTATGAAATTAGATTGAGCAGTGTGTTGATGTTCTTGATCTAAGTAATTCGTTTAAAATAATTTCATGTTGATTATGTTTATATTAGGGTTTACTTACGATTTTTTGTTTTTCAAAATCGAAAGCAAATTTTACCCAAAAAAGAAAATATTCAAATGATTTCAGTTTAACATCCACATGAGAGTGACGAAGTAAGAAGAATGTCGGAAAAGCAAATTAAAATGAATTTTCTTTTGAAATGTTATAAGAAATGTATGTACAACATGCATTTTTGCAACAAGATTTTGGGCTTGTTTGGGATTTTGGTACGGAAGGGCTAAAAGTGTTTTATGATGCCAAAAGCACTTCTAACTTCGTTTTGGGTGGAAAATTCCGACTCTTCAGTGGTTTTTGAAGAATCACCTGCTCTTAAGGAATCACTTCCAAGTGCTTAGTTTTGTAATAATTCTTTTTTATATGTTTATAATAAAAGCACTTCTAACAGAAGTGTCGAGGATAAGTGCTCTCAAATATGGGTGGGTTCAAAAAACCGAAAACCGAAAAAAACCGAATCAAACACTGAACCGAGAACAAAAAAAGGGAACCGAACTGAATTTTTTTGGTTCAGTTTTGATTTCAGTGGTCTGGAAACCGAACCAAACCGAATTAATTAAATTAATAATTGTTTTATATTTTATTTATTTAATTATCTGTTTTGGGTATTATTTTCTAAACCCAAATGTGCTAAAGCCCAATGTGCTGCCAAACTTTTAAGCGCAAAATATTAAAAAAAAGCCTTTAACTGTTTACCATCAAGGGATTTGCTTCCGTATTGACCTAACCTCCTGTCCCACTCAACTCGTCTTTTCCCCCAATTTCCCATCTTTCCTCGACGACATAGCCAAATCCAGACGAGACTATCATCGATTCACCACCATCGTCACCCCATCACAGCCGTCGCGACCACAACTCAGTCCTCCCTCTCAAATCTTGATCGTCGAATCTCAGTCGATTCTCAGACTCCCTCTCGAATCTCGATAGCTGAGCTTCCTCCTTCAGCTCATGTGAAGTCGACTCCGACCACCACCACCAGCTTCTCTAAACTCCGACACCACCTAACGGTTCTTGTCGAAGCCAAATCTTCAATCAAAAGGTATTCAATTTTAGGGATTTAGGAAGAGTAACTTAGGGTTTTCTAGATTTAGGGATTTTGGGTTATTGATTTGCTGCTCGTGTATGAGTTTCAATATTTAGATTTTGTGCTATTCGTGAAGATGCCGTAGAGTTTTCATTCATTCAACATTATATGATCCGAAACATGGGTATTTTTCTCAAAGATCAAAATCGGTTGGAGTGCTGCAGAGAGCAATTAAGTTGAATCAGCTTGATGGTATTTAAAGCTTAAATGTATTAGTATTTCATTTTACTTTTTTGATTTTGCGCCAATTGTGTGTTGGATTCATAGCATCATGTAATTTATAGATTTCAAGCATGTTAGCCATCACGGCTGAATGTATTTGTATAAATTTTAGTGGCTTTGATTCGTTTATGTGATTATGCGTGAATCTATGTTGGAAGAATGATAATCGGAAGGAACATAAATTGGACAGAGACCAAAGAAAGTATGGGTTGCAGATTATGTGTGGAGATGCAAAGAAAGTCTATCACTGGAAAATCTGTGTTTGTTTCTTTCCATCTGATTCAATCCAAGTTTTTAGTTTATTTTTGTTGTGTTGGATAAAAATTCATGTTCTGAATTAAAAAAAATTAATTTTTCATGGAAAAAACCGGACCGAACCGAAAAAACCCGAAACCGAAAAAAATCGAACCCAAAAAAACCGAAGAAAAACCGAACCAAACAGTAACTTCGGTTTGGTTTCCAGTTTCGGCCAAAAACTGAACCCACCCCTACTCTCAAAAGAGCCCCTTAACTACTTTATAGCAGCTTAGGGGTTTTCTCTGCACCATCTAATTGCAAGGATAGGGTTTTTGCTTTTTGTAAAATTGGAGATGATTTTGCATCATGTCTTCTGAGCAAATAAACCTTTGATTTGATTTGCAGGATATGGATACATCAAATCCTGCAGTTTTTGTCAATGCAGAGTTGTTGCGACTGTATGTTGGAAGGCGGGCTCGGGCACTGATTCAGGTGGTGCGTACTGAGGGTGGAACTGTCATTGGAAAATCTACTGATGGAAAGGAGCTAGTTGTGAAGGGCAACCCGCCGGTTCCTCTTACAAAATTTGTTGAGGTCATAGGCATTGCTGACAGTGATAAGTCCATCCATGCTGAGATATGGAACAACTTTGGAGAGACAATTGGTATGCCTTTTTTTCCCTATGTTCAATTTCTATGTATGGTTCACACTATTTTGTAATGGCACCTCTTTTGTAATTGTTACTGTCGGAAGTTTATTGTGCTTGGATTTGGGATTGGGTGAAGTTGAATCTGTAGGAAGGGGTTTCAGCTTAAAGTTGCCAGAAAACAGTTCATTTTATTGACACTTTTAGGAATCCGAAATATACAGTTTCTGCCTTAGTGTTTAAGCAGTTAAACTTGCGTGTCAACCATAAAAAGTGAGTTCCCAATTTAATCACGGGTTATGTCAAATCTTCAAACTGGTTATTTTGCTTGAAACTTCTATAGAATGCTTGCGTTACTTGAGCGTCCCAAAAGCTGTGTGTTATCAAACTGTGGTGTTTAATCTTTTGGAAGCAATGAGAACTACGTTCAGATTCTTCTGAATTAGTTATATCAATAAGAAACCTGAAATGTAACCCTTCTTTGGTTTTCATATCAATGTTCATCTTATTGGTCTATTTAGTGCTTGATCGTTTGGGTATTAGTCCATGTTCTTTTGCAGGTTCTGATATAATTCAATTTTTTCTTATCCTACTGGCAGACACATCTTCTTACAATCAGCTCTGTCAGCTTGCAAATGGAGAATACAAACAGTTGTTCATCTGAGTTTCAACAAGATTGCGTTGTAAGCGGGAAAGGGCTTCCTTTTAATGTAGTTGGTCACGTAGTTTTAGTACTATCTTCGGCAGTTTTTCGAATTTTATGGCAGCGAAGTGATTAAGATCTTGGCTATTCGACATTTGCAGAAGTCTCAAATATTCAAACCTTTTTTAATGTACCTGCAATCTATTTTGCTAAACCTTCAAAGTTCATGCGACTCATTATCCGCGAGATTGCTGTGGTTGAGTTTTTTATTTCATGTTTTGCAGATCCAATGCTTTTACCCTCCATTTTTTACTTCGACTTCATATTTTTCGATGCCTTGAGCGGCAAATTTGCCTGATCTGTGCCAGAAAAATGGGAGCTGGGTTGTCTAATTGATCGAGGACTTGGTAGTTTGTGTGTTATTCATTTCATTTGTGAATCCTGATCATTTCTGATGGAAAATGATTTAGGCTGATCCATTCGTGTTAGGGGATTATATGCCCGGAAATCTAACTTCATGTTAGGGCACGTTTGAACGTGCCTTTAAAATGGCTGAAAACGCTTTTAGTGAAAATGTTTTTGGGTATTAGAAAACTGGAATTGCTTTCTGCAAGAAGCAATAGTTATGTGGAAGCGCTTAAAGTGTTTTTTTCAAGATTCAATTGCATTCTTACTAAGGATTAGTACCAAAAATACTTTCACGAGAAGCGTTTTCAACTATTTTAAAAACACTTACAAACAAACTCTTAGACTACATCCTTGTGCATGTAGTACGGTGTTATTAATTTGTTCCAATCAAAACTGCAAAACAAATAATAAATGGATAATATTTGCATTCCTATGGAACAATGTGTTATAACACCTCTTGCGCATGCATATTTTTACTGCAGAAATTTTCAATTTCTTTATTTTCATTTAAATTTCATTTCTTAAAAAACATATAATCATTCTAATCAGATATCGTTTAGTCATTTAAATGTAATGATTGGTCTTCGCAAGAGAGGAGAGAAGGCTTCGGTGTGAAATAATGGGCTGGAAGCCCAAAAGTAGTCCAGGTCACAAACTTACGGGCCGAAACCCAAAAATGCGGCCCAATATCAAAAGATCAGAGTCCAATAACTTTTGAATATCTACGTCGGAAGTTCGCAAACGACACGCAAACCTCAAAAGCTATTCCCTTTTCGTTTTCGTTGGTTGGGTTCGAGCCTGGTAAAAAAGCTCAGAGCACCGAATTAGGGTTTCCTAGATTGAACAAATTGGTCCCACAGCTGAATTAACTGTTCGAAGCACCGGCTCAGGTACTTCCTCTCTTTCCAATTTTACATTGTTTTTCATTGGATTTTTTCTCCAATTTTTATATATTTTTGGGGATTATTTTCGTTGAAATATTCAATTTTCTGTTCTAGTTTCATAATATGGATCTCTGAAATGCAAATTAATGGTTTTTGTTCACTTGGGTAGTGTTATTTTGTGTAGAAATGTAAAGGGGGAATCCGAAAGTAAAAAAATTTCCGAGAAAGGGTTGGAATCGAAACGAATCAAATGTTTGGTTGGTTGGCTAGGTTTGGGGAAATTGGGGTCACTTTTGGGGTGGTTGATATTGCTTAAAAGTTCTAGAATTTGAGGCATTTAGTTGGTTTTTAATTGGATGGGATTGAGCAAGGGGCTCTGTAGCTCAGTCGGTTAATAGCATTCGCCCTTGAGCCAGAGGTCCCGAGTTGAATTCCCCAGTCGCCTAATGTCGCTTGTATAGAATGAAAAAAGGGATGGGATTTGGTTTCATCCTTTTCTCAAGCTTCAGTTCAGTGTAATCTTGTTTTATTAATATCTAAATGCGGTTTTTAATCAAAGTGAATGCTCGAAAATTTTCAATTCTTCGTAACATGTCGGCCCCATACTGTTTCAGCTGTGATGTTCAATATATTATCATATCTATGATTTCTGCTATATGTTGTTTGATTTCTTATTCATATTTTTTCCTTTTTATTTTTTGTCTCTTTGGGCATGAAACTCTCCAGATAGATATTTAAACAATTACACCATCCATTTACTGTCGAATGTCGATATCTAAATATTCGAGAAATTCACTGCTTCATTGTTTATTTCGCCTGCTGAGCATCATCATCCCCTTGATAAATCATGCAGAATTCTTCTGTTGCCTGTCTCTATTACTATTGTTACTTTATAATGACCCCTTAATTGAAAATCATTGACTTTGGAAGTCCTTGAACCCATACCTCATGGCACAGATTCTTTCGAAATTCTTTCTCTGCAACTTCGTTTGGCCTCTCATGTTGTTTCCACCTTTCCATATCTGTATTCTTTCTTCTGGGAATGCTTCTGGCTACTGTGCTTTCTTCACAGTTGCCTTGCAAGCTTGTCATTCTAGATATATAAGATGCCGAAAACAAGGACAAATATTTCTGGGGATGCATCTGAAAGGCATGTAGAATCTGATGAGCGGGTGGACCTGGATGGAGACAATGATCCTGAGGAAACAATAGAAGAGGAGGTTGAGTATGAAGAAGTAGAGGAGGAGGAGGAAGTTGAGGTGGAAGAAGAGGAGGAAGAGGAAGAAGAAGATCCAGACGAGGAGGTTGAGGAAGAGGAAGAAAATAAGCAACCTGCTACAAAATCTGATGGACAGAAAAGCTCAGATGGTGATGAAGAGATGACAGTTGCTGGTGCAGAGGATGAGGAGGAGAAAACGAAGCACGCTGAGCTTCTTGCACGTCCTCCACATGGGTCAGAGGTGTATCTTGGTGGCATTCCTCATGATGCATCCGAAGAGGATTTGAGGGGATTTTGTGAATCTATTGGGGAAGTGACTGAGGTAAGACATGTTGATTGTAAAGCTCTGCGCACGTCTTTTACATTTAGGCTCATAGAAATCTATATATGTTCACAGGTTAGAATAATGAAGGGAAAAGATTCAGGTGAGGCCAAAGGTTATGCTTTTGTAACCTTCAGAAACAAGGAATTGGCTTCTAAGGCCATCGAGGAACTGAATAATTCGGAGTTAAAGGTAATCTAAACTCACTTTTGGTCACTCATTTTCCCCTAGCATTACTTTTGTAAATTATCAACTCAGGTTTGTGGCGCTAATAATTTCTGCATCCACTTTCTTTCACACTTTTCTTTTTGAGATAAAATACTTGGTTTCCTTATCTATAATGGAAAGTGGAACTAAGGTTTACGTTTCTTGGAACACTAACTTTTCTGCTGGCTTCCTTTTCTAGGGAAAAAGGATTAAATGTTCAACATCTCAAGCAAAGCATAGGTTGTTCATCGGAAATGTTCCAAGAAGTTGGGGAGAGGAAGATATGAAGAGGGCTGTAACAGATATTGGCCCAGGAGTCATTTCTGTGGAATTGTTGAAGGTTTGAGATATATTCTTTAATCTTTTGTTTTGCTTATTTTTGTTTCGTTCTATATTTCATTTTAGTTAACCCCGGTTTCCTATCATTTCCAGATCCTAACTGTCTTCTTGATGATTTTCCTTGTTTCTTGATCTAATTCAGTTTTCCGTTGAATCTTCTTTATACAGGACCCACAGAATTCCAGCCGAAATCGTGGATTCGCGTTTATTGAGTATTATAATCATGCCTGCGCAGAATACTCAAGACAAAAGATGTCCACCCCAAAATTTAAGCTTGACACAAATGCTCCAACTGTGAGCTGGGCTGATCCTAAGAATACAGAATCCTCTGCTGCTTCTCAGGTTAGCTGTCGCTGCCTTTTTTCACACACAAGTTTGCTATTGTATAGTTCTGTTTTTGGCTCTCTTATATTTTATTTAGGCTCTTATATATATACTTTCTTCCCACAACATTTTATCACGGTTCCTAATTATCTTTCCTGGTTGTGGGAGGTTGCTTCTCGGATGTATATATGCTCGCTTGGTCTTTATACATGGGTGCCTAGGGTTGACCCCTTTAAATTTTATTTGAAAAAGAATAAAGTATATTTAGTTAGATGTATATGGGGATTAATTTGCTTCAGATTACTGTTACATGTTCTCCTTTACAGTTTGAAATTGAAAACAATTTTGAATTGATAATGCTCGCCTTTCGGCTTCCTTTTGCTTTTTCTATCTGAATACTCCAATCCATGATCTCCACTGCACTAGACCTCTTAATTCTATGTGCAACATTACACGTATAGAGTTCTTTTCCCTTTGTATTATTACATGCACTTGTGGATGTTGCTCAAGTCATGACATCTTTGTTTTGATTGATACAGGTTAAGGCTGTGTATGTCAAAAATTTACCAAAAGACATCACTCAGGATCAGCTGAAGGATCTGTTTGAACATCATGGAAAGATAACAAAGGTGGTTCTCCCGCCCGCCAAAGCAGGACAGGAAAAGAGCAGATTTGGTTTTGTGCACTTTGCGGAAAGGGCATGTGCCATGAAGGCATTGAAGAACACTGAAAAATATGAAATTGATGGTAGCTTTCTTATGCTCTTTTACTATTCTCAATAGTTAAACCAAAATTTTCAGGAGAGAATCTTAATTCATAATCTTTTGTTTCATAGGTCAAGTTTTGGAGTGTTCTCTTGCAAAGCCACAATCAGATCAGAAGTCTTCTGGATCATCAAATCATCAGAAGTCGGCCTTACTTCCAACCTACCCACCACGTCTGGGGTATGGCATGGTAGGGGGTAGTCCATACGGTGGTGGCTTAGGTGCTGGATACAGCGGTCCGGGATTTGGACAAGTAAGATTTAAATTATAGTGTTATCATGGCATAAAATAAACAAATAGGGCTGTCTGTCTGTTAACTTGATAACATATTGAGCATACAAGGATATTTCGTTTGTCTTGTAATAAAGTTAGTCACAAGTTTAAAGTATCTTTGTTTATGTAACAATTTTGACAACAGAAACTACACGTCTCTCCTGTGAGACAAACTTCAAAAAGTTAAAAATTGCTCATTTAACTTTCTACGATACTTCCTATGTCGATACTTGGTCTATAGCAAACTTTCTCTGGATATGTTTGCTGATATAGGTCTCAATTTCTTGCAGCCACTGATATATGGTAGGGGACCAACTCCTGCTGGCATGGCAATGATGCCTATGCTTTTGCCTGATGGAAGGATTGGATATGTCCTGTAAGTATCGTTTCTTTTGGTACTTGTTCGCCGCATGTACTGTCTCATAGTCGATTTGCGGGATTGTACAAATCAGTTTTGTATTGTTTGCCTGCTGATCTTGCATTTCAATCCATCGTCTCTTGCATATGAAATGTAATCTGTTTGTTTCAAGTTCATATTTACTTTGCTTCCGAAGTTGAACTTCTGCATTTCTTTTTCTAGGCAACAGCCCGGAGTACAACCACAGACGCCTCCACCGCAGTCCCGAGGTGGAAGAAGCGGTGGAGGTGGCAGCTCAAGTGGTGGAAGGCGAAGCGGTGAGAACAGCCGCGGCCGCCATCGCTACAACCCGTATTAAATTATTGAGTTCTGCCTCTTGTTTCCAGAATGGGAAAGAAGACAGCATATCGGATTGACAATCAGAACTTTGGGCGTGTGAAGGAATGTACACATTTGGGTTGTGCAATTCGTTATAAGTTGTAAAACAAAATCAAATGTAGTTGATTCATGTTAAAGAAAGAATTGCTTATAACCGATGTCCGTGTAGTATGCTTAAACTATGTTTAGTTAAACTATGAAATTTGTGCTGTTGAATTTCGTTGCACTTTCGCGTTCGTAAAAGAACCGCGGTTTCAAAGACAACCGTGGTTTGATTGCTTTTCGCTTAAGATTCTAGCTCTTCATCTTGTCGAATTTCCGGTTAGATTAGATGCTTACCTTCCGAAATAAAACCGTGTCAGACAAAACTTCAGGGTAGTAAACGAGCACCACACCTGCCGAACTCAGCCTTGTGCAACTCAGTTTCCCTACTCGATTTTGGCGTCTTAAAACATAGAGGTAGGCCAAAGTTTTAAGAGCATAGAAAATGAAGCATTTGTACATATTGTCTGAATATGTTCATGTAACTTAAGGATAACTTACACAGAAAGAAAGGAACAGTTCAGATTTGAATGAGTTCTTAAAGGAGTATAATTGACCCCATAAGCAACTTGTTACACATAAACTATCTATAGGAGCACAACATCCAATTGATCGCGCAGACGCGAATTATTCGCTACAACTTTCACCAATTTAAGGTTGAGAAGTCTTGAGGTGCTTCAATCCAAATCTTCTTAAAAGGATCTTGCTCTCCCCAGTCATGACACTCCTTGCGAGGATGGTATCTACAAGAGTCGAGAGAGTAGGATATGCAACACCTTCCGTAGAAACGAACTTTCGAGAAGTAGACACTGTTTCTCATTATTCCAGACAGGTCAATTCTTGAATGAGATGACAAGAAACTCGCAAACAGTGTCAGACCATCGAGGGTCATCATTTCTCCCCAAACCATGTTCGTCTGATCCAGCTTAAATATAATCGGGTTTTCACTTGAACATGTATATATAACTAATATGCTTCCCTCATGCTCAGCCATAAACTTACCTTTCCACCAATTTTTGGCAAAAAAGTTCTCCGGGCACTTGGGTGGAGGAACGGCAAGAACACTCCAAGTGCGTTCTTCAGGGTTGAATACCCCTAGCCAACCGGTGAGGCTCAGACAATAAAAGAGTCCGTTGCAGAAAACAAGTTTGTTCCAAATGCTACTCACAAAGGGCAACCGGTTTTGGAAATTAACAGTAGTCCACTCTCTTTCCCCAGGACGACAAGTGCTAATAGCAACAACTGTGGGGCTGACGTGTTTCACCGTAAAGAGTATGCAGCTGGCAGAAGTTGGGGCACAAGAGAATGCAACTATCTGATAAGTCAACTCGAATCTTGGTACCTTTATTATCTTGCGATTGAAGGGATTAAAGAAGAACACGCGGTGAGATCTGGGTCTGTATAACAGTAGCCAACCGTCTTTAGTGTAGCAAATCCTAGACCCAGTCAGCTCAGGTAACTTCAAGGAGTAGATTTTGCGCTGCGATGGATCATAGAATTCATATAGGTCACCAAATCTGGGAAAGTACATAAGCAGTGGTGATTGGTTGACCACCCGCACAGAAATGGCAGCTGAGTGCCATCTCTTGCATACAACAGATACGCGAATGTTATCCCGCAGAGTTAAAGTAGACACAATGAGTTCCAAAAGTTCGGCAGGAAGGTCAGACCAAGTCTGCAGCTCCAGTTTATCCTTTTTCATCTTGCTTGCTTTTCTGTTACTATTTGTGATTGTTTCAGCTAACCTATACATCATAAATTCATATAAGTTATACGAAACACATATATGAGCTAAGACGCGATAAGGAAACGCTAAAGGAAAAATAATTATTTCCATAAAAGTAAGACACAGCTAGCAATAAATCAACATTCTATTATTAATCCGAATTCTTTGGCATGTAACCACCAAACCAAATGTGAAACACAACCCTTCCCCCTAACCTGTCAAAACAGCCACACACCGCATTCACACCCATCCCAAAACAAAAAAGTATTAAGTCATTTCGGAATTACTAAAAATTGGACCCTTTCGATAACATATGATTATGGTTAAAAGTACTACCAAGAAACACAAAAGAAATCAATAGTTGTACTGGCCCCCAGAACCGATGAGAGAAAAACATAATTGTAACTAATCAACTATCATATTCATTTCCCCCGCTACTGTTTCTTGTCAACACTATCATATTCATTTCCAGGTAACATACGAATCCGACAAATAAAAAAAATCCCCACAAACGACAAGAGGTTGTAACTAATCAACTACCATATTCATTTACCGGTAACATACGCACGAATCCGACAAATAAACACAATCCCCACATCAGACAATACAAAAACCTGGTTGTAACTAATCAATGATCACATTCTTTTCGGATAACATACAGATCGTGCGAATTCGACAATTAAAACAAAGAGTAACAACCTGGTTGTAACTAACCATCACTTTTTTTTCCGGGTAACGTACGGATCGTGCAAATCCGACAATTAAACACACAATAACCACAACCGAACAAGAGATAAACCTGGTTGTAACTGATCAACTATCATATTCTTTACCCTATTCTTTTTGGTAATGTACAAGATCGTACTGGTACTTTTGCTTAAGCAAGATAGGCAAACAAGCAATTCATGAACCTAAGACATAATGAGCTCATATAAAAAGGAAAATATGATCACACAAGAACCACTAAAAACCCTTACCTTGGATGCCCAAAGTTATCAAAAAATTAAAATGAGCACAACATGAAACCGAAAACCATGAAATTGCTCCGTATTCATCCAATTTAACATTTTTCCACAACTAAAGCCTACCCTTTATTTCTTGATGGTACTACATTTCCTAAAAGACACTATGATCTAGCAATGGCTAGGGTTATAACTTTTAACCCATTTAACAACCCGGTCGAAATTTTTTTGACTCTTGAATCCAATTTTAAACAAATTCAAACTAATTCCTATCCAAAGAGCTTATTGACATTCCACTATAAAACCCAGATTTCTCCAAAACCCTAAATTCACAAACTTTAGCCACACACAAAAACCCTTCCCCCAAAACCCCATCAAAATTCTCACAATTGACTTCAATTCTCAACAATTAAACCTAATCCTTGATTTAAAAATCATTGCTTTTCAATCATAACCCCTAAATTGATCCAAATTCCTAAAATCCTCACACCCATTTCCTAAATCCAGAGTGAAAAAACAATGAAATGAAACATGCAAATTACGAAATGCTTTCAGTGAGTAAAAGAGAATTGAGAAAACAAATCTTACGATTTCAGCTTCCTCTTTCTTCCGGCCATGGCGAACCCAATTGCACTGCTGTTTAGAGAGAGAGAGAGAGAAGAGAGAGAGAGTTTGAGGGAGGAGAGACGGAGGTGTTATATTATCACTCCCGTCACTACTTGCATAGAAAACAACACGTGTGAGCTGCTCGGTCAAGCCAAATCAAGTGCATGCGTCTCCACAACTTTACAGTGAATACAGCGAATAAGCAAGTGAAATGATGAATTTTTTTTAAAATATATTATGTGGCAGTTTTCTAATGGTTATAGTTCATGAGGTAACATGGCGGGGTTTGTAGGTGAATGAAACACTGGAACCGGATGCCGTGTTACTGTTTGCGTGCGTGTGCGGTTCATTTTTGTCTGGACGCTGTTGACTGTCAGAATTAGTTTACTACACAACAAACTGACTGCAACCGTTTTTCATGCAGAAATATAACCGATGGGAAGTGAAAATTTGGGAGTAGATTCTTTTTCCTAAATTTTTCATTTCTATTTGAACGGTCATGATTAAACTATATCGATATTTTATGTTAACTTTTGCTTATAGAGAGAAAGACAAAAAGGAAAGTGAAAGGGAATGGGAAGGAAAGTGAGAGGATTTGGAAGGGAGAAAATCGTACTCTAAAAATTTGAACTAAGCTACATAATAAATCACTCCTAGTTTACGTCACTGATAGTGACGTGTGATTAATGACGTCATTATTATAGAGATGGAATGGCGCTAGTTTTATGTTTCTCACTCCACAGTATAAAATCATAATTCATGAAAGTCAAAAATCAATTTTTTTGGTCACGTAGTACTACTACCTAATGATATTTCGCTTTACTCAAAAGTTGTGAGTGAAAAATCTAACATCTAATTCAAACTATGTCGATGGTTAATCTAACAAAATCTATCGTTTATTAAAAAAAAAAAAAAGAAATCTGAGGTCAAATATTGTAAATAGTAAGTTGGAAGCTATTTTATTTCTTTACCACGTGATGTAAATATATTGCTATGTAAAAAAAAAAAAAACTCACTTCATTTGATTACTTTTATGGATATTTCATTATTTGCAGAAATACTATGTTTGTCAATTTATTTGATAATTGATAACAATTAAATAACTAAACTATTTTCAATTACTATTTTGTAGAAATTTTGAATGCATATAACCTATATATTGTTTCTGCTCGTGGGGTTAATGGATCTACTACTTAGCTTCTTCAGTTCATGAATCTGATTTTTTTTGTTTTTTGTCAAACGATAGATTTTGTTAGATTAGCCATTGACGGAGTTTGAACCCACGCCGTAATACAAGAGCTCAACTATTACACCCACCCCCAATTTAAATCGTATTTTCACTAAGTTTGAGTTTATCTTGCTTTTAAAATAATTTTTGGATCTTAAATGGTGTGCCTAAGGGGCCCACCCCCTGTTTTGTCCCCTGGTTCCTTTCCCCTTTTCTTTCTTTTCTGATTGTTATAACACTCTCTCTTCTCTTTCTCTCCCTCTTCTTCTTCTCTCCCTTATCTTTCTCCCGTGCCCTCTCCCTCTGCAACTCTTCATCCCCTTTCTGAAAATCACACCCAGCTACCATCCCAACCACCAAACACTAGACCTTGGACCTCGAAACCACAAGCAAAACTAGGAACTCCACCGTGACAGTCACGGTGCTCACTCCTCAGATGAAACCGACGGTTTTCGAGCCAATTTCCAGCCAAACTACGGCGAGCTGGCCAGTGTGCAATGTATCAATCTCTTCGTCTCGCTGAGTTCTACAACTTTCCTTTTTGAATCACTCGATTTTGTTGAGTATTGACAAAGTTATTAATGTTTAAAGGTTGTTCAGTTTTTCGGTCGAAATCCGGCCTTCTCCTTCGTTGGGTCCGGCGACCCATGAAATTGGTGGGCCAAAAACCGGCCCTTTTGGGCAGCCCAACCCTTTAGCCTTTCGAACTCATCCCAAAACCCTTAAGAACCCAAACCCACGGGCCTTTAGGCCTAACCCGGAACCAATTCAAAGCCCTACCCGATTATTAAAACCCAATCCACTAACCTTTCAAAACCTTTTTAGTTTAATTTATTTTGTTTTTGTTTTAAAACCCTTAGGCTTAAGGCCTTTGGGTTGTAGCTGTTGGGGGCCCTAAGCCCAACCCCAACCCTTTTAATTATTTTTGTTTATTAATTGATTTTAAAAAACCCTAAGGCCTTTAGGCCATTTTCCTTTAGGGCCTTTAGGCCATTTTCCTTTAGGGCCTTAGGCTTGTGCATACTAAGCCTAAAC
This sequence comes from Malus fusca, assembly GCA_035220775.1. NCBI lineage: Eukaryota > Viridiplantae > Streptophyta > Magnoliopsida > Rosales > Rosaceae > Malus > Malus fusca. The sequence goes on along the minus strand of CM069072.1, from coordinate 2,166,168 downwards.
CCTTTAATCCTTCCAACCTTAAACCCTAGCCGACTCAAGCCTTCTTAGGGAATATTCCATCAGAGAATATTCCGTTTGGGAATATTATCTGGAATATTCTATTTACGTTTACAAAATTTAACCGGGACCCTTCTTAGGGTAATTCGACGTCCTAAATCCGTTTCCGACATCCGTTTTCCCAAATTCAATTGTTATAATAGAGTTTTATTAATTGAACCCTTTATGTGCTTAGGGGCAATTGTTAGTGGCATTCCGTCTTTGCTAGCTTGCTTGGCTCTTCGGCGGCTAAGTATCTGTGAGTGGACCCCTTCTAAAATGCATGTTTTAATAATAGAAATGCATACATGGAAAATCATGATTTAACAAATATGTTCTATGAGATGCTTTGAGATAACATGCTTATTGAGGCTAGTTTGAATTATTACTATTTTTCCTATTACACATGTTCTTATAGAATATCCAATGGATGACAATATAATATTTAGAACACGTTTAGAACACCTCTTTATAGTATAGATGATGAATGACTTTATACTATGAAGTTGCTTTTCAAATGTATATATGTTCAATGGTTTTGTACTTACCTAGTGGTCCTTATTCCGCTACGGGACGTAGGGATAGGTTCCGGTCCGTCCCGGGCGACGGTTTGGTGTTGGCATAGGGCCTGGAGGGTGTTTCCTCTAGCATTTAAGACCAGGGACGGGGAGCCGGCAAGGGGCCTGTAGTGTATTTTCCTCTGACTGTCTGCTCAGAGACGGGAGGCCGGCATGGGGCCTGAAGTGTTATATTGGACATTCACTAGCGACTATGTATATACGAGTTATGATTTGAGACATTGCACGACATGCTAGGTTTCGGAAAACCTATGTTTATCATGATATATATGTGTTTTCATAAAACCTGGGGTTAGTACGTTGATAACTGTTTTACTATATATATATATATATATATATATATCAAATTGGTCCACTCATGTTTGTTTTGCGCCCCCTTCAGGACTTAGAATCAAGGCATACAATCCCGGCATCCAGGCACTTCCGCATCGGTATCTTTGAGTCCTCTCGGTGTAGGATCCATACTTTGGTTCATTCAATTTTATATTGTTTCTTTCGGTGTTCTAGTTAGTCGTATGCTCTGAACACGTTCCTTAAATGCTTATTCTTTATTCTTTTATATTTATAAGTCTTATCTATCCTTTATTCTTAGCATTTGCACTCAATAAATGACTTCGTCACCCTCAGGTGTCAGCCAGCACGTGTCTATCCTAGTATTCGAGGAATATCGGGATCGGGGCGTGTCATCAACACCTTTCCACCACTGTGGTAAAGGGTCACTTGCAGTTCATGGATCTGAATTTAATCATAAGGTTCGCAATTTAATTATTTTTAACGTTTCTTAGGTTCATATGTAATAGTGTGACACACTGTTTTGTCAAGTTTTGTTGGAAATTCTTAGTTTGGTTTGAGGATTTGCTCTCTTTATGCAGCCATGGCATCACACCAGGAGTTAACATTTTAGCAGCATCGCCACCGAATAAAAATCAAGCGGTCAATGCACTTTCGTACAATGTGCACTCGGGGTACTTCAATGGCGTGTTCTCATGTCGCGGGGGTTGCAGCAGTTCTAAAAGCTCAACAGGTGCTTCAATGGCGTGTGCATTCGAGTCCTGCAGAAATATTTTCCGCCTTAATGACAACAGGTTAAGTTCTTTACCTTGATAAAGTTATTGGCCAATTTCCTAACAAATCAAACTTTTGCGGTCTACTTGTCTAGCGGTTGTCTAACAAGTTATCAATTTTCGATTCTTATGCAGCAAACACCAAGGACAGCAACGAAAAACCATTCGCGTTCGGTCTGGTAAAACTGAAGCAGCACCGTATGACATGGGATTGGGCACTTGAAATCCTTATCACGCATTCAATCCCGGCTTAGTGTACGATTTTGACCTGGACGACCTAGCTGCGTGCATTTTTGTGCTCCCATTACCCTTCTAGACCCCAACTCATGTACTGTTCCTCCATGCTTTCTTAACTACCCGTTCATCTGCTTGGAGCTATGGGCGGACATTTGTCATTTTATCTAACGGTGACCTTCAAAGGCAGACGAAAGGACCTACAGATTTTCAAAGTTTCCGTGGATTCTCCTCCGAATGTTGATGTAGCAGTGGAGCCTGAGGTGTCGGATTTTTCTGGTGGGGTAGATATTCGGTTCTCGTCTATGGCAGCATAACTTGAAGGATGGATTTTATCATGTCAAGAGTCCAATTCTCCTAAACCTTGTTATGGAATAAGGATTAGGGAATTCATATATTTTTTAGGAGAATTGGACTCCTAACATGAATACTGAATTCATCACTCCAAGTTATGATGCTGTAGACGAGAGCCCAAAATCTCCTCGGATAGAAATCAACCCGAAAAATCGAACACTGCAGGGTTTCAACTTACAAAACTGGAACGCTATATATAATTCATGCAATTTATCATAAATCAACAAAAGAAGAAGAGTACTTACAAAGCAGGATTTCAACTTCTAAAACACAAGCGTGTAAAAAATCACATCAGTCTTTAAGTTAAAAAAAATCTTTAAGTACAAACCCAGCAGCAAAAGGGGCCTAAAACATACTTTAGAATCCCACTACTCAAAACAAAATCTTTGTTCTGCCGGCAGAATACCAAAGATTTCATAAACCCGAAACCCAAAAACCAAAATCTGTCAGTGGAATTACAATTAGCAGCAACAAAGTGGACACTGAATCAAACCGTTCTCATTGCACTCGCCGCATTTCACCATCTTCTTTTGCACCTCGTCCAAAACTTTGCAGCTTCCATTGCAAACCATGCACATCACAAATCTCATTCCGGCACAGCCTTGGCATCCGATGACCGCCCTCGGAATCCCATCAAACAGAATCCCAAGCTTCCCTTCCTCCTCCAACTTCACCACCTCGTCGGCACCGCCAATCAGCCTCCCCTTCACAAATACAAGTGGAACTTTAACCTCCTTGGTCCCCATTAGCCTCCTTATCTCCTCCTTAAAACCAGAATCCATCGATATATCACGCTCGAGAACATGAACGAGGTGTGACTCCACGATGGACCTCAAATTGTTGCAATCCTCAAAAGTCTTCCTAATTCCTCTCAGTGTAGTTGTGTACACAACAACTGCATTCTCGCCGCCCGGTGGGCATTTTTTCTCGAATAATTGCAGCATAGACTCCGAATCCTTGGAAGAAATTCTCAATTTACGGGGCTTTGGTGACAGCGGAACCATCCTCTTGATCTGCTCTTCCTCCTCAGACATTTCCTTCTCGTAAGATGCAACGAGTTCGGGATCAAACAGGGGACTTAAACTCCTCCGTCGAGACAAATCGCTGTCAAAGCTCTGCCTTTTTGCCGCAACGGGCGACCCTTTTACTCCAGGGCTCCAATTCAACATCTTCTTACACGAATTTTCGCCGCCATTGTTCGGTTTCAGAACCTGTTTCGGGCTATAACCCAACACATTAACATTCACCACTCTCTCTTTATTATTCTCCTTCCCTCCAAATCGCTTCGATTTCATCGGCGACCCGATCTGACTCAACAACTTGAACGGAGTCCTCGAACCGAAATCTGCAAACCCCCGAAGTAGCGCACGCGATTTCGGGCTCTTCTTCGTCGGATTTGAGATCGGTATTCCTTCTTCGAGCCCCTCCATGAGTTCCCAGGCGTTGATAACCTCCGGATCTTCCCGGGGCGGCGAAGATTTCATCGTGGCCCTCTTGCTCTCTGCAACGCCGTCTTTGATGGGTTGTTGGCCGTTTTCGAGGTTCAGAACGCCGTAAGTGCTGGAAGTGAGAGAGACGACGTGGTTGATGACGTATTCGCCGCCGCCATTGTTATCTTCTTTCTTGAACAGTTTCGATGAAGCGCAGCCCATTGACGAGTGGGGCTCTCTCTCTCTCCCCCCCCCTCTCTCTCTCTCTCTCTCTGAGATTTCTCTGTCTCTCTGCTTTCTGATTTGAAGCAAAAGATGTTTGTGGGGTATTGGATTGAGGATTGGGCAAGGCGAAGTGGGAGTTTTTCTTTTGATGTTGTTTTTGAATCTCAACGGCTACCTTGTCGGCCAACGGGCCACAACGGTCCGAAAATTCGAATGACATCGAGGCATTTCTGTAGGTAAGTCCTTGTCATCTTTTGTTATTTGCTAATTTATATCTTATATTTCGTGTAATTATGTATTTGACCCACAAAGTTTTTGCTTGCAGCACCTTTTTCTTCTTAACTTTTAATTTCATGCCAATGTCTCACCGCATATTAGCTTTATCAAATATTTCCTCAAATTGAAAGTTATTTTTCTTTATTTTGTACACGTAGAACCCTTAAATTTGTTGCAGATATGTTAAGTTGCCATTCGTCTTAATTTGTTCTCATAATTCAATTATCAGAAGTTCAAGTATGTACTAACATTATGTTCACATATACACCCTAAAAGTTAACCATATGCATTACATGTGATGGAATTAACGAAAAAATTGTGACAAAAAATCAACAGTTGCGATGAAATATTGGAACTAACAAAAAGTTTATCCTCAAAACCAAATTGAAAGTTTAGAGAGTAAATAGAACAAAGTTCAAATTTAGTGGGGTGTGCTTCGCTTAATTTTGCCTTTGAAAGTTTATCTTCGTACACTTGAGTCATTATGTCTCTTTGTCGTCTCCTCCCTCTCTTACCCACTTTTATAATTAGTTTCATAGTTTTTTTCTTTGAAATATGATATTTTCTTTAGAAATATACTAATTTAATGAGAGAGTGATTTTTTAAAAGTAAACAAGAGGGTGATTTGAACTTGAATACAAAAAATGAACTTTCGATTTGCCCCCTAAACTTTTACTGAACTTTCGATTTCCCCCCTGAACTTTTCGATTGGAAAATTTCCCCCCTGAACTATTTTTTTTAGCCAATTTGCCCCCTACCGTTAGTTTTTCAAATATTCCATCCATATTTCTGTTAAGTGAGACCATATGCACAACATATGAAGGTAGTTAAGTCATTTCACTCTTAAAAATGATTAAAAAACTGAAAATTTCCCTCTAATTCATATCCTCAATTTTATTTTTCACTCATTCCTATGCATGAGAAATGACATACGGTGTTATTATCTTCATGGCATGAACATTCTAGTAATTTTACATTATTAAAAAAAATGATTAAACAAAAACAGATCGAAGAAAAGAAAAAAAAAATACAAAAACCCCAGCCACCACCACTTCCTTTCCGCACCCCCATCACCCACCCCTACGACATCCTCCCCCTACCCTCATCTCCCTCAACCGTAACCCCACTCCTTGATTTGACCCCACCCTCTGCTACCCCAATGACCCAACCCTCTTCCTGCATCACAAATCTCTCTCTCTCTCTCTCTCTCTCTCTCTCTCTCTCTCTCTCTCTCTCTCTCTCTCTTCCCACTTTCTTCGTTCCTTGCATTGTTCGTAGAATAACAAATAGAGAGGGGAAGGAGGAGTCTCTGTGTGTGGGAAGGGGGAGGACCGGATATGGTGGTTGATGGGTCTCAGGGTGGGAGGAGGTGGTAATGGTGGGTACAAGGAGATCGGCGGTAGAGGTAAAAAATAGAGGGAATTTTTTTTTTAAAATTTATTTTCAGTTTTTTAATCATTTTTAAGAGTGAAATGACTTAACTACCTTTATATGTTGTGCATATGGTCTCACTTAACAGAAATATGGATGGAATGTTTGAAAAACTAACGGTAGGGGGCAAATTGGCTAAAAAAAATAGTTCAGGGGGGGAATTTTCCAATCGAAAAGTTCAAGAGGGAAATCGAAAGTTCGGTGAAAGTTTAGGGGGCAAATCGACAGTTTACTCCAGATATATATTACCCTAGCAAAGTGTTATAACTTGTGAATCAACATGTTGTGTTTGATTTCCCTTCCCACATATCGTTTGTGTTAAAAACAGCCACTAACGCGAGTGATTAGCCAAACTGTTCCCTAGAGGGTTGTTACATTGATTTCCTACCAAAAAAAAAGAAGTTAGTAAGATTGTCTAGGAATTGAAAGATTTGGATAAAATGCCACTGAGGTGAATTCATAGTTAGGAGCTGGAGTGGAGTGTAAAGTAGATTTTACAAAAATATCTTGGGTGAACGGTCTCATCTTTGCTTGTGCACATCGTCAACAAGGACGGCTTGCTTTGCTTTCTTATTATTTAAGGTTTTTTATAGTATCTATGGGGAAGACAGCCTACGTTGCAGCTGCAGCGTCTATCTCCTTATAGAACCAGGATCCTCGCCGGATCTTTCCTAGGGATCCTAGGGATCCCGCAATCTTGTCCATTCATTTTATATCGTGCGGTCAGTTTTCGTTAGGTACTATTCATATTTGAATTTTAAAATTTAAATTTTAAATGATTTCTAACCGCACGATATACGATGAACGGACAAGATTGCGGGATCCCTAGGATCCCTAGGGAAATGTTCAGGAGACACTCCTGGTTCCTCCTTATATCCCTCAGAGGGGATGTTAAGGGAGATGTGTAGTCGCACATGATTCTAAATTCTAAATTTGAAAGGATTTCTAAATTTTTGTCATTTAACATCATGTAATAATATTTTATATTTAAAAAATTGTTTTTATTAGCACTTTAAATTGCATTGTGCATTTCTTATAGGAGTATTTTTTTTTTCTTTCTAAATATAAAAACTTGGAGTACAATGAGATATTTTGAGTGTCAATAATAACACCCTGAAAATCGGTAGTTTCTTAATTTTATTATATAACAATGTTATACATTCAAGTGAAACTTTAAAGTTAGAGGTTTGATATATATATTTTTTCTTCATGTTTGGCTGTTTAAGATAAAACTGCTTTTGATTATTTAGTGAAGGTTATGTTTGTAGCTCTTTTTACTTATCGTTAAGGACATCTGTAAATATGCAATCATTGAGTGCTAAAGCTTGTTTTGAATTTTTTTTTTTTTGAACAAACGATATTATATACGCTAAAATGGTGAGGGAGTGGGCTAAGCTTGATAATGGGCTAACAATAATATGATTCAAATTCGCCTTTGGCGAGAATTTAACATAAGACCTCTCACTTACAAGTGAAGAGGAATACCACTAGACCGTAGTACTAAGTGACTTTGTTTTAATTTAAGTGAATGTTTTCTAGTATCAATATATTGTTATACTTTTTTAAAACTTAAAACTATATTAAGGAGGACCCCTTTTACAAATTTCGCACAAAATCCCCAAAATCTCAGAGACGGTCTGGTATCCTCCTTACAGTTTTTCTCATTGGTTACTCCTTTGTATGGACTTTCTTTGTAACCCTTGGCGTTTGTCCGGGTAATGCACATCCAGTTCACTAAAAAAAAAGAGAATCTGTGTAGAGTTCGTGTAAATTTTCAACCAATTTTTTATGAATATCGTCTTTGCTGATGAATAATCAAGCTCTCTATCTTCGATACCTGCTGCAATGGCAGCATGGTTTATATACAAGTTTACAAGCATGCAATAAACAATAATACTGTCCTTAATCCTTGCTGTACTGACAGCATGGTTTATATACAAGTTTAATACACGCATGCAATAAATAATACAGGTGGCAGAAACCATGTGAAGTATTCCTTCTGTCAGGTTGTGCAGCTAAGTATTCCTTCTGTCAGGTTGTGCAGTCTTCTGTCAGGTTGTGCAGCAAGTGGATTGCAGCTGGAAGGTTGAGGTTGAATTGGTGGTGCTGTCGTGGACCTTGCTGTCGTGGACCTTTCTTTAGGGTTTGGAGTTTTATGTGAACTAGGTTTATCATGCCCCCGCAAGCTGACGGGGCGTTGACGAACGGGAAGCTTGGAGATAAGATAATGGAAACGGACAGAGGACAAACCCTTGGTTAAAAAATCAGCAATTTGATCTGTGGTAGCCACATAACCAACCTCTAGTTCCTTGCGAATGACATTTTCCCTTATGTAGTGATAATCCACTTCAACATGGCGCATGCGAGCTTGATAAACAGGATTGGAAGCAACAGCAATGGCGCTGATATTGTCACACCAGAGACGAGGTGGCTGTAATGGTAGATATAAATCACGGAATAGATTTCGAAACCATGATAGATGGGCAGAAGTATAGGCAAGTTGACGATACTCCGCCTCTGTGCTGGACCGGGACACTCCACGTTGCTTTTTCGAACTCCAGGAAATTAAATTATCTCCAAGAAATATGCAGTGACCTCCAGTGGAACGACGGTCATCAGGGTCGCCGGCGTAGTCAGCGTCAGCGAAGGCAGTTAGAATGAGGGGACTGGGTTTGTAAATTAAGCCATGATCATGTGTGCCTTTCAAATACCGTAAGATGCGTTTGACTGCAGCCCAATGTGCAGTAGTTGGAGAGTGCATGAACTGACACACTTGGTTGACAGCGTAAGCAATATCAGGACATGTAAATAGAAGATATTGAAGGGCGCCCACAACACTGCGAAAAGAAGATCCATCTGAGAGAGGCTCTCCATCATATAAACTCAAGCGTTTACCACTGGGAACTGGCGTTGAGATGGGCTTGGCGTCAGCCATATTAGTTGTCTGTAGAAGCTCCAAAATATACTTGGATTGAGTGAGATAGAAAGCAGAAGGCGTCCGTGAAACCTCCATCCCCAAGAAGTAGTGTAAGGGCCCAAGATCTTTCATTGCAAAATGAGTACCAAGCTGCGTGATAAACTGAGACAAGTGAGCATTGCTGTTCCCCGTGATTAATATGTCATCCACATAGATAAGAAGATAAATGATTGTTGAGCCGTCAAAATAGGTGAAGAGAGACGAGTCAGCTTGGGAAGTAGTGAAGCCCAAGTCTTCGAGTTTCTGGGAAAAACATTGAAACCAAGCACGGGGTGCTTGTTTTAAACCATATAGGGATCGTCTAAGTCGACACACATGAGAGGGAAAGTGTGGATCAATGAAACCGGCAGGTTGGCGCATATAAACTTCCTCATTCAACGTGCCATGAAGGAATGCATTTTGAACATCAAGCTGGCGGATAGGCCACTGAAAATGAAGAGCAATAGAGAGAATGAGCCGAATTGTGGCATGTGTGACCACCGGACTGAAGGTTTCCCAGAAATCAATTCCCTCTTGCTGATGAAAGCCATTGGCAACTAGTCTCGCTTTAAAACGCTCGATGGAACCATCAGATTTCTTTTTGATGCGATACACCCATTTATTAGGTAATACATTCATAGAAGACTTGTAGGGTACCAAAGTCCAAGTGCCAGTACGCTGTAAAGCGTTGAATTCTTCTGCCATTGCTTGGCGCCATTGGGTAGACTTATTGGTCTGTGAGAAACATGTGGGCTCAACCAAAGTATTAGTAATGTTAGTGATGCAAGCATATCTTGGATTGGGTTTTCGAATTCCTTGTTGACCACGTGTGATCATGGGATGAGTGGATGGAGCAGTAGGAAAAGTGATGTTGGCAGGTTCAATATTCACGTGAGTAGTCGGAGTTGGTGAGTGAGAATGAGAGGCTGGAATAGATAAGGGAAGGGTAGTATGGGAAGCCGTGGTAGGTAGTGGTAGGGGGTGAGGGAGAGAGGTGGCGACAATGGGGTTTTGAAGGGAAAGAGGGGTCCGTGGGTTCGGATGTGGTTGGGTGTAATGGAAGGTATCAATATCCAGGACATGGTCCAACTGACTAAGGTTTGACAAGGTCGGAGGAACAAGTTCTTTATATGGAAAACTCTTTTCATTGAAAACAACATGACGAGACAGAAAAGACTTGCTAGTAGTAGGATCATAACATTTATAACCTTGATAATTTAATGAGTATCCTAAGAAAATGCATTGTTTAGATCGAAACTTAAGTTTAGTATCAGTGTATGGACGTAAATAGGGAAAACAAGCACAGCCAAATACCTTGAGAAAATCATACTGTGGTGATTTTGAAAACAGTTTTTGGAAAGGAGAGATGCCATTCAATATTTTGGTGGGAAGACGATTAATGAGATAATTTGCAGTTTGAAAAGCGTCATCCCAAAAAGTGTGAGGAAGAGACGCATGAGCAAGTAAAGTTAAGCCAATTTCAACAAGATGACGATGTTTGCGTTCCACGAGACCGTTTTGCTCGGGATGATGAGGACAACTGAGTCTATGATGAATGCCATGTTGAGTGAAAAAGTGTTTAAAAGAAGAATTGACAAACTCTCCTCCACCATCAGATTGAAAAAATTTAATTTTGGTGTTGAACATATTTTCTGTAAGCTTTTTAAAATTAACAAAGGTTTGATAAACATCAGATTTTAACTTTAAAGGATAGAGCCATGCATATCGAGAAAAATCATCCACAAAAACAACATAATACTTGTAACCATTAATGAAATAAGAAGGAGAAATCCATACATCTGAATGTATTAATTCCAAAGGAAATGATGACTGGGAAGAGGATAAATTAAATGGCAACTTATGACTTTTGCCGAGGGGACATGATGAACAAAAGTCGTAGGTTGCATTACCAGTTAATGGTAATATATTTTTGGAAATTAGATTACGTAAAACATAAATTGCAGGATGACCCAACCTAGAATGCCAAGTAGCATCCGACACTCTAACACTGACAAATGCAGAGACTCCATTGTTGACCACAGAAGAACTTGAAAATGGATAAAAACCATTTTTACTCCGGCCTTGCAAAAGCATCTTCCCCGTTTGAAGGTCCTGAACACGGTAGGAATTGGGATATAAGATCAGTGAACAATGATTGTCTTTGGTAAATTGATTGATGGAAATAACATTAGTAGAAGCATTAGGGCAGTGAAGGGTGTTGGGAAGGGTAAAGGAGTGATTGGGTGTGTGAATAATAGAAGTGCCAACATGAGAAATGTGCAAACCTGATCCATCCACCACACCATTAACATTGTCAGTGCCATTGTAAGGACGAGGATTCGAAACCTGATTCAAATCATGAGTGATATGTGCATTGGCTCCAGAGTCAAAAAGCCAGTTTTGAATGCCAGAGGGAGAAGCAGACGCCGGAGACGGTGTAACAGCAACATAAGCTTGGAGACGTGGAGCAGGAACACGTCTTTCATAGGCCATATTGAGGCGATTGAAACAATCGATGGCAGAATGGCCGTGACGACGACATATTTAGCATTGGATACGGCCACCAGATTGGGTTGGAGAAGGAGGAGCACCAAGAATGCCATAATGGGTTTGTCGGGGTGGAGGAGCATGGTGTTCTTGGCCTTGTGGACGAGGAGGAAACTGGCCACAGCCGCCATTGAAGTGACCACGGCCTCCTCGAAAAGCACCGCGACCACGAGAAGGTCATGAACTACCCCGTCCAGCAGCAAGGGCAGTGGGCCCATTTTCAAACACAGTATGAAGCTTTTGACGTCTCTCTGCACCAAGAAGAAGAGCCTCCAAGGCACTGTAAGTGATGGCCTCATCCCTTGCTTGTGCAGAAGCAACAGTACTCTCATAAGCAGGCCCAACATTATTTAAAATAATGGCAACAAGATCAGAGTCAGTCACAGGAGAACCAGAGAGGGAGAGAGTGTCAGCAAGACCATTAATACGATCAAGAAACTCAGCAATAGAGGAATCACCACGATGGGTATTCATAAGCTCACTACGCAATTGGAGGAGGCGGCCAGTAGATTGAGAAGCATACCTGTCTCGTAAACAAGTCCATGCAGAATGAGAACTTGTCTTATTAATAAGAGAGGCAAGAACGGTGGGATGAACCGAACTGTTGATCCAAGAGAGGACCATAGCATCGTGTTGAATCCATGCATCAAAGTCAGGATTGACTTTATCAGTGAGTTGGCCATTATCATCCTGCAAGAAGGCAGGAGGACATTGGTTGGTTCCATCAACAAAGGACACCAGATTCCTGCTTCGAAGCAAGGGCAACATCTGGGCATGCCATAGGGGATAGTTGGTACGATCCAACTTTATAGTCAGAAAGTTGGAAGCATTTGGAAGATAGGGAATAGCAACGGGAGTTGAGGGATTTAAACTGGACGCCATGAGAGAGAGAGAAGAGAAAAAAAATTAAAGCTTTTGGTCGTTAGACTGTTAGCTATGTGATACCATGATGAATATCGTCTTTGCTGATGAATAATCAAGCTCTCTATCTTCGATACCTGCTGCAATGGCAGCATGGTTTATATACAAGTTTACAAGCATGCAATAAACAATAATACTGTCCTTAACCCTTGCTGTACTGACAGCATGGTTTATATACAAGTTTAATACACGCATGCAATAAATAATACAGGTGGCAGAAACCATGTGAAGTATTCCTTCTGTCAGGCTGTGCAGCTAAGTATTCCTTCTGTCAGGTTGTGCAGTCTTCTGTCAGGTTGTGCAGCAAGTGGATTGCAGCTGGAAGGTTGAGGTTGAATTGGTGGTGTTGTCGTGGACCTTGCTGTCGTGGACCTTTCTTTAGGGTTTGGAGTTTTATGTGAACTAGGTTTATCAATTTTATCCATTAATTAAACATCATAAATCACCAGAATTCAGAGAGTTTGAGCATCATGCAATGCAGTTTCAGGTGTTGCCTAACACATGGATGGATTGTCTGCTCTCTTAACACCAGGTAAAAATTCTCGAACTCAAACTATTAAACAAATCAGTTCGGAATATTATGTACTGCAATATAACGCTTAGAAATTCTCGATCTGGAATTCTATACTATCTATAGTAACAAAATAGCTAAGAAAAAAAGTTTAGGTCCAGCTCCAGTTAATGCAAGACTTATAGGGCTGGTTTGGTATTGCTGTGCTTTGAAAAAAAACTGCTGTGAGAATAAGCGGCTGTGAAATAAATCAGCAGAGTGTTTGGTAAACTGTTTTTGTAAAAGTGCTTTTGAAAAAAAAAACAGTCTAATAGTGGGTCTTTTCATTAAAGGAGCACTGTAGTTCCGTGTGCTTTGAAAAAAAGCCAGTTTTCCAAAGCTGCAAATAACACCTTTGATTTCAGCTTATTCTCACAACAGCTTCCAAAATAAGCCTTTTTTTTTCAGTTTACCAAACACCTAAAACCCTCACAGCTTTTTTTTCATGGGTGTTTTTTTTTTAAGCACCTCACTCCCAAACCACCTCATAGTCTCGTGCTTTAGTTTAAAAAGCTAAGGTGGTGAGGTTGAGTTTTTTTATTTTTTTGGATTTATTCACCAATGCATAGACTTACAATCTTAAACGATTAGAGTATTTTAATTTTTAAGACTTGAGTCTAAATTTTTTTGGTGCGTATTGAAGATGTCCTAAAATTTAAAAATTAAAACTTTAATAATTGTTGTACCACATAAATGGGTCTCACTATTTAGCCCATCAACTATGTAAAATAGCATAAAACCATTGTCTTAAAAGGATAACGCGCCCCGATCCTAATGTCATCTAGACATCAGAAAGGGCACATGTTGGCCGACATTCGAGGGTGACGAAAGCCATCCTACCATGCATATGCAAACAACATGTAAAACATGCATGGGTGAAGCTACATAGGGGCAAGGCTCGCCGGAAATCAAGCCCAGGACTGTGGTTCCGCCCCTATGGTTTTCTGGTGTTATGGGTTTCCATGCATGCATAACTTTTTTTTTTTTTTCAAAATACCCAGGCCTTGCATTTTGCAGCTTCTGAAAAGTAACGAAGAAGAAGAGAGAGGAAGAAGAGAGACTTTCTCTCTCACCCATCCCACCCCACCCCACCCCACGTGCCATTTCAAAATTGGGAGTTTTAACGAAACACTCTTGCTACTGTTCACTTTTAAAATTAATAACATTTTTACTCTAAAAAATCACTCATAGTACTATTCACTCACAACACATTTTTGTCCTTTTGATTAAAACTCAAAGTTTTCAAGCCATTTTCATTAGTTTTCCTTTCAAAATTACCTCATTTGATTTGTTTTTTAAACTATTGTAACCAATCAGTATGGTCCACATAGCTATTTAATGTGCTGGTTATATTTGAGATTTGTTTTGTTTTTTAATTATTGTTTGATTAATTTGCCCACTTTTTCAATATTTTTTTAGCCACTTTATTGACACTATTATTTATCTTCAAATTCACTACAAATTCATAAGAACTTTAAAAATATTTTGTAAAGTATTATGAACTTGTAATCATTTGAATTTTTGTCTCCAATCATCAAATAGAAAAAAAATTGTCAAAAATTGTCAATATTTTTATATTATATGTTTTATAGTCAATGTTTTTAGATATTACATGCTATATAATAAATAGACACTTATTTATACGATATATAATAAATTTATTCAAATCCACCTAGTCTACCTAAGTCCTCGCCTAAGCGTTAGGCCAAGTCCAAATCCTCCTTCGAATATTTCAGTTAATGCAAATTCTCCTACAAATATTCTGGGTAGTTCACATAATTTCCTTGCAAACCCTGGACTTAGACCTTAAATGGATGTCCACATATTTTCGGTACTTTAAACCTTTTAAATTTCGCCCCTCACTCCCCTTGACAATACATGGCTTCGCCACTGAAAACATGCATGCAAATTTATGCCGAAAAGATCAAACCTAAATAAAATACGTAACTTTAAACATTAAAAATATGAGAATGCAGGGACATGTTCAGAGCATACCACTAATCAAGAATACGGCGGAATGAATATTATTTAAAACTGCGATTACAAAGGAAGAGATCCTATATAAGAGAGAAGACTCGAAGCTACCGATACAGGAATGCCTCAATGCCGGAATCGTACAACTCATTTCTAAATCCTTAAGGAGGCGCAAAAACAAAGGGTGAGCCTCTCTGTGTAGCCTCAATTTAAGGAGATCCTCTCATTGTAGCCTAAACTCTAACTATTACCCTGTCAAATGCTCCAGCCTCCATGTACCGTATGTAATGAACCCGATTATGTAGTGGAAATGATAACTAAAGCAACATGGACGTAGCCCAACTTCGAGTGAACCACGATGTATATTGTGTTTTTGTACACTTGTGTAATTTTATGATCAGATCTAAGGGAGTTCACATTTATGCATCAACCAGAATCAAGGTGGTATTTGAAACATGCATGATTGAATTTGAGCAATAGAGGTCACAATCAATCGTTTTCCCTTTTGGTTTGTCCATTATCTTGTTTAAGGCAGAATGATGCTATATGATATATTTTCTTGTGTTGATTAAGTACACTTTAACTTTAATTGTTTAAAGAGGGCAAAGGAGTTAACGAAATGTCACACGAGTCTTAGCTTAGGTTTCTCACTGCATGCAGGTCCCAGGCTCCAGCTGCTAGCTTCTTGTTCATTTCCTTAATTCTTTCTCCCCCTTTTTTGAAAAGGTATGAAATATACATCTTCAAATTCCAAGTTGATCATCTAGAAACCTTTTTATGGTAGGGCAACTAAAATAAAGCTTGATGCGATCAACCATTGCCCTTAAAAGTGCTGTCCAGTGCTTTACTTTTGGTTTTCTATGTATTAAGTTACTTTCTCTAGGGTTGACAAAATGAATCCAGCAATGTCAATGCTTAAAAAAATTCAAAGCAAAACAAAATGTTGGACAATATCCACTCTCTTACGTATTACGGTATAAATTTATAGGGCTAACTACATTTTACACTCAGGTTATAAAAGTAATTTTCGAACACGTTATGCGGTTTCAATTTTCTCAAATAACACACTATGAGGTTTTGGAATTGTACCAATTTACAACTTTTTGTCTCTTTAAATGTCTACTAACCCATTAGATTAAAGAATTTCTTTGTCAATGCGGTCAAGGTTTAAAAAGACGTTAGGGGCTAGTTGAGTGACGGTCTAGACAAGTCATAGGTGAGGGCCTAGGCGAACCATGTTGATTTAAGTAAATTTATTATGTATTGTATAAATAAGTGTTTGCTTATACTTGGAAAATACATAATTTCAATGAGATATATAAACTGCAAAACAGAATGATATGTAGATTCTAAAGTATTGGAACATAATGAAAAAATAGGAAACAAGCATAAAGTGTGTGTTTATCTAGCTAAGTATTTAACCAGTTTCTAACCTTTGCCGTTTTCCCTAATAATGCACTTCCAGTTCACCAAACAAAAAGGGAATTTGTGTAGAAGTCGTGAAATTTTTCAACAAAGTTTATCCATTAATTAAACTTTATTAATCACCAGAATTCAGAGATGTTGAGCATAATGCAAATGCAGTTTTAGGTGTTGCCTAACAAATGGATGGATTCCCTGCACTCTTAAATCTTAATACCATGTAAAAATTATCGAACTCAAACTATTAAAGATTAAACAAGTCCGATCGGAAAATTACGTATGGTTTTTGGATTTCTTCACCAATGTAATGACTTAAAATTTTAGACGATTAGAATGTTTTAATTTTTAAGACTTGAGTCCAAATTTTTTCGATGCGTATTGGAGATGTCCCAAAAATCAAAATAAAAAACTTTAATAATTGTTGTTCATATAATTGGCTTTATTTAGCCCATCAACTATGTTAAATAGCATGAAACCATTGTCCTAGAAAAGGACTCCCTTATCCTCAATTTTGAGAGATTCTCTCATTGTAGCCTAAATTCTAGCTATTTTACCCTCTCAAAGGCTCAAGCCTCCATGTACCATTTATGCAATGAACCCGATTATGTAGTGGAAACGGAACCTAGACCAATGTAGACGTAGCCTAACTTTGAGCGACCCACAATATATATTTGTTTTTGTATGTTTGTGTGATTTTACGATCAGATCTAAGTTTGTTCACATTTGTGCATCAACCATAATCAAGGTGATGAATTTGAAACATGCATGATTGAATTTGAGAAATCGAGGTCACAATCGTTTTTCCCCTTTGGTTTGTCAATTATTTTGTTTAAGGAAGAATGATGCTATATGATATATTTTCTTTTGTTGACGAAGTAGTTAACGAAATGTCACACGAGTCTTAGCCTAGGTTTCGCACCGCATGCAGGTCCCAGGCTCCAGCCAGCTTGCATGTTCCTTTCCTTAATTCTTTCTCCCGTCCCTTTCGAAAGGTATGGGATTCATATCTTCAAATTTCAATGTGATCATCTAGAAACCTTTTTATGGCCACTACCCTTAAAAGTGCAGTTTAGTGCTTTACTTTTTTCTCTTTTTTTTGGGAAACTGTTTAGTGCTTTACTTTTGAGTTTTGACTATGCCTAAGATTTGTTTAGTTTTTATTTATTTTTTATTATTATACAAGAAATTAGATCATCTTCGAAGGATATTTTCTCTTAAATTCGTGTAATCAAATGAACTAAAGAAATATATCACGTAATCTTTTAGGTGCGAATAGTATATCTTCAATTGTTTGTACCATATATATATATATATATAATCAATCCGAATGCATGTTACCTGCTAAGGCACCATGTCTAAGGAGCATTCATGCTGAAACACTTAGATTAATCCCAATCAAGTGAGCGCCACAACACGTGGCAACCACACCTATTGACTATTCTCATAAGTTCATAACCAATGAGAGATTTTCCTCTAACCTAGCGAACCTCGTAAATTTCACATTGGCCAAGTTTAAGAATGTCCTCCCACCTCCCCTTTATAAAATAGAAACAACGATTCCCTTTTGTTGGTAATCATCATTTACTACCTTCAGACACTGCTCACTAACATCTTAATCGCTCCTTGCTAAGTTAAGTATCAGAAATTTTTCAGCCAGTACACCACTAATGAGATTAAGCACTAATCTCCACAGTTAGGCTAGTGTTCGACTTATTTCACCATTCTTGTTTTCTCTCCGAAATTATATATATAAACATATATTCATATGTACAATATATATATATATATGTATATATGTATTTACGTATGTATGTGTGTATGTGGGTATGTACACAGATAAAATGAATCTACAGTAGTGAGAGAAAAGGGGCTAAGACCTCTCCGGATCTTTGTGTCCGGAGTTGACAGAAAACTGGACCATTCATTTTCAATTATTTATTTCACTGGTCCAACCATATCTCTCTTTCTCTCTCTTCAACGATCAGGATTTCTGATTCCTTAAATTACGGACACAAAAATACGGAGATAATCTCGACTAAGGAGCCGGCCTGCGACATGCATGGATGGACTCTCATATGTCAGTGTGTGATCATATGAGACATTGCAAGCCAAATCATGCTAACGAGTAGGAGACATAGCAACCCATCATATCACATGCAATCACGCATATTGCTGCTGCAAGCCTGCAAGTTAATTGCTACTAATAATTTTGTTTCCCCTGATTTAAGAACATCGAAGCATGCCATTTGTCTTCCAATATATATATAGGCCATAATATATAAATATAATCAAGGGCACAAAATTGACCAACCAGCTGCCTCTCAATCTTCTAAAGCGATTAATTAGCTGATGATCCCATGAGATAGATGTAAATATTGATATAACTTCTATGGCCGGGAATGATTTTTCATGTTCGTTTTTACCTTTTGCATATTTTTGTTATATTTGCTTCTTATTTAATCAGTTCTCATAAACGGGGAAGAAAAAAGACGAGGAAAGAGAAAAAAACAAATACAAGAGGTGAAAAACAATGTGCAGACATTATTCCTCTTCTTTCTAAATTTGTTGACTAATCGCTACTAGGAGTTCTCGTTAGTACGTAATTTGTAAATTCTCATGTAAATCTATATCAATGGCAGCAGTTAGTTAGGTCGGATTCTCGCCCTAAACCCTAATATTGTATACTTTGGTTATTTTTTTAGGAAACTTTAACGAAAAGCTTCCGGTATTGTTCACTTTAACGAAAAACCACATTTTTATACTAAAAAGTCAATCATGGTACTATTCACTTAACCCTTTATTTTGTCCTTATCGTTAAAATTCAAAATTTTCAAGCCCTTTTCATTAGTTTTTCTTATTTTTTTATTAGTATAAACTCAGTGACCAACTGCCGCTTAGTACGATAGTTTAGCGGTATTCCTTTTTACTTGTAAGTAAGAGGTTATAAGTCCGATTTTACCAAAGACAATTTTGAATCACATTATTGCTAGCCTACTATGAGACTTAGCGGCCATTCCCTCTCTTTTAGTGTAGATAATATCACTCGATGAAGTAGTATTTTCTAAAGGTAGTTTAATAATGAGTAACCAATTGGCAACCTTTTTAGCATACTGCTTAATTACTTTATGTTCGTAAATTGTAGTAATATCATGTCATCATAAAATAAAACACTACGTTACAGTGTGATGGCTGTATTTTAGTATTTAAATAAAGTAATACTTGTGTTTTTTTTATAGGGACTTACTTGTCTCCCTACTTACGATTGATGAACTATTACTTTCCAAACATCATAATTGTGGAGCCTAAAATAATCCCAAATATTTTAGGTGCAACACTTGGACTTTTATTCAAAGAAACACAAGATTGCCCTCAATAAATGAGCAGGCTTCTCAGATGCTCCCACGCGCAACTCACATCCTTGGAGGACTCAACAACTGAACACAACTGCCCACAACTCACCTACCATAGGCAAATCATGCTATTGGAAAATTAAGGACTCAAACTAATTTTTTTTAGCCAATTTGCCCCCTACCGTTAGTTTTTCATATATTCCATCCATATTTCCGTTAAGTGAGACCATATGCACAATTTTAAAAACTGAAAATGATTAAACACTGATTAAAAACTGAAAATAAATAATAATAATAATTTTCCCTCTATTTTTTCCCGCTAATTCCTATCCTCAATTTTATTTTTCCCTCTCATTCCTATGCATGAGAAATGACATATGATGTTATTGTCTTCATAAGTAGCTAAGTTAATCTTCTTCTTGAAGCATGTACTACCATTTTTATTTTCTCTAACAAATTAATAATTTGACAAATGCTCATGGTGTTATTGTCTCCAAAGCAGTACATTAATATAAGAAACATGTCTATAAAAAAAACTAAGGTTTCTATATTAATGCACTGCTTTGGAGACAATAGCACCATTAGCATTTGTCAAATTATTAATTTGTTAGAGAAAATAAAAATGGTAGACAATAACACCATATGTCATTTCTCATGCATAGGAATGAGAGGGAAAAATAAAATCGAGGATAGGAATTAGCGGGAAAAATAGAGGGAAAGTTTTTTTTTTTTTTTTTTTTAGTTTTTTAATCATTTTTAAGAGTGAAATGACTTAACTACCCTCACATGTTGTGCACATGGTCTCACTTAACGGAAATATAGATGGATTATATGAAAAACTAACGGTAGGGGGCAAATTGGCTAAAAAAATTAGTTTGAGTCCTTAATTTTCCAATAGAAAAGTTCAGGGGGGAAATCGAAAGTGAGGTGAAAATTCAGGGGGTAAACCGACAGTTTACTCTTTTTTATAGGGACTTACTTGTCTCCCTACTTACGATTGATGAACTATTACTTTACAAACATCATAATTGTGGAGCCTAAAATAATCCCAAATATTTTAGGTGCAACACTTGGACTTTTATTCAAAGAAACACAAGATTGCCCTCAATAAATGGGCAGGCTTCTCAGATGCTCCCACGCGCAACTCACATCCTTGGAGGACTCAACAACTGAACACAACTGCCCACAACTCACCTACCATAGGCAAGGAATTAAAGATAATGATTAATTACCCAAATTCTATCTTTAATACATTTCTACTTGAATAATAACTCCAATCAAGTAAATAATCCTAATTTAATTAAATTAGGATAATTACATCATTATCTCAATATATTATTTCCTATTTAACATCTTGGAAATAATTAGAGAATATCTTTCCATTAAACACTATATGGCCTGCCCTAGCCTTATAAATACCCCATATTCTACCAATTTTGGAGAGCTTTTTGCAACCCTAAAAAAAGCCCTAAACACTTTACTCTCTAAGAGAAACTAACTTAGGCATCGAAGATCCGTTAACCTAACCCTCCCCCCACCTCGTGGGCGCGTGAGGCTTAGGTCTCTGATCAAATGTGTTGATTGTTTTGTAGGTGCATTTTCGTCAAGACTGAAGACGGCGGAAACATGTATCGACAAATTGGTGCTTTCATTGAGAGCTGATTCAAAACACTCGAAGAAGCCTCTCACGTTAGTTTCTTGAATTTTCTGTTACATTGAATTTCTCACATGTCGTATCAATTAATTTTTCCTAGAAAAAATTCTTGATCAATGGAGAAAGGATACAATGGTAGGAAATTCAGAAACTAAGACGAACGGAACCCCATACATGGAAGGATTTGGACCGGAGAGTGGAGACAATGACATAGCCCCACAACGGAGATCCTCAAGGCTTAATGCGACGGCATGAGGAGCCCTATCGTCGCAGAGCCGCTCCACCACCATCATCACCGTGACCCAACAGCCACGGCAAGGCCACCAGGCCACGACACCACTCCCACCAAACCCTAGTCAGGAGGCCCAAGTCAACTTCCAAGCCCATGGGTAGAGGCCCAAAACTTGGCAGCTGCCACGACAGGCCCATATCAGAAGGCATAGCCCAATGTAGCTGCAGACCTTACTACACTGCAGGCCCAAACCCGAGCCCAGAACGCAGCAGCTGCTGCCAGCTAAGCAGCTCAATGGCCAGGAGAGTCAACGGTAATGCAAGCCCAAGGCGAGCAGGCGTTGGCCAAACGCGCCCCGCACCCCGTTCCGATGACCCAACCTGCGACCCAATCCATTCCAAAGCCAACTCTAGCGATCCAGATCCGACCACCGATCTCGCGATTGATTCAGGGTTACTTACACCCCATTTTTCTGCATGAATGCCAGCTTTAGGCCCTAATTTTGTACCTGTGGTCCACTATACTTCCACCACACATGGAAACGCCCATCATCCAAGCTATTCTAATCCAAATGGCTAGCACTTGTTGGAAATGTGCCCTAAAGCCAATCATATGATGATACTTTACGGACATTTCACATGTTAAACTAATCTAGTTTACATATAAAAGGGCAAACATTATTGTTTGAGCCGTCTCATATAAAAGTTATATGCTTAAACGATAAAGTCCAAGGAATATGTGATTGGGAGAATGCAATCTAATGAAGTTAGATTAATGAGACCATTCTTTCGTAGACACATCCTAAACGGTCCTGATCATAGGATTGCCAATTGGGCATTGACAGTCCGATAAGATCAGTACGTACTATGCCTTCTCTCAGGGAGAGTGACTAGTCTCGAGTCATTGGTGTGTGTGACATCAAGACAAGTACGTAGATGCTCAATAGAGAATGAGTCCACTGAACACGATCAACGAGGAGTTCTCATACTCATGTCACATGAGAACTCATGGTTGGGATAATGCAAATTAGTCATTTGACCTGAGGCATCACAGTTGTTGTCTTGTGGTTAAGTCCTTGATCTTTGATTATGTCAAAGTCACCCTATCGGGGTGTCCACGACATCATTGGGGTTAAGCCACTTAGTCATGGAGACAAGTGAATGTGCAACAAGGGATCTCTAACCTTCAAAATGGTTTGAGGGAGAATACTCTATGATATGATTAAAATCTCTGGCCAGAGTATGAATGAGATTAGGGAATGCGTTCCAAATCACATTCAAGGTAATCATATAAGCAAACGAATCACATTGGATAGTAGACATGAATAAATAAACTATCAAACCAAACAATGTGGTCAAGAGTATTAGATTAGAGAAAGACCGTATTGCATTTGTAATCCTAAACTGAATAGGTTCTCTACCTCTTCTGATTAGCTTGGGTAGCCATGATATGCTGCTAGGTGTCACTCATGGTTTGTGGAAGCCATAAACGTGTGTAATCACTAAAGGGATAATTGAAAGTAAGTTTCAATTCACAATCGATGTAAAATGATTTTAATCGCCCACTGCCTCGCTAAAAGGAACCTAATGTATCGTACACCGTGTAAGGTGGAGATTGAAGAAACAAAGGAGATGAATAAGAATAATTAAATGGTTTAATTATTTATGGCAAGGATTAATTAATATGTTAATTAATCAAACGAATAAGTTCGTTAAAGACTTCGGGATAGTTTTGGACCTTAAGGCCCAATGGGCTTCGAACGTCAAAACCCATTGACTTAAGTTGTATGACAACTTAATGAATAAAGATTCACAAAGGCCCAAAAGCCCATATCCATTTAGTGTTGAATTAGGGTTTTTGGTTCTTTAGGTCATTTAAAGAAGTGACTATATAAAGAACTTTATAGCCTAAAATTTATAAGTTGTTGATTTTAGAGAAAATTGGTGAGAACACAAAGCTTCCATTTCTCTCTAATAGGCCAACCACCTTGGGGGATATTATCTAGCAATTCTACTTCCTCAAGGTCACTCATTTCTTCTCCAATCCAACCTTGGTGTAGAATCTTTAGAGGTTCTCTATTTTGGGAACTTGGAGAATCTAATTCATTCAACCAAATCCATGGAGCTAAGAAGCAAGGAATGAAGGCCCTATCTCTTGGGTGATTATCCTTTGCATATGCAAAGAGGAATCTACAAAGGTAAATATTTCTCAACTAATAAATGTTGATTTAAAAGTTGAGTCAAGGTTCACCAATCTACTAGGCTTTGAATTTCATGGTTGATGTTTTGTTTTTGAATGCATGAAAGCATGATTCCGCCTTTAATTGTTAATTGCATGCTATATGATGTTATTCAAATGAACATGTTTTTCACAAAATTTCCTTCAAGTGGTATCAGAGCCTAGGTCTAGTAGTTGGTGAATCATTTTGGGTTTTGTAGTTCATAGTTTTTGATTTAAAAGTTGTAATATGTTACAAGCTTTATTCTTGTTTCTTTGAATGTAAATTTTGTTAGAAAATTTGCCATCTCAAATGTTGTAGATGTAGTTCATATGAGCATGAATTTTGGAGCTAAAATTTGGTGCCATGTTTTTTGGGAAATTCGGCCAAATCCAAAGGGTGATTTTTTGGGTTCATGTTTGTCTTGTTAAAATGGTTTTAAAGTGACTTTTGGAACCCCTAAGTACCCTAGGATGTTAACCCTCTTTTGAGTGATGAAAATTTGAGTTTTGGTGAGTGAAAACATTCATGGAGCTATTATGAGTTTTCATGAGTGTTCTTCAATGTTCTTGAAGTTCTTGCCAAGAACAAAAAGTTTTGAAGTTTTGATTCAAAATGTTTTATGTTTTTACATAAAGTTTTGGTTTAATTTTAGTGGGTGATTTTAGTGGGTGATGATTATTTGTAAAGTATTATTAATGGTTTTAATGGTAGACAAACTTTTTTAAAAGTTTGACATAAATTCAATTAATGGTTATAATGGTAGACAAACTTTTTTAAAAGTTTAACATAAATTCAAAATATTTCATCTTTACCTCACCTAACAAAACCCACTTACAAAAACTTTGTAAAAATCATATTTTTTCTATCATGGCCGGCCACCCTAATAGAATAGGGTATTTTTGGGTCTTTTATTCAATTACATAAAGTTTTGATACTTTTGTGTATTTGCACTTTGGCCCAAAAGTTTACGTTTTTACGTTAAGGCCCAAAAACGTTAAAGGACAAATTGTTTTGCTCCTTTAATGAAGTTTTTTGTATTTGTTGAAATTTTTGGGTTCTAGTTGTAATTACATGAAGTAGTGGACTTTTGTGTTTTTACAAAGTGACCCCAGAAATTTGTGTTTCGCAATATAGCCCAAAAAGTTATGGTTATTGCATGATGGCCCAAATTAAGTAGGGAACAAAAATTGTTTTGTCTCTTTAAATGAGAATTGGATTTTCATTTCATTTAGCTCCATTTAAATCAATTTTATGGATACAAAAACCAAATGAAAATGCTGCATTCAATTTAATTAATTAAGGTGTTGATTAATTAAAGGATGATTATGAACCTAAGCCTACGATAATTGAGCTATGTGAAAGGCCGTTTCAAATTTGTTTGAACCATGGGAATGTGTAGATTAATTTTGGTTGTAATTTGATTTGATCAAATGTTGTAAAAGAGCATAAGCTCTTCTTTACTTTAAAGTAATTTGAATTATGCAAATGTTGTAAAGAGCATAAGCTCTCTTTTACTTTGAAGTACTTCTTTCTTGCTTTATTTGATATGCATGAAAATGAAGTAGTTGGGTCCAACGCCCCTAGGAACAACACGCCTTAATGTGATTAAACGCGTAACTAAAATCAATCTCCATCCCTAGTCCGAGATTCAACACTAGGCTCGTGTTGAATCTAAACAAAGGTTCATAGTCATCCTAAGGCCCTAAGGCAACTATATAGTCCATCAAATGAATGCAAACCTTATGTTAGTAGTATCATATACTCTTGCTTTAAAAACCATTTTATAAGTATAGTGGGAGTATTATATACAACTAAATTGAATCAAATGGACCAATAGTTGTAATAGGACCAAAATTGTTTTAATAAAGATTAAAATGAATATGTTATATGTGATGAGACCTAAAACCCTCAACCAAACCATTATTAAGTTGATAAGCGTGAGAGTGCTTAGAACACTCTTTCGTGGCCTTCCACCGTGGTGGGATCCAATCGTTTGTGACTTGTACACCGGCTTCACCCTATCATGGGGGAGTACAAAGTGCATGCTTATACTCAGGAGGAATCCATAAACATATGATGAGGTTAGTGTAGGCAACGAGGATGGCCGACATCGTATCATCGTGAGGCTATTCTTGAACCCCTTCACGAACTAAGCATGGTGGGAATAACTTAACTAAGTGCAATGGCGCCGACATCGTATCATCGTGAGGCAACATTCTCTAGAGGCCAAATTGATGGGTACTTGCATTAGTTGCAAATGAGTAAGTGTACTCTCTCATTATTATTAATGCTAGCCAACATCATATCATTGTGAGGTGGGCTTGGTAATAGTGAGTCTCCCATAACCTACTAAGAGTTTCCTCCAAAACTCTCGAATTCCAATGAGGGATATGGAATTTGCCAAAAATAGTGGGTGGTGCTATTTGATTTAAAGACCCAAATCAAATGGCTTAAAATCAATCAATTTATATTCGTTATGTATTTGTTTACCAATATATTTGCAAACGCTATCCAAAACTTGACAAAGAAAATCCGAATGTTTTAGTTTCCGGACTTGGTAACACAATCCCAAAGATTGTCTTAAATGGATTGTGCATGTACCTAAGAAGTCTCATCCTCACAATCTTCCTATTGATAATGTATCATTGGAAGAACATGTTAGAAATGTCTATCATGAAGAGGACAACACAAACAACCAATGATTATTCCTTCGTTATATGAACAAAGGAACTTACGAAGATTAGCATAAAGACAAGGACACTTTTAGTGCCATGATTCTTCACTTACAAATTGTTGTATGAAGAAATAAGAGTTGCCTTGAACAACTCTTGAAAGTTTGTAATTATGTTTAGAACATAATGGTTGGTTGACAAAAATAGTCCATCAACATGGACTTATGATGATTTTGAATCATTGAGTGTTGAAGTGATAAACCACTTAACGAGACGGAAACTAAGCTAGGACTTCACCTTTATGTCCCTATCCTAATGGTTCACTAAGTTTATTGTAAACTATGTAATGAACAATAACCACACACTCTCCAAAATGTTTGATGTGTATAACACAATTGAAAAAGGTTTCAAGAGAGATAGTGGGAGTTTAGGGACCATGACTATTGTAGTCAAAGGAGAAGTCAAATGAAGAAGATAAAATTAACTCCAATGGAACAAACTTTCTTTATGAAAGGATGGACATTGGAAGGGGTATTTGCAAGAAATGTCTTGCAAGTGTCAAGAACACACCTTTCGAAGGTGTTGTAAATTGTTCTTGAAAAGTTCAAAACAGTTGGTTCTTCTACTTGAATGCTTGATTCCGTATTAGTAACTATGTTTTACAATCGTTGTAAAAGTGTGGCTAATAAGAAGTAGAAGATTAATGAGAGAAGAGAAAGTACTTCACATTCGGAACGTGAATAAAATATAGATCTCTGCGAAAGCAGATGGTACTAACTTCCTCATATGAACTACCAAAGAAATTGGAAAAACCAAAGATTGTCTTTACATTCCAATTTTAAGGAACTTAATTCCGTCACTATAGAAGAGATGGATGAATGTTTTGTTTGACAAAACATTGTTCTTTATTAATCAATGATTGGATTATAGTAATCTAATTGATTGTCTCTATAGTAGAGATGATATGGTAGTGTTAAACTGTTTAGAATATAATGATGCTTAAAACCCAAAAGGTTGCAAGATAGTGACTAATCCCAACTGAGTTGTGATACCTCTAAAACATAAATTACGAGTTGGTCATAGATGGATGCTTTGGATCGTTAGATCCGGATCCAATACCTTCTTGTCAAAATTGTATAGAGGCGAAATGTTCGAATCTTTATTCTTTTGGAAAGAAGAAAGAATCACAAAGTTGTTGAGGTTAATTCACTTAGATGTTAGTGGCACTTGTCCACAACATAATACTACTCATGTTGTTTGACATTCACCGAAGATCACTCTCGGTTGGACTATAGTTTATTATGAATAAACACAAGTCCGAATACTTTGCAAAAGGTTTCAAAGAATTCAAGAAATGTAAGTTGATGAGTAAGACGTCTAAAGTACTTACCTCCTTAGATTTGATCCAAGGAAAGGTAACACTTTAGATGAGTTTCCTTGAAAGATATCAAGGAAATTAGCATCATAAGATAATGATTTTTTCCATTAGGAGAAGAACGAACTTGAATAAGATTTAGTTCGTTGGATATTATCAATTACCCATATATAGGATATATATGCTTCTAAAACAATATGATTGTCAATTAGAAGATCTTCCAAAATTTTCATAACTCCATAGGATGTCGTTGGAAAGAAAGACAAATCTTAATTGTGTTAAGATTTGGGGTTGTGTGCTAATAAGCAATATTTGTTTAAAAATTATCTTGTGGATATCCTTAAATTAACCTCTGGATATCACTTCTATAAACCAACCAACAAATGTTGTTTGTTGAGTAGTTCATTGTAATCCTACAATGTGATTTGCCTTAGAGCAAATGAACTAGGAATAGAACTCAAAAGAATGGGTTCTTTGAGAGACAAGATGATAATCAACAAATAAAACAACCTAGTTCCTATACCACAAGCTCCAAGGTAGTCAAGAAGGATTTATAAACCGTCTCAGTTGAATGGTTTGAACTTTATGACTACATTGAGTGTATATACAATATATACTCAAGGAAATGGTAAAGTACCATTTGACCCGAAATAATGAAACCTTCATAGCTAATTGGTAGCTTAAGGTGGCTACAATCAAAGAGAATGGTTGACTTTGAAGGAACCATTTTTGACGTAGTCTTAGTTTCAATTAATTCGAAGATTGCTAGCTACAACTAAATGTTGATTCAATGTTTGGACATCATATAGGTTTCCGAAACCATTATTAAGATAGTCCTAATAATATATGTCTAAAACTATGAATCACAAAAACATGTAAGTTGTAGAAGATCCAACCATCATGGATCTAAGCAAGCTAGTGGGAGCCATAAGCGTTTTATGAGGGAAAGATCAAATTGTTTGATTTCTCATAAAGATGTAAATGAATCTTTTGTTTACTAGGTTTACAAAAGATTAGTGGGAGTTAATCATGTTCCTAAAATTTAGAATATATATATGATATATTAATTTTGGAAATGAAAAGAATACTTCTTCGTTAAAGTTATGACTTTAAACTTTCTATAACGATAGAATGTATATGGGAGACATAGTCTATATACATGGGATGGAAATCTATAATGATAGATTTTAGGATATAATTGGATTATATCATGCCCTAATAATAGACAAAAGGATGCTAGGAAGTTTCTCATATGATGATAAACTTCAATAAGAAGAACAACTCTAGTGAGACTAGGAGGTAGCTCTTCTCAAAGGGAACGTACCCTTTGACTCCCAAAGAAATAATGCGTAAATCGAATCCTTTATGCATACGCACAAAGGTGATTTATGTATTTCATATTGTATGAAAAACATTGATATGAGTTGTACCTAGAAAGGTACAAGGCGATATCAATGCAAGCCCAGGATCAGAACCATGGCAACTGTCAAGTGAGTCCTTAAGTATTTAAGAAATACTAAAGGATAGGTTCCTCGAAGAATGAGGAAGAATTAGAGTAACGTAAAGGAAGCGTAAATGTGTTAGATTATGAATCTAATCCATCGTTGAATGTTTCTTCATTATGAATGAAGAGATTAACAGATACCTCTTTATTATGACTAAAGAGATATTTGGATGGAAACATTAAAGTAATGACTTTAGTGTGTTCCATTATGAATGCAAAATATATTGCCATATATAGAAGTTTACAACAATGTTGTTTGGATGGGAAAGTTCATTTATGAACTCTCTATTCGGTTCCAACCAGAAAGTGTATCTAGTGTACTGACACTACGACACTAATGGGGCGATAGCTCAAGCCAGGGAATCAAGGTCTCATCAAGATCCGAACTCATATGAGAGACTGAACCACATGATTGAGAATCATGTATAATGGTGACGTCGATATTCTCAAGGTTGCTTCTATGGATAACATATAGATATCCATTGCCTAGGCCTACTACTCAGCCATTTATGAAATGACTACAGAAGAGGAATCATAACAGATGACCAAGCTGATTGGCTCTAGTGCAAGTGGGAGATTGTTGGAAATGTGCCCTAAAGCCAATCATATGATGATACTTTACGGACATTTCACATGTTAAACTAATCTAGTTTACATATAAAAGGGCAAACATTATTGTTTGAGCCGTCTCATATAAAAGTTATATGCTTAAACGATAAAGTCCAAGGAATATGTGATTGGGAGAATGCAATCTAATGAAGTTAGATTAATGAGACCATTCTTTCGTAGACACATCCTAAACGTTCCTGATCATAGGATTGCCAATTGGGCATTGACAGTCCGATAAGATCAGTACGTACTATGCCTTCTCTCATGGAGAGTGACTAGTCTCGAGTCATTGGTGTGTGTGACATCAAGACAAGTACGTAGGTGCTCAATAGAGAATGAGTCCACTGAACACGATCAACGAGGAGTTCTCATACTCATGTCACATGAGAACTCATGGTTGGGATAATGCAAATTAGTCCTTTGACCTGAGGCATCACAGTTGTTGTCTTGTGGTTAAGTCCTTGATCTTTGATTATGTCAAAGTCACCCCATCGGGGTGTCCACGACATCATTGGGGTTAAGCCACTTAGTCATGGAGACAAGTGAATGTGCAACAAGGGATCTCTAACCTTCAAAATGGTTTGAGGGAGAATACTCTATTATATGATTAAAATCTCTGGCCAGAGTATGAATGAGATTAGGGAATGCGTTCCAAATCACATTCAAGGTAATCATATAAGCAAACGAATCACATTGGATAGTAGACATGAATAAATAAACTATCAAACCAAACAATGTGGTCAAGAGTATTAGATTAGAGAAAGACCGTATTGCATTTGTAATCCTAAACTGAATAGGTTCTCTACCTCTTCTGATTAGCTTGGGTAGCCATGATATGCTGCTAGGTGTCACTCATGGTTTGTGGAAGCCATAAACGTGTGTAATCACTAAAGGGATAATTGAAAGTAAGTTTCAATTCACAATCGATGTAAAATGATTTTAATCGCCCACTGCCTCGCTAAAAGGAACCTAATGTATCGTACACCGTGTAAGGTGGAGATTGAAGAAACAAAGGAGATGAATAAGAATAATTAAATGGTTTAATTATTTATGGCAATGATTAATTAATATGTTAATTAATCAAACGAATAAGTTCGTTAAAGACCTCGGGATAGTTTTGGACCTTAAGGCCCAATGGGCTTCGAACGTCAAAGCCCATTGACTTAAGTTGTATGACAACTTAATGAATAAAGATTCACAAAGGCCCAAAAGCCCATATCCATTTAGTGTTGAATTAGGGTTTTTGGTTCTTTAGGTCATTTAAAGAAGTGACTATATAAAGAACTTTATAGCCTAAAATTTATAAGTTGTTGATTTTAGAGAAAATTGGTGAGAACACAAAGCTTCCATTTCTCTCTAATAGGCCAACCACCTTGGGGGATATTATCTAGCAATTCTACTTCCTCAAGGTCACTCATTTCTTCTCCAATCCAACCTTGGTGTAGAATCTTTAGAGGTTCTCTATTTTGGGAACTTGGAGAATCTAATTCATTCAACCAAATCCATGGAGCTAAGAAGCAAGGAATGAAGGCCCTATCTCTTGGGTGATTATCCTTTGCATATGCAAAGAGGAATCTACAAAGGTAAATATTTCTCAACTAATAAATGTTGATTTAAAAGTTGAGTCAAGGTTCACCAATCTACTAGGCTTTGAATTTCATGGTTGATGTTTTGTTTTTGAATGCATGAAAGCATGATTCCGCCTTTAATTGTTAATTGCATGCTATATGATGTTATTCAAATGAACATGTTTTTCACAAAATTTCCTTCAGCACTATCTGCCCCAGCAAGTCGCCAATTTGACGAACGCCCTCGCGCAGCAAACCACCTTGGTGAACCAACTCTTCGAGCCCATCGAGATGCAGCGCGCCCCATACGAAGTGTTCTGAAGCAGAACAAGGGCGAAAGAACGTGACTCATTCCAGCTACGTCTCAGCAAATAGCCGCTCAGCCCACCACGAACCATGCGTTCAGGTAATGTACACTCTCATTTGGGCCCTCGGGAAAACGTATTCTCCAACCTAGATGCGTAGAGAAGTGTTTATTCCCGACTCGGTTCACGAGTCAGTATGCATTTGAGGTTGGGTCCACATTTCGATGAGCGCTCAGGACATTCCAGGCGAAGCGTCCACACGAGGCTAGGCCCACAAGGAGATCCTATTACTAGGCAACGGAATAGGCAGCTGCATGACGCCCAAAGAAGAGCACGTGAGCAATCCAGCTCGAGTTCCACTAGCAGCCTTCGCCAAGCACGACGGCGAACAACACAGCAGTATGAACCATGTGCACCGCAACGGCGGCACAGACGAGCAGGACGAGTTGAAAAGCAACGTGGACCGGCAGGTCAACACCGGAGGCAGCTGGAGGCTCCGCTGCCCCACCAGGCTCAAATCTAGGAGGAAGTACAAAGGCTCGTAACAAAGCAGCTGCGCAGATTCTAGCGCATTGACACTACCGACGATGCCCTCCGTAGATAGAGATGTGGCCAACCTGAGCAGGTCACCATTTACAGATGAGATCGAGCAGACAGAACCACCGTGGAAGTTCAACCCACCACATTTCATTTTGTTCAATAGAGATGAAGATCCGGATAGACACTTTATGCACTACCAAAGTGCCATGACCCTCTACGCTAACAATGACGCTCTCATGTGCAAGATCTTTGCCACAATACTCAAAGGCGAGGCACAAGACTGGTTCCACACCCTGCCGCCATGCTCAATTCAGAACTTCAGCGAACTTTCCTTGGTTTTCACTAAGGAATATTCGTCCTACCGTTCGATCAAAAAGAAATCTGACCACCTCTTCAACATGAAGAAGGACCTGAATGAGTCACTCCGCACTTACGGCAAAAGATTCAAGACGGAGAAGGCAAAGATTGTCGGATGGGATAACAGCATCGTATGCTCAGCTTTCCGAAATGGGCTCTCAATAGATCACCCGCTTTTCGGAGAATTGATTATGGGCGAGAACCTGTCCTTAACAAACTATTATGCTTTGGTAAAAAAGCACTCCCTCTGGGATGAAGAAAAATGCTCCTAGAAGCTGCCTGAGCAGCCGCGCAAAGACGCGGAACCGACTCAGAAGAAGGCAAGCGATAAATCGCTCAATAACAAAAGCAAGCCAGTAAACAGACGCATGGACCAATCCCCAGCGAAGGGACGCACATCGCCCAAGACGTACACCAAGTTCTCAGTCACAATCAACCAGATCCTCCGCGACCTCAAGAACAAGCCATGGTTTAAGTCACCGTCACCCGTAAGAGACGACACCTCTAAGATGGACCTGACCAAATATTGCACATTCCACAGAGGTCTTGGGCATACAACCAACGACTGCACTACATGGAGGAGGTACGTTGAGCAGCTCGTGAAGGAAGGCTAGTGTGACTAGTATGTCGACAGTCTAGTTGCCTGGGCCAAATGCATAAACAAACTATCATACTCTTATGACAAGCAAAAGACGCCCGCTGCCCTGCAGACATAGCGTAAGCTCTCCAATGCGAGAAGGTAAACTAATTCCCCGACACCCATCTAGGTATGCTCTCTAGTGCAAGATAGTAAACTAATTCCCTAACACTCATATGGGTTAGCTCTCCAGCAAGAGAGGGTAAACTAATTCCCCGACACCCATACAGGTATGCTCTCCAGTGCGAGAGGGTAAGCTACTTCGGAATATCTAGACGTGGATGGGTTTTACGACTACTCAGTTCCTCCTGAATGCATCGACTACCTGTGCCGGATGACTCCCAGAATTGGCCACGATAATCCTTCCCCTGGAATAGACTTAGCCAACTAAAGGATTCAATTATGCGGGATCCCAGGTCTTTAACCGGAAGAGATGCTAAGTGCAGGACCCCTGCCCATTAAAGAAAGACAATAGAACTTTTATAATTATGGAGCCTAAAATAATCTCAAATATTCTAGAGGCGACACGTGGACTTTTATTCAAAGAAAAAACAAGATTTCCCTCAATAAATGGGCAGACTTCTCTGATGCTCCCAAATGCAGCTCACATCCTTGAATGACTCAGCAGCTGAACACAACTGTCCACAGCTCACCTGTCATTGGCAAGGAATTAAAGATAAAGATTAAATACCCAAATCATATCTTTAATACATTCCTACTTGAAGAATAACTCCAATCAATTACACCATTATCTCAAGATATTATTTCATATTTAATATCTTGGGAATAATTAGAGAATATCTCTCTATTAAACACTATATGGCCGGCCCTAGCCTTATAAATACCTCATATTCTACCAATTTTGGAGAGCCCTAAACACTTTACTCTCTTAGAGAAACTAACTTAAACATCAGAGTTCCGTTAACCTAACCCCCCCACCTCGTGGGCGCGTGAGGCTTAGGTCTCTGATCAAAGGTGTTGATTGTTTTACAGATACATTTTCGTCAAAACTGAAGACGGCGGAAATTTACATCGACAATAATTAAACTATTAATTCTTTTTATTATCATTTAAAAATCATATTTATAAAAAAAATTATTTAATTTAGAGATCGTTTAAAACTTTGGTACCAATTTATCGGAGATCGGCATGCATATTGAGACACCTGACCTGGATCATTGGGAGCAGTCAAATAAAGTATTAGCGCAGCAAGTTGTCATGGAATAATATGATCTTTTCAATTGGATTTGGGCGTATTTCTTGTTGGATTGGTCGTCAATTAGGTTGAGACTTTCAGAAATCTATTTTATTTTATTTTTTATTAGAGAAATTTTATCTTCCTAACTTACAATTATTTTTCTCGGCCACCCAAATTTCTGTAGTAAGTGTTCATAATAGGTTAAAATTGATGCAACACCATACTCGATCAGTCTTAATCTAAACTTTGTTTACAAACCACAATGTGGTTCTTCTCAATTTGTCACTTTATCGGATGAACTTAAAGTCTACGATATGATGCATTTTTTTTGTCATTTCTCATTTTATTACTAGATTATGAGCAAGTAATATATTATAAAAACGAGTGGTGTTATTTGGACATACAAACAGACACATTTGTTAACGTGTTTTCTAATATATGTTGTTCATATACAAATAAAAAACACAAAAAGTGAAAAGACATAAACAATAAGGGTAGTACTATTTACATACTCATTTTTACATCTCACACACCCTTGATATTTTTTTTGTCATTTATCTTCTTCACTTCATTCGATCTGACGATCGAAAATTAAAAGGAGTGTGAGAAGTAAAAAAAAGTGTATGAGTAGCACTACGCATACAACAAATAGATATCTTATGAGCTTACATGAAAATGTGACATAGATAAATACCAACAATAAAACAGTGGCTAATGCTTTAGTAGAATGACATGGCGAACAAAGTGTATTTATATCACATCCCCGCCCGGGTCCACCACATCCCGGGCCCGCTCTACACCGTAGCACGATATTGTCCGCTTTGGGCTTACCATTCCCTCACAGTTTTGTTTTTGAGAACTCACGAGCAACTTCCTAGTGGGTCACCCATCCTGGGAGTGCTCTGGCCTCCTTCTCACTTAACTTCGGAGTTCCTACGGAACTCGAAGCCAGTGAACTCCCAAAATGTCTCGTACTAGGTAGGGATAAGAATATACATTTAAGGATCACTCTCCTAGGCGATGTGAGATATCACCCTCCACCCCCCTTAGGGGCCCGACGTCCTCGTCGGCACACTTCTGGCTAGGGATTGGCTCTGATACCATTTGTCACATCCCGGCCCGGGTCCACCACATCCCTAGCCCGCTCTACCACCGTAGCACGATATTGTCCGCTTTGGGCTTACCATTCCCTCACGATTTTGTTTTTGGGAACTCACGAGCAACTTCCCAGTGGGTCATCCATCCTGGGAGTGCTCTGGCCTCCTTCTCGCTTAACTTCGGAGTTCCTACGGAACCTGAAGCCAGTGAGTTCCCAAAATGCCTCGTATTAGGTAGGGATAAGAATATACATTTAAGGATCACTCTCCTGGACGATGTGGGATGTCACAATTTATTCAAATTAGAGTCAAAGAAAAACACGAGAATTCCAATTTGGAATCACTAATTCAAATTATTTTGTATTTGATAATTTGAAAAGCGCTTTCAGTTATTTTCCGTGTATATTTTGCTTCTGACAAATATGATTATTGGACTTATAGAAATTTCTAGTGTTTTATAGTGAAATTGCAAGCCAAGCCGTTGTAAAAGCCGAGTAAAAAAGAACTAACAAAAGGAAAAGAAAACAAATATTAATTAGAGAGACACCAACGAAAGAAAGAAATAATCAACGAGTGCGTAAAGCAATCAGCGTTTTGTATCATCCACCTTCGAACTACGAAAAGTTTATTCTTTTTTACCTTTTCGAAAGAGTCCCCGCTCTACTCTTGTCCCCGACCTATAAGAATCAAATACATATTAGTTATAATTTTATATCAGTTGATATTTAAAAATTAAAAATATTTGATAACTTAATAAAAAAAATAAAAAATAAAATGATTTTGCTTTCTTTTAAGTTGTTTAACATTTAAAACCTTTAAATCAAAATTATCTAGTGATATTCCTCTTCATTTGTAAGCGAGATGTCTTAGGTTCAATTCTTGTCAAAAACAAATTTGAACCACATCATTACGAATTCATTGTGAGACTAAGTTCACTCCCTTTTCCTTAATGTAGATAATATCGTTGACTCAAAAAAAAAAAAAAACATGACTGATTTCGAAAACTCATTTTCTCAAAACGAAACCACGCAGCACGAGTCAAACAAAATAAATAAATAAATAGTAAAAAAAAAATATAACAAATAAAAAATAATAAAAAGGAAATTATATTACTTCTCATCGGAGACTTCGAAGACTTTGAAGTCCATAAACAACATACCTTTATAAATCCTTCTTCCTCCTCTCACAACTTCCTCATCACCCTCTCCCTCTCTCCTCTCTCTCCTTCTCTCTCTAAGTTTTCATAAACATTTTTTTTTCTGCGATATGCCACAAGTCGATTTGGAAACCCTAGTTTCGGCGTGTGCGGGAGGCTCAATGGATCGGAAAATCGCCTGCGAGACGCAGGCTGACGCCGCCACTGCCGGACACGACTGGCCGGAAGAAGATGCCGATGAACCGCAAGTTGCGCCGGATTTCCCGCCGGAATCCTTCTGGCTCTCGAAAGACGCAGAGTACGACTGGTTCGACCGCAACGCCTTCTACGAGCGCAAAGACTCCACCAAAGGAAACTCCAACGCGTCGCACTCGAATTCGAACTCACAGCGGTTTTCGAAGAACTTGAAGTCGAAGGCGGCGATCATCGGGCTTCCGAAGCCGCAGAAGCACAACTACGCCGACCAGAAAAACCGGCGGCACTCCAAGGCCGGAAACACGAGACTGTTCCCGAAACGGACCGGATCCGTCGGGAAATCGGACGCTCCGATGATCGAGCCATCGTCTCCTAAGGTCTCGTGTATGGGGAGGGTGAGATCGAAGAGGGATAGAAAGCGTCGGTTCAGGAATCGGCACGGATCGTCGGCCGAGACGTCCATGGAGAAGTCCGTTAAACCGGTGGCGGAGAGACGAAAACTCGGTTTCTTTGCGAGTTTTCGGGCGATTTTTAGGCACGGAGGACACCGGGAGAAATCGGCGAAATCGCCGTTCGCGGAAGACTCGCCGCCGAGAAACAGCAGCGTGATGTCGACGTCGAGAGCTCGGGACAGGGCGGCGGCGTACGATTTCGACGCGCTGTCTATCGACTCGACGCCGAGATACAGCGTGGAGAGCGAACCGCCTGGTTTGGGCGGCATGAAGCGGTTCGTTTCGGGTCGGAGGTCCGGGGCGTGGGCGGGCGAAGTCGGTGTCGACGTTGCGTAATTTGGCGGGCGTCTTTGGAAACTTGAAGGAAAAAGGAATCGTGGTTTCTTGATCCGACGGGGATCCCCTGGGCCCCACTGTCACGAGGAAGCAGGCAGCAAGTGTGTTACGGTCGCGATTGGTAGTCTGAGTGGGACCCGCTTTCTTCTGTTTAAATTGCGGTTGGAATGACGTGGCACGTTGAATAACGGTTTCCCTCCGCACCGGGGTTAGATGTAAAACAGTCATTTTGCTACAACGTTTTTTTGTGTTTTTTTTTCCACTCCACTAGAGTATGTGAGGTTGTGTAAATAGATATGTTTTTGGAGTGAGCAGTTGTAAATTTGCTTGTAATTTTGGATAATAATGTTTTGGAGAACCATAATTTGGGTACAATATTAGCATTTTCTATCGTCAGAAAGTCGATGCAATATTCTTCTCAAACTGATAATATAAACACGAATGCAAAGGAAAGAGTACATATGCATAGTGGCAAATTCAAGATTCAAATTTTAGGGGGTTGCACGGTTAAAGGTCCAAGTTTTCTAAATAGAAGCATGGCGCAGAGCAGACAAAAATAATTTTTAGTTTATTCATTGTCCCATTTCTACAAACACTTAATGGGCTTGTTTTCGTTAGCTAAATCATTATGCACACAAATCCACAGATATCGTCATATGCCGAAACAACTTAATGAGTAACAACCCTAGCAGACAGTAAACATTAAATCAAGCACTTGGTGGGCAAAAAAATAACTCGTATCTAACATTCAGAGGATCCTCAAAAGATCTTTACATGTATATTTTTGAACTCCAAATAATTCTAAGACAACATTGATCCAATATACTTCCGCCCCTGCATACACACATCCGATCCGCTCATGTCAATGTGGTTATGCACTTGCTTTTGGTGAGTTGGGCAGGAGATGTCATTGTTGTAGCCAACCAAACACTTTCGCTACGGCTAATTAATTTGATTTTACAGGTAATTTAACAGATTAGGGCACATGGAAAAATAACATGATCAGCGATGCATTGACCACATGGGGTTTGAGAGTGGACGGCGGAAAACGAGTTTTGGCCTACCACAGTAGAAATGGAGTTCTTTACTTTTCCGAATTTGGTATACCATCTTTTCAAAATAATAAATGTAATATAATTGAGGATCAATCTAAGGGCACCCCTTTTAGTACTAGTTTGGTATTGATGTGCTCTTATAAAAAATGGGTATAAAAAAAGCTGAGCTCAAAAATGTGTTTGGAAAACTCTTAAAAACAGCTTATTTTCACAGTTTTGAGTGAAAAAAGTTGAAAACGTAAAGCAACAAAAATAAGCTTATTCTCACAGCATAGTAAAATCAGTTTTTTTTTCTTCAAAACACAACAATACCAAGCCAACCCTTAAGAAGGAAAAAAAAATAGGGAAGTGGAACCTACAAGTGCCATAAAATCAAACATTGTACTGATGTCATCTCATTATCATCAAATTAAAGGAAAACATCATAAAATGAAATATTGAAAAGAAACTCGAGAAAACTTTTGCATCGTCTGATGAGCATTTTGTCAAACACTAATATAGACAGATAAACGCTTAAAGTTGCATAAACAAGCTTTTGCTTTCGTAGCACGACAATAGCTCCTTATGTGACATTTGTATGACATATGTAGCCTTTATCTTATGAGATCTAATCTAGCTCGGTTTTTTAAAGGGTAGTACTTTTCAACACTCATCTTTACCTTTCACAAACCCTTATTAATTTTTCTATTTTGATCTTCTTCAATTCATTTGATTCGACCGTCGAAATTGAGAGGGGTGTGTGAAAAGTAAAAATAGAGTGTGAATAGAACCACCCTTTTGAAATTCAGGTGTTTGATCGTAAAATCTTAATTAACAACTACAAGACTCAAGTTTGAAATTTACGAAAATCCAAAAGTTAAATCGCCGCATCGCTTTCAGGTTATGATCATGCAGTTTCTTGTGACACATTGGATCTTGTTGATCAGAAATTTTAGATTTATAGACATATCAATAATCCTTTTGTTTGACCATGAAAGTTATATAATTTTGATGATTTTGAAATTAAAAAAAGAAGACTAGATATGTGCATCATCAAGTCTTTGTTTTACGGTTGAATTAGGCGTTCTTGACTTTGAAAGAGGATCCATGATGTGAATCCTTTGGAACATTGACTAGATGATTGATCACTCTCATTGAAAATGACCACCTTGCCCGGCAACCTATATAGCCAAATGCATTACATTCCTGTTGAATATTGAAACTTGATCCAAAAACTAATTAAAAACTCAGCTATGCAACACAGTTTTATAAGGTTTTTATTTATTTAATATATTAGAGAGTGAAAATTCGGACTTCGCATATATTTGAAGACTAAGAACAAAAGTATCGGTAGATTTTAGTTGGTATTTTCAAACCTTATTTTTTATTCAAAATTATTCATGAGATTGACGTAATTCATTACTTTGGTAATTGTGATTTAAAATTGATATGAATGGTCTCTGAAATTGTCCACCGTCAATCATTTTGATTATATTAGAAATCTCCGTTAAATTGAGTGTATTTTTTTTTAAATCATCCCGTTCCCTTAAACTGGTGACTTATTTAATTTAACAGAGATTTTTTTTACATAATGACCAACATGATTGACGGCAAAAAATCTCAATGACCACTTTTATCAATTTTAAATTTTAAGAAGAATTATAACAATATTAGAGACCATTTTGACTAAAAGAACCTTCAAACTTTTAAATGCAAAATTAAGCTCATATTTTAAGAGTACCAATAACAAAAAAAATTTAATTTTATAACATCCGCGGCAGCTATTTTTATACAATAAAATTAGCTTTTTTTCTTCTCCCTTTTGCGTTCTAAAATATAGTGCCAGTTTATATTATCAACCGTTTCTCTTTGATTATTTAATTTTTTGGAAGCATGTTAATTTAATGATAAATACAGATAATTAACGAATCTATAATTCCTTAATTTCATTACAAAATTAAAGCGTATATTCCGGAAAAGAATGAAATAAATCGTCGTCAGCTTGATGAATTCCCAGTTAGTCGTATTAGTACTGCATCACTAGTCTTGTTTGCAATCAAATCGAAAGGGATGGTCAATTGACCCAATCATACAATCCACCGCTGGACTCAGGGATTTCCATTTTATTCAAAAAATAGAGATTAGTTGTAGGAAGAAGGATCATTGATGATCTTTTTCTTAGGGATAATAGGAATTTAGTGATCGTGACCGTTCATAGTACATTTTTTATTGAATTTTAAAGATCCGAACAGTCTATTTTATAGGACACATTCTATATTGAATTTTAAGGATTCGAACAGTCTATTTTGTAAGTCTTAATTCATATATCATCCTTGCAAAAATCAAATTCAATTCGAAATCATTTGCCTATTTAAAAATCATGATGAAATTTCAATGTTTTCTTATAACAAAATGTTCGTCAATTTCTTTGATTAAATGCCTCAAATATTTTTTATTTTGGCTAATATTTTGCAAAGATGATCTATAAGATGCAACTCGAAAAATAGACGATTCGAATAATTAAAGTTCGATGTGGTATGGATCTCACAACTAATCCTTATTTTTTTATAAAAAAAAATAAAGATCTCTTTCCTTAAAGACCTCCTCTATATATATATATATATATATATATATATATATATATATATATATATATTGTTTAGGTTCATTAAAAAGTTACGGAATGAGCAGCATAGATATTTTATTTGAAGAATCTCTCAACAAAAGTGCATTATGTGTGTACATATACCATCTATATTTTAGTACATCATTCATAGACCATCATTGCAAAAAATTAAAAAAAAATCTAAAACCTTTAAGACATCCTATTGTAGTGAAGGATATAAACGAATACGGTTTTTCAAATAAACATTAATATGACAACCGTTTAATCCAACGGTCAAACGGTTTCAAATTTGGATATTTTTGATAGAAATGATCTTTGAGCGAATACCTAAAAGATAGACGATTGAATCGTTGAAATACGAAGTAGAGGGAACCCTACAAAGATTCCCTTAATGGAAGGGGACTGTTATATATGTATATATTATCAACTTGAAAAGAAGGAAAAAAAAGTACACAAACTTCCCTTAATGGCATCTGGTAAGTATATTCCCTATTGACAAACAACAGCAAGGTCTTGTCCCATTAAATGAGGTCGACTGTATGAATCCGAGAACACCACTGCGCTCGATTAAGTATATTCCGTACTAACAGACATGTAAAAACATCCCCAGTTGCCACAATAAGTGGCAGACTAGGAGCTCACCTGTTGACAACTCTTTTCTTCTCAGCTTCAGAAACAGAGATAGATTCTCCACCAAAAGTTTGAGGCTCCACTTTGGATACGCACCATTTGCTTCAGTCCTCACATTGTGAAAGATATATCGCATACCCGACGCTTCCTTTTGGGTACAACATTCTTCTCAGATAACCTCCAAAACTAGTTTTATCGTTAATGCTAGGTCGAGAGTTTGATTAATAAGACGATTAGAAGGATTAGGGGCAGAAGGTATAGCAGAACCAGTTTATCGAGGAGGGTGACAATGCTCGAGAGATCTGGTTTCAAACATTTTCTCGAGAGTTACAGCAAGAGAACGGACTACTCCATAGACCACGTTTAGTACTATGTACTCCAGAAAACGTTCCGAAGATACTTATCCTAGGTTCGACAGTGTCTTCATAACATTAATCTTTATTCGGTCAATATTTCTAGTCCACGACCGCGGATTTGCGAACTGTAAGGGTGCAACTCTCAGCTAACACTGGCAAATCTCTGTTTGACTCACTTGTACATGTTTAAGAAAAACCACCGGTGACTGCTTAATTAACATGACAAGCATAACTCGACACTTGACAGCACAAAAAGTTGTAAAAATAATATGACAGCACAAATTTCCTTAAAACAGGGGCATTCTTTAACTGTGATTGAACAATGTACACCGAATCAACGGGTGAAAAACATCAATTTTCGATGAAATTTTCAGCAGCCAATAAGGCAAATGTATCAGGAGAGAATCTCTTTTTTTTGGTTTGTAAGATGAGCCAGAGGAGAGGATCCCTTCTGTTACACTTTTTCTCCGAGTAGGAGGGAACTGAAGTCTATATCATAGCCTCAAGCATACATACATATATGCTACAAGTATCGAAATGTAACTTTACTGCATCACGTTGAACAACACATTCTAACAGACACAGCATGAAACCGAAGCAATTCATTCTACTAGAAACGAAAAACTTGTACACATCTAATAATCTGTTGGATTAGTTTGGTATATGGGAATAAGTCGAAGACACATATACTTTCGTAGCAACATAAAATGCGAGAAAATATACGACACAAAATTAAAAAAGATATAATGAAAAAGTGTGCGTTCTTTAGGAAATCATTACTTACTGTAGAGCATACGTTGCTCTTAGATATTCTGCAATTTCTGCACTTTCGAACATTTCCACCCCCGTATTTGGATCTTCTAAGTAAGGAGCCTGTCAAAAACAATGTTAAGATTGAGACCGTCAAGTTACTAATTCACGGCATGTCAAACAGCGATGAAATCTTTCATTCTCTTACAATAAAATCACAGCTTCAGGAATTCGTTGTAGAATATTAGAAGTACCTGAAAACGTCCGGTTTTGTCAAACAGTATTTGTCGTTTTGGACTGCCACGAGCACAGCTGAAAAGAGTAGTCATAATATGTCTCAGTAATATTCGTTGTCTCAGATGATATTGAAAGGAAGGCTAAATAAGTTCTTCCAAAGACGATGGGTTGATTTGAAAGTTTACTCAGAATTGTGTATTACTCGATGAATTACGAAAATTAATAATAATGCAAGACCAAAACATAGTTATTGTTACTCGTATTTACCTGCGATATATGTGAGGCAGTTCTAACTCTACAAGTACTTCACGCGCAATTTTGCAGAAAGGCGATCCCTGGAACAGACAAAAGGTTCAAACTAAAGCTTGGCGTGCATGTGATATATCAGTATATATGTATCAGTAAAAGAACCCAAAATTCATATGTAAACATGGTAGCAACACATGCATATATCTAAAAAAAGATCAAGGGGCTTAAGAAATGATATAAAGTACAGAGCATGATAGTCTCTAACCTCATATGCCCAGACTACAAGTGGTTTGGGTGGTAGTTTTGATGGAGAATAGCTAGAACCCTGAACAGAATTATCGAACAAGAGATTGATCAATGAAGTTTGTAAAACAAATTACATATAACAGCGAAATCTTGAAAATCTAACAAGGGCTTTCAATGTGGACAAACTTTAGTGTTCGATGCATCGTGCAGTTAATGAACTAGGCATATACCAGGAGGACACACACACCCTGCTCCCAACAAAGCAAAAGAAAGAAGTTGTGAAAAGATTTATGGACTTAAAAGGAATTCAAACAAGCTAACCTTTCCCGAACGACCAATCAAAGCAAAGCCTGCAGTCAAAGTCTGCAATAAAAAACAAGAAGTCCACACCAGAAAAATTGATTAACAACATACTCTACAGAGAAAAAATTGATGATGACAGAAGAGTCAAATGCTAACCGTTAATAAACCAAGTGACAGTGCAAGAGGAACAGTTCCATCACCTGCACAAACATTTGGGGGACCGGAGGTAAGAAATTTTAAAAAGAATTTTGGTATAAAAATCATTGGCATGATTGCATAATAGATCAAGGGGATAACATAGTTAAGTAGAAGCTCTTATTCAAGAAAGTGTAGCTTCTGCAAAAAGCAAAGATAAAAAAGGGAAAATGCATATCGATATAGAAGCATAATTTGTAAAGCCTAGTTATACTGCTTCCATGCCAAATA
This sequence comes from Malus fusca, assembly GCA_035220775.1. NCBI lineage: Eukaryota > Viridiplantae > Streptophyta > Magnoliopsida > Rosales > Rosaceae > Malus > Malus fusca. Next base: position 2,121,855 of record CM069072.1, on the reverse strand, counting down.
GTTACCAAAAAATTGATGTATAAAAACGTATCCAATCGTTATATTGTAGTTGTATTATGTATCTAACTATCTAATATCTATTCCCTATCATGTGTGCGTAAACTGTAAAATGAAGGTAAAAGTGACTAGCAAAATGAATGCGACCACACGCACCATACTTCCCAACCAAGTACTTGATTATGTCATCGGATTCATACATTGAAACTCCAGTGTTCGGATCCACCTGCAGCCAAACACAAACATTGAATTGTAGCTGCCACTCAAAGCCATTGTGATATGATAACGAGCTGAAAAGAAGGTGTATGATACAATTGGCATAAAAACAACACTAAAGAATGATGGCGACAGCAAAAACTATGAGAGCTATTTATATTTCATTGAGTTTTAAAAGACTTAGCCAAGAGAAACTTTAGATTAAGCTTAGTGTTTTTCAAATGTGCTTTTGTTGATGGAATCATTTAACTCTATTTTCAAAAAACAGTAAAATATCTAACCATGTAAGGGAACTGCTGTTTTCCGCCCATCTCAACAACCTTGCGACGAAAGTTTGGACCACCTTTCGGGCAAGGATAAAATAGAACATCGAGGTCCAATACTGCAACGATTTCCCTAACCTATACATGCATAAAATGTCAATCCACAAAATAAAGACACATATTTAACTAAGATCTTGACAATCAAAGCATTCCCTAAATTTCCCAAGGAAAAAGGAAGGAACCTTCCATATGTATATATACATATAATCTATTGGAAGTTCTTCAGAACTAAATAAAAAGGCATTGGGGATGAAGTTACCTTACGGCAGAATGGGCAGCTGTACATAATCCATGGTGATCATATGTCCGGGCAGAAAGAAAAAAAATACATGTTGTCAGTTTCACAGATGTATGGATAAAAATTTAGGGGGTGTTAGAAAATGCTACGGAAAAGAGCTAAATTATTGAAACAATATTATGGTATGAAACATATAGTACCCTTCAAACTCATATATCTAAACAAGATTATGGCATGAAACATATTGTACCCTTCAAACTCATATATCTCAATAGGCTTCACCGGGCGAGGGCCTACATTTGAAGTCTCTTTGACCTTAGAATCTGTTACATGAAAATTGGACAGAAAGAAAAAATATTGAAACCTCTTATACTCAGGATGCTATAACATAAGTTATCAGTTCTTTTGGTTGCTGCTCAAAAAACAAACCAAAATTTCGTATTCACAGCGATAACAAAATGCTTGATGCTGAAAACAAGTTTCATATAGCGGAAGGATCACGATGGCTAACATAGGAAATCACTTCTCCATAACTTAAAAGTAATTGCTTTTAGTTTCTCCTTTCTGATCAGAATCAATATACACTAATAACAGCCATTTAACAACCAATTTCTTAAAGCATATTCACTTAATTTTACAAAGGGCATGCCATAAATCATATCAACTCAAACTAACACGTACCATTGTACTCGAGAGCATACTGGTCCGCAGGAATATCATCTTTCGGAACGAAAGAGAAAGAATACCTGCCATTGTACAATCAAAACAGGAAAGGAAAAGAAAATGAAGTCAGAAACTGTCTACTGCTAGCACTACACAGCACAAATTTACGGTAAACAAACCCAAATGCAAATAAAGCAACAATCTTTGAGTTACTGAACAAAAACACAACACATTTAATTAAACGAAAATTTTGATTACCCAGAAACGAAAACGCCAGTCCCCAACCGGAAGAACAAGGCAAGAGAAGCCCCCAAGATGTCCCAAACTTTATCAGGCCTGACACCGAACCGCTTTGGCTCCGGCGGCTTGAAATTGGGCGGAGGAGCAAATGTTACCGGCGGCGATGAAGGTTCTGGTTTGGTTTGAACAGAAGCTGAAGTTTGGGGGGTCTCAGAGGACTCTGTTGAAGCTCTAACAATGCAGAAATTCCTCCTGGGTATTGTAGTTGTAGGGGATGAAAAAGGCGGGAAAATTGCATGGTTAATTAAGTTTAGAGCTTTGGCCATGGCTTTGGGGGGTGGGGGGTTTGGATTTGGAGAGATTGAGTCGAGAATTATGAAATATAATTATGTGACTGAATCATTTCACTTTTTCGTGAACACTGAAGACAGACATGTACTTGCAGTCACTAGATTTCCAAAGCAAATGATTGGTTGGGAACTGGTGATGGAGGAGTTAAAGATATGACTGTGATTTGCTCCAAAATAGAATAGGAGTGTGCTATCCACACACCCCATTTTACTTATCACATATTCCTTGATAATTTATGTCTGTTGATCTTATTCAATTCATCCGATCCGATGGTCGAAAAATTAAAAAGGTGTGTGAGAAGTAAAATGGGGTGTGTGGATATCACACCCCAATAGAATAATAATTGAGTTTTGTAATTTTGATCGAGACTGTTTATATAACATCTCATACACAAATAATATATTTTAAAAAAATAATAATAAAATATGTGACCGTTTAGTTATGTAACACTATAAAATAAATAGTCGGAATTAGTAAAAATATTACAAACTGTTTATCTATTTATTAAAACAAAATAAACTTAGCTTTAATTGATTTTTTATTTCTTTTTTGGCAAAGATGATTTTTTTTATTTGTAAAATAAATATTTTGATGATAAACACGGAGTTTAATAAATCAGCTACGAAGTGTTTTAAGAAAAAAATCCTTCATAATTTTGTGAAACTAAATATTGTTGTTTAAAATATGTGATTGGTTGGTATGCGAAATTATGGATAATTCTGCAAAACATGTGATTGGGTGGCAGAATCCTCCTCTCATTTGCCTTAGCAACAATGCAACAAAACACACAACCGACATTGTACATGCCAAATTCAATCACATGCCAATTCATAAATGAAATATCTCAAACTCAATGAGACAATTCAATACAGCTCCAAAGCCACCAATGTAGCCAAAAAGGCATATTTCAATTCCATCCATTTCCAATTAGAAGAAAAAAGAGAAATTAAATTAATAACTTTTTGAGTGAAATTAAATTAATAACTTAGAGTTTCCTTTGCTTGTCTTGGTTGCGAAGTGTTTGGGTTAAAACTTGAACTTTGGGCTCAAGAAGGAGTTGGCCCAAAAGGAGGTCTGGAAAGGGGAAAAGCCCGAAGCCCAGCCAAAGCCCAGAAGGCAGAAAAGGCCTTTCCCGACTAGGTGCAGGTCATTTGCACCACTTGCTCACCTGCCTAGAGACCAAGTGGTATAGACCAGCCAGCTAATCAGCCCAAAAGCACTTTACAGTGACAGTACAAGTAAATAGCTGACGAGTCACTACCCTTCAAGCTGCATTCGGGCAAGATTACTGCTACAGGAGGCCAAGCCGAACTGTCTATAAAAGAAGAAAGAGAAATCAGAGATGAACACACTCAATCAAACAAACAAATACAAGCACAAACTCTGCTCAAAGCCAGATTTGCCTTCAAACGAAGATGTAGTTAGCCCAAGCCTTTATCCCTTTCGGGATAAACCCTTACCAAAAAGGCCTTTGTAATAGCTATGCTACCTTGTCCTAAGCTTGTTGTAGTATCGATTTCTTTCTGTAAACTCATCTCCCTATCCCCCTTTCTAAAGCTCTCAAACCCCTTGATAAACCACAAATATAGGAAGTTGCAAGACGATCAGCCTTGCCCGACCTTCTTTGTTTTTGTCTTTTCATTCATTAGCCTAGCAATATGTTGTATACTTCCAGTTGTATTCAAGTTATTTCTAGTAAGATGACGATTAAAAGACTCTCTCAGTTCTTGAATCCGATTTGAATATGTCCCGACAAGTTCAAACCAGATCTAAGTTCTAAGCTCTCGGGCATGTAAGATTGATCATTCAAAAGTCCTTGGCCTCAAGGCATAAAAAAGAACCTTATGTGGACTTAACTCATCCACGACAAGCTTTGATAACAAGAAGTCCGAAGTTACTTGGGGCGCAAGTAATCGACCTATCTCTTAGTCTTATTTCTATTATATTATGATTATAGTAGAACGTTTGAGTATAGAAGGAATTCTGATGGGAAGCCTCAAGGCCTATATCTAAGGCCCTATAAAGGCACCTATTTGGGTTCATTCTACTCTGCGGGCTCGGATAATCAGAAATATAATGGTTATAACACTTCTGCAAACAATAAAACAGATATCGTATATTCGAGTATTGGGTTAGTTCTTGATCGGAAGCCTCAAGGTCTACACCTAAGGCCCCACAAAGGCACATGTCATGACTAACACAGCCTCTCGGGTATATGTACAACTAAAACTCAACATCCATTTTACATCTGCCATGCTAAAGATGGCAGTGGCACGCCTGAGCACTTAAAAGTTAATCTTGATTGTGAGCCTCAAGGCCTATACCTAAGGCCCCACAAAGGCACATTTCAAAGTTAATTATGTCCTTCTCTTTCAGCCTTGCCCGACAAGCCTTACCCGACAAGCCCGCCAGTAAAGCATAAGCCCGACAGAAAGCATCAACTGGCGCCAACCTCTCGGGGAGCTATGTGCTCGTCGGCTAGGAGACATCCCCGACGGAAATTCCAGCCACGAACACGAAGATTTTATGTTGTTGTGGGATTAGTTTTCTAGTAATGCTTGTTAGTCACACAAATTAACATACTTACTAATACACATTTAAACATAGGTAGGTCTCGTACATAATGATAAGGTATATTAGAGATCGTGTTAATATTTTTGTGTGTTTAAATAAATTTATTATTTTTAATTTACACTACCATGTACCCTACAAAAAGTGGTAGTTCGTGTTCAAGTGTCGGGTTCGTGTCCACACGAACACAACTAACTAGGGTCAAGCGGAACACATGATTACTAATTGTATTCTTTTTTCAAACCCAAAAACGGCTCGATTATTAAACATGTTAATGTTCATAAGTATAAGAACTAACCAAAAAGTATATTGTCTACATCAAATAAACAGGATAAAGTTGTCATTTAATCATTAATTTAAATGAGTTCTTTCTTATTATTCAAGTTATATTGATTGTATACGAATTACCAAAGTTATGTAAACGTGCTAAAGCGTGTCATTTTCGAGTTGGGTGGGTCGAATCGAAACACAAATTGTTTGTTAATCTTGTTAAATAGGTTGACACAACTATGGCGCGAACATGATAATAGCCAACCTAAACCTGTTTTATCGTATTGTTTTCGAGTCAAGTTGTTGTGTTGTTTTGTTAAAGCTCAAATGTGGGAGGTCAACAAATGACCGGTGCAGTTAACCCTTGGCTGGGGTACTATAGCAGTGTAAATGTGAAAACCACAATATTAAAGTGGTTCACCCGAATAAATGGACAAGTCCATTAAGAATGTACTAGCCTTCATGCACGCGCATGAGCACGTGTAAAAGGCATTTTTTAATCACTGCGTGCTACGCGCGACTTACACGTTTTAAATGAATAATATTAGACCATGCTAGAAGAAACTCCTCATAAACCAATCAAAACAGCTGAATCCACATAATAAAATCGGTTTTCAATTTCGATCTACATTCTATTGAATTTACATTAAAAATAGAGAAAATAATATTTAATAAACAACTGATTGAATCACATTATTGCTAACCCATTGTGAAGTATTAATTGTAAAAATAAATAAATAAATAAAAATTAAAAAAACACTGCAGGAAAAAGTTAAATATTAAAAACATTGTTTATCACTGTGCAAGTAAATAGTTAAATACTAAAAACACTGTTTATCACTGTTTATATGTCGAAAATACCCCTGCCACATTTAATCCATTATTTTGGGCTTCTTTTGAAGTTTTTGGTTTGAGGGGCATTTCTGTCCACTTTTTTTGTGAAGCCTGTTCACGTGCATGCATAAGGCATTTTTTTGAATCACGGCGTGCTATGTGCGACTTTCACATTTTAAATGAATAATATTAGACCATGCTAGAAGAAACTCCTCATAAACCAATCAAATCAGCTGAATCCACATAATAAAATCGGTCTTTCAATTTCGATCTACATTCTATTGAATTTACATTAAGAATAGAGAAAATAATATTTAATAAATAACTGATTGAATCACATTATTGCTAGCCCATTGTGAGGTACTAATTATAAATAAATAAAAATATTGTAGAGGAAAAAGTTAAATTGACACACCCCGACCTAAATCAAGGCGTGTTGGCCGTCACGTGAAGGTGACGTGTGCACAGTGTGGAAACGATAAGGATAAGAAATATACGAATAAATAAAAACCAAAAGCTACTAATGTGCACTAATAAGCAGAAAGTGCTAGGAATGAGATACAAGAGTAAATACACCTAATCAGAGCATAGAAAGTCTAGGTGCAGTCCAGTAAGACAAATACTAGTTAAACAACACCCAAAGATGTTCTACATTGTGATAGTTTGTGAGAACCTCCGTTCAATCCTCGTGAGCCACCAACGATCAAGCTTAACTAAAACCTGGAGGGGCGCAAAACAGAAAACGTGAATGGGCAAAAACAAAGTTTTTCAAAACTATTTCATTTATCAAATGCTCTAACCCCTCGCCATAAAACATGTATAATTTTTCCCAGAAATAGAATATAAATATATATATTCAAATCATGCTTCACATAACCACAAACGTAAGTATGCCATGCCAAATATATAACAGAATGAGTAACTCAGGTGAAAATAAATTCATGGAAAATAACATATTAGCCGGAACCCCTGCAGAAATCTGTACGGCCGAATTCATAGCTCATTAGTCAATCTAGCCGAAGTCACTACAAGTGACCTATACGGCGCTACACTGCACACGAGTCAAAACCACAGGAATGGTATGTACGACAAGACTGGGTGTAATATAGTTATGCTCAATGCTACACTCTCATGATAACTATGCGATAATTCGCTAGTCACCTACGAGTCGGAACCACCTATAATGGTCTGTACGACAAGATTGTGCACCTAAATTGGATCCAATGTGAGCATATGGTGCGGGATGTGACATTATATACAGGCATGTGCCATATTTCTGGCTAAATCACTAACAATGGGATGCAGGTTTATGAGCTCAATGTTTCTCAATTAATCACAACCGTTATTCACATTCACAATTCATAAACTCACATGGGACTTACCTGAGCGTCCTCAGCACCACAAATATATATATATATATGCAAACATCATATGCATATTCTAAATATAAAACGTTTGGCATGGCAATTCAAATCATAACTCATTTAAATGCATTTTCTGGGAAAATATCAAGTACATAAGTATATACTGAAAACCAAAAGCTCACTCACTGGCATAGTCTGAAATATCGATAATATCGACGAAATATCGAGGATATTTCGGTTTTTTCGAATCATGGATATTTCGGAACATATCCATGTACATATCGTACAAATATCGACAATATCGACGATAATATCGGAAAATATCGATGTCGATAATTTCGCTCACACTTCAGTAATATTTTGTCAAAATATCGGTGTAATATTGCTAAAATATCGAAAATATCGATGTAAAGGAAGGAAAAAATAAGAAAAAGAAGAAAAAAAGGGGAAAAGGGAGTAAAAAAAACAAAAAGGGGATTTGAACCCCTCCCATTTTACTCCTTCAACACCGTAACCACCATATATCACTTATGTTTTAGTGATAATATGCTAAAATATTTATATTTATATGAGTGGCATGTTAACAATTACATGCAAAACTATTTTGGGGATTTATCATTTGATGAATACTCTTCACAATAAACTTACTCTACACATAGAGATGATGAAGATAGTGAAAATTTTGAACCTCATAGGAACTTTATGTGGTACTAAATCACTCATGTATCTTACCATGCAATGTATAAAGTGTAAAATATTGTAGTAAATTATTATATATAAATGATTATGGTGTGTTTAATCTTTTTTTCAATAATTACTACATATTTTCTACACTCACAGTGTTTGCCAGCTCACTGTATAATCAACTTAAATCAATTAAATCCATCATGTAATGCATTTCCTTCTAATTTTTTTTAATAAACTAATAGATAATTGACTAAATAAACATTCTCCAAAGTTTCAATAAAAATTTCCAAGTTTTTCTTACAATTTCCATGGTTTTTATTCAATTTTTATCGATATCGATAATATCCCGATATTTCCATTGAAATTTCCATGTTTTTGGACTACCGATATTTCCGATATCATCGATATTTTATACCATGCTCACTGGTATGTCGAAGGGTCGTAGCCCCCGAGTCTCCCTTGACTGCGCTCGTCCTCGAGATAAGTCTCCCCTATATGCGAAACAACTATAAAAACGTTAATTTAAAGCACATAACCAATACTAGCTAATTGATAGGATTAAAAGCACACCACAAAGTAGCACACAAATGTCCTATTGATTTTCCTTATTAACACTAAGATTTTTCAATTGTAGCATATGAAAATAAGGGTCTTTCCCGCAGAAGATTGTTTTATCTAACTACTTAAAATGTCACAAAAACTGGGCTGTTGTCCCTACTGACCAGCCACCGAAAAATAAGTCTTAGACCGACTTACACTTATCTAAAGTCTACAAAATTTTATATGAAGACACTAGACACACAGAGCTACACTCACACAAATTTTTGGGATTTTTGGAGTTAATTTTCTATTTAAATTAAATTGAACAAAAACAGGACATAAACAAATTTTAAATAGTTCACAAATTAAGAAAAACGAGTTAGGGGAATTGCTATCCACCACCAAATAATCATGCAAACATGTTATGTTTCATTCAAATTCCTTTTATTTCAAGATGAAGATGCTCAAGTTGGCTCAATGTTAGAACTCAACCTATTACTCTTTCTTATGTAGTATGTTAAGAGAATGACGTTTTCAACTTATCTTAGTCCCTAGCATGCAATCTAGAATGGCGTGTTCATAGATTTAACAAATAGAAATCATTAAGAACGAAAAGAGTTTGAGTCATCACATGGCATCATAAGTACTGGCGTTGTCTTACTTATCCTAGAAATTAGTTCACATGTTAATTGCAATTAACAAGTGCTACTATAGAACATATGTAGGTCCTCATTCGACAAGGGCAGGCACACACATATTCATAGCATTAGAATCCTAGATATGCTTACTAAGTATGCATCCATAGAAAACAAATAAAGAATTCATCAATGAGACAAGTAGTGAACCAATTTTCATCCATTCATAAAAGTAATTCAAATGAAATGTCATAACAAACTTGCTATCATATTCGGGGCTTCAAAACAGCTCCTAACTACTAAAAATTTAGTTGCACAAAATCCTTAAATAAAACCAAAAGAAAGACATGAGTTTGAGAAGATAAAACCGAAAGAAATCGATTGAGGCCTCATCCTCTCTTCCTTCCTTCCCCAATGCTGCTTTTAAACCAATTCTTGCTGCATCATTTTCTTCTCCTTAACTCACCCACTAATAGCCATTTAGTGATGACAATAAGTGAGAGGAAATGTGGTAAAACAATTGTAACACTTTAGGTAGCCTTTATGCCAATTACTCCCTCTTAATCCTCATTTTTAATTCCATTTCCTCTGATATTTGAATAGGTGTCAGCTGACTTGTTCTTGGCTACATCAGTTTTGGCTGCTAGATTTATTGGGTTTATTGCTTTCATTGCAGTTACAAACTGCTCAACCTCTTGGTAACCTGCGAAATACTCCAGAAAAATGATATTAGCAATCTGCGAAATACTCCAGAAAATAGACATCCATAGCTTTCCAAGCATATAAGGCTCATTCTCTAATTCATTCTGAGCTGTTCGCAACTTGCTTCCAAAGTTAGCTGATCTGCACAGGCAGTTTTGACGAATTTGTTACTAAAAATCCTACTTGTGCTATTTTTCTTTTCTTGGCTTGAAAAATCCCACAAAACACAAAAACAATGTAAATAGCTCAAAAATATAAGGAACTAACTAAGAAAAGACAAGTGAATTTGATGTAAAATATATATAAATATGAGCTTATCATTAATAAATTCGCATACATTGCTCAAATGAGGTATATAAATATACCATCGTGATCTACACAACTCCACGAACATTCCCATATTTTAAAAATAATTTTTGGAGCCTTCACGCGCCGTCACACGCCTGCAAGGGCAAGGCCCTACGCACGGCCACGCGCAGGGACCCTAATGGAATCCCCTAGCCCTGTTAGGAATATTCCATTAAAAAGTAACAGAAACCGTTAAGTCTACCTGACGGCGTTACAATATTCCGTCAAGTTTGACGGAATATTCCGTCGTCTTCCACCTTAGAATTCCGGTGATCGTCGTCGTCGCCGGTGACACGCCCCGACCCTGATATTCTTCGAATATCAGGATAGACACGTGATGGCCGACACTCAAGGTGACGAAAGCCATTAATTGATTTTAAGAGTAATTAACCACAATTAAGGAAACGTCTAGAATGAACGAGACATAGTCTAAAACAAGATTTACAAAAAGAAAGAAGATTACAAGATATCACACAAGTGGGTGATAGAGTGCTACTGGTAGGGAAATGCCTCGTACGTCCAGTCGTGGTCCTCGTTACTATGACCTGAATGGGGGCGCAAAACAAAGGTGAGTGGACCAAGTTCATATGTACGATAATAGTGAAACAGTTATCAAGATACTAACCCCCAAAGTTATATAAATGAAAACTACTAGCATAATAAGTGATGGATTTAATAAAAACCCTAGCATGCCAAATATCTCAACAAATCATATATATAGCGGAAAATCATCGCAGAAATCAAAACAATAAACGTATCATAAATCATCTCGTATAACGCGGTGTGCTGTTAGAAAGATCACTGAATAAATATAACTCCCGGCCGATTGCCTGCACCTAAGTCTCTGTGCCCGTAGCCAGAGATAACTCCCTCCTGGCCCAGTGCCTGTCTCCGTGTCCCTCAGCCTTTCGCTAGGGATTATTTCTCCCGACCCACATGCCAACACCAGATCCTCGCCCCAGGCGGCATAGTGTCTACTAGGTACGCACAAATATTTACGTCTCTCATAAATAACCACTTCATAGCATAGGTTACCGATCATCGTCTACACTATAAAGAGGGGTTCAAAAACATGTTCTAGCATCCTATCGTCACCTATCAGATAGTTTACCAGTTCATGGTTTTTGTAGAAAATACGATATATTAAAATATAGCTCAATATAGGCTAACAATTATTTCTCACTAAAACACGAGACGATAATCAATATATTTAATCAATAGGCTTCACATAAATCGAATTATAAATCCGTAGGCATGCTAATCATTTATGCAATTAAATTATTAAATCATGTAATTTTGGAAGGGGTCCACTCACAAATATTCCTTAGCAGAAGAGTCGTGCGAATAAGGATATAGAATTTCTCCACTAGCAATAATACCTAAGGACAAAAATGTAATAATTAAATAAAAGGATTTTCTAAAAGATTAGGCTAAACTAATAAAATAAGGGAATTGGGTTTGGATGGTTTTAGGATTTTTAAGGGATTTTAGGAAACCTAGGTTTTGGGTTAAAATAGTTTAGGGTTAGGAAAAAGGGTTTGGGCATTAAGCCCAAACATATACTACAACACACACACACACACACTTAACAGCACACACACACACACACGGGCTGCTTAAGGCAGCCCACCCAAAACCCACACAAGCCCAAGGCCTTAAGGCCTCCCTAACTGAAACAGGGCTTTAAGCCCTTGATTAAAACCGGCCCAAGGCCGAATTAAAACTAGGGCCCGAGCCCTTTGGGCTTAGGCAAAACGGGCTGGAGGCCCGCGGTTCAGGAAATGGGAGAGAAGGCCGGAGGCCTGTCTTGCCGAGAGAGAAGGCCGGAGCTGCTACAGCTCCGGTCACCTAAAAACTAGAGCTTCAAGCTCCGATCTAAGTACGAATGAGAAGAACAAGGAAAGGGGAAGAGATTGCTACCTTCCAAATGTCGTAACTCGGTCGGAGGTGACCGGAAAAGTCTCCAAGGCCCACGGTTTCGCCGGAAAACGGGTGTGCTCACCCAAAACGTTCCCGAGGTAAAACCTATGTAAGAAATGGAAGGTTTCAACTTCCAAATCACAACCAAACTTCAAGCTAGGTACGAGAGTGAGAGATTAGAGGCTTACCCGACGGAAAAAATGGAAGGAACTCGCCGGAGTTTTTTGCTCCGTGCCGTCGAGTCACAGGGCAGGGATCTCTGGTTCGCTACAGTCTCTCCTGGAGGCGCTGGGGTCCTCGCGAGTCCAGGGGGAGGGAGAGACAAGAGTTTGAGGGAGAGAGACACACGGGAGAGCTGAGAGAGCTTCGGGAAAGAGAGAGAGAGATGAAGAAGAAGGAGAAGTCACGGGGTGGGGGTCAGAGAAACAAAGAAAAAGAAATGGGTTTGATGATTGACATGTGGCGGCTTAGGGGTGAAAATAACAACTTTCCAATATTTTGGGGGGTGGTTGTAACAGCCGGAAACTGCAAAATTTTCAAACCTTCATTTCTCGTCCGTTTCTCAACCAAATTTCATGAAACTTAAACCAATTTGAAGCTTAATACGAATAGAACACAACCATACCTTTCAAAAGCCCTAAAACCCACGGAACTCGCCAGAAAATCCCTCGATAATCTGGCTAAACCTGCAACTTGTCGAAACTCAACTTTCCGACGTCCAAATCACTTCATTTTTCTTCTCTGAGCTTCATGAAGACAATCTAAAGCTTCCTATGCCCTTAAAAACTCCTAAAAACCTCACATTAATTAGTACATGAACAATAACTAAATCGGAGTTCGTGAGAAACTAGGGTTTTCGAAGGTTTTGAGTCCAAATAAAGGTATAAATCGACTTCAAGGCTTGCAAAGAGTTTGAATGTTACCTTTAAAACCTCGATCCGTGCCCAAAATGGAAGGTTGGTCACCAACCAAAATGCGAGAGGAAGGAGAGAGAAAGATCTAAGTGTTTGTGTGTATGGTATGTGTGAGTGTGTGTGTGTGTGTCCAGCTTGGTCACCAACCAAAAACCACAAAAAGCTAAGTTCTAATTGGGTCCAAAAATTAAGGAAAAACATAAATTTGGACCACCACTAACATGCATAACACACACCACACCACTAACGTCCAAGGGCAAAATAGTCATCTCATGTCATCGATAAAAATTTATTCCGGGACGGGGTGTCACATAAATATTAAAAACACGGTTTATCACTGTACATTAAATAGTTAAATACTAAAAACACTGTTTATATGATGAAAATACCCCTGTCACATTTGATGCATTATTTTGGGTTTCTTTTGAAGTTTTTTATTTGAGAGGCATTTATGTCCACTTTTTTTTGTGTGAAAAAACCACTGTTCAAAAGCCTTGCCAACTTTATATATAGAAGATACCCCTGCCACATTTGATGCTTATTTTGGGCTTCTTTTGAAATTTTTTGTTTGAGGGACATTTATGTCCACTTATTTTTTGTGAAGCCTGTTCACGCTCGTGCAGAAGGTATTTTTTGAAACACAGCGTGCTACGCGCAACTAACATGTTTTAAATAAATAATATTAGACCATGTTAGAAGAAACCCCTTATAAACCAATCAAAGCAGCTGAATCCACATAATAAAATCGGTCAATTTCAATCTACATTCTATTGAATTTACATTAAAAATAGAGAAAATAATATTTAATAAATAATTGATTGGATCACATTATTGATAGCCCATTGTGAGTTACTAATTATAAAAAAAATTAAAAAAACAATGTATTGAAAAATGTTAAATATTAAAAACACTGTTTATCACTGTGCAGTAAATAGTTAAATACTATAAACATTGTTTATCATTGTTTAAACGATGAAAATACCCCCTGCAACATTTTATCCATTATTTTGGGTTTTTTTGAAGTTTTTTATTTAAGGCACATTTCTGTCCTATTTTGTTGGGTGATGTTACGCAATCTCTCCATAGAAAATAGTAGAAAAGTCATGGGCTTTAATTATCCGCCCCACTTGGTCAGTGGATTGTAGGCGCGGGTCCCGCTGCCTGCGAGCGACCGATACGTAAAGTTGATGTCTGAAAGGTTTACTCTGTGTGATTCCATGTCGGAAAGTTGTCAGGCGTAGTACACTAGAGATTTTTCAATATGACAGGTATACGGAGTGGTACATCACGTGTTATTATATAAATGGTGGGATATGTGTACTAAAAAGTTAAAAACTTAAAAAATAAAATTTTCTACCACTCCTATTAAAACATGTGGCGTACTACTTGTATTCCGATCATAACTAAAAAAAAATTCTGTAAGCACGCTGAAAATGGTCAGACTGAGCACTCTTTTTGGCCAGTCCTAGAAAATTTAGTTAGGTACAAGAAAAAAGGTGCTTTATTGGCCACAGATGAAGCTTTGATTAGGTATGTGGAATGTTAGAGAATGGTCTTCCATGTTCAAACAAAAATACGTGGAAACTTATACCCAGACTGAGCACTCTTTTATCTAATGTCAACTCTTCCCACTGGGAGATGAGAACAAAGCTCAGGATTCACTTCATATGTAGCAACCAGTGAGTTGTGACCAAGGCCAGCCAGTAATGGGGCGGCTGACTTTGGTTGCCTTCCCACCCCCATGCATGAGTGTCGTATTAAATTCTCTCAGCTGTCTCTCTCTCTGTCTCTCTACATTCTAAGTAGAGCGGTTTGTTTTGTCTTTTCATCCACGAAAAATTTATAAAATACTCTATTATGATTTGTACTTGAATAATTGATACAGTTAGTGCTTTTGAGAGGATATATATCAACCCTAGTTTGATCATACATATATATAGAAAACTAAGATCGATGAAATTTTTTATGGTACTCATAGAAGGGTTTAGCCGTTAGGGTTGGGAGGGTTTGGAGGGTTTTGAATCAAATATATAGATATGAAAGTCTCAACTTAATTTACTGCTTGCATGAGATGAACATATACAAATTAACACCATTATCTTTAGAAAGATCCCGGTATGCACATGTGCAACTAATATATAGTTTACCTGCTTCTTTTCTCTGCCCAATTTGTATAACTCTGAATTTATCATATTGGTTAAAATGATATAACTAGTTAGTTTAATTAATTAAGCATCGCCATCCAAGCTGCAATGTCTGCATGTCTCTCAAAATATTGAACCCTACCAGAGCTTACGAAAATGTCGTGAGGAGGATATAGAAACCTTGCCTACACCAGGCGGAGTGTATACTCATTTTTCTCTATATCTCATCACACGAGAAAAGCTACATAACCACTTGTTAATTCCACGCAATCTAGCAAAAATTTCTATGCAATTAGTGGTAGAACCATCGAATATAAGGGAATGTAACTTTAGAGACTATATCCTTGCCTCACATCACAACCAGCATATACATGCGACACCTTAATAACTATAATATACATTTGGCAATTGGTTGTTATAAGTTGGTTGTATGGATTAAGTTTGTTAGAAATAGGTGGATTTGTAAGAAAGGGTAGTTTAGTAATTTTGTCATTAGTTAAAAGAATAATTCGTATGTGCAAGGGACCATAAATTATGGATTTACAGTATACAAAGAGCACATAATTTCAAGTTACTGCTTATTTAGACTTTGATTAGGTAGCAGACATCAACACTAGAAGATCAATTTTTGGTTTTGTAGTTTATTTGGGATCCAATCCAATTTCATGGCAGTCAAAGAAGCAAGCAACAATCTCGAGAAGTTCAACAGAAGCTGAGTACAAAGCAATAGCTCATTGGGTAGCTGATGTGTTTTGGTTTCGATCTGTGTTCAAAGACATTCATCAATTCTTATCAAAACCACCCTCACTTCATTGTGACAATCTGTCAGCTTTGGCATTAAGTTCCAATCCAGTGTTTACTCCAAGATTGAGCATCTTGACACGGATTACTATTTCGTTCGAGAGAAAGTGCAAAAGGGAGATATAAGTGTGCACTACATTCCAACAGAAGATCAAGTTGCGGATGTCTTTACCAAAGGTCTACACAGTCCAGTGTTTCTCAAGCATTGCAGACACCTTGGTTTGGGACTTCCAACAACATTGCAGCAAACTAAGCTAGAAGGTAGCAAGCTAAGGGGTAGTAATAACCATAATATACATGTGGCAATTGATTGTTATAAGTTGGTTGTATGGATTAAGTTTGTTAGAAATAGGTGGGTTTGTAAGAAAGGGTAGTTTAGTAATTTTATCATTAGTTGGTAGAGCAAAGTTGTTAGGCATTTGTAAGATATCTTGTAATTACTCTTGGTATTCAACTGAGCTTTTCCCTCTCTCTTCTCTCTAACATTTCTCAGAAATCCTTCAAGCCTTTTCATTGTTTTACACAGTCATTACACCTGGCAAGGATATGTGAGTGACACTTGTCTTTCTCCAAAAAAAAAAAAAAAATATATATATATATATATATAATAAGCTTCATTGATAGTCACAAAGGCTTCATAATCAAGTGACTAATGAGACACTTAATTATCAACAATTCAGGTCAAAAATAACGAGCCAAATGATGGTAACTCTACTGGGGTAGCACCGCCCAACCGTTGGGAGGGAAGTGCCGTGCTCTGGGCTGCCATGTAAGCCGACCTTGGTCGCCCTCCTTGACCCAATCTAGAAGCCACAAAGTAACAAGAGAAAGGAGTGAATGTTGGAAGCAAATTCAGCCCAGGAAGCTGCTTTTGTCCAAAAGGAGAAGTGCTTTTAGACTATATACCAGATGAGAATGAGAAAGGAATACTATTGTGTCAAACCTAATGAGTAAAGTACAGTTGCCTTTCCACTTTGGGTTCAGAAAAAGACAATAATTTTCCTATGTGAAGGAATTAGAAGAGGATCTTTCCTCTTTCAGATTCATATAGCAGCAGCATGCATATATATATATATATATATATATATGTTATGTAATTATACATATATGCAAGCCAATTATTCCTTGTTCACATAGAATCTTGTTGCGAAAATTAGATAACCGAAATTAGGCTCATTAAGTCTCGAATTTTTGTGCTCGCAAGTATACGAATCAAATGACAGTATAACATATAAGCACAGATATCGTCTCACATAGATCGAATTGATTCTAAAAATCTTACTAACTAAATTGAAACAAATTGTAAATGAGAAGCTTTAATGGAAAAGAGAGAAAATTTGAATTAAACTAAAAATGAAATATGACTTGAAAATAAAATGCATGAAATAATAAAATTAAAAACATAAGAAAATAAAACCAAGGGCATCCGAATTCACCGTAACCAATTCTACTTAATTCCCTTAATATGCTATGCTCAAGTAGTTCCCCAATAATGATGATCGATTTTCCCTAAATTATTCGATGGCTATGGCATCTGGTTACATCAAAAGTATCCTTACTATCTTAACCCTCTATGGCATCTAGATGGATTTAAACAAGTAAGAACCCATTAAGTTCTATGGAAATCATTGGAAAATCACACAAACCCTAATTGTATGGCATCTACAAATAGGTGGTTATAGTATTAATTGCCAGAAGCTAAACCCAAGTTAAGTATGGCATCTACTCAAACTTGCATCAAATCAACCTAATTTAAACCTAGATGGTGATCAAGCATCTAAATAAAAATCAAGCGCATTACGAATAGCAAAAGATACTCAATAAAGATGAAAAACTTGATAATAACATGCCACAAGGCAATTAAGTATTCATGATTAGGCTACATCGTAGCCCTAGTAAAGAAAAAAAAAACTATAAACTTCTTTCCACTTCCCTTCTTTGCCGCAACACCCTAAAGTGTGATATATTTTGGTGGCATTTGGTTTTTTGGTGGTTGACCCCCATACCATAAGAAGAAGGATCTCCTTATATAAAACAAACGGCAAGCAAGTGCTTAAAGGCAATTAAAAGCATACTATTTACTAATCCTAATATTTAAGAAATAAAATTAAACGGAAATAATAAAACTAATAATTAAGTTCTCTCCTAAATTCCATTGAATAGCACTCCCATGTCCATTTGATTTCCAAAACCATTGCAGTCTCATCTTCTTGTTGTAACGCATATGCCTTGGTGCAGTTAATTAGCCTCTTGCTCCACTAGAATTACTCACACCCAAAAAGCTCATTTTTCACTTCTTTTTCACGTAACTCCTGTATTGAATGCCTATAAATTAAAACAATATAAATTAGTACATTTAACCCATTTATATATACAAAATCCAAATAAAATATATGAAAATATGCCCCCATCAAATCTGCTGTTCATGTGCCTTAGAGTCAATATGTATATGTTAATTAGAAAGCAAAAGCATGGAAATTTGAAAGAAAAATGATAAGTTTCGTGGAACAGAAGCATGCAAAAACATATAAAAAAAACCATACTTTTGCATGGTAGATCGAATTAAATAGTAGTAGGTATTTTTCTATTGCAGGGGTGGCAGAAAGTGCTTTCATTCATCAGGCTGACATAATCACAAGGGCACCATACATCCTAAATCTATCAGTAAGGCAAAAAACTTAAAGCTCATGAGCAAAGGGAGAGCTGCGTGCGTTGTATTCTTACTTGCATTCTAGAATATCTTTAAGTTTCAAAACTTCTAGGTCTTGAAGTAAACGGCAGAGATTTCATGTTGAAAAGTAGCCATTGCCAACTATATCTCATCAATTATTTACTATATTGGGATCGAGCACTGCTCAAACAGCCTCGAAGGAAGTTCGATAACTACTCAAACAGTCTTGAGAAAGGGTTTGAATATTGCTCCAAGGATGTCGAGAGGGCTAGAGCACTTCTCAGGGGCAACTATGTTTCTAAATTTTGAATAAAAAAAGTGGCTAGAAAGTCTGTATGAAATGTATTAAGAAAACATGTTTCTATTCAACACAGAGGTGTACAAGTTACAATGTACTGTGGCCCTGTGGGGATTGAAACTCGGGTATATATATATCGTCAGTGCTGAAGATAGATTTTCCATTTTTATTTATTTATTAATGTTTATGGAAGGCAGATTTTCCATTCAGAATATAATACAAGTTCCATAGTTTATTTTACAAATATTTCGTGAAGAATGGCACTTTCACTATCTATTGTATTGATTTGTCTACCAAGCAATCTTTATCTTCTCTTTGTTTAAAATAAACAAATTTAATTGTTGAATATTGTCAATGACCTTCCCTTTTTTAATATAAAAAGTTTATAATCATCTGTCTAAGTTAAAGCAGAAACTATCAACTTATGTAAATGATCGAATCAGACAGACTTCTTATTTCAATACTACAAAAGATCTAAGTTCAATTCTCTTTCTCAGTAGTGACATCGAAAATTTTAAAATTTTTCCGAGATTTACCGTCAATTTTTATAATTTGTCTTCAAACTTAAGCTACCACTAAAATATTTATCAAGGGATCTAAAATGGAGTTTATAACAAAAAATTCATTTGTTGGAAATTATATATATGGTCTAATCGCTATTAATCATATAAAATTTATAAATTATTAGGCAAATAAATACACAAATTTATTGCACACACTCATAAACAAATACTATTCTATATGCACATGAATATGGATTAGAAAAAAACTGAAAATATGCTCTGAGTAAAGAACTTGTATCTCTCTCCTAAAGACAATATATGCCCTACTGCAGTGTTTATAGTTGATTGATGCTTATTTCTCAATCTCAGGATACAATAACCACCTCCTTACTATAGTAACACACCAAATCGTGAGGTTTCGACGACCCACGATTGTGTTGAACTCTCTCAAAGACTCACTTGAGCATGAATGACTCAATTAATTAACTGACTAATAACTCAATGAGATGATGCGTTTATATAGATGCAGAAGTGGTTCTTCATAATGGTTGTGACTTTTTTAAGAGTCAATAGTTGCATTCTTCAATTAAAAGGCAAAAGCTGCATCCCTCCATTTGATTTGAACAATAACAACGTCATTTCATAATGAGTCACAACTTATAAAATGTTATTTCCGTTCACATAATTTTTTGATTTAATTCAACATCATCTTCACTATCATCATCATTGTCATTATTTCTACCACCACCATGGAAAGAGAACAAAAAACTAAATACATCATCTTAAATGCAAGAAGATCAAATTAATATTATTAACTTCTTTAGTGAAATGCATAATGGAGAAATAATAAATACATCATCTTAAATGCAAGAAGATCAAATTAATATTATTAACTTCTTTAGTGAAATGCATAATGGAGAAATTTTTTATTGTGACCGGAACACGAGTGGTACACCACGTGTTATTATATAAGTGGTGGGAAGTTTAATTTTTTATCACACATATTCCACCATTTGTATAGTGACATGTGATATACCATCCTATGTTTCGGTCACATTGAAAAATCTCTCATGCATAATGCCATTATCAATATAAGACTTGACTATGACCAAAAAAAAAAAAAAATATATATAAGACTTGACAAGGTCAGCCGTGAAATCATTAAAATGTAAGACATAATTACTAAACGTAAAACATATTCTTATTGGATCTAATACAACATGAAGCACTAACTCTTGAATAGTTAGAAAATGTTTTCAGAATAACTCAATGGCATAAGCATTAAGGAATGCACTTCTACATTTACAAGTGTTTTCTGTATATCTCCCAATTTTTATCCAGAATAAAATTCCTAAATATTTGGCTTCTTCATTTTAGTGTATTACATAGAGGCATGTCTATTGAGAGGCGAATTTTGTAATAGATGCAGTGAATAATCTAGATCTTTCCCTTCCTACTATTTATATTTGGGATAAAAAACTCTTTGTTCAAGCCATGACGGCTTTCTTATTTGATTGTAACAGATTTGGATGTTCGCGAGGTTTTTTCGTTTTAATGCATTCTTTCTTCAGCAAAAAATAGTATTCCTAAATGTTTACAAAAGATAAACTAAAAAAAATAAAAATAAATTAATAGGCAGGGTTATTTGCCTCGGTTAAATATCAAGTTAGAGAGAAATCATTGTCAATTTTACTTTTCTTGCTTTGTATTTCTTAAGTAAAAGGTGATAATTTCTACCTCCACTAATAAAAAATGAGAATTACCATAATTCATATATCAAGCACGCGTGTTGACAACATCACTTCACCACTACTAAAAAAATGACTAGGATTATCTCCCTTCTTCCTTCCATCCCCTTTCATCTCTTCATCTCACATTCTTTATTTTGTCTTTCTCTTTCTATTAAAAATTAATATAAGATATTGACTTGGCTTAACCGTGACCGTTCAAATAAAAAGGAAGGGAAGATAAGAGGAAAAAAAAGGGAAAAGAATCCTACTTCCTAAAAAAAACAAACTGATGCTTACTCTTTAATTTTTATCACCATGGTTCATGCCCGATAGCTCTCAAGTGGCTCTCAGCCCTTTTCATAGCTCATCAACTATTAACTTTATATCTTTTTCAATTGACCAAATTCTTGTTCTAAATCACAATTCCACCCTTTTCTTCTGAGAGATACTCGACTCCACAAAATCGTGGAGGATGCTTACACAAAACAGTTTGTGATCAATTCTCGTTACTTTCTAGTTATTATCAGATTCATTCATATCACGAATCATTTTTGCTACAATTGATTGACTAAACAATCTTAATTTTAATTAATTTTTTGTAAAGATTAATTTTATAGAGTGTTTTATAATATGACTAGTGCCGATCATAAACACGAAGTTTGGTGAATTGACCACGATTATTTTCTGTTCCTCTACAATTGTGTGGAGCCAATTTTCTCTCTTTTTGTTTTACCATTTGATTTTTTATGAGAAATTTGTACATATACTTATCACATGGTATATCATTTGACGTATTATAATATAAGCAAACAATTGAATTTATATATTCGAACTCTTAACGGCGTTAAAGTCTGAATAAAACGGTAACATCAAATAGCGGTGCTCCGAGTACACCAAATACTTTATCTGGTTTGGGATCAAGCAGTCAAGTTGCAGGTCAAGTAGAAAGTGCTGCAAACTGGTTTAACCTCACTGGGATCCTCAGTGCGCCTCAAATGGACCAGTGTGAGCCGTGTACTGCAGAGCAATGCCTAACTACGCGTATTTCTCTTGACATGGACGTTTGGGTTAAAAATGATAAGCACAGCACACATGGTTCTTCAGCAGTCTTCTCATCTAAAATTGTCTTATTGTGGTAAATATCAAACTGAATAAATAGTTAATATGCGATAATTATTTCGTTTTTTAGTTTAAAAAATAATTTTTTATATTAAAAATAGAGGGAAAATTGATGAAGAGATTGAGACGGGTGAGGGAAGTAGCCAAGTAAGTGGGGGAGGGAGGAGTAAGAAATCAATGAGATTATATGAAAACAAAACGTGTAAGTGAAAACAAATTAAAATTTATTCAGTTCTTATTTTGTGTGTCACTTCATATCCGTATTTTCATTTCTCCACCCGCATGCATCATCGTTTCAACAATACCGACTCTTAATTTATTTTCAACCTTTTTTTTTAATTTCTGACCATGAGACTGAATACATAAAACGTAAACAACGAACAAAATTAAACAAACGTGTCAAAGGAAAGAAAAATAATGCGTGATATCATTTCCCTTGTCATTTTAATACGATCAGAAAGTATTGGTCATAATCACAGTATGGATACGTTAAGTTCAAGTAGAAAATCTAATTTCTCACGACAATCCTACCATACAATTTACCACCACAAAGCTAGAGTTGGACATGAACCTTAGAATTACGTTCAAGTCTGGCTTTTCTGGATTCATTGTACGGACAAGTGACCATTTTCCTTTATTCTGGCTTACACCATTTATACAACATAAAAAATGCCTTTTAATTTGGCATCCACACTTAGTGAGACACAAGGGGAAACAGGAAAACGGTTTCTGTAACTTTCATGGCTTCCAGCCATAGCCATACAGACCTAAATGAGGCATGTTATAATGCAACTGCTGGAAGCAGCTTAAGATAACATCAAATGCTGCAAAAACAAAATACAAGTCAACAAAAGGAGTCAACCACTTGGATCCTTTTGTTATAGTGGCCCTACACTGGATCTTAGCTGATATTTTACCGTGTGATGGGGTCTGGTGATAACCCACTTAAACACTGATTTGACTCAGTCTTATCACTTGATGAGTCGACTCAATCAATAGCAAATAAACAGTACGAAAAATTCTCTCGTAATCGGAGTTAGTATGTGGCGAGCATCGTGCACATGACAAGTAGTTATTAGAGGAATGATGCTGTTGTGATTATGTCTTGGTTGCAATTGCAAGAGAGTTTCTCTTACATGATAAAGTCTATTGATAATCGACTCAATATACTGATTTGACGTGTAGTCTTACAACTCCGTAAGTCGACTCAGACAACACTAAAGAGATAGGAGAATAAACATATTTTTGCTTTAATCATTGCAGATTTGCTTAGTACTAATCCTATTCTAAACCACCCATGATGTTTTGGTGTTATATATTTACCCCATTTCTTACTCACCAACCGTTTCATCCACGCCCAAATCAAGTGTGTATCCAACATCTATGATTAATTACTTTACCCACTTGGACTTGGTCATTGATAAGATTTTTAGTACCTGCGCAAAGAGGTTAAAATCACACAAAATACTTGCAAGAGAACAAAATAGTTGTAGTAAAAATGCTTACGTAAGGTCATTCCCACAAAGATTACTTAAAACAACTTATGCAAACCAAAATCTTAGTTAATTATTTGAAAACAAAGGTTGGAAAAGGTTGATTTTGAATTTAAATGTAATAAAAACGAATTTAATAAAAGTAATTTAGAAAAAAAACAACTAGTAACCAATTAAGAAGAAATCAGATAAAAAAGAAAAGGTTTTGATAAATAAATTTGGAAAAGCACTAGGATTCCGCCATCCCTTTAACAATCATATGTAGATTTACTAATTACTTATGAATTACCCATGTAACTTTGAATGTTATGTTTTGCTAATGCATATTCTACTCGTGGTATTGAAGCTATAACGTATATCAAATATGCAATCCATATGTGGTATTCAGATCAAATATAAACATTCATGACTTATTACGCTTTGTGAAAAGCCTTTGAAAAACCATGCAACTCCTAAGACATGGCATTCGCCCTAGGTGAAATTACAACTATCAATCACAAGAAGCAATACTCAATCCTCCGATGGTATTCCGAACGAATTGCATCCGATTACTTATCTAAACATCCTAATGGTTGCAAGCATTAAGACACAAAGATAGTTTAAATGCAGTGATTAATAATTCAAAGTATGCATGCATAATATCATAAGCAATTATATAAAAACTACATATTCATGCTAAGGCTCAAGGCATCGCCCTAGCAAAAGAAAGTTAGTTACGCATATTCATAATTAAAATCAAAAGAGTTTTATTAAACTAGAAAAAGAATGAAAGCACCTTGTAGAATAAAGTCTGAAAATCTCTAAGTTTTTGCCAAATTCCTCTCTCCAATATTGCGTAAAGAAGAAGAAGGCCACGATGGCTTATGTATACTACCTAGAAAATCCAATCCTTTCTAGAAAGGGACTTATAATAAAACTAAGAAATCAAATAAATTAAAATAAATTAGGAAACATAATCCTAAATTGACTATGATAATTAGAGGTCATCTTGGGCTCAAAAAATCGCAATTAAGCCCAAAAAGTCACTTTTCTAGCACCGCACACTGCTTCTTTATTTCCTCGCCAGAAAATAACCTCTTTGTGGAAAAATCTGATATTTTGATATAATCAAGCTAAGCGACTCACGAACGTCCTCCAATTTGAATCACTTTAAAATTCGTCCGTTTGATCATGTTTTGCTTCAGAAGAAGTTGAATGTTCTATATTGAAAATATAAAGCAAAGTATTAAAATTCTACCAAAATAATTACCAAAACATACTAAGAATATGATAGTATATATAATATAATATTGACTCATCAGTCGTCCACTCTACAAGTCCGTAGCTCAATGTTAAAAAAAAAAAGGTGGGGTCCAGGGAGAAACAAGGCATATCTGTAATATTGAGCAATATGAAGGGGAGGATTGTATCCATCTCCTTTATATACACCCCATCTATATTCCCACCACCCCTCACTCATAATACCCAACTTTTCTAACCACAGTTTTGTTTTCCAAGTTGTGATAAAACACAAGCATGGGGAATTGCTTGGTTATGCAAGAAAATGTTACAAAGATTATGAGACCTGATGGGAAGATCCTAGAGTACAGCGCAGACATGAAAGTTTACCAGGTGCTGTCGGAGTTTTCGGGGCATGCAATATCTGAGACGGCTCCAAACTACCAGCATCTCCGGCCAGACTCCAAGCTGCTTGGTGGTCACCTCTACTATCTCGTACCTCTCCCTTTTCCACCGCCCAAAAAGGCTTCCCAGAAGAAGGTGAGATTTTCGGAGCCTGAAGCCGAACGGCCTGAACCTGAACAAGAAACTAAAGTTGTAAGGATTAAGTTGGTTATAAGCAAGAAAGAATTGCAGGAGATGTTGACAAAGGGAGGAGTTGCAGTTCTTGATGAAATGGTTTCTCGGCTTCAAAGTGAAGAAAAAGGCATAGATAAGAGTAACAGTAACAGCTTCAACGTTGATGGTAACTGTGAAGGGTGGAAGCCTGCTCTCGAAAGCATACCTGAAGTAGACTAGCAATAGTATAATCCTTAATATATGTAGCATTGTATCCTGATCCCTTCTACCAAAACGAAAAGGGAAAGAAGAAAAGAAAACAAGTATCTCTCCGCGCGCTTGATCGGTTTTCTGTAACATACATATAAAGTAAACAAAGATCCATGAAAAAGATTAGAAATACACAGCTTTTCTTTCCCTTCTCACATACAAGTTATTAATGCATTCTCTAATTGGTATGTTAATTCTAATAATAGAATCTGCAAGTCATTTAAAACCTTAGTCTCATGCATATCTCTCACGTACACAAGAAGTCACAACCAAGCCCCAAAAAAAAGGAAAAAGGAAAACAAAACATGCAAGTGAAAAAACAGAAGGTTAATTAATTAGAGATGATTTAACCATGACCTAGCTAGAGATTTACTGCTTAAACTAAAGATTCGAATTTCCAAGAATTTTCATACAACTTTGTGGTAAAGAGGGGAAGAAATTGTCGCGTGACAACAAATATCAAAAGCGAGTAAGCAGCCATATCAGGTCCAAATACCAACGAGCATGTAATATGATGAAAGCGTGATGTGGCAATTCATATATGACTCTATGAGTTGGCCCCTTAAGCTTCCAGCCTCACCTGCCAAATCACAAAAAAGGTAGAAAAAAGAAATACAAAGCATATCTACTGTTATCGGCATGCCAAAATAGTTATCATGCACTCCTCCTGAATGAAAAAACGAGGAAGGATTACATTTTTTAAGTGCTAATAACATTCAAATTATTACATATTGTGGTGGTGGTGGTGTTAGTCCTCCCATTAAGAAAGCCTCTGGAAACTTCCCATAATGGAATGATAGAATAAGTCCACTTGCTCCAGTAAAATTGCTTATGTGTGTGTATCTTGTTTAAGAATAGCTTAAGTTACCTTTATTGTATTTCATATACCAATCGTGGTGGTTTTGGTAGCATTCCAGAGCTGATTTACTGCTGCTTAGGACTATTCTCTACCAATCGCCATCGTTTCACACTCTTAGGCATGTGAAAGAAAAAACGAAAGAAAACAAGAACTCCACAGGCTTAAATCCCCACCCAAATAAATGTTCCCTTGATACAGTAACCTAGTTTCCTGCACGGAAAAGAAGCACGCAAACTCTCTTGACTGGAAAAAAAGAAGAAGAGGAATTAGAACTTAGAAAAGATCCGGATGACAAAGAAAAACTAAGAAAGTCGATGAATTGAAAAGTTAATCCTACCGGATTACTTTTGCATATAACACACCATTTGAGTCTCGTATCAAAAATCTTCTCAGCATTAGATTGTTTTATAATGGTGAAAAACTGATATAACTTGTAGAACACTGAAAATTAGTCTATACCTCGTTTATAAACCTTCGAGGGTTCAGCAATTTGCATAAGCTCGAGCCCTATGTAGAAACACCTAAACCTTCATATAAAGAAATCAAAACTATACAACAAGATATGAGATAGAAATTATAGTTCCAGTTTTTAACTAAATGGATAACTGGAACTATTGTCATATGGAACACCAAGACATCCTCCCATATCTCACACCCGAAAATCTTATGTAGTGTGAACGAAGTTGTACCCAAACAGACACACAGGGCGAGTCCTCGTTGCATCATTCTTACACTCAAAGTATGTAACATAACTCTAGGTAAAGGAAAGCCAAAACTACTTTTGCATTCAGTAATTCTCTGCTTAGAGGGCGAGTCTTGGCGCAACGGAAAGGTTCCTCCTTTGTGACCGAAAAGGTCACGGGTTCGAGTCATGGAAATAGCCTCTTTGCAAAGCAAGGGTAAGACTACGTACAATAGACATTTATCTCCCGATACTCACAAAGCAAGGAGCCTTGTTAGCTTGGAGTTCCCCTTTTTTTTCTAATAATTCTCTGCCTGTTGGGTTCAGTACAGTGTAAAACATTCAAATTACTAAGTATAAGGACACTCTATAAGAAGGACCAGCTGGACAGATAATATTGCAAATCATGCAGAAACTTATTAGCCAAGTTGTCCACTGAAGCGGTCTCTATCTACCCTTTATTTCCATATCAGCTTCTGAAAGAACAACCATAGGTCCCTCCTTGTTCATGGGAAACTAGATAAGGAAATAAAAGGTCCTACAAAGAAAGCACAAGTACTTTAGATTTCTTTATAGCACATAGTTGTGCTATTGGCATTTCAATTTCGGATTATAGTTACTGTTTCGTCTCATTAGGACATGTATTTTTCTTTAAAGAACAATCAGGAATAAAGGCCGCAGACTGACTAGGGCACCATTACTTATTTTTGCTTCCATCATAAAGCACTAGGCACACTGGGAGTAGCTTAGTTCAATATGTTGGTGGAAACGTGTCATGCAAGCAATACACAATGACATGCATTTCACATTTCAGTTAATATACTCACTTTTTATGCATAACTGAGTTTCTCAATTAGAGTGATGCCCTCCATCCACCTTGGCCATGAGAAATTGAAGGGGAAGTCTAGAAAAATAATCCATATCTTGTACTTCCGGTGTCTGAACTTGAGTGAAGCCCTCCATCCATCTTGGGAAATCATTTTTTTTAGAGGATCTCCAACGGAGAGATGCAAAAACTATATTTACATTTTCGAAAGATGTAAATGAGAGTTCTACTTCAATGAGAAACATGTAAATTAGAGATTCTATTTATTTTTCTCTCTTTTATTGGCGGGATCCCCCACCAAAAAATGTAAATTTAAGTTTTATTTACATTTTCAAGCCAAGATGGATATTTTACATCTCTACATTGAAGAGTTTCCGGCCAACCAAAAATGTAAAATACACATTTCAAGGCATTTTGCATCTCTCATTGGAAACTACCCTCATTGATAATTAAAAGTACCTATTATATCCCAAAAAGCGGTTTTTCCTTGTTTCTTTCCTATTGCTAACAAATATAAGAAGAAAATTCCATTTCCCTTCCCTTAGGAAAGATATGGGAAGTCATCTCCCTCAATTCATATTCGCGTACCAAACATAGCATGCAAGTAATTGCAATTGATAATTGTACGTGACAAACTCAGAACTTCATTTTACTGAGCTTAAAATGACACAAAACCATAGGAAAGTGCTATTCACACACCAATTTTTACCTCCCACACATCCTTGTTAATTTTTGGCCGTTAATCTTTTTCAATTCATTTGGTCCAACAGCCAAAAATTGAGACATTGCGTGAGAAGTAAAAAAAAAAGATGTGATTAGCGCTTTCCAAAACCATATTGTACCCCTTCTTTCGATTACCAATTAACCAGACTTCATGTTGATATAAGAAAAATCTGGTGTGTGCGCGTTTGTGCGGGTGTGAATGTTGATTTTATAAAGCTTGGACTTGCAAGCAAAAGAACCCACATACAGTAAAATACACAACCAAATGTATCAAGTTAAAGTTCACAGGAAGGTTGAGAGAGAATAACTTACACTGTCCTCCTAAGTAATGAAACATGAAACACATGATTAACCCTCTCCATCAATTACTCACATCCTGCATTTGTCCTTCATCCTACATGGAAAGAAAGATTTCCTATCCTGAGCTCCCATCCTGACTATATGCCAACAGGGCCCGAATATCTCCAAATAACTCGAGAATTAGGAGACCGAAAACAAAAGAATAATCAAGTAAGAGTAGATGGGAGAAAAAACAGAGCACCCCAATCTTGATTTGAAACTCAAGGTTCCGACTCAGTTTCGGCACATTATCCTGATGCAAATTTTCACTTCATTGGCCCCAAAAAATAATAGCTTTTACTCATATAACTTACAAAGCGGCCTTTTATTTGAAGTTACAGAGGTGAACTCTCCTTTGCAATGTACTTTTTCTAAATAAATAAGCCAGAATAACCTAGATGTCTACGTACTCAGAACCAAAAGATAGTAGAAATGCACTAAACAGTCAAGGCCTCCTGCTGGGCATGCCAAGCAACAACGTCTTTGTATGACAAGTTGCCTCCAAAAACATCCAAAGCGCTGCCAACAGTTACATCTACATGTCCCAGTCCCGCCACTTTTATCCTCTCTAAATCAGCCATTACAGTCACACCACCAGCATAAGTTACAGGAATCTGGCACCCAGAAACATATTATGTCAGTGATTTGAACAGGATGTATGATGCATGAACATAAGAATTTCTAAATCTCTGGTGAAACCTATGCTGATTCTCTACTACAACAGCAGTGAATCCCATAGGTAGCCCCAAGCTTTTTGGCTCAACGAGAAACAACGAATTCTCAAGCTCGAGGGCTTTATACTGATGGTGGATACACATTTTAATCCACATTCGGTTAGTATAAAAATGATTTAGATGAAAACAATCGTTACTCAAAGAAAAGATGACAAAATCATGGCTCAGTCCTTGTCTTTCCAAGGTCATCTATGTGAGGCTTAAAAACATATTTCTACTGATTGAACATAAATCAAACAACGGCAGTCTAAATAGAAATGTGGACAATAGGTTAGAGAAATTTCTTTTCAGTGCAATGACGAGATGGAGGTACATTTCCAGCAACCTATAAAATTTAAAAAACCTGAGCAGTTGGCAAAAGACATAAATGTGCCATTCTATTAATAGGTTACCAACCGGTGAATACTTTCCAAGCAACGCCACAAGCTCCTCATCAATTCCCAGCCTGCAATAAACAGAAATGAGATCATCCAGTTATAACTCAACGGATAAACGGAGTACATTTGTCTTTTTCAAATATTGGATGTCAGGTTGGGGGTGGGGGGATGGTACTCATGCCGATACGCAATTGCAAGCTTTCAACAATTATTGTTTAGTAATCAACTAAACATATGAGTAATAGACCATCTGGAATAGGCAAATATATTTTCAGTATAGCAATTCCAAGAATTTAGGGCCATGACTAAACTTCAAATGAAATTTATAGTAGAAGCTCAACTCAAAAATGGATCTTCTTTAAACTCGATCCATCAGAAATGAAAGAAAAATAACATTACTGTAACTTAATCCATTCTTTACTTGATTAGTGAATTTAACTCAAAAGCGATCATAGTTTTATCAGTAAACAGAAGGAAATTCTTGATATCAGAAAGAGCGTCAACGGGAATAAGGATCTAGGAAAGAGAAAGGAAAAGAAAAGCATCTATCTATAACACAATGCATGGAATTCATGGACCTTTCTTTAAAAATTATATTTCTCAGTTCTCATAACGATGAGCACAAAGAGCAAAAGCCCTGAATAAATTTCTCAGGCAGGGAGAAAAAGTTTAATTTTATAATGAAAAATCATTTTCCTTTAACTAATAATTATAGTCAAGGGCGAATTTGAACCACATTATTGCTAGACATTGTGAAGCTTAGCCTACTCCCTCCCCCTTAGTGTAGATAATATCGTTTGTTCCAAAAAAAAAAAAATAAATAATTATAGTCAAAATCTCTTTTAAGGCGTTAAAATTATAAAATTATTTTTGGTAATGAAATAAAATGGCAACATATATGACTTACTTTTTCCCTTCAACATCAACACCATGTACCAGAAATTCGTCTGCATAGTTGGCAAGAAAGTTCAATATTTCCTCATCAAGATTCACATCACTAAACTTCTGCCATCTATCTGTGACGATTGCATATCTACCATCCTGCACACATTAAAAACAATTCATATATGCACATTAAGACCAACATGTAAAAGTGTACAAAAGAGGCAGTTGAAAATGCTGAGGGAGAAAATTACAAACAAGAAAAACTCTTTCTTAACAATTCCATAGTTTAGTGTTGATTCTGAAGATTTGCAATTCTCTGAAAGTTGTCACTCTAGTCAAACACCACCATTATGATCTAAGTTTTCACTAAACTCAGATTACAACGAATCGAATACACATAAAAACTGCTAAAGAGTTAAGTAAATAAATAACTCAGCTTAGCCCTGAAAAGAAAATAAACACATAGATAATGACAAAGGAGGTTTGATTCTTGCTTGGCCTCATACCCTCTTTCTGCAGCTAAGGTCTAAAACAAGCCTCTCTTTTCCAACAACAAGAACAAGATCTTTAAGCCTTTCAAGGTCCATTTGTCCATTGTTAAATACATACTGCAAAGAAACCACGACAAATGTAAAGAAATGATTTCATGAAACAATTTGATCCAAATCAGTCCTCTTAATTAACATATAGATGTAAAAGGGTGACGAAAGGGTAGCAACTTACGGAAGTGACAATGACATGGCTAGCCCCTTCTTCTATGTAATTCAAAGAATTTTCTGAATTGATCCCACCTCCTACTTGCAAACCACCTAGATTATACCAGTCCTCGCAGCAAGTTCAGCAGAGGAAAATCTGTAAGTTTCAAACATATCATCAACAATATAGATTAAAGTGAAACATCATACTCCTAAGGCACTCAACTTACTTGAAAAATCTCAGTATCTGCAGTATTATCAGACACGGATGTTTTTGCAAAAGTGCTAAAGTATCTGATACTGGGTAACAATCTTTTAATCTAATTCACACTCATATCACCAGCCATATTTACTTCTGAAACTCTATATCGAAAGTTCGCAACTGAGAGAAAATCCAATAAGAATCACTTTTCGAACATTAACAGAATAAATACTAGAAGACAATTTAAATCATTTGATCCGAAAATCAATTAACAGCATCAGAATCTACAAGAACAGGAAGGAAGGCAATAGACCCACCAGGATAGGCATGCAAAGCTTCAATGGCTGCAGCTCTACTCAAAGGGTCAGCTCCAAGCATGATAACATGACCACCTGTAAGCCCATCTTCTTTATACATCTTTGCATACTCCGCTGCAGACTTATCCGACACAAAATTGGTAACAAGAACCGACCCATCATCCTTCAAATCAGAAAGGGTAGACCCAACAATTTGTTTCACTTTCCCCTGAAGCAAAAATCAACATAACAATCACAGAAATCGCAAAAGAAAGATAATTAAGCTCGTCACAAAAACGAATATAACTGATTCACAGAAAACCCCAATTGATTCGGAAACATGAATTTTGATAAACTGAAGTTGTAGTACCTTGTGTATGTCAATGCAAGGCCGGAAGCGAACGGCGCAGCGGATCGAAAGCCGCCGGGTAAAACCTGCACCAGAAAATGGGAAAATGCGCGTTGAACCGGATGAAAAGGGTAAATACCAAAGTAGGAGCAGAAACGGAAGCAGAAGTTTACTTACTGGACGCCATGGAAGGTCTGGCAGTGAAACTTTTACAGTTTGCTGCGCCGAAAATTGAAGAGCTCGGAGCGGCATTGAAGGTCCCAACTTTCATTCTGCTTCTGCGCCAAGTTTGGATTTTTTTGCTTTTCTCAGTCCAGGTTGAAGATCAACAGAAGAGTAGGATGCCGAGTGACTTGGGTTCGACGGGGTGTTTATGTCAAATTACTGTTTCGCCCCAAGGTTTGGGGGTTCTTTTTCAAATGGATATTTTCAAAAAAAAGAAATAATGGTTTCTTAACTTTAACACAATTGGCGTAATAGTTTTTCATTCAAAAATTTGTTGTCGTTGATCATTTAACTTATCAAAATGTATGGTTCTTTTCATTAACTCCGTTAGAAATTTTGTCAAAACAAGTCACGTGCCATGCATGCGAGGCTGAATCAATAAGCAAATATGGATAAATAAAATTATATGTAGCAATAATACTTTATCTTTAACGCAATTGAAGAAATAGTCACCCAATTTTAACTCATTTTAACTCAATTTTAGCATGGTTCCTCAATTTTAACCTAATTATTGTAATTATTCTTTCAACATAACTTATTTTGACGAAAAATATCATAGATGCACGTTTTAATGACTTACATAATTAATAGTCATAAATTTTTAGTTAAATGACCATTTATCTAGAGAATTTTAACAAAAAAACTTCTGGTACTGTTAATTTTAACGAAAAACCACATTTTACACAAAAAAGTCAATCATAATACTATTCATTTTACCTTTTATTTTGTCCTTATCGTTAAAACTCAAAGTTTTCAAGTCATATTCATTATTTTTCCTTTTATATAGGGAACTTTAACGAAAAGCTTCAAGTATTGTTCACCTTAACGAAAAAACACATTTTAACACTAAAATGTCAATCATAATACTATTCATTTTGCTATTTATTTTATTCTTATCGTTAAAACTCAAAGTTTTCAACCATATTTGATATTTGGAGAGAGAAAAATTCACAAATGAACTCTTATCCCTTCACATCATCCGACTAGGACATGACCGTAATTTCACCAGCTTCATATCGTTCATCCCAAGTCCATTTCGAAGCTCTCCAATTCTGAGCCACTCGCCAAGAATTCCATGGCCACAGCAACTTAGCAAAACCCACCCAACTCCCGAACGAAAATTCAATCCGTCAATGGCGTCGATAGCCACCTGCTTCACCCTTCCGCCGAAGCACCACTGTCCTCGCCGTCGCATCTTCAAATCCTCACTCCTCCCCAACCATCCCAGAACCTTCCGTCTCCACCCGACGCCCATTTTCCCGGGATATGGCGCCAAGTTTCGGGAATCTAGAGTTTCTGTGTCGGCGGTGAAGTCGGGTCTCGACGACGCCGCCGCCGCCGCCGCCGCAATCAGGCCCGGTGGCGCTGTGGAGAGCGATAAGTTGCCTTCCGATGTGAGGAAGCGAGCGATGGAAGCTGTGGACGCTTGTGGAGGGAGAGTGACGATTGGTGACGTGGCTGGCCGGGCTGGGCTCAAGCTTAACGAAGCTCAGAATGCTCTTCAAGCTCTTGCTGCTGACACTGAAGGATTCTTGGAGGTACTTTTAATTTCGGAAAGTTCTGAACTTGTTAGTTGTTTCCCAAAATGTTTGCTAAGAAAATGATGGGGTTTGTAGGTTTGTTTAGTTATTTTAAAAAATTTGTGAACTTGGAGTTGTTTTCGAAAATGTTTGTGAAGAAAATGTATGGGGTTTATAGGTTTGTTTAGTTATTTTCACAGATTGTGTTTGTGGTGAGTCCAATTGTTGTTTTCAAGATGGTCCCAACAGGTTTCGGATGAAGGCGATGTGCTCTATGTTTTCCCCAAGGATTATCGGGCGAAGCTTTTGGGAAAATCGCTTAGAATGAGAGTTGAGCCTGTGCTTGAGAAGGCAAAGGTAGTAACTTTGTGGAATTTTTGGTTATAATGTTTGGCAATTGGAACTAACATAATGCATTTTGACAGGCTGGGGTTGAGTACGTAGCGAGGGTTTCATTTGGAACTGCCCTAGTTGCTTCCATTGTTCTTGTTTATACTGCAATTGTTGTTGCTCTGTCTTCTGGTAGAAGGTAAGTTTCCATGGTATTGTTATCATCTCTATTGTTAAATAATTTCTATTCTGGGCAGGATGGTTGACACTAGTATTTTGGTTACAGTGAAGATGACAATCGTGGAAGACGTGGAGGAAGGTCGTATGATTCAGGGTTCTCTTTTTACATGAATCCATTTGACCTCTTTTGGTATTACCTTCTTCTTACTTGTTAAGTACACTTTTTCATAATGTTTTTCATAATTCTGTGGAACGGTTTCAGGTTTAATTATATTAGTTGTTGGAACTTGTAAGAGACTTTTGCTCACACCTTGTTTACCTTTTATTTCATGAAGGTTCTGGGATCCATATTACTCTAGGAGGCGGCGAGTTCAAACAGAACGAGTACAAACAGATGATAACAAGATGACTTTCGTTGAATCTGTATGTTATGGATTTAATCATTCTTTTTCTATTGTCTCTTTGCTAGGTTTGTATTTGAAGAAAGTATTGACTTTATGATGTTGTCTTTTAGATTTTCTCATTTGTATTTGGCGATGGTGATCCAAACCAAGGAATCGAAGAAGAGAGATGGAAGTTGGTAATAATTGAGCACTGAGTTCAGTGGTTCGTTGCTTTCAACAATTTGTTTCATTTCATTGGTTGTGTTTGTATGCTTTTATATGCAATTAGATTTATTTATTGTCAGGGTAAACTAGAATATAGGGGTATTTATGACTCTCTCTCTCTCTCTCTCTCTCTCTCTCTCTCTCTCTCTCCCCCCCTCCCCCTTCTCTCAATCAAGCTACATGTACATAGTACCACCTCTTAAAATCTTCCATAGACCTTTTTGGCTTGACTTTTGAAATAGGATATGGTATTTTGTCATAGGTTCTTGTGTGAATCCTTGATTTAATATTTTGAAAGAATATACAGGAGTTTACGACTTTTGTTGAGGTCATATATATATGTGTGTGTGACCTCATTCATGTGTATATGTAAAATCCAAAACAAGGAAAGAATAAAGGGAATTGTTAGGTTAAAGTAATGTGCTGAATTCATTTATGACATTATTTGGTACAAGGGTGGAAGTTGTAGAATTGTGGATTGCGTAATTGGCGGATAGCTTTTAGACTAGATCAAAGATCAAAGCATAAGAACTGCACTGGTCTTGTGCTTGGGAATAATCATGATTGTTTTGAAACTTTTGTTACATCCCCAAAGCTCTCTATAAACTAGATGATGTGATATTGGAAAATGTAAGATTTTCACAAATACTGAAGGTAGTTTGGGATCCTCTCTCAGAAACTGTTGTCCACCTATAGTAAAGTCCTCAAACTTTTTTATTGTAGAATCCTTGGTTGTGTGACTCTATGTCTTATTCCTAAAGTTTGATAATCTGTTGCTACTTGTTATCTTGGAACTGTTATTTTGATTGTCATTAAAAATCATGATAGATATGTATATGTGTAATGACAAAATTATCCCTTGAAATGTAAATTCAGATTGGACAATACATATCCTCTAAAGGTGGTGTTGTTGCAGCTGAAGAGCTTTCTCCATATCTTGATATAGAATCTTCAAGGGAAACTCTGGTAAATATTTTGTTTTTGGTTGTCATGCTCGTTTGTAATTCCCAACTCTTGATGTAATGGAGTTTTCTTTTGTATTTGGAGAATTTGTACTAGTTCCAGCTGAGATTGGATTATTGTTTGATGGTTAATAGTAGGCACTTGCATCCATTGGTTAGTTAATTGAACACATTAGAATACGGCATGCGTCGTCATTTCATGATGCTCTATGGTTTGACCTTTCATATGAAGTTTCATTTGTAAAATCCAATCACATTTGCATAATTCCTCATAAGAGGTTCGTACTGGAATTGTTCTTTTACACAGTGTTTCCAAACTTCATACTCAATAGTGTAGATAACCATGATCTTTTGTTTATTTCTTTATAAAGGAAAAAGCTCCAAACAACTGTTGAGTTCACTTATATGGTTTATTGTGCAGTTTGGCTCTTTATTGAGCACATCAATCCGTTAAACTCTTCAAGGCCTTGAAAATTTTCAGTTTCTTTTACTATATTCAGCATTTTTCTTTTTATTCCTTATTATGCTGCTTCACATTTTTTACTTTCCGTTAGTTTCAGAATGATGAAACATACATCTTACCTGTTCTTTTACGGTATGAGGGTCAGCCGGTTATAGATGAAGAGGTATGTTTAACGTTTTTGTTTTCTAATAAATGGCTTATATTTCTTCTTTTTTCTCCGTAAATATATAGGAATTGGAACTGTTGGATAAATAAGCTTATGTTTCCTTTGGCCTGGTACATGATTGCAATTTCACAAATCATTCCGTCTCTATATTGGATTTCATTACGCAGATGGAAAGATATAATATTAAGTAGTCATTCATAGAAAAATTGGTTATGATGCAGGGAAATATTCTGTACCAGTTTCCATCTCTACAGCGCACAGCATCTTCTCAGAGGAGTGGAAGGAAGGAATACGTGGGGAGAAGATGGGCTGATTTTGTTGGAGGGGTTAACAAATTTTTCCAGGAGAAGAAATGGCAATTCAGGTCCTTTATATGATTGCTGTTGTTGATTATATTGTGAATTCATTGGGAAATTAAAATGAAACAATTAAGTTTTCCGTTTGCAGTAACACTACCGTTTCTGAAAGAGCAATGGTCGCTGGACTTGGTGGACTTAATTTATTTGGGGTTATCATTCTTGGAACCATCTTAAAGTATGTCTGACTTGAACTTTGTATTTGCTTTGATTGTTTTTACTCTATATTGCTCTGATGCCCGCCACTTTCTTATTTGAAGGGATACTAGAATTGCACCAGCTGGTTTTATTAAGTTCGTTTCTAGCATATTTCCACTACTTCAGGTATGATTTTATTTCAAATAAATAAAAGTTCCCTACCTGCAATGAAGAATATGTACTTTTTCTGTTAAATGGTTGGCTCACATGCAATCCTTTTCTTGAATAGTGGAGAGTGATCCCTCTTATGAAGCTCTTCCTATACAAAGGGAGAGCTTTTTTTTTTACAACGACCTGATTAAGTCCTCAGGCTCTATTGGGTTTGATTTTATCTTGTCTCACAATTATTTGCAGATTTATGCTGGTTCTTTCTTTGCAATTCCTTTGTTGCGGTGGTTCGTCCTGCTTAAGACAAACGCTGACATAGAAAAAAGAAATAAAGCAAGACAGCAGTGTGCTCAATCCCTTGAATTGCCAGATATCTCACTTAGAAGAAAGGTGTGCTTCTTTAGAATTTTGTCTTGATCAATCGTTTCTGTCTCAACTTCACATGTGTGCTTTGTAATTATTTAAATTTGCACTCACACACTAGTTAGTAGGGGAGAGTTATCAGATCAATAAAAAGAAATATCACCTATTGCTAATCAAGCCCTCTCTCGGTGATTACATTGCCATTGGACTGAAAATTAAGTTAAACATACTAGTCCAACAATGCTGCATTTATTAACTGTTGTAAGATGTGAAGTTTCAAACTAAAATAGCATAGTATTCTTCAATTGAATGCTCACGTGAGGTTGTCTTAGGGTGTAAGGTATAGGATTTGTCATAAGGTAATCCTGTACTTGTCGATGTAAAGACAACTGAAATAAAGAAAAAGGAACAAAGAACGAAAACTAGATTAACTTTGTTCCTTCAATGATTAAAACAATATTTACTTATATTTTTCTGTATGATGTTTCAGCTCCTCAGTGCTCGGGACATGGCCCAAAAAACATTCATAGGGCAGGATAGAATTGTATATAGTACGGACAAGGATTTGGTTGAGCAAGACTATGAAGCCCAAGAATGGGATAAGAGATTTCGAGAAATAGAGAAGTCAGATTGAGAACAGGCTACCATTACTTGGTAAGTTTATACATTTCTTGCCTTGGATGAAAGTACTATTTGCATATCTTCATGTAAACAAATGCCAGTGCCGGTATGGTTGGTAATTGATGGGTCTGACAGTTGTGTTAAGTTCATTGAGTACCCGAAATTTAGTGCATTTGTTATATTTGTTAGTTGCACGACTCCTTTTAGTAGTCTAGGGATAAAAAATGAAAAGCAGATGTTCTAGGTTTATTTCTAATTGACTTTTAGCAATACGTTTTGATGTTTACTTGTACAAGAACTTGAAACAGAGTTCTCTAAAACTAATAGTTATTAGGCCAGCATTCAAGAACGCAAGGGTCGCTAACTAGTAAATCTCGTCAAAGTGTTTCTTTCACCTGCTGATTAGCCGATTATATGTTTTGTTACAGGCACTGGAGCTACTAGTGATCTTCAAGCAGTCGATTGGCAAGCTTACGCGCTCTTGGTGGTATTTGCATTTGTTTGAAGTGTAAATAAAAGATTTCAGGTGGACAAAAACACTACCTATGAAAGAATTTATGGATAACAGGGCTCACGTATAATTTTTCAGGATCCCCTTATGTCTGCAATTTGTTGAATCGGACACAGGTAGCATTCCGCGGCAGTGAATGTCACCCGGGAGTCAAAAAGGAGCGATACCGGCTTCTCGCTCGTTACCTTTGTTCAGCGAACTAGTGAAATACTGAATGTTAGAAACAAGTGCAACACAGTGGAATCTTAACATACGATTTTTGCTGGCATTCGTTTTCATATTCGCTTAAACTTACGAGACACGATAGCAATCTCATACTTTGTCATGACATTATCAATTTCCCTCCAGGTGAAAGTATTTAAGTGGATCTTCCACGCTAATCAAAATGCAGATTTTGGTTATTGTGACTGAAAAATGATGGATCGACGCCGCTGTTCTATCAACAAGTGCAGTTTCAGACCAAAAACAACGTAATCACTCGAGAGTACAACACAAATTTACACATTGCTGAAAGAAAACCATTATACTGGCTCCAACGGCCCCAGTGTTCTTGACATAACAGTCATGCTGCCTGCTAGCAGAACCGACGATCACACAAAACCAATACATCCGACAGAAATTCACTCTCGGAACAATGGCACGATGCCCATCGGTGCAAAATTTCTCCGAGTTTGAATAGTGTTGGCATCCGACCATGATGAGGGTCAGATGGCGAAAAAGCGGTTCTTCCCATGTTAAAAAGTCTTGAGAAAACCCTTTACATATACAGATTGTTGAGTGTATCCAAACCTCGAATGTCTTTAAGCAAGCCGGGACACCAGTATGCCTGCGTGACGAGCAGAGTTTCAGCCTCATTCATATTAAAACGATATATCGCTACCAGTTGAACAATCACTGACTGTTGTAATCAATATAAAAACTGTAAACACTCGTTGTTAATGTCAAAACCTACTTGTATATTATGATCTTCCGACAATGATATACGATAAATGCTTTATATTTATCTCTTAATAAAGCAAGTTACTTCATTTTAAAATGGGTGTCAAAATGTGTGTCAAAAGCGTGTGTCCCCAGATCCTAACACTATATATATATAGATTCGAAGAGTCGGTTTTATGTCATACTTCCTTAACAGATACTTCAGTGATCATAGAAGAAATAGCATAATAATCGTATTTCTAGTTTGCTATTTGGGCTAACAACCTACTGGTTTTATTTCAATAAATAAAAATGGTAATCATTTAGTTTGAATGACAGCTAAATGTAGTTAACAACGTAAGACGCACTGCGGAAAAATAATAAGGAATCTGTCCTCACCTAAAATAATGAGCGTAAGTAGTATTATCAACACCACTTGCACTTGAATAGAATGCCGCTGAACTTGAATGTGATAAGGTGATCTTTCATATCTTGCCCTAAATACACCAAGCCAGGTCCGAAAGTACATTACTTTTGTCCGAATCCCCATACCCAACTCTTTGAAATTTCTGTACAACCACGTTCCCTGATGCTGACCCTGTCAAGGACAAGCAAACCAATAAGCATCCAGGCTGAAGCATAGAAAGCCAAACCAAGTTTTCCATGACAAACTGAATCAGGACACAGAGCGGAATCAGATATAACCACACAACAATCTCCTTTCGGAACACTGAAAATTCAAAACAACTTACAAGTATCCTTCTTTGATCTCAAGTCACAGCTATCAGCTAATTACTAAAGAAGAAATATGAACTTATGAACATGCAATACTTAACGGAATTGGAAAATTCAAGAACTTAATTATCCAAGAAAGGAAAACTTGATGCTTGAATTACAGATTTGAGAGTAATAGAGGAGTTGTGAACAGTTAAAATTTTCTAATTTCCAATTGCCAAGGCACCTTTTTTTATGTAATTAAGTATTTGCACACTTTGTATGGTAGTTTTATCAGTGCAAATAAGTATCATACATCGGTAGAAGATCTTCCTTACTGCACCAACTCTACGAACAGTTATTTGCAAGAAAAACCATTATAAGCATTTGGCATCACTACAAGAACTGTAATTACCTGTGCGCCATGAGAAACACCAGCACTTGATGAGGAATTACTTTGTTCTTCTCCATCTTTAAATCTCTTTGTATAGCTCCCAGTTACCCTACTCCCATAAACACTCCATGCCGTATTTAAGAACCCAAATACGTTTGTTCTGCTGACGCTTTCAGGTTTGGCTTCGTTAGCTTCCAGATCCCAACTCTCACCACCTCCATATCTGTTACAAGAGGTCTCTGGAAAAGAATCTGTAAAGTCAGATTTCAACCTTGTACTGCCAATGTCCCAACTCCCACCTTCACCGAATCTGTTATAAGAACCAACTTTCCTCAAGTTATTCTCCTTTATAGATTCAATAACACGGTCCACATGCGCCACTCCATTCATATTCAAGTCCTCAATTTCTCTGTTTTTGTGCTCAACGATACCAGAAGTGCTGTCTTTAGCACTAGATGTGGTTGGATCAAGAAATCTTCTCAAGATACTGTTGTCTTCCACTTCTTGACAATCAGTGGGCTCGGCATTATTTCCCCCAGAAAGGAACAATGCCAAACCATCTCTATCTTGTTCATTCAAGTTAACCCACTCTGTATTTCTCATGGGATCATCTCCTATAGCTGTACCCGCCAAGCTCTTCTCCACATAAAGTATTTGTTCCCTAATGGCTCCTATAAACTGTTTGTGTCTTGAAATTACATCCTCCCGATTTTGAGACCTTCCTGCCATAGCTGAAAAGCTTACCGCTCTTTCAAAATCTTCCAACTGGCAGGAGAGAATCACTAAAACCTAACTAAACCGAAAATAAAAAAAATGAAGAAAAAACAGTTGAGTTGTACAAAGATTACCACCTGCCACTTTGCAGTTTCAAGTGTTGTAGCAAGATCACGTTTGTGATAATCTATTGACACACGTAACTTTGGGTCTGGACAGTCACCTTGAACAAGACTGAGCTCATGCAGCAGAGAGCGGAAAACCGATTCCATCCTAAAATTTAAAACACCAAAACAAAAACTGCATTGGTTTCAGGGAATGTACAGTTCATAAGCAATTCAACATAATAAAACACAGAACACCAAATCCAATAGCAATCCACAACAAAAAAAAAGTTCCTTATGCTTATACAGCAGTGAGTTATCAATCTGTAAGCTCCTTTATTTTTCGACAAAGCAAAATATTGAACATAGTAAAAATGAGCAGGAGAGTTGGCGAGTCGCAGGTTAAAGTTCATTTGTTACTGTCATTTCTCGAAAGTTGACGTTCTACATTGTCAAAGTTTCAGAGAGACGGGCCAAATGTTCCAACGCCGGCATTGTTCCCAACTTAACCACCTGCTAGCCCGGCAGGAGTGGTGTGTTATCCTAAAAGGTCTCGGTGTAATTAGAAATAAAACCACGTACTTATAAGTTGTAAATTATTTTGTTAAAGTCCCATTATTGAATTTCCAACACGCTACCTCACGTGGGACCATATTCCACATCGGGAAAGGAAAGACAAGCACGTAAATACTGCACACTTGAACTTTTCGGGTAGCTCGACAAGCATAAGAAATATTAGTTTTGATGCATATGAAGTCCCATTTGTGAAAGACAACATTACTCAAACCAAACAAAAATCTTCAACAAAAAAATTAAATTCTGATGCCAACATTCTAACATAGCTCAGAA
The DNA here is from genome assembly GCA_035220775.1 of Malus fusca. Classification (NCBI taxonomy): domain Eukaryota; kingdom Viridiplantae; phylum Streptophyta; class Magnoliopsida; order Rosales; family Rosaceae; genus Malus; species Malus fusca. Next base: position 2,078,966 of record CM069072.1, on the reverse strand, counting down.
ATCATTTCAAAAATTATAACTTTTCACCTTTTTTTTATTAACTTTCTTCCCAACCCAAAAAATAAAGTCAAGATTTTTGCTTTTTTTACTCCCAAAAGCAAGAAGAACACTTCCAAATTCCAATACATATTAAAATTAAAAGAAGGGAAAAAAAGGAGGAGAAATGAACCTGTCAGCGGAATCTTGGACGACTTCGGCTGCGGAGAACAGAGGGTCCGACTCCCATTGGTGCAAGCTCGACGCCATTTTTTTTTATTTTCTATTTATTTTGTTTTTTACGATCACCTCCAAATAGAAAGTTGCAGTATTTATTCACATAAAAATAAAAAATTTAATTTCAAATGTCGAATAAGAAATTGGGATTTTAGGGTTTAGGGTTACAGAGATGCCGGAAACGGAAACGAAAGGTGTTCGTTAAAATGTCGAAACGAGAAACTTTTTTGGAGCGTAAGGATGGACGGTACGGACGAGATCCTCTCCGGATCCTATTTGTGGGGGATCCGAGATCAATCAATTGTGTCTATATTGTACCGTCAATTTTCGTTGAGTATTATTTATATTTAATTTTAAATAAAATAATTTGTAACCGCATAATATAAAATGAACGGATACGATTGATTAATCTTCCAAAACCCCCACAAAGAGAATCTGGAGACTATTCCGGACAGTACCAGAGTGTCATGATTGATCACACCAATCAGCTTCCACCACGGCATTAAGCCAGTTTGGAAGCCTTATAAAATAATTAAAAGTGTTTTCATATCAACAAAAGCGTTTCTAATTACGTTTAGCAAAAAAAATAAAAAGGTGTTTTTGGATTTAAAAAGTTATTTGGATGTTCTTCTTTAAGAAAGCACTTCAAATGATTTTCAATGTGCTTCTAATTGAGCTGAGGGATCGTTTGGAAGTACTTTTAAAATGACTGAAGGTGATGTTGGTTAAAATGTTTTTTGGTTTCAAAAGAACTGGAACAGGAAGCACTTGTTTTTTCATAATTTACTTGTATTTTTACTAAGAATGGTTACCAAAGTACTCTCATAAAAAACGTTTTCAGTCATTTTAAAAACATTTTCAAATGAAACCTAAATCGCTTTTAGTAGAAGTGTTTTTCAGCCAATGTGTTTTAAAGAAGTTCCAAGCCCATCGTCTATTGTTGGGCATTTGAATTTGGAAAATATTATTCTCTTTTTCTTTCGGTTAGTAAGTTCCGAAAACATTTTGCAGGAGTCATGATTTCCTACAGATAAAATTTGATTTTGACATCTCTATGGATATTATAGTACATGGGTCCAACTGTAATTTACAACAATGAGGTATGAGAAGCCAAACGATGTTCGATGAAGTTAGTATAATGTACATACGAGTTGGTGTTGAGCGTCACTAACTGGGTGGTCCATCAAAACGTCAATAATTATCAGTTATTCACATTCACATAGAAGAAGATTAACGCTAGCGATGCATGCAAAACAATTGGTTTGGACATGTTTGTCCATCTATTATGGAATAGTTTATAGTTTGACCTTAGTTTTTGTCAAGAATATTTAGCTCCTTACACATAAAGAAAACATTTCTAGTTTCATGCATTAATATGAGTGGTCGATATGTATGGAGGAATTACTCGTTTATAAGAAGCCAAGCAATGTTCCGCTAAATCTTGTCTCCTTCCAAGTGGCTGGACTGATGCCATACCAGCCTGCCTGTTTGCACTTTCACAGCAGCATGGAGAGTGCTTTCAAATTTTACATGGCAGTAATATCACATGAGCTTGTTTGGTGACTAAGATTGGATTAGAGCCGATAACTCATACAATTAAAGAAAGCTCGTACTTTAAAGGTAGAGGTGAATGATTTCTCATTTTTGGCTGGACTAGACATGAAAGAAACTTATCCCTTCTAATCCTACCATTATGTGGGATTCGAAGGGATAAGTTCCCTCAATGCGTTATCCATCTTCTACCTTCAGGCTTCAAGTTGGACACAATCTTCAGTTCTTTCATCGACATACCTTACACACAGAGTTGTCTACGTCAATTCAATCTTCGTCACCGTACAAGCGCCATGGAAATTGACAGCATTTTCTTCTGCTATGCAAAGGATATGATATTGTCATGGAAAAACACATGGTTTTGGACAATTTTCTTTAAGAACTGAAAGATGGGAACGAACTACTTAAAACCCGATCGAAATTTTGATATTGTCATGGCAAAGATTAAATTATGACGGGAACAATTACAGTAATACAGCACAGGAAGTAGCATGCCAACTTACAAGAAATTAAGAATGCTTCTCAGATGAAGTACTTCACCATCTGAATCTCCTTCTGCTTGTAGCCACATTTCTCATAGAACGCTTTGTTCTCAACACTGCAATCGAGAATCACCTTATAACACCCGAACGAGTGAGCATAATCCGTAAGGGCGTCAATAATCTTCTTTCCTAACTGCATCCCGCGCGCATTGGCATCAACCACAACGTCTTCAATGTGCCCGACTTTGCCACAGTTTCTTATAAACTTCCTTTCAATGAACACACTCCCGGTTGCCACAATCTTCCCGGAGAGATGATCTTCTATTACAAAGACCTGATGGTCCTCTGCTCGGGCACTAAGCTCCTTAAATCGATCTTCAAAGTCCTTGTCGGATACAGAATCACAAACGCTCAGCTGTTGCAGTAGTTTTATGAATCCCTTGCCTTTGTCTGAGAGTTCTAGTTTCCTAACTTGGAAATTGTGTTCTTCACTGTTTGCCATTTTTGCGGTCTGAGCACTCGTTATAAGCTGTTAAAAAGTTGAATCAAATCAAAACTCAACAAAGATAACACCATGGTCCCTGGAATTGAACTTGCAAATTGAGTCCGTTAGTCCAGTCTCTAACATACTACGGGAAGCTAGCAAACCAATACGCTTTCCAGGAAGTGATTTTCGCATGTCATTTTTTATCTGAGCCTTTGGATTGAAGAAATCAAAGGTGAATCAGTGAACAAAAACGAGCTTAGGAGCGTAAAAGGAGAAAACGGAAGTGTGAAAACCACTACACTCTTCACATTCTACTCTCATTTGGATTACACCCTTCACGATCAAACACTTTCCTTTTCTCAACCACATAATAGTGGACATACATTATTACAATGTGATAGAATGGACATATATTGCATACAAAACTGATGGTTTCCTACGATGCATGGACACGAACACGGGGATATGGGATATATAAAATTTAAAGAATTGTTGTATGAATACAAAGAAATTCGACACGACAAGGGGATACGGGGATACCACCGTGTCCATGCATGGTAGATGGGCTCGATCCTAAAATCAAAATACGACCCGAATTCGAATAATTATTGAATCAAACACTACCTATTGGGATTGATAACAATTCTGAGTAATGGACTGCAAATTAAATTGTCAACGATTGAGAAATTAGTAAATCAAGGTTACCTCAGAATTCTCTGCTGCAGTTGCTGTTGCTGTGGGATTTCAGGGACTTGTGGCTGTTGCAGATCCGCGGAGAGACTGCTGATATTTCAGGGTTTGGTATGTGGGGTCATAAGGCAAACTTGTTTATTTGCAACCTTGGGAATGAAAAGCACGTGACTTTTGGTCACGGTTTACGACGAAAACGCCATATTTCCTCTGGGACCTAGGCGGCTAGCAGGAGCTTAGGAGGGCACCTAGGCTGACCAGACACATTTAAATGAATCTATTATATTTTATGTATATAAGTATCGGTTTATACTTAAAATATATATAATTTCATCATAAACTACGAAATAGAATGATATAAATATTATGAAGTATTGGAACATAATGAAAACATGGGGAACAAGCATATAATGTGTGTTCATTTAGGTACCGTTTGGTACGTGGGACGGGACGGGACAGAACGGGACGAGTCGTTCCGTCCCACGTTTGGTGCGCCTAAAAACTGTGGAACGGGTTGTCCCATGGGACGAAATTTGGTTGATTTTTCGTTCCACCTCTTCCCCCTGGAACGACCCGTTCCACATCCGTGGAACACAAATTTATAACATTTTATGACAAAATTTCTCCTTATCTTTTTCAATATTTACATCATCTGTTCCGTCATGTTCCGTCCCGTCCCGTCTGCGTACCAAACGGTACCTTAGTATACAACAAGTCTAATAATTTATTGTAAAAAAATGCAAAATGAAAGTTATCTATTTTCTGTGTAAGTGAGTCGCAACCTAGGCAGGTTTGGGCTGGCTAGGTGGGTGCCTATGTGGTCTAGACAGGCGCCTCAGCACTTCTATGCGCTCTTTCTTAATTTTCAAACACCTAGGCATTAATCACGGCGGTGGCCAGCCGCCTAACGCCTCGACGGTGCTAGACGAAGATTTTTAGAACAGTGTTCAAATCCATCTGTTTGATCAAAATACAGCAGTCTTGTGGTGAATGCCAGCAAATGAATCAAACTACAGATTCCGAAAGAGAGAAAAAGAACAAAATTACGATTATAATTTGGTTCGTCACCAATCGGCACTACGGTAGGTATTAAGTTCAACTTTCATCGATGAAAAACTAATATGGGTTACTTGTTATGTGGCTTAGATCATATTCCTCTTCCCAAACGGTTGAATTTGAGTTCGTGTTGTTTCAATTTTTGTATTTGCGTTTACATGTTTGTCTTCTTTCGTTCATGGTGAAACAAAAGGTTTGCAAAATGCTTTTATGCACCCCTACATGGACACAGCTTAAGAGATATGGCAAGATCATCGTCGATCGTTCTAAGGGTGTTTCGCAAATCACACAATCCCTCTGTATTCGTTCATCGTCGATAAAGCGTTTCGCACGTTAGAAAATGAGATCACACACTTCCTGTATTCATTCATAACCGAGTTTAACAGATGGGAATCCAACCAAAAGAACTCGGTTGAACAGATGGGAATTGAACCGAAGGAAACCTTTCACGTCGATGGTAAAGTACGACATCCAACTGAGTCCATTACAATGAAAGAATTAGGGTTTCGGAAACCCTAATTCTTTCATCCCATCCCAATTGATACTATCAATCACCATCCACCAAACACCGGAGAGAAAGAAAAGGCTTTCCTTCAAAATTTTCCAAAAGCATTTCATCCAGTACTAAATTATGGTTTAACAACGAAATCAAAGTCATCAAAAACAGAATAGAACACCGAAAAGTATGCATAAATGTCTTTCAAAAAAGTTCCGCTGATGCTTTCCTTCGCTTGGAAAGTTTCTGATAAAGATTAACTTAGTAGATACGGATAGCTTTCCCCATCGTACTCTTCAAGTTCAAGGATCTCACCTATTTCGTACAAACAAAAAGGCAACATAAGTACCATTAAAGTCATACATATAGTGTTATTCAAGTAGAAATTCGAGACTTCGAATGCAAATCAAATCTTAATTTCAGACTGAATCATAATTTACACATTCTCGTATGTTTGATCAAATGACATAATAACAAGAAGCTGAAATTCAGCAGGATCAAAGAAAATAAGCATTTAAAGTTTATCCATAAATTTGAAAGCTAAAACTTGGAAGTTAGAAAGTATAAATAAAAAACGAAACCATGAAAGCAGGTCGAAGCAAATAACTTACATTTTGCCAGTTCTTCTTCAACAATGAAACCAGGAAATTGACACTGAGTTGTACATTCTGGAAAATCTGCTTCTCCTCCATAGCGAGATTCCCAACAGCAACACCCATGCAAAGAACCTTCTTAAGTTGGAACTTCACCATAGCTTTGGTCTCGTTAAGTTTTGCCTCCAGAGATTCCTGGTGACTCACCAAGGTTGGAAACTTACCTGCGCTTTGTCAACAAAACCAAAACTAGCGTTAGTTGCTTTCTTAATAAATTACTATGTCCAACGAAGCAAAAGCAGAACAGATACTAATCAGGAGTACTTGCCTGCCTTGTTAAGACCAGGGCCAAGAAGACGAGGAATCTGCTTAATGACAGCTTCAGAAGCTAAAAAGGCATGGTATTTCTTGGCAAGCTTCTTCACAAGTTTCTTGTTCTTGTTCAGCTTTTTCAAGCTCTCCACATCCATATAATCCAAACCCATCTTCTCTGCCTGTAGTAAAGCATAAAAGATAGGTTATAAGTCTACACGCAGACTACACATGTTTAATTTTTTACTTTATCCCAAAATGCACCAGAGAGTAACAAATCATCAAATTCATAAACAGTTTGATCAATAAGGAAATTTACCTCTTCAACATGCTGCGCGTCTCCAAGCATGCAAACCCTCATCTTAGGGCGAGGAATGTGTGGAAGCCTGACAGAACCGCTGAAACGCTTGTCCTTTTGGGGGTCATAGTTCTTCAGACCAATCTGAAGCTCCACTGTCTCAGTGAACTTCCTCTTCTTTGTCTCAGAGTTCGTCTTAATCTGAGAAATGGCTTCCCTCAGCCCATCACTCGACAGCTTACTGTTAACAAAAATAATAAAAACATGAACTTCAGATACATAACACTATAAATGATATAACAAATGAATGTAAAAAAAATCCGAAGTGGAGCTTTGTAAGGTTCGAGACTCATCCGACAGATATGGGGAATGTGTTTCACATTTACCACTTTAGATATATAAAACAATCAATGATAAAGAAATGAATGTACAACAATTTCAAATCATCTTACGATTGTCAGGGACTTTTTTGCCCAACGCCACCCGAAAAAACATAAATTAAAAACCCTAAAAACAAGTAATCAAAACACACGCCTCTCTGCAAAAGCTATATCATATAATCCTCCAATACAATAACAGATTAAGGAGTATTAAATCTCTAACCACGATTTCTAGCCACTAATCACTCTACAAAACCAGATCAAAACAAGTAAATAAAAGAGATTCAGGCAACCTACTGAAACATGAACAAAAATTTGAGATTTTAGGTTCTAAAACCACCAAAATTCAAATTAAATCCAATTCGAGCAATAACCCAAAACTAATTACAATCAGATGAACGAAGAACATGAGAAAAACAACGAAATTACCTCATGGTTGGTTAGATCTTTGTCCACGCTGCGAAAAAACTTCCTGCAAAATCAGAAAAACGAAGTGAAAATTTTGGTGAGGGTCCAATGTACAAGGGACAGAAGGATGAGATGAGAAAACCCTAGCGGCGGCGGAGATTACCTGAAGAAGGAAGACGAAAGAACAGGATTTTCGGGCTGCCGCTACTGAGTGAGGGTGAATGGTGAAGTAGCGACTCCAGAGGCTTTATAAAACCCTAGCTCTTGCTACGCTTTTATAAGGGGCCGCTCGCACGTGATTTGTCTAATTTGATATTTGCCCCTATACTTGTAACTATTTCTTTTTGGGGTGTGCTATCCACACATCCATTTTTACTTCTCACACACCCTTTGTGATTTGTCAATTTATGCCCCTAAACCCTTCAATTCATCCGATCCGACGGCCGAAAATTATAAGGATGTGTGAAAAGTAAAAATGGGTGTGTGGATATCACACCCCTTTTTTTTTTTTTCATATTGCTTGATTATTTACAATCATATCCTTCAACTTCAACTTAAGTTTCATTTTACTCATTTTACTCGTTGGAATTCAAATTTTGTCACTTTTAACTTTCCGAAATTGGAACAAATTTCATCAATGTATCCGTTAAAATTTTTACTTAGCGCAAATAAGACCAATTACTATTGAGATGTATGTCATGTGTTCCAAAAAATGGTTTACCTAGCAACTTTTCCTCTTTCTATTTGTTTAGGACGAGGGTAGGGGTTCTCGCGGTAGCGATTTGTATAGATTAATTAGCCGTATTTAGGGTTTTATTTGTTTCCCTGTATAGTTTACTTACTTGTATAGTACTCTTTGTAAACCCTATTTTATACTCTACTCTCAGAGAGAATAAATTAATTAATGATTTTACCCATATACTGTTTGACTTGGCATCAGAGAAGTAAGGTTCTGGTACCCGTGAACCCTAATCTGAGAAAATCTAAATCTTGTCGTTGCTGTAGAAATTTTTCTGTGAAAATTTTCTACGTTCGTGTCTTGCTGTGTTGATTGTTTCCGCTGTTATTTGGTGTGTGTGTTCTACAACCATGGCTGGTGATGATGATGTTAAACCCAACTCCGGTTCGTCTAGTACCAATGATGAACGACCCTACCGTGATTATTCTGCTCCTATTGCACAAGAGAAATTAGATGGCTTCAACTATATCTCCTGGTCTCGTAACGCCCTTCTTACGATAATTGGACGACGTATGGCGGGGTTTATCAATGGCAAAAAACCTGCTCCTAAGGATGGTGATTTTGTGGAATACTCCGAATGGGAAGAGGATAATTGTTTAGTACAAATATGGCTTCTCAACTCTATGGCACGGAGTGTGAGAAGTCTCTTTGAGCGTTGTACTTCAGCATATGATGTGTGGGAGGCTGCAAGGAAGACTTTTACAGTTACCCAAAACAGCTCCCGGTTGTTTCAACTTCGAAGACAGTCCGTGACTACAACCCAAGATGGTGAATCTGTTGCTATGTTTTATGAGAAGCTTCATGTTATCTGGGAGGAGATTGACAATCTTCGTCCTAATCCACATACCAACCCTAAGGATGTGGCTCTCCGACAGAAGGAAATTGAATCTGAGAGGGTGTATGATTTTCTTGGAGGGCTTGATCCACAGTTTGATGGTATTCATAGCCGTATCTTGGCTATGACTCCGGTGCCTTCTGTCTTGGAGGCGTATGCATTGGTCGTGGAAGAAAGCACCCGTCAAGTCACTATGCTTGGGGGTGCTGCTGCTTTGAAGATTGGTACAAGCCAGCATCGGACCAATGGTGCTTCCTCAACTGGCGGCGGTGGTCGTTAGTCGTCCCTTGTGAATGCACGTTCCGGAGGCTCTTCGAACTCCAAGTCTGCCGTCTCCCGCCCTCCTGCAGCAAATGCTCAACCTGGTTCTCGTGAATGTGCCCATTGTGGAGGTAATCATCTTGTAGAAAAATGTTTCGAGCTTCATGGTGTTCCAGATTGGTTTCCTGAGTACAAAGCCCGTAAGTTTGGATCCAAAGCTGCTCATGTTGTGACTGCAGGCGAAATTGAGTCGCCTCGTCCTTCCATGAATTTGAGTGTGACAAATTTCGTACCAGGTAACGTTTCCAATACATGGATAATTGACACTGGTGCTACTGATCATGTGACTTATAATTCTAAGTTTTTTGATGAGTTGTCTAGCCAAACTCGTGACCCTTTTATCACGTCTGCAAATGGTATGCCGTCTCCAATTACTGGAGAAGGCACAATCACACTTACCCCTACCTTGTCCCTGACACATGCGTTATCGGTACCCAATATTAATTGTAATTTATTATCTGTGGGACGATTACTGGACTCACTAAATGCCTATGCTACTTTCTATCCTACATGGTGTATGTTTCAGGTTCTCAAAACTCACGAGACGATTGGACGTGGTAAAAGGATAGGGGGTTATACTACTTGACTCTACCAACAGACGTGGTTCGTGGTAGTATTGCTAATAAAGTTCAGAGTGGCAGTGACAAGGACAAGCATGAGTTGTGGTTATGGCATCGTCGCTTGGGACACCCTTCTTTTGGATATCTTAAACATTTATTTCCTTCCCTATGTCATTCATATGATGAGACTTGTTTTAAGTGTGAAACATGTGTATTGGCCAAAAGCCATCGTACTGTTTTTCCCTTAAGTAATAATAAAGCTCTTCAGCCATTTGCGTTGGTACATTCCGATGTCTGGGGTCCTGTTAAGATTACTTCCAATGGATTTCGTTGGTTTATCACTTTTATTGATGATTGCACACGCTTAAATTGGGTTTTCTTGATGAAAAATAAAAGTGATGTGACATCTATTGTACAAGAATTTACTGCCATGGTATCTACTCAGTTCCAGACTAAAGTCAAAGTGCTTCAGTCTGATAATGGAGGAGAATATGTGAACACTGCCTTGAATTGTTTCTTTCGTGAACAAGGTATTATTCATCAGACGACTACTCTGTTTACACCCCAACAAAATGGTGTGTCTGAGCGGAAGAATCGTCATTTACTTGAAGTTGCTCGTGCTTTGCTCTTGGGAATGTCGGTCCCTAATTATCTTTGGGGACATGCAGTTTTAGCCGCATGTTATTTGATCAATCGGACTCCTAGCCGGGTTCATGATTTCCGCACACCGTTTGCAGTTTTACAAGAACATATCTCACTTATTGCTGTCTCCAAGCTCCCTCCCAAGGTGTTTGGATGTGTTGTGTATGTGCATATTTATTCTCATCAACGGAGTAAGCTAGATTCTTGTGCTCTTCGATGTGTGTTCATTGGGTATTCAAATACTCAAAAAGGTTACAAGTGTTATCATCCTCCTACTCAAAAGACTTATGTCTCCATGGATGTCACTTTCCATGAAGAGGTCCCGTATTTTGCCTCATCGTCTCCTATCCCTCCACTTCCCGAGGAGAGAGTTTGCGAAGTGTTTAGTGAAGGAGCAACAGAGAGTGCAGGAAATAGTGATATTGTGAGGTTGCTTGATCCACCGTGTCACCCTTCATCCACTGAGCAGTTGCCGTGTACTCACCCTTCACTCAATGCAAAGTTGCCGTGTACTAGTGAAGGAGCAACATACTTGGACAGTGACGTGGTGCATGAAAATATTGATGAAGATGTACCGAATAGTAGTATTCCAAACCCCTCTGCCCTACCATTGTCTCAATCGACTTGTGAAGATGAAAGTGATGCCACAGAGGTATTGTCTACTAATGTGCCTATATCTACTTATGAGTTTCCCCCACGAGTTAATCGTGGTAAACCTAAAATCCAATATTCTCCTGATATACACACAAAGTCCAAATATCCCATTAGTAATCATTTGTCAACTCATCGCCTTTCTAAGTCACATGAGTCGTATATATGTCAATTATCTACTGTATGTGTACCAACTAAGTTGCAGGATGCTTTATCTGATCCTAAATGGGTGGAAGCTATGGACATTGAGATGCAGGCTTTGAATAAGAATTCCACATGGGATTTGGTGCCTTTACCAAGTGGAAATAAGATGGTTGGTTGTCGATGGGTGTTTACTTTGAAGCATAAAGCAGATGGTTCAATTGATCGCTACAAAGCCCGATTAGTAACGAAGGGTTATACACAAACATATGGAGTGGACTACCAAGAGACTTTTGCTCCCGTTGCTAAGCTTAATACGGTTAGTGTCCTTATATCTCTTGCTGCTAATTTAGATTGGCCCTTATTGCAATTTGATGTTAAAAATGCTTTCTTGCATGGTGATCTCAAAGAAGAAGTGTATATGGATTTACCACCTGGTACGTCCATTGCTTCCCATAAGGGTGTTGTGTGCAAGTTACGCAAAGCTTTATATGGCTTAAAACAATCTCCTAGAGCATGGTTTGGGAGGTTTACTGCATCCATGAGAAAGTTTGGTTACATACAAAGTCACTCGGATCATACCTTATTTTTTAAACGGAAAAAGGGTAAAGTGACGGCATTGATCATATATGTTGATGATATGATAGTGACAGGTGATGATCATGAAGAGATTAGCTCTTTACAGCAATATCTTGCTTCTGAATTTGAAATGAAAGAGTTGGGCGAATTGAAGTATTTTCTTGGGATTGAAGTTGCTCGATCCAAGCATGGTATATATCTTTCCCAAATGAAGTATGTTTTGGACTTGTTGGCTGAAACTGGTATGGTAGACTGTAAGCCTATTAGCACTCTTATGGAACAAAATCATCAATTGGGGTCATATCCTGATCAGGTTCATACTAATAAGGAGCGTTATCAGCGACTGGTGGGAAGATTAATTTATTTGTCTCATACGCGTCCAGATATAGCTTATCCTGTAAGCGTTGTGAGTCAGTTTATGCATCTGCCTAGTGAGGCTCATATGGATGTTGTTGTACGTATTCTCAGGTATCTTAAATCCGCTCCTGGTAGGGGTTTACTATTTTCCAAGAATGGTAATTTGAATATTGAAGGCTACACAGATGCGGATTGGGCTGGTTCAGTTACAGATCGACGCTCTACGTCTGGCTACTTTACTTTTGTTGGTGGCAATCTCGTCACCTGGAAAAGTAAGAAACAGAAGGTTGTTGCTCGATCGAGTGCGGAGGCTGAATTTCGTGGAATGGCGCATGGGGTATGTGAGTTACTTTGGTTGCAAAAGTTATTGAATGACCTTGGTTTCAAGTCCGAGAAAGCCTTGGTGTTACACTGTGACAATAAATCTGCGATTGAAATTGCTCACAATCCTGTACAACATGACCGTACAAAACATGTGGAGATTGATCGGCATTTTATTAAGGAAAAGTTGGATGCTGGAGTTATTGCTTTTCCTTTCGTACCATCTGAGCAACAGTTAGCTGACGTCCTTACTAAGGCTGTCTCTGTTAGTGTTTTCTCCAATTCGCTTGACAAGTTGGGCATGCGAGATATCTTCGCGCCCACTTGAGGGGGAGTGTAGCGATTTGTATAGATAAATTAGCCGTATTTAGGGTTTTATTTGTTTCCCTGTATAGTTTACTTACTTGTATAGTACTCTTTGTAAACCCTATTTTATACTCTACTCTCAGAGAGAATAAATTAATTAATGATTTTACCCATATACTGTTTGACTCTCGCATGTAAAACCGCATGTAAAACATTACATTTCAGAGAAAAATATTTTAAATTACTTAATATTTAGAGAACAATTACGTGTAATACTCCAAAAATTTCACATAAGGATCAATTAGAACATGAGAAATTGATAAATAAGGAACTTTTTCTTTGAATTAACTTTTTAATGTTTTCAATAAAACTTATATTTATCGGGGTGATTTCTCTAGTTTGCTTCGCATGAGGTGGGAGGAGAATAAGAAAATAGTGGATTTTGCAGGGGAACCAAAGACAAAACATAAAATTGTGTTCAATCAATTCGATATAATAATTGAATTTTTTTTTGGTTTAAGTGTCAAAATGATTCCCATGTTTCACCTTATCGATCAATTTGATCCTTGTATTTACCTCAACTAGCCAATCCTAAACAATCCATAAAATAGTTAAAATTAAGTGAAAAATATAATTTCACTATAAACTTATTAAAAGCACACGAGATCATGATCGACGATGACGCCTCAAAAATCAAAATCATTCCTATTTTATTCCTTGTAAGTAAACATGTCCTTAAACTTGAGCACCAAGACTTGTTGGCCGAGTTCAACTATTTTTTAATTGTTTTTTTTTCTTCCCTATATTGTGTTGATGTATCAAAAGGTTAATTAAAATGGGGAGAACTAATCGAAAGAAAGCGACACAAAAATAAATAAGAAAGGTCACAAAATAGGAAAATATAGCTCTACTTTCCCTTTATGTGTTCTTAGTTGAATTAAGATTTGATGCTATATAAACCCTAACTTTGTGTCACTTGTTCATGTAAACGAAGCCAAAACCTACCCTTAAACCCTAGAGGTGCTGAAACAACTTTGAACTTTTTCATGAAGTGCATACAATTCATGCCTCAATTGAGGCGTGACGACCGCTATTTCTACCTTGCCATAGTTTGCAGTATCATCGGCGTCGTCGTCTGCTTCTTCGCTGTAATTGGCAGTGTCTACGCCGTACTCTGGAAGAGCTTCTATCCCCACGGCCCCCAAATCACCGTCACTAACGCCTCCCTAACCCGACTCGATTCCGCTGCCTACGCGGAAAACACTCTCGACTACAACCTTGCACTCAACTTCACCATCAGAAATCGCAACAAAGGGGTCCGCATAGACTACCGTAGCATCCAAGTCATTGGTGCTAACAAAAACTACAAGTCTGTTGCAGTGAGTATGGCTCCGTTTTACCAGGAGGGCAAGAACACCACCGTTATGCATGCACTGCTACAACTTCAAGGGAAGCCGAGGGAGATGGCTGGTGTTTACAGTATTGACGTAATGTTTTTTCTACGGGTAAGGTATGATCGCGTCAAGTTATTCAAAAAAATCAAGGGCAGTCCGCAGATCCGTTGCAAGCTGGGGGTTCGGCTGAGTAGTTCTAATGGAACATCTGCAGGTGGTTTCAACCCTACCGAGTGCAAGAGTGTTCCTGGAAACCAAAGATACCGAATCCGTGCTGGATGAATGATTAATTGTTAATGATCAGTACAATGCAGCAACTAGCAAACAACTTTAATGTTTTTCTTAAAATTTCAATCGTCAGTATTCCTTTGTTACAATTAGTCGAGTTAATCGTTTAACTTTTCTAAACTGAACTACCGTGATTCTGGTAGAGAGAAAGTAAACATGATTACAACGATAAGGCAAAGGCAAGGGGATCAAAATCTCAAAAACAAACAATAACCATTGGCAGAATCAAGTCAATGAGGCCGTACACAACAGATTCGACACTTCAAAAACACTTTAGTTGAATGGAACAAGGTTTATAATAAGCTGAATCCGCCCAAACTTTTATTACTAAAAAGAGAAGCCCTACCTAAAGCATAATTGCATGCTCCAACTTTCGATTATGAAAACTTTAGAACGGTCAAAGAGAAGCATCTGTAATCTCATTCTTCCGATTGCCTTGTCCCCAGAACTGAAATATCTTCATATCGTTTCTGCATAAAAGAGAAATAACCAGTTTCAATGTTAAACTTGTGACAATGTCCAGTAGCACCGATCAAAATAGAGAAATTTTACATGTACATTAAAGATGTATGAAATGTCATAAACCAGTTACTATTGAAGAAAGAATCTCAACTGCGTCGAAGACATGAGTTAGAACAATATAAATGTCTATATGGATGTGGAAAGTGAAAATCCATCCCAATTGTGGCCAGCCAGACTCATGAAAATCCCCCCCCCAAAACAATCGAGCAAAACAAATGAGGGAATACATGTAAAAGCTATTTAAATTTTCAAGTTTTAAACACATCTGTCTCTAATATACAGTAAATAACACATGGGATCATACACATATCATTTTTCATCGTGCCTGCACATTTCCGGCAAACTGGAAATACATAACATTCTAATATACATGGAGAAAGTGCATGCAAACCACTATGCATAAATACAACCGTAGAATAGTTCACATACCCCAACATTATTGTACTCCCACAGCTTATGAACTCCATAATCAACAGCCTGAAACCAGCAAATCAAACACATAAGAACACTACGACATTCGAGGCGAATCATAAGAAACAAATTCAGCGGAATGAAAAAAAACTCATTCAGAAATGTGCATGTACCCCAAAACTCAGAAAAAAGCACCTGAAACATAAGGTTCCAAGAAACACAAATCAAGTAACGTCTCCATTAGTAACTCTACGCCATTACTAGCAATGAATATATGAAAAGATATGAACCCGAAACCAAGTGCCACGATTTTTTGAAATACAAAATGCCAAGATTTTGAATGTCGATAATTCCAATATATATATGACCCTCAACTTGATCAATTTAGCAACTTTTCGTCGTTACGAGCATTGCATATATGAAACAAATTAACAGAATTAGATGTACAAAAAGAATTACCAAAAATTCATTGCTAAATCGCAATAAACAAAATCAAATTTTACCCATTTCTCATCAACACAATAGGAAAAAAAAAAAAAAACATAGCCGCTCCCGTTTAATTACAAGACCAATTCAACAAAATACCATAAACCCAATTGAAATTTCTGCGCTTTCTACTGGACTAAATTGACCTAATCGCAAATCAAGCACCTTTAAATTTCCTTAGATTTTCCTAGCAACCAAACAGAAAACAACAGGGAGCAAAAAGAAATCTAAAACGAGAGGCTCAGTGAGGGAAACCCTAATCTGAAAATTCGTGAGAGGCTCACCCGCTCGCCGAGGAAGGCTCCAGCGATGACGAAGGTGACGTAGACGGAGTTACGGCGCATGATGACCCTGTATAGACCTTCGAAGAGGCCTCCGCCGCTCCTTCGAGCCGCTGAATCCATGGCGATCTGCGCGAATCTGTTTCCGCCTGCTTCTGATCTGATCTGAGCTGCGAGGTGGAAGATGTTGTTCACAACTCTCGCGTCGTTGAAATGGGAACGGGGATTTGGGTTCTGTAATATGGCGTTTGGATTTGAGAACCGGGTTGTTTGGAACGGACCGCTAGAGTATTGGAGTGGTTTGGCCTGGGTCGTTTGGACCGGGGTTTTGTGGGCTTTGAAAGTGTTGGTCCATGTTTCACCAATAGTGGGCTTAAGAATTTCTTTTCTTTTGGGTTTTCTTTGGTTTGGACGCGTATACCAATGCACCGTTTTTTAAATCACCGATAATCAGCGAACCATAATTTTAGTCGAAATTGATTTCTTGAACAATTTTTGGTAAATTAACTTCTGAATTATTTAAAATTAACCAATTAACCTCTCAACGTTAAATTTGATGAAGTCGTCAAATACTAGCACATGACAACATGTTATTCAATCCACCTTGCCTAAAACATGAGATAAAAAGTCAATCTTTGTAACGCAAAAGGCATTTAGTATTTAGTGTTTTCCTTTTGTGAGTATATCTCTTCATATTCATTTGCGGCGCATGTGTGATTTTTTGCCGATCTATTTAATTTTTGAGTATGTTTATGGGATTTGAATTAAGAAGAGAATTTAGTATGAATTGAAAACCCAATTAGGATTTTTTTATAAATTAAAAATTCAACGAGGAAATTGACTAAATTGGTGGTTGAAGAAGGAGAGTAGCGGTTGCTAATGCACGAAGGAGAAGGCGGGATTGGAGGGCTTCTTAGCAATCCCACATTGAAGAATAGAATTGCTAGCACCGTGTTAGCAACGTCTCGTTCGAGAAAGTCTAGCCTAATCTCATTAATTATAGTATAGTAGTCGTAGCTAAGCCAATCCCACTTATATAGTACACGTTTTTACCACATGATTACCATGTAAGTATTATGAAAATTTAATTATTAAAGCACATAATAATAATTTCGCTTGTAATTAAGTTTAAAATAAAATTGGGTAAATTACACTTTCATACCTCAGGTTTGGGGTGTATTTCAATTCCTTACAACATCTTCAAAACATTTAACTTTCATACCTCATGTACTATTTTATTTCAAAATAGTACATACGTTAGTTTTTCCATCCAATTAGTGGACCCTGTTACACGTCAGCCCACTCCCTCCAAAACTTGCACACGTGGCCAAAAATTCAAATTTCAAATTTCCCGCCCTTTTTTAAAAAAAAATTATGAACAATTGCATCAGATGCTGAAAATGCATCAGATGCAATCCAAAATGCAGATTGAATTGAACCTGGGGCAAAAATGCATTCCAATATCCAAATAAGCAACTAAATTAGCAATATATTTCACAAGAGTTCAACTGAAAATAACAACCATGTTCCATATATTGGCAACCAAAGCTAACATCTAGGAGTTCAACTGGAAGTAACAATTCGGAACCCTAACAAGCTAGCATGTTCCCAAAAGGATATCCAGCCAGTAGCAAAAAAAAAACAGTTCCTAATAAGCTACAAATCCAATTGGGAGCAAAATAACAGTTCCTAGCTAAGCAAAAAAAACAGTTCCTAGCTGCTGCCAACATTCACAAAAAATTTCAGCCACTAGCAAAAAATTTCAGCATCTAAAAACCCAGTTTGTTCTTGTATAGCAACATTTTTCACTTTCTTGGTTGCCTTGTCTTTCTCTTCTTCACTCCTCCATCTGTTTGAACCTCTAAATTACCTCATCCAGCTGTGTTTGATGCCTACATCCAATCAACAACAATATAGGTCATAAGTTATCACAAAAGAACATCCACATCCAATGCATACAAAAGAATCCCTAAGTTATCACAATATAGGCCACAAATTCATTTCATTTACAAACCTTAACTAAATAAAACAAGTGAAACAGTGCTTACCTTGGGTTTTCTTCCCTTCTTCCTTGGTACACCACCTGGATTACTAGATGTTCCATGTGCAAAACTTGATGCCTAAAACAAATTAAAGGATTTCAGGATTAACAAAGTCTTAAATCAACTTAGAAGTCATATAACTTTGTACAAGGTTATATGTCATCTCTTGTCTTGTAGGAAGATGTATGTGATGAGTCCTGGTATTATGACCCTTTTTTTACAAATTCCACATTTGAGGGTCCCTTGGCCTTTCCTTGAGAGTTGTTGTGGTTGTGGAATATCTCAACTTCTGTTAGTGGCTTCACTTTGTCTAGGATTAGCTTCTTTCTCCATTTATGCAGCCTATTTGTTTCTCTTCTTCTTAGGTCTTCCAGGTTGTCTAGTAAATAGAGAATGCTGGATATGTGGATTTTCAGTGACCTCCCACATCGACATCCCATTCATAGGCTGGATCAAGTGTCCATATATTTCCAAGTACATGACCTTGGAATAACAAACATCCACATATTTTTCTGGCTTCTTCCTCTTGTAATTAATGGCAGCAATGGTATGGTTGCATGGAATACCGGTGAGGTCATATCTCCAACATGAACATGTACGTTCAGTCAAGTATTGGTCACCTCCTCCATCATCCACTTGGAATTTAGTCTCACCAGACCATTGAGCAGTACATCAACCACTCTCAATTTTTGCATCCTCCAACTTCTTCTTAATATTAGGGCACAAATCTCCAAGTTGTCTCACCATAATGTCTCTTCTCATTTGAATCCTTCTCATCAACATGGTATGAATGATCTGAAGCATGGTTACAATTGGCTTAGACCTTGCCTTCATTATCACATCATTGAAACTTTCACACAAGTTGTTCAGTAACATTTCACATTTGGTTTGCGTTTGAAAATGAGACATACTTCAATGAATGACAGGTCTCTTCATGAGCCAATCATATGCATCTTTGTTCAACAATCTAAACTCCTCCATGGCTCTTTTAAAGTGTGGAATTGTAGTGGTCTTGGCAACGACCCATAAAACATCATTCAATGCCTTACCCTTAAATTGTTCTCTATAGTTTGCGTACAAATGGCGAACACAAAACCTGTGGTGACAATCGGGAAGAACCGCCAAGAATGCAGGAATTAAACCCTTCTGCTTGTCATTTATGAATGTCCAACCATGCTGATCTACAATCCCAATATCCTCCGCCAGAATCTCCAAGAACCAAATCCACGAATCTTTGTTCTCCATCTCGACAACTGCATAAGCTATCACCTAAGTTTCATCATTGGGATTTATCCTCATAGCAACCAATAATTGACCCCCATGCTGAGACTTTAAATGACAATCATCTAAACCAATCAATGGTCTGCAGCCATGCTTGAAACCTTCATTGCATGCACCCAAACACACATAAAACCTTTGAAACCTTCCTTCATCCAACTTAATCTTCACAATGCTCCTCCGATTTGTCTTTTTAATTTCCTCAGCAAAATCCCACAATCTTGTGTATTGATCAACATGTTTACCCTCAATAATCTTCATAGCAGCAGACATAGCCCTATAGGCTTTCATCTTAGAGCAACCGTGATTCCATTCAGCTTCAATGGTGTCCATAAAAGACTCAACAGGCCACGTTGGATTAAGTTAGATCTTTTCCAAGTATTGCTCAGTAAGCCAAGACTGTTTCATATTCCTATTTTTCCATAATCTACCACATGTGTGATGATCCAAAATCTTCTCTATCTACATATTTTTTGAATTGCACATCTTCCCACACTTGACAAACCACGGACAACCTTTTTTGCACACTGCATCAACCTTGAACTTTTCATTTCAGGGAAAATGGACATCCTCATACCCATTTATCATAGAGTGCATAACTACTGCCTTTCTGAACTGTGCAGCATCCCTAAATATCAACCCTAACGACAAGTGTGGGTTCTTCATGTCAGTTCTCTCATTAAACTCATGATAACGCTCATTGTTGCTACCACCACCGTCTTCATCTTCATGCACACTGTGAATGCCATCTGAATTATGATCCGGCTCGCCAACAACATCTACATCAATTTCTTCTTGAAATCCTTCCCTTTGTTGCCGTGATCCTTCCCCTGATTGAGGGTTATTTTGTTCCCTAATGCCAGCCAACACTGCATCCTCCTGTGCATCCACATGATCATCTACAAACTTCATAAATTGTAAGGGTGAAGTGTGATTATAATTGTTTTTATACAAAATTTTAGTCTACTTAGTTTTTATTTGTTTAATAGCTTTTAATACTATACTTTTTATTCATTAGATTTCTTAATATTGTTAATATATATATATATATAATAATATTTTATAAAATAAAGGAAAAGAACATTATTTCATGTTCTTCCTTTCTGTGCGATGGAAACAAGGAAGCTGGGAGGAGGTGGCCTTCCATAGCTTTAGGAAAAGAAAAAAAAATCTTCTTTCTTCATACCCAAAAATCGGATAGAGATTAGGAAATCTTGTGATAGGTCGACCTTAGATTGATCAAAGGAGTGTGTCATAGAGAGTTGTTCATCTCCTATTTCACCAAGGAGTGTGTTCGGGAGAGGATGAACTAAGAAGAGACACAGAGGTCTATAAGCAGGATGTGGATGGTCTAGGAAGCTAGGTTTTTATCATGACTCTGATAGGAGTGAGTAGGATTAGAGAAACTATAAAAGGGGTTGCAGAGAAGTGGGAAAGCATCAGAAATCGAAAAGGGGTAGAGAAATTGAGAGTTAGAGAATATGATTGTGAAGGAAGGATTTAGAGATTTGAAGGGTAAACTTCTTGTTACTTGATTATTTAGATTTTTCGAATTTAATTTCCTTAGTTGAATTGAAACTGCCATGAGATATATTTGGAGTTCTTAGTTTTATTTAGGGTTTTCTACTGTTTAATGAACCAATCTGAACTTGAATTAGAGTTGGGTAATTCGGATTGAGTGTGTAGATCAAATTTCTTGATCAAGGGTTTGGTTCAAAAGGTCAATTTCTTGTTTTGAGTCATGTTATATTTGGGTGTTGTATACATGATTTCTGGATTACTTGGAAATATTTTGGGTTTTGTTATATGAATTGGAAGTATACTGTTATGTAAGTGCAGAAAATTGATTTCTTTGCAGAGAAAACTCAAGTTTCTAGTGGTCTTATTTTGCTCTTAATTCATAGGTCTTTATGTGCTCCTTTGGAGAAAACTTGTATTGTGTTGAAAATACATATGTCCATGATTGTAACCCAATTGTTTTCACTCAGTTCCGTTGAGTTTTGGTTGATCAAAACCTTATTTAAACTTGGGTCGCGAGCTGCCAAACAGCAGCAGAAAACTGGGTTTCCAGTTTCAAGACTCCATTTTTCTTTTGGCATAACTTCCAATTTAGAGCTCTGTTTTCTACAAACTTTATATGTTTTTAAAGTACATAACACGAACTTCAAAACCCATGTAATATTACACGATTTGGTTTAGTTTTGAATGTTCTAAAATGAGTCTAAACTTGGTTCAATAGTGCTGTTTTCTGCAGATTTTGTGCAGATGCAAAGTTCTGTTTTTAGCACACCTAATTTCTTTTCCAGATTCCTTTCTAGTCCTCTTTACTTGATTTGAGTAACATTATTTGAGTTATAAGATTCCAAAATTTATGTACTTTCTTTAGATAATATCAATTTTGTGGTTGAACACTTAGTTTGGTTTCTAATATGTGTTACTTGTGTTTATATTTTTAGTTGTATTTTTGTGTTCCGATTAGGTTCTTCAGAGGAACAAAATTAATCGAATTCAAGGTAGGGGGTTCTGGGAAACCTTCTATATATATATATTAATTTAATTATTTCTTACTTAAGTACATATACAAGTTTGAGATACATGTTTTTATTGGATATTTGAGTATGATGAATGTTGGAAATGAAATTTGGGTCCATGATGTGGGAGTAAAGTGGGATTGTCGGAAAGAACTTCAGGAATCTAAGGTGGTGACTATTAGTTTTGTGTAGTTTAGCCAAACTCTTAGTAGGTACCAGGTCTCAAGCGAGCCCATAGTGCACATATTCTTTAAGGGTAATTCGGGACTGGAGACGAAGAGTTTAGGCAAGATGACTAACAAAAGGGGAGTTCGGAGATGTTTAGGGATGTGGGTTAGTTCATATATTTAAACACTCAGGATCAAGTGGTATAAGTACGGAATGGGACGTACAAGGTCTAGGTGTTTAGTTATGTGGATTAACGGGTATAGTTAAGGCATTTGCATTGCATTCTTACGCATCATTCTGATTTTAGTTCTAATTCTGCTATCTTAATTATACTTTATTATTTTAGTAATGAAGGTATATGTCCCTACTGAGCTTTTTAAGCTCACCCTAAAGAAATTTTGCAGATACAGAACCAGAAACCTAAAAGTCTGCTTGCTGTCTGTTGTGTAATTATGTATAAGAAATAAAAAGATGGGCTTGTTGGCTTTTGCTCTGTTGTTTGAATAAAGAACTACTTTTGTGTGAACTTTGAGTAGTTCATAAGTTGTAATTTTGGCTGAAACTTTCAATAATGAATATGTTGTTTAGTTAATTTTGTTCCAAGCGAGTTATACATGCTTTTAGTTCATGTCACACTCTTAATTATATTAGTTAAGCTTATAATTAAGGTGTGATTCACGTTCTGAACCAAGGTTTATGTTAATCATTGGGTTGGGGCGTGACACTTCATCAACATGAAATTCGTCTTCTATGAAGTCACTGTCATTCTCATCTTCTTCTTCTTCATCTCATTCATCTCCTTCATCACCCACATCAGCCACTCCTTCATCATCCACCCATTCATCAGCCACTTCTTCATCAGCCGCCCTTTCATCAGGCACTCATTCACCCGCTACTCCATCACCCCTTTCATCGGGCACTCCTTCAACAGTTTGAGTCACACATTGGGAAGGCATACTACATTCACCACCAAGGCCACTGACTGGATATTCTATGGCTAGCTTGTCATTTCCTCTATTCACTTGCACTGGCTTTTCCTTTATCCTCTTGCACTGGTCATCCTTATCACCATCAAGTTCTTCAATAACCACATGACTCTGAGCAATCGGTTCAAATGACTTCATAAACTCCATCTATTGAGAGACACATTCTTCAGGTGTTATCTTCTCAATATACACATCAATCACAGTGTGGTCTGACACAAATTTGCACATGTTGATAACATCTGAATCTGTCATCAAAGGCTTCAACCCATTTCGAATTTCCATCCCTGTGATCCTATACTGGTAACTCATGAACACATTTCCATATCTCAGTTCCTCAACCATACTGTCAACCTCGAGCATTGACAATCTTTGTCACAAAAGTCAAAGAAATCTACATTTCCTCCAACATAGAAGTCTTCACTGAGTTGTCCATCGTGATACATTTTGATTGTGAATATTTCATTGTTCCCTTAAATTGCAGCATAAAAAACCCTATTATAAACTGATGAAACCCAAATTTCAGCATATAAAATTCATATTTTAAAGTGATGAAACCCAAAATTTAGGACCCAGGACCACAAAACAATTCACAGATATAAGGCACACCACAAATGACAATGTGGTGTCCCAGATAAAGGCACAGCTAAAGGCATTGATAAAGGCATAAATAAAGCATCACACATAAAAGGCACAGATAAAGCATAAACAAAGTACTGCCAAACATACATAACCCACAAGCTTTTTTTCAACATGATTAAACAAAGACAAAAGTCCTCCATTAACCGACAACACCAAACAGTTTTTAGTTCCCCACCATTTTCGAACAAACAAAGCAATTTAAAAATAGGAAATATAGATCCAAAATTACAAAGTACAAACAATTTCAGGTCCCCAACATTTTCGAACATTCTAACCATTTTCGAACAGTCCAAGCATTATCGAAGAACACAAAATAAAGAAACAAAAAAGCACTAACCGTAGGTTGGGAATGGATCCAACGGATCCTCCCTCATTTCCCAGCTCATTTTCTACATTTTACTTCGAATCACTTGATTATCGCTGCAATCGAGAGTTGGTTATGGGTTGTGGGTCACGGATTAAGGGTTATTATGGGTAATGGGTACGACGACAATAGGAAATATGGGTTTCGCGACAGGGTATTGCAACAGAAATAGGGTTTTGCGACGAAAATAGGGTTTTGCAACTGAACTAGGGTTTCACCGGTGAGGCTAGGGTTACCAGAAACTTCAACCTTTTTGATTTTGGGTTTGGGAATGGTGTTCTCGATGATAATGGGGTTGTGTTGGTAACTGGAATGGGAATATTGGGTTACAGATTCAAGAAATTTTTTCATTTTAAAATTGCCAAGTTGTCATTCCACATGACTCCACGTGGACTAAAAATTCCACGTGTGTAAGTTTTGGAGGGAGTGGGCTGACGTGTAATAGGGTCCACTAATGCCACGTCAGCATTTAACAGACCATTGGATGAAAAAACTAACGGAGATACTATTTTGAAATAAAATAGTACCTGAGGTATGAAAGTGAAATGTTTTGAAAATGTTGTAAGGAATTGAAATAGACTTCAAACCTGAGGTATGAAAGTGTAATTTACTTAAGAAAATTAAATGAAACTACGTGTTATTTTGCGAAAAGGACTGTTTTGCCCATGACTCATTTTGTCCTCGTAGAACAGTCAACACACAGAGCATTCATACGGTCAAATACTCTTCCTCGCCGACTCCTCATAGGTCACAGCCTCATTTGGCCATGGAGTTAGTGAAAGAGCTCCGAGAGATTCAGACGCTACAGGGCCACACCGATAGGGTATGGAGCCTCGCCTGGAATCCGGCCACCGGTGTCGCCGGAATCCCCCTTTCCTTCGCTTCCTGCAGCGGCGATAAGACCGTTCGTATTTGGGAACAAAACCCCTCAACTTCTTCTTGGGATTGCAAGGTGACCCATCATTTTATTTGATTTTTCCATCTTTTGTTAAATGGGTCGGGTTTTAATGGAGTTCTCAATTCTGGGTTGCAGGCAGTTCTGGATGAAACACACACCAGAACCGTTCGATCGTGCGCTTGGTCCCCATCTGGGAAGTTATTGGCCACTGCAAGCTTCGATGCCACTACTGCAATTTGGGAAAATGTTGGGGGCGATTATGAATGTGTTGCCAGTCTAGAGGTATGAAATAGTGAAATACTCTTGCTTTACATAAATTGGTCGATCTTACAAGTTGGGTTGTTATGATTTTTGTTAGTAAATATATTGTTGTTAGTGGCATTGAAAGACTATTGCTTTGCAGAAATTGTCGATTTTGCAAGTTGGGTTCTTTTGAATTTTGATCGTAAAGTGAAAACTTCTTTTTTTTTTGTGTGTATTAGGGTCATGAAAACGAAGTGAAAAGTGTGTGTTGGAATCCATCTGGGTCTATGCTTACGACTTGCGGTCGAGATAAAAGTGTATGGGTATGGGAAGTGCTGCCCGGGAATGAGTTCGACTGTGTTTCAGTTTTGCAAGGCCATACACAAGATGTGAAGATGGTTCAGTGGCATCCCACTAGGAATCTTATATTTTCTTGTAGCTATGATAACACTGTCAAGGTAAGAGCTTGGAATTTTTAAGTGCTCTTACTACTTTCCCTACCACCGTCCCATACAAATGGTTACTTTTTTTTCTTTCATTACGTATCAAGAAGATTGGACTTCCTCAGAGTTTTTATGATTCAGTACAATGTTTCTTGCAGATATGGGCTGATGATGGTGACGATGATGATTGGGCATGTGTCCAAACATTAGGTGAAACTAACAAGTACTACACCTTAGCCTCTTTGCATCTCGAAATTTCTGCATCTCAAAGTTTCTGCATCATCTTTCTTTCTTCAGAATTATTCCCTTCTTTTGAGTAAAGTTTTCCATAACGTGTGCGTGTTCAATCCTAAGCTCTTGTTCCTTAAATGATGTCATGCTTCTCTCTAATTGATTAGACATTGATGACTAGAATGTGCAGTGGGTGCAATGCGCCTTAGCTGTTTATGTATAATTCAAAAGGAATATGATCTCATCTAGGGCTGCAGGAGATTTTTTGTTGATTGTAATACATGGTTGTGAATCAGTTGAGTTCTTAGGACTGCTAGCACTTTTTATTAAAGTATGTTACTCTAATTCAGCTTAATCGGTTTTCTTGTTAGTGGTCACTCTTCTACTGTCTGGGCTCTATCATTTAATGCCAGTGGAGACAAGATGGTTACCTGCAGGTAAGCAAAAGTGTTCTCTCATTTTAATGTTTGATTGGTTTGGATACCAAAACACCAGTTATAAGAGTATCTCTGATAAACAGAAATTGAAGAAATAAAATGACAATGTACTGATTTTGCAGTGATGATCTTACTCTAAAGATATGGGGATCAGACGATACAAAGATGCCTGCTGATGGTTTTGCACCTTGGTGAGTAGCTTTAGGAGTATTTATTTTTTATTTTATAGAACCCATACGTGACTTCGGTTTTTTCACTCATGTGAATTATTTAAAAATTTTGAAGTACTCTCTGTCTCTCAGTCTCTCTCTCTCTCTCTCTCTCTCTTTCTCTCTCTCTCTCTCTCTCTCTCTCTCTCTCTCTCTCTCTCTGCGTGTGCATGAATTTGAAACTTTTTATATTTTCTAGAAAGAAGACGATGCATTTGCGTTTTATTGTTAGAGAAAGATGTGTCATCCTGGATTTGCCCAAATAATTTGTCGTTGTGCAAACAAGTCCATTGTGGGTATGAAGGGAGATATGTGAATATTTCTTACATGAATGACTACATTTCCAGAATAATGTGATTTCACTGAATTGAAAATTTGAAACCAGGGGCTGACAACCCCTACCTGTGCCCACATTTAATTGGGTAATGAGAAGCTCTTGGTCTAGATACTGATTCTTGCTGATGGTCAGCATCTGTTAAGTTTACTTCTTGTGGGAGTGTAAGAAATCAATATGGTAATGCCTCGAAAAAGTTGCGGGATTGTCATTTTTTTCATGTATTGCCGAAGCCACAATTACAAATTTGCTGCTGTTTTACAGTTAGTGCAGTTGCATATGCAATATAGGAGTTGTCTGCTTCTGATCTGAAACTAATCAATGTGGTTTCACTGTATGTGGTGATTAGAATGTTTCATTTAAATTTCCAGATAAAATATAATATCAAGGAGTTGAAGTTAATTTGGTAACAAGTAATTTGATTGGTAGGGTGCTAACATTTAGCTGTATTTCATTTGTTGTAATTGCAAGATGATGCATTATTTTGGTTTTTTCAGGCGACATCTTTGCACTCTTTCAGGTTATCATGACCGGACAATATTTTCAGTTCATTGGTCAAGGTAATAGAACCAAAGAAATAGTCCCAATTGTTGAGAAACTCAAGATTACTAGGTAATAGAACCCTAATTTATATTTGACTGAAAAATGACAGGGACAATATCATAGCCAGTGGAGCTGCAGATGATGCAATAAGATTTTTCGTGGAGAACGATGAACAAGATGGTTTGGTATGTCATAATCTTTAACCCTTATTGATTATTTTAGAATTCGTTTCGTATGCCTTAATATCTGCGTTGGATTATATGTTTAAGATAAAGTTTATAAATGTTTTTCTTTTAAAAATAAAGTATATTTAGTAATTCACCTTTATTTGTTAAGAAAATTAAATTAATGGCACATCTAGTATTATACCTTTTTTGGTCATTTCACACAATCACAGCCGTTTTATATAAAAGTTTACCAAACATTATAATACTGGTTTTTTTTTTCCACAAGCACTTTTACAAAAAGGTTTACCAAACACTCAGCTGCTTTATTTCACGATTACTTATTCTCACAGCACAGCAGAAGCAGTTTTTTTTCAAAGCACAGCAATACCAAACCAGCCCTAGAGCTTGGTGTGGATCAGTTAATCTAATGCTTTTTAGACATATAGTTCCGTTCCTAAATCACTGGCAAGGTTTTTGATTTTAAATTCGTGTTTACTTCTGATTCGTATGCAACTGCTAGTAGCAAGCTCATCGAGTGCTAGATGATTAGAGCGACTCCATTATTTGCTTATCTGGTTTTGAGAGTATTAAGTAACCGAATTGTATGATTTCATTCAGGTTGATGGGCCTTCATATAAATTGCTTTTGAGGAAGGAAAATGCCCATGACATGGATATTAATTCGGTGCAATGGAGCCCTGGGGTAAGATTTCTCGTCCAGTGCTTTTCCTTGTGAATTGAGGGCTTTCTGGCTTGGCACTAAGGTTCTCTAAGTCTTATCTACTACCATTAATGCCACCCCAACTCCAGTGGCTATCACCACCCATCCTTGCTTCTTTCACCGTACTTTCTGTTGTGTTCATCACTACTCCCACGGTATCACCACCACCACCCCCTATCATAGTGAATACTACCACAACCTACTACGACAATCATCATCGAACCCCGGACTATCATTACAAGCGTCACTGTTATATCACTAATACTCAACTACCACTACCAACTTGAGGGTCACTATTGTTGCTGCAATACCCTTGGAACAGTAGCTGATCTTCTGCATGGTTATTGCCTACTAACTTATTTGCACATAATCCAATTATGGTTGCTAAATTAGCTGAAAGCAGCTCTGATATCATTTTCCCTTTTATTTTTTGGATAACTTAAATTTGTCTCTGCTCTACATAAAAGATCCAGTTACGAACTTTTAATCAAGATAGAACCGGAGGCATGCTAAACAAATAGTGAATCGTATATAAACAATGGTTGTATTGCGTCTTAATTGTCTGTGTAGCGCCCCTTTAGCTAGTAAAATTTTGTAATCGGTTCTATTTGTGCATATTGAGAGAGAGGGGTTTTTGCTATATGGAGAATTATATTTTTATATACGAGGCCCAACTTTCATACATATTCTGACATTGCGCTCGTACATTGCTGTTGCATGTTCTTAGGAGGATCAGTTTCTTGCTTCTGCAGCCGATGACGGGACGATTAAAATATGGGAGCTGACATCTGATAGCTGCTAAAAGAAACCCTCTGCTGCTAAGAGTTGTGTAATTGCAAATTTGTTAAATATTTCTTCTGTACTGGTCTCAATTTTTGGGAGAAAAAAAAAACCATGAAATTTAGAATACATAGTGAAATGTGGCTTGTTTTATTGTGAAGTAGATGTAATCATGTAATGAATCTTTATGAGAAGGAAGATGGCTTACAGTACTATTTAGAATCGCCAAGACATTGACTTGTATTTTGCTACTATGACGATATCTCAACCCAATCACAAATTGTCATCCATTTTAATTTACATGACATTGCGTGATAGGCTTGAGAAACTTGTACGGTGGAATTCCGGTTGCACGGAAGGTCCTCCAATGGTAGATTCCTCATCACCCTCTGCATTCCACCGTTGCACGGAAGGTCCTTCAATGGTAGATTCCTCATCACCCTCTGCCCGTTTGACAATCAAAGCTGACATTGTGTTCCAAATAGTGTGGTTTAAATTTGCTTGCTGATTAGGCTTCAACCAAATCATCTCATGTGAGAGCTAAACGATCATTTTGATCAAACAGAGAAACGAAACGGTTTGTTCAGTAGGGAAGGGGCATTCGAACTCGGGACTTCTTTTCGATATAACATGTTGTTACCGTTACTTATACTACGGTTTAGTGATATATCTCTTCATTTGTAAGTGAGAGATCTTAGGTTCGATTCTCGTCAAAAGCGAATTTGAACCACATTATTGTTAGCTTAGGGATGGCAACAAATCGGTTTGGGAACGGAAATGCTATATCCATCCCCATAAACCACGAAATTTAACCATATCCATAACCGCAAATTAACCATCGGGCATTATCCATAATCATACCCACCGGATAACGGATTTCTCATCGGTTAACGGTTATATCCATCTTCGTTAATACAAAAATATATTTGCCCAATTGACACATGATAATTTAGTAAATATTAATTTCGTCATTAAATATTTAATGTATAAAATGATTTAATTAATGGATCTTGTGGAACATAAAAATTAAAGCTAAACATTGATAATGTTGGTTGATCTTTAATATCTCGCATAAATACTATTAAATTCTCATGGATTTTGATCCGTATCAAAACTTTTGAACTTTGCCACAAAATGCAACTCACACAATGCAATTTTTGTATTCTCAAAGTAATGGATTCGGTGAATAATGAATGTATATACACACACACATACATATAATTATATTATATATTATTCGGTTCAGATTTGGGTACGGATATGGATTGGGGACCCCTATAACCATAACCAAATAATATTTACGGTTTTTCCCCATACTCAAAATATACCCGAATTTTCATACCCAAATTCAATCCATTCGGGCAGTTATCCACGATTATCGGGTTTAACGGCTAGAATTGTCATCCCTGTTGCTAGCTCATTGTGAGGCTTAGCCTACCTCGCTCTCCTTTAGTGCAAAAAATATCGTTTGCTAAAAATAAAAAAAAACAAAAAAAAACATGTGTTACCACCATATTATTTGAACACTAGTTTGCGGCACTAGTTGCATAACTTTTTACAAAATTCATTCTTTGTTAACCTAGTTAGCTCTTCTACATATAAACTCAAATTCCACGCCGTATAGTTTAGATTAAACTAGAATCCCGCATGAACATGAAAAATGCATACTTTTTAGCAAAAATGCAATCATTCTCACTAACAAAAGCCATTCCCACATCATACAATTATCATGTATCAATAATCAGCATGAAGTATCCGGGTTTGAAATCACCCGTTTTCTTAAATTATTGTAATAGTTTCAAATCTTCATTTCCACTTAATAATAGAAAATTGAAAAAAAATCACTGGGAAGAAACATTGTAATGATCATTATAATTATTAAAACAAAGATTAATGATCTTATAAAACTAATAAGAAGATTAAATTATCATTAATGAATATTCAACACCTGTATTCTATTCTTAATCTGCCGGAGTTTTCTCTCCTCCCCTCCTCAACCAATGCAGAACGAGCAGTCATAATCCCACTCGGAAACAAAGATGCATCAAAAGCTGAACAGTCAATCCAATCCTGCAGCAACTCCTCCTGCCCCCAAATATCCGGAATCCAAACCTGTCCGGCCACCTCCATTCTGTGCTTCTTCAACCTCTCACGTCCACTCTCTTCCTCTTCCGCCGCCGCCGTGGGATCTTGATCCGCAACAACAACATGATCATCACCTTCTGCTGCAGCTGCATCATGACCGTCCATTACTGAAACTTCCTCGTTTTCATGCATCTTTCGTGACGTGCTTCCTTGCAGCTCCATAAAACTGTCATTTTTCTTTAAGATCTGCTCACCATATTCTTGCATCTTTGGTAGAACTGGAGTGTTTTGGATGATGGGTTTCTGCAGAGAGATTTGATGTGCCATTTGAGATCGTTTTCTTCTCATTCGGATTCAGAAATGGTGATAAAAATCTGTGCTTGCTAGAACTTGTTGCTGCTTCTTCTTCTTCTTCCTCTGGTAGTTCTTGTAGTTCGAACTCTGTGAAATCAAATAGGTTAGGGAGATATGTGTGTGTGCTAACAATATATGGAGGCCAGAATGGGTGGGGAGTTGCGTTACACGTCAACTCAATAGGTTTTATTTTGGCGTATGGCAAGAGGCATGTGTACGTGGATTGGCTGAGATTGGAGTACATTTTATGTGGCTTAGTTCTTGTTTGAATATGATCAAAAAGGAAGGGAAAAGGAGACTCTGGTAATAAAGTACAATATACTTGTGTCCGCCGTGAAGAGAGTTGGGGCAGTTCAATTTCTTATAAGCACATATAAGGTTTTTAATTTTTTTATGTGAGATTCATGCATTCATATTTTCAGTACGTCACATGTTAGGTGACATGAGAGTACGTGGACTGTTGGTTCAACACGTGAATAACATGTTCTGATATAATGAAGAAATGAGTTCAACCTTATAAAAGTAGTGGTAGTGTTGTGATATTAGTTTAATTTCTTATAAGCACATGCAAGACTTCTTAATTTCTCAACACAGGATTCATGCTCTCAACTACA
This sequence comes from Malus fusca, assembly GCA_035220775.1. Taxonomy (NCBI): domain Eukaryota; kingdom Viridiplantae; phylum Streptophyta; class Magnoliopsida; order Rosales; family Rosaceae; genus Malus; species Malus fusca. The sequence goes on along the minus strand of CM069072.1, from coordinate 2,047,100 downwards.
TGTGCATCTCTTATGTAATCCACTAGTGTTATTATGCTAGGTATGGTAATATTTCTCTTTATTTATAAGTGACGGGTCTTAGATTTAACTCTTGAGAATGAAGAGTTTGATCTCATTGTGTGGCTTAGTCTCAATATCTTACACCTTTAATGCAAATATGAATTTGGCTACAATACTTATATATATTTAATATAAACACCATCTCGACAGTCAGATGGTAATTATATTAAACACATATATTTACATGAATTATATATGACCGTCAAATAGTGATTGTAAAAATTGTGAGGTCGATGTTGATTTGGAGCATCATAGAATAGGACATTGGGTTTGGGGCCTAGTTGTAGCAATCTAGGATTTTACTTGGGGAAAAATTGTTTACATTCTAAGAAAATTTGCATACTATTCAATCTTATTCAATACAAGATTGAGACCTTGGGGTTTTCAAGTAGATATTTTCTGATGCATATGCATACTAGCTACTAGCTAGCAGCCCTTGGTTTGTTATGGTTCTCCTTTGAAATTTAAGCACTCACCTTATCCAAAAGGAAAAAATTAAAATAAAGCATATTGCAATAGGCTGTAGTTTTAAAGTTACGAGCGATAATCGTTACATTAAAATTTATGATTTCGATTTTCTTTTATTTAAGGGAGAAAACTTATAGGAGATGATCATGTAACATTTTATGTGTTTGCTTCTCTCTTTACACAATAATTTACGTGCATATCTTTTATATTCACAAACATAAAAAGTACTTTCGGAGTTTCAAAAAGAGAACAAAACCCCAAAACAAGAATTAGATAACACACTGAGAAATACCACAAATCATTCACTAGTTTACCAACTGTTAAATAGATAGAATCATAAACAAATTTAATTGCATGTGGTAGAATCTAGTCCAACTGAAAATCAATTGGTAATGAGCAGAAACGACAATTAACGAAAAACTTTCATCTTCAATGTAGGATACTCTTGACAACAATTACGAATACCGCTAATATTTCGATGCAGAAAGAGAGAGAGACAAAATAGTATTACATATATATATTTACGTAGGGTTTAGGAGAACTAAAAAGATTTTAAACAAACTGATTCGGTGATTCCACTATTTGTGTATTATGCACATTGGCATCTTTTTCTCCAAGGCCCCCATGTTGTCATGTCTGTCTTGTTTTTGCCTCTTTAAGGGGGGGGGGGGGCACTATTGACAGAAAATCCATGGTGCAAAGGAAGAGGGCAAGTAATACTTCCTCGTGTATATATTATTGTTTTACAAGAAATTACAATTCTTCAAAGATATTTCGAGATGTAAAATGTAATTTATTATTTTATTTTTTCTTTAAAATATTGTACAATTGTCACCGTAACTGTTTAGAGATATATGAAATTGCCACCCGTTAAGTATTTTTGACAATATTTTGAAGGAGAGTTTAAGTAGCTAAAGTAGAGCTTAAAAATACTTAAGGAGTGCTTATGTAGCAAAAAGGGCGAGTAAAGGCAATACCATCCACTTCCCCTTATATGGATCCAGTATTGCATGGAACTTTGAATGTTGTGTAAGTGTAGCGCATTCGTTATTTTTTGTTTAATTTTAAGGTAAATTGAAGTATATATAAAACATCTGTTTCATTCATTTTGAGTTTTATTGACAAATAAAACTTACAAACGCATCAAATGAAAACGATGAAAAAGAAAAAGATCGAATAGATTCCTTTACATACATAATATTTAAGGATAAAAAGGAGAATTCGAACTTGAACTCGAGCTCGACACACATGAAGAAGTACATATATTGTAACCAATATGGTTACGTCCACATTTACAATGATATACTTAGTCCATCCACACGATATTTGATGAAAAATGGAACCCGATGTACTGATATTTGAGGTTATTTGTTGTAAACATCACAAGAACACAATCCAAGCATATGTGGATGGCTATAGGTCTCGAGGGAATCGACAACTAGTCACACTACTAGAAGTTAACATCTATTTCCATAACCACATGATTTGGCAATCACAGCCCCACAGGAAATGTTGAAAAAGATTGACAGAATGTAGCCATGAGGGTGTGGGTGTGGGTAAAGGGGTGGGGTAGTATAGGTCCTAGGTTCGATGAACCTCCTCGTAAACCATATAAAAAAGATTGACAAAATGTAGCCACCAAACAAAAAAACACCACTTGAGAACTGGTAATCACTTTTGTTGTTTTTTAGTTAAAATGATCATGAGATTCACATAACTCTCTACTTCATAATTAAAATCGCAAAAAAAATCTTTAAGTTTGTTCATCGTAAATCAATATGGTCAGTCAATGAAAAATTTGTTAATGTTCTTGTTAAATTGTCAAGTGAACGATTACATTATCACCTTTTAAGAATATTTTTGTCAAACCAACCATTCCACTGATCTACGGAGGACAAATTTAGAGACCACTTCTATCGATTTTCAATGTCAGGAACCAAAAGTGATGAGTTATACCAATCTCAGACTATTTTGGCTAAAAATACCCACTCTTTTTCTCTTTATATTCGTGCATCTTTACTCTGGATTATCAAATTTAAGAAATAAAAAAAAAAATAACGAACAAGATGAAACATGAGTGTGTTGAAAATTTGTGTCGTTATCATTTTTTTTTTAAATCATTCATACAAAATGGTAAAATAGCAGAAACCACTCAAAACTTTGTGAATATGAAATACAAGAATTTGATAAAGGGACTGACAGAAATTGTCTTCTATCCCTTAGTAGAAAAAAAGAAAAAGACGAGTTGGTATTTTTCCGGTTTGAGAAACTACACAAATTGTCCATTTTAGCCTTCAATATCGCATAGTACAAAGTTATAAAGTGCATTGTCATAGGTCATAGGCCATGTCATTTTTCTGTTCATTGTCCTTTTTTGCGGGGCATTGGACAATTTGGGCCACTTGTGAACTGATGACAGTTCAATCAGATTTTTATTTTCATCATTTTGAAACTGCTAAAGCGGAATACAATGATATCAAACTCGTAAGTCATGAAATTCGAATTCAAAATCTTTTATTTACAAATGTTAAGAATATTACTAAATTATAATACTAAATGACACACGTATTATTCATTGTGAAAATTTTAAAATAGGTCGAATTATGGTTGGCCAGGTTATTGCAATTCAAGAATAATGACTTAGCTTCGTCAAAATTTTCGGTGGATTAGTACGTAAAGTCAAATGATTATAAAATAAATTTTTGTAAGTGTTTTTTATATTTTTTTAACTTGCAATACCTTCAAGCCTTTAACGACGAATTAAATGTCGATATAGTGTCTTAATAGCGAGGAAAAAAGTTATCGCTGCAGTCTTTTCTTGAAGGGGCTCCTACGGGGACTGGCGAGGAAAGAAATTGCTTGCCCAAAACATTATGCGAGAAAAAGAAAGAAGTTAGCGAGGAAAAATATTCTCGCTAAAGAACATAATTGTAGAAGATAGGTTGTCTCAAAACGAAACAATTTTGATCGTTGAATTGCAACTCAGAGATACAAAGTTCACTCTTTTTACAAGCAAATATCCTCACTTGATTAATTATTTTTTCTCGAAGAATGTTGTCTCACCAAATTTTTTTTCGATACAAGTAATATTCTACATTAAATTCAACTAAAATACAAGAATAAAATTCAAACTGAGTGCAATAAAGAGCACATTACTCTAATCAACTTAATTAATCCAAACATATTCTCATAGTTAAATAGATAACTATCCTTGCAAATCCAGCATCTAAGAGCATCTCCCGAGTACAATCAACATTAATGGTCAATAAACACAACAACAATGCTTTATAACTGGAAAACCAATTCTGATGTGGTATGACGTAGATTGGCAGTCATCACCTGTGTTGTGAAAATTGACAGCAATTTTAAATTATTTTAAATTGATTATTAAATACTATTTACCATTTTTATTATTGTTTTTTTGTTCTAAATGCAGAATTCAAATTCAATACAATAGTCTAACTAACTTGACTAAGCCATACATATTTTTCTCAGAGTTAAATGGGTAAAAGTTATCCTTGTAAATCTAGCATCTAAGAAGAATGTTCAATTCATTTGATCATGTAATTAATTCATTTTCTAGCACATAATTTCATTTATTTGTGCATTTGGCAAAGCATTTCCACAAAATTTCTATTTACACCCACTCCCGATGAATTTTCAACCCGTGTGCCGTTTTGGCGGGTACATGCTCAAGGACTCCACGGGCTTGGCGCAAACCATCCAAACCTACGCCCGAACGAAGCAGCCGCACCGAGTATCCACTATGCATCCTTCTCGCGAACCATCTTGTTAACATGTACTCGAAACGCGGGGATCGACTATGCACTCAAACTGTTCGACAAAATTCCGCAGAGAAACTTGGTTTCTTGGACGGCAATGATAACTAGGTTTTCTCAGAATTTGAGGTTCTCGGAGACTTTAAAAACGTTTTCCCAGATGAGGGTTGCCGGAGAGAACCCAACCCAGTTTGCATTTGCAAGTGTTATAAGAGCTTGTGTGTTTCTCGGGTCGATTGAGATAGGGAAGCAGATGCATTCTCTTGCTCTGAATTTGGGCTTGGCTTGTGAGTTGTTTGTGGGCAGTAATTTGGCTGATATGTAATGGAAGTGTGGGGTGATGGTTGATGCTTGTAAGGGTTTTGAGGAGATGCCGTGTAAGGACGCGGTGTCATGGACTTCGATGATTGATGGGTGTGCATAGTGTGGTGATTCTGAGGCAGCTTTACTAACTTATAAAAGGATGATTGTTGATGAGATTGTTATAGATCAACATGTTCTTTGTACTGCATTAAACGCTTGTTCTGCGTTGAAGGATTGTAAGTTCGGAAAGTGTCTTCATTCGACTGCTCTGAAGTTAGGACTTCAAACAGAGGTTTCTGCGGGCAACGCTCTGATTGAAATGTACGCAAAAGCAGGAGATATCAAAAGTGCTTCAGATGTGTTCCGGATTGACTCTGAGTGTAGAAACATTGTGTCTTCTACCTCTCTGATCAATGGTTACGTTGAGATGGATGAAATGGAGAAGGCTTTTAGTTTGTTTGTTGACTTACAGAGGTGGGGAGTTGAGCCAAATGAGTTCACTTTTTCTAGCTTGATCTTGTGCCAACCAAGCTGCACTTGGTCAAGGCATCCAGCTTCACGCTCAGGCGGTTAAAGTTAATTTGGATAGAGACCCTTTTGTTTTCTCTGTTTTTGTTGATATGTATGGAAAGTGCGGGCTGCTTGATGATTCAACCCAAGTGTTTCACGAGATAGCAAACCCGAATGAAGTTGCATGGAATTCATTGTTAGTTGTGCTTGCTCTTCATGGCTTAAATTACTTTCATTCTATGGAGAAAACATATGGAATAGTTCCTAGAGATGAACATTACTCTTGCGTTATTGATTTGCTTGGCCGGGCTGGAAGGCTTACAGAGGCAGAAGACTTCATAAACAGCACGCCAATCCCACCAAATGCTTTCGGGTGGTGTTCTTTTCTCGGGGCTTGCAGGATTCATGGTGATAAGAAGAGGGGCAAACTGGCAGCAGAAAAACTGATGCAGCTTGAACCTGAGAACATCGGAGGACATGTTCTGCTTTCAAATATATATGCCAAGGAGCAGCAATGGGAAGATGTGAGGAGTGAGAGGAAGATGATGAGAGATGGCACCATGAAGAAAGTGCCGGGGTATAGTTGGGTTGATGCCGGAAACAAATGACATACTTTTGGAGCCGAAGATTTGTGTCATCCTCTTAAGAAAGAAATTTACGAAAAGCTTGATAATCTCCTTGAACAGATAAAGAAAGCTGGATATGTTCCACAAACAGATTCCATTCCACATGACATGGATGATAATGAGAAGGAAAAGGTTCATCATCATCACAGCGAGAGGATATTGATTGCATTTGCGCTAATAAGTACGCCTGCTGGGAAGCTGATCATCGTGAAGAAAAACATAAGGGTGTGCTTGGATTGCCATTCTGCAATCAGGTACTTCTCCAAGGTGGCAGGGAGAAAGATCATCCTTAGGGATAATAATCGGTTTCACCATTTCAAAGACGGGCTGTGTTCGTGTGGAGATTACTGGTAGTGTTTTGAAAGCTGAATCATTAGTTGAGGGATTTATTGACCAGAAGCCAGAGCTTCTATGGAAGAAATGCTATAGATGACTTGGGACCCGTTTGGCAAGGAATTTAGGAAGGCCAAAATTGCTTTCAAAGAATCAAAAGCGCTGGTGACAATGTTTGACAGAAAAACTTAGTGCATATGGAATATAAAAAGCACTTGAAGCGACCATTTGAAGCATGAAAAACACTTTCTCAATTTCAATAGAAATTTGCTGCTGACAAATGCGCTTCCTACGAAAGCACTTGGGACCATAAGTGTTCTCTATAAAAGCACCGTTGCCAAACGGGCCTTTACTCATCAAGAAGGAAGAACGGGATTTTCAGACAAAAGCATGTAAGAAGACAACCCCTTGACCTTCACCTTGAACTTGGAGCACAACTAACCCTTTCACTAAGATTGGAACAAATTGTGGGTGTCTAATGTCTAATTATGCTTTTGACACCCAACAAATTGAGTGAGTAATTTTCGTGCAGAATTTTCTCCGCCTACACACTTTTGTTCATTTCTGCTATTTGGTTTGAAGCGAAGAATAAAAAGAAGTGTGCGGAAATTATTTCTCTTTAAATTGCTTCTGCAATGTGATAACTCATTGACAAAATTTCAATGACTGCTGCTTCTGATAGAATTTTCTCTGAAAGAAGCCATTCATGATTTCTCCATAAGTTCTATCTCACCTTCAAGAGGGAAAACGCTGTACATGCCAATGGCGTTTATTCAAATCTTCCGGCGAAAAACAAGATCTAAATGACTCGAAAATGGGAAACATACACTCGGATGAGGATGCACTCATATAATATCAAGGCTAGAAACCGCTAACAAATGGCATATTGAGGATCTATCATCTAGTATCTACAGAGGCATATTTAAATCCCTCGGATGGATGCTGAGGTGAAGAGGTTTGGAGGCATGAGGCATGAGATCAAGCTCTTGGATAACGGGAGCCCCCTTTTTTCTTCAAGAAATCAGGAATCTCAACTGCACTACCTTCCATGAAAGAGGATGGCCGTCGATTAATTCCAAGGGTGACATCTCCTTGTGCCTGCATTTTGGTAGAGTTTACAAAATTGTTTAAGAGAGGGTGAGAGTTAGTGCATGTGCGCGCTTGAGCGTGGGGGGGGGGGGGGGTGGGGGGGTGGGGGGCATGTGTTAAGGAATACCTGGAGTGGCCTGCCTTCATTTTCTTCTTGGCGTTTGAATCCAGTAGCAATAAGAGTTATACTGACCTGTGAAGACAAGCAACATGGAATTTTAAGATGTATTCAAACCACAAACCACAGGTGAAAGATTAACCGAGCATGTATATTTGTTTACCAATTTGTTACCAATGATACGCTTTTAGATGCAGATATGCAATCCTTTGTGATCATGCCATAACGATTGGAACAGCAAATTTTACGATGTTCAACAGAAATCAGGAAGCTTTTGGAAGATGGCATATGGGATTTTCTTTTGGTACCATGTTCTCTTCAGAGAAAGAGAACAAATACTTACTTGGCCACTGAGAGATGGATCTGTCACTGCTCCAAATATTAAATTTGCTGTAGGATCGACAAGATCATATATAACCTCGGCTGCAGCATTTACCTGTGAGAATTTCCCCATTTGAAATTAGAGAGTAAGAGAAGAGAAATACAACGCCATATCAAGTTATCAACTGTGAAATGGATGCAATGGTGAAACCGTAAGAATAATTTTGAAAGACAGCTTTATCTCACAGAAACACGGCAGACCAGACTTCAACGTGGAACGGATTTTCTTTTACAAAGATAGATGGAAAGGATCTTATACAGAAAACAAACGATTTCAGCCCATGACTCCATAGATAGAACCAAAAAGCAGAGTACGAGTGAGAGAGAAGATGAAGTACCTCATAAAGGGTCAAATCAGTTCCCCCAGTTATGTTCCAAACAATTCCAGTCGCTCTCTCGATACCAATATCTAGTAAAGGTGATTGGATGGCATTTAACGCAGCGTCTCTTGCCCTCGTCTTCCCTGCTCCAAGAAAATACAAAGCTCAGAAAAAATCATAGCACAAAACTAAGAAAAAAAAGAAGTTTTGGGGTCATCAATACTGAAACGAATAGGCTTGACAACGATGTATCCTAACATAATTAAGGAAGAAAGAAGTTTTGGGGTCATCAATAATTAGAATCTAAGACCGAAATTCTAACAAACTTGAGATTATGTCTCCTTTCTGACCTTTCCTTCTCATGCTCTAACAAAAAAAAACTGAGAAGTTTAAGATGCCATTTATTCTGTATTAACCTCACAAGAAAGTTAGCCACAATGGTGTCATTCAGGAAGGCAATAACCAAAATAATCAAGTCCGATATTAAAAGTGAAGCCAATAATTTGATATAAGCACTCTAAACATCCTAGCACTATGTAGCTAAAGCATTACCAGTTGCAGTTCCTATCCCCATCAACGAAGAACCTGCGTTGGCCATTATAGCCCGTACGTCAGCAAAATCCACATTTACCAGTCCTGGTATCTGCAATCAAGATGACAAACCATCAATTATAGTAACAAACTATTGCCCGAAAAAGGGAAATGCAATGATCCACAAATAAATAATCAAAACCCTTGATAGACTAGATGAATGGTCTTAACAGTAAGAAGTTAAGATTACACTTCAATATACAATATCTTTAAAGATCACCATACCGTGATTATATCGGAGATGCCACGAACACCTTGTCGTAGAATATCATCGGCCAGATTAAATGCCTCCGTTACTGGAGTAGATTGGGAAACTGCAGTCAATAACTTGTCATTTGGAATGACTATCAGTGTGTCAACGTTTTCTCTAAGAGCTGCAATTCCTTCCTGGGCTTGCACTGCCCTTTTTCGTCCCTCAAAAGAGAAAGGGGTTGTCACGACACCAACAGTCAATATACCCATTGACTTTGCAACGCCTGCAACTATCGGAGCTCCACCAGTTCCAGTTCCTCCACCCATTCCTGCCTGCATATGAAGATATTTAATGTCAAGTGCAGAAATGCATAAAATAGGCAAATGTTGGGAAATCACGACGGAGGAATAGCATTTGAACCTACCGTAACGAAGACCATGTCTGATCCATACAGTGCTTCTTCTATTGATTCTTTGCTTTCTTTTGCAGCGTTCATACCAATATCTGGGTTTCCACCAGCTCCAAGACCCCTGGTAAGTTCTTGACCAATTTGTAAACGGTTCTCGGGAAAGACAGGAGACATTTTCATGGCTTGAATATCAGTGTTAAGAATCCAGAACTCCACACCCTTCATTGCACTCTCTATCATGCGATTAACTGCATTCGACCCTCCACCGCCAACACCAATAACTTTGATTTTTGCTTCACCATTACTAGGGGAAGATTTGTCACTTAAACTCTCAGTGACACCTTCACCTGAAATATCTTTTCTAGGGTTGCTCAATGTATTGTTTCCCTCTCCTCTAAGCAATGAAACTTCAGGGTGTAGATTCAGAAAAGGGTCTCTATTATTCTGATATGAACCGACACTCTTAGAGTTGATTGAGCACTTAACTTGAGGCAAACTTGACTTAAGGGTTACACCCATAAAACCGTACTCAGACACTTTTAAGCTGCTAACTCTTCCCAAGTGATTCTCCGTTCCAAGGTGACCCCCAAGTCTTGTTAGTAACCCCACCGGGTTTCTAGTATCAGAAAGGGTAACATAATTCGACGCATAAGTCGCCATCATGTAAAAGCTGAGACTTTAAATCTCTGAGACAGGTAAGCTGATGAATGCCAAGAAATTTTGAGACCCAAATGACTTAAAATTTCAGTTCCACCACAAATTTCTCTCCCAACACCTGTTTACCAAAAAACCAGATAATTGTAAGAAACCACAAAACGTAGCAGATTAATTACAAACACTCAAAGGCCAGCAAATGGTAAAACGTCACATGTCAACTAAACCCAAATCAAACACAGACCCCACAAACTTCATAGCACGCATTACAATCCCAGAAAATAATTACAACCCGAAAAGCAAAACCCACGGCAACTCTGCTACTCAAAGTAACTATGGAGTTAACAGCAAGCAAGCAAGCAAGCAGAAAACAATTAGAAAAACAAACCAGAGAATGTAAGAGTAAGACCCATAAACTTCATATGGCACATTACGGTCCCCAGAGAAAAACTACAACCGGAAAAGCGAAACCCAACAACAATTAGGCAAAATTCAATAGAACTATGAAGTTAACAGCAATCAAGCAAGCAGAAAACAATGAGAAAGAAGCAAACAAGAGAAACGTAAAACCCCAAAAGACAACAATTATGTAAAATTCAATGCAACCATGAAGTTAAACAGCATCAAGCAAGCAGAAAACAGTAAGAAATGAACAAACCAGAGAAATGCAGAACACACGGAGACCCAATTTCCAGAAAACAAGAAGGAAACAGAGAAATGGGCAGCTGGGGTTTCAGAGAAAGTTACAGACCTGATAAATCCGAAGAGACCTAGGAAGCAGAAACAAGAGAACTCCTGGGAGCATTTGCGGGTGTAGAGCCCAAAGAGCCAGATTTGGACTGATGATTGCGAGTTGATCGAAGATAGAGAAGCGTAGGAAGTGGAAAAGGAAGCAACAAACCTACTAAGAATAATGCGATTTGGTGGTTTGGATTTTCAGGTGAAAAGCATGTGGGTGTGGGCTCTTTCGAAAACAAACACAAAGTCTCGCAAAACCCTTTTCTTTCAGTGACAAGGGTTTAACTGTTGGGCTGTGTTTCTTATTGCTTCAAGTTATTGTGTTCATTAGTTGGGCCCAATTGTAGAGTCTAAGTGAGCATCGGAAATGAGGGGAGAACGTTTGATCACCTGATATGTCTGACCATCCAACGTTGATACGTTTTAATTATGAACATATCATTTGTATTTGATTATCGATATTTCAATGGCATACTTGTTGATGTGCTTGTCCGTGAAATGTCACATGAGAAATAATTGACAACGTAAAATCCTGTTATTTGACATAGTTTGATTGACACTGACAACTCACTATTTAATTTCAAGTCATGATCGTTCAACTTCTTGAGTAACACTGGTTACTCGTTAACCACTATAATTGTTAGGTTCGACACAAAGGTCACCACATAATGTCACATAAAGCTTTTTACAATAGATCGAAAATTTTGAATTTAATTCTTATGAATAGAATGAAATTCATATTTATAAGAATCAAAATCAAAGTGCCTGAACATACTAATACATATACAGACCGCACAAACCGCTGCAAAAGGCCAAACATAACTACAATTAAATACCACTATTATTGTTAGTGGTCACTAAGCATGTCAATAATAATCTCGATTCTCGCTTACTCTCAACAAAAAAAAAATACAAAATAATCTCGCTTCAAAAAGAAAATTATCATTGACATTCAAAAAATTTAATTTCACACTCTTCGCTTTTTTAAAATAAAAATTTAAAATACACAATTAAAATTTTGGAGGCCAAGAAGAAAACCCACATATGAACATCACAGGGACAGGGAGGTAATTATGTCACAAGCGATAATCTATTGCGACCAAGGTCTAAAATATCGATATTATCCCGATATTTCCATCCAAATTTCCGTGTTTTTGGACTACCGATATTTCCGATATCATCGATATTTTAGACCTTGATAGGAACTCTATGTGGTACTAAGTCACTCATGTATCTTACCATGCAATGTATAAAGTGTAAAATATTGTACTAATTCATTATATATAAATGATTATGGTGTGTTTAAACTTCTTTTATTAATTACTACATATTTTCTACACTCACAATGTTTGCCAGCTCGCTATATAATTAACTTAAATCAGTTAAATTCATCATGCAATGCATTTCCTTCCAATTTTTTGTGATAAACTAATAGATAATTGACTAAATAAACATCCTGTAAAGTTTCAATAAAAATTTCCAAGTTTTTCTTACAATTTCCGTGGTTTTTATTCAATTTTTATCGATATCGATAATATCCTGATATTTCCATCAAAATTTCCGTATTTTTGAACTACCGATATTTTCGATATCATCGATATTTTAGACCTTGATTGCGACACGCAATGATGTTTCTGTCGTCCACGGAAACTTCCAGAAACTTGTTCAAAACGCAACGTAGAGCTGAACGAAATGACGGAACTACCCGGCGCGAGTTTCCAACGGGTTTGCCTTTAGATCCCAGAGAGACAAATCTGGGAAGAAGAGAAGACATAAAAAATCCCACCAATGGCTTCCCAAATTCTGGCGGCGGCAGCCGAGAGGATTGGACCGGCGGCGAGGCGACAGGCCGTGAGCTTGACGGACGCGGCGTCGAATCGGATAAGGCAGCTCCTAGAGCAGCGCCGGCGGCCATATCTTAAACTCGGCGTCAAGGCTCGCGGCTGCAACGGCTTGTCCTACACTCTCAATTACGCAGGTGCGGCGCCGTTTCGATCCTGATCGTCACGTTTCTTCTTTTTCTTGAATTTTGTTGAGTTGAATTGTGAATTTCGTAAATTAATTTGCTCCGATTTGCTCATTTGTAGATGATAAGGGGAAGTTTGACGAATTGGTGGAGGATAAAGGTGTGAAGATTTTGATCGATCCGAAGGCTCTGATGCACGTCATAGGAACGAAGATGGATTTTATAGATGATAAACTCAGGTAAATCTTCTCTTCCTCTTTTTTTCCCCAATTCTTTCTCTTTTTTGGGTGGATTTGTGGGAAATTTATTAGGAAAACTAATGAAAATGGCTTGAAAACTTTGAGTTTTAATGATAAGGACAAAATAAATGGTAAAATGAATAGTACTAGGATTGACTTTTTAGTGTTAAAATGTGTTTTTTCGTTAAAGTGAACCGTACCGGGTGCTTTTCGTTAAAGTTCCCAAATTTATTAGCATGTTTGGATTCTGAGAAATTGTTTGGTTTTGATTTGAATTGGGGATGTGTAAATTTTTGGTTTTTGTTTGGTAGAGAAAATGAACTTTTGCTGTGTTAGAAGTGGAATAGGCCTTTTTGTATTTGTTTCCAGTGTCAATTTGATGTTAGGATGCTAAACTTGTGTATCATAAGGATAATAGGTCTTCGAATTTCGGGTTGAATTCAGGAGAATATATGAGTTTTCACCTTGAAATGAACCAAGAGTCTTGGGGCCTGTTTTGGATTGCTTCTGGAAAGAGCTAAAACTGCTTTCTGGCAACAAAAAATGCTTTTGATTAGGTTGGCAGAAAAACTTAAAAGCGTTTTTTTGGTTGTATTGTAGAAGCACTAGCACTTTCAGTGCTTTTACTTATGAGAATTTAGTACTGGTTTGGTACTGAGGTGCTTTTATAAAAAGTGGGTATCAAAAAAAGTTGAGCTTAAAAAAGTTTTTGGTAAACACTTAAAAACAGCTTATTTTCACAGTTTTGGGTGAAAAAAAACTGAAAACATGAAGCAGCAAAAATGAGCTTATTCTCATAGCACCGCAGAAGCAATTTTTTTTTTCAAAGCACAGCAATACCAAACCAGCCTGTAATCTCAAACGAGCTCTTGCAACCGTATGACAATCAGTAAGCTGATGTGCTGCAACTGACTTTTTTTTTGGGGGGGGGTGGGCATTTTCATAGTTATGGTGGGTATATTGCCATTTTATCAACTCTAACATCGTCCCAACGAAGCCTCTGCTACCTTGTACAATACCTAGACTGGTGCTGCTTAGCACTGATATTATCAACATCAGCTTTAGGTCTCCACCCTCCTTAACTAGATATTAAATTGCCCATAATGTCACCTTCGCTGATGGTCAGCCTTCCATTCCTGTCCTCACAACTATCGCATGACCATTTCATTAAGACCGACAGAGGACCATGATTTTAGGGTTCATCACTTCCACTGCTGCCATTAGTACTTCAACCTCTGTTTACTGTTGCATGCACGTGTTCTGCGCATTCAATGGAAAACTGAATGTGCATGTTAAAAGGGTGGCTTCCATGTGCGTCTTAGGAGAGATTATGGTACATGTGTATCCATTTTTACATGAGCAGAAACCAAACCATGAAGAAAGATGGTCTGCTAATTTTCTTTTGCTTGCGTTTTTTTTTTTTGGGTATATTTGCTTGCTTTATTACTCCATGAACAAGTACTTAACATTGGGAATCTTGACACCTTTGTTTCAAAAAAGCAGCTGAATGGCATGGATACAATCAGGATGTGCCCTTGGCTCCACAACTTTCTTGCTTATGCCTCTGATCACCGTTGCCTTGCTGCTTTTCCTCACGCGTAATGTATTTACTTTGGCAGGTCTGAGTTCGTATTTATCAATCCCAACTCTAAAGGACAGTGTGGTTGCGGGGAATCGTTCATGACAACAGGCAGTAGCGGAGCTACCAAGAAGGTTTAAAGAATCATATGGCCAGCTAGTGACGTACCAAGACTTTCACTGACTAATTATTTGTGTTGGCGCCGGCGTGACCATTGTAGTCTGTGCTAACTCGGGTCTTAAGTTGGCATTCTTCTGTAAAGATGATTCCAATTTTGTTTGGGAGAACACATTGTATATCTATAAAATTTTGTGCTTCTTGGAATTGTATGAACTTTTGTAATGTCAACATGTAAAAGCTGCGGACTTGTGGAAATTGCGTTGACGAGATTATCATTTTTCACTTATAAGTGAGAGGTCGTATGTTCGAATTTCATGATAATCATTTTTCACTTGTAAAAGCTGCTGACTTATGGATCTTGCTCCAGTTTTTGGATGGGATTATAGTTTTTACTCTTGAGGGATTTTGTTTTTCATTGATTTGAGCAATATTGTGTACCGGAAAATTTAACACAAAACCTCGAGTACAAAGGTGAATTTTCTTAAACATTTGAGCTACAATTGATTTTTTGAGCCACTTCGTTTTTCTGATTCTCAAATAATCTCACTTATAGTAGTCTACCTTCGTCCACACATATTGTTGATCTCCTTATGGAATCCAACTTTTTTTCCAATTGATGTAGGAATTAGTATTCATGTAATGGGGACTCAGATAGGAGAGATATTTTTGAGTGTGCTTATAGCATGAGACGGTAAATCATATGTTATTATACAATTAGATAGACACATGAAAAAAAAAAAAATTCCTCCAATTACATAAGACATGTGATGAATGACTCTATGTTCTGGACACATTGAAAATTTTCTCCATATAAGATTCACCTCATCTTGTAAGAGGATTGGATTGGGAAACAAAAAAATTCCAGGTAATTGGAAATGGGAACTTTAACGAAAAGCTCCCGGTACCGTTCACTTTAACAAAAAACCATATTTTTACACTAAAAAGTCAATCCTGGTACTATTCATTTTACTAATTATTTTGTTATTGTTAAAACTCAAAGTTTTCATTAATTTTCTTAATGGAAATCAAATTTCCATTTTCTCACGTGCGCAATTACTCTCCACTTTCCCACACGTGGTAGAGAAGAGAAGACCTTCCTTCGGTCCTTCCCCTGTTCTCATTGCAGAGTCAGACTCTGATTCTTCCCCAAAGGTCTCGTCTTTCAGACCAAGCAAGCAGGTTTTGGTTGGTTCGTCTCTCCATTCGTTTGTCCAGAACCATTGAATTCCGCATTCAAGTGATGATTGGGATGATAATCCCAATGACACTTGGCACTTTCGGGTTTTGATTTGCTTCCACGGGTAAGCCTGCTCTGGTTTTCTCAATGTTTCATCCATTTGATTATCTTTTGTATTACGTTAATTTTTGTTTAATTTTATTTTTATAGGTTTATGGGTTCTATGTGATTTTGCTCGATTTAGTATATTGATGCTAAGCTGTTGAAATTTGTTTGAATGATTGAATTGGGTTTAAGTTATTGAGTTTGTTTGGGTTTTTGTTATTGAATAGATATTGATCCAGTTCAAAATCTGCCAACTTTTGAATTGTTGACTTATTTGTAATGCCCAAAATACTGGATTTTTTCAATTTCTAGTAGCTAATCTTTGCTTTCCATGCTTAATTGTAGTGACAATTACTGATTGATTTTTGGAAGTCCAAAATATTGATCTGAATTTTTACATGTATAGATGACGTCGTGAATTATCTCGAAAAGATGGGAGATTGGTGTTTGGCATTGATGGTTCTTGGTTTTTCTTACCTTTTGTGAAAAACCCAGATGGAAGGTTTGACATTTCTGGATGGCTAATTGTGTGGTGTTGATTTTTAATCTTCATGGGGTACATTGAATTTTGAGAACAAGAGCTTCCCTCGGTTTTTGTTAGTTTTTTGTGTATATGGAGCACCTTCCAGTTGAAGTCATAGGTAACATACTATCCCGGCTTAAAGCTGCCCGAGATGTGGTGATTGCATCTGCGACTTGTAAGAAATGGAGAGAGGCTTGGCGCAACCACCTCCACACTCTTTCTTTTAATTCCAATGATTGGTCCGTCTATCATGATCTGACAACAAGTAGATTGGAAATTCTTATAACTCAAACAATTTTCCAAACTACATCATTGCAATGTTTATCCATTTTAATGGATGATGTTGATGAATTTTCAGCTGCCCCAGTGATTGCTTGGCTCATGTATACCCGGGACACCTTGCGGCAACTGCATTATAATGTGAGGACTACTCCGATTGTGAATATCATTGAGAAATGCAGTCGGCAGAAGCTTGAAGTCTTGGCATTGGCTTATAATTCTGTAACAGGTGTTGAACCCAGTTATGAGAAATTTCCATGCTTGAAGTCACTTTCGCTAAGTTATGTCAGTATCTCAGCATGGGATTTGAGCCTTTTGCTTACTGCATGTCCAAAACTTCAGAATTTGGCTCTTATTAATCCTGATATTGCCATGTCGGATGCACAGACAACCATGGAACTTAATAATCCTTCTCTAAAAGATATCTATGTGGAAGCTGTCAGTTTGGATAAGTTCATACTAGAGGCTGATAGCATTGAGAATCTGCACCTGAAAGATTGTACCCTCGAGCTTTTTGAGCTTATTGGTAAGGGGTCATTGAGAGTTTTGAAGATCGATGATGTTAGTGTCCTCCATCTTGATATTGGTGATAACACAGAGAATCTTCAGATTGTGGATGTTAGCAGCTTCACTATCATGTGGCCAAAGTTCTATAACATGATCTCTAAATCGTCAAATTTAAAGAGGCTTCGGCTCTGGGGTGTTGTATTTGATGATGAGGATGGGGTTGTGGATTTGGAGACTGTTTCTTCTTGCTTCCCTCAGTTAAGCCACTTATCATTAAGTTATGACTTAAGAGATGTTTGTGGCTTGCAGGGGTCATCGCATTTGGAGAACGTGGTTGTGTTAGAACTTGGATGGACTATAATCAGTGAGCTCTTCTCAGACTGGGTAGCTGGATTTCTAGAAAGATGCCCTAATTTGAAGAAGTTAGTCATTTATGGGGTAGTTTCAGAAGCCAAATCCCATGAAGAGTGCCGAGTTTTAGCAAGCTTCACCTCTTCCATTGTCCGGCTGATGAGAAAATATCTGCATGTAGAGGTACAATTCGATTATGAATAGAAGACTAGAAGTCCTGCTGACTGCATTGGTGCCTGTTGAAATATTTGTTGAGCGTGATTGTACAATAAGGTACATGGCAGAACTTCATTATTCCTATCATCCTCATAAAAATATGAAAAAGGAAGCCCCTTATTTTCCGTACAAGATTATGCGTGCTGAGCAAATGTAAATTTACAGATTGTTTTGAAAATCAATTTTGTCTGTTTATTTCAGGCTTGTGTTTGTTTCATAATATTCAAAGGGAAAATTTCATATACTGAAGATTATTTCATTTTAGCTTATGTGCTATGTTTTCAATTTGTTAGGTACTGTCCTTGATAATTCCATTGTATTTCACCATGTCTTTGTTTTTGTAGTGCGGTTAATTTTTGAATAATTTTGGGTTGAAGCCGCTTATCGTACTTCTATATGACTACCAAACTGAATATGGTGCGTGGGTTTGGTATCATTTATCGCCCCCTTGCTTGAACAGGTGAGCTCCTCTACTTCCACAATTCAATTGATTATGGCATTATTTTAATTTTTAACTGATTGTAAGATGACCGAATTAGTGTCTGCTTAAATTCTAGGGATGACCATCAACATGTTGAGGTATTTTTACGTTCTCCAACACAAATGTAGGGTCGAGTTGTAATCAACGTGGAAGATCGTGTATGAAAAGTTTACTTCATTACCCATTTAGTCGAGATTAGATTAGAGATTTTTCATGCTTTGTGGATTGATTTTGTACATCTACTCCTTGCTAGATGAGAATAACCATTTGTTACAATAAAACGTTGGAATTACATCCTTAATTTATTCCTCACATTAGCTTGAGCAAGGATCAAACTCATGACATCTTCGACTAGTTTACCTTTCGCAGCCCCTCACTGCACACATTATTGCTCAAGAGTATAGCTGCTGCTATAGAATTCGATTCCACCACGAGATAGTGAAAACCGTCAACAAAAATTAAACACTGCTTGAACTCCCCATAGTACAGTAGCCAAATATGTTATATTCATTTCGAACTGTAGCCCCAACTTTCGTCGACTGCCCATCAGTATTTAGGTTAAAAGAGCCTGTGGCGGCTTCTCCCATCTGCAGCAACTGAGTGTTCCTCTCTGCACTTAGAGCCCTAGTGAGGCTTCACGGCCATTACATATTCCTCTCTTCACTTAGATCTTTACATGTTTCTTTTACTTCTCTGTATGACTATGTTAAAACGCGTCCTGTTATTATGATTTTTTGCACTGTACCGTACATCTCAGGGTTCTGTGTAGTCTACAGGATCTGTCAAGATATGAACATTCCTGCACATTGTGGCCTTGAGACCACAAGCGGATGTTTCATTAGGACTTAAAGGAACCTGCAGCTTGCAGTCTATTGTGCTAGATGGGTACCCGGTTGTCTTGGAATTCATTTACCCAGCTCTTTCCCGAAGAGCAAGCTGCACACCGATACTGTAAACGCCTGTAGCAGTTTCCAAATTAAACTGGGAAAAGTCATTTTCCTCAAACACCACCAACCGCTGCCCTTCAAGAACTGCATACAAAATGCTCGTGTTCTTGGTGGCCTGCCAAAGTCAAATTCACCATAGCAAACCTGTTCTTTTCTATAGTTAGCAATGACTTGAGTGCAAGGTTGTAGTTGAGAGTAGTGTTTCTGGTGTCGGTGTCGGTGGAGCTGAATTGGGTCAGAGAGGCGGTGGCGATGGTGACTTTGGGCTCGTCGGAAGTTAAGATGTAGCAGATAATGGGTTAGGCAGAGAAAGGTGCTGCAGAGTAGGCACAACCTCCTCCAGATATGGCTGAGAGAAAAAGAAGCAAGTGCAGTGAGAGATGGAAAAGTATACAGCACAATAAAGGGTAGTTTTTGGCTTTGTCTAATTTAAATGATTAAATAGTGGAACTTCCAAGGAACTTTTTTGGGTTAGGGGGAATTGCCAAAGTTACTGATTGGAACTAGTTTCCAGCCCCTTAACTTGTTTCCATTTGTTGCGAATCTGCGTAGTCAAGTCGGTTAGAGCGGTGTTCTTCCCCAATCAAGTTCGAAGCCCCTTTCCGTAGTTTGAAAAATTGCATAAATGTAGCCATGGGCCTTTTGAGAGTGCTTATGTAGGAAGTAATGCTCGGAAGTACTTTTGCTGGAGTTACTTTTGTTAGAAGCACATTTCTTTTTAAGTTTCTAAAAAATCCAAGTGCTTCTTGAAAATGTACTCAGAAGCAATTCTAGAGGAAGCTGCTGAGTTAAAAAATTATCACAATTAATCATACAAGAATTTATCAACGACAATTTGATACATCAGGGATGAGTTTGTTGAAAAGGGTCATATTTTTTAGATCGAAAATCGCAAATCCGTGGCTTGTCTCTAGGATTCGCGGAGGACATGAACATTCCTGCACTTTGTGGGATTGAAACCACTCACGGATGTGTTGTTAGAACTCACAGGAACCTTCAGCTTGCAGTCGATGTTGCTAGAACCGTAATCTGATGTCTTGACCTTGCCGTACCTGGCTTTTACCCGAAGATAAATCTCCACATCAATACTGTAAACACCGGCAGCAGTCTCCGAGTTAAACTGAGAAAGGTCGTGTTCCCCAAATGCCACCAATTGCTGACCTTCAACGAGTACCTGGTTTAAAGTGGTCGTGTTCTTGCGGCCTTGGTAGAATGGCTCCAAAGGCAACGTCACATTAGCGAACATTATTTTTCTGTAGTTGGCAAATACTTGGATGCGGCGGTAGTATATGCCAACCCTTTTGTTGGGGTTTCGGATGGTGACGTTGAGCGCGAGATTGTAGTAGAGAGTGTTGTCGGTGTTGGTGAAGTTGAATCGGGTTAGAGAGGCGTTGGAGACGGTGAATTTAGGCTCTTTGGGAAGGAGGATCAACCAGAATATGAATGTGGTTAGGCACAGGCAGAGGAAGGCCTGCCCGACGAAGTAGAGGCAGTGTGTGCCGCACTTTGGAGTCATTGCACGAGAGAAAGAACAAGAAAAATGGTATGAGATGGAGTTGCATATGAGGTATCGTCTTGTATATATAACACTAAAGGGTGGATTTCGGCTTTGTACATATGAAAAATCTTGATTACTAGCTAGTTAATTGACCGCTGCCAGCCATTGACAGAAAGGTATGTATATCTAGCAATTGACTTTGTTGGAAATGTCAAGAGGAACTTCCAAAGAGTCCTGATCTGGAGGAACTTCCGAGGTTGTTCAATCCGGGTGTCGCCTAATCGCCAAAAGAATCGAAATACCTTCTGTTTTACTGATATAATTAGCTAAATTTTTTCTATGCAGAAGCACATGGAGGAAGAGGGTTTTCGATGCTTGATTGAAGTAGTTTCTGGTAGTTATGTTGGAAGCTGTGAGAGAATGCACAATCAAAGACGTGAATGAAGGGTTGAGTTGGGGGAAAAGGTTTATGAGACTGCGATTTGAGAGTTAGTTGTGACGACTTTTTGGTCCCTGGGAATAACATAACGTTGAGAAATTATTCAGTGTGTGTGATAGTAACGCTACTTGGAAACGCAAGATGCTGAGCACAAATCTAAAAAAACTTAGCCTGAAGTATCAGGATCAGAAAAGATTTTAACATTCCCACACAACATTCCCACACTTAGTAATATTGAAACCACCAGCAGAGGTTTCATTAACATTCGAAGGAACCTTCAGCTTGCAGTTGATTTTCCGTGACGGCGTGTAATAGCTTGTCTTCAACTCGCCAAACTTGACACTTACTTTCACAGCAAGCTGAATATCGATGTTGTATACACCGGCAGCAGTCTCCGAGTTAAAATTGGAGATGTCATTTTGCCCAAACACGACCTCCCCCTGCCCTTCAAGAAATACTTGTTTTAAGACGGTGGTGTTCTTGTGGCCTTGGTAAAATGGAGTCGAAGTCAATGTCACCAAAGCAAACCTCTTCAACCTATAGTTAGCAATGGCTTCGATGCAGTTGTAGTAAAAGCCAACCCGTCTGTTGGGGTTTCGGATGGTGATGTTGAGCGCGAGGTTGTAGTGGAGAGTGTTGGTGGCGTTGGTGAAATCGAATTGGGTGAGAGTGGCATTAGTGACGAAGAAGTTCGGCTCTTTGCGAAGGAAGATCAACCAGAATATGAGGAGGGAGAGGAGGGAACCCAGGAAGATGCTGTTGAACAAGCAGAAGGAGCAGATACATAGGCGATGCCGAGACATGGAAAGATAAGAATCGTGTAATGGAGTCGAACGGATTAACGGGAAGTTCCAAAGTTATTGAATTGGATGTAGTTCATGGAATATTGAGGAATATTTGGACTGCAAATTATTTTCCATGAAATTGCATTCTCTGCTAGTTGATTTTGATTTGTTCTTCGGGAGTTTTAACGAAAAGCCCACGGTACTGTTCACTTTAACGAAAAATCACATTTTTACACTAAAAAGTCAATCCTGGTACTATTCATTTTACCCTTTATTTTGTCCTTATTGTTAAAACTCAAAGTTTTCAAGCCATTTTCATTAGTTTTCCTTTGTTCTAAAGCCTACAATCACTCATTTTATTGCTGCCAAACGTATTATTCGATACATCAAAGGCTTTCTGGAATTTGGTATCGTGTTTCGAAGCCCTTCTGGGCCTTTCACTCTTCATGGTTAGTCGATGCTAACTAGGTTGGCTGTCCGAATACTCGCCGTTTCACTTCCGGGTACTTGTCTTTTCATGGACCTTATCTTATTTCTTGAAGCTCAACTAAGCAGCCCACTGTCTCCCGTTCTAGTGTGGAGTTTGAGTACCGTGCTCTAGCTCATGCATGTGCCGAGTCCATTTGGCTTTCCTATCTCTTGTACGAGCTTCGTCATCCAGCACCACCACCGATTTTCCTCTTTTGCTATAATTTGAGCACTATTTATATGGCAACCAACCCTGTTTTTCATGCCCGGACCAATGATATTGAGTTAGACTATCACTTTTTCACATAATATGTTTAACTTATATGTCACTCCTAAGGTCCATTTTATTCCATCCATTGATCAGCCCGTTGATGTCCTGTGAACTTAGGTTTTTTTTAAAAGATAATGATGTTACTTGTACGCCAAGTCATGAATGTGTATAAAAGTGTACTATTATATACATCCATGAAAACCATCTACTTTTATACGAATTCTACGATCAATTGGTTGAGAAAAACCCAGATATAATAGTATGGTAGCGATGTCGATCAGACAACTGGTCTAGTTGTTTATAAGAAGTTAAAATTAGTAAGCAAATATCCTAAATTTATCGTTGTATTAAAAACATGGGCCACGTGGACAATGATTGGACGCGACTGAACGACACGTGTCATTAAGAGGTACACGTGATCATTAAAAAATTAAAAAAACAAAAAACATTTTTTTTATCACAAAAAAAAAAAATATCCCTTTTGTTACTCGTCGTCCTCTAGAGGAAGTTCGATCTGCCCATCCGTCCCCAATCCCCTCCTCCCTTCTCTCCTCCGCATCCCACCCAACCTTCCTCTCCTACCTTACCCTCCGGCCACCACTTTTTCCAGATTAGCCGGACCCACCTTTCCTCATCAAATCACCACCGTGAGCATCCAATTAGCCTTCCCCCTCATCAAATCGCTGTGAGCGTCCAATCGCCGAACTCACATTTCCTCGTCGCCGACTCTGACGGATCTGCAGACGCATTTGAGGGCGAGTTTGGTGACGGCTCAGCAGAGCACACGACCGTCGCAGCAGAACTCCAGACTAAATGGGGGTGCTCAGAGAGGTGGCGTTGTCCTCTGCTGTGCCGACGGGACAACGATGTGCTAGGCTTACAACGAGAAGGTTCACAAAGTGAACAAGCTCACGAGTTCTTCTGTCCTCCCACATGCCCAGTTTTGAGTTTATGATTTGAAGAAGTTGTTGGGTAATTGAATTTAGTTTGAATTTTTTAGTTTGATTTGCAGGTGGCAGTTGGGTAATTGGGTTTTGCTTGAATTTTTTAGTTTGAAGTAGGATTTGCAGGAAGCAGTTGTGCGGCCTAGAAGATTTAGCTTTTGGTAATTTAATTTTGGATTCCGGCAATTGGGTTTTGCTTTTGTAATCAAATTATTGGATGTTCTTGAAGGAGATCCAGAGTTTGTGTAAGAACTCTTCGTGGTCTCCGTCGGTTTTGAGGTATTTGCAGGGAAAGGCTGAAACATTTGCAGGAAATTTAAGTACCCAAACGGGACGGAAAAACCTGAGAAAAAAGATATGCCGACGGCTGGATCTATTGCGGCGGTGGTGAAGCCTCTACATGTTCGCATTTCAAGAAACCGTTGCTCAACTTTTTGAAAATTGAAAGATTTTGGTGATTAGGGTGGGTGGGTGGAGTCATAGATGGAGGGGGAAGGGTGGATGTATGACGAGTCGAAGAGGAGAGGAGAGGAGGGTTTGGTGCAGAGGAGAGAATGGAGGGATAAGGGAGGAAGGGAAGGTCAGGGGAGGTAGAAGACGACCAATTTTTTTTTTTTTTTTTTTAAAATTTTCACGTAGACCATTAATGACACGTGGCGCTCAGTTATTGTTCACATGAGCGTCACATCATCAGTTAACGGAAGACTTAACAACCAGACTAACAGATGTATTGAGACTGTTCCAAAATTAACACTTTAGGTATAACTCTGGGACGAAAAAAATTTCATGTATCAAATGTTGAAAATCACAAAACTTCACTGTAATAAACTGAGATTTACCCTTAAAAACAAATAAACAGATATCATACAGAAAATAGGGCATCCCGTAGCTCAAAGCATTCAATGGTTTTTTAATATATAAGCTCAAAGTCAACGTGGAAGCGTGTTTTGTGAGTGATCTATATACGTGAGTTTGCAGGATTATTGAAGGAATTAGTTCATGTAGCTTCCAAGTCGCTGACTTTTGAGATGTTCCACCATTTCTACGATCCCCACATAACAAAAAGAATTAAAGATTTCAACAAATTGAAATATTGTACCATTGATTGTTGTATACAGATATATATATATGTATTGAAGGAGGCTACAAGGCCTACATCTATTACAATTTACATGCATGTATGAATGTACGCATGCTAATATATATTGACTGATTCTTAAAGTTATTGGAATTTCAACAAGATTGTGTCACTGCTGAATCAAGTAGTTTTCGATATATAGTTGTGAGAATGTATTTTAGTTATTCATCAAACAATCACGCAAAACTGTGAAAGAGTAGTTTTTGAAGGTCATTAAAGCTTTTCTCATAAATAATATAGTACAGACAAATAAAAATACGTAACTAGTTTTTTAAAAATAGTAAGAAACTTTCATTTTCTTTTTTATACGATTGAAAGCGAGGAAGGAAAAATCAAACATGAACCTCTAGTGTAAGAATAAATATTCTTAATCAACTAAGTTATAACACACCAGTAACGAAAATTGCTTTTTTGAACATATGCATATTGGCAAAAGACATATATAGTTGTGTGAAAAAAAAATGCTACTAATTAAGAGAGCTA
Source organism: Malus fusca (assembly GCA_035220775.1). Classification (NCBI taxonomy): domain Eukaryota; kingdom Viridiplantae; phylum Streptophyta; class Magnoliopsida; order Rosales; family Rosaceae; genus Malus; species Malus fusca. Next base: position 2,022,012 of record CM069072.1, on the reverse strand, counting down.
TCAGCATATCATTGTGTGTGTTACACCACACTGCATGGCGATCGACGTGATGTATGGAATCCACAAAAGAGTTGTTCCTAGCTAGAATGAAGTGTATGGGAAATAAAAACCCTTTTCTTATTAATTTTAGAAACTAAAACACAATCCTCAAAACCATGCATGCACGTACATTACAAGACAAAAATCTAAGCCTTGTCACACTTGGCAACCTCAAATTTTACAGCAGATTTTCCGTTAGAATTCAAAGGGACCTTCAAGTTGCATGCCATCTTCATATTCTCATGAATCTTGATTGTAGCATACTTTGCCCAATGCTTGACCTTCAACTTCAAAACGATATCATAAACCGTACTAGTCTTCATCTTTGAAACCTCATCATTCGGAAGAGACATCTTTTGCTCCCCCTTGAACAATGCACTCACCGGATGCTTATCCTTGTGCTCTACCTCGAAGGGGTCGATGCTAACGCTCATTAAACTGTCGTGCTTGTAAGAAGCAACGGCTTCAAATTTCTCGTAGTGGAAGTCCGACCTTTTGTTAGGGTTTTCGACATTTATCGTGACCGCTAAGTTGAATTTGAGGATTTTATCGCTCGTCAAGTTGAATTGGGTCAGAGACGCATCAGTCACCTCGTACTTGATCCCACGTTTAGGGCTGTATTCACGAACAACGATAACAGCGACGCTGAGGGCAATGATGAAAACTATCATGAGGATGCAACAAAAGCAGCAACATTTTTTCCAATTGCAAGCCATGGTTGATGAAGGAATATTATTTGTATTGCTTAATTACAGAAAGGGTGGAAGATTCTTTCTATATCTGCATCACCAGCACCAACCCCCTCAAAAGATTTTGTTCTTCAAGAGGGCTGGAAACTAGAGTGCTAGATTCTGAGTTCTCGTTGAATTCACACGTAGGGCACAGAGGAAAAGAGGGTACAAATGCCGGGAGTGGTGTCTTTATAATGGCTATTGATTAGGCAAGGATAATGTGCAAAATTAGTAAATACATGTATTAAATTTGTCTGTATTTTCGAAAACTCCGCGTTAATCTAGTGTTCGTAAATTTAAGAACACCAACTTTTGAGGCCAGCCGCACACAATTGAGTTTTGATTAATGCGGTTTAAAATTTTTGCAAAAATAATAAATAAAAAATGAAAAATTTCAAGCCAGGAATGTAACAATTACTAATTATAAAATGTTATATGAAGACTTAGATTTAGTCAAGTTAGTTAGAGTATTGTATTCTTTGTATTTCATTTCTGAGATGAATCTTCAATTGGTTTCAAGGGATATCTCATTTTATCGAACAATTACCAGAGTGTGATAGATTCTTTATTACGCATTCATATATCTCCATACTCATCTACATGAACCCAAGCAACACATTGTCGGCCATGCAAAGGAGTGAGGGCTTTGATATAAAGTCAAAGTTTATATCTATAAACACACGATATCCAATGATGTCTTAGGTCTAAGAACTGCTTACATACTGCAATCCAAAGCTTTGTAACATTTGACATGTGATAAACATCCATATGTTTAAGCTTCTCAGGCAGTTGGTGTTCAGTAAACTTGTTCAACAGACAAGCACTGTATAATATATATCCACCACATGTCAAACACACGTAGCACGAGACCATGATAACTTTAATGCGATGTACACTGATCTTACCGAATAGTCAATGTTCATTTGACATTCTAAACAACTAGGAACTTTGTTTAAGGATTTTTTTTTTTTTTATAAATTTTTTGTAGAACATTGCTTCCATATCTTAAATCTTAGGACCTCATATAATATCTCTATAATATAAAACCAATACTCGTGAATGAATAATACTTGCTTTTTTATTAATTAATTGATTAATATGGAGTTGTTACATAATATTCAATGTTACAAAATTGGCTTTTAGAGCACAACTGCAACACTGCATTGATAGTAGGAGAGACTTTGCATGAGCTTATAAATAAATTGAGCTACTCCAAATAATTGTTAATTGATTTTATGGTGAAACCTCAACTTTTTGCATGTGTCGTGGTTTGCTATTAATTTTAAAATAATAAGAAGTAAGGAAAAAAGTAGTCATACCAATATAATAAAGATTTTTTTTTCCCTAATTTGGGAAACAAAAAATTCTATACAAAAAAGATAATCTACTGTAAACTAAACGTGAAACAAATTTAGTGGTCGGCCTTATCACATTTGGTGCTCTGAAATTTTTCAGCTAGTTTTCCGCTAGAACTCAATGGAACCTTCAAATAGCAAGCCATCTGGAGCTCCTTCTCATCCTTGTACACAGCAATTTTGGTCCAATAAATAGATCTTCAACGTGATATAAAAAACTGTACTATTCCTAAAATTTGAAGCCTCCTCATTCGTAAGAGCCGTCAACGGACGTAGTCCCTTGAACAATGGATTCAAATCGTACGTATCCCTGTGCGCTACCCCGAATGGTTCCAAAATACTTTTACTCAAATCCTGGTTCTTATAACTAGGAACGGCTTCAAAATGTTCATAGTGGAAGTCATTCCATTTGTTACGGTTTTGAACAGTCATGTTGAGGGACAGATTGTATAGGATGGTGTTGTTGGTTGCCATCAGGTTGAATTGCGTCAGCGAAGCATCGGTGACCTGGTAAATTATCGGTTTAGAAGGGCTGAATTGACGAACCGCGAAACAAGCCGTTAAGCTGAGGGCACCGAGTACTACAACAATGATGCAGAAACAGCAGCAACATTTTTTTAGCATGGTTGGTAGAGATATAGAGAGAGGGGGGAGAAGGAGATTTTTGGAATAATGCGAAACCAGGGTGCGAGATTATTGTTAAGGCCTTCTAGGTGTAAGAAGAGAGGGTGTATGGTTACAGGTGCTGGTCGATCGTTAGGAAATTGTAATGGTATATAAAGGTGTAACTCTGCATAGTTAGTAAAGACATCTATAATATGTGTAATTTTGTGATAAGTCTTCCTGTTTTAGTCAATGACAATTCGAAATAGTAAGATCTGAGGTTGGCACCTTATCTTAGTTTTGACTGCGGTCTATATAATTACATAAAATCTCAAGCCTTAAACTTCTCATGAATTACTAATTCTAATTGTTCTTTAAATTTCATTCGACATCAAATTCATGTAATAGCTAGCTCGCGAACATGTATTTTCAACAAAAGCCTGGATAATTATGTTCTATGGTTTACTACTGTTGGTGTGATTGAGTTGAACACGTAAACTCGTGTCTTTAGTGTGATTGTATTCATAATTTTAATATTATTTCGGACATCAACATGTATAATTGACAAAGAAGTAGAAAACATATTCATACTAACTTATTCATACTCGAATTTTATATATTTGTTCATTTTGAAGAAATTTACCCGGCATTAGGGTCTCCAAAGATATAAAAACTCATACAATCAGTAGTCTTGAAATCATTCGAAACTGTTCCATTAATTGAAGTACTCAAAGGAACCTTCAACTTGCAGTCACTCTTCCTTGGAATCTTGAAATAACCCGTCTTCATCTTTCCGAACCTGATTCCTATCCGAAGACAATGCTGTACACCCTGGTAGCAGTTTCCGAGTTAAACTTGGAAAGATCACTTTCCCCAAACCTCATCAATTGCTGCCCTTGAAGATCTGCATGCACAATTGTCGTATTCTTGTGGCCTTGGTAAAATGGTGTCGAATTCAATCTCACCAAAGCAAACCTCTTTTTCCTGTAGTTGGCAATGACTAGGATGCGTCGATAGTCTATACCTACCTTTTTGTTAGGGTTTCTGATGTTGATGTTGAGGGTAAGGTTGTAGTTGAGAGTGTTGTTGGTGCTGGTGAAATTGAATTGTGTGAGAGAGGCATCGGTGATGACGAACTTGGGTTCTTGGGGAAGGAAGATCAACCAGAATATGATGAAGGCTAGGAAGATAAAGAAGTAGGTGATGCAGCACAGGCATATGCAGCAGCAGTAGCTACCATGCCTCCCAAACATGACTGAGAAAGTTTAATAATGGTGTCTGAAAAGTTGGATTTACCTGTGCATATGGGACGTTTATGTAATAAGGGATCAGGGTTTTGGCTTCAGGAAGAAAAGTTTAACTAATTAATAAGGTTATATATGGAATATGTTCAAAGTCAATATCCATATTGAGTGTTTTCTGAAAAATCTCTTGGCAATTGAACATCACCCAAGTACGTACTTCTCGGTAGCTTCCATCTAGCTAAACATTGACTTTAGTACGATTTAAGATATCAACGAGTTGAAGTATTGTTCCATTTTTCATTTAGTTGACGAAGGAGTGAAGAAAGTTGATGTCCCACTATAAAACTAATTAGCAATATGAGAAGTAACCCAATTTATTTACAGAGCAGCATAATTAGCCCGAAAGAAAAGAAAAATTCAAGAAAATTCATAAATTAAGACCAGATCAAATCTATTCTGAATCACTTTTTAATCCTATGATACCAAACGCAATTCAAAATCATCAGTGTTGGGTGGGCACGTGTAGAGGTTTTTTCTGGGGATGCTGCAAGTGCTGCCCTTGAGCTAGTTGTTGGCAAAATTGCACAAAATTTTACAGCCAATTAATCAAATACACTGAACCAACCCTAGAGGTTCTTCAACAATATTAAAAATTATAACCCACGTGCAAAGGTTCATTCACATTATAAACTTACATGAACGCCCTACCACTCTTCCACACTTTTTTTTTTTTTGATAAAGGGATCAACCCCTTACGTTTATTACATTAATGAAGGAGAAAACCAAATCCCAGAAAAGCAAGCAACAAAATCATGAAAACCAATAGCTAGGGAATCCTGAAAAATCTCTAGAATAAGTTGCAGACGCAAATGCCACACATGTTCCCTAGAAAAGCAACTATAGCAACAAAATCATGAAAACTGATAACTAGGGAATCCTGAAAAATCCTTAGAATAAGCTGCAGACGCAAAGATCACACATGTTCATTGATACTATAGCAACAAAATCATGAAAACTGATAACTAGGGAATCCTGAAAAATCCTTAAAATAAGCTGCAGACGCAAAGATCACACATGTTCATTGACACTATAAACCACATGGATAGGTTCGATAAACCACATGGATAGGTTCGCTAAACCACCTTGCCTATAGAAGAGGTCCATCATAAAGTTCAGGTTCATTAAACACACATAAATTGGATACTTAGTTTTACTATTATTGGTCCATTGCCAACCATATACAAAATAATTTGTTGGTTCACGCCAAAATTTTAAACCAACAGTTTAACTGCGAAAGGGTTTAGTGAGAATCCTTTTCTCGCATATTTTAGCTTAAAAAACAATGCCTACTGATAGAGTCGGTGACTGCTATTCGTTGATGCATTTGATTAGTTCCTAAGACCATTTAAAAATACTTCCCAATGAATCAACCAATTAACTCATAGGACTGAGTTTTGAGAAGAAGAATTTTGTATGGACAGCCGAGTCAACGTTGTCAAGCGATTAATTCATACAAGAAGCCTTGAGAAGTACTTTTGTAACCAAGTCAATAACTGCTAGCCGTTGATACATGTAAATTTCCATCGATGGCAAGCATAATGACATTGCTGAAGAATTTTCATTTATTAAACGCACTTATTCTAGAAAGCTCACAATGCAAAAGCTGGTAAGTTGAAATATACAAAAACTACAACAAACGTATGTAATCATGCCTAGTACAGGAATCATTCACATTTATTCTCATAGTGGCATCATCTTATCTTGCAGTGGAGCACTCTTGCTTCACCTTGTAGCCGTTTCAGCATTGAGCTGAGCTTGCACAGTTTCGACTTCCCTCGGCGAGGGCTTCAGTTCTGTCGAGTCCTCAATGACGAACATGGAAGTTCTTTTTTAAGTATAGGAGGCTACTCAAAAGTAATTCGGGAAAATGAAAGAAAGGTACGAAGACTAACTAAAAACATGAGATATGCGTTCATTTACCATATCTCAGATTGCACATTATAAAACACAACTATTACTCCTCCTCAACACCCTTAGCTTCCCCTTCACTTTCTGGGCCCTGTTCTGAACTCTCATCTTCATTTCCTCGAAATACTGAAAAAAAATATTTCAGTTAAGGATACGTAACGTGATCAATTATAATGTTATGGCAGAACACAGGAATTTACTTGCAGTTGCAGACACAACAAATACGAAAAATGGTTTCCGACAGTCTCGCATGTTGTCTTGTTGGACAGACGATGAATCAAGATCGCTCGTAACACTGAAAAGCATTCATTTTTGTTACTCATACATTGTTAAAGCAAGAATTACCTGTTGCTTTCGCTTCCTCTCGAGCTCTGCCTGTTCATGTTAACTCGATCAGCAAGTGCAATAATTACAAGCAATATCACCACAAGAAACAAAAAGAGTCGGAAAGCTTTCAACACATTGAAATGTTTTTCGTGTCACTACCAGCGCCTGTTTAAGGTGTGAGTTCTCTTCTCGTAAGTAGTTCAGTTCTGCTTCCAATTCAACTGTGTATGCCTGTAAAAGTAGCATATATCGCTCAAATAAAAATTACTGCTATGATCCTTCAAGAAAATGTGATGAGAAATTCCACAAAAATCTAAAATTACTTTCACTAAAGGTGTCCACATAATTTTACATGATTCAAGATTCCAAAAGGACCAGTTCAACTGCTTGCCTAGGCCTAGCAGCTACTAAACTGTTTAATCTTGAATTAGATATTCATCATTCAATTCCGCAAGTCACATTCATACTAGCTACATGGACTACTCTATTAAGAACTTGGTGAAGATCATTCCTAGCAGCCTCGCTGTATAAACCGACAACGTTGAAAAAGTTTAAAAAACAAATTGAAGCTGCTGATCAATCCATCTATAACAACGGGGGCGATTTATTCATCGTGCAACCGAAAAAAGGGAACATTTTGCTACCATATGACTAAACTATTGATGATCAACACAGTATAGTAAATAAATAATGTCTATCTTGCTAAAATAACTTCACAAAAAGATATTTCAAATTCGATCATTCGAGGCAGCTGAATTATCATAACCAGTAATTATTTAGAACAAACAATTCAATAGTAAGAACTGAATGTAAAACCATTTTGTGAATGGCAATGAATTATGCCGAGAATAATTGAGGGAATAGTTGACTTGGCAATCAAGTTAATGAAATCTCTAGGACTCTCGGTGCCTTAAGGAAATAAACATATTGGAGTCCTAATTACATGCAATCAATTAAGGACCTTTATTAAGTAAATACAAGGAATAAGAGTCATGATGGGACTATAATTGATGAGATATGATTTGGGTTGATATCCCTTCCGATAATAGGGAGGAATTGATTGAAACCCTAGCTATATAACCTAGGAGCAGTCCCTGCTTCCATACCAACTGAAACTCACGAAAAACTATAAGCCTATTTCGATAGTAGAGTTCATTGAGAGGTACTGGAAGTAGAAGACTACTTCTACTTTGTTCGCAAGAATCAATGGCTTCACCTTCATAATCATGTCTTCCGTATTCTACAGATAAGTTTAATATAATTAGTCGATCTCCATTTTATATTGATTTGATTTATTCGTGATCCTAATGTCTTGTTGTTGTGATTTCAGAATATGTCTTACATGTGGTATCAGAGCCGCACAACAAGCTTAGGGTCCGATTTAAAGGTATAAGCAAATTTGTTTATTGAAGATGATTCACATACTAAAGAAAATTTGCTTATTGTTTTGGATGGATGCCTTCTACGGTTCCATATCATGAAAATTTGTTTTGAGGCTTCCGCTTAATTTTTAGAGTATTTTTTATAATTTTTATTCCTGACTTCATGATCCTTGAAAATTGCAATTTTGGTTGAAATTGGGCATAGAAAATTAAAGGGGAAATAATTTAATTACACGGTGAATTTGGAGTTCATAATTTGTCGCCGGCTAATTGCCTTTTTCCTTCCTTTCAGTAGAATCTGGAGTTTTCTTGAGTATATAGGGTTGTCTTCTTTTTCCAGAATAATTATTGTTGTGCTGCAGAGAAGGATTACAACACGGCTCTAGGTTTATTGTATTTGTTAATTATATTGCTGCATTGATTTCATGATTAATTAAATCTGTTAGAAGGAAACTTTTATTGGGGCTTTCAATGAATTAGATTATTTTCGAACCATAAATCTTGCAATTCTAACGGACTTTAGTTATTTTGACAAATTTGAAATTCATGTACCTTATTTATATGAGTAGTTCTGAATTATCAATTCTTAATTGAAATTTTCGGGAGTTTCTTCAATGGCGTCATAAATCTTTTGCGGACTCTTGTTTGGTATAAGTGCATATTTCATATGGTTGATTACCTATAAGTCTGGACAACTTATGATTCAATTTAGGCTTAATATTTTTGCTCCACATAATTATTCTCTGTGTTAATATGTTTTGGAGTGAGGAATCAATTAAAGGACTTTACTTTAAAAATGTGACATGTACAAAAGGGTAAGAAACTCACATAAAAAGGAAAACCATTCATGTCGTCACTATAACCTGGGCCTGATAGACACTCTAGTTTTTTATAGACTTCCCTAACTTCAAATTTTATGAAATTTTGTCATGTCGTAATATTAAATGGATTTTAGTCGCTGGTATTTTTTCACGTTTTTTGAACCATAAATGGATTTATGGTAAATTTTTAAGTGTGATACCATGTTGTTGGAATTCTGCATACTTCTGCAGAATAGTCTGCTTGTGATATTATTTTGAAATATCTATGTGACTGATAAATTCATGAAATTTTAGTATGATATACATTGAGATATTTATTTCAAATCTGGAAATTTTGACGAGCATTGGTTTGAAAATGAATTATTGGTGAATTTTTAATCTCGGGACTGTCCTGCAGAATTTATGCGGTTTCTGCAGCAAATTCCATTTCGATTTTATTTTTAGCCCACTTTTAAAATCGCATAAATCATGGAATTTTGGGTAACAATAAATTTACATGTCTACTTTATTTCTGCAAATTTTCATACACATTGTAGGAAGATTGAAGTTTTGGTGAATTATTTAGTCTCGGGTATGTTTTGCAGAATTTCTGTTGTTTCAGCAGCGCAACTTATTTCGAATTTGTTTTTTAGTACACTTGTAAAATCTCAAAAATTATGAAATTTTGGGAAATAACATATTTTTATGTTTACTTTATGTCTGAAAATTCTGATGCAAATCAGTTGAACAATGAATATTTGGTGAATTTGTAATCTCAGGTATGTACTGAACATTTTCTGCTGTTTCTGCAGCACCTTTCTTTTCAAATTCATTTTTGGCTCACTTATAAGATTTTAAAAATCATGAAATTTTTCAAAATAGTAGTCATATATGTCTAGTTTATACTTGAAATTTTTCATGACAATCTAAAGAGAATTGAGTTTTTAGTGAATTTGCAAACTAAAGTAGTACTGCTGAATTTTGGTACTTCAAAACTAGTTTTGTTATGTGATATTGTTTCACTGATTTGTGTACATCTATTGGTACCAATTATTGTACAATTTTATGGTTCCAATATGTCCTTATGTTATGCAAATTCTCAATACTAATGAATTTTATAAACAACACTGATTAAATTTTGATTTAAAGATGCATTTGGTTTGTTTTGCTTAAACCAATGTTTTGTTTGGTCTTCAATTCTGATTATGATGATAATTTTCTTTTGAGAAAATTGGAAAGTGGAATCAGTTTACTAATTGATCATTTTGGTCCCTATCGAATAACTGAATAACCATGTTTCCTCTTTCGAGAACTTTATTGTTCAATGTCAACAACGACATACTTTTGTGTCTGATTGAATCTCTTGAGAATCATTGAATATCCAACAAAACGGTTATTTAATACTGTTCTAAAAGATTATTTTGAAAAATCAGAATTCTAATTTATATGGTGAATACTTTTGTCCCAATGGGAAATTCAGGAAATCACTCACCAATTATAAATTAGTATTATAACAAATCATAAAATACTTTTAACATATGTTCATCTGGCCAAAGCTGTTGAAGCTATATGTATTTTGTGTATTTTATGTTTTGGCTAGCTATGCATGTATTTTCTTTGCATGATTAGTTTCTGCCCAAAGGTGTAACAATCATGCAAATTGGAGTTGGTTCGATCCTCCACAACTCGACTACTTCCATGATGAATCTTGCAGAATCGAGAATGAGTAGGTAAATTTGCCAATCTTTTGCCTTAATTTTCTGTGAGTTCTAAATTGGATTAAAATTATTGTTGAAAAAAAATTGATGTTGTTGAGATATCTATGTGTTTACTTTAATCGACTTTGTTTTAGAATTAAAACATAAATTTTTTGAGTTTGAATTCTCTTATTACCTAATCTTTAACACATATGTGGGTCTTCTCTCATACACTAAAATAAATTTTGTAGCCATTGGTTTATCTAATCACTTGTCACTTTTAGATCGATTAATAATGTTGAGATATTGTTCCTTATATAAGCCTAATTTTGATACATATAGATTGGTTTATTATGTCCAAACCAACTATTTTGTGACTCCACAAATTTATTTAAGAAATTTTTGTGTTTTGAGCATATTAAAGATTGTAAATTGGTTTTATTATGGTTAAATCTAAAATTTTGGTAGAGCTTGGGAAATACTGATGCAATTTTGCATACCTTGCAACGTGTCATATTTGATTACCATTTTGATAGATTTTCTAACTCCAAACTTTGTAAAAATTTGTCATCTTATATTATATAATGGATTGTGTACAATATCTTTATTGATTCAACTAGCCTATATTTTGTTATATGAAAACCACTTTCTCTAGTGTTTATCTTGCAATTTTGAGTGTTTGCCCAAGTGGGAGAAATAATGTATTATGGGCTTCACACTCATCAATTTTGCATGCTTTTAATGATCATAGTTTTGGTAGATAAAACGTACATTATCATACTAGTTTATATTTTATTTGTTACAAATGCAACTAATCTTGTAGGAAATTCAAGAAGGGTTAATGAGTATATTATGCTCAAAAGTGTTTTGCTTATTAATTCTTGTATGTTGTTCAAGAAATTGGACTTGTGATTTATATGTTATTGATGAATAATTAATCTGCTTAAAAGTGTTTTCTTATTCAGTACAACTATAAATCAATGTATAGTGAAGCATGGAATTGACAAGATTGTATATACTTCATCTGCTCAAAAGTGTTGAAGCTATATATGTTTGCCCTTGTATTTTATGTTTTAGCTATGCAAGCCTAATATAATTAGTTTCTGTCCAAAGATGATTCTAGAATTATATGCTTTTGATGCAGTAAGAAAACATTTAGTTAAAGTTTTCTATTTCTGTCAAATGTTAGATGAACAAAACGGACCAAATGATTTTGTATAGTTTTTCAGTCACAAGAGTCACTTCCCTACAGATATCTAGAATAAAGATGTTGAGCTCACAAATTTTATGTTTTAGATCCCATGACTAATGTTTTGCTAATGAGAGTATTTGAAAGGTATATGTTTCATTTTGTAGATATTTACAAAGTTTTTTTTACTCTCTTAATCAGTGGGAGTAATAATAATTTATATAATTTTGTCTCTTTTAATCAGTGGGAGTAAGTGATTACCTTTTGTGTTAAAAATTTGAAGTGTTAGTGGCTGATACTTTAAGAGTAAATTTTGTTTAAATTTTGTTCATAAGTTTTAATAAGAGGTCCTGATTTTGTAAACAATATGTCGTATTTTACTTATTCTCTTATTATATTCTAAATTGACAGAAAAGTTGGATTTAGTTACCAACCTTGTTGAGTTCTTTTGTGAACTACTTTTGTACTGAAATATATTTTCATATTTTCAGTTCGACTATTGTGAGCTAATGTTTTGACTATTAGCTCTTGATATCATGACTTTGTTAGTAACATAGTGCTTTGAGTTAAGTGTGCATGTAATCATGGAGTGCAATGAACTATCCAATGTGTGCCTTGTTTTCCTTGGTTCTGCATTTAGTCTCAAAGTGACAAGTTACTTGAAAGGTATGATTGCATACTTTAGTGGACTCAAGTGATCACCATATATATTTATCTCGTTGAGGTATTCTCATTGACATTCAAGTGGGAGAATGTAAAACCATTTTGTGAATGGCAATGAATTATGCCGAGAATAATTGAGGGAATAGTTGACTTGGCAATCAAGTTAATGAAATCTCTAGGACTCTCGGTGCCTTAAGGAAATAAACATATTGGAGTCCTAATTACATGCAATCAATTAAGGACCTTTATTAAGTAAATACAAGGAATAAGAGTCATGATGGGACTATAATTGATGAGATATGATTTGGGTTGATATCCCTTCCGATAATAGGGAGGAATTGATTGAAACCCTAGCTATATAACCTAGGAGCAGTCCCTGCTTCCATACCAACTGAAACTCACGAAAAACTATAAGCCTATTTCGATAGTAGAGTTCATTGAGAGGTACTGGAAGTAGAAGACTACTTCTACTTTGTTCGCAAGAATCAATGGCTTCACCTTCATAATCATGTCTTCCGTATTCTACAGATAAGTTTAATATAATTAGTCGATCTCCATTTTATATTGATTTGATTTATTCGTGATCCTAATGTCTTGTTGTTGTGATTTCAGAATATGTCTTACACTGAATTGTCTGAAAAGGATGAAATAATGTACCTGTTTTCGAGCTCTAGACCTTGCTGCAGACTCTCTGTTCTTAATCATCCTTCTCTGCCTCCTCTCCACCACTTTTTCGACCGGTCCATCTAAACCCCACTTCCTTCCTCTTAGTCCACCCATGTCCAAACCAAATTTACCCGCAGAGTTCTCAACCTGACTAGTACCCATCCCATCTGAAGACACCGGACTCCCCGGAGCCGCCATCCCAATTGTCTGCCCTGCTGCATATCCACCACCACCATTCACCACTCTCCCGCCAAAACAAACCGACTGTGGAGGCGGCACCCCCGGGTACGCCCCATTCCTCTTACCATTCGCAGCATACGCAGAGGACTCTCCCACAACCGCAGCCCCACTTTGCTGTATAGTTTGGTAACTACCGGCGGCAGTGCTAGTACTAGCACCTGCTGCTGCACCAGCCCCCATTCCCATCACAGGCCTATTAACAAAACTGGGTCCCACGGCCTGGTTGCCGTTCTGGTACATCCCATACTTCTGCTGCTGGTGAGGCTGAGGAGGGACCACCGTGGCCGCCATTGAATCCTGTTCCCGAACCACCCCTGCTTTAACCAAAAAATCCTCCAATGTCATCTCGCCAAAAGTAGGCTGGCGAGGGGCAAACTCAGAACTGTGAACACCGCCATCGATGCTACTTTTGTGATTGTTCTGCTGCTTTGCCTGCTGCCCTCTGTAGATCTCAGACCAAACTTCATCCACTGTTTTCCTACACAGTGGCTCAGGCAGCGTAAGCGAGCCTTGAAGCGGCAAGCTGGGCTGCGTCGCAATGCGCTTCTCTGCTGAGGCCTCGGCTAAAGGCATGTGCACCTCAATGTTGTTCATGTTGTTGTTGTTAGTAGTAGCAGTGTTGGTGAGATTGGAATTAATGGCTTGGTTTTCTTCAGCGGTCCAAATGCTGGTGAGGAACTCATCCATATTCATCGACCCGAAATTCTTGCCACTCTCACAGAGTGTGTGCTGAAACTCATCAAGAGTGAGAGAGTAGATTGATGATTGTCTTCCTAATGAGGAGAATAAGTGGTTCTTCACTTGTTGGTCCGATAACAAGGGCGAATCCACCTCACCATGAGAGTTGATTTCCGACTCCGAAACATCCATGTTTGTGCGATCTACACTTGATTGAATGTTGGGTTTCTAAATTGTAACGAACCTGATCAAACTGAAGCACATGGGGTTAAGTTTATGCAGTAGTTGTTGGTGTTGCAGAGAATAGAGATTTAAGTCTAGTGAAGTATAGACGACTGTGTGAAATTAATTGGTTCTTTCAATAAATAAATCCAATTAAAATGTCCCTTTTTTGCTAAGAGAAACAAAGAAGAAAACATTGATTTAAATTCATATCAACAAAGCACAGTACTCAGAATAAATTTAATTGGTTCGTACAGAAACTACATGACACATTTCATTCATGCGATAACAACAAAACTCTGTGCAACGCATTTTCCGCTCACGTTGCTTTCAGCTTACGTGATTAAGAACATTTAATCCGCACTGAACCTTTCATGCTCACATGATTAAGAGTATTTACCTTACACGACACTTGAGAGGTTCTATCCACGCGATTAAGAACATTTACCCCACACAGCACTCAGAGAGCTTCCATATTCAAATCTATCTAACCAATATAGCTTGTAATTTGAAAAATAACGAATCTCTGTGGCCTCTATGATCAAATTTTAAGGACTATGCTTGGCAACACCAACCGAAATCAACCAAGGATTAATTAGTGTTTTGCTCAATTTAAGAATGGGATTAGCGAGCATTTGGAGGCATTCACATGGTGCTCCATATTAAACAAATAATGACAAGATATGTCTAATGCAATTAAATTATACATTTCCAAAATAGGAAACATGAATAGAATGTAGGCGGGGTAGATGGCAAAAGTAAAAGACAATTTTTCTTCTTTTAATGCTATTGCACTTCATTTTAGAGTGGTCAATTTTCTCTTCCAATTATTAAACACCAAAAAAGTGACCACACAGAATATAAAAAAGCCAGAAAAATTAAGCCACTTAATAACAATAAACTAAAAAGCAGTTTGCGTGGAAATTAATTAACTAACTAAACCCTACTTAAGCAACTAATAAGACAGTATATTCATCTTCAAGAAGTCTCAGATCCCAGAACAAACACATAAAAATCAACAAACGCATACAAAAACAGATCAAAGAAGAAGAAATTTAAAAAACATATCCAGTTAAACTCACCTAAACTACCGAAAAAAAAGTTCGAACTTAAGTGTATAAGAGAAACCACACTGTTGTAGCCAACAAAACATGCAGACTGCGCATAAGAAAACTAGCTAAGCTGAAACCCTAAAACCCATTAAAAGAAAAGTACCTGACTGAATGTAAATATTGAGTAGGAAGCTGACGAATGAAGGGTAAGAACTTGAAAATGCTAGAAACCCAATACTCCAGGACACTGTTTAATTTTACTCGTGGACAGATCTACTTCAAGAATTTAGTATATATGATATCAGCACAGCTAAAACAGCACCAAGTTTATGGGGGTAGGGATTTATTTTTTATTTATTTTGTATTATTTTATATTTATGTTTTGGTTATTAGGTATAGAGAGAGCTAGCTGGCTAAGGGTGGCTGTGCAGTCTTATACAGGAGGGTCTTTGAGGTGCAGAGATCGTCGATCGAGCAATTCCATGACCACACCTCTATCTTTCCGGCGAAGCGTGGGGCCACCTTTCTGGCGTACAAGTCCTAAATTAGACAATGCTTGGAAGCCCTTGACACCTGTTAACTAGGTGGCTGATGGAGGAAGGTCTTTGTTGATGTTGCAACACGTGTTCTGTTTCAGCCAGAAAATAACAGAATGTGTCTCTAAGTTTTAGGCAATGTTATTCACACATTCCTTTTTAATTTACGTCTTTTAAATTTGTTAGTTCATTTAATTTAACACACGAAAATAGAAAGAATTGTAAAACGTAAAAAAATGGGGTGAATGTCACCGCGTTGCTGGTTCTCTACGTTTTTTGACAATCTGACTTCTATTGCATAATCATTTTGGTTATGAAGGTAATCAAGCAAATCTTTGTATTTGTTGGAGTTAGGGCATTCAATCCAATCTAAAATGAATTGACAAATGTGAGAGATTTAATATTTCCATGGTCTGGTGTATGATTTGACACGCTGGATTTGAAATTTATATTCTCAGGCTCATTTGTGGATTAGATGGTATTGTAATTCCAATATGGTTGAAATCTAAGAATTAGATCAGTTCGAGCTTGTTCTCATTGTTTGTTCATTCTTTTTGTTGGAAATGAATATCATATTAATAAATGATTTTGCATGTACTTATAAATAAGTTGAGTTACTTTGATGGTGGAATTTTAACTTCACTTTTTTCATGATATTAGAGCAAGTTAGCTCATGTGTGAAACTCAAAGGCCACATGTTCCACACGTCACCCAGCTCGTATTGTCCACGTATTTAACCTTGAAAAAATGTCATACGTGAGAAGGCGTGTGAGAATATGAAGATAAAAGAGTCTCACATAGGTGAAAGTGAAAACTTTATAAGGGCTTATAAAAGGTTAAGCTATTCTTTATACTACCGATTAATTTTACGACAAAACTCTAACTTTCTTCGTTTCTTGAAACCAAAAAGACACGAGGAAGCAAGAGACTTCTAAAGGAACGGGATCCAATAGCGATGGTTGGGTTGGTTGGGATGATGGGAAAGATCATGGATATGGTGATATATTTACCAGAGCGCATCTATATCAAAGGCTGGCCACAATGGGATATGGTCACAATAAGAAACCTCACGCGGTCTCAGCAAATTTCTGGTCGACCCATATGTCGCGGGCACAAATTATAACTCAAACGGATGGATGCAAAGGGTGATATACCCGGATATGGAATTTGATGGAGGCAGAATTTGTTACAGCCGGTGCTCGCTAATTGATTTTTATGGAGGAATTTTAATTTTTTTTTATGGTATCGCAATAGGTTGTTTTGAGTTTGAAGCTCAACGGTTACACGTGTTTCACGTCACTCGTTTTGTATTGTGCATGTGGTAGCCTTCAAAATTCTCCGCACATGAGGAGGAGTGTGAAGAATAAATCCCACATTTATGAGAAGAGATACCTTGTATGTGCTTATAAGTAAGTTTGACTACTTCCTATATTGTAATTGGTTTTATAATGGAACTTCAACTTGTTTCACTTTCTCCTCTTCGATTTGTAGTTTTTCCCTATTCCAAGAAAGGATGACAAAAGTCGACGTCCCGTAGATATCGATAACTGCTGAAATCTGCACCTTTAAAATTTGATCGGATGGATGATATAACACTCTCCACTCAAAACCACTATGTATACTCTTTAAAATATAAACAATATATTGTTTTTTAACCGAAGCAACGATAATCTTATCGATAAAAAAAACACGATTACTGAGCCAACTGAACATTTTTTCTCGTGGTTAAATCTTTAATTTGAAGAGAGTAAACATACAACAAACAAACTTATACGTACATGGTAACCACAATAGACATGAAACATAATTGCAAAAGCTGCGAGGATTGCATGCAAAGAATTTTGTACTAGAAACTAGCTAGGGCATCTCAGCCACGTGAGCATTTGTACTTTGTTTCTTCCTTGGAATGAAATTGCCCTTGGTCTTTTGTTGAATACCGGCGGATTTGCTGCAAACCCATGTTGGTTGTTTTCTGGTTCAGTACGTAGCCGCTGATTTAGGATTGGTATCTCTCTATATCTTGTATACTTGTTCTTGTGGAAACAGTGCAGCTGTCGAAGTAGTTCAATCCTTTTGTAAGTCGTGGGACACCAGCTGCCTCCACAATTCATGTAATTATTGTAGTAATTTTGGAAGCCTGCAAACCGGCAAAATACAAACGTTTGGGAACAATCCATCCACACTCTCGTACTACTTTATTCCATGTCTTTGTGACTTGTAAAGAGAAAGTCACTAAGTATTTGAACAAAATCTTATTAAAATGAGTGACTTCGAAAGGTTCATAATTTACCAATAGTTGGAACTTGGACCAGTAAATGAGTGATTTAAAAAAAAAAAAAAATATATATATATATATGGGTTTTTTATTGTGTGTAGAGAAAACTGGATTCATAAACTTGATGAAGTAAATTATGATGATTGGCATAAGAAGATTCCGCATCGCTTGAACAAGGACCGCCTTGGGGCGACATTGGTTCAGTCAGGAAACATTATGGATGTTTGCAGATCCTGCTCACTTTGATGCATATGCTCAACAGGAAAGATCTGGGCCCGAATCATTATGTTGTACAACAAGAATGAAAATATTTCTGATCACTACGAAGAAAATTGAGATTTCACCATAAAATCAATTGTTAATATGAAGAATAACTCAACTTACTTTTACTTATAAGTCTACATACGTGGACAACACAAACGGGGTTACGTGTGGAATAACCTAATTTGATATGATGAAAGAATTGAGATTCCACCATAAAAGTAATTGACCATATAAGGAGTAATCGACTTACTTATAAACTCATGCAAAGTCCCTCATCGTATTAATGTGGGATTCATTCTCAACGCATTATGTCAAATTTGTGACGGCTAGACAAATGTGAGAAGCTTCGAAAAGAGAATATGATAGTATGTAAAGTTAATCTCTCTCTATAGTAATCTCTATATAGAAATAAACTCCTACAAGTCATAAAAATTTATGGTCTCAACTTCGGCCAGTTATGTATAGAATAAACTTTACATTGTAGTAAGTTATAATTTTTCTAGGTATCATATTAAGGAAACTCGCCTTCATATAATAATTGTCAATAAGTATGCAATGTCACAAATAAAAGTTTAAGATGAACTAAAATATTTCTCTATAATTGTTTGAGACAATTTTTTATTTCTTATAGTTAATGTCATGCACACCTTTAAGCTTTCGGGTACATAATACCTCATTAACATGGACATCTTCTTGGTGAAGCCATAATGTTTCTAGCTTCTCAAGCATGTTTACAGAGAAACATTAAAGAGAACACTACATACATACATGCACTATATTTTAAATATTGGGTGGCTTCTTTTTTCAATGTTATGATATTGCCGCGTTCCATTAGTTAGTTCTTTGTATCCATACAATTTTCAATAAGGATAACTAAGTAAATATATATATATATATATATATATATATTAGCTACACTTCTATTAAGTAATAACCTCTCTAAAATTATAAAATTGTTTTGATCATTATGACTATATAAAGATTTTACTATATCTCGTATGGGAGAGCTTGAGATGTAAAAGGATGGCATTTGACTTTATATCTGATGAATCCCTCACATACTCTAATCCAACCTCTTGAGATCATGCAACAAGGGATAAAAGATATGAAGAAGATTGGTCACAAACTTAAGTTGGGTAAGTCTTCGATAATCCGGAGTAGTCTGCTTTAGATCCATTAGATCGCCAAGTAAGTAAAAATAGTATTTTCTCAACTCATTTTTGACCTTTCATTTCTCGTACTATAGAGTAGTCTGAATTATTGAAGAAAAATTAAATTTAGTGAAGAGTAACCTGGGGGCCATTACGTCGTTGGCAAATATACCAGAAGGTTGGAGTGCATGGCAGATGACAGTCACTAAAAATATTAAGGCTTTTGATGATGTTCCTTCCTTGCTATGAAATCTGAGAAAAATAGCTTATGATTTTCATCACTTCAAGTTTGTGAGAGCTCAGAGTGGCAAGCTTGATGTGGTTAAATGAAAAGTTGGACTAAAGGACTCTTTGAAGCATAAGAAGGGTCTGAAGCACGAGTATGGGCTGGACCAGAGCACCTCAAACGATTCAATTGAGGCTTATTTGTTTCTTGGGTCTTTGTTGGCATTTGTAAATAGGGTTTTGAAACCCCAGTTCTTATAAGTGTATTTGTCCATAATTTGTAGCTTAATCCAAATAAAATAGAAAGAGATTGGTAGTTTTAGTATTTTTTTTTTTCAAAGTGTTTATTAAAATTGGTATTTAATCTGAATTTTCCTTTGGTTTAAATGATTACTATTCATGCATGCAAAGATTTGAATAAAAAAGAAAGAAAACAAATGGATCAAATGATTTTCTTGTGCATTGTTACAAATTCATTTTAGATGTATGGCATTTAGTTATTTTAAATATATTTAATTTTATATGACTTAGTACTATGGTCTAATAATATTTCTCTTAACAATAATTAAGAGGTTTTAGGTTTGAATCTCGAAAATAGAGAGTTCACAACCAATTTATTTCTTGTCTTCCTTGGTAAATATATTGTTCTATAACTATTTTAAATCTCGAAAATAGAGAGTTCACAACCAATTTATTTCCTGTCTTCCTTGGTAAATATATTGTTCTATAACTATTTTATACATACACACACACACAATTTGATAAGATTATTATATTATACAGTCAATACCTAATATATTGAAAACATAGTCTAGTATACCATGTATGATAATAGAATGGTTTTAACCATATTATAGTGTTGTAGGTGGTGGAATAGCGAAGCAGTTACTTAAATATTCCGGCACATGATGCTATCTAGTGAATTTAAGCCCTAAGAAAATCTGCTATCTATCTTGTGGGAAAGAAAACATCCAAATTCTTACTCGTCTCGTCTTTGCACACTTTTAATTATCACATCACCAGTGCGTGTAATTACTCATCACCCAAATAATAGTCAACTTCCCATCACTGACAAGCAAGGAAAATTGGATTCAAATCTTCGGAAAAGGATCCTTTTCCTTTTCCTAGGGATTTTATAATTGTAATCGTTCATCATATATCGTACGGTCATAAATTATTTGAAATTTATAATTTAAAATTAAATATAAATAGTACTTAATGAAAACTGATCACACTATGTACGATGAACGACCACGATCACGGAATTCCCGGGATCCCCAGGAAAAGGATCCGGCGAGGATCCTTTTTCCAAATCTTCTATATTTATTTTGTGTGTGATCTTTATTATTGATTAATATGTTTTAAGTTTATGACAATAGAGTTAAAGAGGGTTAAATTGATGAACATGTGTTAATCTATGATATAGACTACAGAGCGGCCGCACACAAAATGAATGCAAAAGATTTAAACTCAAAAAAGTTACCTTATGATTCATACATAGCTTTATCAAATCTAAATCGATACTTGGATATGACATACTAACTTTGGAATGCTAGATTTGCATAACTATATCAATGTACTTTACTCTTCACCGTTATTTAATGATATACTAGAGGGATTACTTTTCACTGTTATGAAAAAGAACAAAGCGAGATATACTATCTTGCAGATGGTATCTATCTCAAATTGGACCACTATCGTCCAATCAATCACACAACCTATCGAGGAAAAGAAAAAATATTTGCTATGAAACAAGAGGCTTACCGCAAGAATGTTGAGCCAATGTTCAACATCTTTCAGGAATAAGAAATTCACAACCAATTTATTTCCTCACTCTTTTAATATAATTATATCATTGGATAACTAATATATATATATATATATATATATATATATATATAATTTGATAATTTAAGATTTTTATCTCGTAGTGTTGCGAGGTTTGTAAACAACTAACCATATATTCTTGTTGTAGGTGGTGGAATAGTAACCCTTGTGAGCAGTTACTTAATGTTCTGGCACATGATGCCATCTATTGACTTTAAACCCTAATAAAACCTTTTATCTAGTGGGAAGGAAAACATCCAAAATTCTTTCTTGTCTTTGTACGCTTTAAATTATCACATCACCAATGCGTGTAATTACTCATCATTCAAATAGGAGTCAACTTCCCTTCATTCCCAAGCAAAGAAAACTAGGCTCAAATCTTCTGCATTTATTTTGTGTGTAATCTCTGTATGACCTCTATCATTGATTGACACGTGTTAAGTTTACGACAACAAAGTTAAGGAATGTTGAATTTATGAAAATGTGTTAATCAATGATAGAGACTACAGAGAATCCACACACAAAAGCAATAAAGAAAATTTGAACTCAAGAAAATTACCTTCTGGATCATACCTAGCTCTACCAAATCCATTCATTTTGCTTTGGCCACATGTAATCATCAAATATACAAAATATAGGCGCAGATCTCGTGTCACGCGCAGAACATCAAAGAAAAGTAATCATCCATCATAATGTTGTCGTCCACATCTTATTCTTCACAGGATGATCCAATTGAAATATATTCTCATTACTTTGGAATTATAATGTAGGGACCAATCTGCAAAAGAGATGCATCAGTAGGGGCCAAATTAGATTATTGTGTTGTAATTTGTATCCCACGTCCATAAGACCCGCCTTATATCCTGCTAATAAGGTGGTTAATTAAATGTACTCTCATCATTAAAGGAGCTTACAATTCACATGCACACCCCTATATATATATATATGCACACACTTGTATGTGGGTGTATATATTGTTCTAATCCGATTGAATGGCCAAGAAAATGTCTTCTAGTATCACAATTTTGCTTGTTATTTTTGCCCTCCAATGCGCCATAACATTGGCTTCCGATCCTGATCCGGTTCAAGACTTCTGCATACCAAACCCGAAATTCGGTGCCCTAAGAACACCTCTTCACAACATCCTCCCATGCAAGAACGCGTCCGAGGCCACCACTGATGACTTCATCTTCTCTGGGATGAAGGTGGCCGGAAACTTCACCGACATGGGTATCTCAGCCATCTCGGTGAACCCAACAGTCTTCCCGGGGATCAACACGCTGGGGATGTCATTCATACGAACTGATCTCAAAGTTGGTGGAATCAATCCACCACACTTCCACCCTAGAGCCACAGAGATATCCCACGTAGTGGAAGGGGGTGTTTATTCAGGGTTTGTTGATTCAGCCAATAGGGTTTTTGCAAGGGTTATTGAGCAAGGGGAGGTCATGGTGTTCCCTAGGGGTCTAGTGCACTTCCAGATGAATGTTGGCAAGAATCCTGCTACAATATTTGGTAGCTTTAATAGCCAAAACCCAGGAAATCAAAAGATTCCCTCTGCCATTTTCGGGTCGCGGATAAACAGTGAGCTCTTGGAGAAGGCATTTGGATTGAGTCCTAAGCAGATTAGAACGATGAGAAGAAAATTTGATCCAAAAAGGGTGAGTTAGAAAGTGGGATTCAAGGGGAACTTTGTTCGATTGAGTTGTATTCTAAGTTTGTTGGTCCCATAACTACGAAGGAGCACTTTTCGTTATTGCATCTTGTATCGATAATGTACTTCAATGTAATTTTTCGGTGCAAGAAATTTGTAGTTCAGTTAGCTAAAAGTTTTCGCCTCTTCACTTGAAGTCCTAGTTTGATTTCCCCCTCTCCACTATCATTTGTATCAATAACCGTTTGGTACGTGGGACGGGTCGGAACGGGACGAGCCGTTCCGTCCCACGTTTGGTGCGCCTAAAAACTGTGGAACGGGTTGTCCCATGGGACGAAATTTGGCTGATTTTTCGTTCCACCTCTTCCCCCTGGAACGACCCGTTCCACATCCGTGGAACACAAATTTATAACATTTTATGACAAAATTTCTCCTTATTTTTTTCAATATTTACATCATCCGTTCCGTCCTGTTCCGTCCCGTCCAGTCCCGTCCCATCCCGTTCCGTCCCGTCCGCGTACCAAACGGTACCTAAAAGAACAAAGAAATTCTGTGGTAAATGAAATTTAAACACGGTGAACGTGCAAGAATTTTCATTACTATCGGTTCGTATACCTCCACATCCAAATGTACCAAACAACAATCCTGGTTTCACACAATAGTTCTCAAATCCAACTTTCAAAATTCAATCCCTGAGAAGCAACTGCATTGTGATGCAACAATCTATAAGCACAGCTGGCCGGTATAAGACCTATCATACATACCAAAATGATCAACTGAAATTTCGTAACTCCGTATCAGAGAAATGTTGGAAAACTAGGAGTATATAATATTAACAAGTATCCCAGATTACATATATTCAACTACGTGCGATACCTGGAGCAGCCATGTTTTTGGTTGGAAATGCAATTCTTCTACTTGTTTAAGACCTTATGTTCCAAAGGTGATAAAACCCTCATTCTCAGAACAATTCTTCACAAGTAGGGAATTGGATTATATAGACACAGGCCTCATCTAATTTCCATCTATCGTGGAAATCAGTTACCTGCAGTTGCCGGCAGTTTTCACCGAATAATGGATAAGCAGTATCATTTGCTGCATGTTATCCACATATCCTTGCTTATAGGAAGCAGTTTTCCACGTTTGCAACTTACATCAGATTGTATTGTTACCAAATACATTTCATCCTTCACTAAATGATTGTTTAGTCAAATTAGGTTTCTAACATTCTCCCACTTGGACGTAAACTAATCATTTAATCGAAATGTTATCACAATTACAATATTGACTCCTTAGTGATCACATCCAGTTACACGTAACTTGCTTCCCCACATCTACCAGTATCATTTTAAATGTCGAACTCTAGAAAGCCATGTGCAGCTCATTGGCACATGCACTCTGTTGATGCACAAAATCAGCGAGGACTTTGGTACAACAGAAAGTGTCAGGTTTGTGACCTTCGCTTGGTTGCTTCGGTCACTAGTGAAGATAAGTACGTAAATGAATAGGGACAGGGAAGCAAACACAAGATGTACGTGGTTCACCCAGATTGGCTACATCCACGGAGTAGAGGAGTTCTCATTAATTGTGAAGGGTTTACACAAATACATAAGTTCAAGCTCTCCTTTTGTGAGTTCTAGTGAATAGTTTAGTACAAAATGACATTAGAGATTATTGTGGGAGAATGATCCCTATTTATAGAATAGAGTTTCTAGTTTTGTTCTGACATTGACACGTGTCGTGTTGTGATTGGCTTCTGATGTTGACACGTGTCGCGCTGTGATTGACTTCTGATGTCGACACGTGTCGCATTTTGATTGGCCTCCTGGTTGAAGTATGGTACAAAGAGTGCTCCCCTAAGTTCCCGAGTGAGGGAAGCTCCTCGGTTGGGGACTTGCAAGATCCAAGCTATTGAGTAATCACAAAACGTCTAAGTACCGAAGTGTGGTATCATTTTCACTTGCCTTATCTGTCTCATATATAGATGTGACATCTTCTCTGGAAGTACTTTTCCTCCATCCAGGGGTGGTATCTTTAACCGATGAAGATGCACAAGGTAATGTATCAATTTCACTTGAAGCTTACTTGTAGTTTCGGGCTTGGTCAAGTGCGATACAAACCCTATAGTAGGAGTCCCCCAAGTCGCTAAGCTAGGAGATCTGCCGAAGGAGGTGACAGACAAGGTAAGCAGTCAGACTTCCAAGCAAGCAACCCAGGATAGGAGGTTCGACTTCGGCTTCCGGTTGATTGTTCTCATTCTCCTTGTCTCTCATTCAGCTGCTAGGATAAGGAGAAGCAAATGGAGAGGAGATGATATGAGATACTTTTGCTTTTGAAGAAGTAACTTTCCACAGGCTTATTCTTGAACTGTGCTGGAGGGTTTTCTAGTTTCCTCCAAAGGACTTTCCACAGACTTAATCTTGAACTGGATTTGATTCAAGGTGGTGGACACTTGATCTTGAATCGGGCTTGTGATATCTTCAAGGGTCGTTGGTGACTTGATCTTTAAGGATTTGATTCAAGGGTGATGAATCAACATGTGCAGTTCACGACGCCTTAGTGAGTCGACTCAAGAATTTGAGGGTCAAAACAAGTCCATCAAATCTAGAGTATGATCGACCCTGATGATATGGGATATTCTTGTTGTTGACAAAGTAGTGAATGTGGTATGGCGAGGTTTTGCTCTTCGGCGGCGGTGCTAGTGAAAGGTTGTTGAAGCTTCTCATGTTGTAGCGATCTGTTTCAGCTCATCGTTGAACCTTCTGCTTCAATCTTTTTCCTGGCAGAAGTGGTGTGTACCCTTTGCATTTAAATGGTCATTCAGAAAATTCCTTCACAGCGACTCATCCATGCTTGGTAGCTTCAGTGTAAAGAGCCAATATCTGATCAACTGTCCTGAGGTATTTGCCGGAGGAATTCATGACCTTGACAGCAGTTGAGGATGAGTACTCGAGAGCAATGCTAAGTAAGCAACCAGGCAAAGGTCCCAGGCAGTCAGTTCCAGATTGGAGGTTTGATTTCAGGTTCCGACTGACTGTTCTATTTCTCCTTGTCCTGTAAGTGTGGACAAGGACAAAGACAAGGACATGGAGAAAGCATGATATGGGATACTCTTGCTTTCGACCCTGATGATATGAGATACTCTTGTTCTTGGTGTGGCTTATTTGCTGAGGTATCATCGGGGGGAAATAAAGCTGAGTATTTCGAGAGGTTATGTTGAGGGTGCCTTCTTGAATGCGGGAAAGGGTTGAGCATTTTTGCAGGTTTGCCTGTCCGTGGAGAAGGGAGGTCGACATATATATGGATTTCCCAATAGCAAGTAGTAATGCTATTCCTTTACCCTTCTTGGTCACAGCAATGTAGTGGGAGCTGCCAGCTTCACGTGTTTTAACTTTGTCAGAGCACTTTGAAAAAATGGTATGTGGTATCTAGAAAGCTGATGTTGCGTATGAAGATTACAGACAAGCTTTATCTAAGGAAATCTGGCTCTCGAAGTTCTGAGAGCTGTGCCTCTTCGGTTTTTAAAAAAGTAATCCTGTTGGGAATCTGGCTCTCGAGATTCGAAGAGCGGCGCCGTTTCGATTTTTTAGAAAGTAATTATGTTGGGAGTCTTTTCTCGAATGTGAGTAAAGGTTGGACGTTCTTGCCAGTCTGTCTTGCCACAGAACACGGAGGTCGACACACATAGGGACTTTCCAGTTGTCAAGCAGTGGTGATGTTCCTTTACCCTTGTGGGTAATAGTAGGGTAGCTGGAACTTCGAAATTCTCGTGCCTAAACTTTGTCAGAGATCTTTGGCAAAGTTATATGTGGTACCCGATGAGTTGATGTTGCGTGTAGAGAGTGGATGATTGAATAGTAAGATTCACGTGTTTTCTACTTCACCAGAAATCTTCAACAGATTGCCCGTAATTTCAGCAAAGCTGAGTGTGCATGTGATGTTGACAGGCTGAAAAAAGCTGGTGCCTCTTCAATTTCTGAGATCGGCCATCGTGGTCTCTGAGCAGCCTAGCTTTTGAGAAAGCAAACGCCTTTTCGATTTCTGAAGCTCCATCGAATGCAGATTTTTATAGAGGTTGACATTAAGTTCCAAAGCACACTTGAATCTCCACCAATAGAAGCTCCATTCTTGCACTTCTAAGATCTTGATTTGTCTAACCTCTTCTCTCTTCAACACATTTGAAAATGTCTGGCCCCTCCGACCGTCGTTTTGATTTGAACCTTGTTGAAGAGGCAACCACGCCTTCTCCAGACAACATATGACGCCCATAATTCTTATCCCCTACTGGTTATCTTACCGTTGGGGATTCTGTGATGAAGAATGATATGACCGCTGCGGTGGTGGCCAGGAACCTTCTCACTCCCAAAGATAACAGACTACTTTCCAAACGGTCTGATGAGTTGGCTGTTAAGGATTCTCTGGCTCTGAGTGTTCAGTGTGCAGGTTCTGTGTCTAATATGGCCCAACGCCTATTTGCTAGAACCCGCCAAGTTGAATCATTGGCGGCTGAAGTGATAAGTCTCAAACAGGAGATTAGAGGGCTCAAGCATGAGAATAATCAGTTGCACAGGCTCGCGCATGACTATGCTACAAACATGAAGAGGAAGCTTGACCAGATGCAGGAATCTGATGGTCAGGCTTTACTTGATCATCAAAGGTTTGTGGGTTTGTTCCAAAGGCATTTATTGCCTTCGTCTTCTAGGGCTGTACCGCATAATGAAGCTCCAAATGATCAACCTCCAATGCCTCCTCATTCTGGGGTTCTGTCCAGTACTGAGGCTCCGAATAACCACCCTCCGGTGCTTTCTCTTTATGGGGCTCTACCGACTGCTGAGACTTACCCTAAGCAACCTTTGTGAAGGCTCCCTCTTGTTTGTTTATTTCGACTCATGTATATGCACATATTTGTAGTTTATCAGAAATATTAATAAATAAGCTTTGCTTCATTTCAACGTGTTGTGTTAAATACACCAAAGCCTTCTTCAGAAAGTTCTCTGAATTTTTTCTTTTGTTGAAACTTGTATTGTTGAAGCTTTGTGAGTGAAGCATGTAGTTTGAGGTAGTGTTCCCTTAATTTCCCGAGTGAGGAAAACTTCTTGGTTGGAGACTTGAAAAAATCCAAGTCACTGAGTGGTTGTGAGACTTCCGAGTATCAAGGTGCAGTAGCATATGGTGGGAGTCCCCCAAGTCTTCAGGCGAGGAGAGTTGCCGAATGAGGTGTCTTGGTAGTAGCCGAGTTGTCAAAGTGACGAGGCCTTGTTTTTATGTCACACCTTCGTATACGCCTCATCCCAAAAATATTTCCAACTAGTTTGAACTTCATTAAGGTCCAACATTTTCTCTTTATGTTAGAAACCCAAAGCCTTCTAAGCCTAGGCCTAACACTTTCACTTTGAGTTTTGTTACCCAAAAAATGCATAGGGCCGAGACCCACATTTTTTTTTATGACTTGCTAAGCCCAAGAGAGGCCTGCTACCTTTGTTTGAAATTGTCCCGAGCCCAGCTTCCTTTTGACGTGAAGCCCAATACAAGCGGCCCTTGTTGGCTGCTGTGCGTTGGAGGCCCAGCTGCCTTTGTTGTGAAGCAGAAGACCAGCGCCCTTCTTGGGCTGTTGTTTGACAGTTGGACCGAGGACTCAGGGCCCAAGGCCTGCTCGAAACCTAGCTTTGTCAGAATGCATCACTCGTGCCTTCTTCCTCAGTTTATCCACTTTTCTGCGCAGCTCCCATTGTTCTCTTCTGTAGCTCATCATTTAACACCATCCTATGTGGCTCAAATCGCAAAGTCGTCTTCATGAAAGTTGTTCCGTAACTCGTGAACTACAACATATCCAAATTTGAGATTCATCGGAGCAGTACAATTCCAGAAATTCAGGTATGATAGGTAACTGTTCATTATTTTTCTGTCAACCCGTCAGATTTGTTGTGAGCTTCGAAACTCCATTTTTTCTCGCTCAGATCAAAATAATTTCTTCATCGAAGTTGTTCCTTATCGTCTCTTTCATGACATATCAAAAATTATGAATAAACTAACGGTTAAATACTTCCAGATCTTCGAAACATCACAGCAGCTTTTAAATTTGCGGGAATCCGACTGTCATGTTTGGAGCCTCAACACTTGCATTTCCGTCACTCAAACAGAAACGATTCCTTCTTGAAAGTTGTTCATCTGCTCAAGAACTATAGGGTGTCCAAAATTCAGCTCCACTGGAGAAGAGCAGAGGTTGCAGAAATTTGATAGATGAAAGGAGGCGGAAGAGGAAGAGAGGGAAAGAGGTTGCTTGGGTTGGATTTCTAGTTAAACTTAGGACTTTGGCTTGTTGTTTGATTTATTATAATATGTTTGGAAACATATACATAATTGCCTGTTTGTTTATGACAGGGATGTTGTGGGTGTAGAACAAAACAAATGTTTGCGTTGACCCCTGTGTTTTTGTACAGGTTCAAGGGAATCTTGGTTTTGTGAACAAAATTTGTTTATTTGCCACAAAGTTTTGTGTTTGGAAAATAGTTTAATAGGTACGGTTTATTGACTATAGATTTTTGTTTGGGTATATAACTTGACTAGTTGAAGTTATTTTTAGGACACAAAACTTGAATTAGCTTCGCACTATCTTGATGAAGAGTGTGTGAAGCTCTTATATGTTTTGGTGTTGAAATTTTATAGGTGAAGCTTTGGTGTTGAAGCTTTATACGTGAAGCTTTGGTGTTGAAGGGTTGAAGCTTTATAGGTGAAGTTTTTGGTGGCACCATAAATTGATTTTGCTTCACACTATCTTGATGAAGATAGTGCGAAGCTTTTGAGATTGATATTTGTCCTCCATTGATGAAGCTTTTGTTGGCACCATAAATTGATTTTGCTTCACACTATCTTGATGAAGATAGTGCGAAGCTTTTGAGATTGATATTTGTCCTCCATTGATGAAGCTTTTGTTGGTACCATAAATTGATTGTGCTTCGCACTATCTTGATGAAGATAGTGCGAAGTTTTTTTTTTGAGATTGGTAGTTGAATCCCATTGATGAAGCTGTTGTGTTCCCCCTTTCGGATATATATATATTTTTTTTTTTGAAGGGGGGAACTGAAACATTTGAAATTTGAAACTCCCTAGTGTTAGAAGTTTGAAGATTTTCCATGTGGGGCTTTCTCATGGTTTGAATTTGAATTTTGAATGTCAATAGCCATGTTGAACTATATATAAGAAGAGTAAGTTTCCATTCGTTACCTTACCTTCATTTGCTCATCTTGTAGTGATTTTTGAAGACAAAGTGCTCTTTACTTGGGAGGGATTCTGACATTGCTTTGTTGCACCATCTTCAGGTTGGTAGTCTTCTCCACTAGATCAGATGTTTTCATTCTTGTTGAATTGTTTGAGTGTTCATGTATTTTGTTAAGAACATAATGAACTGGTTGAGCTTTTCTTCATGCCCTATGAGCTTCCTTATGTTTTGATCCTTCATGTAGTGATAGAGTTTGTTTCTGTTTGTTGTAGATGTCGGAGTCTGGAAGTCTTAGTGATGAGGGCTCCCCTAGCTCTAGCTCTAGGTTTGAGCCTGCAATGTCAGGGTCTTCATGGCCTTTGTTAGAGTCTGATACGAAAGAAACGTTGGATGATCCTCACAATTGTCAAACCTTAGCTAATATTGGTTCTTCCTCCATGCTAGTGGGTGAGGGGGTTGTTTGTGACGCCATACCTATATTTCGCTCTGATCCTCACAATTGTCAAACCTTAGCCAATATTGGTTCTTCCTCCATGCTAGTGGGTGAGGGGGTTGTATGTGACGTCATACCCATATTTTGCTCTGAGTTCACAGCGGACCATTTAGAAAATAACTTGTTAGATAGCGAAAAGCAGCTTGAGACCCTAAGGCGATCATGTAGTATCCCCCGTAGTGTAGGAATACGTTTGGTACGTTGTGAAGAATTGCCTTCTGAGCCGCCCAAGGGTCATGTTATGTTCTATACCCAGACATTAGTGACCTTGGGGGTAAATTTACCTTTGCATCCGTGGTTGCAACGGATGCTGTCTTTTATTGGTTATGCACCTGGGCAACTCAACCCTGGTTTCTGGAATACCTTGATCGGGTTTTATATTATTTGGATGGAGTGTGGATTAGGTGAGCCTTCCTTCCATCAGTGGCGCTACTGTTATAAGATGCGCCCGGTGAAAGCATGTACTGGTTATGCCGAATGTGCATGCCGGAGCGAGAGAGAGCGTGTTGTCTTTGATAAGAGAAATGCGTACTGCACATGGAAGAAACGTTGGTGCTTTCTTTATAATGATTGGGAGCATGCTAAGGGTGTCATGACTGAGCGACGTGTTCCTACTCACTTCCAGACTGTAGGTTGTAATGTATCCATTTTCTCATTATTTGCTATTGTTGTGATCTTCTCTTGCTTCTAAGATT
Organism: Malus fusca; assembly: GCA_035220775.1. NCBI lineage: Eukaryota > Viridiplantae > Streptophyta > Magnoliopsida > Rosales > Rosaceae > Malus > Malus fusca. The sequence continues at coordinate 1,990,817 of CM069072.1, read as the reverse complement.
TTTCTTCATGCAGTGACACGAGGCACCATCAAACTCTCCGGACAGGAGCTAGCTGATATAGAGAAAGTGCTGAGGGTGCCCAAAGAAGATAGACACTTGGGTAAGCTACGACCCTTGTTTCGAAAGTACGGTTCCAGCCCGTAGTTTCCGAGTGCCAAAGACGAGCGAGTAAGTTGTATCCTTCACTTGATCCTTGTTCTTCCCTCCTCTTTTTATTTTTATTTTTTTATATAGATATATAATGTGGTATTCCTTACTTTGATTTTCCTTGTTCAGTGGAGAAGGTGGGCAAGAAAATGGAGACTAGCACCAAGAAAAGGAGAGTGCCCATGTTAGTTCCTTCAGAAGACATCCTGTTTCACAAGGAAGCTCGCAAGCACCGAGTGAGACCAATCATTAAAACTAAGTCTCGAGAAGAAGTCCTCAAGGTTGCTGCCTCGAAGAAAGCTGAATCTGAGGCCATTGGATGTGCTGCTGCCATAGTTGCCGGGGAAGATAGGCGATTGCTGCCTCATCTTCCTACTATTAATCCTATATTTCCTCCAGTTAGGGAGCACATTGGGCAGAAAGGTGATCCTAGTTCTAGCAGCGAGGGTAAAGATAAGGAAGAGGTTGGCAGTGTCCCTTGGAATGATTTGAAGGTTGCCATGCGGCCCAAGGACTTTGGGTATATCAACAATTGCCTGGCAGGGCGTCGATTCACTTTCGATGAGCTCGGAGAGCCCTTAGCTAAAGATGAATCGGATTGCGACCGGATGTTGAAGCTGTCTTCATATGTGAGTGTTACTTTGTCATTTCCTTGTTTTCTCCTCTTTATTAGCATTATTTTAGTAGCGATGATCGTCTTGTCATGCAGGTCATGGTTGAGTATCACGACAGACTGTGAGAGGCTGAGCGGTGCAAGGTGAAATTGAAAGAGAATAAGCAGCTTGTGAATGATGCCAGGAAGACTAGCAAAGCTTTGGCTGAGGCCATCCAAGTCAAGGACCAACATTTTGAGAGTTTGAAGAGGCGGAATGGTGAGAACTTGAGACTCAAGGTACAGTTGGAGGCGACTAAGAAACAGTTGGAGACAACTATGCTCGAGGTTTCCAAGGTTAAAGAGGAATTGGATGGTGCCTTGGTTGAGGTTTCTGAGCTGAAGAGTAGTATCCCGACTGAGAAGGAAGCTGCTGTGAATGAGTTCTTGGGTTCCCAGGCCTTTCTCCATGTCCTTAGACCTCGTTGTATCCGGGAAGTTCACTTTGAAAAAAGGAAGTGGATGGCTGTCCTTGATCGTTATGATGATGGAAGCGTTCTTCGAAAATACCGTGAAGAAATAGATTAGCATCATCGAAAAGGTGAAACCTTCGACCTTGCAGTTTATTCTAGCAGTGCATATGAGTCTGGCGATGAGGATAATGCTGATGAGCAGAGTCATCCGGGTGATGATGAGTTTGGAGATGCAGACAATAGCGGTATGACTCAGAGTGATATGATCAGGGGTTCAACCTCAGATGAGGATGACTAGAAGTGCTTTCACTTTCTGCATGTACCCATACCTGCACTAGTTTGTTGTTTGTATGGCATGTGCCATATTAGAAGCCTGAGAGTTTTTTTTTTGTTTTGCATGTTTATGAGTGTTTGCATTATCAAGCTTCAAGTGTTTGCATTATCAAGCTTCAAGTGTTTGCCCTATCATTGATGAATGTTTGGCTATGTTTGCATAGATCATTTGTATAGTCTTGTTGACACATACTTAGATTTTATTTTGTATTGGAAACATTTGCGTTGAAGCTTCAACACTTGAGTGTTTCATTGCTCAGAATGTAAAAGAGTTTGGGGCCGAGTTGGCTAAATCACCTCTTTATTGAATTCATACCAAATGGTCTTTGTTACATAGGATGCCGAACGGCTGTAGCTTAACACTTGTACAATGTGAGTCTATTTGTAATAGTACTTTAAGTGGTCAGCATTCCATGGATGGCCAAGGGTCTTGCCGTCAGAGCTTCTGAGCTTGCAGAAGCCAGGGCGGCTGATGCCGACGACCTCGAAAGGTCCGTCCCAGTTAGGACTGAGTGTTCCTTCACTCGGGACTCTATCACATAGTAATCTTTTCTTCAGTACCCAGTCTCCCACTTTGAAAGAGCGAGGTTTGACCATTGAGTCGTAGTAGTTGAAGATGCACTGCTTGTAGGCGACATTCCTCAGGTGAGCCTGATTTCTGTGTTCCTCGACTAGATCCAGGTTGAGGGTGAGTTGTTTGTTGTTCTCACTCTGCATGTAGTTCTGGATTCGGTATGTTGCTTGCTCAAGCTCAACCGGGACAATTGCTTCTGTACCAAAAGCAAGTGAGAATGGAGTTTCTCCTGTGGAAGTCCGATATGAAGTGCGGTATGACCAAAGAACTTGGGGTACAAATTATGGCCAACAACCTTTAGCTTTGTCCAAGCTAGTTTTCAGGGTGCACTTGATTATTTTGTTAACGGCCTCGACTTGTCCATTAGACTGGGGATGGGCTGGAGAGGCAAAACATAAGTTGATGTTGAACTTAGAGCAAAACATCATAAACTTCTTGTTGTCGAATTGCCGCCCATTGTTCGTGACTATTGCATTGGGAATGCCGAATCTGCAGAGGATGTTCTTCCATACGAAGTCTTCTATTTTTGCCTCAGTAATGGTTGCCAAGGGTTCTACTTAAGCCCACTTTGTGAAATAGTCAACTGCAACGATTGCATAGCAGACCTTGCCCTTCCCTACAAGCATTGGGCCGATCAAATCAAGTCCCCATTGTGCGAAGGGCCAATGGCTGATCATAGGAGTGAGCGGCTCGGGATGGGAGTGAAGGATAGTTGCGTAGCGTTGACACTTATCACATGAGCTAGATATTCTGATGGCATCTTGGTGGAGTGTTGGCCAATAGTATCCTTGGAGAAAAGTCTTGTGTGCTAGGGATCGAGACCCAGCATGATCTCCGCAGACTCCTTCATGTATTTCCCGAAGGACAATTTCCGCCTCCGCAGGTGTAAGGCATCTTAGGTATGGCAGGGTAAAACTGCGCTTGTAGAGTTGGTCATTAATGATCAGGTAGTGGGCAGACTTGTATCGAATCTGCTTAGCTTGGACTTTGTCAATTGGGAGGGTGCCATGAGCAAGGAATTTATAAATTGGGGTGATCCAACTATCTCCTTGTTGTAAATTGCACACTTCCGCGACCATGGTGCTTGGTGCTGCCAACAGTTCGACATGAATTTTTCTCCCAATCTTGTCTTCCACTGCCGAGGCGAGGCGAGCCAAAGCGTCTGCATGACTGTTTGCTGCTCGAGGAACTTGGGTGATCTGGTAGTGGAAGTGCTTGAGCAAAAGTCGCGTTTGCGCAAGATATGCTGCCATGGAGCCATCATTAGCATCAAAGTTGTTCGTGACTTGGTTGACCACTAATTGGGAGTCACTGAAGATATCAATTTGTTTAGCCCCGAGGTGCTTGGCCAAACGTAAACCTGCTAGAAGGGCTTCATATTCGACCTCGTTGTTCAATGCCTTGAATTTGAAACGAATAGCGTATTCCATCGCCACTTTGTCGGGGGTAGTGAGGACTAATCCTGCTCTGCAGCCCTGTTGGTTGGATGAGCCATCAACATACAGACTCCATGCTGGGGTTGTTGATTCTATCTTCTGAGCTTCCGATGGTAATGAAGCTACTGCTTCAGGTGTAGAAGCAATGTCAACAGGATATGTGAAGTCGGCGATGAAATCTGCTACTGCTTGACCCTTTTCGGCTGGTTTTGGTTGGTAGGAGATGTCAAACTCACCTAATGCTATCGCCCATTTGATCATGCGCCCATACGTGTCAGGACTCTGGAGTATCTGTCGAAGAGGGTGATTGGTAAGCACGATGATGGCGTGTGCTTGGAAATAAGGGCGAAGTTTTCGAGCAGACATGACCAATGCTAGAGCTAATTTCTCAATGTTGGAGTATCGTGTCTCCGCATCTTGTAGGGCCTTGCTAGCGTAGTAAACGGGCCGTTCGACCCCACTGTCCTTTCGAATAAGAACAGAACTGACTGTTGAAGCCGAAACCGATAGATAGATAGTGATAGTGTCACCAACTTCTGGTTTGGAGAGCAGAGGGGCTTTACTCATGTACTCTTTGAGGTTCCTAAATGCCTTGGCACATTCCTCCGTCCATGTAATGTACTTCTTATTTCCCTTGAGTGCTTTGAAGAAAGGAACACATCTGTCCGTGGCCTTAGAGATGAATCTGGTTAAGGCTGCCACCTTGCCAGTAAGGCTTTGGATGTCTTCTGAAGTTACTGGCTCTTTCATGTCGAGGATTGCTTTAATCTTCTCGGGGTTAGCTTCAATGCCTCGTTGGCTAATCATGAAGCCTAAGAATTTGCCAGAGCCCACGCCGAAGGCACATTTGTTGGGGTTCAACCTCATTCGATACCTCTTCAGAATGGTGAAGGTTTCATATAGGTTGTTGATATGCTGGTCGACATGTTTGCTCTTGACTAACATATCGTCAACATAAACTTCCATGCTCTTCCCAATTTGTTCGGTAAACATTGAATTAACTAGCCTCTGATAAGTTGCCCCTGCATTCTTTAGACCGAAGAACATGACTTTGTAGCAATATAGTCCCCTGTTAGTAGTGAAGGCTGTGTGTTCTTGGTCTGAGGGGTTCATGAGGATTTGGTTGTATCCTGAATAAGCGTCCATGAAGCTCAAGAGCTCACACCCTGCCGTAGAGTCTATAAGTCTATCAATGAGAGGAAAGGGGAAACTATCCTTCGGGCATCCTTTGTTTTGGTCGGTGTAGTCGACACACATTCTCCACAAGACCTTTTGAAGCAGGAGACTTTCCTTGGTCGGATTTTTCTTAACAAGGACAACATTTGCTACCCATGTTGGGTAATTGACTTCACGGATGAAGTCTATGTCCTTGAGTTTTTCAACTTCTGCTTTCATCGCCTCGTATCGTTCAACATCATAAGATCTTCGCTTCTGTTTTACTGGTTTGGTCTTGGGATCAATACTCAAGTGGTGACAGATGATATCGGGAGAGATGCCCAGCATATCTTTATATAACCAAGCGAAGACCTCGGCGTTCTCTTACAAAGAGGAGATCAGCGACAACCGAAATGGTGGTGACAAAGTGGTGCCAATCTTCACCATGCGATCTGGATGGTCTTTGGAGATAGAGACATTCTCTAACTCTTCAGCGGGTTGTGCTTGCTGGGTGAATGAGTCATCTCGAGGGTCGTCGGGTTGACTGTTGCCATCACGAAGATCCGAGTTGGCTTCATCTGGACTGGTCTTTACTACCTGGTTGTGTATAGAGAGGGTCTCATTGGGGACATGCAGGTGTTGTTGCTTAACTGAAGTGTTGTAACATGATCGAGCACTAAGTTGATCTCCCATGATGTATCCATTGCCGAAAGGGGTTGGAAACTTCATCAACAACATATGTGTGGATACCATGGCCTTGAGATCATTGATGCATGTGCGCCCAAAGATGACATTGTATGACGTCGGGCAATTGACCACTAGGAAGTTAGTGGTAATAGTAGCTGTGTAGGGGCATGTACCAATGGTAAGGGGTAAGTGTATACTCCCTAAAGGTTGTACAATATCGCCAGAGAAGCTTATCAGAGGAGAAATCGAGCGATCGAGCAAGTGTTCAGCTACATTAAGTGCCTTGAAAGTTTCAGCAAACATGATATTGACCGAAGCACCTGTGTCTATCAGGATTCGTTTCACATCAAAATTTGCTATGTGAGCCTCCACGATCAGCGGGTCGTTGTGAGGGTAGATGATACCTCTTTCTTCCTCAGGGTAGAAACATATTGGATCCCAGTTAGGTTTTTGATACTTGCCTCCCCTGATGTCTTCCACGTGAAACACTTGATGGCAATGTCTCAAAGTTCGTTCACTGTTTTTCATGGCCCTATTGGAAGATTCAGACATGGGTGTGCCGCCGCTTATGGAGTATATCACATTCACCTGGCGTTGGTTACGGTTATCCCTTGGAGGGTGAAGGAGGAACTGATCAATTTTTCCTTCACGTGCCAAAGCTTCAATATGATCACGGAGGATGATGCACTTCTCGCCATCATGGCCATTATACTCGTGGTAGCAACAAAACACACCCGTGTTCTTCGTGGACTTGTAATCTGGCTGTCTTGGCTTTGGCTTTGGTATCTGCTGACTTGGCGAAGCATTAAATGAGGCAGGGGGTGTGCTGTTACCGTTTGGAAGGTTGAGGTCTTCTCATTCGATTGGATCTGGCCTCCACTCCCTACTTGCTGATAAGGGGTGACTGTAGGGGGTTTCCCTTGATATGTCCTTGCCTCGGCGGAGGCATGGTTGTAAGCTTGTGCCATCACCTCAGAGTAAGTCTTCCAAGTGTTGGCATTGATCATGTACTTGAAGAAACAGTCACGTAAGCCTGCCGTGAAGGCCTTGAGGGCGGTCTTGTCATCTGCCTCAGCACAGTGAGAATACTCATGGCTGAAGCGGCCATCATACTTTCGTAATGACTCGTCCGGCTTCTGGCGAATAGTGTACATGTCATCTGCGGAATGCAAGCGATCGGTCTGGAAGATGTGTTGAGAGACAAACAGCTTCCTCAACTCTTCAAATGAGTCTACTGTCTCGGGTGGAAGACGGCAATACCAGTTTAAAGCTCCGCCAGAGATGGTGGATGGGAAGAGAAGGCACCGTTCTTCGTCGGTGTGTCTCCGGTATACCATGGTGGACTCAAAGAGGTTAAGGTGTTCAATCGGGTATTCCCTTCCAGTATAGAGTTGTAAGTCAAGCTTCTGCTTTGTCTTCGCTTGGAGGGGGTGTTGAGGATCCTTCTTGTGAGGGGGCCAGGCCTGGGTTGGTTCCAGTCAGGTATCTCGGCTTGACGTTCAGCCTTCAACTTGTTTACTTCCTCCAGGAGCTGTAGGACAAGGGGGTCCTGAGTGGAGTCGTGCACCACTGAAGTTTTCTTCCGTAAGTCCCCATCGCCTTTTGGAAGTAGGAAAGTTTGATCAAGATAGCGTGATTTTTCCTTGGACTCGCCACACTGACTCCTAGAGTGAGTATGTCGGAATATTTCCGAGTCCCCTGTACCTTCATGTTCTTCTGGGACCTGTTGGCCATTCCCTAGATTGGCTGCTGGCCTGGGTCGTGGAAGAAGACCGAGTCTTTCAGAAACTCTTGGGTCATTGATCTTCGAGCTTATGTGGATGAGATTCTCTCGACGTTGCTTTAAGAAGTCTCGACAATCGCGATAGACGGTTTTTTATCCTTCCACTCCCTCTGTGAGGAGGTGCTTTCCTCTACTTCTTCTGCTTCGGGTTGAAGCAGCTGGGTTGAGAGAAGTCTCATGTTGATTATCACATTGATGTGTAGCTCGATCCCTATCAGGGATGTCCGTGTTGGATATCGGTGACCGTCCGTGTTGGGGGGCATTCAGATGATTGTTGACCTCAACAGGGGCGACGAGCTTGTGTATTTGAGCATGCCTAGCCTCGTGAAGCATCTCGAAAAGTTTTTCATATTGTTCCTGGATGATCTCATTCTTCATCGCTATCTTGTTGTTCTGAACCTCTAGCTCATCGACTTTAGCTTGAAGAGTAACTCTATTTCCTTCCTGCTTTCGTTGCTTCATACTAGGTCCAAGGGGGGTGTCATTCTGTGTGCTATGGCTTCTTTCGCTCCCCATGTCGGAGAGAGATGCTTGGCCAAAAGAAAGTGTACAAGCGGTGGAAACCAGCTTGACAAAGCTGAAGAGAGTGGGAATAAGTGTTGTTCCCACTGACGGCGCCAAATGTTGATGCACAAAATCAGCGAGGACTTTGGTACAACAGAAAGTGTCAGGTTTGTGACCTTCGCTTGGTTGCTTCGGTCACTAGTGAAGATAAGTACGTAAATGAATAGGGACGGGGAAGCAAACACAAGATGTACGTGGTTCACCCAGATTGGCTACGTCCACGGAGTAGAGGAGTTCTCATTAATTGTGAAGGGTTTACACAAATACATAAGTTCAAGCTCTCCTTTTGTGAGTTCTAGTGAATAGTTTAGTACAAAATGACATTAGAGATTATTGTGGGAGAATGATCCATATTTATAGAATAGAGTTTCTAGTTTTGTTCTGACATTGACACGTGTCGTGTTGTGATTGGCTTCTGATGTTGACACGTGTCGCGCTGTGATTGGCTTCTGATGTCGACACGTGTCGCATTGTGATTGGCCTCCTGGTTGAAGGGAAGCTCTTCTGGGTCCTTGAAGGTATAACGTTGACCGGTGCTCAGTAGTTTCGGGATTGGTCAAGTATGGTACAAACACACTCTAAAATCACTGTCATTTGAATCTAATCAGTATGATGTCAAACTTTCAATGAACTTAACATTCATTTTTCTATGAATCAATTCAATCAACTTTATGGATCATCTTTGGATAATCACAGTTCCTTTACTGAATTAAAAATCATATACCACTTTGTGTTATATAAGCTATATAACTCAGAATAATCATAAAGATTCAGCACATGCATGTTTATTACTGCAACTCAGTCTTAAACCATCACTTCATAATTGTAATGGCATACTGACAATCATGCAAATACATATAAATACACATTCATACATGCAATTACCCAGTGTACCTTTATAAAGCTAACTTTATTATGTTGCCTTCAACCTTAATCACTGGATACTAGCTTTTCAAGCTTCCAGCATACTCATACGAAACCAACATGCTCCTTGGAACATAAGTCAGTTGTACTAATATATATTATAAACTGAATCAACATGGCATTATTTACAATAACCACAGGGAAAATAAGATAAGCCAAGCATCACCATAAGGAAAATAAGATAAGCCAAGCATCAGGTCTAGATGCTATCAAAATTACGCAGCAGCTCTTTCTTTACTCCCACATTTCAGTTGATTCAAAACCATCATGCACACCCATGTTTTCAACGTGGGCATCCTTATCATGCACTCCCACATTTCAATAGCCGTAAAAATGTTATACCCTAAAAGATCACAAACCATTCATACATTCCTCTCTTTGGAAAAGAATATTGACATGTGTTGAGTTTTAAATTCATAATTTACACAATCCAGTTCCTGAAGTCTCTTCAGTTTGGTGAAAAACATATGTACACAAGTTGATACTACAAGGTTATACTTTATACATATATTTGTGCCTTTGCATTGGTTCATCTCAAGCTTAAGCAATGTAGGACAACTCATTCCTTATTTAAACACACAATATGTCAAGTTTGCTTCATGTTTGCAGAACTCGAGATTTTTAATCCATATTGATTATTTCCCACAGCAACCAATAATATGGCTATTCAATTCAGTTAATATATATTTACTATACATTATCATAGAGCACAGCAGGCTGTGAAATTGATTTACATGAATTTACTTTACCCATTCAAATGGAAATCAAAGGCAACAGACTTACCCATGTAAGGGTTATGTCAGGCATCAATCACATATAGAAATAACATGTATAATTCTTAATCCCATAGATGAATCAATTACATGCACTGCAAACCGATATCAAGTATTTCTATTTTTCCTTTCAGTTACTCACACACATACAATTTTTGAGCAATTGATAACTTGATAACAAGAAAACTAAGGGGTTTTGGATCAGATTAAACCAAAATAGTGATAGGTTGATTCCATCAAAATTCAGATACCAATCAGATTAAACCACTCATAAATACATCAAAATTTAGTGATACTCACAATCTGGTGCGCTTGGGTGTACGCAACCTCTACACCAATCAAGAAGAGCCTTTGTCTTCCTTTTCTTGCAGTGAATAAAAATTTGGCTGTCGAAGACATGAAAAACTTGAAACAACCATTAGTGATTGTTAAATGCATGTTTATATCACACCTTTGGGCAAGAGATATAAACTGCCATTGACCTTCATTGTATAGCCATCATTCAAGAATCTTATCATGCATTTATTACAAGTCTTTGGACAACAATATAGCCTGATCTACATGATACCATACACTGATTAAAACTACCACCAATTTAAAGTTTCCCCATTGAGAGGCTCGATCGATGAAAGGCTAAGTGCAGATGATGTTGCTGAGGCAGCCAAATAAAACATTAAATACAATTTTAATTTCATGCATCACTTACACATGTTTATATATCCCCTTTAGGTTAGAAATATAAACACCCCTTCAAAGTCATCATGTACATTCTGACCACTTCAATCATCTTTTATCACATATATATCAAGTCTTCGGACAAGATAATTACAAGATTATACAAGGAATGATTCATTGAAACCTTACGCATTTTATATATTCTTTCCTCTGGAAAAGAGTATGAACATGCAATGAATCTTTAAACCCTTCTTTGCCAGAATATACATCCAAATCATTCACTTTGGTGAATTCAAAATATCATCGTAAGTGCTGCTTGACATTAAAAAACTTCTGAGGCAAGACTACCTCATGCATTTTATTGAAAGTATCGGTGCTATCATGTGTTGTCGGATGGAATAATGGAAAGCAGGAGTGTTACCGCCGATGCTATCATGTGCTTTGGTTCAACACATTTCATAAAAAATTCACATGCTGAAAACATATGCAGTTCTACACCTAGATTCGAATCTAGGATTTGTTAATTTGGCTCTGATACCAAATGTTGGAAAACTAGGAGTATATAATATTAACAAGTATCCCAGATTACATATATTCAACTACGTGCGATACCTGGAGCAGCCATGTTTTTGGTTGGAAATGCAATTCTTCTACTTGTTTAAGACCTTATGTTCCAAAGGTGATAGAACCCTCATTCTCAGAACAATTCTTCACAAGTAGGGAATTGGATTATATAGACACAGGCCTCATCTAATTTCCATCTATCGTGGAAATCAGTTACCTGCAGTCATTGTTCTAAAAATCCCCGCCTAGCGCCGCCTAGGCCCCGCCTAGGCGCTAGGCCCCAGCCCACCGCCCCGATTAATGCCTAGGCCCCAGCCCACCGCCTAGACCACCTAGGCACCCGCCTAGCCCGCCTAGGCACCCGCCTAGACCCGTCTAGGTTGCAACTCACTTAGACAGAAAATACATAACTTTCATTTTGCATTTTGTTTTTTCCAATAAATTGTAAGAGACTTGTTGCATACTTGAATGAACAAACATTATATCCTTATTTCACATGTTTTCATTATGTTCCAATACTTCATGATATATATGCATTTTATTTTGTAGTTTATGATGAAATTATATATATTTCAAGTAGAAGCAGACACTTATTTACCTGAAATATGATAGATTTACTTAAATCCGTCTAGTCCGCCTAGGCGCCCGCCTATGCCCCGCCTAGCCGCCTAGGCGCTAGGCCCCAGCCTGCCGCCCGACTAGCGCCTAACGACTTTTAGAACCTTGCCTGCAGTTGCCAGCAGTTTTCACCGAATAATGGATAAGCAATTATCATTTGCTGCATGTTATCCACGTATCCTTGCTTATAGGAAGCAGTTTTCCACGTTTGCAACTTACATCAGATTGTATTGTTACCAAATACATTTCATCCTTCACTAAATGATTGTTTAGTCCAATTAAGTTTCTAACAAGAAATGCACAGAAAAGTTCACCCTGCGGTAGCTCATTATGTAAGCGGAAAGGTTTACTATCCGTCAGTTAAAAGTGCCTTGACAATGGTCTTGCACATCCCATCAGCATGTGGGAACAAGTGTCCAGCACCTGGTATCTCATGATAACGGATCCAAGGAAGCTGTTCAGCAATGTAGCGTTGTAGTAAAACAGGTACCATGCGATCTTCATCTCCTTGCCACACGTGGACGGAAGCTTCATTGTTCGGGAATGGGTTTTCCAGTGCCAGAGGACTGAATTCCCAGGTCCCAAATCCAACATTCATGTCACGGTAAACGGTCTCAAACTCTCCTTGCTGTCTTACCTGTCCCTGAGGAATCCACATTGATAAACAATGACATGTTAATTATACTTAATATTATAATAGCATAACTACATGTACTGTTCACTCTCTTTTATGACACGTATGGTCATGAATTGAGGGCTTCTCTAAGAGAGAGAGAGAGAGAGAGAGAGAGAGAGAGAGAGCTTAAAAGTTGAAAAAGAAAACTTCATCTGTGATTAAAAGCTTCCATGAAAGCTTTATCTGTGATTAAAAGTTGAAAAGGAAAACTTTACAGATAAGGCAGAGATCCAATTCTAGGGAAGAGAAAGCTTCAAAGTTCTCTCGTTGCTGTTCTGCGAAGAAAAGATGAAAAAAAAGAAAAAGAAACCTATCCAGAGTTCACTAGGTGTCTGATTGATGCTCTGCTATGTTCACACAGCTCCAATGAAATGATCAAATTCTATCTAACAGTAATGCAAAGCTTCAAATTCTTTCATCGCTACTCCATGAAGGGAAAGAAAAATAAAATCTAGATTTCACCAGGTGGCAGACTAGAGTCCTGCAATACGTTCCTACAGTTCCAGTGAAATGCTAGGACCAACCAACTGTTAAAAATAACCAGCAGGCTTGCAAGATCTCCATTGTTGTAGTGTAGGCTTCACAGTAGATTCATTTGTAAGATGACGAAAACTTTATTCTTTATCAAAAGCAACACTCAATCAGTATCAACAGTATGGCTAACCAAGTAATACCTCTGCCCACATGCGAGAGGTCTCGAATTCAACCACAGGAGGGGAATAATTAACTAGACACATGCTATTGAACTAAACATAGAAAACAAGTTCGGGATATAGCTCGTTATTTACTTCACTATACATCAACAGTATTATATAATCCCCACATTAAGCAATTCAATTTTACTTATTTCAGCATAAAATCAAGATGGAAATAACTAGCCTAATCTTTTGTTATAAAAACTAGCCTAATTTTCAGACAGCTAGCAAGGACATGTGCCTACCACAGATTATCGAACTAAATTTACATATTCAGTATCTGTAAATATCAAATTTAGCTAATTTCATTATGAAATGGAGTCATTAAAAATTCAAAAAAAATTCTAGGAATTTTCCAAAATATGGGATACATACCACAAGTGGTCGTCCTTTAAGAATCGTAGGTATAAGTTCTTTGTCTTGGTAAGAAAAACAATCACTACTCTGAGCCAGAACACTTGAGCTGGGAAACCATTTTTGAGTGTTCCAAAAGTAGGTAAGCCAAGGGGTGTAGTGCGACACACGAACTGCCCATTGGTCTTGCAGAAGCTGTTGGGAGTAAGCTTGACTGGAAAGATTTGCAGGAATACCAGTCCACCAATAGTTAACCACGGGCGCTAATAGTACTGCTCCAGCAATCCTGTTACCATTCACACCTAGCGTAAGTTAATATATATCTCCTTTCCAACACACACACATGCAGAACCTGTTCACTTCCATTCCTGTACAAATATCATACCTGTGAGGGATGTACTTGAGGCAGCTCCAAATCACCTGTCCGCCCATGGAGAAACCAATTACATAAAATCTGTGTCCTAAACCTAATTGATCAGCCAGTTCCTCTATATCTGAAGCCATGCTTTTCACTGTTCGCTTTGGATTAGGATCACTTTCTCCATAACCAGGTCTGTCAAAAGACACAACGTAGATCCCCAAGTCTTTCACAGTTTCCTGGGTGAATTTACCATAAGTTAAAATGTTATTACAGGAAACACTAGGTACATAATAATCAAATCATAAAATAGATACCGGAGACATGGTTTCAGCAACGACAGCATCATGCCTGCAACTATCAACACCATGGACAAAAACTATTTTATGCTGTGCATTATCTTTTGGGACTCCATGCTCTTTGTATGCCAAATGCCTTCCATCCCTAAGTTTTATTCTTGGTCCTGTAACCGGAGGCCCATCAGGAGAGCCACATATCTTCGATGGAGGAGGTTGGATCACCTTGTATGCCCATGCCGATAATCCAATAAACAACGCTACAAGTGCTGTCTTATAAATCCCTGAAATTTTTTAGGTTTAAATGAATCACGATACAGAGATTGGAGTAAATTTCTACTAAAATCTTTCAGCACAAAGAAAGAAAGGACCAACTTATTCAATTTCATGCTTGGAACATTAGTTCTGATTTCAAAGACATACATAAATACGATAAGATGATTTTAGAACAAATTCTTGGAAGTTTACAAGAAATTAAGAAAATGTTTGGTATCCTTCTTGGGTTCAACTTATTGTTTTTGAAATCAATGTAATTTAGCTACTTCATCATTTTTTAAAACTATAAACTGATTTCAAATAGAATACCAAACAACCCCTAATTAAATGGTGAAAACTAAGATGGTGAAGATACTACAAAGAATCCTAGTCACTGATCATTGAAGTAATGTTCGAATCAAGCAGCATGAATTTGTATTTTGATATGTCCATAAATCATATAGGTCATCGTATTTCAGAGTAGGATATAGAAGCGATATATTCAACACAGAAAACAATTAAGAAAGCATGCATTCAGTGAATGCCTTTAGATGCTTGTTAGCTTTCTGCTTAAATGCATGAGCGCCGTTAGTTTTATATTGATATCCAGAATCCAGATTAAATACAAATATCTTATATCAGGCAGTCGTTATTTGAATCTCACTGTGGGACGCAGACCAACTACCACAAGGAGAAAGAAACAATTTCAGTTTTACCGTTTTGCTTTCGACAAACGATACAATCTCAAAGATCACACTGCTAACACAAGTCAAAACTACTCCTTTTCCACTAATTACTTCTTTTCGGTACATTGAAGTGGATTGAACCATGACCTATCCTAGTTCTAACCCAACATATCGCAGCTTAACCTGAAGGGCACAAATTAAACTTTCAACAGTATGTTACATGATGCAACAATTAATAAATTTCAAATTTTTCTTATTCAAATACTCGGCCAACCTAATCACAGATAATGCTTGCTTAAATAAAGTTCTAAACTTTATTAAAACCCAAATTATGAAATTGCCGGAAACAAACCGAATTCTTGCATTCCGGTCCTGCATTTTCTCATCAGCAAACAGAAATTGGTACTAAATTACAACAGAACAAGCTACAACTACAATCGTAATCAAACATTGGAACCCTTAAATAAGATTACAAAAATTGAAATAAAAAGGGGAAACGAAGGAGGAAGAAAACCCACCTGCCGGAAGCTGGAAGGAGCTGTTTTGCTTGGCTCTTCGGGTGTGAGCTCTCGCCGACGCGGCCGATATCTTCCTGTTCACTCCTCCCGCCATTTTCACCAGCCCACGAGATCAATCAGAGGTTCGATACTCAGGGTTTTTGGTCAATAGGATACTCAGGGTTTAGTCACAGAGAGAAGTGTGTAACGGGTGACGAGACTCTGCCTGTCACTGTGTGTGTTTTGAGTTGTGACCAAAGGAAGAAAATATCGGTAATATCGGTAATATCGAAAATATCGGTAGTCCGAAAACACGGAAATATCGATCGAAATATCGATATCGATAAAAATTACATGGAAACCACGGAAATTGTAAGAAAAACTTGGAAATTTTTATTGAAACTTTGCAGGATGTTTATTTAGTCAATTATCTATTAGTTTATCACAATAAATTGGAAGGAAATGCATTGCATGATGGATTTAACATTATCAAGTTGATTATATAGCGAGCTGACAAACATTGTGAGTGTATAAAATATGTAGTAATTAATGAAAGAAGTTTAAACACACCAATTGGGGCTTATTGCGGCAAGTTTTTTAGATATGACCTCGTATCAAGTCATCTTTTGTGTTAATTTGTAATCTTAACTGGTTTTGTTGTGTTGTGTCAATTAGTTAAATTAAGCGGTACATCCAATTGGGGCTTATAAACATTTTAATTCTCCTTAAAAATCTAAGGGCATTTAATCAGGATTTTAAGTGATTCTTTAAAGTTTAAGGGGTATTCGATCATGATTTTTAAAAAATTCATACATTCCAAATGTATTCATTTAGAAATTGATTCGAAGAGATTTTTAAAAAGTTTGGAAACTGGAAAAAATTAGAAATATTTCACATAATATTTTAAACATTCTCAAATCGCTCCCTGAAAATTTGAGGGAATTCACTTAAAATTTTACATAAAAGTTTTAAAAATTCTTAAACTTCATCAAAATTCATAAATTTTTAAATCTATTATAATCCTTTAAAATCTGAATGGAGTAAAAAATTCAAATCTAAACCTAATATGAAACAATCACTAAATTACATAGAATTTCTACACCAAATCTAACAAGGATCAATTACAATTCTAATACGATGTTGTAATTACTTGGAGTTTTTTAGGGCAATATGTAACACCCACCCCCATTTATAAAGATATATTTGTGTAATTATCCCCTAAACATTTTAATATATCAAATTGGTCATCTTTGACTACCCAATCAGGATCCAAAACATTGGATCCCTTTCTTTCTGAAGTGGCCACGTGGCAGCCCCCCTCCACTCTTCTCTTTTCTCTCTCTGTTCCCCCGTGACTCCCTTCTTCTTTTCTTCTTCTTTCTGTTTTCTTTTCTGTTTTCTTCTGTCTCCCTCTCGGCTCTCTCTCTCATATCTCCCTCATCTCTCTTCTCTGCACCGCAGCACGCACGCACCCATCGCACGCACCCATCTCCCTGCGCAAGGAACATCACCATCACCCTTCTCCCTTCTCCCTCCTTCCTCATTCCCACAACTTTTAATTATTTTTCGCTGTCTCTCTCTCTCTCCTCCCTGCTCGTCACTCTCTTCAAATCCCAGTCTCTGCAAATCCCAAATTCCCGGTCGCCCTTCTCTCTCTCTCTCTCTAAAATCCATTCCGTCAGGGAATCAAAATCCCATCTTTTTCATTCATATACAAAACCCACACACATATTTATAGATCTGCTGCTCCTCCTCCCATGGCTTCCACCAGGAATCAAAATCCGCCGCCGCAGCAGCAACCGTCGCCCTCGGCCCCTGCTGCGTCGTTTCTCGCCGCTTCCACTCCCTCGTCCCCCAAGTCGAAAACATTGTCGTCCGTGTCGACTGCTCCGCCTCCTCGTCTTCCTCCTCCGACAAGTCTCGGACCCCCTAGATCGGAGTCTAGGGTCCTGTTTTACAGTCGGCCGGAGCTGTAGAAGCTCCGGCGTTCTTCTCCGAGTAACAGTTCAAAAAATATCGTGATATTTTTCCGAAAAACCCTTGGATACCATTTAAAATATCGGTTGGGGGAAAAACAGATAATATCGGCGATATATCGCCGATATTATCGATATTTTCTTCACTGGTTGTGACCATGTGTGTTAAATTACACAAAACGAAAAGCCCATTTTAACGAAAAATTATTTTTTACACTAAAAATTCAATCATGATAATATTCACTTTACCTTTTATTTTGTCTTTATCGTTAAAACTCAAAGTTTTCAAGTCATTTTCATTAGTTTTCCTCAAAACCATCTCAATTTTGGATCGAACCACGATCTCATACTTCATATTTTAAACATTGCAATATCAGACTTTAACTTATGAAATTCGTTGTAATGTCAGATATTTGTAAAATTTCTGTCAATTTGATGGTTAAATGATGACGTGACAGGAATGGAGCTCGCTCTTTCGTCGATATTTCTTTATTTGAAAAAAATAAGATTAATTAAAAAATGCAAAAAAATCAAGGATCAACAGGCTAGCTAAATACGCACTCATCTTTATTAAAAGGAGTCTGCATAAAAAGAAAAAGTAATGTGAAAATTTCCCAAAACAAGTCATCATATCATATATTCCTTTCTAGTGGAAATAACTTAAATAAAAAGAGTGATAGAGTGCTAAGTTTGCAAAACCATCATTTTAAATGTTTAGGTGCTTGTAGTTATTGGGAAATTTCATTTTGTAGGCCAATTGTGACATATACATGCAAGTTTAAACGTATACGAACAAATTTTGAACTTTCTCCTTATAAGGAGCAATTTTTTTGGTGTACAAGAACACGATTATGCAGCGTTAGTGTTCTACTTTTGCATGTGAATTTGTTTTTACATACGCACACTCAAAGTGGGATATATCATGTTATTAATTATGTTGTCTACTCTTGATACCACGTGACCTATGTTGGTGATATTGATAAATGTTTTTCTCGACACACAAAAGTTATTGTTTCTCGTATCAGTACTGTACTTCAATGTAATTTTTTATGCAAATTTATAGTTTAGTTAGTTAAAAGTTTTCTCCTCGACACTTGACGTAAAGAAACAAAAAAACTGTGGTAAGTAAACGTGCAAGAATTTTCATTACTACCGGCTCGAAAAGCTCCACATACAAATGTACCAAACAACAATCCTGGTTTCACAGAGTAGTTGTCAAACCCAACTTTCAAAAATCAATCCCTAAGAAGCAACCGCATTGCGATGCAACAATCTATAAACAGAGCTGGCTGGTACAAGACCTATCATATATACCGAAATGATCAATTGAAATATCGTAACTCCGTATCAGAGATGCACAGGAAAGTTCAACCTGTGATATGTAAGGGGAAAGGTTTACTATCCGTCAGTCAAAAAATAATAATTCTACGGAATTTTCCAAAATATGGGGTACTTACCACATTTGGTCGTCCTTTAAGAATCTTAGGTATAAGTTCTTTGTCTTGGTCAGAAAGACAATCTCTACTGTGAGCCAGAAGTAGGGATGAGCAACGGTTATGACGGGCGGGTAATCGCGGTTATTTACCCATAACCGTTTATGCTCATACCCGCATAACCGTTTACCCGTTGGGTATTTGCCTAAACGGTTATACTCATATCCATAACAGTTTATAAACGGTTAACCATACCCATTTAATCGTAACCGTTTAATACCCGTATACCCATTTATCCTTTTTAACCCATTTATCTTTTTTTTTTTTTTTATTATTACCCTTTTTCACCCGTCTACATGTTTTTTAACTACTTGAAAATTAAAAAAAAAATTGTCATAATTTTCTTTTTTTTTTGACAATTAAACACCGTTATAGGTACATTCATCATATATTTCTATATTTTAATTTTTTAAGTCCTTATACCATTCTAATAATTGAAATAATAGTTTACGGACAATATTTTTAACTGTTACCAATGAAGTAAATATAATATTTGCTAAGTATTATTGGGTTACAAAAATTGTTTAGAAAACATTTATGTCAAAACATTTATGTCAATTTCATGGTTACCCGCAAGGAATTTAAATTAATTTGGTCAATTCCTTGATGATGAGAATCATCATTCCTGTAGCAGTGTTATTGAGAGAATGACCGATGAATTCCTTGTTAATTTATTGAATATTAAGTATTATTGGATCGAGAACAGACCATGAGAGGGTACCAAGTAGGTGCATGTCGTACAGACCATGAGAGGGTTCCGACATGTCGTACAGACCATGATAGGGTTCCGACATGCTAGTCGTACAGACCACCGAGGTGGTTCCGACTAGTAGGTGACTTCAGATTATGCGCGCAAATGATTGATGAGAGAAGCACTAGAGCGTATTCTTACACCATCCTGATCGTACAGACTACTTAGGTAGTTCTGATTTATATGCAGAGTAGTGCCGTACAGGTCACCGAGGTGACTCCGGCTTGGTTTGGATATTGAGCTATAGAATTAACTGTACATGACCATTGCAGGGTCTCCGGTTGATTTATTATTTCACCTGATTTATATTGATGCATCCATATTCTACTATTGACATTTATATCATGGCATTTTCTCTGATTTTGATAACGAATGATGATTTGAGATATATGGAAATTTATATGCTATTATGCTATTTTATGGGAAAGTATACAGGTTTTACAGCGAGGGGTTAGAAATGTTTTAATGAAAAGTTTTCGAAAAGTTTTGTTTTACTGACCCACTCAATTTTGTTTTGCGCCCCTCCAGGTTCTAGTTAGCAGTTGGTGGTTGACGAGGGCTTCTACGACATTCTGACATATTCCTAAAAATGTAGGACTCACCTGCGGGTGTTGTAGCTTAATTATGGTCCTACTTGACTGCACCTAGTTGCTTAAGCTCTGTTTATGTGTGTGTTCACACTTTACTTCATTCTAGCATGCTAGTTGGTTATTATTTTGCTGATAGTTGATTTAATTCCCTCGTAAGTCTTGTATCTTTGCTTCCGCACCGCACTTATGGTTACGTCACGCTCACGTGACGACCAGCATGCCTTGATTCTAGGATCGGGGTGTGTCACCAACTATTGGAAAAATTGGGGGAAAATGTTACAGAATTTGTAAAAATTGGGATTTTTTATTTTTCTATTGTGCTTGAAGGTTTTACTGATTGGTTTGTGTGAAATTGGTTTTCTATTTCCAATTTGAAAGTGAGGGTGCTGAAGACAGAGCGGAGGCGGTGATAGGGAGGGACATAGACGGAGCCGTACGAGGAAGGCGGCTGATCCTTCATCGCCAGGAGTGAGGGTTTGGAGGAGGAGGCAATGGGTTTTGGATGTGAAGGCGACGACGTACGATTTCAGAGTGGACGTCGTTTCGTCCTTCGTCTTTATCACCATGACCTGAACCAGAGCAATCGGTTCGACGCCGCTAACCGCGAGGGTCTGGAACTTCCTCAGCTCGCAGTGCAGCCGTCGCCATGGATTCAGGGAAGAGAATGGATGTAGGGTGCCCAGAAACATTTTATTTTTATTTTTAAAATTGAGTGGGTCGGGGGTTGGGGGTTGAGGGAGGGAAAGGGTTGGGGGTTAAGGGAGGGAGAGGGTTGGGGGTTGAGGGAGGGAAAGGGTTGGGGGTTGAGGGAGGGAGAGGGTTGGATTTGCAGTAGAGGCCGAGAAGGGAGGGAGAAGGGAGGACAGTCGGGGTTTTAAGGAATAACAGTTTTTATTTTTTAATAAATACTTTTATTATTTTAATATTTTTAATGACACGTAGCGCCCAATCATTGTCCACATAGGCGCCACGTCATCAGTTAACGGCAGACTTAACAGTTTGACTAACAGATGTATGAGACTGTCCCAAAATTAACACTTTAGGTATGACTTTGGGACGAAAAAAACTTGATGTACTAAATGTTGAAATCCACGAAATATGAGGGTAGTAAACAGTCTTTTGCCCTTTTTTAAAACTATAAACTGATTTCAAATAGAATACCAAACAACTCCTAAATAAATGGTGAAAACTAAAATGGTTGTAATGATTACTTAGAAATCCATTGTGCAGTCACATGCAAGGCCTTGTGAAAATACTATAAAGAATCCTAGTCCCTAATCAATTTGTATTTTGATATGTCCATAAATCATATAGAGAATCATATTTGAGAGTAGTATATACAAGTGAGTTATTCAACAACATCAACAAAGCATTATTCCACTAAGTGCGGTCGACTATATGAATCCTAGAACACTATTAGCGCTCAGTTTTGTGTCATGTCTTCCGTTAGATCTAAGTAGTCCAAGTCTTTTCTTAGAGTCTCTTTCCAAGTCTTTCTAGGTCTACTCTACCCCTTTGGCCTGGAGCCTTTGTCTTGTGATTGCATCTTCTAACCAGAGCATATGTAGGTCTTCATTTCACATGTCCAAACCACCTTAACTGATTATCTCTCATCTTATCTTCAATTTCGGCTATTCCTAATTTACGTCGAATACTATTTTTCTTTCGACAAACGATACAATCTCAAAGATCACACTACTAACACAATCGTAAATTTGAAGTTTATGCAAGTCAAGACCACTCCTTTTCGAATACTTACTTCTTTTCGATAGATTGAATTGGATCGAACCATGAGTCATGACCTATCCTAGTTCTAACCCAACATATCACACCTTAACCTGAAGACGCATATTAAACTTTCAACGGTATGTCACGAGATGCAACAATTAATAAAATTCAAAATTTTCTAATTTAAAATTTAAAAATTTAAAAAATTAAAAAATTAAAAAATTAAAAACCTCTGAATAGTCTTGTAAATATAATGAAAAACTCGGCCAACCTAATCACAGATAATGCTTACTTAAATAAAGTTCTAAACTTTCTTAAAACCCAAATTATGAAATTGCCTCAAACAAACCGAATTCTTGCATTCCGGTCCTGCATTTTCTCATCAAGCAAACAGAAATTGGTACTGCGTTACACCAGAACAAGCTACAACGAACAACCATGATCAATAATTGGAACCCTTAAATAAAATTACAAAAATTGAAATGAAAAGGGGAAACGAAGGGGGGAAACGAAGGAGGAAGAAAACCCACCTGCCGGAAGTTGGAAGGAGCTGGTTTACTTGGCTCTTCGCGTGTGAGCTCTCGCCGACGCGGCTGATATCTTCCTGTTCACTCCTCCCGCCATTTTCACCAGCCCACGAGATCAATGAAAGAGGTTCGATGCTCAGGGTTTAGTCAGAGAGAGAAAAGTATGTGAACGGTGACAAGGCTCTGCCTGTCAATGTGTGTGTTATCAGCAGGGACGAAGCCAGAGATTTGTGTGAATGGGGGCATCCTCAAACAACAAAGTCATAATTAAAAAGCTCAAAAATTTACTAAACACAATACTTATATATTAATCCAAAAAGTTTTTCATACAACAGTCCCTTACAATATCCCTCGACGCGTTTTCATGTTCTGAAAGCGTTGCATGACAACATCATTACCAATACCATCAAATATCTCTCTCTCTATAAAAATAACCATATTATCATTCATCCATTGATCTCCCATCCGATTTCTCAATCGATTCTTCAGAATTTTCATGGCCGAAAATACTCTTTCAATGTTTGGTTTAAGAAATCACCACCTGCTTGTTCTCCAATGTTTGGTTTAAAAAGGTAGCAACACAGACAAAAGGCAGCATCTTTTTCTACACTATATTCCAACCAAGTAGAAAAATCATCAAACCAAGCAGGGTTGAATCGTCTTTGCGTGTCTCCATATTTCTTGTAAGGAAAATTATGGGTTTTAGGTTCTTGAGGACCAGCTAGCACATACGCTCTTCGTACTTGATCTCGAATATTGTAATCCAAAATTCGAATTCGCTTACCAAGATCTGATGGAAGATTTGATAAATAAATTATGTATTATCTTGTCCCCGAGTATCATTATTTTTCTCAATAACTGGGGATGGCGACACTGATGTTTCTTTGAAAAACCTCTCCATGATGTTTCAGTCTGCAAAGTCAATCATATTGATACCAATAACATATAAGGTTCATACGTAATTTGTAGAATTTATAGAATAAAATTCTCAATAAAATTCTTAGACTCTTAATCCTAGAGTATACTATACTAATATGCCTAATAACTAATCCATATCCAACCTAGGCAACAATTCAATTAACCAATATGGCAATACCAATAAGCATACAAATTATTCAACAAATAAACATTTAATTCAACTAATTATATGAATAAATGTATACCCATAGTCATAGAATTCGTAATTTCATAATTTCATTCATCAATAATCATAGAATTCATATCAATAATCAATAACCAATTACCATATGATTCAATATTTCTATACCAATTAAACAAAAATTCATCTTAAATAATTAATTAGGGTTAGGGATTATAGATTTAGGAATTAAAATTTTACCCTAAATATATATATGGCTGGCTGGAGTGGCTGGGAACAGCACCTTGCTCCTGTTCCGTTCCGTTTCAAGATGTTGGGAATTTGGGGAAAGAGAGTAGCACCACGCTGCTCTCTGATTGGCAAGGGAAATAAAAAGAAAACGGAGATATGGGAATCAGGGAATGGGAGTGGACCGTGGGGACAAGCGGTCCCCCCTTTAACATACTTTTTTTTTTTTTGTTTTAACATATACGAAACGACGCCGTTTCGTTTACTTTTTTTTTTTTACCAGGACCAAAACGTCATCGTTTTGGCCTGAATTTAAAAAAAAAAATATAAGACCCAGCTCTGCTTCTGCAGAACCAGATCAATTCAGTGGGGGCTCTGCTGCAGCAAAACCAGATCGGTTTGAGCAGCATGCCAGCGTCAGAAAATTCTCAGTGGGGGCATCCGCCCGCCCTAGGCCCATGGTAGCTCCGTCCTTGGTTATCAGTTATGACTGTGTTGCGATGCGAAATGGTAATTTGCATGATAATAAAAGTCCATTACTAAATAACATTTAGTACAATGGTCTATTTATATTTCTCTTTGCTTACAAGTAAGAAGTTTTAAGTTCAATTCTCGTCAAAAATGAATTTGGATCATATTATTACTAGTTTATTGTGAGGTTTAGTCCATTCTCCCACTAATTAGTGTAGATAATATATTTTGTTAAAAAAATACTGACAAATGATATCATTTGCAGCTAACTAAATTTTTTCCCACTCCAGATTTGGAAAAAAAAAACTCATTTAATGAAAAGAACTATGCCACTTTAAAAAAAACATCTCCAACTGGCTAGTTAAATAAGGCTTTTTAGCTATTTAACGAACAAAAAAAAATGCAAAAAAATCAAACGTGAACAGGCTAGACAAATATTTACACACTCATTTTTATTCAAGGAAGCATCCATAAAAAGAAGTAATGTAAAAATTATTTTCCGAAAACAAGTCATCGTATATTCTTTTCCAGTGAAAGTATAAATAAAAGAGTGATGAGTGCTAAGTTTTCAAAACCATCATTTTTAATTTTTAGATGCTTGTAGTTATTGGGGAAATTCAATTTGTAGGTTAATTGTGACAAATATGGGCAAGTTTAAACGTATGCGAATAAATTTTGGAATTTCTCTTTGTATGGAGCAATTATTTCGGTGTACAAGAACACGATCATGTTCATTATTATTTTACTCTAGCACGCAAATTTGTTTTTACAAGTAAACACTTAAAGTGGGTGGGATATATCAAGTTATTAAATAAATTGTTCACTCTTATTATAATACGTAAAATGATGTACTACGTGACGTGTGTCAGTGATATTGATAAAAAAGATTTTCTCGCTTGAAAGTCTTCGCAGATGTCAACTTCCTGTTGGTTGCCAAATGCTTTGGAGTAGCCATTAGGATTTTGATCCAAATGTTCTCATTAGAGTTGAGAAATCAGGTTCTGGGCTGGGACATTTTTCATCTGGACACACATAATTAATTACCATATTTACAAATATACCCCTCACTTTGATTTGATCAACACATTTACTTGGGCACTTAAAAATTTGATCATGTGATATTTCCCACCACATGATGAAGTGCCTGTTCAACGATCAGTATGAAAAGATGAAAAAGGATCCTCTCCGGATCCTCTTTGTGGGGATCCGGATGATCAATCAATCATGTCCGTTCATCATATATCGTGCGGTCAGTTTTCGTTAGGTATTATTTATATTCAATTTTAAATTTTAAATTTTAAATTATTTCTAAATGTACGATGTACGATAAACGAACATGATTGATTGATCTCCCAAATCTCTACAAAAAAGATTCGAAGAGCATCCTTTTCCAATTCCGAGCATCATGGACCCCAAAGTCCCCAAAGTTGATTTTTGGTGACCACTCTTTGTTAAACATGGTAGGGACTGAAATTTTCATTGATTGATAAAACAAAGTGCTAGTGTGGGGTAGGCCAGGGCATGGTACGATTTGGTTCGAGATGGGAGTTGTACGGAAACCATGAACAGAGCCAACTTGGGCTGGGGGCGGATGCCCCCACACAGTTTTTTGGTGAAAAAATTGTACATATTGCATCCTGTTGTAAATAATGGGTATGTTTGCCCACATGTATATAGTAAAGTACCACATGTGTATAGTAATGTGTATAATAAATACTCACATGCATATAGTAAGCCTTTCACTATGTTGCTTGTGATTTGCTTCTATAAAAGCAAGTCTTATGGAACATAACAAAATGATAGAGAAGATGAAAGTGAGAGGTTCACGGGAGAGAAGAAGGAAAAGGAAGAAAGGAAGAGAGAGAGAAGAAAGAAGAGGAAGAGAGGAGGAAGAGGAAGATGAGGGGGAGATAATAAAGAGAGTTATCTTTGTACTCCTATTATTTCAAATTATAATGAAAGCACCACTGCTGCCCCGAGGACGTACTCCAGTTACACTGACTGTAGAGGAACCTCGTAAATTTTGTGTCTTGTTTCATTTATTCCACTGCACCCACCGTCGATTTTACAACACGTTATCAGCACGAGAAAGCTCTCGTGTCAGTGGAAAGCACAACGTCACAAATCTTGTTCACCTTTGTCTCCTGGAATCTCACAGATAAGAAAATCTTTTCATTTCATCTTCAAATCTCAGTACAATTGATTTTCTTGAAGCAACTATATATATTGTTTTATGACTGTATATCATCTTTTGTAGAAGCAAAAGAGTACAGACTCAAAATTCGTAGAGAATTTGACAGCCATATAAACAGCCTCGAAACTCCAACTTGCGGACCTCGGATTGAAATACTTTCTTCTTAAAAGTTGTTCGTCCGCTCAATATCTACAACATATCAAACTTTCAGAAAACTTAAACGGTGCGATCGTCTCAGATGTTTGAAATACCAAACCAGTTTCCAATTTCCGCATAAAACTGGACAGCCACCTTATGAGTACCACAACTCCATTTCTGTAGCTCAAATCGAAATTGTTTCTTGACGAAAGTTGTTTGGTATCCTCTTATCCATATCATACTAAAATTTGAACTAAATCTAACGGTTTGATCTTCTCATAAGTTGCAGACACTCTTGACTCCAAAACTTATGGGAACTGTTTCGACTTTTTCGAAACTCACCGGAGGAGGAACACCAATTGGAACTTATTGTTACTATTATTTACTGAGTAACCAAAATGACTTCAGAACTGTGAAATAAAAATAAAAATAAAAGGAATCAAACAAAAGAAGCTGCAGACCAAGAAAAAGAAAAAGCAAAAGATGAGGACTTAATTATTGCATTTTCTGTTTTGGCATATTTATGTGCATGGTGTTGGTTTAAAGCCCATGTCACAAGTTCTATTTATTTAAAGCAATTTATTTACAGTGGGTAGAATTATTACCCTTTGCTTTAAAGCTTTGATATTTATGTGAATGGTGCTGAATCAAAGCCCTTGTCACAACCTTTATTTACTTTAAAGCAGTTTATTTACCATGGACGGTTTTACCGCCTATTGCTTTAAGTTTTGATGATTCTAAATTAAAGCCTTTGTCACAAGCTTTATTTACTTAAATGCAATTTATTCATTATGGTTGGAATTACCGTCTATTGCTTTAATTTATGTATTGTACTTATCTTTTGTTACAATGAGTATATATAGGACCTGAAGTTCCTTGATCAGATCAGAACCTGCAGTTTCTTGATCATCATCATATAAAAATGATTGGACCTGAAGTTCCATCATGCAAAAGGATCAGGCATGAAGTCCCTTGATCTTGAAGATCAGGACATGAAATTCCTTGATAAGTATCGTAAGTTTTAAGTGCCACAGTGCCTCAACTTAATTGTAATAAAAAACATAAGAGTCTCAGTTCACAGACTATTAAATAAGGACCAGAAGTTCCTCATGTCCATACTCAAAATGGTTTAGCAAAAGCATTTATTAAGTGGGTGAAATTGATTACCAATGTTCTGCTCATGAAAACGAAATTGCCAGTTTTCTACATGGGGACATGTAAACTTTACATGATGCATTATTAATTCGGTTGAGACATGTTACCAACCATCAATACTTCTCAGTACAACTCGGGTTTGGGAACCAGCCAAACATTATACATTTACGAGTTTTTGGTTGTGTTATTTATATGCCTATTGCACTGCCACAACGTACTGAAATGAGGCATCATTGTGGATTAGGCATTGATGTTGAACACCATCTATTATTCAATATTTGGAATCCTTGACTGGGGATATGTTTACCGCGTTGTTTGCGGACTGTCATTTTGATAAGACAATTTTCCCGTCATTAGGGGGAGAAAATAACATTGTTCCAGAAGAACGATGAGAAAATATCATTCCAGAAGAATGATAAGAAAAGAGCGTTCCAGAAGAACGAAGAGAATTTGTTTTATTTTGATTCACGAAACAATCAATGAGAAAATGAAATAGGAATAATTGAATGATGCAATGAAAATGCCTACAAGAATTGATGTCCCTGTTGGACAAAATAATGAGACAGTAAATGATTTATCTGTTGCACGACTGAAGCGTGGCAGACTTTTAGACTCAAAAGGTTCAGTTATTCGAAAGAAGAAGAATATGGCACTACTGAACTATTACATTCCTGAAGTATAAATGTTGCCTGCCAGAAGTATGACAGTCGCCGCATGGATACTGATGTGAAAATTAGTTAACACACAAATTAAACCCTATTGATGACAATTGTAGTAATGATGCAAGTAGGGATCGTTCTAGACCGGGGATTAACTAGGGATGCTAATCAACAAATATAAGACTCAAGAATATAAGAAGAAACTTAAAAACACAAAAGTAGGTTTTAAAACACTAAACTAGACTCAAAGAGTTCAAAACACTTTAAGGCACAAACTAAACAAACTTAAACACACTTCGATACAATAAAGTAAATGGGAGGTATTGGTTTGGATGAGATTGAGATAACAACAAAAAGTAAAACTAAATAGATGGTTGATGGATTAGCTAGAGATCCATTCTTCACACATGACACACTTGTACATGAATTGATTTCCAATTGCTTTTCAATAGATTATGAAACTCAACACCCCAGATTAACCGTGATGCACTAATTAATCCTCAGATTTTCCTTGATTTATTGAATTGGATGAATGCATACGACAATCCAAATTATTCTCCAAAAGTCCTCTACATGAATGCATAATAGAGATACAATTAAAGATCATTACGTTTTATGAAAATCATAAGTGTTAACGAGGCATTCGTAACTATGAATGCATGATACATTTGCCAAGAATTCAATTAACGCGATTGTGACTAGCAACCTTCACTACCAATGAAAATAAACTTGTAACGATTAGGTGAAACTCATTTATATCCTAGCATCAAATTCATGCATGAAAATTAAGTATGCATCCTTAATCAACATATAAGAATTAGTTTTGAAGAAAGTAGTTAATTGAATTGCATTCACAACTTATTAAATCACAATTGGAAGAAATCAATTCATATCTCAAACATGTTCATGGCTTCGAACTTCACCCTAGCTAAGTAAGGGTTTAGTTCCTCATACTTGCAATTAAACAAAAACAATTGATATTAAACATAGAGAAACAAAGTAGAAGACACCTAGAATGCTCCAACAACTCCAATGGAATGGCTAGCACAACTCCAAGCACTCCTCCTTCTTTTGCAAGCCTTGGAACTAATGGAAATGTGTATGAATGGCTGTGTTCTTTTTCTTGAAGGCTGAATGGTGTTTATATAGAGGTTGAAAATGTCAAGCAATGCAAGGTAATGGACAAGGCACTCACGGCAATGGAAGGATGTGAAGCTGCCAGCTCCATTTTGCATGTGTGTGTGCTGTTTTTGTGCTCTTTCCACCTAGAAATAATCATGCCAAAGCCACTCAAAGCTATAAGTGGGAGACCAACAAGAAATCCACTTCATAGTGGTCCAATTTCTTTGCTTTTCTGCTGTCCATTCACTCCCCTTGTTTTATTTCTTTTCTTTTGTTCAATTCCAATCTGCAAGTTGTCGTCAGCTAGACCTTCCCTTACTCAAATGCCCATAACTTCTTCTAGAAAAATGATATTAACAATCCGCGAAATGTTCTAGAAAATAGACATCTGTAGCTTTCCAAGCATATAAGGCTCATTCTCTAATGCATTCTGAGCTGTTCGCAATTTGCTCCTAAAGTCAGCTGATCAAAGTTGTAGAAATCTGCCAACTCCATTCCATTGCCGTGTGTGTGTGTTTGTGTTGTCATCATCGCTTCCCACTCTTCCATGCTTTAATTTCTGATTCCTTGCTGCCCATGTGGTGTGTGTGTAAATTTCTAGCCCATTGAATCATCAAATTCGTCCATCCTCAAGTCTCCATGTTTGCACCATCCAATCTTGGCCCAAAAATGCTCCAAAGTGCTCCAAAATGCATCTTCTTGCATCCTTGGCCCATAGAACCTACAAACACACAAAAATGGCTTAAACTACTAACATAACTAAGAACTAAGAACATAAATGCACGAAAACAAACATACTAAGTCGCATAAATATGCTCCTATCAAATTCCCCCACACTTAGCTTTTGCTAGTCCTCGAGCAAAACAAAGAAACAAAACATAAGAACAAAACAAAACCTAAACCTTCCAACATTTACCTTAGGGATTTTCAATGCAACATGACATGCAAAAGATCATCATAACCACATATTTTGGCCTTCCCTATCCTTGAGCACATACTTAAACATAGTCACCATATACTAGTTCACATATAACCAATTAAAACGATGTTTTGAATGTAGTAACATGCCTTAGAGAATTTGCTCAAGTCCTTACAAGATACACTCTTATTTTCACTATGAATTTCTGACTACACACCCTACACTAGGTGTATGTGAGAAGATTGATGTAAACATGAAAACGAACACTCACATATGTTTAAAGCAAAGAAAGCAATTTCTGGAATTATTAAGCATGTATAGATATGATCTCATGACTGGAATGCTACTACTTAGATGCGAGAACCAGGGACACCATATGCTCGTACCAATCCCAAACTCCACATATTGAAACACATAACACTCAAGATTGAAGTTAAGGGTTGTAACGGGGTTAGGGGTGATTGGCTAACAATGAAAGGTAAGGAAACAAACGTTTTTTAAAGCATAACAAGCAAAGTAATGAAATTGATGCTTAGAATTCCTTTTGAATGCAGCAACTAACTTTAAACACAATGGGGTTATTCATTCAACTTTTTAGGGCCGATTTCAACTTTTTGGACCCTTTCTACAACAAACAACACTTGTGAGCCTTTCCTCACTTATTTCAAACTCTTTTTTTTTTTTTTTCTTTTCAACACTTTTTCTTTTCTTTTTTTTTTTTTTTTTTTCTAACCCGTGCCTTATTACTTTCTTTTGGCACACAAAACACAAAAATCTCATTCCCCCACACTTGTTTTCTGCATAAGGACAATCAAAAGGAATTCATTTTAAGTCATGCTTCATTATGCTTTAAAAACAAGGGTATGGATAGTCCTAATCTAGGCTAGGTAAGGGAAATGTGGTTTAACAAAGAAAACAGGCTAAACAAGGCTCAACGGGGTTAAACTTAAACAAATATGCACGAGATAGGCTTTTTGGCTCTAGTTCACTACACAACTTTCATCTTGAAAATGTGTTATGCAAATCAATGTCATGCTTTGAATGGAACGGGCATAAGTTCTAGTATTTGGAACTAAATGATGAAACGCCTTCTAAGTAGCAACCAAGCAAAGAATGATGAGATCATGCAACGACTTTAGAAAACAAAAATGCACAGATTAATAACTCTCCAAAGAACGTATTAGGCTCAAGTCTCTCAAGGTTGTAGTGTTAGTTTGAGTTCATTCCTTCAAGCATGTTACAAAAACTGATTTTTTTTTTTTTTTTTTTTTTTTTGTGATTACATGTGAATTCGTAAACTATAACTATAACCAAGCATAAATCAAGAGCATATCAAACTTCCATCCATGTTTATAACTTTCTTTAACAGTCATGCAATTAAAAACCAAATCCTCATTATTTGTGTTGGAAGGTACCCTAAGACACAAACAAACATACAAAAACAACTATTTTTGGCTTTTTCAAAACAATTTTTTTTTTAAATCAAATTTTTGTCAAATTTTCGGATTTTTATGTCACAACATACTAACATGCTTAAAAACACACTAAAAACACTTAAAACAGCAAGAAACAACATTGTAAGTGATAGGTGAATAAAATCCCACGAAAAGCATGCAACAACAACTTGTTTACCCCCCCACACTTAAATCTAACATTGTCCTCAATGTTTCAAACATAAACTCACAAAAAAGCAAACAAACAAACAACGAGGAAACATGATAAACATGGCAAAGTAAAAGCAACAGAGAGGAGGGTTAAAGAACGCAAACACCTGGTTTTGGAGTCGGAAATTCCTAGGTCTTCTTTATTTCCATGGGTTGCCTCCCAAGAAGCGCTTTCTTTAACGTCGTGCAGCCGGACGTCTATCATTCATCAATGATCTTTGGTGCCCACGGCATGGAGGGATAGATCCTCCACCACATGCTCCTCAAACAGGTCGTAATAGGGCTTCAATCGATGCCCATTAACCTTGATTTCATGTCCTGTTTTCAAGCTTTGGACTTGGACTGCACCATGAGGAAAGACATTAGTAACAATAAATGGCCCAATCCACTTGGAACGTAACTTACCGGGGAATAACCGAAGGCGAGAGTCAAATAGGAGCACTTTCTGCCCCTTGGAGAATGTTTTGGTACGAAGCATCTTGTCATGATACGCCTTGGTCTTGTCCTTGTAAATTCGAGCGTTCTCATAAGCGTCATGCCTAATCTCCTCGAGTTCATTTAGTTGGAGCTTTCTATGCACCCCGGCTGCATCTATGTCCATGTTGAAGGTCTTCACAGCCCAATGCGCCCTATGTTCCAATTCCACGGGCAAATGACATGGTTTACCATAAATGAGACGAAAAGGTGACATACCTAGAGGGGTTTTGTAGGCCGTACGATAGGCCCACAATGCATCGTCCAAGCGCAAACTCCAATCTCTCCTTGAAGGCCCCACGGTTTTCTCAAGAATTTGCTTGATCTCCCGATTTGAAACTTCCGCTTGCCCATTGGTTTGAGGATGATAAGGGGTGGATACCTTATGCGTCACTTTGTACTTCTTGAGCAAAGCTTCAATGGTTCGATTACAAAAGTGAGAGCCTCCATCACTAATGAGAACTCTAGGCATGCCAAACCTAGCAAAGATATTAGTTTTCACAAAATCTGCAACAACCTTTGAATCGTTAGTTCGGGTGGCTTTGGCTTCCACCCATTTGGAAACATAATCAACAGCTAGCAAGATATAAGTGAAACCAAAAGATGGAGGGAAAGGACCCATGAAATCTATACCCCAAACATCAAAGATTTCAACACTAAAAATGGGGGTTTGCGGCATTTGTTGTTTAGGACCAATATTGCCCGTTCTTTGGCATCTATCACAAGACATGCAAAATGTTCTAGCATCCCTAAAGATGGTAGGCCAATAGAAACCACATTCTAACACCTTAAGTGCTGTTCTTTGAGTGCCAAAGTGTCCCCCACAAGCATAAGTGTGACAAAAGGTTAGAATTGCATTAAACTCATAATCGTGTACACACCTACGTATAACTTGGTCAGGGCAATATTTCCATAAATACGGGTCATCCCACACATAAAACCGTGCCTCTTTCTTCAATTTATCACATTGGTGTTTAAGTAATTCACTAGGAACATGTTTAGACACCAAATAATTCACCAAATCAGCATACCACGGTTCACTTACCTTGACGGACATCAGTTGCTCATCTGGGAATGTCTCTATGATAGGCACGACATCCTCCTCATGCACCATACGGCTCAAGTGGTCAGCCACCACGTTTTCACTTCCCTTCTTCTCCAAGAGTATTTCGATATCGAACTCTTGGAGAAGAAGCATCCAACGAATGAGTCGTGGTTTGGCTTCCTTCTTGGTGAATAAATACTTCAATGCTGCATGGTCAGTATAAATAATAACTTTAGTACCAAGCAAATAAGAACGGAATTTATCTAAAGCAAATACAACAGCAAGAAGTTCTTTTTCAGTGGTAGAATAATTCAATTGTGCATCATTTAAAGTCCGAGAGGCATAATAGATAACATGCGGCCTCTTTTCCTTCCTTTGCCCCAAAACAGCTCCTAATGCATAATCGGAAGCATCACACATAAGCTCAAAAGGAAAGCTCCAATCCGGTGGAACTATGATAGGGGCCGAAGTTAGCATTTTTTTGAGGTGATTGAATGCCTTCTCACACTCCTCGTTGAAGTCAAATGCCACATCTTTCTGGAGGAGACGGCAAAGAGGGTTTGAGATCTTGGAGAAGTCCTTGATAAATCGCCTATAAAATCCTGCATGACCAAGAAACGAACGAATCTCTCGAACCGAAGTAGGAGAGGGTAAGTAGCGTATAAGACCTATTTTCGATTTATCCACTTCAATTCCTCTTTCTGAAACAATATGCCCTAGAACTATGCCTTGTCTAACCATAAAGTGACATTTTTCCCAATTAAGCACAAGGTTAGTTTCTACACATCGTTTCAAAATTATTGTGAGATTTTCCAAACAACCATCAAATGAATCACCAAACACACTGAAATCATCCATAAATACCTCAATAATCTTTTCCACAAAATCTGAAAAGATACTTACCATACACCTTTGAAACGTGGCCGGAGCATTGCATAAACCAAAAGGCATGCGACGATAAGCAAAAGTACCAAAGGGGCATGTAAAAGTTGTCTTTTCTTGGTCATCCGGTGCTATGACAATCTGATTATATCCAGAATAACCATCAAGGAAACAATAAAAAGAATGACCGGCTAACCTTTCAAGCATTTGATCAATGAACGGCAAAGGGAAGTGGTCCTTCCTTGTGGTGGCGTTGAGCTTCCTATAATCAATGCACACTCTCCAACCTGTTTGGATACGAGTTGGCACAAGTTCATTCTCGGCATTTTTCACCACTGTCACTCCGGACTTCTTCGGAACACATTGCACCGGTGATGCCCAACGACTATCAGAGATCGGATAAATTACTCCACAATCAAGAAGTTTGATAATCTCCTTTTTCACAACTTCCATCATTGGAGGGTTGAGACGACGCTGAGCCTCTCGAGTTGGTTTAGCCCCCTCCTCTAGAAGTATGCGATGCATGCACGTAGTCGGGCTAATTCCCCTAATATCGGCCAAAGTCCACCCAATGGCCGTCTTGTGCTCTTTCAACACTCGGATCAACTTCTCCTCCTCTATGGCCGTGAGTGATGAGGAGACAATGACGGGCAATGTCTCGTTATCTCCCAGAAAGGCGTACTTTAAATGATCGGGCAACGGTTTAAGCTCAAGTACGGGTGCCTGAGTTACTGAGGGTAACAACTTATTAGTGGAGACTGAAATTGAAATTGGGTTAGAAGGCTTACCATGATATTGAGGTAGTGACTCAAGGGCAGCTACTATCTCGGCCTCCTCCACACTTCTAGGCACGGCAAAACCAGATTTTTGCCCAATTCCTTGTGCAATTGTTGTTTCAAGTGTATCCCTCTCCAAACAATCGAGAAAATCCTGCGCCAAATCATCAATTATATCAATAGAAAAGCAAGAATGATCGTCTTTAGGAAATTTAATACTTTCAGAAAGATTGAAATCAATGACTTCCCCATCAAATTCCATCGTTAAAGTTCCTTTAAACACATCTATCTTGGTGCGGGCTGTTTTCATGAAGGGCCTCCCTAATAGAATCGGCAATGGGGTGGAATGGGGTGAATCTTCCATGTCAAGCACGTAGAAATCCGCTGGAAAAATCAAGTTACCAACCTGCACCAAAACATCTTCCAAAACACCCTTTGGATATGCATTAGAACGATCGGCTAATTGAATTATCACACCATCATTTTTAAGCTCACCTAAGTTCATAGATGCATAAATAGAGTATGGCATAACATTAATTGAAGCCCCTAAGTCTAACATGCATTGTTCAAACTTAGTATTACCAATAACGCACGGAATTGTAAAACTACCCGGATCTTTGCATTTAGGGGGTAATTTCCTTTGTAACACAGCAGAGACATTTTCACTTACTTGAACCACCTCTTTGTTCGAAATCCTTCTCCTTGTTGTACAAAGTTCTTTCAAAAACTTAGCATACCTCGGGACTTGCTTAATCGCATCAAGGAGCGGGATATTGACTTGAACTTTCCGAAAGGTATCTAGAATGTCCTTCTCAGCTTCTTCCTTCTTTGATTGCCTAAACCTGCCAGGAAAGGGCACATTTAGTGGAATAGAACTAGAAAAAGTTGAATTGGGACTTACCTTGGTGGTTTGGGACGGTTTAGGAGGACTAGATGAATTCGGCAAGGTTTGGTCATCCTTGGCCTTAGGCTTTGCTCCCTGTGCTTCTTCTTGCAGCAACTTGTCCTCCTCTTCTTGACTTGGTTTGGATGTATTTGAGTCCGTTCCAACCTGTTTACCACTTTTTAACATGATGGCCTTAGCGGTTTCAAATCCTCCCTTTGGGTTCATAACGGTTGAACTAGGCAATCTGCCTTGTTCTCTAATTTGCCCCATAAATTCTGCAATTTGACCCATTTGCTTCTCCAAATTGTCCACCCGTTTGTCTTGGATTTGTCTCTCCTTATTTTGAGTTTGTACTTCATGCGTCAAAGTAGTAAGTAACTTAACAACTTGATCATTATCCAAAGTCATACCTGAGGTTGTTGGGGCAGATTGCACTTGGTTTTGATTGGGGATGAATGGCTTTGTATAAAAGCCCGGTGGTTGCTGCCTAAATCCTCCTTGTTGTTGGGGTTGTTGAGGATCCCGCCATTTGAAATTTGGATGATCTCTCCACCCCGGATTGTAGGTATTAGAGTATGGATCATGGCGTGGTTGATTTTGGTTTCCAAAACCCACGGCATTGGCAGATTCCCAACCCCCATTCTCAATCAATTGAGGGCATTGATCATTGGCATGTCCTTGCATATAGCACACGCCACACACACTTGGTCCATGAATCTTCATTCCCTCGGCCAACTGAGAAACAATAGAAGTAAGGTTAGCTAATTGGGATTGAATTTCGGGCATAGAACTTACCTCATTCACTTGTGGCCGTGGGGGGTCTCTTTGTCCAACTCCTTCGTATTGTTGTGCATTATGTGCTCGGTTGGCAATTAGAACTTTTGCAGCCCCCGGAGTTTTATCCACCAACGCACCTCCCGCCGAGGCATCAAGCATTTGGCGTTCCATGGGAAGGAGTCCTTCGTAGAAGTATTGAATGAGCAGCTCCTCCTTCATTTGATGTTGTGGACAAGAAGCAACAAGTGATTTAAAACGTTCATAATAAGAAGGAAACGATTCACCTTGATTTTGTTGGATGCCACTAATCCGTTTCCTCAAGAGAATGACTCTTGAAGTTGGGAAAAACTTCTCCAAGAAAGCTCTTTTCATACTATCCCAAGATGTAACCGTTCCGGGTGCTAACTCGTAAAGCCAATCCTTCGCCTTTTCCAAAAGTGAGAATGGAAAAGCCTTCATCATCAGAATGTTCCCGTCGACATTTATGGGTGTCATGCTCGAACAAACAACCTCGAATTCCTTGAGATGCTTGTTTGGCTCTTCCATGGAAAGCCCATGGTATTTCGGAATGTGGTGCAACAAGCTTGACTTCAACTCGAATTCATCGGTCTTGCCTTGGGCAGCCGCGGGGTATTGAATGCATAATGGTGCGGCATTGGTCAACCCCGAGGCCGAAAGCTCTTTAATGGTCTGATTGTCCGCTGCCATAACTTCTTCTTTCTCTTCTTCAAACTCGGATTCGGCCTCTGAACTTGAACTAGGTTCACTAGGTTCGGGATGCCTCCTCTTTCTTCTCAAATCACGTTCAAAATCGTTGTTAAAGTCCAAGATATGCACAGTTTGAGAACTCCGCGTCATGCATTAGTACCTAAACCAAGAAAACAAAACAAAATAAGAAACTAGGTAAATTACACTAAAAACACACGGCAAAAACACAAGGGATTAGCAATTTTGCTAATCCCCGGCAACGGCGCCAAAATTTTGATGTGAAAATTAGTTAACACACAAATTAAACCCTATTGATGACAATTGTAGTAATGATGCAAGTAGGGATCGTTCTAGACCGGGGATTAACTAGGGATGCTAATCAACAAATATAAGACTCAAGAATATAAGAAGAAACTTAAAAACACAAAAGTAGGTTTTAAAACACTAAACTAGACTCAAAGAGTTCAAAACACTTTAAGGCACAAACTAAACAAACTTAAACACACTTCGATACAATAAAGTAAATGAGAGGTATTGGTTTGGATGAGATTGAGATAACAACAAAAAGTAAAACTAAATAGATGGTTGATGGATTAGCTAGAGATCCATTCTTCACACATGACACACTTGTACATGAATTGATTTCCAATTGCTTTTCAATAGATTATGAAACTCAACACCCCAGATTAACCGTGATGCACTAATTAATCCTCAGATTTTCCTTGATTTATTGAATTGGATGAATGCATACGACAATCCAAATTATTCTCCAAAAGTCCTCTACATGAATGCATAATAGAGATACAATTAAAGATCATTACGTTTTATGAAAATCATAAGTGTTAACGAGGCATTCGTAACTATGAATGCATGATACATTTGCCAAGAATTCAATTAACGCGATTGTGACTAGCAACCTTCACTACCAATGAAAATAAACTTGTAACGATTAGGTGAAACTCATTTATATCCTAGCATCAAATTCATGCATGAAAATTAAGTATGCATCCTTAATCAACATATAAGAATTAGTTTTGAAGAAAGTAGTTAATTGAATTGCATTCACAACTTATTAAATCACAATTGGAAGAAATCAATTCATATCTCAAACATGTTCATGGCTTCGAACTTCACCCTAGCTAAGTAAGGGTTTAGTTCCTCATACTTGCAATTAAACAAAAACAATTGATATTAAACATAGAGAAACAAAGTAGAAGACACCTAGAATGCTCCAACAACTCCAATGGAATGGCTAGCACAACTCCAAGCACTCCTCCTTCTTTTGCAAGCCTTGGAACTAATGGAAATGTGTATGAATGGCTGTGTTCTTTTTCTTGAAGGCTGAATGGTGTTTATATAGAGGTTGAAAATGTCAAGCAATGCAAGGTAATGGACAAGGCACTCACGGCAATGGAAGGATGTGAAGCTGCCAGCTCCATTTTGCATGTGTGTGTGCTGTTTTTGTGCTCTTTCCACCTAGAAATAATCATGCCAAAGCCACTCAAAGCTATAAGTGGGAGACCAACAAGAAATCCACTTCATAGTGGTCCAATTTCTTTGCTTTTCTGCTGTCCATTCACTCCCCTTGTTTTATTTCTTTTCTTTTGTTCAATTCCAATCTGCAAGTTGTCGTCAGCTAGACCTTCCCTTACTCAAATGCCCATAACTTCTTCTAGAAAAATGATATTAACAATCTGCGAAATGTTCTAGAAAATAGACATCTGTAGCTTTCCAAGCATATAAGGCTCATTCTCTAATGCATTCTGAGCTGTTCGCAATTTGCTCCCAAAGTCAGCTGATCAAAGTTGTAGAAATCTGCCAACTCCATTCCATTGCCGTGTGTGTGTGTTTGTGTTGTCATCATCGCTTCCCACTCTTCCATGCTTTAATTTCTGATTCCTTGCTGCCCATGTGGTGTGTGTGTAAATTTCTAGCCCATTGAATCATCAAATTCGTCCATCCTCAAGTCTCCATGTTTGCACCATCCAATCTTGGCCCAAAAATGCTCCAAAGTGCTCCAAAATGCATCTTCTTGCATCCTTGGCCCATAGAACCTACAAACACACAAAAATGGCTTAAACTACTAACATAACTAAGAACTAAGAACATAAATGCACGAAAACAAACATACTAAGTCGCATAAATATGCTCCTATCAGATACACGTCCCAGAAAGGACAATCCGCAAACATGGGAATGATGATGTCTCATGCATGAAGCATGATTGACATATAGGTTCTAAATGACTCAACTCTTGGAAGTGGAGATTAAAATCCAAGCTCTATAACGCTCAAGAAGAGGTTATGATCCGCATTCTCTAAACTATGACTATCCTGGAAGAGATAGTGTAATGCCCTTGAAGAGGCAATGGATATCCAAAGAAATGAAAACTTTTATGCATGCGCATGCACATGAGAATATGGGATCACAAATTGATGATAACCAATGGTAATTTTGGTTTTTACAAGTAGCTACTAAATTCATCAATGAGCTGTGTTAATATTGAGTCACGTTCTTTTGTTCATCGACAAAAGGAAAATTATTGGCCAAAATGGAGAAAGGCAATTCCATTACAATTTTGTAAGAACGTGGAAAAATGGACCTATATATTTGAATACAATACAAATAGCCAAAAGATGTTGAACCAAGGAGGCTACATTGGGCATTTGTAATATAGTGAAATACACTTACATGATATGACACAAGGTTACTAATTATACTCTTGTAAACGAGTTTATATGAATGGAGAATTATATATAAAGGGTTATGAGTCGCCCACATCATATCTCCATAAGTAAATCCTTCAAGTATACATGGGAGCAAATTGCTCTGTATAAATTCCAAAGGAAAATGTGTCATGAAGTGTAGAAAATCCCTGAAGGATTCAAAATGCTTGAAGTAAGCCCCCGAAGGGTAAAGCATAAAATATGTATTCAATACCAATGGATTGTATAAATTGCCTTAGTGGGTACTATCATTATGATATTGTTGCAACATACTAAAATCTCTTGCAAGAGTCAATGACATTAAATTAGAACTCCTGAAGAGTTGATGATATTAAATTGAGACTCCTGAAAAGTCAAGAAAGATTATAAAGTGTTGAGAGAATTATTGTCTCGAGCTGCAGATCGAACAATCTACCAACACGAATATTATCCATTATGTTTATGATATTAAAAGAACCATATGGATTGAAGATTATGAGTTGAATACTCAAATGATGTAGACACTAAGAATAATCATTTATCTTCGTGAGGGTAAAGATAAATTAATATTTGGTCCAGAAGTACCACATGTTAGTGAAGTATATGCTTTATTGTATTTGGCACAATACATTGAATGAAATAAAGCTTATCTATTAATATCTCCAAGAAATTACAGATATGTACATACACATGAGTTAAAACAAACGAACAGGATAGAGCCTTCACAAAGGTTGCTCATCTGAAACCTCAGTACTCGGAAGTACCCCAGAAGGGGGAGGCACTGGAGATTGATCATGTGGCACCCCAGTACTTAGCAAAACACCAGAAGGGGAAGGCATCAGTTGCTTTCGGAATCTAGCAACGAACCTCTGGTGATCACTTTGAATCCGACTTTCGGATTCCTGCAGTTGGTCGAGCTTTCTTTTCATGCTCGTCGAGTAATTATTTGCAAGCACGTGCAACACTCTATTCTCGTACTTGAGCCCTCTGATCTCTTGTTTAAGACTTGCCACATCCGCCATCAATAATTCAACTTGGTGAGTTTGAGCAAGTAAGCGTTGGCCCATATTGGAAACAAAGCCCGCACATTGAACACTGAGAGCCAAAGAGTCTTGAACGGCCGACTCATCAGACCATTTTGAAAGGATCATGTTATCATTTGGAGTGAGAAGATTCCTAGCTACCACAGTAGCGGTTATGTTATTCTTCATCACAGAGTCCTCAACTGTAAGAGGATCATTAGAAGATAAGAAGGACGGGCGCCATATGTTATCCTGACGTTGCTCGTCTGTATCACTCATAAGACTCAAATCTAAGCAAATGTTAGATGTGCAAGTCATTTTCAGAAATGATGAAGGAAAAAAGAAGGTCAAATAAAATCTCAGAAGTACAAGAAGGGGAAAATTTCTACAGGCAGCAACTTTCTGAGTATACTCTTGAACACAATTGATATCTCTATAAAAGAAGAGGCAACAGAGCCACTTGTTTAGAGATCGAAGCAGAGCCATTTGTTCAGAGATCGAAGAGGCACTGCTCTCCGAATTTCAAAAGCCAGATTTTCCTGAATAAAGTTCGTTGGCATTTTTCAGACGCAATCTCAGCTTTTTTCTTATATCGCGTGCAATTTTGTCAAAGATCTCTGACAAAGTTGAAAACGCGTAAATCTTACTGTTCTATTTACACCACAGTTGCTGACAAGAGTAAAAGCACAGCACCACCACTTGCTATTGGAAAATCTCTATATATGTCGACCTCTGTTCTTCATAACAAGGCAGACCCGCAACTCTGCAA
The DNA here is from genome assembly GCA_035220775.1 of Malus fusca. Classification (NCBI taxonomy): domain Eukaryota; kingdom Viridiplantae; phylum Streptophyta; class Magnoliopsida; order Rosales; family Rosaceae; genus Malus; species Malus fusca. The sequence goes on along the minus strand of CM069072.1, from coordinate 1,948,945 downwards.
GAATACCTAACTCTTCCTCATCTCCGAGAATGCATCTTCAACACATCATCTCGAAATACTCAGTTTTCTTTCTCTCCGAGAATACCTCTTCAAACAAGTCACACTAGAGCAAGATTATCTCATATCTTCAGGGACCAGAGCAAGATTATCTCATATCATGCAATCTCCCTGTCTTTTCCTTTGTTCTTGTTCTTACCTGCAAAGACAAGGATAAAGAAAGCAATATGTCGGAACCTCCACTCAAACTCCCGGTAAGGAACCGACTGCCTGGAACCTTTCCTGATTGCTTACCTAGTATTGCTCTCGAGTAGTCATCTTCAACTGTTGTTGGAGCTGGGTCCCCAGTCACCAAGAAGTGATGAACCATTCAAATGCAAGAATTTGCATTCCATTCCTGCATCAGGGGACAAATCCTACAAGAGAAGATGCCACACATGCATGAGGGAAAAACCAGGGAAAATACTACTTAAGCAAGGGGAGCAAGTAAGGCAAATGAAAATGATACATTGAAGCATGTGGAGACAAGCGCAACAAACACGTGCTGATTCATCCTCGACAAAACCGAAGATCACTTGCCATGTGAAGCTCTTCATGGTCCAATTTCATTCAAGATCAAGTTTCGAATGTCCTTGAAGAAATCACAAGTCCGATTCAAGATCAAATGTCCACCACCCTTGAATCAAATCTGCTCCAAATAAAATGAGTAAATTCAGATCTTCGATGCAAGTCTAGCAGAAAGTCCTACAACCCAGTTCAAGAAAAAGCCTGTGGAAAGTTAACAACAAGTAAAGCACCTATTTCGGCAACTCTTTTTGCTGAGACTAAAGCATAATGATCAATGATAAGCCTAAAGAAGTTGAAATCAGGGGGAGATACCCGTCAGGGGGAGCATCCAAAAAAACTGATGTTGATATGTGGGCATCCAAGGGGGAGTGTTGTAAATAATGGGTATGTTTGCCCACATGTGTATAGTAATATGTATAGTAAAGTACCACATGTATATAGTAATGTGTATAATAAATACTCACATGCATATAGTAAGCATTTCACTATGTTGCTTGTGATTTGCTTCTATAAAAGCAAGTCTTATGGAACATAACAAAATGATAGAGAAGATGAAAGTGAGAGGTTCACGGGAGAGAAGAAGGAAAAGGAAGAAAGGAAGAGAGAGAGAGGAAAGAAGAGGAAGAGAGGAGGAAGAGGAATATGATGGGGAGATAATAAAGAGAGTTATCTTTGTACTCCTATTATTTCAAATTATAATGAAAGCACCACTGCTGCCCCGAGGACGTACTCCAGTTACACTGACTGTAGAGGAACCTCGTAAATTTTGTGTCTTGTTTCATTTATTCCACTGCACCCACCGTCGATTTTACAACACATCCAATAATTTCATATGGTAGAACATTTTCAGTTATGAAATTTCTAAAGAATATCGTATGGAAGATCAATAGATGAATGATTACATGATTATTTTCAAAAAAGCGATATTTTATGGTATTGGTAATGAAGTTTTCATGCAACGTTGTCAAAACATGAAAATGCGTCGAGAAATATTATAATGGACAACTTATGGTTTGTTTGTTTTTTTTTTTTAAATGGACAACTGGTGGCAAGCCATGGTTATCCATCCATTCCTGGAGCTGGGAAGACTCACATAGGCATTTCAGCCTCTCCCTGGCATCAAGTTTGGCTTTCACACCAGCAACGGATTTCGAACCCGAGACCTCTAATTTTTAGTTTTATAGATTAATATATAAGTGTTTTGTTAAGTAAATTCTTGAGCATTTTAATTTGTAAATTTGTTGTTTGAGGATGCTCCTCTCTAGCTTTGTCCCTGATAGAAACCAAAACCGAAATTTTGTATCAATACAGTACGATTCGAGAGTCTGTACCGAATATACTGATGGTATCGGTTTGGTCTTGGGAATATTTCGGTTTCATGCTGACATTTCGGTTTCGGATTGATTTAGGTTTCTTCGGTTTGGAGGTGATTTTAGTTTCTTAGAGATTGAATCGACTACTCAATTTAATTGTTTTTTTTGCAAGATGGTAGTGGTGGCAATAATGTGGTTCAAATTTGCCTTTGACGATAATCAAACTTAAGATCTTTCAGTTAGAAGTGAAGATGAATATCAGTTAACGTTAGTACTAAGTAGCCAGATGTTCCAAAAAGAATTTAAAAATAAAAAATAAACCTCATCTGTATCTTGATTTTTAATGAAGCCCATCTATATGTTTGCAAGCAGAGCAGAACGACGACGTCTTGCATAACCTAGTAACCTCATCTTCTTCCTCCAGACTTCTCATCGCCTTCCGTCGTCGTTGCTATACAATACACATGCTGCTTCCTATCTCTTCTTCTATGCATTTGCTTTATTCGGTTCGGTACAGTTTTTTTTTTTCAATTTTGAAAATTCAGAACTGATATCGTACCATTAAATACTCATTCGGTACTAGATGGTCCGTGTTCGGTTTGGGTATTATGTCCGTGTTCGGGTGGGGTGATTCCGGCTAGCGAGGAAGGATGAGAAAGAGATTAGGGTTTGGAGATGAGAAGAACAAAGGGATTGAAAATAATTTGGGATAAACTATGTCGATTAAAAATAAAAAATAAAATTATATGTTGACTCATTAAATTTAAGGAAAACTAATGAAAAGAATTTGAAAACTTTGAGTTTTAACGAAAATGACAAAATAAATGGTAAAGTGAATAGTATCAGGATTGATTTTTTTAGTGTTAAAATGTGGTTTTTCGTTAAAATGAACAATACCATGAGCTTTTCGTTAAAGTTCCCTTAAATTTAATGATGTGGCATTACATGTAAGCTGCCACATCATGTGTGGTCGCTCTAGCATTTTCCTAAAAATTAAACCCCATCTCATCCACATGTAGCAACACATCTTTCCCTCAAGCTCTCTCACTTCTTTCACGATAAACCTAGATCCTTCATCTCGCCTCTCCCTCGAACCTCCTGGCAGCATGCGATCTCCTTTGACAACTAAATGCAAGGTTTTTGTGGCTTTGGTTAACACATACTTTTTTTTTCAAACTCAAAAACCTAACTAAAAGTTGTAAAACACTCAAAAGCCTTATCGTTTCTTCGTCATATATGTCAATTTGTTCGTTCATTGTGCTCTTTCATCACAAATTCACAATGTAAGTGGATTGTGTGTAAGTTAGGGTTAGATTGTTAAATAAATGGGTAAGTGAAGTTATGATAAAAACTGAGGGTTGATAGCATATCATAGCACACTATGTTGCCCTTGCTGTTTCTAAACCCTTGTGGGTGTCTAATATTGGGTGGATAATAAATTACTTTGTTTAAGGTGTAATTAAAAGATCATTTGGAAGTGCTATATATTCTATAAACTTTTTTACTCAATACCATTTTTTGTCCGTACACTACAAGAAAAATGGCCTTTGGGCACAAAATTAAGGACACAAATGAGGTGTTTGTGTTTGTTTAAACATCAATAGGGTGGAACAGTGTTCATTCCATAATGAGCACCATGTATTGTGCCCAATGTGAAGAAAAATAGACACAAACACATTATTGGGCACATAACCAAGACTTTTGTGCCTTTAATGTCAGCAATGGAAATTTTTTATTAATTTGCAATGACACTATAAATATTATTGTGCCCTGTAATTTAATATATTTAAAGTAAAAGTACATTTTTTGTGCCCTTTGCTCAAAATAATGTTTTAAACAAAATAAAAAACACTTTCCTCAATCTTCACACCTCGCACTGTCCTTCTTTTCCTCCTTCCCTGCGCCTCTATGTGTTTCCCCATTCAAACCCACCCTCTCCTCAGTTCCTCCGCCTCTCCTCTCTCTCTCTCTCTCTCTCTCTCTCTCTCTCTCTCTCTCTCTCTCGCTTTCCCTTTCCCAATCGAACCTAGCCTCTCTTCCACCCCAGGGGCTCTCTCTCTCTTTATCATTTTCCCCAAATATTTTTATTTCCCTCTCATTCTTTTGCAGTCGGTGGTATCAACGGTTGTGTGGGATGGGTTACGAGGGAGAGCCTTCGACTTGCAGAGAGGGAGGGAGAGAAAGAGCTTGCAGCTTGCAGAATCACGATGATAGAAGAAGAAGCTCAGACCTAAGAGTGTTTAGTCTAATGGTCAGGCCCTTGGTTTGTTACCAAGAGGTCTGGGGTTCGACACCTCTCAAGGTACCCACCTAGCAATTGCTAGAGTTTCTTGCCTACCAAATGTTGTGGGGTCAGGCGGGTGGCCTAGTGAGTAGTTGGGTCAAAGACCCGGATACACTAGATTCAAAAAAAAAAAAAAAAAAAAGAAGCTCAGAGGTCTGATACGCCATTTCAGAGGAACCCTTAAAACCAGAGAAGGGGAAGAAGCTAAGAAATCGAAGCATTCAAATCATGAGCCGAGGAAGATGAGGCGGATACGATCGTCAGATCACGATTTGCTCTCCCGAAGGTTGCCTCTTCCAAGTCGATATGTGATAATCTCCAATTTCTTCTGTGTGATTTCTCTGATTTGAATCTCGGATGGTTCCTCAAGGAGGGCAAATTTTGGGTTTTTGGTTTTTAGGGTTTCATGTTTTGGAAATTTTCTTTCTTTTTTGGGTATAAATCTTGGGATTTTGGGGGGGGGGGGGGGGGTTTTACAGTAGTGGGTTTTTGAAAATTCAAATTCTTGCATTCACAAATCCATGTAAAACCCTTCAATTTCGTTTGGTTTGACCTTTTGAGGTATGATTTTATAGAAATTAACGGTTGGAATTAACTTTGGTAACTTGATTTTGGTTTGGTTCAGCTAGGGTTTAGATGAGTCCACCTGCTATGGTGAAGATGGAAGATGCTAAATTTTTGCTTGATGGAGGTAAATTTTGCTCAATTTTACATATTTGTTGTTGTGAAAAGTGTTGTCAGAAGTGTTGGCAGCTGCCAAAAGTTGCATGCCAACAGATGATTGTTTTAAGGTACATGTGTTGCCTTTTGTTTCATACCTTGCTTGTTTCTTTTGGCTTGTCCATTGCTAATTGACACTTTAACAGGTCGTTAAAGAAGATATGAAGCGAAGGTTAAAGAACACCAATATGAAGCCTCTGAGTCACTCATCATACTTAAGACTGCAAGTTATGTGTCAAATTTTTTATGATGCAGTTGAGAAGTTGCATGTTTTGGATGAATTGTCTATTTCTGATTTGAAGTCATTCATTCCCAAGCTTTGTTCCCAGGTACACTACAAAAATCTACCTATATTTGTTATAGGTTACTGCTGTCAATTTGTGAAACTCAAATTCTTAACATTATCCTCAAGCAGGGTATATTTTCATGAGAAATCCATGCGGTTCAGGCTTCTTGACCTTATATTCTTTCACTTTGACATGTAACTTGATAAGTGCAGAGTAGTATGTTCTAGTGAGAGAATCGGAGAGTTGCCCAATAGTTAATTTTGACTTTTATTTAAAAATAATTTTTTATATTTGATGTTAGAATGATTCATTTGTTTATTTTTTGTCAAAGCTCTTAGAATAAGTTTAATTAAGGCATTTGCTTCAGCTTACCCTCCCCTTAATATGTGCAGCTATACATTGAGGGCATTTGCCATGGAAATTTGTTAAGAGGACGAAGCAATTACCCTGTCAAATATATTCAAATCGAATTTTTCCGTACCACCACTGCCTATCGAATTGAGGCATAAAGAGTATGTTATTTGTCTTCCTCCTGGTGCTAACCTGATTAGAGATTCCAATGTGAAGAATAAGTTAGAAATGAACTCTGTGATTGAGGTAACTCAAAATGGAACATTTTCGTTTCGGTTTCCCTTTATGAAGGTGTACTATCTTTGTTTGTACGTTGATATTCTTCCCTTGGTTGTGGTTTCATATTGCAGCTGTATTTTCAAGTTGAGCAAGAAGCAGGGATTGAGTCAATCCGATTGAAAGCATTGATAGATCTTTTCGATGAAATTGGGGAGCCACTTTTCAATCAACTAAGGTGATTTTATTTGAGGCTGATACTTTTACTTACATACTGCCTAGCAAAAGAATCTGGGAACTAATAATAATGTTTTCAAATATATTTGAATATATGTTCATATAATTGTCTGCTATTTCTGGAAATAGGACGAAAGAGCAGCTTGGATATGTTGTTGAGTGTGGCCCACGGGTAACATACCGTGTATATGGTATTCTCTCAATTCCTCTCTCAATTGATGCTAAAGTATTCGTTAAAATTCTTAGATTTAGGGTTTGGATAAATTCTTAGATTTAGTTCTTTACATTTGAAAGAGTGAGAATTATATTGTTGGGACTTTGGATTCTATTTTTATGTCCTAATTTGTGTGAGGATTGCTTGCCATCCATATAAGAATGTTACTAAAGTGTTAGGCAAAAGTCTTTATGTTTCAATCACAAACAAGTGCATGTATACATAGCAGAATTACACCAATTAATCTGTGGGAGAAATGATATACAACAGCTCATGAGATAAAGATAAAGAATCATAATTTGAAAATTTTGAAGCCACTACATACTCATTTCATATTGCTCTGTGTAAATTTTGAAGGGTCCGACACTGTGGCACTCAAGCATCATTTTGGAAAGAAAACTTTGGAACTAGAAGATGAGAAAAGAACTGTGCAGGTTCACTTAAAACCTTAATATTTGATGTCCTTATTCTAGAGAGAACCGATATTCACTTAAAACCTTTATAATTTTAGTTAGGGAAAGAACATGTAAAATTATAGTTGTTTTTATATATAATGGTTGTGAATATCTTTGTAAATTGTAATATTATAGATGCTTGTGGTTGTGGGCTGTTTTAATTTTATGAAAAAATAATTTTTTGTTTAGCCTCGATCTCAATTTGTAGGTGATTTCAGTTTTTAAATTTTTTTTTTTTTAAATAGTTGACATATTGGGCACAATAACAATAAATGTGCTAACATGGGTGGTAGCAGTCATCTGACAACTTTGTCAGAACTGGGCACAAAAGAACCTTTATTTGTGCTTACACTTTTCAGCACAACATACCTTATTGTGCTCTTTGACAAATGGTGACGCCCATATGAAGGAAATTTTGTGAAAAACATGTTCATTTAAGCAACATCTATTAGCATGCAATTAACAATTAAAGGCGGAATCATGCTTGTATGCACTTAAAAACAAAACATTAACCATGAAATTCAAAGCCTAGTAGTTAGGTGAACCAAGACTCAACTCAAAAACAAAGTGAGTTGAGAAATATTATACCTTTGTTGATTCCTCTTTGCATAAGCAAAATATAATCACCCAAGGAGAGGGCCTTCATTCCTTGCTTCTAAGATCCATCAATTTCTAGGAGGAGGATGGTAGAAAAGATTCTCCAAGTTCTCAAAATTGAGAACATCTAAGTCTCCACACCAAGGAGAGACTTTAAGAATATATGAGTGACCTTGGAGGATGAGAGATTGCTAGCTAATCTCCTCCAAGGGGGCCGGCCTCTTAGAGAGAAAGGGAGAGACATGTTCTCTCCAATTTCTCTAAAAGAAACCCTTAATGAATTTTGGCTATAAAGTCATATTTATACCTTTGTTCATTGGAGTGGCAAATTTGTAATTAAGTCCAAAATTCACTCCTTTAACAAAATGGCCGGCCATAGGGTTTCATTGGGCTTTTAAGGCCTTTGTGAATTATTTGTCATTAAGTTGTCATACAACTTAAGTCAATGGGCTTGACGTTCGAAGCCCATTGGGCCTTGAGGCCCAAAACTAACCCGTGGTCTTTTAACGAACTTTATTCGTTTGATTAATTAACATATTAATTAATCATTGCCATAAATAATTAAACCATTTATTTATTCTTACTCATCCCCATTGTTTCTTCAATCTCTACCTTACACGGTGTACGATCCATTAGGTTCCTTTTAGCGAGGCAGTGGGCGATTAGAACACTTTCAAATCGATTGTGAATTGAAACTTACTTTCAAATCTCCCTTTAGTGTTTATACATGTTTAGGGCTTCCACAAACCATGAGTGACACCTAGCAGTATGTCATGGTTACCCAAGCTAATCAGAAGAGGTGGAGAACCTATTCAGTTTAGGATTACAATGCAATACGGTCTTTCTCTAATACAATACTCTTGACCACATTGTTTGGTTTGATAGTTTATTCATGTCGACTATCCAATGTGATTCATTTACTTATATGATTACCTTGAATGTGATTTGGAATGACTTCTTAAATCTCATTCATACTCTAGCCAAAGATTCTTAATCATATCATAGAGTATTCTCCCTCAAACGGTTTAAAGGTTAGAGATCCCTTGTTGCGCATTCACTTGCCTCCATGGTTAAGTGGCTTAACCCCAACTATGTCGTGGACACCCTCTGACGGGGTGACTTTGACATAGTCAAAGATCAATGACCTAACCACAAGACAACTATGATGCCTCAGGTCAAAGGACTACTTTGCATTATCCCAACCATGAGTTCTCATGTGACATAAGTATGAGAACTCCTCGTTGATCATGTTCAGTGGACTCATTCGTTATTGAGCACCTACATGTTTGTCTTGGTGTCAATCACACCAATGACTCGAGACTAATCACTCTCACTAAGAGAAGACATAGCATGTACTGATCTTAATGGACTGTCAATGCCCAATTGGCAATCCTATGATCAGGAATGTTTAGGATATGTATACGAAAGAGAATGGTCTCATTAATCTAACTTGTTTAAATTACATTCTCCTAATTACATATTCCTTGGACTTATCGTTTAAGCATATAACATTTATATGAGACGGCTTAAACAATAATCTTTGCCCTTGATATTAAACTAGATTAGTTCAACATGTGAAATGTCCGTAAAGTATCATCATATGATTGGTTTTAGGACACATTTCCAACACCATAGAGGGCACTGACAATATTTTAGTTGGGCTATGTTGCTATTGGTCTATGGGCACAATTTTTGGTGCTCTTTGACCTCAAAGGGCACAGATAATTTATTGTGTGCATTGCCCATATTTCTTGTAGTGGTAGCACTTGGGTAGTAAAACTTTTACCAAAAAAAACAGTGTTACTTGGCATGTAACCAAATAATGCTTCAACATTGCACAAAAGTGCTTTTATTGCCTCAAAGATGGTCAAGCTTTTTACTCGCTGCACATCGGAAAGCAAGAGTTTACTTGCTTACTTGTTAAGAGTAAGGGAATAGGGGGAGCACTTCCACTACGGCCGGATAGAGAATAAGTCCATAAGGAACAATCTTTGAAAGAACTTAAAATAAGAGTGTTTCCCCCTTGGAAAGCAGAGTGACCTCTTCCAGTTACAGGTAACTATGTCCTTTCTTTTGTTAGCTATACCAAATCTTCAAGTCAAGTTCTAATAACTATATAAAAAAAATTATCCCATTGAGTTGTGAGCTCGTTCCAATGGACTATATAAGCATGCATAACTTTGCTTTATGAGGACCTTATTATGGGCTTCTTAATTGATTTGGTTATGCCACCTAACATAGTAAATTAAAGGATCTGCTTCACCCATATCTCTGCCAAAAGCCTCTCTTCGATAGTGCCTATAGCGTTTCACATTAAGCAAGTAAACTATCCGTTCCAAAATGATTCAAGACCTAAACTGAAAGAGACTCTCCAAAAAAGTTGTGCCTTAAAAAAACTGTTTTTGATGTTGTTGTAAGAATGCAATTAAGTGTTTGATAAACTCTAGGTCTGAAAGTGCTTTTTAATGATAAAAGCAGTGTGCAAGTGTTTAATAAATTTTATGTAAACTACTGTGACTATGTTAAGTGACAAAAAAGATATGATGTTCAATGAAAATTTATCTTAGTTTCTTTTTCATAATCTTATGTTCTCCATTTTTTTTTCCCAAAGTTTATCTTCTCCATCTTCACTTACCTTAAAGTAATGACCATCAAATAGTTTAATAGAAATTTTTCTAACCTTAAATCTATGTCATATTGAAATTAATTAAACAAAAATACCAAAACCAAAAAATGTTGTTAATAACAAACATGAAAGACATAAATTATTAAGAAAAATAAAAGAACAAACGTAGGATAAACAATGGAGATGGATTGATAAAAGATCACCCTTTTCCGTCTCCGCCACCTTTCTGCCCATGGCACACCCTAACCACTTAATATATATATATATATATATATCTCTCTCTCATCCCGTTTCCCCAGAGCCATTCCCATATATTTTCAATTTCTCATCGGATCTACAGCTCCAAATTATTGTTAGCTAGAAGCTCCAATGTTCGATCTCCATAACCCCGACGGATCAGACCACAACGACGCCATTTGAAGTTAGAAACTTAATGGATTCGTCGCATGCAGTCTCACTCACCTTCCCTCTCCCACACAATGCTCAAATTTCATTTTCCTAGTTCTTCCTTTTCTATAAGACCTTCAATATCTCTCTCTCTCTCTCTCTCTCTCTCTCTCTCTCTCTCTCTATGTTCCCATGTGAGCACTGTAAGATCAAAATTTAAAGAAAACAATGCTAGAGAGACTCAATTTGTAAACTAAATTTTGTAAACTAAATTACATAAAAGTTGATAATTAGATTATTACTTAATCGTTGATAAATGTGCTCATTTTTTTATTGATGGCACCTCATTTGATTTGCTAATTTAGTCTACAAATTTGATCTCCCTAATATTACTCCAGCAGAAAAACGAGCAAAGCATCCTTCAAGGAATTATAGCTTATTGTTGATTTCTTCAGGTAACTGAAGGTTGCTGCTGTAATTTTTATTAAAATTCATGGTATTTTTGCCATTTTAAAATTTTTCATTAACACTACTGTTCACCCGTGTTTTGAGAAAAAAGCCAATTTTCAGAAGCATCTTTTATCCCACTTCTGCTTGTTGACTGACTTCTGCTGTTAATGACCAGTGATTAAAAAAAATGAGTTTTAACGAAAAGTTCACGATACTGTTTACTTTAACGAAAAATCACATTTTTACACTAAAAAGTCAAACCTGGTACTATTCACTTTACTCTTTATTTTGTCCTTATCATTAAAACTCAAAGTTTTCAAACCCTTTTCATTAGTTTTCCTTTAAAGAAAAACAGATTCTCATCATTTACCAAACACATCTTGTGACTGTTCATCGTACATGTTGTGGTAAGTTTTCCTTATGTACTATTTATATTTAATTTTAAATTTTAAATTTTGAAATAATTTCTGATCGTACGATGTACGATGAACGATCATGATTACCGGATTCGTAGAATCCCCAAGAAAAGGATCCGACGAGGAATACACCAAAATTTTTAAATAATTTCAACAACCCCCAAACTGGTACCAAGCTAGGATAATAATTTGGTCCATAATGATGACTGGTAGACTTTTGCTCTTAAGTTCTGATCAATCCCACATTATTGCACGGTTGATCAACCCCACATTATCAGTACATGGATGTATCTTCTGCTTCTCCTTCATCTTCTCCTTCCAGTCGCGCAAGCAGATTTGATAATCGAAAAGATAATTGTTTTGAATATTAGTTTTGCCAAACAAAAACTCATTTTTAATTTGAATTTATTTGTTCATTTAATAATTAGCATTAATTAAGTGCGTGTGTATATATGTGTGTGTGTGTGTGAGCCTTCAGATTTTCTTTCACTAAACATGAGTTTCAAGGCTTTTATACAGAGAAGTCGTTACACTCAAAAGGGTCCTACAACAGATAGGATTTTCATTCCTTAATTAGCATTGGTATTTTGTTATTGGTTTTTTTTTTTTTTTCCATTAGGTTCTTACGAATTCTAGGTTAAGTTACATTTTATAATAAGTAATCTTGGCCTTTATTTTGTATTCGTTCACATATATTATTATCAATTAACTTTCATGCTTTCTCATATTTCTCATGAACTGCAGAACTTGTTTTTGAAGAATAACTTTTGTTCTTTCAACAATAACTTTGTTTATTTTTTCCTTGGTCACGTTGCATCAAAATAACAATGTCATTCTTCACAAAAATAAATAAATAAAATAATAATATCATTCTGTGTTATTAATTATAATCTTAACATTATAGTGTAACCTTGGATGGTAAACTTGTACTGTGACTTTAAAGTCATCTCCAGTCACGGTGGGTTAAAAGTACACTTGACTATATATGTTCTAGCTCTTAGAAAACTAATATTTTAAAAAACAATTTAAGGTTTTTCAATTTCCAGCCATGCAGCACTAAACCTTTCCATCTTGACTTGGGATGTATGTTGGGGCCTGCTAAGGGATCTGTTGTATGTAGTCAGCCCTTGGCTAAATTTAGCCCTAATTCTTTTTATTATAATTTCATTTTGCGTAAGACCCCATATTTGGAATAATATATGTTTATTATTAAGTTTTTTTATTTTTTATATACATATATGTTGTTTTATATATCTACACGTATGTGTTGAATTATCAGAGAGACGGGCTAAAAGCCCAACTCCAACAATATCGATATTGTTCTTAACTTGTTAAGATATTTAAACTCTTCTTTGTTTCTTTCTCTAGCCGATGTGGGAGTTCAACACGCTCCCTCACATGGGACCCAATTAGTGGGTCACAAGTTGGGTCCCATGTGAGAGATCCACACATTGGCAACCACGTGAAGCCAAAGGGACCCACCATTATCGCATGGAGTCAAGGGGACCCACCCATCACGTGGCGGTACAGAACGGGCCTGCTCCCTGGCTCTGATACCATGTTGAACTATCAGAGAAATGGGTCGAGGGCCCAACTCCAACAACATTGATACAGTCCCCCAACTTGGTAATTACCACCTGCACAATCCATTAGGTGTGAGATTTTATCACAAAAGGTCTTGGTGTTAGTTAGAATAGGGTTAGGATATTTAAACTCTTATTTGTTTCTTTCTCTAGCCAATGTGGGATTTCAACAGTATGTATATATGTATATGTTTTCTTGAGTTGATTGGATTTATTGGAAAAGGCTACGTGGTATCGAAAGTTCGAAACAACCTTGTAGTTGTTAGCATGCCTATCTACTTTAGCTTATCAATTAAATCCCTTTAAGAAATTCCTGTAGACTTATGAGTCAGTTGAGGGGTTGTGGCAATATTATGGTGATTATAGACTTCCATAACCATTTTAGATGATGACTATCTCTACCTATTTGGACGTGCCTTGTATATTATCTTCATATATGGGAGAGCCACTTGTCAATCCAATGTCGATTTACATCACCACACATTAGCTTGTAGGAGGATTTAGATTAGTGTCATTATAGTTCATTTCGTTTTGATCTGTAGCCACCGAAGCCAACCAATTAGAGGCTAGTGTTGGCCTCTTCATTTGTAGTATAAAGTATTTACACCATAAAGCAGCAAGCAATGGTTTACGTAGAGATGGAAAGTGAATGAAAGAGAGAAGATGAGAAGAAAGAGCGGAAGAAATACATGACGTGAGGAGTGATCAATGAGCTTTCTGAAGGTCTTGGAGTTCGGCATTTGGGCACAACGTTAGTTTTGAATTCAGTTAGGAGGTTTTTTTGGAAAACTTATAAACATTAGGGTATTTGTCTTGTTTAAGTATACATTATACTTGGTATGTTTATAAGTGGTATAATTATTTATATTGAAACTTTGATATATTATTTGTTATATTCGATAATGTGGACATCATGATATGTTGATTATATGCATGTATCACTTCATACTAGAGCAGATGGATTTTATTGGTTTATTCGAGATATGGGGATATGAAAATATCCTTTTGTGTGGTGGAGTCCAACTCTCGTAGGGACCATCAAGTACAACAAAATTGAAATTATAGGAATGGTATGAAGTAGTAGACACTCTAGCAATCGAAAGAAGAACAAGATGACTAACAAAAGCGAACTGAGATGATTGAGTTATAGGGGTTAATTTGTATAATAGGGCACTCAAACCATCCATGTAGAGATAAATGTATGGTATAGGACGTGTAAGTCCGCTTGTTTATTATATAGATTTTTTTTTGTGTCTCAATTATTTGTCAAGCAAAAGCTCTCAGCTTGTTTATTATATAGATTAACGAGTTGGCTAATTGAAATTGAGTTGCATTCATAAAATATAATTTATGTTGTTAATATTTGATAACATGATATAATTAAATTGGGTAATGCTAGGGAAACCAAATTTGCAAACTAAATAATGTGGTTGTAGATGATTGGATTATTAATTAAGTGTCGGTTAACATGCTTATCTCTCATTCGTGACACATAACTTGGTTTGCAAATTTAGTTTAGAAATTTGGTTACCCTAACATTTTCCAATTGAATTGCGTGTTGCCTCACACTTGGTTAGCCTTGACATTTATCACTGATAAGACTTATGTCCCTACTGAGTTGTGATTTCACTCACCCTTTACATTTTAGACCTTGTAGGTTCGGTACAAGATTAACGAAGAGCAAATGGATTGAAATTGTTATAAAAGAGCGGGATAGGATTTTATTATTTTTGTACACTTGTAAGAATTACGAAAGTTTTCTTTATAAGAGTGGAATTTATTTTCAACACCGTATATCGTTTTTTTTTTTAATTTTCATTTTTACTCTCGCACTGGGCGCGGGATTAATGTTTTCCCCAACCTCAGGTCTTGAGCATGACATTTTTGGCCTTTGACTGGAGATGAGTTTTGCACAAATCTGGACTGAAAGTGGCCTAGCCCTTGGCTGAAGATGACATTACTTTCTTGTACTTCAGATATTGAATATTCACGTCATGTTATCATCCTATATTCCTATTGAACATGAAGGTAAAAAACACAATAATAATAATAAGAGTGATGTTATTCCCACCCCAATGTCTTATCTTACCACTACCTTTTAATGAATTTTTTAATTACAATTTTGTCCATTTGCAAAAAGACTGATAAGGACATTAATTATCTTGTTTTGCTTAATTAAAAAAAAAAAAAAAAAAAAAAAGGTTGGGCGTGGGAGACGATTTGTCTACCTTAAACCCTAACTCATATTTTCATCTCCTTTCGTTCAGAGAAAGTAAAAAATATCAATGGACTTAGAAGATGACTTTTTCATTGAACATGTGGAAGATGGCGCTTCTACGGAAGAGGTAGAAAATTATGTTTCCATTATTCAATTGATAACGAGAGATAAAGGTACCCCGACCGTGCCCAAAGGGGTTTTAAAAGGTAGAAGAATAATTTGTGAGTGAGTCATTTGAATTTGACCATCTTATCTTTGAATTTGTTGTTGTCGAATTCTTTTGAATTTGGATACCTCTATCGTTTCCATTTGAATTTGCAGACCTTAGTAGTTTTAATCTACTTATTATTTGTTTATTTTTTTAAGAGATAATTTTATAATTTCATATGTATGTATATATTAAAGGTTATTTTGGGAATAATAGTGGGTAGCGAAATAGCATTTTAATTTTTTAACTTTTTAAGGTGGGTGAGAAAATAAGACAATGAGATGAGTCTAGTGGCTATCTAATAATAATAAGGTGTGATTTTATAACGTTCACTAATAATAACTTCCGTCAACATTGGTAAAGTAGTGAACAATATTATTCTATACCTCACAATTCTTATGAGATGGTGAAAAAAAATTTTGATGAGATAATTTTATTAAAATAAGAGTAGTATAGTACCATTTTATTTAAAGAGTACCGTAATTTTTTTTTTTTGGCTTAAATCCTAAATCATTCTTCATTGCATTAAAAGTTAAGAGAATCATTTTGCCATTTACTGTTCCTTTTACGTCCCGTTATTGTGACTGGAATGTAACGAGAAGACAGATTGCGGTTCCATACGTTCATCACATAATTCATACAAAAAGGTATAGATAGTGATAAACAAATTATATGAAGGTCTCCTCCAACTTAAGTAATTATATAACACAGGGAACAATATAGCAAAGAATCGATCCTGAGGAGAAAAAGAGGAAATTAATTAATTAAATAAACCACCAAAGAAATAAAGGGATTAAAGAAAACATGATGTGGTACTGTGCTGGTGCATGCAGACTGCAGTAGAAAGAAAAACAAAAGTACTTTGGCTTCAAGTTATGGAAAGTAAAAACATTTCCAGATGAGGTACATGTGTGATATACAGAAAAAAAAATACAAAACAGAAGTACTAATTTGGCTAGTTATGGAAAATTCGCTTCCTCCTCTCATTGCCAATCTGGGAAGTTCTTTGAATTCTCTGCTCTTGCTACTTTGAGTCATTGAGATGCCCTCTCAGCACTACTAGCAGCTTGGCAGGAGGCACTCAGAGAGCAGGTGGAGTTCCTTTATGCTCTTGTGACTCATCTCTTAAAAAGTTAAAAGAGATATCTTAAAAGAAAGAATCTCTGAAAAATGATAAAAACCCGTGTACATTATGCATCCATTCAACAGTATATTTCCATTTCAAAATTTTCATTACCCTAACTGCAAAAGATAAGATTTTCCTTGATTAGATTGTGAATGTTCAGGAATAATTCTAGGCAATTTGTTGTTTTTAATTACTTTATGTTGTTTTTATAAAATATTGGTAAGACTTGACAGCTATGACAAAGCCCCACCATGCAGGATTATATAATGATTTTATGGCCTATCTAAGGAAAAACACCCCCCTTATTTTTTGATCAAAATATTCAATAATTAGGTTTACAACCAATCAAGAACTAATTCCAAGGGACCCGTCACTTAGTACTACGGTCTAGTGACATTAATTATCTTCACTTATAAGTGAGAGGTCTTAGGTTCAATTATTGCAAAAGGCAAATTTGAATCACATTATTGCTAGTCAATTGTGAGACTAAGTCTACTCCCTTCTCTTAATGTAGATAATATCGTTTGTTTCAAAAAATAAAATAAAAAAAATTCCAAGGGACCCAATTAATATGGGAGGCACACACAAATATAGAGGGTCGGATCACACAAAACATATGTATAATATGCATGTTGTGGTAGCATAATCTATCATCTTCAATCAGGATGAATTTGTATCTACAAGACAAATAAACACATTTGATCAATGCCAAAGCCACACGTGCCCACAAGGTGAGGGAGGAGGGTATGGTCAATCGAATCTTCAGTCATGATGAATTTGTATCTACAAGACAAATAAACACATTTGATCAATGCCAAAGCCACACGTGCCCACGAGGTGAGGGAGGAGGGTATGGCCAATCGATCTCCCATGCCTAAGTCAGTTTCTCTTAAAAGAGAGAATTTTGGGGCTTGTATGTGTAGCAAAAGCTTACCAGAAAATGGTGGAGATGGGCTATTTATAGGGAGGTGGCGGAAATGGTAGGGTTTTGCCCTACACGTGGCAGCTTCCCACTAGCCAATGTCATCCGTAGGGTAGAAGAGGAAAGAATAATCCCAAAGATATTAATTAGAAGATAATATCTTGGGATGATAAGGTAAGTATCCTTGATTAATTGTGATGAGGATTCCTGACTTGTTTGAGTTGAGCTTCAATCAGGAACATATTAATGAAAGGGTTGGGTGATTAATCCTTTTTTTAGCAAATTAATCATATTTTAATGTCTTTGACTTTTCCTCCATCCACGAGCAAAGGAGCTTGGTGATGTCGTAGTCAGTTGTTTAAGCCTCTACGGATGTTGAACTGAGCATGGCAATATTTGGGGGCCTTGCCCATTTAATAAGGGCATTATTGTCTTCTCCGGGAAAAATTTCACATGTCGTCTCCAGGATTTTTAGAATTATTTTTGGCTCTACACATGTTATCAAAAAAATTCTTGCATACATTTAGTGTATAAAATGTGTATAACATTTCTCTAATTAATTTTTAATTACGTTGTGAGTATAAGCAGTATAAATTATTGCATACAAGCATGTCACTTAATTTTAAGTTTTCTTTTTATTTTTATACACACAACGATATTGTGTGATGAAGTTTGTCTAGCCTCACACAATAGGTTAGCAATAATTTGATATCGAACTAGTCATATAAGAGTTTAACTTAAGACATTCCACTTACAAGTGGAGAAAAATATAATTAGAATGTAGAGTTGACCACTTAACATTTGAGTTAAATACTCTAATTTTTACAACGGTGAGTCCTCTCAAAAAAGGATTTATACACTCAATTTAATTCAGCCATTAAACATATAAGAATGGAAGCAAACCGCTAAAAACCCTTGATGTGCAATAGAGAAAGAAGGGTGGGAAGTTGGGGAGAGTAGCTAGCAATGTCTTTTAGTCATCCATATTATAATATTCCTTTATACTATTCTTCTTCTCTTCTTCTCTCAAAACACATTAGCTAGAGATCTAAAGTAATTAGCTCGTTGAGTACATGAAAACACTATAAATATACCATACAAGTAGTCCACTTCCAAGCAATATAAGAAGTACTACTCTCTTCTCTTAAAATGGCAAGAGTCCCGGAGCCTCTAGTTGTTGGGAGAGTGATAGGAGATGTTCTTGATTCCTTCACTCCAACAACACACATGTCTGTCACTTACAACGCCAAGCTAGTCTGCAATGGACTTGAGCTCTTTCCTTCTGTTGTCACAGCCAAACCTAGAGTTGAGATTCAAGGAGGGGAGTTGAGATCTTTCTTTACTTTGGTATATATTAATCTGTTATTAATGAATTGATTAGTTCTTGTTTATGTTTTACCATCGTTGTATTACTCCCTAACCCTAAATCTCCCTTTTTTTTTTAGAAGAACCCTAAATCTCCCTTACTGGCATATAACTTGATGATGTTATTGTTTTGAAGTCCTGTGATAGTTTTCTTAATCTTGCAGGTGATGACAGACCCAGATTGTCCTGGCCCTAGTGACCCTTATCTAAGGGAGCACCTGCACTGGTATATATGCTGAACCTAGTGATCCTTATCTGAACGGAGTACCTGCACTGTGAATTTATTCTATCTTTATTTATTTATTTTGGGTTAGACACTATGAAATTACTTAACCTCGCTTTAAAGTGGAAGGTTAACCTAGATACAGTAATGCCTATATATATATTCTCATGAAGTACCACCATTTCCACAAGCCCTAGAAACATGTAGGCATTTTCATCAAAAAGATGATGAAAAAACCTGTCGGCAATATTACAGAGTCCTTCTGTACTTGTTAAGCATCAATCAAAGCTTCATGCTGTAAAGAACTATGAAGAAGGGAAAATTGTTAAGTACAAAACTAACAAACAAAAATTACAGTGTTCTCATGAAGTACCATCATTTCCAAAAGCCCTAAAAACATGTAGGCATTTTCATCAAAAAGATGATGAAAAAACCTGTCGGCAATATTACAGAGTCCTTATGTACTTGTTAAGCATCAATCAAAGCTTCATGCTGTAAAGAGCTATGAAGAAGGGAAAATTGTTAAGTAAAAAACTAACAAACAAAAATTACAGTGTTCTCATGAAGTACCATCATTTCCAAAAGCCCTAAAAACATGTAGGCATTTTCATCAAAAAGATGATGAAAAAACCTGTCGGCAATATTACAGAGTCCTTATGTACTTGTTAAGCATCAACCGAAGCTTCAAACTGTAAAGAGCTATAAAGAAGGAAAAATTGTTAAGTACAAAACTAACAAAAATTAGAGTGTGCGATCTGTACTTGTTATACCACCTATGCACCGTATTTTTGTCCTTGTTTATTTATTTATTTTTTCATATGAGAAAATGAAACAAAAAGAGCTATAAAGAGGGAAAGTTGCCAAGTACAAAACTAACACAAATTTCTCTAATCTGAACTAAACAGGATTGTGACAGACATTCCAGGCACTACAGATGCCGCATTTGGTAAGTCCTACATAAGAGCATTCATAGTGTGTTTTTTTTTTTTAAAAAAAAACAATATTATCTACACTAAGCGGCAAGGGGTGGGCTTAGCTTCATAATAAGTTAGCAATAATGTGGTTCAAATTCACCTTTGGTGAGAATCGAATATAAGACATATCACTTACAAGTGAAGAAAAATATCATTTGGCCGTAGTACTAAGTGGCTAGTGTTTTCTTTTCTTTCAATTGACTAATACATGTCCAAAATAATCTACTTGCAAAATATAGCTAAATTATTTACACACATATCTAAACTACTTATTAACAAAATTCTTTTTGTCAACCAAAAGAAGGTGAAAAGACAATTTCTCTCTATTTTCCATATTTTTTTTAAATTTATTTTATATTTACACATACACAGTGTGTGGCTTCATCTAGCATATATATTAACAATAAAATTGTCTAGTATATGTGTAATAATATATGCAAAATAATTTATCTAAAAAATAAAAGAATATTAATTGATTCAAATTAACTCATCTATATTTTGGATATAAATATAGGTAAATTAGGTTAAAATAATAATAATAATAATAATAAAACAATACATGCAAAATGATTTACCTACAAAATATATGAATGTTATTTGATTGACATGATTGGTACTGTTGTGGCATAAATTATAAATATTTTTGTGACAATAGGTCACTTATCTAATACTTAGTATTACGGTCTAGTATCATTCATCTTCATTTGTAAGTGAAAGGTCTTAACGATTCTCGCCAAAGACTAGTTTGAATCACATCATTGTTAACCTATTATGAGACTTAGCCCACCTCGTTCTCCTTAATATGAATAATATCTTTTGCTAAAAAAAAAAAATAGGTCACTTATCTATCTACATGGTAACATATTTTAAATTTGTGTTTTATTCAAATGTTGATAATATTATATGAGTTTTTGTTTAAGAAACAGGAATTGCACAGGTCTTATGCGTAAAGAACCCTTTAATTAATTGTATTAACAGGAAGAGAGGCGCTGAGTTATGAGATGCCAAAGCCCAACATTGGCATCCACAGGTTTGTGTTTGTTCTCTTCAAGCAGAAACGAAGACAATCAATCAACCCACCTTCCTCAAGGGATTGCTTCAGCACTCGAAGCTTCGCGGCTGAAAATGACCTGGGTCTTCCTGTCGCTGCCGTTTACTTCAATGCGCAGAGAGAAAGTGCAGCTAGAAGACGCTAGCCAGTAGCTAACCAAAACGCCTACATCCATATATATGTTAATCAAATAAATGTGCTTAATTAATATTCTCCCCATTAGGCCACTATTACGTACTTGCATGATGCTGTAACAAGAATAAACTTCACAAGTTAATTAAGAGAGAGAGAGAGAAGGTACTCCTACTGTGTGTGTTTGACTAAGTAATTTCCTGCTGTCCAATCAGAATTTATATAAAATTTTCTGAAGGTTTCAAGTTGCATATGATCAGATTTTATGGGGTTTTTAAATGGCTACCCAAAACTCCTCCATCCATGTTGATCGAATAAAGGAAAAATTAGTATCCGATTCTTAGTTATTAATGTTCATTGATTGAAATCTTATTAGTTTTCAGATTTTGATCAAAATTCTTAACATTAATATAATAATAAATTTACATGTCAGTTACATAATTTTTAAAATAAAAATTAATAATTGATTTATGATTTTAATCTCACACATTTATTGAACTCCTAACCAATTTTCAATTCAAAACATTTCCAAAATAAATAAATAAATTAGAAAAAGTTTGTATCCCTTATTTTTTATAAAAAGGTTTCCAATTCTTTAATTTTATATGTACCCATTCATGTAATTTTTTAATCTTAAAATGTACCAATTCTTAAATATATCAATTTTTTGTATGTAAAATGTACCCTTTTTTATATAAACTCTATTCAATTTTTTTTTGCTATTCCATTTTTAAACTTATATGGTTACATTCTTTTTCTTGATTTGAAAATGTATCCATGTCAAGTTTAATCAAAGAAATTTACTAATGTTATTAAGCCTAATATCTTCTTTTTTTTGTTGTGATTTTGAAGAATGTACCATATTTTGGTACAATAATTTTTTTGTTAATTTTCATGAATGTACCCATGTTTATATGCATATATACACACACACACACACACACACACACATACACACAACATATTGGAGAGTATAATTTATATTTTAATAATTTTAATCCACAAATTATGGGTTTTTTTTATTTAAAATCTCATTAATACAAACAACTATAAATTTTAATTTTTAATTTAAAAAATATAGTAACCTACATAGAAATACATTATCACATTAATTTCAGAGACTTCGATCAAAAATTAAAAACCAACAAAATTTCAATCAAATAATATTGATAGTTAAGGATCGCATTTAAAATGTCTGTTGTGTAACATCCCACATCGCCCAGGGGAGTGATCCTTAAATGTATATTCTCATCCCTACCTAGCACGAGGCCTTTTGGGAGCTCACTGGCTTCGGGTTCTATAGGAACTCCGAAGTTAAGCGAGAAGGAGGCCAGAGCACTCCCAGGATGGGTGACCCACTGGGAAGTTGCTCGTGAGTTCCCAAAAACAAAACCGTGAGGGTGTGGTCGGGGCCCAAAGCGGACAATATCGTGCTACGGTGGTGGAGAGGGCCCGGGAAGTGATTCGCCCCGGGCCGGGATGTGACAATTGGTATCAGAGCCAATCCCTGGCCGGAAGTGTGCCGACGAGGACGTCGGGCCCCTAAGGGGGTGGATTGTAACATCCCACATCGCCCAGGGGAGTGATCCTTAAATGTATATTCCCATCCCTACCTAGCACGAGGCCTTTTGGGAGCTCACTGGCTTCGGGTTCTATAGGAACTCCGAAGTTAAGCGAGAAGGAGGCCAGAGCACTCCCAGGATGGGTGACCCACTGGGAAGTTGCTCGTGAGTTCCCAAAAACAAAACCGTGAGGGTGTGGTCGGGGCCCAAAGCGGACAATATCGTGCTACGGTGGTGGAGAGGGCCCGGGAAGTGATTCGCCCCGGGCCGGGATGTGACACGTTGAATAAATTTGTGTTTAATTAATGTCCTCCCCATTAGGCCACAATTACTTACATGTAACAAGAATAAACTCCAAAAGTTAATTAAGAGAGAGAGAGAGAGAGCAGGTACTCCTGCTATGTGTAATTTCTGGGTCTTCAATCAGATTTTATGTGAGCCCCTAGCCTTTGGCTTTTGGGTCGGTGGTAGTCCTCCTTTCTCTCTTCCTTTCTTTTGCTTTTCCTTCTTCTCTTCCTTTCTTCTTTGTTTCCATGCTTTTTTATGAGCTCTGTCTCATATATCTGAGCTCTTGTCTCCGTTTTGTACCCGCTCCTCATCCAACTGATGCTCACCGCCATCCCCCTCCTCGCTTCCCATCACACCCTTTTCTCCTACCTCCCTCTTCCTGCCCTTCATATTTTCCAACTCTTAACCAGGATTTAGATCTCAGAGTGTTGGGTTCTCTCTTGACTCAAGGCCCAACCTCCATTGTTCACTGTCAATCCGGCTTACCGGAAAAATTGGGCGAAGTGCGGAACGATTCTCGTCGGAACAAAGGGTGTTTTACACACCCCCTTCGCCCTTCGCTCTCCCCCTCCTTCTGTTACTTTTGGTGACTTTTCTTGTAGGTGTGGCTATGGAGGCTTGGGCTCTTGGTGGATTGACTGTGCTTAATACTTTCAGATCTAATTTTTGGTTAGGGTGCATTTTTCAGTTTGGTGTGATGTCTTCCTTCGCGGAGGTAGCAGCGGTTGTGGTTGGCGCTTGGAGATTAGGGTTTTACTGTTCACTGCTTTTGTTGTAGCCTACATGCCTAAATTTGTGTGGGCCTCCCTTTGTGGCTAGGGTTGTAGCTCTCTTTTTTGGGCTTGACCTTTTTTTTATGTTTGCTTTGTTACGTAGGACTTTGTGTTTTGTTTAAGTTTAAGCTTTTCTTAACACAAATTGTATTTCTCTTTCATTAATGAAGCTTCATTATTGTCCAAAAAAAAAAAAAACTGGAAAGATAATTAATAACCCTCTCAGAAATGACTTTTCCCCACTTTTGGGGGTGTTTTAAGGGGAGGGGGGGGGTGTGTTTGAGAACCAACCAAAGTAATTATCCCATTATCTGTCTTTTTAGGTTTTTGGCTTCCATTTCAACTGGAAAAGTAGAAGGCCCTCTGAGTAATGGCTTTTCCTCGTCCAGTTAGGGTTTCACATTTTGCACGTTTATTTTCAAGAATAAATATGTAGGATTTGACACCAGCCAGTGCAGTCACACCACGTCCAGTCCAATCTTGTAAAACAATAGATAATTAAGTACATTGTTTTCTATGGGGTAGTGCGTAGTGGTACATTTATGTAAGGGATAAATTATTGGCCAGAATGTAGTCCACGTGTGTGTGAATAAAAATAATAAAAATAAAGAGGAAGTGAAAGGTTATGCTTTGATGGTTAAGAATAGAAAAAAAAACAATAAATTTGGTTTGTGGTAAATTATATTAGGGTCTATGATTTTATTTTGTGATAAAATACTAAATTGACTTTTCATTCTGTTTTGTTTTGATTGACAAAGAAACTTTTTGTTAATAGGTAGTTTAGATACATGAGGATACTAGTAATCTTCTCAAATCTTCTTGTTTTACTTTTTCAGCTCTTACTCAAATTAAGCGGTTTTGATAATTATACAACATTGCAAAATAAAAGAGAAACGAAAAAATTGAATGAGAATGACCAAATGAAAAGGTTCCGAACATTTATATATATGTATATGTATATGTATGTATGTATGAATCTGTTTAGAAATACTTGAAGTAAGAACTCAATTGATCTGGAGAAAAGTTGCCACCCTAATAATACAACATCGTACAAAACCTTAGCTACAGTGTAAGAGGAAAAGTAAAGGTGTCAAGATTCTCTCCCATTCTCTTTCCATCTCATCTTCTCACATTCTTTATTTTGTCTTTCTTTTTCTATAAAATAAATTAATATAAGATATTTACGTAGTCTAACCGTTCAAATAGGAGGAGAATGAAGGGGAGGAAAAAAAGAGAGGAGAAAATCCTACTCCAAAGTAAAGAGAGCGTGGAAAACTAGAAAGGTTAGGGTGAGAAACTAGAGCTACATTATAGGCCACTATAATAATTTTTTTTGGAAAATTAATGAAAATGGTTTGAAAACTTTGAGTTTTAACTATAAGAATAAAATAAAGGGTAAAGTAAATAATATCAAGATTGATTTTTTAGTGCAAAAATATGACTTTTCGTTAAAATGAACAGTACTGAAAGTTTTTGTAAAAGTTTTCAATTTTTTTCCCTTCTGTTTTAAGGTCAATTCAAATAGAAGGTTCCTGTGCAACTTAATAAATGGAAAGATCAATTCAAATGAGTTATAAGATATACTTTACTGTGCATGGAAAATATCTTGTGAAAGCTCAACAATCGAATTTTACCAAAATGAAAAACTTTTAATTACAGCTTTTCATTTGTGATGCGAATTTCTCTATATAAAAAAAATCATCGTATGTATATAAACAATTATCACGAAACTGTCACAGCGTCCTAAAGGCCTGCTTGGTATCGTATTAAAAAAATGACAAAATTTCTTAAAAGCATATTTTAAGAATAATTTTTCTTAATATCTAAAAACTTGTTTGTTATGAGATTCAAAATTGTTTTCATATTTTAATAATTTGAAAGAAAAGAAAAACTATCCTACAACAATTTCCCATCGATTCGGAAGTTCTTATACAATTCAATTTGACAGACAGAGATATCCAAGGAGAGAGTCGGATGAGAGGGAGATTAGAGAGAAAGAGGAGAGCGAAACAGTAGAGTGGGAGGAGAGAGAAAAAAGAGATGAAAGAGAAAGAGCAGTGAGAGGAGAAAAATA
The DNA here is from genome assembly GCA_035220775.1 of Malus fusca. Classification (NCBI taxonomy): domain Eukaryota; kingdom Viridiplantae; phylum Streptophyta; class Magnoliopsida; order Rosales; family Rosaceae; genus Malus; species Malus fusca. The sequence goes on along the minus strand of CM069072.1, from coordinate 1,923,329 downwards.
GAAGAGAGATTCGGAGGAGGGGAGTAGGGGAGGAGAGAAGGAAATGAGAGAGAAGGAGAGAGAGATTCAAGGGAGGAGGGATGAGAGAGAGATTTGAGGGAGGAGGGAGGAACGAGAAAAAGAGAGGAGAGAGAGAGATAAGAGATTATTTTAATCATAACCGTTCGTCGTAAATCATATTCGAAAATGATGCTCATTTCTCATAGACATTATTTTTATTTATTTTTTAGGTTTTAGGTTTTTTAAATTTTGACTTTTTCTTAAAAAACAAATTAAAAAAAAATCCTTTTATTCGGTTTTCTGACAAAAAAAGGTATGATGCCAGCGCGCCTTGCTTTTCGTTACATTCGTGGTCCGGAGCAACCTGGCTGGGCCCCATAGAAAAAGTAGCCGTGGGCTCCCTGGATTGCCCCGTGTGTGGCCCAAAGGGGGTGAATCTTTTTAGCCGTATCATGGCTGGAGATTTTTTTTGTCCATTTCATGCTAAATCTGGCTACACGAGCCAACAAAACAAATTCCCATCATTTCAAATTTGGAATTTGTTAGACTAGATTTAAATTATTTAGTAACTTATTTTTAAGGAAAAATTATTTAGTAAAATTTTAAATTCCCTCCATCTTTGATTTATTCTTACCAGTGTTTAAAATATCAGTGTTGGTGAAAATATCGGTTGCCTTCGCTAAAAATTATGAAAATTTGCTCAAAAACATGAATTTAACATAAAACTTTAGGAAATGTTAACCAATATCCTGATAATATCGACAAAATCTATCGATTTTAGTTGAAGTTTAAGAGTTGCTCCGATATAAGGTGAAGTCCTTATTTCCATCTTTCTCTGATTTTTATGAAATTTCCACAAAAAAATCGATCCTATGAAAGAAATTTCAAACCCTACAAATATCGGAAATACCTTTGGCCAAATGGACTCATTGAGAGAAAGTGAATCACAATTGGTACATCATCTTGTTGTAGCAATTAATCAATGAGAGGAATTAAACCGGTCGTATTAATTTATAGGCTTAATTGTAGTAATAGTCTTGAAATTTTACTTAGTTTAATTTTAGGTTATGGACTCAATTTTAGGTTATGGACTCTTATATTAGTTTTTTATACTAAAAATAAAGTAAAAGTTTATAAAATAATAATAAAATAAGAGAAGTGTTATTAGCATTCCAAAAATCTCACTCCTCACAAGTGTATTTTCTTTCCAAATATAGAAAGTTTGAAGTGTAGAATAAGATTTTTGGGATGCCAATAACAAGTCCCTAAAATAAAAGTTTATATATATAAAGTGAGAGCCCCAGTTTGGTCAAACATTCCAAAATGCCAAGAATATCCCTATGTTTCCTTCACAATCAAAATCCAAAAAATGAGGACAAAAATGTAAAAAAGAACTTAACTTATCAGAAATTGTATTGGAAACAAAACTTGGTAATTAAAATTTAAAAAAAAAATCATGATAATTATCCTCTAAAAGTTAGTAGTTATGGAGATGAGAGAGTGTGTAACACCCGGTCCCAAAATATTTATTTTCGGGAATTAATTTTGTTGATAGGCCCAAATTAAAATCATAGTTAATTTATTTTCATTAATCATATTCCTCTAAGTCAATAATTCAAATCCTTACAAGTTATCCATATTTTCTTAAATGTCAAAAACATAACCTTAAATTAACAATTGAATTCATTATCATTAATCATCATTCTCCAAATAATTTCCTTCATCCCACGGGTAATTCATAACCATTATTCATTTACCAAAACATACAATTTAGCTTCCAAGTTAGAACCATTTCCTTCTCTTAGGCCAAAATTCCATTTAAATATTAATTCTCAATTATTTAATCTCACTCATTTTATGGCTGCATTTAACGCCCTCGTTAGACTACATACGTACCCTAAACAGAGATCAAGTCATTCGTAGTTCGCCAATTCAAATTTAATTAAATTTCGACATTTCTACAAATAACTAAAAATCACTATCTAGCTTCAAACAAGTGTATCACACCAAGTGCTTACTAACTTTGGTTTTAGAACATCAAAATTAGCTTAAAAATACGGTGTCGGCTCACTGGCCACGCACCTCTGTTGATGGCGGTCGGCCGCCCCGAATCGTCGGAAAATATCAACTATATCCAAAAATTACCAAATTTTACAGGGTTGTAGCTCTCAATGAGTGGAGTAAGTTTCATACCTGCGGCCAAGTCCAATTTGGCCGGGAAACACCTCAAATTGGCCACGAACCGCCGGAAACCCTTGTTTTTGGGTGTTCTTGATTCGACTTCAACACAACTCCGACGCCCCAACCAATGCATGGGCTTTGTTCTTGAGGTTGGACTAAGTGTAGGGGTGGTGTTTGTTGTCCAAGTTAGCTTCAGATTTGGTGAATATTCACCCAAACCCGTCTCACCTAAGTGGGATTCTTCGTAAAATCGAACCTCATTTCATATGTTTTAGGGTGAACTTGGGAGCGGGATCGATTGGCCTTGAGGTAAGGGTCATTTTGACACCAACCCCGATGTCAACGGTCGCTGGAGTGGGGAGATATCACCAGGTCGGGTCAGCGGTTTCATTGGATCCGGCTTGATCGGCTCCTCCCTTTCTATTTTTTTTTCTTTTTCTCCCCCTCCCTTCTCCTCTCGCTACAACCCTCCTTTCTCTCCTTTTCTTTATTCCCTCTCCAACCACAATTTGACACGTGGCACCCTCATAGCTGCTCGGCAATTCTGGAGCCTTCCAGATTCAGGGGAAATTGATAATTTTGCCCCTTACCTTCGTTCGTTTCTATTTCACTCGTTATAACTCCGCTTCACGCACGGTTTGCGCCTACACGTTCGTGAGACAGAGCTCTATTCAAAAATATAATTTGTGACCTCGAAAGGTCTACAGATTTTAGATAGTAAATTTCCAAACTTTAAACCTCGTAACTAGTTTAATTTAAATTTAACTCACATCATAAATTCTCGAAAAATCGTATAAAAGCTCAATAATACAAATACGTTAATTATAATAATTTCCCAATTCTATTTCCATAACCATAAATCGATTTATTTTCGGTTTTCTCCACGTATTCACAATTATGAATATCTAATTCATATATTTAAATTTTCAGGGTATTACATTCACCCCCCGTTAAAATAAATCTCGTCCCCGAGATTCCAACCATCTAATTACAAAAGAAATTTGAACCATTCCCATCATTCCTTTAATGGTGAATCAGTCTACGATTTTATTCGAGCTTTATAAATAAATAATTTAACGAAATACCAATCTATTAATCAAACATTTGCCTTCATTTCAGTACTATATATTCCTTCCAAATGTGCTCGCATATTCCTTTGTACAGTTCATACTCACATTCATGTTCTACTTCTACCAGATTAAAGCAACCCAGAGTATGCATGCTTGATGCTTTCAAATGATACTATTGGTAGTTAAAAGAATATCATTGGTACTCAATTAACTACATGCATGTGAGGTTCACTGACAAATTATGATTAACAAAAGATATTCTTCTCTCCTACACAATACGCCTCGCAAATTGCATTTTTAACTTTGTATATAAAATTAATAAGACGGCATATTCGTGCAACACCAGCTAGCACAACCCACACAAATACACACACACACACACACGCAATCAAGTGCGGTTTGATCTGTGCTATTTTTTTGTACAATTTAATAATTCAATATTTCTTACCATATGTAACCCAAAAATAATAAACTTACTAGTTCAGTGGAAGAGGAAGACCAGGTAGGGCTTCCTCAAACCGTGGAACGAATCACATCTAAAGCCTTTACGAGAACTTCTCCATTTTTATGAATTCCAACCTTAATGGAGGGGTGGAGGCAATAGACATGGCGCTTTTGGGAGCTCTCATCATTTGCTTCATTTTTTTTCCATAACCATAAATCGATTTATTTTCGGTTTTCTTGAAAAATCATATAAAAGCTCAATAATACAAATACGTTAATTATAAAAGCTCAATAATACAAATACGTTAATTATAATAATTTCCCAATTCTATTTCCATAACCATAAATCGATTTATTTTCGGTTTTCTCCACGTATTCACAATTATAAATATCTAATTCATATATTTAAAATTTCAGGGTATTACAGAGTGATAAATGATAAAGGCAACAAAAACAAATAAAAAATAAAACAAATTAAAAGTTAGCAGTTATGAGCAGTTATCGTTTGGTTTTTTGCATGGATATCGATGGGAAAGCGCCTCAAAAAAATTTCGATTGGCCGGGTTTCTTTTTTAGTTATTTTTCTCTTTTATTCACCTTAATTTATTGATGCATGAATTTTAACAAATATTACATAGAATATTTATGCTTCCATTTTGATTAGTACGGTTATTGCTATATTTTAGATCTGTTTTCAAGTTTTAATATTTATGTTTTCTGGTTTCCTTCACAACCAAATTAGAAAGAAAAATAACAGAAAACGAGAATAAACTGGTAAAAAACCATGCTTAACAGAAAACTATATTTGAAAAAAAAAACAAACAAACAAATGTAAAGGGGCGGGGTGGATAACTCCTCCATTTTAGGATGAGATCTTAATATCTCACAAAATTATATTAAACAAAAAGAAACAAATAAAAGTAAAGGGATGTGATGAAATAACTCCTCCATTTTAGGATGAGATATTAAAGTCAGAGATAACTGTATTGAAGATCATTTTAGGAGAGAAATACTAAAAAATAAAGTAAAAAAAGGCGACAAGGTGAATAACTGCTCTCCGTTTTAAGAGAGAGAGATATTAAATAGAAAAATTAAAATTTGTTATATTGGAAAAAGAAAAAAGAAAAAAAAGAAACAAATAAAACAACAGGAACGGAATAACTTCTCCTCCATTTTAAGAGAAAATATTAATATCTAACAAAATTATATTAAAAAAATCTAAGAAATTTATATTAAACAAAAACAACATAATTGCTCTCCATTTTAGGAGAGATATATTAAACAGAAAATTAAAATTTGTTTTATTGGAAAAAAGGTTAAAAAAAAAGAACATGAACGTATCTCCTTCATTTTAGGAGGAGATATTAATATCTAACAAAATTATATTAAAAATAATAATAATAATCATAAGAAACAACGTGGGAGAAAAAGGGTAAAGGTTGTCGTCAGTTTTTAAAAAACGGTGAAGTTCTCCCACTACCAAGCTGAGGTGAGAGCTTCTCCCCAAAAAGATAACGGGAGACGCGCCTTGAGCAAAGAAGCACGAACAACCTCTAAAAGCTGACGATTCTTGCGTTCTGCAACACCATTTTGTTGTGGAGTATATGGACATGTAGTCTGGTGAATAATACCATGATGATCAAGAAAGGCACGAAGTTTAGAGTTTACATATTCGCTGCCATTGTCACTCCTAAGAACCTGTATTTGTGACTTATATTGTACTTGTACCATTTTGTAAAACCGCTGAAACAAAGAAGTAACTTCACTTTTGGACTTCATCAAACAAACCCAAGTCATACGTGTGCAGTCATCAATAAAAGTAACAAACCAATGAGCACCACCAAGTGTAGCAGTTTTAGATGGTCCCCAAACATCAGAATGAATTATCATAAACGGGATTGAACTTTTATTCAAACTAGGCGGAAACGAAGTACAATGACTTTTATCCATTTCACAAACACCACATTTAAAGCTAGAAACGTCATGCTTAACAAATAGGCTAGGAAATAACCTTCATAAATAGCCGAAAGAAACATGTCCAAGTCGACGATGCCACAACCAAACCTCCGAAGCTTTATCCTCTCCATATGAGATCCTTCCACGGCAAGAGCTTGAGTCAAATTTCGAGAATTGTTCGATGTCAGCTCTAAGTAGTAAAGCTTTCCCCTCCTAATACCATAACCAATCGTCTTACGAGTCCGAATGTCCTTAAAAACACAAAAGGAAGGCCAAAAAATAACAAGGAAACGTAGGGCGACAATTATTTGAGCAACAAATAATAAATTATAGTTAAGGGAAGGAACAACAAGTACGAAGTCAAGATATAGGGTATCAGATGGGGAGACATCGCCTTCCCCAATAATGGGGACAACATTACCATTGGCGACACTAACTATAGTATTGGTGGATGGTTTTAGGGTTTGTACCTGTCTAGAATCACAAGTCATATGTTCAGTAGCGCCAGAATCAATTATCCATGTACTATTCATAACAGATGTAGAAACTTTGAAAGCCTTACCATCATTACCTGTATGGTCAGAATCTACTTGAGCTTCGGCAACCAATACACACGACTTGAATCGTTCACGATTGGTCCTACTCTTCTGTTCGGTTTGATCAAATCGATGCATAGTGGTATGAGCCCAAATGCCATGGCTCCAAGTAATTTGAGTGAGAAAAGATATGGCCCAAATTCCCAGGCCCAAAAAAAAAAATGTAACGTGGGCTAGAAAGAATAGTAGCCAAAAAACAACAAACGACCTTTTTATTTTTCTTTTCTTCTTTTCCCTTTTTTTTCTTGTTTTGTTTTCTTTCCTTGATTTCTACAAAGCACAGGAAGATTCTGTGGCTAATGGGACAGCAACGGCAATGGGTGCAGATCAGAGCGGCGGCGAGGATGTGTGTACATGGAGTGCAGCAGTGAATGGCAATCTGGGTGATAGGCAGGTATGGTGGGCATGGTGGCGATGTGGGTACGTTTCTGGGCTTCAGTCAACAGTAGCGGCTAGATTTTTGGGTTAGGTCTCAATTCGTGGGTACGTGAGTACGTGATGCAGTAGTGGGTCGTGGCGAGTGAATGTAGGAATCGATTCGGTGAACTCCGGTTAGCAACGACGACGTCGTTCGCTGGTCGGATAGGCACACTACACAACTGGATGCGCAGTGGTCTTCGGTGGACTCGGATCAGCAACGACGGCGTCGCTCGCTGGTTTCATAGTGCACGGCACAATTGGCTGCACGGTGATTTCTGGTGCTGTGGTTCTTCGGAAAAATTGCGATAATAAGTTTTTTAAATTTTTCTTAACCTGGCTCTGGTGCCAAGAAGAGAATGTTTTGAATTGTTATATATTCTTCTCAATAAGAGGTACTTATAGATGTACAACCCTAACATAAATGGAAAGAGAACTAATTACAAGTGACTACATGAGAATACACGAGATTACATATCCATTAGGGATCCTACCTAAATTACAAAAGTCAACAGGCTTAGATCAGTAGTTTTTACTCCGACAGATATCTCCCAACAGGCTTAGATCAGTAGTTTTTACTCCGATAGATATCTCCCAACCATGAGTAAAAATAGAGACACGTTTGTGTGGGATCTTATGAATAGGTAACGATAACACCATTATCATAGTAAACGAAAATAAAATCCACCATTTTTAATCCCTTATTGACTAAGGAACCCAACTCTTGATTTTAAGGAACCTAACTCTTGATTTTCTTCCTATACAATATGTTGGGGTAAAATGATATTGATGGATATAAGAGAATTCTAACTACTCTGATTAACTTAATTTTTTTTTGTTAATCAGTAATTACCAAAGTGATAATAATGACCAATCATAGTTTAGTTCGTGAAACCAAATTCTATCAGCCAAACAACAAAAAAAATTGACACCATAATAATCAGCAAGCAAAAAAAAATGTGGAATGGTTAGTGCGCAATTCATAAATTTCATTTTTTTTTTCTGTACAAATGGGCGGGGTGCAAAAAGACTAAATTAGATGATTTAAAATAATAAGAAATTGTTGTGATGGACAAACACCCACAATTTATAAAATAATCACTTAAGAAATATAAGAATATCTAAAACAACACATCTTTGGGGCGCGTAGCGCTCGTGATGCAAAAATGTTTCCCGCATGCGAGTAAGCGCGTGGGGAGAGGCTAGTAAAACCTTAAATCTATGGGTATATACAATTTTCTCACAAACATAAAAACTGGTTTTTTTTTAGTTTTTCTTTTCTTTCTTATAATTCATTTTTAAAATTTATTTTTGATGATATGGAATGAAGTTCCTTATATACCCCTAGATTTAACAAAAAAATAAACGGCGCTAGTGAAAAATAGCAATGAGACAACACATTATTAATTTCGAGAACTAAAGAAACTAATATGAGAGTTCAGATACTAAAATTAAACAAGGGATAAAATTCAAGGACGATTGCTACAGTTAACCCGATTTCTAGATCATTTTTTTGTAGCATAAGTATTCAACGAATTAAAGAAACTAAAAAGTTAGCAACAAATTAAAGAAATTAAAAAAGTAATTATAAGTGAACATTTTGGGAGACAAACACTTATCCCCGATGTTAACCAAAAAAAACAAGGAAAAAAAAACACTTATCCCCGACAAACAATGTGATAACTCCCTTCTAATGGTTCAGACCCAACGTCCAAATGATGAACATTTTTCCTAATCGGATTGCACATTTGTTTCACTTCCTTTAGGTGAGAAGCCCAAATGCCTCGTGGAATGGCAACCCTAGAAGCTGCCCCAAGGGCACAGCTTGCGGGACCATAACAACATTAGCAGTCCGCTCCGACGACGACAGTGCCTTCGAAACCACGGGGATGGCACGGGAGATGTCGGTGGCCGGCAGTAGGCAATTGGCAAGCAGTGCATTTCCGGTCGCAGTGAAATACCTGTTCCAGTAGTACTGTGTTTGAGGAACGCTGTCAATCAAATCGAGATCGATCTCAAAGAGATCATCTTCGTCTTCGATGTCCGCTAGGCCTTTACACAGTCCAGCACATTGCGTGGAAGGGGAACCTTCGACGAGAGAAGCCATGGTTGTGGTGGTTTAAGTTTCGTAGTTATGCTCTTCCACTTATATATGTGCACATATTTGGTGTTTGGTGGTGAGGTTGGAGTTCGGGTGGGAATAAGAACGCCCTACAACAAATTTACAACGACACTAAAAGAATGTGGAGATTGGTCTTTGAAAGCTACATCTTCCAAATCCCACGTATGCTTGACATATACACTCTCAAATACTTGTACATGATTTTTTCTTTTTCTTTTTTTGGTATGCCTGACATATACACTCTCAAATACTTGTACATGATTTTTTCTTTTTCTTTTTTTGGTAACGAGGTAAACGCCCTAAAACTAGTTCAAAGAGTTAATACAAACAAGGCTAGTCCTAGTTTAGGTGGATTCTCAAAATACTGGTACCGGAGATTCATATTATAGCTCCAATTAGTAAGATCACCCTAAAACATTCCTCCCAAAATCAAAACAAATAGAAAAGGATGCTCACTACCAAATCAAATACAAATGATTTTCAAAATTCTTACGCACGACATCACCTGCCACATCATGTGATTAAAAAATGTTCGATTTCATCGCAGGCAATATGGTATTACAAGTCAAGAATGACGGAATCTGATTTGAATCAAGAAAAGCTAAACATCTCAAGAAAAGCTAAAAATCCAGTGTCAATAAGGAACTGTTGATTCAATATCTACCAAAACCACCAAAGTTTGAGCAGTAGACCTAACTACCTCAACCAAACACAAGATATTTCACACCTAGGACACACTGCTTTTAATCCTTTAAGTTTAGTTAACAACCAAAAGCAATAGCTCTCAGGAGTCTAACAATGTGACAAGACCAATCTATGGAGTTTGGATACCAATCACCTAATAAGTATAATAACTTCTATAGTTGTCTAAAGCATTAGCCTGAACTCTAAGGACTCGTTTGGTGGCTACGATTGGAATGGATTGGATAATTCAGAAACAATTCAAGTTATATAGAAGGTAGAGGGAGATGATCAACATACCTTCACTGTAGTGGGTTGTCCATTCCAATCCAATCCAAACCTAGACACCAAACGAGGCCTAAACATTGAGTATATAAAACCAAGGCCACATTTTCCATCACTGAGTATACAATTCATTCCGTTCATATCTTAAGCTAAAACTGTAGAAGGGATTCAAATAGCATAAGCAGTGCCCTATTTCCATCTACAAGTATGGCCACTATATTAACTATTTTTTCTCTTTTCTCATCTTGCAAATTCATCGAAAGTTTAAATTTTCTTACGTTTCAGCTATAAGGTTTTGTACATGCAAGAACCCAGAACATACGAGCTACAGCTTTGTTAGCCTAAATCAGAAAAACTTAAATCATTTGGAGCTTTGGATTTTGTACCTAACCAGTTAAAATGAGCCTTAGATGACTATTTCCAAACACCAAGAACACGGCGATTTCTTTTACCATTTAATGCAGGAGGCCTTGTGCGTCCAGTTTGCGAATAGCCAACCATCACATTGTTGAGTTGACTATGTCTCAAACTCACGTCACGCTTCAGATGGAACCCAACCACAAACCCTTTAAATCCCTATTTTGTTTCGACATATAGTCAAGCACGTCCTATGCTTCAAAGAGGCTAGATGACAGAGCAACCGATACATCTTAGCTTAACTAAGCAGGGAGTGCATAAGCAAAAGGAATCACTTAATTCATTAACTTATAGCAGAATAAAATCAAAACAACAATAGCAACAATGCAACATAATTGAGACAATACAGGACAAAAAATCCATTTATAACAAGTGATAATCATGAGGTAAAACATTTTTCCAAGTAATCCTGACTAAAAAAGATAATTCCTTTCGTCGTGATATCTCCATTTTCTACATATTCCAACATACATTCATGAGACTTCGAATTCACAACATCACATTCACCTAAATCCACAGCTACAGAGATGTTTTAACCCATTCACTATCAACCAACCACCAAAAATTTGCAATACCCAAATTGTTTCACAGCCAATTCCACTAAAATATCACAAGAAGCGAAAACAGAGTGTAAATCAAGAAACAAGCATACGCTATCAAGCCACGATGCTCGTCGCCGCCATCAGCAAGCGCAACCATGAGCCCTGTGCAAACCCTAGTAGCCCACAAGACGAAGACGGCAGCCACGGCGATCCTGAAGGTGCCGCCTTGGGGGACGAAGAGCGAGGCAGCTGATAAGATTACCACGGGCAGCATACAATACCCCACTACGGACGTACATCTGTGCAGGTCGAGATTGCCGTTACGCCCGGCGAGCATGTTAAAGACGATGTAGAGGAAAATTGATGAAACGACGATCCACCCGAGTATGACGCCGAACTGAATTTTTCCGGCGAGGAGTTGGAATAGGCAGAGTAACATGTAGAGGAGGATCGGCCCGGAGAGGTCCGAGTCCTTGTGGACCGCCGGGTTGGACCGGAACGGGTTGAGGATGGACTTGGTTTTACTCCAGATTTGGTCAGGGTGGATGCCGAGCTCGTCCAGGAGGGGCTCCTCGTCCTCGAAGGAGGCGGAGCCGCCGGGGACGGTGGAGGATCCGATCGGTCCGCCGAAGAGGGAGGAGGAGGAGGAGGCGGCGGCGGAACCGACGTCGAAGGACATGAAAGGGATGGAGGAGGTCGAGGAGCGCGGGGGCTGAAACGGCGCCGTGGCGACGCGGCGTTGCTGGATGTTGTTGGATCCGACGGCGCTAGGGTTGCCACCGGAGGGGAATACCACCGGGGGGACGGCGAATTCCTTCGTCATTTCGAGATCGGACAGCTCGGGTGGAAGATTTGGGGAATTTGGGGGCGAGATCGATTAGGGTTTTCAGAATTTGGGGTGGAGCTTTCGAGCGAGGTGGGGAGATCAGTTGAACGTAGCAAGCGGTTGTATTTGGGAGGGGGAGTAAGGGCTTTTTTGACTTTTCATCGGTGAAGTTCGGCTTAATTGGTGTTGAGCTGATGATCTTTGTCGCGCGGTATTGGCTTGAAGTTACACTTTTGCCCCCTTCTGTTATTTGTCTGATACTTCCTTGCTCTTTAAGTCTTGAGGTAAATTTTTTTATTTTTTATTTTTAATTACATCCTCTTGTTTTCTTTTAACATCTGTGTTATCCTTTACACTCAAGTTCGAATCATTTTCGTCATAATTCTGATTACTTCAATTTTCTATAGGGTGTTAGCCGCACTTGAGTCGCAAATAGAACACTAGTTCTCTTTTCATAGTGCAGAAAATCTTGTCATAAACATTATTTTCGAAATTTAACGTCACGCCCAACTTATGAATGTATCATTCACAAATAAAGGTGATTAATTATTTATATTAACTAGGTTCTTATTAACAATGTAGCATCAATCGATGCTTGAGACTTGGAAAGAAATTAACACATATATGAAATTTTGTCTAATGTGATACTAGATTTCAAACTACCATTCCATCTGAAAATGATTTTTTTTTTGAAGTATTATCGCTTAGAAGCACTTTTAGTAAATCACTTTTATTACGAGATCTAACATTTTTAATGTCAATTTTTTTTTTATCAAATATTGTTACCTGTTGTCTAACAACGGTTTAAAAAAAAAAGACACACTAATTTAATCAGCTGGCCTAACTCGCGTCTACATAATAAAATCTTGATTAAGATTCATATCATAAGAAAGGGGTAGAGTAGTCCTTTTTGGCTTTTGCTTGGTGAGAAAGCAGCATAAACAAGAAGGGGTTAAATTCCAATTAGTCCTTCCGAAAATCCAAGTCGACGGAAAAACCCAGAAAAAAAACTCAATACCAACGACTTCAACAGTGAGCGGGAGTCTCCGTCTCTCTCAACTGAAAAATGGACGACGGCGGCGTCTCGAAAGCAGTGGCGGTGGTGGCTTGCGCTGCCATGGCGCTATTCTACGTAGCCGTTCTCTACGCCCCGACTGTAATCCTCCGTCTTCCTCCTCCTCCTTCCTTCAAGAACTTCATGATCCGACGGTTCGTATGCGCCGCCATTTCATCCGTCGTCTCCGTCATCGTCTCCGCCCTCCTCCTCCATGTAAGTCCGCTTTAACTTCCCAGTTTCGAGTGACCCAGTACAGATCTTCAGCATCTTAGATTATCGCTTTGAACAATGTCAGCTCTGTAGCTAAGCTATTTGTAGTAGAAAATTTAGCATATTAGGAAACTGGGTTTTCGAAATTTGACGTTTTTACTGTGATATAAAATAGATGACATTACTGTTCACAGAAGAACTGTTACTGGGTACACTTATATGTTGACCAATTGCAATTTTTGTTATTTTTTAGCTCACTTTGTTAACATTGTTGAATAATGTCAGATGAAAAGCAGGGACTTATCATCTCTGTTAAGTGTATACGGAATCCGAACAGACCATATTGTGAGTATTATTATGCTAAGATACAATCTTTATATTGTTGGGTTCCCTTTTGGTTTTTAGTAAAACCCTTCTAGTGATTTCCTAAAAGAAGCAGCCGTTTTTCTCTATGTATCGTATGCAGATTGGGAAACGGTGTGAATGCTTGCTAAATTTGCATGCTGAATCGCGATTTTATGTGTGTAACAGTGGCAAGCTGTGGTCTTTCCTCTGTTGTTGACTGCTCTCATGTATGCTGGATCCTTGGTCCTTAAGGCACTAATGCTAGTGAGTTCATTGACGGAAGATATGAATTATGGTGGAGGCTTTTCGTTCGAATATATCAAAAATATCTCACAAGAGGCTGTTGCCTGTACTCGTACAATGGCTTCCAATGTTTTGGTTTGGCGTAATTATATTGTGGTAAGTTTACTTGTATCTTTGGTGCTGAATTAAATTGATTATTTGTTATATAAACCCTATAACGAATCTATTTCATGTTAACATTTCCTGATTCGTAAGTGGATTTATCACGTGATGAAGATAAAGATTATAGAGTGCCCTACTTTTATCCACATGTATCTTTCTTTGGCTTCAGTTGGAAAAAAAAATAGTATTTTTCGTAGCGTCAATTCATTGGCAGTATTTTTAAACAGGCTCCTATTACTGAAGAGTTGGTGTTCAGAGCATGTATGATCCCATTACTTCTCTGCGGAGGATTCCAAAAATCCACAGTCATCTTTCTCTGCCCCATTTTCTTCAGTTTGGGTAAGTTAAACAAATGTCATAGTAGATGTCTATCCTGATCAGGTTATTAATCTGGTTATTTACTAAGAGCTGGTGATTGTGTATTAATAGTTGATGGCTTTGGTGACTGACAACCTCTACGTTTACGATTCTGTTAAAGAGCAAAATATTATGCTTGCTGTTTGTATCTGTGGTTACTGGTAATTCATGCTTGTGTATGTATTAAATAGAGTTTACCCATAACTTATATATTCTCCGGATTAGTTCCAGAAACCCTTGATGGTTGACTATTGACCCTCAACGTAAAACTACAAAAGAGTTTGTCTTCTGGTTACTTTTACTCTCTCTGAAATTCCAAATTTGTTAGTGCAGAAAAATCCCTTCGAGATGTTCCTTTGTGTGCCCAATATTTTTTTTGTCTGCCCTACATGAGTACTCGCTCTGACATTTCATTTAAAATAGTAAAGTTTTTTTTTTTGTTTGTCCCATTTGTTGACTGAACTTGGAGAAAATTTGATCTTACTGTGTACGATTAATTTTTGCAGCACATTTAAACCATCTAATGGAGGTCTACAGCAAGCAAAACCATAACTTGATCAAAGCCTTCATGGTTATAGGTATGCTCAACTTTCTCTCCCTGCATGGATAGGGCACAGAGATTCAGCCTAGAGAATCGGTAGCACTAGGCAGTTCCATTATGGAATCCCCTTCCCCTTCTACTTCAGTACATTCAATCTCTGGTATTTTTCACTTATGGCATTTCTGTAAAATTGTACGGTTGTCACCATGATGCTCAATTAATTTGAATGTGCTTTGACAGGTCTCCAGTTGGGCTATACGGTCGTCTTTGGCTCATATGCATCTTTTCTCTTCATTCAAACTGGTAGGTGATAGTTGGTGTTTTCCAATATTATTGTTATTGTCGCTGATATGTGTCACAGCACTATGGGGAGCTTTTTCATTTCCTCTTTTTTCTGTGAGATACTTTTCTATGTCGCTGAAATGTGTTGTATTTATTTGATGCAGGAAATTTTCTTGCTCCTGTAGTTGCTCACGCATTTTGCAACTTTATGGGATTGCCTGTGCTAGTTTCACGAGGGAAAGGTATGCGAGTACAGTTTCCTAGCAACCAAATGAGGACGTAACAACCAAAAAAGATAAAAACTGCATAGCTGAGAAATCATAGAGTGTAGTTTTAGAAAATAACCTACTTGTGATTTATCTTTTTCATAGATGTTGATTGTACTTCAGAAACTTGTGCAAGTGTGTTAGTTATTCTATATGTACTATTGTTTGATCTTTTTCATAGATGTTGATCGTACTTCAGAAACTTCATGAAACTTGGGTATCTGCACTGCACTTAAAGAATGAAGAGCAAACTTTCCATTGTTTGATCTTTTACTTAGCACCGTGGAAAATCATGTGTGTAAAAGGAGATGGGGAAGAAACCCAACAAATTGTAAGAAACAAGAATAAAACAAACCGTTCAGATGAAAAGAAGAAATAGGAAAGTTACAACTCTATTTTGGGGCATGGAGTCCTGACCACTGTAGAACATGACATGAACCTAGGTGCCCCATTGAAATCACACACAAGGCGGTCATGGATGCTACATAGAGTCTGTTCTGTTGCCACAGTAGCCAACTTAAGCCAAATATTTTCCTTCTTGTGAATAACCAGAACGTCTTTCAGTACGGAGTGAAAATGTATCACTTAAAAGGCCTCTGATATTCTAATGCTGTGCTGTCTCCTTATGGGGATGTGTTTTTTACTATGTTGTGTTAGTTAAATTCTGGGATCTCATCTTTATATTCGTTATTTTCCCAGGGTTAATAGCCGTGGCATCTGTAGCAGGAATTGTGGGTTTCCTGTGGTTACTTTTTCCAATGACGTGCCCAGATTTGTATAATGACAGAACAGATAATTGCAGATGCTGGCAAGGATATTGTTCCGGAAACTAAGCCTGTAAAATCTTCGGAATAAATAGGTTTGGTCGATTCTAATTCCTTTTGTAGCATTATTTGGCATCAACTGCTCGTATGATCTGATGTGAGAGTAGCAAAGGATTTTTAGTTTTCTATTTGTATATTCTTTCCTCGTCTTGAACTGAAATCACACTCCCTTTTTTGGCTTACTTGAACAAAATTATGAACTTTTTAATGTACTACAGAGGAATATGAAGCTTACTGTGAGTTGTGCTAACACCAGTCGCTTTTGGGTGTTGATGCTATCACAGCCATCGCTAAGTGTGGGATCCACAGTTGGGTCCTTTAAACATCAATGGCTGTGCTAGTCATCCGTCCACGACTGACGCTAGCATATTTGATGCAAAATATTATCCTTGAATAGATTTTTTTTTTTTTTTGAACAAATCCCTGAATAGATCTTAAGTAATAAGTAGTCTCTTGAAAACCTATTCAAATTGTTTGGTTGAAATTGGGCTCTGGGTCGACTTAGGTTCAACAAGTTGGGTTGGACTGGTCCATCAACTAAATGTATGCCCACAATCATCTCCACGGTCCAAGATTTGGTTCACCAACCCGAATTTATGAAGGAAAAAAAAAAATCCTAAATCCATTACTCTAAATTGTAATTCCCATGCAAACGTGATCGTAGCCACATTGGCTATAAAATGTGCCCCTTCCTATACACTCAATAGAAATGCCCCTCCTTTCCGTTTAATTTTTTTTTAAAATAGAATCTCTAATTCTGATCCTGGCTTTATACCCTGGTTGTGTCTATCTTATACATCACGCGACAACTTTTGTATCTAAACTTGTGAATGCTCTAAATGAAGAGGAATTCTCACATTCCTGTTTTATACACTGATTGTCTTTGCCTTATGCATCAAGTAAACGTGTAAGACCAATGTGTGAGGAATACAACACTGGTACGCGAAATCGGTGTAATCAAGTTTTCTCCTTGACGAGCTAAGAAATTAGACATGGCACTTGTTCGTGCCAGGAATTTCCGTCGGGGAAGCTTCCTGGGCGACGAGCACACAGCTCCCCGGGAAAGTGTTTCGGCGTCGGTTGAGAGCTGCTGTCGGGCTTCTGCTTATACTGTCGGGCTGGGCTCGTCGGGCAAGTCTTGTCGGGCAAGGCTGAAAGAGAAGGACAGCGTTAACTTTGAAAGGTGCCTTCATGGGGCCTTAGGTGTAGGCCTTAAGGCTCACAATCAAGGTTAACTTTTGGATGCTCAGGCGTGCCACTACCATCTTTAGCATGGCAGATGTAGAACGGATATTGAATCCAAAATACGTATATCTACATATCTATATGCATCCGCGAGACCGTATTAATTATGACAGGTGCCTTTGTGGGGCCTTAAATATAGGCCTTGAGGCTTCCAATTCATAATCAATCCATCTCTTGGATATATATATGCTGCTTTTATTGTAGCGCGTAATATCACCACCGTTTATACTTATGACTAGCCAGCCCGCAGAGCTTAGAACGAATTCAAATAGGTGCATTTGTGGGGCATTAGGTATAGGCCTTGAGGCTTCCTATCAGAAGTCGTTCCATACTCAAACGTTCTAGCCCGCAGAGCTTAGAACGAATTCAAATAGGTGTCTTTGTGGGGCCTTAGGTATAGGCCTTGAGGCTTCCTATCAGAAGTCGTTCCATACTCAAACGTTCTAGTGATAATCATAATACAACAGTGGTAAAACTACTAGATCAGTCGATTACTTGCGCCCCAAGTAACTTCGGACTTCTTTGTTTATCAAGGATTGTCGTGGATGGGTTAAGTCCACATAAAGTTCTTTTTTATGCCTTGAGACCAAGGACTTTTACATGATCACTCTTCTATGTCAAGGAAGTTAGAACTTAGATCTGATTTAAATAGTGAAGACATCTTTAAATCGGATTCAAGAACTGAAAGACTCTTTTAATCATCATGTTATTTGAAATAACTCGAACACAACTAAAAGCATACAACATAATACTAGTTTAATAACTGAAAGGACAAAACCAAGAAGGGACGGGCAAGGTTTTCACCTTGTCGGGCAAAACTGGGCGTCTTGCGACTTCTTGGGTTTTAAGGTTGGACAGGAGGCTTGAGAGTTTAGAAGAAAAGGGTTTTTGGGAAGGAAATCGATACTACGACAAGCGTTTGACAAGGTAGCAGAGCTGATAAAAAGAGTTAGGAGTGATCCCGAGAGGGATGAAGGCTTTTGGCTGACTACAGCTATTGTTTGAAGGCAAATCTGGTTTTGAGCAGAGTTTGTGCTTTTGTTTGTTTGTTTGAGTGTCCTCAATCCTGATTTCTCTTTCTTCTTTTATAGACAAACCAGCGTGCCTTCCTGTAGCAGCAAGCTTGCCCGAATGCGGTTTGAGGATGATGACTCATTGGCTTTTTTACATAAAATGCCACCATAAAGTACTTTATGGGCTGTGTAGCTGATCAGTCTATACCACTTGGTCCTTGGGTAGGTGGGCAAGTGGCCTTTGTGAGCTGTACCAAGGCAGAGGAGGCCCCTTCCTGCCTTCCTGGGCTTCGGCTGGACCACTGGGCTTTGACCGACTCTTCCTTCAAGCTTCTTTTTGGGCCGGCCCCCTCCTGGAGCCCAAAGTTTAAGTTTTGGTCCAAACAGCACTGATTGATGATCAAGGGAATGTTCAATTAACAATGTTGAATCAAATCAATCTGTTAAGTACTTTAGGTGTCTAATCGTTTGGGCCACATAACCCTCTTCAACATTTCAAACGTCTTAGATATTGTTATGATGGCCAAAATCTTTAAGGATACTACCCTGCAAATGAAGGTCAATGCTGATGCAAAGAAAATAATAGCTAGACAAATATGGCATCATAGCAAAGAGAAAACCCATTCAAACGTTAGGGTTCATTCAAATACCCTATATCCCTATTCTACTTTAATTTTCCATATTTAATGGATTTAGGTCTCAATTTTATCTACTAGCAAGGACCTTTTCTTGGAAGTGAAGCTTGTTTACATGATCATTTCTCATATCAATAACGCATTGTTATATAGAAAAGTTAAAATATACAACTTTTGACTTGTTTGAAATTGTTTTCAAAATAACTTAAAGTGTTTTAGATCACTAACAGCATTTCTGATAATGTTTGGCACAAAAAGTTCAACGTTCTTATGGAAGAAGCACATGCTTTTAAAAAGCAATTCAAGTGTTTTTATAGGAAGAACTTGTATTTTTATTAAAATTTTGATTTCCTTCTAATAGAAGTGCTTTTTACTATAAGCACCTCTGAGCTAAAGTGTTCTTCAAATAAACAGTTGTTTGAGAATAATATATCATATCAGGCATATAACAAAAAAAAAATTCACTTAATATATGGGACTTTCGATCCCTAATATAACTGATGTCTTTTATGATAAATATCAACCCCTAGTAATAATTGATTATATTGAGACAATATCGATGATGTTGGTGGTAGGCCTAAATTTTTTATTAACAACTTAGTCTAAGTGTAAGTAAGTCTTCATGTTCTTGGTTTTGGAAGGAGGAGCAATGTATATGAAACATGGAAGATGATCCTCTCCTGAGCTCAGGATGGGGTCCTCCCGACCAACCCATCTGGGTCGTTCAAATTTAATCCAACGGCTCCAAATAGAGAGATCCTCTAAAAGTTATAATAATTGCAACCGTTTGATTAAATTTGAATGGCCCAGATGAGCTGGTCAGGGGGATCCTCATCTTGAGCTCATGAGAGGATCCTCTTCCATGAAACATGTTCACTTTTACGTAGCGTTTGGTCTAATAGTATAATATTCTATAGAGAATAACCTACGAATGACAATACATTATTAAACTAAAATATCACGATAGATATTAAACTCCTTTCATAGAAGTTACCGAAATCTCAGTCTCATGATGCCTTGGTGCTATTTTCAACCTCCAAATTGATTTTGCTGAGTTGGTGATGGGGGTGGTAAGGTGTCATTCATTAGTCGCCACACGATTAGGAGGGAGAGAGGGTTTGTTAGACACAATCGAGTTCTGATTAGACATTCTTTATTTCCTGATAGATTTCATTTCATATGTGTGTGATGGTCAAACCAAAACGATATGCCAAGAGACTAATGTCATGTCCATGACTTACATATTTGATATTTTGTGGGTTACCACTTTTATTTTTTCAAACTTCATAATAAACCCACATCGACTCTGTTTACTGAACTTTTGATGACGCTGGTCCTCTGATTAGATCCTCCCCTATCAAACTCGGTTCTCAGTCTTACAGAATCTGAATGAAAAGGCTCTTTTTCAAATTAAATTATGATTTTTTATATCTAATTATATTTAATTCGGTTTAAGTTTGGAGTGATTTTCAAAATGGACTACGAAGTTTTGATCATTTTTTTATATTACATCTTAAAGCATTCAAATTTATCAATTTGTACTTTCGATTGGATTGGTTGTATGATAATTCATTCAATTGACACGTGATGAGTTTGACACTTTTATCTAGACTAACATGTAAGTTACATTTGCACCGTATTGACATAAAAATCATTATTTTGATGGAGGGTTAGACGTTCAAAGAGATATGATGTTTAACTTTATACAATTTCAAAACCTTAAGGTGCAATCTAAACAAATTGGAACCCCATTACCCATTTTGAAAATTACTTCCAACCTAAAGGGTGTGTAATGTAATTAGCCTTTTTTTCTAATGGAGAGTAATTTCCGTACTCCATTTTGTTATCCTACACTTCTTTCGTCAATTCTATCCATAAGTGTGCTGTCTACACATCTTTTTGTACTTCTCACACACCTTAATAATTTATGTCATTTGATCTTTTTTAATTCAGTCAATCTGACGTCCGCAAATTAAGAGAGTGTATGAAGTAAAAAGGGATGAGTGGATAGCACACCCCTTCTTTCTATTGATAAACCTTTGGTTTATCCAATGCAAATTATGCAATGACTATAAAAGAATAAGAGAGTGCAGATGGTGAACATGGAGTGCAGAAATTACCCCTTCTTGCTAGTGTAGGACGATTTGTTTAAGAAGATATTGTGGGGTCTTTAGACCTAAGTTTGTGCTGGTGTTTAGTTTCAATGCTGGAGTGTAGCTCCTCTATTGTACTAAAAAAATTACATCCCTTTATTTAATAGGATTAAGATTCAGGAACACATATTTTCACATACATTTTGACACAAGTTTTTGTGATGTTCATTCCACAATGTATTTCAGTGATTCAACCGTCTATCTTTTATGTCTTAATTCAAAAATCATGTCTACAAAAAATCATGCAAATCTAAAACCATATGATTGTTGGATTAGATTTAGTGTTTCTTTGCACTACAAATGAATGTCTTATAGTTTTGGATTTGTCTAATTTTTTTGCAAAGATGATCTATAAATGATGAAAAATAAACGCTTCAGATCCTTGAAAAAAGTTACTAAATGCAAGCCACAAAAACGTGTCTCCAAATTCATATGAATCATTTGCGAAACAATACTGTATTTTATTTTAATAGAGGATATACATGAAATGGTAACTGAAATATGACAAAGTTTCAAACCTATTATGCATCGCTATATGTTTTAACTTTTACATATAAAATCACATGATTGTTTTAGAAAACTATCACCTTACCAATTTGTTCGTGTCTATGTAAGTTATTCTCCAATTTTAGTTGCTTCTCAATACGTGGTGTGAGATTTAATTGTACCGTTACGTGTGTTTCATGTTGCTTACTTTCTTTAGAGAGAATCTGTCCTTCAATCAGAATACATTTCTTTACACCTTATATTATCAATACATGATGTAAATACAAGTGAATATATTTCCGATGACGCAACGAATTTTCTCTTTTTTCTTTTTTTGCTGTTTAAATTATAGTCTCCGGTACAAACCAGTTAACCAGTTAAGCTTTTGGCTTTATACACATTTGGATCACTTTGCCATGTGATTTACTATATCATACAACATACTGTGGAATTTACTATTTGCCAAATCCAACTATGTCTACCATTTCAGATGCTTCTTTAAAAGGGTGAGAGATATTTATCAACATTTTCTTTAACTTTTTTGGATAGTGGGATTCATGTGTCGGTGTAAAGTTACATTTTATTTAAGTTTATCTTCTTGAATGAACATGCTTGTATGAATTGGTGCAAGAACAATAGTTCTACTTTGGATATTTAAGACCAGAGAGAGGGAGAGACATAAATTTTTAATAACCCCCCCCCCCCCCCCAAAATACCCAAATCCGGAACCATATGATTGTTGGATTAAATTTATTGTTTTTCGGAGAACTGTATTCGTCATTTTCTTCACTACAAATGAATATCTTAGTAGTTTTGGATTTGCCAAATTTTTCGCAAGGATGATCAATAAATGATGAATTGAAATATAGATGGTTTGGATCCTTGAAAAAAATTATAGAATGGGAATCACAAAAATATGTGTCAAAATGCGTCCTTGGATTCAAACCGTATTTAATATGAATCATTTATGCGACAAAATAATTTATATATTTTAATTGAAAGAAATACATGAAATGATAACAGAAATAAGGCAAAGTTTCAAACCTATCATGCGCCGCTATATGTTTTAACTTTTACATATAACATCACATGATTGGTTTAGAAAACTATCACCTTACCCATATGTTCACCGTCTATATAAGTTATTCTCCAATTTTAGTTGCTCCTAAGTACGTGGTGTGAAATTTAAGTTGTATCGTTACGTGTGTTTCATGTTGCTTACTCTCTCTAAAGAGAATATGTCCTCTAATCAGAATACATCTTTTAACACCTTATATTATTATTACATGATGCAAACACAAGTGAATATATTTTCGATTATGCAACGAATTCTCAATTTTTTTTTTGGCTGTCTAAATTATAGTCTCTGGTACAAACCAGTTAGGCCCCGTTTGGGATTGAGGTGATTTTAAAAAAAGCCACTGTGAAAAAAAGCTGAGGGTCATTTTTGTGTTTGGTAAACTGAAAAAAATGGCTTATTTTGGAAGCTGCTGTGAGAATAAGCTGAAAATCAAAGGAAAAGCTGAAGCTGCTATTTGCTGCTTTGAAAAAAAAGCCAGTTTTTTCAAAGCACACGGAGCTACAGTGCTCCTTTAATGAAAAGACACACTATCATCCTGTTTTTTTTTCCAAAAGCACTTTCACAAAAAAGTTTACCAAACACTCTACTGGCTTTATTTCACAGCCGCTTATTCTCACAGCACAGCCGCTTATTCTCACAGCAGTTTTTTTTCAAAACACAGCAATACCAAACCAGCCCTTAGCCAGTTAAGCTTTTGGCTTTGTACACATTTGGATCACTTTGCCATGTGATTTACTATGTCACACAACTTATTGTGGAATTTACTATTTGCCAAATCCAACTATGTCTACCATTTCAAGTGCTTCTTTAAAAGGGTGAGAGATATTTATCATCATTTTCTTTTAACTTTTTTGGATAGTGGGATTCATGTACCGTTGTGACATCCCATTTCATGTAAGTTGATATTCTTGAATGAACATGCATGTATGAATTGGTGCAAGACAATTGTTCTAATTCGGATATTTAGAGAGAGAGAGAGAGAGAGAGAGAGAGAGAGAGAGAGAGAGGGAGAGAAATAAAGCTAAAATAATATTTATATTGCTTGCTAGATAGCTTGATACATCCTTGTAGTGCAGATATTTTTAATAACCCCCCAAAAAAAGAACTACTGAAAAAAGATAGGGAAATAGAGAAGCAGAAGCAACCTTTGGCAGTGCAAAAGATACACACTACAACTTCATCTTGTCCTATTTTGTATCTAAAACTGGAACTACAACTGTTGACTAAAAATATTACACAAAAAAGAGGCTAAATCCTCCTCTTCCTCCTACTGGGGTCATCACATTTTTACTTAATTTTAATTAATTTTATCAGATAATTAGTTGGTTGAACCAGTAGCATTTGGGTTGGAGGAAGAGCAGAGATTGAGGTCAGGAATGGTATTCCCAGCTGCTGCAGCTGCATTGGCTTTTGCTTTTGAAGAAGTACTTTTGGACAGCTTCTGCTTAAGCTCGGAAAGCAATGCTTGATTCTCCTGGTTCAGCAGCTGTGCTTTCTTCCTCAGCCTCTCATTCTCTTTCATTATGTAGCAGTTCTGCAAGTACAGCTTCGAGTTCAATCTGTCCATTGCTGTGAAATTTTGTCTTGAATTCCTGTGTTGCCCCTGAAATCAGAACCAAAAAAAATATAAAAAGGGTATCTCAGATAATGTTATTTAGTAGCTTAAACATTTTATATGTGTTTCACATGAAGACAATAACATTATACTATAAAAAAATGCAAAAAATAAGGTAATATAAAAAAAAGGAAAATCCAATATGAAATTAATGGGAGACATATTGGATCAAAGAAATGTTACCCAGAAACAGATTAGAATTTGTTGGAAATAACTTTGGTTTGTGCAGTGCTTTTGTTGGAAGCACTTATGACAGTTGCACAAAAAGAAGGTGATGAAAACAGGGAAAAGCAGAGCAACTTAACAAAATTTGGAGCACTATGATCAGATTAATTATGTATGTATGTATGTGTGTGTGTGTATTGGTGGGTTGTTTTGCTTGTAAAGGAAAAGAGAGATGGAATCATAAGTAGTCTAAAACTGCACTCAAGGAAAAAAACAATGGGCTCTTTCGGCTTCCCACACATGAAAGGAAAGGATCAAAAGTTATGTATTCAAACTGCAAAAACTTC
Organism: Malus fusca; assembly: GCA_035220775.1. Classification (NCBI taxonomy): domain Eukaryota; kingdom Viridiplantae; phylum Streptophyta; class Magnoliopsida; order Rosales; family Rosaceae; genus Malus; species Malus fusca. The sequence continues at coordinate 1,898,765 of CM069072.1, read as the reverse complement.
AACTTCCTGGTTTGATCACAAGAGCATTCACAAATACGAATCTTACCCTTTTCCACATTCAAGAAGTTGGTAAGAACGATCAAAAGATTTTAAAAATAAGAACAAAAATTGTTAGTTCTTTTTTTTTTTTTGGGGGGGGGGGGGGGGGGGGGAAGGAGAGAGAGAGAGAGAAACCATTTCAAATAAAAAGTGTAGGAGAATCCAAGATGTTAAACGTTTCTAAAGGCAGGAAAAGAAGAACACTAAACCAAAAACAATGTGAACTACGAAGAACATAAAAATAGTAAGCAGGAAAAAAGAAGCATCGAGAGATAGAGGGGTGTGTGTGTGTTATATTTGTTTAAGTAAGATGAGTAAAGAAGTGACCTCTAGACGGTTGGGTTGGTAAGAGAGCTTTGGGGCCAAGAAGCAAATCTTCTGGTTCTGTAACAAGTAGTAGCAGTGAGAGAGAAAAAGGAAGGTTCGGTGTGAGGGACAAAAGGAACAAAGAGGGCCTTAATTTATAGAGCCAATGCCACTACTACTAGTCCTCCTAGCGAGAGAAACTAAGCAACCATATGTGTGTGAGAGAGAGAGAGAGAGAGAGAGAGGGGTTTGTCCTTCCTCATGAGGAGAGAGAGAGGAAGGGAAGGGGACATGCCCGTCTCGATCTGACACAACAATCATCAATGTGTAAGCATGGAAGGCGGCCGGTTAGGGGCCTAAAAGATTTTAGTGTTTTTTGTTTTCTATGAGGATGATGATGAATATGGCGTCATGTGAATGATGGTTTTTTGGGTTTTGCAGCAAAATAAATAAATAAATTTATAAAAAAAATACTTGGGAAAAAAAAAGAAAAACAAAATAAAGGGCATAGTAGGGGTATTTTGGTCATAAAAGTGGACATGGAAGAAGAGTGGAGGGACAATTATGGGTAGCTAGGGTTTTGTAAAATGATGTGGGAGCTAGGGCCTTCCCAAGATTCGCAATGATGGTTTGGATTGGCTTTCCCTTCCCCTCCCTTCGCTCATTTCCTCCATCATCAATTACAATTTCTACTATTTTTTACAATTATTTCTTATTTCTTGTTTCTCTACTAAGCACCAAGTACTAACTACTATTTTTGTCCTTTTTTTTATTCCCCTTTCATTTCATAATTCTCGTGTTGGGAACTGTTGGAAATAATCAAATTCAGCCATTATGGTTTTTGGTTTCCCTTCCCACCCTTTCAAGATCAAAAAATTCAATATGCATTTTGTCATTTTGGTCAAGAAAATCTATCTCATATCTTTTAAGTCCTATCAAAGATTTGAATCCATTATCCTTGTTACAAGAACAAATTTACTCGCATATACATTGAGAAAGATTTGAACTTGAATATAAAGCGGCAAACTATTATCATGATTACTTGATCGAAATCACATCTGTTTATATTTAGATATATATGTGTGTGTGTGTGTGTGTATTAATTTAATAATGTTATTTTTCCTACTTTAATATACGTTGTAGAGGATTCGAATTCAGATGTAAGGAGGTGAACACATGACTTTGCTTAACTAATCGAACCCTCTTTATCGAATTACATGAATAAACGAAAATAATGATCATGATTAAAAATGAGCGTTAAAAAATATGTCTGTGTTTTAGGTCTTTTCAAAGATTTTTTAATCCATTATCCTTATTACAAAAGAAAATTTACTCATATATTATATATATACACATTGAGAAAAATCCAAACATAAATACAAATTGACAGATATATTATGCTAATTATCTAGTCTAATTCACGTTTGTTTATATTTAAATATATTAATTTGATAGTGCTAATTTACCTACTTTAATATGCATTGTGGAGTCACTTAGTACTACGATCTAGTGATATTCTTCTTTACTTGTAAGGGAGAGGTCTTAGGTCTGATTTTCGCCAAAGGTGAATTTGAACCGCAATATTAATAACTCATTATGAGGCTTAGCCCACCCCCTCCTCTTAGTAAAGATAATATCGTTTGTTCAAAAAAATAAATGTACGATGTGGAGGATTTGAATTCAGGTACAAGGAGATTGACACACTACTTTGCTTAACTAATCAAACCCGCACCTGCTTTTTAAAAGTATTAATTGAAGGGAGATAATTTTGACACTCCTTTTAGCATCTTTTACACTCTTTTTTATCGGATTAAATAAATAAAGCGAAGATAACGTTCATAACTAAACACAAATGTATGAGAAATTAAAAGTTGTGTGTTTACCATTTTTCTTAATTGAATAGTGTTAGGGGTGGTTTGGGAGTGAGATGCTTAAAAAAAAAGCACCCATGAAAAAAAGCTGTGAGGGTTTTAGGTGTTTGGTAAACTAAAAAAAAAGAGGCTTATTTTGGAAGCTGCTGTGAGAATAAGTTGAAATCAAAGGAAAAAGCTGAAGCAGCTATTTGCAGCTTTGGAAAACTGGTTTTTTTTCAAAGCACACGGAGCTACAATGTTCCTTTAATGAAAAGATCCACTATCAGACTGTTTTTTTTTTCAAAAGCACTTTTACAAAAAAGTTTACCAAACACTGCTGATTTATTTCACAGCCGCTTATTCTCACAGCACAGCGCTTATTCTCACATCAGCTTTTTTTCAAAGCACAGCAATACCAAACCAGTGCCTAGAGCATTGTTTTGTGACAAACCCATTACCCCAAATGCGAATCCCTATTAGCTAAAAAAAGGTGGTTCCAACAAAAAGACCAAAGAAGGGTATCCCTTTAGTCGGCGCCTATCGGCCCTTTAAGCACACAATAAAATGACCATTTTACCCTTATACGTAACTTGCACGGTTTTTCACCAAATCGATGGTGTTTTGTTATACGTTATTACAATCATAATTATAGGCCAAGCTAAAATCATAAGAAAAAAAACAGGTTGTTTTTTGCCCAATTTAGGGGTGTGAGCTTGAAAATTATAGTGCTATCGACACATTTTATTTTACGTTTCACACATTTATATTAATTTTTATCTTTTAATAATTTTTAATTCATTTGATCTGACAATCGAAAATTAAGTCTGTGAGAAAAGTTGCACAAGGTATGTGCAGAGCACCACCCTTATAAAAATGGTGTGTAGAGGGTTAGTTTTTTGGGGCAGCCAGCTTCGAGCCCTCATGGATTATCAGTGGCTTAACGTGAAACATCATGGTTTTGACAGGTGGTGTTTTGGAGGGGTCTATCACGTGAGGGTAGAATTGTCCAACTGCCTTTGTGTCCCTCCTGGAGCTCGTTCATTTCAATCCTCATTTGGGGCTGTGCTTACCTCAACCTAATTATGGATTTCAATAGCAGTTTTTAATATGTTGAAAATACGGTGTGATACACCAAGAAGCATATGATTCCGCAAATTAATATCACAAAATCCTAAAATTTAGTACATATGTATTATCTTATTATAATTCATTTCAATTTTTCAAAAGAAGCTTTTTTTTCTCAAATAAAAGTCATTTACAATTTCTAAAATCATAGCAAACATCCTATTAACATATAATTATGATATACGATATATGCATAACTTACTAATAATTTGGTACATTATTAGTACGTCATGTACTCTAATTTGAGTATGTATTAGTATTTTAGTACGTTATAAAAAAACTAATTTTGGTACGTTATGTAACTCTTTATTTGATATGCACAAAACTAATGATATGTATGTGTAACCATAAGATAAGATAGGATTTTTTTTCATATTATTGGAATAAGGACTCATATTTTACAAAAAAGAAGAAGAAAACTTTATGAACATAAAATAAATATTTTGAAAAACTATTTAATAGTTGGATTTTAATTTTTTTTGTTCAAAAACTAAAAAAAAGTTGGACTTTAATTTTCATTTCATATTATTTTAAAGATTAAATGTTATTAACCTTTATACGTCAAGAAAACTAAGATAAAACATTTTTTTTGGTTGGGTAATAGCTTGTCTAGCCCTCTACTTAGATCTGCCACTTGTTTGGACAAACATTTATGAATACATATCATTTAGGGTGTCATGATACACAATAATAGTATTTCTTGTCGGACAACTTGGCATATGTAAAAGACGATTCATTAAATTAGATTAGTGTCCTAACATAAGTATCCTAAATTCCTAGTTATAAATAAAAGGGTTTTTTTTTTTTTATCATGAATTGTCCTTAAAATTGGCTTTACTTCTTATTTTGGTTCCTTTGTTTTAAAATCAATCAATGTCGTCCCTGAAATTGGTTGTCGCAAATCAATTTGGTCATTCTCTACAGCCTTATGTTTTTAGCACAATATTTTATGATGTTAGCATAATCATTGACGTTAAACTGTGAGGTGACAGAAAATCTATAAAGAGTTCTCCAAACATTTATCTTCAAACAAACAAATGACCCAGTCAACAAAAACACAGGGGCCAAAGGGTGGTATCTCTGCAGAATCCCTGCCAAGAGTGGACTCAAAATTGACAAACTAAAGCGTTATAAATCCGGCTCTGGAACAACCAATGATGGCTATCTCCAACAATAATGGTTCCTCTTCCCCACTCCCCCGTCCTTCCTTCCCCTTCAAACAATAATCATTCAGTACTACGATCTGGTGATATTCATCTTTGTTTAGAAGTGAGAGATCTTAGATTCGAATTCCGTGGATGACAAATTCGATACTAAATTAGACGGCTCATTGTGTGGCTTATCCGAACTCACCATCTCTCTAATATAAAAATATCAATGTACTAAAAAAAAAAAAAATCTTTCTTAAATAACCTTCTTTACTTTCTGCAGCAGAATTTGAGCCACCCTTATAATACCAAAGCAAGAAGAAAAATTGCAGAGAGGAGGAAAAAAATAAAAGAAAATAAAACGGGGTTTCATGATTTGAAGGGGTTAAGGGTTGTTTGTTTTCATAAATGCGTTAAGGCAGTGCTCGAGAGATTTTGCATGGCCACAGAGGCATTCATGAACACCCATCATCATGCACATTGCCTATAATTACCATTATGTATACAGTCCCCCCTCCGTATAGGGTTAAATGCCCCCTAATTTTTACCCAACACCTAAAAAAAAAAAAAAATTAAAGATGATTGCATTGCATCACCCCTGGTGAAACTTAAATTGCTGACTCCTGCAATGTGATTCGATGGCAATGGCATGATTTATCCCAATTTATCTTGGGAAATTTGGAAAAATGGCCAAATTTTGATCCATGAATAGAATTTTAGCCAACCAATATAATTTCTCATAATTCTAACCAAAACTTGACCTGAAATTATTTAAACATCCTTGTTGTTGACAGAAAATTACCAACATAAAATTTCAACCCAATTTCTGCAAAACCCTTAAGAATTGGCATTCAGACTCAATTGAAACTCATTGCAATCATTCTCGAATCAAAATCAAAGCCGCAAGATTTCATATAATTTTTGGACAAATTTTCGTGGGAAACAAAGGATGAATGAATGAGAAAAAAGAGTTCCAAAAACGCAGTGGTGCTGAGAAGCGGCCATGAATCTCAAGGGGAGAAGAAGAAGAAGGTGAAGCTATGCCTCATCTTCTTCCACCTTACCATCCTTTTCTGTTCTTCGCTTTCAGTGTTTGTGATTAACTCCTCTCTGCCGCGACAAATTTGGGAATTGTGAATTCAGGGAAGCGTAGTGAAGAAGAAATGGCTTCAATGGCAGGCAATTGCAGACAAGGTTAAGAAATCGAATTTGAATTCTTTGATTCTCCTGACAATATAGTCAGGTATTACAATTTTGAGTTCTCCGTTTTGAGGAATGGGTGTGTTGAGAAATTAGGACTTAATCGGACGATGGAGGATTTGATATTGAGTTGGTCCAATTGAAGGTTTTGGAGCTTCAAAGCTTCACTGACCTTGATGATCGTTGGAAGATCTGGCATTAAAAAGATAGCCATATGATCATGGAATCAATCAGACGATTTCGGTTTGATGTCGGTTGGGAAAAAAGAAAAGAAGTTGCAGAAAATAGCTTTAGCGATGTTCAGTCAATAAGGGTGTTTAAGTATTTTTACGTCAAATTTTGGTTAAAATTATTAAATATTATAATGATTGGCTAAAATTCTATTCATGGTTAAAAATGTGGCTATTTTTCCAAATTTCCCATTTATCTTTATAATCATGGGTTGGTTTCGGCAAATTTTCTTGAATACTTAAAGGCACTTAGTGCGTTAAGCTAACGCATAATTGGTCGTTGAATTTGATTCAACAGTTTTCAATCACTAAATTTAAACCATTGGATTAAACTTAACACTCAAATATGCGTAAACAAGTAGTTTTTCTACAAGGGCGGATCCACCTTGGGACAAGGTGGGTCATCTGATCCCCCCTCCAAAAAAAAAGAAAACTAATGAAAATGGCTTGAAAATTTTGAGTTTTAACGATAAGGACAAAATAAAGGGTAAAGTGAATAGTACTATGATTGACTTTTTAGTGTAAAAATATGGTTTTTCGTTAAGGTGAACAGTAACGGGAGCTTTTCGTTAAAGTTCCCCAAAAAACACCTCAGAAGTTCTCCGTAGAAAAGCTTGTTGTTGTCCTTTTGAAAATCTAATATACCCTTAAAATCTACCTTCTGACTGCTCGACGAATTGCCTCTATAAACATTGGGCAGGACAGCTGCTAGCCTCATGCCTTTGTATGCATTGCTATGGGCTCCTATCGATATGCTCACTCGGTATATGTTAGTATCAGTCAGCATGCTCGCTCAAAAGCTATTGACATCAGTTGATATGCTCGCTCAAAAGCTATTAACATTAGTATACATGCTCTTTTGAAAGTTGTTGACATCTGCCAACAGACCTACAATATGACTTAGCAAATGACCTTAGGCCTACAATATGACTTAGCAAATGACCTCAGGCCTACCAAGGCTCGATAAAATGCCAATTTGCATGCTATTACGTCCAAACAAATTTGCATATTGTGCCCGCTATTCTTACTGAAACCCCAATAAGTTTTCTGAATCCGCGATTATGTCTGTACGTACTAAAAAAATCGTGGTTTCTGTTTGATGAACTAGTTGTAATGTGAGATTCCAGTGGTTTCTGTACGTACTAAAAACAACTTTTTCTGAGGTCGTTTTTAATGATTTCACATAATTCCAATTTCCTGCATGGCTAATGATGAAAATCCTACATTATTATGGTTAGTAAGTGCATTGAACCCTACACGTGAGAGCTAAGAAGGCTTTGATAGTTTGAACTTTTTAGGGTGGTAATTTTGTTTGGGACCACACGTGTAAGAGAAGATTATAATCCCTTTTTATCTCTTCTGGGTTCTGGCCTCAAATCTAAAAGATCACTACTTGAACACCACGACGAGTTCACACGGTTATAGCCTTATAGGTGGGCTAGAGGGTATCGAGCTAGCTAGTTCAAATCTGGATCATGTACCACCCCATTGATTTCTCAGTTCTAATTGGATACATGACACTTTGATGCATAACTTGTTAATTGGATACATGATATTGTAAATTTGAAGTTAATTATATATCTCATAAGAGTGCTCTCGTCGCAGCACTAGTTATATACAATTTGTGCAAATAATGTAGCACGTGTCAATTGATGTTATGTTAGTTTTGAAGAAAGTCGAGTAACATGATTCTGGCATGCCTTTATATTTTTCAGTCTAAAGGGAAACCTAAACTCCTATTCAACTCATCAATAATGGTTTAAATCAAAGAAAAAATAACCGAAGAAAATGTCATTTGCACTTCAAAACAAGTTTCCCACACTTCTTCAAAAGCTTATCATGAAGAATGGAAGAAACTCATTTTGGAATGCAATTTATAACGTGCATAAATAAAATAGGAGAGTGATTGATGCACATTTTCTTTTAATTATGGCTCTTGATTGTATTTTATTTTGTTCAATCTAATAATTGAAAATTAAAAAAAATAAAGTTGTCAAAAAGCCAAAAAGGTGAAAAAGGTTGTAAATAAATCATTTCCCGTTAGATAATTTCTCATCAAAATTATATGTAACTTTCTCATTTGAATATACTTTTTTTTTAAATAGAGAAAGATTAGAAGAAATTAGTTCTTCGGCAATAGTTGCGTGCGAGACATTTACCTCTTCCAAAGAGGTGAGGGCCAGTACTCCTAGAAACCCCCGACCAGTCCCTCCTCCACCTAATTTATTGATAATAATAAAAATAATATAAGCGGGGAGCACTATGCCAAGACTTTCAAAGACAAAACAATAAATGAAAACGATAATAAGCACAAAAGGCAAACATAGTATGCTTTAGGAACAAAGGCAAACAACAATGGGGTCAGCCTTGGTGAAACACTAATTTATCAGTGGATACCAAAGTAGTTTTTTGCTTATGTTGAACCCACTTCAGATAGGTGGATCTCACATACTTTCCATTTTCATGATGAAAGTAGTTAGATTTTAAGGAGTACCCTTTTGCCAAAAAGGCAAAAAGGCAAAAAGCACAAAGAATACAGTAATTTAACTTTTTGGAACATCAACGAAATTGCTAATGACCAGGCTTAAAAAAACGAAATTGTTAATGTAACGAATGGTAAAGTTACAAATTTTTATGCTTTTTGCTTACATGAACATCAAATAGAACATATATAAGTCGTTACTCAACTCTGTTTATAACTTCTATTAATCTATTTGTTATCAATATGACTTCATACAACAAAATGATACGTCGATTGATAAATAAGTACAAAGAAAAGCCTCTAGGGCAATAACATTGAATTTGTTACTTAAGGGTAAACCCTAAACATTTAATTTTAAGAAGTATGGATCAGAATGTTACTGACTCTAAATGAAAGGGGTGCAAAGTATTAATCCTAAACGTCACTTAAGCTACAATACACATCAATTACCTAGTTTAGACGTCAAGATACACATCAATGCAAGAATTAGATGCAAAATTAAGACACCAGTTGATGACACAAATAGTTGGTCCAAATTATAAAGAGTAATTACTTTTCATGTAACTACGACGCTTCCTCAAGTTATTTTGACGCTAATTAGTTATCAGCCTAGTAATTTTTCTCTTCTCATTCTAAAAATCATCTTCACCTTTGGAATAAATTAAAATGCCAAAATGTATGCCTCTTTATCCACAACCCAAGAGGGGTCCCAAGATAAGTATGACACTACAGCAGAAAATGATGATTTACGTACAACCCTAACACAAATTATCATTCACTCTGGTGGAGGAAATTGCAAAGTTCACATCAGAGCTACAGTTTTCATAAGTAAGAAAATTATAACCACATTTGACTTTGTTTAGAAACATCGTAATGAATCCAAAGGGATGATGCTCAAATTTCAGGAGGCATAGAAATATGGCAGTCTTGGATTACCCACACCATTATTATTGCAAACCATTGATAACTAGGAGAAGTTTTAAGTGTGCTGGGAATAATCTGATACACCAAACATCACAATGTAAGTGTTCTCTCGATAACTAGGATTTCGATAGGACAGGACATGACGAGTCCATGAACAATATTTCAACTGGGAGTTTTTTAACAACTCAGAAGCTGATGATCATTTTTTGTTGTGGACAGGGATGGTATGTGGTTGAAATTTAGTTGCTTCAGTGTCAGGGATGTCAACTGATGATTCTTCTTTCTTCCACATTGTACTCATGATCAATATTGCCACATTAATTGTTCTTAAATACCCAGTTTGACGAAGGATCATCTAAGGAGTCACACATAGAATTAAAGTCAAAAGGGGCATCATCTAATGAGTATTCTATTTGACACGTCCCGATCCTGATATTTCTCCGAATACCATAATAGGCACGTGCTGGCCGACACCCGAAGGTGACTAAAGCCATTTATTGAGTGCAAATGCTGAAAACAAAGAATAGATAAGGCTTACAGGATCCACTTCCCTGGGCGATGTGGGATGTTACAATCCACCCCCCTTAGGGGCCCGACGTCCTCGTCGGACACTTCCGGCCAGGGATTGGCTTTGATACCAAATTGTCACATCCCGGCCTTGGCCCCCACCACATCCCACGTCGGGCCCCTTCCGGCCAGGGATTGGCTTTGATACCAAATTGTCACATCCCGGCCTGGGCCCCCACCACATCCCGGGCTCGACTCTACCGTAGCACGATATTGTCCGCTTTGAGCCCTGACCACGCCCTCACGGTTTTGTTTTTTGGAACACACACAAGAACTTCCCAGTGGGTCACTCATCCTGGGATTACTCTCGCGCGAACTCGCTTAACTTCGGAGTTCTGATGGAACTCGAAGCCAGTGAGTTCCCAAAAGGCCTCGTGCTAGGTAGAGATGAGAATATACATATAAGGCTTACAAGATCCACTCCCCTGAGCAATGTGGGATGTTACACTATTGCCAAGGAACGTCCTAGGATGGTGGTTACAAAACCCATCAGATTCCAAGATTAAGAATGCTAATAATGTTAAAACTGTTATGTCTATTGGGTTTCTCTATTTATTTCATGTACTAGTTTATGTTCCTTTTATTGTATAAATAACTCGTACTTGGAATGTTGGAGGACAAGTCTGATTTGAATGAAATTATTACTATCGAGTTGGCTGTCAAGCTTCTCTTTTTTTCAAATTGCATTTTGTTCTACCTTTTCCAATTCTCTACAGCCCTAAGAGGACTGTATCAATTGGCATCAGAGCCAAGAGTCCTTGGGATCTCATTTCCGCCAGTCACTTTGTAACTCGATGGTTCGAGGTGGACGTGGTCATCACCAACGTGATCATCGCGATATCGAGAATGAGGAATTGAGGAGACAATTGCAGCAGTTGACGGAACGTTTGGAACGTCTCGAAACCCATAACCATCACAATGATGGTCAAGCCTCTGATGAAGAGGGCAACCCCTTCCACTTACGCGCTCTGGATGAAGAGTCGAGTGAAGAGGGCAGAAACAGACATGGTGATCAGCTCAATGACAGGTTCAACGACATCAATATGAAGGTGGACATTCCAGAATTCGAAGGGAATATCAGACCAGAAGAGTTCATCGACTGGTTGAATACTGTTGAAAGGGTCTTTGACTACAAAGAAGTTCCAGACCATCGTAAAGTGAAGATTGTTGCCATTAAGTTAACCAAGTATGCATCCGCTTGGTGGGAACAGTTAACAGTTCGAAGAGAACGAATAGGGAAGTCGAACATCACATCTTGGGATAAGATGAAGAGAGTATTAAGATTGCCAACTGATGATTCTTCTTTCTTCCACATTGTACTCATGATCAATATTGCCACATTAATTGTTCTTAAATACCCAGTTGCAAGTCATTCTTGAAATTTTTTCCGGGATGTTGGACTCAAACGGATCTGCTTTACAATCACGTTGTAGACAATATACTTTCTCGTTAGACACTGATGTGACATAAAAAATGTTAGAGGAGCTATCTTATGCCCGTAAGTGGAACATGGGCCATCTAACTTTCGATCTGAAAACTTAATTGGGTCCACGGTAGCCCAAAGATATCACAAGGAAAGCATGTGTTTTGGGCTTTCATTTTATCAGAAAGTCCAAGTTATTTCATTGGGTTAGCACATTGTTGTAATTGGGCTAAGTAGCTGGCACTGCCCTTATGATTATTTGGCGTATAAGCATGTTTTGTTTTTGTTTTTGTTTTGATACGTATTTGAGAGTGGGAACCTAAGTCATATAAAAAGTGAGTCATAATTAAGTATTGAGTTTGACATCTATGTTTAGCCCGTAACTTTTTGGATTTGGAGATGAATATCACCTGAACATATTAACATTGAATATGCATAGTGATTTATTAGTCTATGTAACGTGGCAAAACATGTTTCGCAAGCTAAAAATAAAAGCAACAATGAATTTGCAACTTTAATGATTAAGAGCACGCACTAATATACCTAGAGTCTTCATTCTCAATCTCGCTTGTATATCAAAACAACAACAACAGCAAAGCCTTTTCCCACTAAGTGGGGTCGGCTATATGAATCCTAGAACGCCATTGCGCTCGATTCTGTGTCATGTAGAGACCCTGAACTAATAATTTCGATTTTCTCATTTGATTATAGGGTTGGAAGTAACACATCCAATATATGGATTTTCTTATGTATATTTTGTTGGCGTGAGTCAACTATATGTTTTAGGAATGTAATAAGAATAAGATTACATGATTGATTCATTGTATATTTGGGATTCTTGTTCCCTAACTTATAGGATCTCTTGTACAATTATATATATGCCTCCTAGAGAGAAGAATGATATAACAATTCAACCCTACACACATATACTTTTATCTTGGCATCAGAGCAGGTTTGGACTTGTCTTTTCCCAAACCAAACCCTAAAACAAGTCAAGCCGTGCAATCTTCAGCAAAGGTTGCATCATAAACCAATTCTTTTGTTCTTGAAATTTGAACCCAGAAACCCAAAACCTTTGTGGCTTTGTAATCATCAAAGCTACATCAAAATTTAATCTTACTAGAATCACAACCAACCTGGTACGATGGCAGAAAAAAGAAAGTCTAGATAGTTGGTTACCATCCAACCCATGTCCAGTTCGAACGAGTCCACCAATTTCAGCGACGTTCCGTTTGGAATTCGATTGAATGATACAAACTTTAAAGTTTGGTCGAAGATGATGGAAGTCTATGTTGCAGGCCTCGAAAAGCATGGATATTTGACTGGGAAGATTCCAATTGTGGAAAAAGACTCTTCGGGCTACACAAAGTGGGTCACCGAAGATGTGATTGTGCGAGGGTGGCTGTTGAAAACCATGGAACGACACTTGTTGAGTCTCTTCATTGATCTTCCGACAACCAAGGATATATGAGAGAGTGCAACCTAGATGTTCTACAACTGATCCGATGAGTCTTAGTATTATGAACTAAGATGTAAGGCTACACGGACTAGACAAGATGGTCGTCCGGTAAATTTATACTTCACAGATTGAAGGGAGTATGGCAAGATCTTGATAAAAGATGTCTTATCAAGATGTTGTGCATAGCTGATATTCGAACCTGTAAGGAAGAGCTTTCAAATGACAGGGTGTATGATTTTCTCGCAAGATTAGACAATGGCTTCGACTAAGTCTGAAGTGAAATCCTAAGAATGAAACTCATTCCTGGGAATGAAGAGTGCTTCAGTTTGGTTAGACGTGGAGCCCAAAGAAATACAACCATGCTTGGGAAAAGCCGCGACAACGAGCTCTTCTATGGCAATGATCATCAAGTCCCCATCACCATTCATGCGTCCACAATCCACTGGAACACCACGCCCGAACCGTACCCAAGAAGACATCAACAAGGACAAATTTCATTGCAATCATTGCAATGGAAAAAGGCATACTGAAGATACATGTTTTGAAATACATAGGTATCCAGAGTGGTATTGGGAATTAAAAAAACAATTGAAAACCAAGGGGAAACGCACAGGCCATGCCAAATTGGCCGAGTCTAGGGCTGGAAGGGATGATATGACAGCAGGCCAAGTAGGGTCCAATTGCAACATTGGGAAAGCTGATATTGCAACAGGATATTCTGAGCCTAGGTCACACACATCATCCACGACTTGGAGGAAAAATTGCAACCTGCAGCGGATGAAGATATCGACCAAATGCTATCTTTAATTAAGCAAATTTCAAATAAGGATTTAGGTAAAATCGGTACTGCATTCATAGCATCCATTAAACGAGATTCTGGCTGGATAATAGACTATGGGGCTACTGACCACATGACATACGACAAATCATTGTTTCACAACATGACTTCCTTACCAAAGGATAATATTATCATGGCAAATGGCAAAGATGCTCCTGTTATGGGAGTTGGTTCAATAGCCCTTACTCCATCTCTATCCTTGCACAATACACTACTTGTTCCATCATTATCAAATCATTTACTATATGTTGGTCAGGTTACGGAACAGTTGGATTATGTAATATTAATGTTTCCAATTTTTTGCCTACTTCGGGATATCCAGACACACGCGATCATTGGGCGTGGTACTAAGAGAAGAGGGTTATATTATGTGGAAGATGTGGTACTAGGCCCCGAGTCAATCAAGTGCGTAACAGTTACAATAATAAGACTAAGACAATTTGGTTATGGCATCGTCGACTAGGACATGCATCTTTTGGTTATTTGAAAAAATTGCTTCCATCTTTATTTAGTGGCATTTCAGAGTCTGATTTCCGCTGTAATGATTGCATTCTTGCAAAAAGTTATCGTACTTCGTACCATTTGAGTTTCAATAAAAGAACAATGCCTTTTGAGTTAGTTCATTCTAATGTATGGGGTCCTTCACCAATAACTACACAACATGGTATTCGTTGGTTTGTTATCTTTGTGGATGATTGCACTCGAATGACATGGCTTTATACAAAGAAACAGAAAAGTGATGTTGGTCAAATCTTCCAACAATTTTACCACATGATTGGAAATCAATTTTGCCTCCCTATTAAAGTCCTCAGATCAGATAATGGTGGAGGATATCTTAATTCAGAACTCTCTCAGTTTTTCATGGAGCACATCATTCTTCATGAGACCACTTGTCCTCAAACTCTACAACAAAACGGTGTGGCTGAGCGCAAGAACATGCATATCTTGGAAACCACTCAGGCATTTCTTATTGGAGCTTAGGCTCTTAACACATATTGGGTGGATGTTGTCACCTATTTCGTTTATCTTCTGAATCAAATGCCTTCTCGGGTTCATAATTTTTGCACCTAATAGAAGCCTTGACGGATCATGTCTCTCTACCATCTTTTCTCCAGTTATCACCCCGCATTTTTGGAAGTGTGGCATATGTACATCTTCAAAAAAATCAATGCAGTGAATTAGTCCCATGTACGGTTCGTTGTGTGTTTTTGAGATTTAATAGCCAACAAAAGGGATACCGATGTTATCATCCCTTTACTAGATGTTTATATGTCACCATGGATGTCACATTCTCCATAATCGAAATGTTCTTCCTAACCAATCAAACCCACTATACTCGTCAGGGGGAGTTGGTTAGTACAGACGACGAATATAGGTGGTTTGATATGCCACTGGAACTGTCCAATAGGCGGGTTGAAATTAACCAAGAAAATATTAGTCAGCAGGTTGCGGAATGCAACAGTGGACCGAGTGGAAAACCTTTGAGTAGCCCAAGTGTTGACTTGATCACCAACCTAAGCTCGCTTGTACAAGGCCTAAGCACTGACCTACACGCTGATTGTGAGGAGCAAGCTGCGGAATGCAGCAGTGGACCGAGATGGGAGTCTTTGACTCGACCTATAGATGAGCCTGAATTGTTTGGGTCAGCAAGTAGGAAAATTAATAGCACCGAAGCAGCAAACCCAACAAATAATAACCCTCATTCTCCTCTACCAATACACGTTCATGTCCCCATAATATCCAAGAGGTACGTTCTCATAATTCGAGTATTATTGAAAGTTCTTATGTCATACCTCATAGGTAAAACCGTGGTAAACCACCTAACATATTTTATCTGGATGGAAAAGTGAGATATGCAATTGCACATTATGTGTCAATACATCGATAATCACCTAAGTATCAAGCTTTTGTGAATCAAATGGCTGGAGTCAAGATCTCAACCAAAGTGGAAGAAGCCCTGCAAGATCCTCGTTGGATAGAAGCCATGGAAGTCGAGATGGAGGCCTTACAAAGAAATGGAACATAGAACGTGGTACCACTAGGCCTGGCAATTCTTGACACGACCCGATAACCCGACACGATACGACACGAAATTAACAGGTGTTCAGGTCGACACGATAACGAATCGGGTCGTTATCGGGTAACCCGATAAGCACCTAGTAAGATAACGGGTTGGTTCGAGTATACACGTGGGTAACACGATACACGATAAGCAAAATATTAATTTTATAATTTTATAACCCTAAAAAAATACTATAATAATTATATATATTAATTTAACAAAAACTATAATAATTATATATATATATATACATATATATTAAATTAAATATTAAAAATTGGTGACCATTAGATCGGCTTAAATATACATACTATTCAATTTCTTAAGCGCGTACAAAATAAATAAATTTAAATCTACTTAATAAATATATATATACACACACCATTGAACTTGATGGGATGCGAATTCTACGAAACTAATTTCAACAATCTAACCGCCAAACTTGTTTGTATATGCTTCAAGATCGCATCAGCAAAAAATCACAAAAAACAAACATTCAGAGATTAAGTAACGGGACAAAACTTTTCAACGGTTATCAACGAAAAATCACAATTTAACGGTTACTTTAACTCCGATTTTGATGATTTTTTACAGTTACACTCCTTGACCCTATATGAATACAATGAATGAACTCGATCTTCAATTTAAAATATTTACACTAGTAGATACCACAAAATCTTATGTTATACTTAATGAAAATATGAATAAACTCTTAAGTGTTAGTGAATCTATTGTTTTGATGGGATACACATTCTACGAAACTAGTTTCAACGATCCAACCGTCAAACATGTTTGTATATACTTCAAGATCGAATACGCCAAAAATTGCAAAAAACAAACATTCAGAGATCAATTACGGGTTTTCGACAGTTATCAACGAAAAATCACGATTTAACGGTTATTTTAACTTCGATTTTGATGATTCTTTACAGCTACACTCCTTGACCCTATATGAATACAATGAATGAACTTGATCTTCAATTTAAAATATTTATACTAGTGGATATCACAAAATCTTATGTTATACTTGATGAAAGTATGAATAAACTCTTAAGTGTTAGTGAATCTATTGTTTTGATGCGATACGCATTCTATGAAACTAGTTTCAACGATCCAACCGTCAAATATGTTTGTATATACTTCAAGATCGCATACGCCAAAAATTGCAAAAAACAAACATTCAAAGATCAAGTAACAAGACAAAAAAATTCAACGGTTATAAACGAAAAATCACGATTTAACGGTTATTTTAACTTCGATTTTGATGATTTTTTACAGCTACACTCCTTGACTCTATATGAATACAATGAATGAACTCAATCTTCAATTTAAAATATTTACACTAGTGGATTATGTTATACTTAATGAAAGTATGAATAAACTCTTAAGTGTTAGTGAATCCATTATTTTGAAGGGATACGCATTCTATGAAACTAGTTTCAACAATCCAACTGTCAAACATATTTGTATATACTTCAAGATCGCATACGCCAAAAATTGCAAAAAACAAACATTCAAAGATCAAGTAACGAAACAAAACGTTTCAACTGTTATAAACGAAAAATCATGATTTAACGGTTATTTTAACTTCGATTTTGATGATTTTTTTACAGCTACACTCCTTGACCCTATATGAATACAATGAATGAACTTGATCTTCAATTTAAAATATTTACACTAGTGGATACCATAAAATCTTATGTTATTCGTAATGAAAGTATGAATGAACTCTAGTGTTAATAAATCTATCGTTTTGATGGGATACACATTCTACGAAACTAACTTCAACGATCCAACCTCAAACTTGTTTGTATATGCTTCGAGATCGCATACGCTAAAAATCGCAAAAAATAAACATTGAAATATCAAGTAACGAGACAAAACTTTTCGACGGTTATTAATGAAAAATCACGATTTAACGGTTATTTTAACTCCGATTTTGATGATTTTTTACAGCTACACTCCTTGACCCTATATGAATACAATGAATGAACTCGATCTTCAATTTAAAATATTTACACTAGTGGATACCACAAAATCTTATGTTATACTTAATGAAAGTATGAATAAACTCTTAAGTGTTAGTGAATCTATTGTTTTAATGTGATACGCATTCTACAAAACTAGTTTCAACGATCCAACCGTCAAACATGTTTGTATATGCTTCGAGATCGCATATGCCAAAAATTGCAAAAAACAAATATTCAGAGATCAAATAACGGGACAAAACTTTTCGACGGTTATCAACGAAAAATCACGATTTAACAGTTATATTAACTCCGATTTTGATGAGTTTTTACAGCTATACTCCTTGACCCTATATGAATACAATGAATGAATTCGATCTTCAATTTAAAATATTTACACTAGTGGATACCACAAAATCTTATGTTATAGTTAATGAAAGTATAAATAAACTCTAAGTGTTAGTGAATCTATCGTTTTGATGTGATACAAATTCTACGAAACTAATTTCAGAGATCCAACCATCAAACTTGTTTGTATATGCTTCAAGATCGCATACACCAAAAATCACAAAAAACAAACATTCAGAGATCAAGTAACATGACAAAACTTTTCGACGGTTATCAACGAAAAATCATGATTTAACGGTTATTTTAACTTCGATTTTGATGATTTTTTACAGCTACACTCCTTGACCCTATATGTATATAATGAATGAATTCGATCTTCAATTTAAAATATTTACACTAGTGGATACCATAAAATCTTATGTCATGATGATCAATGAAAATTGAGGATTTTGTAAAATGAATAACATGCAAGCTTTGAGTTCCATTGGCAAGGTTTAAACTTTTGAGAAAGGCTTCACAACCTTGAAAACAAAAACTCCGTCATTTTGCATATCCTTGCACATTTAATATTTTGTAATAGACTAGTAGTGTATGGATGTTTGTTTATTAGGCTCTTATTTTTTAGTGTAGATGTAGTGCTTAAACGACAAATGTGTTTTAATGTTTTGAAGTAATATTTATGTGGCAATGTGTGGTATGTGCAAATTTAAGAAAAAAAATATATTTTTCTTAACGAGTCATAATGGGTCATAACGGGTCAGGTAAGATAACGGGTGTGACACGACACAACCCGTTATGATAACAGGTGTTACACGAAAACGACACGAACACGATAGACACAACCCGTTTGCCAAGCCTAGGTACCATTACCACATGGGAAAAGACCGGTGGGATGTAAATAGGTATTCACCATAAAGCACAAAGCAGACGGATCCATAGATAGATATAAAGCAAGATTGGTCGCTAAAAGGTACATACAGACATTTGGAGTTAATTATCAGGAAGCGTTTGCTCTAGTTGCAAAAATGAATATTATTCGAGTTCTTATGTCCTTAGTTGCTAACTTTGATTGGCCCTTGAAATAATTTGATGTGAAAAATGCCTTCTTACATGGAGATCTGGAAGAATAAGTATACATGGATTTTCCACCTGGATATGAAGTACCAAATGGAGCTGGAAAAGTGTGTAGACTTCAAAAGGCTCTATATGGACTCAAACAATCACCCAGAGCATGGTTTGGAAGGTTCACCCAAGCAATGAAGAGCTATGGCTACAAACAAGGGAATGCAGACCATACACTGTTTATCAAACGCATTGGATGTAAAGTCACTTTGTTCATAATCTATGTGGATGATATGGTAGTCACTGGAGATGATACAGAAAAGATAAGAAGACTGTAAAATTAACTTTCCTCGAAATTTGAGATGAAGGATTTAGGGGGCTTGAAATACTTTCTCAAAATTGAAGTTGCTCGTTCTCGTGATGGTATTTACTTGTGTCAGCGGAAATATGTTCTAGATCTTCTCTCTGAAACTGGGATGTTGGCATGTAAACCAGCATAAACCCCCATCGTGCATAATCATCACCTAGCAATATACCAGGATCAAATTCCGACTAACAAAGAGAGGTACCAGAGGTTAGTAGGAAGGCTGATTTACTTATCACTTACGAGGCCAGATATTGCATATGTAGTTAGTGTTGTACGTCAGTTTATGCACTCTCCTAGTGAGGATCATATGGCAGCCGTAATGCGTATATTGAGTTATCTGAAAGGTGCACCTGGGACAGGGTTGATTTTCAGGAAACATAGACATATAGAGATAAAAGGGTATACTGATGCTGACTGGGCTGGGAACATTACTGATCGTCGCTCCACGTCAGGCTACTTTACATTTGTGGCAGGAAATCTTATAACTTGGAGAAGTAAAAAAAAAATGTGGTGGCCAGGTCCACAGCCGAGGCGGAATATCAAGGTATGGCACATGGGATTTGAATTATTATGGATCCAGATTCTTCTGACTGAAATAGGATTTAAGCCTCAAGAGTTTATGTTGTTATACTGTGATAATCAAGCAGCGAAAGAGATAGCCAATAATCCAATCCAACATGATCGTACGTAACATGTGGAAGTGGAAAGACATTTTATCAAAGAGAAGTTGGATGTTAAGCTGATTGACATTCTATATGTGAGGTCTGAAGAACAGCTAGCTGATGTGTTAACTCATGCATTGTTAGTGAAAGTTTTTCAAGACTCACTCGACAAGTTAGGCTTAGATGATATTTACAGTTTTTCAAGACTCACTCGACAAGTTAGGCTTAGGTGATATTTACGCACCGTGTTGGCGTGAGTCAACTATATGTTTTAGGAATGTAATCAAAATAGGATTACATGATTGATTCATTGTATATTTGGGATTCTTGTTCCCTAACTTATAGGACGTCTTGTACACTTATATATATGCCTCCTAGAGAGAAGAATAATATAACGATTCAACCCTAAACACATATACTTTTTATCGTATTTAATTAATTACAAGTTTACTTGTTGCAGGCAGGATCGGACGAGCGGCATGTGAGCCAAATGGAATCACTTGCATTTGTTTCACTATCTTCCGATGCCATGTCCACTGTGCATGGGTTGCATTCACTACAACCAATTGCCCGTGCCCAAAGCTTGCCTCCCTGAAAGACGATATTTCGGGTTTCGGATTCAAATACCTGAAATATTAAAAAATAAAAAATGTGTCAGTTTGCGACAAGAAAAATGTATGAAATAATTAAGGAACCGATGGAAAGAACTGCAACTAATTAAGCCAACTTAATTACTTGCTAGCAAGGCCTTCACGGTTGCCACCATCTCCAATGGTAATATGCACTGGACCACAATTATTGGCTTGATCCTTGTAAACGCTGAGTCTAAGACAACAAAGTAAAATAAAATCATTAGTAATATATTCGACCAAATCAAGTAATTAAAAGCAATCCGAATTGATTTCAGATATAGGTGAATTTTTGTAAGAGTAGTAGGCTCAAAACGAGTGATCATCATCATTGACGGTTCTTGCAGGAGACACTCTAGATGATTTTGAAACCCAATAACATTTTCTCTAAAAACGTTTTCAATTATTTTTAAAAACTTTGAAACACTCTTAATTCATTTCTTATGTGGTTGGTAAGTAAGAAATGAAACAGATTTCTTCATTCTGGTAAAATACATCTTGGCCTCTCATTCACCACTGTCCAAGCCTACAATTTTGATTTCAAGTTCCCAAAAAAAATGAAAAGTAGTTATTCATTTTTTTTAAATTAAATTAAATTATGGGAAGAGAAGAAAAAAAAAACTTGTATCAGTATGTGAAAAAAAAGAATAAATGAACAGGATCTGTTGTGGAGAAGCAGAACCAGGATCATCCGCAGGGATGTAGAGGTTCTTGCGAGGCGGTGGACGATTATACCCCTGGACAAATGCACCAAACAACACCGGGAAAGCCAACCCCATTAACGTAAAAACAGCGAGAACCAGTCCCGGCCGGCGTTGGACGTCCGCCATGTTTAACGTTTAAGACTACTCTTCGAACTCTAATTTCACCAGAAAATGATCTAGAAAGCGAATGTCTGCTTCTTTCCTCTTCCTCGTATAAATAGAACAGATACTGTCAATTTATCATCGGAACAACACATCGAAGTTAGTATTGACACGTGTCCAAAAGGCATAACATGAGCTAAGCAAATTTGAATCGTTCCACGGGTTTTTCATATTTTGAGTGTGAAAATGCTTAGCCACTTTGGCTGTCGATTTCCTCACCGATTTGGTGATTGTTGAGTCCTGACATTAGTTAGTGTTTGTTGTTTTTTTTTTTTGGGGGGGGGGGAGTGAAAGGCAATTCATTGCCTTTCACTTTGGCAGTGGCAGGATTTTTTGTATGTCGGCATTTGGCAAGTTGGAACCGTGGAGATTTAGCATTTTCAACATCTCCAATGGATGGATTAGAGGAAGTGCGATATCCATTAATGCTTAAAGATGATAGGGTGCTTTAGAAGGTATTTCAATTCAAAAATGGAAGAAGAAATTAACTTGCATAATCATAAAACATTTGAAAAATGACAAAAAGACGCATCATTTTTTCGTTCTACACACTTTTATTCAATTTTGTTACTTATTTGTATTTAATTTATTCAATCTGATGATAAAAAATAAAAATAAAAAGAGTATAAAGCTAAACAAATCAGCTCTCAATGTGATTATGCTAAAAAGGTTAATAATAATAATACATGAGCAAATCCACACTTTAGATTTTTGTCAGAGCTTTATAAGGTATTATACCGAATTGATTTCCCTTCTAAAATGGACAGACTATTTCCTTCTAAAACAATTCTACTCCCTTCTAAAAATGGGCGGCTTGTACCACTGTTTTAGTGACATGTAAGTGACTATGTGAGAAGACTTAAGTTTAATTTTCTAAATAATGAGTTTAATACTAAATTGTTGATGACCAATTATATGGGTTAGCCTAACCCTCTTTTCCAATAGAGTGATTCTTTAGCTTAGTTTGACATTGTTGTGCTGTGAGAAAATCACTTTTGAAAGTGCCTGTGAGATGTCAGATGTGATAAAAACAGTCTAGCATTTGGTAAACAAAATTTGAAGTCTGTTGTGACTACAATCAACAGTTTTTAGTGTTTTGTAAATTTTATGTAAAAATAGTGTCAAATATGTATAATGACAAAAAAAAAAGAACACTTTTTGGAAATAATTTTTCAAATGGTAATGAGTATTTTCTCTAAAAAAGATACAAATTATAGAATACTATTTGAGATCACCTCATAGTAACGAGTATTTTCTAACTTTTCTAAAGAAAAGAAAACTTAAGATAGGTGTAAAGAAGCCTAGTCAAGCCGAGTAGAGGTGCTCAAACTCAGCTTAAGCTAATTGACCCAAAAAAAAAAAACTCAGCTTAAGCTCTAAAAAAAGTTCTTCCACAGTTCCGCTTCTATAAATATTTTGATTCATCGATGAGCAATGTTCTTTTCATATTTTAAAATGTCATATGAATTTGAAACCATTCATTCAAATTTTCATTGATTGGATCACTATTTCAGATTAATGGTCTGCATTATTTAAAAGCGTTCCATGTCAAACCTTACAAAGAAAGGGATGTTATTTGAGGTAGCTATGTTTGTGTGTACTTAAAATACTGCTACGTGATGTTATCATTCTACGTCTTATAGTATGGGAGAATAATATATGGTTGATATATATTTAGAATATAATAAAAAAGACATGTTCTATAATTTGAATATAATAATTATACTACGTGACAATGTTCATAGTACATTAAAAAATTTCTCACTTTTGGTGATCTGGTCCAATGTACAAAACTTGCTCTCATTGAAAGACATTTTGATATATTATATATCTACTAAAGAATATGCCTTATGTCTCTTAATATGGCACATTATGATAAATAATTATAGCACAAAGGTATCTTCAACTGAGATATCCATTAAGTTAAACAAGTTCTGTTAATACTACTTTTCAAAATGGATTGAGTGCTTGGAAATAAAATGTATCTGCACGTCAACGAAGGAAATTTGTTGCTGGCAAGTCACCTAAACAAGTTAGCAACCTCTTGTCATAAGTTTTGAATCGAGGACTTTTAAAGCCTAAAATTTACCTGCCCACCGTATTTTTTTCTCTTTCTATTTTTTGCCTTTTTGGCGTGGGTAAAACAAACCCCTATAGTCCAGTCCATGCAAAGGACATGTTCTTAATTATCTGTTACTGCGTATAATCATTTATCAAATGTCATGTGTAGGGCCTGCCAGGTTCAATCTCTTCGTATAATATCTTGTTTAGTTACAAGCTCGCGCAATTAGACCCGGCCTTACTTCAAATGATCACTAAACTAATGATATTAACCAAGTTAATTAAGATTAGAGCCAAGCAAAGCCCAATCTGCTTAATAATTTATGCTGGATAGAACTATCATATAGATATAAAGATTGAGAATCCTAGAACGTCAGTGGCTTTGCCAAGATTGAGAATCCTAGAACGTCAGTGGCTTTGCCGCAAGTATTGCCATACTTACACGCCATTGCAATCTTATTATTCTACCCATTTTTTCAAACCCCCTCAACCCTCTTATATATCTCTCCAAGGCTCTGGAAATATTCGTATCCAATAGCTCTCACAAAGCAAAAATGGAGAAATTATATCTTCATGTGTTCTCTCTCCTCATAATCATCTGTCTCTCCGTTCAACACCTAAAATCACAAGATGATGATTTTGTTAGACAACCTCCTCGCGGAGAAATATTCACCCAACACACTGGTTCCGATGAGGACCCTCAACAGGTACAGTTTATGAGTATTCTAACAGTTTATCTGTCTAATTATCCGGGTGGTAATGATAGTATCTTGGACATGAACCGGCGGCTCACTATTTCTAAGTAATGGGGAAGAAGACCGAAACATGCTATAGTTTTTAGCTCAGAAAAACAGTTAACACCCGACCATTATAATTTCTTGTTGGTAATTTTCGTAACTTTGTATTAGGTGCATATTTCACTGGTGGGAAAAGATCATATGAAAATTTCATGGGTTACTGAAAGCAAGCATGTTAAATCACTTGTGGAGTATGGGAAGGCATCTGGGATATATGATGGGAAGGCAACTGGAGAACACACATCATACAAGTACTTTTCCTACAACTCGGGG
The DNA here is from genome assembly GCA_035220775.1 of Malus fusca. Classification (NCBI taxonomy): domain Eukaryota; kingdom Viridiplantae; phylum Streptophyta; class Magnoliopsida; order Rosales; family Rosaceae; genus Malus; species Malus fusca. Next base: position 1,874,077 of record CM069072.1, on the reverse strand, counting down.
AAGATCCACCATGTTACCATTGGTCCCTTGGAGCCTGCCACTACATACTTCTATAGGTGTGGAGGTTCAGGCCCCGAGTTCTCCTTCAAGACACCCCCACAAAAACTTCCCCTTGAATTTGCAGTGGCCGGTAAGTTAAGTAATGTTTTTTCTTTCAAAGATAATGTTATGTTGTTAGAATGTAAAATTTAAGCACACCTTAATTTAACAGGAGAAAATTCTCCTTCTCGCAAGAAATTTATCGATCAATAATTTTGCGTGGAGATTTATGGATCAATAATTAGTAGCTTATCACATGAAATGAACTATCCATGAACGTCTTTCTGAAATTATAATGAATTTAATGTTTTATATTTGTTGGAGTATGATAGAGTTGTTTAGTTAACTATTTATAGTTGCTTTAAGTCTAAGCGGAATGACAACAAATGTTGGAGATGAGTGTAGAACACAAGTTAGGAAAAGTTTCAATTTTAGCAAACTTTTTAGCTGCTTCTTCAAAAAGAATGTTTTTAAGTCGTACTGTCCCGGGACAAACCTTGCTTATTGAAGTAAACATTGCAAAAACCTAATTAAAAACTGTAAGAAATGATCTCACCTTTAAAAATCGTAGAATAACCGATTTCAATAGTAAGCTTCTTTTTTCTGACAAATACACGATGCTCAACCAAATAATATGCCCTTGGTCCAATAATAAACGTATTTTTTGTAACAGGAGTGTCAACTATTTATAACAGAACAATCCTAATGACTCCCCTGTATATTAAAATCATAAGAAAGCATCAAAGAATCCATATTATAAATATCATGAGTGTATTACAGTTCCAATATATAAAGTTCAATTATTATAAGGAACAGGACAAACTTCTTGCTTTCAAACAAGACTTTTCCATATCAATTTGAATAACTAACTAATTCATACTCATCATACTCCAACAAAAACAACATATCAGCGCTTTTGACCAAAAAAACACATCAGCTTGCATGTGTTTGCAAGTTTATATTTCTGTTTCAGTTTAATTTTAGAGGTCCTCTGCTTGATTTTGCAACCTTGGGTTGGCTAAAATGACCATTTAACTGTTTCATGGGCACTAATTTAATTAGGGAAACAGGTTGAACTGATGAAAATAAAATTTTAATTGTTGAAATAATTATTTTTGAGATTTATCAATATATTGTTCATATTTGATCGGTAATGTTGTTAAAATTTAATCAATATGTGGTCATCAATTTAACATTTTAGATTTGTAAAATCATCATTTCAGCCACTCTCTCCTAAATTGTGTGCTATCTAAATGTAAGTAAAACTTTATCTTATCAAAGAAAACATTAGCCTTGGTATAAAGCATGAATACTATATACGATTGAGATCTTCCTGAATCAGCAGCAGCCTACCTATTTATCTTCCAATTAATCAACTCTGGAATAAAAAGAAGGATAATATATATATATATATATATATATATATATATATATATATATATATAAATCAGAGATATTTGAGACCAATAGGATTAATATGTTTTTTTGTTAGTCGAAAGGATTAATATGTTTTGGATCATATGTATTTGTGTGTGGCTTTGAGAATATTCTCCACTCATTCACCTTAGACCTCATAATTTTGTAGTAAGGCCCAGTTAGTCTTGAAGAAAATAGAAAACTTTTGCCCTTTGGGCAACAGCGATAAGCTACGCAAAGGAGAATTCGTATTCAGGTTCATTATAAGAGCACTTCCGATCTAATAGGTTGATAAGTCCAAAGCCAACCATGAAGGGAGCCCAGTAAGTGATAAGGATAAAATAGTAAATGAATGTAATAGTAAATCATAACAGTTACCAAGTTAGTTAGATGCAGGGCTTGGCTCCGTCCATTTTAGATCTTTTAAGCAAATCCAAAATGTACTTTGATTGGTGAATAAAAATGTCTGATGAAGATCCTTGAACTTCTAGCCCAAGAAAATAATGAAGATCACCCAAATTCATATGCATACATATTAAATACATTAATTCTGGTTCGAATTATTAAACTTAATGGTTTGCCTCTTAACCCTACATTATCAAGGTCGGCCCTGCTTCTGTCACATTAATTTGTTATAAGTTTGAAGTTTGGTGCATATAACATTGCTCGTATTTATTCACGTGGTGGTTTCAGGCGACCTAGGTCAGACTGAATGGACTAAATCAACCCTACAACACATCGGAGGAATGGACTACGATGTGCTTCTCCTCCCCGGTGACTTGTCATACGCCAACTCACTCCAACCCCTTTGGGACTCCTTTGGCCGCATTGTCGAGCCCTACGCCAGCAAACGCCCATGGATGGTCACAGAAGGCAACCATGAAATCGAGAACTTCCCTCCTGGCTTCATGGCCTACAATGCCAGGTGGCAGATGCCGTACCAAGAGAGTGGCTCCACCTCCAACTTGTACTACTCTTTTGAAGTTGCCGGGACCCACGTCATCATGCTGGGGTCCTATGCTGAGTTTGATGCTGAGTCGGATCAGTACAAGTGGCTTCAGGCTGATTTAGCAAAGATTGATAGGAGGGTGACGCCGTGGGTGGTTGTGCTTCTGCATGCACCTTGGTATAATACCAATACTGCCCATAAAGGTGAAGGGGAGAGTATGAGGCAAGCAATGGAAGAGTTGTTGTACAAGGCAAGGGTAGATGTCGTTTTTGCAGGGCATGTTCATGCGTATGAACGATTTGTAAGTTGGATTAATTTGATTCCTTACGTGCAAATTCGTTAACATTAATGAATGGCTAACAGTGTATTTTATGATTAACTTTGTTAATGATTGATGTTATGAAAACTGGGGTTTCTAACGTTGTTAGCCATATAATGTTGCAGACTAGGGTTTACAACAATGAAGCTGATCCATGTGGTCCGGTGTATATGACCGTTGGTGACGGTGGAAACCGCGAAGGACTAGCGTTAATGTAAGTTCTCTTTATTTTAGGTCAAGATTTTGTGTTGCTAGGATGTTATTATGATTATTGATACCTTGATGGTAACATTAGTTGTTCCTGAGATTTTAAAAACACTCCAAAAATAAAAAATAAAAAAAACGAAACTATCTTTTACATTCATTCTGCATATTCAAATATATGTAGATTGTACAATGTGCCCGTCTCCTTACACCTAAGTTTGAATTTATCTCTCCCAAGATTAACGGACCATAGCTACATAATCTTAGAAGATAACCTTATATATATATATATATAGGGAATTATTATTGGCAGTCCAAAAATCTCATTCTACACTTCAAACTTTCTATATTTGGAAAGAAAAATACACTTGTGAGGAGTGTAGAATGAGATTTTTGAAGTGTCAATAACACTTCCCTCTATATATATACATATATGTATGTATGCATGTGTGTGTTAATTTTCTATTCATAATAACCAAACTTTTAACCATCTTTATAAATGTAGGTTCGAAGATCCGGCTTCCCCTCTGTCTTTGTACAGAGAGCCTAGTTTTGGACATGGAAGACTCAGAATAGTAAACGAAACACACGCATTTTGGGGATGGCATCGAAACAACGACTCAAACTCCGTTGTAAAAGACCAACTCTGGTTAGAAAGTTTGAGCAGTTCCAAGGCATGCTTGCATCCTGGGAACCAGAAGGTGGGTTCATCATCCGTTAACGATGAATTATAGGCTCACATGTTACACACAAAGTTTACAATATCTTAGCCTTCTTGTTTTTTAGCTCGCAAAAAATTGGAAGTTACAAGGTTTCTGAGTGCAAATATTTATAAATTCTTCTTTTGTAATTAAGTGCAAGGTGTGGATTATTACCTTTGATTTCTTAGTTTATTATCATGTTTCTGTATTGGATGCTTTGTAAAAAAACAAGTTAGTGTAAATTAAACATCAGATTGTGTTTTGTCTTGGATTGTGATTTTTCTGTCTAAAAATCAACTGTTGTAATTAATCTTGTTGGTCGTGAAAACGTTTGCAAAAGAAGCAGATTTACATACGTGAGTAAAGCTAATTGGTCGAGACAGTGAACGCGTTTCCTTACGTCGAAGTTTGAATCCATCTCCATGTAAATTAGAATTGTTTGAATTACCGCATTGTTGCGAAATAATTAAAGACAACTCAGAAGCTAGCATTTGTGATGTCAACAAAATACTCAAACGTACGACAAATGGGCTAGATTCCTATTGCAAATTGCAATTCAGAGAAAGCAGGCTGGCTGAGTGGTTGGCTACTTGGCTTATTTAACAAAGACGACCAAAGTCATGCCCATATAACTCTTTGTTTGTTAGTCTTTCCTTTTCCAAGGAAACATGACGTGATGAGTAAGTATGATCATATTCATATACTATTACTAGTGGGATGTGTGCTTGCATTTCAGTGTCGATGATTATGAACATCCAAACCCTGGCGATTTGCTTTTTGAACACGTGACGAATATCTATTGGACAAATGATATCACTAAAATTATGTCTTGGTTCCAAAAGAGTTTTTTTCTCAAACGTGGCCACAAGGGCAAGTCTTAAAAAACTAAAAGATGGATCACTCGCCACCGAAAATTCTTCATAAAACACCAGCTAAAGCTAAACTCAAACCCATTCTTCGTATCACCGCCGGTTGAAAGGTGGCAAACATGCAAATCCAAAGAAAGCTCCCACATTACAATCGCAACAATTTCAGTCCTCGGTTCGAAAACAAAATACCCCGAATCAAGCAAATACCGAGAAAGATCAAGTACTGTAAACAAGCCAAAGAAACTCAAAGGGCGCGTTTGGTGGGCTGGCATGAATTGTCATGGATATGACTTGCAGTATTGGACTAAATTGGATGAGACTTAACTGGATTTATTTCCGTTGTTTGGTACTCACTAAGCCAGCTTGACTGGACTAGCTATGGTTATTATTATTTTTTGAATAATTAAACTTTCAATGTTTTTTAACATAAGACAAACTTTTAATAAAATTAATAAGAAAAATAAATTAAGGAAACTAAATTAAAAAATAAAAAGATACCACCATCAATGACTTGCGACCCACACCTGAAAAATCACATCTCCGATTCACCAGAACAAAAGAGATGAGAGAAAGTCGCACAAACGAAGAGGTTAGCTCGCCGGAATTGTCGCCGAAGTGGAGGAAGAACGCTGGAATTTGTTGCCATAACAAAGAAAGAAGAGAGGACGGCAACGAAGACTGAGAGGGTCGGCTTTGTAACCCATGGTCATGTCAGATTACAAAACCCGTCCATTATGTATTCAAATTCCGAATTTAAGTCTGACACTATTTACTCATCAAACATGGGTTTAGTTACAATTTAGTGCCTCACTTTTGATCCCTGAGATTTGAAATTGATAGAAATGATCATTGAATTTATCCATCACCGATCATTTTGATCATTTTGTGAAGAAAAAAAAGACTGTTAAAAAGGAACTAAAAAGACAGAAATACCTCAATTTAATAAAATGATTTGACAAAAAGTGAGTGTATTTTGTCATTTTATTCTTATTGAACGGAGAGTTTTCACGTAATGATCAAAATGATTGATGGTGGACAAACTCGAGAACTAATTTTATCGATTTTAAATCTCATGAACTAAAAAGTGAGAAGTTATATCATTTCAGAAACAATTTTAGTTGAAAAACCTAAAAGAAAATAATTTGTCCTAACCAACCCATGGCCCAAACATTCAAGTAACGCAACGAACTAGTGTTGTGATGAGATCCATCAAATCTAGAGGGAATGGTAGCGACAGGCGTAAAGGGCTGAGTGATTGATTCCAAATTGTGGAAGAGTATGAGCGAAAAAATATCCTAAATTCGGGCCAAGTAGCCCCAGGCCGCCCTCCCGGGGCAGTCATCTTCATTTTTCATGTAAGAACAATTAATGAAAATAAATTGAAAATTTTAAGTTTGAATTAAAATGACAAAACATTGTTATAAGTAAATACTACTAGGAGTATTTTTTAGAGTATAATTGTTCTTTTTCGTTAAAATGAACAGTACCGACAGTGTTTCGTTAAAATTTCTTTTTCTAAAATCACACAACATGGCAGATAATTTTCCATTTAAACAAGCCAACATCAAACCATACCCTACAAGGTTATGTGTTGCTACTTGGTTTGCCGACAGGGATCAATCGAAAGGCAGATAATTTTCCATTTAAACAAGCCAACATCAATCCATACCCTACAAGGTTATGTGTTGCGACTTGGTTTGCCGACAGGGATCAATCGAAAGGAATCCTTTACCAGTGAAAATGAGTTAACTTACTACGTAAATTCGAATTTTGTCGGTGATTAATTTAATATTTAATCTAATAAAATCTATCATTTTAACAAAAAAAAAAAAAAAAAATCAATCGAAAGCAAGTCGCACCATGAGACGATGATGGAAGATTAAATCGAAAGAGAGACGAATCGACACGGAAATTGTACCCGAAATTTCACTCCCAAACAAGAAATTCGTTTTTTTTTTTTTTTTTTTTTTTAACTTACAAGCCAAATCCCACGATAACTTATAGTAAAAGCTAATATAAAATTAAATTAAAAAGCTAGGGGAACAGAAAATATATTTATATCAGCTTAATTCCCAGGCGTGCTCGATGAACGGCCCCGATCATATCGTCGGTTCCGCGGATTAGCCTGATTGATTGAAACCCGCCGATCACCGATTTGAATTTTGACAAAGGTGTTAAGATCCGACGGCCCAGATCAAATTTTCTCGAGCTTCTCGGCTATGACCAACGGGTTGCTCCTGGCGATCTCCTCCCTCCCGAGGGTCTTGAAATCGAACGAGCACGCGTGCTTCTCGGGGTACCTGTGAACCCCGCAGAACGTGGTCCCGCACCTGCACTTGAACCCGGTCAACCCGACCCGTTTCCTGCAAACGGTGCACCGGTTCGGCTGCGACACCACCGTAGCCACCTCAGGAGCCCGGACAACTTCAGCGGGCTCACCGATTATATCTCCGGCTACCTCCGGCAAAGTCAAGGTCGGGGGCGGAGGTTGGCAGAGAGTCTCGATCGCTGCCGGAGAGGCAGGCAAGGATGTTGAAGGCGGGGAAGGAGCGGAGAGAGAGGAAGAAGCGGCATCGGCAGCGCAGGCGGAGAGGGAGGCTTCGACGGTGGATTTGATCGAGGCCTGCTGCTGCTCCTTGAGGCAGAAGTCTCTGTAGCATTTGGAGCAGAGGTTCATGGTGGCCGGGATGCCGAAGAATCCGCAGTTGTTTGCGCAGAGGTGGTGGCCTTCTGGGGCTTCGCATCTGTGCTCTTCCGCCATGTCTGCTTACAATTTCGCCTCAAGATCTTGTTTTTCTTAAATTCGCCGAAGAGAATTGATTTCGGAAAACTGATCTGCGATCGAGAGTAAAAAATAATAAATAAAAATTTGACGAAATCTCAAACGCTTTTCCGTTAAATTATTTTGAGAAACCGGAGGATTAATTAATAATTAATAATCCTGAGGTATGCTGTTTGGTTGCTGAGAAACCACATGGAGGAAAAAGAAAATCCGCTCTCCGGTTCCCCGACTCCAAAAAACAGCGAGCCCTGCTGCTAATCTTAAACCATCAGCGGCCAGAGGATCCGCGTTTTTGGAAACTAATTTTTCGGAACCAAACGAAGCGGATTCTGGATTCTCCCATCTGTTTTCTTTCATTTTTCCTCCTTAATTTTCTCAGCTACCAAACAGAAAATTACCAAAAAATTTAAAAAAAAAAAATATATATATATATATATATATATATAAAAGGTGGGAGAGGGAGAGATTTCAGTACCTGTGTGAGGAGGAATGGAGAGATTTTCTTGTGAAGCGAAGCGAGGAGAGGGGATAAGAATATGAAGGAGGAGAGAGAGAGGGGGTTTAGAATCTTAAGACGGAAGAATTATCGAGAAGGTCAGAGGGAGGAATATTAATTATATCATATTAAAGAAGGGAAGGAGCGGCGAAACGGGATAAAAGTAGAATTATCGTCGTCCAAAGTTAATATGATTGATTAGCAATTTTATTTGTTGTACAAGAATGTCGTCACCTTCGCGTTATTCTTCTATTTAAATTATAACTAGACCTAATGTGTGTGTCGTGTTTTTTGCATTCGTGTCGTTTTTGTGTTTTTTGCATTCATATCATTTTCGTGTTATACCCGATATCTTAACAGGTCGTGTCGTGTAAAACCGTTAAAATGAACAGGTAGTATGACCCAATCCGAAATCGAGCCATTGATATTAACGGGTAATATGACATGACCTATTATCTGTTAGAAAAAAATATATTTAAACCAATATATAAACAAATGGAAAACATAATACTAAATTAGTCTAATGATATTCTTCTTCACTTGTAAGTGAGAAATTTAAATTTGATTCTCGCTAAAGGCAAATTGAACCATATTATTATGGCTAATCTATTATAAGATTTAGCTCACTCACTCACTCACTCTTTAATGTAAATAATATCGTTTGAATATAATTGTAACTAAATCAATGAGAGATGTTACAGAGACGTTTTTCAAAGTGAGATTTTTTATGGACTATCTGTCATCTCACAGTTTAACATCAATTTATGTGTCAACATTATAAAACGTTATACTACAAACATGAGGTGGTAAATAGTACATAGAAAGTCCTACCTTTAAGATAGTTTCATCAGCATTTCTAAATATTTTAACATGTGCAATTAAAATCTATACATTTTGTGTTCTTGATGTTTATCGAGGTTTGAAATCAGTATTAAAATTGATTATGAAGTTTCAATATTTTCACATTGCGTTAAAAAAGAAAAACAAAAACACTTTAAATGTTAGATACATATGAAAAAATTGAAATATCATGACCCATTTTAAATCAACCACTATATCCAATGGTATAGTTCACTTAGTAATACAATCTAATAGTATTTCTCTTTATTTAAGTGAGGGACCTTAGGTTCGATTTTCACGAAATGTGAGTTTCAACCGTATTATTGCTAACCTATTGTGAGGATTGGTTCACTCCTCTATATGTTTAATATTGATAATATCATTTGTTCAAAAAAAATCTCAATGACGTAAATGTTTGCTCATGATTGAGAAATCAAAATTAATTTATGAAAAATTGGAATTATGGTAGGAGACAGCCTGGAAAATTCACATAAAAGTTGGGAAATGATTATGATTGATAAATAAAGGTTACGGAAAATCATGCATCTGGCAACGCGTGGCTTTTTCTTTTCCTTTTCCCTTTTTTTTCCCTTTCTAATTTGTTGTTTTTTATTTTATTTTTAAGGGGTGGTCCTATTGCAGGGAAGGGAGGTGGTTAGGTTGGTCCGCCTCCCTGGCGCAGCCGTATTCGGAGCAACAAAGCGGAAACCAATTCGGTTCGCCAGATACGGCGTATTTTGGCTACTATATATAGCTTTCTTATTGCTTAAGAAAAAAAGAAAATTTATTTGCATTTTTTCTCCCAAATTTTGTATAATGTGTGGGAATTGAAGCTCATTCAGTTGGTTAAGAGTTTTTTCGATTAGGATATAAAAAATTGAGCTTAAAACCGAAACCTGCAAAATGTGTAGAATTGAGTGATGTAAGGATTCGTCGGCACATGAGAGAATTGTAAGACCACCTTCAAATGAGATGTCAATTCCTAAGTGGAATGTCATGTAATCAAATTTGAAAGTAGGAGCAAGCTCGAATCAATATATCAATCCTATGTGGATTGACATATGAGTTTTCATATGTCAAATTTGACATATGAGAAAATGTGATGTCAAATCATTTTTAATTATTTTATTGTGTGAGTTCCATTAATGTACCAATTATAGATCTTGAAAATTTATTTTAATTGATTTCTTTTTAAAATTGGTCATACAAATATCATTTATAACAAAAAAACATATCGGTTGGAAAAAGAGAAAATCTGATATTGCCACGTCAGCCATCAAATTAATATCTAACATTTATCTTTTGATATCTCCATTGGAGATGCTCTAAAAAGTAAGGGTAGATTGAGTGCAAGTTGAGAAAGCTTTCAATTTCAAACCAATATTGAGCTAAAAGCCAAAAACCGTCAACTACGTTGAAAGAATTTTGGATTTGATGCACATCAATTTTGGCATTTACTTGTAATTTTCAAGTATCAAGCCCTAACCTTTTGAAATTTTTATCTTCGTAGTTTATTAGGTGATGTAAATCTCACTACTCAACACATGAGATATATGCGAGTGTTTTAAGTTCAAAATTGTTAAAAATAAGAGTAGAATGAGTGCACGCTCATATTTTGGAGAATTTTTAAAATTTTTGAGAATTATTGTTTTATTTTGTCAGTATAAATAATAAAATAATTATACTGAATTCATCTAAACAATCAAAGTTAGAAAAAGAAATTCAAAAGTTGCATGGATTGTATAAATATGGTTTGTGGAATCAACCAAAATGTGAAGAAACCGCGTTTAAGGAAGCAAAAGATAAAGTGACTTGTCTTGTTGCAGTTGTCCACTTTGACCACCACTTGTTTACATTGTGATAATTATTCATAGCTTATAAAAAGAAAAACTTCGGGTAAATTACGGGAAAAGGATCCTTTCCGATTCTTTTTGTGGGGATCCGGAAAATTAATCAATCATATCCGTTTATCGTACATTATGCGGTCGGAAATTATTTAAAATTTTAAATTTTAAATTGAATATAAATAGTATTTAACGAAAACTGACCGCACGATGTATGATAAACGGACATGATTAATTGATCCCTCGAATTCCCACAAAGAGGACCCGGAGATGATCATTTTCCGTAAATTAAATCAAGATTCACGTGTAAATTGTCATTGGCTACCTATGGTTCTCATCAACTGCCTTATTGGAATCCACCAATCTTTTAGAGATTAAATAAGTTAAGGGAATTTTTATCTAAACTCATCTAACCTATTTCTACACCCAACTTACTTTTTACATCCATTTGATTTATAACTAAACTATTAATATCTCTTTAAACCCAAATTTAATACCTAATATACCCCCATAAACCCAATTCAATATGTAGATTTATTTTACACTCATTTCTTCAACAATATACCACCATATTTACTGACTGCAGCAATGGAAGCTTCAAGCGCTTCAGCCTAATTCTTTGAGGTGACAACTGATCGGGTGCTTGCTTTCAATTGAGCGTAGGCTGCCTTACAAAATATATCATACCTGTTTCAAGAATAGAGATGTAAAAATTCATGTCAGGGTAAATGCAGGGAAACTTCAAAAATTATGTCTAACTTTATTGAAGAAAAGGGGAAGTTGAATACAGGATCCCACTTGTGCCCCCCCCCCCCATAACTCTTCTGATAGATGATCCAATTTCGTTGACTGTTTCGGTTGCATCATTCAGAGGATAACTGCAAAACAATAATAAATATAAGACCTTTGATTATTACTGATAAATTGTCGAAATGCTTGTGAAAAACCATTTTAAGTTAGTCTTCTATTGAAAGAAGATGATAACCACTTAAAAAGATTTTTCATAAGCATATCAATAATCGAATAAGAAAGAAAACTGAAAATCAAACGTACTTTTTCATGTCTTCCAAAACTGCTGTTGCACCTCTATACATCTGCAATCGAAAACACAGATACAATAAATGCTAAACTTCAAGGTTATCCAGACACACAGGTACAATAAATGCTCCAAGCTCTTGGAATCTCACTCCTTTGCACCAGCAACCGGACGGAGGATCGTCCCACGATAAAGGGCGTAGGGTTTAATTATAGTGTTTGGGTTTATTGATAAATTCAAGTTTTATTATTAATTTCATTTCGTACTTAATAGTAATTATGCAATAGAGTAAAATAGACAATTAACATTTAAAATTTAAGTGGGGTGTAAAAAGAGATTAAATGGGTTTAAATAAAATTTCCCATAAGTTAATCGTGGTTAATTCCCTGGACACATGGCGCTCATTAAGAATACGTAGTAACAAGCACCACGAAGTAATGGTGGCGAATAAATTCGGATGAGGATTCTCTTCGGATCCTCTTTGTGGGGATCCTAGAGATTCTCATATCCTAGTCATTCATCGTATATCATGCGTTCAATTTTCGTTAGGTACTATTTGTGTTTAATTTTAAATAATAAAAAATTAAATGATTTCTGACCGTACAATGTACAATGAATGGCTAAAACGTGAGGAACCCTAGGATCCCCATAATTTAGATCCGAATGGGATCCAAATCCAACAAATTCGAACTCTATAAGTGAACTCCTACCATTACCACAACTACATCTATTGTTATTGGAGTGGGATTATTTCCCCTCCTATTCTCATTCCCTTTCTTCTCTTCTTTCACACATTGTTTTTTGTCTTCTTCTGGCCAATGGCAAAGGTAGTAACAAGGCTAGGGTGTGTTAATACAGAAAATGAAGAGATCAAGAGAAAAGAACAGAGCTTCAAGAACTAGAGAGGGAAAGATTTAGAGAGAGAAAAACTATCGAATCTTTATTATTTCTGTTTTTGCTTAATCTCAAATCTATTACAATGATGTATTTTATAGAGAGAACACATTCTCTAACAACTTAACTAACTAAGAGTTATAACCCTGTGACAGATGGCATAATCCTAGCCACTGTCTATATCTATATCCTTACATGCCCCCTCAAACTCATGATTGGATGATCCAAGCATGAGGTTGAGACAATGAGATCGAAAGAGAGGTGCACTGAGACCCTTAGTCAGAATATCGGCAAATTGTTCTCGAGAGGATACAAACTGAACAACCAGTTGCCTCTTAGCGACCCTTTCACGCACAAAGTGCACATCAATCTCAATATGTTTCGTGCGTTGGTGTTGAACGGGATTAAAGGACAACGCTATGGCAGAAAGATTGTCACAAAAGAGAACAGGAGTAGTAGTAGACTTGACATGCATAAATCCTAGCACCTGTTGAATCCAATCCAGCTCGGCAGATGTAGTAGACATGGCTCTATATTCTGCTTCGGTTGAAGAACGAGAAACAGTGTTTTGTTTCTTAGAAGACCAAGAAATAGGATTGTTGCCCAAGAAGATAACCAAACCAATAGTGGACCTCAGATCATTGGGATCACCAGCCCAATCTGCATCACCGAATGCTTTCAGTGTCAAATCTCCCCGAGTATAGGCCATGCCAACATATAATGTCCCCTTGAGATACCTCAAAATCCGCTTAATAGCTGTAAAATGTGACACCATTGGAGATTGCATAAATTGACAAACTTGATGAACTGAGAATGCAATATCTGGGCGAGTAAACGTGAGGTACTGTAAGGCACCAACATGCGATAAACTGTGGGATTGTTGTAAGGAGTACCATCATCCTTAAGTAACCTATTATTAGGTAAGTAAGGAGTATCACAGGCTTTAGAATCCATCATCTCAACTTTCTGCAACAAATCCTGAATATATTTAGACTGGGAGAGAAATAACCCCTGAGCAGTTTTGGTAACCTGAATGCCCAGAAAATAATGAAGCACACCCAAGTCCTTGATGTCAAATTCAGCAGTTAAAGAATGAATCACCTGTTGAATAAGTGGAGTTGAACTACCAGTGAGAATGATATCATCAACGTAGAGTAAAAACACCACAATATCACTACCAACTGTTTTAACAAAGAGAGAAGAATCGGAATAAGTGGATTGAAACCCAAGAGAAGGAAGAAAGCTTGTAAATCTGTCATTCCAGGCTCGAGGAGCCTGTTTCAACCCATACAGTGACTTGTGAAGTTTACAAACTAATTCAGGATGTGCAGCATCTCCAAAACCAGAGGGTTGGGCCATATACACTTCTTCATTTAAAAATCCATGTAAAAACGCATTCTTGACATCCAATTGTCGAAGATTCCAATTAAAATGAGCTGCCAAAGCTAGAACTAACCTCACAGTGGTTGGTTTAACCACTGGACTAAAGGTTTCACCATAATCCAAGCCAGGCTCTTGACTAAACCCCTTTGCAACAAGTCGAGCTTTATGCCGAGCCACTGTGCCATTTGAATTCTTTTTTAGTTTGAAAACTCATTTGCAGCCAACAAGATTCTTATTATGAGTCAAATGTACAAGACTCCAAGTGTGTTGATGATGCAATGCATCAATTTCTGCCTGCATAGCTTGAAACCAAACTGGTACTTTCATTGCAGATTTGTAGGTTGCAGGTTCTACCAAAGTTAAATCAACATTGCTAGAATCAGCAACATGACTCAAAAACACTTTCTTTTTTATGATGCCATTCTTACTTCGGGTTTGCATAGGATGCAAATTAAGAGGAGCAATTGGTAACACCACTTGAAGTAAATCAGGACTAAAATCAGAGTCCACAGGGAGTTGAGGAGCATCACATGTAGTAGCAGTAATGGACTGAGAAGAAACCGAGGGTGAATATATTATCTCAGTAGATAAAGAGGCTGTTGGTGGAGATGAGTGTGCTGGTGGAGATATTATCTCAGGAGATAAAGAGTCTGATGGTGGTGTTTGAGATAGAACTAAGATATTATCCATAGTTGTGAATGAAAGAGATGACAATGACTTAGAGAAAGAAGATGGTACAGGGTTGTGCTTAGGTAATAAAGACAAATGAGTGTAGGGAAATCTAGATTCATTAAACACTACATGCCTAGAAATGTAGAACCTACCCTATAGCACATCAAAGCAAATAAAACCTTTGTATTTGGATGCATACCCAAGGAAGACACACTCTGTGGTTTTAGGTTGTAACTTGGATTGAATATAAGGTCGCAATAAAGGAAAGCAAGAACATCCAAACACCTTAAGATGTGTTAAAAGAGGAGGAATCCCAAAAAGCTATTCAAACGGTGAGCAATGTTTCAAAACTGGGGTAGGCATTCGATTTATAAGGTAGACAGCAACTTGGCAAGCAAAAGTCCAGAAGGAAGAAGGTAATTTGGCAGATTGTAACAAGGTGACAATAGTTTCAACAATATGTCTATGTTTTCTCTTAGCTAAGCCATTTTGTTCTGGAGTATGTGGACAAAACTTATGGTGAAATATCCCTTTACTGTGAAGAAAGTTGGTAAGTTTATTACTGATATATTCCCCACCACCATCAGTTTGTAAAATCTTAATAGAAGCAGAGAATTGAGTGTGTACAAAGGAGTAGAAGACAACAAAAGTCTCAAAGAAGTCTGATTTATTAACAACAGGGAACAACCAACAATACCTGGTGCACTCATCAATAAGAGTCACATAGTACTTGTATCCATCAATGGAATTACACGGAGAAGGACCCCAAAGGTCACTGTGTACAATTTCAAATGGAATTACAGATTTGTGGTCACTAGACTGAAAAGGCAATTTAGTGAACTTGCCCTCTAAACAACTATGACAGAGCATAGGAGCAGAATCTTTGGTACAAGATATGTGTGACCTACTAAGCATAAGAGAAGCAACATTATTGGACGGGTGTCCTAACCTATTGTGCCAGATATGAGAGCTAACAAGTTGTCCAAGCAATGCAAAGTCTTTAGAATTGCCGTGAGAAGGAAGAGAATGATGATTGACAAGAGAAGGAATAGGATAGAGTCCATTACTACATTGTCCTTTGTATAATATCCTCCCTGTGGCTTTGTCCTGGATCCAGAAACAAAAAGCATCAAACACTAACCAACAATTGTTATCAAGACAAAGACGATGAACTGATAACAAATTGTGAGATAGTTTAGGCACATAGAGAATTGAGTTCAATTTGAGGGGCTGCACAGGTGTTTGAATAATAGAACTACCAATATGAGATATGTCCAAACCTTCACCATTAGCAGTTTGCACTGTCTCATGAGAGGGATAAGGAGAAGCCAATGACAAATTACTGAAATCTGTAGTCATATGATTTGTGGCCCCCGAGTCAGTGAGCCAAATTTGTGGTTGATGATGAGGTGTGGTAGCTGAAGATGACTGAGAATAGACTGTATGCAGAGCCTGAATATTAGACTGAGGAGAGAAAGTAGGTGCGGAAAGAGCAGAAGCATTGCTGGACATATGAGGATAGTGTGGACCACCAAAATTGGGACCTTTGTCATTGAAGAAGCAATACCAGGTAGTATGATTCATCTTACCACATATTTGACAACCCTGTCGCTCCAACGGTTTTGAATGACAAAACGGAGCAGTGTGACCAAGTTGATTACACAATTGGCAAGGAACTTGCTGTGTAGCGGAATGACCAAGATACTGTGCCGGAGAAGGTCCAAGAACCCCAGAGAATACAGGTGCGGGATGAGATCCATGAGCCGGAAGTTGTTGTCTTGGATTAGGATGATGATACATATATCCTTGATTAGATCTTCCTTTACCCTTCTTATTATTGTAGAAATAGCGATATTCACCAGAGGAACCAGAATTATGTCCTAAAGCACCAGGAGGAAGACCCCCATATTGATGTGGAAATGTAGAGAATTAAGGACCACCAGAGTCATTTGCCACCATGGCAGACATAAACTGAGATGATACATTACTGTCAACAATCAATTCTTCAGCAAGAAGTTGCACCCGAAATTCTTGGAGAGAAATAACACTCTCACGACCCCTAATAACACTTCGAAAGGTATTAAACTCAGGAGGAAGACCATTAAGTGCTAAAATAACAATATCCTCATCTGCAAAGATCACTCCAGCAGCAGAGAGATAATCCCGAGCTTCCTTAATTCTTTGAAGATATCGAGACACTGAATCAGCCCCTTTCTTAATGGTTTGAAGATTCGACTTGAGCTGAAATATACTAGTTTTAGATACGGCAGAGAATTGTTCCTTTAACCTGGTCCAAAGATCACATGCACTAGTGCTTCCAATAGCACATGAGATCGCAACAAGAGACAAAGTTGCAGTAATCAATTGCATAAGAGCACGATCGTGCATCTTCCAAACAATGTAATCGTCATTCTCAGATGGAGTAGAGGATGTCTCAGCACCAACACCAGAAGCATTAGACGAACCAGTAAGATAGCGAGATGGACAAGGAGTGGAGCCATCAACAAAACCCATAATACCGTGCCCCTCAAGCAACAATTGCATTTGAAATTGCCAATTCAAGAAATTAGAATCATCAAGCTTAACATTCACAGATGTAGAAAGCGTAGAGATAAGACCAGTAATAGGTGATTGAAGGAGTTGTAATTGAGAAGCAGTAACCATAATTGCAGACTTGAGATGAAAAATCAACAGAGGAAATATCACAAACACCTGGTGTGCACAATCTTGAATTCGCAGGAAAAAAGAGATCAAGAAAACCAGACACCCTAGAAATCACAGAAGAAGAGAATACCAGAAGGCAAACAAGACGCAACAATGTACCGTCGTCAAGAAACAGAAATGATGAGAAATCGAGAGATCAAGCGGAAGCAGCCGAAGAATCGAAGAAAATAGCGTGAGCAACAATGGTGATTGATACCATGTTAATACAGAAAATGAAGAGATCAAGAGAAAAGAACAGAGCTTCAAGAACTAGAGAGGAAAAGATTTAGAGAGAGAAAAACTATCGAATCTTTATTATTTCAGTTTTTGCTTAATCTCAAATCTATTACAATGATGTATTTTATAGAGAGAACACATTCTCTAACAACTTAACTAACTAAGAGTTATAACCCTGTGACAGATGACATAATCCTAGCCACTGTCTATATCTATATCCTTACAGGGTGGGCTCTATCATAGGGAGAATTTTAGTTGTTTGGGCTTAAAAATACTAATAATTTAGACGCGGTTTCTTCACATTTTGGTTGATTCCACAAACCATATTTATACAATTCATGCAACTTTTGAATTTCTTTTTCTAACTTTGATTGCCATAGCTTTGTTGCTTTGCTATGTGTTTTCATAGGGAGTAGTCACACATGGTTCTAGGTTTTTAGGAGTAATTATTAACTTTTATTATTTTATTCATTTTAATGAGTACTTACACGTTGCATAAGACTGTATTTTCGGCTTTTGGCTATAACAATAGCCCATGTTTTTTCACTTTTCAGAAAGCTTCGGTGACATTCGTGTACAATTCACAGATACTGAGCCTACAATTGTGAAAGTTTATTGATTTTTCTCATCAATAGGTAAGTTTCTCACTACTTTATTCTTAATTTTTGATGAGTTTATTTGTGTTGTGGCCTATGTTTAACTATGGAGTGCGGCATGGAGAGAAAGAGAGTGGAGAATAGATCTTCTAGATCCCAAAGGATTCCTAATCTATCTCTACTTAGGATTTACACAATCACAATATGTATTAGAACATATGTCACAACAATTTGTTTATTGTTTGAATTTTAAGAGTTTGTACTTGAAATGTTAAGTTTCAAATTTAATATTTTTTTTTTCTGATAGGTTTTTTAGAAATATAATTTATTATATAAACTTGTTTATTGTTGTTCAATTTGTTAGGTCAACGTCTGTTCGATGAGAGGTTAAGAATTATTGATTCATTCTTTAGAAAAAGAGATGATGGTGATAAATTAGAGAGTGATATACCTTTTGCATTTACTGAACGAGCTTTTTCAGTAATGAATCTTGTTAAAATAAGACTTCGCAACAAGATGGACAATGAATTTTTAGCAGATTCAATGGTTGTCTACAGTGAAAAAGAGATTGCCGAAAAGATTGATTCATATGAAATAATAAAGGATTTCAATTCCATTAAGGATCGAAGGGCACAACTTGAATAGGTAATTTTTTTTATTTGTTAGGTTATTATGACAAGATTGATGATGTATGTTTCTTTCTATTATAAGTTGCAACTTTAAATGTTTTCTTTGTTAAATATAGTTGAAACTTGATTTATCCAGAGTTAAATTTCTTACTTCAAATTATTGCTTTTAGGCTTATTATTATGTAACTTTATGTAAGTAACAAAAAAAAATTTAACCATTTGATTTCGTAGTAATAATTTTAGTTTAGCCCACCCACCAAATAATTCCTGGCTCCGCCATTGCTTCTGGCTATTAAAAAATCAACACAAAACGTTGATTTGGCTTAACCATAACCGTTCAAATATGAAGGGAAGGAAAGAGATGGAGATTAGGAGAGCAGAGAATCAACTCCATTGCAATTTGTACATCCATCAAGATCAAATGTGAAATGCTTTAGCTTCTATTATGTTTAATTTGTTAACAAACAAAGATTAAAATACAAGCTATAATGGGGGAGAGAAAATTAAACCTAGGACTTCGGATGGAAAAATAAATGTTTGTAAGCGTTTGAGCTACACGCAACTGTGTAGTGAACTGTTAACTGATGACATGGAAGTGCGGGGCTACTTACTAAACCCATGACTATATCACATATTGACACACCCCGACCCGAGTTGTCTACTAGGACTCTGAATCGAGCTGTGTTGGCCGACACCTGGAGGGTGACGAAGTCATAAAGTATGATGATGTGGAAAAATGTGAATAAATTTAAACCTAAGAGTGCCTAAATACCAGAATGCTCTGGTGAGCGGGAATGAACTCACTTCACACGTGACGTTAGAGCATAAACAAGTACAATAGAGTGAATTGAGAATCGTACCCTCGAAATAATCTCCAATATTAAGAATAGCCACGAATCTTCGACGATAAGAAAGCTCAACTAATAAAACCTGGAGGGCGAAAACAAGACAAGGGTGAGTGGCCCTGGAAATAAAATTTTAATAGAAACCATATAAAATATTATAACTCCTCGCTATAACACCTGTATAATTTTCAGAAAAATCATAAATATACCACAACACAGCATCTCATCAGCAATATCAATAATCATGTGATTAATAACCTATACTAGCACGCAAGTCGGAGTCACCTATGGTGACCAATACGACTACACTCATATCTCATCAATCAATGTTAACTCATAAGTCGAAGTCACCTATAGTGACTTGTACGACTTACCCATATTTCATCACATATGCTAGCTCATCACATATTTCATCACATATGCTAGCTCATAAGTCGGAGTCACCTCTAGTGACTTGTACGACTTATCCATAGCTCAATAAATATACCTGCACACGAGTTGGAACCACCTAAAGTGGTCAGTACGACATGACTGGGTGTAATTAAATACGCTCAAGTGCTACAATCACGTGAAGACTGTGCGAATAATCGCTGGTCACCTACGAGTCGGAACCACCTATCGTGGTCTGTACGACAGGACTGTGCACCTACTTTGGATCCAAGGTGAGGGTAAGGTGCGGGAGGTGAACATCACGTGAAAGACTGTGCCCTAGCCACGGGCGGGAGCACTAACACCGGGGTGCAGGTTTATGAGCTCTAACTGTATCTATTGCAACATATACTATTCATGGGCAACCTGTACGACAGTGTTGGAGTTGCCTATCATTGCAACCTATACGACAAGGTCGGAGTTGCCTAAACATACGTGTAGTAGTCATACCATAACCCCATCATTTCAACTAATACCATAAACTCACATGAACTTACCTGGGTGTCCTGCGTTCACCTTTGTACTTCAAGCATTCATAATAATTGTGTGCCGGTAATATACGTATAGATAAACCATGATGAAATATGATACTCAACCACGTTATAACATTTCCAATTATATACATATATATATATATATATATATATATATAATGTGGCATAAAAAATGCATAAGCTGTAACACCCTACTCCCGAATTATTTATTTTCGGGAATAATTATCGGTGACAAGCCCAACTAGACACTAGTTTAATTAATTATCATTACTTACGCTTCTTTACTTCAAATTCTTGATTCTTTACACATTGATTTATGACCAACATTTAACCACCAAATCATAAGGTTAAATCTCATATTTTTCCACCAATGTCTCTCACACTGCTCAATTCCCTAAACAAGGCGATTGTCTCAATTATTGTATGGCTGCATCTAACTTCTTGTTAGACTGCCTACGTACCCTAAACAGGGATCAAGCCATTCGTAGTTCACAATAGTACTTCAAAGCATTCACAGTAATTATATGCAACAATTAATTTATAAACGTTTGTGGAATTGTCAACCATATACATAATATACGATAGAAAGGAAAAGACTCACTCACCTGAGGTCCGCGCTACGACTCTCTAGCATGCATATCGAGACATCACGAACCATCGTCGCCTGTGACCAAGGCCAATTTGGCCGTGAAGAGCTCAAATTTCACTCAAATCCGCCGGAAACCCTAGAATGGGTGTTCTTCAATTCGACATCCTTGGTGTTCCAACGTTTTCACCACTGCTTGGGCTTTGTTCCTGGGTTCTAGGGGAGTGTTCTAGTGGTGGTAATTGAAGGAAATGGTTTCACAATTGATGGATTTAACACATGGTTCCCAGAGGCACCCACATGTGTTTTTCACCAAATTACAATCAAATCCCTTCCAAATTTGGGTGGAAATGGAATAGGAAAAGACTAGGTGATTATTGGGAGTGGTGCCTTGATCCAATTCGTGAGAAATCCGGTGGAAAACCACCGGAAAATATGGAGATATGGATGCACGGGTCACGCGGGTTGGGGAACCCGTTTCTCCATTTCCCCCGTT
This sequence comes from Malus fusca, assembly GCA_035220775.1. NCBI lineage: Eukaryota > Viridiplantae > Streptophyta > Magnoliopsida > Rosales > Rosaceae > Malus > Malus fusca. The sequence continues at coordinate 1,852,618 of CM069072.1, read as the reverse complement.
TCTCCCCCTTATCTTTTCCCTCCTTTCTTGCTTTCTGATTGGCCAACCCTTCCTCTCTCCTCTCCTGAATTAGCTAATCTCTCTCTCTCACACCGATTGGGCAGTTCTGCCCTTCCTCCTCCCCTGCCAGTTCTCTCATTTCTTTTTCCTCTCTAATCTCCACATCCTCCTAATAATAATAATATCTTTTAATGCGAAGATATAAAATAGCGATATATATATATATATATATATATACACAAATTTTTTTATCGAGAACTTCAGGAATACACTATAGAAATATTTCGTACTTCTCACTATACGTTGGTCCACGAATGTCAATACCCCTGCCTCTAAGGACATTTTCCTAAAGTCACGCTTTTAAAATTAATAAAAATATAAAATTTGGGACGGGTTGTCACACATATAACACATCAAATCCATTTTCAAGATGTGAAAAATATTTTGGTGCTCAAAACTTGCACCCATCTTTTTTTTTTTGTTGGGTAACTGGGCTACTTTAATACTAAAACAGAACATAATTACATGAACAAAGACCCAAATACATAAACTACACGAATAAAAGATGGACCTCTATAGTAACCCAAAAGCCCAAACGTAGTTTTGAGCCCAAAACAGAAACACACAAACAAACCCTTGTAGGGATTGGAATCTCAACTTGAGTTAAAACCGTCTTGGGGTTCACTTTTAGGAATTGCAAGTTGGGGTGGAGCTCGCACGTAGGAAATAGTGTAAGTTGGCGTCTAGCTCGTTGGTGGGAAAGATGATAAGTTTTAACATTTAGGTGCTCAACAATGCTTGAAATTTCTTTGATATGGTTAATATATTTAGAAAAAAAAGATGAAAAAGATGGGTGAAGTCCAAACATCATATTATATCAGAAAAAAATCTTAAATTTGACTAAAATCGACAGATTTTGTTGATATTTCTGATATATCGGTTAAATATCAAAGAAACTTTTATATTTCATTTAAAGCAAGTGTTTGACATTTCCTAAAGTTTCACGTTTTTTTAGTAAATTTCCATCATTTCGATCAAAGACAACCAATATTAATATATAATATATCCATTGACATTTTCACAAATTTGCATATTGATATTTTAAACACAAGTGCTAACTTTTTTCACATCTTGAAATTTAAAAGATGACCTTGCAGATTTCTTTGTGGCATGGTTAGTTTGCTTGTTGTATGCATTCAACATTACCACACCACTAGTTAATAGTTGACTATACAATCAACCTCACCAGCGAGTAAATATTGTAAATTAATCGAGTTTCAAAACTGCATAGTGTAATATAAAAATATTAAAACTTCATACTTTATCGTTTAAAATTGAACCCAAATCTCATACCTTATTTTAAAATCCAACCCAAATCTCAACGGTGTGAAAGTATTTAAACCCTTCTATGTATTGCAAACAAAATCTTAGATTAGTCTCTTTAAACGTTTAATTCAATGAAAAATGGTAGATTAAGAGAAATTTTTAGTTGTGATGGGAACACAAGTAGTACACCAAGTGTTTTAATAGGAATGGAGGGAAATTTTATTTTTAAGTTATTAACTTTTTATCACACATATCCCACTATTTGTTTAATGACACATGATGTACCATCCATGTACCGGTTAAACTGAAAAATCTCGTAGATTAGTTAACAAACTTAACACAATCACGTGATCGGAGGTTAGTGCTCGCCAAGAAAAAGTACCACTTCCCCGCCAATGAGAAATTAGAAACCCAAGACCGGTAGCTGAAGACACATTGCACACTGTGGATCTGTCACCTCAAACTCTTAATCTTCCTCACTATAAAAGTCAAACGGATCCAAATCTCAAAAAAACGACGTCACTAATCGAACACTTAGCTATGAACTCGTTCGTTTCATCCGCCACCAACTGGTGGAGAAGCCATGGAACCTTGCGAACTCTGTACCTGCTGCTGCTGGGTCAGCTCGTCTCCTTCGTTCTGGCAATGATGAGCTTCACTTCCTCGCTCATAGCCAGTCTCGGTAGCTTCCACACCAACCCTTTTCAAATTTCTTGCCTTTTTTGTTTCCCTCTTCGTTTCTTCCTAATTTTTCATTAGGTCCTGTTTTCATCGGGTAAAGGGTGTTAAACCCTGTTTTATATACGGCTTATTGTCTGTTTAGCGTGCGAAGTTTTAGTATTTATTAAAGTTTGTAACCGGGTTTTGTAACGAGTTCTATTTGTGCATATTTTCGGTGTTAAGTGGTTGGTGGGTGTGCGCAGGTGTGGATGCGCCTCTTACACAGACCATTCCCACTTACTTGGGTTTGGCTTTGGTTTATGGGAGCATTTTGCTGTATAGGCGTGAGAAATTACGGGTATTTTCGCAGTTTTCAAGCATTAATTGGTTGGATCATTGTTAAGTAACTGTCATTTGATTTGCCATTGTGGTTCAATTTCTGAAATGTGGAATGAAGAAGTTGAAAACTTGGGATTTGCAGGTTTCTTGGTATTGGTATGTGCTGCTGGGATTTGTTGATGTTCAGGGGAACTATCTTGGTGAGTACTAGTTAATGATTGTTGATTCATTGTTAAGTTTTTTGTTATCGATCATTGTTAAGGATGAACCGATTCTTAAGGAATTAGATTTTGCCTGAGCTGTCTCAGTTGCAAAAGAGAGCCGATATCTGTACATGTTTCACAGATCTTTAGATAGCGAGTCACTAAGTAGCCTTCTAAGGAAGCTTAAAGAGAAGGCAGTACAAGACTAGGATTAATATGCTTATAGTTTTCATACATGTTACAATCCTTAATAATGATAGGCTCATAGTTAGCATAGGAGAACACGATGCGCTTATACACGTTAGAATCCTTGAAAGGAAAGTTTCCTCATTGCCGAAGGATTACTTGCCACAGATGGAATTGTGATCCCTAATCTGAAGAGATTTGTTTCCATTTTGAAGAAGGAAGGTTTTCCACAAAAGAGGCATGATGTGTTTTGGTCTGAAATGCCTTACTGCAGAGGAGTTTTGGGATTTTATTGCATATAGGTAACTTTTATATGAACGATGCAGGGAGATATTAACATTGTGTTGTTTTGATGCAGTTAACAAAGCATACCAGTTCTCATCAATTACGAGTGTGACGCTGTTGGACTGTTTCACAATAGCTTGGGTCTTACTTTTAACATGGATCTTCCTAGGCACTCGGTATTCCCTGTGGCAATTGTTTGGTTCTGCCATCTGTGTTGTGGGACTTGGTTTAGTGCTCCTCTCCGATGCAGGGGTGGGCGGTGGAGGTGATCTTCTCTAATGCCTCTTGGACTAACTTTTCTACTTCTTGAGTGATCTATTAATCATTTTTGTTCATAATTCAGGTGGCTCAAAACCTCTCCTAGGGGACATACTTGTTATTGCAGGAACAATTTTCTTCGCTATGAGCAATGTTGGAGAGGTTGGTGAATCCTTTTGAACTCATATTTTGTCACTTTATCTTTGTAAAAGGCACCGGCTGTATGAAGGGAAAGCTTTTCCCAGTGAGATTCACAATAGAAAACTAGGTGCCTGAAACTTTCACTTTTCTTCCTATGCCATTTTTGTCTGCAGAAGTGCTAATATAATCCAAGATTACGGAAACCATGCTCTTTCTCTCTCAATTTTTCGTTGATTTTGAATAGAATTGTTGTTATGTCAAATAGTTGCCTCCATTCAATTACTTCTCATCTCAATCCTTGTTTAACTGCAGGAGTTTTGTGTCAAGAAAAAAGATCGCGTTGAAGTAATTTGCATGATTGGTACTTATGGATTTCTAGTGAGTGTGTGTCAGATGTATCCTTTTCATCACAATAATGCATACAAGGCGGTAGCTTCAAATAATCCGTACCATGATTCTTTATTGGAGAACAGAACAATATTTCTTCGATTCCTTAACCCTCTTGCAGGTCTATCCTGGAATTACGGACTCTGGAATCCGTTTCTTGGTCTGCAGATATTGTAAGTAGTCTTAGCTTTGTATAATATGCGAATAGCTTTGCCAATACTTTCTGTATACTCCCGGTGCTCTCTTGCAACTTCTTAAGTTGAATGCTCTTTTCTTTTCCGTTCTTTTCCGCCAGATATTAGCCTGGGCTGGTTATACTCTAGCAGGCATATTGTTCTACACATTTACTCCATTCGTACTCAAGGTCAATTTCCTTCTCATCTCCCGCTGTTTAATTCTTTGAAGTTCTGTACGTGCAAATTAGGATCTGCATGAACTAACTCAATTTTTTTTCGCATACAGCGGAGTGGAGCCACATTGTTGAATCTGTCTATTCTCACATCTGATATGTGGGCAGTTGTCGTTCGCATCTTTTTCTACCGCCAGCAGGTACCCTAGTGACAGACTCCTATATATTGGAAAGAATTCATTTGTTCATACCTCTTCCATATCCATATAAATTGTTCTATACTGATAGCAAATCGGACTTGAAATGCAGGTGGACTGGTTATACTATGTAGCTTTTTCGGTTGTAGTTATCGGACTCATCATTTATTCACTAACGTACGTTCTGACCTTGTATTGAAAATGCTTTATCAAATAGTGAAAGTCCGTCATTAATCATTACTCGGACGCTTGATTGTTTGCGGTTACAGGGAAAAAGATCCTGCTCCTGTAACTTCACTTGAGAATGGAAATCGGAGCTTGGAATACCACGTTCTTGAAGATGAAACCGCTGCATCCAGAAACGAGTCTCCGACTGCACGAGAGGCGTAGAAGCAGTGGTGATGACAAGTAATACTAGAAGCCATGAATGAATGTTATCTTGTGTAGGGACTGACTCAAGGGAGAAGACTCTCCGTTCTTGCTTTTAAGTTTTTATATCTACCAACAGCCTTGACAAGCTCCAATATTTGGAAAACGGATGCCAATGTCATTGTGTCGAGGCAAAATCTTAAGATCAACGGAATGTATGTCTCGTTCTCGTGTTTGTCTCTCTCGTCACGTGATGTGTGTTATATGAGGAGAGAGATACGTATGAGATTTATATATACACTCAGGTTGCCCCTCGGTATAGCCAATCTTGTACCAAGGTATCAAATGTATCAGTATATAGTTCCAAAACTATATAACATTTTTCAAGTAGAGCATATTATTGTGAGTTCTTTTGCCTTGTCATATAAGAAATATAGGCACGATACTGAATTATACACAAACTTCAGGAAATCAAAAGATGTGAGGGAATTAAAAAGGGTATAAAAATATTATTAAAAAAAAAATTAATTAGAGAAAGGGTATTCGAATTTAGAATATGTCACACCTAGCGCTCATTTCACACCACTGTTAGCAGAGTTAAGGATAACTTTTTAATATCTAAAGAGCTCCCATTAAATACTACTAAGAACTCAAGGCATTCTATCAAGCATGCTCACTGAACTTGGTTCACTCGTGATTGTCTTTAGCGATTCACTTCGTCATTTTATTAGTCAACTTTCGCACTCTTCAAAGCCTCCATAAACTTATTTTTCTCAAACAGAAAATAATAGTCACACTATTTTTTTTTTCTCTACACACTTTTGTTTAATCTTATTAACCTGTTTCCATTTGATTTGATAGAACGTCTAAAAAAATAGTAATTTTATTGTTTTTCTTATCAAATGTGTCCCCAGTCATTAGGCCTAAACATCAAAGTTTCAGCCCATTTTAAAAAGATAAATCTATTTCTTTTCCAAAAAAAAAAAAAAATTCTAAAACAAAGGCTTAAAGTTACGGATTTTTTTTCTTCCCCAAACGATAGTGTTAATGAGTTAAATTATTAGTTAAGATAAAAAAAACAGTAAAGATCGAACTCGTACCAAAATACATAAACATAATTATTTTAGAAAAACTAATGAAAAAAGCTTGAAAACTTTAAGTTTTAACGATATAGACAAAATAAAGGGTAAAGTGAATAATATCATGATTGATTTTTTAATGGAAAAATATAATATTTCGTTAAAATAAACAGTACCAAAATTTTTTCGTTAAAATTCCCGATTATTTTCCACCACTCCAGCCGTCCGCGATAAAGCAACATACTTTGCCCAAACTCTTCTCCCCTATAAAAACCCAAAAACCATAATCCGAAAAAAGATCCAAAATTTCCCTCCTTCCCAAAACCCCCAACAAGCTGACATGGATCAACAGAACTCCACCACCACTCCAACTCCCTCCGCCTCCCAACCATCCATTGAACCACCCCCAACCGCCCAATCCCAGCCTCCACCTCAGCCTCAGCCACCGCCGTCCTCCTCCTTAACAACCACTCCAACCTCCACCCCAAGCCCCCCTTCCCCAAACCCTAACCCTAAACCCTCAACCCCATTGCCCCCACAACCACTACATCAACCGCAACCGCCACCCCAGTCCCTTCCACCCCCTTCGCAGCCCAGGCCTCCCTCCACATTGACTCGTCCTCCTTGGCAGCAGCAGTCCCACTTCCACCAGTACCCTTCGCCTTCTTCTTCCGCTTCGTCTGGGCCTCCTCCGCCAGATATTGTAAGTAGTCTTAGCTTTGTATAACATGCGAATAGCTTTGCCAATACTTTCTGTATACTCCCGGTGCTCTCTTGCAACTTCTTAAGTTGAATGCTCTTTTCTTTTCCGTTCTTTTCCGCCAGATATTAGCCTGGGCTGGTTATACTCTAGCAGGCATATTGTTCTACACATTTACTCCATTCGTACTCAAGGTCAATTTCCTTCTCATCTCCCGCTGTTTAATTCTTTGAAGTTCTGTACGTGCAAATTAGGATCTGCATGAACTAACTCAATTTTTTCGCATACAGCGGAGTGGAGCCACATTGTTGAATCTGTCTATTCTCACATCTGATATGTGGGCAGTTGTCGTTCGCATCTTTTTCTACCGCCAGCAGGTACCCTAGTGACAGACTCCTATATATTGGAAAGAATTCATTTGTTCATACCTCTTCCATATCCATATAAATTGTTCTATACTGATAGCAAATCGGACTTGAAATGCAGGTGGACTGGTTATACTATGTAGCTTTTTCGGTTGTAGTTATCGGACTCATCATTTATTCACTAACGTACGTTCTGACCTTGTATTGAAAATGCTTTATCAAATAGTGAAAGTCCGTCATTAATCATTACTCGGACGCTTGATTGTTTGCTGTTACAGGGAAAAAGATCCTGCTCCTGTAACTTCACTTGAGAATGGAAATCGGAGCTTGGAATACCACGTTCTTGAAGATGAAACCGCTGCATCCAGAAACGAGTCTCCGACTGCACGAGAGGCGTAGAAGCAGTGGTGATGACAAGTAATACTAGAAGCCATGAATGAATGTTATCTTGTGTAGGGACTGACTCAAGGGAGAAGACTCTCCGTTCTTGCTTTTAAGTTTTTATATCTACCAACAGCCTTGACAAGCTCCAATATTTGGAAAACGGATGCCAATGTCATTGTGTCGAGGCAAAATCTTAAGATCAACGGAATGTATGTCTCGTTCTCGTGTTTGTCTCTCTCGTCACGTGATGTGTGTTATATGAGGAGAGAGATACGTATGAGATTTATATATACACTCAGGTTGCCCCTCGGTATAGCCAATCTTGTACCAAGGTATCAAATGTATCAGTATATAGTTCCAAAACTATATAACATTTTTCAAGTAGAGCATATTATTGTGAGTTCTTTTGCCTTGTCATATAAGAAATATAGGCACGATACTGAATTATACACAAACTTCAGGAAATCAAAAGATGTGAGGGAATTAAAAAGGGTATAAAAAGATTATTTAAAAAAAAATTTAATTAGAGAAAGGGTATTCGAATTTAGAATATGTCACACCTAGCGCTCATTTCACACCGCTGTTAGCAGAGTTAAGGATAACTTTCTAATATCTAAAGAGCTCCCATTAAATACTACTAAGAACTCAAGGCCTTCTATCATGCATGCTCACTGAACTTGGTTCACTCGTGATTGTCTTTAGCGATTCACTTCGTCATTTTATTAGTCAACTTTCGCACTCTTCAAAGCCTCCATAAACTTATTTTTCTCAAACAGAAAATAATAGTCACACTATTTTTTTTTCTCTACACACTTTTGTTTAATCTTATTAACCTGTTTCCATTTGATTTGATAGAACGTCTAAAAAAATAGTAATTTTATTGTTTTTCTTATCAAATGTGTCCCCAGTCATTAGGCCTAAACATCAAAGTTTCAGCCCATTTTAAAAAGATAAATCTATTTCTTTTCCAAAAAAAAAAAAAATTCTAAAACAAAGGCTTAAAGTTACGGAAATTTTTTTTTCCACAAACGAAAGTGTTAATGAGTTAAATTATTAGTTAAGATAAAAAAAACAGTAAAGATCAAACTCGTACCAAAATACATAAACATAATTATTTTAGGAAAACTAATGAAAAAAACTTGAAAACTTTAAGTTTTAACGATAAGGACAAAATAAAAGGTAAAATAAATAATATTATGATTGATTTTTAATGTAAAAATATAATCTTTCGTTAAAATAAACAATACCAAATTTTTTTCGTTAAAATTCCCGATTATTTTCCACCACTCCAGCCGTCCGCGATAAAGCAACATACTTTGCCCAAACTCTTCTCCCCTATAAAAACCCAAAAACCATAATCCGAAAAAAGATCCAAAATTTCCCTCCTTCCCAAAACCCCCAACAAGCTGACATGGATCAACAGAACTCCACCACCACTCCAACTCCTTCCGCCTCCCAACCATCCATTGAACCACCCCCAACCGCCCAATCCCAGCCTCCACCTCAGCCTCAGCCACCGCCGTCCTCCTCCTTAACAACCACTCCAACCTCCACCCCAGGCCCCCCTTCCCCAAACCCTAACCCTAAACCCTCAACCCCATTGCCCCCACAACCACTACATCAACCGCAACCGCCACCCCAGTCCCTTCCACCCCCTTCGCAGCCCAGGCCTCCCTCCACATTGACTCGTCCTCCTTGGCAGCAGCAGTCCCACTTCCACCAGTACCCTTCGCCTTCTTCTTCCGCTTCGTCTGGGCCTCCTCCGCCGCCTTCACCCTCTCAGCCTCCCCCACCGAGGGGCGGCATTGCCATTGGTGTTTCTGCACATCACACGGGCCCTTCCACTCCTCAACCCACTCCGTATTCGTCTTCCTATGGGCATCATTTTGGTGGGATGGGCCGTGGCGGCGTCTCTGTGCCCGAACCTGTATCCAATTCCAGTCCTTCCCAGGTGACATTTCAATTCCGTTTAACATTGTATCATTGTAACTTCCATTAAAGAAAAAGAAGATAATTTTACTGATTATTTGATATTTTGGTATATGTTGGGTGACCAATTTGGCCTACAAGTTTGTAATTTTATTGTGTTTCTATTTGGTTTGGAACTTTGATAGATGTTTGTGTGGTTTACGTGCTGGAATATGTAATGGTAGTTTTCGGGGATATATAGGTGAGACCATCAATGCAAGGAATGCAGGGAATAGGGATGATGGGTTCACTCGGTTCTAGTTCTCAAATGCGGCCAACTGGGATTCCGGCACACCATCCACAGAGACCAGTGCAATCCTCTCTTAGACCACCATCTACTGCGAGTAATCAGTCCCCGTCTTCCCAAGTCAGTATCCACTTGCCACACCCACATTTTACTATTTTGATTTCCATGTGCAATATATAGTTTGTGGACGCGTGGGAATGTGGATATATAGTGTAAGCAAAGAAATGACTGGAGTTGTATTGTAGGTTCATTGTACGTGGTGAGTGTGGACGAGGGACTTTAAAGTTCCGTGGAACCTAGGCCAAAATTGTCAGGAATGCTTACAAAAATTAGATAGTGACTTGAATGCAATACATCTGAGGGAACGTTCAAATAACTCATTAAACTATGTCATTTGAAAATCCTTATTTTAGTGCATTTGTAGCGTTTTAGTAGCAGCTTTGTAATTCTTGAGTAGTTGGTCGTGCTCTTCTAGTGCAATTTAAACAATTGAGTCTAAACTTTAAAGTTCCTTGGGACTTTGAAAGTCCCCTATCCAAATAGGGCAAAGGATTTGAGTATGATGATTAGCAAATATGTTATATTATTGTTTGAATTTTATCTCCTGGAACCTGGTGTCATTTTTCCTTCAGTATTGTGTAAGTTGAGTATGCCCTGGGGTTCCACTTATGTGTCCTGCTTGTTCTTTTGTGGTCCAATGGGACCATGCATTCATTTGCTATTGACCTTTATCTTTGTTGGTGCATCTTCTCTTTACCAATTCTTGTTGTTGCCTTGTTAAAGATATCTGGTGTTTCCCCTTCTTTTTCATTTTCTTCAAGTATGCTTGCTTATTCCATTTCCTTTATGCAGAATTTCCAAGGGCACAGCCTTTTACGAGTTTCATCAGTTGGATCTGCTAGTTCATCACCAAATGCATCTCAAGGTTTGCAGCCTCATACTCAGCCATGGTTGTCATCTGGGCCACAAGGGAAGCCTCCTATTCCTTCCCCTTCATATAGGCAGCAGATGAACTCGCCATCCATGCAGCAAAGATCACATCTTCCGCAGCAACAGCAACAGTCTCATCCCCATCCTACAGCTTCGCAGCTACAGCACCATCCCCATCCTACAGCTTCACAGCAGCAGCACCATCCAATGCCTTCAGCTCCTCAGCAGCAGCACCATCCCCTGCCTTCTGCTTCACAGCAGCAGCACCATTCCCTGCCTTCTGCTTCACCACAACAACCCCTGCCTTCAGCTTCACAGCAACAGCATACATCATCTGCGCAACAAGTTCAGCAATCAAGGGTCCCGCAAACCACACCTCGTCAGCAACAGATCACAAGGGTTCAGGGCCCTGTGAATCCCAAGTCTTCTGCTCTTGTAACTGCACAGCCTAACACAGTCCAATCAGGGGCCCAAAATAAAACTCTTAGTCCAGAAGCAGATGAACCTTGTAATAGAATTCTTGGCAAAAGAAGCATCCGTGAGCTAGTCAACCAGGTGAGTCATGTTGGCCTTCTTTCTTCGTACTTTGATATCCGCTCATGCTTGCATTTGTTCAGAAGTTTCATCAGTACTCATTGTTAAAAACTAATTGTAAGAGGCATTCCTTCTGCACTAGAGTGGATGTACATATCATTTGTTAATGGTTCTTAAAGGAACAAGTCTCACCTATTTATATTTGGGAGAGAAAAATTGTCTCTAGCATGTTAATTGGCAGCCCTGATCTCTCTAAATTGCTGTATCCTTTTCTAACATATACTCCTTATTAATAAGAAGGGATTGCCTAACCCAACCGCTTGACGATAATATCTTTTTTGTTTATATTTAAAATTAATATCTTTCTTTTTGCTTCCAGTTACTGAGTTTTCTGCTTTTGGACAGATTGATCCATCTGAGAAGTTGGATCCAGAAGTTGAAGAAATTCTCATGGACATTGCAGATGAATTTGTTGATTCTGTGAGTAATTGAGCTAGTATTTTGTGTTTTGTTTTTTCTTGCTCTTAAAGGAGTTCCCTGATTATTAAGCATGTATTCCTAAGCAAATTTTGGGAAGTTATAATTGCCTTATTTTGTGATTCTGGGCCCTTTCGTACGCTGCTAATCATATAATATGATCTGCATATGCTTCTTCATATAATATGATCTGCATATGTTTCACAATTTCTTAATTTGCAAGTGCTCGCTATCTTTCTTTTTTTTTTTTGTTAAACTCATGTCCTTTGTGTCCATATCTTCTCTAGCTGAAATAGGTGCTTGGGTATGAATAATTTGCCTTGATAAGAAAGCATTATGTGGCCAGCACTAACTTCATAGGAAAAGGCTTTATATTGCTTATTTGTTTTGTATGGTCTTTGCTTCACCGCTTTCAGTATGCTGTACAATGATTGACTTTTCATTATCCCCAATTATAGCTTTATATATATATCTATTCTGTTTTGTTCATAATTCTTATTGTGACAATATGCTTTTTTTCCATTTGCAGATTACAACATTTAGTTGCTCACTAGCCAAGCATAGAAAATCAACTCAATTAGAAGCAAAAGACATACTTCTACATATTGGTTAGTTATGTGGGAGAAGTGCTAGATGATATTTCTGTTCACATTATGTACACTAGTGCTTAACCTTCTGTATTTATTTTTCTTTTACAGAAAAGAATTGGAATATAACTCTGCCTGGGTTCGGTGGTGATGAGATTAAAGGCTTCAGAAAACCAGTAAGCATGGATTGACTGGTTACTAGTACTTTAGCATTGTAAAACTTAAATACCTATGTTTACTTACGGTGATGCAAAAATAAAAAACCTTTTAATGCTTCATTAATTGTTGATTGTTTTTTGTGATGGTTTTGCAGCTTACAAATGATATCCACAAGGAGCGTCTTGCTGTGGTAAGTTTGGCCTGCGTTTTCTTTGCTGTGTTTTGACTTGAACTTGGGTGGTTAGAATAATGCATCATGAATGATTATGAAACATGTAAAGCTTATCCTTCGGTTTGTCCTATTTTATTTTCTTTAATTTTCTCCTTCTCTTCTTTGGCAGATAAAGAAGTCCATAGTAGCAACTGAGACAGCAAATGCTAGGAATCCCACCGGACAAGCTGCTGGAAATGCAAAGGGTAGTCTTGTTAAGACACCTGCCAACATCATAAGCTCCCTAAACTCTAAAATGCGTGAAGTTACATAACGACATTAACTGTTACGAGCAGATTTTATACTACAAAGGTATGTCAAATACGATGCTGATATTTGTGTTCAATAAACAGGAGCTTGTCCTGGAGCTAATTGCTGCTGTTATTTGCGTTCAATTATCTTAGTACGCTTACTACAATTATATGCATGTAGACAGTTCAGGATTTCTTTAGAGAAAAGTTGCTCTTAGTATCGAGTTTATAATGTCTACCCTTTAATCTCGCTCTTAACTAGCCCTGGTGGTTGGTTAGCCAACGGATTGGTTTTCACTTTCGTTTGTGTGAGGTTATTAAATGAATACCAGATGTAGACGGTAGTTCTTATAACTTCTCTCTTCCATTATTTACCAAAAAGGAAAAAAAGGTTCCTCCTTTCCTGGATTGGGATTTGATAAATATACTCAATTTTATCAAATTTTGTTGGTCTATAATTAGCAGGAAGGTAGTGAATGAGCACGATCGAGGCGTGTATGTGTATTTCCCAATGAGGGGCAAGATGGTAATATTGCACCCTCGGGAATTGTTACTTGCTTATCGAGACAACAGTGAGTTGTCGGTATTGCGGGCTGCAAACCGTAATATCAAATGAATGAATTTTCGGGTTTTGGTCTCGGGTTTAACAGAGTTCCATATGATCAAGTGAGAGGAGCGGTTGTCATGTTCAGTTGTTTCTGTTTATCACCTTTATCTTCTGCCATTGTTAAATACTGCATGTGTGGTTCTATCCATACGATGTGAAGTACTAATTGTTGTGCTTCTATCCATATGTCGACAGGTATCTGGCATCGCATACTTGGTGCAGGGGCCAAATTTTGCTGTAAAATTTCTTGATCTGACGGTAGAATGAGGAGAATCCTAGCAGCCGAAGTCTTCCTGGAGGTAAGGAACCATAAATCTTCCCTGGGGTAACATTGAAAGTACGAAGTTCTACTTCCACAAATTGATTGATCTTCCACAAATTGATTGATCCCCGAACTTTTCGGATCACCATTAAACCAGTTGTGTATATGGAAGAACTCAAATTTGTCACTTGGAGTGCATATTGGCAAGTTCATAGTTTTGTATTCTTCTTATCATCCATCTTTACCGATATAGTAAAAATTTAGATCGAAATCTCATTCCATTAAAACCAACGAAATCCAAGTTCATTTTTTTACTTTTTGATGGAGATTTTCCTCATGATATGAAATAGCGATTTGCTGGATATATAAGATATAACTAATAAAACGGATCTTGTGCTCTGGAATTGGAATCAAAGAAAGATATTTAAAATGGCTCGTATGCGGGCTTAACATCTGGTCTACTGATTCCACATTAGATGTTTGGTTTTGATCTTTCCTCTGCATATATTTCATACTTTTCCTTTCATGATACGGACATTCAACAGTTATATCTTGTATGTGCTATGTGCGAATCTAATAAATCTTTGCAACCGTTGTATCTTGCATAAAGCGGATTTTTTGTCCGCTAAATTATTGGTAAAACCAAATTATGTTTCTTATGTGGGAAGAAAAGTGGCTTTTCCATGTGTTCCCATATGTTTTTGTCTTGGCATTAAAAGGATATTGTGAATTCTTTTAATTGGTTGGGGCACCACTGTATTGTCTTACACATGTGGATTTCTTTGTCGCATGTTGAATGTCATTGCCACGTGCTCGAGAGATTTTTTAGTGTACCGAAAATATGATTTGGAATACCAACTGTCATCGTGTAAGTAGTTGAATACTTGAAAACCACAATTTAAGGTTGAATTTCAGGTATGAGATAATTCATACCGTGCGTACTCATTCATGGTAAGTAAATATGTTCTTAGCTTTTAGGCGGCTCTCTTAAATTTGAAGAAAAGTGAGTAACGACCTTTTAGGGCTTGTTTAACAATGGCCAAAGATGTTTTTGCAATGTGCTGAGCTTAGTCAAATTAGTTAGAGTAATGTGCTTTTTTCTAAGCACTGAAGTTTGATTCCCCATCTCTGTATTTCAAAAGAAATTGGGGTGTGATATTCACACATCCTAATTTTCGACCGTCGGATCAGATGAATTGAAGAATATCAAATGACAGAAATTAACAAGGAGTGTGTGAGAAGTTAAAAGGGGCGTGTGGATAACACATCCCAAAAAATTAGTTGAATTTGTAATAAGTATTTTATTGTGCTTTTAACAAAAGCGCTTTCTGCAAAAAAAAAAATGATATTCTTTCTCAAAGTTTTAGGATATTTATTTTTTAAATATTTTATTGTGCTTTTAACAAAAGCGCTTTTAGAGAAAAAATATTTGATATTCTTTCTCAAAGTTTTAGGATATTTAATTTGTATCTTTAAAGGTAGGATATTTAATTGTAAAAGTGGGGTCATCTTTTTATATAATGGTGGTGTGACTGGAGTCATAATCCAAATTCCAAAGCTTATAATAGTCGTGGCATCACATTATTCAATTGATTTTAATACACCTAGGTAGGACTGGGATTTATTTAAAATATACTTTGACAGTGAGCACGTGTTCGAATTATTTTAATAACGAAATTAATGAATAATGTTTGGCTGCTGAAAGAAGAATATTAAATCCTGCTGAAAATCAGTTGAAAATGAACACGTGTCTATTGTTAAAGTGATGTTGGTTAAAGTTTTCAATTCTTTAATCATTTGGCCACGTGTTCATTTTTAATTGGGCACTTATTCATTTTAGTAAGACTTGCTGCTCTTCTTTCAGCGACCAAGCACTATTCCTAATTAATAGCTTAGCCTAACCACCACTTGCAATTATTGCAATATTTAATAACCAAGAAGGATAAGAATCACTATAAAATGACCAAAACCACATGGTTGTGTTGTGTGGGAATCTCAAATAATACAGTTGAGGGGGATGACAATAATGAAATCCTTGTATTGATCTTGGGATTTAGAAATTGAGGAAGATCGCATGTTAGCTTATTATGTCTTATTTTATTTTATTGGCATCACAAAAATCATTATAAATAACGTAAAACTCCGTAAAAACTAAGAAATTTGTAACTTAAGGTGATAAAGCTTATTTACTATGAGTAAATTTGTTACAAATATAAGTTAAGTCAGTTAGCTAGATCAGTATGCCTAAACTTTTACCTTGATCATTTTAAATTATTGATTGGATTAAATCTGATGATAATTATATCATGTTTCAATTTTTTTTTCTTTATGAAAAACGATCATTAGTTATGTCATATAAATAGACCAAAAAATAAAAAAGTTCTGTCGTATAAGAATTTGATAACAAAAAATAATACCTAAAATGTATGTGATCTACTCAAATTATAACATGTGAAAAATACACCACGTAACAAAGTGTTATATAATCATATAAAAATTTATAACTGTGGTAATTAAAAATAGTTTCCAGTCGAGGCCCTAAATTCGACATCCCCTCCTCGCTTATCAAAAATCGAGAAGAAGTTGGAACCCATCTATTTTTCATCGGTACTCACGAGGGAGTATCCAACATACTAACTATCTTATGTGGTACAATCAAATAACGACATGTGTCTTTTTGTACACACAAACACTAAAACTAAAACTGGTTACCAAACTTTCACCACTCTAGTGTCCAACCGTTCTTCTTCTCCCTCGCCAACCTTCACCAAACTGTCCTCTTTGTCGTCGTCGTCGTCGTCGCCAGCCGGTACCCCTACACCTTCCACCACCTCCCCTCCCATGCATCTCCTTATCTCTCTCTCTCATCGTAGTCTGCAATTCTGAATAAACAGCTCCAAACTTCAAATCCTGTGATTTTCCACAAGTTCTAATCTCGCAGATTTCCAAAGCCATGGGTCATTATATAAATGGGGAAAAGTTTAATTTTTCAGCTCTCCCTCCACTTGTAATATAACATATGACACCTCGTGTTTCAGGCACTGTTCTAAAAATCTTCGCCTAAGCGCTAGATGGTTGGTCACCTCCCCGATTAATGCCTAGACGTTTGAAAATTAAGAAATGACGTCTAGACAGCCTAGGCAGCCACCTAGCCCGCCCAGACCTGCCTAGACACCGACTAGGTTGCGACTCATTTAGACAGAAAATAGATAACTTTCATTTTGCATTTTATTTTATTTTTTCAATAAATTGTAAAGACTTGTTGAATACTTAAATGAACACACATTATATGTTTGTTTCCCATGTTTACATTATGTCTAATACTTCATAATACATATGTCATTCTATTTTGTAGTTTAAAATGAAATTATATGTATTTTAAGTATAAACATACTTATTTATACGAAATATAATAGATTTACTTAAATCCGTCTAGTCCTCCTAGACGCCCGCCTAGGCCTTGTCTAGCCACCTAGGCGCTAGACTCCAGCCCACCGCCGGACTAACGCCTAGTGTATTTTAGAACCTTGGTTTCAAGCACGTTGAAAAATCTCTTTACATAAAAAAGTCAGTAACTTGAATCCGGACAGGTATTATCCTTTTGTAATTCCATTTCGGCATTTCCGTCCCCTCATGAATATTCCCTTGAGCTGGTGACCGGACAAGATCGAGATCCACTTGAAACATGCCACCTGTCCATCATGATTGATCCCAAACACACACACACGTCTCCTCCTCATCTTCCGGCACCTAAAACCTATATAAACTCGCCGAGATGCCTCTTGAGGCACCATCGCTCTCGTCGTCCCTCCCAATCCGACGAAACCCCAATTCCGATTATTATATATATGTGTGTATGTATATGTGTATGCATACTATAATATAGTATATCTCTCGCATATACATACACATTATATAAATACATACTCGCGGTCGTTTCCTCTGGGATTGTTCTTATCGTTCTGAGAGAGATCGGAGAAGGCGTTTGTTCATGGAGAGCGCGATGACGAATTCTAACGGCGTGGCGGTCGATGGCGAAAGAGACTGCGTTCTGGCTAATCATGTGAAGCGCGAGAAGCTCATTATCGATACCGACCCTGGAATTGGTCAGTTTTCAGTTTCAATTTGCTTGATTTTTTGTTTTCCAAGTGTTATGCATTAGTGTTCCTATTGCCTGTTTGGTTGCTAGAAAATTTGAATTTTGAGGGTTCCTTTTGCTCTCTTTGGTTGCTGTGAAAATTTGCGATTAGTAACCAGGCCGGAATTTTAAATTTTCAACTTTGTGATCGTTCCTTTTGATCTGTTTGGTTGCTGAGAGAGTATTAACCTGGCTCAAATTTTGAATTTTGGGATGGTTCCTATTGCTCTGTTTGGTAACTGAGAAAATGTGGGAACAGTAACTAGGATGAATTTTTAATTTTGAGTTTTGTGATGGTTTGGATTGTGGAAAGTGGGGAACTTGTTTGAGCTAAGCTAAAATTGGGGAAAAAGAACTGCTGGGTTAGGCTCAATTGTCTTACTTTTAGGCTTAGCTTGCGTTTTTTCGTTCATTGAATCGTCTGCATTTTGATGATTTCTATTCTGAATATTTGACTGGTTTTATGCCAAATGGTGATGGAGTTAGCGTGACGATCTTTAGTTATTGAATTAATTATGTATCCGAAATGTGATCGTATTGTGGAGTGTTTCTTTGTCCATGCCTCACTTTTTATTTGGTGATTTTGACT
Source organism: Malus fusca (assembly GCA_035220775.1). NCBI lineage: Eukaryota > Viridiplantae > Streptophyta > Magnoliopsida > Rosales > Rosaceae > Malus > Malus fusca. The sequence goes on along the minus strand of CM069072.1, from coordinate 1,834,430 downwards.
TTTTCATAACCATTTTTTGGATAATAATAGTTTGGAACTGGGAGTTGAGGAGCATGAAGGGAACGCTGTTATGTTGAGAGTTGTCCCACATCAGAAACGGAAGCTTTACCTTAATAGTTTACATATTCTTGGGCCTCTTCCTCCTATTGCCGATTGGATGCTCACATTCTAATGAGTTTTATTGACTTATTCATGGTTAATCAGTGAATTATGGAAAAGTAAAGAATTGGGATCATATATTATGAACTGCTTGTTTTTTGGATTGTACCTCTTGCCTTTTTATCACAATGTATAGAGTAGTAAAGTTAAAGTCTGTGGGAGAATATGCCCTTGAGGGTTTAGAAACTTTATAATGCTTGCATAGAAATGGGAATTGAATGACATCTACTTAGTAGTTAAATGTAATGGAAAATCGTTTGTTATGGAATCCAAAACAACATTATCGACTGTTCTTTCTCCTACATGTTTTCATGTGTAATACTTTTCTTTATTGCTAATCCGCAGATGATACCATGGCCATCTTAATGGCATTTCAATCACCGGAGTTAGAAATCTTAGGCTTCACAACAATATTTGGTAATGTCACCACGGAAGACGCCACTCGCAATGCCTTGCTTCTGGTTCGTCCTCATGTCTTTTGATTTTCATCTTCTTGTAATGACTTCGGGTCTGTCTATCAATTTCATTTTTTTAATTTTCTTTTTGAGTGTGTTCATGATCAATTACTGTTCTTAATCTGCAAAAGGATAGTGTGAGATCGCAGGGCATCCAGGTTTTCCTGTGGCAGAGGGAAGTCCTGAGCCTCTAAAGGTAATAATTTGATATGTATTCCTTTAGCTGGCCTAGAAGGCTAGAATTGAGGTTAGCCTTCGGGCATTCCTTGAACATTACACCTTTATATTTGTTCATTGGCTATTTTTTTGTCACTTGCTTCATTTGATAGTTGATAGTTTAATAATGTTCACACCAGTTTCTAATAAGTAACCTTATTTAGTTTATCATAACCATGTTTCCTTGTGGAAGTAGGGTGGAAGCCCACGTGTGGCAGACTTTATACATGGTTCTGATGGGATGGGGAACTTGCATCTACCTCCTCCAAAAACAAAGAAAATTGAGAAGAATGCTGCTGAGTTTTTAGTTGATATGGTCTCTGAGTATCCTGGTGAAGTATCTATACTGGCCCTGGGTCCCTTGACAAACTTAGCATTGGTAAGTTGAAGAGTCCTTTTTACTTCTTCATTTTGGTGTTGACCTGAGCTTATGAGACTTGATATCTTTCCTTATTATGACGATGCTTCTTTGCTCAGGCAATCAAAAGGGATTCTTCATTTGCAAAAAAGGTGAAAAGGGTGGTCATACTTGGTGGTTCCTTCTTTGCTCTGGGAAATGTAAATCCTGCTGCTGAAGCAAATGTAAGTGTCACCGTGCATGCAACAAGTAAAAATAACACTTCACCAAATTATTTCATGCTTTATTTAGAAGTAACTTTTTCCTGAAAAAAATTGTGGGGATTGGTTTTCATCCCTCTTAGGCTCGTAGCTTATTCTCCCTCATATACTTGCATAACTGCCATTAACTGTTGAGAACTATTCACATTTACTTGTCGGTTTTGTCTCAATAATGTGTACATGAAGAAACCAATGTCTGGCTTGCAGATTTATGGAGATCCAGAAGCAGCAGATGTTGTGTTTACGTCTGGGGCGAACATTACTGTTGTTGGAATAAATATTACGACCCAAGTGAAATTTACAGGTGCAACTTCCAGTTTACAGTTTGCTTAACTTTCCGGACACATTCTCATGAGCTATTCCACTGGAATTTTGATATCCTAACTGACTTGATTATCGTATTGTGGTTTCAGATGATGACCTCCTTCAACTGCGGCAATCTAAAGGAAAGCATACTCAATTCATATGCGACTCATGCAAATTCTACAGAGACTGGCATGTGAAATCTGATGGTGTTTATGGTAAACTTAAGCTATAGCCGTGCACTTTCCTGCTCAAAATCTGTTAAAAGTCTTTCTATTTTTGTATGACGTTCTATCTAAATGATTCTTTGCCTTATGTTTCAGGGATTTTCCTTCATGACCCTGTCAGTTTTGTAGCACTAGTCCGTCCTGATCTCTTCACGTACAAGAAGGGCGTTGTGAGAGTTGAGACTCAGGGTATCTGCGTCGGGCATACACTGATGGATCAAGGACTGAAAAAGTATGTGCAAATTAGCGTGCTCCAATGAATTCTGTTTTTACACAAATGCTTCTCTATGAGTCTAATGAGTATACTATATTACAGGTGGAATACAAGCAATCCATGGACAGGTTATTCCCCTGTTGAAGTTGCTTGGACGGTGAATGTGGATGCAGTCCTGGATTATATACGAAATCAGTTGATGAAATCGTGAAAGCTCACTACATGTCAGTGAGAAGGATAATTGCTGCTGCCCCTAGGTTCCATTGACAATACCTTCCTTCATGGCCTTTCCCTTCTCAGAGATGCCCCAAGTCGGAGGCATGAAGAGAGAGCGAGCCTTCCATGAAACCTTGTGTTTATTTGAAATTGTAAAACATTTTCTGAATAATGTCCAGTTACACCTCTAATGAAGTTACCAACAAGGAATAGTACATTCCTTTCGAATTTCTGTGCAAAATTGTCTCGTTTAATTTTCCGTCTAAATTTTTGACATGTTTAAATACTCGGTATGACATGACATAAAAGAAATTAATTTGTGTTTCGTCCCAAGAAAACCTGCATAAAAATGACACTTGAGCAGTAGAGCAGTGATCCACAAGAAACCTATTTGAACTCAATTCTTGTAACTGTGACTGCCCCAAGTTCCCGGTTTGGAGGTCCCTATCCATCCCTCCAACCAGTTTCTTTAAATAATCTGTCTGCTCAGTCTCTAATGGTTAGGTGATGCCTATTATTTACTTTTTAGAATTTTGTGTCCGTTAGCCAAATTACGTGTCAGTGCGGCCACACACATAAAATTGGAACCCCATAATTTTATGTACAGGGATGACGGATGCGGCTCTAGTTCTTCAGACAATCAGAAACCACCATATACGACAACCCCACTCAAAAATCTCTCAAACGTAAGAGGTATCATCAAGTTTTTGTAACTAGGTAAACATATGGTATTTATTTAGACGCAACATGCAAATCCTTCGTCTTATTTGGTGTTTGATACCTTTCTACAATCGTCATCTAGCTAATTATATTCAGTATGTCAAAACAGGGCGGCAGAACACAATATTATAATTTTCCTAGTATTTTTTTGACTTAATTTATTAGCCACCACACCCAGCCACCATTGTTTGAAAAAGTCTTTACTGCCTTAACCATCCACCCCTCTAGAAAAAGAGAGCCAAAGGCATACCAAAAAGAAGCAGGTGTATCGGACTCAAAACCCCTAAGACCAAATCCATTTAATAAGGCAGCTGATATAAAAAAGATAGAGAATTGTCTGGACTGTTTGAAAGTGTTTTTAAAATGGTTGAAAACATTTATGATGAAAGTGCTTTATAACCAATTCTTAGTAAAATGTAAGTGAATTTTGAAAAAAAACTTGAAGTGCTTCTTGCATGAAGTACTTGCAGTGCTTTTAGAACTCAAAAACATTTTCATCAAAAACACTTTTAGCCATTTTCACTTCCAAACAAGTCCTATGTTTTGTAAACCACGTGATGCGGTAGTTGATGATTGGATTCTTTTTCTAATGATTTAAAGAAGAAATCCAACATGTAACCGTTACATCATGTGCTTTACAAAATATACCAACTATTTTCCCCTCTTCCTTTATTTTTTAATTATTTTTTAGGGTTTTCCTTTTTCAAGTCATTTGTGAGGACGTTTACCTACCACATTGAGAGAGCAGTTTCAACTCCCGCCAAGAATTTTATACCCATCCAACAACCAAAGACATTCCCCCCTTCTCTTAAATAATACCACAATTCCTCTCCAAGAGCCATAATCCAATTTCAATCCAAAGAAAAATCAACTTGACACAAATTTAAAGCAAGATGGTGTATGTTTTGTCCTCGCCAACAACAATGGCAGCGAAGATTTCCTGGTACTGCGCTTTGTTTGTGGCAGTGATGCTGGTTCTGAGCTGCTGTGAATTGTTATCCGGCGAAAGCGAATATAGGGGAAGGATGGTTCAGCTCCAGATTGATGATGACCATATGGAATACATGCCGTGTGATGAAATTTACGTGGTTCGTGAAGGAGAGACACTGCAAACAATTAGTGAAAAATGTGGTGACCCCTACATCGTTGACGAGAATCCACATATTGATGACTCTGATGATGTTTTTCCTGGCTTGGTTATCAAGATTACTCCATTTAAACAAAGGTAGAATAATACAGAATTACTAGATTTTTTTTTTCCTCTTTCTTATTTGACTGTAAGTTTAAGCAGTTTATAGAACAAATGTTATATACAACCCAACTTTTTCCGACGAGAGGACTATGATTCCGACGATGGCGGAGTACGGAAGCTTGCTACCCTCCATGTTTCTGGAAAAGATTCAGAGGTTGAGTTTGTGTTGGATGTAAATGTGTGAGAAGAAATAAGCCTGTACAAAAAGGAACACATGTATTTGCAATGAGAATGTGTCGTGTATTTGTTTTTTCCCTTTCTTTTCCATTTCATGGCTTTCTTTTTTTCTTCCATTTTAGCTCATTCACTTAACACCTTTTCTTTTAGAGGTATTCATCAATTCCCCCCGTGAACTTGTGACCATTGGTCAATTTCCCCCCTCAACTTTAATTTGGCCAATTTCCCCCCTCAACTCTCATAATTAGTCAATTTGCACCCTATTGTTAATTTTTTTTAATTTTCCATATATTCTTTTTTTTTCTTTCAATCTTTCTAACAACTTCCAACAAAGTACTAAAATTAACATAAACTCACCTGCATAATATAGAGTAAAATGTACAAAAACATAATACAATTAGTATGTGATATGGGTTGATTATAAGAAAAAGTTATGAATCAGGTTTAAAGCATGTAGAAGAAGAAATAATAATCCTAAACTCATGGATCATACCTATTTCAATAAAATGGGTTATTCTTAATAAGGAGTCGAAAATATGAATTGACTAGCAATTTTTGCACTAAAGCTCGATTCTCCGCAATTTACTTGAACTTAGCTTTCACCTTTATAAAGAAAATTGTATTCACATACAAAAATGTACACATCAATCCTTTTCGTTATCAATTTTGTATAGTAAAAAATAAAATAAAATTACTCTATACTGATTTATTATGACTAATAATACTATCTATGATAAATTGTAAAATTCTGAATTTTAATCTATTTGTAATAGGATAAAGACATAGGAAAATGATTAACATACATCTTATTTAGTTTCTTACACACACTTGTTTAATTATGATCAAATTAAAAAATTAACAGTATGGTGCAAATTGACTAATTATGAGAGTTGAGGGGGGAAATTGGCCAAATTAAAGTTGAGGGGGGAAATTGACTAATTATGAGAGTTGAGGGGGGAAATTAGCCAAAATTAAAGTTGAGGAGGGAAATTGGCCAATAGTCACAAGTTCAGGGGGGAAATTGATGAATACCTTTTTTTTTTTATTGAACACCAAAATATACTGTCTCTGTATACATACATTAACCATAAGTCAATCTTTGGGATACATTACAGTCCTTCCCTCTGCTTGAGGGTGCTTCTAACCCTTTTGTGTGAGTGATTTTCCAATCGTGCTTCCGTTTGGTGTCTCCCATCGCCCATCCTAGCTGTGGTTGGGATCAGTGGGTGGTCTTTTATTTTTGTCTTTTCTTTCTTCTCCTCTTCCATCTGCTGATGGTTCTTCCAATCTTCCTCTTTGGCCTTTCCAATTCTTCAACCCCCGTGGGTATCCCTTTTCACGGCCCTTCCTTGCTTCGCTTTTTAGCCATGTTTTCTGTTGAGTTTGTGCGAAGAGTTCCGGTGTTTTATCCGGCTCGGGTGTTTCCTACACCACCACGTTCTTCTTGTTGTCTGCCGTTTTCGACGGTTTTGCTCGGGAATTTCCCGGAGCTTCTTTCTGATGGTTGGCTTCTCTCTCGCCGACTATCTTTTGTTGATGGTAGTGCGCAAGTGGCCTCTGTGGAGGTGATGATCGGCGGTGGACAGAGAATCAGATGGCTGGCTGATTCTTGGATCGGCGGTGGAGAGCACAATGGATGGTTCTCGGATGTTCTGTTGTGTTTGGGCTTCTTTTCTGTGTTTTTAGGCCTGCTTTTTGTTTGTCTATAGGAATAAAGTGGGCCTTTATTTGTTTTGTAAATGTGTGTTTGTTTTAATAAAAGTTTCTCGTTGGCGATCTTTTTGGATCACACTTTAACCAAAAAATCTTTGGGATACATTTTTGTTTCATCTATATGATTATTTATTTATTTATTTAATAAGGGATGACACATTTAAGTTTGAGATGCCTTTAGCGTTGAAAAGAAAAATACCACCAAATCAAAAGGTAATGGAAGTTTATATGGTTGGTTACGTTACAAAAGAGAATAAAATCGCAATCTTGTCTATTTTTTTTCACATACTGTAAAGGAATTTTTTTTTCTCTCTGAGAAATCTAAGGGACTGTTCATTGGATGCTTTACTCAATACTGTTCATGTTTTTAGTTTAGGTCAATAGAAAAATATAGAAAAAAGTAGAATTCTGGCCCTAGCTACTTATGTTTGTTGGCCCTTTTTGGTCTTTAAATTTTGATGGAAGCCCATGATATTAATGTATTAATAAATTTACATATGTTAGCTACATAATTGTTTTTTAAATAAAAATAAATAAGGTTTTTATTTTATTTATTAGCACATCACATTAAAATTTAATATTAAAAGACTTGTGTTCCTTACTGTGGAATGACAATTTTGACCTTAATTAGGTTCTAAATACACCTCAAATCACTTAATGTATTATTTATCTTTTTCAACTATCAAAACTCATTTCCACCTTCCATTATTGAACAAAACCCTAACTAATGAAACTACAACACGTTGTTTGAGAAAAATTATTTTTGACGAATGAAACACGAAATCGATGTTTTAGAAGCTTCACATGAGGTAAACTGAAAGCGTGCGAGAATCATTTAGAGGATGCATCCCGAAAAAAATGACAAGTATTGACGGATATTATATATTGAAATAGAACCCAAGAATCTGGTCTTTTCCAGCCATATATACTTGTTAAATTGGGAACACAATGACACAATAACACACCTAAAAAAGATGACAAAAGTAGAAGAAGAAAGATTTCCAATCAGAATTATGAAATCTTTGTTAATAGAAAAATAACACACAAGCTTAGACAAATGAAAATGGATGCACTTTATAGAAGGTGATCCTCCCTCCTGGACATAGAGCCTTTAAGATATTTACAGGTCAAGACACCTTATAATTTACCCACAAATTTGGAGATACGATTCAATCTCATTTTCTGCCCCATGGAAAGCAGCAACTTTGCAAAATTTCTTTCCGAAAAAGAAAACGAAATGAGATATAAAAATGTAAGGTGTATGTTGAGAATGTGGGGTGTGAGGGTATTATGAGGAAGTATGTGGGGGTGTATTTAGATAATTTTTAATTGAAAAAGAAAATGTGGGGTGTATTAAGGGTGTGGGGTTTATTCAACAATTTATGGGGTGTTAATATAATAAGCCATAAATAATTGGTAAGCTACATAATTGTTTTTTAAATAAAAATAAATAATTGGTATCCTTATGGAAACTCCTTTCCTGCCAAACCCACCTGTTGTTACTCCGATGGTCGCGTCCTCACTGATTTAATCGGTACCTTTACCCCTTAAACTCTCTCTCTCTCTCTCTCTCCCTCTCTCTCTCTCTCTCTCTCTCTCTCTCTCTCTCTCTAGTTAATTGATGGGTTTCTTACACTTTATCTTTACTCTCTCTCTCTCTCTCTCTCTCTCTCTCTCTCTCTCTCTCTCTCTCTCTCTCTCTCTAGTTAATTGATGGGTTTTCTTACACTTTATCTTTACTTTTCATGATACAATATGCAACAAACAAGAGAAATGATAAACACACATTTTGTTTTGCTCTCTTACTTATCCCTGTTTAATTTTTGCCGTTAAGTCTGTTTGATTTATTCAAACTAATGGTCAGAAATAAAGATGGCGTATGTAAGAAACAAAAAATGGTGCGTGAAAGTATTCTTTTAGGGGGAGAATAATTGAATACATAACTTTGGGTGCAAGAAAGTATTCTTTTAGTCACTTGAGCTATAATTTTTTTGCCCTAAATTTTAGGGATAATTAGGTCAAAAAATGTGACCAATTAGTAATAATCCAAGATTTATTTTCTTAAGAATATGTAAATTGTGAGAAAATTTCCCTTTGATTTCTCGATGATAATAGTACATATTGTTGCAATCTTAATAGATTAGGAATGTGATTGTGTAAATCCTAACATATCTAGGATATCCTTATGGGATTCTACTATATCTCTTAGACTAGATATTATCCTATTAGAGTTATAATCCTATTAGGGGTAAGGATTTAACCTTCCCTACTACTATAAATAAAGGCACAATAGGGTGGAATAAAACACACCTCACAAATACACATCTTTCTCTTCTCTCTCTATGTGCCGCACCCCCTCTCTCTGTCCTTTATATGATTAAGTAAATTAGGCCTACATGTTATCAGCATGCTCTTGATGCTGCGCTAAAGAGAGTTTGATCTTCAATCAGGGGAGTATTATGCTTTAATCATTCTTTTTATGATTAATTTATTATTTTATTGAATTGATTTACATGCTATTGATTCAATTTAATTTTTCTTTGTTGAACGTGATACAACGCATTGGAAATGCAATTCCAACTTTTCGAGAAGGATCTCCTACAAAATTCAAAGGCTATTATTGTTTTCTGCCAATCAGGTATGCTTAAAATAAATGAAGATATTTGAAACTACCATGAAGCATGAAAACATTCCCCATGATGCATGAACCCCCTACATTTATATTTACCTTCTGATATATATTGTATATGATTCGTATATTTGTTCATGCATTGTGCAATTTATGTTATGTGGAATTTGTGAGTCAAAGAATCGAAAGAAAATAGAAGCAATTTAGGGTTTTTCCAAACCCTAGATTTTGAAAAAAAAAATATGGGAAAATTGCTGCTCAAAGCCGCGCTGAGCCAAACATGGACCAAAACTATAGCAACCTTTTGGGTTTGCTGTGTGTGTATCACCATGCCTGCATGCCTGGGTTCTTCATGATTGGGCCTATAGCCCCAATTCGTGCCACCTCATCAGAAGCCAGCCTTGATGGGCTTTTGCTATTTGGCCAAAAAACTCGACTGCTGCTTGGTTTCCTCCACGCAATGGTCCACCTCCAGCAACCCATGCTGCTAGGCTTTTGTTTTTTTCCCCAACTTGGCCCGCGTTACAGCAGCAAGCCTGCTACCTGTGAATTTTTTTCCCTCGGCCTGTGAGTGCAGCAAGCTTGCAACCTTGCTTTTGCTGGTTGATGGGCTGCCTGCAGTAGCTTCACACGACCCAACCCGCAGCATGCAGTTGCTGGGCTATACAGATTGGACAGCAGCCAGCAATCTAATGCTGGGTTGCCTCTTTTTCTTAACCCAAAGCCATATTTGGCTCTTTTTTTTTCCCCAGCCCGCACCCATATTTTTGGTGCCCAATTTCACAGCCTTAACCGATTTTTTGGGCTTTTCTTTCGAATGGCCTGTAGCCGTCTAGCCCAAAATATGGCCTGAAACTTTGTATTATTTTTCTTCTAGGATCGATCCCGAATGGTCTCAATCTATTGAATTAATTAAAGTGACCAACAATCCATTAATCTGACAATTAATCCAAAATTATTGGCATGAAGTCCACTTTTTGGCAATTAACGATTCAATATTTTATTTCTTTTCTTTGAATCGTTGACTACCTTTCGTAGTCCCGAAGCACTCACACTTGAGTTCCTGAAGCAACCCAAATCCACTACACTTAGTTGTATATTGTATTATGTGTTCTTACATGTACCTCCTTTTATGAACTGGAAGTTCATGACTAAACTCGAACATGTAGTTTCGAATTTAGTGCCTTTGAAACCCGAAGTTTTCATAAAACAATACACCCATGAAAAACTGATTTTTTCATGTAAACCATGTCTTAGAACCTGAATGTTCTAACTTTAAAGTTTATGGATATTTTATTTTTTATAGCACCAATCACAATCTTGTTCCCTCCATTTAGTGGATTGTCGAACCCTAACAAGTTCAATTTCACTGATTTGGACGTTTCTTGATCGAAATCACTTTATGTGGGTAAAAGACGTGAATATCCACTTGACTATTAAGAAGCTGAGTAATCATTGAAGCCAACAATGGTATGGAAAAGCTGAATAAGCATTCGCCATGATCTTCACTCAAAGACTTATGCCCGAAGCATTACAAATGGAAATACCTCCCGATCGAGGATTCCATGGCTCTTTAACTCGCTTATACGGACCGTTTAACCATGAAAGACATTGCCTGAAGCACACCATTTTTAAGTCCATGAATGAGTATGACTCTGAAGTTTATAAATCTGGTTGAATTTTGACTAAAGAATACTTTTCTCATTCTTTCTTGTTTCTAGCTCGCTCATGAAGAAACAGTGTAGAAAATGGAAGTTTACCAAATTCCCAGATCTGATTACTACCACAAACATGAGAGAAAGGTATAGACCCAGCTTCAGTTGGAGTCTACTAAACGGTATAGACCCAGTTCGGTTGAAGTCTACCGAATGGCTCAACCCAGTTAGATCAAAGCCTACCGAATGGTGATGCCCTGCTTCGGCAGGGATACACCGAATGGCATGTTATGCTTCGACAGAGGTGCACCGAATGGTATTGCTCTACTTCGACATAAGCCTACCAAACAGACTCACCGGCTTCGGCTGAAGCCTACCTAACCCAAGTCTGGGTTTGTCTCTCTCACAATCCAATTTCGAGTTTGTTTTTACAACATATAGGGCATGCCAAGGTGTGGCATCACGCCCGAAGCCTGATCCTTGACACCTAAGACCTAAAACTTCAAGAATTAGGGATATTGTTCCCGAACCTTAACCCTGCAGAATGTGCTTCCGTCTCGATGAAATAGATTATTGGTTATGCACCAGTTTGTGCCCCTACCAATGTTGTTGAGGAGTACCATTCTCGTAGTCAATATGTGAGACTAATTTTGCTCCACCGCACCAAACATCGTTGGAAGAGCAGAATTTTCAATACTCTTGTTTATTTTACTACCATTAAACACTATTCTTTATTTAAGTTCCTACTTACTCACAAAATCTACAACCAAAATTTACTTACCAAAAACATAAGACTTAATTTCATCTTGTTCATCAAATTACTTTTCTGAAATCAACTTCCCAAGAAATATAATTCTCGATTATTTAAGGCTGCATCTAACCCCTGTTAGACTGCCTACATACCATTGAGCGGGATCAAACATTTCGTAGTTCACCATTTCAATAAACTCCTATCACCATTGCAAGTCATTACTACATACAAGTAAACATAGTAACCCTTATGAGACGTATAAGCACATAGCTTCAGAATGTGAATCATCATTGGTTTTGGTTTCAGTGTAGTAATGCATATAGATATGTATACTTATTAAGACACCCATTTTAACATTCAAACAAAGAAAGTGATGTATAAACATGAAGCACTTAATCAAAATAGTAATCACGTAGAATCAGATTTGTCAAACTATCGATATCTATACCAGCCCTAACCTTACCAACCAATATAATTTAAATACAATCACAATCAATTACTACATGCATTACCCCTTTCAAATTCTATATCAAAACATAGAGCCAATAGTACATATAAAAGCAATAATCTAACTATGGTTTGATAATAATTAGCTGGACTAATTGTAGCAAATAAAATAACTTGTTTCCTTCAAAACCAATCCGATTGGATTGTAAAAATTGAGTGAGGAAGATATGCATGTACTTTGATACACATGTAGATAAAACCACCTGCATATATTTTCTCTTTATATGTAATTATGTATTTAGTATACAATCATTTGGAAAACAACCAGCTTCCTGAAGTGGACTAGACGAAATACTTTGCCAGGGGTAGTAATACAACAATATAGCTTTCTGCATAATACAAGTATTCAGAAACAGGGCAATTAAACAAAACATCCCTTTCGGCTTTTATAACCATTCTAGTGTTTAGGCATTTGCATATGTATAATACTAGTTTTGTAAACAATAGCTAATCCACGACAGATTAACCAAAAGAAATATTAATAAGAATTAGCTAAACGGAAAGGATAAAGAGAGTTGAGAATATGAACCCATACTGCAAGTTGACATCCCAAACAAGAAGGATATGAATATCTTCAACTCCCTTCTCTCTGCTCCTAATTAATTTCTAATCCTTTCCTTCCATTTGTCCTTTCTTCTCATTATTTTTGGATCGACTAATGGGAGAAACCAATAAGCTCGTAAGACTGCTCGTCAAGACCATCTGCACATCCTCTCCCAGTTCTTTCTCTCTTCCCTGGTAGTGTTTTGGTGATCAGACTCGCAGGAATCGTTCCCTATGGGTGTCCTCTCCAACCACCCCAAAAAAATCAAGAGAAGAGGGAGTCCTCCCCTTCAGGGAATCCCTCCCCCCCCCCCCCCCACCCCCCAAAAAAAAATCAAGAGAAGGAGTCCTCCCCTGGAAGGGAAGCAAGTCCTTCACCCCTCTCCCCACCCAACACCTTTTTTCTCCACCCTTCTCCGCCTCTCCACTGCCTTTCACGTGGCATCCCATTTGCTCCAGATTTTTTTTTGGAGCCTTCCAAAATTAATGGAAAAATGTCTATTTTGCTCTCGACTTCAATTGTTAATAACTTCTTTGTTATCACCCCGTTTCACGAACGATTTTCCCCTACACACTCGTGGAATCGTCCTCTATCCAGATATGTCAAGAAATACGATAAAATATATAAGAATGAAATACGTCCTCGTAAAATTTCGTTTAATCAACTAGGGGCATTTTTATGATACTACAATCAAGCAAATCTTCCTTTCTTCCCGTTAACACTCTCCCTCATATTGAATTGTGGATGTCAAGAACGTCTAACTTGCCAAATAAGAAACGAAATGATGGCTGGCTATGTGATTTAGAAACGAAATGATGGCTGGCTATGTGATTTAGAAACGAAATGATGGCTAGCTATGTGATTTAGAAACGAAATGATGGCTCACTAGGTGATTTAGTAAACATGTCGGCAAGCTGACATTTTGTGGGCTAGTGAGCTGTGACAATAGCTCCAGATTGAATTCGATATCGGACAACATGATATTTATTCTTATGGCATGTTTATGCACCCATAACCAGAATGAAAATAAAGAGTTTGATTTCGATTACAATTTAGTAAACAACTTTCAGAATAATACGATTCTGATTCATTTTCAATTCAATTCCTCTCAATCTGATTACGAATTAATAAACGTGCCATCAATTTGCTTTGTACATTCATGAAAAACTAGGTTGGTGGGAGCGGGATTGAAGTTGGATTCTTTCTATATTTGGTGGGAGTGCGATTGTATTCCTTCTCTTTTTAGCGAGGACAAAGAAATTGTTTAACAAGGAAATTTCATTTCCTCTCGATCGCTACACCAATCTCCAGTGAAGAAATAACTTGTAACAATTTTTTTTTTAATTTCCTCATTATATCGTTTTATCAACTTAGGAAACTCACTTCATACGAAAACTTGATAATTTTCCTCTTTTAAGGATTGGGCGTTGGGTATTCAACTTTACAAAATACACTTGAACAACTCTGCTACTAAAAATTAAATAATCATTTCCAAAAGCAGTTGCTCAATTTCCTTCGATATATTCATTTTATTGTTTAGTATATAAACTTATTTAAAGTTTTCATTAAGCTTAACTTCTTTGGTTTTTGGTTAAAAATATTTAATTTCATAAATTTCTTGGACATGGGATTGGGTTCCGTAACATCTTTGACCATAACCCTCTCCACCGCTAGCTTCTTGTTACAACCAAAACAAATTAGAAAATTTAAAAATAAAAAGAACATAACAAAGTGTTGGTGTCAAAACCCAGGACCAAATTCATTTAATAAAGCAGTTTAACTAACTCTTTGCTCTTTTTATTTTATTTTATTATGTATTGACATGCATTTGTACCGATCACACATTAAGAGAAAGCGTTTGAAGTTTGAACACCCGCCAGCACCCACTTCAACTACCAAAGAAAAAAACTACTTCTCTCTTAAATATATATAAGACCAACACGTCCACGTACCACAATCACTGATTCTAAGAAAAAACAACATGGTGTGTGTTATGTGTTCATCAAGTACTGTAATCTTGGCGGAGAAGATTGCTTGTTATTGTGCCTTGCTCTTGGCACTCGTTCTGGTTCTAAGCTGCTGTGAATCGAGCGAAAGCGAATTCACTGCGAGGAAGGTCCAACTCCAAATGGATGCTTTGAACAAGCCGTGCGATGAAATTTATGTGGTTCGTGAAGGAGAGACTCTGCAAACAATTATTGAAAAATGTGGAGACCCCTACATTGTTGAAGAGAATCCACATATCCATGACCCTGATGATGTTTTCCCTGGCTTGCTCATTAGGATTACTCCACCAATTGAAGAAAGGTAGAATATTACTAGGTTTCTTTTCTCTCCTCTTTTGATTGTAATCATGTAATATTTGATTTTCAACATGACGGAGAGGGCTAATGGCCTTAGTTTATTGATGGGGTTAACTTGCCGCTTATTACTTCGGTTAAGTATAATGATATTTATTTTTATGTATAAGTGAAAGATTTTAAGTTCGACTTATGTAAATGGCTTAACTTAAATCCACCACTCCTTAATTAGAGTAAATATATCATTGTATCGTTGATTTTGGATCTACAAATGTGTTATCATCATAACTATTAGATAGTAAATTGCCACTTAATACTATGGTATGGTGGTAATACTCTTTAGCTATAAATGAGACGTCTTATATTCGAATCTATAATAAAAATTCATTAAATTGTCAATTTGTCTATTTAGTATCTTCTATAATTAATTGGGCAATTGATACTTGATCTGATCTCGAAGGTTTGGTTAAATTTTCAAAAGCCCACAAACCGACCTTTTGTTAAGAAAAAATAGTCTGATTTGTGAAAGTTTTAGGCCTCTCAAAGGCTGAGCCATGCTCATTGCGCCCTTATCAACATAATCTTGGATCTCAAGATCCGGCTTATTAGTGGTAATTGATCCAACATTGAATGTACGTAACTGAACCCTGTTAACACAATAACTACATTGAAATATTTAAGAAATGTAGAGAAAACGAAAAGAGAATGAGAATTTTAGAGAAAGAATGATATAATAGTCGCTCTGTAATTGTATGAATGAATTGAATACCGTACAAGAGAAATTACATAAGTTATTTATAAAATAGCATAATGCAGATTTAGAGACTACTTAACTAGTAACAGACTGCTTAACCAACTCTAACAACTCAATGATCAGATGATACCGCTGTCATTAAATCAAACATATTATGTAGTCACATGTGTCACTTAATAGTTTGACCATAAAAAAAAAGAAGATTTCATTCAGCCATTTATAGTTTGACACAAAGGCTTTATAAATAAAGCATCCACAATTTTATACTCCAAGCTTAATCAGCGTTGAGCACTTTGTTTTGTGTTTACGAAAATAGTTCGACTCTTGCCACTTCTATATCCTTAAACAAAACATGGTAAACATCATCCATTTCACCGGCGCCGTCTCAATGCAAACTTGAGGCCTAAGACGAAAGTGAAATGAGAACTTCTTAATTCAGTACCTTAATACGTTTTTTCACAACAATATGAGTTTGAGGTACGTCAAATTAGATTTATCAAAATAAGAGTTTTTTTTCCTTCTTTATAGTGAAGAATTGAAATATAAAATTTTACGAGATATAGTAAGCGTATGAAGAAAATATGAGGCAAATTTAAAGTGAGGCCCAATACACATGCTTCGCCTTGCTTTTAAGCCACCTCTGCGCTTCACATTATCATTAGGTGCTTGAAATTGAAAATACATATAGAATTTATAATGAAAATATGAACATATCGATCTGAGAGAGTGTTAGTATCTTTTTTTTTAGAAACTAGTGTTGGTATCATTGATCCCTTCGGCCTATATATAACGTTGTTTCATCTAGTTTCATACCCCAACAGGGTTACCAACGTATTTCATAATACCTTTCAAAAAAATTATTTCATGATATTTACTTTCACTTGATCAAGGCCTATGTAAGAGTTCAATAAAGTTTGCGATGAACAAACGAAGAATAACAAACGGAAATTACAGAAACCGACTACAAACACTGAATATAATTCTATTAACTAAAATAAAATATTGTCATGATTATAATCCTCTAGACTACATTTCAACTGACTTTTAAATTGAATAACAAAACATCGTATTTATACAAACTCACTATAAGTACTAATAGTCAAGGAAACAAAATCTCAATGGGCCCAAATTAAGCCCACCAATAAAATAAACTTAAATATTATTATTTTCCAACACAATATTAATAGGAGAAACCCTTTATTTTCTTGTTTTCCCATTGGCTCTGGTTTGTAGCACTTTGAATCTTAATAGGCACAATTAAACACTGACTTTTAAATTGAATAACAAAATATCGTATTTATACAAACTCACTATAAGTACTAATAGGCAAAGAAACAAATTCTCAATGGGCCCAAATTAAACCCATCAATAAAATAAACTTAAATATTATTATTTTCCAACACAATATTAATAGGAGAAACCCTTTATTTTCTTGTTTTCCCATTGGCTCTCATGGATCGTAGCACTTGAATCTTAATAGGCACAATTAAACATTGACCTCTTGGGCTTATAAATCCTAGAGTCGTTCTTACGTTTGTTACAGCTGGTTTACACTAGAAATACTCGTTTTTTACTTTATAATATTGACTTGATTTATTTAAGTTTCTGAAAAATCAAATCTACGCGGATTCAAGTGGAAGCAAAAAGCCCTACGACGTCATTTATCCCAGTCACCTGCATGCAAGTTATCTATGTATGTCCAATGTATAATTATTTATTAATGAGTACGTTTTGGGTTGCTCCTTTTTTATAGCATAGGAAAAAAATTACAATGAAAAACCTCTAAGACATCCAACAGCAAGAGAGTCTCAAGTGCAAGCCCGCGCCGCATCAGGGGTAGGGTGTTTAACCAACTTAGACTACATCCGAATTATGACCCAATGAAGCAAATTAAAGCATTCATCACAAAGTTGACTTCATGAATAATATGTTATATAGATCACATAACAAACCACATGCTGCCTTTGCTTGATTAAAGTGTTGATTCGCCAAGTTACTGCATACTTAAGATTGGTAGTGTCAATGAGAATTTTAGAATCCCCTTCAACTTCAATTCTTTATCCCTCATTATGCAATATGAGTAATGTTATGTTCCATAAATATTATGAATCCATTTCTTACGTTTGATGACAAATATCAAACAGATGTTATGTGGAGTTAAACTACATGACATGGTGTAGTCTTGAACTGTCTTCCCTAAGCTCTCATGTCAATACAACTTGGCTTAACTACTTGCCTAGACACACTTCTTGGAGAGTACTTACCTTGACCGTTTTGGTGGAGGAATCACCAAGATTCAATGAGTCACACTGATTGAAGCATATATACATCAATTCATCACTTCCAATATGGTTCGATACTAGCACATCCATTATGAAATGTATACTATGATGTATATTTATTTAATTAATGGTTTGATATGAGCAATAACTTACCATAAATGTCAATTTGTCAACATATATCATATGAATGCCTAAGCAGTTTCAAAATTATGTCACGTCGTCATATGAAAAGACTCTTATTTATATGTATATTGTGCCCCTTAAGTTATATGACATAGTTTACAATACTCCGACGTTGTGGAACAGGAGCACAGAAAATAGACGAGTCCTAATACCATTGTTCAAACTTTAGACCCTTTTAAAACTTCACATTGTTCTTCACATATACATTAGAAGGATATATTTTATTCATTCTTTTCTTGACGAGGAATCCAGGCGGTCCATTCACCAGAAGACCTTAGCAAGGGCGGCCCCCGTCTTGTTTGACAGAAGCCTTCGGAGAAACAGAATATGTTCATGTGCCTACGAATATTAGTAGGCAGAGTTCTCATCTTGTTCTTCTTATTGTTTGTATAATTACAATATAACTTATTCATGTTATTTTTTATTAGGTTTGGCTTTACTTTTTGGACTGAAAATAAAGAAAAAAGAACGCAAATTGCAATGTCACCCTTAAATATTTTATCATCAGCCACACACCACAGGTCCACAGTCGATCAAAACTAGCCACTGATTTCACTATATAAAGCATTGAGAATCTCAGTTATTCTTCCTTTCCTTCTCTCTTCATTAAATTTAAGTAGTGCATGATCTCCAACTCCATCTTACATCTCTTTCAGCAAATCAAAGCTTCTTTCTTTCACAGCCTACCATGAAACCACCTCAAACACTCTTCCTCCTCCTCACTCTCTTTCTCTTCTACCTCCTCTCAGGTATGCATGCATATGCGTTAATAATATGTCAAAATGGTTTACGCTCACTTTTTTTGTCCTTCTGGAAATTCTGTTTATTTCTGTCTATATATTCTCCTTCGATTTATTCAATCGAAAGATTAGAAATAAACAAGATTGCGCAGAAACAAAAATGGGTGTAAAATAATAATTTTCCAATACCTGTCTCTGTTTTGATTTGGTTTCGTTTTGTTATAGGACAAAAAGGGGTGCTGGTTTCAGCAGCTCACCACCACCACCACACACAGCGCCACCTATTTGATTGGCAGCCGACGAAACTATTTGTTTTTGGAGACTCATATTCTGACACAGGAAACAACGGGAAATCAGTGGCCAGTTCTTGGAAACAACCGTATGGAATCACATTCCCGGGAAAACCCAGTGGCCGTTTCTCCGATGGCCGTGTCCTCACCGATTTCCTTGGTACCAACCCTTCTCTCTGATTCTCTCTCTACTCATGTGCAATTCTCTGCTTTTTGTTCCAAGGTGTGAAAGTACCAAGCTTTTCTTTTTCTTTGCTCAGTTTACTTTGTTTACCTACGCTTTAGTGCTATCTTAGTAATATATTATTGCTGTAAAATGAGTGGTGTTGGTGGGTTCCTCTTAAGATAATGGCCTCTTTGGGTGGTTTTCTTTTTACCTGTAAAGTTGTTGCATTATTGGGCATGCTTTTTATTTTTATTTTTGCTTTTAATCCACATGTCATGTCCGGCCACGTCATGTAATTTCTTATGTCATGTCAGGCCACCATCATGTAATTTCTTACTTTATCACATGAGCTAGCTCAACCTTTTGGAGTCTTGGATATTTCTCTTCATCTACATTATCGACTCTTAATCATGATTTTCTGTGCTAATTCTCTACTTTTTTGCTTGAACATTCTTTGTCCCACTCTGTCCCCATTGTCCTTTACTAAACCAATTCATACTTACTTTATTTTCCCTCCAACAGTTATAATTTTGTTCTTTTTCTCAGTAATTGATCAATCTGATTTGTACTATAATAGGGATTTATCTGTTGTAAAACAATATTTCTGTCCTTTAGTATCGAGATGTTGAGTGCTAGAACAACTCAATTAAAATATTGCGCGTTTCAATAATTAAAAAAATTCTAAAGTTGATGCTTTGCAATCTTTTAACTGAAATAGTTTGTCATGTACTCGACCTTGCCGCATGGAGTTGTGACAACTTCATACAAGTTTTTCTCCTTTCTTATAAGCTCTTCTCCACCTAATTACCCAAGTGCATGCGGTAACCCTTGAGTCAAAATCAATTACTGAATATATTAAAAGCTATAATTTAAGGAAAGCCTTTGGATTGAAACAAATATTGTATAGTATTGGAGCACATACACGTTATATAACAATTCACTTGAGTTAACTGACAAGTTTAAATTTCAAGTTATAATGTTAATACGTTAAAATCCAATCTACATGTTATAACATGTGTAGATTCATTATACCATTTGCAGTATCCACAAAATATATAAGTTCTCGAATTAAATTAGGGCAGATTAGTCTGACCTACATATATATGATTCTAATTTCTCCCTAACATATTCTAACACATGATATTGCAGCTAGGTTTATAGGAGTGAAGTCTCCAATACCATACAGATTTAGAAAAGTCGGGGCCAAACATTTGAAGTATGGAGTGAATTTCGCATATGGAGGCACAGGTGTTTTTAATACCTTGGTTTTGGATCCCAACATGACAACCCAGATTGACTTCTTCCAGAAGCTCATAAAAAATGACTATGTCTTCACTCCCAAAGATCTTCACTCTTCAGTCGCCCTCGTGACCGTTGCGGGTAACGATTACGGGACTTATGTCGCCACAAATGGCTCTGTTCAGGTTAGCATACATAACATTTTTCATAAAAAAAAAAATTAAAAAAAAAAAAGAAAATAAAAAGATCAAGAGTATCCGTATTACGTTTCCAAAAATAGTAGGGTATTTGTCCAATAGAGTGACAGCACTATAGCAAAATTACACGAATTATTATTCTCCAAGTAATACAAACAATAATAGAACATATCTTCTACATCTCATAGGATTCCTGTATAATCTCTTCTCATGATTTACACAATCACAATCACACATGTGCTATAATTCTAACTAACTTCAACAATGAAATTTTTTATTTTTTTTGGCCAATTAAACGTTATTTACAAATATTTTTTCGTGCATGCACTCAACATGCAATTTATTTGTGTTGAACTCCTCTTTCTCTTCAATTATATGTGCATTATAGGGTTGGCAACCCTTCATCACATCAGTCGTGAATCAAGTAACTGTGAACTTGAAACGTATTTATGCCTTGGGAGTGAGCAAAATAGTTGTGACAGCTCTTCAACCTTTGGGATGTCTCCCCTCGAGCACGGCAGCATTTTCATTCCAACAATGCAATGGAACTGAGAACGCGCTAGTCAGTTTCCACAACCTTTTGTTGCAGCAAGGTGTGGCCAAGTTGAACAACGAAACCAAGAATTCTTTTATCATTCTTGATCTTTATGCCTCGTTCACGTCGGTGTTCAAGAACAAAGGAGATCTAGGTGAGTACGATATATAACTCTTACTCTTTAGCTTATACTAACAAATTTTCTTTTTCCCTTTAAAATTTGCTAAGTTCTGTTGTTAGATCATCGAGTCATTGAGGCATAGTCGGTGAAGACCGCAAAAAAAAAAAAAAAAAAAAAAATCGTAAGTAGTATATATTGTTTAACATTGGATTTATCTGACCTTTAACAAATCATATTAAAGCACTAAAGCACACAAAGATCGAATGAAATGCTAATACGTGAAATCATCTTGTCCTTGAGCAGGAAGTATAAAGTTTGAGAACCCATTAAGGCCATGCTGCATTGGTATAAGCAGTGAATATTCTTGTGGGAGTATGGATGAAAGTGGTTCAAAGAAGTACACCATTTGTAAAAATCCTGAATCTGCATTCTTTTGGGACACTGCTCACCCTACCCAACAGGGTTGGCGCGCTGTGTATTCAGCTCTGCAAGCCACACTTGAAGAACTCTATTAACTTTGTGCAGTCATCTGTAAATTTGTGCCAAGCTAGAGCCAGTTTGTTTTACATGCATTTTCTTCTTACATGGCTTTGTAACTTATTCCTTTGTTAGGAATGGTCATTATATGTTGAAATAAGTAGTTCCACTTCAAACACTTTTTGATTAATAAGCCCGCAAACAATGATCGATTGTGCTGAATTTTACAATGTTCTCAAGGTGTTGATGCGACAGAAAGCGGGAGACGCGCATAAGTGTACTAAATCCAACCCTCCAAATCAAAACAGGTTTGCTACGTTGTATTAACCAACCAAAATCGCAAATTAACATATCGAACAAGCTTATTACTCTTCATATTCAGAGGCTAGAACCGATTAACGAGTTACTTTGGAGATCCAAAATATCAAACCTCAAATGGAGATAGTCAAAAACCCTAAATTGAAACCTCTGTTAAAGGTTCATAACCCAAATTAAACAACCTATATCTGAGGTGAATTAAACCTGGTGGACAGGTTTACTATTATTCAGAAACTACAATCTAGTAGATCCAAGAACCTGACTTCCATTAGAAGTACATAATCAGTTCTAAAAAATAGTGGCGTGAATTAAGGATTTATAGGAAGGAGGCTTGCCACTTGAAGAGTGGCATCTTGGTTAACAAGTCCGAATTTGCTCACCATCCTTACAAGGTGGTGAGCATTACCACCAGCTTAACAGATTGCCACGTGTTATATAGTTTAATCATGGTTATTGAAAAAAAAAATAGTTAACAAATTCAAATTTGTTGTGACATATGTTCTTATCAATATGTAATTGTGTAAATCCTAAGTAGAGATAAAGTAGGAATCCCTTGGGATCTAGAACATCTTTCCTAATATACTTTGTATTACTTGGAGAGCAAGTTTCTCACCTTATTACTATAAATAAAGGCACAAGGACTAGGGAATTAATAAACAATTCCTCAAGCCTATTCCCCACACTCTCTTTCTCTCTATGTTGCACCCCTTCGTAAATATAGGCTACAACACGTTATCAGCATGTTTTTCACGTTGTGCTAAAGATAATTCATTCGTCTTCAATTAGTAATATACTTTATTTAGTACTATAAATAAAGGCACAAGGACTGGGGAATTAATACACAATTCCTCAAGCCTATTCTCCACTCTCTCTTTCTCTTTATGATGCACCCCTTAGTAAATATAGGTCACAACTCGTTATCAGCACGCTCTTCACGTTGTGCTAAAGAGAATTTATTCGTCTTCAATCAGGGGAGTATTACGTTTCAATTATTTTAATTGATTAAATTTTAATTTTATTGAATTCATATACTTTTATTGATTCAATTTAATTTTTTTTCTTGAACGTAATACAAGCTTTGGAGATGGAAAGCGGAAATTGAAGAGATAATTTTCTGCATTAAACTAGTTCATCAATATCATCACGCAATCAGGTTCTAAGTTCTTCCAAAACAACGATTTTTATCTCGATATTTTTACAGCCCTGATAGCATGAACATTCACCATAATGCATGACCCAACTTTATGTTTTTCAAATTTTAGATTCTACATAAATTGTGTATGCATTATATTCATAATTATAGAATTATGTGAATTGATATTGCATGAAATTAAACTATATATGCAAATAATTGAATTGAAAAAAATTGAAAAAAAAATTAGGGTTTCGAGACCTTAACCAGCGAGCTGCAGGCTTTGAGCCACACCACACCCCTTTGCAAGACATGGAGCTGCGATGCACTGGAGCACAACTCTGTTTTGCTAAGAACCCAAGAAACGACACCCTTTGTGTCATCCCCAACCCAGAAAACATACCCTCGCCGGAAGCCGAGACCATGGCGTTGCCATTTCTTTTCTGGACATCACGACTTGCAGTCGTAATTAGTTTGGATTTTCATCGTCGTCTACAACGACGTTTTTTGAATTTCCGTTGAAATTCATTGAAATCGAAGATTCCCGAATCGAATCCTATTGATTCTACCCTTCTCTGACGTCGAGGATCCTCCTCCATCATTGAGACTGGTTCCTCGATGAACCATCATGCATTGGAACTCACTCCCAAGGTTTCCCAACCAAGGTACCGTCCCCAGAAGCGGCGACACCGACCTTCTCCTCAGCGAGCACACCCAGCAGGGGTTGGGATACTTTCTTGGTCCACTGAGCCTTATTTGGGCCCTGGTAACTCGGCCCGCAACAACTGAAAAAAAAAAAAAACCAATTTTTTCCTCATAGGCTCGCTTGCAACGGCCTAGTGCAGCTGTTTTGCTTGCCTCGCATGGCTGTGGTGCTCCCATGTGACGCGCCACAATGGATCTGCACCCCCGGGCTTTTGTCCCACCCGCACTTTGAACCTGCCTGCTATAGCCCAACAATGCATGAAAGCCTATTGTTTTCCCTATAGCTCGGCCCACCTCTTGTCTAGCCCAATTTTTTGGGGTTTAGGCTCCCAGGTTCCATTTTTTCAAAAAACCCTCGTGGGCTTTGGTTCATTTTGGGCTACCAATTTTAATAGCATATTAGAGCTTTGGTCCAATGCCTTGGGCTACCAATTATATTGCCTATTTTTTTTAGGCTTTATGGGTTTTAAATTTTTTCGCCCAACTTTTAATTTTGGCCTGAAGTCCAAATAATTAAAATATAAATTCTATACATATTTGCATATTTTTGTATATATTGCATTTGTTTGCAAGTACTATGAACCCGAAGTTCATACTTCTGAACCCGAAGTTTCAGAAAAGTGATATAGAAACCTGAAGTTTCTTAACGCGCAACACTCATGTTGAGACCCGAAGTTCTCCATGCTTAAATTTGTTTAAACCAAACCATATCTTAGAACCTGAATGTTCTAACTTTGATGTTTATGGAGATTTTATTTCCTAAAACACCAAACACACTCTTGTTTCCGTAATTCAGCGTATTGTTGAACCATAACAAGTTTGATTTCACTGATTTGGAAGTTTCGAATAAGAAACTACTTTATGTGGATACAAGACGTGACACCCCGCTTGACTACGACTAGTTGCGAAATCATTGTAGCTAAGTATGGTGTGGATGAGCTAAATAAGCCTCCGCCATAATCTTCATTCGAAGATTTATGCCTGAAGCATATCAAATGGAAGTACCTCCCTGCCAAGGACTCCATGACTCTTTGACTCGCTTTGGACCGTTTCAAATCATGCAAAGATGAATTCTTGCCTGAAACAAAACATGATTGAAACCTTTACGTCCATGAATAGGTACAATTCTGAAGTTTATATCCGATCGAATTTTGACTGGAAGAAAATCTTTCTCGTCCTTTTATATCTAAATTGCTCATGAAGTAGCAGTATAGAGAGTAGAAGTTTACTAAATTCTCGGATCTAATTACTACCACACTTGTGAGAGAATGGTACCCCAGCAATTCGGCTAGGAGCTACCGAATGGTATAGACCTAGTTTTGGCTGGAATCTACCGAATGATGGTGCCCTGCTTTAGCATGGATACACCGAAATGCATGTTTTGCTTCGACAGAGGTGCACTGAAGGGCATGCTCTGCTTCAGCAGAGATGTACTGAACGGTATTGCTCTGCTTCGGCAGAGGCTATCGAATAGACCCCTCCAGTTTCGGCTAGAGCTTACCGAACCTAAGTCTGGGCATGTCTTTCTTTCTTTCTCTCTCTCTCTCTCTCTCTCTCTCTCTCTCTTTCTCTCTCTCTCTTATATAATCTAATTTCCAGTTTGTTTTACAACATATGGTAGAATTAGGCCTGCTAAGAGGTGGTATAACGCCTGAAGCATGATCATTGGCACCTAAAAACTTCAAGAATAAGGGATAATATTCCCGAACCTTAACCCTACAGAATCTAACTCCGTTTTGATGGAATAGATAATTGGTTATGCATTTTTCCGTGCTTTTACCCATGTTGTTGAGGAGTTCCATTCCCGTAGTCAATTTGTGAGACTAATTTTGCTCCACCTAAAACATTTGGAAAAGCAAAATTTGACATGGAAGACAGTATTGGTCGAACCCCCTTGTTTATTTGGTTTACTTTGTGAATAATTTATTTTGTTCTCGAATTTAAGATTGGTGTTTGGATATCACTATTATTCTCGAATAAGAGTTAATTAACGAAAATTACCATATGTGAGTACAATTAACTCATGCTTAAGTATGTTTTGTGGGGAAGTTGGAAGTCTGGTTCCATGCTAACTTCATACCTAATCATCCCCTGACAACCTTTCAGGCTTATCCAACCTGATTGTGGTGCATGACATTGTCCTATATTGTCAAATGGTACTAATTTTACTATAAAGGGAAGCATTATACTCATTCATTCCGAAAGAAAGCCCTTTTTGAGCTTTAAGGTTATTCGAGAGTATTATTACCATATTGAAACCAATGTAGAAAAATGAAGTAAAATTTCTTGGCATATTACCATATTGCACTTCCTATGAATATAACCAAATGCATATTCTAGAGAAGATGGAACGCTTAACGAGTGGATTACACCCATTCAGGTCCACTATGTGGCCAGCCAGAAGCCCGCAATTCCAAAGGAATTTTCGCTATGGATGAATGTTTGGGATATCTAGGATGATCCGTGATGCGCCGTTTTGGGCATCTTTTTACTAGAAGTAAAGTCATCATACCTAGACGCGTACTATACCTTAGCACCCTCAATCTTTTCTACAACGGATTCAATAGGGATATTTGTGGACTAATTCAACCACTATGTGGACTATTTAGATACTTTATACTATTGATTGATGCTTCTACACGTTTGTCACATGTGTGGCTGTTGTCCACAAGCTGCATTCTCCACATTGGTGGCTCAGATTAACAAGTTCAGGGCTCACCACGTTGATTATCTGATCAACTCTATTTGATTAGATAAGTTGGAGAATTTACATCGAAAACTTTCGATGGATATTTGCATGTAGGTTGGGTTTTGAAGTTGAACATCAAGTACCCTATGCTCATACCCAGAACGACCTAGTAGAAGCATTCATTAAACACCTTCAAATGATTGCACGATCGATTGGTCATACGTACCAAAGTTCTCGATCTTTGCTTGGGGCCATGCAATATTTCAAGCAACCATGATTGGTTCGCTTGAGGCTCGTCACGACCCAACCTTATAAAGCGCGTGTCAGTTGGTTACTATATAAGAACCCGACATATTGCATTTGTGCGTCTTTGGTTGTGCGGTCTATGTGCCATTTTGCGCCGGCCTTACGTACAAAAGAACAAAAGGGGTTCTCAGGGAAGGATGAAAATATATGTCAGTTAGATTCTCCTTCTAATATTCTTTACTAAGAACCTTTGCCAGGTGATCTCTTTACCGCTCGTTTTACGGATTGTTACTTTTATGAGACAATCTTTCGGTCATTAGGGGGAGATAAGAACGTCAACGTTTCTAGATGTCCCACTAGGTCTCATCTCGATCCTAATCTAGGTCGTCAAAGTATAACCAGACACTTTCTCTGATCTAGCAAAGTGACGAGATCATATATACTAGTTGGAAATGTGCATGCAAAGATGTGTACCAAATGTACGACGGACCTTCATCCCGAAAGTAGGAACGCCACTACTGTGGTCGACCCTCGTACATTGGCGGCTATCCAATCAATCTATCCTATGCCAGAAGCATGGTAGATCACTTGGTTCGAGGATTCATTTCCCCAAAAGTGGAGGAACGTGGCACGAACGAATCCGCCCCTCGATCGCTGTTTCAATCCTTTTCATCTCATAAGATTAAATCCAGATTGCTCCCGAGACATGAAGTTCTTGGTCCTATATACTACTTTGTATGAGATATGGAATTGGAATGAGATTATCATAGATGATGTTTCATTTATATGGTAACTACTGACATAAATGAAAAGCGACGACAACGAACCACATTCCATTGATTAGTGTCAACCATGGTCTAAAATATCCATAATATCCCGATATTTCCATCGAAATTTCCGTGTTTTTGGACTACCGATATTTCCGATATCATCGATATTTTAGACCTTGCTAAGTCACTCATGTATCTTACCATGCAATGCATAAAGTGTAAAATATTGTACTAATTCATTATATATAAATTATTATGGTTTGTTTAAACTTCTTTCATTAATTATTACATATTTTCGACACTCACAATGTTTGCCAGCTCCCTATATAATCAACTTAAATCAGTTATATCTATCATGCAATGCATTTCCTTCCAATTTTTTGTGATAAACTAATAGAAAATTGACTAAATAAATATCCTGCAAAGTTTCAATAAAAATTTCCAAGTTTTTCTTACAATTTTCGTGATTTTTATTCAATTTTTATCGATATCGATAATATCCCGATATTTCCATTGAAATTTCCGTGTTTTTGGACTACCGATATTTCCGATATCATCGATATTTTATACCAACGTAGAACTGATTGTTCAATTAAAAGAATCAATCTATGACGAATGAGATGAATGAAATAGTGCGATATGACGCCTTATGGCGCAAGGTTTCTCTCATACGCCATGTGATTGATTGCAGCATTGTAAACGTGGTTGTAGTATCTCTAGGATCCTGATACGAACCCTACATGGAGTTTCTAAAGGACTTACATTTACTGATTCACATAGTTATAGACCACAAGAACGCCCTCTCAGTTCTGATAAGGCCTTCACTTTACGGATGCAGAACTATTCGGGTGGATGTGGTATACCCGTCTAAGTGAATATTTGATCAATTAGGGATATATGCCCCTGCGTGTACAAAATCCGAAATTGTTAGAGTTGAAAATACTAACTCGCACCTAAAGTCAGACTTTAAGATGAATGATCTTGGGAAAACTCGACATTACCTCGACCTGAAGTTTCAAGCTAGTTTTGATGGTATTCTGGTCCACCACTCGAACTAGACCCAGAAGGTGTTACGTCCAAGTATACCCTGATCGTCTGTCTGCTAGATGCAAATGAGACCTTTACGGAGGGTATGAAGCATAAGGTTCCATATTAGAACATGAGGCAGCCATATCTAAGTACCATGGGCTTTTGTTATACTTAGCTCAAATGTACTAGATTAGACATCTTATATGCTGATAATATTTTGGCATAAAGCAGCACTTCGTCTAACACGCCACCACCCAATTTTGTGTTAAAGACGTTTTTTCGTTACTACAAATTTGGGCTTACCTATCCCTATGCATCTCAGAATAGATCACATTCCCTTGATCTTTGGAATGATGCATACCTTTTGGAATTTGCTAAATCAGACCATCTGTTTGACCGCACAAGGTACATTCCAGCATGGTTATGTATTTACCATTAAGGAATACCGCAATATCTTGGAGGTCAACCAGACAGACCTTTTGTTGCGAAACCATTGAATTGTTACAAGACTTACTGTATCTCATCACGTGAGAGATATAGTTGAGAACTCTTGTTGAGCATATTCAAAATCCCTGTGTTTTTCATCCATCGTTGAGTCCCAACAACGATTTATGAAGACAACACCGTATGTATTGACCATATCATGATACATCCAACAAGTTAACACCAAACATATTGTGTCTACATCAGCATGAGCATCAGAAGATTGAAGTCAAGCAGTCCAATCCCAAACAACCTTGCCGACCTCTACACGACGTCATTGCCGAAGTTTACCTTCCAGAAACTTGTCCAAGGACTTGGTATGCATAACTTTCTCATTTGCGATGCTTGTAGTTTCATTTGGAAGTTTTGTCAAACTCTGGGGGAGTATCCAGAAGTATACTCACTTGACCTTAATGTACTCTTTTTTCCTAAGATTAGGAGCATTTTTCCCACTGGGTTTTTGCTACCTAACTAGGTTTTGACGAGGCACCCATCCTGTGTTGGTCATACCTTTGTGAGCTCTTCTGCTTGCGTCCAGAAGGCGTATAATTTTGATTTAATGCAACTTCTCACTTTTCTCCTTAGCCTATGAGCTTTTGTCCCACCTTGGGTTTTATCATAGCGAGGTTTTGTGAGTTTCACTACCCATGCATTCTTTCGTTTGTTTTGAGACTCACATTCGCTACTTATGCCGACTAGACGAGAGGACTTCATCAGCTGCTTCTACATTTGCCTGAAGATTTGATGCGCCATCTACTTGAGTATTTGCACACTCAAGGGGAAGTGTTGTGACATATGTTCTTATCAATATGTGATTGTGTAAATCCTAAGTAGAGATAAAATATGAATCCTTTAGGATCTAGAAGATATTTCCTAATATACTTTGTATTACTTGGAGAGTAGGTTCTCTCCACCTTATTGCTAAAAAAAAGCACAAGGACAGGGGAATTAATACACAATTCCTCAAGCCTATTCTCCACTATCTCTTTCTCTCTATGCTGCACCCCTCAGTAAATATAGGCCACAACAAAATTAAAATATAAAAATACTATTATAGTAAGAGAGAGAGTAGTTTAAGAATTAAAATTGAATTCCTTCCAACTATGCGCACCTTAATATTTATACTATTTTCTATAATGGCCGTTTGGCTTCACATGTGAGCCAATCTGACTCTGATATCATACAAAATTGAGATTTCACCATAAAATCAATTAGCAAGATGAGGAGTTGTCCAAGTCCAACTACTCAAAATCCCTTCTTCATACTCTCAACATGTCACCTGTGACGAATTTTCAAGGCAAACACGTATATAACACAAATCAAGTGACGTGGAAGCACGTGATCGATAAGTCCAACAGACAACCTACTCTAATACCATCATAACCATAGAGGAAGATTAGAGAAGAAGATGGAGAAGAAGAAATATTGAAGAAAAGCTTGGATCTGTTTTTTTGTAATATTGTATCGGTTTACAAAATGATGCGTAAACTATAAGCTGGATGAATCTAGTCTTATATACTTGCACATAGCTTAGAAACAAAGCA
Source organism: Malus fusca (assembly GCA_035220775.1). NCBI lineage: Eukaryota > Viridiplantae > Streptophyta > Magnoliopsida > Rosales > Rosaceae > Malus > Malus fusca. The sequence continues at coordinate 1,803,874 of CM069072.1, read as the reverse complement.
ACTACATAACCACTCTAAGGAAGATGTTGATAGAAATGTAAGGAAGAGTATAGAAAGACAGTATATGGCGTGGGTTGCAAATTAAATTTCTCTATTAAAACCTTGTTTTATAGAAATGTGAAGACGATGTTTGATAGAATTGTACTAGAAGCAAGTTCTGCCAAGATTTCTATTAGCCAGCAGCCAATTAGGAAAAAAGAAAAAGTAATTGGAAGGCTCTGTTATACGACCATCTCCACTTATACCTTGCTTTGTATATACACACAATAAACAATTTGAAACCTTTAATATGCTTTGGAACCATTAATATTAATCAAGCATTTGGCTTGGTCATGTGAGCGAATCCACGATTAGCGACATGAGCGAGCTTCGTTGCCCATGGTTGAGCGAATCCCAGGTTATCTTCCCCCGTCTTCCCGAGAACCTTTGGCTTGTCCTGCATCAAGTGGCATCAGAGTAGGTTTTCCATTGCGTATGAAGATCATGGGTGAGATTTTCCATCCATTTGAAAATCAATTGGTTGAAAAGACTAGCTCGATCGATTGGAATTTGCCGCCAATTTATGACAAGTATGTTGATGACGACGAAGAAGTCAATGAGAACTTTGTTGATTGAAGTTCTACACCAATCTTTGACGAGAAAATTGATTATTACAAGTATTTGATTTTAGTGGCTAATCAAGAGTGTTGTAGGCAGCTTGAGGTCACTTGTTCTCCATATTGGGACTATGTCCCAATTTTGTTGACTGCCATGTAGACGCATGTAAGAGTTCAACGACGTGGACAACTTATAAAGAATGTGAAGCCTCTTGCATTCTGTTTTCATGCTTATATTTGGGATGAATTCATTGATCGTGCTTTGGTTAAGAGAAAATGCTTGGATAAGGAACTACCTTTTGCTCATTATTGGAGTTTTCTTTTCTCATTCATGAGTATTTACAATCTCCCAGAAGCAATAAGTTTGGAAGCCTATATGCATCACAATTCTTTTGGAAGAAAAAGGGGACCAGTCTATACACGATGGAAACATAAAATATATTATGAATTTTGTGCTCTTTGCAATGTTGTACGAATTGTGATTATCTTACTAAAAGCTCTACTATGGGAAACATTGGTTGGGCATCTGAAAGATTGAGGAAGACCAAATGAAATTCGAGGACGAATTTTCTTCGAGAAGCGGAGAATGATGTGGGAGGTAGACTTGGAGGAAACAATTTGAAACCATTAATATGCTTTGGAATAACAAAGGTTTTGTATTTTAATTACTCAGGACTTTGTTAAGTTATTTTGGGAGTTGTAAGGGTGTCATGGAAACTTGAGGTCTATTAATTTGTAAACGCTTATAAATATTGTACTAGAAAGCCTTGAATGGCAGACGTGAATGAATTAAAATTGTATTTACTTAGTGCAATCGAAGAGAGTGATTTCTCCTTCTAAAATCAAGCATTTGGCTTGGTCGTGTGAGCAAATCCACGATTAGCGACGTGAGCGAGCTCCGTTGCCCCTGGTTGAGCGAATCCCAGGTTATCTACCCCCGTCTCCCCGAGAACCCTTGGCTTGTCCTACATCAGAATTGTACTAGAAGCAAGTTCTGCCAAGATTTTTATTAGCCAGCAGCCAATTAGGAAAAAAGAAAAAGTAATTGGAAGGCTCTGTTATATGACCATCTCCACTTATACCTTGCTCTGTATATACAAAGAATAAACTTTGTCTTCGTCTTCCGAACCTTCTATATTCAGCAAAAAATCTTGGACCAATTTCGTTTTTGTGAGGTCATCCTTGGTCTCCAAAGCAATGATCTCATATTTTGATTCAAGGTGTTATATACGCTTCCACGTTTCAGTTCAACGAAAAACAGTATATAGGGTGTTGAGGAAGACCACATTCAAATGCATGTTTAAAGGCGCCCTAAGTTATGATTAATTAACACGTGGGTGCACTTCTCATTTGATTTAGTGGTAATGGGAAGAATGATTATATGAAGAATGATTATCTACTTGCATCTTTGTCTTCTATTTTTTGTTGTTATATTACTTGTCATCTGAAGAATGATTATCTTCTATTATTCGATTAATCTACTTGCATCTTTGTCTTCTATTTTTTGTTGTTATATTACTTGTCATCTGAAGAATGATTATTTACCTAATTCGGAAGCTATTATGGATTAATCATCTGATCTTCGTACATAAGTAGCATATATGAATACTTTTTTTTTAAACAAAGGATATAAATAAAAACTAATGAAAACTAACGATCTAGATTAATCTAGTCTAGTATCTTATGAAATTTTTTAACACGAGAATATTTTACTGAACAATTCCTTTTGTTGTATAGGCTAATTAAAGATTGGTGATAAATTGTCAAGGGAAACAAGCATAGGTGGCCAAAATGGAAACCACAAACTTAAGGGTTTTGAGTTGTCACGGCTCTAGAGTTTTGAGACTTAGTAGCTTTGTTATCCTTGAGCTTTTGCTCTATAGGGTTTTGGGTCTCCATGCCTATTATTTTCAATTTTTAAGGTTTTTATTTTCTTGATTCACCTCCGATTCATCCTACATACCACCTAAGTCTGAACCTAATCTCACCATTCGTACATTCATCTTTTCCTCCTCTTTCACCGTATTCTCTATTTCTCATCTTTCGTTTCAATCCCCTTTCCCAAAATCTCAAATCTTTGGGGTTTTGGGGTGTGCTTCTTATTTGGTGAGATTTTGTGTTGCCGTACGTGGTTCGTTTGCGGTCTATGCATGTTCTGTCTTTAGTAGGATTTGTTTGTTACACTTGTTCCTTATTCGGCTCCAATGTTCATAATAACAAAATATTTGACATATGACTGGAGATGTCCTAACTATCTAGCCATATGACTGGCGATGGCCCCGGTATATATTTAGCCATATGACTGGAGATGACTTAACTATCTACTGCTTGAAATCAAATTTTGACCAAATTCTGTTGTTTTTCAGGTCAGAAGTAGCATTTCAAGTTTTGAGAGTATTTTGAAAATTTATTGTTCGCATTAGCAATCCCATTTAGGGTTCCTAACTAGCTAGGATTTGAGGTAGTATGCAAATCAAATTTAGCATTGCCTGTTGTTAATTATCCTATCAGTCAATAAAACTTGAGGTTTTTCTCGTGGTTAACTTCCCGATGGATTCTAGATTGCTATATTAACGTCTATGTGTGGCAAGCTTGCATCCTGGAAACTGGAAAGATCAGAATCATAAATTAACACAGTATTAATTTTTCTGTACATAAACGGACACACACACACACACACACACACACACATATATATATATAGGGGTGTGCTATCCACACACCCCATTTTACTTCTTACACACTCCTTGTTAATTTCTATCCGTTGATTTTCTTCAATTCATCCGATCCGACGGCCAAAAATTAGAAGGGTGTGTGAAAAATAAAATGAGATGTGTGAATATCACACCCCTAAATATATATATATATATATATGTATGTATGTATGTATATGAATAGCAACCATATGACATTTTGGAGCAAATAATTGAATTATGTGGACAAATTAAGCTGATGAAACTGAAAGTAACATGAAGCTATAAGAAAAGGACAAGGCAGCAGCACACCTACTTCCAGAAAGAAACAGGAAGCTGCTGAATTTGGATCACATATTACTGTGATTGGAAAACAAACATAATAGTATATAGAAAGCTGCAGCTGTACGCAAAACAAAATGAAAGACGGCTTGGTGCTTAATTAAATTCACTTTACATATAATCTTGTTCATCGTCATCCTCCAAGCCGTCGATCCATAACTTTACCTAATAAGAAGTTTCTGGTTGGTGGAGGTTTGTGGTTATGGCGGTATCTAGAAACTAAAGGGTCAAAGAGATAATGGCGCAATTGCATGATTTATAAAAATACAAATTCCCTAGTCTAGGGGATTAGGGAGAGCAAAGGGGTCCCATTTGTGTTCACTCACTACTAAAGACAGTAATCATCAGCAGGTGTTTAAGAAACTCTAACACGGCTCTTGTTGGAGTGACAGCATTATCCAAACTGCTTATAATTTTCCTTCCAACCATAATCATTTTTCTTGAACTTTTACCATGCTATGTTGTTTAGTGGCATGACGACTTATTCTCAAAGAATTTGATAATAAAATATTGTTTTTAGTTGAAATGAGATTTTATTAACAACAATTAAGATTGTACATATAGGGTGCATGTAAATGTAACTAAGAGGTGGCACACACTAATAGAAATGTCACACTTGACAACTACAAAACATCAGGAATACAAAATTCGCCCATCTAAAAAGAAAAAATAACACTCACGAAGACTAATTACTGTAAGCTGTAAAACTATGAAGGCACCACAAGGAAAATACTGCACGATCGTTTGATAACTTGCAATTGTGGCCAAAAAAGTACTTCTATGAGTCATCTTAACAAATGTTGAGTTTTCTACTTCTAATTCTGTGTTATGCGCACAAAATCACAAGAAATACAAAAACCACCACATCAATTCTGAGCAACAACTGCCACTTAAAGATTCGAGTTGAGCAGTGAATTGTAGTCGCTACAAAAGCTCACCTCGATATAGCGAGACAACATCTACAATCATAAATATTCTCATCGCTTGCGGCCTCCAAAACCACAAGTAGGGCTCCGCCGGGAAGGAGTATTTCTTTTTTATATCAATATCATTAGTAGAAATCATTATCTAAAAACTAGTCCCGAGGTTAATGATAAAATTTCATGGTGCCAACTGCTACCAATGGAAAGGTCAAAAGTTTTCATATAGATAGTATCATAGAACTTCAGTGTGGAAACACACATCCAATTCAAACATTTGTACGGTTTTTCTTTTCTTTATATTAATTGGTAATGTTTAGCAAATCAGTTTCTTCAATTCTTTCTTTCTATCCTTAATTTAGTATAATGAAGTTGTTTTGTACAATGAAAACTTGTATATATAGGAAGGAAACAATTATAGTTGTAATGAATAGGAGTTGTATATATTAAGACCAAAGTTAATTTTGTGTGTACAATAGATCAAAAGAAATATATTGTGGAAGAATAGGATTCCACATTGAGCATATAATAAAATAATATACAATTAATAAATAAGAGTTTTCATCTCTAATATCACTGAGACATTTTGAGATAAAATTCAACATCTAGAAATATGTGGTTAAGTTAGGATAATATCGGTGATGTTGGTGGTGGACCAGACTGAGTCTATAAAGTTTATCACATATGTCATGTAAGTATGGCTTTACTAAGTTGGCTAGAGTTGTGTGATTCACCCAAATTTGAATTCCTCTCCATCTAGTTTAGAGAAAGGAGAAATGAAGTTCCCATCCCTCATTTTTGTATTTCATTGATTGAAACCTTATTCATTTTTTCAAATTTTGATCGTCATTTGGTTTTTATCCACATCATTATTTCAATAATAACATATTTACATGCCAACATATTTAAATATTATAATAAAAATAATTTAAAAACCATTTCCATATAATGTTAGAAACGATCCATTGAATGCACTTATATTTATGGCTAATTTTTGTATCAAATATTTCTATTTTTAATTTATACCTTTTTTTAATTTGCAACCTTTTTTTTTTAATATGTACTAATTTTTTTTTTTAGTTTTAGTTTGTACCCATATATATAATTTTTTTGTGCCCATATTTTAAAACTTTATTTGTATCCATAATATTTTTTTTTAATCTTTTATTTGTACTCGTAATTTATTTATAATGTACCCATTTTTCATAACAATGTACCACTTTGTTATATGTATATATGTGAAAAGTGTCACATCCCGGTCCAAGTCCACCACATCCCGGGCCCGTTCCACCACCGTAGCACGATATTGTCCTCTTTGGGCTTACCATTCCCTTACGGTTCTGTTTTTGGGAACTCACGAGCAACTTCTCAGTGGGTCACCCATCCTAGGAGTACTCTTGCCTCATTCTCGCTTAACTTCGGAGTTCCTACGAAACTCGAAGCCAGTGAGCTCCCAAAAGGCCTCGTGCTAGGTAGGGATGAGAATATACATTTAAGGATCACTCCCTGGGCGATGTATATGAATTTTAAAGGCATGATTTTACGAATGTGCCCTTAAAGGCAAGGGTTTTGATTTTTTTGTTCATCAGCGTATAGTGAGGCGTATGAAACTTTGCTTTAGTGTATCCCTAGAGTATTCGACAACACGGGCTCGTAGGCATGAGTAAAGGAGGATTTGGAGTTACGGTTAAAGTTCTAAGGAACTCTAAACTAAGAAATACTTTTATTTTGGTTACTATTTATATTTTTATATGTATTTAATTATAAGTATTATTATTTTATTAGTTATTGGGAAAATTAAGGGAAAAAGGAAAGGGGAGGTCGGGGAAAGAAGGAAAAAACGGAGAGGAGACAGAAAATGGGCAGAGTTGCCCAATCGGAACATGAGAGAGGAAGATGTTGGGCCAACCAGAAAGAAGAGAGAAGTGAGGGACGAATCAGAGAAGGGAAATGAAGGGAAAGGAGGAATGAAGGAAGGAGAGGAACCGGCCGGGTTCCTCTTCGACCCGTGACTCGACCCGCTTCTGGAATTCCACCCCGACGTCGATTCCGGCGATTTCTCTGTAAATTGACCGTTGCCACCACCCTTACACAACTCTAAGACTCTCCCCCTACCATTTCCACTTCTGAATTGAAGGAAATAGGCTCGGATTCGTGATGGTTCTCACCGAGGGACTCCGGGGACACCACAGCGGTGATTGGCCGTTTCTGATGCTACCACCGTCAACCACCGCCCTCATGAACCCAGGAACAGGTCCCAAGCTCTGGTTGGGACGGCGGAACACTTGAGGGGGTGGATCAGACCCACCAAATTTCTAGGGTTTTCCGACGGGTTTGATGAAATTGGAGTCTTTCTAGGCCAAATGGGACTTGGCCACATGCGCCGATCGTTTATGACGCCTAGATGTTTATGCTAGGAAGTTGTAGCGCGGACTCCAGGTGAGTGGATCTTTCCTTGCTTATCATATTTTTTTTCATAAGTGATGAGATATGAATATGTCGTATAGGTCACTAGAGGTGACTCCGCCTTATATGCTAGCCATACTTGATGAGATATGAATATGTCGTATAGGTCACTAGAGATGACTCCGACTTATATGCTAGCCATGATTGATGAGATATGAATATATCGTATAGGTCACTAGAGGTGACTCCGATTTATATACTAGCCATGATTTATGAGATATGAATATGTCGTATAGGTCACTAGAGGTGACTCCGACTTATATGCTAGCCATGATTGATGAGATATGTGATGAGATATGAATATGTCATATAGGTCATTAGAGGTGACTCCGACTTATATGCTAGCCATGATTGATGAGATATGAATATGTCGTATAGGTCACTAGAGGTGACTCTGACTTATATGCTAGCCATGATTGATGAAATATGTGATGAGATATGAATATGTCGTATATGTCACTAGAGGTGACTCCGACTTATATGCTAGCCATGATTGATGAGATATGAATATATCGTATAGGTCACTAGAGGTGACTCCGACTTATATACTAGCCATGATTTATGAGATATGAATATGTCGTATAGGTCACTAGAGGTGACTCCGACTTATATGCTAGCCATGATTGATGAGATATGTGATAAGATATGAATATGTCGTATAGGTCATTAGAGGTGACTTCGACTTATATGCTAGCCATGATTGATGAGATATGAATATGTTGTATAGGTCACTAGAGGTGACTCCGACTTATATGCTAGCCATGATTGATGAGATATGTGATGAGATATGAATATGTCGTATAGGTCACTAGAGGTGACTCCGACATATATGCTAGCCATGATTGATGAGATATGAATATGTCGTATAGGTCACTAGAGGTGACTCCGACTTCTATGCTAGCCATGATTGATAAGATATGAGATAAGATATGAATATGTCGTATAGGTCACTAGAGGTGAATTCGACTTATATGCTAGCCATGATTGATGAGATATGTGATGAGATATGAATATGTCGTATAGGTCACCCTTGGTGACTCCGACTTGCGTACTATTATGAGTTATTAATCGCATGGTTATTTGATATTATTGATGAGATGATGTGTTATGGTACATTATGATTTCTCTGGAAATTATACAGGTGTTGTAGTGAGGGATTACATGTTTTATATGTTTTCTATTGGTATTTTACTTACAGGGCCACTCACCATTGTCTTGTCTTCACCCTTCAGGTATTATTAGCTGAGTTTTATTATCACCAAAGACTCGCGGCGATTCTTAGTATCGGAGGCTATTCCGAGGGTATGATTCTTATATCACTTTTCTGTACTTGCTTATGCTCTAACATCACGTGTGAAGTGATTACATTCCCGCTCACCAGTGCACTCTGGTAATTAGGCACTCTTAGGTTTAAATTTATTCACAAATTTTCCACATCATCACACTTTATGGCTTCGTCACCTTCCAGGTGTCGGCCAGCACAGCTTGATTCGGAGTTCTAGTGGACATTCCGGGTCGGGATGTGGCAAAAAGTATACCAATTTTCTTAATGTAAAATCTATTCACCTTTTTATTTATAATGTACCCCCATTATGTAATGAAATGTACCCTTTTTTAATTTAAAGTGTACCAATATTTTCTTTTTTGAAAAAAAATAAAAAGTTAGATCAGATTTCAAACAATCCGAACTTGAGGAAAAACTTTTTTTTTTTTTTAGCAAACGATATTATCTACACTAAGGTGGAGGGGATGAGCTTAGCCTCACAATGGGCTATCAATAATGTGGTTCAAATTCGCATTTGGCGAGAATCAAACCTAAGGTATCTATAGTTGGTGTTAATCTTCGCATGATTTTAGGAAGGATTTAATATATTTTTTCTTATTAAATTTCTTAATTAATATTGAAATTTAGCATTTTGTCCTTCAATACAAGTATTCAAATTAATAAAATTTCAATCTAAAAATTTTAGTTAATTAGAGACCGGAACGAAAGTTTCCCGAAGATAAATTTAACATAGAAGTACTATATCACATATACAACCAGTGGTTTGTGAAATATGTCCCTATATTAGGACATTGATGTTGAATACTGAATTATTGGGTGATTGTCACTTATCATTACTAAAGGAAGTTGAGGTTCTAACATAACACGTGGATAATACGAATTGGGTGGTGTGTAACACGTGTGACCATTGGATTTTACACGTGGACCAACCTGTTGTGAAACCATGAAGGTTGTTGAGGTTCCACCATAAAACAATTTGCTAATATGAAAAGTAGTCAAACTTCTTATAAATCCTTACAAGATTTCTCATTTTACCAATACGAGACACATTTTCCCTTCACATTCTCAAACCTACTGTATAGGTTTATTGTTTATATGAATGAAGCATGAAACGACTGTGCAAAGAATTATGAAGCAACAAATATCGATGTAAGTTATAAAAACGTGAAAAATGAAACCATCTCTACTCTCTTGCTATATATACCTCATTACCTGTCGCAATAAACTACACAAAAATGACAAGCCATCAACCACTTCAAATTCCAGCTGGGGTACTGATATATATGACCATCAACGTCACTGACACATTATTTGGGCAATGATTTGGTGATATTTTTTGTGGTGTGCTAAATTTGTGGTCTATGGCAAACACGCATAAGGTAAAGAAAATTATATGTACTTCAAAAGAACATAAGCTCGACAAACTAATATCAGATAAAGGAGCCTTACCTTTTTCTGGTTACTAAATTAACTTGATACAGCTTTTATATATTAATTTTCAAATGTTGTATTGAACTATTAAAGTTATTATATGGGTACCATACCTTGGTAGCATATATCACTATAAAAAAGGGTCTTGACAAAGGCCTAAATAGTTTATGGACCAACTCACTCAAATAATTGACCACTAAATCTCATGCGCCAAAAGTAGTGCACTTTATTTTCTTTTAAAATAAATTATGCATGGCTATATTTATTTATTTTTTAAACAAATGATGCATGGCCAATGAAATTCTCTATTATTGGATTAAAAATGTGCTAATTATAATTTTTTTACGGTGAAAAGAAATTTTATTAAGAGTTGGTCAATAACTTGTATGGAACAAGCTGTCAAACGTAGTAATGACTCCTTAGAGAGCACACATGCCAAAAGAAACATCACTACCTCTACAATTACAAACTCATCAAAGGTATAATACAATTCTCTAAATAGAAATTTTATTTGAACTCATGTAATTTTTTTCTACATCTAACTTACTCTCTACATCCATATTATTTTTAATTAAAGAATTAATATCTCTTTAAACCCAAATTTATTACCTAAATGACCCTCCCGTACCCAATTCAAAATGTTAATTTATTTTTACCCCCATTTATAAAATAAAATCTCAAATCTCAAATTGAATAGTTTTGTTTTCAAAGAAACTCGAAAGACAAAAATCTTCTGTGTCATTTGTACCCCTCGCCGATGCAATTGCAGTAGCTGAGGCAAGAAAGATGGGGAAAAAACTCACGAAGCTATAGAATGATCATGGTCAACAGTGTTGGACACAATGCTGAGCTTCAATACGTGTTGACTATAAATTCTCTCCAAGTTTTCATGCAGGTCCTATTATTTTGGGGTGACTCCTTGGAGATTTGATTCCAGAGTACACCACCTGACCTCAATTATAGAAGGTTGCTAAGCCATTGACATAAAAGGTTGCTGAGCCATTGACATAAAAGATGAGGCCTGTAACTTAGGTACATCTTCAAGGCTTTTGCTTGAACTTTATGTTGTTTATCTAATTGGAACGTTTTGAGCGTGAGATGTTGTTTCATCAAGCTCCTCCATCCTTGTTGCAATTAGGGTTTTAGCCATCGATTACAAAAACTTGTTTTTTCTATATGAGCTATTAGGGTTTTAGTAGGAATGAATGTAGAATAAACAATGAGTGATAGTAAGGTTTAATTATAATGAGTGGGTTTAATTATAATGAGTGGATAAAAAAGACAATTAAATTTAAGATTTAAGTTGAGTATAGAAAGAGGTTACATGAGTTTAAATAAAATTTATCTTCTCTAAAAAATAAAAGAACCAAATACAACCAATACCAAAATTTAGCACACGTACACCCTTGTAAGTCGGAGAATTGCCATAAAATCACCACGAGGCAAATACGTACCTCACCATCAAGGGCGGAGTCAAGTACAAGGCTACCCTAGGCTATAGCCTAAGTAGCTCTTGTGGGTACAAACCAATGATTCACTATTAGCCCATGTATTTTTTTTATTTACTTCATTAACCAATACTATTTATTTCCTAACAAAAACTATTTTACACTGCATATACTATCCATTTATGGTTATTACTCTAATAGTGCTTTTAATTCTTTTCAAAAGCAACTCGTTGCATGTTTCAGTTTTTGAATTATTTTATGCATGACTTTTATCTGTTTAAAAAAGTTTTACATTGTGTTAACCTTTTTTTGTTTATTTATGTATATATTTGCCATATTAAAGGTTGATGAACATGGAATAATTGGACAAGCTTACTTATAAGATTAACGTATAGTCATTTTTTTTAAAGAAGCCCACAGGCCGTAAATTTTTTGGCTCCGCCCTTGCTCACCATCCTATAATCATTTTGCAATTGTTGGCAACAAAACTATACTATGATTTACTGTTTACGTCAAATAAATGTTGATCTTCATTCTCAAAGACTTTTGGCAAGTGCACAAACCATAAAACCACTACACCATATCTGGGTCCAATATCCTAGGGGTTAGAATGTTAGATTTCCACCCATGCGTTCCTGATTCGAAATTTTCCCTCTCCTAAATTAATGTAATAGTTTCGAACCTCCTCTTAATAATAATAATAAAAAATCGTCGCTCTAAGATTAGATTGACCAGTAAGTCACAACTACTACAAACTCTTTTAGACAAAGCGATAAAGTGATCACAAGCAAAAAAATATCTCAACATAATGAGAGCAACCACTATTAAAAACATAAAAGAAAAGAGAGAATAAATAAAAATAAAAATAAAAAGATTGTCACCAACCCCAAAACTAAGGGCTAGTTTGGTATTGTTGTGCTTTAAAAAAAAAAACTATTTATGCTGTACTGTGTGAATAAACAGCTGCAAAATAAAGTTGTTGAATATTTGGTAATATTTTTTTTTTGGTAAAAGTGCTTTTAATAAAAAAAATAGTGTCCAAGTGTTTGGTAAACTTTTATATAAATTACTATGAATATGTTAAATGACTATAAAGGATATGTATTTATGTGATATAATAATTGTCAAAGAGAATAATATAGGGGCAATGATTGTAATTTTGTAAAATATGTGAATTTAATTAAATGGGCATTGATTAATATGCTTTGAAAAAAAAAATTGAAGCATTGTAGACTCTGTTTTTGCTTTTTTATGCTTTTCTACTGTTATTGACAACAGTTTTTTTTTTAAAGCATTTTTTTTATTTTACCAAACATACTTGTTCTAATTTTTTTAATAAACTGTTTTTTTTTAATTTATTTTTTAATTTTTATTTTTTTTTAATTTATTTTTTATTTTTTATTTTTTTTTATAAACACCTTAATTCCAAACCAGCCATAAATACATGTGTTGGCGGCTAAAGTTTATTTTTTCCCTGTCAAATCCATGTGTTCATTAATTTCTTTAAGACATAAAAAAAGTGTCCTTTAAAATATCAAATGAATTATTTCTATGTGATAGATGCTCACCCATCTTAGTTCTAATCGTAGCAAATGTATAGTTTGTCAATTTACAACACTCGTTATTTGTCCATATTTGTGTTACATATGCTTTAGATTATCAAAATATCCAAAAACGGTATCTATAATTTAGCATATATATATATAGCAGATTCGTACCCATACCAAAACACACTAATTTTTCCCCGATTTAATTAGCTGTGTTGTGGCTGTTTTCTGACCACGAACGTGGTCCAATCCACCCAATACTATTGTTAGTTTGCTTCTCATAAACATATAAAGGTTAGACCAGTTCGTACATATACGAATAAATCCACGTGGGTGAATGTATTTTACTAACATTTTTCGTTTTTATTTTTTTATTTTTTATTTTGAACAAACGATATTATTTTTATTAAAAGAGATGTGGACTTAATATCAAAATGCACTAGCAATAATAAGAAGAAAACATAAACCTCTCACTTACAAATAAAGAGAAATATCATTAAACAATACTACTAAGTGGACATTTTCGTTTTTATTAAGTTGTTGATTCAAATCATCACAGTTTGCTCTAATCTCACACGGGTTCTTCATGCTAATTAAATATTCTCTCTCACTTTCCATATTAAATAATTCCTCTTTGCAAGTGGGTCTGTACGCAAACAGAAAAGAAAAAAATAAACACTGAACTAAAAATTACTTTCCATATTCTATACATCTCTGTTCATTTCTGTACCTTATTTGTTTATATTTACGTTTAAAACCAGAAAGAAAAAGAGTTGTGCAGCACGAGCAAATGGGTGTGCGACTGTGCGGAATTATTTAATTATCTGGAAAAACCGTCGAATCCCATATAAAATATACATGCTATCTTGTGATCTCTCTCATCACCACTCCAGTCTCTTCCATGTCCCATTCCTTGATCATATTTCCAATGGAACTTCAAGTTTCTGAGCTCTTGCAATTCTTTTACACCTTCGTTTGCTTTCTTCTATTCTCCATCTTCAGCCTTTTCCTATTGAGATCAAACCGATGGTGCAGTTGTGAAATTTGCCAGACCTATGTCACCTCAAGCTGGTCTTTAAAATTCATAAATCTTTGTGATTGGTATGCACATCTTCTTAGAGATTCTCCAAGCAAAACCATCCACATACATGTTCTAAAAAACACCATCACAGCCAACCCTGAAAACGTCGAGTACATGCTCAAAACTCGATTTGAAAACTACCCGAAAGGCAAACCCTTCTCTACAATCCTTGGTGACTTTCTAGGTCAAGGCATATTCAACGTGGATGGCCACTCATGGAGGTTCCAGAGGAAGATGGCAAGCCTCGAGCTCGACAGACACTCGGTACGATCGTATGCTTACGAGATTGTCAATCACGAAATCGAACACCGTCTCATCCCTCTTTTATCATCCGTTTGTTCTAATTCGGATGATGGTAACGGAGTAGTCCTCGATTTGCAAGACGTGTTCAAGAGATTCTCGTTCGACAGCATATGCAAGTTCTCTTTCGGGTGGGACCCTATGTGCCTAGAGTTGTCACTGCCCTTGTCCAAATTCACCATCGCCTTCGACATGGCCTCGAAGTTGTCCGCCGAGAGAGCCATGACGCCATCTCCCATAATTTGGAAGATCAAGAGAATTTTAAATTTGGGGAGCGAGAAGCAACTAAAAGAATCCATAAACATCATCGACGGATTAGCCAAAGAGGTGATCGCCAGAAAGCGCGAAGTGGGATTTTCAACCCAAAAAGATCTCTTGTCAAGATTCATGAGAAGTGTAGAAGATGAATCGTACTTGAGAGACATTGTTGTAAGTTTTTTATTGGCTGGGCGTGACACTGTTGCGTCTGCTTTGACAAGTTTCTTTTGGCTCATTGGGACCCACCCGAACGTTGCGTCAGCGATTCGGTTGGAAGCTGATAGAGTGCTTGGACTCAATCAGGGCCTCAAGAGCTTTGATCAAATGCAAGAGCTTCACTATTTACAATCCGCAATTTATGAGAGCATGAGGCTCTACCCTCCTGTACAGTTTGACTCAAAGTTTTGTGAACAAGATGATGTTTTACCCGATGGCACATTTGTGAGGAAAGGGACTAGGGTTACTTACCATCCGTACGCAATGGGTCGGATCCAGGAGATTTGGGGCTCTGACTGCATGGAATTTAAGCCCGACAGATGGTTGAAGGATGGCGTTTTCTTCAAGGAAAACCCCTTCCAGTACCCAGTTTTTCAACCGGGACATAGGGTTTGTCTGGGGAAAGAGATGGCTGTGATGGAGATGAAAACCGTTGTGCTTTCGCTGCTCAGACGATTTAACATCGAACATGCAGCACACGAATCAAGTAGTGTGCCTCGGTTCTCTCCCGGACTCACTGCGACCTTAAGCGGTGGGCTTCCAGTGCTGGTGAAAGAAAGGACTAGCACCACCATCGAGTCATGAGTCATGACTCGTGATGAGTCGTATTCTGCTCTGCCATATTTGGTGCATGTTAGTATGGGTCTACCAATGAAAAAGTGTTGCGCGCAGTGTTAACTCGGTGGCTGAACTCAAGGTGCACCATATGTAACCAGAACGTCTGCTTTCTTGTCGGTGTACGGTATTTATATTTTGGTGTACAAAATGATGGCAATGTAGCTGGCTGCTTTTTTACCACTGTGCAAGTGGATACATATATTCCTTCATGGAGTATAATTAGCTAGTGATGATTTGCCTTATCTATTTGTTTTTTTATACAAAAAGCTGCACAATATGGATGTTGAGTTTGATATAATGGAAGAAGTACACTTAATAACATATATCTAAGCGCTAAGATTCTACTTAATAACATATATTCTATGTGAATCCACAAAACCACGTACTCTCCCAAAGGGTTGGTGACTTTGGCTAACTAGGTTTCTTGTCCTTACAAACGAAACGATAAGCTTTTTCTTTTAATAAGGTGTTTTATTCAATATACCATAAATCTTATATAGCCCAAAAACTTTCAATTTGAAATCCACGAGTGAAAATTAAGAAATAAAATTGTGTCATCATTTTTTTAATAAAAGATGCACTGTTTGAATGCAGTCACAGGGCAAAAGTAAAAAAGAAGGGGTGTGCTATCCACACACCCCAAATTACTTCTCACACACCCCTTGTTAATTTTTGTCCGTTGATTTTCTTCAATTCATCCGATCCGACAGTCGAAAATTAGAAGGGTGTGTGAGAAGTAAAATGGGGTGTGTGGATATCACACCCCAAAAAGAAAACAAGCCTCTAGCAATATTCGAAATTCTCTTTTTACAAATGACATCTTTCAAGTAGAGTTTTGATAATTTCTCTAGCATGTTTTTGTAATTTTGATTTTATGATCAATTCCATGCTAACTTGACCTTAATATCTTGAAACCTATAAATCTCTCGCCCAAGTATAGCAATGCGGAACTGCCCTCTTTGTAAAGTTATAAGATAAGAGGAACAAAAAACAAATAATAGGAAGAAAGAAAAAAAAGGAAAAAAACAATGTCGTTGGGCAGTTGGAACGTTGTTCCCAAATCAAGAGGTGAAAAAGTAAAAAGATAGTACAAACTGTCACAAGGTCTACAAATGTGCCTGACATCATATGACATACTCACATAATTACCAGGAGATCTTTGTTGGATTCTCCAATTACATACGTTCATTGTATATCGTACGGTCAGAAATCATTGCAAATTTTTTTATTTAAAATTGAATATAAATAGTACCTGATAAAAACTGGTTGCACGATGTACGATGAACGAATGTGATTAGAGTATCTCCGGATCCTCACAAATAGAAGCCGGGGAGAATCCTCTCTTACATAATTAATTTGTACCACTAGGGCTGCAGTTTTCTGTCTTCCTTTTGTACGTGATTTTAATATTTTGTGTGGCCGCTTTGCATTGCATATATTCTGCTAAAAATCCAGTTCCAGTAGAAATGCAATGTCGGGATCACAGTAGGTCCGTCCCAATAATTGATCCTTTATTCGATCAACTTAATACTTTCTCAGGTGAATGAACAACGTGACAATTTTTGGAGTTTGATCATGCAGTAGCCCCCTAAGAATTGTTTATGTGAAGGTTAGGAGTTCGCTCTAAAATTGGGTTTTGATTGGGTGATTGTGAAGGATACTTCACCTATGCGAAGAGTAATTATTGATGATGTTAACTTGTTGCTAACTCGTCACCCAGGTACCCAGTGCTTGTGTTTCATATTAAGCGGGAGGCAAGGCAACGACGTGGATATCGCTTAATTAGCTCGGTTTTACTTTGTATACAAAAATTTAATAAATAGAATGGTTTGAGAAACCGTTTGATATTAGTCAGAATATTTTCATGAATGATGATATTAGTGATCAAGTTCCATACCCTCTACACATTTATATATTTTATATAAATAAAAAGAAAAGAATTTAGGGTTATGACAAAGCCACTAATACCGTCTTCTTCTTTTTTTTGTTAGTTTAATCCAATTGCATTATCCAAAACACAAGCGGCATTAATATTTCAACAAAAACAAAAATTGGCATTTCTATATTACTAATTGGGTAAATAATCCAATGGTTTTAACGGTAAAAATATTTTAATATTCTACAGTGGTTCACATGACACAGTTTATGTGATATGTAGAGTTTAACAGATATTATTATTTACAAACAATTCTATTGGTCAAATTATGAGATATTGTTTCCTATCTTATTACCATGGTGTTAATTGATTATAGGCTTCCAAGGGAAATGAGTCCTCTCTCTCTACCTTATACATGTATATATAGTGCACATACCCATCTAATGTGCACTTTTTACAAAAAAAACACGATTAGGGTTTTTCCGTGCAAACTAAGGCAAGGAAGATAAACTATTTCCTCCACCGCCGACTGAAACAGATTGGAATCTTAAAGTGTTCACTATCATAGATCAAAGTATGCTTAGTTGTTTATTGTATTTCCGCAGCTAATATGTGAAAATCATAAATTCGGTGATCTTAGCTTAATTTAATTTGTAATTTACATTAATTTCTAATTATTTATTGGTAATTAACAAGTTCATGTGACTAGTATTTCATGCTGCTAGAATATGACTGGTTTCTTTTATGTTGCCTCTTCGGCCGGCAGTAAAGAAACTGATTTGTCATATCTCCACTTATGATCGTCACAAAATATTCATGTCATTAAAGTTAGTTGAAATCAATCTATATATCAATTCTCAAGAAAATCTTAGTAGGAAATTAATATATATGTCCATTATCAAGCTAATTAGTCCCCTTTTCTTGGCGGGAATCTCTCAAATCTTGCATCTTCGTGTGAAATAACTTGAAAAGCTTATAAAGAGGAACATAGATGTAGGTCCATTTCTAAGAATTTGGGGGCATATGAAATTTGGAGATAATAAAGGTTTTGTTGAACTTTCAATTAGTACTACAGTTCAGTTACATTTCTCTTTATTTGTGAGTTGACGGTCTTAGATTCAAAATTCCCTACATAAAAAATTGGGTACCATTTTATTATAGCTCCACATCTCTCGCTCCTAGGCCTCATCTATTATTACTTTTCCACAAAAAAAAAAAATTGTTTCACTTAAATTTAAGCAATAAAAAGTGTTTGGTAAAACTAAAATATCATGCTTATTTTAAAGGTAATAACCTAGACAACAGTTTTTAAAAGTAGCATGTAAGTTGCTTTTAACAACTACTTTTATAAAAAGTAAAGTTGAGCCTTTAATGAATATTTTAATTTCTATATGCTCTTATTAGATTTTTAAAATGATATTATTTATCCTTTTACACTCTTAATTTTAATCAAAAGAATTAATTAAATAATTATTATCCTCGAAAGAGGGAGTGGATTTTGAATAATCGCTTAAATATATATTTGTGTTGTAAGCATAATTTACTGAACAATTATGGAGGCCTTAGAGAGAAGGGTGCAGCAATATTATTTATCCTTTTACACTCTTAATTTTAATCAAAAGAATTAATTAAATAATTATTATCCTCGAAAGAGGGAGTGGATTTTGAATAATCGCTTAAATATATCTTTGTGTTGTAAGCATAATTTACTGAACAATTATGGAGGCCTTAGAGAGAAGGGTGCGACAATAGGTAGAGAGAATGAGAGAGATGTGTAATTGCGAGTGTGTTTTATTCCACCTCATTGTGCCTTTATTTATAGTAGTAGGATAGGTAAAAAGCTTTCCCTTTAGGATTACAACATTTAATAGGTAATCTACTATTAATAGGAATATAAGAGATATTCCAATATATACTAGGATTTACACAATCACATTCCTAATCTAATAGGACTGCAACACCCCCCCTTGAGTGTGTAAATACTCAAGTAAATGGCGCATCAGGTCTTCAGTGATGAAGCAAGTACAGTTGATGAAGTTGTCGACACAATGAGCGAATGCGAGTCTCATATCAACGGAAGAATGCATAAAAAATAAAACTCACAAAACCTCGCTATGGTAAAACCCAAGGTGGGGAAAAACCCATAGTCTAAGGAGAAACGTGAGAAGTTGCATTAAGTCAAAACTGTACGTCTTTTGGACGTAAGTAGTAGAGCTCACAAGGGTATGATCAGCCCAGGATGGGTGCCTCTAGGTAGCAAAAACCCAGTGGAAAAAATGCTCCTAATCGTAGTAAGTATACTTCTGGATACTCCCCTTGAGTTTGACATAACTTCCAAATGAGAACTACAAGCATTGCATATGAATAGTTAGGCATACCAATTCCTCGGACAAGCTTCTGGAAGGTTGACTTCGGCAGTGACGTCATGTAGAGGTCGGCAAGGTTGTTTGGGATCGGCTTGCATGCTTTCAATCTCCTTATGCTTTGCTGATGTAGATGTGGATGCAATATGTCTTGGTGTTGACTTCATTGATGCATCATGGCTTGGTCGGGTTGATACATGCGGCATAAACTTCATGAATCGTCGTTGGGACTCAACGATGGATGAAAACACAGCAAGTACTTCGAATATGCTCAACAAGAACTCTTAACCATGTCTCACTTATGGCATAGTGAAGTGAGGTGAGTCTTGGAACGTTTCGAAGATTTCGCAACTAAGGTCATATCGTGGACCTCCAAGATATTGTGATATCCCTAACGGTAAAGACATAACCATTTGGGGATTTTGCCTTGTGCAGGTTTGATAAGTAACCTGCGTCAGCATAACTATAAGGAAAACATCATTTCGAGGATCAGGGGGGTTGGATCTGCTCGAGATGCGTTGGGATTTGCCCATGTAGTACCTTCAGGGTACGTCTTTAATACCAATTCAGTGGATGCGTGTAGGCACGGTGCTGCATCTTTACCAAGATCAACAGCGAAAGAGATGTCCTGTCTAAATACAATGACCTAAGTACAACGAAGCGCAAAGTTGAATTTAGATATGGATTTTCAGATTCCATAACCTCTTCAAAGTTCTCATTTGCATATAACGTATGGATGATCATAGGTATACTCAAAGGTAACACATTCAGGGTGTAGTTCGACTGGTAGACTAAAAAACCGTCAGAACAACGCTTGAACTTAAGGTCAACGTCTAAACAAGTTTTCCCAAGATTCTTCATCTCAAATTTCATCATCAAGTGCGAGACAGTTTTCTCAAGCTCTTCCGGAGTCTTAGTGAGATTCGTGTTAACGACATAAACTGTAACTCTAGCAATTTGGAATAAGACATCATAGTTTAACACGCAAGGGCATAATTCATATCCCGGACTGATCAAATAATCACTTAGACAGGTATACCACATCTGTCAGATTGTAAGTGAATGCCTCAAACAAGTTAAGAGGGTGTTCTGTGGTTTTGGAACTATTTGAAACAGTCCATGTAATTTTTCGAGAACTTACATGTAAACCTCCGTATCTATATCCCCATAGAGAAAACATTAACCACATTACATAATGTTGCTATCAATCACATGATGTTTTGAGAGAAACCCTGCGCCGTAAGGCGTGCATCATATCGCACTATTTCATTCATCTCATAACGTTTCCTTTCCCATTTGTAACACAATAGGGTTACCTTGGGCAGTGTAGGAACGACAGGTCCAATACACTCTTTGGTAAGGAATTTGACCTGGATAGTAACTTTAGTTGTCCAATCGGTTCTACATTGTCACTTAATCAACGGAACACGGTTCGATATCGTCGCTTTTCATTTATGTCGGTAGCTACCATATAAGTGAAAACATCATCGATGATAATCTCATTTCAATTCCATTTAGCTCATCCAAACTAGTATACTGGACCAAGAACTTTAAGTCTCAGGAGAAATCCGGATTAATCTCATGAGATGGAAATGATTTGAGACATCGATCAAGTTTAGATTCATTGTTGTGCCGTATCTTCCTCTTCTAGGGAAGTGAATCCTACGAACCGAATGATCTGTCGTGCTCCAGGCCAAGACAGATTGATTAGCTATCCGCCGGTGTACCAGACCGTCTAACAGAGGAGGCACACCATCTAGGGATGTTGACTCGACGTTCGTTAAGTACATCTATCATTGCAGGCATGTTTGCAGCTGGTATATGATCTCGTCACTTTAGCTAGATCAGAGGAATATGTCTGGAGCAACATTCTGAAAACTAGAATGCATTGCACTTGCTTTATCACACTTATGCGATATAGGGATTAAGATGAGACATAGTGGGCAGTGTCCACGCAAATTCGCGTCGTTCTCCAGGAACGTTGACGTTCTTATCTCCCCCTAACAGCGGGAAGACTGTCTCATTAAAGTGACAACCCGCAAATGAGCGGTAAAGAGATCGCATACAAGGGCTCTAAGAAAGTGAAGGTGAAGGAGAATCATGATCAACAAAAGATACACATCCTTCTTTAAGGACCCATGGTGGTACGTTGTGTCGACGCAACTTGGTACATGGAATGCACACCCAAATACGTAAATAAGAAAATCGTTAGGTTTGTATCCAGTAACCAACTGTAACGTCATATAGGTTGGGTGTCAATGGGCCACAATGCGGACTAACATAGATGCATACAAGATTGCATAGCCCTAGGTAAAAACCGAAAACTTGGTATGTTTACCAAAATTAGGGTGATCATTTGAATTGTGCTTTATGATCACCAGGCAAGGCTATTTGGGGTGAACATGGGAATTCAATGTTCAATTATAAACCCATGCAATACTTTATCGAAAATCGTCGATGTAAACTCTCCGGCATTATCCAGTCTCCCGGACCTTTAAGGGATAAGTAGGGTGGTGAACCCTTAATCGGCCAGGAGGTTTAGCAGCAATGTTTGTGGACAACCATCTGACCAATTTGTCAATTCATCAACCAAAATCATAAGTATTTATATGGTCCGCATTTGGTTGGATTAGTCCACATATATTCCCTTGAATTCATTGTGAAAAAAGGTGATTTCGTATCTTTGCGAGGGATGATATATAAAATCGATTTCCTTAATGAGCATGCTTGGCAAAGTGTGTTTGTAGGCACAAGATCCTTACTTCGGGTAAAGAGATGCGTCGTAGCTTCATTGTTCGACCTAAGTGTCCCAAATGGTCGTGCCAAAACAAGTAAACTGCTCAATCACCTAGCTCTAGGCCGGCTACATATGGTGTTTTTTCAATTGGGAGACAACTCATTGGCCCCAAATCAAAGCTTCAGGCTCATTTTTGGAGGTGGTGCAAAGATATTCCACTATATTTTCTTCAGTGGTTCATTTATGATCATTGCCATCTCGAATATCCTTAAAAACTCAACGAATTGAGAATTTAAGGTCCCTTAAATGGTGATTCAATACCATTCATACAACGAGGAACGTGTCAATGCTCTTAATCAGGTTGGATAGACCTGAAGTCGTTGTTAGAGATGTGATTTAGGTGTAAAGTTAGTGTGTGTAGTACGCATTCATCCAGACAACTAACTTTCCCACATTCCTACCTAATCACGTGTTTAATTGAATCAGTCACATGTATTTAGAAACTTGATTCAATTAACTCATATTCGAGGACAATATCAATAAGATTATCCATAAGTAAAACATACACCAAACATGAATCCAAGAACATAGAAAAATGTTCACAAAGTAAATGGTTTACTAAGGGGATTCGGCCAACAAGGCCATCCATGTCAAAATTATTCTCTTCAACCAGTGTTTGGTGGAGCAAAATTAGTCTCACGTATTGACTACTAGAATGCTACTCCTTAACAACATTAGTAAGGGCACGAACAGGTGCACAACCAATGGTATATTCCATCGAGACGGAAATAGAGTCTGCAGGGTTAAGGTTCGGGAATATTTTCCCTTATTCTTGAAGTTTTAGGTCTTAGGTACCAAGGATCATGCTTCGGGCATGATGCTACACATTGGCAGGCCATGATTATACCATATGTTGTAAAAACAAACTCGAAATTGGATTGTGAGAGAATATGTCATTCGATGTATCCCTACCGACGCAGTGCATCACCATTCGATAGGTTTTGACCGAACTGGGTCGAGCTATTCGGTAAACTCCAACCGAACTGGGTCCATACATTTCTCTCACATTTGTGGTAGTAATCAGATTCGAGAATTTGGTAAACTTCCACTATCTACATTGCTGCTTCAGGGTTGAGTTAGAAACAATGAAGGGTGAGAAAAGTATTCTCCAGTCAAAATTCGATCGAATTTATAAACTCCAGAATTGTACTTATTCATGGACGTAATCATGGTGTGTTTCAGGCAATGTCTTTCATGATTAGACAGTCCGTAGGAGCGAGCCAAAGAGCCATGAAATCCTTGATCGAGAGATATTTCCATTTGTAATGCTTTCAGCATAAGTCTTCGAATGAAGATCATGATGGAGGCTTATTCAGCTTTTCCATGTCATTGTTGGCTTCAATGGTTTCTCAGCTTCTTGATAGTCAAATGGAGATTCACGTCTTGTACCCCACATAAAGTGGTTTCTATTAGAAACGTCTAAATCAGGAAAATCGAACTTGTGACAGTTTGACAATCCACTGAATTGGAAGGAACAAGATTGTGATTGGTGCTAGGAGAATGAATCATCCATAAGTATCAAAGTTAGAACATTTGAGTTCTAAGACATGGTTTTCATGAAAAACGTCGGGTTTTCATGAAAAACGTCGGGTTTTCATGGGTGTATTGTTTTATGAAAACTTCGGGTTTCAAAGGCACTAAATTTGAAATTACAGGTTCAATTTAGTTTATGAACATTTAGTTCATAAAAGAAAGGTTCCTACAAGAACACAGAATGCAATATACAACTAAGTGTAGTGGATTTGGGTTACTTCAAGAACTCAAGTGTGAGTGCTTCGGGACTACGAAAGTAAGTCAACGGTTCAAAGAGAAGAAATAAATTATTGAATCGTTAATGTCCAAAAGTGATCTTCATGTGAATAATTTTGGATTCATTATCAGATTAATGGAATGCAGGTCACTTTAATTAATTCAATAAATCGGGCCATACATGGTCGATTGTAGAAGCAAAATACGGGTTAAAATTATTTAAAATGCCAAATAATAGCATAAGGTCAAAAAAATATAGTCCCAAAAAAATTTTGGGCACGGGTTGGGTGCCTAGAGTAAAAGGCATGGCCCAAAAAAGCCTCGGGTGTGAACTTCAGGGCACGGAGTGAGGGAAAAACCCCAGTCGCAGTTGGGTTTCAATTTTGGACCGAATGGATAGCACGGGAGCAAGCTCAAAAAGCTTGCGAGTAGCGAGGGACCCCCAACTACATTGGGCTGACATCATGCATGGTAGGCAATGGGTCGTGACTCGGGGCCCAGCAAGATAGGCTTGCTGGCAATGGACCAAAGGCCAAGGCTGCAAGCCCGTGGCTACTGCACAAGCCCAGCAACCATAAGGGTTGCAGCGTGCGTCGGGAAGGAAAGCCCATCCAACTGGGCTGGTTAGATGGCTGCGGGCCAATGTCAGCGTGCATGGGCTCAGGGCTTCAGGCCATGCCGAGGTGAAATCCAGGCCGTAGCCTGGTTGATGTGTCCATAGTGATGGTGTGGTGGTGTGCCGCACCATATCCCATTCCCCTTTTTTTTTTTTCAAAAATCCCTTAGGGTTTAGGAAACCCTAAATATGCTTCTAATTTAATTTTATACATTGACTCACATATTCCACATAACAATTTAATTGTGCCGATGCATGAAACAAATATATATATTGATAAATATATGAACATATACAATATATATATCGGAAGGAAAATATAAACATAGGGGGTTTATGCATCATGGGGAATGTTTTCATGCTTCATGGTCGTTTCAAATATCTTACTTTATTTTAAGCGCACCTAATTGGCAGAAAACAACAAGAGCCTTTGAATTTGTAAAAGATCTTTCTCATAAAGCCGGAATTGCATATCCAATGCGTTGTATCACATTCAACATAGAAAAATTAAATTGAATCAATAACATGTAGATCAATTCAATAAAATAGTAAATTAATCATAAAAAGGATGATTAAAACGTAATACTCCCCTGATTGAAAATCAAACTCTCTTTAGCGCAGCGTCAAGAGCGTGCTAATAACGTGTTGTAGGCATAATTTACTGAACAATTATGGAGGCCTTAGAGAGAGGGGTGCGGCAATAGGTAGAGAGAATGAGAGAGATGTGTAATTGTGAGTGTGTTCTATTCCACCTCATTGTGCCTTTATTTATAGTAGTAGGATAGGTAAAAACCTTTCCCTTTAGGATTACAACATTTAATAGGTAATCTACTCCTAATAGGAATATAAGAGATATTCCAATATATACTAGGATTTACACAATCACATTCCTAATCTAATAGGACTACAACACTATGATCATAATAAAAGATATATTCTTCCTTGAAATATACCAAGGATGGAGGGATTTTGACTTGCTCTACAAGCCAATTCTTCTACCCCTTAAGCCTAGCTTGACCACTATAAATAGAGGTCATGAGGTGAGGGTTAGAGGCGGCCAATTCCGAGCCTTGTACACGAAGTTTCTTTGTGAAATTTCTCCCTCACACCCTTCACACATATCTCTCCCTATGAGTTCAATTCTAGCAAAGTGTAGGCAAGAGAACTACGTCAGTTTGGGAAGAGGATCCTCTCCGTATCTACTTTGTGGGGATCCTTGGGATTCCCGCATCCTAGCCGTTCATCGTACATCGTGCATCCAATTTTCGTCAAGTACTATCTATGTAATTTTAAATAAAAAAAATTAAAGAATTTATGACCACACAATGCACGATGAATGACTAAGATGTGAGGATCCTAGAATTCCCACAATTTAGATCTGGATGGGATCCAAATCTGTCGGTTTGATGAATGATAGAGTACAGGGTATGTGAGCGTGCAACCAAATCCTGCCACGTGGCCCCTCCAAATTAAGTTATAATTGTTATAGGTTCTTATCACCCCTCTGCCCACTTCGGTTTCTAATTACCAATATGAAAATATTACTTCAATTTTATCATATGTATATATATACGTATATTATTTACATATATTATATGCACAAATATAAATAAAATTTGTATAGTTAACTCAAATACTTTCATGGATTAGTAATAAAAAATTTAGAAGTTTTTTTTAATACATAAATACGATATTATTTACATTATATAATTAGGTTCGAATTCATTTTTGACGAGAATCGACCTAAGAGTTCTGACTTACAAGTGAAAAGTAATACCACTAAATGATAGTATACATGGCAAGTTTAAAAGAATTTTGATTCCCATAAATTTAATCATTGTTATATATGCTCGAATATGTAATTTGTTACCCATATGCTTATTTGTCACATTATTTATTTGTGTTACATTCTTCAATTATCTAGTTTTGATTTTTCTAGTCATATATCTTTAATTAGGTATAAGATTTAAACCTTGAATTATCTAACTTATGTGATATGGTTTGAGAATAATAATTTTCTCTTGTTTGGGCAGTAATTTTTTATGCCTTTTATATGGCCGTTGCACTATCAAAAATTAGCATTTGTCCGATGAAATGTTGTTTGACGAACGACAATTCGTCGGGGAAATATACTTTATCTAACGGAAAACAAACATTCGTCGAGCAAAAACGGTTAATCTTTTGGTTTCTTCAGAGGCTTTTGCTCGACAAACGCATTTTGACAAGCAAAAGGTTTTTCGTCGTGTAAAGTTTTAGCACGAAGGAAAATATTTGGCACATAATATCGCATCCTTTGCGCAACGAATCATTCAGATATTGTTGCATAAAAAGTATACTTTATGATTTAAGATTTAGAATTTAGAGTTTACATTTTGTAAGACAAAATATATTATTTCATTGGGCAAATGTGAGAGACATTTTGGCATATTCAATTCCATCAATGATTTTCGCATTCTACAAAATTAATTTCAACACTCCAATCGTCAAACATGTTTATAGATACTTAGATATCGCATACGCCAAAAATCATTAAAAAAAACAAAAACAAACTTTCGTAGATTAGGTAACAGAACAAAATCTTTTGACGATTAGAAATAGAAAGTCACGACCTAATAGTGATGATTTCCTATAACCAAGGTTCTAAAAAACACTAGGCACTAGTCGGAGACCTAGGTGGGCTAAGCGGATTTAAGCAAAATTATTATATATTGTATAAATAAATGTATACTTATACTTTAAAAAACACTTAATTATACTGGGATACAAACATTTGTCAACAAAAAAGGGTCAAAGTTTTGGTTTCTTTAGAGGCTTTTGCCCGACAAACGCAGTTTGACAGGCAAAGGGCTTTCGTCATGTAAAGTTTTAAACGCGAAGGAAAATAGTTGGCGCGTAATATGGCATCCCTTGCGCAACAAATCATTCATGTATCATTGCGTAAAAGTATAATTTATGATTTAGGATTTAGGGTTTAGAGTTTAAATTTCGTAAGACAAAATATATTATTTTGTCAGGCAAAGGTGAGAGACATTTTGGCATATTCAATTCCTTTGATGATTTTCGTAGGCTACAAAATTAATTTCAACACTCCAACCGTCAAACATGTTTATATATACTTAGATATCGCATACGCCAAAAATCATAAAAAAAAATCGGAGATTAGGTAACGGAACGAAATATTTTGACGTTTAGAAATAGAAAGTCATGATCTAATAATGATTTCAGCTCTGATTTTGATGATTCTTACAACCAAGGTTCTAAAAAACACTAGGCAGACTAAGCGGATTTAAGCAAAATTATTATATATTGTATAAATAAATGTCTACTTATACTTAAAAAAAACACATAATTATAATGGGATACATAAATTGCAAAAAAAAAATGACATGTAGATTATAAAGTATTACAACATATTGAAAATATAGGGAACAAGCATATAATGAGTGTTCATCCAAGTATTCAACCTTACATTTGATTGAAAAATAAATAAAATGCAAAATGAAAGTTAACAATTTTCTGTTTAAGTGAGAGTCACGACCTATGTAACATCCCACATCGCCCAGGGGAGTGATCCTTAAATGTATATTCTCATCCCTACCTAGCACGAGGCCTTTTGGGAGCTCATTGGCTTCGGGTTCCGTAGGAACTCCGAAGTTAAGCGAGAAGGAGGCCAGAGCACTCCCAAGATGGGTGACCCACTGGGAAGTTGCTCGTGAGTTCCCAAAAACAAAACCGTGAGGGAATGGTAAGCCCAAAGCGGACAATATCGTGCTACGGTGGTGGAACGGGCCCGGGATGTGGTGGACCCCGGGCCGGGATGTTACAAATGGTATCAGAGCCAATCCTTGGCCGGAAGTGTGTCGACGAGGACGTCGGGCCCCTAAGAGGGGTGGATTGTAACATCCCACATCGCCCATGGGAGTGATCCTTAAATGTATATTCTCATCCCTACCTAGCACGAGGCCTTTTGGGAGCTCATTGGCTTCGGGTTCCGTAGGAACTCCGAAGTTAAGCGAGAAGGAGGCCAGAGCACTCCCATGATGGGTGACCCACTGGGAAGTTGCTCGTGAGTTCCCAAAAACAAAACCGTGAGGGAATGGTAAGCCCAAAGCGGACAATATCGTGCTACGGTGGTGGAACGGGCCCGGGATGTGGTGGACCCCGGGCAGGGATGTGACAACCTAGGTGGGTTTAGGAGGGCTAGGCAGACACCTAAGCGGGTCTAGGCACACTTTCTTAATTTTCAAACGCCTAAGGATTAATCGGGGTGGTGGCCAGTTGCCTAGCACCTACAACTACAATCCTCGACCCTAGAAGAATACAAAGAACAAACTTGACCATAAATTTAAAATATTTGTACTAGTGGTTGCCACAAAATCTTATGTTATACCTAATGGAAGTATAGAATAAACTCTAAGTGTTTGTTGAATCTATTGTTTTGATAGAATACGCAGTCTAGGAAACTAATTTCAACTATCCAACCGTAAAACTCGTTTGTATATAATTTGAGATCGCATACGCCAAAAATCACCAAAAACAAATTTTAGGAGATTTGGTAACGGGCCAAAATCATACGACAATTAGAAACAAGAAGTCACGATTAATTAACACTGATTTTACCTCCAATTTTGATATCTTTTTAAATGACGCTAATCTAGAGTAAAATCACATATTGAAGGGATTTGATCATCAAATTTGATGATCTTTTGACTGTTTGCAATTATATAAAAAAAATAGGGTAAATCTCAGTTTGCTACCCTCATGTTTAGTGGTTTTCAATATTTAGTACATCAAGTTTTTTTCGTTCCAGAGTCATACCTAAAGTGTTAATTTTGGGACAGTCTCATACATCCGTTAGTAAAACTGTTAAGTCTGCTGTTAACTGATGACGTGGCGCTTATGTGGATAATAACTGGGCACCACATGTCATTAAAGGGTCCACGTGGATTTTTTTTCTTTTTTTTTTCAGAAGGGGTTAAAAAAACAAAACAAAACAAAACCGTCTTCTCCCTCCCTCATCCCCACACCCTCTCCCTCCCTTCTTTCTTTTGCAACCTGGGTCTTTGGGTTTCAGATTCGAATACGAAATCGAGACGTTGATGACCTGACTCGACCCGTCGTACTCGATCCACAAGTTCAGCTGATCGCCGCTCTTGAGATCGATGTCGACGGCATCCAGATCGCTGACATGTGTCGACACCATGGAGTCCAGATCCAACCCAACGTGGTTACTGTTGATGTCCTCTCTCTCTCTCACCGTCAAATCACCTCCAAAGGGTTTCTAGGGTTTGTAGCGCGCCATTTCTCAGAGTTGTACTTTACTCGCCAAATCTTGCCCCAATGCATCTGTTGAGGAAGCTCGATCATGTATTGTTCTTCGCGTTTCTCCGATCTAGGTTTGCTTTTGAGCGTGTTAGCATCTCAAGATTTAAGCTTCGGGAGCTCTAAGAAGCTTGGCATTTTCACTTTATTTTACTTTTTCTTCAATTATTTTTTGGTTTTTTGGATTTGTTTCTTGTTGGGTTTGATTTGTTTGGTGGGATAAATTTGTTGGTGAATTTTTTTTTCTTGGTGGTGTGCAAAAAATGATTAAACTTTAGCTTGAAGAGAATTGAAAGATGGAAACTTGGTGAGATCGAGAACCGCAACATGGTGGGTTGGTGCAGATGAGAGAATTGAGGGATAAGGGAGGAAGGAGGAGAGAAGGAAGGGTGGTGCAGGTTGCAGAAGAGAGAAGGGAGGGAGAGGGTGCGGGGGATGAGGGAGGGAGAAGACGGTTTTGTTTTGTTTTTTTTAACCCCTTATGAAAAAAGAAAAAAAAATCTACGTGGACCCTTAATGACACGTGGCACCCAGTCATTGTTCACGTAAGCGCCACATCATCAATTAACGGCAGACTTAACAGTTTGACTGACGGATTTATGAGACTGTTCCAAAATTAACACTTTAGGTATGACTTTGGGACGAAAAAAACTTGATGTACTAAATGTTGAAAACCACATAACATAAGGATAGTAAACTGAGATTTACCAAAAAAAAATAAGAAAAAATAAAATTTTGAGGTTTGCCTGACGAATAAGTGCAGGTCGTCGAGCAAAGGTACATATATGCTTCGGGTCACAGTATTATTTTGTAGGGCAAACGTACAAATTCCCAAAAAAATCAAAAGTTTCCCCACACTTAAAGGTTTTAACCGACGAAATGCACTAACATTTCTAACATCTCGTTTGGAAAACTTTATTTCCCACGAATTTTTTCATTAAAAAAAATTTTAAAAATTAAAAAAATTAAAAAATAGCTAAACTAGGCTAACATTTTTAACTGACTTTTGTCCGACAAAAGCTCCTAGTTTGCCTGGCGAAATATTTGATTTTTGAACACGTGTCATATTCTTTTAAACCTTTGGCTGACAAACCATTCAATCGGGCAAAAGTCTGATATGTGAACACCGAGCTCTTCTTCTTCTTCTTCCTCCTCACACCGTGCTAAACTCTTTCTCTTTGCTTTCTCTCTGTCTCTCTGTCTCTCTCACTCTCTGTCTCTACTCTCTGTCTCTCTCTCTTTGCCATCATCCACCTCGGACCTCCACCGTCCCTTCTCCACCACGACGAACGTGCACATCTCTCTCTCCTTCCGTCCTTTCTCTGGCAACAGTAAATCCTCTCTCTCTTGTTTCTGATTTTGATATTTGTAGAAGAATTTGTAGGATTTGTGATTGGTTTTACACGACGAACTTTGCCCGGCGGAATGTTGTTGGAAAAAATTACAAGCAACGAAAACGTATTTGGCCGGACAAAATTACTTTATCTGAAAAGGGGTTTTTTTTTAGTGCTGCTACCGACGATTCCTGGTTTTGCCCTTCGATTCATGTAGATATCGTATATCATAATTGACATTCTAGTCCGGCATTAAGATAATGTAGTCATTATGACAAGTGATAAATACATCATAATAGAATTTTCGTAAGGACCTGGCTTCTCTGTGTCATCTCAATTCTCATACACTCTCATCCCCTTCTATTTTGTGCGGCCACTGTTAAATCACGTCAACATTTTATATTGATTTTTTTTATAGAGATAATAAGACAAAAAGCAATAGTGATATAAAATGTTGACGTGACTTAACCGTGACCGTACAAATAGGAGGGGATGAGAGTCTATAGGAATTGGTAGGGCAGAGAAGCCAGGTCCTTTTCGTAACACTCGTTTTTTTTTTTTTTTTTCCTTTTCTTTTGGAGCAAAATTGTAACATTTCTTGATATAATCAATTTGATGTTTTTGTTCAAAAATGATACTCTTACCATATATTTGTATCATCTTCCTAATAGTAAGATCTACATGCGTTGGTGAGCCCTACACCTATTAGAGAGATAGTACAAATAGATGGTTAGTGTAGCATTACTCATTTTTGTTTTATTTTGTTTTGTGATAATATACAAATGATGTTTCTACCTATTGGAGCTGTAGCTAGCTAGTCACCTTAGCTACATAATCTCCGCAGATCCAAAATCCAAGCCACCAAACTCTCAGCCCTATTTGGACTAAAGACTGCGTTCCCTTAATTATTCTTTGTTCAACACAGTCAAAAACCAGCTCATTCACTATCTCCCTCACCATATTTTTGGGCAGAGAGAGATACTCTTCCTCTATTTATAGCAAATTTAATCACTCCTTTCACTCGTGTGTTTGACAGAGAGCGACACAAACACACACACACACACAGAGATTTTAGCAAATTGCAATCCAATGAGGATGTTACGAAACCTACTGTTGATTCTTTTATTCAGTACTTATTTTGTAGCGACGTTGGGTGAAAGAACAGGTCAGAATGGTGACGATGGTAGGAAGGTACATACACTCCAGACGATAAATTTTCTGGACAAGGATTGTCTGCCCTCCCGTGCCCTCCTGTTTGTGTGGTCACGGTTAAGTCACGTCAACATTTTATATTACTATTCATTTTTGTCTTATTATCTCTATAAAAAACAATATAAAATGTTGACGTGACTTAACCGTGACCACACAAAACAGGAGGGCACGGGAGGGCACCGGAAGTGGGAGGGCAGACAATCCTTGTCCAAATTTTCCATTTCTTTCGTTAGTTCATCATTATGTGCAACAACGTTATCATGTTCTATAGTCAGACTGTAAATTAAGATAACATGATAATCAAATGTAACAATGTGACAACATGCTAGATGGTCTGCCAAGAGACATGTACCCTATAATGATTGTTATTCACAAAATGATGTGAAATTGTACTTTTAACAGACTTATATTGTGTATATGGGAGAACTGCCAGGACCTGAAATTTCTGCCATGAGCGGACACCATAACCTGCTCGCAGAAGCGATCGGAGAGTAATGATCAGCTTCTTCCAACCAATTTTTTTTTTTTTTTCAAATTTTTATATGTATACTGAGCTATTCTTGAGGATGACCGAACATTTTCCTTTCAAATTTCAGTGTCAAAGTAGCCAGAGAATCAATAATTCATAGTTATAGAAGGAGTTTCAATGGCTTCGTAGCAAGATTGTTGCCACATGAAGCACAGGCACTCTCAGGTTCTTAGAAATATAACTAAATAAATAAGTAAACAAATGGTGCTACCCTAATAAGGGTTCTAATTATTATCAGCACATTAGGCACTTCTATTTATATTTTCTAGGATTTTCTTTGATTTGTAGATGATGATAGTGTTGTGTCAGTGTTCCCAAACACCGTGCGCAAACTTCATACAACAAGGTCATGGGATTTCCTAGGGTTGCCTTTGAAATCAAAGAAAAGGAACTCTCAAATAGAAAGCAATATCATAGTGGGTGTGTTGGATACAGGTTGGTATAGTCTGCCATTCTTTTCCCTCTTTTCTTTTATAGATAGAACTGTCGCTCATGAGATTTGAACTCCATACTAGATGTTGCTGGATTAAATGATCATCAATTCATCAGTATGTTCTGTTATTCCGATTGAAAGACAATAGCAAAAGAAACAAAATTGAAAAATTGTGAAACAAAATGTTTATGACCCTTTAAATTCTCTGTGTATAAGGAATTTACATGCAGGCTCCCAGTTTCAGCGATAAAGGCTACGGGCCACCCCCAGCTAAATGGAAAGGCAAATGTATGAAGGGTGCAAACTTTACAGGCTGCAACAAGTATGTCACTCCCTTCTCTCTCTCACTCCAAATCAGTATTTTATTTAAAGAGATGGGCAAGTGACCCACTACTAACAATATTTTCCCTCAACTTGTATTTTACTAATGCACAGCACGATAGGTGTGAGGGTCTTATCACAAATGTCCCTCTATGTAACTAGAGTCATTAAATAAAGCTACATTTAGTTTTGTTAAATTTTTGAGATGGGATTCTTGTATTCTTCAACATAGAAGTCTCATGAAAAACCTTCTGTGCCTTTTTCCTTGAGCAGCAAGGTAATTGGTGCCAAATATTTTAAACTGGAAACTGGTCGTCCTTATTGGGGCACTCACAGTCCAGTCGACGATGACGGCCATGGCACTCACACTTCCTCCATCATTGCTGGTGCAGCCGTCAAAGGTGCCAGCGTATATGGCGTTGCAAAGGGGACTGCACGAGGGGGCGTGTCATTGTCACGCATCGCCGTGTACAAAGTGTGCTGGATCACTACTGGCTGCCTTGATGTGGATATTTTGGCCGGGTTTGATGAGGCCATTGCCGACGGGGTGGACTTAATATCGGTCTCTCTAGGCGGTCACTCGCGGAGTTTTTTGGACAATCCCATTGCCATTGGATCATTTCATGCCATGAAAAAAGGGATTTTTGTGTCGTGCGCAGCTGGGAATGATGGGCTTCCGGCCAGTGTGGAGAACGTAGCACCATGGGTTATGACAGTAGCTGCTAATACCATTGATAGGCAGTTACAGACTGTAGTAAAATTGGGAAATGGCCAAAGGATATCGGTAAGTCTCTCTCTCCCTCTCTCACTAAAACAATCTAACAATAGACACTAACACTAATTGCTCACAAGTACACGTCAATATGGCTATAGTCAGAATTTTTTCTAGTGCGTATCTCGCGCACAAACACATAGAGTGCAGAATTATCACGCAATCTGATGAGTTAATTGTAGGGAAATTCACTCAACACCTATTCGCCGAAGAAACTAATGTATCCTCTTATAAGTGGAACCCTTGCAGCTAACATGACTATGCGATTCGGGGGAGATGCGAGGTATGAATTTTTGCCCAAATTGTTGTGTTCACATAATTTTGTCACTTGTAACACGTTCGATTATTATATAGTACGACAATTAGTTCCATGTTGTGAGAAGGCGAACATATGTGTGCTCATACATAATATTCTTTGACCATCTTCTAAACTCGCATTGATAATTTTGGTGGAAATTAATGCAATTTCAAGAATATAAATCCTAATTATCAAATGATGAAAATGATAACGGCAGTGCTTGTGATGCTTGGGCTCTAGACGCTAACAAGGTGGTGGGGAGGATTGTGTACTGCCAAGGGTTTGGTACTCAGGATTCCACCATGCAAAAGTTAAAGGGTGCTGGAACCCTAATGACACGTTATGAACTTGATGATTACGCTTATAGCCCTATAATCCCCGGTACCGAAATCCTTGTACAAGATGGGATCAAGATCGAGAAGTACATCAACTCTACCAAGTATGGTTTTGTATAGCTCATTTCATTCACATCTTTTACAGCTCATAAAGCTTTTCAAAGGAAAATGATTTTTGGATACCACTTTTCTCCTTCTGCACACTCACGCCTGTTTATGGAGAAGGAAAAAAGGAGTGGGGCAGAAATCACTTTCCTTCTCATATATGAAAACCCTAATAAGTTATGTGGTACTAATTCCAGAAACCCTATGGCTGTCATATACAAGACAAGAAATCCTAGTACGACCGCCCCCATCGTTGCTTCTTTCTCATCGAGAGGACCTCAACACATGCACCCCAACATCCTCAAGGCATCTCTCTTTCATCTCTCATCTCTCTCTCTCTCTCTCTCTCTCTCTCTCTCTCTCTCTCTCTCTCTCTACATATTTGGTTATAATCAGGTACCATTTCCATGTACAGCCTGATATTTCTGCACCAGGGGTAAACATATTGGCTGCATATCCAAAGATACGATCCATAACTGGTTACTCGGACGACCGGCGCCACAATGTGTTCAATATGTTATCAGGCACGTCCATGTCTTGCCCTCATGTAACAGCAGCAGCCGCCTATGTCAAGTCCTTCCACCCGGACTGGTCACCTGCTACCATTAAGTCCGCTCTAATGACAACCGGTTAGTCTTCCCAAACCGCACACTAAAAAAAAAACAGAACAAAGTCCATCAAAGCAATGCGCTAACCAATCTTTTCACTTCATTTGGCTCAGCCACACCAATGAAAAATGAAACAGCGGATACCCAGCTAGCCACGGGAGCAGGACAAGTAAACCCAAAAAAGGCAGTGCATCCTGGTCTTGTCTACGACATAACCCCAGATGACTACATTAGTTTCTTGTGCAAAGAAGGTTTCAACGACACAGACATAGGCACACTTATTGGGGATAAAAAGAAGTACAAATGCTCAGACTTTAAACATCCACGAGGCACAGACGGCCTCAACTATCCTTCTATGCATCTTCAGCTTTTCCCGAACGACAATTATGGCGTTTCAGCCGTCTTCTATAGAAGAGTGACGCATGTAGGGTTCGGTAATTCCGTGTACAAGGCAAAGGTGACGAATTTGAATGGTTTGAGAGTGAAAGTCATACCGAGTACCTTGACCTTCACTAAGTTGCATCAGAAAAGGTCGTTTAAGGTTGTGGTGACTGGTCGTCCAGCGAAGAACGAGACAGTTATGCACGCTTTACTCCAATGGGATGACTCTAAACACAACGTTAAGAGCCATATCGTAGTCTATAAGCATCTGAATAAGGGCACATCGTTAAAAGCCATATCGTAGTCTGTAAGCATCTCAATTAGGTCTCTTTTAGCTTAGTTTTTGCTTCTAGTGCCAGCATTTGGTAGCTCTTTTTTCCTAGTTTTCATTTGTTGCTATAAATAAACATTTGCTCATCACTAGACAATTACTTTCGTTTTGACTCGATTTCATAGACATACTGTTCATATGTGACTAACAGTCGGCACTCGTTTCCGCAAACGTCCATGCACAAAGTTGGCCTACGCATGGCCTGGCCGGGATCGTTACGGCAACCAACGAAAGTAAAAAACAGAAATTTTCCGAATGAAATAGAATCAAGGATCCGGGTATTTATTAGTGTACATGTTACAGAGAGTTCAAACAGAACTACAGCAAGGATGGCGGAGCTGGATGAACCAACATCTCACGCTCAAACCATTCGAATTACGTAAACAACATATAAAATACAAGCAAAAGCCTTGAAGATGTACCTAAGTTTACAGGCCACATCTTTTCATGTCAACCTCGGCAACTTTCTGTATAATTAAAGTTAGGTGATGTGCTCTAGACTCAAATCTCCAAAGAGTCCCCGTAAATTTAAAGGACCCGCATGAAGACTAGGAGAGTATACATCGAAGCTCAGCACTGTGTTCGACACTGCCGGCCATGAAGGTTCTTTAGCTTCGTGAGTTTTTTCCTCCTCTTTCTTGCTTCAGCTGCAGCAATCGCATCTGCGAGTTTCCCAGTAGGGTAGATGATTGGTTCGCTATTCTTCCCTGGTAAGGCAGAGAACTTGTGATAAGAGTTGTCTGCTGTTACAGTGTGATCTGCTTTAAATCCGTTTTCATGCTTGATACAAGAAGCAACTCCGGCATGGTTGAGTGATGATGGAGAAAGGAATATTTCCTTGCAACCATTTTCCTTCGGGTGAGGTCCTGTGTGCTGATCACCTTCATCCAGAGGAAACTGAGCAGGGGTCTCGTTAAGGTCATGTGAAGGTCTGCCTTCAATTGAAGCGGAATCTTGTGTTTTTAATCTGACAGGGAGAGACGACTGGTGGTTGTCTAACTGCGTAGTGGCTCTTGAAGATGAACTAGAGCTGTACTGGTTATTAAAAGAAGTTTCTTCTTGTTTATTATTCAGGCACAAGGAGGACTGGGGTTGGAGTCCATTCCCATTATCAAAATGAGGGATGAACCAAGGACAGGGAAATACGCATAAAGGAGTTCTCGCTCCATTGATGTTTGGTGGGTTTTCTTGATCAAGAGAAGACTCAGCTACACCATTAGCCGGCAATGAGATGTTTGACAGAACGGCTATTGGATTTTGTAGTACGTGCTGCACCTGAATAGAATTTGAGGATTGAATGATAGGAGGCCAGAAAAGTGGTGTAATTGGTGGGCGATTAAACAAGCAGAATGGGGAATTTGTAGGCGAAGACGGAGGTATCTGCATCTGCACATAGGCTGACATATTTTTGGCCGGCGCTTCCTGATCCTCTGCCTTTATCACTTTAGCCATCTGCAGAATGAGAGAGCATGTCAAGCAAGTGATACCTTATTAAGATAAGACAGCTCTTCAAAGTGTCAGGCATATCTTTACCTGAACTTTCAAGTGCTTATTTGTTTTCTCCAAAGACTGGAACTCCTTTACCGCTAACTCCTTTTTCTTTGGATTTAAAATGTCACCAAAGATGTGAATAAAGTTAGTACTGCCATGGATAGTCAAGCTCTGGACTCGAATATACCAACCAATGGTTATAAATATTATAAAATATGTGAGAGAGGGAGGGGGAGTGAGAGAGAGACAGCGGGGGACAGAGACAGAGAGTTCAAAGCAAAGCAAGTTTACAAAATTTCGTTTGGGACTAACGCCTACCCTTTTCAGATTTTCATTCTCCAATGCCAGATCGGCAGCTTTTCTGGTTAACTCCTCACATAGAGCCTGAAGAACAAGCAAAGATGAATGGTTTGCTAAAGTATAAATGCATGCTAGCCAACAAAGCAATCTGCACAGGACACATATCATGCGATTTGAGAATAAGAAACATAATTGATCAACATCTATCTTTTCCTTTGACAAGACCAGTGCACCTTGTAATGCATTTAATTTACTGCCACAATGGCACATGTTATACTGTCATATTATGGCTAGAAACTTCAGTCGAACAGCAACTACAATTCAAAATATTTAAACAGATTCATGTCATTAGTTATTCCTGAGACTAGAAAATGCAAGGAGGCCGTCTATGGCTACAAATAATTAGTTCATAAAGGAAAGGGGAAAAAAAACCAGTTGGGGATCCCAAAGCACAAATTAATTAGATACCCTTAAGTTCACGAAACAGACAACATATTATCTCTGGATCTCAGGACAGGACTAGATACATCGCAGACTAAGACACCCTCATGGTTCTGTAGGTGTAGGGTACAAGTACAACCGTACAAGTGTTCTCCGAAACTAGTCCTGTCGTTTGCCTAAACCCTTGCCAATACAAAGCTCTGTTTCCTTTGCTATTTTATTACCACACAAACTTCATTTTTCAAAAAAAAGAAATAGAAGAAAGATATATTAAACTAGCAGAGTAAAGCGGCCTACCTGCCGTCGACGAATTGTTTGCCTAGCTGACTCTCGGTTTGCCATTATTCTGCGTATCCTCCGCTCTTCCTTTTCCTCCTAAACAGGGAAAATATTAACTAACACTAAAAAGAGAAATGTAATCACAGAACATCGCACAGGGAAGAAGTTTAAAGGTTGTCAGTACCTCAGTTAAATTCCGCCTTGACTTGCTGCAAGTAAATGATGGGTAAATTGTAGTGCATATAGGACTTGGCTTATTTAATTCTGTATCATGCTCAGCCTTCACAACCTTTTCACTCAGAACCTGCTCAGTCTTCACTGGTTCTGTAAGGACATTTGTGCATACCGTTTCACATTGCTGCAAATCTGTCACCGCTTGATCCTGATATAGACAAAAATATTTCTCAAGTCCTGCAGAAAATAGTGCGATTTGGTGACAGTTAAGCTCGCATCACCATGTAACAGATTACCCCACCCTCCCCCTCGATAAACTGGTGTCGCTAACTATATTTAGACAAATCCAGATGGTGATATTATGTGCAAATTTGGAAAACACCCCATTACAATGTACGTCCAGTGTAACAGATTACCCCACCCTCCCCCCAAGGTTAAATTGGTGTGGCTAACTATATTTTAGACAAATCCAAATGGGGATGTGTTATGTGCAAATTGAAAAACGATTCTAGCTAAATCAGTATGCACTTGACCCCATTACAATGCACGTAATAACATTAAATTCCGGCCATATGCAAACTATTTATGCATCCAAATTGTTGGTGATGGAACTCGCAAAACTCACATTTGAATCAAGCCATCAATGGGCAGAAACTACAATTTAATTTGACATAAACAAAATGGGAATCCTTCCCCGAAAAGGGTTTACCCTATTTTCAAAACCTCTTACTATTTCTGTACAAAGAATCAAACTTTAATCCCTCAACAGTGACAATAACATCATACAAACCCCATAAAGTTGTTTAACTTTATTTTCTCTGTAACTCGTCATGGATAAGTTGCTATTCTTCCCTAAAACTCCATTATTTCCCAGAATCTTTGAATTTTTCCAATTCAAGTTAAAATACCAATTTCACCCAATACAAAAACCACCATTCCCTTTCTCTTTCAGCACCTCCTTTCTCAAAACAATAATTTAAATCAAAATAAATGATAATTTCAAATGTGTATATACATATAAAGCCAAAAAACCAAACGAACCTGAGGGAGAAGATCCGGACATGTGGGAGGCGGGTCAAGCGGGTTCAAACCCGACCGACTCGGCGGAGACTCGCTCTTGACTCGCTTCCTCGCTCGCTTCCCTTTCTGCCCCCAATTCCCAGCCGATTCAGCGCCGCTACTCTCACGCATAGCCAAATGCGCCAAATCCGCCAGCGCCTCCGCCGCCTCGAGCTCCTCCTTCACCATCCGATCCGCTCCGCCGCTCCCGCCAAACCCACCAACCCCACCGCTCGTCGACGACGAATAAGAACCGGAATCCGGCGACGACGACGGCCCCGCCGCCGTGGACCCTGTCGAGCTCGAAAACGACCGCCTCCAGGAAGATACCATCGCTTCCCTCTCTCATAAAACACAAAACCAAAACCGCAGACGAAGTGTTTGATTATTTGCGTCACTGAGAGTTCGTACTTGCTTCTTCAGCACACGTTACGTTAAGCTACTGAAGCGACATAGTTGTAGAGAGAGTAAGTGGAGCGAGAGAGGCGAGAGAGAGAGAGAGAGAGGGTTACTGCCTCCCTGGTACAAAAGCAAAAGAGTCGCGAGAGCGTGCCACTTGTCGAGCCACCTCAGGCCACGACGTCCTCGCTAAATCGAGCTCCAAATATCTCTGCGCGCCACGTCTCCCTTTGCAGCCGATTGCGCGGGTTTGGGCTCGCACGTGGGTGGCGAGGGAGGCACCGTACACGTGGCCCGGCGGTTGTTTTACACGTGGAGTTTTCGGCTACTTTGCGCTTTCTCGATGAGGTTGTGGAATCGGAAGGTGGATTTTTCTTTTTTTTTTTACCGCGCGGTGAAACGCGTGGGGGAACATATTTTTCACTGGTTTGAGTTGACACCCGAACGGTAAGTAAGAGGTTACAGTTGTCACCGTTGGGTCCCAGTGCGTGGTTGTTGCCTGTTGGTTTTGTGGGTCTCCTTGGTCCTTTTGATTTGAGTTGATTGCCCGTTTTCACGTCTAGCGTTAATTTTGTTACTAAAATTTGAGATTATTTGTCAATAATTTCGTATTTAATAGTAATTGTGATTTAAGTTTGATTTTGTAAATCTGAAATAAAGATTATGTTGGAAGAGCAATGCTCGTTTAAGGTCCTCAAAATTAAGACTTGTAAGGGCCTATTTCAAGTTGATTTTCACTTGGAACAATCAACTCCTCCTTATCAAATTGAAGGAGTGAGCGAATTCGACAAACTTCATGATTCTATTCATATTCACAAACTTAAAGTCTTGGAATTGAAAATATTGCTAGTCATCTCTTGCTTCTGGCAAAAGGATCAATTTTTGGTAATTAAAGCGTTCTTCAAGAGCGAGCCAAAGAGCTCAAGTTCCTCTTCACCGAGGTATTTCATATACAATGCATGATGCAGGGCCGTCTCTGAGATTTCGGAGGCCCTGTGCGAAATTTATAAAATGGCCCTTTTTTAAGATATATATTTTTTTAAAGTATGACAATATATTGGTACTAGAAAATAATAACTTAAATCAAAATAACCTTTAGGACTCACTGATTGAAAGTTTACAAGTGTCATTAAATAAGTAAAAAGAGTTATAAACATAATCTTCACTAAATAATAAAAAACAGTTCAATCTTAAGCAATCAAATACAACAACAACAACAAAGTCTTTTCCCACTAAGTGGGGTCATCTATAATCTTAAGCAATCAAATAAAGAAAAAAAAAACTTCAAAAACTCTAACTTTAGAGTTTCACTTGAATATATAACATTATTATATAATTAATAAAATTGAATAGAAAATCGTTTTTTTAAGGTGTTGTTATTAACACTCCTAATATCTCATTGTGCATTCCAAAAATTTTATATTTAGAAAGAAAAAAAATTACACTTATAAAAGTGCACTATAAGATTTTAAAGTGCTAATAAAAGCTTTTTTTTTTAATATATAACATTATTACATATAAATATAAGATACCAAAAAATTTGGGGGCCCTTCAAATTTGGGGGGCCTGTGCGATTGCACCTTTCGCTCCCCCTCAGTGCCGCCTCTAGCATGATGCATGTGTCTTCGAACTCATAGTAGTGGCTTTCTTAGCTTCGCCAGCTGAATTTTCAGCTTCAATGGTGGCACTTAGCTTCTTTGCAGTCAAATAGAGCTTTACGTCTTTCACCCACTTCAAGTAGTTTATTCCAAAGACTTCCAAGGCAGGTGAAGGTTCGAAATTTCGCTAAAATGGATGGAAAAGGTCGTGGTTTGTGCTATGGAATAGTAAAATCACCATAAGCACCAAGGTTTAGGACATTCTGGTTCAAAGACATAGTTTGGTTCAATTAATAGCAAGTAATGGCTTGGCTCCATGTAGCTCAAATGCGATTAGGATCTATATTTCCTTTTTTTTTTCTTTTTTGACAGTTCTCTCACATAATTCAACACAAAAAATATATAATAATCGATAAATCAAAGCAAGATATATAATTCGTAAAATAAATAGCAAGTAATGCTTCATGGTGAATCAAGCAGCTTAGGTTTATTTTTCTAATTTACTGAAATTGTTAATGGGGCTTGGGCCAGTTTAGTTGGTCCAACTCAGGTCCATTCAAAGCCCAACCTAACCTCAACAAAAATGTATGCCCAAAGCAAAATTTCTATTTTTGTAGGAATTTTGTAGTCTTCTTTTTGCCCGTACTCACAATTCATCCATGTCCTTTCAAACAATACAAAATCTTTGTACTCACGAAAATCACAAAGTAAACTGTGTAGTGTGTACAAGCGTGAACAACATCTTTGCGGCAATAGAACTGCCCACCAAATCTATGTCGATACTCATGGTGCAACGTCTCCAACGCCTCTAATCATCGGTTTTATGCAGTTAAACTCGTTCACAAGCTCCAGTTATTCCGAGAATTTTTTCGACGAAACTAGCTACGAGACAAACAGTTAGGTTATTTATTAACGGATCGTAACTTGGACTAACCGAAATCGTTTCGCAAAGTAAGAACTTAAATTGTTGTTTCCTTGTTTACTAATTAGGGTTTGTTTTTGTTTTTCAGATTCTAAGATTGTGATTAACATGGCGTTACCCGGACTCAAGGCACAAATCAAAATTTTAGTCCAATCCATGCTTCATGAGGTAATTAACTCTTTATTCTCGTTCTTTTGGTTAGGGTAATTACACACAATGGTATTAAGCCATTTTTTCTCTCTTTTTTTGATACGGGGACGTCGGGAAGAGGGATATTCGAATACAAGGTGTATGAGTGAACGTTCTTAACCATGTACAAACCCTTGCTATAAAGGTATACGTGATATGTACTGGGTTTTCAATTTTTTTTTTGTACAGGGTATGTTGGACTACCAGTTTACTCAACTACAAGAGTTGCAAGATTTAAACAATCCCAATTTTGTTGCTGAAATAATCAAGTTGTTTTGTGACAACACAGAAAAGGTTATCACAGAGTTGGAGCAATATTTGTAATAACCTAAAAAACTCAAACTCTTTGATGCAATTATATTCATTTTTTGTGTAGAGATTTTGATCCTTTATCCAACTTTTGGATTTTGGGGTTTATCTATTTGTGTTATGAATTGTTCGCAGATGTGAAGATGTTGACTTTTGCAAGTTGACTCCTTTTGTTCTTCAACTCCAAGGAAGTAGCTCTAGGTACGATGCTAACTGCTTCTCCTTAATTATTATACATTTATGATTACTTCTGAAACGGTTAAAAATTTTCGGACGACTAAATTTTAACTGTGTTTGACAGAAACACTTAAAAGCATTCTTTGAAGAAGCACTTGGATATCTAATAAAAAATTTACGTGAATATAATAAAGGGAACTTTAACGAAAAGCTTCCGGTACTGTTCACTTTAACGAAAAACCACATTTTTATACTAAAAAGTCAATTCTGGTATTATTCACTTTGCCCTTTATTTTGTCCTTATCGTGAAAACTCAAAATTTTCAAGTCATTTTCATTAATTTTCCTTATAATAAAAGTATATAGTAAGTGCTTACGTGCTTCTCCATAAGCACTTTTAACTTCTGTCACGAATGCTACCAAAACTGCTGTGGCTATCATGGAGCGTTGCGCATACCTCACTTTTGCCTTACTTTTGGCCTTGCAGCATTGGCGCACGGCAAATGACACTAGCTTGTGCTGATCTTCGCCAGGCTTCTGATGACAAAAACAAGGAAGGGTGAGAAAATCTTATGGGTAATTAACCGGTTGTATACAATTATGTTCGTATTTTTTATTATGTGATTAATTATGAGGTAAGATGTGATAGAGTGCTAACAGCATTGTTAGGTAATGTTTTTACGACGCTCTCACAAAATTCTTTTTTGAACTTGATTACGGTACATTCATTTACTTAATACATTCACTATCTGCCGGTCAGATCCAATATTAATGTCTTAAACATTCTATATAATAAAACTTAGAAATGGTGTGTAAATAATAGTTTTAGATTTCTGTCCTTGTTCAATAGATTTTTGTCCTTTTCAGGTGCCTACATGCCTTGAGGAGAATCACACATTATTACATAGAATTAGACCACAAGTTTCAAACTTTAATACAGGTAATGCATTTCATGTACTATCACTTTCACTTTATATCTAAATAGTCTAC
Organism: Malus fusca; assembly: GCA_035220775.1. Taxonomy (NCBI): domain Eukaryota; kingdom Viridiplantae; phylum Streptophyta; class Magnoliopsida; order Rosales; family Rosaceae; genus Malus; species Malus fusca. The sequence continues at coordinate 1,758,964 of CM069072.1, read as the reverse complement.
GTAAAGGGAAAAAAAAGGAAAGAGATTTATTTTGTATTATTTTAAATATTATTATCAGGAGGAGGGGAAAGGGTAAAATAACCCCAACACCCTCCCCCCTTCTTCTCACCCTTCGACTCTCGCAATGCGGAGAGCCTTATTAGCTAGGGTCGTTCTTTATTGTTATCAAGGTGAGGGGAAAGCGTTCAAACTATTGCAATGAGATGTTTGACAGAACGGCTATTGGATTTTGTAGTACGTGCTGCACCTGAATAGAATTTGAGGATTGAATGATAGGAGGCCAGAAAAGTGGTGTAATTGGTGGGCGATTAAACAAGCAGAATGGGGAATTTGTAGGCGAAGACGGAGGTATCTGCATCTGCACATAGGCTGACATATTTTTGGCCGGCGCTTCCTGATCCTCTGCCTTTATCACTTTAGCCATCTGCAGAATGAGAGAGCATGTCAAGCAAGTGATACCTTATTAAGATAAGACAGCTCTTCAAAGTGTCAGGCATATCTTTACCTGAACTTTCAAGTGCTTATTTGTTTTCTCCAAAGACTGGAACTCCTTTACCGCCAACTCCTTTTTCTTTGGATTTAAAATGTCACCAAAGATGTGAATAAAGTTAGTACTGCCATGGATAGTCAAGCTCTGGACTCGAATATACCAACCAATGGTTATAAATATTATAAAATATGTGAGAGAGGGAGGGGGAGTGAGAGAGAGACAGCGGGGGACAGAGACAGAGAGTTCAAAGCAAAGCAAGTTTACAAAATTTCGTTTGGGACTAACGCCTACCCTTTTCAGATTTTCATTCTCCAATGCCAGATCGGCAGCTTTTCTGGTTAACTCCTCACATAGAGCCTGAAGAACAAGCAAAGATGAATGGTTTGCTAAAGTATAAATGCATGCTAGCCAACAAAGCAATCTGCACAGGACACATATCATGCGATTTGAGAATAAGAAACATAATTGATCAACATCTATCTTTTCCTTTGACAAGACCAGTGCACCTTGTAATGCATTTAATTTACTGCCACAATGGCACATGTTATACTGTCATATTATGGCTAGAAACTTCAGTCGAACAGCAACTACAATTCAAAATATTTAAACAGATTCATGTCATTAGTTATTCCTGAGACTAGAAAATGCAAGGAGGCCGTCTATGGCTACAAATAATTAGTTCATAAAGGAAAGGGGAAAAAAAACCAGTTGGGGATCCCAAAGCACAAATTAATTAGATACCCTTAAGTTCACGAAACAGACAACATATTATCTCTGGATCTCAGGACAGGACTAGATACATCGCAGACTAAGACACCCTCATGGTTCTGTAGGTGTAGGGTACAAGTACAACCGTACAAGTGTTCTCCGAAACTAGTCCTGTCGTTTGCCTAAACCCTTGCCAATACAAAGCTCTGTTTCCTTTGCTATTTTATTACCACACAAACTTCATTTTTCAAAAAAAAGAAATAGAAGAAAGATATATTAAACTAGCAGAGTAAAGCGGCCTACCTGCCGTCGACGAATTGTTTGCCTAGCTGACTCTCGGTTTGCCATTATTCTGCGTATCCTCCGCTCTTCCTTTTCCTCCTAAACAGGGAAAATATTAACTAACACTAAAAAGAGAAATGTAATCACAGAACATCGCACAGGGAAGAAGTTTAAAGGTTGTCAGTACCTCAGTTAAATTCCGCCTTGACTTGCTGCAAGTAAATGATGGGTAAATTGTAGTGCATATAGGACTTGGCTTATTTAATTCTGTATCATGCTCAGCCTTCACAACCTTTTCACTCAGAACCTGCTCAGTCTTCACTGGTTCTGTAAGGACATTTGTGCATACCGTTTCACATTGCTGCAAATCTGTCACCGCTTGATCCTGATATAGACAAAAATATTTCTCAAGTCCTGCAGAAAATAGTGCGATTTGGTGACAGTTAAGCTCGCATCACCATGTAACAGATTACCCCACCCTCCCCCTCGATAAACTGGTGTCGCTAACTATATTTAGACAAATCCAGATGGTGATATTATGTGCAAATTTGGAAAACACCCCATTACAATGTACGTCCAGTGTAACAGATTACCCCACCCTCCCCCCAAGGTTAAATTGGTGTGGCTAACTATATTTTAGACAAATCCAAATGGGGATGTGTTATGTGCAAATTGAAAAACGATTCTAGCTAAATCAGTATGCACTTGACCCCATTACAATGCACGTAATAACATTAAATTCCGGCCATATGCAAACTATTTATGCATCCAAATTGTTGGTGATGGAACTCGCAAAACTCACATTTGAATCAAGCCATCAATGGGCAGAAACTACAATTTAATTTGACATAAACAAAATGGGAATCCTTCCCCGAAAAGGGTTTACCCTATTTTCAAAACCTCTTACTATTTCTGTACAAAGAATCAAACTTTAATCCCTCAACAGTGACAATAACATCATACAAACCCCATAAAGTTGTTTAACTTTATTTTCTCTGTAACTCGTCATGGATAAGTTGCTATTCTTCCCTAAAACTCCATTATTTCCCAGAATCTTTGAATTTTTCCAATTCAAGTTAAAATACCAATTTCACCCAATACAAAAACCACCATTCCCTTTCTCTTTCAGCACCTCCTTTCTCAAAACAATAATTTAAATCAAAATAAATGATAATTTCAAATGTGTATATACATGTAAAGCCAAAAAACCAAACGAACCTGAGGGAGAAGATCCGGACATGTGGGAGGCGGGTCAAGCGGGTTCAAATCCGACCGACTCGGCGGAGACTCGCTCTTGACTCGCTTCCTCGCTCGCTTCCCTTTCTGCCCCCAATTCCCAGCCGATTCAGCGCCGCTACTCTCACGCATAGCCAAATGCGCCAAATGCGCCAAATCCGCCAGCGCCTCCGCCGCCTCGAGCTCCTCCTTCACCATCCGATGCGCTCCGCCGCTCCCGCCAAACCCACCAACCCCACCGCTCGTCGACGACGAATAAGAACCGGAATCCGGCGACGAAGACGGCCCCGCCGCCGTGGACCCGGTCGAGCTCGAAAACGACCGCCTCCAGGAAGATACCATCGCTTCCCTCTCTCATAAAACACAAAACCAAAACCGCAGACGAAGTGTTTGATTATTTGTGTCACTGAGAGTTCGTACTTGCTTCTTCAGCACACGTTACGTTAAGCTACTGAAGCGACATAGTTGTAGAGAGAGTAAGTGGAGCGAGAGAGGCGAGAGAGAGAGAGAGAGAGAGGGTTACTGCCTCCCTGGTACAAAAGCAAAAGAGTCGCGAGAGCGTGCCACTTGTCGAGCCACCTCAGGCCACGACGTCCTCGCTAAATCGAGCTCCATATATCTCTGCGCGCCACGTCTCCCTTTGCAGCCGATTGCGCGGGTTTGGGCTCGCACGTGGGTGGCGAGGGAGGCACCGTACACGTGGCCCGGCGGTTGTTTTACACGTGGATTTTTCGGCTACTTTGCGCTTTCTCGATGAGGTGGTGGAATCGGAAGGTGGATTTTTTATTTTTACCGCGCGGTGAAACGCGTGGGGGACGTATTTTTCACTGGTTTGAGTTGACACCCGAAGGGTAAGTAAGAGGTTACAGTTGTCACCGTTGGGTCCCAGTGCGTGGTTGTTGCCTGTTGGTTTTCTGGGTCTCCTTGGTCCTTTTGATTTGAGTTGATTGCCCGTTTTCACGTCTAGCGTTAATTTTGTTACTAAAATTTGAGATTATTTGTCAATAATTTCGTATTTAATAGTAATTGTGATTTAAGTTTGATTTTGTAAATCTGAAATAAAGATTATGTTGGAAGAGCAATGCTCGTTTAAGGTCCTCAAAATTAAGACTTGTAAGGCCTATTTCAAGTTGATTTTCACTTGGAACAATCAACTCCTCCTTATCAAATTGAAGGAGTGAGCGAATTCGACAAACTTCATGATTCTATTCATATTCACAAACTTAAAGTCTTGGAATTGAAAATATTGCTAGTCATCTCTTGCTTCTGGCAAAAGGATCAATTTTTGGTAATTAAAGCGTTCTTCAAGAGCGAGCCAAAGAGCTCAAGTTCCTCTTCACCGAGGTATTTCATCTACAATGCATGATGCATGGCCGTCTCTGAGATTTCGGAGGCCTTGTGCGAAATTTATAAAAGGGCCCCTTTTTAAGATATATATTTTTTTTAAAGTATGACAATATATTGGTACTAGAAAATAATAACTTAAATCAAAATAACCTTTAGGACTCACTGATTGAAAGTTTACAAGTGTCATTAAATAAGTAAAAAGAGTTATAAACATAATCTTCACTAAATAATAAAAAACAGTTCAATCTTAGGCAATCAAATACAACAACAACAACAACAAAGTCTTTTCCCACTAAGTGGGGTCAGCTATAATCTTAAGCAATCAAATAAAGAAAAACAAAACTTCAAAAACTCTAACTTTAGAGTTTCACTTGAATATATAACACTATTATATAATTAATAAAATTGAATAGAAAATCGTTTTTTTAAGGTGTTGTTATTAACACTCCTAATATCTCATTGTGCATTCCAAAAATTTTATATTTAGAAAGAAAAAAAAATTACACTTATAAAAGTGCACTATAAGATTTTAAAGTGCTAATAAAAGCTTTTTTTTTAATATATAACATTATTACATATAAATATAAGATACCAAAAAATTTGGGGGCCCTTCAAATTTGGGGGCCCTGTGCGATTGCACCTTTCGCTCCCCCTCAGTGCCGCCTCTAGCATGATGCATGTGTCTTCGAACTCATAGTAGTGGCTTTCTTAGCTTCGCCAGCTGAATTTTCAGCTTCAATGGTGGCACTTAGCTTCTTTGCAGTCAAATAGAGTTTTACGTCTTGCACCCACTTCAAGTGGTTTATTCCAAAGACTTCCAAGGCAGGTGAAGGTTCGAAATTTCGCTAAAATGGATGGAAAAGGTCGTGGTTTGTGCTATGGAATAGTAAAATCACCATAAGCACCAAGGTTTAGGACATTCTGGTTCAAAGACATAGTCTGGTTCAATTAATAGCAAGTAATGGCTTGGCTCCATGTAGCTCAAATGCGATTAGGATCTATATTTCCTTTTTTTTTTTCTTTTTTGACAGTTCTCTCACATAATTCAACACAAAAAATATATAATAATCGATAAATCAAAGCAAGATATATAATTCGTAAAATAAATAGCAAGTAATGCTTCATGGTGAATCAAGCAGCTTAGGTTTATTTTTCTAATTTGCTGAAATTGTTAATGGGGCTTGGGCCAGTTTAGTTGGTCCAACTCAGGTCCATTCAAAGCCCAACCTAACCTCAACAAAAATGTATGCCCAAAGCAAAATTTCTATTTTTGTAGAAATTTTGTAGTCTTCTTTTTGCCCGTACTCACAATTCATCCATGTCCTTTCAAACAATACAAAATCTTTGTACTCACGAAAATCACAAAGTAAACTGTGTAGTGTGTACAAGCGTGAACAACATCTTTGCGGCAATAGAACTGCCCACCAAATCTATGTCGATACTCATGGTGCAACATCTCCAACGCCTCTAATCATCGGTTTTATGCAGTTAAACTCGTCCACAAGCTCCAGTTATTCCGAGAATTTTTTCGACGAAACTAGCTACGAGACAAACAGTTAGGTTCTTTATTAACGGATCTTAACTTGGACTAACCGAAATCGTTTCACAAAGTAAGAACTTAAATTGTTGTTTCCTTTTTTACTAATTAGGGTTTGTTTTTGTTTTTCAGATTCTAAGATTGTGATTAACATGGCGTTACCCGGACTCAAGGCACAAATCAAAATTTTCGTCCAATCCATGCTTCATGAGGTAATTAACTCTTTATTCTCGTTCTTTTGGTTAGGGTAATTACACACAATGGTATTAAGCCATTTTTTCTCTCTTTTTTTGATACGGGGACGTCGGAAAGAGGGATATTCGAATACAAGGTGTATGAGTGAACGTTCTTAACCATGTACAAACCCTTGCTATAAAGGTATACGTGATATGTACTGGGTTTTCAATTTTTTTTTTGTACAGGGTATGTTGGACTACCAGTTTACTCAACTACAAGAGTTGCAAGATTTAAACAATCCCAATTTTGTTGCTGAAATAATCAAGTTGTTTTGTGACAACACAGAAAAGGTTATCACAGAGTTGGAGCAATATTTGTAATAACCTAAAAAACTCAAACTCTTGGATGCAATTATATTCATTTTTTGTGTAGAGATTTTGATCCTTTATCCAACTTTTGGATTTTGGGGTTTATCTATTTGTGTTATGAATTGTTCGCAGATGTGAAGATGTTGACTTTTGCAAGTTGACTCCTTTTGTTCTTCAACTCCAAGGAAGTAGCTCTAGGTACGATGCTAACTGCTTCTCCTTAATTATTATACATTTATGATTACTTCTGAAACGGTTAAAAAATTTCGGACGACTAAATTTTAACTGTGTTTGACAGAAACACTTAAAAGCATTCTTTGAAGAAGCACTTGGATATCTAATAAAAATTTTACGTGAATATAATAAAGGGAACTTTAACGAAAAACTTCCGGTACTGTTCACTTTAACGAAAAACCACATTTTTACACTAAAAAGTCAATTCTGGTATTATTCACTTTGCCCTTTATTTTGTCCTTATCGTTAAAACTCAAAGTTTTCAAGTCATTTTCATTAATTTTCCTTATAATAAAAGTATATAGTAAGTGCTTACGTGCTTCTCCATAAGCACTTTTAACTTCTGTCACGAATGCTACCAAAACTGCTGTGACTATCATGGAGCGTTGCGCATACCTCACTTTTGCCTTACTTTTGGCCTTGCAGCATTGGCGCACGGCAAATGACACTAGCTTGTGCTGATCTTCGCCAGGCTTCTGATGACAAAAACAAGGAAGGGTGAGAAAATCTTATGGGTAATTAACCGGTTGTATACAATTATGTTCGTATTTTTTATTATGTGATTAATTATGAGGTAAGATGTGATAGAGTGCTAACAGCATTGTTAGGTAATGTTTTTACGACGCTCTCACAAAATTCTTTTGTGAACTTGGTTACGGTACATTCATTTACTTAATACATTCATTATCTGCCGGCCAGATCCAATATTAATGTCTTAAACATTCTATATAATAAAACTTAGAAATGGTGTGTAAATAATAGTTTTAGATTTCTGTCCTTGTTCAATAGATTTTTGTCCTTTTCAGGTGCCTACATGCCTTGAGGAGAATCACACATTATTACATAGAATTAGACCACAAGTTAAAAACTTTAATACAGGTAATGCATTTCATGTACTATCACTTTCACTTTATATCTAAATAGTCTACGTAAAGGGAAAAAAAAGGAAAGAGATTTATTTTGTATTATTTTAAATATTATTATCAGGAGGAGGGGAAAGGGTAAAATAACCCCAACACCCTCCCCCCCTTCTTCTCACCCTTCGACTCTCGCAATGCGGAGAGCCTTATTAGCTAGGGTCGTTCTTTATTGTTATCAAGGTGAGGAAAAAGCGTTCAAACTATTGCAATGATTTAGAGGGGGGTTTCGATGCATGGGTAAAAACCCTAAAATCTATCCATTAAGATATTCAACTACTAACGTCCTTTTAAGCAAAAAACTAGTCAAATGAGTGCTACACAAGAAACAAAAGCCGAGTCGCGGTAAGACAGAGAACTGGTTTTTTTTTCATTTTAAAAAGATAGAAACCATACTTTCAGACTTTCAGTGATCCCAAACTAATGGGGTGCAAAGATTAATTAAACCATAATTTGTTATCATTTACACTTGTAAGTATTGTATATTAACATTTTCCTCACCCTTGGGTTGTGCAGCTGGAGAAGAGGATCCTTGACATTGAAACCATACACCAAAGGATTTGATTTTATGAGGAGAAATTTGGAGTTATCAAATGAAGATTTTGTTTTTAAGATTAGAGTTTTTATGGTTCTAAGTTTAATTCTTTCTCTCCTTGTGTAGTATCTGAATTTTATTTAATTTGTTTATTTTTGACAAACGATATGATAATTACACTAAATTCATCTAAAAATTTTAAATTACACAGAAGAAAGAGAAGAGTTTAGGAGATTCGAACTTGAGCGCAGAGAATGAAGGATACTGCTTTAGTTAACTTAACCAGATATGTGTACCTCGAAATTTTAAGTTGGGTAAAATTTTGTAGAAAAAGAAAAATCATCAGACAAGGTTGACAAATGATGGAATGCCTCAAATCTCCTTTATGTTTAATTTAGCGCATTCATTATCAGGCTTGCATTAGGTCCTTGAATTGATTGGAAGGACATACTTGGGCCCTGTGGCCTCTTTTGAGCACTAATCTTAATCATTCTTGATCATTGAATCAGCTAAGCCTATGTTAATCTAAACGTTCGTGAGGCACGAAAGTGATGAGTTTTCCAAACGTCAGGGATCATTCCAGATAAAAAAAAATCCGAAACAAAATATCAAACTTCACCCAGCTACGTGTTACTTGTCACTACAACGAACTAAACAGAAACAGTAGTGACTCCATGAAAACATGACTAAGAAGAAAATGCTCTTAACGATTAATGTCAAAAGTTTTAAGTTTGACAGGAAGTTGACTATCTATACTACATTCTCTAAAACATTCATTAGAGATGGGGCTTAAAACTGATGATGATGATGATTATTATTGGTGCAGTTCAATCATCAGATGACTGTCTAATCAACGTTATTGACTACCGTGGTGGAATTCGACGTATGTGATGTGAAACCAGATGTTGGTGATGTGAGATTCGATGTAGGTGATGTGAGACCACCGAGCCGCCTGTAGGATGGCGTTGGGGGAGATCTCGGAGATAGGTTAACAAACTCTAAGGCCTGCATTCTCAGCTCTACCGGGTAGTCAGCAACACAACCGATTCTCGGGCCAGCTCCTGTTGACCACTTGAGCGATAGCTGATGCCCGAGTTGGTATGATTTCACTGAGGTCTTGGAGTTGATCCTCTGCAGTATCTTATTCTGAGGCACCTCGGTTCTTGGACTTTGAAGACCACCGGATAAAGTCCTCTTGTACTCAGTTTTGGGTTCCGCTTGGGGAAGTTCAGTGGATTCTGCGGATTGGGTTTTCTCCACTTCTGGAATCTCCAGTTGAGGAGTTTCAAAGTTGGTTGGCATTCTAAATGTAGTCCCACCATTAGACTTGCCATCATCATAGCAATCAGAATCGGCCTTGTGTATCTGGGGAACAACAGAGTTTAACACACCATTAGCCAAATGCAGATTAACGAAAACATGGAACAACAAAACTCCCAATGAAGTGTCACCAATTCGTGGTAATCCTAGTTTTATTTTCCAGGCTGCTAATTTGGAATAAAAGCGCTAAAAGAACCATACGTTTTATCAATTACCTGAACTTCGTCTAGGTTCACCCCGTTATCCTTGAGAACTGATAAAAAGGTATCAAGCCTGTCATCTGTTGGCCGGTAATGCCCGCTATATGCAGAGATTGACTGCAAAATCAACGATACAACGATCAGATGCTATAAATCCAACATACTTCATCAGTACTTTAATAAGGCACCCCCAAAATATTGCTTGTGCATGTTAAGTTTGTTTTTGTGCTAAAGGATCAAAGATAACCGCTATAAAACAGTACCTTCAGAATTCCATTCTCTGCCTCTAGCCTTCCAGCGGCTATCGTCGCTCCTCCAGCCAAGAAGCTAGAATGATGGAAAACCCCTTTCTTTTTCTGAAAGAATCAGCAATGTGTTAGCTATTTTCTTGATAACAACAGAAAATCGGAAACACGGGAATCTTATGTTTTCGATTCTTACAAAGCCAGCATAGAGTCTCTTAGAGGTGCTCATAACGAATATCCACTTAGCTCCCGGAGATCCATCTTTTGTATGAAGAAGCTCTCCGGTTTGCGAGTGAATAAGTTTCCCTTCCTCAACAATGTATTCATAATGCACTCTCTCTTGCTAAAATTCATCAACAATATCCACAACCACAAAAAGGGTTAAAAGATAGATCATAAAATTTCATAAAGTCATGTAAAGTTGAATTGATTCATAGAAGCACATACAGGTCCAAGATACTTGATGCATTGTTGTCGAAGCTTCGATCTCGGGCATTCTTTCAGATCAAGCTCTTTTCCATCTCCTACATCCAACCTGCAAGGAAAAAAAAAACCAGAACAAAAATCAAACTTTAATCAAGTAACTTGAAGAAAACAAAAATGGTAAACTTTTCATACCAGTAAAAAAATGGCTGACCAGCATCTGCTTTAGACCACTCTTCATAATACACATGCAAGCTATGGCCATACCTATGCCTCGGATCAATCTGGATTTTACCCACCCAAAATTTCATTCAGTAAAAACAAGGACAAGAAATTGATCATGTTGATTAACAAAAGTTAAATTTTTATTAAAAAATCCAGAGAAATAATTTAATAAAAATAATTACAGCTTCAATCCAATGCTGAAAAGCCAATTTCTGTGCTTTGGCGTCTTTGGATAGCCCCTTCCCCACCTGCCAAAAAGTCCAAGATTTTATTTAGACTCCATTTCACATTTTTACCATACAATCCAACTAAATTCGATAATATAAGTGATTTTCGCACACCATTTTAAACGTTTTTTTTTATTAAGAATCAAGTGACAAAAGTAAACATAAGAGTGCGCTCTGCAAAAAATCATTTCCTACTAATAATCAAGAGACAAAAGTAAACATAGGAGTGCACTCTGAGAAATCCTTTCCGATACGAAAAACAGTAACTACACACAAATTATATTTCTTTTTCGATCCAAACCCAGAAATTAAAACACAATTGTTCAAAAACATACCTAAAAAATAAAATAAATTTTACCTTAGAAGCATTCTTGCCGACACGGTTCCAACGTTTAGCCACAGATTCGCCGTGATCAAAGAACGAAATCGTGCTGCGGTTCAATCTCCAAGCATCTATCGCTTGCCACCTTCAATCCGTAAAACACCCCTCATTTTTCAGTTAATTACATAAATTTGTGTGTTCGTGTTACCGCTGAATACCGAACTGTTAAAAACAGAAGAGAAAGCGCGGAGATTCGGTACGGTCTCACTCACCAGTATTCTTCAACGACGACGGCGGAGTCGGCTAACCTGCGCCGTGTGCGGTAACTCCGATACACCTTCTGAACCTTCACCGCCGCAGTCAACTCCGACCACTCGCCCCCCAGGGCATTCGGGTCACTCGCTGGCGCCCCGTGAAGCACTTCGGGGGCCAAGCATTTCGGGTCAACGCCAGACATTTCAGAGCTGCGGAAGTCGCGGGAACCGAGGTCGGTGAGGGAATAAGAAAACGGAGGATTGTCGAAGGTTGGGAGGGTTTGTGTCTGAGTTTCCACCTCCATTTTTTCGATAAGAGAGGGTCGAAAGGATGGTCGGAGTTGGTAGAGTTCAATGAATTTTATATGGGGGAGGTGGAGGTGTGGGCGTGGTTTTACCGGGAAACTTACATGTGAACCTGTGAACTTTAAAGCATTATCTAATTCTAAACGTCTGGGTTTTTGGGAGTGAGAGGTGTATGGCACGCGCTCGGAGTACAGATGGGGCACTGTACTCGCTATGCTGTGGCTGAGCTGCTCAAACTGCGAGGTGAGTGACGGTGCAAGGTGTCTCATTAATTTATAGGGGGGACAGAGGAAGAAAATTTTTATTACGACGGAAACACGAATGATACATCTGTGTTTTTTTTAAGTTATTAATTTTTTAACACATATATTCTACTATTTATATAATGACACGTGTTGTATCACTCCATGCGACGGTCACAATGAAAAATTTCTCAAGATAGAGGAGAAATTCCGAATTATTTTTCCTTTTTTTATAGGTGATATTCTAAATTAATTTACTAGGAAAAGAAAGAGATTTTGAACCTAAGACGCAGCGGACGAAGAGAAATGCTCTAATTATTAGGCAATCCACCACTTGATTTAGACACCACTTGATTTAGACATAACTGAAACTAGACCGTAGAGAATAATTGGGCTATGCTCTCTACATATACTTTTTTACTTCACACACATTATTCTCAATATTTGGCTTGGTAGAATCGAATGAATTAAAAAGAATTAAAAGATAAAAATTAATAGGAGGTGTGTGAAAGGTAACAAACAAATGTGTGGATAACACTACCTATAAAGTATATGGATAAATTTGTTTAGATAATCCTTTATTTCATTAGCTGAAAAGGTGCGTGATAGTTTACTTGTGTCATATAAGTTATGTTCGTAAACTTATTTTTAATTGATTTAGACTAATAAAACTAACCATATTAACTCACTTTTTAATAGGAATAGATCATACTATGGTATAAAAACACCTAACTAATATATTAGAAACTGTAATCAATATGGTTATATATATTTTTTACAATAAAAAATTAAAATAACATGGTCACTTTTGTTAGTGAACGATCAAATCATACATTAGGATATAATTTTACTACATCTGTTAATAGATCATTGTTATCATTGATTTAAATAGTCAATTTTTTTTTAGTCGAGCGATAGCGTTTGTAAGTTAAATATTAAATTAGTCATCAATTTAAATAGTCAATTAGATTTTTTTTTTCTTGATTTTCTTTCATTAAGGAGTTGTACGTATTAATAATATGAATAATTTGTTAATATTATATGACGATATTTGAGTAAACAGATGAATAAACTAAACTGTAAGTTTATTGGCAATTGATTTAGACATAAAACCGACCATACAGGAGTTGTAGTGTCAATAATATGAACGATTTGCAAATCTCATGCGACAACATTTGAGTATTACTGAATAAAGAAGATGACTTTTACCCAAGGATATTTATTTATGTGTTTTAATCCTTTCTAATTTATTCAAACCAATAGTAGAAAGGAGCTTTGGATTTTAAAGTGAGAAATGCAAAGAGGATTATTTCAAAAGTAAGATAATTTATGATTTTTCTGTCATTTCAAGTTTTATTATTTTATATTATTAATACAAAAATTAACGTTAAATTATAAATAACAGAACTTGTATAGAGATTCTCGATTTTTATAGAGTTCTCTTAACATTTCTCAAAGTTTCAGAATGATTCACGTGCTTGGCTTTCTGCAATTCTATTTTCCAAGGTCAAATATACTTCAGAATGTGGAATGACGTGTGACACCATGTAAATTGTAAAGTAAAAGACGTCCCCCAACATTGAATTATTAATGTCCCAGTCTGTCTGCCTATCGATTTTTCCTTTTTTTTCATTTTTCGGCTATAGAAAGAATTCAATCTTTGTTTTTTTTGGACTTGCATGTTTTGGACATTTCTGAGTTAGGAATTTTTATTTTTGCAAATCTTATATTTGAATACTAGTAATGGTACACGTATTTTCATAATACGACAATCATTTGTGAAGGGCAGATGTTTATGTGCAAACTATGTTTGAAAATGTTTTTAGTCGAAAACATTTTGGAACTAATCTTTGGTAAAAATTCAAGTGGATTATAAAAAATCACTTTACGTGCTTCTTGCAAGAAACACATATTTAATGTTTCTTCCCAAAAACATTTGAATCAAAAATCAATTTCACCATAAGCACTTTCAATCATTTCAAAAGCACTTTCAAACTAGCCATATCTCATTCCACAAACAGTAGTGCATGACTCCCATACATCCAAACTAAAAGGAAAATAGTAGGGTAAAGTACAAAAAACTACCTCAACTATTGGTGTCACGACACTTTCATACCTCATCTTTTAAAGTTGACAATGTCATACCTCGTCTTTAGAATTTGGTCCAATGTTATACCTTCCGTTAGTCTGGCCGTTAATTTGTCAGTTAAATGCTGACGTGGCTTGATCCAAACCCCACTTTCTATTAAAAAATTAAAAAAATATTAAAAAAACTAAACAAAAATAATTTAATATTTTTTAAACATTAAAATAATAAAGAAAAGTAAAAAAAAAAAAAAAAAACCTGTCCGTCCCTTCCCCTCCCTCCCTCCTCTCCTCTCCTCTCCTCTCCTCTCCTCTTTCCCCCATCTACCTGCTGCAACCCAGAAAAATTAAGAAAAAAAAAATTGTCCCTCCCCCCCGCGTCCTTCTCTCTTCTCCCCCATCCCCCCCCCCCACCCCGTCTTCTCCCCCATCCCCCCCCCCACCCCGTCTTCTCCCCCATCCCCCCCAACCCCATGTTCTCCCCTACCCGAGCCCCTACCTGCGACCCAAAAAAAAAAAAATATCCCAGTTCGTCTTCCCCTCACATCCACCCTCCGCACCCACCCTCGCACCTACCCAACCTCGCACCCACCCCCCCGTGGAATCGGCCTGGCGAACTGGATCTGGGTTTTCTGGGTTTTTTTTTTTTTTTTTTGTGTTGGGGTTTTTTTTCCCTTCTCTATCTTCTTCTTCAGGTTGGGTGGGGGGGGTTTGGGGTTTGGGGTTTTTTTTTTTTGTTTTCTGGGTCGCAGGTAGGGGGAGGGACAATTTTGTTTTTTCTTTTTCTTCTTTTTTTTTCTGGGTTGCAGCAGGTAGAGGAGGGATGGAGGGAGGGAGGGAGGGGAAAGGACAAACAGGTTTTGTTTTTTAACTTTTCTTTATTATTTTAATGTTTAAAAATTATTAAATGATTTTTTTTGAGTTTTTTTAATATTTTTTAATTTTTTTAATAGAAAGTAGGGTCTAGATCAAGCCACGTCAGCATTTAATTGACAAATTAACGCCAGGCTAACGGAAGGTATAACATTGGACCAAATTCTAAAGATGAGGTATGACATTGTCAATTTTAAAAGATGAGGTATGAAAGTGTCGTGACACCAATAATTGAGGTAGTTTTTTGTACTTTACCCAAAATAGTATTATTTGATTTAATCGAATCAAGAATTAGGGGTTTTATGGAATCAAGAGTTTGGGTTTTGGGGGAATCAAGAGTTAGGGAAGTCTAACAACTTGGAATTTGAGATCTATTTTCGGGGTGTTCAAAACTCAAATACGAGGTCTTACTATGGTTTGTTTAGGCTTTAGAGGATAGACTTGGTTGACTCCTTGGAAACGTGTCCAAGTTTTCTTCTAGTGCTTGTCACGTTGATTTGGTCACTTATATTCTGATTTTTATGAATGTTATTTCATGTGGTTTGAGTGTATGTGACTTAATGTTAAAGATTTAATAAGAATACGTGTCTAAGGTTGTCTTCATAGTTCTTCCCCAGTGGTATTTCTAGTCTCGAAAGCGATGAGTAAATTTCTAGCACTCGTTCAAAATCGAACTCATTGAAAACTACAAGATTACACATATCAGTAAAACCTTTACACCTCTTGTTACTCGAAAATCAATAACTCTCAAATCGTATTTAAACAAAAAATACAATGCTCATAAATTTCAAAAAATAAGACACCAATCATTCAGTACAAAATGACATTCTACTTTCTGGTCCTATGTTACGAAGATAACAAATGTTGTAAAGAAATAAAAGAGATGATGCAATTACAAAATCAACTATTGCAAATTGAGATGTAAAACAAACACATGAGATGACAGTTTCACATAACAAAAATCATGTTAGTGATACATGTTGTTCGTGGCAAGAATTTCCGTCGGGGATGTTTCCTGGCCGACGAGCACACAGCTCCCCGAGAAAGGTTGGCGCCAGTTGATGCTTTCTGTCGGGCTTCTGCTTTACTGGCAGGCTTGTCGGGCAAGGCTGAAAGAGAATGACATAGTTAACTTTGAAATGTGCCTTTGTGGGGCCTTAGGTGTAGGCCTTGAGGCTCACAATCAAGGTTAACTTTTAAATGCTCAGGCGTGCCACTGCCATCTTCAGCATGGCAGATGTAAAACGGATATTGAGTTTCATTTGTATATATACCCGAGGGACCGTGTTAATTATGACAGGTGCCTTTGTGGGGCCTTAGGTATAGGCCTTGAGACTTCCAGTCAATAACTAATCCAGTACTCGAACATATAACGTTTGTTTCATTATTGCACATAGTATTATGACTGTTATACTTCTGATCATTAAGCCCGAAGAGCAGAACGAATCCAAATAGGTGCCTTTGTGGGGCCTTATGTGTAGGCCTTGAGGCTTCCTATCAGAACGCATTCTATACTCAAACGTTCTAGCCCGAAGAGCTTAGAACGAATCCAAATAGGTGCCTTTGTGGGGCCTTAGGTGTAGGCCTTGAGGCTTCCTATCAGAACGCATTCTATACTCAAACGTTCTATAATAATCATAATATAACAGAGACAACTACGAGATAAGTCGATTACTTGCGCCCCAAGTAACTTCGGACTTCTATGTTTATCAAGGACTGTCGTGGATGGGTTAAGTCCACATAAGGTTCTTTTTTATGTCTTGAGGCCAAGGACTTTTACATGATCAATCTTATATGCCCGAGAGCTTAGAACTTATATCTGATTTAAATGGTGAAGACATCTTTAAATTGGATTCAAGAACTGAGAGAGTCTTTTAATCATCATTTTACTAGAAACAACTTGAATACAACTGGAAGTATACAACATATTGCTAGTTTAATAAATGAAAAGACAGAACCAAAGAGGGTCGGGCAAGGTTTCACCTTGTCGGGCAAGACTGGTCGTCTTGCAACTTCCTATCTTTGTGGTTTATCAAGGGGTTTGAGAGTTTTTTAAAAAAAAAGGGGTAGGGAAATGAGTTTACAAAAAGAAATCGATACTACAGCAAGTGTTTTAGACGAGGTAGCAGAGCTATTACAAAAGGTTTGGGTGAGAGTTGATCCCGAGAGGGATGAAGGCTTGGGCTGACTATAGCTATCGTTTGAAGGCAAATCTGGCTTTGAGCAGAGTTTGTGCTTGTATTTGTTTGTTTGAGTGTCCCTATTCCTGATTTCTCTTTCTTCTTTTATAGACACTTCGGCTGGGCTTCCTGTAGCAGTAATCTTGCCCGAATGCAGCTTGAAGGATAGTGACTCATCAGCTATCCACTGTAAAGTACTTTTTGGGCTGATTAGCTGTTTAGTCTACACCACTGGGTTTCTTGGCAGGTGAGCAAGTGATGCAAGTGAGCTGCACCAAGTCGGAAAATGCCTTTTCCGCTTTCTGGGCTTCGGTTGGGCTTCAGCCATTCCTTTTTCTTGGCCTCCCTTTGGGCCAACTCCTTCTTTGGGCCAAAGTTCCAGTTTTGATCCAAACACATGCAAATACTAAAAACTTCAAAGTCAACCAAATATGGCAACTTACGTTGTTATTTTCTTATAGAATCCCAAGTTTTGTGGTCTCTCAAAACTCTGCAGCTGTACAAGTTACGCGCCTCTTGGCGTCTAAAACTGTGCGGTGGACAGAGATATCTGTGCGTTTTGTTGTGCTCGCGTTCGTGGCAAAGACAGAACTTCATTGTGTCGTTGTCTTTTTTATTTTTTTGGGTCCGTACGTTAGGTCGTTGTACATTTATATAATATTTACACAAAGACTTTGACGACGAATTTTTTATCTGAAACGGTAGACCAAGTCGTGAAAACGACACAAAATCTAATGAGTAAAATGGTGACTCCAGCGTGTGCCCTTTAGGTTTTGGACCCGGTCACAGCTCGTGCTAGAAAATGATGACCAACACTCCCGCTTAGACTTCGTCTTCGTCTTCAGTCGACTATCATCAGGAATCATGGAAATTGCGGAGAAACATGGTATGCAAGGGGTTGGTAGGGTTGGCAACTAAGAAGTGTTGCAATGTATCCGCCCAAGTTCGGTTTCAACAGCTTTGCAAGAGACCTCTATAAAAATGTCTATCGTGGGGCACATTGTAGAGGATTAAAAGGCGGCGCTGCGTAAGAGCACTTGAACATTTTCTATTGAGTTTACTAGTCAAGCCAACGATACTACTCACTATCTAGCTCGATATGTATGCTCTTTATATTAGTATGTGTTATAACTGATTTAAGGAACCTCCAGACCTCATCTCAAATTTATTGTTGGAATATTATATTGAGTAAAGGGCGTTTCTTTATCCCCCATGTTGTACTGTTACTACTTCATTAGTGAAATCTATTGAGTTTCTCATAAAAGAAAATTTCGTTGGAACTCAGTTGGTAGAATAATTGTGGTGTGAAATATAAAATTCAACACTAGGGGCATGCTTGATACACCGGACTGGCTTGGCTAGTATTTGCCTTCTTTGACCTTTGATGTACATAATGGGTTGAGATTCACTCCGGATATCTGCCTCCGGAGCCAGCGAACCGAGAGATATATACGACTCAATTTCAATCATACGATCCCCATTAGCTCATCCTATTAGTCAACTTCACAAAAACTCAAAAACTTGAACGGTCCGAATCTCTCTCTAAAAAGGTCAAATCTCTTGGTCTGCAAACTCCTGACACACAGAGATCCAGAGTGGACCTCATTCCGCACACCACCTAAGGTTTCTGACGAAATAAGATGGAACGATCTATTCTCAATATTTAGAAACAAAAAATGAAAATTTGAGGTTAAAACCAAAAATGTCATAGCTTGAAAATCTCCGAGAACCTTCTTCTTGGCTAGTGGCAAAAACATCAGTGTCTCAAAACTAGCCACTTATATGGACTGGAAATTAAAAATTAACGGGGTCACATTATATATACAATACTCTCTATTTTTTTCAAAAATTTGAAAAAGGTATATAGTTTTTGAACAAGAAAGGTATATGGTTAAATATATAGGGGCATATAATCTTGGTTGAGGCCAATATAAATCATTTCTTTAATGCCATGTGCATATGGTTTTATGGATATAGATGTCGCAGTCACACCACCCCTGTAAGTGTGACAAGTCCACCAAGGGAATATACAGATAAGCCAATTCCCAAAGGCTTTTCTATTTGGAGATATTTGTCATTTACAAATGATCAAGCCTTAAGCTTAAGCCGAAGTGATTAGACGTTTGATCTAATTTCCTTGTCTATTTGACGTGGAGCAAGAACCTAACCTTATTTATAATCTAGTTTCTATTAATCATAGCAACTTATAATTAGAATGTTCATAAATAGTTGCGTGGATCGCACAAAGTTTCTGAAAATTGTGGGAGATCTCATTAGTATATATAGGCAATGATTAAATATATAAATTTAGAGTAATGCTAGGTAAACTAATTTTAGACTAAATTTGCAAACCATATGATGTGTCATCAATAAAAAACAAGCACGTTAATCAATATTTTATTAATAATTCAAATTATTAACAACCATGTCATATGATTTACTAAATTTGGTTTAAAAATTTAATATCCCTAGCATTGTGCATAAATTTAAGCGCTACTAATAATGTATTATTGGCCAACACAATTTAGAATAATGTTCAGTTTGAAATAACTTGTTGCTAAATTGTAAGAGCTAAGTATGATATTTGTTTTTCAATTTCAGTTTTAATCCTTCATGTATCATGATTGTTGCTAGATCTAGAGGAGAAAGTAATTATGTGAATTAGAAGGGATTCTCATCACTAAATAATGAGATGTTCAGAACAATCCTCAAATGACTACATGTTTCTAGTTTTTCACTCAAGGTGACGAAGTTTTGTAAGATTAACATCTGACGTTAAATTGCGACGTGAACTTAAATGAATTATTAGGTTACTAACTGGTTAACACTCGTTATTGTGTTCAAGCATATTTAAACAGACAATTAAATGTAGTTCTACAAAGTAAATAAACTTTCTACGAATTTTAGTTTCCATGATTTTTAGTTTTCCAAAACTATCTATCTATATACATATATATATACATATTCATTTTGTTCGAGAAAATTAAAATTCTTGACAATCTAACTAAAGATAAAAGGGAGAAAATGGGAAATCCCAGCTCCAAACAAAGAGAATCTAAATCTTATCTTGGCATGCCTTTGACCTTTTAATGATTGGTCAATGTGGTGTGCTTCCTTTGTACTAACTTACGTTTGTCTGTTCTTGCTGCTCCCGCATAAACATTAACTGATATATCTCAAATACAAGACATTCTTTATTCCCTAATCCTTATGTAACAATGCATTCTTATATATAAATGCATGTTTATGCTCCAATTTGAATGTTTAATCTCCTCTTATGGGATCGCACAAAGCAAAAGTTGAAGTGGAAAGCACAATGTGCTTCCATTTCTATGTATCCTCAATCAAATCATTGCTATAACCTTATAGAGAAGTGATTTTTATAGAAGTTTATTCGGTTATATGCAGTCTTGTATATTAAAATTCTTTAATTGTGTACATCTATACAATATAGAGTGGCGGAGCCAGTTTGGGGTCAATGACTACTCATGACTGTGGATGCAAATTTCTTCATCCTTGATCTTGGACAATTTTGCACCTACAAAACAATTAACACCTTAGGTTAAGGCCAAGAGCCTCACGCGCCCACGATGAATGGGGGGGGGCTTTGGCCGAAGAACCTCCGATGCCAAAGTTAGAATTTAGAGAGAAAGAGTGTTTAGAGAATTTTGGGATTTTTGCCAAAGTGTTGGCATGAATATTTGGTGAAAATAGGAGCCTATTTATAGGGCTAGATTGGTTCACTTTAGAGAGGAATGTGGCCGGCCACTTAGTAGGTTTTTAGGTTTTGTTT
This sequence comes from Malus fusca, assembly GCA_035220775.1. Lineage (NCBI taxonomy): Eukaryota > Viridiplantae > Streptophyta > Magnoliopsida > Rosales > Rosaceae > Malus > Malus fusca. Next base: position 1,738,438 of record CM069072.1, on the reverse strand, counting down.
TGGTTTAATTAGCCAATTAATTGGCTAATTAAACATAAAAGGAAATGTTTTGGTGGTTATGGAATTTATTGGGTAATAAAAAGGAAGAAATGGTGAAAAAGGTAGAAAAAAGTGATGGATTAGGTTTTGAAATGGGGATAGCCGGCCATGTGGTGTTTTAGGGTTGAATTGGATGTATTTTGTGGTTATTTGGATATAATGGATGGTTTAATTGACAATTAATGGGTTAATTAGGCAATAAACCCATTAATTAGCCAATTAACATAATTTAAAAGGAATGTGTTTGGGAATTACCTTGTAGAAAGGATTTGATGAGATGGACTTTGAATTGTTACCTATTTTGGGCACTTCTATCTTGGTTGAAAGAGGGTTGCTCGCTGCTTGCGCTTAGGAACCTCGTTGTTCTGCAAGGGTATTTTTGTCCTTTTTGTCCAAAAATCCACGTGTCGCCCTGTGAATATTTTTGGCTCCACAAATGCCCCCACACATGTTGGGCTGCTCGCAGAAAAGGGCAGCAGGTGTAGAGATCTTCTTGCTTTAGGAAACTTATGACCGCTTCCTATTTTGATGTAGATTCTCTCTTTAATAGGAAATTAGATCCTTATAGGAAAGGGAAATAAATTTCTCTCAAAGCCTATTTAAATCCACTTTAAGTGGGTTATTAAATCAACTTTGGAGAGCGATTTATTCTACCCTACAAGAGAGAGATAGCTTAGAGGATATTTGTTCCCCCTCCTCTAGCAATCTTTTACATCTTGCCCGTGCAAATGACCGTCTTTCGTTGATTTCTTTGTCTTCTTCGTGGATGGTGCTACCTGCGGGGCAGCCGTCGGGGTGGTGCGGCACTTCGACTGGCATGGGCCAGGAGTCGACTCGGCATGGGCCGATGAGGTATTGTGGCAGGGACCACTACTTTAAGCTGCTCGACTTGGCTAGAACCAAGGGCAGCTTGTGTGCTTGGGGCCTCGGATTGTGGCACTGGGGCGCAGTGCTAGGCAAGTCACATGGCTCATGTCCTTTTAGGCTTTTGGACATGACGCGAGCTAGGCCGGTGATTGAGAGAAATGAAGAGGTTGCGGACCTCATGAGCTGCTGGAATGTTGGGTTGAACTTCCCTGCTAGGTACCACGAATGACATTGGCTACTTTAACTCTCTTCGTCAGGAGAAACGTGGGCTGCTCCCAAAATAGGAGATGAATAGGATCAAAGCGGATGCACTGGCTCGTCCAATCACTGTTGTGGATCCTGCTGCAAGTGAAGGTGGGAAAATGGATCTTCTCTGCTTGCTCAAGAGATGCCGGCTGAGAAAAAACCAAAAACTTCTTTCGCTGCTCGCGCTGGTTCGCCGACTACCTCCAGGCTTGTGATTGACTTGACTTTTTCCAAGGGGACGAAAAATGAGGCTGCTAGATATGAGCATGTGGCGCCTGCCATGTCAAGAATGGCTAGTATGATTGCTGATAGGATTGTTCGACATAAAGGTCTTGTCATGCCCTTAGTGCCAAATTTTGTACCAAGACGTCTGTTGGGAGCTAAGTCCGGTTCACCTTTAGAGAGGCTTGCTATTATGAAAAGCGATAAGATGGACTCTACTGCTAAAGTGGCGCCAAGGCCCATTCCTTATGCTGCTGATACTGATTCGCCTGTTGGGAATGAGGAGACTGCTCGCGTAGGCAGCTGTGAGAAATCCACTAAACCTGCTTCTGGGAGGCTGCTGAGATATATGTGCTTTTGAAACCAGATCTCTTGAAAACATGGATGCTTGTGCCAAGTTTGTTGATGGCGGTAGAAAGGTTATTTGCCCAAGTTCCTTTGCGAAGCATACGACCCAATATAGAAAGATTGCTCTGCTTGCTATGATGCATATATAGCAAAGCTCATATTCAAGATCTTGAGTTTGCAGTTTCTGAGCTTCGTTTCGCTGCTTATGCAAAGGATGAAGAGTTGATTGCTGCTTATGCTAAGAAGGGAGTGGATGAGCTGCAGCGCGTCCGTGTTAGTCTGCTTGAGAGGAATGAGTAGCTGAAGGGTGAGAATGATATGCTTGAGGTTTCGAGACCTTCTCTATTTCTCCGGAAGACTTGCTTGATTTTACTTTTGAGGCTTCCATTGGTGAAGTAGTTGGAGAAATTAGTGCTCAGGCTGGGGCAGCCGGGGGTGAAGCGCCGATTGATACCGCTGCTAAGAGCGTCGCGGTTGCTGAAGGTGTGGCGACCGAGTAGTCGTGGAATGTCCAAGCTGCTATAGTCTTCTAGGTAGCCTTTAGGATTTTTTTTGTTTTTTCTTGTAGCTCTTGTTTTGCTTGAACTCATTCGGCCTTTGCTAGTTGTTTATAAACATTTTTTCTTTCGCTTTTCTTCATCTTCGCTTCTTTTGTTCATGCCCTAACCTTTAGACTTGATAGACCAGTGGCAGGCATTCTACTTTTTTATAAACAGACAAGCCCGCGTAGCCTATGCAGCTGTAGGTGTTGGTGTAGAACTTTGCAAAGTTGTTAGCCATAGGGTTGGCAGCCGGATGCCTTACTTACAGAAGCAGACAAGTTCGCGTAACCACTAGGCTGTTAACTTGACTTTCTCCAATTCCGTAGGTTGCGTAGCAAGTATCACAACACTTTAGGACTTGGTGTAGGTTGTTCCGCGCTTGGCAGAGGTGAAGCTTATCGACTACGTAGCATGTCGGCAGTGGGTAAAACTTCGTATATGCGCGCTAGCTTGTTTAACCTTTCACAAGAATGTGCGGTTGTATAAGTCTAGCGCGGCTTTACTGCTCGGAGGGCAAGCCGTAGGCAGTCTTCCAGAATCCGTAGGCTACCTTAGTGCACTCGGTAGCAGCTTTAGGGTTCTAGGGCAGCCGTCTGTAGGGCGTACTGCATAATGTGCCCCCTCCGTCTCTGGGGTCCGGTTCCCCATGGATTAGGCCAAGAGACCTAAAATCCTTCAGTTAGCTAAGCCTTGAAAAAGACCATTGTGGCTACTTCTAGGAATCCCGGCGCAAGCCATCGTGCATCTAGTTATACTAGGGCAGCCAGGCTCATCCACGTCTGGATATTCGGAGTGTAAAGTTTATCCTCCCGTCTTGGAGAGCTGACCCATATGGGTGTCGGGGAATTGGTTTACCCTCTCGCACTGATGAGCATGATTGGTCCCTCTAGGGGTGCAATTCCTGCGATGAGTCCCTAAGTAGAGCGCAGTCTTCTTTTGAAGTCCATGAGTGATCAGTTGTTGTAAGCATGCAGCCGAGCGAAGTTGTGATTACTTCGGAATTCCTCATTAAAAAAAACGAGTGAAACGAACGAGAACTTAGCTGTAAGGTAGAAACTGCATAATAACTGGATAGTCCTCGTCTTGTGAGGTGGTGCCCGTCGAGTTTCTTGAGTCTTCAGGTTTTGCTGTAGCGGGAGGTCACACATGGTACTTCTTCAGATTGTAGGCCATCCACTGCTTTTCAATCTTTTTGCCATTTCACGGTGGCGAGGGTGTAATTACTCTTGCCACCTACTCTGTTGATCTTGTACGGACCTTCCCAGATGGGATCCATCTTTTTGGAGCCTTCTCTGCGGGCAGTGATGAAGGCTTTTCTGCGCCGTCGACATGCAAATGCCAGAAGTCTCCATCGGGTGGAGTAGGCGCTGCTAGAGTGTGCTCGGCTATTTCTGAGGCATCGTTGGGCCGCTCTGTTGCGTCACCTAGGTTCGGCGTGAAGACGCAGTAGGGAGCTGTGGAGATGGGGCCATGTCATACGCAGCAGGAGATGCTCAACTGCCGATATTGGGCCACTCTAGAGTTGAATCAATGAGCAAGGGTCGGCTAAGGCCGTGTGGTGCGCAGCAAGAAGTGGTACTCAACTGCCGGTACATGTTCATCCTATGTAGAATCTTTTAGGGTGACAAGGACAAAACTTGCTTCCGAGTGTGTCATTCCAGTGTTGCGTTCGTCAGAAAACTTTACATCCGCCAGGGTCTACGCCTTTATCGTCGCGCGTCTGGATTGGGCAAAATAGTACGTCATGAGGATGACTGCATGCGTTTGAAAGTAAAACTTGTGTTTCCGGGTTGCAACAACTATCGCCAAAGTTAGCTTTTGAATTTCTGATAACATCAATGAAAGCTTTTAAACTGTGGAATACAACTGATAGCATCGAGGAGATCTTTTAAACTGTGGAATACAGGTAGTCGGGCCCCCAACTCTTCTCGCATGATGGTAGAGCTTATTGCTACTTTAGATACCGTCAAACATGTGAATAAGTCCTCCGCTGCTTCTAGGGAGGTGATGTCGGGTAATTCTTCAAGTCCTTGAATGTGCATTGGCGAGCCTCATCCCAAAGTGCATGCTTCTCTACCAAAGTAAAAGAGTCTGCCAGAGTTAGATCTTCTTTCATGATCAATTTTCCGAATAGTGGGTAGTCTGCTGGAAGTCTTTTTTGGAAGGCTGCTCTAGCTATCGAGTCGTTGCATTCGACTATTTTTGCCTTCTCTCCTTTAAACCTCCTCACATAGTCGCAAAGCGACTCATTTGGGTTCTTCTTGACGTCGAACAAATGGTCAGACTTCTTTTTGATCGAGCGATAGGATGAATATTCTTTGGTGAAAACCAAAGAAAGTTCATAGAAATTCCGGATGGATTGTGGCGGCAGGGTGTAGAACCAATCTTGCGCTTCGCCTTGTAGAGTGGTGGCGAATATCTTGCACATGAGATCATCGTTGTTTCGATAAAGGATCATTGCGCTTCGGTAGCGCTTTAAGTGTCTCTCCGGGTCTTCATCCCCTTTGAAAGATGTGAAATGTGGCATGTTAAACTCGCGTGGAGGCTCTGCCTGCTCGATCTCGTCCGTGAAGGGTGACCTGCTTATGTTGGTCATGTTCCGTCGTAGTGCCTCGTCGGTGACCTTGTTGCGTTGGAAATCATGTAATCGTTTGGTCAAGAGTCTCTACTTCTTCCTGAATTTGACTTTGTTGGGGTAGCGGAGCTCTCGGCTGCCCCCAGCCATGACTTGCTGGTCTAGGTTGCTCTTCCATGTGTTTGCTCGTCTATGCCGCGGATGCAGTGCATGTGGTGCGTTCCTAGCAGGCGAGCGAGTTCTTCGCAGGCTGCTGGTTAAACTTGAGCTGGATTGAGTGACTGCTTCTCTCCGTCCGTCGTGCTGCCTACTCTGATGTGAGGTGGAGGATGCTCCTTGTGGGCTTAGCCGCGAATGGACACTTTGCCCGGAAGGTTGTTCATGTTGACTATCGGAGTGTGACCCCAACAGTGAATGTATGCTCATTCGTGGGCCTAGTCGAGAGTGCACGCTCATCCGCACGCTAAGACATGAGTATACGCTATCTCTGGGGCCCAATCGGGAATGTACACTGCCCAAACGTTCGGCTCGTGGCTGGTCGAGTGGCTGCTTACCGGGACGCTGCTGGAAAGGTTCGTCTGCCCTTGTCCTACTTCGGGATACCTCGTCCGGGGCACGTTGGATCCCGATGTGTTGCAAAAGTTGATTCACTAAGGTTGTCTGTTGTGCAAGGGCGCTCGTCAACTCTATGACTTGTCGAAACAAGTGTTGTTCGCCATTTGGATTGGAAGAGCTTTGAAGGAATGCGCCTCATTGGGCAGTGGAATGGTGGTAGACTCCGGGCGCGAGATTTGAGTTGGGAAATGTCAAATCCGCGAAAAAATATGGTGAGAATGCCCCCGGCCCGATGGTAGGTCCGGATGGTTGAAATAGTCTTGGGCCGACTTGGGCTGCTTGGAAAGCCACGGGAGCAGGCTGGGCCACGAGAACAGGCTGGGCCGTGAGAGTGGGCTGCTCGACTGGAGCTGGCTGGGCCACGGGAGTGGGCTGCTCGTCGGGAGCAGGCTGGATCACGAGAGCAGGTTGCTCGGCAAGAGCAGGTTGGGCCGTGAGAGTGGGCTGCTCGACGGGAGCAGGCTGGGCCACGGGAATGAGCTGCTCGTCGGGGGCAGGCTGGGTCACGAGAGCAGGCTGCTTGGCAGGAGCAGGTTGGGTCGTGAGAGTGGGCTGCTCGATGAGAGCAGGCTGGGCCACGGGAGTGGGCTGCTCGTCGGGAGCATGCTGGGTCACGAGAGTAGGCTGCTCGGCAGGAGCAGGCTGGGCCGCGAGAGCAGGTTGCTTGGCGGGAGCAGGCTGGGCTGTGAGAGCAAGCTGCTCGACAGGAGATGGTTGGGTCGTGAGAATGGGCTGCTCGATGATAGCAGGCTGGGCCACGGGAGTGGGCTGCTCGTCGGGAGCATGCTGGACCATGGGAGTGGGCTGCTCGTCGGGAGCAGGCTGCTTAGCGCGTGATGCATGCGAATGCGAGGCTTGGGCTCGGACGCGTTTAAGCTTGGATGGCACGACTTGGGTCATGGCCTTGGTGCCGTGAGCCTTGGATGGCACGGCTCGGGCCGTGGTGAAGGCACCATGGACCTCGCCACGAGTGGCTACCGAGGTAGCCACCGTGGTGGTTCCCGTGGTGGAAACTCGTGGTGGTGGTGCTGCTCCACTTATTGTCGCATTTAGCCTCACGGATCTCCGCAATCCCATTTCTTGAAGATTAGAATTTTCACTTGTGGAATTTTTTAAATTTCTAACCATTATATTTTGCTTATACGTTTTATCAAAGAATCTTTGCAAGTAAAAAATTCTAACAATAAGAACGTATGAAAAATATTCAAATGGACTAGAAAATAAAGAAAAAAAAACTTTTTGTGCGAGCTTCTACGAGTATGGATTTCAACTCTCAATGAAAGCACCAATTTGTGGATGCAAATTTATTCCTCCTTGATCTTGGACAATTTTGCACCTACAAAACAATTAACACCTTAGGTTAAGGCCAAGAGCCTCACGCGCCCACGATGAAGGGGGGCTTTGGCCGAAGAACCTCCGATGCCAAAGTTAGAATTTAGAGATAAAGAGTGTTTAGAGAATTTTGGGATTTTTGCCAAAGTGTTGGCATGAATATTTGGTGAAAATAGGAGCCTATTTATAGGGCTAGGTTGGTTCACTTTAGAGAGGAATGTGGCCGGCCACTTAGTAGGGTTTTTAGGTTTTGTTTTGGTTTAATTAGCCAATTAATTGGCTAATTAAACATAAAAGGAAATGTTTTGGTGGTTATGGAATTTATTGGGTAATAAAAAGGAAGAAATGGTGAAAAAAGTAGAAAAAAGTGATGGATTAGGTTTTGAAATGGGGATAGCCGGCCATGTGGTGTTTTAAGGTTGAATTGGATGTATTTTGTGGTTATTTGGATATAATGGATGGTTTAATTGACAATTAATGGGTTAATTAGGCAATAAACCCATTAATTAGCCAATTAACATAATTTAAAAGGAATGTGTTTGGGAATTACCTTGTAGAAAGGATTTGATGAGATGGACTTTGAATTGTTACCTATTTTGGGCACTTCTATCTTGGTTGAAAGAGGGTTGCCCGCTGCTTGCGCGTAGGAACCTCGTTGTTCTGCAAGGGTATTTTTGTCATTTTTGTCCAAAAATCCACGTGTCGCCCTGTGAATATTTTTGGCTCCACAATGACCTCAATAGTTTTAGAGTTTATCTTTGATCCCAACTAAGGAGATAGTGGACCACGTTGAATTACAACCTATTGTTGCTTCTTCATTCTTTCCCGTGTCTTCCTTCTCATTTTTCTTGTGTGCAACCTAGTAGTGTGTACCTCGCATGCTCAACTAAAAGCTTCACTTAAAAAGTCTTGGCATGCAGGTCTTGACAGTCTGCTAGCTTGGGCACACCTTGATAGATTTAGATGCTAGAAGAACACAACTATTGATAGATGTTGTTTATACCATACTTAGGGCATCCGTATTTAGATCTCGTATAAATACTCGGGGGACTCAAATGTAATTATGTAATAAAGGATGGGGCAAATATGTAATAAGTGAGGAGCCCTTATTCTATAAAAGGACTCCTCACCCTCACAATTAGGGAGGCCAATTCCTAGGCCCTCTCACCCCCTCACAAAGCTCTCACTCTCAGAGCTCTCTCTCCCTCAGATAAATACATAATCAGTGTGGACGTAGCCCAAACCTTGGGGTGAACCACGATACATCTTGTGTTATTTACATTTCTTGCAGATTCACGGTCGGATTTACGTTGTTCCAAGACCTCCGGTTTTGTGCATCAACATATGTCATCACAAGCTTTCGGCGAATGTTGGTAGATTTTGATAGATGCTCATGAGATGCTCGAATGAATGGGGCAATGAATTTTTTTTTTCTTTTTCAATTGACGACTCCACCACTGGCAACATATATATAAGTTGGGTGGGGACTTAATAAACCTATTAAGATGTGAGGTTTTCTTTAAAAAAAAACTGTAATTTAAGGAAACTTGCTACTTAATAGAGTCATGTTCTTTTGGCCATCTGGATATATCAAAGATTGATGGTCACTCACCATTCAGTTTGATATTAAATGTAAAGACTAAAACATTAGAAGCAGATTATGTTCATCCTTCATCCTTAATATCCAATTTAAAGATTAATGACTATGTATTTCCTGATCACCTATTTACGAGCTGAACATTCTGCTACTTAATAAACCTTGGACAATCATCTTTCCACTGTATTACATATGCACACATATGTGTATACGATCGAGTTCCTAATAGAACAAAGCTATACGTGGTGCTGACAAAAGACTATTAATTCTCTGGTAATGCAAAGGAAAATGTTAAGTAGGTGAGCTTAATTATTTAATTTATCGCATGCTTTTGGTGGCCTGGCCACTGTGACAAAACTATGCATGGATGCGCTCAAATTTTGTCAAACTTCATTGGTATAAGACCAGAAACCCTAGTGGTGCTCTCGATCGGTTGATCTCTTTCTATATCGATCACTGTGTACATGCACTATGCACGTATTATATTCTGCTAGACGTGATCGTACCACGGTTTTATCCTTTGCCTCTTTTGTTTATTAAGTTGGATGATTAACTACTACACCATGTGGAGAAGTGGACTTGGAAAAAGAAAAAGAAGACAAAAAAAGAAAGTGAAAGAAAATGGCAGTTCACTGTTTTTTTCTGGGTCCATGCAATTCATTCATTGATTTTTTATGGCAATGCTAGAGAGATCGTCAATTTAATTGTATTTTATAAATTATATTACGTGATTATAAACGATTGAATTATTACTTAGGTTTTGATTAACGTATTTATTTTTTATTGTTGACACATTACATAATTTACAAAGGTGGTTTAAAAAATTAGTCTACTCAGCGTTACTTTTCTTTATGGGTGTCAAAAGATAGCAAATCACTTATACAATTAACTGTATTCGATTCCTAGCTTTGATGAATCGCACGATGATGGTCAAAGGAAGTTGAAATGCTTCTTATTTATTTACTTGGGACATAGGCATGGGCGGGATAGAGCTTTTCTTTAGCATAGGGCTAAAAAGAAGGTTTATAAGTCCAAGTATAGTACATGTGAGTCTTCCCGATCTCCAAAAGAATGAACTTTTGTGACGAAACTACCAGCTGATCACTTTTAAAAAAAGAAATCGACTGGTAATAGTGTAGATCCAGGCAAGTGTGTGCTGTATTTGCTATATTTTAGTTATGAGAGACAAACGTGTTCTTGATTTTTTAAGGATAACAATAGTTTTGTGACAAATTTGAGTAAGTAAGACCAGACGTGGTTTTATGCATTTATTTGTACAACTGCAAACCTACTACGTTAGGACCTAATATATATTATCCATTGGAAAAGGGGTGTGATATCCACACACTCTCATTTTACTTCTCACACACATATTTAATTATCGGCCGTCGAATCAGATGAATTGAAGAAAATCAACGGACAAAAATTATCAAGGCTTGTGTGAGAAGTAAAATGAGGTGTGTGGATAGCACACCCCTTCGAAAAAAAATATCCTCTCTTGAGATGGTATATGAGCTCTTGTACACCTTATTACACCAGGGTTTTGTAGGAGTAAGTTGTACTCTTGAGATTTTCTTACATGTGTGATTCAAAATTGTAAATTTAAGTTTACAACTCGTTCCATATTCATGTATTTACCAAAGCCACCAGCGGATATTAACATTTCAGAAGGTTGTTATGACTACGATTATTTACTTCGACTGTCAATACCATGAGTAGGTGTAGACTGTGGAGTTCAATTAATCACTATTTAAAACTGCCATAGATGGATTCTAGCTGCGCTGGTAGAGATTAAGATATAAGATTGACAAATGGGCTGCACAGAAACTAGAACCTTCATGTTTTTTCTCTCCTTACTTTTGGTAAACAAACGAGTGAGGTTAGTGTTTCAAGGCTTGAGGTGGTTTGGGTTGTGGAAGATGGTTTGCTACCTAAAGGAGTGACGTTGTTTGGGCCTAAATACGGTGGTGCTTAGATTTTGAGCCCAATTATGGTCTAATCCAAATTACACATTTTTCGTGTTATTTGAATCATTAGACTAAGGGCTAATTTAGTATTACTATGTTTAAAAAACAATAATAATAATAATTTAGTTGTGATGTGAAAAAAAACAGTTTTCAAATAAAACAGTTAGGTGTTTAGTAAACTCTAATTGTAAAAATGCTTTTAACCAAAAACAGTATAGAAATGTCTAGTAAACTTTTATGTAAAATTATTATGGTTATACAAAATGACCAAAATGAATATTTTGGTGAATGTGATATTATAATGTTTATCATAATTTTTTTTTCCCACAATCAAATAATTTTATAAACAAAATATTTGATTAATTAAATGTTTCATACGTAGAAAGGAACGATCGAGCTGGGAGACGAGAGAGGGAGAGATAGAGTTGGGTTTAATAACAGTGTGGCAAGTGCGAATTGGGGTGATAATGGCGATGAGGGAGTGACTGGCGTTCTGGAGAGAAATGAGGGAGAGAATTTTTTTAAAATTAATTTTTAATTGTTAAATAAAAATTAATTTTTTTATTCCAATTGTGCAGAAGTGGGCCCCGCTTATGCCGTGTCGTCATTTAACAACCAAATTGATAGAAAATTTAACAGAGGTCTGATAATGCAACGAATTCATAAGTTGAAGTATGACATTACAATGTTTAAAACATAACATATAAAATTATAGTTCGATCCATAATTGAAATAGTTTTGTGTAATTTACTTTGTTATTTTCTTATAGAATTCCAAATTTTGTGGTTTCCTCTAAAATGTGCCGTACAAGTTTGTGCCTCAAGTCGCCTAAAACTATGCGATGGACATATCTGTGCATTCTGTCCTGCGCGCATACGTGGCAAAGACACATCCACGTTGTGTCGTTGTCTTTTTTATTTTTTTTGGGTTTGTATTATATATTAGATATATAGATATATTTAAATTAAATTTTGTAAATTAAATGATGTGGTTATTGATGATTAGATTATAGATAATGCTATGAAGACTAAATTTGTAAACAAATTTTGGTAAACTAAATTATATGGAAGTTGAAGAGTAGACCATTACTTAAGCGTTGATAAAATCTTCATTCCTATTGGCAACACATTATTTAGTTTGTAAAATCTGTCTATAATTTAGATTATTACTTGAGTGTTGATTAACGTGCTTATTTATCATTAGTGACACATCATTTAGTTTAAAATTATAGTCTACCTAGCATTATCCATATACTTATGCAAAGACTTTGGCGATGTTTTTTTTTTTATGGGTAATGCTAGAAATATTAAAATTTTAAACCAAATAATGTGGTGGTTGATGATCAGATTATGACTTAAATGTTGATTAATATACTAATTTCTTATTAATTACACATCATTTGATTTACAAATTTGATTTAAAAATTAAAATATTCCTAGCATTATTCTTTTTAATATAAACGGTAGACCAAGTCATGAAAACAGATATAATAATCTCGATCACTTGATCTCTTTGTATATCGATCACTGTGTGCATGCACTAATGCACATATTATAATTTTCCTACACGCGAACGTATACCACGGACTTATTTATTCTTTACCTTTCTGTTTATTATTGGAAACCATTTTTATGTTTTTGTTTGAATTATCAACACTAAAAAAAAAAAGATCGGCTTAGCCTCACAATAAGCTAACAATAGTGTGGCATTTTACCACAATGGTGGAAATATGCTGTGCGCTTACGTGATGACATGAGTTCGAATCTCGTTGATAGTTAATCTAACATCTAACATCTAACTTACTAACGTTATTGCTCAACTCCAAAAAAAAAAAAAAAAAAAAAAAAACCTACTACTCTATGTGGAAAAGTTGACATTGAAAAAAGAAAAAGAAGACAAAAAATGAAAGAATATGGAAGTTCACTATTTTTCTGGGTCCATCCAATCCAATCCATTCGTTGATTTTTTTTTTTTTTGGTGGCAAAAGATAGCAACTCACTGTATAATCAATTTGTAATTTTGATTATGAGCGATAAAATTGTTCTGAATTTTTTTTCAAATTATATTTGTATTTACTAAAACTCAGCAAAAAAACATTTTTCTCTTTCGCAAATTTGCTCTGTAGCTTTCCGCTTCGTGTTCTCACACTCTCAAACGTTTTCGACTGCATCTTCCTTCGTTTTAACTTCCGTTTTCGTTTTCGTTTTGCTTTGTGTTGCGCTCTCTCGCTTTCAAACGGTGTTCTCTTTTTGTAAGAGTCGTCGTCCCAAAACGTTGTTGTCTTTCTGTGAGAGAGTTGCTGTCTAAAAAAAATCCAAATATTTGTCTCTCTTTCTGTGTCTGAGTTTGGGATTTGGGTCTATTTGGAAGGCTTCTTCGTGTCTATGAAGCTGAGGAGCAACATTTGAGTGTAGTTTGAGATTGTTGTGTTGAGTCCTGTGATAAAACAGGTTCATTTTCTTCTCCAGCGATTTTTACATTTGGTTCATAATCCAATTGTACTGAGATTTGTTTGTGTTTGTGCCAAAAATCGAGGGGCTTGCACCTGCAATTTTACTTTCGGACAACGCATTGAAGCACTTCAATAGGATGTGGTCTGAAGGCTTTGTTGGAAATTACATTTACTTATGTTTTGTGAATTTTTTTTTTTTTTTTTTTGTCTATCTAACAAAGTTTTGTGGTAGAAGTTTGTGTTGGGAAAGGAAAGATTTTTAAAATTTTATTTTTATTTGTGTATGTGTGTTAAATTTTTGGGTTATGTGTGTGGATACTATTCGATTGAATGAGAAATTGATTTTTTTTTTTATGTTTTGTAGGGTTTTAGCTAATAGGCAACAGGATGCACGAGTTTCCTAGGATGGTATGTTTATTCCTTCATTTGGGCAACACAAACACCTAAAAACGTAAATTTGTCTTCCACTTCTTCCAAATGTAATTTTTCATATTTTTTCTCTGTTCTGATTTGTTCAATTTGTTGAATTTTGAAATCACTTTATGAAATAAAATTTCTGAAACATGTTAAGAATGTAATTTTACGCGGTCGATTCGAGTTTAAAAACAACATTTACATTCATAGTCTATCTTTTGTTCAATGGATAAACAAGTGTAGATGGGCTCGATTATGTCGAATTGAATTCTTTAGTGCCCACCACCTGTTTGATAAAAGATGCCAGAGAAGCAAGGCCGCACACACCGGTTTTATGATTAATTTTTCTTTGTTTTGCGCTTTTGTTTTTATAGATTTGGAATTTTATGGGTGAAACATTGAAGAATCAAACGTTATTTGAACTCTGGTATCGATTATGTACCGATTTGAATAGTGGGAAATAGCACAATATTTCATAATTTGTTGTATGTAAGTACTAAATAGAGAGATTGAACAGTCTGGGAGACTAGGAATTGTAACTGCCACTTATAAGTTAATTGAAGAAGTAGAGCCCACAGTCTATGGCCTAGACGAAGATACGAAAATTTTGATAAGCAAATTGGTACGTGAGAAGAGTGAAGAGTGTTGGGGGAATGGGGAAAACCACTCTTGCCCGGTTAGCATATAATGATCAAAGTATCAGAACCCAGCTGGATTGCCCCCTCCTGTTCATGAATCCCCATATGGAAGGGGACCAAATGCTTTTATACTTCTGCCTGATTCTGTCCGATGAGTGATGGGTCCATCAGGATTGGTCGTAACTTTCCCCAATGAAATGAGCTTGCCAGTTATATTCGACTCCAAGCCTTGCAGCAGGTAAGAGCATTTGAAAAGTCTATGTACTTATTTCTATGATTATATGTAGTTTTTTTCCCAAATCTAGATACAGCTTCTATTACTGTCACACGTGATGCGACTCTTCGGTCTTGAACAATTCTATACCATCGTGCTTATTTTTGAACCAACCCTTGCTATCCAGCCTCCACGACTGTTGGAGGCTTTTTGTAGCCATTTGAGCTTCAAATGCTTCTCAAATTTCTGATGATAAGCAGCTGGTTATAAAATTAGACTTCCAATGCATTTTTTTTCTCCTTAATGTAAAATTTGTGTGCGTGTTATTTTTGTTTTCATGTTTTATTCCGATTTCAGTTAGCCTCCTCCCAAGGAATGTGTGCCAGACCGTATTGTACAAATCCATACAAGTACCAGGTTTTGCAGTCGAAGCTCCCTCTGTGCAGTTTGCAGTGTTACTAGGCAATACACCAAAGGATGGCTCCTCTATCTGCCTGTTGATTCAGCTGAAACTGGCTTTGCAGGATAGTCCTGCAGCACTTCATATGTGACTAATTTAGTTCAATGCCTGCCTATTCTATACAAAGTTTTAAGGTTCCATCACTCTACCTCTCACTTTTAATTTTTTTGCGTGTTCATCACATTTTCTATTCTTTTGTTATCCAGAGTTCCGTTCTTCCATCTTTCGTTTTTCCCTTATATCTGTCACTACTAATAATAAAATGTTTTTCTTCAGTTTATCTGTCAAGCAGGTCTGCAGCATAAGCCGCTGGTCTGAACACTAAACTCAGTTTCAACTCTGACTTCGAGATCATTTCTGCGGAGACTTGGTATTCAAGACACTGAAGTTGGGGTAAGCCATCATAATGTAAAAAAAAATTGACTGTTTTTAAGTGATTGCATATTTGGTTGACACTGGGAAACTATGAAGATTTGATGGATGTTGGAATCATTGTTCATGAGGTGAGATGTTGCCTAGAGCTTGCATACTCCGTTGCAAGAACTTTTTTAATGTCAAAGACTCTGTAGTTGTTGAGATTAGAGAGCTATTTTGCTCCTTATTTTGTTCCTAATGTCAAACTTTCTTGATGTCAGGTGATGAGTGAATGGATTTGATATTTCTACATGTAGATCAATAGTTGGGTAAATTACATAGAAACCCCTCAGGTTTGAGGTCTATTACAACCTCATACAATATCTTTAAAACTTTTCACTTTCATACCTCACATACTATTTTATTTTAAAATAATACATCCGTTACATTTTCCATCCATTGATCTGTTAAGCGCTAACGTGGCTTTCAAATGTGTGCCATGTGGCAAAAAAAAATTTATTTTATTTTATTTCAAAAAAAACCTAAATCTTCTAATTAAAAAAACAAAACAAAAAAACCTTAGAAAACGTAGACGCGCCTCCCTCCCCCCTCCTCCTTATCTCTTCTCCCCCATCTTCATCTTCTTCCCCCAACCCCCAACTTGTAACCCCGAAACGAAAAAAAAAAACCCCTTCAGTTCGTCTTCCTCTCCTCTTCCTTCTCTCTTCTCCCCCATCTTCATCTTCTTCCCCCGACCCCTACTTGCAACCCAGGAAAAAAAAAAACCAGATCCCGTCTACGTCGCCATCGTCGTGTTTGTGAGGTGAAAATGGGAGGAATTAGTGGATTTAAGGTGTCACATCCTGGCCCGGGTCCACCACATCCCGGGCCCGTTCCACCACCGTAACACGATATTGTCCGCTTTGGGCTTACCATTCCCTCACAGTTTTGTTTTTGGAAACTCACGAGCAACTTCCCAATGGGTCACCCATCCTGGGAGTGCTCTGGCCTCATTCTTGCTTAACTTCGGAGTTCCGACGGAACTTGAAGCGAGTGAGCTTCCAAAAGGCCTCGTGCTAGGTAGAGATGAGAATATACATTTAAGGATCACTCTCATGGGCGATGTGGGATGTTACAATCCACCCCCCTTAGGGGCCCGACGTCCTCGTCGACACACTTCTGGCCAGGGATTGGCTCTGATACCATTTGTCACATCCTGGCCTGGGTCCACCATATCCCGGGCCCGTTCCACCACCGTAACACGATATTGTCTGCTTTGGGCTTACCATTCCCTCACAGTTTTGTTTTTGGGAACTCACGAGCAACTTCCCAGTGGGTCACCCATTCTAGGAGTGCTCTTGCCTCATTCTCGTTTAACTTCGGAGTTCCGACGGAACCTGAAGCCAATGAGCTCCCAAAAGGCCTCGTGCTAGGTAGGGATGAGAATATACATTTAAGGATCACTGCCCTAGGCGATGTGGGATGTTACATAAGGAGTGAGGGTCATGTGGGGATGGGGTGTGGGGTCTGCCGCGGGGGGATGGGAATAAGGTTGCTGGTTTTGAGAGGTCTATCGCGAGGGATGGGGAAATAAGGTTGGCTGGGTTTGCCTGCCGGGGGGGAGGGATGGGGAGGAGGGAGGGTGCGGTGCGGGGGCGGTGAGGGGTTAGGGTTCAGCTTTGGTTTTTGTTTTTTTTTTCCTTCCTCTTCTTCTTTCCTTCTTCTTATTCGGGGGAGGGAGGGTGCGGTGAAGTCGCCGCCGGGGGGGGGGGGGGGGGGGGAGGGGAGAGGTTGTGGGTTGGGCTCTGGTTTTTTTTTTTCCTTCCTCTTCTTCTTCTTCCTTCTTCTTCAGGGGAGAAAGAAGGGAGGTGCGGGGGTTGCGGGTTTCAACTTTTGTGGAGGGGATGGAGGGGTGGACGAGAAGGAAGAGATGGGTAAGGGGGTGGGGGTGGGATGTGGGGTTGCAGGGGAGGATTTCTGGGTTTGGGTTTTTCTGTTTTATTTATTTAATTATTTATAAATAGGGTTAATATTATAATATTTTTAATGTATATATAAAAAAAAATTTGCCACATGACAGCCACGTCAGAATTTAAGAGACCAATGGATGGAAAATGTAACGGAGGTATTATTTTGAAATAAAATAGTACGTGAGGTATGAAAATGAAATGTTTTAAAGATGTTGTATGGGGTTGTAATAGATCTCGAACCTGATGAGTTTCTATGTAATTTACCCTAAATAGTTCTACATGTTTTATAAGGTTTTAAAACCCGCATCATCGCGGGCTCCTTGCTAGTCTTAAATGTATGCCATCATAGTATTTTTATTAAAATAAAAAAACCTATTTTTTTTTAAATCACATTTCTCTCTAACTTCTCTTTTTTCTATATATATATTTTAAGGAAAATTAATGAAAAAAGTTTGAAAATTTTGAGTTTTAAGGATAATGACAAAATAAAGGGTAAAGTGAATAGTACTAGAATTAACTTTTTAGTGTAAAAATGTGGTTTTTCGTTAAAGTGAACAATATCGCGGGGTTTTCGTTAAAACTCCCTATATTTTATTGTTTTTTGTAATTTTTATGTTTACACACACAGTTGGGCTTCATCTAGTTTATCCAAATGCAGCATACACTCAAATAAGTTTCAGTTTTCAAGGGATTAAACTACTACTCTTGAATTTAACAACAAATATTCAGCGAAACGGTCTCCAACCTTTCCATTTTATTTCCCCTTCTGAACAAACGATATTATCCATAATAAGAATGAAAGAGTGAGGAGAAATACCACTAGACCATAATACTAAGTCTGTCCCCTCTCTCTTAGTTTAGATAATATCACTTGTTCAAAAAAAAAAAATCTCACGATAATAATAATAATAATAAAGTTCATATAGAAGGAAAACAAAACTCATCATTTATCTACTTGTAAGCTTGAGGTGTTTTGGTTCTTTCTCTCAATACAAAATAAATTAATTATGGTCCCTTAACTTTAACTCAATTAGAGCAATGGTCCATCAACTAAAAGTCTATTACCATTGGTCCCTCAACTCATCAAAACGTGCAGCTATAACTCCTTAACTAAAAATTCATTACCATTGGTCCCTTAACTTTAATTCAACTGAAGAAATGATCCCTTAACTTTAACCCAATTGTAGCAATGGTCATTCCAACATAACTCGTTTTGACAAAAATTTTGACGTAGTTGACGAAAATGACCATAATTACACACTTTGATGAGTTGAAGGACCCTAATTATATAAATGGTTATTCCAACATAACTTATCTTGACAAAATTTTGACGAAATTGATGAAAATGACTATAACTACACATTTTGATAAGTTGAGGGACCAATAGTAATGAATTTTTAGTTGAGGGACCATTGCTTCAATTTGATTAAAGTTGAGGGACCATTGCTACAATTTACTCTCTAAATTATTGAGTTTGAGATGCTTCCTTAAGTATAATTTATCGAGATTTTACGTGTAAAAAGTTAAAAACAAATAATTTTACTTATATAGAGTTACGGCATATTTTTTTAGTGTGACGGCCTTAAAAAACTGAGAACCGGCCCTGGTAGGAGAAATAACAAATGGTTTTATTTTTCCGGTCAAATGAAACTTCCGGTAACAAATTAAAAATGCAAAATACAATAAAGTGAGAGATGGATTGGAAGGGAGCAAACAAGATATCCAAACCTCTACATTCAGTACAATTAGCAGCAGGATCTCCAAAGCACTGCAAGAATTAAAATATAAATAAAAAAAAGGAAAGCTGTAGAATCAGACGAATCTCTTGTTGCTGTGTAGCTCATCACTACCTTGTGAACGCTGAGACCGCAGCGAACGTAGACAATATTAAGGCACAGACAAATGTGGCGACCGACCATGGCTCGCCAAAACAAGTTCGCAGGAAGGTACCCCTACAGCTGCTGTAATAGGCCTCCACATCTCTGAATTGGTTGGAGAGGTAGCAATCTCCTATGTCGAGCACAACTTTTTCCCCCAAGTTTGTGAACAGCTCAGTTACGTTGTGATCGTTCTGTGAGAAGCTGGCGATAATCCCTTCAGCACAAAGAACTTGGACGTCCCTATTCGAATTGATGAGACAGCGCATGAAGGCAATATAAGCGGTGAAGAGCGGAGCTGTGTGTGGGTGACAGAGTTCAAAGGCCATACAATTGATAAAGATAGCAATGGTGAGCTCATTGATGGTTATAGGTGGGATGCGAAGTACCCTTTTCTGGTAACCAACGTCTAAGAAGCTGTCCGCATTTTTGCGCGGCCTAAATTTTACCCAAGAGAGTCTTAGTTGTGTGGTACATTGGATTGATTTCGCAGTTGGGCGGTACTTTAGGTTAGAGTGACTATCATCATCGACTAAAATCACTTTTGCTAGCTTACACAGGCAAAACAATATCAGCAGACATCTCTGCAGTAGAGCATCTGCCCTTCGTTGGAATACTGACTTCGAGGGAGGAGGATTGTTCCTTGGAGGATCGTGCGGTGTGGGAGGAAGGAAGCTTAAGCGAAACATGTCAAGTAAGTGTTTGGCCCCAGTAAGCTCACTCGTCCTCTTGAGGAATTCGCTAGGCCTCGGCAACGAATGATTGAAGAACTCAAGCGCAAGCAAGGATAGAGAATGTTGAGTTCCAAAGTCGGAAATCTCAAATAGTTGTTCAAGGACGAAGAAAGGGAGTTGGTTTTGAAGCTTCAGAAGGTCCCTAGTTAAAATTTGAATAAAAAACGGCCTTTTTAAAATGGTGTCCTCTTCATCTGTACTCCTCTGTCGAAAAAGCTCGATGATAAAGCAACCATCAAGCACCATCATTTGAACAAAGTCAGGGCTTGACATAGGCATCAACTCGGAGTAGCAGCTTCTCGTACGCTCCTCCAACTTTCTCATGGCTTTATAGTACTCTACGAGCAGATCACGCCCTCTTTTATACCTTTCTCGGGAAAGGATTGAAGCAAGGAACTGCCATTTGTAGGATTCAAGTTCCATTAACCCGTCCTTGCCGCGGTGGTAAGGTCCAATGGAGATCATTTCAGGTTCAATGGCTTGTGGACGGATTCCAGCGAGGCTGGCAGGAACTTTATATATGCACACTGATGATGAGCTTCTACTACTCGTTTGAATTTCGTTGCTGTGCTTGTCTAGAGCACTTCGCATAGCTTCCACAGTTTCTTCGTAATTCATCACTTCATCTTCTTCCTCGCTACTACTACTACTACTTGAATCTACTACTGTGATAGCATGATCCCCCATTTTCTCTCTCTCTATCTTGCTTTTCAATGTTGTGCATAGAATTAGATTGTTTAGTTCTGTATATATAGAGTGGAATGTAATGAAGGAGGTTATCAAGAAATTACGCTGTATTGCTGTTTCGATCAGTGGGATCAGTGGAAAATTCGTTGAAACCTCAGGTTGTGAACATGACACTCAATTTGGGAAAAAAAGGTAATGGCTCCCCGATCCGGTCTAAAGCCGTGAGAGCACGACATAAAGATATTTCCCCATAGATTATATTTAACAACACCGAAAGCGATTCCATCACAACGAAAATTCGTTGAAACCTCAGTTGTTAACTTGTCGCTCATGTACAGTGAGTGTCATGTCTTCTATCTTAGCAGGGGGCATTGATTTTCAAGGAAATTTAGAAGCTAGTCTTTGGCAAGTAGTAGTTGTAGCAGTGCTAGCTCTTAATTTTTTTCAGACTTTCCTTCACGTAAGGGTCCACACGGAGACCATTTATGTTGCCTTCATGAGGTCTCTCATCAAGTCGATCAAGTAGGGACGTTCTGCAGATGATATATTTCCAGGCAATTCATCAGAGGGTGTGGGGGACTATTACAACATCCATGCACTGAAGAAGTTACATGGAACTTGTTCACCACTACCATGAGTCCATGACGTTCCACTCTACTAAAACAATGTCATGTGTAAGTTTTTCACCACATGAAATTGCACTATTGGATCAAGATCCATATAACAGTGAAATCGTTCCACGTAAGTTGTTCTTCATGCAGTGGGATTCCTAATTTCTTGCGAAAATTTTAGCAAGCCTTTTCTGGTGTCCAAGCAAATTAACTAAATGATTGATGTAGTTTGGGCCTATATATGTGCTTCATAGATTTTGAGTCGAATTATGGTCTAGCTAATACAAATTACACATTTTTTGTATTATTTGAATCATTAGATCAATGGCTAGTTTGACATGTCGTGCTCTAAAAAAAAAAACAGATCTTGTTGTACTGTGAGAATAAATAAACAAACAAAGCAGTTAAGTGTTTGAAAAACTCTAGTTGTGAAAGTGTTTTTAACAAAAAGAAAAACAGGTTAGAAATGTTTGGTAAACTTTTATGTAAGGGTGTGTTTACGTATCCGTAATCGGAATAGAAATGTAGAATTGAATTCTGATTACAGAATACTTCGGTGTTTACTAAACATCGAGGAATCAAAGAAGCAGTGGGACCCACACAAATTTTGGAATTCAATTCCTTGTATTGGTGGAATTTGATTCCCTACATCTAGGTGGCAATCCAATTCCTGATTGCTTGGGCATTCAGAATGACACTTTTGTTCCCTTTATGCCCTCACTTACTTTTTTTATTTCCAAGATTATCATTTATAAACCCATTAACCCTAGTTTAATTATGCATAACTCCATTATGCGCAACTCCTTACTTTTTTTATTTCCATATGCTCATTCACATTATGCACAACTCCATGCATATGCCGAAGAGAAGAAACTACAACTTGAGAAAGAAAATTTAAATATTTAAGTAAATACTTAAATTTATAAAAAATAAAAATAAACAAAAGCATTTTAGTGTGTCTATGAAATAAAAAAAGCAATTTAATTTTTTTTCTTGCTATCATATATTATATCCAATTTTATTAAAAAAAGTATATAAAATATTTGATTTGGGACAAGGGTATTTCAGTAATCATACTGGTTTATATTCCGATTCTGTTGAATTAGTAAACAGCTTTATAGAATTAGTGTCATTTCTATTCCGATTCCAGAACATTTAAGTAAACAACTTCAACATAAATCTGATTCTGACTTCTCCTCATTCAAACTCCTCCTCAATTCAATTCCTCCTATTTTCATTACAGTTACGTAAAAGTGTTGTGATTATGCAAAATGACCAAAATGAGTATGTTGGTAGATGTGATATGATAAAGTTTATCTTAATTTTTATTTTCACAATCAAATAATCTAAAAGAAGATAATAAAATATTTGATTTATTAAAGAGGAGAAAAGAAGTATATTATTGAGAAAGATAAAGGGCAAAAAAAAACGAGAGATAAACAATAGAGAAGGAGAAGATAAAGTTCTGGGTTGCAGCACTTAGATTTCGAGGCAAAAAATGTGAGATTCATTCTCAACACTTTCTCCTTCGTTAGAGTGACAAAACACGTGTCTCAAAACTAGCCACTTATATGGAGTGGAAATTAAAATTTAAATGGGGTCACATCACATTACATGGAGTGAACCGGCGCTTGATTTCCGGCACTTGAGTTCCGACATACAGTAACCAGGGCCTCTCTCTCTTCTCTGAGAAATGAATTTGCAGCACTTGATTTCCAGGCAAGCAGTAACCAATTCTTCAATTATCAGGGGAAGGTTGCGATTGCTATTGGTAGGCGAACACAAATTGGAGTCCTCTGATTGAGTTGCCAAATACAAATATTGGAGCCCAACTTTTTTTCACCGTTGTTTATAGAAAAATGTTAAGTAGTCCCATATTATGCTAAAGGGAGGGAAAACTAAAATAAATTTCAATTTTTCAATAATTAAACGACTACTCTTAACACAATATTTCAACAAAATACTGAAATAAATTTCAGTTTTTCAAAAATTAAACGAGTACTCTTAACACAATATTTCAACGAAATATGTATCTAGAATCCTGGATAATGCATAGTACAATAATATTTTACTATAAGTAATATTAGGGGAAGATAAATCGAGAATGTCGATCGAGTAAAGGGGTGAATGTGACTACTTGAGCTACAAGTTTGTTTTTTTGGTCTTTCTATATTCTTGGAAGTTGAAAGTTGAATGCTTCACACTTGACAATCTAGGAATTTAACCATCAACCGTCACATCAAGCGTCACCTTTACTTAAAAAGTAATGAGATTTTTTACGTTGGGCACCAAAATCTACACTTTGCCATTGACGAGACCAGCAAAACCACCATGGCAGCTCGGCAGTCTTCAACATTTCCTAGCTCACTCGGTAACTGTAAAGAAGGAGAATCCGAACCATTAATCATCTACGTCATTTTTCCATTACCAAAATGTATGAGTTGAATTCAATCAATATGTGGATATGACTTGAATCGAGACTCACCGCAAATGTGATCTTATAATCTGAACCATTCATCATCTACGTAGTCATTTTTCTGTTAAAAAATTTATCACTTGAATTCAATAAATCCAATATCAATTAGATTAATTATAATCCATCTTGACCACTAATCGATTTTACACAAATAACAAAAGGGCAATTTTATTTGAACCCATGATACTACAGTTATCAATAATAGCCAAAATTTGGCACCTTATTTCATAAATGTCACATTTTATAAAAACTTTCAAATATAGCAAAAAACTCATGTGAATAGACCTGAATACCCTAAAAATCCCAAAAATTATTTACACAGAAAAGCCAAAGCACTTGAATAGATCTCTTCTACATCGTTGTTCAAAGTGCGAGGCCGAGAGGACAGTTGGTAAATGTCGTGGAGCAGTTGCGCATGTTGTCCAACTGTCAACTAATTGAGTACCGACTTGAAAATTTGTTGGTCATGTCTGAAACTCAAACTCAATCGTTACTGTTGATACAATATTGTCACGACAAAATATTATTTGTACAATCATTTTAGCAGACATGATATTGGTTGTGGATTCTATTTCTAACTCATTGAAATCAAATTCCAATCCGACTGTGCTTACGAATTTTCCTTATATTTGTTGGATGACGGGGATTTAAAACCATAACAGTTTTCACAAGAGGATCATATATTCCAATTAAATTCGTGCTTCTCTTCCCCGCAAATCTAATTAATCTATAACCCCTATTAGCAAGTTCAAAATTGTACCGGATCTCACTAACCAATCAAAACTAAACAATGGAGTGAGGGTGTGCGAAAATGCTGCTCTCAGCAATGGGGCTAAAAATATTAATTCATGTGCAGAAAGGTTTAAATTTTTAAACATGAAAATGATTGGGAAGTTCAGCAATGTTGCTGCTCGTATATATAGTTGTGGGGTGAGAGTTTTGCCACTAATTTTTATTTGGTTTTAATTTTGAAGGTATTTAGGTCAATTTAAGTAAGTTTTCTGTTATATTTGAAATATTTTATAAAATGTGACATTTATGAAATTGGGTGTTAAATTTTGGCTATTATTGATAAAAACTCCCCATGATACCATCTCTTTCTACACTCAACTTACTCTCTACATCCATATTACTTTTAATTAAACTATTAATATCTCTTTAAACCCAAATTTATTACATAAACTACCCTCACAAACTAATTGAAATTTATCTTTACATTCATCTAAAAACTAAAAACTGAAAATTGGTCTCTCTCACATATTTGTCTCGTACTAATCCTTTTTTTTTTTTTTTTTTTTTTTACTGGTTTTGCTTAATCTCATATATGTTTTCTGGGTGACAACATGGCCAAGAATGGTGCTCTTCATTGTAGCCCAAGTTCATCCTTTCAATATTGCAATTATGATTATTATTATTAATCATGGGAGAAGGTCCTTGTGGGCTCACCACCATTGCTGCAACTGCATGCACATCGTTGATGACAAGCTAATTTTTCTTAATCTCATATAGATAATTTTAAAAAATGATTTTTTTTTAATCTTATATATGTTTTTACTAGTAATAATGCTTTGAAAAAGGTGCTGATTTTGTTCCTAAATCCTAAAAAAAATTGAAATCAAGCGAAAAAAAACTTGAATAAATCGATTATACTTTAGTTGGATGATTCAAACCTTCAAAATCATCATCCATCGGCAAAAAAACTTCTTTTCTTTGTGAGAGTGTCTTAGGGTTTTTGTCACAGTCCGTCCCGGAGATGTGTATTATTTTATCCTTAATGGTGTGAAATGACGGAAATACCCATGGACGTTAAATTGTGTGATGTGGTCTAAGTGTTGTGTATGGATCACTATTCTCAAATCCTAATTGTTTTGGACCAATTAGGATTAGGTATATTGTGTATTTTGGGTTGTTGACTAATTCTAGACCACACATACACATCCATATCACCTTCTCTCTCTCACTCCCGTACTCTCCATCTCGGTTCTCTCTCTCTTCCCTCTCCTCCGTACGGACCACCTTGAAACTGAGCCAAATCTTCATAGATCGAGGAAGAAAATGGTACCATTGTGTTCGTGAGGACCCTATGAGTTCAAAGGTACCCATTTCAGGTAAGAACTCGTTCGATATCACGTTGAAAACTCAAGCTCCGAGTTGAGCACTATTCATAAACTTTTAAATGGTTGTGTTTTAGGACAATCCAAGCTTATAGCGAGCTTAGTGAGGTCCCAAGGAAGCTCAGAGTGCTTCGTTTGAAGGTTTTGGACGTCGGGATCACGAGGTTCGAAGTTGGCCTATTTTGGTGAAATTGTCCCGACGAGTTTTCGAAGGATTTGGAAGTTTTAAAAGGTATAGCCTTATTCCTCTTGAAATTTGTGAAGTTCTGGTGAAAATTTCATGGAAAATGGTGTAGAAACAAGTGAGAAATCGTCGATTACAGGGTTGCCCAGTTTTCCGGCGTCTGGACGAAGAAGATGATACGCGTGGGGGCGCGTGGCACCGTGGCCTCCCCGGCGCGTGGCATCGTGGCCTCCCCGGCGCGTGAGGGCGCGTGGGCCCTAGGAAAATTATTTTAAAAATATCTCGACGTCCGCGACGTCGAGTAGATCACTGTGGTATATTTATATACCCAAATTGAGCAATGTATGAGAAGTTATTAGCTAGTTTTGCCTATGTGCTTTAAAATAACGTTTTTATAGTTAATTCGCATATAGGTGAGACTTATCCCGAGGACGAGCGTATCCACGAGCGACTCGGGGGCTACGACCCGTCGACATACCAATGAGTGGGCTTTTGTTTTCAGTATATAATTATATACTTGATATATTTCCCAGAAATGTGTTTTAAATGAAAGTATGCTTTGAAATAATATGTCAAATGCCTTTATTTTCTGAATATGCATTTCATGGTTGCATATATATATATATATATATATATATATATATATATATATATATATATATATATATATATATATATATATATATATATATATATATATATATATAATTGTGGTGCTGTGGAGGCACAAGTAAGTTCAGGTAAGTTATGTTTGGTATATGTGAACTACGAACGACTTGATCCCTGTTTAGGGTACGTAGGCAGCCTAACGAAATGTGAGGTGCAGCCATACAATATATGACATGCAATAAATGAGATATAAGTTTATTTGAAGAATTGAGTAGCGTGATGAACATGTTTGGTTGGATATATGATATGTGACTGAGAAACGATGAGCTCATAACTTGTACCTCGGGTGATTGCGATTTAGCCAGAGAGAGTTGGCACATGCCTGTAAATTATGTCACATCCCGCACCATATGCTCACATTGGATCCAATTAGGTGCACAGTCTTGTCGTACAGACCACTACAGGTGGTTCCGACTCGTAGATGACTAACGTATTATCGCACAGCTAGTATTGAGAAAGTAGAATTGAGCATAACTGTATCTCACCCAACCTTGTCGTACATACCCTTTTTAGTGGTTCCGACTTATGTGCAGTATATTGCCGTATAGGTCATAGTAGTGACTCCAGCTAGATTGAGTTTGAGCTATGAATTCAGCCGTACAGACTACTCAGGAGTTCCGGCTAACATGTCATACTTCTATGAAATCATTATTACCTGGATTGTTACTTATTATATTTTGGCATGGCATACATATGAAAATGATTATGTGAAGCATGAATTGAATGGTTATGATTTCAGAGAATATTTTACAGGTTTTACAGCGAGGGGTTAGATAATGTTATAAATGAAATGATTTTGTAAAACATTTGTTTTTGCCCACTCACGTTTCCTGTTTTGCGCCCCTCCAGGTTTTAAGTAAGATTGCTGTTGGTGGCTAGAGGACGTCGGCAGTTCTGACTTATCCATATAATAGTAGGACATTCTTGGTACTGTATAACTAGTACTTGTCATACTGGACTGCACCTAGACTTTATGCTCTGACTATGAGTGTTACTATTGTACTTAACTCCTACCACTTTCTGTTTAGAAGTGCACACTAGTAATATGGTTTTTAATTATTCGTATGTTTGCTATATTTATCGCTTCCGCAATGTGCACATGGCTACGTCACTCTCACGTGACGGCCAACATGCCTTGACCTCGGTCGGGATGTGTCAGTTTTAGCTAGAATGAACATACAATAAATATTATGTGATGGTAGGGTTTGATGTCATGTTTGGGTTTGATTATTAGTTGTGGGTTTATTAATAAATTTTTGTTTTATTAATAATTTTATCTTATACTTGATGGTAAATGTACCAAAGGATAAAAAAGACAATTCACAATTAAAATTAAAATTTGATGTAGAAAGAAGTTACATGAGTCCAAATAAAATTTTCTCATGATAAAAATTGAGTCACTTCCTTTGAAGTCTTTCAATAGCAAATATGCGTGTGCAATAATTTTTATTTAATGTTTTTAATGAGTTATTTCTGCATATCGATAATGGCATAATGTTAAAAAAAACCTAGAATGGGCTAGCAGTTACCAAATCCGGCCCAAACCCAGGTCCGTTAAGTGTTGCAATCCGATCAAAACCCTAGCAGCGGCTCTGCATAAAACCTCATTTCGCAGTCCTTGCATCATTTCGCATTCGGCTGCAAATTTCCCCTTTCTCTCCACACTCCGCAGATCTCGAGCCCTCTCAAGTACTCTCTCTCTCTCTCTCTCTTGCGGTGTGTGGATTGGAGAGATAGCCATTGTTACTGATTAATTTGGTTTCTGACAGGCAGAGATGAAGGTGGTCGCTGCATACTTGTTGGCTGTGTTGGGCGGCAAGACCACCCCTACCGCCGAAGATCTCAAGGACATCCTTGGCTCCGGTAATATTCCTTTTGCCTTACCGTGATTTTGTTGCTCCTTCTGTTTATAACCCAAATTATTAACCTCATCAAAGATTGTGACTTTTTGGTTTCGTAGTGCGATATCGCACCTTGATTTGTAAATCCCATTTCTGTATTTGTATTTTCTATGTGGGTTTAGGGTTTCGACCCCTAAAATATGAGTAGTTGTAATGAGTCGACTTAATCTTTGTGAATATGAATGTTTGGAAATGACAAGGTTGGGTTTTCGGGATATGTTATCTTTCGGTGTTGAATTCTGACGATAATGATTGCCTTTTCTGCATTACTGTATGTACAATGGGCTTATATGTTTTTATTTTTATTTTTGTTAAGAAGAAGCAATTGAATGTCTGTTATGATATCCATGTTTCCCAAAATTTTCTGTTTGGCTGCATACGCTTCTCTCTCTGTGATGGCTTCTCGGCCTCGTTTGGTCTCTAGGATTGGATTGGATAACACCTAAGTTAAATGTATATTGAAGGTAGAAATGAATGATAATAAAGTGGGTTATCCATTCCAATCCAATCCTAGAAACCTAAGGAGGTCCTTGAGGACAGTAGTTTAATAATTGCATTTGAGTTATTGAATGAATATGTTGTCCGTGCCTTCTACTTGGATGTTAACATTAGGGATCATAGTATTGTGTTTGTACAAGGTCAAGGTTATATTAATTATTGAGTCTGAAAACTTGGTGTGTTTGCAGTTGGCGCCGAGGCTGATGATGACAGGATTCAACTTCTGCTTTCCGAAGTCAAGGGTAAGGACATCACAGAGCTAATTGCCTCCGGAAGGGAAAAGTTGGCCTCCGTGCCAGCTGGTGGAGGTGGTGCTGTTGCAGTTGCTGCAACTGGTGGTGGTGGTGGTGCTGCCGCTGCCCCTGCTGCAGCTGAGGCAAAGAAAGAGGAGAAGGTCGAGGAGAAAGAGGAATCCGATGATGTAAGTTATCTGGATAATCTCATTAAGATTGGTTTTTGTGCTTCAGTTACTGCTAATCCAATTCCGTTGCCATTGTTTCTTAAGAAGTATTTATGTTCAATAGCTTCCATCAGTTGTATATGTGCATGACAGCAACCTTCTGTTAGTATGGTCATGTCAATTCAATAGCCATTTGCCTTTCTTTGAGTTCTGGCACATTCAGATGCACATTTCTTGACCGCTACTGATAGTCTTCGTACTTGGATTGTATCACCAAACACTCTAGGAGACATCAGCCAATTTTGCATCCGTCGATTGGATAGTTTTCTTATATTTCTCGTTTTTCCCTTGCTGCAGGACATGGGCTTCAGTCTCTTTGACTAGAGCGTTTGGAGTGCATACATCCTGGTTTTCACCATTCGAGTTAAATAGAATTTTTATTCAGTGGAATGTATGGTTTTTGGTTCTTAGCCAGTAGAAGACCTGATTACAATCAAATATGTAGTTCGTTATGGTTTTATGCAATTGTGGTGGATTTGAATCATCATTTCTGTCGAAGTTTATGAATCTTTTGTCGTAATGGCTTTTAGCTTCTATCATCTTATTTGCCGACTGCTCTTGCAAATCGATGGTTTATATCGCTTAATTTATTTTGGTTACGAATGTTTGATAGCATATTATGACTTGGAAGCTGTATTAGGCATCAGGACTCGGTGCCAAGAGAAGTTAATCGTACCCCAAATGATTTCTTTGATCAGTTTTTTGAGTTATTAACGATGGAGACTCTGTCATCTGTCTCACAACAAATTCTAACTATTCAAATGCTATACACATTAAGGTTGTGAAAGTCGAATCAATCTTCTCCGGATTTCTATTTCCGGAGCTCGTGGACTGAAAGATCCTAATTGTTCAAAAGAAAAAATATATACGCAAACGAGCTCGTGGACCGAGAGATTTTAACTGTTCAAAAGAAAAATATATACGCAAACAAGCTGTTCGGATTCAAATTCTGAATCAAATTTAGAATAATCTTTGAGACATTTTTTCTAAAGGACCAAGTGGTGGTACAGTCATGGACTTACAGAGGCATTTCATTATCCCCATACCACTATCGGGTGAATCTCAGCATCATGAATCAAACCTAGAACAAGCTATATGAAATAAAGACTGCGTCCCAACCATTAAGCCATCTCGTGGTGGTTAACAAGATGAAAATGTTGTAAACAACAGATTTTGTAAGGGGATGGATTTGAAGAATGTAGATCCTTATTTGGTGGACCAAATTGGATATCATAAGTCCAATTTAATTGAATATTCATGTCTATTATGGCCGCAAAGTGTATCATGATTGAATACGAATTTCGGATCCATATCAAAGTAAGAGGTGGGAACTTCGAACCCATCCTTAGACATGTGTTTCCAAGCCATTTCAATCCAATTTAGGCCACTTACTAATAGTTAATACCGATATTTTCGTCAATTTGCTTACTATCCCACTAATTACTATTCACCCCCTATAGTACAACAAGTGTCGGGCTTTATTGCAAAAGACGATGCAAAAACCATTTGTTATATATTGTATTTTATTTTTGTCAGAAATTCTTAACACTCTTTAACAACTACAAATAACAATAACCTCTGTAAACTCTGAACAATGAGAAATTCATGCAACTAAAATCCCAAATTACAATATGGTAACCACTCGATGAAAACCAAAAGCAAAAGCTATCACTAGACCTTCATCACAAGCAACAAAACCATTTATTTTCCCAACCACATGAAGGTTTAGATCTTACAAGCGAAAGAGAGACCTTCCGCAGCAAGCTGATCTAAACTCGCAACCGGAGGTTGGGCCTTTGCAACTTTGGCAATAGCCTGGTTTTCCTCCGGAGTGCCGCCTTCCAGAAACGCTCCGACCACCTTCCCGTCTTTAATCCAGTATTTTCCAAACTTCGCCTTTGGTGTCGCGGGATTACTGTCTCCGAAGAGCACGGTTTCACCAACATTGTCACCGTAGAATTGCCATGAAAGATCGAAGGAGCGGGAATAGAAGTATGGAAGGTAGTCGTACTCCTCAACTGTCTTCCCCTCCTCGCTTGCCTTGATGGCCTTTACAGCCTGCTCAGCAGATTTGCGTGCATGATCGA
This sequence comes from Malus fusca, assembly GCA_035220775.1. Classification (NCBI taxonomy): domain Eukaryota; kingdom Viridiplantae; phylum Streptophyta; class Magnoliopsida; order Rosales; family Rosaceae; genus Malus; species Malus fusca. Next base: position 1,707,288 of record CM069072.1, on the reverse strand, counting down.
CATGCTCAACTCTTCTAATCTCATTGTACAACTTCAAAGGAAAAGTGGCGACATCGCCCACAGCATATACATCCGGAACACTTGTTTTGAAGAATGCATCCGTCTGCAATCAACCGGCACATATTAAAACGGATGCCATGAAACATTAACTAAAGAAATGGGATTACTAATCAAATGTTGATTTTGAAAACACGATTAACACTTTCAATAATCTCTAAAACTCACAAAGAATTCAAGTGATTAAATCCTTAAACCTTTCTTTCGCTATTGTTTACTTAATATGTGGTCAAAACAAGCGCTTATCTGTGTGATTAACCAATCAAGACTATGAAGATTGATATTGTTAAGAACCCCAAGCATCACAAAGAACGATTAAAGATATGGGAAAAGGGGAAGGAATCAAGAGATTTCGGAAGTTGCATAACCTTAATGCCGCCTTTCTCCTCTTCGACTTGTCCCTTGAACAATGTTGTCAGGGGCCTGCCCCCAACACCAACAACAACGATGTCAGCTTCAAGCACGGTGCCATCCTTTAGGTGCACTTCCTTGACCTACATTATAACAAAAGTCAACATTCGGAAGCACAGTTTCATCGGATCATGACTACCAAAACAAGCGACTGTATTTACCTCTCCATTTGAGTCAGCAGTAAATGCAGTCGCAACTGTTCCCTTGATGATTTTAACTCCTTTGTTTTGATAATACCCCTCATAAAAAGCAGCAATACCAGAAGTGAAAAGTCGAGGCACTACAAGAATTAGGAAAAATTAGGGAAATGTGGTACATATAATCGAAAGAGTGGCCAAAGTCATGAGTGTATTACACACACAACACGCATATACACACGAAACAAAGCTTGACGCAGTATTCACTTACTGCACCATGGTTCAGGGTAAACCATTTTAACATCTAAATTGTTAATTTTCAAAACTGCACCAAGCTCGAGCCCGATGTACCCTCCTCCAACAATCACAGCCTTCCCATTCTTCTTTGATTTAATTGCTTCGTAGAGTTTATCGGCATCATCAATTTCTCTCAAATAGAAGATGTTTTTGGCATCAGCTCCTTTGACACCAAAATCTGTCAATCTGATAACCTACAAAAAAGAAAAACGCATTGATTATGTATACAAGTGGGCAGAATATACAAAGCTAAGGCATCGAAAATTCCTAGAGTTGCTTACAGCTGAGCCAGTGGCAATGACAAGAGTCTGGTACTTGAAGGATTCCCCAGATCCACTGACAAGAGTCTTCCCGGGAAGATCAGCGTTAACTATTTCAGTGTTAAGAATCAATTCTATCCCTGAAATTGTAAATTATGCTTCCATGAGAATAATGCAATCTAAAAGACTCAGAAATGGAAGAGAATTGAGTATGGGACAACGACAAGTAATAATGGTTTTAACCGTCTCTAAATACTTCAGCAAAACTCTCTCCGTTCTCCAATCATAATTGGTATATTCTCTACTGTGTAGAAGACAAACATACCTTTCTCCTTGTACCAGTCAGGAAGCAATCTCTCTCCTCCACTTCCAACGCAGACATGAAACCCGGGAAGTCTAGCAGGAGCTGCAATACCAATCCCAACAGTAAGTTACAATGTCAGAGATTGTGATGAACTTAAAAACGAGGTTGCTCTTCGTTGAAGTATCAGGTGTACGTATGAATCTAGAGGTCATAGGACACAATTCTGCTTACTTTAAGCACTAAAAGTTTGGAACTACAGTAACACCACTTACACTCGGGGAAGAGATAAGCCTTGCTGAGTGCAGGACGTTCATAGGGAGCCACCTGGAAATAAAAGAAACGAAATTTAAGAACATATGAGAAGTTACCTATGCAATACCTAATAAAACAAAATTAAATTCTACAGCCATTAGAGGATAACGAACTTTAAACAGCAGTAATAATATGAAGTACAGAAAGTATACAGTTAGCAAGCAATGAGCATCGACATGAATAGCACAATAAAAGTACCTTAACCAAAGTTTAAGGTTCATTTCTGATCTCTTGGAGAAACTCTTAAATTTCGGCTAAAATTGACAGATTTTGTCGATATTTCCGACATATTGGTTAACTATCGACAAATTGCCCATATGATAATCCCTACAGTTTATTTTAAATTTCCATGTTTTTGAGCAAATTTCCATCGTTTCTATCAAAGGCAACCGATATCGATATATCCATCGATATTTCCACAAATATGCATATCGATATTTCCACCGAAACCGATATTTTAAACATTTATCATCACTTAAGCAAACAGTCATCAATACTCATGCATACTACCGCAATTCGCATTTTCTAGTCTCGTTCCCAAAATTCACAACTAATTGCATTAATACCCCAAAAAATTATAACTTTGCACAAAATATCTCAAATATTCAGTCAACTGCATACAAACACACTCGAAAGCGAGCATTAGAAAACATACCGCCTCTTTGGAAATGACCGCTAGTTCGCCTGGCTTAAGGCCCTGTTTTGCAAACTCCCGAGCTGCATATCCCTATAAATTTCAAAACCAAACACATATAAAGCATTAATAGTGATCAAGGCTTCACAGTATAACAAAATTATCACAAAAACAGTTTTTAAAGCGTGATCACAAATATAAAACGATTTAATTTGTCATAATTAGCATAATTATATACTGAAACAACTACAACAGAAACGCATTGACTTTAAGAACATCAAGTACTCAAAATTTCAAAAATCATAAAAAGAAATTCAAATAATTAAACTAGATCTATGAAAGTACTTCAAAATTCAAAGCCAGAATTATGTAAAACCTCATCAGGATCGAAAGAAAACTTCGAAAAAAATATTGAAAATTCATATTTTGGGGTCAATTCTTAGAGAAAAGCACGAATCAACAAAATTTGATCAAACGGACAAGAATCGATCGCAGAGAAACTTACAGCTGAGACGCCGCCGCCGAGGATCACGTACTTGAAGTTCTTCGCCCCCATTGATAGCTGATCGATAAGGCAAAACGCGCGTTTCGATTCTTCTTCGCTTTGGATGCTGCTGGTGATGAAGTGAGAGGAATGCGATGAGGTTTTGTGAGCTGGGGGATTGGTCAGCTATTTATAGGGCAACTGGTGCTTCCTCATTGGTCTAACCTCTGACGTCCCTCCATGAAAACGGGATTTTCCACGTGGCGGACCTTAGACCGTTGATCACTGCTGACTGCGCAATCGCCACGACAACCGATCCGTAAACGGATTTTGTTCTTTAATGTTACTTGCCAAAAGAACTTTCTAACATAATTAAAAAAGATATTGCAATTTTCTGAAATTTCTTTTTTAAATAATGAATATAGTCCTCATTTTCCCATAATAATATATCGTTTGATGTCTAGAATGAAAAATGAATATCGACTTTCAATTTTTGTCTTAAGTTGAATGCACAGGAAAGATTGATACAGACGAACTCCCCCACTCCTTCTAATTCTCACAAAAATGGCCGGATAAAAATTGAAAGTTGAATTCATTTATTTTTTTCAACATATATCGAATCAAGTAAGTAACTCAAGCCACATCATTTATATTGTGCTTATTAAAATTTTGAAAATTAAATTTATCGAGATAAAAAATACAAAATGATCACTAAAATTTTCTTATGACGACCTTTAAATGATTTTTTTTTTTGCCGCTGAAGAGGCTATTCAATATTTAAAAACTGTTTATGCATTACTATTTTGTAACCAAATAATTTTTCTTATGCGGAATTCTTCTTGAATCTTAGATAGTAGGTCCATGGGGTTGTGCAGTGTGAACACAATTTGATCCTATTTTTCAGAGTCGGTACATAGTTGAAAAGCCCTTGGCTTTTATCATGGCCGTTGGATTTGCTCTTTTATTTATTTATTATTTTATTTATTTTTTGGGTTGAATTACTTTATGAGGAAAATGGAAAGTGTACAGTGCCGGAAAGAAGCCCACGTTCATGGGCCGTAAGTTACACTTGTCCAAATTTCCAATATTAATATTCAAACTATTAACTCAAATAAATTGAGTTTCTTTTTTTTTTTTTTTTCACTTTTTTTCGTTTATTTAATTTCTTAATTATGGTAATGCTAGTTTCTAGGAATATTTTCTTACGTGGACACCGGCAAGTCGTGGCTGGAAACGGTCGCTTTCCGGAAACATTGACGTCAGCAGTGATGATAGTTACCATCATATTTGTTAAATGTCAATAGCCCATGGATAAAAGGACCCACATCCGTGGCCACCGTTTCAATGTTCTTTTTTTGTACAGAAATTGGAATTCGTACGAACATAGTCCTTCTGCCAGCGGAACGCTGTGTGTTTTCTTCCCAAAAAAAAATTTCATGAATATTTCGTAATGAAAAAAGAATATTTTTTTAGCCAAAAATGATCATTGAGATTTTTTGAGCCAAAAATGTCCAAATTTCCAATAATAATCCACTTCGATATGCAATCACTGTTCACTACGATTTGGTGCGGCTTATCAGGAGTGTGTAAACGGGTCGGGTTTATTGGGTTTATTGGGTTTGGGTCGGGTTGAACTCGACCCGTTAAGTTAACGGGTCATCCGAACCCAACCAGTTAAGCTAACGGGTCACCCGAACCCGACCCGTTAAGCTAACGGGTCACCCGTTTCACCCGTTAACAATTATTATTATTATTTTTTTTTTTCATAGAGTTTATATTTTGTTGTTAAGACTTTATTGAAATTACTAAAACATCCTCAACTAAAGGGTGTTAACAGGTGCTAACGGGTCTAACGGGTTGACCCAAAATGACCCGTTATTTAACGGGTTGTTAACGGGTTGACCCGTTAACGACCCGACCCGTTAAGCATCCACCCAAATACTAATATTAACGGGTCGGATCCAAAATGTCAGGTCTATTTGGACCTTTGTTGTGTAAAAAAAAGTCTATGTAATGAACTTTCCTTTTTTTCAATGCATATTTTATCTGACTTTTTGTTTGGTAGTGTCACGTGTTGACGAAGCGTGGCACTTAACATTGTAAATTGACTTTTTTTTTTTCTCTACTCGAATTTAAGAAAGATCAAATCCAAAAGTCTCACACTTCGCAAATTGGTGTTTGAGATGAGATGTTTTTATTGCCCAAATTGGTATGGAAAGACTCATTTTTCCTCTAAATTTGTAAGATGTGGTGGCCAACATGTGACCTCTTCACCCCATTCTGTACCCCATGTGTTGTTCACCAACCAACACTTAATCCTGTTATCGCTCTCTTCATGATCAAGTATTTTTCTCATCACCGTCAAATGATGATGATGTTCATCGTTCTATTTATTACCATTATATGAATTTAACTTTCGTATAACTTTCGATATCTGTGTTGTGGACATTGGATAGACACAAATTTTAAAATTTAAACTCATTAAATTATGCAAATGAAATGAAGGTAAAAGACATGGGAAATAAGAAGAGATATGGGAGAACTGAAGTCGAATATATTAGAGTTTGGCTTGAGTGCTACGTAACACTTATTGTTATGGTTGTGTTAGCTATTAGATTTGATGTCCTTAACTGCTAGATCTTCTATTTTTAATATCACATTGTTGAGCAAAAATTGTACACAATATGTAAAATAATTCACTCGACACAATTTCACCCTCGTTTATTTCTTGAAGATGAGATGAGATGTTTTTTATTGCCCAAATTGGTATGGAAAGGCTAATTTTTCCTCTAAATTTGTAAGACATGGTGGCCACACATGTGACCTCTTCACCCCATTATGTACCCCATGTGTTGTTCACCAACCAACACTTAATCCCGTTATCGCTCTCTTCATGAGCAAATATTTTTCTCATCACCCTCATATCATGATGATGTTCATCGTCCTATTTATTACCATTATATGAGTTTAACTTTCGATATCAGTGTTGTGGACATTGAATAGACACAAATTTTAAAATTTAAACTCATTAAATTGTGATAAATAAGGTGGTGAACAAAAATGCATACGCTTCTTAACCAACAGCAGCAGCAACTATAATCAAAGCCCAGTTCACTCAAATATGGGCCCTGAGGCGGCATTTGATTGGGTTATAGTCAATTGGATCTATGAAAATGAGTCAAAGCCCAGTTCACTCAAAAATATACTAATCGGGCTTTCACCAAAAAAAGTGGTTCGAATCATGTTGGGCTTAGGTTATCCAGAGTCAAAAGCCTGCTTATGCAAATGAAATGAAGGTAAAAGACATGGGAAATAAGAAGAAGAGAGATGGGAGAAATGAAGTCGAATATATTAGAGTTTGGCTTGAGTGCTACGTAACACTTATTGTTATGGTTGTGTTAGCTATTAGATTTGATGTCCTTAACTGCTAGATCTTTTATTTTTAATATCATATATTAATTTTTCGTATCACTCGATGTTTCATTAAAGACAAATTGGATATAGAAGTATAAGGCCTAATTGGATTAATAGTCAATGTGATGATATGGTAGTCGGAAGATAGCCCATATGGTAAAAAAATTAGGATTTAAGCTCTGTTGTGAATTCCGTTAGGATTTAGACCCAAAATTGAAAGTTTGAGTTATTTTATCTTAATTTAATGTACGAATGTTTTAACTTAACCAAGTTTAAATTCCGACAAAAATTAAAAAAACCAAACAAACGACACCAACCAACCACTCTACTAACCAAACTTCAATACACAAAAATTTATGTTATTATTTTGACCGTTGGATTTAAATTTCAGCCATTGGGTCCTTTTTACCATTGGATTTGAAAAAAAATAAATCTCGACCGTTAGATCAAATTCAAAAGTTCGCCCAAAAAAAAAAGATTTTGATCTGGACCATTGATAGCCAACATCCAGAAATCGAAAGGCGCGTATTTGATTTGGATCGTTACCGTTGGACAAGCAGGCCCCCCCTGACACGTGAGGCCTAACTGTTAGCCATCAGATCCAAAGTCCCATACGTTTTTTTTATATTTATTTATAAAAGGGTGGCCCCAACATTTGGGTCAGCCAAATAAAAACCCAAATCTGGTTTTCATTTGGGTCAAAATCCAAATTTGTTAGGTTTAAGTCTTGTTGTCGGATGACAATTTTTAGGTTTGACTCCAAATATTTGGGTATGGGTCGCCTTGTTTGGAGTTGGTCTTAAGTGGCGACAATGATATTTTTGGAGTTGGTCTTAAGCGGCGACAATAATATTTTCCTAATAGATGGTCTCTTCCCATCAACCATCAAAGAATCAAATGGTGTTGAAGTACAATTGATGTCGATCAAAAGAAGAATTATAAAAAAAGGGATCCAAAGCTTAATCATTGTTATCTTATACCAAATCTTTTGCCTAATGGAAGTAGTTAGAAGGCTGGCTTTCAAGTTTCAACAATATCATTTCATCCAAAACCTTTTGATATCCCAAAAGCAAATTGCTTTTTATCTACCAAGCATAGAATAAGGAGAGAAAAAAAAGAAAGAAAAGAAGATTTGATGGCTTCACTTTAGGTGCCTAAGGACTTGGGATTACCAAATTAATTGGTCACTTTATATGCTAATCATGGCTTCCCATGTTCACTGCTCAAGTTGGGGACTGAGGAGGGGCCAATACGAACACCCACCACCATCCCTTTCGGCCGGCCAAGGAGTGAAGTTGGCATATGTACCATGTGAGATCGATGGCTCCACTTCATAATGTACACTGTTTTATGGTTGTATTTGTACATGCATGCGTATATCGATGGATGTGATTGTTCGCAATCGTTCAATTAGACTCGTTATTACACGATTTTCATTCGTTGTTTATGGTTTGATTTGGTTTACGATTTTGGTTAGTAACTAACTATATGACCAAACATATTATTGTGTGGTCTAGTTTTTACATAATTACGTTCAAAGAATGATCACTGACTCACTTCATAAAAATCGTAAAACTTGAATAACCCGTATCTCTTTCTCAGTCTTTTGAGCGGTGAGATGTCTCGATCCACGGATTTCAAACATAAAAATCTAGAGCGAATCTCATTCCATTTGGACAAACCGACTTCAAATTTCGTTCCAATTCCAAGAAGAAGAAAGATCATTATTGTACTTAGTGTGTGGTCAGGTGTGGGGGAATTGAAGTCGAAAGAAACCAGACATTACATGGCCACACAAAATTGTACGTGATTCGTCTCTGTGGCGATTGCAGTAAATAATATCTTCCTGCGGAATACTGAGTCACTGACATTGCATTCAATTATTAACCCTAATAAGAAACATCCAAAAGACATAGCATTTACTGATGCAAAATTTAGTGGTTTGGTCATATCTCAATCTCAATGGGTGGATGGTGGATTCTCAACCGACATGGTACATAGATCATACCATTTTCTTCAATGCTATTTAAAGCTAAAGTTGGGAGGGGAAATTTCATATGCTAATGTTTTATTTGGATCGTCTTCTCGAACAGTACTCGAATACTCTCGAAACTTTTTTAGCACTGTTCGAATTCGTCTCAAAACCCTTCGAGCAATGTTCGAATCCCTTTCGAAACTCCTTTTATGTTTAACAAATGACTACATTAATGGATTAAATTGTTAAATGTTATGGGAAGGAGAATCGATGAGGATCGAACTCGGACTATGATGTATAAACATTATTAATTTCCGCCAATGGAGTAAAACGTCATTTGCAATCAATCACTCTTATTAAGCAAGACTAGAAGTACTTGGTAGAGCCCTTTTTTATGGTGCATCCTTGTAACATGGTGACAACTTTGTTGACACATAATCATGGTAGGGTTATTAGTTACTTAATTAGCAAGTAAATTATGAGATGGGGTTTGACATATGATATTGCATATTTTGTCTCATATGCTTTTCTTTTGACAAACGATAGGATAATCTACATTAAACTACAAAGATGTATTCAAACACAAGATCTCAGATACAAAGGCTAATGCTCTTAACCAAATGAACTATAAACGACTTGTAAAGCAATTTTTGTCTCATATCGTTCTTTAGATTAAACTTGTAAAATACACACACACACACATATATATATATATATATACAAATTGCTTAAGGGAAGGGATCTCCATTTTTTGAAAAAATGGGGATTAGGTGTGGGGCCCACTTCACATCGAATTTCAACGATCCGAACCGTCTATGCTGTTAGTCTCGATTCATAGATCATCCTTGCAAAAATTCAATTCAATCCGAAACCATTTGCCTATTTAATTATCAAGATCAAATTTCATTTTTTTCTTATATAACAAAGTATTCGTTCATTTCCTTGAACCCAATTAGATGTCTTAAACATTTCCGATTTAGCTCATATTTTGCAAGGATGATCTATGAATCGAGACTAACAAAATAGACGGTTCGGATCGTTGAAATTCGATGTGGAGTGGGCCCCACACCTAATCCCTATTTTTTGATCCCTTCCCTTAAGCAATCTGTGTGTGTGTATATATATATATAATATAAAATGTTGGGTAAACCATGAATTTGGTTCGGTCAATGTTAATATTAAGTGAACCATCAATTTATATAAAATACCTTGGCTAACTTATTTGTCAAGTATCTCATGCATTAAATAATTTAAATTGTTTGGGACAAGTCCACGTGCCTCACCAACTTTACCACTATCTACATCGTATAAAAATACAAAAGTATAAAAGTCCTATATACTTGTAGCTTTCATTCCAAACAAACTAGTTTACTTTTATAAATCAACATGTCATTATGTATATTTCGTTATTAGATAATGTGTTATACGTGGGCGACCAGAATGGATAAAAAGTCGAAATGACGTGCGTTTACTCGTTCGAAACTCGCTTACACAAATAATTAAGGGGAACTTTAACGAAAAGCTCATGGTATTGTTCACTTTAACGCAAAACTACATTTTTACTTTAAAAAATCAATCATAGTACTATTCACTTACAACATATTTTTATTATTTTCGTTAAAACTCAAAATTTTCAATTTTTTTTTATTAGTTTTTATATAATTAAAACGACAAGTATTTAGATAGAAAATAGCCTTTTGTTTACCTTCCTTCCCATAGCTTTCTCACCAAGTTTTTCGGTGGACCCGACAACGTATACGGTGGGACCGGGACCCACATTCCTTCAAAATAATCAGTGCAACCAGGAAGGAAAGAGAAAACAGTGTTTTGTTTGTTAGCTCCGCCATGATGCCATCAGTCCTCCTACCGCTTCCCCCCTCCTCATCTCTATCTCTCTCCCCATCGTTGTCACGGCATCTCTCTCAGCACCAACCCCCAAAGGGTTTCTACTTTCTAGGGTTTTTAGGGCTCTCAGATTTTGTCCAATCTTTCGCCATTTCTCAGATTTGTGATTTGCTCGCCGAATATTGCCCCAATGCGTCTGTAGAAGAAGCTCGATCAGGTACTGTTCTTCGCGTTTCTCCGATCTGGGTTTGCTTTGAGCGTGTTCGTGTCTCGAGATTTGAGCCCCTGGAGCTTCAGGAGCTCAATGAAGCTCTGCATTTTCATTTTATTTAATTTTTTCGTGAATTAATTTTAGTTTTTTTTTTTGTTTATCGGATTTGTTTTTTTTTTAAGTTTGATTTGTTTGGTGGGAAAAATTTATTGGTGATTATTTTTTCCTTGGTGATGTGCAAAAAATGATTAAATTATAGCTTGAAGAAAATGAAAGATGGAAACTTGGTGTAGCTTTCATGTAGTTTATGATTTGTTAGTTTAGGTAGAGGAAAGTGAAATTATGGAAAATAAAAAATGCTCGTTACACACCATGAAATTGATTGGAAATCTGTTTCGTGCCGGTGTTACGGTCGGAAAGATATGATTTTTGTGTGGTGTTGAAAGGATGCTTTGTGTAAAGCTCTTGGGGTTTAGATTGAGTGGCGAGGGAGGGTGGTGAAATGGATTTAGGATTAGGCTAGGTCAAGTGTTCGATTTTGTTCCATTGTAACCGAGTAACGAAAATGATGCTGTGACTAAGCTCTTGGGGTTAGCCCGAGTGGTGAGGGCGCGGGGAAATGGACTCGTTTGGATGTGCTTTTAGAAAAAATGTTTTTTGGTTCCAAAAGCACTTAAAGTGCTTTTCCAGAATTTACTTGCATTTATACTAAGAATTGGTTCCAAAAACATTTTCACCAAAAGCGCTTTCAGTCATTTCAAAAGCACATCCAAACGAACTCATAGTGTTGCGATGTTGTATTGGTTTTGAGTTTGAAATCTTTTCGAGAATCTTGCTTGTTGAAGTCCTATTGCGTGTCACTGAGTAGCTTACTTCTGTTTTTACTAATCAGTGCAAACCGGAAACAACATCTGCTGTTGGGTGACTGATGTTCTTCAAACTTTGTTGATATTTCAGGGAATGGATTTTATATTTACTGCAGTGAAAAGACATTTAGTATGATGTGGGGGAGTTTAGTTTTATAGGGCACGGAACAGTCAAACTCGTGATGTGATAAACCTGAAAGGCTTCTCAAGGAACTGATCATTGTAAACTTCCTCATTTTGGCACTTCATTTGGATTACGTGATCAGACTGAGTAACCGTAGAAATGGTTTCGTCTTCCGGTACTTCTGAAATTGTTGAAGCAAAAGACGAGCTAATTACAGGTCAATATTCTCACGGAATACATCGAACAAATCCTGGATTGAGTAGGGGTGAGAAAGATCGGAAGCTTCCTCCTGTTCTAAAACTGGGATACAAGGATTCTCTAGAAGATGATATTAATAAGCTCTTTGAGGCAATCAAAACATCATCCAAGGGTTCAGATCATTCAAAGCAAGTAGGCACTAGCCCTTTAAATAGAAATGCCTTAAAGAAACCAATTACAGTGGGCGTGTCTCGCTCACCAGGGATTGGGAATTCAGAACCGGCAACTCTGAAGCAGGCATTAAGAGAGCTCTCTATTACCAAGGCATCAGAAATGGCTGCTATGAAACGGTTATCAAAATTGACAAGTCCTTCAAGAGCCTCGGAATCTGGGAGGATCAAGACGTTATACAATGCAGTTGTTGTTCAATCTAGTCACTCTGGCGCCTCCTCAAGTGAAGATAGGGGAAATATGGTTGAAATCTCTCTGGTGCCAGAAGAAAGCATTTCAAATTCTTGCAGGGAGCTGTCTGAGCATCCTCAAATGTCCAAGATGAAGTCATCAAGCCAGAGTGGACATTCTTCTCCTCGATTTGCCTTTGGGAAAACAGAAAATAATTCCGGGAGCACAATAGTGCAAAATCAAAGTACTTCCAGTTGCAAGTTAAGGACAGTAGGGGAGCAAACAGTAAAGGCGGAACTGGGACAGAAGGAGAACAATAAATCTACGAATGACCATATTTCAGAACTTGCTGAAAATGCCCCTTCCAACACCATGTTACGGACAAAAACTAAGTCGGAGCTGGGGAAGAAAGAGAAACTTAAATCTACAAGTGGCAATACTTCAGGACTTGTTCAAAATGTTTCTGCCAAGACCAAGTTAGCGAATAAGGTATCAGCAGCAAAACCAGGGCGAAAAGTCAAGTTGCATGTAGTACCTTCTTCATCTAGTTTGGTGAATGTAAATCCGGCAAGCAAAGTATCCAGAAATACCGTCCGCTCTGTAAAACAAGCCAGCAGGAATAGGAATATCTTAAAGAAGAAGACAAGGCAACTGGTCTGTGAGAGATGCCAATGTGCAATACAAGGTGCTGGACAACAATCCAATCAAGGTTCTTTGTCTCCCCAGTTTAACGGTCTTGCTACTGAAATAAACTCAAGTAATGTGCACAGCACTCCAGGTAAACCAGGCTTCACCTTGGACAACAAGAAGACTGGCAATACAGGAGGAGCTGACATCATGAAATCAAAAACGAACTCCAAATCAAAAGAAAAAGGGGAGTTCTCCCAAAGCTCAAAAAGTAGCCAAGGTGATCATAGTAGTAGTACGAGTTTGAGTGACGAGAGCAATGTAAGTGGATCTAGTTATAGCAATAAACCTCACATGTCAAAGGATGTGCGGTGGGAGGCCATCCGTCATGTTCGGTTGCAGCATGGATCCCTGGGCTTGAGACACTTCAATCTTTTGAAAAAGCTTGGTTGTGGAGACATAGGAACTGTATATCTTGCTGAACTCATTAGTACGAACTGTCTTTTTGCCATAAAGGTAATGGACAATGAATTCTTGGCTAGAAGGAAGAAGATGCCAAGGGCGCAGACCGAAAGCGAAATACTGAGGATGCTTGATCATCCTTTTCTCCCTACACTGTATACCCAATTTACATCAGATAATCTGTCATGCTTAGTTACGGAGTATTGCCCAGGCGGAGATCTTCATGTCCTCCGACAGAAGCAAATTGGAAGGTGTTTTTCTGAAGCAGCAACAAGGTAGAATTATTTTAATTAATACCTGTACATATCGAACTTCTACATTTTGTTTTGGATGCTATTGAGACATTATCTGCAGTCAAGCATTAGGTTACAAGATGCATGTCTAAGAAAATATACACCTTTGTCACTCACCTCCCCAACTAAAATTATATTCAATGTGTTTCTGCCAGTCAGCTATTCACCTTCTCTTCTCTTTGAGAAATGCCTACATGACATCTTGAATTGTCTATGCTCTTTATTTTTCCGGGTCATCTCTAAAGAGCTTTAATTCAAATTCAATAGAGTAACGGACCATTAGGTTCATGTCCTCTGATCTACTTTTTCGTGTATTAAATTAGATGCTGGAATTTTACCATTACAATACTAATTTAAACCTTTGTGCTTTCAGGTTCTATGTTGCGGAAATTCTCCTTGCTTTGGAGTATTTACACATGCTTGGGGTAGTTTATCGGGATTTGAAACCAGAAAACATTCTAGTTCGGGAAGATGGTCATATCATGCTCACAGATTTTGACCTGTCTCTTAGGTGCACTGTCAGTCCAACTCTATTGAAATCACCTTCATGTGATGTTGATCGTGCAAGAGTGTCTGGTCCGTGTACACAATCTAGCTGCGCCGAGCCCTTCTGCATTGAACCCTCCTGTCAAGTCCCATGCTTCAGCCCTAGGTTTTTACCTGCTGCTGCGAAAGCAAAGAAGTCCAAAAATGACCCCGCATCCCATGTTAGATCATTGCCGCAGCTTGTGGCAGAGCCTACTGATGCGCGGTCCAATTCCTTTGTCGGGACCCATGAGTACTTGGCTCCGGAGATCATCAAAGGAGAGGGTCATGGAGCTGCAGTTGATTGGTGGACGTTTGGAATCTTCCTTTACGAGCTTCTGTACGGCAGAACACCATTCAAAGGTATTAACAACGAGGAAACGTTGGCCAATGTGGTGTTGCAGAGCCTAGAGTTCCCAGAGGGCCCCCATGTTAGCTTCCAGGCTCGAGATCTCATCAGAGATCTGTTGGTAAAGGAGCCAGAGAATCGGTTGGGATCAGAGAAAGGGGCCGGTGAGATCAAGCAGCATCGGTTCTTTGAGGGCCTGAATTGGGCACTGATACGCTGCGCCATTCCGCCAGAACTGCCCGAGTATTGCGATTTTGAGATCCCAGACATGCCTGCTGCTCAGGAGAATACCAAGTATTTGGAGTTTAAGGCGACGGGAGAGCACCTGGAGTTTGAGTTATTTTAGAGGAAAGTCACAATTTTTAGGAGAAGTAGCTTTCTGCTTGTGCATGTATAATTACCTCTTGAAAGACCTCCTCCTTTCCGGCTATATACACAACTCAGAAATCTAGCTTATGTATATACTCTTTTAAGCTTTCAGTAATGGCGCATATATCAGATTCCGAGATTTTGTACATTAGGGAAGATGGCGTGGCTCGGGATAGTTTGCTAGCAATAGTCGTCCATGCACAGTTATTGTCATTTTTTAACTGTTTTTGTAAAACTACAAATATTTACTAAATGTACTAAACGAAAATAGTTATTAAACGAGTTTTCATTTTTTTTATTTTAAAAAGACCGAAAAAGTATTAAATAAAATAAAATATTCTTTTTTATTTATTTTATTTTTTATTTTTTAAACAAACTATATTATTTACTGGAAGGGAGATTTCCATTTCCATTTTTTAATAAAGAGAAAAATTGAAAGCGGAATGCTATTTTAAAGTGGTAGGTACGAAAACAATCGCCGGCGTCTGGCAGAAGAGTCGGACTAGGATTCAACACCACTGGTATACTGGATTTCCCCCCTAATAATCCTCTCCATCTCTCTGCCGCCGCCACGAGCATAGTTTGTCGCTGACATCACCAACCTCCACTGCGAGCTCTCACCTGCCCTCGCCGCCATCAATTTGTAGAGGTTGATGGGTGTGATTGATATATACAACGCTTCCTCACTCCGATTAACCGCCCCCTGCAGACCCAGCTGTGGAAGAATTGAAGGGAATAGAAAGAGGGTGAGGGTGGTGGCTATGGCGTCCACAATCCCTGTGCAGCATAAACCAGTCAATGACGGTCAACAGCGTTTGACTGGGGACTCATTCATTCGACCCCATTTGAGGAACTTGTCGCCTTATCAGCCCATTTTGCCATTTGAGGTATTTGGAATCCAAAAGATTTGATTTTTCTTGGTCTAATTGGTATGAAGTTAGCTAGTTATCACTAATTTGCTAAATTTATTCTTGTTTATGTGGGTTTAGTTAGCTGTACGATGCATTTCAATGAGCAGGTTGAGAATTTTAATTATCTGTGAACCGATATTTTCGTACTAGCATCGTGAATGTATGATGAATTATAGTTCTAGTGTTGACAAAATTGTGCCGGAGCAGCTTGTTCTTACTGAACCTTGAGTGACAAAATTGATCTCGATTCATCTTAATTGTTATTTGAACTTGTAAAGATTAGGTCTTTACCCGGGATGAGAGGCTGTCCGGGTGTCCAGGTGAGGATGATGGATTCTGTTAAAGAAATGGTTTATCTATACTTTCTTTTTGTTTCTTGTAATTGGGGTTGCTGTGTGTACTTCACTGTAATTATTTTTTTAAGGTCGAATTTGATATCTCTCAGTTGATTGTTAATTTTTTATCTTCGATGTGTTCCATTGTTTTATTAACCATTTCTTTTAGTAAATTTCTGTCCAAACCAACAGATAAGTTTCTTTTGCTACAGGTTTTGTCAACTAGACTTGGAAGGAAGCCTGAGGACATCATCAAGCTAGATGCAAATGAAAACCCTTATGGTCCTCCTCCGGAGGTAAGTCACATTTGCCATCTTGCTCGGTTTCGTAGCAAAACAATTTTGATACTCACTTGGTTTCATTTTGTTTTAAGTGACACCATTATACTGAGATTTTTATACCGCTTTATGTCCTTACTGTAATTTCATATTGTTCATAGGTTTTTGAAGCTTTGGGTGCATTGAAATTCCCATATATCTATCCCGACCCTGAAAGCCGTCGATTACGTGCTGCCCTTGCAAAGGATTCGGGCCTTGAATCTGATTATATTCTTGTCGGATGTGGTGCTGATGAGCTCATTGATTTGATTATGAGGTCAGAACTGAATATTATGTTTGTATAAGATTCCAAAAAATGCTATTCTTTATGCTCTTTTTTTTCTCTATCAGTCTCTGATCTTCTATTTAATTTGTCCATCATTAAAATATTGCTGAAGATGTGTACTTGATCCTGGCGACAAGATTGTTGATTGCCCACCGACGTTCACTATGTATGAATTTGATGCTGCAGTAAACGCTGCTTCTGTCATCAAAGGTAAAGTTAACTTCCTGCTTAATTTTCTGATGAATATTTCAAAAAAGTTTATTATTTCATATATGAAACTCTTTCTACTTATCTGCCCTCTCCTCAAAGACAAAAGACCTCAGCTGTTATACTTCGATGTACATTATGTGTGTATAACACTACGTGTTTTGGCGGAACTGTGCAGTGCCAAGGAAGTCGGATTTTAGCTTGGATGTAGAAGTCATTTCAGATGTTGTTTTACAGGAAAAACCAAAATGCATATTCCTAACTTCTCCCAACAATCCAGATGGGAGGTAACTGAAAATTGTCTCTTTCCGTACGTATGTTTGATATACACGTGCTATAAGATTGATATTAGGGCCCTTTTGTGTTTTAAGTAATACAGTCTATTAACAAGCGGTTTAGGGTACTCACCAGAACAAAATTATTGTTAAAACTGATTATCCATTGATATATGATCTATCTTCTCCCTAACTCGGGATCTGGTTTTTTATAGATTTGATTCATTCCAAACTTGAGAAACCAACTTAGCTGCTTAACTCAACTTATTCTTTTAATACAAGTTGCGTACTGGTCCCTAAAACAACTGGTGCTACTAGGGAACATGTAAGCAAAAAGTAAAGGATTGGATAGTATTTCCAGCTATCCTGATGAAAAGTTATCAAGTAAGCAATTGACGTGGCACTTTTGTTAGACATGGATTTAAGGTTAGCATGATGAGCTGTGTCACAGAAATAGAAGACCAGAAAAAGAAAAAAAAAAAGGTTTTTGAGTAGAATTGCATCTTCGGTTATGAACATCTTGATACAAATGCTTCTGGTTTCTTATTTTTTTTTATCACAATGAAGATTGGTGATGGTTTATTCCGACATAA
Source organism: Malus fusca (assembly GCA_035220775.1). Lineage (NCBI taxonomy): Eukaryota > Viridiplantae > Streptophyta > Magnoliopsida > Rosales > Rosaceae > Malus > Malus fusca. The sequence goes on along the minus strand of CM069072.1, from coordinate 1,689,808 downwards.
TGACTCCACATACTTCTCTTATCATAACATGTATGGTTTCTAGAATCTGAGTGTCACTCTAAGATATTGTATTTTCATGTTCTACTTATTTGATGACAGTATAATCAGTGATGAGATTCTCCTGAAAATCCTTGAGCTTCCTATATTGGTCGTGCTGGATGAAGCATATATTGAGTTTTCAGGACTCGAATCGAGGATGCAGTGGGTGAAAAAGCACGAGAATTTAATTGTTCTGCGAACATTTAGCAAACGAGCTGGTATTCTTAAACTTCTTGTTTTGTTTTGATAAGTCATTACTTGTGAATAATTCAGTTATGGTAACTATTGAATAATGAAATCTTTCGATCAAATAATTTCTGGTGTCATGGTTCTGGCAATAAAAACTATACTTCTGCTTTTGTACTATTGACACTCTTAATGAATTTCCAGTAACAAGATTTTTGTTATACAAACTTTGGTTCTCTTTTGTTTGTCAATTTAACGCTTCTGGTTTCAACTTTTATGTAAATGGTTTGATTCTTTGGCAATGCGCAAATGGTGCAGGCTTAGCTGGACTCCGTGTAGGATATGGAGCATTTCCGCTGAGCATAATTGAATATCTGTGGAGAGCTAAGCAACCATATAATGTGTCTGTTACTGCTGAAGTTTCTGCTTGTGCAGCATTGCAGAATCCCACCTATCTTGAGGTTAGGATTCTTCAGATTTCCCGCTATGCCTCCTGTAACGTTTGGCATTTGAAATGTATTTCTAACATCGGTTACTACATATACCAGACGGTGAAAGAAGCTTTGCTACGAGAGAGGGAACGTCTTTTTAACCTCCTAAAGGAGCTCCCGTTTCTCAACCCGTATCCAAGCTATTCCAATTTCATTCTCTGTGAGGTTACGTCGGGAATGGATCCTAAGAAGCTGAAGGTATTTTTTTTCATCTTTTCCTCAATGTAGCGTTGTGTCATCATACTAAATTTGTAGTTCTGCACCCAATTTCTGCAATCCAACCAATTCATAATTTTCAACCTGCTATTCACCGCTGAAACTTAAATAATGTACGTTTAAGTCACGTAAATCCATCCCTGTTTTGAACATTCTATATCGATCAAGGTTTCAATTTTGTTTGATACAGGAGGACCTCGCGAAAATGGGGGTGATGATTCGTCACTACAACAACAAAGAGTTGAAGGGTTATGTTCGCATATCTGTTGGGAAGCCTGAACACACAGATATATTGATCGATTGCCTCAGACGCTTGTCGCCTTAATACAGCACCTTAAACCAGTTTCTTTCTTTCTTTCTTTCTTTGTCAGCAGTTAGTGAGGGATTGGAGTTGTATTTTGTTTGTCAATTTATTGCCAAAGAGTCCAGGGAAAGCTTGGCATTTTAACAGACCACGATGTCCAGTTTTGGTGTAAAATATGGAACCGCCGTGATTTGGATTGGATAACTCACTAGTTTCTTTAAGGAATGTTGAACGAAGAAATGGATGACGCAAATAGTGAATAATTGTTTGATGAAATGCCTCGCAGAGTTTCTATTTAGGGAAACATTCCCCCATTACGACAAATTCTTAGCTCCGTCACTGTGTGTGTATGTCCAAAACCCTAACCTCGAGTTTGTGGCCAAATATGATCCCTACTGGTTGAAGTTAGATGTGTGCACAAGGGTGAACTATAATTACATTTTACAATCATACGTTTAAGTTATAACTTATATACGATCAACTCACAAGAAGATTATTTACAACAGGGAAATGACTTTTCCGCACTCTCCATCCTTTTTCACCCCTGCTCTTGTTTCTAGCCACATGATTGAATAAATCAATGTTCAACAGAGACTAAAACGACCAGAGGAATACAGAAGGACAAAACGAGAGTGTAAAAATCATCGCTTGTCACAAAATCTTTTTTGACATATAAAATAATATATTAGAAAGGATTTTTATAACAAATGGTTCTTCAAATTGACCCTCACCATCAAGATGATCTCTAAAATTAAAAATCAATCAATGTAGTCTCTGAAAATAAGTGTCGCTCCTTTTGTCATAATTCTGTTAAAAATCATGTTCAATGCTGATGTGGCACATAAATGGGCCCCATAAGTCATTTTTTTTCACAAATAGTTCTTGAAATTGACCCGCGACATTCAAAATAGTCCAGGAAATTGACCTGCGACTTCAAAATGGTCCTGAAATTGAAAATCGATCAATGTAGTTCCATAAGTACAAATCCATGTAGTCATTCCGTCACAATTCTGTCAAATTTTTTATTATGTGTTGATGTAACACATAAGTGGGTCACACAAGTCTAATTAAATTTTAAAAAAAATTACAAATAGGTTTAATAATTTAATAGTTAATAAAAAAGTAGTCAACCCAAAAACCAAGTCCTGCAATCACATTTTATCCCAATCCACATTCCTCTACCTCCTTTGCTGTCTATTTTCTTTAAAAAAAAAAAATCTCAATACCCCATCTTTACACACTTCGACATCCTTCACCGAATTGAACCTAGATCGAGATCACCTTTGGTGACAACTTGGCCGATTGGCATCGACTTCTGGGACATCACTGCTAACATTTAATCAACATCCGAACAACCTTAATCTTGGAGAGCTTGTTACGCGCTTCCCTGATGGTCTTGTGATGCAAAGAAAGACGAGGTCTGCTATGAGATAATGAGGTTATAATTGAGGTGCGTCTATTGTTGGTTGAAAACTATTTCCAACCCCTTTTTAGACCTTGGTTAAACCTTGTGCCTTTGAGAATTTATGGAAGGAATCTCTTTTCGAAGTAAAGCCTACTATAAGAAGAAAAAAAAATCATTGTGCAAAAAGGTATTTAGACAACTTTTTTAATTAATTATTAAACCCATATCAACACATAATTTTTTTTTTTACAGAATTGTGGCAAAATGATCATATTCATTTGCGACACCTGTTTTCGAGGATTACATTGATCGCTTTTTAATTTCAGATACCATCTCGATTAGGGGCTGGTTCGATATGGGATCCCAAACCGAAAATGGAATCCCAAATTCCAAACCGATTTTTTTCGGGACAAGGTTTCAGAAACCAAAACCAAACCGATCTTTCGGTATTTTTTCAGGATTTCGGTATGGTCGGGATTCATCGACCTCCCACCTTCCCTGCCTGCCCACACGGCCGCACCTTATCCCAGATTTGTCAATCTCCCCACCCCCATCTCCATCCCTCTCATTCCTGGGCTCGTCTTTGCTGCCAACGGGAGTCAGAGAGCATCGAAGAGGGTACCGATCCTCGTCGATGTGTGAGCTTTTCCATGTCTTGCCGAACGAAATCGCCACAGACAGCTACTCTGCTTTGCAGCGATGGATCTGATGTCTTGGAAGAACGATTGGGTTCCTCAGACGAAGGCTGCAATGGGTATGGTGTTTTAGGAAGAGCAAGCTGCGGGTATGGCTGCTTTTGAAGATTGAGAAAGCATTTGGAGGCCTTGGGCTTGCTTCTGCATTTGAGGGAGTCGGTGGAGGGAGAGAGAGGGTGGCTATCTATGCCTATGTGGGAGTGCGAATAGTTATCAAGAAATAAAAATAAGGAAGGTGTAATGGTGAGTGAAGTCTGTGAAGATGGCAGACAATACACAACCCCCTACCCCTACTCTAGTCAGCTTTCTAACTCTTTCTCCAACCTTCTAAAGAATAAAAAATGGAAAAGGTGATGAAGAAAGATGTCATTGGACAGAGGAATGGTTGATTAAATTATATATATATATATAGAAAGATGTCATTGGCTTGAGGAACGGCTTGGTTGATTAAATTATATATATATATATCGGTTTGGGAATCCCAAACAAAGAAAAGTGTGAGACCGATTCCCGTACCGAAAGGTTCGGGATCAGTTTGGGATCGGGATGTTTTCGGTATGGTTCGAGATTTTTGGGATTTTTTTTCCACCTCTAATCTCGATGGTGTGAGTCAATTTCAGAACAATTTGTGATAAAAATCCATAAATCTTGTGGGGCTCATTTATATGTCACATCATCACTTAACGGAATTTTTAACAGAATTATGACGAAAGGACCACATTGATTTGCAACACCTATTTTCAGGGACTACATCGATTGATTTTCAATTTCAAAGAACTTTTATAATAAAAACCCTATTAGAAATAACTTACCACCACGCTACCGGAATGTGATGCAACTGTTCCCACAAAAACTGCTTTTGGCTAGCAATTACTCAATAGTTGTGACAACTTTTTTGGTATATAAACATGCGTCACTGAGTGTCAAATGCACCATCACAGATTCACATTCCCTTGCAATCCCAATGAAGTCGAGTGTGCTTCCTGTACTTGTCCTTGTGACATTTTTGCTCGTGCTAGCATGGACCGCAGCGCATGCAAAAGGATGTCGCAGACACTGCGACAACAACATGACTTACTGCATTCAGCTGTGTTCCGTCGACGAGAGCAAATCACCAGTAACTACGTGTAGGAATAGGTGCGACGAGCAGTATAACCACTGCCTTGCAAGATGCAAAAGGTACTCCTCCTTCTCCTCCTCCTTGTCGCGGCCGTCGTCCCCTATGCCATATACATGATCGAATGCAGCCGCCCGGCAGAGCTTCCTAAATTATGTTATACATACGTTAAATAAAACAAAGCTCTTGTAAAGCTTTTGGTTGAATTCAAATAAAAGGAAGCTTCGAATCAATGAACTAAATTATGTTATACTTCTAATACTACCAACTTTGTAGCAAGTCCTCGTTATAGTTCAAATGATACAGAACATTCACCTCTACCTTATGATGTCTTGAGTTTATCCATTTTCTCGTCTAAAATCGCTTGTACTTTCATTTTCTCCAACTTTGTAGCTTGACTTAAGGTCATCTCCAACCAAAGGGTCCAAAGGGCCAAAGGGCCGAAAAACGCCTGAAAACCGTCTCCAACCGAGGGCTAGGCTAGAGGGCTCGTGGGCCCCACATAATCTGAAAGGGCCAAAGGGCCAACCAGCTGACCACTTTCAGCCAGCCGGCTGGCTAGCCCAATTTCAATTTTTTTTTTCTTTTCCATTGCCCATCCCACTTTAGGGTTTAGGGTTTAGTTTTTTTTATGGTCCCAACCCATTTTTTGTTTTTATGCCCAACAACCTTTTTTTTTTTTCTAATTTTTCCTACACCATTTCTCACATATTTTCACTATTCCATACTATCTTATCTCATTTTATTTCAATTCTTCACATTCCATACTATAGCCCCTTGGGCCTCGGTTGGAAACGGTTTTTTGTAACAGGGCTAAAACGAGCCATATGGCCCTTGGGCCCTCGGTTGGAGATGGTAAGGAATATGGCCCTGCACTGTTCATTAAAATATTAATTTCTTGAAGGGCCAGAGGGCTAAAACGAGCCCTTTGGCCAGTCTTTGGTTAGAGATGGCCTAAGTTGTTCGAGTTTGGCCAAATGGTGAAGAAAAGTGGGTTAATTTATGATCAGGATGTATTTAGGAATTTGTTTCCGCATAGCCTGGTAACGTAGGCTTGTAACTAAGCAGGGGATTAAGGTGATTGATGGGAGATGGAGCCTTGGTCAAGTGAGGCATGGTGTTTGAAATCTATTCATCACTCTTGTGAAGTCCCTTTAAGCACGCTCTAAACCCCTCGGGTTAGTAAGGGCATCCCACAAGCAAAAAAAGGAATTTGTTTCTTGATTACGGATTACTCATGTATTTACTAACTATATCCAAATAAAAGCACAAGTGGAGCTCACACAATATCAATGACGCAACACGAAGCAGGTGGGATACGAACGTAAGCCCTCGAAGAACAGGATTTCTAGAATTTGCTAGATTTTGGTTGAAAACCCAAAGGTTGTTTTGTTTAATTGATATCTCTGATGCTCATAAACGAACAACCAAATGGATTAAATAAACATAATACATATGTTGGGACAACTCAAAGGACTATTACATAAATTCGGACGACAAACAAAAAGTCCAAATTTTTATTACGAAATTAAAACTGCATTTTGGAGGATGAAACGGCCCCGGTTGACCAAAATCCATTGTACGTCATGGAAAAGCGGTCTATTGGACTAGCGGCGTTGTTTCTTTTTGAAAAGGTATCACGACCCCAAATCGAAGCTAGGACGCCAAATCTGCAAATTTTCGCTGCGTCGTTTTGTCTTCCAACAGTCCATTTCCTCTTTGATCCATACTATTGTTTGTTTTACATTAATCAATTATTCAAATTTTGCGTGCCAGAAAGTCATTTGTTTTAATTCTTGGGGTGCCAAGTCATGGATGACTTTGTGGCAACCAGAAAGGCATCACTCTTATATAGTTTTGTTAATTTTTCTTTTATTTCTCTTACCATTACAACAAAATATCATATTCATATTCTTCAAAATATATTTTTCAGTGCGTGAAGCTCGACTCGTTTTCTAAGCACTCAGGAATTTAGTAGAATATTTAAGTCGAAAAGTAAAAAAAAATAAGTGAACAATATAGAGATGTTAAAATGTATATTAAGTGATATTTTTATTTTTATTAATTAGAGATGTTAAAATGACATGTAGGTGAGGTTTAAACAAAAAATAGCAAAATTTTGTTTTGTTAAATAGTCTTTCACCCTCTTTTGGTTGACAAATAGAGTTCTATTAATATGTACTTTGGATTTAGATAAGAGAAAAATTAACAAAAAAAATGGTCAAGTATCTTTAAATTTAGGTTTAAAATCGTTGATTACAAGTGTTTAAATACGAATTATAATAGATTTTGCATGGAAAAATACATTTTGAAGAATATGAACATGAAAGTAGTTTAAATTTAGGGCCAGTTTGAGATTGATGTGCTTTTTTAAAAAACTATTTCTGCTGTGCTTTAAGAATAATCAGCTGTAAAATAAAGCTGATGAGCATTTGGCTAACTAAATTTCAAAAGTGTTGTGAGTATAAAAAGCAACGTAAAAGCGTTTGGTAAAATTTAATGTAAAAGTGATATGATTGTATACAATAACAAATGGACATAATAGTAGGAGCGGGGTTGACAACAGCAGAGGTGGTGGTTGCAGCAATGATGGTGGTAGTGGCAGTTGTGGTTATGGTGGCAGTGATGGCGGTTGTGGTAATGATGCATGGTCGTGGTGTTGGCGATGGCGGCATCGATGGTGGTAACAATGGTGGCAGTGGTGGTAGTGGTGGTGGCAGTGATGGTGGCGGTGGAGGTAATGCTGGTGGTGACAATGGTGGCGTTTACTTTTTTCTCTAAAGGATAAAATGTGTGTGGAAAGCTAAATAATGTCACTTAAAAAAAATAATCAAGGTATACAACAATTGAAAATATTTATTAAAAACCTAACTTTGTTTTTTTATTAAAGCAGCTTTTAAAAGCAACATACAAGCTGCTTTTAAAAGCTTCTATTTGGAGCCCATTACTTTTAAAATAAGTATGATATTTATTTTTACCAAATATTTTTTTACTGCTTAATTTTAAAGTGAAGAAGTTTTTAGTGAAAAAAAACAATACCAAATGGATATTGGGCCGTGGACGACATGTCGTCCATGGAATCTAACGGTCGTGTCGGCGCACTTTTTCAATTTTAAAGCAAAACAAATCGTTAAAATCTTCTACCAAAAGGGTGCCCGCAGATACATTTCGAAAACCCTAAACCCCCTTTCCGCTCTGCTCCGCCTCTCTTCCCGCCACCTCCACCGCCTCCGCCACCAAAGCGTTCTCTTCTCTCCATCAGGTAACTAACGTAACTGTTTCTATATCTAATATTTCAGCAATGTGTTCAAATTTGCGATTTGTCTCTTTTAGGTTGTTCAAATTGCTAAAATATCTTAATGCGAAGTAAATCGATGATTAATTAAAGACTGAAGCTTTTGCTCGTTAGTGTGCCATTCGGTGAGAAATTTTAACCCTTTTGTTTTTCCTTCAGGTTTTTATTTTTTTTCGGTCTTTTGGGATTTTGGATTTTACAGTTTAATCGTTATGTGCACGATATGTCGCGTTTTTTTCCATGAAATTTAGTGCTGTGCAGGTGGAAAATTCATCATATGATTTTGATGAGTTTTGGGTTTTGGGTTTTCAGTTTTAATTGTTGATTATGGCTTTGGAATTTCCAGACTAGTAATTGATTATATGTTGCGACGGATGACAGGTATAAAATGCCGAAGGTAAAGACTAACCGAGTTAATTACCCAGAAGGTTGGGAATTGATTGAGCCTACGCTTCGCGAACTACAAGCTAAGATGAGAGAAGGTATAAACTTTCCATGTTTTTATTACATTGTTCGTTGATGTTTGGAACATCGATGTGTTTCAGAGCCCGAAAGGATTCTGATGTGTATTCGGTTTTAAACTTTTTGGCAGCTGAGAATGATACTCATGATGGTAAGAGAAAATGTGAGACCTTGTGGCCTATTTTCAAAGTAGCACATCAAAAGAGCCGCTACATTTTCGACCTTTACCACCGGAGGAATGAAATTTCCAAGGAGTTATATGAGTTTTGCCTGGACCAAGGCTATGCTGACCGCAATCTAATTGCAAAATGGAAAAAGGTTTGTCTCAGATCTCTTCTACCTCGATTTGCAACAAGTGTTTTAGTTATATTCACTTGGAATTGGAGCTTAGTTATTAATCATGAAAAACCTGTAAATAAGATTAACAGAACATAACCATGAATATTATATTAAACTGAGTAAACATAGACATCGGACATGGGTAGTTATGAACTTAACATTGAGTTGTCGACTATGATGACAAAGATCAACGTGCTAATATAATACATACGTTCCTTCAACATTGCTTGAACCCACGTTCTCCTGCTACATGTATTGGCGTTGCATCTTTAGCTATATGACTCGGGGATTGTCAATGGGTGTCCATGGATACTCCATATATCACCATCACAGGCACAAACTCCACCACTCACCACCACAATAACACTATCTATGCTTAAACAGACCTCCATTTAACTAAATGGGCATTGACCATATATGAGTGTGATGAAGGAACTTCTGTACTATGTTTGCAGGTCGTACGTAAAATTGTTGGATTACTTTAATTAGGATACTGAGAGGTTGCATACTCAAGTAGCTTGTGTCTTTATCTGAAGTTCTAAGGTCTATTGTTTTTTAACTCAACTCTAATGACATGTGAGGACATATGGTTTGTGTTTGAAATGCAGCCTGGTTATGAACGGCTCTGCTGTTTAAGATGCATGCAGCCCCGGGACCATAACTTTGCCACCACATGCGTTTGCCGAGTTCCCAAGCATCTGAGGGAGGAGAAGGTTATAGAGTGTGTGCACTGCGGCTGTCGGGGCTGCGCCAGTGGAGATTGATTAGTGGTCGAGTCCGTTTTACAAAATGTAATTCTAGTTATGGTTGAACCAGGTTATCATTGGTACCATGAACTGTTAGAAATTTGTAACATGTAGCTGATCGTAATCTTCCCGAATTTCGAGTGGTATTAGTATGTCTCCCTTGTTCTGAACAACTGTTGTGAGCTTCAACTTAACTGCAACTTGTAAGCTCAAAGAAGGAATACTTTGGAGTTTTGCCATGGATGAGTTTTAGTGTTCCTAACCGTTTTGTTGTTTCGGAAACTTCTGCCAACGTACGTTGGAGCAAATCTCTAACGGAGAGATGCAAATTTGAGATGTAAAATCACAATTAAATACGGTTTTTGCTTCAGTAGGGAGATGTAAATTTAAATTTTGGCCTACATCCTCTTCAACACTCTTTATTCTTGATGCGCAAGGAGGATTGGCTCCGTCAGCAGTGTTTTGTCATGGATTTATTGTTGGATTGTGAGCATCCGATAGAGGGCCAGACTTGCGGTCAAGGATTTAACAGCCAAGAATTTCAGTGTATACTGTAACACCGGTATTCGTGGTCAAGGATTTAACAGCCAAGGATCCTAGTGTATGCTATAACACCGGTTAAAAGTATAACCATGGAGAGTGGATTTGTTTGTCTTTTGTTGAATCTTCTTCATGGCTCGATAATTTGATAAGCCAATGATTTTTTTTCCGTGTTTCAGAATACGGTTAACAAACATTTTAACTAATCGATTATGATAAATTAGATCGGACTTTGCAGTTTTTTCTTTTGCAATACCTCGGCGTGACATGAGCGTGATGGGTTATAACTTAATCAAAAAGCATAAGAGTCATCCAAGAGAGAGAGTAATTGAATACCAAAGTTAAATTTGTTATGTCGCTTAAGAAAAGCACATCTCCAACAAAGTTAGCAACCGAACTAACAAATTAAAGAATCAGACATTTCTTCTTGCCCCGCACAAAGAAAAAGAGGGAACAAAGTAGCCATTATGGACCCCACATATAGTGTCCAAGTCTCATGAAAAAGTCCTAAATCCCATAATTGTGGTATTTTGTTTGGATAAGGAACATTTGGAAATCCAAACCAAGATTTTGTACAGCGATTTTTTTTAGGCAAAACGATAGGGGTTTATTAGCATTATAAGAAAAAATACAGACTTCAAATAGGACATCTTGAATTAAATCTGAAGGATCTTCAACAAAAAGGACTCCAAAATAAAAAATAAGGCCAACTTGGTCAATCTAATAACTACCATATTGGCATATCTTTCAGTGTAACAAGCACGAGAACACATCCAGCACTCCAAGGCCAAAGGAATTGTGATCCCGGCAACTAGAAATTCAATCACTTCATAATTAACCACATGAGAAATTTTGCGCACAAAATTGTCAACAAACTGGTAAAATAACACTTTTTGAATAAATTAATTATGCACTTGTTATTCAGGAAATTCAAATTTAAGGCCTGAGATGATCACTTTAGACTTTGGAAAGAGATGTATCAACGTAGTGATGACTAGTGCCCAATCCATAGTTGACGAAGAAAATAAAAGGTTAGGTCCGATCCCAGAAAGGCATCATGGTTGGAGATGGAATTGTCAAGTTTTTAGTCCCAGTGTGTTTCTTTCTTATACTATTTTTTATCTTTTTCTTTTGTTCAATAATGACAATCATCCTCTCATTGGCCAACTTTAGCATATGGTTAATGTTCTTTCAGTTATAAAAAATAAAATCTCAGGCAGACAACTGTTGACAATGAATTCCACATCGGGGAAATAAGAGACCTTGTATATGCTTTTATATAGTGGTGCTATTCACACATCACTTTCTACCTCTCACATACCCTCTCAATTTTCAGTTGTTAGATCAAATGAATTGAAAAAGATTAAATGACAAAAATTAACAAGGGCTCAATTTCCACGCATCGGATGAGATGAATTAAATAAGATCAAATGATAAAAATTAACAAGAGGTGTGTGAGAGTAAAAAAAAGGTGTATAAATTGCACCACTTTATTTTTATAGTGGAACCTCAACATTCTTCCCAGTCAATTCCAATACAATCAAATAAACAATTAAACTTAATCTCAGCAAGAAGTCTTCTATTCCAAATGTGAGGATCTTGCTAGTAATGGCATTGTTGAGAGCCTTCTGTCTCAAAGGTTTTAGCCAATGGCAATTAGAGACTGGGTGAAAGTCCAAGTTGAGTGTTGGAATGCTAGGCATGCCACAATTGGTTCCTGCCAACAAACATTTAGTAATTAGTTAGTGTTGTAAAATCGACGGTGTGTGCAGTGGAATAAATGAGCAAGACACAAAATTTACGAGGTTCCTCTACAGTCAGTGTGACTGGAGTACGTCCTCGGGGCAGCAGTGGTGCTTCCATTATAATTTAGAATAATAGGAGTACAAAGATAACTCTCTCTCTATTCTCTCCTATTTTCTTCCCCTCTTTTCTCTCTTCCTCTTTCTTCTTTTCCTTCCTCTTTCTTTCTTTTCCTTCCTTTCTCTCCCGTGAACCTCTCTCACTTCATCTCATCTTCTTCCTTTATATAAACAAAAGAAAGTACAATTCACTTTACAAAATTTCCACAAATGAATAGTGAAAATACTGTGCATAAATAGTAACAAACTATTCATATGGGCCATCCACATATTATCACAACACTCCCCCTTGGATGGCCATAAGTCTTCGATTGATTCGTTAAAATCTTGATCTGTTTTGGATGCTTCCCCTGATGAGTATCTCCCCCTGATTTCAAATCATTTAGGCTGATCATTGATCATTCTGCTTCAGTCTCTTAGCGGGGAGAGTTGTCGAAAGAGGTGCTTTACTTGTTGTTAACTTTCCACAGACTTTTTCTTGAACTGGGTTGGAGGGCTTTCTGCTAGACTAGTATCGAAGATCTGAATTTACTCCTTTTATCGTTAAGAGCTTCATGTGGCAAGTGATCTTCGGTTTTGTCGGGGATGAATCAGCACGTGTTTGTTGCACTTGTCTCCACATGCTTCAAGGATCAGTTTCACTTGCCTTACTTGCTCCCCTTACTTAAGTAGTATTTTCCCTGGTTTTCCCCCATGCATGTGTGGCATCTTCTCCTGCAGTATTTGTCTTTTGATGCAGGAGTGGAATGCAACCCTTGCATTTTGATGGTCCTTCAGAACATTCCCTCACAACGACTCATCTATGCTTGGCAGCTTCAGTGTAAAGAGCCACTATCTGATCAATTGTCATGAGGTATTTGCCAGTGGAATTCATGACCTTGACAGCAGTTGAGGATGAGTACTCGAGAGCAATACTAGGTAAGCAATCAGGAAAGGTTCCAGGCAGTCGGTTCCTTACCGGGAGTTTGAGTGAAGGTTCCGACATATGGCTTTCTTTATCCTTGTCTTTGCAGGTAAGAACAAGGACAAAGGAAATGACAGGGAGATTGCATGATATGAGATAATCTTGCTCTGTTCCCTGAAGATATGTGATAATCTTGCTCTGGTGTGACATGTTTGAAGAGGTATTCTCGGAGAGGAAGAAAACTGAGTATTTCGAGATGCTATGTTGAAGATGCATTCTCGAAGATGAGGAAGAGTTAGGTATTCTTGCAGTGTTGCAGGTCTGCCTTGTTATGGAGAACAGAGGTCGACATATATAGAGATTTCTCAATAGCAAGTGTGATGCTGTGCTTTTACTCTTGTCAGCAACTGTGGTGTAAATAGAACAGTAAGATTTACGCGTTTTCAACTTTGTCAGAGATCTTTGACAAAATTGCACGCGACATCTGAAAAAGCTGGGATTACGTCTGAAAAATGCCAACGAACTTTATTCAGGAAAATCTGGCTTTTGAAATTCGGAGAGCGGTGCTCTTCGATCTTTGAACAAGTGGCTATGTTGCCTCTTCTTTTATAGAGACATCAATTGTGTTCAAGAGTATGCTCAGAAAGTTGCTGCCTGAGAAATTTCCCTCATCTTGCACTTCTGAAATTTTATTGGACCTCCATTTTCCTTCATCATTTCTGAAAATGACTTGCCCATCTAACATTTGCTTAGATTTGAGTCTTAGGAGTGATATAGACGAGCAGCGTCATGATAATATATGGCGCCCGTCCTTTTTATCTTCTAATGGTCCTCTTACGGTTGGGGACTCTGTGATGAAGAATAACATAACCGCTACCGTGGTAGCTAGGAATCTTCTCACTCCAAGGGATAACAAGATCCTTTCAGAACGGTCTGAAGAGTCGACCGTTCAAGACTCATTGGCTCTTAGTGTTCAATGTGCTGGCTCTGTTTCCAATATGGGTCAACGCCTACTTGCTCAAACTCGCCAAGTTGAATCATTGATGGCGGAGGTAGCAAGTCTTAAACAAGAGATCAGAGGGCTCAAGCACGAGAATAGGGTGTTACACGTGCTTGCAAATAGTTACTCTACGAGCATGAAAAGAAAGCTCGACCAACTGCAGGAATCTGAAAGTCGGATTCAAAGTGATCACCAGAGGTTCGTTGCTAGATTCCGAAAGCAACTGATGTCTTCCCATTCTGGTGTTTTGCTAAGTACTGGGGTGCCACATAATCAATCTCCAGTGCCTCCCCCTTCTGGGGTACTTCCGAGTACTGAGGCTTCACATGAGAAACCTTTGTGAAGGCTCCATCTTGTTTGTTTGTTTTAACTCATGTGTATGTACATATCTGTAATTTCTTGGAGATATTAATAAATAAGCTTTATTTCATTCAATGTATTGTGCGAAATACAATAAAGCATATACTTCACTAAGATGTGGTACTTCTGGACCAAATATCAATTTATCTTTACCCTCACGAAGATAAATGATTATTCTTAGTGTCTTCATCATTTGAGTATTCAACTCATAATCTTCAATCCATATGGTTCTTTTAATATCATAAACATCATGGATAATATTCGTGTTGGTAAATTGTTCGATCTGCAGCTCGAGACAATAATTCTCTCAACACTTTATAATCTTTCTTGACTTTTCAGGAGTCTCAATTTAATATCATCAACTCTTCAGGAGTTCTAATTTAATGTCATTGACTCTTGCAAGAGATTTTAGTATGTTGCAACAATATCATAATGATAGTACTCACTAAGGCAATTTATACCATCCATTGGTATTGAGTACATATTTTATGTTTTACCCTTCAGGGGCTTACTCCAAGCAATTTGAATCCTTCAAGGATTTTCTACATTTCATGACACATTTTCCTTTGAAATTTATACAGAGCAATTTGCTCCCATGTATACTTGAGGGATTTACTTATGGAGATATGATGTGGGCGACTCATAACCCTTTATATATAATTCTCCATTCATATAAACTCGTTTACAAGAGTATAATTAGTAACCTTGTGTCATATCATGTAAGTGTATTTCACTATATTACAAATGCCCAATGTAACCTCCTTGGTTCAACATCTTTTGGCTATTTGTATTGTATTCAAATATATAGGTCCATTTTTCCACGTTCTTACAAAATTGTAATGGAATTGCCTTTCTCCATTTTGGCCAATAATTTTCCTTTTGTCGACGAAAAAAGAACGTGACTCAATATCAACACAGCTCATTGATGAATTTAGTAGCTACTTGTAAAAACCAAAATTACCATTGGTTATCATCAATCTGTAATCCCATATTCTCAAGTGCATGCGCATGCATAAAAGCTTTTCATTTCTTTGGATATCCATTGCCTCTTCAAGGGCATTACACTATCTCTTCCAGGATAGTCATAGTTTAGAGAATGCGGATCATAACCTCTTCTTGAGCGTTATAGAGCTTGGATTTTAATCTCCACTTCCAGGAGTTGAGTCATTTAGAACCTATACGTCAATCATGCTTCATGCATGAGACATCATCATTCCCATGTCTGCGGATTGTCCTTTCTGGGACGTGTATCCATGCGGCGACTGTCATGCTTCTGGCATGCAACAATTATGCTTCAGGAATGTAATAGTTCAGTAGTGCCATATTCTTCTTCTTTCGAATAACTGAACCTTTTGAGTCTAAAAGTCTGCCACGCTTCAGGCGTGCAACAGATAAATCATTTACTGTCTCATTATTTTGTCCAACAGGGACATCAATTCTTGTAGGCACTTTCATTGCATCATTCAATTATTCCTATTTCATTTTCTCATTGATTGCTTCGTGAATCAAAATAAAACAAATTCTCTTCGTTCTTCTGGAACGGTCTTTTCTTATCATTCTTCTGGAATAATATTTTCTCATCGTTCTTCTGGAACAATGTTATTTTCTCCCCCTAATAACGGGAAAACTGTCTTATCAAAATGACAGTCCGCAAACCACGCGGTAAATATATCCCCAGTCAAGGATTCCAAATATTGAATGATAGATGGTGTTCAACATCAATGCCTAATCCACGATGATGCCTCATTTCAGTACGTTGTGGCAGTGCAATAGGCATATAAATAACACAACCAAAAACTCGTAAATGTATAATGTTTGGCTTGTGCCCAAACGCAAGTTGTACTGAGTAGTATTGATGGTTGGCAACAGATCTCAACCAAATTAATATTGCATCATGTAAAATGACATGTCCTAATGTAGAAAACTTGGCAATTTCATTTTCTTGAGCAGAGCGCGGGTAGTCAATTTCATCCGCTTAATAAATACTTCTGTTAAGCCATTTTGAGTATGGACATAAGGAACTTCTGGTCCTTATTTAATAGTCTGTAGGCTGAGACTCTTATGGCTTTTATTACAATTAAGTTGAGGCACTGCGGCACTTCGAACTTACAGTACTCATCAAGGAACTTCATGTCCTGATCTTGAGGATCAAGGGACTTCATGCCCGATCTTTTTGCATGTTGGAACTTCGGGTCCAATCATTTTATGTGATGAGGATCAAGAAACTTCAGGTTCTGATCTGATCAAGGAACTTTGGGCCTTATATATACTTATCGTAACAAAAGGTAAGTACAATAAATAAATTAAAGCAATAGGCGGTAATTCCAGCCATAGTAAATAAATTGAACAATAAATAAATTAGAGCTTGTGACAAGGGCTTTAATTCAGCACCATTCACATAAATCAAAACTTAAAGCAGTAGGCGGTAAAACCGTCCATGATAAATAAATTGCTTTAAAGTAAATAGAACTTGTGACATGGGCTTTAAACCAACACCATGCACATAAATAAATATATACATATTTTCTTCTTTCTTTTCAGATGGTGTAACACCATCAAAAAACTTTTACCTTTATTTTATTTTATTATTTTCTTATTCAATCACATTCTACACCATTCCAAAAAAACATTGCCTTTTTCTTTCATTTTACATGGTGCAACGCACCTTTCCAAATCATTGGCCCCATTTCCCCTTTTCTTTGTCTATTTCTACCAGTCTCGAAACCCAGTACCAGCTGGGTTGTTGTGGGGGTTACACATAACCAATTCAATCCAAAAAGGCTACCAGAGACTGGCGTTGTTCTTGCATGGTCCAAAGAACATGGCATCGCAAAACAAAAATCTCTCCACAGAGACATAAATGACAGTGAGGTTGACGGAGGCACAAGAGAGGGAGGCCTGTGTGGGGTCAGTCATGCCATCACCATCTCAGACAACTGAGGATTCATGGAGGTCCTCGAGATCCATTGAGAACGACACGATCTGGGTTTCCAAGTCTAATGAGATTCTTCTAGATCTCTGGAAACCAGTTGTCAGGTACGAGTTTTCTTATCTCGTGACGACTTCAGGTCGTTTGGAAATTTCAATTCGCACCGGAATTCGGTGGGGCGCTTCTGGCACGATGGGAGAAACGAAAAATGGACATACCTTTGCTTGTTTTGCTGCACCTTTGTTTGTCTGTAAGATCTCTCTATCTTTCTTGTCCACGAGAGAAAAATAGATTGCAGGTCTAGCAGGGATAAGGATTAGCACATCAATAGTTAGAGTGATAAAGGAAAAAGTGATAAAAGAAAGGTTGATGGATTTTTGTAACAAGATGATCTTCCCTGTTTGACATGTCTGGCTTGCCGTCTATATTCTGTGAGATTTTAGCTGACCGAGGTGAAAGGTAGATAATGTTTCACCGGATTTATGGTGTTGTGCTTTCCACTGACACGAGAGCTTCTCGTGCTGATAACGTGTTGTAAAATCGACGGTGTGTGCAGTGGAATAAATGAGCAAGACACAAAATTTACGAGGTTCCTCTACAGTCAGTGTGACTGGAGTACGTCCTCGGGGCAGCAGTGGTGCTTCCATTATAATTTAGAATAATAGGAGTACAAAGATAACTCTCTCTCTATTCTCTCCTATTTTCTTCCCCTCTTTTCTCTCTTCCTCTTTCTTCTTTTCCTTCCTCTTTCTTTCTTTTCCTTCCTTTCTCTCCCGTGAACCTCTCTCACTTCATCTCATCTTCTTCCTTTATATAAACAAAAGAAAGTACTATTCACTTTACAAAATTTCCACAAATGAATAGTGAAAATACTGTGCATAAATAGTAACAAACTATTCATATGGGCCATCCACATATTATCACAACAGTTAGGTATTTATTAATATTACTTGCACCACACACGTTGTTTACCTTCTAATAAAAGGACTGTGTCAAGAGTTGAATACTGACTCATTCTTGATTCTTTTCTATGCGTTGTAAGCAAGGAACTATGATAAGAGGATTCTCTCAAAAGTGGAATTCTTCATGGACTCTCTATCAACTCATGTTGTTGGCACAATGTTTTATAACGTCGGTTCAGAAGTTGATGTTAAACAATAAAGTATCAGAGCGTCTATAAAAAGTCTCACTTTTAGAGAATCTCCTTATTATTTCTTACTTTTTGGAGTTGGTTTCACTGTTCATCGTTTGTAGAAAAAATAAAGGCCTATAGTGCAGGATCCAAATTAAAATAGAGAGGGAGGGATGGACTAAACATCTTAGTGCTTGCCAGTGAGAAAGACCAAATAAAAGCAATCGAATCATCAGTGAACCCTGCTGGATTGAATAGCAGTAAACATGCGTGAGCACCCAAATAATTGGTTTTCGTGTTGTTGGGGCTATGTTTGGTGGATTTGGATCTTATCTGGATTTAAATTGTGAGGATCTTAGGGATCTTTACATCTTAATTATTCATAGTGCATCGTGCGATAAAAAATTATTAGATTTTTTTATTATTTAAAATTAAACACAAATAGTACCTGACAAAAACTGACCGTATGATGTATGATGAACAACTAGGATGTGAGGATTTCTAGGATCCCCACAAAGTGGATCTTGGGAGGATCCTCTTCCGACAATAATATAGATAATTGTTTACGCCAACTAACCAAGTGTGGAATTTAAAGGATGCCCTAGCTTAATTTCACATACATTTACTAGAATTTCCAATCAAGTGTAATCCAAAATAGGGCAACAAAAGAATGTTCTGCATCCAAAATTTTTACTATCTTAAGACTAGTTTAGAAGTACTTTCATCATAACTAAATGTGCTACTTCCAGGAAGCATTTTAAGTATTTTTTCAAAATTTTCTTGTATTTTTACTAAAACTTGATTCTAAAAACATTTTTACTAAAACCATTTTCAGCTGAACTCTTAACTGGACTCGATGCATGTAGTAAACCATATATACATCAAACATTACTTAAGCTAGTTTATTGATTCTTGACATTGGATGTATTGTTTGTTATTTGATTTCTTCGTGGCTGCAATTACAAATTCAGTATTTCGTATACCGTCTAGGTTTCTTAAATAGTCAAGACTACAGAAGTTGGCCATGCCATTGTATTTTCTTGGAACTTTCACCTTATTTTATTGGTCATGCAAAATGTCCTCAGCTTATATTTTCTGTGTTTTTTTTTTATGCATACCAGTCAATGTGATTACGCTTAAGTATCTCCTGTATTTTAAAATTAGTACCACACATCGATGCCAATTATACAGGTATATATTTTATTTTGAGCAGCAACAATCGAGATCAGAGAGAGGATCAAGACAAGAATATTGGAATCAAGTCACTTTCAAAATTGACAATAGCTAGCTCCAAAAATTATGGAATTTTCTTACAACAAAATCGGACCAGTTCAGATTTTATTTAACGAACATGTACTGAAGTATTACTTTTTTTCTTTCTTTCTGGACTCTTGAAACATGACAGCAAATATGACACATCGGTCAGGCTAGATTTTCGAAATGTTCACCCCACAATGTGAGCTACTTTCATGTGAACATATCTTAATTTGGGTTGGTAACTTGGTATATTATTTAATTCTTCCCCGATTGGTATTTCTGAAACGTAAGGTCATTGTATAGAAAGTTGTATAAACAAACATGATGTATGCATGCATCCAACAAGATTTCATACATTAGATCTGGCAAATATGTTGTGTTTTTTGTGTTTGTGTCGTTCTCGTGTGAAAATTCGTTATCTTAGTTGATTGTATCGTTTCAAACATGTTGTCTTGACGAGTTTTAGACTTCAAAAACCAAATCCGACCTGTTAGTTTTAACGAGTTACACGACCTGACCCGTTTTACCTTACGGACAAAATATTAATTTAACAAATAATCCAATGAAAAAAGTTCATTCTAAATTACTAAACATTAACATCTAAATTCGTAAAATATATTTGATTCAACAATACAACTACGATTATTTCATTAAGCACTACATTTACATGACACATAAATTAAGAGATAATGCATAATGTGAATGTGAATAAATGTAAATATCAAAACCCTAATGAAGAGTGTCTCTATGCCAAATTATCTTGCATAATGTGAATTTGAATATTAATCCAGTTGAATTTTGCAGTATGTAGCCTTAATTTACAGTTTAATAACATAAACACAACTGCATGAGATAAGTAAACCATAATTGACAATGACATATCAATTATATCATGTATTTAATTAGAGTAATTTTTAGTTATTTAATTTTCCATGGAAGGAATTTTATCTGTAAAGCAAGCTGCAACCGTTAATTGTAGCTGTCATCTATCCTTGCAGGTTACATATAGTACCGTGAGTAGTGAGAGAAGTTCACAAATACATGACTGGAGCAAATACTCCACCGAGGAAAGATTGGAGGGAGTATGTATTTTAAGAGTTTCTAAGAATATTGTGCACAAAATGAGCATGCATCTTAGTCAAATTCCTAAGCCAAAATTTGACGAAAGTGGTTGAGTAGGAGACTGACGAGTTGAGATCTTCTCCGAATCTCACTGTCCAGAATTCAAAAATTAAGAAACTCGAACATTTCAAGAGAGAGATTCAGGCCCTCATATTGTGTGAGGTTGACTAGTGAAATGAGTTAATAAGGACCACGTGATTCAATTTGAGAAGTCCGAATTTCTTGATCATTGAGCTCCAGACAAGTGAGATCTACAGTGAATCTCAACTAGAAACTGACTGGTGACTACCAACTATGCCAAATAACAAAGTCCCTTGGTTTTGTTTTGCTCAATAAACAGAGTCTTGTCAGGAGTGTATTCTAATCAAACAATCCCCATCTTTATTTTGTATTCAACTGCTGCCAATTAAATTCCCGATGCTAAGGACCCTTCTGAAAGGGAGACTTTTAATTCCAAAAACCAGTCTCTGTCTGACTCAGAAGGCTAGAAGCACCAGACACTCGGCAGTGAATTGTATACGTAACCTAATAATTAAATACGGGATTTAGGGTTTGGATGTCATTTTCTACCACATACGTACGCCTCCATGCATTGTCAACAAATTCAATTCATCTCCAATTTATCCAAACATTCAATCTCAGAAATCGGAGCCACCAAACACTACTACAATATATGCTATCACCGTCGGAGCAAAAACCGACGAGAAATCCGATTTCTGTCGCAATTTTGGCAAAAATGCGACATAAAACAATGTAATGTCGCATTTTCAAAGCGACACTATTGCTAGCGTCACGAAAGGGCTTTAGCGTCGGTTTCGTGGCTTAAACCGACACTAAACATCGTCGCTTTAAAGCGACACTAAAATTCACGTCGGTTTAAAGCGACACATACTTACACGTTACGTCGCTTTAAGGCGACGTTCATTAGCAATTTAATTGTAAAATATAAATCCTACTGTCGCTTTTAAACGTCACTGAAATAATATTAAATCAATTTAATATCTCATAAACCGACGTCAAATAACAATTAAATAAATAAAATATGCAAACGAATAACGGTCTTAACCGACACCACCTTTGTTAATAATAATAAAAAAAACAGACAAACCGCATTCTTCTTCAATTCATTGTAACAGAAAAAATTTATATAATTATATTAATAAATTCCAAGGCCAAATAAACATTAATGAAAATAATTAAAAAAAAAATAGTGCCAAAATACACAAATATTGTACATACATTAATGAAAATAATTAACAATAAAAATAGTGCCAAAATACACAAATATTGTACATCTAACGTTCCACTTAATATACAAAAACCCATCTGTCATAACAACTACTAAATCCGACATTACAAACATAACATAAAAAAACAAAAAAGATAGAACGATTAAAGTGTCATATTTAGCCGACAAGAAAGCGAACCAAATAAACTACGGAACCGAATCTGCGCCTGAACGTGGCACAGATCCTTCTCGTCCTTGAGGTCCTATATTTGATGCCAACATCCTCGACAAGTCCACATCAGATCCAACACCCGCAAGCATTTCAGCAAACCCCCCAGCTGGAAATTCAGGACAAAGAGCAGCCATCTCGGGTCGATATACTGGCACTTGATAAGGCGGCTCCTGCATGTAAGGCATGCGAGGCTGCTGCATGTATGGCATAGGCGGCTGCTGCTTGTATGGCGTGGGCTGCAT
Organism: Malus fusca; assembly: GCA_035220775.1. Classification (NCBI taxonomy): domain Eukaryota; kingdom Viridiplantae; phylum Streptophyta; class Magnoliopsida; order Rosales; family Rosaceae; genus Malus; species Malus fusca. Next base: position 1,667,705 of record CM069072.1, on the reverse strand, counting down.
AGGCATCGGATACATAGGATACGGAGGTTGCTGATTATAGCCAGCATACGGATATGCAGGGGGTGGCTGACTTTGACCCGACTGTTGAGGATGAGGAGGCTGACTCTGGCCTGACTGTTGGGTTCCTGGGCTATACGGTGGTTGTGGTTGTGGTTGTGGTTGTGGCTGAAATCTTTGGAAAAGCCACGCAAACATCTGACTTTGCTTGTTCTCTAGGTCCGAAATCTGTTTATTGTTATTTTCGTCCCTCAATTTCAACTCATTATTTTGAGTCATCAGCAATGTCATTGCACTGTTAGATGACCTCTTTGAGGAAATTGATGTAGAAGACGAAGAAGACGCATAGGACACCATATCAGGAGTCACCCCATGACCGTATCCTCTGACTCTATTATACCTCTCAGGACCCATTGTATCAACATACACTTGGGGTCCTAAGATCTTCATTATCCTCTTGCCCCGACTGAATCAAAGTTTGCAGATTGCTCTCCATTGTTGCCTAGCATTACAATTTTTAAAAATAAAAATTCAATCGTAAAACAGAAAAATAAGCTATAGATAATAAAAATGAATAACAATGAAATACCAACACAGTAAAATAAATTACCCCTGTACGCTCCGATTCTTCATCAATCCAAGTTTCATTTTTTCGTGTATGACATTCACGAAAAAAGGTTACAGGATCGGCTTCTTTCCCATGCTTCTTCCGCTTTACCAAAAATAAAATTTGAGACAAACAATTTTAGGCAAACCTCATTAAAATTAAAATTTATAACTATAGAATATTTAAAATAACATTTCTTCAAATTGTACAATCCATACATATTCTTGCCGCTTTCTTGCAAAAGATTTTGTACTAGTAGTATGGTTCATTGTTTTCTTTTGCCGATTAATCTTGTTTTTTTTCAGCAACCTCCTGAAAATAAAAAAAAAAAAATTATTACACAAATTTATAGTTATAACGAAATAAACTACATCGTTTACCTTTGTTTTATCTCCACTCCAGTATGCCAACAAATTACCCCACTGGGTAGGATTCACATCAGGATGAGGCTGGCGACGCTCCTCTGCAGCTCTGTTGGTATAATACTTTTTTTTTAACTTATTTCTAAACTCCTTATGTGCATGCTCAGCAACCTTAAGCGTCATAAAGCGGATCAAAGGCAATCTTGGTATATCAGCATCTTCAAAAACAATATTTCCCTACATCCATAAAAAAATAAAAAAATAAAATCAACCAAGTCAAATATTATAACAATCATTGAATTATTCTTTTATTTTCTAATAAAAATAAAAATACCTATACCTTAATTCTATTCCAGAAAGTTTTCTTATCTACATCCTTAATCTTACGCCAATGCTTCGCCAATGGGAGAATTCTGTGGTCTCTAACCTCCGGTGCCACATATTTTGAAAATGCACTAGAGTTATCACTAACACATTTTCCGGACATATCAAACGAACAAAGCTGTTTCGTCCATTTGGGAACTGAGGGTCCTCGCCTCCGTTGAGATGTTCCTTGTTCATACAAAAACCACAATTAAAACACACCAAAAAAGTTGGAAACAGATGTAAATTTTCAGTTTATAAGAATAATATAAGATTAAACACAAAAAAACAAACGAATCTAATAATAATATGGAAAAATAACCAGCTTCGACCTCCTCCTCTTCCACATGAAGTTCCTCATCACGTTGAGAATCACTACTACTATCCATAGCAAAACCAAAGGAATCACGGAAGAAATGCGGAATACAGAAGATGGAGAATGAGAGGGAGTGAAGGGAGTGAAATGAGAGAGACGGAAATAAGTCGTAGAAGCTTAAATATACCAAAAAACTTAGCGTCGAAATATGCAACCATTACGTCGCTTCAAAGCGACACAACCTCTGACACACTTTTGACTAGCGTCAAAATAGGGTAATATTGCGTCGCTTAAAACCGACGTTATAGTCTGACAGATTTACCTAGCGTCGAAATAGAGGACAATTGCGTCGGTTTTAACCGACGTTCTTCTGACAGACAGTAATTGCAGTGGCCTCGGAATTGGACGTGCGAATGTGACCGAGGCGTCGAAATAGGGGCATATTGCGTCGCTTAAAACCGACGTTATAGTCTGACAGTTTTACCTAGCGTCGAAATAAAGGACAATTGCGTCGGTTTGAACCGACGTTCTTCTGACAGACAGTAATTGCAGTGGCCTCGGAATTGGACGTGCGAATGAACCGAGGCATCGAAATAATAAATGCATGCGTCGAAACAATAACTGGTTGCGTCGGTTTTAACCGACGTATGAAACGAGGCGTCGAAATAATAAGTGGTTGCGTCGAAATAATAAGTAGTTGCGTCGGTTAAAACCGACGCCACTACTTATTATTTCGACGCAACTATTTATTATTTCGATGCTTCGGTTCATTCGCACGTCCAATTCCACCCTAATTCTTCCAATCCATTTCCCCGTGCAAAAAAAAACTGGGAAAATTCCCTCCCAACAAAAAAAAAAAAAAGTTTAACTAAATAAAAAAAAATGGAAATGCAGGAGAAAAAAAAATAGTTAAACCCAAAATTAAAAAATAAGCAGTTATGTTATTTCATATAATATTTTAATATATAAAATTTAACTTATACATAATACTTAATAAAAACAGAAATATAATTTTAGGATCATTTTGATATAGATGCCTTATATTTGAATTTTTTTAATCAAACATCTATAATTTTGAAACTTTTGATCAAACATTGTTCGGTTAATTTATAATTAAAATTTTGATTTTTATTGTAAATAATTGACCAACTAGTTCATAAAATAGTATGATAAATATTCTAAAATCACCACAAACATCCTATCTTATCTTATCATTATTCGTTTAAAATGAATTTTTCTTATGCAAATAATTTGTTGTATTAAATTATAAAAACATATAAACATCATATTAACATACAATTATGAAATATAACATGCACAAATATTAAATATAACGTACCAATTTGTATTAATCTGGGTATAACACAAGATTTTGTGATATCCACTAGTGTAAATATTTCAAATTGAAGATCGCATTCATTCACCGTATTCATATAGGGTGAAGGAGTGTACATATAAAAAATCATCAAAATCGGAGTTAAAATAACCGTTAAATCGTGATTTTTCGTTAATAACCGTCGAATAAGTTTTTCCCGTTACTTTGTCTCAGAAAGTTTTTTTTTGCAATTTTTGGCGTATGCGATCTCGAATTATATACAAACATGCTTGACGGTTCGATCGTTGAAATTAGTTTCGTAGAATTCGTATTCCATCAAAACGATACATTCACTAACACTTAAAGAGTTTATTCATACTTTCATTAAGTATAACACAAGATTTTGTGATATCCACTAGTGTAAATATTTCAAATTGAAGATCGCATTCATTCACCGTATTCATATAGGGTGAAGGAGTGTACATATAAAAAATCATCAAAATCGGAGTTAAAATAACCGTTAAATCGTGATTTTTCGTTAATAACCGTCGAATAAGTTTTTCCCGTTACTTTGTCTCAGAAAGTTTTTTTTTTTCAATTTTTGGCGTATGCGATCTCGAATTATATACAAACATGTTTGACGGTTCGATCGTTGAAATTAGTTTCGTAGAATTCGTATTCCATCAAAACGATACATTCACTAACACTTAAAGAGTTTAATCATACTTTCATTAAGTATAACACAAGATTTTGTGATATCCACTATTGTAAATATTTCAAATTGAAGATCGATCGTTTTTTAGGGGTATAAAATTGTTAAATAAAAGAATTTAATATATATATATATATATAATTATTATAGTTTTTAGAAGTATAAAAATGTTAAATAAAAAGAAAAATAGTGTAATTAACAGCTCAAAAAATTTCGTGAACTGTAAATAAGAAAAAATAATCATCCTTACTTCGCATTAATACATATAATTCACAACAGGTTTTTATCTTGCGTCGAAATAGACTGACATTGCGTCGAAATAGGCTAACATTGCGTCGGATCAAACCGACGTAACATGACAGTCTGCGTCGAAATAATCTTAGGTTGCGACGGTTCAAACCGATGCCAACATGACACTCTGTGTCGAAATAAGCTTTCATTGCGTCGGTTAAAACCGACGCCAACTGAATGAAAAAAACCGGGAAAAGTGCCACCCAAAATATTTTAATTAAACCGACGTCGGTTAAAAGCGACAGGAAACAAGCTAAAAAAAAAATTTATAACCCAATATTAAAAAAAAAGGTTTAACTTATATATAATACTTAATAAAAAAACAGAAATATAATTTTGATAATAAGATATCATAACATACGAAATGAAAGATAGTATAATTAATACATAAAATAATTAACATATTTATTCTCCGTCATCATCTGTTAGCTCATCGTCGACATTGGCATGATTAACGAACTCGGTAGGCAACGCTAATGATTCAAGAAAATGAGTCTCTTCCACGCCAACTCGGTAGGCAACGCTAACCTCGAACATATCAACAACTCTGCCATAACAATTCACTTGCCCAATTGCTCCAGGAACATTTGCAGGTACAAAGACACCACAATTTTGATTCTTATGCTTATCATCCACAGATTTTATACGAAATCTAAACCCATGAACAATGTGACTTTTATATCTACTCACAACCCTACTAGGATAATTAGCTAGCCAATGCAAGTCTTCAGATATCAACGTGTCATTAGCATGATAGCTTGAATTCATCTGTAATAAGTATGAAGATAAAAATTGACAGAATAACTATAACATGTTATAATTAAAATGCAAAACAATAAATAAATAATGTGATTGTTATATCAACTCACATGTTGCTTGAACCATTATGGAAATTCTTTCTTGTTTAGCTCCTTAATTTGGCGCATAGTTAACCTTTCTCGACGATGTTTAGTTTTCAAGAATTCCTCATGTTGGTTACACAATTATGTCCAAATTTAGATAATTAATTTTTCAAAGTTAAGAAAATCAATAAAACATTAAAACGTATGATTAAACGTTCTTACCTTCTAAATGGGTTCACTTCATCACAATTATTTAGAATGTATCTATGGCACTGATCAAGAGCATTTAGATCGAGCTCCACATGTTCTCCTGAACCCATATAACATCATTTGGAGTAAAAAATTGATAACCCACCAGACACTCCACGTCCAATACCATCTTCATTTCGGCCTCTACGGGTACGACGACACTCGACACCTCTAAGATACATGGAACAGAAGGACAAGCACTCATCCACCAAATATGCTTCAGCAATAGAACATTCAGGACGACCCTTATTACGAACATAGCGCTTCAACGTTTGCAAATACCTATAATTATAAACGAAACACAAACAATTATAATTATAAATTAAAGTTATGACTACAATTGTAAAAAATTTATAAAAAATTATTAATTACCGTTCAATTGGATACATCCATCTATAGGGAACATGCCATGCAAGAGCTGCTTCATCTGCCAAGTGAACTGGAAGGTGCACCATTATATCAAAAAATGCAGGAGGAAATATTTTTTCAAGTTGACATAATGTCAAGGCAATTCTTGAACTCAGTTCCTTGAATCCTTTCTCAGACTCCTTCTTACTACACAACTGTCTGAAAATTGCACTCAACTCTAATAATACCATAGTAACAGCTTTAGGCAAAACCGGGCATATTGCAAGCGGGAGTAACTGCTGCATTAAAACATGGCAATCATGACTTTTCAACCCATGTATTTTTCGTTCATTCACGTGCACACATCGCGATAAATTTGATGAATATCCATCGGGGACCCGAATAGTAGACAACACATTACAAAACGCAGTTTTTTCTTCTCTTTTCAACGTGAACAAAGTTGGAGGTAGAAATGTTCTATTTCCTTCTCTACGTGGGTGTTGACTGCGTCTTATGTTCAAGACTTCAAGATCTGCACGTGCAGCCAATCCATCTTTAGACTTTTCTATACCTAGCAATGTTCCCACCACACTGTCACATATATTCTTCTCGATATGCATAACATCAAGATTATGTCTAATCAACAGATGCCTCCAATAAGGTAGTTTATAAAAAATAGATTTCTTCTTCCACTGACTGTTACCACTTGTACTGCTCGAAATTCTTTTTCTGCGTTGCCCAACTGAAGCATTTTTCTTTGGTTTTCCAAAAGTAAATCTCAATGTACAAAGTTCTTCGAGACATTGTAAACCAGTCCACTGCCTTGGTGCACTACGATGCTCTCGACGACCATTAAAAGCTGTGGTTTGCCTTCGAAACCTATGATTATCTTCAAGAAACCGTCGATGCCCCATATAACAAATTTTACGACTCGCCGGCAAGTAAATGGATTCTTTATCATGCATGCAATGTGGACATGCTTTATAGCCATGTGTACTCCATCCTGACAACATTCCATAAGTCGGAAAATCACTTATAGTCCATAAGACAGCAGCCTTCATCGTAAAACTTTGGTTGGAATACGCATCATAAGTTTGAGTGCCCACCTCTCACAACTCATTCAACTCGTCAATCAGTGGACGCATGTATACATCAATCTCTTTACCAGGACTGCGCGGTCCTGGTATTAAAAGAGACAACAACAAATTTGGTTGCTTCATGCACATCTAAGGCGGCAAATTGTAAACAGAAAGCACCACAGGCCATGTGCTATGGTCATTCCTCATTTTTCCAAAAGGATTAAATCCATCACTGGCCAACCCTAATCGAACATTTCGAATTTCTGACGCAAAATCCGGATATAAATTATCCAAATGCTTACATGCTGGAGAATCTGAAGGATGTCTCATAAACTCATCTTTAGGACATTCAATTGCATGCCACCTCATATGTTCAGCCGTATGCTTCGACATAAAAAATCGTTGCAATCGTGGTTTTAAAGGAAAATACCACATAACCTTAGCTGCGATCTTTTTTCTCGACCTATCGGCTGCGTTGGTAATTTTATATCTTGATTCACCACAAACCGAGGACACGGTCAAATTCGAAGTATCTTTCCAATAGATCATGCAATCATTGGGACATGCATCAATTTTCACATACGTCAGACCCAAGTCATTTATAAGGTTTTTTGCCTTATAACATGATTCAGGCAAACAATCCCCTTCAGGCAACATTCTTTTAATTAACTCCAGTAAAGTTGTGAAGATGTCGTCTGGCATTCCCGCTAAACACTTGATATGATACAGTCTTACAACTGCTTCTAATTTCTTAAACTCCTTACACCCTGGCCACAAATCTTGATATGCCTCTTCAAGCAACCTAAAAAAAGTCTCCACCTCTTCTGGACGCCATTCCCCAATAGACGGTTCAGTAGACGGCCCAACACCTTCTTCTGTTAATGGTTGGACAAATACATCATTAAGAAAGTCATGCATGCCAATCACCTCATCTCCTGTTTCTTCTTCTCCAATTGCCACATTTTGCTCTCCAATGTTTTGCTCGCCATGATGTCGCCAGCAAGCATTTTTATAATCTTTATCCATATCATACAATATGAGATGTTCAATAATAGTGTTCCTAACAAAAGTATATCGATTACAACATCTTTTGCAAGGACATCTAAACTTATCAGGACCAACCCCATTTGCAACTGCTTGATCCAAAAACAAATTAATTCCAGCTGTATACGCTTCAAAATTTCGGGGTATCGTCAACCAACTCTTGTCCATGTTTTACCAGTTTACGAGGGTAAAATATTACGCTGACACTAAGATGCCTACAATCTTGCAATCCCTATCATGTAGGCATAGCTATTATAATTTTCAATTTCTATCTTTCAACCCTCGAACTCTATCACGATTGCAATCTTTTAATTTTCAACACCTATTATAGTAAAAACAAATTAAAATAACAACAAAAAGTTATCAAAATTATGCTCATCTAATCCATTCTAGTAAATAACAACCAAAAGTTATCAAAATAACAATAAATTAAAATAACAATTAGAGTGCAAAAGTTATATTTAATATTGTTAATTTAACATAAATGCTTATTTAAATTATTCATTCCATTTTCTCATAACAATTCAAATTGTAAAAAAAATTAATTTAACATAATATATTCTTATATTATTAAAAATGATAAGTTTATGTTATATTAATATTGTTAATTTAACATAAATGCTTATAAATATTATTCATTTCATTTTCTCATAACCATTCAAATTGCAAAAAAAAAAAAAATTTAACATAATATATTTTTATATTACTAAATATTATAAGTTTATGTTATATTTAATATTGTTAATTTAACATAAATGCTTATAAATATTATTCATTCCATTTTCTCATAAATATTCAAATTGCAAAAAAAAATTCTTTAACATAATATATTCTTATATTACTAAATATTATAAGTTTATGTTATATTTAATATTTTTAATTTAACATAAATGCTTATAAATATTATTCATTCCATTTTCTCATAACAATTCAAATTGCAAAAAAAAATTAATTTAATATAATATATTCTTATATAACTAAATATTATAATTTTATGTTATATTTAAGATTGTTAATTTAACATAAATGCTTATAATTATTATTCATTCCATTTTCTCATAACAATTCAAATTATTCTCATCTAATCCATTCTAGTAAATAACAACAAAAAATTATCAAAATAACAACAAATTAAAATAACAATTAGAGTGCAAACAAAATTAATTTAACATAATATATTCTTACATTACTCAATATTATAAGTTTATGTTATATTTAATATTGTTAATTTAACATAAATGCTTATAAATAATATTCATTCCATTTTCTCATAACAATTCAAATTATTCTCATCTAATCCATTCTAGTAAATAACAACAAAAAATTATCAAAATAACAACAAATTAAAATAACAATTAGAGTGCAAAAAAAATTAATTTAACATAATATATTCTTAAATTACTCAATATTATAAGTTTATGTTATATTTAATGTTGTTATTTTAACATAAATGCTTATAAATAATATTCATTTCATTTTCTCATAACAATTCAAGTGACAAAATTAATTAATTCGCCTAAATATGAATTAATTTAACAAAAATAATAGAAATTTATCTAACTACTTAAATTACAATTTTTAAATAAATAAACTTGTGTATCATACAATTTAAAAATTAAAGAATTTAGTGATAGAAACCTGAATTATAGAAGAATTTCGTCGTCGATCAATTCTTTATATACTCAACCAGCTCAAATAAATTCCCTACAACAATAAATTGTATCAAAAAATTAAACATAAGAGGAGAAATAAAAATACTACAAGCAAGAAAAACTTACCTTTGTGAAGAATGAACTTGGAAGAACTCGGAAGGTGAGAGAGAGAACAACAGAAGGTTTGTAAACCGTGAGAATGAGATAAATGCAAGAGAAAAAGAAGAAAACACGGGGGAGGGTATATAAAGACCATCAATTTGTCGCTTACAACCGACACTAGGTTTCAAAATATTTAAAAAAATAAAATATATGTCGCTCATAACCGATGTAGGATTTAAAATATATAAAAAAATCAATTAGTGTCGCTTCTATATGCGACACTCATACTTTATGTCGCTTAAAAGCGACACTGTTTTATTTAAAGAGACGCCAGTATTTAAAATTATTAAAATGTGTGTCGGTTATAAGCGACATTAAATGTTTACGTCGGTTTAAAAACGACGCAGGCTTTCTAAATCCGACGTCATATTCAGTGGGTGTCGCAACTCTCTTGTGCGCCACTATATTATATTAAACCGACGCAACAACTGACACTATAGGGCCCTTTTGTAGTAGTGAAACACCAACAAGGAATTGCCATTTGGCAGTCACAATAACTGCTCAATTATTAAAAAAAAAATCTGTAATTGTCTCACTGATTAGGGTTTAGGATCGACCTGATTAAGTTGGTAGCTTTGGTGGGTTAGGTTTCTATCGGTTTGGTTGGCAAGTGCGAAATATAAAGAAACTTCTACTTGTCGAAATTTAGGAGTAGCTAGATTAAGTTTATCAATCATCTATGGGTAAATGACAAAAAATTACCTCAACTATTGGTCTAACGACACTTTCATACCTCATCTTTTAAAAATGACAATGTCATACCTCATCTTATGAATTTGTGCCAATGTCAGACTTTCATCAGTTTTTCTGTTAATTTCTCTCTTAAGTACTGACGTGGTCAGAGATGAGACCCACTCACTAATTGACACACCCCGACCTAGATCGAGGCATGATGGCCGTCACGTGAGGGTGACGTAGCCATGTGCATAGTGCGGAATCAATACTAATATGAAAAATGAGAGTAAACAAAAGCCGAACCAACTAGATAAGATAAGATGCAAGTGCGATATTAAGTGTGAGTTCACAATCAGAGCATAACTAGTCTAAGTGCAGTCCAGCATGACGAATACTAATTATACAACACCAAAGGTAATCCTACATTGGTGATAATCTGTCAGAGCTGCCGTGAATTCCTCGTAAGCCACCAACAAGCACTCTCACCTAAAACCTGGAGGGGTGCAAAACAGAAAGTGTGAGTGGGCAAAAACAAAGCTTTTCAAAACCATTTCATTTATCAAAAGTTCTAACCCCTCACCGTAAAACCTGTATAATTTCCCAGAAGGTAGAATATATATATGTATATACACACACACATATCTCAAAACCTTGCTAAAAAAACGATATTCATAAGTATGCCATGCCAAATGTCTCAAAATAACTGAAAAATAACTCAGATGAAATAACATATCAGCTGGATCCATCTAAAGTGGCATGTACGGCTGAATCTATAGCTCAACAAGTATGCCTACACACGAATTGGAACCACCTAAAGTGGTATGTACGACATGACTGGGTGTAAACAAATACGCTCTAGTGCTACGATCACATGAAGACTGTGCGAATAATCGCGGGTCACCTACAAGTCGGAACCACCTATAATAGTCTATACGACAGGACTGTGCACCTAACTTGGATCTAAGGAAGGTGAGTGTATGGTGCGGGAGGTGAACATCACGTGAATGACTGTACCCTAACCACGGGCGGGAGCACTAACACTGGGGTGCATGTTTATGAGCTCTCAACACATCTCACATAATCATCAATTCACATATAAACAGTCTACAACTTACTTGGTACTTACCTGAGCGTCCACAGTGTCAAATCACATTTATGCATATTATACTAATTCACAGTCTAAGTATAATTCAATAAGCATGGCATTTCAAACGTAATTTCATTTAAACACATTTTCTGGGAAAAATACCAAGTATATAAGTATATACTGAAAACCAAAAGCCCACTCACTGATATGTGGAAGGGTCGTAACCCTCGAGTCTTGCTTGACTACGCTCGTCCTCAGGATAGGTCTCACCTATGTGCGAAACAACTATATAAACGTTATTTTAAAGCACATAATCAAAACTAGGTAATAACTTCTCATACATTGCTCAATTGAGGTGTTTGAATATACCACCGAGACCTACACAACCACATGAACATCCCCATATTTTTAGAAAAAATTTCGAATCACCCACGCGCCGGCTAAGGCACAGCCCGACGCGCGACTCACGCGCAGGCACGTGCCTGGCACACTGACGGATTCCCTAACGGCGTTAGGGAATATTCCGTTAAAAATCAGCATCTACCATTAAATATACCTGACACCATTAGCATATTCCGTCAACTTTGACGAAATATTCTCTTCCTTCTTCCTTGGTTCGCTGGAGTCCGGCGCTGGTGACCTCTGCAATTGCCGGATTCTGGAAAATTTTCAAATCTTAATATCATATTGATTTCTCAACCAAAATTCATGAAATTTGTACCAAAATGAAGCTTAGGATGAGAAAAACACATTCTTACCACTTTAAAGTCCTAAAACCAACGGGATCTCGCCGGAAAAATCACGATAATCTGGCCACCTCTGCAACTCGTCAAACATGAGCTTCCCGATGTCCAAAACCTTTCAAAATCCTCCCTTAAGCTCTGTGAAGAAGTTCTAAGGCTCACTAGAACCTTAAAACTCGATGAAACCTCCGTGATCACGACGGAGTCACTATGCACCTCATCGAGGGTCTTTGGTTCTCGGGTTTTCGAGGGTCTCACTTCTAACCAAAACTACAGCTCCACTCCAGAGCTTAAAAGAAGCACGAAAATAACATCCATAACCTCGATTCGTGAATGATGAGGTGGGTTGATGGAGTGACCGTACGGGGTGTACGGAAAATGGAAGAAAATTCGAGAGGGAGAGAGAGAGGTCAACGTATGTGTGTGTGTGGTCCAGCTTGGGCTACCAACCAAAAACAAAGAAAAATTTAGTTCTAATTGGGTCCAAACAATTAGAACTTAACATATTTGGTCCAAAATCAAAGTGCAAGCCACACAACACTAACTAACGTCCAAGGGTATAAAAGTCATTTCACATTAACGAAGATAAAATAATATATACATTCGGGACGGGCTGTCACACTAATCCAACTAGATTAAAAAATAATAAAATATATTTTTAATAATTAAATATTATAAAATTAAATATAAAATTATTTTTTATATAAAGTTGTGGGATCCACCATCTCGCCTCTTTCTCTCTGGACACCTGCATCCCCAAAACCCAGAAACCCTTCCCACCCGCACCCCCCAACCTTCCTCCACCACCATTTCTCTCTCATCTCTCTCTTGCCTCTCTCTCTTTCTGGACACCTGCATCCCCAAAACCCAGAAACCCTTCCCATTCTTCCCACCCGTCCCCCCCAACCTTCCTCCACCACCCTTTCTATCCTCTCTCTCATGTGCAGCGTTGTCCTCCACGACGACATTGTTGGTGGCACACAGCCCATCGTGGGTGACAGAGGAGACGCCGATGATGACACTGGAGCCAAAATCGGCCCTCGACCTGAGCAGAATTCAGTCATCGATGCCAAGCTCGCCGCTGGGAAACTCAATCCAGTGAGTGGTGGGTGATGCCAGATTGGTCGAGACGTCGCCGATCTTGTTGAAGATGAAGGAGGAGGGAGTCAGAGAGAATTGCATGTTGTAAGGAGATGGATGAGGGAAAAGCTACAGGTAGCCCAGAGAGAGAGAGATGAGGAAGTGAGAGAGTGAGAGAGATGAGAGATAGAGGGTGGTGGAGGAAGGTTGGGGGGACGGGTGGGGAAGGGTGGACAAGTGGGGAATGTTGGGGGGGGACATGCGAGGAAGGTTGGGGGGACATGTGAGGAAGGTTGGGGGGACGGGTGGGGAATAGTGGACAAGTGGGGAAGGTTGGGGGGGACATGTGAGGAAGGTTGGGGGGACGGGTGGGGAAGGGTGGACGGGTGGGGAAGGTTGGGGGGGACGGGTGAGGAAGGTTGGGGTTTTCTATTTGAAAATGGGGAATTAGGGTTTGGGTTTGGGTTTGAAAATGATGGGAAGAGGTAGGGGATGGGGATAGGTCCCACAATTTCTTAATAATTTTATAATATTTTAATTTTATACAAAAAATAATTTTAATTTTATAAAAAATAATTTTAATTTTATAATATTTAATTATTTTTTAGTCCAGTTGGATTAGTGAGTGGGTCCCGTCTCTAGTCACGTCAACACTTAACAGAGAAATTAACAGAAAAACTAACGGAGGTTTGACATTGGAACAAATTCGTAAGTTGAGGTATGATATTATCATTTTTAAAAGATGAGGTATGAAAGTGTCGTTCGACCCTTAGTTGAGGTAGTTTTATGTAATTTACCCATCATCTATTCGTTTCTTTTAGGAAGGAAAATGTTATTCACACTCATTTTTTGCTATTAATCTTTTTCAATTTATTCAATTCGATAATCGAAAATTGAGAGGTGTGTGTAAGAAGTAAATACGAGTATATGGATAGCATCATAGTACTACCCTTAGGGAATTTGGACTAGCCCTTGGAAATGACATTAGAAAATGTAATTTGTCACACTACGAAAAATAGTGTTAGAGGTATTACGTCAACAAAGAAAGTTGAAGTTTAGTCATAAAACCAATTAGTATGAGTTGTGACTCAACGTTTTATAATCCATGCAAAATGTTAATGAACGATGTTATGCCACAATTGAAGTTGACATATTACGTCAATTATTATGAATAAATAATGACTGGCATAATTTTCTAGTGTGGTCTAAAAATATAATAATTTCATGATCGATTTTGAAAAAGGATCGGTGGTTTTGGGTAGAGGTAATAAATCAACTCATAGGATTGTTAATAGGTACTCATTAAGATCCATTTAGTTTGTTTTTATTTCACACAATCATCACTATTACCAATTTCACATCTATATTATAATGACATCAAATTAAATATTTTTTAACGAGTACTCATTAACAACAGAATAAGTTGATTTGTCATCTCAAAAAATAAGTCTTTTTAATACTGGTTCAGTTGACTAGAAATAGTTGGTGTTTTAATTATTTATTGCTTTCTGTTAAAGATAGGGAGTTTTAACGAAAAGCCCACGATACTGTTCACTTTAACGAAAAACCACATTTTTACACTAAAAAGTCAAACATGTTACTATTCACTTTATCCTTTGTTTTGTCCTTATCATTAAAACTCAAAGTTTTCAAGTCATTTTCATTAGTTTTCCTTTAAAGATAAGATGGGGAGGGAATGGAACTGACCACGCAAATCGATCGGACGTGGTATTCGTGGAAAGATGTCTATACGCAGATCTTAGAGATTCTCACATTTTAATCATTCATCGTATATTGTGCGATCAGTTTTTATTAGTTACTATTTGTATTTAATTTTAAATAATAAAATTTAAATGATTTTTGACCGCACGATATACGATGAATGATTAAGAATTTGAATCCGGATGGGATCCAAATCCGTCTATATGCATATATTTAGTCAATTGAATAAAAACCATGATCAATCCACGTCACTTTATATGAGAGATGCAAATGAATGGTAATTTAAATAAATTTAATATAATTATTTTATCGGTAGTCAAAATGAAAGAAAATATAGTGATAACGTAAGGCAAGATTTTAATTTTTTTAACAAACGATATCATCTACCTTAAGGGGAAAGGGGGTTGGGCTTCACAATGGGCTAACAATAATGTGATTCAAATTCACCTTTAGCGAAAATCGAACTTGAGACATCTTACTTACAAGTGAAGATGAATACTATTAAACCGTAGTATTAAGTGGCAACGTGAGACAAAATTTAAAACTCATTTATAAGATCGTTCTAGTCTTTTGATCACTACTATTCATAACGTGTAGCAACTACCAAGCATAGAACCACTAGTGATTAATAATTAATCTTAATTTGTGAACCGGGGTGAAGTTAATTAATTAAACACTAATACAGCCATGCACAGCGCGCCAGAGACAATTTATGCACGCAGTATATTGTCTTCAAAACGCTGGCATGCATGAAAGGACAAGGATTGTCTGCCCTCCACTTCCGGTGCCATTTCTCTGCCCTCTTGTTTTTGTGATCACGGTTAAGCCATGTCAACATTTTATATTATTTTTTTTATAAATATAATAAGACAAAAATGAATAGTAATATAAAATGTTGACGTGGCTTAACCGTGACCACACAAACAGGAAGGCACGAGAAGGACACCAGAAGTAGAGGGCAGACAATCCTTGTCCTGCATGAAAAGGGCACACAGACAGATATCTCCAGGCTCAAGCTTGGGTTCGCCAACTGAATTTAAACTTCTTTTAAAACATAAAGGGAAATAATAAATATAAAAGCTAAGCAATCGACGAAATAATATTACAATAATACTTCGATTTAAAATGACTATAAAATACTCAAGTTTTTTTGTTTGTACTTTGTAGTTTGCTGTATGAGCACGTTCTTTGCTTCTACTTTCCACAATATTGAAATATTGATTTTGCTTTGGTTGCAAGTTGAACCAAATGTCATGTGGATTCTACATTATTCTTAATTTATACTATGATTAATATATCTATATACTTTGTTTTAAAAAAATTTGAAAGACATGGACCATAGTTTGATGGACAAAAGCTATTCTACGTTCAAAAATTAAAGGAAGAAAGTCGCATATATCAAGAAAAGTCACAGAAAAATTGGTATTTTACGGGTTAATTGGTTATTTTTATTGTTGTAATATCTTGAAAGTTGAAACGAATTGAAGTTTTTATATATATATTTTTGGGTAAATTATATAAAACTATATCAATTATTAGGTCAGTTACAGTTTTATTACTCATTAAAAAAAATTAATTTCATACCTTATTTACGAATGTGTTACAATTTCATACATTTTGTCAGTTTGTCTGTCAATTCTTTTTTTAAATAGTGACATGACTTGAGATGATGCCCATTCTCTATTAAAATTTTAATTAAATATTAAAAATTAAAAAAAATAAAATCATTAAAAAAAATTTTTGCATGTGGGACCCACTCTTATCCTCTCACCCTTTCTTTCCCGCTCCGGTCTTCCCTCCCATCCGTGCAGTCCTACTCCTCCTTGCCCTGCCTTCAACAGCTCTGTCAATGCGGTGTCTTTTGGGTTCGTAGCCACTGCCATTCTCATCTTCATGTTCTTAGTCATGGCCATCTTTGAGAGGTTCCTCAGACCCACCTCGCCGGACTTGTTGCCTTCTGGCCGCCGTGGCCCCGGAGATGTTGAGGCCCAGATGGGTTTCAATGGAAAGCCACCCTTCACCAAAAGTAAGCAACCCACCAACCAAATTCTTTTTCTGTTTAATTTATTGCATTGCAAAATGATTTCTGGGTTTTGTTTTGAATTGCATGTTGGTGTGATTTGTGGGAAAAAGTTGTGATTTTTACTTGTTTTTAACAGAAGAAGCAAACTTGGAAATGGTGGTGTGGACGGAGGGAGGGAGGGAGGGCGTGGCGCGGGTGAGGTGGGTGAGTGACAGCTGAAGGTGGTCAGCAAAGCCGGAGAAGCAGCGGGGGAGATCGAAGGGAGAGTGGCGGTAGTGATCGGCGTAGAGAAGACGGGAGCGGGGTGGGATCTGGTTTTGGGTTTGGGGAGGACGGGAGCGGGGAAGAAAGGGTGAGAGGGATTATTTAATAGAGAATGGATTCCGTCTCAAGCCACGTCACTATATTATTTAATAGAGAATGGATTCCGTCTCAAGCCACGTCACTATTTAACGAAAGAATTGACAGAGAAACTTATGGAAGGTATAAAATTGTAACAAATTTGTAGATGAGGTATGACATTGAAATTTTTGTAAGATGAGGTATGAAACTGTGACTGACCCAATAATTAATGTAGTTTTATGTAATTTAGTCTTTTTTTTTATTTAAGCCAACTAATGTAATTGTATTATTTATATTTATGAATAAAATTTAAATATTTTATTTATTTTCTAGATAATTTTGAATTACTCATGGATTTTAGTATGTGTTCTTGGAATTAGACGATATTTGTCGATCCTTCTATCGCATATTACATTGCGTCAAACAAAGTTATTCGATGCTTACTAAATTGACTATTTTATTCGTCGACACAATATTAACACAACCAATGTATATGAAATATCCTATTTTTATAGCATACCACATACGATTGGCACAATACACAGTGCACAAGAAGTAAAAAATTCTCTTCAATTAACTTTACATTTTTGACTAAATAAAAAAAGAAGTTTAGGAAAACTAATGAAAATGACTTGAAAACTTTGAGTTTTAATGATAAGAACAAAATAAAACGTAAAGTGAATAGTATTAAAATTGACTTTTTAGTGTAAAAATATGATTTTTCGTTAAAATGAACAATATCAGAAACTTTTCGTTAAAATTTCCAAGTTAAACTCAGACACACTTGATAATTACACTAAAATAGTTTTCCATATATACGTTATTCTAGAAGGTCCAGCCATAATACTTCACCATATATTGGGTGCTTCTAGAAGGTAGATATGTATCATCTGGCAGATTCGATCCAAACCAACATCACTAGCTAATTGTCAATCCATTTCCAGATCATACGTATACACTTGTGATGTAATAAATAGTTTCTAGAATGAACAACAAAAATGAAAAATGTCGCAACTCAATTTTGGGCCATGCACTATATTTTGTCGACGCGGATTTATTTGAATTGCTTAAAGTTGTGTACTTTTTCCACTGCATTTAAGTTTAAATTTTTATTTTTATACGTATTTTAGATTAATTTAATTAAATTATCGTTTGTATCATAAATTTCAGGACCTGCACAATATCTCACAAAATTTCAAATTTAAATATTCACTCGTTTTCCTAGGAGTTGATAAATATATCTCTTATAGTGACCTAAGAAACAATTTTATACTGAACTTCTTGTCCCATACAGAAAATATAGAGAAACACATGATGATTATTTTGGAATCATTTTCTAATTCCTTGAATTACCTAATATTTGCTGTGCACCACCAATTTGCCAATACCACACCAAACAGTCCTTATATCTTATCAACTTATTGGGTTGTACTGTTTCTCAAAGTTTCACCAACGGATCCTCTCCGGATCCTTTTTTGGTGAGTATCATGGAGATCCGTGAATCGTATTCGTTCATCATATATCGTGCGGTTAATTTTTGTCAGGTACTGTTTGTGTTTAATTTTAAATAAAAATATTAAAATGATTTCCGATAACACGATGTACGATAAACGAACACGATTCACGAATCTCCGGGATCTTCACAAAGAGGATTCGGTGAGAATCTGGATTCAAAGTTTTAGATATCTTTTAATCCAAGAAAAGAACAAGACCCTATTTCCAACTTGCTGCGTGCAAGTATCAATTTGTGCTTTAATTCTAAGAAAAGATTGTCTTTTGGTTTTTCCTTTGCTACACGACTTGAAGTTCGATTACCTGCCTTTTAAGTTCCTGAGGTTAGTTCAAGTGAAGAGGACAAGTGTTGTAACCAGCCAACAGGATTACAATAAGTTCAGAGTCTAGGTTCGTTTTTCTCCAATATAAGTTATACAACAAAGAAAAACGATAAATAAACAATGCGATACAAATTTTTAGTTTTTACACAGTTCTTAACCTAAAGACTGAATTGCAGTGTTTTTTTATTTGATAAAAAGGGACCAGCACGACAGTGCGCTTTTTCGAGGACTATAAAAACTCATAGAGATATTTCAGTATCCCCTAACCACCAGCATGTGATTCACAACGCCAGATAACGACTCATAACGTGTCATATGGAATACAAATCTAGAATTCATCCTCAACCACTAGACCAACCTGTGATAATTAATTGCAGTGTTGGGTTAATTAGGTGTTGAAACTTGCTAATTGCTCAATCTACTTGTCATGAAATGCACCCGAGCCTCCACTCTTGTTTATTTTTTGGGATAAAAAAGTAACAAAACATACACTCTTGTAAAATAACATAAAAAAACAAAACAATGGGTAGCAATTAAAAAAAAGAAAAAGCAGTGAGTTAAAAGTGAGCTGTAGAAGCAGTGTTACAAACGCAAGTTAAAACAACCCACATATCCTACACCCAAACACCAAACCTCTAAAAGTTAAAAATATTATTGAGATTTTGAGTTCGAATTTTCTCTTTAATTTCGAAATTTTTTTTATTAAAAATACGACTCTACATCTAATGTCATAATCAATTGATTGTAATTTTTATTTTCAAATTTCTAATCAATTGTATTATAGTATGAGAGTTTTAACAAAACACTCTCGGTATTTTTCACTTTTAACGAAAAAATCACATTTTTACCTTTAACTGGTACCATTTACTATACCTTTAAAAATAACTTTTCTTTAAAAGAAATTTTTTGTTCAATTTTTCATTAGTTTTCTTTATATTAATATTAATGGTGTCGGCTATGTTTCTGGCCATTAAAAAATATCTACTCAATCTCGGTTTGTATACCCAAAAAATTAAATAAACATAAACAGTCAACATCAGCACACATCAGCGCCAATTACATGAAGATTCCTAAATTCAAAGCTGCCGTGCGTGTGAAATCCCCTGCTGCTGCATATGAAATTGAGACCCTCACCAAAATCTCCTAAAAGCACTCTCACTTACTCTCTTTTACGGCGGCCAGAGTCAGTGCACCACCGTGGCACCCCGTTTTGCCGACGATGATTTAGTCGCACCACCACCAACTATTTCTGTAAGCCCCCTGAGTTAGTTTCGGCCAAAGATAAGCATCTGAGTTTGCTATAGTATCCGAAAGAACCGCACAGTTCAGTTAATACAACGACTTCACGGTTGTCGTTGCTAAAAAGTAGTGTCTGTCACACATGCTACCTTTGACACGGTTTTCCTAAAAAAGGTAGCCAATACTCGATAAATCCACAGAATCAAAAGCTGTGCTGAATTAGAACAAATGGCGGCGGCTTTGGCGGGGGACGATCTGGCTCGGTCGACGAGCCAGAGGAGCTGGGGGTCGGGGAGCAAGCGGAGCTGGGCGTCCACGAGTTTCCGGGAAGTGTGGCAGGCACCACGGGATGTGTTCAACAGGAGCGGGCGGCAGGACGAGGAGGAGGAGCTGCGGTGGGCGGCGATCGAACGGCTGCCGACGTATGACAGGTTGAAAAGAGGGATGCTGAGGCAGGTGCTGGATAGCGGGAAGGTGGTGACTGATGAGGTGGACGTGACGAGGCTGGGAATGCAGGACAAGAAGCAGTTGATGGAGAGTATACTCAAGGTTGTGGAAGATGATAACGAAAATTTCTTGAGAAGACTTAGAGACAGAACTGATAGGTTTGAGACTCTTTCTTTCTTTTCTTTTTGAAAAAAACGATATTCTAAACTACTCTAATCTGTAGACGGGATTCAAACTCGAGTGCATGGGCCGGTCACACTGCCCTACTCAACTCTACGAAACTTTGTCTTCAAAACCCAAGTGTTTTTTTTTTTCCTTAAAAGAATGATAATCTTTTGCCTTTTTAATGATCTTTTTTATTTGGGTTTTTGTTACTTCTGTGAATTTTGTAGAGTGGGGATTGAAATTCCTAAGATTGAAGTTCGATATGAGAATTTGTCGATCGAAGGAGATGTGTATGTTGGGAGCAGAGCATTGCCTACTCTGCTCAATGCTACCTTAAACACTATTGAGGTTTGATTTCTTCAGATTTTCCATTTTTTTTAAGACTAGTTTATGAAAGAACTTTTTTTTTCCTTAAATTTGTAACTTTCTTTCAATTTTTAATGATTTTTCAAGATGTTTGTTTTGTGGGATGCAGGGTGTTCTGGGATTAATTAAGCTTGCTCCATCAAAAAAGAGAAATATCCAGATTCTTAAAGATGTCAGTGGAATAGTCAGACCTTCCAGGTATGAGATTACAAGTCTTTCTTTTCCAATTACTGTAAGGAATTGGTGGTTGATTTGCAGATTTCAGAAAGAAAAAAATATGTTTCAGTTTTTTGGGTAATCTCTTGTTTTCTATATAGGTATGTAATTTTGATTTGTCCTTTCATTTCATCAACTGTATAATTATGTTTTGGGGATGGGAGGTCGAACTCCGGACCTCGGGTGCATGGGTGAATGCTCTCAACAATTAACTGATATGATAATTTTCCAGGATGACCCTACTTTTGGGTCCTCCAGGTGCAGGCAAAACAACCTTGTTACTAGCACTTGCAGGAAAGCTTGATGATGATCTAAGAGTGAGATTCTCTCCTCTCTCTCTCTTTCTCTCTCTCTCTAAACAGTTTAATTAGTTTGCATAATTAGGCTTTGTTATTGATTACTTAGAATATGGTCATCAGATTTCTGGGAAAATCACATATTGTGGCCATGAACTGAATGAGTTTGTTCCTAAAAGAACATGTGCTTACATTAGTCAGCATGATCTTCACTATGGGGAAATGACAGTGAGAGAGACGTTGGATTTCTCGGGACGATGTTTGGGTGTCGGAACTAGATACCAAATGCTGGCTGAACTCTCAAGAAGAGAGAAAGAAGCCGGAATCAAGCCTGACCCCGAGATTGATGCATTCATGAAAGCCACCTCAGTCTCAGGCCAGAAGACTAGTTTGGTCACAGATTATGTTCTCAAGGTTCGTAATTGCCTTCATTTTTTAAGACAAACGTTTCCGCGCACCCCTGTTTATTTATGTCCCTTAATTCTCTTTTGGATTATGATTCTTGGAAAATCTGACTAATTAGTATAGAAATTTTGACAGATACTTGGATTGGATATCTGTGCTGATATCATGGTTGGTGATGATATGAGAAGGGGTATTTCCGGTGGCCAGAAAAAGCGCGTGACCACGGGTATATTTTTTCACACCATGTTGTTAATTTTGTTCATCAAATCTTCTTATAATTATGGTTTAGGGACTAATTGCTTGAACAATGTGCAGGGGAGATGTTGGTAGGACCAGCAAAGGTTCTTCTGATGGATGAAATATCAACAGGGTTAGACAGTTCCACAACTTTTCAGATATGCAGATACATGCGGCAATTGGTTCACATAATGGATGTTACCATGGTCATCTCTCTTCTGCAGCCTGCGCCGGAGACATTTGAGCTCTTCGATGACCTAATACTGCTTTCAGAGGGGCAGATCGTGTACCAAGGTCCACGCGAGAGTGTCCTCGAGTTCTTCGAACATGTGGGATTCAAGTGCCCAGAGAGGAAAGGAGTTGCCGATTTTTTGCAAGAGGTGACATCCAAGAAGGACCAAGAACAGTATTGGTTAAAAAAAAGCCAGCCCTACAGATATATCTCGGTTCCTGAGTTCGTGGAGGCCTTCAGCTCTTTTCGGAGTGGCCAACAACTTGCAGCTGATCTCAGGGTTCCTTACGACAAGTCCAGAGCTCATCCGGCTGCATTGGTCACAGAGAAGTATGGCATTTCAAACTGGGAATTGTTCAAGGCATGTTTTTCGAGGGAGTGGCTGCTAATGAAGCGCAATTCGTTCGTGTACATATTCAAGACCACACAGATTACAATCATGTCTTTGATTGCCTTCACTGTGTTCCTTAGAACAGAAATGCCTGTGGGCACAGTACAAAATGGAGGAAAATTTTTCGGAGCATTGTTCTTCAGTCTGATTAATGTGATGTTTAATGGTATGGCGGAACTGGCAATGACTGTTTTCAGACTTCCTGTTTTCTATAAGCAGAGGGATTTCTTGTTTTATCCTGCGTGGGCTTTTGGATTACCAATTTGGGTCCTCAGGATCCCACTTTCGTTCGTGGAATCAGGGATTTGGATCATTCTTACCTATTACACCATTGGATTTGCTCCATCTGCTAGCAGGTAAATAATAGTGTTCACATTTTTCAGTTTCCATCTTATAAATTTATACCTTCCAGAACACCAACTCACACGATTTTTTCTTCATTGCTCCAGATTTTTCAAACAGTTCTTGGCATTCTTTGGCATACATCAGATGGCTCTGTCCCTCTTTCGGTTCATTGCTGCACTTGGAAGAACACAAGTTGTTGCTAACACGCTCGGTACCTTTACCTTGCTAATGGTATTTGTCCTGGGAGGATTTATTGTTGCCAAAAGTAAGTAATCGATCTTATATCTGACCTTATCGTGTTAATGTAGTTAAACCAAGCTAACGCATGTTTAAATTTGTTCTAAGTTTCTTGAAAATTTCAGATTATTTATGATTGTTCACTTTCTAAGCTATCATTCTTATGAATGCAGATGACCTTGAGCCTTGGATGCTATGGGGCTACTACATTTCTCCTATGATGTACGGACAGAATGCGATCGTCATGAATGAATTCCTTGACAAAAGATGGAGCGCGGTAAGATCTCTCTGTGGTTTGATTGTCTTCAGTTCATGATTTTTCGTTCCTTAAAAACACGTTCATCTAATCAATTCTCATCTTCGTTTGCAGCCAAATACAGATCCAAGAATTAACGCAACTACAGTCGGGAAAGTCCTTCTCAAGTCTAGAGGATTCTTCACAGATGAATACTGGTTTTGGATATGTGTTGGAGCACTATTTGGTTTTTCTCTTCTCTTCAACATCTTGTTCGTTGCAGCATTGACTTTTCTGAACCGTAAGTTCATCTCACTTTGAAGCTTTACTTGCTTTTGTTAACGGAAATGAAGTTCCGAAGCTGACACACCCCTTATTTTCTTTTTCGGGGAACCAACACAGCTCTCGGGGATTCGAAAGCTGTGATAGCTGATGACAAAAGTGAAGGAAAGAGAAGGAAGTCGTTAAGTGAAATAATGACAGTGAAAAGTTCTTCCGAAATTGCTGGTGCTTCGGATCATACACCAAAGAAAGGAATGGTTTTGCCCTTCCAACCCCTTTCGCTTGCGTTTAACCATGTGAACTACTTTGTGGATATGCCCCCTGTAAGTCGTTCATTTCAGACATTTTATTCCTGATGCTTCACATACTCATTTCGATCAAGAAATATACTCGTTTTGGTTACTGATTTCAGGAAATGAAGACTCATGGAGTTGAAGAAGATCGCCTTCAATTGCTACGAGATGTCAGTGGTGCTTTTAGACCGGGAATATTGACAGCACTTGTAGGTGTTAGTGGTGCTGGAAAGACAACTCTTATGGACGTCCTGGCAGGTAGAAAGACTGGTGGATATATCGAAGGAACCATTAACATATCTGGTTATCCAAAGAACCAAGAAACATTTGCTCGTGTCAGCGGTTATTGTGAACAGAATGACATCCATTCCCCGCATGTTACTGTCTATGAATCTCTCCTGTATTCAGCCTGGCTCCGTCTTGCTTCTGATGTCAATACACAAACACGAAAGGTATGTTGCACTGGAATCTTTCTTATCTAGACTTTAAATTGTATTTTCAATTTAATCTTGAAATCTTATTTTCAATCTTCTTTTTAATGGTGATACAGATGTTTGTTGAAGAAGTCATGGATTTGGTTGAGCTTAATCCAATAAGAAATTCTCTCGTTGGCCTCCCGGGACTAGATGGACTTTCAACAGAACAACGGAAGAGACTAACCATAGCTGTGGAGCTGGTTGCTAACCCCTCTATCATTTTCATGGATGAACCGACATCTGGTCTCGATGCCAGGGCTGCTGCTATTGTCATGCGTACTGTGAGAAACACGGTGGACACAGGCAGAACTGTTGTTTGCACAATTCACCAGCCAAGCATAGATATTTTTGAATCTTTCGACGAGTTACTCTTAATGAAACGTGGAGGGCAGGTCATTTATGCTGGACCCCTCGGCCGCCACTCTCACAAGCTTGTAGAATATTTTGAAGTGAGTTTTCCTTTCACTTCTTATTTCTTGTACGTCCTTCACTAGTAATTTTAGAGAAGTGATTTCCGCACGAGCCCTGTTTATTTCTCGTCTTACATTGAATAAATCAAAGGAGAATCAAGTGCCAAAATAAACTAGTTATGCAGAAGAAGAAAATGCATGTGTGGAAGTCATTTCCTGTGATTTTAATGCAGTCTGGACTCGTATCTTTAACCTCTACAGGCCATCCCGGGTGTGCCCAAGATCAAGGATGGTTACAATCCTGCTACATGGATGCTTGAGGTCACTGCTCCTGCAGTTGAGACTCAACTTGATGTGGACTTTGCAGACATTTACCAAAACTCCTCGCTTTACCAGTATGTGTCGTAATATCTTTCTCGTGTAAGCTGTGATTTCTAGTTTTATGATTCTCACTCTTCCTCTTGATGTTCTGTTAGGAAGAACCAGGAGCTTATCAAAGAGCTTAGTACACCGGCTCCCGGGTCCAAAGATCTCTACTTTCCAACCAAATACTCTCAACCTTTCCCGGTTCAGTGCAAAGCTTGTTTCTGGAAAATGCATTGGTCTTATTGGAGAAATCCTCAGTACAATGCCATCCGATTCTTTATGACCATTGTCATCGGTGTCTTATTCGGTCTTATCTTCTGGCAGAAGGGACAGCAAACGTAAGCTCTGGTTTTTTAACCGCAAAATTGACGAAATCATGTTATTGGCATCTCTATTTATTATGAACGAATTTTTTCTTGTAACAGAGCACAACAGCAAGATCTGATGAACCTTTTGGGAGCTATGTATGCTGCTGTGCTTTTTCTTGGAGCCACGAATGCTTCTGCGGTCCAATCTGTTGTCGCCATTGAAAGAACAGTTTTCTACCGCGAAAGAGCTGCCGGAATGTATTCTGAACTGCCTTATGCATTTGCTCAGGTGATGTATAAAATTGACAAATTGTTAGAGACCTTTTGGCACACATCATATTACTTGATTGACAAGTTATCCCCCCCTTTTTTTGCAGGTGGCTATAGAGACAATCTATGTTGCAATCCAAACATTTATATATACACTTCTTCTCTACTCTATGATTGGATTCGAGTGGAAAGTCGAAAAATTCCTTTGGTTCTACTACTATATCCTAATGTGCTTCATCTACTTCACGATGTACGGTATGATGGTGGTTGCACTGACTCCGGGCCACCAGATTGCTGCCATTGTCATGTCCTTCTTCCTCAGTTTCTGGAACTTGTTTTCCGGCTTCCTCATTCCAAGACCGGTATGTCATATCAAAATTAAGGGCCTATTTGGGATTGTTTCTAGAAGAGAGAAAAGCATTTCTGACTATCAAACATTGTTCTAACTGCATTTGGTAGAACAACTTAGCTTCTAGACTCATAGAAGCGTTTTCTGGAGAAGCACTCCTAACAAAACTGTTTATAAGTAGAAATGCTTCTTACGAAAACAATCCCAAACTAGCCCTAAGTATGCGGTCGATGCACATTGCTTTCGTTTAACCTCACTACATGAAAGCCTATGGTTCAAAAATTAACTTTGAATTTCTATTGTGTTTGCAGCAAATACCAATCTGGTGGAGGTGGTACTACTGGGCTTCCCCTGTGGCCTGGACACTTTATGGCCTTGTGACATCCCAAGTGGGTGACAAGAATGCTGACCTTATCCTGCCTGGATATGGCACCATGCCATTGAAGAAGTTCCTCAAAGATGACCTTGGTTTTGAGTATGACTTCCTTCCGGCCGTCGCTGCCGCACACGTCGGCTGGGTTCTTCTTTTCTTCTTTGTGTTTGCCTATGGCATCAAGTTCCTCAACTTCCAAAGGAGATAGAGAAAGAACCAACTTTCAATACTACTGCAAATCATATTAGAAAGTCTTGGGGAGAGTATTAGTTTTTGTAATTTGTGTTAGTTTTCTAGTTTCTGGCGGTAGAGGAGTGTTTAATTAGGGTTTATCCAAAAATGTAATTTCTGAACGAGTTGGAGTGTCATGATTATTGTGAGTGGTGTGATATTAACGTTACGTAGACAAGTTTCATTTTTAGTAAACAATTAGATTTTACATGTATCTTTTTTGTTATGCTATGACTCACTTGCATAACTGGCAAAGTCTATGACTCGAAGACTAACTGCCAAAATAGAGTTAATTCCTTGATATATTTGATGATTATTTCTCATTACAAGATGAACATATATATAGGGAAAGAAAGAAGACATAAGACCTAACTTTGCCTAACTTGCCTAACTTACCTAACTTGCCTAATTTACATAAAGAAAGTTGACTAGCCTAACTTCACTAGCCATCCAATATTCATGGCTGCTTTTAGTTGACACTCCCCCTCAAGTTGGTGCGTAAATATCTCGAATGCCCAACTTGCTGAGTGAAAGATGGAAAATCCTACTTGACACTGCCTTTGTTAAAATATCTGCTAGCTGGTCATCACTCTTCACATAAGGCAAGTTAATGGTACCATCAACCAACCTTTCCTTAATAAAGTGCCTATCCACTTCAACATGTTTAGTACGATCATGTTGAACTGGATTATGAGCAATGCTAATGGCAGCTTTGTTATCACAATAAAGTTTTGATGGCTTTGCAGAATTAAAACCTAATTCTCTCAACAAAGTCCTGAGCCATAACAATTCTTGCACACCATGTGCCATACCTCTAAATTCAGCTTCGGCACTGGATCTAGCCACTACATGTTGCTTCTTACTGTGCCAAGTAACTAGATTTCCTCCCACAAATGTAAAGTATCCAGAAGTCGATCTGCGATCAGTTATTGACCCAGCCCAATCTGCATCAGTGTACCCTTCAACTTCTTGATGTCCATGATTGGAAAACATCAAGCCTTTTCCAGGGGCAGACTTCAAATACCTGAGAATGCGTTGTACAGCATCCATGTGAGCTTCACTTGGCCTGTGCATAAATTGACTCACTACACTTACAGCATAGGCTATGTCAGGTCGTGTATGAGACAAATAAATCAACCTCCCAACTAATCTTTGGTACCTTTCCTTGTTAGCCGGAACTTGATCATGATAGTCTCCCAATCTATGGTTTTGCTCAATTGGTGTGTCTGCAGGTTTACAAGCTAACATCCCAGTCTCAGTTAATAAGTCTATAACATATTTCTTTTGAGAAAGAAAAATGCCATGTTTTGATCTTGCAACTTCAATACCCAAGAAATATTTCAGAGTACCCAAGTCCTTCATTTCAAATTCCTTGGCTAGATACTTTTGAAGTTTTTGAATTTCCTCGACATCATTACCTGTAACCACCATATCATCCACATAAACAATTAAGGCTGTAAGTTTACCTCTATCATGCTTAAGAAATAAGGTATGGTCAGCTTGAGTTTGCTTGAACCCATAACTTCTCATTGATTGAGCGAACCTGCCAAACCATGCCCTTGGTGATTGTTTCAATCCATACAAGGACTTTCTTAACCTGCATACTTTGCCAATATCGCAAGTGGTAGTGAATCCTGGAGGAAGATCCATGTATACCTCTTCATCCAAGTCTCCATGTAAAAATGCATTTTTTACATCAAACTGTCGTAGAGGCCACCCTAGATTTGCTGCCAATGACATAAGAACCCTGATAGTGTTGATCTTTGCTACCGGAGCAAATGTCTCCTGATAATCAATGCCATAGGTTTGAGTATAACCTTTGGCTACCAGTCTAGCCTTGTACCTTTCCACTGAACCATCAGCTTTATGCTTTACTGTGAACACCCATCTACACCCAACAGGTTTCTTGCCTTCAGGAAGTGCAACCAGTTCCCAAGTGGAGTTTTTTCGAAGCGCTTCCATCTCTTCAATCATAGCCTTTTTCCATTTTGGATCTTTAAGAGCATCCTGTAACTTATTAGGAACTGAGACTGATGACAATTGGTTTGCAAAAGATATATAAGAGTCTGACAAGCGATGAGATGAAACAAAATTAGATATAGGATATTGAATACCCTTTGTAGAAGAATGACCATAACGAACATGAGGTATCCCTCGATTTTCTCGAATAGGATAACGAGAACCCTGAGACTCACGATGTGGTTCATTTGAATCATTTGGATCATCACTTAATGAAATCTCATGATTGGACTCATCAAATATAGTAGGCTGAAGAGAGGGAGAATGAGTGGTTACCTCAGGATAATTCGTACGAGTAGCAGCTGATTGGTCAGAGAGTTGGTCAATGTGGGGATCTGTTTGTGGGTGGTCTATCTCATCATCCATTTTTTCTTTATCTCCCTTTTTTCTTGTCCTCTCATACACCTTCAATATTTTTTCACCTTGTGCCTCATCATTAGGCAAATTTGCACCATCACCGACATCAGACAAGTGTTCATCTGAAAAATGCATACCACCAATGTCAAGCGGCAACTTCTCTTCCTCCTTACTCCATATCTCCCCCTGAAGAGAAGTGGCCAAATCTTCTTTTGAAAAAAATGCCTCGTGTTCCCGAAAGGTAACATCCATAGAGACAAAAAATTTCCCAGTGGGAGGACAGTAACATCGATACCCTTTCTGAGTAGCAGAATAGCCAATAAACACACATTTGATGGCTCTAGGATCCAACTTATCACGATTTTGCATGGGGACGTGAACATAGCAGACACAACCAAACACTTTTGGAGGAATATGAAGGAGTGAAGGAAGAGAATGATATTGGGAAAGGGTCTGGATAGGTGTTTGAAATTGGAGAACACGTGATGGCATGCGATTGATAAGAAAAACAGCTGTGTGAATGGCATCACCCCAAAAACGTTTAGGAACGTGCATAGCAGAACATAAAGAGTGAGCCACATCCAAGAGATGACGATTTTTACGTTCTGCTATACCGTTCTGTTGAGGAGTATGTGGACAAGATGTTTGATGAATGATACCGTGTTGTTGAAAAAATGTTCCAAGTCCATAATTCAAATATTCTTTCCCATTGTCAGATCGAACAACTTGAATTTTAGCATGAAATTGGGTTTGAATCATTTGATGAAAGATTGGAAAAATAGACATAACCTCACTCTTATTTTTGAGTAAGTATACCCAAGAAACTCGAGTGCAGTCATCAATGAAAGAGACAAAGTATTTAGCACCAGTATAAGTAGGAATATGAAATGGTCCCCAAACATCAGAATGAATAAGAGAGAAAGGAACATTACTTTTATGGGAACTTAAAGGAAATGAGACACGATGATTTTTAGAAAAAATGCAAGTTTCACAATGGAAATCAGAAACCTTGACTTTAGAAAATAAAGAAGGGAATAGATATTGCAGGTACTGAAAGGAAGGGTGTCCCAATCTTCTGTGCCATAACCAAATTTTTTCAGAAGCTTCAAATTGTTTGGCCTCCACTTAACAACTGTAACTTGTCTTCTCACAATCTGGTGGTAAGTCCAAGTAGTATAGACCTCCCCTTTCTCCACCATGACCAATCAATGCTTTCGTTCGAATATCCTGAAACCAACAATGGGTAGGAGAAAAGATGGCAAGACAATTTAGTTGATTTGTAAGTTTACCAATGGAAAGCAAATTGTGAGAAAGATTAGGAACATGTAAAACAGATGAGAGAGATAAGCCTGGTGTTAATGAGATGGAGCCTGCTCCAAGCACTGGAGTAGAAATACCATTAGCAACTTTAACGGTATTTAAAGGTGGAGTAGTGTGAGAAACAAACCATGTAGAGTCATTGGTCATGTGGTCAGAAGCCCCTGAATCAATGATCCAAGGTTTATTGGGAGGAACAATTGTAGTGTTCAAGGCAAAACCAAAGTTACCTGCATCGACTAAGGAAGTAGAAGCAGTAGTAGGAGAAACTAAGTGAGCAGATTGATCCACCCGAGGTATGGAAGGCTTTGGTGTCAGGTGTGCTTGTGATCCACCAATGCCTTTCTTTTGATTTTCCTTCTTTTGAACCCACCAATCAGGATATCCATGCAGCTTGAAGCAAGTGTCTCTAGTATGCTTATCCTTGTCACAATAAGTACACTTCCTTGTATCAGTAGTTTTGGATCCACCTAATCGGGAATTGGAGACTCCACAGGGAAATCGAGACGGAGCAGCTACCATGGCGGATCCTTCCACTTGTGGGCCAACCAACATAATGGTTTGCCTACTTGCTTCAGCATTCACAAGAGCATAAGCAGCATGAACAGAAGGCAGAGTTGTTTGAGTCAAAACTTGACTGCGAACATGATCTAAATGAGGATCAAGACCAGCCAGAAAATCATACAATCTTTCTTCCGAAATTTCTGTCTCTCGAGTAGCAATATCATCAGCGCACTTCAATTTTCCAGGACGCAAGAAATCAATTTCTTGCCATGTTTGCTGAAGTTTACCATAATATGCAGATAAAGGTTCTCCATTCTGGCGAGTCGCCAGTGCTTGACGGCGAAGTTCGTATAACTTTGATGCATCTTTTTCAATTGAGTAAGTTTGGGTAACAGCATCCCAAACATCCTTTGCAGTAGAGAGTCGGAGAAAAATGGCCCGTACATCTCTGGTCATGGAGTTGAGTAACCAAGATTGAACCATGGCATTCTCTTCCTCCCATATAGCATACAATGCATCAGCTTCTGCTGGTGCCTTTTTTGTTCCACTGACATAAGACCATTTACCTCTGCCAGTGATGTAGATGCAGACACTTTGGGACCATGAGGAATAGTTGGACCCATCCAACTTGTCTAGGGTGATATGTAGAGACATATCACTTTGAGTAACAGTAGCTGAAACAGTGGTCTTGGAGTCACCCATTATTACTGCCTCAGAGGTTATGGGTAAATTTGTTGGGTGATTCCAACGGGTATGGCTTATGGGGTATTGGGTAGTATATTTTTTTTGTGTGGAAAGATTTCTGGGTTTTGCAGAGATACTGCAAATGGGAAGAATATGGGAAAAGATGCAGCGGAATATGTGTGGTTAACAAGCTGGATATGGGTAATAATGTTGGCAGATATGGCCAAATGAAAAAGAGTAAGAATGGATTGGTATGAAAGTAGAAGACCTGCAGAATAGCAGGTCTTATTGGGTAGATGGCAGTAGTGCCAGTAAGTGAATCGGAATAGAAACTCTTTTTGGATCAGAATGGCTCTGATACCATGCCAAAATAGAGTTAATTCCTTGATATATTTGATGATTATTTCTCATTACAAGATGAACATATATATAGGGAAAGAAAGAAGACATAAGACCTAACTTTGCCTAACTTGCCTAACTTGCCTAATTTACATAAAGAAAGTTGACTAGCCTAACTTCACTAGCCATCCAATATTCATGGCTGCTTTTAGTTGACACTAACAAATAACATTACATGTTTCACATTTATTGACTTTAGGATGTAATTTTATGGGTAATGTGGTCGATGAACAAATAAACTTTTAAATGTGACAATCGTTACATCAAGGAATATTATCAGTTCACTTTCAATGTAATCGAATGTCAAGATGACATTGCAAATTTGTAATAACATGTAACGGTGTCACGTTCAAACCAGAAAAATTACACAACCGGCAGTAAATGACAGCCACGAACACCCAACATATATAATCCCCAAGCTCTCAAATCTCCACGTCCAACCCAACGACTATCAACCTCAAGAGTCAAGACTCAAACTTTCCGCACAAATCTGCACGGAGATTCAATGTCAGACCCAAAAGCAAAACCCAGAGTGGTGTGCTGTATCGGCGACACCCATGGCTTCCACACCAAGCTCCAGAATCTCTGGTCCAATCTCCAATCCGCCATCGACCCATCAGATTTCTCCACCGCCCTCATCATTTTCCTCGGGGATTACTGCGACCGCGGCCCGGACACCAGGAAAGTCATCGACTTTCTCATCTCCCTGCCTACCAGATATCCGAATCAGAAACACGTCTTCCTCTCCGGCAACCACGACCTGGCCTTCGCCGCCTTCGTGGGCGTCCTGCCGCCGCCTCCCGACGGGTCGGAGTTTTCCGAGGGGTGGAAGGAGTATGCGGATAGCGAGGAGAGAGAAGGGTGGTTTAAGGGAGATGGGTACGAGAGAATGCACTTGCAGGGGAGGAGATGGGGTGGGAAGATCAAGGCCAAGTTTAATGCAGCAAAAGGGACGGAGTACAAAGGGTCGATTTAGGATGCTGGGCCCATATTTGAATCCTATGGGGTCCCACATGGTTCTGCTGGTATGTGTTTCGATTTTGCTGGATTTGTGTGTGAGATTGATGGATTTTTTGTTTGCTGATTTGGGATTTTTGTTTTGGATTGTTTGTTGATTTGATCCATTTTGTTAAGTTCTTTTGTCGTTTTGGATTGTTTGTTGATTTGATTCATTTTGTTGATTTGATCCATTTTGTTAAGTTCTTTTGTCATTATAATGTACCATTGTGTTATTGACTTATTATTATTCGCAAACGTGGGTTAGGGCAGTTTTCTAGGACAATGTTCCCGCCCCTTGCACTCAAACTCAAGTCCCCCTTCCCATAGTTTGGAATGGTTTAGAATATGGTCTTTGTCAAAAAAGAACTTGTTAGTATTCAGTGATTTGGTCACCTAGTGTCATATACTTACAATGTCTATACTCGGACTGGTCCGTGTGCTTTATTTGTAAATTCAATGTTGTCGCTTTGTTCTGTAGTTTTCTGCGTTGAAAGAATGATTGTTATGGGCAGATTTGGTTAAGGCTGTTCCTGACAAACACAAGAAGTTTCTTGCTGATATGGTTTGGGTCCATGAAGAGGTGAGGCCTTTTCTATTTCCTATCTTTTTTTTTTTTTTGGATGAACACTAGAGTCGGTGTGTAAAATTTACTAAAATGTGAGAAAAAACGTATAAACTTCAATTGGTTCAATTTCCCTTCTTTTTGTGTGTGGTGGAGCGGAATGCAGTAGTTGAGAACTGTAGGACCAAATGCTGAAGCTTAGTCGGTCTTGATGATGTGCTTTTTTTCCAGGATAATGTCTGCGTAGAGACTGCAGATGGGATTAAACACTGTAGATTGATAGCTGTGCACGCTGGTTTAGAGAAAGATAAAGATGTCAAGCAGCGGTTGGCGTTTTTGAAAGCCAGAGACACCCGGGTGCCCAAGATAGAGGCTCTGAGTGGGAGGAAAAATGTATGGGATATACCAAAGGTAATGGCTTTCCACCTCTTAATATCAGCAATCCTTTCTACTGAAACGTTCTTTGTTTATTGTCCGATGATTTTTCTATTTCTTATGCTCGTTAGTTCTCGATAAAGACTTCATCTTTTGTGGGTTAACTGAGATTTGATATACAACATACAATGAAATGCAACTGAAATCAATAGATATTCGGTGTTGTGGTCCTGATAGGAACTGACAGAGAAACCAACTGTTGTCGTAAGTGGTCATCACGCGAAACTGAACATTGAAGGCCTCAGACTGATCATTGATGAAGGTGGTGGTATGGTGGAAAGACCAGTGGCTGCAGTTGTGCTCCCCTCTACGAAAATAGTCCTCGATACAGATGAGTTGACAAACTAGTTTCAAATCTGGGGTACATACTTACATTGTCATATACTATACTCATAATAAAGTATCTATTTGATAGCAAAATTTGGTAAAAGCGCATAAACAACGGATGAATTGGATCCTATGAGCTAGTGTAGAACTGTAGAGCTGATAAATTGTTCAGGTGCATCAATTGTAATGATATAATTTGTTTGAAGTTTTTGCCTGAACAATTCGGACACTGGCACCCCTCTTGTTTCCATCTCATTTTCAGGGTTTTAAGGAACGCGTTCTTCACATTATCGCCATTCTTAAGCATAGGTTTATAGCTGTGTTCGTTACTGTCGTATTGTCTGTCTTTTCTGCACATGCCAAGCTTGTAAACTATAAACTTTGTTGCTTAAATAGCACAGAAATTCCTGAAAAGATTTGGTTGTTGCATCAAGCTATTGTCTTGTATATTAGAAATTATAGAGCGGTTGGAAGTCCGCTCAAGAATTCAGGGAATTTAACAGGCGAACGTGATTTGGTCAAAAGGCTATGTATATGTGAGGATCGTTCCTTTCATAACATGAACATGTGAACATTCCGTAATATTTATGAGAAGCCACCACGACACAATTGAGCAGAGTTGAAGTCCATTTTTGTAGTTGAACTGAAAATGGGGGTAGGATTCTCTCTCATGCTATTTTCATCCCCCTTTCTCTCTTCTCTCGCACTTTATTTTTTGTCTTATTGTCTCTATAAAAAAAATTAATATATAAAATATTGATTTGATTTAACCGTAACTGTTCTAGTAGGAGGAGAAGAAATGAAAGAGATCAAGAGAGGAGAAAATCTTCCTTCCTGAAAACGAAGGCCTAGAAAGTGACTTTTGTTAGAGAGAGACAGAGAGTCACATAAAAGCTATAAATGGCCGGACTGAGGGCTGGTTTGGTATTGCTGTGCTTTGAAAAAAAGCTGCTGTGAGAATAAGCGGCTGTGAAATAAATCAGCAGAGTGTTTGGTAAACTTTTTTGTAAAAGTGCTTTTGGAAAAAAAAAAAGCAGTCTAATAGTGGGTCTTTTCATTAAAGAAGCACCGTAGCTCCGTGTGCTTTGAAAAAAAACCAGTTTTCCAAAGCTGCAAATAGCAGCTTCAGCTTTTTCCTTTGATTTCAGCTTATTCTCACAGCAGCTTCCAAAATAAGCCATTTTTTTTCAGTTTACCAAACACCTAAAACCCTCACAGTTTTTTTTCATGGGTGCTTTTTTTTTTAAGCACCTCACTCCCAAACTAGGTCTGAAAGGGGTCATGTATGTGCTGTACTTTGCGTTTCGTGAAATTACTTTATTACCAGAGCGACCAGCCGATGGAAAAAAAATAGGAGTTATTTGGTAAAGCATGTCAAGTGATGTACTGAGAGCAAAATAGATTGGTGATGACGTGGCGTTAAGCATGTGAGAACAAAACCTCAAATCATATGTTGGACATGAAGTCTAATGTCCATAGATCGCTCGCATTATTTAATTATTGTCACGGTTTTAGAACACCAAGTAATGTAGATTCATCAAATTTAATAGCTCCATCTTTCACCCATAGATCCAAAAGAGGTAGCACGCCAAAACAAAAATTAAAATCAAACAACTCTCCTCCAGAGAGCAATCAAACCAGCAAACTCGCCTAAAGAGAGAAATCAAAACCAAACTCCAAGATAATTCCTGGAAATTATTAGACATTAACAAAATACAAGGTTTAATTAATGTCGCCGATGCACATCCTCCAAACATCCGAGAGTCATATACCCGCTAAACCCATAGTAGGAATACATACAAGATTCGTCATTACAAAAAAGATAATGGTAACTCCACCATCGTCAATCCGACGTCTTCCATAGCTTTCATCTTCGAATCCAGCTCCTAGAAGGATCCTTTTTGTGAGGATCCCGGGAATTCTTGAATCATATCTGCTCATCGTACATCGTGTGGTCATAAATCATTTTAAATATTTTTATTTAAAATTAAATACAAACAGTACCTGATAAAAAATGGCCGCATGGATATAAGATGAACGGACACAATTTATGGATCCCCAAGATCCTAACCAAAAGGATCCGAAGAGGATCCTGTTGGTTCAGCTTCAACCTTAAATTGAAGGTGATAACATCCAACTTACTGTATGCATGGGCCAAAAGACTATGACTATATTACGACTATTACAACATTTTACGACGACAATTTAACTAAGAATTGAATTATTAGATACCATTAAAAATGTAACCTAGGTGAAAATAACGAAAATATTCACCTAAAAGTAGCATCACAAAGGGAACCTTTTATTTGGGTTCTATGACTATAGAAAGGTGATTTATTTGATTGGATTTGGATATAAAGAAGGGTAAATTACATAATACTTCCTCAGGTTTGAGGTATATTATAACTTTATACAATATTTTTAAAACATTTTACTTTCATACTTTACATATTATTTTATTTCAAAATAATACATCAATTACATTTTCCATCAATTGATCAATTAAGCGCTGACGTGGCTATCACATTTGTGCCACGTGGTTATCAAATATGTGTCATGTCATGTGACAAAAAAATAGTTTTTTAATTTAAAAAAAAAAACCTAAATCTTTTAAATAAAAATTAAAAAATAAAATAAAATAAACCAAATACAATTCCGATTCCATCCTCCAACCAATCCCTTTCCTTTCCCCCTTTCCCATCAATTCGAAAGCCCCCCTCATTGATTCATACCTCGCCATGGTGGTTTTTAAAAAACCCCAAAACCCAGAAACCTTACCTCCCCACGACCCACGCAGAAGCCCCTCCCTCCCCCCTCCTCCTCTCTTCTCCCCCATCTTCATCTTCTTCCCCCTGCAACCCAGAAAAAAAAAACCCATGTTCGTCTTCCCCCTCCTCCTCCCCTCTCTTCTCCCCCATATTCATCTTCTTCCCCCTACCTGCAACCCAAAAAAAAAAAAAAAAAAAAACAAACTCAGATCCCGTCTACGTCGTCATCGCCGGGTTCGTGAGGTGAAAATGAGAGGAATGGGTGTGGATTTAAGGAGCGGGGTGTGTAGAGGAGGGAAGAGGGTGGGTGCGGGTGGGTGGGGAGGGTGTGGGTCTGCCCCGGGCCCGGGGGGGGAGGGGAGGTTTGCTGGGTTTCCGCGGGGGAGGGGGGGGATAAGGTTGGTTGCTGGGTTTTGGAGGTGCTGGGAAAGGGAGCCTAGGGAGGTGAGTGTTCGAGTTCGATTTCTCTGTTTCAATTGGCTGCTTCGATTTTCTGTTTGTTTTTCCGTAATTAATTAATTTTTTTGGTATATAATTCGTATTATTATATTGTTTTTAGTTTTACTAAATTTGAAGTTATGAGTAGATTGTTATTTAGTGGTCAGTGTCTTAGAAATGGAGGTTGCGTAGATATGCCGTGAGCTTTCTTGGAAGCTTGGAACAGTAATGGAGACTTATGCTTTTGAAGAGGAAGAATACTATATCGATTTCGATACGAATTATATGGACGCAATATTGTGCTTGCTATGGCTGGTAGCAATTTTGAATTTATTTTTTGTTGAAAAGAATTGGAATTTTGTAAAAAGGTCATTGTTTTAGTCGGTTTCGTGCTTAAGAGATGAATGTGTGAGCTTAAAAATGATTTCTTTATCATGATTGCGTACTTGTTATTCGATGTGTTTGTTGTGTGTGTGTGTGTGTTAAGCTAAATTGATGCTTGTTGTAGGGAAGATCTTTGCTGGAAAGTCTTCGTATGTTTCTGATTTGCCGTCTTTAGCAGTTGCTGCATCGAAAAAAATCCTTGTTCCGGACAGCCAGAGTGATGGCTCTTCATCTTTGACGCAGCAATTGGGAGCTACGAGTACAGTTGCAGAGGATCCTCAGGTTTATGATAGCCGTTGTGGAGCCAAAAATAATCACAAGGCGACACGTAGATCTTTGGACAAAAGAGGACAAAAATACCTTTGAGGTACAACCGGATTCCTACGCGCGAGCAGCGGGTAATCATCCTTCAACTAAATCAAAAATGCCCAAAATAGATAACAATTCAAAACCTATCTCATCAAATCCATTCTACAAGGTAACTCCCAAAACCTATTTCATTCTATACATTTTACCTTTTTTTTTAGCTAATCAATTAGCTATTTATTTTATTCATTCCATAACCTCCCAAAAACATTCATTTTATTATGTTAATTAGCCAATTAATATATATATTCATAATCAATATATTAATTGCTAATTAAATCACCAAATAACACCCAAAAAAATCCCAACTTTTTTCCAAAGGGACCGGCCATACTCTATATAAGCCAACCCCATTTTCTCCAAAAAGGGAGGTTCACACTTTTGCAAAATTTCAAAAACTATCTAAACACTTTTCTCTCTAAATTTTAAATTTGGCATTGGAGATTCTTCGGCCAAAGCCCCCATTCATCGTGAGCGCGTGAGGCTCTTGGCCTTGACCCTAAGGTGTTAATTGTTTTGTAGGTGCAATTTTGTCTAAGAACAAGAGGAAAAAATTTGCATCCACACCCATCAATGTGCATACCAGTTATGTTTTATGCTTTCAAATTAAGGGAATTAGAGGGTGTGCAGAACGCTGTAGCATAGTCAATTTCTGTGTGACATCTTGGAGGATAACCTTTGACACCGTTTTCCTAACAAAGGTGGCCAATACTCGATAAATGCAGAAGCAAAAGCTATGCTGAATTAGATCAAATGGCGGCGGCTTTGGAGGAGGATGATCTGGCTCGGTCGACGAGCCAGAGGAGCTGGGGGTCGGGGAGCGAGCGGAGTTGGGCGTCCACGAGTTTCCGGGAAGTGTGGCAGGCACCACGGGATGTGTTCAACAGAAGCGGGCGGCAGGACGACGAGGAGGAGCTGCGGTGGGCGGCGATCCAACGGCTGCCGACGTATGACAGGTTGAAAAGAGGGATGCTGAGGCAGGTGCTGGATAACGGGAAGGTGGTGACTGATGAGGTGGACGTGACGAGGCTGGGAACGCAGGACAAGAAGCAGTTGATGGAGAGTATACTCAAGGTTGTGGAAGATGATAACGAAAAGTTCTTGAGAAGACTTAGAGACAGAACTGATAGGTTTGAGACTCTTTCTTTCTTTTCTTTTTTAAAAAACGATATTCTAAACTACTCTAATCTTCAGACGGGATTCAAACTCGAGTGCATGGGCCGGTCACACTGCCCTACTCAACTCTACGAAGCTTTGTCTTCAAAACCCAAGTGTTTTTTTTTTTACTTAAAAGAATGATAATCTTTTGCCTTTTTATTGATCTTTTTTATGTTTTTTTTTTATTTGGGTTTTTGTTACTTCTGTGAATTTTGTAGAGTGGGGATTGGAATTCCGAAGATTGAAGTTCGATACGAGAATTTGTCGATTGAAGGAGATGTGTATGTTGGGAGCAGAGCACTGCCTACTCTGCTCAGTGCTACCTTAAACACTATTGAGGTTTGATTCCTTCAGATTTTCCATTTTTTGAGAAGATTCAGATTTTCCATTTTTTTAAGACTAGTTTATGAAGGAACTTTTTTTTTTCCTTAAATTTGTAATTTTCTTTCAATTTTTAATGATTTTTCAAGATGTTTGTTTGTGGGATGCAGAGTGTTCTGGGATTAATTAAGCTTGCTCCATCAAAAAAGAGAAAGATCCAGATACTTAAAGATGTCAGTGGAATTGTCAGACCTTCCAGGTATGAGATTACATGTCCTTTTCTTTTCCAATTACTGTAAGGAATTGGTGGTTGATTTGCAGATTTCAGAAACAAAAAAAATATGTTTCAGTTTTTTGGGTAATCTCTTGTTTTCTATATAGGTAAGTAATTTTTATTTGTCCTTTCATTTCATCAACTGTATAGTTATGTTTTGGGGATGGGAGGTCGAACTCCGGACCTCGAGTGCATGGGTGAATGCTCTCGACTGTTAACTGATATGATAATTTTCCAGGATGACCCTACTTTTGGGTCCTCCAGGTGCAGGCAAAACAACCTTGTTACTAGCACTTGCAGGAAAGCTTGATGATGATCTAAGAGTGAGATTCTCTCTCCTCTCTCTCTCTCTCTCTCTCTCTAAACAGTTTAATTGGTTTGCATAATTAGGCTTTGTTATTGATTACTTAGAATATGGTGATCAGGTTTCTGGGAAAATCACATATTGTGGCCATGAACTGAATGAGTTTGTTCCAAAAAGAACATGTGCTTACATTAGTCAGCATGATCTTCACTATGGAGAAATGACAGTGAGAGAGACGTTGGATTTCTCGGCACGATGTTTGGGTGTCGGAACTAGATACCAAATGTTGGCTGAACTCTCAAGAAGAGAGAAAGAAGCCGGAATCAAGCCTGACCCCGAGATTGATGCATTCACGAAGGCCACCTCAGTCTCAGGCCAGAAGACTAGTTTGGTCACAGATTATGTTCTCAAGGTTCGTAATTGCCTTCATTTTTTAAGACAAACGTTTTCCGTGTGCTCCTGTTTATTTATGTCCCTTAATTCTCTTTTGGATTATGATTCTTGGAAAATCTGACTAATTAGTATAGAAATTTTGACAGATACTTGGATTGGATATCTGTGCTGATATCATGGTTGGTAATGATATGAGAAGGGGTATTTCCGGTGGCCAGAAGAAGCGCGTGACCACCGGTATATTTTTTCACACCATGTTAATTTTGTTCATCAAATCTTCTTATAATTATGGTTTAGGGACTAATTGCTTGAACAATGTGCAGGGGAGATGTTGGTAGGACCAGCAAAGGTTCTTCTGATGGATGAAATATCAACAGGGTTAGACAGTTCCACAACTTTTCAGATATGCAGATACACACGGCAATTGGTTCACATAATGGATGTAACCATGGTCATCTCTCTTCTGCAGCCCACGCCGGAGACATTTGAGCTCTTCGATGACCTAATCCTGCTTTCGGAAGGACAGATCGTGTACCAAGGTCCACGCGAGAGTGTCCTCGAGTTCTTCGAACACGTGGGATTCAAGTGCCCAGAGAGGAAAGTAGTTGCCGATTTTTTGCAAGAGGTGACATCCAAGAAGGACCAAGAACAATATTGGTTAAAAAAAAGCCAGCCCTATAGATATATCTCGGTTCCTGAGTTCGTGGAGGCCTTCAGCTCTTTTCGGAGTGGCCAGCAACTTGCAGCTGATCTCGGGGTTCCTTACGACAAGTCCAGAGCTCATCCGGCTGCATTGGTCACAGATAAGTATGGCATTTCAAACTGGGAATTGTTCAAGGCATGTTTTTCCAGGGAGTGGCTGCTAATGAAGCGCAATTCGTTTGTGTACATATTCAAGACCACGCAGATTGCAATCATGTCTTTGATTGCCTTCACTGTGTTCCTTAGAACAGAAATGCCTGTGGGCACAATA
The DNA here is from genome assembly GCA_035220775.1 of Malus fusca. NCBI lineage: Eukaryota > Viridiplantae > Streptophyta > Magnoliopsida > Rosales > Rosaceae > Malus > Malus fusca. The sequence continues at coordinate 1,625,708 of CM069072.1, read as the reverse complement.
CAAAATGGAGGAAAATTTTTTGGAGCGTTGTTCTTCAGTCTGATTAATGTGATGTTTAATGGTATGGCGGAGCTGGGAATGACTGTTTTCAGACTTCCTGTTTTTTTTAAGCAAAGGGATTTCTTGTTTTATCCTGCGTGGGCTTTCGGGTTACCAATTTGGGTCCTCAGGATCCCACTTTCGTTTGTGGAATCAGGGATTTGGATCATTCTTACCTATTACACCATTGGATTTGCTCCATCTGCTAGCAGGTAAATAGTAGTGTTCACATTTTTTAGTTTCCATCTTATAAATTTATATCCTTCCAGAACACCAACTCACACGATTTTTTCTTCACTGCTCCAGATTTTTCAAACAGTTCTTGGCATTCTTTGGCATGCATCAGATGGCTCTGTCCCTCTTTCGGTTCATTGCTGCACTTGGAAGAACACAGGTTGTTGCTAGCACGCTCGGTACCTTTACCTTGCTAATGGCATTTGTCCTGGGAGGATTTATTGTTGCCAAAAGTAAGTAATCGATCTTATATCTGACCTTATCGTGTTAATGTAGTTAAACCAAGCTAACGCATGCTTAAATTTGTTCTAAGTTTCTTGAAAATTTCAAATTATTTATGATTGTTCACTTTCTAAGCTATCCTTCTTATCTTATGAATGCAGATGACCTTGAGCCTTGGATGCTATGGGGCTACTACATTTCTCCTATGATGTACGGACAGAATGCGATCGTCATGAATGAATTCCTTGACAAAAGATGGAGCGCGGTAAGATCTCTCTGTGGTTTGATTGTCTTCAGTTCAAGATTTTTCGTTCCATAAAAACGCGTTCATCTAATCTATTCTCATCTTCGTTTGCAGCCAAATACAGATCCAAGAATTAACGCAACTACAGTCGGGAAAGTCCTTCTCAAGTCTAGAGGATTCTTCACAGATGAATACTGGTTTTGGATATGTATTGGAGCACTATTTGGTTTTTCTCTTCTCTTCAACATCTTGTTCATTGCAGCATTGACTTTTCTGAATCGTAAGTTCATCTCACTTTGAAGCTTTACTCTCTTTTGTTAACGGAAATGAAGTTCCGGAGCTGACACACCCTCCTTTTCCTTTTCGGGGAACCAACATCAGCTCTCGGGGATGCGAAAGCTGTCATAGCTGATGATGAAAGTGAAGGAAAGAGAAGGAAGTCGTTAAGTGAAGAAATGACAGCAAAAAGTTCTTCAGAAATTGCTGGTGCTTCGGATCATGCACCAAAGAAAGGAATGGTTTTGCCCTTCCAACCCCTTTCGCTTGCGTTTAACCATGTGAACTACTTTGTGGATATGCCCCCTGTAAGTCGTTCATTTCAGACATTTTATTCCTGATGCTTCACATACTCATTTCGATCAAGAAATATACTCGTTTTGGTTACTGATTCCAGGAAATGAAGACTCATGGAGTTGAAGAAGATCGCCTTCAATTGCTACGAGATCTCAGTGGTGCTTTTAGACCGGGAATATTGACAGCGCTTGTAGGAGTTAGTGGTGCTGGAAAGACAACTCTTATGGACGTCCTGGCAGGTAGAAAGACTGGTGGATATATCGAAGGAACCATTAACATATCTGGTTATCCAAAGAACCAAGAAACATTTGCTCGTGTCAGCGGTTATTGTGAACAGAATGACATCCATTCCCCACATGTTACTGTCTATGAATCTCTCCTGTATTCAGCCTGGCTCCGTCTTGCTTCTGATGTTAATACACAAACACGAAGGGTATGTTGCACTGGAATCTTTCTTATCTAGACTTTAAATCGTATTTTCAATTTAATCTTGAAATCTTATTTTCAGTCTTCTTTTTAATGGTGATACAGATGTTTGTTGAAGAAGTCATGGATTTGGTTGAGCTTAATCCAATAAGAAATTCTCTCGTTGGCCTCCCGGGACTAGATGGACTTTCAACAGAACAACGGAAGAGACTAACCATAGCTGTGGAGCTGGTTGCTGACCCCTCTATCATTTTCATGGATGAACCGACATCTGGTCTCGATGCCAGGGCTGCTGCTATCGTCATGCGTACTGTGAGAAACACGGTGGACACAGGCAGAACTGTTGTCTGCACAATTCACCAGCCAAGCATAGATATTTTTGAATCTTTCGACGAGTTACTCTTGATGAAACGTGGAGGGCAAGTCATTTATGCTGGACCCCTCGGCCGCCACTCTCACAAGCTTGTGGAATATTTTGAAGTGAGTTTTCCTTTCACTTCTTATTTCTTGTACGTCCTTCACTGGTAATTTTAGAGAAGTGATTTCCGCACGAGCCCTGTTTATTTCTTGTCTTACATTGAATAAATCAAAGGAGAATCAAGTGACAAAATAAACGAGTTGTGCAGAAGAAGAAAATGCATGTGTGGAAGTCATTTCCTGTGATTTTAATGCTGTTTGGACTCATATCTTTAACCTCTACAGGCCATCCCGGGTGTGCCCAAGATCAAGGATGGTTACAATCCTGCTACATGGATGCTTGAGGTCACTGCTCCTGCAGTTGAGACTCAACTTGATGTGGACTTTGCAGACATTTACCAAAACTCCTCGCTTTACCAGTAAGTGTCGTAATATCTTTCTCGTGTAAGCTATGATTTCTAGTTTTATGATTCTCACTCTTCCTCTTGATGTTCTTTTAGGAGGAACCAGGAGCTTATCAAAGAGCTTAGTACACCGGCTCCCGGGTCCAAAGATCTCTACTTTCCAACCAAATACTCTCAACCTTTCCCGGTTCAGTGCAAAGCTTGTTTCTGGAAAATGCATTGGTCTTATTGGAGAAATCCTCAGTACAATGCCATCCGATTCTTTATGACCATTGTCATCGGTGTCTTATTTGGTCTTATCTTCTGGCAGAAGGGACAGCAGACGTAAGCTCTGGTTTTTTAACTGCAAATTTGACTAAATCATGTTATTCTCTATTTATTATGAACGAAAATTTTCTTGTAACAGAGCACAACAGCAAGATCTAATGAACCTTTTGGGAGCTATGTATGCTGCTGTGCTTTTCCTTGGAACCACGAATGCTTCTGTGGTCCGATTTGTTGTCGCCATTGAAAGAACAGTTTTCTACCGCGAAAGAGCTGCCGGAATGTATTCTGAACTGCCTTATGCATTTGCTCAGGTGATGTATAAATTGACAAATTGTTAGAGACCTTTTGGTACACATCATATTACTTGATTGACAAGTTATCCCCCCTTTTTTTGCAGGTGGCTATAGAGACAGTCTATGTTGCAATCCAAACATTTATATATACACTTCTTCTCTTCTCCATGATTGGATTCGAGTGGAAAGTCGAAAAATTCCTTTGGTTCTACTACTATATCCTAATGTGCTTCATCTACTTCACGATGTACGGTATGATGGTGGTTGCACTGACTCCGGGCCACCAGATTGCTGCCATTGTCATGCCCTTCTTCCTCAATTTCTGGAACTTGTTTTCCGGCTTCCTCATTCCCAGACCGGTACGTCATATCAAAATTAAGGGCCTATTTGGGATTGTTTCTAGAAGAGATAAAAGCGGTTTCTGACTATCAAACATTGTTCTAACTGCATTTGGTAGAAAACCTTAGCTTCTAGCTCATAGAAGCGTTTTCTGGAGAAGCACTTCTAACAAAACTGTATGCAAGTAGATATGCGGTCGATGCACATTGCTTTCATTTAACCTCACTACATGAAAGTCCATAGTTGAAAAATTAACCTTGAATTTCTATTGTGTTTGCAGCAAATACCAATCTGGTGGAGGTGGTACTCTTGGGCTTCCCCTGTGGCTTGGACACTTTATGGCCTTGTGACATCCCAAGTGGGTGACAAGAATGCTGACCTTATCCTGCCTGGATATGGCACCATGCCATTGAAGAAGTTCCTGAAAGATGACTTTGGTTTTGAGTATGACTTCCTTCCGGCTGTCGCCGCCGCACACGTCGGCTGGGTTCTTCTTTTCTTCTTTGTGTTTGCCTATGGCATCAAGTTCCTCAACTTCCAAATGAGATAGAGAAAGAACCAACTTTCAATACTACTGCAAATCATATTAGAAGGTCTTGGGGAGAGTATTAGTTTTTGTAATTTGTGTTAGTTTCTAGTTTCTAGTGTTAGTGCTTAATTAGGGTATGGCGGAAAGACCAGTGGCTGCAGTTGTGCTCCCCTCTTCGAAAATAGTCCTCGATACAGATGCGTTGACAAACTAGTTTCAAATATGGGGTACATACTTTACATTGTCACATGCTATACTCATAATAAAGTATCTATTTGATAGCAAAATTTGGTAAAAGCGTATAATCAACGGATGAATTGGATCCTATGAGCGAGTGTAGAACCGTAGAGCTGATAAATTGTTCAGGTGCATCAATTGTAACGATATAATTTGTTTGAAATTTTTGCCTGAACAATTCGTGTTGTGTCTGCCTTTTCTGCACATGTCAAGCTTGTAAACTAGAAACTTTGTTGCTTAAATAGCACTGAAATTCCCGAAAAGATTTGGTTGTTGCATCAAGCTATTGTCTTGTATATTAGAAATTATAGAGCGGTTGGAAGTCCGCTCGAGAAATCAGGGAATTTAACGGGCGAACGTGATTCGGTCAAAAGGCTATGTATATGTGAGGATTGTTCCTTTCATATACACCACGACACAATTGAGCAGAGTTGCAGTCCATTTTTGTACTTGAACTGAAAATAGGAGTAGAATTCTCTCCCCTCTTCTCACACTTTGTTTTTTTATCTTATTGTTTCTATAAAAAAATTAATATAAGATATTGATATAATTTAACCATAGCCGTTCAATTAGAAGGAGAGGAAAGGGGAATAGATTAGGAGGAGAGAGAATCGTCCCAGTTGAAAACAAAGGCCAACAAGGTGACTTTTATTAGAGAGAGAAAGAGGAGAGAGGCCAACAAAGTGACTTTTGTTAGAGAGAGAGAAAGAGGAGAGAGAGAGAGAGAGAGAGAGAGGAGACACAGAGTCACGTAAAGGCTATAAAAGGGCCGGACGGAAAGAGATCATGTATGCGCTGTACTTTGCGTTCCGGGAAATTACTTTATCACCAGACCCACTAATGAAAAAAAAACAAAAAAAAACAGGAGTTATTTGATAAAGCATGCCATGTGATGTACGGGAGCAAAATAGATTGGTGATGACGTCGGGTTAAGCATGTGAGAACAAAATTTCAAATCATATATTGGATAAGGAATCTGATGTTCATAGATCGTTCACATCATTTAATCACTGTCATAGTTTTAGAACACAAGTAATGTAGATCTAGCAAATTTAACATCTCAATCTTTCACCCATAGATCCAAAAGAGGTAGCATACCAAAAAGAAAATTAAAATCAAGCAACTCCCCCCCCTAGAGAGCAATCAAACTAGCAAACTCGCCCAAAGAGAGAAATCAAAACCAAATTCCAAGACAATTCCTGGAAATTATTAGACATTAACAAAATACAAGGTTTAATTAAAGTCGCCACTGCACATCCTCCGGACATCCGAGTGCCATATACTCTCTAAACCCTTAGTAGGAACACATAAAAGATTTGTCACTACAAAAAGGATAGGGGTGTGATATCCACACATCATTTTTTACCTTTCTCACATCTTTTTAATTTTCGGCTATCGGATAAGATGAATTGAAGAATATCAAATGACATAAATTAACAAGGAGTGTAAGAAAAGTAAAAAGGGGGTGTGGATAGCACACCCCAAAGGATAATGGTAACTCCACCATCGTTGAGGCTAAACCTAATCCCGTTGCAATCCGACATCTTCCATGGCTTCCGGCTTCAATCCTAAACCAAGAGTGATAATTGTATTCAACTTACTGTGTGCATGGGCCAAAAGACTATGACTATGTTACAACAATTACAGCATTTCACGATGACAATTTAACTAAGAATTGAATTATTAGATACCAATAAAAATGTAACCTATGTGAAAATAACAAAAATATTCACCTAAAAGTAGCATCACAAAAGGAACCTTTTATTTGGGTTCTAAGACTATAGAAAGGTGATTTATTTGATTGGATTTGGATATAAAAAATCACGAAAGTATATCCCCTTTCACCCCCGACAGCCTTTCGTTTCTCATCCTCCCCCAACAGTCCAACGCACATCCCCTCATTATTTTATTATTTTAATTTTTAATTCCCAAAAAAATAAAAATATCAAAAATAAAAATAAAAAAATAAATAAAGTTCCAACCACGATGGACGATCGAAAATACGGGAGGAGAAGCAGACTGGGTCCACCCACCCACCCCGATGCAACTCGCAACTGCACACGTGGCATCGGGCGCCATAATAATCAACCCACACAAAAAACTCTCGTCACTCTCGCACTCCGATATCTGTGTTGCTTCACTCAACTCACGTTTCTCCCGGGAGGCGAGCTTCGGGACTCCTCCGCAAAACGAAACGTCCTTGGAGATCGATCGATCGATCGATCCTTCTCGCGCGCTTCCATCGATCTGATAACGAAGGGAGGAAGGAGAAATGGTCTCGACTCTCTCGGGGATTCGCTTCCCTCTTCTGCCTTCTGCCTACACCTCGCATACCAGTTTTATTGGCGATCGGAGGACCTCCGGCGGCCTCTCTCTCTTCCTCTCCAACACCTCCTTCTCTCGTATTCCCTCTCCCTCTCTCTCTCTTCTTTTGTTCGTTTTTCGCTTGGGTTTCGAAAAATTGATATTCGAGTTCTATTTCTGTGTTTCAATCGGCTGCTTCGATTTTCTGTTATTTTTCCGTAATTAATTATTATGGTATATTTTTTAATTTTAGTAAATTTGAAGTTATGCGTGGATAAGATTGGTTGTTAGTGGTCAGTGTCTTGGTAATGGAGCTTACGTAGATATGCCGTGAGCTTTTTTTGGAAGCTTGGAACAGTAATGTTGTGCTTGCTTGCTATGGCTGCTAGTTTTGAATTTAATTTTTGTTGAAAAGAATTGAAATTTTTGAAAAAAAGGTCATTGCTTTATCATGATTGCGTACTTGTTATTCGATGTTTTGTTGTGTGTGTGTTAAGCTAAATTGATGCTTGTTTGTAGGGAAGATCTTTGCTGGAAAGTCTTCGTATGATTCTGATTTGCCGTCTTTAGCAGTTGCTGCATCGAAGAAAATTCTTGTTCCGGACAGCCAGAGTGATGGCTCTTCGTCTTTGACGGAGCAATTGGGAGCTACGAGTACAGTTTCAGAGGATCCTCAGGTTTATGATACCCATCTATGTGCATACCAGTTATGTTTTATGCCTTCAGTTTAAGGGCTTTGGAGGGTGTGGAGAACGCTGTAGCATAGTCAATTTATGCGTGACATCTTGGAGGATCCTGCATAACATATTGTCGTACTGTGTATGTATAATTTTTGTTTAGGTGATTGAGGATGTAGATGATGTAGCAATGGAAGATGAAGAGAAGCTTGAGGGTGTCCCTTCATTAGTTGTGGACAATGTTGATGATGCTGAAGCCAAGGTTGAGGACGTACCTCGTCCCTTAGAAGTGACAGCAAGTACTGCTACAAGCAAAGCGAAGGGAAAGACAATTCCACCGCCTGGCAAGGGGCAAAAGATATATGAAATAGATCCACGTTTGGTGGGTCACCGTGATCATCTTGATTACCGGTATGATGCCCTTCCATATTTTATTTATAATAATAATACATATACAAGCATGGATGATTGCCTAAAATTGAAAAAAGATCAAATAAATTGATTAACGTTGCTACCCCTTTCGAGTAAAAGGGTTCAAGGCTGCTAGTTGGTTGGTGTTGCAAGTGCGAGATTCTTTTTGCTCCTTTTGTGCATTGAATTATGTTTTCGTTTTTTTCCTTTTTCCAGTTACAAATCCTTCATGCTTGCTTATATCCAGATTAGGTTAATAAGGCTTTAAGCGATTTCGTTGTGCTATGGTCAGTTATGTACAATACAAAAGGCTGCGTGAGGAGATTGACAAGTGCGAAGGCGGTTTAGAGGTGTTTTCTCGTGGCTATGAGAAGTTTGGTTTCACACGCAGGTATTACTTTTTGCTTTTATCTGCTGGATTCCAATCATGTTCCGTGTTTTTTTACTAGTTTACAACATTGAATACGTACAAGAACATTTTTGGTTGCTTTTTTTTTTTTTTTTTTTTTTTTACTATTGAACAGAATTTAATAGGTAAATATGCTAATAGGGAGGTGTATAAGGTCAGGTAGAGGAGACGAGAGAAAAGCTCAATTTTTCATAATAATTTCCGTAGTTTTTGGTTTAAAACCCCTATATTATTATTGGCAATCTTTAATGCTCATTATTATCTCTACTGGTTTTTCAGTGCGGAAGGTATCACTTATAGGGAGTGGGCTCCTGGAGCAAAGGTTCGTTTGCCTTGTTTGGTGTTTCAAGAATTTTACTTTTTACCGTTAGTTATTCTCTGTATAAGGGTGACTTATTGAGATCAACAATTCTAGACACAGTGTGCCTACTAAGATCCTTTCCTGCTTATTTTGTTGTACTCAGTATCTTGTTATTTGATGGAAGGTTTTATTTGACTAATTTAGGTACCTTGTTAAGTTTGGTCTCATGGTTGCCTTTTTTTTCGTTGGCTTTTTCAGTCAGCATCACTGATTGGAGATTTCAACAATTGGAACACAAATGCAGATGTGATGACTCGGGTATGTTTTTGGAACTTTAGCAGTGGTAATGCCAAGATGTGAATAAATGAATTACATCAAGCCACATGATTACTGTTTTTTACAACAACATTGCTCATGTACCATATCTGAACAGAATGAATTTGGAGTCTGGGAGATCTTTTTGCCAAACAATGCAGATGGCTCACCTTCGATTCCACATGGTTCTCGAGTGAAGGTAATATTTATTGTGGATAATTGTAAGTCTGGTTTTTCTGTCTCTTTCTCTATTATTGTAATACTTCATAATCCAGCGAAGAAAAAGAAGACTTATTTTTTCCTAAGTAATCCTTTACTAATTTGACCATTTATTGTCCCTAGTGAAAATCTCAAAAGGGAGTTTGGTTATACACATTCTTTTCTAATTTGTTCTCTTCTAGAAATTTATGTGTAGAATGAGACGATAATTACAAGGCATGCTACAATTACAAGTTTTGCCATGCGATAAATTTGTCTAATTCATTCAGTATGTTATGTGAAATTGCAGATCCGTATGGATACTCCTTCAGGCATCAAAGACTCGATTCCTGCTTGGATCAAGTTTTCTGTGCAGGCTCCAGGTGAAATCCCATACAATGGCATATACTATGATCCACCAGAAGAGGTATGTTCTTCGAAAAAAATTAAATTATGCTTTATACTGGTAGGGATGCCAAGGGCTCTGGGTAAAAGAAAGGTTGCGGTAAGATAGAACTTAAACCATAGGATTGAATCAAAGTTGGGCAAACCTTTGTGATGCCCAAGTGATTAATGATTCCTAGGATTCTTATATTGATTCATTGATTTATGAATAGGTTACAGTTGCATTAAAATTATGAAGTAGTTAAGAGAGATCTGCTTCATTTACATGTTCATTTTTCGTATTACTGTTCCACTCTTCAACGGGCTAATGATACTCGCATACACTTCTTTTCAGGAAAAGTATGTATTTCAACATTCTCAGCCGAGGAGACCAAAATCACTTCGCATTTATGAGGCACATGTTGGAATGAGTAGCCCGGTGTGCATTGTTAACCTTCTAGCTTATGTTGCAAATTATTATGTTCTTGTACTTTTTAAAAATTCTTCTTTTTAGTAAGCCTCACTTTAGGCCAACACTTGGAGATGTGCTGTAGATCAAAATCTGCTTTTTAAATTTCTATATTTCAGCATCAAGTGGCTTTATTTATTTATTTATTTTTGTACTTTAAAATTATCCACTTGAAATGATCTAGAGTTCAAGGAGATTACTGTGCCACAGAGCTGTCATAGACTCTTCTTCCTTTTGATTTCTTATCATTTATTAAATTTCTACCCTCACAGTACTATTAACTTTGAGTTGCAGGAGGGCAAAATTAACACATATGCTGAATTCAGAGATGATGTGCTTCCACGCATTAAGAAGCTTGGTTACAATGCTGTTCAGCTTATGGCTATTCAAGAGCACTCCTACTATGCTAGCTTTGGGTATTGTTCTATTAACATATGCTCCAACTGTATCTATACAGTTTTATTTTTCAGGAAGATGTATTTTCTGTTGAAACAAATGGATTGGTAGGCAGTGCTACATGTGGTACTTGTTTGTGAGTGGTTGACATTCTTTAAAAATACTGAAATTTTCTATTTCTGTGGTGCAGGTACCATGTCACCAATTTTTTTGCACCTAGCAGCCGCTGTGGAACCCCTGACGATCTGAAGTCTCTGATAGATAAAGCTCACGAGCTTGGTCTGCTTGTACTTATGGATATTGTTCACAGGTAATAACTAATTGTTGAGAGCAGATAAGACATAAGTGTATGGACGCATCTATGGGTTAGTCAAATTCAACATTTGACATGCCTTTTTCTTTTAGTTGGTTATAGATTTGTACATGTCAACAATATGACAGATTTGTTTTTGTTTTCTTTTTCTTCATTTTGCATGTATTTGTTGTGGTCAGGTCTCCTTTCTTTCTGTAACTAAATACTGATAGGACAAACAGCTTATCTGCAGTTGAGGTTACACCATTACAGTGATGGCTATATAAGCTTATCCCAACCTCCCTGTGGCTGACTATGAAAGTCATGGGGCTTAACGGAAAATACTGATTATCTTTCCATAAATTACTTCTTATATTCATCATACTAACTTTAGTCTGCTTATTTTTATTGGACTTGATGATATCAAATTCTTCTTTAACTCTGTATGTTATTCAAATATTTTGCATGAATCATACTCTTGCACCTAATATTACATGTTAATTACTCTGAACTTATTCTAAATGTCTGACGGCTAATATGTAACACTACAGCCATGCATCAAATAACACGTTGGACGGGTTGAACATGTTTGATGGAACCGATAGTCATTATTTCCACTCTGGGTCTCGAGGATATCATTGGATGTGGGATTCCCGCTTGTTTAATTATGGAAGCTGGGAGGTATGTGCTTTCGTGCATTCTTTCTTTAAATAATAGTGCACTGTGAGAAATTTGGCCTTAATCTTTTGTTTATCCTATGTTTATGAGGTACTGAATTTAACTTTCCATGTAGGTTTTGAGGTATCTTCTTTCCAATGCAAGGTGGTGGCTGGAAGAATACAAGTTCGATGGGTTCAGATTTGATGGTGTGACTTCAATGATGTACACTCACCATGGATTGGAGGTACCGTTTTAGTTTTCACTGAAGTTTTATGTTTCAATGGAATAGTAATTATTCCTACAAATTTTGATGGAAAACTTCCATGATTATTTATCCTCAGCACATTGACCGAAAAATAAAATCTATTGTCAGCATAATTTTATATTGATTCTGATGTCCAATATAGTCTCGGTATTCCTATTGGTACCTCTGTTGCTGCTACTACTATTCGAGTTTGGTTTTATTTTTTCCATTGACAGGTTCTTATATTTATGTGTTTGTTGGTTGAGCTTGCTGTAGGTAGCATTTACTGGAAATTACAGTGAGTACTTTGGATTAGCAACAGATGTAGATGCTGTGACTTACCTGATGCTGGTTAACGATCTGATTCACGGGCTTTACCCTGAAGCTGTTACCGTTGGTGAAGATGTATGTTATCTATTCCCTTTCATAAGTAATGTTGAGCATCCTTTGTTGCAATTATCTCCTGAGTATTAGATTTAGATTTCATAGTGCACTGAACTGAAATAACCTGTTTGCTAGGTTTGGTAGCTTGAAATAAGAAAATTAAAATATTTCCACTTAGTGGGAAAAGGCTTTGTTGTTGTTGTTATATAAGTTCTTAAACTTTTTGTATGTTTTTCTATTTTCTCTCATCCTCTTTTCCCCTGATCATTAAGACATGGAAATTTATGTAGTTTTACCACTATTTCTATTCAAACGAGCATTTAATTCAGCGTGTATTGAGTTGATAACATTTAATATTTCTCATTAGAAAAGAAAATTACACGCAGATTTGAATTTCAAACGAAATTGACCTTGCTTGAGGAAGGTTTTGTAGAGGAGCTTATTGTTATATATAAAAACAATAGCCATAAACATTTCCAGTTTTGTATCGTCACTCATTAGCTGATTAACAAGTCAAATTTATCCTATTCTGTTCAATTCGTTTAAAATATTAATGATGGAAGTGTCACTTTTATAGATTGTTATATTGATTATGAATATTTCTATTATTTCAGGTTAGTGGAATGCCAGCTTTCTGTATTGCTGTTAACGATGGTGGTGTTGGATTTGATTATCGCCTGCAAATGGCTATTGCTGATAAATGGATTGAGCTCCTTCAGTAAGTTGTAACGAAAATCTGTCCGATCCATTTTTGAAGTTAGATGGGTCCTGTATCTCTGATGGAGGTGGCATTTGTGAATAAAACCAATCAGCTTTTCCTGACTTATTATCGCACGAAATTTGATGTAGGAAAATGGATGAAGAGTGGAAAATGGGTGATATTGTTTTCACACTCACCAACAGAAGGTGGCGGGAGAACTGTGTTGCTTATGCCGAAAGTCATGACCAAGCTCTTGTTGGTGACAAAACAATTGCATTTTGGCTGATGGACAAGGTCATAAAAGTTTTCCTTGCATTTTTCATATTACGTAACTTGAAGGATATGTATACTTTTGTTTCTTGTATTAGAGTTATCTGTCTAAATCTATTTTTCTCTCAGGATATGTATGATTTCATGGCTTTGGACAGACCATCAACTCCCCGTATAGATCGTGGAATAGCATTACATAAAATGATTAGGCTTATTACTATGGGATTAGGCGGAGAAGGATATCTGAATTTCATGGGAAATGAATTTGGCCATCCTGGTAAACTTAGTCCAAAACGTTATACTGTATATCATCATTCTGTCAAGCTGGCACTCATTTCGGGTTTTTGTTTTCTGTTCAGAGTGGATTGATTTTCCAAGAGGTGTTCAACATCTTCCAAATGGTAAAATAGTTCCTGGGAATAATAACAGTTTTGACAAATGCCGACGTAGATTTGATCTTGTAAGTTCTTTTAAATCCACATGTTCATTGCTATATACATAAGAGCATGCCTATTAGCGTAACAAGAATTTATGTTTAGTTTGGGTGGTGGTAATTGATGCAATGCATAATATGTGGAGGCAAGGTAATAGATAGGCTAGTCAAGGATGACCTTGGAACCAGAGGGCACTTTAAACTATTCCCAAGAGATTTTATAGTTGCGCTGAAAAACTGAAGAACAGGATAACATAATAATACAAAGCAAAAGCTAATTGTAAAGGAAGTACAAGTTAGTAACCTAATAGCATATTTGTGTTACTGAACAGATCAAGATATGTTTGACCTTGACATTGCTATCAGCCTATCACTTGCAAATTACTAACCGAATAGCATCCCCCTGTTGTGTTGTCCCTGAATGTTTATGTTGCACATGAAGTTCTTGAACTACTATTTTCTTATCACAGAACTTCGCATATCCATTTTCATATTCCGGGTTCTTTGTTTAAGGGTAATTGAACTTGCAGCAGATAATTGTGCATAACTTTCGTGGCCTCTGATTGCATTATGTGTTTTACGAAATTTGTTGGTTATGCATTGCCAGGGGGATGCAGAGTATCTAAGATATCACGGGATGCAAGAATTTGATCGAGCAATGCAACATCTCGAAGAAACCTATGGTGTAAGTTTACTATAACATCTACGTGTGCCAGTTACTTAGGGCATAGGTTATGCCACTTGTTCTTTGTTAAATTATAGTATGAAAAATTGGTCAACTGTTGATGCAGTTCATGACTTCTGAGCACCAATATATATCACGGAAGGATGAAAGAGACAAAATTATCGTCTTTGAAAGGGGAGACCTGGTTTTTGTCTTCAATTTTCATTGGAGTAAAAGCTATTCAGACTACCGAATTGGCTGCTTAAAGCCAGGAAAGTACAAGGTGTTTCCTCTACAAAGTTCTATGAAACCCTCGTAGTTAGCTTGCCAAATACACTAGTTTCTTTCCACGCTCTCACATTTTCTGTCTAGAATTGATCTTTTTTGGCTGAGCGCATGTCATAGAACTCCTTTTCTCTTATTCGTTTCATATAATAATGCCGCCTTGCTCCTTCCAGATTGTCTTGGATTCAGATGAAAAGTTATTTGGGGGCTTTGATAGGCTTGATCACAGTGCTGAGTACTTCACGACTGTAAGATATTTTTCCTTTGAACATCTTTTAGTGCTATCATATGCAGACTTCGCGTGAGTATTTCACGGCTGTTAAATATTACTAAACCTCGTTGTGATCTGCAGGATGGGTGGTTCGATGACCGGCCTCATTCCTTCCTCCTCTATGCACCTTGTAGAACAGCTGTGGTCTACGCTCTCGTAGAGGGACCTAAAAAAGGCTGAAAACGTCTACATCTTGCTGCGATCCTAAAACAGACGCAATGTACATTAGCTAATAAAGCGCCGTCCCTGTGGAATTACGCTGCCACCTTCGGCAGTTATGCTATGCCAAAGTCGGAAGAACGAGATTAACAAAGTAAAGGCAGAAGTTAAACTGTTAAGGTGAGAGTTTATGCAGAGTTTAGGAGACCAGTCTCTACTATTAAGCCTATCAAAAAGTAGACCAATATATGGCAGTTTGAGACAATTACTTCTGTAATTATTTTTCCAAGCTAGAGATTTTCTAATGTACATAGATAGCATGTAGCAGAATATGGTGTTGCATTTTAGGCTTCTCGTTTTACCCCCTTGAAACTTGTTTTGTCTCACTTTGGTACCCCAGTCTTAGTTCACCCAATTTTCATCAATTCCGCCAAATAGGCCTTAAGTTAATGGATAGTAATGAAATTAACTGTCGACTGAACTCAACGATTGGATTTGCAATCCTAAATTCCTTTCTCCTCTTTCACTTTATCTTAATTTCTTCTCTCGATTTTTCTCGCCATAATTCACATGTGGTGATCAACCAAAATTCTCATTAAGCAGTGGCGGATTTAGGATTTCAATCTTCGAGGGTCCTCAAAAAGATTTTAGACGAAAAATATAATTGAGCGACGCTAGATGAGCAGCTGAAGGCAACGGGCATGAGTGGTGACGACACGACAACAGGTACACTGGGGTTTTGGGGTAAGGGTTGGGTTGGGACTTGAAGTGTGCAAGTTTATAATGCATGACAGCCTCTGCTTGTGTAAGCCTTCTTTTACAAGAGTTGAAAGCTTTCTATATTCTACAGGGTGAAAAGAGTTCTTTCTTTTATAACCAAAAAAAAAAAAAATCTTTCTGAATTTTTCTCTATTAGATTTAGGTTATTTAAATAAATAAAAATGCCCACTTAGTGGGATATTAATCCTTTTAGATTTTTATAGGGTAAATGAGTCCACGTGATGTAAAAAATCCCAACGTCTAGTTTCATTTAACATTAATTAGTAAAAGCAAGAAACAATGACATATGGGGGGAAATAGAAAGGATTCAAACGTTTTTTCTTTGTGATCACACAACTGCACGCCTCCTCCATGGATGTACTAAAACTTCAACTAGGCTAAAACTGCTCCGAAAAGGAACCTTTGAACAAATCGCCTACACTCAACACCTCCCAGACAATCGGAGGATGCCAAATATCCTCACAGGCGTTTCTCCCGGACTCTGAAGGGTCTCAGGTCCGTATGTGGATCCACCTATGCATGTAAGTGCCACGTCGCCAAGCATGGGCTTATCTATGCCTACTTTAAAAAAAGGAAATGTTCATACTACGTTTATTTAACGAAAATGACGAAAATGAGGTGAACTGCAACTAAATGAGACAAAAATGACTGTTTCAGGGGCACAGTAAGACAAAATAAGTTTCAAGAGATAAATGAGATTAAATGGCAGTTTCGGGGGCAAATTAATGAATGATCCTTTAATTTATGTAAGCTAGCAAACATCTAGGACTTGCCAAATTTCGTAATCGCAATACAATGGATCGTTCGTGGTTGATGGATAATTTTGTTCTTTAAAATGATATTCTAAACACATTTAATTTTACCTCGAAATGGAATTAAACTTTTGAGTGCATGAGAGCGGGCAAACAATGTCTTTACAAACTGGTCTAATTCACGGTTCGATGCCAGTCGAACTCGTCGAAACCTACTGGACTTAGGATACAACAAAAGGATACTTGAATATCGACGATCGGCAACTCGAAAATCACCGTATTTTCAAGGTCAGAAGACTCAACCGAGACAAGTAAATTGCAACTGCACTTCTACAAGATATGAGCAACAAATTTGTTTTGGTCAAACATGCACAGAACTCGTCCGGTTGAAGTAAAAAGAACGAGAGCGATTTACCCAAGCAACTAAAAGCAGCTCGCCGGAACTGTCTGATACGGAGGATAATCAAGTGCTGATAAAGCTAGTTTCGGAGGCAGAGCCACGGGGCAACCGATGTAAGACGCTGGTTGGTGAGGAATTGGAGTTGGAAGAGGACCGCAGGGCCTCTGCAAGTGGTCCTCCCATGGACGCCATTTGGTTTGTTGCCCACCCAGCGGGCCAATTTAACTGGGGCTGCCCACGCTCGGCATGGCTGTCCTGGTGGCCTGGCTCGACCCCGTTGCCAGTAGACAATTTCAACGACACATCCGATGAGGTATTTCCACGTATCGAAATGGAGAGGCTGGTGGCCGAGTTCATTGAGCTAGGTCTGCTTCCTGCATTGTCGAGTTCTTGGAGCTTCCCCGGCCAGTCATCAAAAAAAGGCCTCAAGACATGGCTGTCAGTTTTCGCACTCGCAGAGAACTCACCGCGGGACTCGAAGAGGCTCCTGTTCTCAGGTTTGGACTCTGAAGAACTACAAGTTGACATGAAACAGTAGCAATTAAGAGCAAGAAATCGAACTTGACAAAAAAAAGGTTTAAGGAGCATATCAACATGTACTTTTAAGGCCCATGAGATTCCTTCCATCAATTCAAAGTTTTGTCTCCAATCATAACACCAACAACAAAAGAAAAAGTTTGGGGGGCGGAATAAAATATTTCACCTAAATTAAGTAAGTCTAGCATTCTATAATTAAACTGCCTACTTATCTCAACAAAGTTAGCGACAAACACTTAAAAGAAACACACTGAGGGCGTGTTTACGTATCTGTAATTGGAATGAAAACGTAGAATTGAATTCCGATTACGGAGTACTCCAGTGTTTACTAAACATTGAGAAATCAAAAAAGTAGTGGGGCTCACAGAAATTTTGGAACTCAATTCCTTGTATTGGTGGAATTGGATTCCTTAGATGTAGGTGGTAATCCAATTCCTAATTGCTTGGGCAATCGGAATGACACTTTTGTTCCATTTATGCCCTCACTCACTTTTTTTATTTCCAAGACTATCATTTATAAACCCATTAACCCTAGTTTAATTATGCACAACTCTTTACTTTTTTTATTTCCATGCTCATTCACATTATACACAATTCCATGCTCATTCACATTATGCACAACTCCACGCATATGTCGAAGAGAAGAAACTACAACTTGAGCAATAAAATTTAAATATTAAAGTAAATACTTAAATTTATAAAAATAAATAAAAATAAACAAAAACATTTTAGTGTGTTTATGAAATAAAAAAGCAATTTAATTTTTTTCTTACTATTATATATTATATCAAATTTTATTAAAAAAAAGTATATAAAATATTTGATTTGGGACAAGAGCATTTTAGTAATCATACTGGTTTATATTTTGATTCTGCTGAATTAGTAAACAATTTTATGAAATTAGTGTCATTTCTATTCCTATTCCAATTCCAAAACATTTAAGCAAACAGCTTCAACAAGAATCCGATTATGACTTCTCCTCATTCCAACTTCTCCTTAATTCAATTCCTCATATTTTCATTACGGTTACGTAAACGAGCCATAAAAGAAACAAAACCCGCCCCACAATAAAAAAATAAGTATTTTTTCTTGTGAGTGTTTGATTCGTGAAGTGTTTCGCACTAACTGTTACTTGTCGGCACTACATTAATTGAAATTGACAAGTGCTAACGGATAGTTTTAGTAGCATTCTTTAGTTTAAATTAAATTAAACCCAAAAAATAGTATTGGTGGTGTTGTTTACTACCTTTGGTTGAGATGAAGCAGATCAACTGAAGGGGATGATGAGGACCCAGAGAGAGCGAAATGCGCCCCACTAGCTGATGTATTGGTGGTGGTGGTAGCAATATTAAGATTACTGCCACTCCCTCCGCCACAAGCGGTGGTCGTCGTGGTGGTTGTTGTGGTGACTTCCACAGGCTTTCTTGAACGGTTTCTGCCACGGTGCACATGGCGCTCACAGTACTTCTGACCCGCCACCACATCTCTCGAGCACCGCCATTTCTTACCATCTGTCCTCCTGCACCTCGTCGGTTCCGGATCCATGGCAGCTCTTCCCCAATACCCTGATTGCAACACTGATAGATAATACACATTATGATTCAAGTCTCAAAAAACCTGGCCGTAGCCAAGTTGACTGGAGCAGGAGCAGGTTATGTACCTAAGTTCAAATCGCTCTCCTCTCAGTTTATTAGATTAAATTAGAATATAACTCCACTAAAATTAAAAAAATAAAAACTCACAAAAGTCTGAATTTTTTTTTTTTTTTTTTTTTTTGTTCTTCCCAATCCAACCAAATGGGTTTTCTTAAAAAAGAAAGAAAAAAAACAATATTCTAAACAACTCTAATTTAAAAAAAAAATAAAAAAAGGTTTCGAAGTGGCAAGAGACGAACACACTAGCCTAACCAAGGTCTGCAAATCAAATTGGCATTTTAAATAGATTATCATTTGTGAAAAATCTTAATAACGAAATTTGGTTTGATTAAATTTTTGAGTTTAAGTTATACTTACAAGCAGGTTGAAAGTGAGGGAACTGTTGGAGAGGGTGGTGGAGGAAATAAGGAGCAGAACGGAGGAGGCTTTTCCTGATTGGCTGAAGAAGCTCAGAAGGAACAGCCGCACCGGCCGCCATGTACCTGAATATCAAAGCCTGCAGCTCCAGCTCCTGCCACTGTGACAAGCTGAAATAGCTTCCCATTTCTACAGAAAAAAAAAAAAACAAGAGTTCAAATTAAAAGATAAGAGCTTTTAAAAAGTTAAAAATAAAACTTGGAAAATTAGAAAAAAAAAAAAAAAAGACCAGTCAAGAACATCAACTTTTCTCTCCAAAGAATCAAACTTTTTCTTGTGTGTTGGATGTATGTGTGTGTGTGTGACAGAAGAAAGAAAAGGGAAAGAGGAAAAAATCTTACTGGGAAATCTGGAGGTGACAGGTGAGGAATCAGAAAATGCTGACAGGATTTTGGTGTTGGGTTCAGATACAAACAGAGGGAAAGCATACCCAGCAGTTGGATGCTCTGAGTTTTGATGGGGATCAAGGTCAAGTTTTGGTATCTTTGCAGAATGTTGTTCCTCTGACTGCTCCTGCTGCTGGGTTTTCCATTGCTTAAGGTAGAAGTCCATCTAGAGAGAGAGAGAGAGAGAGAGATGGGTGGGGTTTAAGTTTAAGTTTGTTTTTCTCCTGTGATTTAGTTGTTGTTGGGTTTAATGTGTTGGTTTGTTGGGTGTGGAAATTGGGTTTTTTTGAAGTGAGAGAAAGCTTTTGGCAGAGGTTCTGACAGCAAAAGCCTGCAAAGTTTGTTTGAAGGGCAGTGAAGAAGCCTGAGGCACTTGAGGAAAGAGACAAGACAATTGAGAGGAAAAATAATTAAAATAATCCAAAAAAGAGTTTTAAAATTAATTACAAATTGGAAGAAAATAGATAGCTAGAGCCAGTGAGTAGTGACTAGAGAGAGAGAGAGAGGAAGAACACCTGCAGTCTTTCTGTCTCACTGCAAACGCTTTGGAAATAGCAGAAGGGTGTTTTATTAGGCTTGATTTCTTTTCCATTAATCTAATTAAGCTAGGTAATACATAACACAAGACCCAAGATACATTTGCATGGTATAATTAGAGAGAGAGAGAGAGAGAGTTGCAGTGGCATTTGCTAACGATCTCAGCCTTTATCACTGGGCCTTCAAAGTTCATATTCTTTTATTTACAGTGCAAGTATTGTAAAAAGCATTCTTCTAATTTTTCTTCCATAGTTGTAAATTACGAGAAGGTTTGGCAAAATACAATTTTATGAAATCGAAAGGGAAAGATTGTTTAAAAAGTAGGACCATTAAGTAAGCTGAACTATCAATGAATTTACTTAAGTATGTATTCCCAAAATATTTATACATTTGGAATGTTGTTGCCATCACCACCATTATCGTTACCACTGTCACCCCTAATAGCACTGCAATAGTCACCATTACCGCTGCAACTACTGCTATCCTAACACCACATCCACACCATTGTTGTTGCCATCATGTTCCATTACACCTGCCACTGATGTCGTAGCCACTACTCATGCTACTTTGTTCATTTTCTCATTAAAAATATTATCAAAAGCTTTTACACTGTTTTTTATGCTCACAACACTTTTAATAATATAGTTTATTAAAACTTCCAATTCTTTATTTTACAATTAATTATTTTTAAAGCACAGTAAAAGTAGTTTGATAAAAAAACACAACAATTCCAAACTGGATCTAAGTAAGTTGACCTATCGGTGAATTTATCAAGTATTGTCAAAACATTTAAATGCGTTTAAGTTTATCTAAGAAATATAACTTCTTTTTTTCAAAAAAATAAATAAATAGAAATATAACTTATGAATAGTATTACAGTCGGTTGATATTTGTTTTATTTTCATTTTATAAGTAAAAATTTGCATTTTATATGTTTGTAAGTGGTATGATCTATATTTAACTATAGTTTACTTATTATGTAAATTAGCTACCAACTCATAATCCTTTTAAGGTAATGCTAGAGAGACCAAATTTGAAAACTAAATAACGTGTCACCAATAAGAATAAGCAAGTTTATCAACGTGTAAGTAATAAATTAATCATCAACTTTTATATCATTTAGTTTTTAAAATTTTATCTATAAATTTAGTCTTCCTAACATTACTTATCCTTTTATAAACTCTTTTTTAACTAATGAAATTAAATACTCATACATTTCCTTTTATGGTTACAATTGGCCCACGTGGGAGGGAAATTAAAAATTCCGCATGTACTCATTTTATACTATTCTCTATAACATTTGTCCTTTTTCTATAAATTTTAGATTCTATATTTATTGCTTTTAACACATGAAGAGATCTCAATTATTCAAAAGGAAGAACTACTACAATTTTGTCCTTTCGTTTGAGACCATTTGAACATATTTAATAGCATGCATGCATGTTCAAATCTATGTGAAAAAAATTTAAATAAAAGAGGTATCTTACTACACAAGCAGACTATCTTCTTACTCATATAGCTACGGTAAGGCATTAAGGGATATCGTATCTCTGACTTCTAAGTCAAATAGTATGCCAAAGAAGAGCATGCGACCTCAAAATTTGCTTCCATGAGAGTTTGAAGTCATTTATAACTATGATAACGTGAAACGGTAGCATATTTCTGGCTTCTGAGTCACCCAGGCTTAATCCGTAGGACTTGGATTGTCTGCCCTTCCCATCCCATATCATTCTCATGCCCTCTTATATTATGTGGTCACGGTTAAGCTACGTCAACATTTTATATTAATTTTTTTATAGAAATAATAAGACAAAAAATAATAAAAATATAAAATATTGACGTGGCTTAACCGTGATCACAGAAATATGAGGGCATGAGGAGGATGTGGGATAGGGAGGGTAGACAATCCAAGTCCTAACCCGTAAAGTATTTTATGTAAGTAAGACAATCAGTTAAAAGTTAAAAGAAGTAAACAAGAGGGGAGCAAGCAAGCAAAAAGAAGTAGAACTAGAAAGTGGTGGGTAGGGGGCATTCGCTTTCCCTTTTACCCAACCAAAAGCAGGAAGCAGCTGTCTTCCTCCTCCTCTTCCTCCTCTTCCTCCTCTTCCTTTCTTTTTGTTCTTTTTTTTGTGTTACGTAGTGATGCGTTGGATTGATTTGACCAACTTACTATTTACAGCAGTGTCGACATGACAACTCAATTCCAACACAAACACCATTGACACCTACTCTCCTACTCCTAGTGTACTACTAGTCCTTTGACAGAACTTTCCACCTTGCCCAATGCATGCGTTATATTCCAGCCTACCTACTGGTCTTCGTTTGACAGATTCTCTCTTTCAAAGCGACGAGAAATACTGAGAAAACTTTCAGAAAGTAAGAATCTCTATATGCTCTCAGTCACTTCACAATTTATTATTAATTTTCGTAAAAATATTATAAAATATTTTACAAAAAAACATGGAATGCCATAGAATTGGTAGAGAATCATATTTTTGAAAGAATATCTTTAACATTTCTCTTTAGTGACATTATCTTACTAATAAAACATTTGTCATGTATTTAAAGGTATATTACTTATTTAACTTGTTACATATAATGTATTTAGTTATAAGGTAATCTTCGGTTATGTAAGGCCAAACGTAGCCCTTAGCTAACATTAGTATCTTAAGAAAATGTCATAGTTTATTTTGTTTGGGATGCACATATTGGGGCTTGTCAAGGGGTTTTAGGGATTGCTATGTACCCAATCCTTAGCTAAGTTTATTCATTATTTATTTTAGCAGATTCATCTTGGATCTTGTCTGAAAACGAATTTTGCTCAAATTCAAGCTAAAAGTGACATATAGCCCTTGACTAGAGATAACCTAAGCGAGTTATTTCTTTCACTTCCTCCACCAAATTTTACATCTATGCTCCAAGAAATTTAGACGTTGTATTTTGATCTCTGATCTTTCAATTTCGTTTTGGACTTCTACAAACTTATAATTTTGGCACACTACATTTTAGCTGGGAGAAAAAACCATGATCCCATGTCTTTTTTCTGTTTTCTGTTATTCAAACTTCATAGAGCTCAGAGGCTTTACCTGCTCTACAGTATATTTACAACTTTTACAACTAAACCAAACTCGTATACATTTAACTATGTATATACTTGCATGGGGATTATCTTCTCTTTTTCTTTTTTTTCCGCTTCCTCTACACAAATAAAATCGTAAACGTTTAAACAGAAAAAATGAAGGAAAGGGAAAGAAAAAAAAAAAGAATCTTTCTCCATATACTTGTACCAACGACTGAAGGTCAAGTTCTCTCTGTCAGATATAAAACTTAGATCGAGCTGACTACTCTCAGGCTTTCGGTAACTAGTTTCACACTTGTTATCAAATGAAAGCACGCTTTTTGTTCATAATTTAAACTAGGTTAATCATGGTTAATGATGAGCCTCGAGACCAGTAGATTTATAGGTAATTTGGTTGATGTGGTGCCAGTCAACTCAATGAAAGCCATTGCTGAATGAATGGTGACGATGAACATCATATGTCTCCTGCAAAAACTCCGTAAAACGGATGAACAAAACGAAACTACGAATATTATTTGTTTTAAGACATAATTACAAAGATACCCATAAACAATAAAACAAAAGGAAAATAACTTTTCTATTCCATTTTTGCTTTATACAAGCATTTTTTTTATTTTACTGTTGAATTAAATAACTAAAGAATAAAAGCGTAAAAATTGTGAAAATTATTTCTCTAAACAAAATTGCTAATCAATCAGCATTTCCCACAACACGTTGAAAAAAATTGTATTCAATTTACTCATGTAATTTTCACGTAAGAAGAGTGACTATGATTAAGGCTAGCCTGAGAATTTGGGGGTTTTAGGCGAGCATTCAAAGTGAGGCTCTAGAGTTTTTTAACTTCCGACTCTTTGTACATTGATATATATAAAAAATTCCTAAAATACATGAAAATGTCTACTTTTACATTAAATATTATTAAAATTAATATCAAAAGAAAAAAAATATAGACAAACATTACTTAAATATTACACATCTTGCATTTTAAGACACAAATGTACTAATTAAGTTTACATAATCTAAATTTTCAACTAGTTTTTTTTTTTTACAATTGCTTATGATTTTATTTTTTGATATTGTTATTGAATTTAAATTGTAAAAATTTATACATATATAAAATTTGGGGCCCTTCCAAAATGAGGGCCCTAGGCGGACGCCTAATTTGGCTACCTTTAGAGACGGCCTTGACTATGATAATGCTTTATGCACGCAACATGTTGTAAGAAAGTTTTGCTATATTGCATGTCATATTGTCGCAACAAAGAGAGAGAACTTAATTACAACGGAGTATCTCAAAGATTAAGTAAATTATGCATTTAAACTGTTTTCAAGTAAAACATGCATTAGTGACACGTTAATAGGTAAAGCATTTCTTCTTATACTTCCCTAATCCCATTTTCTTAAATTGTGTTACATTGACATGATCAAACCAACAATATTCTGAAAATGTTTTTATTTTATATTTTCTTAAAATAAATCAATAAGTCTTTTATATTGTAGGAAAAACATGGATAATGGAAATTGAAGTGGAGTGTTTGCCTTCATGTGTGTTTGAGGTAAAACATTCCTCTGCTGTTGCAAATTCAGTAGCCGCTTCTCCTTCTACCCAATCACAAATAGATATGTATTTAAATTACAAAATTGTAAACACAAATTAAATACGTGTCCATCTGTAATTAAATAAAAGTAAAAATTACCACTAAATTTGCAGTAGCTAAGTAGTGTTTTATTCCACTCCAAAACCAGTTTTGTTTGGGAATTTTGAAAATTTCTGAGGGGCACATTTGTCAACCCACACCACACTTAACACCGACAGCCCACTTGCCAAAAAGACAACTTGGATCCACTGCACGTACGGATCTGGGCGGGGCCCACATAAGCTATCCACGTCATCTAGTTCGTCTTCGTCCGGGATATTATACAAAAATTCAAAGTAATTAAAACAAAAATGTAAAAAAAATAAGTGTGGTCACATGTCTGAGGAGGAACACGTTACTGACACAAAATATCATAAAAAAAAGCTTCAGAGACAGCCGCTCACGTGGGTCCGAGACTTTTTCAATATTTTCTGTAGGATAAAGCAGGGCACGACGGCACGCGAGGCCTCACGTGCCTTCACGTGACTTACTTTCTCGAGGCTCTTTGTTTTTTTCTTTTGTGTTTCAAAAGGTTTTGAGTATATATGCACGTACCTCAATTTATATACGATAATTTTGGGTTGAAGCATTGTAAACTACACGATGTATTTGTTGATAATTAGATTATTAATTATGTATTAATTAACGTGTTTATTTTTATTAGCGACACATCAAATCATTTATAATTTTAGTCTGAAAAATTAATCTACCTAACTTTTTTTTTTTTGAGATAGAAACTTCATTAAACAATAGAATTAGATACATCATTGGTCATAAATAAAATCCTAAATTACAAACACAATAAAAAGATGAAACAAAACCTAACCCACATAATCACATTGACTCGGGCGGAAGATATGCTCACAAGGGAAAAACCTTTGCAACACTCCCTAATGAACTTGCACACAATGATGTGCCTTGCAAAGAAGCCCTGCTACGAGACAATGCAGAGAAGTCGATATGGTCCTTTGCCAAGCACAGACAACAAAGCTACAACCTAAACAAAATAAACAAAAATACTAACCAACAAACTCAAACACAATTAGAAAGGCTCTCCGCAATAAAGCGACAAAGCGATCCGAACACAGCTGCTCTCCTTGAGAGTGACCCAAACTCAAAATCTCCCCTCGACAAAGCGAGAGAGCACCCAAACCCAAACGTGGCCAGAATGCCTTAATCCAATATCCCACATCCGCCATAAAACCATCCAGCCGCCACTGATCTGGACAAGGAAGGCGGCGCCGCCACGAACCCATCAAGAAAAGTCACGATGCCCTGAAAAACAAACCAAAAAAAGGGAGGATCTGACCCACCAACAACCAAAATTCACCCAACCCTGCAAATCTTGCCATTAAAGCAGAAGATCTTGGAAATTGGGGATAAGAAGCTGCAATAACGTCGAGAAGATTGGTTGCCCACACAGTGATGGGGAAGAAAAGATGTTTCACAGATCCAAGAACTGGAAAGAAAGGAGAAAAGATGGGGACTAAAGGGGAAGGGAATAGGCGCTAGAAGGAATTGGGGAGAAAGGTTGCCGCCGCCCTAAGTCAAAGCAAAGGACCGACGACTAAAGCTTTTGCAAAGTTAGGGTTTTTTTTTTTTTTTTTTTAAGAGAAAAAGTTAGGGTTTTTCCTAAGAGAGAGCAAACGAGAGCATAGACGAAGCCAGAGATTTGTATGAATGGGGGCATCCTCAAACAACAAAGTCATAATTAAAAAAATTAGAATTTACTAAACACAATACTTGTATATTAATCCAGAAAGTTTTTCATACAATATCCCTCAACTCGTTTTCATGTTCTGAAAGCGTTGCATGACAACATCATTACCAATATCATCAAATATCTCTCTCTCTATAAAAATAATCATGTTATCATTCATCCATTGATCTTCCAACCGATTTCTCAATAGATTCTTCAGAAATTTCATGGCCGAATATGTTCTTTCAATGGTTGCAGTAACAACTGAAAGAGTTAGTGCTAATGTTACAAGTAAGTAAACCAGCGAATACACCTTGTGTTTTTTGCATTGAACCATTTTTTTTTGCAAGATCTCAAATCTCTTTTAAACCTGAAAAGTAAATGCTAGACTGCATATCCACAATGTAAGTCTCAAATTGAATCTTAAGTATCACCAGCTCATTCATAGAGAAATCCTTAGGATAAAACTGGGCAAGACGCAATAGCTTTTGGCTATCAAAAGCAAAGAAGGAGTCGGCGAGACATAAACATGCCAAACAAAGAAGTAACTCAGTGTTGGTCTCATTGAAACAATTATTTAGTTCTTGAAGCTGCCAGTCCAAAACAACATAAAATATCTCAACACAATAATGATGTATATTTGTGATTGCTTGTGCTTTTCGCTGCCCTCGCCTTCGAGAAAGAAACATATCATCCATACTAGGCACATCAATATCATGTTTAAGACAAAATTTAGGGACTTCACTAAGTAAAGAATCCCAACCACTTTTCCTCATTATCTTCAACCTTTGCTTACAAACTCCAACCAACTTCATGGCATTTACAATATTATGATCCTTCATTTGCAATGCTTGTGACAATTCATTAGTTATTCCTAGTATATCTTTCATCAAGTGTAGATTAAACACAAAATCAAATGATTGCATGGAATCCAATAAATTATTCGCTTCACATCTTTGTTGAGAGCTTACTCCATCATCTACTATTACTTCAAGTACATCAAGTATGGATGAGAACATAGTCATTATACTTACTAAAGTACCAAAGTGTGAACCCCAACGTGTTTCTCCAGCACGTTTCAAAGTAGTTTCTTGATTTTTGCCTTTCTCACTTGTAAACTCACCACTGTTTAATGCTTCAATAACTGCAATAGATTGCTTCTTTCGAAGAATATCACAACACTTCGATGAAGCTCCAACAACATTTACCAAAATAGTAACTATACTAAAAAGAGACTCAATTTGGATGTTCTTCTTTGCCACAACTACAAAAGCTAATTGACGTTGATGTGCAAAACAATGAATATAATAGGCACATCCACTTGCTTTCATAATAAGAGTTTTAAGACCATTGAACTCACCTTGCATATTGCTAGCCCCCATCGTAACCTTGCCCATGCAACCTAGACATGCTCAATTTATGCCAAGAAAATACATCATCAATGGTTTCCTTGAGTGAGAGAGCAGCGGTACTAGTAACTCAATGCCAATAAAACGCTCAACGACATGCCCATTCTTGTCCACATAACGCAATACAATAGCCATTTGTTCCTTCGTTGATACGTCGCGAGATTCATCAATCAAAATAGAGAACAACGAAGTGCCAATGTCTTTAATAATAGCCTTGATGGTCTCAATTGCACAAGCATTTACAATGTCTTTTTGAATATTTGGTGATGTCAATTTGTGATTCTCTGGAGCATTTTTCAAAGTAACGGCTTTCACATCCTTATTGTGGTCGGCAAGAAACTGTAGAATCCCAAGAAAGTTTTCATGGTTGCTTGAATGTTCAGATTCATCATTACCACGAAATGCAAGCCCTTGTCTCAAAAGAAAGTTTCTCCAATGTTTGGTTTAAAAAGGTAGCAACACAGACAAAAGGCAACATCTTTTTCTACACTGTATTCCAACCAAGTAGGAAAATCATCAAACCAAGCAGGGTTGAATCGTCTTTGCGTGTCTCCATTTTTCTTGTAAATAAAATTATAGGTTTTAGGTTGTTGAGGACTAGCTAGCACATACACTATTTGCACTTGATCTCGAATATTAGGATTGTAATCCAAAATTCGAATTCGCTTACTAGGATCTGATGGAAGATTTGATAAAATAAATTTTGTACTATCTTGTCCCCGAGTATTATTATTTTTCTCAATAATTGGGGATGGTGGCGCTGGTATTTTTTTGAAAAACCTCTCCATGATGTTCAAGTCTGCAAAGTCAGTCATATTGATACCAATAACATATAAGGTTCATACGTAATTTGTAGAATTTATAGAATAATAATCTCAAAATTAGAAAGCTAAATTTTAAATTTTAATGCCAAAAATGAATTAATAAAGTAAAATCAAATAATAAAATACCTTGTACAGTTGTGTAACACAAATCCAACCAATAAAATTCTTAGACTCTTAATCCTAGAGTAGACTATACTAATATGCCTAATAACTAATCCAACCAACAATTCAATTAACCAATACCAATAAGAATACAAATTATTTAACAAATAATTGTTATTTAATTAGTGTTACTCATAGGGAATTGGAATGCATACAATTTTTTCACTTTAAAAAAATCTCAGTGGGGGCATCCACCCCCTAAGTCCACTGTAGCTCCACCCTTGCTTCTCTGTACCAGAAGGACTTTCATGAAGCGTATATACCGTAAACGTGACACATTGAGTCAATATTGTGATCGTCATTATGACAACTTACTCATTCTTACAAATGTGTTCCTCCATACATAATCAATGACAAATATATCCTATAAAATGATTAAGTACCTAAAACCCTCCAAAATTTTAGTGTCATTTCAAATTAGTCTCAACATTTTTAAACATTTCAAATAAGTACCTAACCTATTGAAAATGTCACATTTGTGAAGCCCCAATTAATTTTCTGTTAAATTAAATAGGCTTACTTTGTTTCCAACATCAATAGAAGGTCATGGAAATCTAGCTTCCACCAAGTAACAGTCACCATCACCCTATTCAGGCCATTACCTCCAAACACAATGCACAACCACAAACTCCACCCTACACCTCAAGCTGCCAACATCAAGAAGAATGTCATGGAGGATTCTGAAATAGTATGGACTGCCATGATACAGCCACCACCATCATCACTGCCCACAAAGAAAAACTGGGCGCTTTACTAGCCGAAAATCGGTGAACGAAGCTAGAAATCACCCAGGCATAAACAATCTCCTTAAAACCCTATCTGAATTCTTAACCCTCTTTTTTGTTAGGAGGTTTTTTTATCTTCATTTTTGTTTTCCATTTTATTCATGAATTTATTTATTTTATTTTATTTTTTCTTCTTTTTATCTTTTTTGGAGTTAACTTTATTATTTTTTAGTGTCTAAGTAAGCAAATAATTGAGACCCATTATAGTCACATGTACATTTAAGAAAAAATTAATTGAGACTTAACGAATGTGATATTTCAATAGGTTAGGTACTTATTTGAAATGTTTAAAAAGGTTGAGACCAATTTAGAATAGTACTAAAAGTTTAGTGCGTTTTAGGTACTTAATCCAAAAAAAAATATTGCAATTAACCCGCAGTGTTATGACATGTGTATATTTATTAACGGTTTACTTCAAAGTATATATTTGCTACTCGTTACTATAACATGCAAATTATTTAGTAATCATATCTAGCAACGTCTTACATACTCTCATTTCCTTTTACATTTTACACAAACTCTCACTAATTTGTTACTCGTTACTTTTTTTTTAATGTTTTGCACTCTTATTTTCTTTCAGCTGTTTGATTGAGCAAATAAAAATAAATAAAATAACATCCGGTAAGAAACTCATTGAATCATTTCTTAAAAGTAATCATTTCTCCTCTGCAATGTTATTCAATAAGAAACTCATTGAATCATGCACTAACAAATCGTTAATTGTTATTAAACATGTTTTCATCTCTCTTCGTAATATCTAGTCACTATTTAAATCCAAGATACGATAAGATATCATAATTTTAGTTGAGCATTGCTTAAAAAAATAATTCTCTAAACAGACAACCACTGTCATTAGAGTTATTTACAAGTTGATTATTTTTCTTCCTAATTAGCTGGTCTTAAATGCACATAAGAACTGTAAACAGAGAAGAGCAGAAAGGAAAGATTATTTAGAGAGAGAAAGTATATGTTTGTATTGCATTACTTCAATATCTCACATTACACTTACACACAATGTATATATGTCTAACTATCTTAGCTTAACTACTAAGCTAAGATAAAGCTCACAAGATGTTGACACTTGTCACAATCTAAGTTCATGATATGCTAACCACCTTAACTACCTTACACATTATATTTAACATCCTCCCTCAATCACAGAGTGAGGCTTGCCAACTCTGAGATTGTAGCAATGTGTGCGAAACAAGGGAGTAGACAGTCCCTTTGTAAGAATATCGGCAAACTGATCATTTGACGAAACAAATTGCACTTGCAGTAGCTTCTTGGCAACTCGCTCTCGGATGAAATGGACATCGACTTCAATATGTTTAGTGCGCTGATGCATGATAGGATTGTAAGCAAGAGCAATGGTAGAAAGATTGTCACAGAACAAAGTTGTTGGACCAGAAACTTCAATCTGCAGAAACTGAAGTAATTGTTGGAAATGTGCCCTAAAGCCAATCATATGATGATACTTTACGGACATTTCACATGTTAAACTAATCTAGTTTACATATAAAGGGCAAACATTATTGTTTGAGCCGTCTCATATAAATGTTATATGCTTAAACGATAAAGTCCAAGGAATATGTGATTGGGAGAATGCAATCTAATGAAGTTAGATTAATGAGACCATTCTTTCGTAGACACATCCTAAACGTTCCTGATCATAGGATTGCCAATTGGGCATTGACAGTCCGATAAGATCAGTACGTACTGTGCCTTCTCTCAGGGAGAGTGACTAGTCTCGAGTCATTGGTGTGTGTGACATCAAGACAAGTACGTAGGTGCTCAATAGAGAATGAGTTCACTGAACACGATCAACGAGGAGTTCTCATACTCATGTCACATGAGAACTCATGGTTGAGATAATGCAAATTAGTCCTTTGACCTGAGGCATCACAGTTGTCTTGTGGTTAAGTCCTTGATCTTTGATTATGTCAAAGTCACCCCATCGGGGTGTCCACGACATCATTGGGGTTAAGCCACTTAGTTATGGAGACAAGTGAATGTGCAACAAGGGATCTCTAACCTTCAAATGGTTTGAGGGAGAATACTCTATGATATGATTAAAATCTCTGGCCAGAGTATGAATGAGATTAGGTAATGCGTTCCAAATCACATTCAAGGTAATCATATAAGCAAACGAATCACATTGGATAGTAGACATGAATAAATAAACTATCAAACCAAACAATGTGGTCAAGAGTATTAGATTAGAGAAAGACCGTATTGCATTTGTAATCCTAAACTGAATAGGTTCTCTACCTCTTCTGATTAGCTTGGGTAGCCATGATATGCTGCTAGGTGTCACTCATGGTTTGTGGAAGCCCTAAACGTGTGTAATCACTAAAGGGAGAATTGAAAGTAAGTTTCAATTCACAATCGATGTAAAATGGTTTTAATCGCCCACTGCCTCGCTAAAAGGAACCTAATGGATCGTACACCGTGTAAGGTGGAGATTGAAGAAACAATGGAGATGAGTAAGAATAATTAAATGGTTTAATTATTTATGGCAAGGATTAATTAATATGTTAATTAATCAAACGAATAAGTTCGTTAAAGACCTCGGGATAGTTTTGGACCTTAAGGCCCAATGGGCTTCGAACGTCAAAGCCCATTGACTTAAGTTGTATGACAACTTAATGAATAAAGATTCACAAAGGCCCAAAAGCCCATATCCATTTTGTGTAGAATTAGGGTTTTTGGTTCTTTAGGTCATTTAAAGAAGTGACTATATAAAGAACTTTATAGCCTAAAATTCATAAGGGTTTCTTTTGGGAGAATTAGAGAGAACATGTCTCTCATTTTCTCTCTAAGAGGCCAACCACCTTGGAGGGTGAATCTAGCAATCCTACTACTCCAAGGTCACTCATTTCTTCTTCAATCTAACCTTGGTGTAGAATCTTTAGAGGTTCTCTATTTTGGGAACTTGGAGAATCCAATTCTTTCATCCAAATCCATGGAGCTAAGAAGCAAGGAATGAAGGCCCTATCTCTTGGGTGATTATCCTTTGCATATGCAAAGAGGAATCTACAAAGGTAAATATTTCTCAACTAACAAATGTTGATTTAAGTTGAGTCAAGGTTCACCAATCTACTAGGCTTTGAATTTCATGGTTGATGTTTTTGTTTTGAGTGCATGCAAGCATGATTCCGCCTTTAATTTGTTAATTGCATGCTATTGATGTTGCTCAAATAAACATGTTTTTCACAAAATTTCCTTCAGTAATTGTGTGATCCAATCTATTTCAGCAGCAGTACTTGAGAGTGCTCGATATTCAGCCTCTGTAGATGATCGGGATACTGTGTTTTGTTTCTTGGATGACCAAGAAATAAGATTTGGGTCGATATACACAACCAGTCCTGTGGTAGATCGACGGTCATTTGGATCACCCGCCCAGTCGGCATCGCTAAAAGCATGAAGATCCAAATCCCCTTTGCTAAACTGAATGCCAAAATCAATAGTACCTTGCAAGTACCTGAGATTTCGTTTCACAGCAGCATAATGTGATTCCATAGGGTAAGGCATAAATTGACAGACTTGATGAACAGAGAATGCGATATCAGGTCTGGTAAAAGTCAGGTATTGAAGAGCACCTACAATGCTTCGATATAACGATGGATTATTGAAAGGATGTCCATCATCTTTGACCAATCTGTTATATGGTAAGCAAGGAGTAGTGCACGGTTTAGAATGAACCATATCTGCTTTTCCCAACAAATCTGCCACATATTTGGATTGAGACAGAAACATCCCACTAGAAGTTTGTGTGATCTGAATCCCAAGAAAACAATGAAGAGAACCAAGATCTTTAATATCAAATTCTTTGGTCAAAGCCTCAATAGTGATATCAATAGCAGCTATATCACTACCGGTGATGAGAATATCATCAACATAAAGGAGGAGGATAACCACAGACTTGCCAACATGGTTAACAAACAATGAGGGATCAGAATATGTGGAGAGGAAGCCCAGAGAAGGAAGAAATGAGGTAAACCTGTCATTCCATGCCCTTGGGGCTTGTTTTAACCCATACAAGGACTTGTGTAGTCGGCATACATGGGCAGGATAGGAAGGATCACTAAACCCAGGTGGTTGTGTCATATACACCTCTTCCTGAAGAATGCCATGGAGAAAGGCATTCTTGACATCAAGTTGTCGTACTGGCCACCCAAAATTAGCTGTTAATGCCAAAAGCAACCTCACAGTTGTTGGTTTAACAACCGGGCTAAAAGTTTCACCATAATCGATACCCTCTTCTTGATTAAACCCTTTTGCAACAAGGCGGGCTTTATAGCGGGAAATAGAACCATCAGCATGCTTTTTGATCTTAAACACCCATTTACACCCTACCAAATTTTTATTATGAGGCAGGGGAACTAAAGACCAAGTGTGTTGAGTGTGAAGAGCCTGCAACTCTTCTTCCATAGCAGATAACCATACTGAAGACTTAAGAGCAGACTTGTAAGTGGCAGGTTCAACTTGTGAAATATCAACCGTGTCACTGTCTTGAACTAGTGAAAGAAAAACCTTCTTTTTCGAGATACCACTCTTAGCTCGTGTTTGCATAGAGTGAGTATTCATAGGAGGAATTGGAAGGATAATCTGCAAACGGTCAGGTTGAAACTCATGTTGCAGTTTAATTGCAGTAGGCCTCGAAGTTGCAGAAGTGAACTCATGAGAAAGCTCAGAACATACCCCACTTGGAATCTCAGGAACCACAGGGAGTACAGAAGAGGATTGTTGATCTGTAGATGCAGTAATGGAGTGTAATGAACTAGAAGTACCACTGTGTTGAGAAGAGTGGGATGACATAGACACGATATGATTGTCACGATTAACTAATATAGAGGAAGATGATGGGAGAACAACAGAATTAGGAGTAAAATGTAGGTTGGCAGAACACTTAGCAGAAAGAGAAAGGTATGGAAGTTCAGACTCATTAAAAACTACATGTCTGGAAATATAAAACTTGGTAGAACAAATGTCATAACAGATGAAACCCTTGTATTTGGAAGCATAACCAAGAAAGATACATTTTGATGTTTTAGGTTGCAATTTGGTACTATTATATGATTTTAGTAAAGGAAATACTGAACAACCAAAAACTTTGAGATGATTTATATCTGGAACAGCACCAAATAACAACTCAAAAGGAGATTTATTTTGAAGAATAGGTGAAGGCATGCGATTTATAAGATATATAGCAGTTTGGCAGGCAAATGACCAGAACATGGATGGTAGAGAAGCAGTTTGCAAAAGAGTTATAGCTGTTTCAATGATATGCCGATGCTTCCTTTCGGCCAAACCATTTTGCTCAGGTGTATAAGGGCAAGACAATTGATGTTTAATCCCCTTGTCCAGTAAAAATTGTTGAAATGATTTACTAAAGTATTCATCCCCACCATCACTCTGTAATACTTTGATAGAAGTGGCAAAATGATTGGACACATAATTGGAAAAACCAACAAAAGTAGAGAAAACATCACTTTTATTGATAAGAGGAAACAGCCAAGAATGTCTTGTGTATTCATCAATGAATGTCACATAATACCTAAAGCCATCTATGGAATTACAAGGAGATGGACCCCAAACATCACTATGAATGACCTGAAAAGGATGAATGGACTTAGACACAGAGTGGACAAATGGCAGTTTACAAAATTTACCCTCCAAACAAGTATGACACATCACAGACATTGAATCAGGTAAAACCGACACATTACATTTCTGTAACATCAAAGACACCACAGAATTGGAAGGGTGACCTAGCCTATTATACCAGAGACTAGCAGAAACACGATGTCCAAGATAAGCAGTGGGAACCGAAGAAGTGATAACCTTCTGTTTAGCAGAAATTGGAATAGGGTACAAGCCATTACTGCATTTGCCTTGAAAGAGAATCCTCCCTGTGGCTTTGTCCTGGATCCAAAAAGAGAATGCATCATATATTAGCCAACAATTGTTGTCCAAACAAAGTTTATGCACAGATAAAAGATTCTGAGATAAACGAGGAACATAAAGAACGGAATTTAGTTGCAACGGTTTGAAGGAAGTATGAAGAGTAGAAGAACCAATATGAGAAATCGATAAACCTGCACCACTCGCAGTCTGAATGGTGTCATTAGTAGGGTATGAGGAAGCCAATGACAAATTAGTCAAATCTGCAGTCATATGGGAAGAAGCTCCGGAATCAGTAAGCCACAGTTGCTGAGAAGGGGCACTTGGTTCATGAGATTGAGATGTCGAAGCATGCATGGCTGTCGGAGTATGAGAAGACACAGGAGAATTCCTGAAGTGACAGTATTTGGCACTATGATTCTTCTTCCCACAGATTTGACAGCCTTCAGAGACTGCATTATCAGAATTTCGAAATCGGCATGTAGGAGCTAAATGACCAAATTTGCCACAAATCTGACATGAGGTATTGGAAAAGCCTTGTTGCCGTGGTGGAGAAGAACCAAGAATTCCAGGAGCAGGACTTGCATTGTAATTCCCATATGTATTCCTGAAACCTCCAGGACGAGAGTATGAGTGATTCTGAAATTTTCCCGTGTTTTTGTTCTTACTGTAATTCGATTTGAACCCAGAAGAACCCCCATATGAAGAACCACTGGAAAGATCTCCAGTTTTGGGAGAATCTCCATAAAACAGTGAATGATTGCCATTATTTCTAGCAACCATAGCAGATAAGAAAGGAGTGATAGGGACATTGTCAACCATTGCTTCTTCAGCAAGTAACTAAGACCGGAGATCCTTCATGGAAATCACATTCTCACGACCTCGAATAATAGATCGCAGAGTATTGTAGTCAGATGGAAGACCATTCAAGGTTAAGATAACTATGTCATCATCATCAAAATGAACCCCAGCAGCAACCAGATAGTCCCGAGCTTCTTTAATTCGTTGCAAGTATTGAGAAATGGAATCAGTACCTTTCTTGATGTTCTGCAACTCATATTTCATCTGAAAAATCGTAGCTCGAGTAACAATAGAGAATTGTTCTTTGAGACACACCCACAGAGCACGAGCACTAGTACTCCCGATGGCACAAGAGACCGCCGAATGGGATAAAGTGGCGGTGATTAATTGCATCAATGCCCTATCGTGCATCTTCCAAACCTTGAACTCATCACTTTCAATCAGAGAACCCCCATCACTTGAAGAAACATTAGAATCCCCAGAAGCAGAAGCAACAAACCGTGGAGGACAGATATGAGATCCATCAACAAAACCCATAAGACCATGACCTTCAAGAAGCAAGTCGATCTGAAAATTCCAAGTAAGATAATTGGAATCATCAAGTTTAACATTCACAGATGAAGAAACTGTGGAGATGAGAGACGTTATAGGAGATTGAAGAATCTGCAGCTGAGCAGAGGTCACCATTGCAGAAATCCGAGACAACCCAGAGAAAGATTGTCACTGAGAAATTATAACAAACACTTGGTGTGCAGAGAAGAAGAGACACCGAGTATAGAGAACAGAGAAGAATCACGACCCCAAGAGAGAGAGAGAGAGAGAGAGAGTGAATCACAATAGAACGCGGAAGCAACAGAAAACCAAGATCAAGAAACTATCAAGCCGAAGCTTTTCGGGCGAAAGATACCATGTAAACAGAGAAGAGCGGAAAGGAAAGATTATTTAGAGAGAGAAAGTATATGTTTGTATTGCATTACTTCAATATCTCACATTACACCTACACACAATGTATATATGTCTAACTATCTTAGCTTAACTACTAAGCTAAGATAAAGCTCACAAGATGTTGACACTTGTCACAATCTAAGTTCATGATATGCTAACCACCTTAACTACCTTACACATTATATTTAACAAGAACAAGCAAAAGAATTCATATGCAAAGCCTATGTAAGAGTCAGACACATAGAGGCGTAGGATTATAGTATAATTAATCATTAGTAAAACTAATGAAAATGGTTTGAAAACTTTGAGTTTTAACGATAAGAACAAAATAAAGGGTAAAGTGAATAGTACCAAGTTTGACTTTTTACTGTAAAAATAGTTTTTCGTTAAAGTGAACAATACCGCAGACTTTTCGTTAAAACTCCCATCATCATTTTGATTCGGGACAAATATTACTTCTTCAATTCAATTATGATTTTTCATTTTTTAAATTATTGATTGAGAAATGCTAGTGGAACTTTCTTAAAATGAGACTCCTTAAGAACTTTATGTATCTCTTAGTTTAACGTTATTTTTGTGCTAAAAACATGAAGTAGAATAAGTTTATGTAGAGTCTCATTTTGAGA
The DNA here is from genome assembly GCA_035220775.1 of Malus fusca. NCBI lineage: Eukaryota > Viridiplantae > Streptophyta > Magnoliopsida > Rosales > Rosaceae > Malus > Malus fusca. The sequence goes on along the minus strand of CM069072.1, from coordinate 1,587,923 downwards.
CAATTTCCTTAATATTTCTTTTATTGAGTAATCCGTATTATTAAATAAAAACTGCTTGGTTTGAGGAAAAGAAACGAGAAAAGGAAAACTAGTTTTATATGTTTGCTTTTTCCATGGACCGACAGCATATCTCATCATCAAAGTGGGACTACATGTTCTATTTTTCTTATTTTTGGATGGTTTTTGTTTTGGCAGCAAGTTATTTTTTTTTTCAAGGGTTTCATTGATTTTCATATAGAATAGTATGCTCTCATACCATAAAACTTTTTTTGAAGCTCCATTATGAAATTAATTATGTCTCGCACATAGCGTGGTTTATATGAAAAAAAAAACGATTTTCCTTATTATCACCATTGTATTGTGTTGGAAATTATATATTATAATATGAAATATTGTAATATATAATTTTAATAATTGAATGAAAAATAGTGTAAACCAATTTCTTATAAATGTTATGTTGTTTAGGTGTATTCCCTTGAGAAGTGATGTATACTTATAGATGAAAAGTTACATCTCTTTAATAAGTAGAAATTGGATTCTATATAAACCCATGAGAGCATTGGTATTAAATATAGAAAATTAGAGTTAATTTTTACTCTTGAGGATTAGGGTTTCCCCACTTTGTTTCTCAATGATTCGTGTGTCAAATTCTGAGTCGTGTCTTGAGAGTACAGAATATATAAAGTTCGTCAGAGTCCGATGATTGAAGTGCTTTGACTTCGGATTATAGATTGTTGAATCCTGGGAGACGGACGCCTACCGAACTACAAGCACAAGAGTAGGGGCGAAATTCTGTCTTTAGGACATTGCATTTATGCAAACCTCAATCTCCAAGTTTGTCAGTTTTTCTAACTTTCTCTCTAGTTTATATTAATTTCATATATAATTGATGCTGTGAATTTCTTTATGATTATTATCATTGGAATTATATTGTTATTTTTCATATTTTCTAATATTGCTCCAACAATCTAAAGACATAATTTTTATTTGGAATAATTAGAAAATATGATGTGTTTGTAAGATGCATATGCAGTTTACGGGAAAAGCAAAGGGGAAGGTAAGTATTAGCCTTTTCTTGATTCGTGCCTTTTGCATAGTATGATTTTAAATATTGGCAGTTATTATGGCAATAAGTCAATGCATTATGGTAAAGAAAGACTGAGAGACACAAATGAATGGTGTCTGTTTAATACTTGTGTTTCATATACAATCATGTTTGTAACTCTGATTTGGGGTTTTGCGATTATATGTTTTGACATGGTTGTTCATACTCTTTGAATAAATAAAACTAAACATAAATATGCTTTATTTGGTAGTTCATACTGCAGATTAATATCCATCCCTGGGATAAGTTCCTCTTTAAGGAAGGAACTTCATTTGAATTTGATGCATTTGATTGATATATATGCGGCTAAGAACTTGTGCCAAACTGATCAGAAATGGCGTATCAGTTTTATATTTGGTGGATTTAGAGACTGCCAAACAATTCGGCTATTCATGGGCTTTGACTCATCATAGACTCGTGTCTGTTGGTGGAAACATACCAGTATGTATAAATAAAACTATAGAATCTTTATAGTTTGGGTCCTTGATGATAAGGCCAAGGGGAGGACTTATATCATGCTATCATTTAATGACATATATATGTTATATCGTATCTGTATATTCGAAGAACAATGTGGAGTTGTGTATTACTTCCGTTGTGGAGCATCATGAGCAGTTTGTAAGTCAATACTCAGTCATGTCTTTGGTTTGAAGGATCTGATGCACTTGGATCCTTGCATGAATGTATTTCTCTGAAATACATGGCTGCTTCAATCGTTGTGTTTAATTCATTTATTACTTGAATTATATATGCCACCCTGTGTGGGGTGGGTTGTGACAAGGATAAGGCAAGTTATTTGTCTACGACATGCGAAAAGATTACAGGAAGGAACTGATAAGTATGCTTGTGGGCACTGCATGTATTTATAAGTATGCATGCATGTTTCTTTCCTGGGTTTGCCTTAAGGCGCTCATTTGATTGGATTTCATTACGGATTTGGTGTTTAATTTTTACGGAACACAATTTCATGAAAAGGCATTTCGTGCTTTTAACCAACACAATCAGTTATGATTGGTGAGGTTTGGTAGTGAACCGAGAAACATACATAGGTCTCCATTTGAATGGATGTATCCATTGCGAAGCAGTATTTTGTTTTTGCTGACAAGATAAACATGAACATTTTATACACATAAATACTTTAATTTGTGCAAGAATATTTGAGAAGCATATAATGCTTGCATTTGTCCAGGCTGTTGGTCATGAGAAAAATACAACACTAGTACAATCTAATGGGCATGAGGGCCTGGAGGTTTTTAGTGTATTTCCTCTTCAACCAAATTGTGTGTTTGGGGTTAAAAACCAAACGGAATGGAACCTAACCCACTCCTATCATTAAATGATAGGCACTAGAATGTGGTATACAAGTTAGACACATACATGTTTGCAAAATTTGGAAGATTAAGTCTTCAAGCATGTCCTTATTTGAGATACTAGAAGATTAAGTCTTCAAATTATCTTGCAAAATAAGAGACATTGTCTAACTACATGCAGGTTGCAACTAATCAGAGTTGCAAGTGTACATACACTTGCATACCGGCCAAAAGAAGTGCATTCAAATTTGTCAACGAATGAGTTTGTTATATCATGGTTGGACATGGCAAGAAAGATTTTGTGATAAGAAAAAGAATAATCAGACCTTTGAGTTTGAACTCATTATGGATGAATTGCTTTCATCTTAGAAAAATGACGGTTGAATTGATAAGCAAAGGAGACTAAGGTCTAAAGAGGTGCTTATCTTAAAAGACTAGTGAGGCTTTAAGGCCTAAGAAGTTAGAATAGCTTCATATGTTTCTACTGATCTCATGCATTTCCGCAATCACAATTGTGAGAAAATTGTGGGGGTAACTTAAAATATCATTAAGATATAATGATATTTACTTAACAAGAAGTATTTGCTACTTAACAAGAAGTATTTGCTACCTAAACATGATAATATGTAATTTTAAGGTATGGAAAGCTTTAGAGATCTTTCTTTAAATACCTTAAATGTGGGGGAACATGCCCAAGTGTCAGCAAATTACTTATTAGTAAGTCCGAACATATGTTTTGAGGACTTAATATTGGAAAACAACTACTCTCGTATGAAATATAATTTCATAAGATGGATTGTCCACATCATTAAAGATATAGTCAACCTAGTAGTGGATCCAATTATTAAAGGTTTGACTAGAGAGTAAGTTGATCATCGAGGGGAATGAGGCTAAAGCCAACATAACTAATAAATCAGCCGGACGGAAACCTAACTTAGTTGATTGGAGATCCCATGGTCTAAGTTCAATAGGCAAACTGGTTGGGCATGATTCAAAGAAGTTAACACACTATATACCTCATTCCTATGATGGAAGAAGTGTGTTGTCTGCAGAAGTTTTAGGGTGTATATTTATATTTAATGACAGTGATATCTTATAAATAAGAGGAATAGAGCAGACTATTCTTAATCAGTGGTCACCTATGTGAGAGTAGAAATGGGTCGCTTCTATTAGAATGAGATGGCTAAATTCTCTAAAGCTCTCATGAATCCGGGATTTGTTCAAGACCAAAATGAACACAACCGTATGAACCGTAATATATTAGGATTAGTGATGTGTGTTGCTTATTGTCTCGGTTTACTGCTGCGGTGAACAGTTCAAGATCTTCTACATCCACTGCGTCACCAAGTAAACCTGATAAGTATTCACTAGGGTAGGTTCAAGTCCAAAAGACACCTCTCCCGATGCATCTCTTGTCCACCTGTACTCTCAAATTCTTCCTAATTTTTCATTCATGTGGGGGATTGTTGGAAATTATATATTATAATATGAAATATTGTAATATATAATTTTAATAATTGAATGAAAAATAGTGTTAACCAATTTCTTAGAAAGGTTATGTTGTTTAGGTGTATTCCCTTGAGAAGTAATGTATACTTATAGATGAAAAGTTACATCTCTTTAATAAGTAGAAATTGGATTCTATATAAACCTATGAAAACATTGGTATTAAATATAGAAAATTAGAGTTAATTTTTACTCTTGAGAAATAGGGTTTCCCCACTTTGTTTCTCAATGATTCGTATGTCAAATTCTGAGTCGTGTCTTGAGAGTACAGAATATATAAAGTTCGCCAGAGTCCGATGATTGAAGTGCTTTAACTTCGGCTTATAGATTGTTGAATCCTGGGAGACGGACGCCTACCGAACTACAAGCACAAGAGTAGGGGCGAAATTCTGTCTTTAGGACATTGCATTTATGCAAGCCTCAATCTCCAAGTTTGTCAGTTTTTCTAACTTTCTCTCTAGTTTATATTAATTTCATATATAATTGATGTTGTGAATTTCTTTATGATTATTATCATTGGAATTATATTGTTATTTTTCATATTTTCTAATATTGCTCCAACATATTGTACAATGTGTAATATGATATCAAACTACGTTTCGTACATAGTGTGGCTTATCTCAATTTACCCCAAAATAAACACCAATATTCGTTTGGTCTTGAAAAGTTTAGCGGGCAAGAGCCTAGCTAGTTCGAATTTGAACAAGGATAGTCAACCCAAGGGTTTTGAACCAAATAAATTGGGATTTAGATTTAACCCAGTGGACAATCGCATTAACATATCGGCTTTTTTCAAATTTGTAGTTGCTTGCTCTGGGAAGTCTGGTAAGTAAGTTGGTTGGATGGATGGATGGAAAGATTGGTTAAGTCTTGATATCGATAAGATAACTTGATATAGGTCTTAAACCCAACATATGTTGGGATGTGCAAGTGTGGTAATGTTAGGACAATATTAGTATAATTAGTAGTGAATAGTAAGTCCGACTTTGAAATCTTGATATGGTATTAGAGCTGTTCCCTCGGCTTGGCCATATCAAATGGTTTCAATTGTGAGCAAGACCCAGATTGTACTCTACTTTGGGTTGAGTCCGCTTTCTTTTGCTTTTTGATCCAAAATCCATTGACTGGTATTTATCATTTTATTTCACATCATAATTCTAAAAGACGCTAGGTGCTAGTTGAGTGGCAGACTGGAGCCTGGCTCCTAGGGAGGGCCTAGGTGGACTTGATGGATTTGTATTTTTTACAAGCAATAGGCAATCCCCATGTGATTACCTCTTCATCATAAAGAACAAGGTACCAATCAATATTTCATGGGAGCGATAATTTCCAGCTGAGAAGCGAGTTTCCCCTCTGCAGCCTCTTCATTGATCTTCGACAATGAGGCCAGCACGTATGCACAAAAGGCAAATCATCAAATTAATCGTCATTACTGGAGCCTGACTCCTAGGGAGGGCCTAGGTGGACTTGACGAATTTGTATTTTTTACAAGCAATAGGCAAATCCCCATGGGATTACCTCTTCATCATAAAGAACAAGGTACCGATCAATATTTCATGGGAGCGATAATTTCCAGCTGAGAAGCGAGTTTCCCCTCTGCAGCCTCTTCATCGATCTTCGACAATGAGGCCAGCACGTATGCACAAAAAGCAAATCATCAAATTAATCGTCATTACTTTGATACTAACATTCTTTTATGTGGACCTACAAATTGGCCTAGTCAGCTTCGACCGCTCAAGTGGTCTAAATTTGAAGAATTGACCACCAAAATTTTGATGACTACAAAAACACTTGAGATATTTCATTACATATATGTAGCTTTTGGCCTTGAACATTCTGCACTAAATCACTATTGGATTTACTTGGCTTACTCATGAACGTAATGTTTTGAGCTATACAACCGTTTATGTGAATCAATACAAAAAAAAACTAGTATTCACACAATCCTTCCAAGCACTCATTGATTTTACATTATGTTCATTTAGACTTGACCAATTCTTGATTTCTCGTGATTGTTTTAGATATGTTGCTTTTGGCCTTGAACATTTTGTATTGAAATTTCTCATAAGTTAAGCTGAGTTTTTATTATGACGACTCTTAAGATATATAAGATTATGACTTACTATCCTCGATGATACAACTAATTCTCTCATCAAACTCTTAATATTGGATTCATTATATTTACTCTTCATAATATATGACCATCATATATCTTAACCATGCTTGGAAACAGATCACCAAAAATAACGTAAATGTGTGGATAGTAATTAATTATTTAATTGATACAATTCATAGGTTTTAACATGAGTTTGCCACAAGCTAGGCCCAAGCTCTTTTCAAATTGGGCCAGATGAATTTGGGAGCCCGTTTATAAACATAAACAAGTGGTTCTTTGTATACCTAATTTTAATTTTTGAACACCCTAATTCTTTAGACACCCATAAGAGCAAGTTCACCCCTAACAAATGAGCTGGCCCAAAACTCACTTTTCCAGCCTAGCCCCCAAAATGAGCTGGCCAGCTTTGAGCCCAGCACATAATGGATTGAGCAAGAAATCGGGCCATCTGACATCAACCACGTGAACCCTTTTTTTGTGCCAGCACGTGGAAAGCACGTGCGCGTGGGGATACGTGGCGCGTCCGTGTTTGTTGGATTTCCAACGGCTAGTTTTCTGGCCTGTTGGATTTCCAACAGTTAAAAAATTTTCAAATTCAAACCCAACGATTAGTGGCGTGGCACAATCTGGACCGTTCAATTTTTAGATCAACGATCCAGATTTTTGGGCCAAAAAACTTAAATAGATAAATAAAACGTCATAATTAATCATATTTTTTTATAAATAAAGAAAATGTCAGAAATTAAAATTTTTTTATAATTATTTTATAATAAAAATTTAATAATATTTTAATAAGAATTGACTAGGCTATTTAGGTTAGAGGTGAAGATGCAATTGGCCAATTACTATTTATTGCAGTCAACTACTATTGGGTGGATTGAATGGACTCTTGCCCAACTTGGTTTTTCAGGATGGAGTTGCTCTATTAAATTTACATTTTCTGGGCACTCATGTAAAATTATAATATTTCTAAATCATCCCTCCTTCAACATAGAGAAAAAAGAATTGGCACAACCACTCAGCCCCTCTCCGAAACCCTTTCTTTTTCTTCTTCCGCCTCTCTTAATTCTTCTCCAAAAAACTGCAAATTTCAGTCATCCCCACCCAACCTAGAGCCCATCTCCATCTCAGATGAGCGCCATTGGGTGCTCCACTGCATATGGGATTGACAAGTCCACCGTAACTGTGACTAAGAAAAGAACGATGCCATTGTCCAAATTTTCATTGAAGCAACCTCTAAAAACCACCAAGAGGAGGTGGTGGGCTCACCTACAATGGGATGGGTCTTGACGACGCCGTCCCTTTTCCCTCTAAAGAGGAGGATGAGGAGGAGAAGGAGGAACGCTAGGGTGCAACCACGACGCCGGACGGTCAAAGTAGGAACTGAGTTTTGAAGATTTTGAACGTGAGGTCTCTCTATCCATGAGAGAGGAACAACAAGGGCAAGAGTGGCGGCGTTGCAGAGCTTCACAAGGAAGATGGAGAAACCGTGGTGGATGATGGGAGAAATGGAAGGGGCTGACTCTGAGAGAGAGATAGTTGGGTGGTGGCTGCTACACTCCTTGTCCATGCATTTTTTTAACAAACAAAAGTACATACACTAAGGCCATCCTGAATGGGGAGCACTAAAGGTCTAAAAGTTAAATATTGACTTGATTTGTCCAAAAACTCATCTCCAACCAATGTCTGAGCTATAGTCTATATGTATAAAGGAAGAAGGTAAAATGGTAAAACATTCGTAATCCCATAATTACCCTCTCTCATTAGATTTTCAAATAAAATAAGAAAATCACAACAAAACAAAACAAAACAAAACAAAAAACCAACCCACAAAGTGGTTAGTAACTAACTTTATTATTTTTTGAGATATATTATTTATTTTTCTTTTTGTTTTTTGTTTTTTCAAATAAAATAATAAAATAAATCAATTGACACATGCGTACGCGTGTAGCAAGAGGCTAGTACTATGAAGCCCACTAGGCCATTATATAGCCAAAGGGGCATCAGGCTAATCAAATGTAGCACCCCTCTCAACCATTTTTTAGGGGTCAACTCCTCACTTGCAATAATTGATTCAAATTCAACAGGTAGATTTTAAAACATCCAATGGTGGTTTAATTAAATTAACCAATAAATTTAAGTATAAACTTAAATCTAATAAATTATTGAGATGACTATATTTAGCCCCTTTGGTTGAAGTATGACTTGACACTGCTTATTGAAAAATATTTTTTTGTAGGGTTATAATTCTGGACGGAGCTATGTGTAGCCTTTTCAGTTGGAGATGTCTTGAGGAGGTAGGGAATGAGCTAAGTCTTACAATGGGTTTGCCATGATAAATGTGGTTCAACTTCTCTTTTGGTGAGAATCAAACCTAAGACGTTTCACGTATAAGTGAAGAAGAATATTATTAGATTGTGGTACTAAGTGACATTTTTTTTTTTTTTTAAATGCTAAGAATTTTTCACTGAAATATAGTAACTTTAATAATGGATACAAATACAATGGTCAATAGGATAAGAAAAATTTGTGGTGTCCAGATATAAAAAATGGATCTACAACCACAAAAAAAAAAAAAAAAAAAAGTTTTATTCCGGACGGCCCATATCCAAAGTCCCCGTTCTTTAAAATCCCTTACTCCGTCTGACACAAAACCCTAGCCTGCCCGCCGGAGCCTGCGCGTCGTAGCCAATTTCTGATCCGATGGGTATCTCTCCCTCCCTCCCTCTCTCTCTCTCTCTCTCTCTCTCTCTCTCTCTCTCTCTCTACATTCAGTTCATATTTTGTATCGAATTCCGGTCCTTATTTTGTTTTCGTGTCCACATTTTCTGAGCAACAAGACGCATGCCAAGATGTAATCTTTTTTCTTTCGTCTGTTAATATTTGTTGGTTAGGAAAACTAATGAAAAAGATTTGAAAATTTTGAGTTTTAACGGATAAAATAACGGAGTTTTAACGAAAAGTCATGTTACTGTTCATTTTAACGAAAAACCACATTTTTACCCTAAAAAGTCAATGATGGTACTATTCACTTTACCCTTTATTTTGTCTTTATCATTAAAACTCAAAGTTTTCAAGCCATTTTCATTAGTTTCCTATAAATAAAATAAAGGATAAAGTAAATAGTATCAGAATTGATTTTTTAATGTAAAAATGTGATTTTTCGTTAAAACGAATTGTAGGGAAGCTTTTCGTTAAAATTTCCTATTTGTTTTGTATGATATCCACGAAATTTGTTACAAATGATGTTTTGAATCTTCTGGTACAGTTGCTGATAATGTTCTTTTGTTTAATCCGCAATTCAGTTTTATCGAAAACGATGAGTTTGGGGCGTCCAACGTTGGAAAAGATTCTGTAGAAATCGAAGCACATTTGTGTTGTCGTTTGAAATTGTGAGGAGATATTTGATTGAACAAATGAACTGTTATTAAACATCCGGTTTTGTTTCGGTTTTGGTGATACAAGGGTTTTACAAGTACCAGTCGGAGATATGGAGGAAGAAGCAATCCGATTTGATGAGGTTCGTGCAGAGGGTGCGCTGTTGGGAGTATCGCCAGCATCCTTCAATTGTCCGAGTCACAAGGCCTACACGCCCTGACAAGGCCCGTCGCTTGGGGTACAAGGCTAAGCAGGTAATGAGAATTTCATGAATCGCCTTCTTTATGCATCTCATTGTTGAATTATGACTAAGGTTAATCGGCATCCCGACTTGTTTACTTGCACATGTATACATTGGCCATGAATTCTGATGCTTAGGCATTTTTCCCGAAAAGGGTGCTTGTCTAAAATCGTTGAGTGCTTCCTGAGACTAGCTGAACTAAACCAAGCAATCGGTCTTCTACCGAGCAAGATCTTTTGGTGGTTCTTGCTTTGTCTTGGTCCGATACAGTGCACTTTTTAAATCTGTATCTTTTATTTCCTTTGCCCCTAGTGCTTCTTTTGTTTCCTTTTGTTATGCACCAGTAGGCCCAACCAGTGTATGAGCTGGTTAAGCAGCATTCTGATGCTTAAGCATTCTTCTTAAAGGGTGCTTGCCTTCAATCATCAAATGCTTATTGTGACCAGCTATACTAAACCAAACAATCGATCATATACCGTGCGAGATCTCTTGGTTGTTCTTGCTTTTGTCCCGATCCGATACAGTGCACTTTTTAATCTGTACCTTACGTTTTGTTTGTTACATGTTATATAATGTCTGTCCTTGCGCACCTTTTGTTCCCCAGCACTGTTTAAATTAATTAGTCGATGATTTTCTGGCTGATGATTTAAGTAAAATATATTCCAGGGTTATGTTGTTTATCGAGTCCGTGTGAGGCGTGGTGGTCGCAAGAGGCCTGTTTCCAAGGGTATTGTATATGGGAAGCCCACAAACCAAGGTGTGACTCAACTGAAGTTTCAGCGCAGCAAGAGGTCTGTTGCCGAGGAGCGTGCTGGCCGTAGACTAGGCGGTCTTAGGGTTCTCAACTCTTACTGGATCAATGAGGTTTGTGACTCAGTTTTAACTTCAATTCATATATTTGGGTTACAAAACCTGTTTTGTTTCTCTACCATTATTTTTTCAGGTGTGTCTTGGACCTTGGTGTTGGTTTTGTTTATTTCATGGCACCTTTGCTTACGTATTGTGCTTTGAAATCCTTGTACGCAGGATTCAACGTACAAGTACTTTGAGGTAATCCTGGTTGATGTTGCTCATAATGCCACCCGAAATGACGCAAGAATCAACTGGCTCTGCAATCCCGTTCACAAGCACAGGGAGCTTCGCGGGCTCACTTCTGCCGGGAAGAAATACAGGGGATTGCGTGGAAAGGGACACCTTTACCACAAGGCACGACCTTCTCGCAGGGCAACTTGGAAGAGGAACACCACCCTCTCCCTCCGTCGCTACCGCTGAGTACGGTCATATTTTACCATTTATGTCTAGATGCTATTTTTGGGTAATGTCAGCAAGTTTTTTTTGTTACGAAGAGAAGGGCTACCTACACCCAGGTTTTTCCTTGAGGTTTGAACTTTCGGTACTGAAATCTTGATGCTAATCTCAATTTTCTCGTTTTACATCATGAGATTTCTTCAGCCTTCTATAGAGTATAGACTAGGCATAAAAAATTTCAAATGAGCCAAGGGAGACCACGATGTGGCGGCGTGCTTAGTGATTGTGGACGAGTTATTCACCGGAGCACTCCCACCACATAATGTTCTCTCTCGTTGTCTTATCACTCAATTTACACTGGAATTGTTTAGTCGTTTGATTATTCGAGTTTTCATTTCAATTTTGTCTAGCGAATCATTTTTTTTTCTGCACTTGTCAAATTTATTATGAGGTTGCATTGGGAAGGAGCATACATTTGTATAAGGAATGTATGTATATATTTATACTATTGGCCAAAGAAATTGTACTAGAAGAACATACTCCAAACTTTAATCGTTAGATATTTGTTCAAAAATACGAAAATCAAGATTTGACAGTTAAAAAGCCAAACGTATGATTTTGTGTGCACTAATAGGCTGAAGGTTACAGATTAAATAAACCTCAAATGATTGGAAACTGACAGACTCCAAAATAATAATGTATATTTTTGATAGTGATGGAATAGATTAATACAGATTCAGCAAAGATACTTGTATTGCAAAGCACGAAATCTTTGTCCCCACAATTTACGGAATAATGTTTTCATTATTTTCTGTTTTTTTTTTTGGTTTGACAAAGGATATAATATTGCACTAAACTCATTTATACTATTAGGAGAATGATTCGAACTTGGACATAGAAGATGGAGTACGCTGTTGCAATCAACTTGTCTAAATTTATGTTTTTATAATTTTGTGTTTTATGACTCGAATATATAATATATATGGTGAATCCTACATTTGTTTTCTTCTAACAAACAATAGGATATTCTACAATATAGGAATAGAGATGCGAATTTGATTACAGATAGAGAAGCACACTGCTTTAGCCAACTAACTTAATTAAAGTTTAGTAAAAATGCTATGGCGAAGCCTTATAATTTGTACAAAATTTTAAAGACTTTTTAAGCTACAATAATTTGCTTCCTATGCCTATATACAAGTGATAACAATTGTAGGTGTTTGATATATGGAATAGGATCCTCTTTGGATTCCTTCCATCCTGCCTTGACGCCATCGGAATGAGAAGAAGCTGCAATGCAACAACGGCCATAGGATCTTCGGCATCGAGGTCCACGGCAATGGTGTTGACGGTGGTAGGGTTGAGAGGGGGGTGAATGTCAGAGGAGATGACAATGTCCACATGATCGATGGCTTCGCGATCTTATTCGAGGAAGGAGAAGAAGCTATGATGGCTATATAATTTGGGACAAGATTGACAAGACCAAAGGAAGCTTTGTCTAAAGAGGATTTGACAGAAGAGATGTAAGTGAACCTTTTCATACTTTGTGTTAATTTTATATATGAATTGTGTATTGAGCATCGTTTTCTGCCGTGCAGGGATCTGAAGTCCATCACCGACAGAGAAGTTTGTTGCTTCATGATATCCTGCAAGAACTCTACCAACATTGATACGGTCATTGATTGGCTTGTAAAGCTTTTGAAGTCAAAAAAATTGAGTTCTTTCCTACTCGCACCGATGCCATTATTCCATTTAAGAGAGTGTGGATTTCAATCCGTTTTTGAAGTGACTATCGTTGTTTGCTCAGTCTGGTTTGTTGATATCTGACCATCCATCATCGTCTTGTGTTATGTGCTTGGGCATAGTGTTGTTTTGGTAAACATGTGTTGGAAGACACTATGATTTGAGTTTATATATGTATAGAATTTAACTCTGTGAATTGTAATGTACAGAATTGAGTTGTTGCATATATTATTTTGGTTAAAAAATTTGAGTGAGATAAAAGTAGTGCAACTCAATAATTAAGAATATATCCTAAACTTTTAGCTAATTACAAATTACCTACACTTCAGCTACCCCAAAAAAACCTTTGATTCAACATTGTCGTCTGAGGTTAGGTCAAATGGTAATTAACAATAATTCCGAAATTTTTAAATCCAAAGATGTCGATTTTGCATTTAATTTCTCAATACTGTATTGTATACCTTTAAATCTGTTTCTGAGAGAAAAAAAAAATGTAATGTATACCTTTAAAAAGCTAAGTAAAAACTATCACTTAGCACTACGATCTAGTGGTATTTCTCTTCATTTGTAAAAATGCTATGGCGAAGCCTTATAATTTGGGACAAGGATTGTCTGCCCTCCCACTTCCGGTGCCCTCCCGTTTTGTGTGGTCACAGTTAAGCTACGTCAACATTTTATATTGTTTTTTTATAGAGATAATAAGACAAAAATGAATAGTAATATAAAATGTTGACGTGGCTTAACCGTGACCACACAAACAGGAGGGCACGGGAAGTGGGAGGGCAGACAATCCTTGTACTATAATTTGTACAAAATTTTAAAGACTTTTTAAGCTACAATAATTTGCTTCCTATGCCTATATACAAGTGATAACAATTGTAGGTGTTTGATATATGGAATAGGATCCTCTTTGGATTCCTTCCATCCTGCCTTGAGGCCATCGGAATGAGAAGCTGCAATGCAACAACGGCCGTAGGTTCTTCCGCATCGAGGTCTGCGGCGATGGTGTTGATGGCGGTAGGGTTGAGAGGGTTGCGAATGTCAAAGGAGACGACAATGTCCACAACATTGATGGCTTCGCGACCTTATTCGAGGAAGGAGAAGAAGCTGTGATGGCTTCACGGCCCTGCTCGAGGCAAGGTTTGTGGGTAACCTAGAAATCCGGAGAATCCGGATAAAAGGGAGCCGGAGAGGATCCTTTCCCTTGAATATGACATGGTAGATTAATATATTATAATATTAATAATACTCAGATTCATACATTAAAAAAATTGATAAGATTCATATACAACAAATTGATAAGATTCTTATAGCACAAAAGCAGTAGGAAGAAGATACACGAATCTTTTGTCATTGTTGTGATATGAGCAATGCCTACTTGCATCTCCTTGTTGGTTGCGGTCCTCCACTCCAACGTACCTCATATACAAACAGTGGCGGAGCCAGAATTCTGAATGAGGAGGGGCCTTTCACAAATATGTATATATATATATATATATATGTATATATATATATGAGTGTGTGTAAAAAGTTGAATTTATAACATGTTGACATATGCAATTTGTGTAATCCTCACAAAACTGAAAAAAAAAATCTCTTAAATTCAATACTAAGAAGAAAAAAATGTAAAAACCCAGACAACCAAGAGAGGTCTGCAAATAAAAAAAGGTGGGTTGCTTTAGAAAATTATAGGGTGTATATTATTGTTAGATGAGAGAATCGAACCAAAAGTGGGGTTGCTTTTTCCATTTAAAATTGCACATCTCTTTTAAAACTCCCCTACCAAACTTATTGTTTCATTAAATAGCTGAAAAGATTTAAAATCAAAACAACTTAACGACGTCGTTTGCTTCATCTTCTTCCATGAGGTTCACACCTCAGATGAAGTCAGGATGGGCCAGGGACTACCCTAGTCCCTTGGTGGCTCCGCCCCTGTATACAAATACAAAAGGGCTTTTCATGCCTACGTATTTTGATTTGGAGCATGTTTGATATTGCTTTGGATCACAAGCGCTTCTATTAGAAGCGATATTGCTAGAAACATCAAAATTTTGTTAAAAAAAATTCAAGTGCTTGAGATTGCTTCTTATCATAAGCATTTTTAAAAAAAAGTTGCTTAGAAAACGGTTTTTACCAATTCCATGCCAATCCCAAATATATCCCTAGTTTTTTTCTATATATGGTTCGTGTAATCCAAAGACGATATGAATGACTTAATTGTAAATATGGGACCTCAGAACGTCCACAAATTGTTTGATGAAATGCCTATTAGACAGAATTCGGCATCAGTAGGCCTTGGGACAAGCCCTGGCAGGACACCTTGGCAGGTGATGCTTGGACTTAGCCTTTGAAGCTGTTAGGAAGATAACAACATGCCCACTAAGAGCTCGACTATATACCTCAACAAAAAAACTGAAAAATTTGGGCGTTGCGCGCACTTGGATCTATTACACTAAGATCCTACAAGGTTAAATTCCTGGATCCGCCACTCGTGGCATCTAATTGTAGAAAAATGAGAATGAGATTGAAATATGTTTTATTATTCGGGTGGAAACTAGTGGTACCATTATCATTTAAGGTTAGCTCAAGTTATGAGGGAATGTGAGTTACTGTGTTAGGATTATGATAGTTTGGTGTTTGATCCCTCTAATGAGTAGCCAAAAGTACGGTTTAGGGTTTTAGTCAGAGACTAAAACCTCAGACTAAAACCCTAGTGTTCAGATGCATTGTCGTGCTTGAGGTTCAACTTTTTAAATTCTAGAGTTTGATTTCTGGAGATTTGATTCGAGGTCTTGAGGTTGATATCATAATCCAACTATGGGACTCGAGATTCTTGGTCACACATCATAGTCGATGCCCAAGTATTAAAGTCATGTAGGATATCTTAGCAAAATTAGAATAAGATGAATGCTTCTTCTTCCATTCTAACATCCATTCCACTTGACCAAATGTCACTTTAGAGAATAACGGAGTATGGACTTGGTCTTCTTCTTCTAGAGATAATGGAAGAATTTTGAATATTTCCACACCAAAAATAGCGTCAAATGTTTGGTCAACTTATACAAATTGGTCCAACCGTCAAATGAGGCATTCTCTCTTAGAGTGTCACATAATCAGACTTTCATCATCCATCCAATAAGAAGCTATCGTGTTATTACAAACGAAGTTAAATTAATCAAATTACATAAAGTGCGTATTCGTGAGAATGAATGGAGCCAAAAAAGAAACTCGCTGTCCTACCGAAGTTTTCCGCTATGTGCCTTCTTAATTTCTTTAAGCCAAGATTCCAAACTGAACCGCCAATCAACCCCATAAAAAGCTACAAGAAACCAAAAGCCAAACATAATAGGAAGAAAATTAACAAATACTTAATACCTCTTTGTCTAAATTAAGAACCAATTTAACTGACAGTGCCAATTGTCACAGTGTGAGAGATAAAAAAAAAACAGTTGGCAAATAACTGCCAACCCAACAGAAGATTCTCAGATTAGTGACAGAAACACAAGACAAACAACTAAATGTTGTAAAATACTGCAACATTTTATAGTTTGAGAAAACCAACAAAACATAACAGCCGCTCTGCAAAAATATGAAAAACTCAGACACCCAAATCATTGAAAATGCTTAATAAAGCTTGTTTATGCTGGCATTTGGTAAAAGTTGCCATCTTTTCTTAATATTTGATTAATCAAACACTAATCATGATTAAGAATTCGACAACTAGGCATGCTTGGTAAGCTAATGGGTGCACTGATCACCCACCCATTTGGATTGGGACCCCACCAATGAGATTCCACAGCCCCATCATGGATTCAGTCTAATGATCTCGACCGTTGAACTCAGATATCATGTTTTTTTGTAATGAGATTAGTTTCTAGGGTTTTGAAATTGTCAAATGTTGTATTAGTGAGTTGGTCGGTCCCCTCCACAAAGTGAGAAAAAGGAAAGCAGAAAAATAAAGGAGAAAATCCATTAAGCAATATATTAGGTCATTTTGGAATATTTAAAGGACGTCTTGACTCAATCATACAAAGTAAAATAAGAGTTAGAAAACTAAATATGACCAAATATTTTTTCGGTGACCAATCTCAACAAAGCTAACATAATCTGGAAAGAATAAAAAATAACACGCAACCAACCATAGATTAAATTTTCGATACAGTACTAATATGACAATAACCGTACGTACAGATTAGCCACGAATCGACATAACACGACATATCTGTAAAGAAATCACACTTAAGAACTCATATCGCATGTAACTAGAACATTAAACTAGCCTAGCTATAGCGAGACTACAAAACTCGCCTAAAGCGAGACTACATAACCCAAAGGAAAAAGAACAAAGGTTTATTTATTGAATTAAAAGAAAAGGAAAAGGGGAAAAAAGGGGGGAGATTCTAGGGTTTGAGGGGCCATATCCCACAACGGAAAGGAGGTGAGATTGTCAAAAGGAGGGGGTAGGGAAGCTGCCGTCAATGTGGCTTGGTTGTCCAAACTTTTGCCTTGGCTCATACGCCTCTCTGTCAGCCTCGCTGGTTTTTTTATTGGTTGCAGTCAGTGTGTGTGTGTTTGCAGGTGACCCTTTCTGTCCACTCCACACCAAACTTTAGTCTTAAGCACCCTGGCTCTGGCTGTCCTCAAGGGAAAGGGAAAGGGACGGGCTTAAATTCCCAATTTACTTCTCTCACCACTTTTGGAATTCTTATATATGTATCCACTCTTTGTTGTTGAGATTTGCTTCTCAATAGTATATAAAATGGTTTCTTTAGTTTAACAAGTCTTGTCTCTCTGCAAACGTAGGTTAAGCCACTTAGTTAAGACAGAGAGTTTGTCATCTTCTCGTAAATTTGATTAGTTTAGCATTTGGGGTATTAGCGACCACATTTCTCATGATTATAACATATATATGGTACAAATAACATCACTCTTCTGAAAAGTAAAGAAACGCTCGACATATTAAAAGTATTGAATCTTGAGTTTGCATGTGAACGCTCATAACCAACTAATTAAGCTATATGGATTGCTGTTGCAATGAAGGATGAATGGTTAGCTTGAAGTTGCCATAAAAGATGGTCAATGGAAATAGAATGACCAACCTAAATATATTTTGACACACAAACGCATGCACGTATGATGATGTTCTCTCTTTACCAACGCATTATGCGCCTTCCATGTACCCCATGTGAATGAGTTAACCCTAAAAGGTTAGGTTGAGGTTGTCCGTCTACCAACATTTGCAACATCGATTGGAAAGTAACAACTTCATCTTGCTATGTTTCATACGAAGTGATATGCACGTTTTGATTTATTTTGGACTTTTCGATCGAACAAAACAAAGAAGAATCAATCAACAAAAATAAACAATGATGTACAGAAAGAGGAAAATGATGTACATAAATAATTTTCTGATACAAATAAGTATAAGAAAATTGTAAATAAAAGGCATGAAACTTGTATTTTGTACTCCCATGGCTATACTTTTGGATACAAGCGTTTTTGGCCTCGCACATGAATTTGAGACAACGATAGAGACCTTACATGCGTTATATGGGGTTAGGTTTTAGCTCCATAAACATACAGAAAGAGAAAAATGATGTGCATAAATAATTTTTTGATACAAATAAGTATAAGAAAATTGTAAATAAAAGGCATGAAACTTGTATTTGTACTCCCATGGCTATACTTTTTGGATACAAGCGTTTTTGGCCTTGCACATGAATTTGAGACAACGATAGAGACCTTACATGCGTTATATGGGGTTAGGTTTTAGCTCCATAGACATTGGTACAACTTAAAATATGTGCTCATCCATCTTAGACAATTACGTGTACAATGATGGACAACAATAAATCGTTTGAGTGTGAATTCCACATCTAAGATATTAAGAAACTTTACAAGACAATGTTTACGTGAATCACTTTGTTTTATGTTACGAAGACGCTAACAACACCAGACTTTTACATTAAGAGTGTAT
This sequence comes from Malus fusca, assembly GCA_035220775.1. Lineage (NCBI taxonomy): Eukaryota > Viridiplantae > Streptophyta > Magnoliopsida > Rosales > Rosaceae > Malus > Malus fusca. The sequence goes on along the minus strand of CM069072.1, from coordinate 1,569,299 downwards.
ATAACATAGCTATTATAATGCATTTCAAGTTTGAACGGTTAGAACATAGTATATTTTCATTTTTTATCGCAAGGATATTACTACAAGAGACAGTGAGGGGGAGGGGAGGATTTTAACCCTGGGCATAGAGCTTTGAAGACGAGTGCTCCATTCACCAGAGCAATTCACTACTCGTAAGTTCATAACCATTTCTTAGATAAAGCAGAAATAAAAATACAGACAATCAAATGCTGCATTCACCAGAGCAACTCGTAAGTTCATAACCATTTCTTAGATAAAGCAAAAATAAAAATACAGACAATCAAATAATAACAGATTATTCGTTTTGTGATACAAATAATCAGAGAATGACTACACCTCAGATATAATATCCACAACTCTAGAATCTTTATTAATGTAGAAAACTACAACATAAGAAAATATCATAGTGTAAGAGTCTAAGAGACGGGACAATTTGTACTTCTAGTAGAAATTACTATAACATGTGAGTAAGGTAAAGAAAAATCTTTTTTTTTTAATCAATGAGATTATCTACGCTAAAAGGATGAGGTAGTGGGTTAAGCCTCATCATGTACTAGTAATAACATGATTCAAATTCGTCATTGACGATAATCGAATATAAAACTTCTTGTTTATAAATCTGAAGAAATACTAGTAGACAAAATTTTGAAATTCCAAGGGGGGTTCAGGGCTGGTGGGTTGGCTGTGGGGGCTTACACAAACGGGTAGAGAGAGACAAGTTAATTTTTAAAAAATATTTCAGCCAACACCCCATTTCTTTCAGTAAAGCAACAATTCCACATACACACCCCGTCTTTATCAGTGGTTGGCGGTTTTTGGTCATTTCAACTAAAAGCATTTTCCCCCTATTTTTTTCTAATTTTTTCATTCTCTTTTTCTTTTTTAATCTTTATTAATAATTGTACACATATTATGGATGTATAAAAAATTTAAAAATAAAATTTATACAGGAAAAAATATATAAAATGTTACTACAACTCTTTTGTGACAAGTGATGACTTTTAAATGCTTTTATGTCGCTAAAGAAGTTATTCATATTTTAACGATTATTTCTGAATAATTATTTTTTCGTTAAAAGTTTATTTTATTTGAGAAAGAAACATAGAAAAGAAACTGAGGCAACTGATACAATTAGGTAGCTTGTGAAGCTTGGAAAAAAAACAATAGAAAACTAATTTTGTGTTTAATTTATTATAGAATAGTGTCATTCACATACTAATTTTTACATTTTATACACTCTTATTAATTTTGAGAGATTATATTCACACACTACAAATTATTTCTCTCACACCTTTTAAATTTTTTAATATTTTCTACACACCATTAATACTTGATATAAAAATGTTAAAAAATTAAAAGGATGTGAGTGAAGTAATTTGGGGTGTGTGAATATAATGTCTCTTAATTTTTTGTCATTGATTTTTTTCAATTCATTTTATTCGATGGATGAAAATTAAGAATGATGCATGAGAAGTAAAAATAAGTGTGAACAACATCACCCTTACTATATTTTTCATAAATTTTATTTTGATTATTTTTTAGTTTTGTTGACAGGATTAATTTGATATTTTTATTATTTTTTATTGACAAGGAGAGTTTTGTATTAAATAGTTTAGATTATTATTTTAATTACTATTTTTCTTTAATCTTTTATTCTTATTTTTTGTTCGTTTATAACTTTATATAAAGAACACAATTAGCTGCTGGCTTGACGCCTGGAAACCCTTTAACGCCAGCCTCAGCCATTCATAACCTCTGCAAAAAAAACAGAGCAGGAAAAAAAAAAAAAAACAGAGCACTTCCACCACAAATTTTAAAACCCCATCATTCCAAAAGCAAAAAGCAAAAGAGAAAGAGATAAGAAAATATAGAGAATTTCACGAAAAGGGCTGGTTTTTGATTTTGTGAAGAGGAAGTAGAGGAGGTTGAAGAGAAGATGATGCAGACGGAGCAGTCTCAGTCGGCGGCTCAGCCGCAGCAACAGCAGCTGGTGGTGCAGAACTCCGCCGGAAGCCTCAGCTTCAACAGCAACATGTCGAAGGAGGACGAGGAGATGTCAAGGTCGGCGCTTTCCACTTTCAGAGCCAAAGAGGAGGAGATCGAGAGGAAGAAGATGGAGGTCAGAGAGAAGGTTCAGGCTCAGTTGGGTCGGGTTGAAGAGGAGACCAAGCGTTTGGCCACTATTCGTGAGGTTTGTGCTTTTTAAAACCCAAAAAACAAGGTTTTTGCTAATTAAACCAAGATTTTTTTACCTATTTTTTGGGTATTTTTAGGCTAAATTAAAGGGTTAAAAATGATTTTATGCAAAAGAAATTTGTGGGGTTTTAAGGGAATTTAACTTTCTGAAAATTCTGGGTGACAAAAGTTGGTGGAAAAAACTAGATCTCCAGAACAGGAAATTACATTAAATTGGGGTTTTTTCAGCTTAATTTTTTTTGGATTTTTGTTTTTGAATTTTGGGTTTATGTATTTACAAGGGTGTGAATTTAATGTGGCTATGAACACTTTGATGGAAGTAATTCCATTTTTTTTTACCAATTTCCACAAAGTTCATCAAATTATTTATTTCTCTCAGCTAACAGAGTAAATCTGGTGTTCTGTCCACAACAAAATCTGAAATTTAACTGAGAAATTTCAACAACGAAGTTTAAAATTTTTCAGGTGGCAGAAACAGATTCTGTTCTTTCTCAAAACCCTCAAATTTGTCAAATAGTCAGGTTTTATTTAGTCATTTGTTTATGTCTTGTTGAAAATATCTGTATCCCATGTGCTTCATATTCTGTTGGTTCAACTGGAAATATAGCCGTTGAATCGGTTGCTAGCAATTAGTAGATGTTTAATGGAGAAGTTGTAGCAAAAAGTTTGTGCAAATTTGTTACAACTCTTTAATTTCCCTTTTGTCTTAAATTATGGAACTTCCAGGAGCTTGAAGGGCTTGCAGATCCGATGAGGAAGGAAGTTTCACAAGTTCGTAAGAAGATCGATTCGATTAACAAAGAGTTAAAGCCACTGGGACATACCTGCCAGAAGAAGGTAACACATCTTGGATTTTATAATAACCACATTTTGGTGTTAATATTTACTGCTATGTATATGCAATTGTGCGTGGATTGGTGCGTGTTCGTGATGAATTTTGGGTTCGTAACTTGTCCCAGGAAAAGGAATACAGAGATGCACTCGAGGCTTTCAATGAAAAGAACAGGGAAAAAGTGCAGCTTATCACAAAGCTAATGGAGGTTAGTTTGATAAACTGTTTTTACTTGTCGTGGCTAGGGTTGTAGCTCTTGGACGGGTTGAACTTGAACCCCGTCTCACCAGTTTGGAGTTAGAGTGAGCACAGCTGAGCTGAGCCTGCTTTGACAGATCACCAATCTTAAAATTTGGGTTAGGAGCTCAGCCCGTCCATACTCTTGCAACCGATACTAGTTATAATGTTCTTATATTTCGATTTACTAAAAGCATACATAGTGTTGTTTGTATAATTTCAACGTTTTGAGATTGTTTTGTTGTCGCGTTACATTTGATGCAGCTGGTGACCGAAAGTGAGAAGTTGAGGATGAAGAAGCTGGAGGAGCTGAGCAAGAACGTAGATTTGTTACAGTGAAGAAACTGCAGCCTATGCGGGTAACTGATGATCCTGATTAGGTTTGTGTGATGATGTATTTAAGGTGACTTTTTTCAATATTTACATATATGGGTGGTGATTGGCTTTCGGTGTAATTTCTAAGTTGGTTTGTTTCATTAATTAGTGTTTGGTAATAACATTTTTAGCTGATTTAGGCAGGAAATACCCTCTTAAATTTAAACAGGTTTGTAACTAAAAGCATCTGGCCTTGCATTTTCCTTGTCATTTTTCCATGTATCCAAACACTGCGTAACGTCTCTTCTAGACTACTTCCTAGTGTAATGTGGGGTTCTCTTTAACTTTCTTTGAATTCTTTCTCATTCGTTGTTTTAGTTTTGGATGGTTTTCAAAGGCCATACATACTATTTCTGTAATAATGTAAAGTTTTTTTAGTGATTTTGGGATCAAAATACAGTACATTTCACTCGCAAAGTCTTTCAAATAAACGAGGGATTATCGTCGGATACAGAATGTAGGCACGTGCTGTACTGATCCTCATGTTATAATACGTGGAATTATGATTAATATTGTATTCGTCTACTCATATTATAACGCATGTATTGGTGATGTTATTGTGGCTATGATCAAGTACCTTTCATTAATTTTTATAGATGATTAGTCTTTGGTTGTGTTTTCGATTTTGTTACTAGTTGGTCAAAAGAGTGCATTTAGCTCACGATCTTTCGAGCATTGCCACTACATTAATTATAGTTGGATGAGTTCACGTTTTGAGATTTAAGCGGCGTACGGATCATATCGCATTCATCGGACAACAATTCACGTTATGGTAATGTGCATAAAAATGCACATTGCGCGGAAAAACTAGGGCTTGAAGACAACTCTATATAATGCAATGATGTATCACATAACTAGGTCTACATGGTTGTATTTTGACATTTTTGACCGTTCAAATATCGGTGCATCTCATACACCGATGTAAAAACCCTCAAATGGAAGCTTCTCGCAAATAACCTAGCGGTTAGATTTAGGTCAACCTGCATTGACATCGTCCCAGAAATACAAGCATAGGTTGAAGCATCTGAGAAGTGGAAATGACATCACTTTTTCAACTTTTGTCATCGCTGTAATCATGAAGATGGCTGTAATTTCTGGAACGAGCAGGTCCTACTTACACGTATCCAGTTTTGTTTTTGCTTTTAAGGTCAAAAGCTGGTTCAAGAAAAAGAAAATTTTCATTTGCTTTAGTACTTGCTAATTGTTAATTGGGTTAAATTTAGCAGAAAACAAGGGATTCAAAACAAATTTTTAAATTGAAATGATTCGTTTAAAAGTGTTTTTAAAATCATTAAATTTTTTTTTAAAGATAATGTTTTTCGATTTCAAAATATTAAAGTACTTTCTAAGAATTATCAGTTAATTGGGTTACACTTTTACTAATAATTGATTTCAAAAATATTTTAAAATATTTTAAAATCAGTTGTGCTTTTTGCAGAAAGTACTTGAAGTTCATTTTTCAGGATTTACTTACAATTTTACTAAAGATTGGTTCTATAAATATTTTCATCAAAAACACTTTTAATCATTTTATATTATTTTCAAACGAGCCCTAGTATTTATAAGACTAATTGTGTTTTTACACGGCTTTATGTTCATTTTTTCACATAAATATTTACATGTTACAAACGTAATCTGCCATTTTTTCATGTAATGTACCATGAAAAAGAGAGACGAACATACAAGTGTATGCACCCATGTATATTCGTGCAAGTTTTCTAGGATTCTGCTCATCAAAGTTTCACACGTTTGTAAACGCTTTAGGAGACCAGCTAGCAACTTTGATCATCTTAGATATTAGGTATAAGTGTACTTTTCAAATGTTGGTTGTCGGATTAGGAAATACTTTAAATTAATACAATTATTTTCATAAACTATGCACAAAAATAATCATCCGATAATGCCAAATCTTAATAGTCACACAATAATACAAACTTTATTTCATAAGTCAACCAAAATTTTCGGCAAGAAAACTAAATAATTGGATAACAAAGACAGATTACAACTGCCTCGTTATAAGATACAAGATAAGATTCTAGTTAATACTAACAGTAATGTCATATTAGTAGTAAGCAGTGGCGGATTCTAAATTTTTTTTTTGGCAGACATAAAAGCTTAACATGGTGTTCTTGCTAAGTATCTTGGTAGGCGGGTCTTATTGATGATAGTACCCGCGGGATTAAGGAAGTTGGGTTGAAAAAAATTGAGTGAAGTGTGTGAATCTGGGTGAAATGAGTTTGAAAAGGCGGTGAAAATACAAAAATGATTGGTGCTTTTTAGCAGATAAGATGATCTACAGACCCGCGCCACCCTGTCTTTCCCAACTACCGAAGATTAAAATTTTGATCCAGTATGGAAATTTTAGGAGTCTGATTGGTCAGTGCCCACCCATGCCTTTGAATGAGTCCACCTAATTGGTGAGTATTTACGTGTGCCGATTATATAGTGAATACAATAATTTTTCGTTAAGCTATCGTTATCCACGAGCACACGTTGTATACATAATTATTTGTAGGAAGGGTCTCAATCTTTTTGTATCAATCCACCATTAATACACAACATGTAGGTAGGGTTTGACAACTTGATATGGTCCACAGCATTCTCCTTATTGTATATGCAAGAGGGTGTTAGTTATATATATATATAGTTCAAGCAGATTGAGCACGATTAGTTAGCCGTCGCTATACACCAAAATAGATGGTTCACCTAACTTGAAAAAGATAAACCAAAAACTAATTAGTTGGCCACATGATTATGGCGTATATAAAATAAGTACCAGAAACATAAGTTACGTAACGTGTTTTCATGAGAGGGGACAACATTGTTGATTCATTGTGACCATAACACAGAACGGTATGCCACATGTCATTTATAATTGTATAATACCTTGTAGCGTACCGTCCAGTGTTTTAATCACACTAAAAAATCTCTCCTAATGCAGAATTTCCAGATTATTCATTGTCTGCAAAGATTTACGCATCCTTTTTCTCCCTCCATTGGATTTTTCTTGATGAGGGCTTGTTTGGTATTGTTTGGGCTTCAGACTGGATTGACAAGCATTGTAACCAAAGTAAGTGGGCTATAGGCGGGCTAATAAGGAAATTGAATGGGCCTAATTAAATAACATAAGAGACAAAACGAAATAAAGGAAACATTCAAGTATTCAGGTGGATTGAGTCCATTGGGTTACAAGTGGGTATTTAGGTTTACGTTTTAGTGAGAGGTCTTAAGTTTGACTTTTACAAATAATAAGTTCGATACATGATTCATTGTGTGACTTAACCAAGTTCACCCACTCCAACATCGTTGTGGTATTTCTTTTCACAATTTTAAATTCGAAATTATTTAAGTTTTATTTTCCATTATATTTCAGAAAGATGGTCGAGTAACATTTTAATCACGAGGATCATAATACTCGTACTAATAGTATGTTTACTTGTGCAAAAAGAAACCACAATTCTTGTGTAAAACTAATTTTAGTCAGAGTGGTACACGGATATATCATGATCATCACTATATATATAAAGGAAAAGTACTTAACAGCAATATATATCTCACAATTAAGCAAAAGCTTTTCCCATCTCTCTCCGTCTCGTACATACAATACAAGCTTTTTTTGATCATCCAGTTGAAGATGTCGCCGGTCTTGGAACCTAGTTATACCGACGACGCCTACATACTTTGTGTGATGACAGAAGATACATCAAAAGGTGTCCATCAAGATGATCAATCACTTTCCAAGTGTTAAATGTCCCACATCGGTGGGTTCAAAAAAACCCAATGGGTTTAAATAAAATTATCATACTCTAACTAATACCGAGGCATTTTGTCGTAAAACCCCACACCTAACGGATTGGGTATGTGGTAAAGTTGGGAACAGTATCGGTGTCATTAGAGTGGGGGCGGGCCCGACAATCCAAAAATCCAACATGGTATCAGAGCCAGGTTCGGGCCCGTGAGGCTTGTCACCAGGAAGGGCTTGGAAACAAGCTTGGACTCTTAACATAAAGGCTTGTCACCAGGAAGGGCTTGGAAATAAGCTTGAACTCTCACTAATACCGATGTTTTTTGTGGTAAAACCTCACACCTAACAAATTAGGCATGTAATAAAGTTGGGGACAGTTAAAGGCTTGTCACCATGAAGGGCTTGGAAACAAGCTTAAACTCTCACTAATACCGAGGTCTTTTGTGGTAAATCCCCACACCTGACAAATTAGGCATGTAATAAAGTTCGAGACAGTATCGGGGGCGGGCCCGGCGATCTAAAAATCCAACAATCTGGAGGTCTCAATTACTTGGAATGTCAAGAGAAAATACTATTCATGTACCGACCTCAACAAAAGATTGCCAATCGAAGAACGCGATGAACTGCACGTACATGATGGTACTGCATACCATCAGAATTAGATTACTCATTACCGAAACTTATAGGCAGCGGGCTTTTTTATCACATCATATAGGAGAAAACATTATTCCCATTCATCCTCGGTGATCGGATGCACTGGATAGAGCGTGTTACTGACTCTTTAGGCGCCGCGGACGGAGTAAGATCAACACTGGTAGTAGTCCCAGTTGATATGTTTCATAAAATATGGGATTTTCTGAATGGCATGGTTCTCTCTGGACGCAAGAAGTTGGGCATTCTTGTCACAGTTGATAAGCAAATTACTCTCACAGGAACGATATGAAGCAACGGCTCGGTCAACAGTAGAAGGCGATACTTGAAGGACTTGAGATATGAATATTTGATGAGTACTTTTCTCGATTTTCTTTGTTGCTAACAATTATTTTATTTTCTGTAGTATTCTTCCTCCAAATGTCCTTTTGTTTTTAATTTTATTTTGTATAAGGATACTTTATGTTTGTTCAAGATGCCTCCAAGGTCTCATCCAAGCTGGTAAAAACATAATCAGTTAGTCACCGATAATAACTTAATATCTCCATTTATACATTCTAAGAAGCACTATATTCGTTTAATTATCGATCCCATCGATTTCATAAGTTTCATATTCATTCCCATCAATCAAATCTCTTTATGGAGAAATGTAAGTCATTCAAGTACATGAGAGCTAAGTCTAGAATTTGAAACTCAAAAGAACTTGAATGACCTAATTAATCCAAACATACCTACACATGGACACATGTCTAATAATTGACATCCATAATATTCTAGTCTAAAGAGGATATATATCAATTATTCCTTTGTCTAGTGCGGAAATTTGATCAAGCATGACCTAAAATGAAGCCTCCACGATGTTTCTTATAAGCAATATTATTTATGATACAATAACAAGAGCATAATTAGCACAAGAAATATGGATTAGCATGGATTTATTATTTATATATATATATATATATGTGTGTGTGTGTGTGGAGTACATCCAAAAGTTAAGTTTAATTAATCATTTAATGAAATGTTTTGGTCGCATATTTGATCCATGCAGACAAACATGCAGCCGCGACATGTTCATTTTTGTCCCATGACAATTGAACAGTCAATCGATCAATATATATACACACACATGAATAAATATGTATATATGTACCGATACAATGAGAATCATAAATCTGTATGTACAGATATAAGGAGAATCCTACGTACATAATGTTTTAAACACATTATATTATCCATGTTCATGAAACACCTCATGACTAGATGAAGAGAACCCACAATCCAAATTTAACCCTTAACTTTAGAGAGAGAGGAGATAGATCTTTCTTTTTCTTGCTACGAAGATACGATGTCTCCCGGTAGAGCGACCAAAAATGAGGGTTTGCCTGCATGCAAGTTCGTATACGTTTCTTTTGGGTTTGGCTCGACTCCAAAATCATCATGTTCATCGACTGAGAAAAATGTGATTTGACAGAGAAACAAGATCTTGTTTTTGAGCTCGAGGTGGGTAGAGATATTACGTTGTTACACTGTATACCATAAAATCTACCTTTAACATATATAATTAAAGCAATTCTTCAGTATGCTTGCACGTATTACTAGCGGGTTTATGTCAACATTTTAGAAGGGGCATTATATATACCTATGGGTCTGTTCAAACATTTCCCGCATAAATTTGTTGATGAAATTAAATTTTTTTTAATGTTTGAATAGTAGTACTATTAATTGCATCAATGTCTTTTGTAATTAAGTTGAAAACAATATCGATGTTGACTAGTAGTGGACCAAGACCGTCTCTCAAAATTTACAAGGTACTAAAGAAGACTAAGCCTCTAGGTCCGACTGAACCCGTATTGGAATCACAAATTGCAAACCTTGGAGCCCCGAGTTTGGACACCCAAATCAATTCCTCAAATTCCAAATAAAAAAGGATTGGCGATGTGGAGTTGCGCCTTCACGTGTGGCCCATTAGAGATGGGTCATACGTGAAGGAGCATGTTAAAGCATTTCTCACATCCGAAAATTAATGAAATTAAATCCCTTTTACAATGGTTCAACTACCAATAGCACTAAGGTCTTTTGTATAAAACCTCACATCTGTTGGTTTTCGCAAGTGATTAAGTTAAAAACACTATGATGTTGCTTAATTAGTAGTGAGCCAATAGACTGTCTCTAAATTTGCATGGTATCACAGTGAATTAATCCTCTAGCCCGATTGAACCTTATTGGGACCACCAATTAAGAACCTTGAAGTCCCCAGTAGAGTTGCTTTAACATGTTGTCCATTAAAGATGGGTGACACGTGAGGAGGCGGGTTGAAACATATCCTATATTGGAAGCTTAATGAAATTAAATGCCCCTTTTATACAATGGTTGCACTTTGCCCGAAAAAAATAAAAATTCTGCTACTAGTTGCATTGAAATCTTTTGTAAGAACCCAAGACATTGTTTCGCATATACGATTAGATTGACCATCAATGTCTTTGTTCACAATTGGAACGGTTGTCATCAAATAGTGTCAGGATCCTACTCGAATATTAGTAAAGAGCACTAACAACTCATTATTAATGAGCACAATATTAATATTGTCACCAAATTAACCACGTTCTAGCTCAATAGATATGAGTTTTTGTTATTAATTACTTTGGTTCAATTAAAAGTTGAATCACTTAAAAAAATTAGTAATCAATGATATATGGTGAATATGATCAACTTGCATGACACCGGTAAAAACAAATCTTGAGAATGAAGCAAATTGGGTAAAGAAATATGAAATATAGAGGTTTGTTGGTTCAAGAAAATTGAGATATAATAGTGCAATCATGGGAATCCTATGTAAAGAGTGCCACGTCGAGGAGGGCAAACCAAATGTCGTTTGACCTAATAGGAGAAGCTCCTCATACAGTCCACATCAAGGGACGGAGACAGAAATCCGACCGTATCTGACACGTGGACGGAGTTCCTCCACCGCGACCACACGTGCGAAATGGACGTCCCGGTGATTGGCTGTATTACGTGGAGGCACTAGGTTGTGGAATTATGGAGGCCCCATGTGGATATAGAAAATATGTTAATGTCGATGACTCAAACATAATGTTAGGACTTCTGACAAAACTTTGAAGGTCAATGACCTCTAATTTTAAGGACCAATACTAACCCACGTTGCAACTTGGTACCAAGATGGATGAAGGACTATGCTATCAAAAGTTAAAAATAGAGTTAAAAATATATTAAAATGGATAATCCAAGTGATTAAAGAAGTCCCATAAGAAGGGCAGGAAATTTGCCTTATGAGATTCAATGTGTCATGTTATGCATGCGTGACGGACAGTTTCATCAAATTGAGTGTAGAAAATTGGATAATATTTGGCTATTACATGTAAGTAGTCATTCTTCTAATTTTTTTTATATGACAAAGTAGTATTACTTATTGTACGATATCATCATTTAAAGATCATTTTTAGAATTTTATTTATTTATTTAATTTAGCTATTGTCTAGCCATTTATATGTGTCGAGCAAATAAACGGTTATGCTAATAAGTAATATTTTCATGATTAATTCCCATCTAATCTGACACAATAGCGTAGTCACTTTGGGGCCAATGGTTGCTCATGACCCCAACAGCTTCCTAACCCCATGTATGTTTATTGGTAGATTTATCTTTGACCCCAATTAAGGAGAGACTGAACAACATTGGATTACAACCTATTGTTGCTTCTTCTTTCTCCAATTTTCTTTCTTTCTCATATCTTTTCCTTTTTCTTCTGTGCAACCTAATGGTGCACACCACATGCTCAACGTAATGCTTCACTAAAAAAGTATTGGTAGTCAAGTCTTGACAATCGGTTAGCTTGGGCACATCCTTATAGATGCAAATGCTAGAAAAAACACAATAGCTATCAATAGATGTCATCACAACCTTTCGGCGAATGTTGGTATATTTTGATAGATGCCCAACATATGCTCGACAGAATGGTGCCATGAAATTTTTTTTGGTCGAAATCATGACGCATTGTTTTGATAAATAATTTGTGAACAAAAAGATTAAGCATCCACTAAACAGCCTTTTCTATTTATCAAGTAAAAACAAGGATTTGGTTGACATATAACATATATGTACTACCACTACGCTGTCACTCCCACCAACCTTGAAAAATATAAATATTTAAACCCACGTTTTTGTTTCCTTTTTAGCTCGCACATGGCCATACCCTGTTTATCGATGGGTTGAGCATTGTTCAACCCAATTCTTATCAAGACTTTCGGTTCAAATTTGGTTGGTATAAAAGACTATAAGATTCAGGATAACTCTAAATATGTATACATTCTCAATTTGATCAATTTCAAAAAAAGAGCTAATATGGTCTTGAAAGAAGAACACACAATTAACCATAGACAAAACTTTGGATTTCAACCACCAATATGACAATGGACATAATCGGCACAACATGACATATCTAACGAGAGTATACTTGACAACTTAAACTTGCTAGAACACAAAACTTGCATAAATTGAGACGGCATGCAAATAATGCAATCTGAATTTCTGGACTTACTACAAAGATAATACTTGACAAAAATTTAAATATGCTCTATTTTTTTATTTTTAGGTTAAATGTTCTCTTGCTTGATAGTATGCTATCATACTATCAAACTACTCGTTCACTTAAATTCAAATTTCTCGAGTCCAATCATTTTTAAATACCTACATGTTCCCTGTAAATTCGACAATGTGTATAAAGTAATATGAATCCCACGTATATTTTAACTTTAGCTACCTTCAACCAATAATGGAAGTTGCTAGTTAATTTATGGGTTGTGAGTTGTGTGAGTGGCAGCGAGAGGACAATCTACGACACTAGGGCACTTGCAGGGATTTTATTGGGAAGGAAACCCATGCATCTTCCCTAACGTAACTCTTTGAAAATATTTAAAATATATACATTCTACAATGCTTGTTTTACACTGCAAAATCATGTGATGATCCAACTGTTTATCTAATTAATTAGTTCAAATTAATCAGACTTGCAAAGAAACTGCATCACAAGATGTTCTTGTGGTACATAATAGTAAAATAATTTCAAAACACTATGACGATTTGCACCATATCTCATACGTACAAATAAATTCAACAGTATTCACAAATTTAAACTCTATTTTATGCAAACAAATTCAATAGTTGTTCAAAATTGTGAATAATAATTTAGGCGAATAAGTTCCACAATTTTTCACTAATTTAAACTGCTTGGCGATAAAACCTCAATCCGCATGTCCAACAGTGAATTTAATTGACTGGTATTGTTTATCTAACTGCCAGCAAATGGCTAGTCACCATATCCCGAAAAAAGAAAGCGCCATTTGAGTTGCATCTTCACATATGTAAGGAAATATGTAATTATTATCGATGATCTAACTGGAGAGCACTGAGGATAATCAAACTGGATTGCTAATTATTTAAGCTAATTATACACTCGAGCTTTTTTATCAGACAGACAGCTAGAGTGGAATCTATATATATATATATATATATATATATATATATAGATATATATTGATGACTGATAAGTGAGAGCTTTCGGCAAAAGGTTAAAAACTGCAATCATTTCCTCGCATGCAAGTCCGGAATCCGGATTAGGTTCTTCACCAGAACTCAATTATCTTCCATACCTTTTGGCTATGTCAATCTAATTAATCTTGATCCACTTGTACAAGAATTAGTGGAATGATTAAATTATCAATGAATAAAATAATTAAGGAGAATATTATATGAAACATGTTCATGTAGCAGAAGATTCTTGCTAAATAAAGTAAAGATAAAAAATACCAAGGTGGGAGTCGTGGGACAAATACTTTTGGTAAATTAATAAATTATAACTTAAAGTTAACCGCGTTGTAAATTGTAATTAATAATGCTATATGTGCATGGATTATTGGCTTATTAAGATTGACCAGTTCCTCTACTCTCAATGAATTGAACTGTAATATGAATTTAAATATAGAAAACTAATGAAAAGGGATTGAAAACTTTGAGTTTTAATGATAAGGACAAAATAAAGGGTAAAGTGAATAGTACCAGGTTTGACTTTTTAGTGTAAAAATGTGGTTTTTCGTTAAAGTGAACAGTACCGTGAGTTTTTCGTTAAAACTCCAATTTAAATATTTAGGATATAAGGACAACAGAGAGATGAAGTTTTGTAAATAGTATGGAAAAGGACGAACAGTTTTAGTCAAAAAAAAAAAAGGAAAACTAATGAAAAGGGCTTGAAAACTTTGAGTTTTAATGATAAGGACAAAATAAAGGGTAAAGTGAATAGTACCATGATTGACTTTTTAGTGTAAAAATGTGGTTTTTCGTTAAAGTGAACAGTACCAGGTGCTTTTCGTTAAAGTTCCAAAAAAAAAAGGATGAACAGCTTTTACCATTGGTCCTGGGTTTTGCTGGTTTTTGTGGGTATTGGTCAGACAGGTAAAGTTTCAGCGTGCACATTTCTTGTTTTCACCCTAATATCAGCATGTACGTTGTTATTTTTTGGCTACGTTGTCTTTTGAATAATTTGTTTGTTTGTTTGTTTTAAATATTTTGAGTGTTGTATGCGCGAGTGCTACTACTCGGCTAAATAGTTTAAGAAAAATTTTGTAATTCGAGAAAGCGTATAATGAGTTTTACTTCTAATCTAAACAAATCAAATATCGTACAAGAAGCAAGTGAAAGCTTTATACTGATCAATAAGGAAATAGAAGCGATTTTTTTTTTTTTTGTAATCATATTTATGTGATATGAAGAGGGAGAGGTTTGAACCAAAATCTTGATGCAACAGTAAATGTTTGTAATCATTTAAGCTACACGTCCTTTACAGACTACAGCGAACTTGATTTGCAAAATTTAAGTTGAATGTAGAAACCATGTAAAATTAAAATGATTTTAAAAAGTACAGGCAGATCAATCCCCGCCTTTTTCATAAGTTTGGGTGGTTTATGAAGGACGAAAGTAACTACACTTTCATAGATTGTGTCATGCATGCAATATTATATGTTTTGCCTTTTCTTCTATTGGAACAAAGAGAAATGATCTTGCACGCGTTTATTTATTTATTTTTATTTGAAGGAATTTCAAACCCAAATTGAAAGGAAAATTCAGCAAGTTTCATTGGGTGCAGATCAATTTGAAATTTAAACAAATCACAAATCCTTAATGGCATATATATTTTCGTTAGAAAGTTTATTCTATTATAGTTTCATTCCGTACGTTCATTTTTATTTTATTGTAGAATTATTTTTTAAAAACGATATTATTTGTTGAATGCTACAAATGAATGATTTTGAATCGCTGCAGATAGTTAAAATTTAGTCTCAAAATGTTTAACCTTAATCTTTAAAGAACAAAAATTCTTGTACGATCACACAAAAAAACTATTCCAAGATATTGATTCTATTAACCATCACGGGATGATCTAGTGGTTGGGTACGAATTCAAGATCCGTATTCTACACGGCATATTTCGGGTTCAATTTCTGACGCTGATGAATCAAACGATGATGCTGAAGAAAAATATGAAATACCTCTATAAACTTTCTCAAACCCTTAAAATATAAACTACCATGATAAGGTCACTAATTGATCTATCTTTTAATAGAAAAATGAAGGTATTGATTCTATTTCTATAGGGGTGTGATATTCACACACCCCATTTTACTTCTCACATATCTTTTTAATTTTCGACCGTCGGATTGGATGAATTGAAGAATATCAACGAACATAAATTATCATGGGATGTGTGAGAAGTAAAATGGGGTGTGTAGACAGTACAACCCTTTCTATAAAGAGGTAAGCAACAGTACCAAAAAGTAAATAATTAATTAATATAAACATTCTCAAGTCAAGGTTGAGTTATAGTTTCAGGTTACAAAAAGCAAACTCCAAAACTGTTAAATCAAGTCGGTCACGCGTCACTCCATTCGAAATGACTGCAACAAGAACAACCCAGAAAAAGAAGAGAAAAAGTAATATATATTAAAGTCCAAAAAATAAAATATTTTAAAGTTTTAAATTAAAGTTGAATTTATGTGAAGTGTACTGGACAAAGAGATTTTCGGAATTTTTCAACCACATCTGTTAATTGTATATTGTGCAGTCAATCTTTATCGAATACTGTTTATATTCAATTTTAAATAAATAAATTTATAATAATTTTTTATTACACGATATACGATAAATAAATATAATTAAAGAATTCTCAGAATCTAAGTAAAAAATCCGGCGAGGAGCCTACAAGGGCATAAAAAACGAGTACGACTGAGAGCCAGTGACCGAGTCAGCCACTGAGCCAAAAGCGACAGTGTACGCTCTAACCCACCCACACACATTTCCACATCTGTATTTCTGTACACTGTTTATTGCCATTTTACTATAATTTTATTTTCTTTTCTTTTGTTGTTCTTTATTTTTTCTTTCTGAATTGTCATATTACTCTCAGAGAAAATTCTGTATAGTACGAGTATAATATTAGGAACTTTAACAAAAAAAGCTCATGCTACTGTTTATTTTAAGGAAAAATTACATTTTTACATTAAAAAGTCAATTCTGGTACTATTTATTTTACCTTTTATTTTGTCCTTATCGTTAAAACTCAAAGTTTTCAAATATTTTTTTATTAGTTTTCTTTATACTATTAATATGGTGTTCCATAAATCAAGAATACAAAAAGAAATTAACTTGGCTACAAGTTCATCTTTAATTATCTATGTGACCTATTCAACAACTTCATGCTTACGATTGAAACTATTTATATTATAAATCACCTGTAAAAATTATTTCTTAAAAAAATCAATTAAATATGAGATCATTTAATCAACGAATTATATGAAAATAGATGAAGAAATTAGGTAAAAAAAGTTATGAACTGACTATCTATTTGCTAACTAAACAACTTTAATTTTAAATGATTTTTCATAAAGATAATTTTTTACGGAATAATTTATAATATAAATAATGTCGATTATAACCACGAAGTTTTACGCATACAAAAGTACGTAAATTTTTTTATAGGGAAACACAGGACTATCTGACACCTCATGTTTTTTGTACAATTCTCCATGCCAACACTATAAAATTTTGTGCAAAAAACATAAAGTGGTGGAGAGTTCCACTTTGAAATAGTCTCTTTAGCATTTCTCTTTTTTTTTTTTTTTATATATAAGGCATGGATCATTGGCACAAAATGTCATGACGGTGACATGTAAATTTCTCTCCCTTTTTGAAGGTCAAAATGTAAAGGAATCGAAATCGACGGCTGCCATGCTCTTACGTTATGGTGTTGACACAGGGTGAGTTAATTACCAAGAACAATTATACTTCTTTTTCTTTGTTCGGTCAATCTACAAATATACTCTTTACTGTATGATTGTAAGAGTTGAGATCGAAATTGATCCTCTGTACTTTTTTTCTGCTTTCTAGATTCTACCCCTTGTATTCAAATTGAAACTGCTCCCCAAATTACAATTTAACTTATATGATGTCAACATTATATTTTTTTGTTACACCGATGTATTTACACTAAGAAACGAGGGTATAAATAAGTTATTAGTTCGTCATTTACGAAATTCATTCTTACTTTTCACTTACAAATGTAGATAAATAGCTACAAACAGTAGCAATAAGTGACGGTGCCATGATCATAGTTAACATGCATAGTTGTTTCGGTCATAAAAAACCTTAATTATAATTAGCAAAAAGTTGTGGGCTCAACTTTTTGTATAGTTGTACCGTCAAGTCTTTAATAGGGTTAAAGTAAGATCATCTTCAATGAAGAGAGCTAAAGATACAAAAATAAAAAAAATGGCTTGATTTGTTTAAAAATTTATCTCCAACCGATGAATGGACTGTAATTTTATGGAGTTCACCATGTTATTATTTGGCCAAAGGGGTATCATACTGGCCCAATGTAACCTCCATCTTAGCCCTTTTTGGGCCCACATCTTCAGTTGTAATAATTGATTTGAATTAAAGCGCTATATTTAAAAACAACAAACGGTAGTTTAATTAAAATAACAATAAATTTAAAGCACAAACTTAAAACTAGTAAATTATTGAGATGACTATGTTTAGCCCATTCAATTAGATATGATATATGAGTATGACATGACATTATTTATTTAAAAATAATTTTTTGTAGAATTATAATTTTGAACAGAATTATATTTACCTATTCCGATTGAAAATGTCCTAAAAAACCTTACGAGTGGTTACAAATTCATCACACAGTTTTGCTACGCTGTAACTCATTGTTTTACAGAAGATTTGTTGTCGATTTCCCTTTACAAATTATGTGATTGATGATTAGTTCGTTAAAAGACAAAGAAAAGAGAAGACTGATTGATTTAAGGTGGTTGATTAGTCCAATTCGTCGTCACATATCATAACTTGGGACCATAGGTAAGGGAATTCAAATTCTCTTCGGATCTCGCTCTCCAGAGTCAATAAATCAAAAAAATCAGAAGAATAGACCAATAAAAGCCATATGATTTAAAATAAATAGTTCGAATCTCTGAATCTGTTAGCAACGGACACAGAGATTTGGAGAGATCTAGGAATGGACCGTCAATGGATGGTGTGTTATATTATTATGTGAATACTACGTGTCCAGCTGTAAAGTGAGGATGGAGTAATGGGACTGCATTTATGGGTAGTAGAGTACAAACACCTGTGCGCTGCTAAAAGTAAACAACAGTGGCCGAAGGCAGGGCCTTTCCGTTTTGTTGTCGTAAACTCACAGCCTTTCACCGCACCTCCAAAGCCTATCTCCAAATGTTTGCCTCAACTGCAAGCTGTTTTCCTTTGCAACGTATCTGCCAATGGTAGGTATGTATGGAAGATCAATTTCAAAACCCATAAAAAAAGTAAGTGGTTAAGACTCACTAAATTGAATTTCATGAGTTTGATTCCTATATATTGGTCGGGTTTGATTATGATGACCCTATTTATACAGTATTTTGAGTTTAATATATAGTTGTGAAATTCGTTGAGTTCACACTGAATTCAAACGCAGAAATGTTATTTTATGTAATAAACTTGGATCACAAGATTGGAAGTGCCTGTAGTATCTCCTATGCGGAGAATGAGATTTTTTTTACGGTGTTCTATAGTATTAGATATTTTAGATTTTTTGACAATTATAATTTTGAACAGTATAAAAATTAAGATTTAATAGTAAGTACGGAATACAAGATACTTCAGAGCACCATAAAATTTTTGTGTGGAGAATATGTTGTATACAACCAATATGGTCATCTGATGAGTGAGGTAATCAATAGTGTTTGCTATATTTATCGAAATCTTTAGTCGTTAGATCCTTGCTAACACATTCAGCTGTCCATTTGTTTCGTTCATCTCATACAACGTGAAACATAGTAAAATTTTTGCCCTCATAAACTGCTATCATTGTAACAAGGTGAAAGCTAGGTTTTGACCAAATTTAAAAAAAAAAATATTATTCTCTCCAATTAAAAAAAAAACATGGGTTAAAATTAAAGAGAAAGCAACTGAGGTACGCGGAAACCTTCACCTAACCGGGTTCTTGCACTGCACTGCACAGGCAGGCAGCTGCCTCCTCTCCTCTTCCTCTCGGGATTCTTGTGTTAATTTCATATTTGCACCTTCAACTATTGGGTTCTCCACTTTGGCCTTCAACCTTTTGGTCTCAATTTAGTAACTTAAATTGTAAACATGTAATTAAATGAGAACAACAATGATGCCAGTTTCGAAAGTTAACAAAATTATTGAATGGTTGCAATTCAGTTTCGCCTAGGTTTTAGTTAGAATGGATCACGGTGTCTAGTATGTTTGAAGAGAAACTTTCTCAGACTAACACCAAACCGCCACAGTTTCTACAAATTGAAAGGAGAGACATGAGATATATATTGAGTAGGTTAAAAGGTTGTTTGAGGAACAAAATAAGAGGGGAATAGGGATCTATTTTGATGAGGAATTTCGTGAAACTATGGAATATCGAGATGAATACTTAAATAACGACACGTATAATATCTTATTGAAATCAAATTGTTCGAACAAGTTGACTATTGTTGATGTTCTAAAAATGAAAACCAGTTTTTTTTGGTTCGTTAGATTTTAGTGCTAATTTAGCTTCAAGCTGAATTGGTTTTGTCCGTTTTAACTTTTAAAGATAGATGAGTACCTTATACATAAACGTCACATATCCTCAATGGGAGATATTTTGGTCAAAGTAGTTCTGTTACCTGCTCAAAAATCACACAATAAGCCAAGGCGGCCAGTTCTAATCTAATCTAGCTATTTCAAAACAAATTCTCATCTCAGGAAGACAGATCGAACTATTACAGATAGAACAGATAGATTGGTGTAGGCTCTAAGCCAAGCGTTACTAAAATGCCCTTCAAAAGTAGTTACGTAACATTGTATCAACTTTTGTAATGAAAGTTACTTTGTTTTTATCCGTTACTTTTCAGTAGTGACCAACTTAGTACAAAAAAAAAAAAAGTTTGAAGAACCAAAATGGAAACTCAAAAATTTGGAGGCAAATGCCAAAGTAACCCTATAGAATACCAGTAAGTGACAAAATAAAGAGGAGACATACGATGTACAATTTGTATTTGTATATTTTGGATTTTGGACAAACTGTGTAAACAAATTGGTATTTTTAAGTAATTTTGGCAGACACATAAATTTGTTGGTCTGGTGAGTGAGATGCGTAGAAAGACTCACCCTCCAAACCGGATCCTATTCCCTACTCTCTCACTGCTCTGCTGCTGCCACCAATTTGCGACCATATTTTTTCTTTATTAATTTTTATTTTTTCACACAGATATTTTACTATAAAAACTTAATAAAAAATGTTTAAAAACTTTGAATTTTAACGATAAAGATAAAATAAATGGTAAAATGAATAGTATCAAGATTAAATTTTTAGTGTAAAAATATGATTTTTCGTTAAAATGAACAGTACCGAGAGCTTTTCGTTAAAGTTCCATGTTTTACTATATTTATGTCTCTTTTTATATTACTTTAACTAGTTTAAACAAAGAATCAATCACTAATTAAGTATCGAACATTCAAACTAAAAACAAATGTATTACGGTTTCGTTACTCATATAAGTTAAAAATGTAATATTTCCTTTATAAATGAAATATGATTCTCTATGAACTTTTTGATATCTCATGATTTTGTACAATTTGCATGCTAATAATATAAAATATTATGCAAAAATACGAAGTAACGGAGAATTTACATAATTTACTCTTTTTCAATATTTGACCCGTATTTATTTCTTCCCATTATTTTATAATAATTCGCTTATAACCATCGCAGCCTCGATTTCTACCCCATTCTCCCTTCAGATTTGAATCATGAAGTCTCCTCATTCCTTCCTCTCTCTCTCTCTCTCTCACTCTCTCTCTATCCTCCTATATTAGCTTCCATCTTCTCACTCTTCAAAACCTCCCTCTTTTGAAAGCTGAAACCTCTTCTACCTTTTGATTTGATGCAGCTGAAATTTGTCGTCCAAAATCTGTTTTTGCTTAATTTGTTACACGTTTTTGCTTAATTTGTTACACTAATCCGTTTTTTACAAAAATCCCATTTGAAAGCTGCAAGCTTTTTTAGATGAGCATGGCGGCACAGAAGCACTTACGCGAGCTGCTAACAGAAGACCAGGAGCCGTTTCTGCTCAAGAACTACATTGCCGATAAACGCTGCCAGCTGAAAAGTGCTTCCACCAAGAGCCAACAAAACTTACAGGTCAAAAAACGCAGACCCATCTCCCAAGTTTCAAACTTTCCCGGCAGTCTCTGCAAAAACGCCTGCTTTTTCTCCCTCCAAGACTCGCCGGACCTCAGGAAATCTCCGCTCTTTGACTTCTCGTCGCCAGCGGCCAAAAGCCCATGTAAAAGCCCCAACGCCATCTTCCTCCAAATTCCGAACAGAACCGCCGCCCTGCTCGTGGAAGCCGCGATGAGGATTCAGAAGCAGTCGGCGAATTCTAAACCAAAAACCCAGAACAAAAATCACGGTTTCGGGCTATTCGGGTCGTTTTTGAAGAGGTTAACGAATCGGAATCGGGCCCGAAGGCGGGAAGTCCACGGCGAAGATGGGGTTCAGGTCTCGGTGAGTGACATTCTCCGGTGGGATTCGTCAGTCGGGAGGGGAAAGATTTCTTCCGATCAGGTGGAGGAAAAGGTTGAGTCTTGTTTGGAAGTTGAGGACAAAAGTGCTTCTCTGATAAGCCCTAGGAGGCCCAGCAGTGCGGTCTGGTCCGAAACCAATGAAGCCACTTCAAGCAGCTGCAGCCAGTCTGAGGAGGACACAGCCGATACAGATTATGCTTGTAATTGTGAAAAGCTTAATGCTTTTTGCGAAAGCCCTTTCCGTTTCGTCCTCCAACCAACCCCCTCTCCGTCCGGCAGCCGGACGCCGGAGTTCACGTCGCCGGTGACGTCCCCTAGTCGCCACAAACAAGAGGTTTGTCTTTTTCTTTGGCTTTTACCAACTCTGTTGTTTATTGCCATGACTAAATAATTTAGACACCGAGCTGGGGACTCGGTCTGCTTAACGACGGTCCGAGTCAACTCACTGGGGAACATACAGAATTGTCGGCAACATGATCAATTTTGTATAGATTTGGGGTTGGAAATTTAGGCAGATTGGAGGGTTATATGTGTCAATTTGTATGATCAACAAGTGTATACTTTTTGTATGTATGTGCTGCATTGTAAATCTCTTTGTTGTAAGACACTGTCTAGTAATATTATTTGATAGGAAAGGACAAATTTGGCCTTGTTTTCCTGTGTTGGATCCCATCATGGAGTCCCGACATTTGAAAAATTATGTACTTTCTGTTGTTGGTCAGACATTCTCTAAAATTTATAAGAAAAGTCAATCGGCCATGCAATTATGGATCTGGGATTTAATCTAAATTGTTATTTTATTGCTTAATTACATATTAGTGTTTTGATTAGGGTTTTGATGTGTTAATAGGAGGAGGGGTTGAAGAAGTTCCAAGCAGAAGTGGAGGAGGAGGAAGAGAAGGAACAATGCAGTCCTGTTTCTGTATTGGACCCTCCGTTCCAAGACGACGATGAGGGACGTGACGGTGACGGTGACGGTGAGGATGACGACGACGAAGACGGTTGTGATTTGGAGTGCAGCTATGCCAATGTACAGAGTATGTAATAATTCCCATGCTGTACTAACTTTTTGTACCCTTGTTTGTTTGTGTGGTCCTTTTCATTGAGCTTGTTACTGTTTGTTATGTACTACATGAAAATGCTTGGCAAAGATTGTTTTATCATGACACCATGCTTATCTTTGTGGGATCCATAGCCGGATTGCATCTCCATGTTCTTATCGAGTTTTGGTTCAGAAGTATCGGTCAGAACGCTTGTTTTATTGCGTTCTATACTGAAGCAACATACGTGTATTTGCAGTTACAACTGCATATGTGACCCACTGTTTGTTTTCCGATGTCAATGTGCGTATGTTAGTTCAATCATAGTTGTTCATTTCAAATTTGTGACTGTGTTTTGAAAGTTTTTGGTGGTTTTCGGTTTTGATCAGACCCTTGTTTTTCATTTATAGGCTCATTGATTCCCCTGCTTCAAAATATGGCAATCATTAATCTAGTTTCTGCATTTTTTTCTTCCTGTTTTGTGGTGGAACCCGTTGGAGGCACGAGAGTTGTTCCCTCCCCCCGCTCTGTTTTTCCTCGGCATCATTACAACTAAATAAAGTTCCGTATATAGGACATGAGAGTAGGAGAGGTTCAGTTCAAAGTTTCGAAATTAGAACTGCACATTAATAGAAGTTGGAAGTATGCATATGTTTTTGTATGTGCCTTTATTTTATTTACCCATCACAGGAACAAATGTTGGTTCCTATATGTGTTAATTAACGTAATAGGTTATTTTTGAGTGTATGGACAAGCCTAATAGCACTTTTAAAATTTTCAAACAAGTAACTAATTTGGTATTTCCTGCATTGAATTTGCAGGAACAAAGCATCACCTTCTGCAGAAGCTTCGTAGATTTGAGCAATTGGCGGGGTTAGATCCAATTGAACTCGCGAAAAGAATGCTAGAAGAAGAAGATGATGATGATGATGATGATGATGAATGTGAAGAAGATGAGTCTGAAACATCAGATAGCAGCCGTGAAGAAACTCTTGATGGGCTTCTCAGAGAAGTACTTTCCAAATTAAACTTTCCTTGTAACAAAAGAATCCCCGAGGATGTGCAGATATTGGCCATGGATCTCATTGTCGAGGAGCAGAGAGACGATGATTCTTCCGACAGAAGAGAAGAGGTGGTGAGACAGGTCTGCAAGAGATTCGAGTCCTGGAAAGAGGTGGAGTCGAACACCATTGACATGATGGTGGAACAAGATTTTCGAAAGGAGCTCGACGAGTGGAAGAAAAGTCAAGATCAAGTGGGAGAGACTGCAATGGAGATTGAACTTGCCATCTTTAGCCTACTGGTGGAGGAAATGGCAATTGAACTAGTTTGATTAACTCGAAAATTAATCAACCGGGAAAGGCTTGATGTTAAGGGGACCATTCCAAGGAGTTTTGGCATAACGTTTTAAATTTTTGTTTCCAAATCAAAATATGATCACTTGGAGATAGTCTGGCATGCACTGTGAAGCAGGAAATAGGCATAAGATAGTAACATGCCTGAGGAAGTAATTAGAGGGACTTGGGGTTAGGTGGGTGACATGGTATTATCAATGTATATGGATCATGTATGTAGTTGAGGGGCACCGATGTATGTATGTATCCGTACGTATTTAGACATGGCATGTACAATTCTTGGCCCTTTTAAATACCCATATTATTTCCTAAATTTTATCAGTTTAGCATTTGTAATATCCGTTCTTCTTTTCTCGGCACTCTTTCACTTTTGTTATAACTTTTGAACTGAACAACTCATTTAAGAATCAATGCACATAAACATCGAGAGTAGAATAGAAGAAGAAATGATGCGTGGAAATCATTACTCTTTTTGCACAAAAAACTACAAGAATAGTGTCTAAAGGAAAAAGTGCGTGAAAATCATTACCCTTTTTTGCACAAAAACAACGAGAATAGTGTTTAAAAGCATAAAACTTTAGTACATCAAAGTATGATAAAACGAGAAAGACTAAAAAAGTGTCAAGGATCCAATAAAGTGGAAACCTACACTCTAC
The DNA here is from genome assembly GCA_035220775.1 of Malus fusca. Lineage (NCBI taxonomy): Eukaryota > Viridiplantae > Streptophyta > Magnoliopsida > Rosales > Rosaceae > Malus > Malus fusca. The sequence goes on along the minus strand of CM069072.1, from coordinate 1,544,038 downwards.
CAAACCAATATTCTTTGGCAAGGAAGCCAAGCAATTGAGTTGAAGAGTGTCTTGACAAACGAATAAAGCTAAGGACTTGAGACACTTGACACAAATTGATAAGCTTTGTCGTTCTTCTTTTTGGTTTTTGCTTATATTGGATAAAACTAAGTTGGGATAATGATATGTTAATCTTGTCTTTTTGCAATAATTGACATTATTGAACCCTTTATTAGTTCAATGTATTGTAGTATGTGACTAACTAGTACTCGGGAGTGCTACAACGTTTTCACTTATCTTCTGATTTCAATCTTCTTATTTCTACTCATGTCACGTGTACTCTATTAGTATGCAAAACTAATTACTATTGTGGTAGTTATAGGACTGTCTACTCGGCTATATTATTGACCAAGATCATAGCTACAGAACAATCATATTATTAAGTGGACACTGTTTGACTCCTTACATGTAAAAAGTCATTTGTCCTTAGTTGTCGATGACAATTATATATATATATATATTCTGAAAATATCTCATTAAAACAAAAAAAGTTTTATTTTTTATTTTTTATTTTTTTAAAACATGTCGTTACATTTAAAGAGCCAAACATTTTCATATGGAACATCAAGGGGGTGGAAGTAGAAAAACAGAAAGTAGAAACGGAAGCGGATCAATTTCAAATGGCTAGATAATCACACCCATTTAACTAATTATTGACTAGATGTGAGCTACATAGCAACCTCCTTTGCATACACATTTTTGCTTAGCATCTAAGTTCGAATTTCTTTTCATGAATATTTATACGGAGTTTAGAGTAGAGTATCGTTGTTATAATTCCTCGTTTCATAAGTCTCTTCTCATATGCCCCATAGGCTTTGTAAGTTTTTTGAAAACACCATAGGTCCTCTGGGTTGGTATTAGCCTGGTTAGGTTTGTTGTTAGCATTTCTAGGCCCTTATCTCTTGCTTCTGTCACTTATAATTGACCAATTTTCTCTCTAGAATTTAATTTAGCTGATTGCCTCTCTGAATTTTTTGTAAAAGTAAAAGAGAATTCCATTATTCATGATACACAAAGACACGTATATAAAAAACAAATCAATGACCTCTAAAAAGCCTTGACGAACAAAACCCAGTGGGAAAAAAGCTCAACGAAGAAAAAGAGGCCCCAACATGCATATTAAACTTAGACCTTCACCACAGACTCGAAGTGGCTAAGATCCATAAGCCACAACGGACCAGTATCCACCCACATTGATAACTCACGACATTGTAGGCTGAATTGGGCTAGATGATGTGCAATCCCATTAGCATCTCCTGAAACATAGTTCATGAACACCTGGTTCACACGCAAAAAAGCTCGAATGCTATTGACATATGCACCATCAGCAGCCAAGCACTCCTTATCTTGGTTAATTAATTGGACAGACCTCGATGAATCTGATTCCACTATCAACGGAACACAACCAAAGTTCAGGGCCAATTCCAATACTTTCTTGATGGCACGAACCTCTAAAATAAGGATTGAAATCAGAGAAGAAGCATACATAAACAACACACATACAAGATCAGCATTAGACCCACGAACAATTGCTCCAATTCCACAACATCCATTCATCACATCCACCCCACCATCAACATTTAATTTGAAAAAACCCACCGTAGGGGGGAACCACGAATTGATTCGATGTTCCGGCGATGAAGTACTCATATGGGTAGCGTTTGACACCTCTGCCGCATAGTTCCTCGCCAAGTTTTTCAAACTTTCACAATCAGAATTTATACTATCAAAGTAGAAAGAATTTCTGGCATTCCAAGCAACCACAAACAGATAAAGAGAAGTTTCAATACCGGTAGAGAGAGGTTTTTTGATGCAAACATAAGCCATTTCAACGTTGAGTCATAGTTAGTCTCCGGTCCGGAGAGGTTCTCTGAGCTGTTATAATTGACCAATTTCCTCTCTAGACTTTAATTTAGTCGATTACCTCTCTAAACTTTTAATGGACCGATTTCCCCTCTAAACTTTTATTTTAGGGAATTACCCCCTGAATGTAGCTGAAAAAAGCAAGACCATGGAGAAGATTCATAGTTGTTCACATTAGGGATAAAATTCAAAAAAAAAAAAAAACAGAGTGAATTAGGGGAAGAGAAGAAGAAGAAAAATACAATATGTTGTCTACATTACGGATAAAAGTTTAGATGGTTAATTAGCTAAATTAGTGTTCAAGAACGATATTGGCCAATAACAAAAGTTAGGAGGGTAATTGATCAAAATTAAATTTCGTGGAAAAAATTTTCAGCTTCTTACAAATCCGAGAAAATAAAATCGACAAATAACTCTTGAAACATAAGGCACTTGTTCACCTTTCTCCCACGTGTGGAACGAATAGTTGGGAACGGAATCAATTTTTTTCAGTACTGATACACGTGTCATTGTTTTAAATGGAATACAATTTAAGCACATGATCTTTTGCGGGACAAGTCACGCCCAGCAGGACCAACATTTCATTATTTTTCCAAATGGTCCAAAATCTGACTTCCAGTAGCGCACTGCCAAATTCCACAAATAATGTATATAAAACTCAGTACCGGTGAATAATTGGACGCACCACCGTCCTCAACCTCTCATAGTTTAATGGGGATCTTATTCTACAAAAATCCTAAAATATAAATATATGGAACGAGAATATTAATGAATCTCTCTTTAAAGTGAAATTTTTTATAGATTTGTTGTCATCTCATATTTTTGGCACAATGTTTCATAATGTTAGCAAGATAATTAGGTTAAACTGTGAGATGGTAGAGAATCCATAGAAAGTCTCACTTTGAAAGAATTTCCTTGATATTTCTCTATATGGAACAGTCTACAAACAGAGAATATATTTTTACTTACTATGATTTAGTACATTTATTTTCACATAAAATTAGAAGTTAAAAGTTGAATATTGTGAATCACAAGTTCGATAAATTTATTTCTATATTGTTGCATTAAAAAAAAATACTTTGCATACATTGGGAATCATTCCATGTGTTGTAATACAAGTGAGGACATAGTTGATATGGAAAAAATTTTAAACATACTAAAAACGCAAAGTCACGTAATATTCTATTTCACATGTTATTAATAAGAATGAATGACATAATTGATATGTCATATTTCAAAATATTTTAATAAAAATTAATCACATGTTATAAAGTTGAATGATAAAGATGACTGCGTCTTAAGTATACTGAAAATTACTTGCTGATATTTCCACAACTTTATATTAATAAAATAAATAATTGATGACATTAGGTGTGTCACATCTAGGCTCGGGTCCACCACATCCCGAGTCCGTTCCACCACCGTAGCACGATATTGTCCGCTTTGGGCTTACCATTCCCTCACGGTTTTGTTTTTGGGAACTCACGAGCAACTTCCCAATGGGTCACCCATCCTGTGAGTGCTCTGGCCTCCTTCTCGCTTAACTTCGGAGTTCCTACGGAACCCGAAGTCAGTGAGCTCCCAAAAGGCCTCGTGCTAGGTAGGGATGAGAACATACATTTAAGGATCACTCCCCTGGACGATGTGGGATGTTACAATCCACCCCCCTTAAGGGCCCGACGTCCTCGTCGGCACACTTCCGCCCAGGGATTGGCTTTGATACCATTTGTCACATCCGGGCCCGAGTCCACCACATCCCGGGCCCGTTCCACCATCGTAGCACGATATTATCCGCTTTGGGCTTACCATTCCCTCACGGTTTTGTTTTTGGGAACTCACGAGCAACTTCCCAGTGGGTCACCCATCCTGGGAGTGCTCTGACCTCCTTCTCGCTTAACTTCGGAGTTCCGACGGAACCCGAAGCCAGTGAGCCCAAAAGGCCTCGTGCTAAGTAGGGATGAGAACATACATTTAAGGATCACTCCCCTGGACGATGTGGAATGTTACAAGGTGTCTCGAATAAATCATAAAATCTCTTGTCGAAAAGCTAAGATATACTTTAAGAAAATAATAAATAAACATTATGAAATGGCCATGGTAACCTACCATATATGACTTGCGAGACAGAGAAATGGTCCCCTATCCAGTCTCCACCCATCAAAATACAAATCAAAGTAGATAGTATATAAAACATAAAGCACTTTAGAGCCTTTCTCTCCCACGTGGGGTTTTATATTTCTGGAACCCCCAGCATTTCCACGTTTAATATTTTTCAAATACACCTTGGAACTCAAGCCACAAAATAACATGAGGTATTCATCAATTTCTCCCCTGAACTTGTGACTATTGGCCAATTTCCCCCATCAACTTTAATTTTGGCCAATTTCCCTCATCAACTCTCATAATTAGTCAATTTCCCCCCTCAACTTTAATTTGGCCAATTTCCCCCCTCAACTCTCATAATTAGTCAATTTGCACCCTACTGTTAATTTTTTAATTTGATCATAATTAAACAAGTGTGTGTAAGAAACTAAATAAGATGTATGTTAATCATTTTCCTATGTCTTTATCCTATTACAAATAGATTAAAATTTAGAATTTTACAATTTATCATATATAGTATTATTAGTCATAATAAATCAGTATGAAGTAATTTTATTTGATTTTTTACTATACAAAATTGATAACGAAAAGGATTGATGTGTACATTTTTGTATGTGAATACAATTTTCTTTATAAAAGTGAAAGCTAAGTTCAAGTAAATTGCGGAGAATCGAGCTTTAGTGCAAAAAAAGCTAGTCAATTCATAATTTTCGACTCCTTATTAAGAATAACCCATTTTATTGAAATAGGTATGATCCATGAGTTTAGGATTATTATTTCTTCTTCTACATGCTTTAAACCCGATTCATAACTTTTTCTTATAATCAACCCATATCACATACTAATTGTATTATGTTTTTGTACATTTTACCCTATATTATGCTGGTGAGTTTATGTTAATTTTAGTACTTTGTTGGAAGTTATTAGAAAGATTGAAAGAAAAAAAAAAGAATAGATGGAAAATTAAAAAAAAATTAACAGTAGGGTGCAAATTGATTAATTATGAGAGTTGAGGGGGGAAATTGGCCAAATTAAAGTTGAGGGGGGAAATTGACTAATTATGAGAGTTGAGGGGGGAAATTGGCCAAAATTAAAGTTGAGGGGGGAAATTGGCCAATGATCACAAGTTCAGGGGGGGAATTGATGAATACCTCAAATAACATTCAACAACGTTTAAAATACTTGCGTGCAACATTGGTCACCTTCAATAGCTTTCTTTCTTCTTCTATAACTATCAATATCCCTCATTTGCAAACCCTAGCTAGATACTTCTTCATTAGCAATGGCAGATTTAACCGATGATCGATCGTCTTCAACTTCGATTATTTCTGTTCCAACCCTAATGCAAACTAGTATGGGGGTGGTTAAAAAGAGAAAGGCAGGGAGGAAGAAGTTCACAGAGACTAGGCACCCAGTTTACAAAGGTGTGAGGCAAAGGTGTGGGAAGTGGGTGTGTGAGCTGAGGCAACCGGATCACAAGAAATCGCGGATATGGCTCGGAACTTTCACTAGCCCTGACATGGCTGCTAGGGCTTATGATGTTGCAACCTTGGCTCTCAAGGGTGAGTCTGCTTCACTCAACTTTCCTAACGAGGCAAGTGCTTTGCCGCGCTTTGAGTCGAATGCTTATACCGTAAAGGACATACAATGTGCTGCCTTAGAGGCTGCCGAGGCTTTCTTGGAGGTTAAAGTTAAAGCCTCTTCATCTTCTTCTTTGAAGTTGGAGAAGGTAGAAGAAGAAGAGATGAGAAAAGTTGTGTATTTGGATGAGGAGGAGTTGTTCAACATGCCGGGGTTGATTGATAGCATGGCTGAGGGTTTGATCCTCACTCCACCATCCCTGCAAAAGGGTTTTAATTGGAACGAATATGATGACGACGACTGGGGGAATAATACTGCTGACATTTCCTTGTGGAGTGACTGATTGTTTTCAATATTTTTTCTGGCGGGTGGGTACTTCTATTGATTCTTAATTTGAATTTGATCATCTTGTAGTTGCTCGTTCAATTCCATATATGCAAGTGAGTGAGACATATAGAGTTACATTTAAATTTAATTTATATTCCTTTTTAATTAGTGGGTTGTGATCCATGATTACTTATACTACATTTTATATCTCTATCAATCTACTATGTGTCACCCTTTCTATATGTGTTATTTTTGTCATTAATAGTATGTTGAATTTGATTTGAAACATTTTCATTATTATGAAGACAAGTAACACTAGACCAAAATCAATATATGAGAGTTGGAATTGACAAAAAATAAGGCATGACGACTGGAATGAGAGATTCAGTATTTGAGGAAGTATTTATCAATTAAGTCTTGTCATCTAGTTATATGAATACTACTTGGCAAATTAAAAGATGAGTAGGAGTTCCTACTCAAAACTCTTTGTTTTTAGTTCATAGATTTTCGTGTTTATAATCAGAACCATTTCTATCATAAATCATTCTATAAAGATCACGTCTACAAAGAATCAATTAAAACTAGGGTTTTTTAGTCCTTGAATTGTTAGACGAAAATCGTAAAAGCATTACAAACCGTCTATTTATTTTCTACAATTGATTGACTTAATGACCTTAGTTTTAATCCATTTTTTGCAAAGATGATTTTTACAGAGTGATTTATAGTATGAACGGTTCTGATAATAAGCACAAAGTTTTGTGAGTCAGACACGAATTTTGAGTAGCCAAGCATAACTGTAGTTATATATGAACACTGCTTGGCTACTCAACAATGAGTAGAAACTCCTACTCAAAATAATTACAGAGCATTGTGCTTATAATCAGAATTTTTCATATTATCAATCACTTTGCAAAGATCATCTCTACAAAAAAAAAAAAAATGAATTAAAACTAAAGTCATTTAGCCAATCTATTGTAGCAAATGCATAGATGGTCCGTAATGCTTTGCCAATTCCTTTCATCTATTTTTATACAATTAGATGACTAAACAACCTTAGTTTTAATTGATCTTTTGCAGATGTGATTTTTATAGAGCGATTTATAATGTGAATGGTTCCGATCATGAACTAAAAGTTCTATAAATTAGCAACGAACAATTATAAATAAAAACTCTCAGTCATTCTTTGAGTAGCCAAGTATTTTTCAGTTATATATACTGCTTCTTCCAAGTCTCAAATAAGTTTTTACTTTTTACTATGATTTTCCGTATGCATAATGCAGGAGCAAAAAGGGGCCAACTCTAACATGAATTTGATTCCAAGTGGGTTTACAGTTTACTAGTAATGGGCTTTAAACTTCTAAAATTAAATAAATAAAAATAAGATTTGTTCATGGGCTTTGAATTAGAAGCTTTCAAATGAGCAATTTTCTCTGGTGCACATGCCCATCTGCACATCATATATTCACATGTGAACAACAGCCCTTGGATTCAATACGAATGTTTTTTGGTATATTTGGCTGTGTGTACTAAAAAAGCCCTCTTCAAATGAGTTCTGTCACAGATTTGTCCATGAACTTCTCAATCCAAAATGTAAGTTTTAATATATCAGATGTGGAAAATATACTGTTTTAATTCAATGCACATAGTGATATTTTTATGGGTATCAGGAGCATCACAAAGCACGTAATTGTCATTTCACGTATTATAATAAGAGTGACCAACATATTTTTTTTTTTTTGTCAAACGATAGATTTTGTTAGATTAGTCATCAACGGGATTCGAACCCACGCTGTCATGCAATGGCTCAACACATTTCCACCATTGTGGTAAATGGTCACTTGCAAGTGAACTACATAGTTCATGCATACCACATCTATGGTATCACACTTACAAATAAAAAAAAATTACCATTATACCGCAGTACTTAATGACAGATATATATGCTCATCTTAATACAAGAGAAATTTTGATATAGAAAATTAAACAATAAAAAAAAATGGTAGTTAGATTAATCAAGTTTGGACCTTGGTGGTGGCATTTGATTGTATTCATTTCTCCTAGTCATTGTCTAGCTGTCCTTCAAACCAACATGTCTTCTCTCTACAAATCTTCCTTTGATTAATCCCCATCACAAAAGAAAAATAGCAACTTCAAAATTTCACAACTACAATTCATCGCCACAACCACCACCACCACCTCCAAGATCACAACTCAGATGGACACCAATCCACTGCAGCAACAACAACCCAACATGGACAGCCATCCAATCAGCATCTGGGAAGTGAACAAGGATCGGTTGGCCACCATGTACCAGATGATCTCAGAACCCCCAAAACTCCTAAGAAATGCAGCAGGCAAACCCTCCTGCTGCATCTTCAGAGTCCCACAGAGCCTTCTCGAGATAAACGGCAAGTCGTACAACCCCCACATCGTCTCCATCGGTCCATACCACAGAGGAGAGCCACGGGTCAAGATGATCGAAGAGCACAAGTGGACATATTTGGGTTCTTTGCTTGCAAGGACAGAGCCCAAAGGGTTGTCTTTAAAGGACTACTTGAAGGCCTTGGAGCCATTGGAACAACAAGCTAGAGAGTGTTACTCAGAAAGAATAAATCTTACCACGGAAGAATTTTTGGAAATGTTGGTTCTTGATGGTTGTTTTATAATCGAATTGTTACGAAAAGTCGGCCTTTTGGTTCGGTTCGAGCGTGACGATCCTCTTGTCAACATGGTTTGGATAATCCCATTTTTGGTTAGGGATTTTCTTAGGCTTGAAAATCAAATACCCTACTTTGTTCTCCTGGCTTTGTTTGATCTCACAACTACGGAAGAACATAAAGAAAATGGGAAGTCATTGTCGTTGCTTGCCTTGGAATTCTTCAACAACCATATGCAGAGGCCTGATCATGTCATTCAAAAGCACCACAATCTTACAGGCAAGCTCGCAAACTTTAATGATATTTCTAAAACTTTCTTGAAATTTCTCTGTTCTGTTTTGTTACATCGAAAGTGATCGAACCCTTAACCTATCTTAATTAAGAAGTTTGTGGTCCTCTCTATACGTTAACATCGATGTTTAATACCTTGCTTGCAGGTATGCATTTGCTCGATTTGTTGCGCTCAAGTGTTATACCGCCAGACCATGAGGAGCCACGTAGTAGCAACACCATACCAACACATACCATCCATTGTGTCTCGAAGCTTCGCCGTGCAGGAATCAAGCTCAATCCGGGCAAGGGCGAAAGCTTCTTGGTGATCAAATTCAAGCGCGGAGTCATCGAAATGGCAACTGTAACAATCGACGATTTCATGAGCTCCTTCTTGCTCAACTGTGTGGCCTATGAGCAGTGCCACAAGTCAAGTTCTAAGCACATCACCACCTACGCAACATTGCTCGATTGCCTTGTGAACACATACAAGGATGTTGAGTATTTGTGTGACCGTAACATCCTCGAGAATTGCTTTGGGAACGATGGGGAAGTTGCTCATTTTATTAATAACTTGGGGAAGGATGTGGCTTTTGATATGGATAGGTGTTACTTGTCAAAGTTGTTCAATGACGTGCATCACTATTATGGGAATAGTTGGCATGTTCAATGGGCTAGCTTCAAGTATACTTATTTTAATACTCCATGGTCCTTCATATCTGCGTTTGTTGCTTTGATTTTGTTGATACTCACCTTGGTACAGACCCTTTACACTGTTATGAGTTACTATCCTCCATTATGAATAGGGTAATACTTAGGTATTCGCTAGTGAGTATACCTCATATACTCATTTTTTTTATTTGGCTCAATCAAAATATACTACATGTTCCTTGTTTTTTAAAGCTCAAGAAAAATTAATAACATGTCTATTATTTAAAAAAATAATACGTGTTAAAATATTATTGGACCAAAATTAAAAAATGAATAGATAGCGTACTCACTAGTGAGTACCAAAGTATTATCCATACAAATATAATTTTTTATATGTATTTATTGATTTTTATAGTGTTCATATGCTTACCAATAATATTTTACAATGATAAGTGTCTTATTAAATATTACATGTAAGCGTCTTAACATGATTGAAATTTGTAGATATTATCGATTGAGCTCACTTGTTGTGGATCACGACAGAGCTAAATTCTTGGAGTGAAAAAATTATGAGACTCCAAATATAAATACTAAGCATGTATATTTATGCAGTGAAATGATAATTAGATCTTCGCATAAACCAATGTATTAAAAACTAAGCATGCATGCATTTTCTGCAAAGCAAATAGGAACTTAATGAATGTTTGGGAAAAAATATGGGCAAAGAAAAAGGGGAAAAAGAGAAGGAAGAAAATAGGGAAACTAATTTGATAGGAAGAGAAATGGGAAATTCAGGGAAGAAAGCAGCCTTTAATTTTCGTTGTTTATAAAATGGTCAATTATTAGCCCATAAAGTATACATCACGTCTTTTTGTCAAGCAGGTTAGGCCATCTAATTTTTTTAGTTGTTCACACGTTTTGTGCGCCAGATTCAACCTCTCGACACCGGATTTGCATGATTAGAAACGTAGTGGGCAAGAAATGGTGGCATCTTTTTTGTTTTTTATTTTGTTATTTTTATCTTATATTATTTATCTCTTTTCGTTAATTCTTTCTTCAACAAATAATAAAAACTCATAATGTGGTAATGAAAAATGCAATGACATATATCATTCATATAACACAAATACACTATTAAACTAAAATATAGGCACAAATCAAAATTTTAGTATTGTGAACTAACTAGAAAAACAAACATAATACACATATGTATATGTTATATATATATAGATATAGAGAGAGAGAGAGAGAGAGAGATTTTTTGGCTGATTATTATATATATATATATATATATATATAGAGAGAGAGAGAGAGAGAGAGAGAGAGAGAGAGAGAGAGAGAGAGAGAGATTTTGCGGCTGATTATTCTTAAAGTACAACAAAAACAATTTATTAAAAATGCACAACAATCCCAAACTAGTGACACACCCCGACCGAGATCGAGGCATGCTGGTCGTCACATGAGGGTGACGTAGCCATGTGCACAGTGCGGAAACAATGAGGATAAGAAATATACGAATAAATAAAAACCGAAAGCTACTAAAGTGCACTAATAAACAGGAAGTGTTAGGAGTGAGATACAAGAGTAAATACTCCTAATCAGAGCATAGAAAGTCTAGGTGCAGTCTAGTAGAACAAGTACTCATTATACAGTACCAGGAGATGTCCTACAATTATTTTATTATGTCAGAACCACCGAAATCCTCGTACGCCACCAACAAAAAGTCTACCTAAAACCTGGAGGGGCGCAAAACAGAAAATGTGAGTGGGCAAAAACAAATGTTTTCAAAATCATTTCATTTCTCAAAAGTTCTAACCCTCGCTGTAAAACATGTATAATTTTCCCAAAAATAGAATATAAACATATGCATAAATGTATATATAAATATCTCAATTCAAATCATGCTTCACATAACCATATTCATAAGTATGCCATGCCAAAACATAAAAATAGAATAAGTAACTCAGGTGAGAATAAACTCATGGAAAATAACATATTAGCCGGAACCCCTGCATAAGTCTGTACGGCTGAATTCATAGCTCATTAGTCCATCTAGCCGGAGTCACTACAATGACCTATACGGCACTACACTGCACACGAGTCGGAACCACTAAAAGGGTATGTACGACAAGACTGGGTGTAATATAATTATACTCAATACTACGCTCTCATGATAGTTGGGCGATAAATTGCTAGTCACCTACGAGTTGGAACCACCTATGATGGTCTGTACGACAAGGCTGTGCACCTAAATTGGATCCAATATGAGCATATGGTGCGGGAGGTGACATTATAAACATGCTTGTACTCTATCTCTAGTAATTCACAATCACCCGGGGTGCAGGTTTATGAGCTCTATGCTTCTCAATTAATCACAACTTTAATCACATTCACAATTCATAACTCACCTGGGCTTACCTGAGCGTCCACAACACCACAATTATATATTATGCATCATAAACTAATTCATATACAAAATATAAATTTATATGCATGTCATTCAAGGCATACTTTCATTTAAACGCATTTTCAGGGAAAATATCAAGTATATAAGTATATACTGAAAACCAAAAGCCCACTCACTGGTATGTTGAAGGGTCGTAGCCCCCGAGTCGCCCTTGACTGCGATCGTCCTCGGGACAAGTCTCCCTTATATGCGAAATAACTATAAAAACGTTAATTTAAAGCACATAACTAAAACTAACTAATAACTTCTCATACAATGCTCAAATGGGGTGTTTGAATATACCAACGTGATCTACATAGCCTCACGGACATCCCCATATTTTTAGAATAATTTTTCATGACCCCACGCGCCCTCACGCGCCGGCCAAGACACAGCAACACGTGCTGCCCACCCGCAGGGACCCTAATAGAATCCCTTAACCCCGTTAGGAATATTCTGTCAAATAGTAACGGAAACCGTTAAACTAACCAACGCCGTTAGGAATATTCAGTCATCCCCTACCTTCGAACTCCGGCGACCGTCACCGGCGCTGGAAACTGGGAAATTCTTAAAATCCTTATATCTCCATCAATTCTTAACCAAAACTCATGAAACTTGAACCAAATTGAAGCTTAGGACGAATAGAACATAATCTTACCAATTCTAATCTCCAAAAATCACGGGATCTTGCCTGAGAAAGCTCGACAATTCCAGCCAAATTTCAAACTCTCCAAACTCGACTTTCCAACATCCAATTTGCTTGGTTTTTCTTCTCCGAGCTTCGTACGAACGTCCTAAAGCTCCTTATGAGCTTAAAATCCCCTGAAACATCCATAATTACGACCACATGAACAATACTCAAATTGGGGGTTGTTTGGATCAAAACTTGAACTTTGGGCCACGAAGGGAGATGGCCCAAAAGGAAGGCCACGAAGGGAAGATGGCCGAAGTCCAGCCGAAGCCCAGAAAGCAGAAATGGCCCTTGCCGACTAGGTGCAGCTCATATGACCACTTGCTCACCTACCCAAAGGCCAAGTGGTATAGATTGATCAGCTATACAACCCATAAAGTACTTTATAGTGGCAGTATGAGTAAAATAGTTGATGAGTCACTACCTTCCAAGTTGCAGTCGGGCAAGTTTGCTGCTACTGAAGGCCAAGCCAGGTTGTCTTTAAAAGAAGAAAGAGAAATCAGGAATAAAGACACTCAAACAAACAAACAAATGCAAGCACAAACTCTGCTCAAAGCCAGATTTGCCTTCAAAACGAAGCTGTAGTCAGCCTAAGCCTTCATCCCTCTCGGGATAAACCTTCATTCAAACCCTTGTAATAGCTCTGCTACCTTGTTCAAACTTGCTGTAGTATCGATTTCTCCTTATAAACTCATCTCCTTATCCCCCTTTCTAAGCCTTCAGACCCTTGATAAACCACAAAGATAGGACCCTGCAAGACGATCAGACTTGCCCGACAAGGTTAAACCTTGCCCATCCTCCTTTGTTTCTTGTCTTTTCATTCATTAGTCTAGCAATATGTTATGTACTTCCAGTTGCATTCAAGTTATTTCTAGTAAAACGACTATCAAAAGACTCTCTCAGCACTTGAATCCGATTTGAATATATCTTCATTATTCAAACCAGATCTAAGTTCTAAGCCTTCGGGCATGTAATCATTTGATCATTTAAAAGTCCTTGGCTTCAAGGCATAAAAAAGAACCTTATGTGGACTTAACCCATCCACGACAGTCCTTGATAAACAAGAAGTCCGAAGTTACTTGGGGCGCAAGTTATTTGGGTTCATTCCGTTCTGCGGGCTAGAACGTTTGAGTATAAGAACGAGTTCTGATGGGAATCCTCAAGGCCTACACCTAAGGCCCCACAAAGGCACCCATTTGGGTTCGTTCTATCTCTCGGACTCGGGTAATTAGAAGTATAATAGTTATAAGACTCCTGCAATCAATAGAACAAATATTGTGTGTTCAAGCACTGGTTTAGTTATTGATTGGAAGCCTCAAGGCCTACATCTAAGGCCCTACAAAGGCATCTGTCATAGCTAACACAGTTTCTCGGGCATATATATATATATATATATATAACTAAAACTCGACATCCATTTCACATCTGCCATGCTGAAGATGGCAGTGGCACGCCTGAGCACTTAAAAGTTAATCTTGATTGTGAGCCTCAAGGCCTACACCTAAGGCCCCACAAAGGCACCTCTCAAAGTTAACTTTGTCCTTCTCTTTCAGCCTTGCCCGACAAGCCTTGCTCGACAAGGCTTGCCCGACAAAGCCCGACAGTGAAGCAGAAGCCCGACAGCAGCCCTCAACCGGCGCCAACCCTCCCGGGGAGCTGTGTGCTCGTCGGCCAGGAGACATCCCCGAAGGAAAACTCCTGACGCGAACATAGTTTTGGCACGCCCGGTGGGATACAATCTTTTGATCTTGCATGTCCAAAAGAAAAGCCATAAAATTGGCAAAAAGAATCCGAAGAAGGGTTTATTTCAACCTTTTCTTCTATAAATGGCAGATCAATCAGGAAGTCCTTCTTCCCCATCAGGACAAGTGGTCTTAGAAAGCCCAACTTCATCTGAGAGATAGGAAGGAAATGGAACTAGTGAAGAACTACAAGCTACTATGATCCAAGTACTAAAAAGCATGGAAAGAATCTCCTTGGAAACTAGGGGAGAAGTGAGCAGACTCTGTACATTAACAGGGAATCTACAGAGAAGACTTGATCTGGAGTTTTCTACTCCAAAAGGGGCTCAGGGAAGTGGGATGAGCCAAGCTACCATGAGAAGTGAACCAATCATTCCCTTATTCCCACTATTAGAAGAAGAAAAGGATAGGGGAAAAAATAAGGTAGTTCCTGAAGAGAGTCAACCTGTGATAGAGCCAGTTATAGAAAAAGAACTTCCCAGCTTCCCATTATTATCATTTAATAATAGGAGGCAGAGCGAGCAAAAGAGAACGAAGTACGGAATGCCTGTAATAATGGGAGAGACTAGCGGAAAGGGAGGCACCACTACTTCAGATAAACCTCCACCTTACAGGCCACCCCCGTTGGCTAATAAAGGAGGATGAGCTAACTGGAGGAAGCCCGAACCAATGAGAGAAGCAGCTGCGGGCAACGACCGGAGCCCAAGGATCGAATCTGCTCTGATCAGTCATAATGATAATTCGGCTACTCAGCAGCTGAGGGAAGAATTGGCTGAGCTGAGAAGGACAGTGGCTCAAAATGCTCAACCACGGGCTCGCCCAGTGTTCAGGGTCACTTACCAAAAGCCTTATCCTGAATATATTGACGAGCTAAATCCATTCCCTCTCAACTTTAAGATGCCCGCATTCCCAACGTTCACAGGTGAAGACAGTAACGTGTCTTTCAGAGACCACATTTTCAAATTCTCCAATCATTGTGTGGCATATGAGGACAACCCAAATTAAAAATTGAGGTTGTTTGGGAATTCATTGGCGGGTTTAGCATCCCAGTGGTATTCTCTATTACCCCCTAACTCTATTGCCAATTGGGGGCAAATGGAGATGGCTTTCCATGAACAATTTTACAGAATAGAGCCGGAATTGACTATCAATGACCTCGTTGAAGTCAAACAATACGATCATGAATCTACTGAGGACTTCATGATGAGGTTCAGGAAAACAAGGATGAGATGCCAGTTCCCCGTCAACCAAGCGCAGCTCATATCGATTGCTCAAAGGGCTCTGAAATTACCTTTGAGGAAGAGATTTTATGATACACAATTCAACGAGCTGCAAGAATTAGTAATTGCTGCCACTAAGTATGAGAGGCTGTTGCAAGAAGAGCAACAAGTGAAGCACACTTCCAAGGTTCCTCCCTTCTACAAAAATAAAGCTGCAATTCATCGTGTGGAAGTCGGAGAAACCAGGCCAGAGCGTGAGGGTGGCCATGATGAAGAAGACATTGATATGTGTGCCGCTGAAATGACCACACCTTTCAAACCACTGACGGTAAAAGGGCTAGTCCAACCTGTCAAAGATCAGAAGATCTTAATGAACGATGGTGGTTTCGTCCCCATGAAACCACCCAAGTACCAGAGTTATTCGTTTGATCTGACCAAGGCACCTGAGATCTATGAAGAATTGGTGCGGGCAAGAGTAATTTTGCCCGACAGTACCAAAAAGATGCCTAAACCAGAAGAACTTAGAAGGAAGAAGTATTGTAAGCTACACTATACCTTCAACCATTCCATAGTCAATTGTGTCCAGTTTAGAGATTGGATACAAGACCTGATAGTGGGGGGAAAACTGTTACTTGACAAGCCCCAAGCCAGTATGATGGTGGATACAAACCCTTTCCCGGAGGCTCCTATCCATACGATCAACCTCATTTAAAAAGAAGAGCCAGGGTCACCAGTGGGTACATCAGAGGAAGGAAAAGGATCCCGGATTGTCCCAACACCCCTGCATGAATAAAAGTACCATGAAGAAGACCAAGGAATCAAGATCAGGCCCTAAGATTGGTGCAGACCAGGGAAGTAGAAGAAAGAAGAAAGTAAACAAGGGGGTAAAGAGTTGCCCGAAGTCAATTCAAACAGTACCAAGAGCAGAGCAGTGGACAAAACACATGTTCATTCCAATAAGAAAAGGGTTACAAATCATCCTATTATAAAAATTTAACATCTTCACTCAGGGTAACTATTCGAGAATGATATGTCTGCATAATGGCAAATATCCTGCTGGGTTCGGCCAAAACAGTATGGCTATTTACAAGTTGGGACCTAGTATGCTCTAACTCCGAGTTTGACTGCTCTACTCCCTCAATTTGGGTTTCAAGGGTATCGAGAAGAGTTGCTTGTTCAGCCCTAAGAGCGACCAGTTGTTCCTCCAGCTTTTGGATTTCAGAAGTAACAACTCTAACTCTTTCTTTTGTCTGCAAGCTTTCATCCATCAACTGATCAACTTGAGTGGAGATGCTTGACTCTTTCTCCATAAAGCATCTTGCCCGAGTAGCTTGTCTGTCAGCTCTCTGGTATTGCTCCCTAAGAGCCCTTAAATTCTCAAAGAAAGAGAGAAAGGAATCGTGCTGGGGTTTTGATAGCCGACCAGTTTTGAGAGACTCAATGGTGACATTTTCTAAGTCACAAAGAGCCTTGAGGCTGAATGATGCAGTAAAGTCCTTCCTTGCCCATTCTTGGAAGACTCGTTGTTGCTCTGAAGAACTGGAGGTTGCTAAAGAATGTCTTGAAGATTTCAACCTCGTCTCAAGCCGCCCGAGTGCTTCAAAAAGTTTGGGCAACTTAGCAGGGTTTGAAGATGGAAAAGGAGGAGGATCCTGCACTACAGCTCCCTCTAATGAAGCAATGCCCACTGAGGGGGCAATCTCTGTCTGCCCGATCTTCTTAATTCCAGAAGAGGGAATCTCAGTACCTCCAGAAGATAAATGAGGACGGGAGCGCTTTGACTTACGAACCAAACGAGAGGGGGAAGTCTCTTTCAAGACTTGCTGCGAATAGCCAAAAAGACCAGGTCAAGACAAGAAAACAGTTTGAGGCAAAGATAGGCTTTAGAAAGAAGAAATGTACCTGACTTAGCCCTGGGGTTTCACCAGGAAGAGTACTAAATCCTCGTTGGGGGGAAGACTTTCCACCACCAGCAAGAGAAGAATGAGCTGCACTTGAACCTACACCAGTGCCCTAAAGATATCCCGAGGTAGCAACGATTGTTAGTAAACAGATGGTAAGAGGAGAAAACAGGAAGAAAATACTCCCATACATGAGTTCGATCCTGAGGAGAAGAGGAAGGTTCATCAATATCAACTGTCAGGCAAGCAGGCACCCGGGAGACTATTACCTCTGAGGTTACATGAATCTCAGGGACTATGGGTTCATTATCTGATACCACCGACGGAGGGGGTGGCTCATATACCGGAAAAGGCTACAGAAAACGTGAGTAGGAGTTAATTTGGAAGCAATGTACATGAATTCAATTTGGGAATAATGGCTCACCAAGTTACTGCCCTCGTCCACGAAGTGCAACATAACTCCTGTAGAAGGGTCAAACTGAGGGGAAGGAGTTGTATCCAGGGCAGGAGAAGAAATCACAAACTTCAGAGGAGGGCCATGACTAGGCAATGAGGCAGATGCCCCAGCCTAAATACAGATAGAAGAAGAAGAAAGATTCAGGCATTAAGTCCAGAAACTATAGAGTTACCTAAGGGTTGAAAAAGGAAGAAAAGGTACCTCTGAAGGGTTAACCTGAGGAGGAGAAAGGCTGGTTTCTCGGGCAAGTGGTGGGGAGGCCTCGGGCGGAAGAAGCGTTTCCTCTCTTGCGGCCTGATTCAAATAATCAGATTTAGAGTTTTGAGAAAGCAAGAAGGGGTGTACAGATAGAAAATATAAGTCTTGCCTCGAGTTCTTCAAGGGCAGTATTTTGCAGTTTTTCAGCCTTTTTGTGTATAGCGGCTCGTAATGGCTCATCTTTAGAAGCAATGATTGGTCTCTTGGATGTTTGAGGTCCTGTTTTTCAAGGAAAACAAGAAGCAATTAGATAAAGGAGAAAGGTAGCAGTTTGGTAAAGAAGAACAGAAACTTACTTGAAGATTGTTGCTTTTTTCTACCTGCATCGGGGACTGGAGCAGATGAGGCTGATGACTTAGGAGGAGCGACAGTTCTTGCTCTTTTACTCTTTCTAGTAAGAGTTGGTCGTGGGGTTTTGGATAGAAGTGCAGGATCAGGATCTGAAGCCTCGATCACAACCGCTTTCTTTGCTTGGGTGCTTTAATAATTGCCTCGGGTGTTTCTTCAGCTCCTGAATCTCCAAAGGATTCCGAAACATCCACACCTTTCCCAGCCTCTCGTCTTTCAGCCTCTGCTGCAGCTCAATGGAGAATTGCAGCATCAGCTGAGTCATCCTCGGACTCAATGGCTTCTGATTCAACATCCACTGGGGCTGCAGGGTCAAGCAAAAGTAAGGTTAGAAGGACTTCAGAAGGGAAACAGAATCAGGTTAAGAAAAGAAATACCTATCAGAAGTGACCGGTTCTTTTCTTAGATCATCTCCTTCCAATTTTCAAGCTCGCCCGAGCTGGGGTATGACTTAAGGGAAAGTTGACTGAAAAGACGATCATGAGCCTCTTTCAGATCTCCTCCATACTTCTTGGTCCATCTGTCTTCCCACCAAGAAGAGAAGAGCGAAGTACATTCAAAGTTATGGATGATGGACTTTTAGGCAGCCTGACTCATTACGTCAAGACTGCGTCGGGCAGCTCGAAAGATCACCTCAGGGGGAGTTGGTAGTCGAAAGGAGGTGCCACAATGGATAGAATCGAAGAACGGGACGGGAATGGCCTGATAAGCTCATATTTATACATATTTTACATCAAATTCTCTCGTCTTTTCTTAGTTATTTCCTCATATTTATGTGCTATTTACTTTATTTTTGTGTTTTATCGAATTTATCTAGCTAAGAAAATAAAAATAGCGCAAGTGTGATTTTATGTAATAATTTCGTCAAAACTGTTTAGCTTTTAAATTAAATAATATATATATATATAATAATTCATATTGTTTTGTAGAAAAAAATATAAAAAGATTAAATAAGAAAAAAATAAAATAGTGGGACGGAAAGGTGGGTTGGTGTGAATAAAAGAATAAGAAAAAAAAAAAGTGAAAAGTGTGTGGAGTGCTGAGTGGGATGGCAGAAATAAAGAAAAGAATTAGTGCTACTTGCTACTTGAGTGCAGCGTGGGATTAAATAAAAGAAAAACAAAAAGAAGCTGCTTTGGAGCAGCTTGAAAAAGGGAGGAATCAACGCAGCTCCGGGGGGGGGGGAATTTTGGAAAGACAGGCTGCCTAAGGCAGCTGGCGCGCGGAACGTGGACAGCAAGGCTGCATGTGGGCAGCAGCTGGCAACAAGGAGGGCTCTCGAGTGAAGAGGCGGCCTGACGTGAAGCAAGGCGAAAGAGAAGCTACGAGGAAGGACGCTGCCTTGGGCAGTCAGCGCAGGAGAGAAGGCGAGAAGGTGCTGACGCGGGAATTAAAGCTGCTTGGGCAGTAACTCTGAGGGAGGACATACAGCTCGGTGTGGAAGGAAACTGTGCAGGGACAGGTGCCATGCCTTGGCAGCTGTGAGACAGGAACACGCAGGAGCAGCACGGGGACAGAGGAATAAATTCCTCATTCGGTTAATTCGTTCCAAACTCACATCTTAATTTCTGTTTTAATTTATAAATAATGTGTAACTAATTTTCTGTTTGGCTAGAGGTTAATTTAAAACCATGGATATATTTGTAATATGAATTGATTACCTTCAGTTGTGATTTCTGAGTTGTGATTTAATTTGCTTAACTGCTTGATTGATAACTTATTTTTGTTTGTCGATTAAGGATGCATACTTAATTTACATGCATGAATTTGATGCTAGAATATAAGTAAATTTCACCTAATCGTTATGAACTTATATTCACAAGTAGTAAAGGTTGTTGACCACAATCGTGTTAAGTAAATTCTTGGCATAAGTTTCATGCAAATCATAGTAACAAGTGCCTCGTCAATGCTTATGATTTCCATTGAACTTAATGATCTTTGATATGTCTCTCTATCATGCGTATTCCATAGTTAGGGAAATTGATAAGAATAATTTGGTTGTGATGCGTATCCCGTCCAATTCAATGAATCTAGGGAAATCTGAAGGTTAATTTAAGCGGACCTAATTAACTTGGGGCGTTGAGAATTTACAATTTATTGAAAGAACAACTGAAAATCAATTTAGGTTGCATATGTGTCATGTGTGGAGAATAATCCTCTAGCCAGTCCGTCGTCCATCCATTCACCTTAATTTCATGTTTTTGTCAATTTTGTAATTTATTTAAGTTTAATTTACTTTTCATCAAAAATCAATCCCCCGTTTATTTTAAAGTGTTTGATTTGTTAGAAATAAATTTAGTTTGTGTTTTCTTAAGTCTTGAATTATTTTGAGTCTTTGGATTTGTTTTAGATTATTTGTTAGTTTTATTTTGAGTTATTCTAGTTAAGTGTTTTGAGTCTAGTTTAGTGTTTTAAATTTTGTTTTTACGTTTTTAATTTAATTTTACTTTGGTTAGCATCCCTAGTTAATCCCCGGCCTAGAACGATCCCTACTTATCCATATACTACAACTGTCACAAATAGGGTTTAAATTTGTGCGTTAGTTAATTTTCGCATCAAATTTTTGGCGCCGTTGCCGGGGATTAGCAAATTTGCTAATCCTTTTATTTTTGTTTTTGCTTATGTTTATTTGTGTTTGTGTATGTTACTTTTGATATTTGATTTATTTTTCTTTATTTGAATTGAGGTACAAATGGAGCAAGACCTGGATTCTACTAGCATTCAAGATCTATTGGCACAGCTCACTGCTCAATTAACTCATAATGCCGAACGGACCACAATTCCAAGTGTCCCTACACTTGATGTGCCCTATGGGCAAGGATATCAAAGTCCTCAATTTTCTGCCAATGAAGATGTTTGGGGATATCAAGGCTATAACCAATCAAGGGGCAACATGTTTTCCAACGTTTACAATTCGGATTGGAGAGACTACTCAGATTATATGTGGGATGAACCTCAACACTTTCAACAAAGTGGATATTGGCAGCAAGACGCGTTCTATTCAAGACCTATGCAGCCACCACAGCATCCCCCACAACAATTCCAATCGAATCAAAGTATGCCCGTGGATTATAATCAAATGCTTGAAGAATTAATTTCTTCGGTACAGGGTTCACAAAAAGAAGAACAATTGCCGCCATCGGAAGAGTTCTATCAGTGGCCATATGAACCGTCACATCCACCACAACAATCAACCCAATTCAATTCAGGTACATCCTTGGATAATGATACACTTAATAATTTACTCACCTCTTTGAATCAGGGAGTAGAAAATCAAAACCAGGAGATGCAAGACCGAGTCAGAAGAGTGGACGAATTGGATATGCATGTTGGGCAGATTATGGAATTCATGGCACAGATTCAAGAGCAAAGTGAGGTCTCCAACTCAACTCTTGAAAATTCAAAGGCAGAAAGTGAAATCGATGAAGCTATCACTTTGGGAAGTGATATGGAGGATGAAGTTGTTCTAGAACCATCCAAACATAGCCCGAACATGGATGAATTGCCGCTTCAAGAAGAAGATGAGGATGACTACTTGGGCAGTTTAGAAGAATTCTTATCGCAAACCCCTCAAGTCCTTATGCCATCCAACTCAGGTGAGGAGGTTCTAAGTTCATTTCATTCTAACATCGTTCCACCAAATGTCCTTTTTCCTTGCAGGTTTTTAAATCCCAAGGAAGAAGTGAATGAAAAATACGTTGTGGAAGATCTTCCCAAAGTGCAAAGTGATATCCAAATTCTTGGTGTACCAAATCAAGTTCCCGATGGTATTGAAACGTTCAAAGAGACTTGTACACCAAGAAGAATTATTCCAGAAAATGAGGTGGCCGGAGAATTTCAAGAATACATCAAAGAGGATGTAGTTGAGACAACCAATGCCAAAGAAATTGAGTTTGATAACAAGGGCCATGTCACAATCATCACATGCAATCTGGCTAAATGCAAAGTTCCTGAAACGTTCAAAGACGTGGTGTTTGTGATTGAGTTTGAACGTGATTGTAAGCCATCTTCTCCATTTTTAATTTTAATTTATACTAACTTGTTTCTAATTTTGATGATTCAGGCACCGTCATTAGAACTTAGACCGTTGTCGGATCATTTCAAGTACCACCGTCCGTTCAATGATAAGCCCATGCATTTGAATAATGAAGGGAGGCCTAGGAATCACCCACAATCAGATTTGCATTCCTAATCCCTTCTCTTTACTGAATTTATTTTACTTTGTTTAGTTCTTTCATTGTTTGTTTGCTCTTGTGTGAATTTATTTTACGTTGATTTTTTTTATTTTACGTTGATTTTATTTTGTTTTGTTTATTTAGTTGTGATTTTTATTTAGAAAGTTAAACATAGTCTTTTTACTTTGATTTACATATTTTTACATTGATATTTTTATTTTTATTTTTTTTCTTGCTTAAAAAAAAAAAAAAAAAAAAAAACATAAACATTCATATAAATAAAAATACAAAAAAAATAAAAATAAAAAAAAAAAAATAAATAAAAAAAAAAAAAAAAAAAAACAAAATTGCATAAATATTTTACAATAACTTGTAAACTAATTTCGTTCATTGGTCGTTGGTTGGTGGTGCCTCGGAGGTCGACGGAGCCCCTGAAAGACGAAGCGCCAGAGCTGAATCATTCGGAGTCTCAATACTTGGTGCTGCTCCTGAGGACGAAGGCAACATAAACCTCGGGAGTAACGTCATAAACCGTTGATGATCACTCTGAATCCGCACTTCGGACTCCTGCATCTGATCCAGCTTCCTCTTCATGCTGGTTGAGTAATTGGTTGCAAGCATGTGCAAATCCCTGTTCTCATGCCTAAGCACTCTGACCTCCTGCCGAAGACTAGCCACTTCAGCCATCAACGACTCCACCTGACGGGTTCGTGCAAGAAGGCGCTGGCCCATGTTTGATACTGAGCCTGCGCATCGGACGCTGTAGGCCATAGAGTCCTGGACAGCTAGTTCGTCGGACCGCCTAGAAAGTATCCTAGTGTCTCTAGGAGTGAGCAGATTTCTGGCCACCACCGATGCGGTTGTTTCATTCATCATCATGGAATCCCCAACTGTAAGAGGACCATTCGAGGATATGAAGGACGGCTGCCAAATGTTGGTTGGAGAAGATATATCACTATCTTCCCCAACATTCAAGTTAAGGCGACGGTCAGAAGGGCAAGACATATTTGAAGGTGTTGAGAATGAAGAGTTGGACTGATCAAGATTAAAAGAAAATGCAAGAGGGAGTGTTTACAGGAGGGAACGTTTACCAGATGAAGTGTTTACAGGGGGAGTTTAAGTGTGTTGTGGAACAAAAATGAGCGTTCTTATAAGAAGAAGAAATCGTTGAGGCATCACTCAGCAGTCGAAGAGGCGCCCTCTCGCAAATCGAAGAGCCGGGCTCCTTTCTCAAAAGCCGGATTCTTTTCTCAAAAGCGGCGTCTCCGTCTCAAAAGTCGGACTCCGTCTCAAAAGTCGGTTCCTTTCTCAAAAGTCGGACGCCGTTCTCTCAAAAGTTGGGCGTCTCTCTCAAAAGTCGAAGCGGTCAGGAATCACGAGGCGAACAACTTTTCCAATTTTGTCGTCACTCGTCACGCGCGCTGTCAGCTTTGCGCAAATTACGGGTGGTTTTTTCAGAAAGCGCGTAACCTGTACTGTTCATCCATCCACCGGCTGCCGACAGGGGTAAAGGAACAGTTTCGGTTGTGAAGAAAAGTTCTATAAACGTCTACCTTCGCCTTCAACAGCAAAGGCACACTCTCAACACTTCTTCATCTCCGAAATTTTTCATCTCCCAAAATGCCTTTCCAACAAACCCTCTCGAGTTTCTCTGTGTTTCTCATTCCCTGGGATACCTTTGCAAATAAGTCATCTAGAGCTAGAGTATTTCATATCATGAAGGTTGAAAGCAAGAGTATCTCATATCACGCTTTTTCCCTGTCCTTTTCCTTGTCTTTGTGATAAGGAGAAAGCGGGCAATCAGCCAGCACTCGGTGTCAATCTTCCAATCTAAGAACCGACTGCCTGGAAATCCTTCCTGATTGCTTACCTAGCATTGCTCTCGAGTGCTCTTCATCAACCACTGATGTACTTCCGAAGAAGTCGCCACATCTGCCTGGAGAACAGAGAAGGCAAGTGAAAATAATACTTGAAGCATGTGGAGACAAGGTGCTGTTTCATCTTCAAGATCAAGTCTCATTTTCCTTGCTAAGAAGTTCCCCAGCCCAGTTCAAGCATACACCTGTGGAACGATACTTCTTCAAAAGCAAAAGTATCCCATATCATCAGAGTCAGAGGCAAAGATATCTCATGGCATGCTTTTCCTTTACCCTTGCTCGTGGCTACGGGGCAAGGTGAAAGAAAGGCAATCGGTCAGCACTTGGACAGATTGAACAAAGAAGCAGACCACCACCTCTGCCTCGTGCCTACCTGCCATGTAGAAGAACAAAAAGAGAAGAATGTAGCCTGCAGACTCAATCAACCCGGCAGAAGGAGTCCGAGTTGAAACCAAGAGCTCGAGAAGCTTCAACAACACCACCAATCAAGTCTCATTTTCCTTGCTAAGAAGTTCCGAGGCCAGTTCAAGTTCAAAGCTGTGGAAAGTCACCAAACAGGACCAATGATAATTTTTTTTTAGTTTTATTCATTGTCCTTTTCATTTTTAATTTTTCGTTTGCATTTTTTTTACATTTTCTTGCGTGCTTAACTGATTTATTTCTTTTCTTTGCAGGAACTTTTGGTTATTTCCACCCTTGAAGTTGATTGCAGAATTTTAGCTTGGGGGTCATCGCTTGATTTTCTGCAAATTAGGGAAGTTTTCAGTCCTATTGCTTTATTTTGTTGCTTTATTTTATTTTTATTTTTATTTGCATTTTATTATATTTTCTGACATTGGGGACAATGTCTAGTTTAAGTGTGGGGGTATAGAGTATAAAAATGACCAAATTGAAAATTTTTTGTACCTTCGACTTTGAACTGGTTTCATTTGTTTCTATGTTATTGCTTTGTGTTTTCTTAATTAAGTTGTTGTTTTAAAAAAATAAAAAAAAAAAAAATCGAAAAATTTAAAAAATCCAAAAATATTTCCTTGTTTTCATTATTGTTTTGAATTATATTTTTGTTAGTTTCCCGACCCAATGATATAATTGGATAAAATTTGAACCATGATGATCAAGAACTTAGTTAACATATGTTGTGTGAAATTCCTAATTCTCGTGTTAGTTTGTACATATTTGATTATCTTTGAAAAACTAAACGCACATAGCCTTGTTGATGTGAAATTAAAGCATGATTTAAAGCTCCATATGTGAATTTAGTGACCATATACATCCTATGTGAGTTTTTTTTGAGCTTATTGAAAGTGTGTGCATTTTTCATACACTCCTATTCTTTCATGTGTGATGAACTTATGTGAGATACTTCTCTAGAACTTGCATAACGATCTTTCGAAATATTTGTCTTTGATTGCATGAACTTGAAAATGATAGAGGCATTAGGTTTACCACCATGGCCCAAATAACCTTGTTTCCCAAAGAAAAATGATATCATTAGATTGCCAATTTGGGCCGTATTTGTGAGCCTTTTATTTCTTATCACCAGATATGTCTACCCTTATGCCTGAAATAAATATTTTTCCTTACCCTTTCCAAGCGAGCAATGCGAGATTGTCTTATGAGAAATGTTTTTGAAGTACTTTGAAGGTGTTTGGCAAAAGAATAAGTGTGGGGGATTTTCATATTTGTTTCTGTTTGAAAAAAAAAAAAAAAAAAAAAAGAAAAAGAAGAAAAGAAAGAAAAGTTTGTTTACAAAGAAAATAAAAAGTGTTTAAAGTTTCAGTTTAAAGTTGTGGTTGGAGGTGACTTGTAGAATAGCTGGAAATGTTGAGTTCTTATAAATCTAAACAAAAGAATTGCTTGCAATGTAGCTTGGAACTTGTGTTTTCCTATTCTTTCGTTTCAATAACCCTATCCCTAAGCCTCATTACATCCAATAAAAGTCCTCTTGATTTAAGTTTTGCAATTATGACTGTGGAGAAGTGATCTTTATGCAAGCTTATGGTAGAACTTTCACATTCGTTTCTTTGAGCGAAACACATTAAAACTAAACACATGTGTGATTGAGTGCATATCCCGTGAGAAGGTCGCTAGTTTGCATATGGTGTTTTTAAAAATAAAAAATTGAAATTGCATTAGCTTGGCTATCTCACACACTACACTTCAAGGATGTTTCAAAGATTACTGCTAATATTTGAATTAGGAAAATGAACTTGGATTAGCTTGTTTGTTGTTAGCTATGGTTCTTGATGATTGTGTTCTCGAATGAAGTTCTATGAGGGTCACATAGGGGGAAGCTAATAATTTTCATGTTATTACTTTTTCTGTTTTTTCTGTTTTGCTCGAGGACTAGCAAAAGCTAAGTATGGGGGTATTTGATAAGCTCATATTTATACATATTTTACATCAAATTCTCTCGTCTTTTCTTAGTTATTTCCTCATATTTATGTGCTATTTACTTTATTTTTGTGTTTTATCGAATTTATCTAGCTAAGAAAATAAAAATAGCGCAAGTGTGATTTTATGTAATAATTTCGTCAAAACTGTTTAGCTTTTAAATTAAATAATATATATATATATATATAATAATTCATATTGTTTTGTAGAAAAAAATATAAAAAGATTAAATAAGAAAAAAATAAAATAGTGGGACGGAAAGGTGGGTTGGTGTGAATAAAAGAATAAGAAAAAAAAAGTGAAAAGTGTGTGGAGTGCTGAGTGGGATGGCAGAAATAAAGAAAAGAATTAGTGCTACTTGCTACTTGAGTGCAGCGTGGGATTAAATAAAAGAAAAACAAAAAGAAGCTGCTTTGGAGCAGCTTGAAAAAGGGAGGAATCAACGCAGCTCCGGGGGGGGGGGAATTTTGGAAAGACAGGCTGCCTAAGGCAGCTGGCGCGCGGAACGTGGACAGCAAGGCTGCATGTGGGCAGCAGCTGGCAACAAGGAGGGCTCTCGAGTGAAGAGGCGGCCTGACGTGAAGCAAGGCGAAAGAGAAGCTACGAGGAAGGACGCTGCCTTGGGCAGTCAGCGCAGGAGAGAAGGTGCTGACGCGGGAATTAAAGCTGCTTGGGCAGTAACTCTGAGGGAGGACAGACAGCTCGGTGTGGAAGGAAACTGTGCAGGGACAGGTGCCATACCTTGGCAGCTGTGAGACAGGAACACGCAGGAGCAGCACGGGGACAGAGGAATAAATTCCTCATTCGGTTAATTCGTTCCAAACTCACATCTTAATTTCTGTTTTAATTTATAAATAATGTGTAACTAATTTTCTGTTTGGCTAGAGGTTAATTTAAAACCATGGATATATTTGTAATATGAATTGATTACCTTCAGTTGTGATTTCTGAGTTGTGATTTAATTTGCTTAACTGCTTGATTGATAACTTATTTTTGTTTGTCGATTAAGGATGCATACTTAATTTACATGCATGAATTTGATGCTAGAATATAAGTAAATTTCACCTAATCGTTATGAACTTATATTCACAAGTAGTAAAGGTTGTTGACCACAATCGTGTTAAGTAAATTCTTGGCATAAGTTTCATGCAAATCATAGTAACAAGTGCCTCGTCAATGCTTATGATTTCCATTGAACTTAATGATCTTTGATATGTCTCTCTATCATGCGTATTCCATAGTTAGGGAAATTGATAAGAATAATTTGGTTGTGATGCGTATCCCGTCCAATTCAATGAATCTAGGGAAATCTGAAGGTTAATTTAAGCGGACCTAATTAACTTGGGGCGTTGAGAATTTACAATTTATTGAAAGAACAACTGAAAATCAATTTAGGTTGCATATGTGTCATGTGTGGAGAATAATCCTCTAGCCAGTCCGTCGTCCATCCATTCACCTTAATTTCATGTTTTTGTCAATTTTGTAATTTATTTAAGTTTAATTTACTTTTCATCAAAAATCAATCCCCCGTTTATTTTAAAGTGTTTGATTTGTTAGAAATAAATTTAGTTTGTGTTTTCTTAAGTCTTGAATTATTTTGAGTCTTTGGATTTGTTTTAGATTATTTGTTAGTTTTATTTTGAGTTATTCTAGTTAAGTGTTTTGAGTCTAGTTTAGTGTTTTAAATTTTGTTTTTACTTTTTTAATTTAATTTTACTTTGGTTAGCATCCCTAGTTAATCCCCGGCCTAGAACGATCCCTACTTATCCATATACTACAACTGTCACAAATAGGGTTTAAATTTGTGCGTTAGTTAATTTTCGCATCATGGCCTGCCTGAATCCTAACTGCCTGCTGCAAAAGTTAGGATGGTACACCTCCAAACCTCGGTCATATCTGTTACCCCGAACTCCCCAGGCCAAGTCCCTCGGTTGAATGCAGCTAATGAATTTCTCCCTACAAGAGGGGGGTAGTGTCTTCACCAGGAGCATCTTGAAAGAGTTGGTCAGAAAACCAAGGGTATCTCCTCAAGACCGACGCACCCCATTCTAAATCTGATCGAGTCCTACAAACTCTAAAGAAGTAGAAGCAGGCAAAGGTGGAGTGATCTATAGGGGTAGCTTCGGCCAGGATTCGGGCAGGGGCCACACCCTTCGGGAACTCCAAATTGGCAGCCCGAAACTCTGGGAAGTACCATTGAAGCCAGGTTTGTATCATCCAGATAGGCCCATTCAGGTTGGTCTCAAATGGCTCGCCAAGAGTCATTTCGAAAAGAAGATGATAAAGATGAGAAAGGAGGAATGAGCCTGTAGCTACATCATTGAAATTATGAAGGACTTCTACTAAGGGGATCCATTAAACTCGCACCCATTTAGGCCCCGTTTGGGATTGAGGTGATTTTAAAAAAAGCCACTGTGAAAAAAAGCTGAGGGTCATTTTTGTGTTTGGTAAACTGAAAAAAAGGGCTTATTTTGGAAGCTGCTGTGAGAATAAGCTGAAAATCAAAGGAAAAGCTGAAGCTGCTATTTGCTGCTTTGAAAAAAAGCCAGTTTTTTCAAAGCACACGGAGCTACAGTGCTCATTCAATAAAAAGACACACTATCATCCTGCTCTTTTTTTTTTCCAAAAGCACTTTCACAAAAAAGTTTACCAAACACTCTACTGGCTTTATTTCACAGCCGTTTATTCTCACAGCACATCCGCTTATTCTCACAGCAGCTTTTTTTTCAAAGCACAGCAATACCAAACCAGCCCTTAGACTTGTTGGGGAAGATATGTTTGTTGAGCCAATATAAGAGGAAATACATGTGCTCTTGATCTTTATCCACCCGAGAAGAGCTTGCCCCAAAATTCGCCTTTACGAAAGGAATGAAGCCTTTGAAGGAGGTCCCGTAGCTCTTGAAAGTTGCAGAGTTATAGTTCAGAGAAAGGAAAGTAGTGGATGAACCTGAGCTTCTAGTGGTAGAGGAAGGAACCCAGTCTTGAGTGACGTCCACTATCCTGCCCGATGGACTTAACCCGAAGACCTGGGCCATGTCAAGAAGGGTTGGAGACATGGGGCCCATGCGGAAGTCGAAAGTATTCGTGCCCGAATTCCAGAAAATGAGGGCAGAAGCAAGCAATTCGGGCTTGGGAGTGATGGAAATTTTCGAGAGCATGATTGATTCGTAAATACCATTACTTATCCATTTCTTCTTAAAAGTGGGCTCTAATTCATCAATCCACTGAGCCCAAGCAGGATCGTTCATCAGAGGAAAGCCTCGACGGTATGACGACCACTTGGATGAAGAGATGCCCGACTTAGCCAAAAAGGGATTTGGGGAAAACCAATTATCCCTGGGCATGTTGCTTTCTACCACTGAAGGGACCCGGGAGATCCATGCGGGACCCAATGATTGTGCCCCATGCACCTCAAAGAAGAGCTTAGAATGCAAACCTGCCCGAGGCCGATGCAGCCCGTTGAGTAGACGACGCAGAATGGCGATTCCTTCGCCAGATTCGTAGGATGGTTGGGTTTGGCTAGATCCCGAAGCCATTTGATGAAGTTCGGGAGAGGGATACCAAAGAAGATGACGAGGGTGAAACCTTATCGAGCAAAAAAATGAAAGAGAATCTGAAAGATTCAAGAGAAGAGAAATAACTGGGAGAATTAGGGAATTTTCAAATTACAGAGAGATTTCTTGCTGTGAACACAGGGGATTGGAGGGTTCAAACGCAAGGGATTCGTGGGTTTTAATAAGGAGCTTTTCAATTAATATTGGCGCCTGGAATTCCAGGCTAAATAGCAATTGAAGGGGGCACTGTTTGGATCAAAACTTGAACTTTGGGTCACGAAGGGAGATGGCCCAAAAGGAAGGCCACGAAGGGAAGATGGCCGAAGTCCAGCCGAAGCCCAGAAAGCAGAAATGGCCTTTGCCGACTAAGTGCAGCTCATATGACCACTTGCTCACCTACCCAAAGGCCAAGTGGTATAGATTGATCAGCTATACAGCCTATAAAGTACTTTATAGTGGCAGTATGAGTAAAATAGTTGATGAGTCACTACCTTCCAAGTTGCAGTCGGGCAAGTTTGCTGCTACTGAAGGCCAAGCCAGGTTGTCTTTAAAAAAAGAAAGAGAAATCAGGAATAAAGACACTCAAACAAACAAACAAATGCAAGCACAAACTCTGCTCAAAGCCAGATTTGCCTTCAAAACGAAGCTGTAGTCAACCTAAGCCTTCATCCCTCTCGGGATAAACCTTCATTCAAACCCTTGTAATAGCTCTGCTACCTTGTTCAAACTTGTTGTAGTATCGATTTCTCCTTATAAACTCATCTCCTTATCCCATTTTCTAAGCCTTCAGACCCTTGATAAACCACAAAGATAGGACCCTGCAAGACGATCAGACTTGCCCGACAAAGTTAAACCTTGCCCGTCCTCCTTTGTTTCTTGTCTTTTCATTCATTAGTCTAGCAATATGTTATGTACTTCCAGTTGCATTCAAGTTATTTCTAGTAAAACGACTATCAAAAGACTCTCTCAGCACTTGAATCCGATTTGAATATATCTTCATTATTCAAACCAGATCTAAGTTCTAAGCCCTCGGGCATGTAATCATTTGATCATTTAAAAGTCCTTGGCTTCAAGGCATAAAAAAGAACCTTATGTGGACTTAACCCATCCACGACAGTCCTTGATAAACAAGAAGTCTGAAGTTACTTGGGGCGCAAGTAATCGACCTATTCCTTAGTTTTATTTCTATTATATTATGATTATCCTAGAACGCTTGAGCACATAATAAGTTCTGATAGGAAGCCTCAAGGCCTACATCTAAGGCCCCACAAAGGCACCTATTTGGGTTCATTCCGTTCTGCGGGCTAGAACGTTTGAGTATAAGAACGAGTTCTGATGGGAAGCCTCAAGGCCTACACCTAAGGCCCCACAAAGGCACCCATTTGGGTTCGTTCTATCTCTCGAACTCGGGTAATTAGAAGTATAATAGTTATAAGACTCCTGCAATCAATAGAACAGATATTGTGTGTTCAAGCACTAGTTTAGTTATTGATTGGAAGCCTCAAGGCCTACATCTAAGGCCCTACAAAGGCACCTGTCATAGCTAACACAGTTTCTCGGGCATATATATATATATATATATAACTAAAACTCGACATCCATTTCACATCTGCCATGCTGAAGATGGCAGTGGCACGCCTGAGCACTTAAAAGTTAATCTTGATTGTGAGCCTCAAGGCCTACACCTAAGGCCCCACAAAGGCACCTCTCAAAGTTAACTCTGTCCTTCTCTTTCAGCCTTGCCCGACAAGCCTTTCTCGACAAGGCTTGCCCGACAAAGCCCGACAGTGAAGCAGAAGCTCGACAACAGCCCTCAACCGACGCCAACCCTCCCGGGGAGCTGTGTGCTCGTCGGCCAGGAGATATCCCCGACGGAAAACTCCTGACGCGAACATGGGTGATGGTTTCTCGGGTTTTCGAAGGTTTCTAGTTCTAAAAATAGTACGAATGAACTCAGGAGCTTGTAGGGAACAAGAACATTACCTTTTGAACGTCGATCCGTGCATAAAAGCTTGGGTTCGAAGTTCGTCCGTACAGGGTTGACGGAAACAGAAGAAATCGAGAAGGAGGAGAGAGAGAGAGTGCACGGGAAGGAGAGAGAGAAAAGGTTAGAGTTTGTGTGTGGTCCAAAATTGTTGACTTCTAATCCACTACAAACCACAACAACTTTGAGTCCTAATTGGTTCCAAAATGTTAGGGAATTAATGCATTAGTCCATTTCCAAACTTAAACCACACCACCACACAAAACGTCCAAGGGCAATTTCGTCTTTTCATACCATCAATAGTAAAAATTCGGGACGGGCTATGACAATCTACCCACCTTATAAAAATTTCATCCTCGAAATTTATACAATCATACAATCCACTAATAATCATAAAACAAGCGTGGATACATCTATCTCATCCGGTCTTCTGTCTCCCAAGTAGCCTCTTCCACTGAGTGATTTCTCCACAATATTTTCACCAAACGCTCTGCCTTATTCCTCAGCTCCTTATCATTCCAATCCAAAATAGTCACTGGCTCCTCATCGTAAGTCAAATCCGAATTAATTTCCAACGGTTGAGGATGAATCACATGTGAATGATCTGCAACATAATGACGAAGCATCGAAACATGAAACACATCATGTGCCTTGGACAACTCTGGAGGCAACTCAAGTCTGTAAGCAACCTCACCGACTCGCTCGGTGATTATATATGGTCCAATGTACCTAGGACTTAACTTGTTTTTCCTTCCAAACCGCACAACACCTTTCCATGGTGATAGCTTTAGAAATACCCAATCACCTACATTATACCTCCGGTCAGTGGCATACTTGTCTGCTAAGCTCTTTTGTTGATCCTGGGCGGCTTTCAGGTTAGACTTAATTACCTGAACATTTTGAGTAGTCTCGTCCACAATCTCAGGGCCCATTAAAACTCTTTTGCCAACCTCTGACCAACATAGAGGTATACGACAAGATTTCCTGTAAAGTGCCTCAAATGGTGCCATACCAATACTCGAATAGTAACTGTTGTTGTAGGCGAATCCAAACAATTATGCCAACCATCGCCAAACTGAAGCACTGAAGATCTCAGCATATCTTCTAATGTCTGAATAGTTTTCTCAGATTGTCCGTCTGTCTGAGGGTGATATGATGTACTATAAAGTAATCTCGTACCAAGAGCTTCCTGAAATGCTATCCAGAACTTAGAAGTAAATCTAGGATCCTGATCCGAGATAATATCAACTGGAACACCATGGTACTTCACAATCTTCGATATGAATAACTTAGCTAATCAGCTTAATGGATATTTTCCCCTTACTGGAATTGTTGATGCACAAAATCAGTGATGACATTAGTACAACAGAAAGTGTTAAGTTTGTGACCTTCACTAGATTGCTCCGGTCACTAGTGTGGATAAGTATGTAAATGGATAGGGACAGGGAAGCAAACACAAGATGTACGTGGTTCACCCAGATTGGCTAAGTCCACGGAGTAGATGAGTTCTCATTAATTGTGAAGGGTTTACACAAGTACATAGGTTCAAGCTCTCATTTAGTGAGTACTAGTGAATGATTTAGTATAAATGACATTAGGGATTATTGTGGGAGAATGATCTCCTTTTATAGAAGAGAGTTTCTAGCTTTGTTTTGGCTTTGACACGTGTCATGCTGTGATTGGCCTTTTATGTTGACATGTGTCACCCTGTGATTGGCCTCTTGATGTTGACACGTGTTGCGCTGTGATTGGCCTCCTGCTTGGAGGGAAACTCTTCTGGGTCCTTGACGGTATAACGTTGACTGGTGCTCAGTAGTTTCGGGATTGGTCAAGTATGGTACAAACAATGTTCCCCTAAGTTCCTGAGTGAGGGAAGCTCCTCGGTTGGGGACTTGCAAGATCCAAGCCGTTGAGTAATCACGAAACTTCTAAGTACCGAAGTGTGGTATCGTTTTCACTTGCCTTATCTGTCTCATAGGTAGATGTGGCATCTTCTCTGGAAGTACTTTTCCTCCATCCAGGGGTGGTATCTTTAACCGATGGAGATGCACAAGGTAATGTATCAATTTCACTTGAAGCATACTTGTAGTTTCAGACTTGGTCAAGCCTGATACAAACCCTATAGTAGGAGTCCCCTAAGTCTCTGAGCGAGGAGATATACCGAAAGAGGTGACATACAAGGTAAGCAATCAGAGTTCCAAGCAATCAGTCCTAAATCAGAAGTTTGATTTCGAGTTCCGGCTGATTGTTCTCATTCTCCCTATCTTGCAGGCAGCAAAAAGGATAAAAAGAAGAAAAATGAGAAGATATGATATGAGATACTTTTGCTTTTGAAGAAGTAACTTTCCACAGGCTTATTCCTGAACTGGGCTGGAGGGTTTTCTAATTTCCTCCAGAGTATAAGGTCGACTCAAGAATTTGAGGGTCAAAACAAGTCTATCAAATCAAGAGTTCGTTCGACCTTGATGATATGAGATACTTTTGCTGTTGATAAAGTATTGGATGTATCGGCACGTGTTCTGTTGCGCTTGTCTCCACATGCTTCCTTGTATCATTCACTTGCCCTATCTGTTCATCAGGCATATGTGGTATCTTTTCTGGAAGCATAAAATGTTGAAGATGAGTACTCGATAGCAATGCCAGGTAAGTAATCACGCAAGGAGTTCCAGGCAGTCAGTTCCTGACTGGAAGCTTGATTCCAAGTACTGACTGATTGCTTTCTTTCTCCTTGTCTTGCAGGTAAGAACAAGGGCAAAGGAAAAGATAGGGAAAAAACATGATATGGGATACTCTTGCTCTGGTGTGGCTTGTTTGTATAGGTATTATCTGGGGGAAAAAAAGCTGAGTATTTCGAGAGACTTTGCTGAGAGTGCCCTCTCGGATGTGAAGAAAAGTTGACAGGTTTGCCTGGCTGTGGAGGATGAAGGTCGACATATATAGGAATTGTCCCAACAACGAGTAGTAATGCTATTCCTTTATCCTTCTTGGTCATATCAATGTAGTGGGAGCTGCAAGATTCACGTGTTTTAACTTTGTCAGAGCACTTTGAAAAAGTGGTATGTGGTATCTGGAAAGCTGATGTTGCGTGTGAAGATTGCATACAAGCTTTATCCAAGGAAATCCTATTGGGAGTGTGGTTCTCGAGATTCGGAGAGCGGTGCCTCTTCTAACTTTGGTGAAGAGATGCCTCCTCAAGACAACATATGGCGCCCATCCTTCTTACCCCTACTGGTTCTCTTAGGGTTGGGGACTCTATGATGAAGAATGATATGACCATTACGGTGGTGGCCAGGAACCTTCTCACTCACAAAGATAACAGACTACTTTCCAAACGGTCTAATGAGTTGGCTGTTAAGGATTCTCTGGCTCTCAGTGTTCAGTGTGCAGGTTATGTGTCTAATATGGCTCAACGCTTATTTGCTTGAATCCACCAAGTTGAATCATTGGCGGCTGAAGTGATAAGTCTCAAACAGGAGATTAGAGGGCTCAAGCATGAGAACAAACAGTTGCACAGGCTCGCACATGACTATGCTACAAACATGAAGAGGAAGCTTGACCAGCTGCAGGAATCTGATGGTCAGATTTTACTTGATCATCAGAGGTTTGTGGGTTTATTCCAAAGGAATTTATTGTCTTCGTCTTCTGGGGTTGTACCGCGTAATGAAGCTCCAAATGATTAACCTATGTTGCCTCTTCCTTTTGGGGTTCTGCCCAGTACTGAGGCTCCGAATGATCACCCTTTGGTGCCTTCTCTTTCTGGGGCTCTGCCGACTACTGAGACTTCTCCTGAGCAACCTTCGTGAAGGCTCCCTCTTGTTTGTTTATTTTGATTCATGTATATGTACATATTTGTAACTTATCGGAGATATCAATAAATAAGCTTTGCTTCATTTCAACATATTGTGTTAAATACACCAAAGCCTTCTTCACTAAACTCTTTGAATTTTTTCTTTTGTTGAAGCTTTGTGAGTGAAGCACAGTGTTCTAAAAAACGCTCTAGGCGGCCGCCTAAGCGGCGCCTAGGCGCTAGACGGCGGTGCTCCGCCCCGATTAACCCAAAATCGTTTACTAAATCGGGAAAGCTATTAGACGGCGTATGGCGGACGCTGGGTAGTCTAAACGGAAGCTGGGCGGGCTAGAAGGAAGCTGGACGGTTTGGGTGGCCTGGGAAAATACGACTGGTCTACCCGGAAGCAAGCGGACGCTGGTCAATCTGGGTGCTCTGCGCCTCGCTGTCTTCTCTCCCCGAGTCTCGCCGTCTCCCTCTCAGTGTGACGATGATTTACAAGACAAGAGAAAGAGTATAGATCTACAATTGCAGATGTGGTGATATGGCTGACGGCGGCCATGGTTTTTGCAGTGAGCAGCGTAGGGTTTGATTATGAAAAAGGTGAATCGGTGATTGGGAATCGGGAGGTTGTACAAGCATTTGGTGTATTCTTTTATTCTAATAGGAAATATAGGATAATAAATGATCAGATGGCTTTGGGTTGTTGGTTATGGTCCATTGTGCCCATTATATTCAAAGGTGAAACAAGGAATACAAGGCCCAATCTTGCATTTTATTAATGAAAAAGGCCCAAAAAAATTTATAGGCTTAGAAAATGATACAAAAGGTCTAAAATTTTACATATTTTCTTACACATATATTTTTCTTTTTTAAAAAATAACATATTATTCAATGTTTATTCACATAGTATGAAGTAAATTGAATTTATTTTTATGATAAATAATAAAATTACTGAAATCCGCCTAGGCCGCCTAGGCGCCCGCCTAGACTCCGCCTAGCCGCCTAGGCGCTAGGCGCCAGCCGGCCGCCCGACTAGCGCCTAGCGTTTTTTAGAACCTTGGTGAAGCATGTAGGTTAAGGTAGTGCTCCCTTAATTTTCTGAGTGAGGAAAACTTATCGGTTGGAGACTTGAAAAATCCAAGTCACTGAGTAGTCGTGAACCTTCCAAGTACCGAGATGTAATAGCATATGGTAGGAGTCCCCCAAGTCTCTAGTCGAGGGAGTCG
Source organism: Malus fusca (assembly GCA_035220775.1). Classification (NCBI taxonomy): domain Eukaryota; kingdom Viridiplantae; phylum Streptophyta; class Magnoliopsida; order Rosales; family Rosaceae; genus Malus; species Malus fusca. The sequence goes on along the minus strand of CM069072.1, from coordinate 1,506,484 downwards.
ACGAAGGAGGTGTCTTGCTAGTAGCCAAGTTTTCAAAGTAACAAAACTTCACCATTTTCCTTTCTAAGTGGTAGCCCAAAACTCCTCCTTCATATATATTTGTTATGAAAGTTGTTAGGCCCAAAGAAGAGGAGACCTAGGCAATTATTATTATTATTATTTCTTTTTGAATTTCCGAATTTTCGAATTTCCGAAAAAAAAAAAAATATATATATATATATATATATATTTTAAGCTTTATAGGTGAAGCTTTGGTGTTGAAGCTTTGTAGGTGAAGCTTTGAGGTTGAAGCTTTGTTGGGTACCATGAATTGATTTTGCTTCACACTATCTTGATCAAGAGTGTGTGAAGCTTTTGTAGGTGAAGCTTTTGTGTTGAAGCTTTTGTAGGTGAAGCTTTTGGGTTGAAGCTTTGTAGGTGAAGCTTTGGAGTTGAAGCTTTGTAGGTGAAGCTTTGGAGTTGAAGCTTTGTAGGTGAAGCTTTTGTGTTGAAGCTTTGTAGGTGAAGCTTTGGAGTTGAAGCTTTTGTAGGTGAAGCTTTGGAGTTGAAGCTTTGTAGGTGAAGCTTTTGTTGGCACCATAAATTAGTTTTGCTTCACACTGTCTTGATTAAGAATGTGTGAAGCTTTTGAGAATTGTAGTTGACCTCCATTGATGAAGCTTTTGTTGGCACCATAAATTGGTTTTGCTTCACACTGTCTTGATCAAAAGTGTGTGAAGCTTTTGAGAATTGTGGTTGAACTCCTTTGATGAAGCTCTTGTTGGCACCATAAATTGGTTTTGCTTCACACCGTCTTGATCAAGAGTGTGTGAAGCTTTTGAGAATTGTGGTTACCCTCCATTGATGAAGCTCTTGTTGGCACCATAAATTGGTTTTGCTTCACACTGTCTTGATCAAGAGTGTGAAGCTCTTGAGAATTGTGGTTGAACTCCTTTGATGAAACTCTTGTTGGCACCATAAATTGGTTTTGCTTCACACTATCTTGATCAAGAGTGTGTGAAGCTTTTGAGAGTTTGTAGTTGTCCTCCATTGATGAAGCTTTGTTGAATTTCCCAATTTCCCTTTTTTGATTTTTTTTTTTGGGAAAATTGGAAATTTGAAAATGTAGGAGAGACAACATATACAAGCCACACCTTGTAGTAGTCGAAGGTTTGGATGAACCATATAAATTGAATTTGCTTTAAACAGTCTTGATGAAGAGTGTATGAAGCTTTCTGCGAGTTGTAGTGTTTGCATTGTTACAGAGTAGAAATATCTGAAGCAGATGCAAGAGGGCTGAATTGCTTGATCTTCGTATACCGTGCACTGAAGTTGTTGTTGGCTTGCAATAAGACTTTGTTGGTAACTATAACTCTTGTTAGGCATAAGTGCTCCATTAGTTGAGTTGTAAAGTTTGAGGGTTTTTTATTATTTGTGAATGCTAGGAGTTCACATGTACAAGTTGTACCACTCGTCTACTAGTTGGTGGAATGAATGATGAGTTGCTTTCATCACTTGGTTGATGGTACAAAGGTGAGTTCCTTCATCACCTTTCATCACATTTCATCACCTGGTTGGTGGCACGAAGATGAGTTCCTTCTTCACCTGATTGGTGGCATGAGTGGCAAGTTGCCAAATGATATTAGAGTACGGGTTGTACATTTCATCACCTGGTTGGTGGCATGAAGGAGAGTACGGGTTGTACATGAAGATGAGTTCATTCTTCACATTTCATCACCTGGTTGGTGGCACGAATGTGAGTTCTTTCTTCACCTGGTTGGTGATAAGAGTGGCAAGTTGCCAAATAATATTAGAGTACGGGTTGCACATTTCATCACCTGGTTGGTGGCACGAAGGTGAGTTCCTTCTTCACCTGGTTGGTGATAAGAGTGGCAAGTTGCCAAATGATATTAGAGTACGGGTTGTACATTTCATCACCTGGTTGGTGGCATGAATGAGAGTACAGGTTGTACATTTCATCATCTGGTTGGTGGTATGAAGGAGAGTACGGGTTGTACATTTCATCACCTGGTTGGTAAGAATAATGGTAAGGTGTCGAGGCACATTGTAGCAAGTGTCAAATGACACAAAATATGTTAAACCTTTTCGAAGCACAGTTGGCTTATGTATGGATGTGTTGGAATGTATGATGTTTATGTATGAATGTGTTGGAATGTATGATGTTTATGTATGAATGTGTTGGAATGTATGATGTTTATGTTGATTGACATGAGTGATGCTTATGAATGCTTTGCTATGCATGAAGGGATCCATGCTTTCGATATGTGAACCATATTGGTTGTAACACTTAGTATCACATACTTTGTGTCAAAGTACGCATGTTGAAGCTCTGAGTTGGAGTATAGGGGTAGGTTAGAGTAGACCAAGTGTTCCAGTGCTAGGAATGCAAAGGACTCAGAAGAAATTGTCTGAATTCCCTCTTCTTTAAATATTTGTCGAATGGCTTGTGCGACAAAAGATCTCAAGCGGTTGAGAGTCAAAACATTTGTAATGTGTATGCCTTCTTATAGTAGCATTTCCTTCAGTACCTAGTCCTCCACTTTGAAAGAGTGAGGTTTGGCCCCATAGTCTTAATAGTCGACAATACGTTCACCCCTGGTTGTCTTGATACGAACTTTTGTCCCTATTGTTGTAATGGGCTTGTTGAGAGTAAAAATCCTTCCTCTTACCAAGAGACATATACGTTTGGTGACTTAACGAGTAGCTAAATGAGGCAGGAGCTTATGCAATGGGTGTCTGAATGGTCAACATCTCCTCACTTGGTAGAACTTGACTTCCACTTCCCACTTGTTGATAGGGGTTAACCATATAGGGGTTTCCTTGGTATGTTCTTGCTTCGACGGAGGCGTGGTTGTAAGCCTGTGTCATCACCTCAGAGTTATGTACTTGAAGAAACAATCACGTAGGCCTTAACGAGGGTGGTCTTGTCATCTGCCTCAACGCAGCGAGAATACTCATGGCTGAAGCGACCAGCATACTCACGTAATGACTCGTCTGGCTTCTGGCCAATAGTGTACAAGTTATCTGCAGACTGTAAGCGATCGGTCTGGAAGATGTGTTGAGAGACAAACAGTTTCCTTAGTTCCTCAAATGAGTCTACTGTTTCTGGTGGAATACAACAATACCAGTTTAGAGCTCCGCCAGAGAGGGTGGAAGGGAAAAGAAGACATCGCTCTTCGTCGGCGTCCGATATGCCATGGTGGACTCAAAGAGGTTAAGGTGTTCAATTGGGTCCTCCCTTCCAATATAGAGTTATAAACTAAGCTTTTGTTTTGTCTTCGCTTGAAGGAGGTGTCGAGGATCCTCCTTGTGAGAGGGCCATGCCTGGGTTGGTTCCAGTCAGGTGTCTCGGCCTGACGTTCGGCATTCAACTTGTTTACTTCCTCAATGAGCTATACGACAAGGGGGTCGTGAGTGTGGTCATGTACCACTGGAATTTTCTTCCGTAAGTCTCCATCTCCTCTTAGAAGTAGGAAAGTTTGAGCAAGAGCGTGTGGTTTTTCCTTGGACTCGCCGTACTGACTTCTAGGGCGAGTCTGTCGAAAGGCTTCCGAGTCCCCTGTACCTTCATGTTCCTCTGGGACCTGTCGTTCATTCCCTAGATTGGCAGCTGGCCTGGGTCGTGGGAAGGGACCAAGTCTTTTAGAAACCCTTGGGTCATTGATCTTCGAGCTTATGTGGAGGGGATTCTCTCGACGTTGCTTTAGGATATCTAGGCAGTCACGATAAACGGCTTTCGATTCTTCTAACCCTTCTGCGATGAGGTGTCTTCCTTCACTTCTCTTGCTTCGGGTCGAAGCAGCTGGGTTGAGAGAAGTCTCATGTTGATCAATGTTTTAATGATTAACTCGCTCTTCATCAGGGATACCCATGTCGAAGGAATGTGACATTTCGTGTTGGGGGGCACCCAGATGATGGTTGATGTCCACAGAGGCAACAAGCTCGCGTGTTTGAGTACGCCTAGTTTCGTGGAGCGTCTCGAAGAGCTTTTCATATTGTTCTTAAAGGATCTCATTCTTTATTGCTATCTTATTGTTCTGAGCCTCCAGCTCCTCAACTTTAGCTTGAAGAATGAGCTTCTTTCGTTCATTCTTTCGTTGCTTCGCACTAGGTGAGAGGGGGGTGTTATTTTGTGTGATGTGGCTTCCTTCGCTCCCCATGTTGGAGAGGGATGCCTGGTCAAAAAAGACTGTACTAATGGTGGAAACCAGCTTGACAAAGCTGAAGAGAGTGGGAATAAGTGTCGTTCCTATAGACGGCGCCAAATGTTGATGCACAAAATCAGTGAGGACTTTGGTACAACAGAAAGTGTTAAGTTTGTAACATTCGCTAGATTGGTCCGGTCACTAGTGTGGATAAGTATGTAAACGGATAGGGACAGGGAAGCAAACACAAGATCTACGTGGTTCACCCAGATTGGCTACGTCCACGGAGTAGAGAAGTTCTCATTAATTGTGAAGGGTTTACACAAGTACATAGGTTCAAACTCTCCTTTAGTGAGTACTAGTGAATGATTTAGTACAAATGACATTAGGGATTATTGTGGGAGAATGATCTCCTTTTATAGAAGATAATTTCTAGCTTTGTTCTGGCATTGACATGTGTCATGCTGTGATCGGCCTTTTATGTTGACACGTGTCGCCTTATGATTGATCTCTTGGTGTTGACACGTGTTGCGCTGTGATTGACCTTCTGGTATGAGGGAAACTCTTAAGGGTCCTTGACGGTATAACGTTGACCGGTGCTCGGTAGTTTCGGGATTGGTCAGGTATGGTACAAACAGGAATAAAGTGTGCTGACTTAGTAAGCCGATTAACTACCATCCAAATGCCGTCATAACCATTCTGTGTACGAGGAAGCTTGTACACAAAATCCATGGTGATATTTTCCCATTTCCACTGTGGAATGGGAAGTAACTGCATCAACCCAAACAACTTCTTCCTTTCAGCTTTAACCTGTTGGCAAATGGCACACCTACTCACATATTCGGCAATTTCTCTTTTCATACCCAGCCAATAATAAAATGGTCGAATGGTATGATACATCTTGGTACCTCCTGGATGCATTGCATATGCCGTAATATGTGCTTCATCAAGGATTTCTTTCTTTAACTCTGCATTATTCGGCACATACATTCTACTCTCCTGCATAAGCATACCATCAGTTTCTTGAATCCTGAAATCTTTCTTCTTCCCCTGATTCCTTGCTTGAATTATTTCCAGGGCCTCTTCATCATTCATCTGGGCCTCGAGCACACGATCAATTAAGATTGGCCAAACTTGAAAATCAGCAAGCAAGGATTCCTCTCGATCTTCCACTCCTAACTCCACTCCAGTGGACCTCAAATCCGCAAGAAGAGGAACATGACAATCATAGACGGCATTAAGTCTAGATGGAGTCTTCCTACTAAGTGCATCCGCCACTGCATTTGCAAGACCAAGATGATACTCAATTGTGCAATCATAATCACTAAGCAACTCAATCCACCTCCGCTGCCGAAGATTTAGATCTCTCTGAGTAAAAAGATACTGAAAACTCTTATGACCTGTGAAGATCTTACATTTCTCACCATAAAGATAATGTCTCCAAATCTTCAAAGCAAAAATGATAGCCGCTAACTTCAAATCATGAGTAGGGTAATTCTTCTCATGAGGTTTAAACTGTCTTGAAGCATAAGCAATCACTCTACCATGTTGCATCAATACACAACCCAGACCATTCAAATAAGCATCACTATAGACCTCAAAATTACCACTATCATCTGGGAGTACTAAAACAGGTGCATGAGTGAGATAATACTTCAACTGCTGAAAACTTTGCTCACAATTATCATCCCACTCAAACTTAACATCCTTCCGAGTTAACCTCGTCAATGGAAAAGTAATCACTGAAAAATCATTAACGAACCGTCTATAATAGCCTGCTAGGCCAAGAAAACTCCGTACCTCGGTGACGGTTCGTGGTTGCTCCCAATTCTCCACAGCTGCCACTTTTTGAGAATCCACTCGAATACCTTGAGCAGAAATGACATGTCCCAAGAATGCCACTTGATCTAACCAGAATTGGCATTTGCTAAACTTAGCATACAACTGGTATTCCCTCAAACTTTTTAACACTAATTTAAGATGTCTAGCATGCTCAACCTTAGACTTAGAGTATACCAGAATATCGTCAATGAAGACAATAACAAACCTGTCCAAATATGGCTGGAATACTCGATTCATCAAATCCATAAAAGCTGCTGGTGCATTAGTTAACCCGAATGGCATAACAAGAAACTCAAAATGACTATATCGAGTCCTGAATGCTGTTTTAGGGACATCTTTGTTTTTAATCTTCAACTGGTAGTAACCCGACCTCAAGTCAATCTTAGAAAATACACATGCACCTCAGAGTTGATCAAACAAATCATCTATACGGGGTAACGGATAACGGTTCTTAATGGTTACCCGATTCAATTTCCTGTAATCAATGCACAGCCTCAAGGTTCCGTCTTTCTTCTTTACAAATAAGACTAGAGCTCCCCAAGGTGAAGTACTAGGCTGAATAAAACCTTTACCCACTAATTCTTGCAATTGAACTTTCAATTCCCTCAATTCAGCAGGAGCTATTCTATAAGGAGTCAAAGATATAGGATTCGTACCTGGAAGCAGATCAATAACAAATTCCACATCTCTGTCTGGTGGCAATCCAGGCAAATCATCAGGGAACACATCCGGAAAATGCCTAACCACACGTACATCCTCCACACTACTAGGAGCATCATCATTCAACACTACATGAGCCAAATATCCTTGACAACCTTTCGACAACAATCTTTTGGCTTTCATGGCTGAAATAACACCATGCCTCACCCCGCTAGGCTCTCCTACAAATGTAACTTCAGGTAATCCAGGACGATGGAAAGTAACTGTCTTTCCATAACAATCTATCTTGGCACGATTATAGTGCAACCAATCAGTGCCCAAAATCACATCAAAATCCACAATGTCCAACGGCATAAGATTAGCTGGCAATACAACATCCTCCACCATCACTGGACATCCTGGATATACTCGATCCACAAAACATCTATCCCCTATAGGCATAGAAAACTCTAAATCGAATCCTAGAGGTGTAGGATGAGGTTGCGTCATTTGAGCAAATGTATGAGAAACAACAGAATGCGTAGCACCACAATCAATCAATACTCTAGCAAAATGACCAAGAATATTTAACATACCCATGATTAAATTATGATTGTTCTGAGCATCTTGCAGTGTCATGTTATGGATACGTCATTGATTATGCTATCGTCTACCACGACCTCTGTTAGCATGAACACTTCATCCTTGTCTTGGCTGACCAAATTGCCTCGAAGATCCCGCACTGCTAACAGCAATCTTTACCTAATGGGGTTGTCCCATTGGTACCACTGGGATCTACCGGCTGAATGTGGATGATATGGCATATAACCTCCTTGATACTGAGGGTAACCACCCTGATAAGGAGCGGCGTCGCCCTGATAATGATAAGCACATCTTCGTCCAGTCTGGGCATAACCACTAGGTCCTGAACCTTGCTGGGTCGGCGCAGGTAGTGGTAAGGAAGGCTGTTGGGGCCTCTGCTGATTCTGAGGGCAATGAGCAGCCTTATGCCCCATATGTCCACAAGTATAGCATGCACTGCTGCCTCTCCTACACTCCCCAAAATGCCTATTATTACACCTGCAACATAAAGGAGCACCTGAACCACCGAAGTCCATTTGCCTCTGAAATCTCGGGCCTCCAGAAAATCTACCACATCTTATATGCATATTAGAGCTCAAACATCCACTAGAAGAGCTGTAACTGCCACCGCTTTTCTTAAAACTCTGGCTCTTACGATGTCCCTGAGATGATTGACCTTTACCTTTATCATCTTGTCTCTGGTTCCCGTTCTTTTCTTCTTCATCTTCATTTTCACTGGGCATGTTCTTCGAGTCCTCAATCCGTAGTAACACCTCATAAAACTCCTGGTAAGTGGCACAAGGAGTTGATGTCGCTATAGAACACCATTTCTTCTTAGTACCCAACCTGAAGCGACGGAGCATCTCGATCGGATTAGCAGCAACCTCCGGATCATATCGAGACAAAGCAGTGAACTTCCTGTAATACTCATTCGCTGACATCTTTCCTTGTTTCAGATGTGTAAACTCTTGTTTCTTACGATCAATATACTCAGGAGGAATGAACCTCTTCCGAAACAATTGTTTAAACACTTCCCAATCCGCTACAACCTCTGGTGGCATCTGATATGACTCTTGTCTCCACCATGATGCAGGCTCCGGACCCAGAAACCAGGTAGTTGTCTCGACCCATCTATCAGGAGGAAGATTTCCCTGACTCTGCATTACCAGGAAAGTCTTCTCGACATGATTAAGCCACTTCTCCGCTCCCTCATGTCCTTCATTTCCCATGAAATGATTCAGCTTCAGATTATACACAATCTCAAGAGGTGTCATTTGAGGAGGACAGAGCGAAGACTGAATGGCATTGGCTATAGCTTCCTCTAATTGAGCAATATCAGGGAAACTAGGCTCAGCTGAGTGACGTGGCTCTGATACCAAACTGACACACCCCGACCGAGATCGAGGCATGTTGGCCGTCACATGAGGGTGATGTAGCCATGTGCACAGTGCGGAAGCAATGAGGATAAGAAATATACGAATAAATAAAAACCGAAAGCTACTAAAGTGCACTAATAAACAGGAAATGTTAGGAGCGATATACAAGAGTAAATACTCCTAATCAGAGCATAGAAAGTCTAGGTGCAGTCCAGTAGGACAAGTACTCATTATACAGTACCAGGAGATGTCCTACAATTATTTTATTATGTCAGAACCGCCGAAATCCTCGTACGCCACCAACAGCAAGTTTACCTAAAACCTGGAGGGGCGCAAAACAGAAAATGTGAGTGGGCAAAAACAAATGTTTTCAAAATCATTTCATTTCTCAAAAGTTCTAACCCTCGCCGTAAAACATGTATAATTTTCCCAAAACTAGAATATAAACATATGCATAAATGTATATATAAATATCTCAATTCAAATCATGCTTCACATAACCATATTCATAAGTATGCCATGCCAAAACATAAAAATAGAATAAGTAACTCAGGTGAGAATAAACTCATGGAAAATAACATATTAGCTGGAACCCTTGCATAAGTCTGTACGGCTGAATTCATAGCTCATTAGTCCATCTAGCCGGAGTCACTACAATGACCTATACGGGACTACACTGCACACGAGTCGGAACCACTAAAAGGGTATGTAAGACAAGACTGGGTGTAATATAATTATGCTCAATACTACGCTCTCATGATAGCTGGGCGATAAATTGCTAGTCACCTACGAGTCGGAACCACCTATGATGGTCTGTACGACAAGACTGTGCACCTAAATTGGATCCAATATGAGCATATGGTGCGGGAGGTGACATTATAAACATGTATGTACTTTATCTCTAGTAATTCACAATCACCCGGGGTGCAGGTTTATGAGCTCTATGCTTCTCAATTAATCACAACTTTAATCACATTCACAATTCATAACTCACCTGGGCTTACCTGAGCGTCCACAGCACCACAATTATATATTATGCATCATATACTAATTCATATACAAAATATAAATTTATATGCATGGCATTCAAGGCATACTTTCATTTAAACGCATTTTCTGGAAAAATATCAAGTATATAAGTATGTACTGAAAACCAAAAGCCCACTCACTGGTATGTCGAAGGGTTGTAGCCCCCGAGTCGCCCTTGACTGCGATCGTCCTCAGGATAAGTCTCCCCTATATGCGAAACAACTATAAAAACGTTAATTTAAAGCACATAACCAAAACTAACTAATAACTTCTCATACAATGCTCAAATGGGGTGTTTGAATATACCAACGTGATCTACACAACCTCACGAACATCCCCATATTTTTAGAATAATTTTTTATGACCCCACGCGCCCTCACGCGCCGCCCACACGTAGAGACCCTAACGGAATCCCTTAGCCCCGTTAGGAATATTCGGTCAAATAGTAACGGAAACCGTTAAACTAACCAACGCCGTTAGGAATATTCCATAAAAGTTGACGGAATATTCCGTCATCCCTTACCTTCGAACTCCGGCGACAGTCGCCGGCGCTGGAAACTGGGAAATTCTTAAAATCCTTATATCTCCGTCAATTATGAACCAAAACTCATGAAACCTGAACCAAATTGAAGCTTAGGACGAATAGAACATAATCTTACCAATTCCAAGCTCCAAAAATCACGGGATCTCGCCTGAGAAAGCTCGACAATTCCGGCCAAATTTCAAACTCTCCAAACTCGACTTTCCGACGTCCAATTTGCTTGGTTTTTCTTCTCCGAGCTTCGTACGAACGTCCTAAAGCTCCCTATGAGCTTAAAATCCCCTGAAACATCCATAATTATGACCACATGAACATTACTCAAATCAGGGGTGATGGTTTCTCGGGTTTTCGAAGGTTTCAAGTTCGAAAAATAGTACGAATGGACTCATGAGCTTGTAAGGAACAAGAACATTACCTTTTGAACGTCGATCCATGCGTGAAAGCTTGGGTTCAAAGTTCGTCCGTACACGGTTGACGGAAACAGAAGAAAATCGAGAAGGAGGAGAGAGAGAGTGCACGGGAAGGAAAGAGAGAAAAGGTTGGAGTGTGTGTGTGGTCCAAAATTGTTGACTTCTAATCCACTACAAACCACAACAACTTTGAGTCCTAATTGGTTCCAAAATGTTAGGGACTTAATGCATTAGTCCACTTCCAAACTTAAACCACACCACTACACAAAACGTCCAAGGGCAATTTCGTCTTTTCACACCATCGATAGTAAAAATTCGGGACGGGCTGTGACAACTAGTCCTAAGGTAGGCCCCTACAAGAATAAGGAAGAAATTGTCATCCCTAATTTAATTTATTCTTTAAATACAACAATATTGGGGAAAGGGATTTGACGCAGATACCAACGTAAGCCTTTGAGGAACAATGTTGTAAAATCTACCAAATTTTGGGAGAAAACCGAAAGGTTTATTTGAATAATTCTTGGATGTTGAATACAATAGCAGCCATAAGGCTTAAATAGATTTGACTCGACCCTTAAGAAGTTCAGGAAAGTCTTAGGGAATATAAAAGAAGTAAATCAAATGTAAAACGAAAAGTCTGATCTTTGTTGCAAACTTTAAAATACGGTTTTGGAAATCTAAACAACCTCGGATGGCTTTAATTGTCATCTTCATAGCATGGCATTGTGTTTGAACTGGAACACCTTGCTCTTTTCGAGAGAAGGTATTATGTGCCCAAAACGAAGCTCGGATACTAACTATGTAAATTCCCGCTACGTCTTTTTGTCTTCCTTGGGTCCATTTTGTCTTCAATCCACTCAGCTATCTGTTCTATATCAAGATTAAACTAAGCGAGGATGTGATCTTGGAGCACCAATAAAAATAGATAAATCAAACACAATTTAAATACTTGCAAGTGCATAAGATCAGAAGTACTATAGTAGGGCAAATATGAGGTCGATCCCACGAGGGTTGCACTTGACACCAATGAAACCAATTTATTTGACAAAAAAAGTTAAACTAATTAATCAAGCTAAACTTACTTAAGCAAACGATTGATTGAATTGAATAATTGACTAAGACTAAAACTACAAGAAACTAAAAGGAAAAATAAAACGAAACACACGACACAAGGGTTTGAGAAACAATGGAGCCTAAAGTTACAAATTCATCCATAACAATTATATTTCTTTTTCCTAGAGCCAATTACTATCCAATTATCATGCCAATGCTAAAAGTTGTTATTTGTAAGATATAAATTAATTTGTGGTCAAACATCAATTCATGTATTTCTATAATGAAATTATATCCTTGGTTCGGCATACAATTAACACATAGAAACCAATTAATCGTAGAGGAGTCATATCAACCAAGTATGACTAGCTTGATTGGTCATCCTAACTAGTTTATCTACTCTTCTTAATCTTCCAATAAACCTAATTGATTGCTCACTCTTTTAGATCTATCTAAGTTTCTAGAAACAAAGTCCCTCATGTAATCAAATAATAATTAACAAAGTACTTCACAAATATTCATTTCATGACTTCATAATAAACCTTAAAAAAATAGTTTAGAGACAAAGATAAAAATAAAAGAAAGAGAGTATAGTTATTCATTTCATGACTCCATGGTGAGACATGTCCTAAGCTCTCTTCTTTGGATGTATAATATGGTTTAGAGAGAGCATCGATGTCCTAATTATATATAAAAAGTATCTAAATAGTTTGGTAAAAACTCTCCTTAAACGAAACAAAAACTTAAACTAGTAAAGAAATCAAATTAAGGAAGAACTCTTTGACTTGGGAAACACATCATCTGATTTGCATGCACGTTTTGGGCCGTTTAACCTTCTAGAAAATTCTAGAAAAATAAGAAACTTGTAGCTCTATCTCTTAACTTTCCAGACATATATGGCACCTCACTACGCAAAATCAGGAAGATCTTAAAATCTTCCTTCTTCTATAGATGTGCTGTTCTGATAATGATGTAATTTATGTGGGATTAATTTGCAAAACTAGAATGTTTGGATCAACGAAAAACGATGAAATTTGAACACAATGATCCTTAGCCTCTTAGATTTCCTTTTTAAGTGTCCTTGTGTCAAAACTTAAAGTCAATATGTCATAAAAAGAAACTTCTAAGTGCGTAGTTTGGCTGAAATTGAGAAAAGAAAATGAATAAGCTCTTTTAAAACCAAATCCTTAACAAAACCCAGGTATAAATGATATGAAAATATAAGAAATAATGTACTATTAAGCAACACAATGAGCTAGTAATAATTTATTTACCAAACTCGCATGCATAAGAGTCAAACTTAAGATCTCTTACTTACAAATAACGCTACAATGTAGAGCTAGTAGCAACTTCAACCACTTCTAAACCTGGACACTATCTTTACATAATAAGGGTGTGTCTTACAAACTTTCATTGGACTGGACTGGACTGGATTAATTGTTAGTCCAGTCCCATGTTTGTTAGGCAGCGGGATTAAGTTAAGTGGGATTCAATCGGACTCACTCCGACTATCTCATTCGCTAAGAGTTCTTAGCGAGCATCCTCAAATATGACGGGATTGCTAAGACCGTCTTCGAAAGAGTTCGCTCGTCCTGCTTCTTGTCTTCGTCTTGCAGGTCTCGCTCCCTCATCCTAGTCTTGCTCTCTCATCCTCGTCCTGCTCGTCCTCATCCTGCTCCTCTTCGATTTGGTTTTGCAGATCTGAAATTATTATTGGTTTTTTTTTATCGATTTTGTTGTTTTAGGTTCCAAGTCTCTGAAATTTTTGAATTTTTATCACAAAAATTGGGTGCGATTGTGTTCTATGATTGGGTATGTTTTTTAATTGATTGCTACCCATTTGTTTTCAAATTTTTGGCTATTTTTCTTGACAATTTGATGATCCTTAAAGATGGGAAATCCGTCCATCTCTCACTAGACGAACGAACAGGTTTGTAATCATTTTCCTTTTGGGTTTCTGTCTTGAGAATCATGTGAAAGGGTTTTGATGTTTGGTTTCTGGGTTTTTGAATTGGCGGCATATCATGGGTCTTTTGATCTTGAAGTTGTTGTCTTTGTTTGGTTTTTGGTAGCTATGTATATTTGTAGGGTCTAGATTTGTTTCTCAGGACCTCTATCAGCCTGGGATTTTCAGTGCTTCCATTAAGCAGCCCGTTGATTACAATTCTAGAGTTGTTGCGTTTTATGCAAGTTCATTCTGTTTTTCTATCTGATTAAGGTTTTTAATTTGTTTCCCTCTTTGTTTGTTGTATGATTATATCTAAGGTTGTATGATTTTATTGTCAACAAAATAATATGACCCAGATTTTTACTTCTCAATTTTACAGTTTAGTAAAGATTCAATCTTTATGGTTAGCTGATTAATCTGAATTTTTTTTGTTTTAAACTTGGTGGTGTGGAACCCAGAAATGTTATGAGATCTATCAATATCCCAAGTAAAAACTTGTTTTCTCAAACTTGGTGGTGTGAACAGTACTATTTTTATTATCCTGTTTCTTAATCCGATACTACACCAAACGATTCACTAAATTAGTCTAGCTTATTCTAGTCTAAGCCAGTCCAGCTTAGTCTTTGAAGCTAGTCCAGTCTGAGATAGTCCGGTGCAACAAACGCACCCTAAGTTCATTATTCCCAAAAAATGTTATTAGAATTTCCGTATTTATTTACCAAGGCTATATCGTATTTACCAATGTCATGGAAGACCAAGACCATGACCGATACCAAAAAAGTTCTCACTAATGTAAAGTACATACGCATGTGCAAATAGAAGCTAGATTGCGAGTATTTAATTAGGACAAAAATCAAACCTTAAATTCATCAACGAATACCCAAAATTTAGTCTCTTGTCTTGTGCCTGAAGGCTTGACTGTTTCTCAAAGTTGAATTTTTGATTCTTCAACTCCACACTCGTCATGTACATTCCTAATATTGACTGCAACGTTTGAATTTTTATTTTTTGGCCAGTTGACAGTTGTCCTGCTCAAGATCCTCACGTCCCAGTCCCTATAAATATACCCGAGCATTCAAATGATTTGATATGTCATTCATATATTCTTACAGCATTTACTCTCAGATTTGCTTCAAACTTCAAACCCTAACTCTTTTCTATTGTCGGAAAACACATAGTTTATGTTCAAAGCTGCTTCCATATTGTTTGGGCAGGAATTTCACTGGGAAGGGTCCCTGGCTCGAGCACACAGCTTCCTGAGGAGTTGGCACTTTGGTTGGCTGTCGAGTTCTCGCTTGCTTGTTGGGCTACAAGAAGAGGACGAAGTTAGTTCTGAAAGGTGCCTTTGTCGGGCCTTAGGTGTAGGCCATGAGACTCGCAATCAAAACTAACTAAGGGCTGAGGCGTGCCACTGCCATCTCTATATGGCAGATCTAGAATGAGTGTGTTTAAGCCGATTACTTGCGCCCCAATTTATCCTGACTTCTCATTATCAAAGGATTATCGTGGATGGGTTAAGTCCACATTAAGTTCTTTTCTATGCCTTGAGATCAAGGACTTTTGTTTATCTTGTATGCTTTAAAGGGTAGAGGTCCATATTTGATCAAAACATTAGTTTCATTTACTTTTACGATAGTAAAGGTACTAAGTGAACCAGATCTGAGAGTTAATGGAATTTTGGATCATCGAGAGACCGAAAATAACTTGCATATCTATTAAGGGATACATTATAACACTAGATCTATTAATGGAAAGGCAAAAACAAAGAGAGTCGGGCAAGATTTCACCTTGTCGGGTAAGGTTACAACGTCTTGTGGTCTCTTCTCTTGGCAGTTACAAAAGGATTGAGTGCTAAAGGGGATGACTGGGAAAGAGTTTACACATGAGAGATCGATACTACAACATTTAGGAAAAAGGTAGCATAGCTTTTACATGGACAAAAGATGTTTTTCTAAGGAAGTTTAAGGCTAGAAGGGGGCAGGGTCTGGACAAAGCACGACTTTCTGGGTATTTGCTTGGCTAAGAGACAAGTTGTATGTTTGTTTGTTTGATTGGTTGAGTGTCCTCGTCTTTGAGCCCTCTTCCCCCTTTTATAGATAAATTAGCCCAGTTTTGTTGTTTCTGTTCTTGCCCGAAAGCAACTGAAGGGTAATGAGTCACTAGCCTTTTTATGTGTTTGCCATCCAAAAGGCACTTTTGGGCTGAGAGTTGGTGATTTTCCATCAGTTGTCACTTCTTGTAAGCAACTGGCCATTTGCATTAATGGGGAGCCACCATAATATCTTGAGATGGATGATTTGGGCTTGATTATGGGTTTCGGGCAAAACCTTATTTATTGAACTCTCTTGGGCTTTCCTTCCTAAAAGCCCAAAGTTTAAATATTAACCCAAACACATATTTACAAAATTCAAAGCTGCTTCCATATTTACAAAATTATGAGTTCAGAAACCTGTGGAGGGCAAACTTCAGGACTGATTCAATTTCCTCAACCCACGAGGCCAATAAACAGCTACGAGATGAACACTGCTACTAATTCCGAGTCATATGCAACAGAAGGCACACTTCCACGACAATTTGCTGATCATGAACATGTTAATGTGGCAGCACAAACAGAAGATGAAGATAGGGAAGCTCTTGATGGATTACGTGGATTCATTTCGGAGCTTCGTGAAAAAGTTCCGGCTAAATTAGCAGACCAACTACTGAAGGTGGATGGAAAGAAAAGTTCAGTCACTGTACAAAAGGGTGCTACGTACGGCCTGCAAGGATCAGTGCAGGAGTTATCAAATAAGCTTGAGCGCTTCAAGATACGAACTTTGGATTTCGGAGGGGTTGTGAAGGAGGAAGACAAGCAATAACTAAACTAACGTATTACATGAATTGCTATTAGCAATTTAAAGTAATCATCATGACTTCTTTTAGCAATCATCAGACTGCTTGTGCTAGGAGCCTTTTCAATTGTGCGTATTTTACTTTTTTTGTATTTATATAAGAAAATATTTTGTTTTTATACTGTACATATTTTGAATATCTTAAGTTCATATGTAGCTTTTATATGTTTTAATTTTTCTACGCGACACTTAATTTTAGTCTAACTCGAGTGACAAACGCAGCTGAGAAGAGAGCACATTGAATTTAATTAACTCGGCTACACCAAGATTTTTAAGTTCGCTGGTAAAATAGAAAGACCGACTATTGAATATGGATGGAAAATAGGTCATGTTACCGTGCAAAAATTCAGTATAAATTGTTGGAAGGGTATTGTGTGATTACTATTGTCTTGGTTTACACAAACGGATAAGCAGTTCAAGACATCGCGTTCACTGATTAGACAAGTAAATCCGATAGTAATTCACTACGGAAGATTCAAAGCCAAAAGCCAACTATCCCGATGCGGTACTTTTCCTACTGAATTCTCTCTCTAGTGTCTGCATTGTCATTTGCATGGTATTGAGTCAATTTCCATTCATGTGGGGGATTGTTGGAAAATTTAATAATAATAATAATATATTAAATTTATTAATTGAATGGAAATTAGAAGTGGAGCCTTTTGGTAGAAAAATGTGTCTACTCAAATGAAGAGTTGCAACTTTTGACTCTTCATGAATAGTTACATATGTTTTCCAAAGAGGTATCTCACATTCTATAAATAAGGAAGCCCCCTATAATCACAATATATATATAATCATACATAGAGTGCACTAAATATTAGAGAGTCTCATTCAGTCTATATGAGAGAGTTTTCAACACAATCGTGGTTCATGGAGCCTTGTGATTTGGAGTGCGCTACTATTACAAGGACGTGGTCGTTGTATCTTGGGAAACATGCGCCGATCAACCATGAGCACCGTAGTGGGGTGTAAACGTGTCTTAAGGACAAAGTGTCCAACACTTGCCTCGACCGTATTTTCTAGGTTTTTCTAATCCATTATATCATGTTCATTTAACATTGGTTACTCGTGTGCATGCATTATTGTGGTATATAATTGGATGAATTATTTCTTGATTTTCTATGTGATTTATTATAGCAATTAGACCCAATTTTTCCAACATAAATAATAGTACTTATTTGATTTCATAAAAATGACTAACGTGTAGTTTTTTTTATGGGTTTTGCAAAAGGGGTATGCTATCCACACATCCCTTTTTACTTCTCACACACCCCTTGTTAATTTCTGTCCGTTGATTTTCTTCAATTCATCCAATCCGACGGCCGAAAACCAAAAAGGTGTGTGAGAAGTAAAAAGGGGTGTGTGGATATCACATCCCTTGCAAAAATGTGCAAAATCATCGTTAATCGTATTTCTTTTCTTTCCAACTTAAAATTTTTCTAAAAGGTACTTATGTGACTCAAAATAAAGTAAGACAAATTTCAAATTACTTAAAACATTTTTCTTAACATGCACGCAAAAAATTCTTGCAATAACACAACAATCTGGATAAATAGTCATTATAGCCTTTTTTTTCTTGGTATTTTGATTCACAATAAGCTTCTTAAAGTTGGTGATGAACATCTCAGAGATATTCTTGCCGACAGAAGTCTGTTTTACCTACGTTCTTACAAGAAATGTTGTTCTTTTTTTTTGTCAAGAGAAATGTTATTCTTCGATAGGCATAGAGTCTATACCTGCCATCCTTGCATGACTTTGTAGGTTCCAACCGCAGGAAGGTAAGGTGAAGGATCAACTTCCATCTTTGACATTCATGGTATCTTCTATCACTATTAGACAGCCACGTCAGAGGTGATCAACTAGTTGAGAATGACACGTCAACAAAGAGTGAGGTGGGCCATAGATTTTTATGGAGCTCCATCTAAATTCTAGAATGATATCTTAATATTGGATTAATTCTGATAATCTAGAAAAGAAAGCACTATTTTATATACGCCAAAAAAATATATATATAAATCTCAAACATTTATTTGAAAAATCCAAAGAACGTCTTGATTTTTCGATTGACCAAATCTCTTAACCTGTTGGCTTTAAATTTCCAGACCAAACTATAGGCCATAGGGCCATTTGGTCTGAAACCTGAGGGAACCAAAACTGAACCATGGATTGAACGCTTAGCTAGCTTCTACGCAATTCTAGAATGATTACCATTGTTCCATTTTAATACTTCCTGTTGCAGAATTTCGTTTTCTAATTCTTTTTTTTACATATATAAATAGAGAATTAGGCTGTATTAGCTCCTCAAAGTGTTGTTTGATTCAACTGACTTAAATAATTAGGAAAAAGAATTATCAAACAAACACAAAAGTTTCACTGCACATTATTTTTTTCGCATGAAGAATGCGTTGATGGAGACAGAAAGGTGCAAACAAGACAGCAATTCCTTATATTGGAAATCCTGCACAATTACTTAACTCTAATAAACAAAATGAAGAAAACTAGCATTATTTGATAATTTCATAAGTTTTCATGGAGACCCCCTAATGTACATCAAGCGTTAGGTCCATTTTATTCCTTATTCTTTTTCGGTTATTTTTTCATTTTTTTTCTCTTGATATTGGTGATATATTAAGATGGGATTTTAGTAAAATTTCCAAAGGTTCTGGTCCCCTTGTTCTTGATCAGCATCTATAGCATCATCACCAGCTATGTCCAAGCGAGGAGGGCTAAGCAGCATTCCCTCAGCCATGTTCACTAGAACGTTAGGCATATTAAAGATCAGATCCTCATCAACAAACTCATGATTCAGCACAAATCTGTCATCCTCATCAACTGTCTTATGAGCCTGATGAACATTATGGTGACCACCTTGCACCTCATCCCTTGAATAAGAACAGCGATCAATTGCAACTCCCATGGCCGCAGCAGCGGAGGATGCCGCCGCCTGGATGTCACGTGACGAAGGGGAGGCCGGCACGGGCAATGAAGAAGCGGAGTTGGGGAAGTTGAGCTCAGCATCTTGACCCTTGAGAGCGATAGCGGCCACGTCATAAGCAACCGCGGCCATTTCGGGTGTGGGAAATGTGCCTAGCCAAATCCTATTAGGTTTTTTGGGCTCTCGGATTTCCGAAACCCATTTTCCACTACTCCTGCGGCGTACACCACGGTATGTTGGGTGACGCCCTGGGACAATGGAAGTGGTAGAACTGCTTGATGTTGTAGTAGTATTCGTGGCGTGCATCGTGGAGATGTGGCCGTTGGAGGTTGATTGGCAGTTGGAGGTTGATGGAGGAAGCCATTTATGGAGGGACGGGATTTGAGAAATGAATCTGAATTGTGAGCTAGGTGAAGAGTTTGAGAGGGAGAGAGTGCAAACCAGGTGTTGCTGAACTGCGCTGTGAAGAGAGTTGGGGTGTAAGCCAGCTTAGTTTATGTTGGATGGACTAGTTCTGGGTTGGCTTTGCGTTTTTGTATGGAGACTGCGCATCAAACGTCAATAGAACAGTGGTTTTATATATCACTTTTCCATCTTATATGTCACCCCACTCTCCTATGGTACTAAATGTGATCATCTAACAAAGATTTGATTATAATAATGAGGGGATCCATATTTTCAAGGTGGAATCCCATCAAGGGAATATATGGACAGTATAAATGTGAGGATGACGAGACGTAGGCCGGGATGATTAGTGTACTAGAGAGTGGAGCTTCCCACTCTTTCTGTTACCATTATCGCAACTTGCCTATTATATCAAATTATAAAATAAATACATAGTCGTTAATTATGTTAGAAAGTGAGCACTCAACTTAAAACCAATTAAAATTACAGTTTTAGAAATATAGACTCTAGAAAGCATTTCACACACACGAGAGAACTAGAGAGAAGAAAAGAGCTGAAATGTCAAGAAATTGTTTTCAGTAATCCACAAGCTCAAGATCATGAGCTATACATGGTTCAGTTTGAAAGTACTTTTAAAATAATTAAAAGTAATTTCAAATTATCAAAAGTTCTTATGATCATGTTTGATATAAAAAGTAAAAAGTACTTTTGAGTTAAAAAAAGCACTTAAAGTGCATTTTGAAATTATTCTATTACTACCCAACCTTTCAAGATTGTTATGGAATTGGTACTTCAAATAGGAGTTCGGAATTCTATATCTATTTTACTAGTAGTTCAGTTGTGTGTTTAACCAAGTATCTAGAAGCTATATGGTTTTCCTTATACTATATATATGAACATGAACTCAAACACTTGGGCAACTAGGATAACTTAGCAATTCTATGATGGATTGGTTTGCCAAGTATCGAGCTCCTATAAATACCAACTAATCCATAACAAGACTAACTCGATCTCTCTTAATTTCTACATCATGTGCTTGATGAGCTAACCGAGTGAATGCTAACATAGTGGGGAGTCCCAAAATCATTTAAACTCCTATGCGAGGTTTTGATTTTCCAATTTTGGATCGTCTCTATACATAAATGCCGACACAAGAAAATGTGTGAATCTGCTTGATCATGGCTACGGGTAGGGTGAAATTCCCAACTAGCCTTCCGCGTGCCCAAAAAGAATGGATAACTAGAAACGCACACTCTAGAGTCTCAACACATATATACCAAAAAGTACATCGTTGCAGTTGATGTTGGCTTATGTTCAAGAATTAAAAAGTGCATCGTTTCGGGGTTTAAGGATTCCATATTTTGAGTTTAAGATTTAAGATAGGATTTCATATTGGATATAAGTTGTATATCAGAGTACGCAATGAACAAGACTAACAAGAATAATAGAAATATTATTAAACAAACGAGAATGCCGGAACGACTACAAAACCCTAAGAGGCTACATTGTTACAAGCTTATATCTCTGAATAACAAAGCTCTCTATTTATAATAAACTAACTCTAGTCCCTAATAAGCAAGGAAACGAAAACCTAATTCTAATGGGCAAGAAACTCTAATATCCTTGGCCCACAAGAAAACCACAAACAACAATAAAATAATAACTAATTTTCCAACACCCCCCGTCAAACTCATGGTGGTACACGACATGAGTTTGCCAAAGTAGATGTGGATGCAAGACTCCAAATTCCAGTGCCAATGCCGATGCCGATTTCCATGCCAATGCAAATTCCAACTTCCGAACAAACTTGAACAAAAAAACAAAAAATCCAACTTTCGTAACGTCACTCGAATGATCACCAGTCCAAGCACTCGAGCGATCGTCATGATGGGCAACAACAGACTTCCCAATACAAGCCAAAACCTCAAACAATTTTCAATTTCCTTTTCCTCCTTCCTTCTTCTCTCTGCCTTTCTTCAATTCATGCAAAACTAGCACAAGTGCAGATACAGGTTCAAGTTGCAGACAGCGGATGTGTGATGCAAAATAGAAACAGATGCAGGTTTACGGGACTTCAAGGGGAGACGAACTCGATCCAAGTGGTTCTCAGATCTGGGCTTCGTTAGGGATGAATACGGACCGCGGGGATGGTGCAGATGGTGTGCAGTGCAGGGTTCTGGGAAAATGTGAAACAGCACGAGCGGTGATGTAGATCAGGTGCTGAACTTGGTGGTGCGGCGATGATGCAGTGGTGCAAAGCGGGTCGGGTTCTATAAAACACGGTGCAGGTGCATGTAAGTGTGGGTGAATGGTGATCAGATACGATCGGACAACATCTGGTTGCGATCGTCAGGTCGTGGTTCAGGCGGACGGAAGATTCATCGTATCAAGGTTTTGTTTCACGACAGAGGGTGTAGGCATGGCGGGTTGAAGCGGTGATGTTCCGATGGTAGCAGAAGACGATGACATGACGCAGCAAACTGATTCAATTTTTTTTTTCAAAAAAACTAATACCAAACAAACAACATGGATACCTATCAAGAACAGATTAAATCTCGAAAGATCAAACCTGCTCTGATACCAAGTTGAATATCAGAGTGCGCAACGAACAAGACTAACAAGAATAATATAAATATTATTAAACAAACGAGAATGTCGGAACGACTACAAAACCCTAAGGGGCTACATTGTGACAAGCTTATATCTCTGAATAACAAAGCTCTCTATTTATAATAAACTAACCCTAGTCCCTAATAAGCAAGGAAACAAAAACCTAATTCTAATGGGCAATAAACTCTAATATCCTTGGCCCACAAGAAAACCACAAACAACAATAAAATAATAACTAATTTTCCAACAGATAGTTTAATGGAAGTCTAAAATCGGGTAGTGCTAGATATAATTCACATACCGAGTTGGAAACACACACTCTAGAGTCTCAACGTACACATATATACCAACAAAAATATAATTCACATACTAAACAAAAGACTCCAATGTAATGGTTGCATGCATGTTTTCTCTTATACATTTTTTATTTAAAATGATATATATTACTATTTTTAGTTACACTAAAATAAAAGAGAGAGTCTTCTAATTAATTATGGTAAATTACATAAAACAATCTCAACTATTGGGCCAATCATAGTTTCATACTCTGCCTTTAAAAAATTTCAATATCATACCTCATCTACAAATTTTTTACAATTTCATACCTTCCATCAAATTTCTATCAATTATTCTGTTAAATAGTGACATGGCTTGAGATGGGGCCCACTCTCTATTAAAAATTTATTAAAATATTAAAAAAACCTATTAATATTTTTTTTACATGGGGGACCCACCCCATATCCCCTCACATTTTCTTCCCTCTCTCGTCTTCCCCAAAACCAAACCCAGACCCCACCCCCTTCTTCCCTGCTCTTGTCCTTCTGTTGGTCCTAAAAACTACAAAGCCTACGTGGCGCGCAGGCCGAGTAATTTAAAAGCTAACTACGTCCTTCGGTGAATGCGGGCGTGCCAACTCGTCGGCCGAGCTCGGCCGAGGAGTAAATTTGTTGATGTTGCGTTGGGTCGCGCTACTGACTTCTGCGTCTTGCGATTGCGGCCGAGAAAGGAACACGTCTCGGCCTCCTGGATTCTCAAACCTGAAGACAAGGTTACTATTATTACGAAGCTCACAAATCGAATTCGGCTTTCAATGTGCCGAATGTAATAACTGTAACACCTCACTTCGTCGAGAAGACTAATGAGATGACCTCGACCAAAAAAGGATTTAGAAACCTTCTCGACCGAGACTTGGATAGATAACTGACCGTGCCCGCCGCAGTGCTGTTGATGCCAACGGAAGGTACTGCGAGTTCGGCCAATTCTACGGTGATAGAGCTATCTATGCCGACTTAAGATATCACCGGTTGCTTTCACAGTGCTGTTGATGCCAACGGAAGATGTGTCAGCGAAAAAGAAAAAGAAAAGGTTCTCAAGTTGTTGAGGATTTGCGCAGGGCAATTTTGTATTGATTTTGTGGGGGCCCGAACGTTGCACAATCACCCCTATTTATAGCATTGGATTTCCTCGAATTCGGCTTAAAACCCTACACGGACTAGGATTTTCTCTCCGGATCAACCCTAGTTCGACCAGTCCTATCTTCACTAGGATTGTGAATCTAGTCCCTTATTGAGTTGAAACCATTCCTGGTTATCCGACTTGCCGAGACTCCTTGTTGCATTAGGATTCGGCTTCGCAAATGTGGCACAACCTAGCCGGCCTAGTTTTAGAGGCCCACGAACCGAACGGCCCAAGGCTCCCTTGTTGCCAGGCCCTTCCGGGCCGAGAATGGTTCTGTCCTCGGCCCAAATTAATATTTTGGGCCCAAACACCTTCACCACCCCATCGCCGCACAATTCATTCATCCCCCACATTCCTCCCATCTCCCCATCTCAATTCATTCCCCAATTAATTTTTTTTTTATTTTTTATTTTAATTTTTCCAATCGCAGCCGGGACCTGCAATCTTAACGGCTCTCGACGGCTTTGGGACCTGCAATCGCAGTCGGGGAACAAGACCTGCATGGATTGCTCCCAATAGAACCCGCAGTGGGCTTCGGTTTTGTATGGCGTATTCATGTGCTTACAATGCTCCGGCAAGCACCGCGGGCTTGGCGTCCACATCTCGTTCAATCTGTGACCATGGACTCATGGTCCAGGATCCAAATCAAGAAGATGGAGGCCGACGACAACGAGCAGGGGAGGTGGAAGCAGCAGGGGAAGTGGTTTTAGGAATAATGGGAGGGGGGTGGGATAGGTGGGACGACGACGGTTTCAGATCGTCGAACGATATGAGGAGGGTGGGAGGGAGGGAGTCGAGTGATGGCGTGGGATCTGGGTGGTTTTGGGTTTGGGGAAGACCCGGGGGGGGGGGGAGGGGGGGGCGGCGGTGTGGTGAAGGATAGGAGCGGGGAAGATTGGGGGGGGGGGGGGGGATGGGGTCTGGGTTTGGTTTTGGGGAAGACGGGAGGGGGAAGAAAGAGTGAGGGGATATGGGGTTGGTCCCCCATGTAAAAAAAATATTAAATGATTTTTTTTTAGTTTTTTAATATTTTAATAATTTTTTAATAGAGAATGGGCCTCGTCTCAAGCCACATCACTATTTAACGGAAGAATTGACAGAAAGCTAACGGAAGGTATGAAAAAAAATCGTAGATAAGGTATGACATTGATTTTTTAAAGACGGGGTATGAAACTGTGACTGACCCAATAGTTGAGGTAGTTTTATGTAATTTACCCAATTAATTAATATTCGTTATGAAGAGCAAATCTGATATTTTCTTACTAAAATTACAAGCTTTTCATAAACACATCCCCTAAACACGAGAGATTTTTCAGTGTGCTAGTACGAGTGGATGTATACTTGAAAAATTAACTTTCAACCACTTGTATTATGACACTTACTGTACCAGACCGTGTTCTTAGAACACAGAAAAATTTCTTCCTAAACACAGTGCCACACCCACTTAATTAGCAGTCCCTCTCTAATTGGGAAGAGGATCCTCTAGGATCCCCACATCCTAGCCGTGCATATCGTGCGGCCAGTTTTCGTCAAATACTATTTGTGTTTAATTTTAAATAAAAAAAGTCAAATGATTTCTGACTGTACGATACACCATGAATGACTGAGATGTAGGGATTCCTAGGATCCCTACAAAGTGAATCCAGATAGGATCCAATTCCCTCTAATTATAGCACTAAGAAGCGCCTTAAGTGCATGCATTTGGTGCAATACAATCATTAGTTTTCTTGACCAAGCAGGGTGCCTTTTTCACCAACTTGCTGCTGCAGGCAACCAACTTTTAACTTAAATATATCGTTTAACTCGATATAATACCAAAATGAAAAGGCAACGAGCAAAAGAATACAATTCTTCCGCTGAAGGAGCAGACAGTTGTTCCCCTTACTAATTCTGGGAAGTACTAGAAGCAGAATTGAAAAGCCACCTTTCAAAATCTTGCTGTATAATATAATTTAAATGAAAGTCCTGCGTGAACTTATGTAGGAATTTGTGTGGACACGTATAAAAATGGTATCTTGTGCTTAAAATATTTTGTATGTAATTTTGCGCTTAAAATTACTAATTATGTGATCCACAAAAATAAGAACATGGTTTAGACCCGCATCTTTTGGGTATAATTTAGAATAATAATATCTTTTGTTATAGTAGGGAAGAATTTCTAACAGAAGAAATTGTATACAGTTGTATGCAGATATTTTCTCTTGGTAATATAGAGGGACGGAGACAAAATCTTAGTACGTAGTCCACTAAGTCGAGAACCAAAGGGAGCTGAAATAATATATATATGATAAGGTTATTGTTGAGCGAAACTTTTTACTAGAAGAAATATCTTCACATGTTCGTTGACTATAATCCGTATACTTGTCAAGATGCGCCTTCGAATGTCTCTTCCCAAGCTTCATTTAAGTGACGCATGTACCTGCAAAGGGTACTTCGAAGCTCAAGTCAGTCTATGTGAATTGGTATTCTTAATGGGCCCAATTTGCTTGTTCTCTATCTAAACTTTCTTTTCAAATATTTCTTAAGGCTTTCGCCATTATTTTGTTTGGTAACAAGACCATGACATCCTTTTTCGACCTCTAATTGCAGGCGTACTGGGATATTAACGCTTCACAAAAATCAATAAAAACTTTACTAACTAGCCATATATCAATGACCAATGTTTGTTTTGAACTTAATCAATGAGATGTTTTTATTAATTAGGCATAAGTTAATGAAGAATGCCTCATAAGCTTTAGGCCCTTACTAATAGTTAGAGAATGACTTTTCTACCTTTCCCTATCTCTTCACTTTGTTCCATTCCTTATCCTCTCCTCCTGTAAAAACTTCGCAACACTAATGGCCACCTAATGTCACGCCCAGATCCCAATGCACATATAAAAATCGAGCGTACTAGTATTGTCACATCAGTACGTATCGATCAACTTATACAAATAAAATACTTAAAATATAAATAACATATTGGTGGGTCTCTTTCACTTATATACAATGCAAAAGAGTCTGCAAAATATATACAAAACCTCCTCTAAAGGCACAACGTCCGTAGGCTCCCAAAAATGAAACTAACCACAAAATAAGACAGTAAGGTACAAGGTTAACCTAATCACTCCAAGCATCAATCCCCCAGCACTGTTATCCAAGACACCTCATACCTATCAACACACGTCCACATGCAAACTTGCCCTCTGCACCGTGGGAATGGTGCATTAGGCAAAGCAAATATCGGGTAAGCATCGAAGCTTGTGTGAGTGAAATCTTACAACATATGTGATTTAAAAAAAAACATTATGTTGATCTCATTTATAAAATATTTCACAATCCTTTGCATATATTAAATGATCCTATCACAAATCTCGTTTGAATCTACACTGGCATTCAACGGATTTTCTTTGATATACATAATGAAATAACAGGGGTAAAGCGACGCCATAAAGTTATGCGTTCTAGAACCTCTCATGGAACCAGATAACAAGGTTACACAAAGTAGGGTTCCAAAACCTCTCATGGAACCGGATAAAAAGGATACACAAAGTAGAGTTCAAGAACCTCTCATGGAACCAGATAGAAACTATGCACTGGGTTCCTCAAACTCTCAAGGAACCTGAGTAGGAGAATTTTCCATGGAACCGAACAGAAGTAGCGTTCCATAATCACTCATGGAATCTACTAAAAGTAAAGCAGGATTCTAGAACCTCTCATGGAACCAGCATGAAAAGAAGTCCTCTAGGGATTTCATATTCACAGATGAAACGAGAAAGAAAGTATTCCAACTTAAAAATCATCTACTAGCCCTCTCATTTCGCAGTCATTTTAAATATACATATATATAGCATTTAAAATAGCAGATCGATGACTGGCAATAAACACATTTAAAAATCTAGTTTATATTCACAAAGTATATAAGACACAATTTTAATATGCAAAATAGTTGATCTTATAATATTAAAATCACTCACCTAGACTTAAAGCTGCTAGCAAATCTAGCACGAAGATCGAACCACTTAGACACGATCAACACCTATGAAAAATATACAAGTCTTATCTTAGAATCCAATAAATAAACGAGATACCAGAATAATTCATAGCACATTGACTATAAAGTCAATCATCATCAAAGTAGCCTCACTAGGATCAATAACACTAGATTCTTAAATCAGGAAGATTTGAACGTCAGAATGTTACAAAGTTCACAAATGTCTGAAAATCAATAAATAGCATGCTGACAAAATTGCATAACGATCCAACAATCAGATTGTCGTTAATTACGAAAATCGAGCGGCGGCATAATTAAATCAAAAATTGGATAATCGAACAATCACATCAAATCTTAAAAAATGGACCTTGGATATGGGCTCAAGGCATCGTGAATATCTTTATGCCCAAAATCCATGTGATTTGAATTCTCACATGTCGTCGTGCACAGTGGTTTCAGACGAACAAAACCAGAATATTTGATGTCAACTAGATTTCACCAAATTTCACAAGCATGTAGAAATCAACACGAAGAACAACTTATATACCTGCCACGAAGTCTGGTAGTGGAAAAAGACTATGAAATCGCCAAAAAAATCGTCGCAAGGCCATGAAAGGCGCACGCACGCCATGCTGTCCGATGTCCGATAGACTATTAGTGGCTGAATTTTTTAAGTTAAGGTAGGGGCAAATCTAACCTAGGTGGTGGTGACCATCCCTATTTAGTGGATTCGTTGAAAAATGGTGAGAAACCAGCGGGTGCCCTGGGAAAATTGTGGCCTTGAACTGGCCCGCATGGTGGTTTCTCATATTAGAACTAAAGTGGGTTTTGTTCCTGTGTCAAGGGCTACACTTTAGTGGTGGTGGCGACGATTGTCATTGTCGAAAAAAAGGGAGAAATCGACGTCGAATAAAGGGAGAAATCGACGTCGAATAAAATTGGGTCAAAACTCGGGTTATGCAACTTGATCTCATCTAATCTGGGTCTGCTGCGACCCGGGTTTCCATTTTGGGAAACCCGAAATTCTGAATATTGTTAGGTCAAACTTGCTATTTATAGTAAGGTCAAAGGACCAAAATGCCCCTCACTTTCAATGTTCTTAACTTCTTCGTTTTAACTCCAATTTGCAAATGATTTTCACATAAATGCTCTTGAGATCGAGCTCTATTCAAAAGTACAAGAGTTGGCCCACTAAACCAATGTAAACTTTCAAAACGAAAGGTCAACTCAAGCTTTAAAGAGTCAAATTCGGATTTTGACCCAAAATTAAAAATGCAACAATGAACAATGAAATCTGGGAACGGTATTTCCCACCTAACAAATCAAATTACCCAAACAACAAAATCAAGTTACTTTCCTGTCAGAGTTAGAAGACGGTGTGGTTGTAGACGACAAAACTAGATTTGTTGTCATTCTAAGAGATGACATCGTCGATGAGTTGATACGTCTTGGTAAAAAATGGGGTCGGTAGAGCTCGCTGTGATGACCGCTAAATTTGGGCTCATCGTTCGACTCCATCGGCGTCGAAACCATAGCAATATCCGTTCGTCAACAAAACTAATCGAAACATAGTCAAATTGAACAAAAAAGGACAAAAAAATTGAAATCAAATTTTGGAAGATGATGATAGGACACTAGAGAGTTAGAGGAATGAAGTGTTGAGAATGAGTCTCACATTCATGGGAGAATGGACCTTGCATGGGCTTATAAGAGGTTGGGCTACTCCCCATATTGCCAATTAGTTTTATGATAGAACCCCAACTTTCTTCATGGTATCAGAGTTAGGTTGTCCCACATGTGAAGCAAAACGGCGACACATGCTCCACGTCACCTCATTGTCAATCCACATGTTAGGCTTGAAAATTCACCACATGTGAGGGGACGTGTTGAGAATAAGTCACACGTTGATGGGGGGGGAGGGACCTTGCATGGGCTTATAAGAGGTTGTGCTACTCCCTATGTTGCCAATTAGTTTTATTGTGGAACCCCAACTTTCTTCATGAAGGTGGGATCATTTGGACACTAGCAACCATGAGTTCATGGAAAATAGGGATTAAAAGTTAGCTTGAAGGTTTTGATGTCAATTCAGACATTACATTACATTGTATGTTTTGTTGTTCTGTTTTTGTTTCGATTCATATCATGCATTGTAGTGTATGTTTGATTAGGCATATCTAATGTTGGATTTTTGTTTTTATATATCGTTCGGATATTAGAGTTGTCCAATTTGACTATAATGAAGAAGAAAATATAAGATTTGCATAACAAAATTTGCAATGTAATATCTAAATTTGTATTGACCTATTCTGAAATATAAAAAGTGTGAGAAATGGGTGTCAACTGTAGTGAAATTTTTTGTTTATTTTAGATGCATTTATATATCACAATATAGACATGATTGACCTATTCATGATTATCATAAGGATATATTGTTAATATTTTATTAATATTTGTTGTAGGCATAATTTACTGAACAATTATGGAGGCCTTAGAAAGAGGGGTGCGACAATAGGTAGAGAGAAGGAGAGAGATGTGTAATTGTGGGTGTGTTCTATTCCACCCCATTGTACCTTTATTTATAGTAGTAGGATAGGTAAAAACCTTTCCCTTTAGGATTACAACATTTAATAGGTAATCTACTCCTAATAGGAATATAAGATACATTCTCATATCTACTAGGATTTACACAATCACATTCCTAATCTAATAGGACTGCAACACTCCCCCTTGAGTGTGTAAATACTCAAGTAAATGACACATCAGGTCTTCAATGACGAAGCAAGTACAGTTGATGAAGTCGTCGACACAATGAGCGATTGCGAGTCTCAAATCAACAGAAGAATGCATAAAAAATAAAACTCACAAAACTTCGCTATGGTAAAACCCAAGGTGGGAGAAAAGCATTAAATCAACAGAAGAATGCATAAAAAATAAAACTCACAAAACTTCGCTATGCATTAAGTCAAAACTATAAGTCTTTTGGATGCAAGTAGAATAGCTCACAAGGGTATGATCAGCCCATGATGGATGCCTCATTAAAACCTAGTGGGAAAAATGCTTCTAATCGTAGGGAAAAAGAGTACATTAAAATCAAGTAAGTATACTTCTAGATACTCCCCCTGAGTTTGACATAACTTCCAAATGAGAACTACAAGCATTGCATATGAATAGTTAGGCATACCAATTCCTCGGACAAGCTACTGGAAGGTTGACTTCGGCAGTGACATTGTGTAGAGGTCGACAAGGTTGTCTGGGATCGGCTTGCATGACTTCAATCTTCTGATGTTATGTCTTGGTGTTGACTTTGTTGATGTATCATGGTTTGGTAGGGTGGATACATGTGGCATAATCTTCATGGATCATCGTTGGGACTCAACGATGGATGAAAAATAGCAAGTACTTCGAATATGCTCAACAAGAACTCCTAACCATGTCCCAATTGTGGCGTAGTGAAGTGAGGTGAGTCTTGGAACGATTCAAAGATTTTGCAACTAAGGTCATATCATGGACTTCCAAGATATTGCGATATCCCTAACAGTAAAGACATAACCATTTGAGGATTTTGCCTTGTGCGGGTTTGATAAGTAACCTGCATCAGCATAACAACAAGACAATCATCATTTCGAGGATCAGGGGGGTTGGATCCACTCAAGATCCGTTGGGATTTGCCCATGTAGTACCTTCAGGGTACGTCTTTAATACCAATTCAGTGGATGCGTGTAGGCGCGGTGCTGCATCTTTACCAAGATCAACAGCCAATGAGATGTCCTATCTAAATACAATGAGCTAAGTACAACGAAGCGCAAAGTTGAACTTAGATATGGAATTTCGGATTTCATAACCTCTTCAAGGGTTTCATTTGCATATAACGTATGGACGATCATAGGTATACTCAAAAGTGACACCTTTAGGGTGTAGTTCGACTGGTAGACCAAGATATTATCAGAACAATGCTTCAATTTCAGGTCAAGGCATAAACGAGTATTCCCAAGATCATTCATCTCAAATTCCATCTTCAGGTGCGAGGCAGTTTTCTCAAGCTCTTTCGGAGTTTTAGTGAGATTCGTGTCAACGACATAAACTGTAACTCTAGCAATTTGGAATAAAACTTCATAGTTTAACACGCAAGGGCATAATTCAGATCCCTGACTGATCAAATAATCACTTAAACGGGTATACCACATCCGTCGGATTGTAAGTGAACGCCTCAAGCAAGTTAAGAGGGTGTTTCATGGTCTTGGAACTATTTGAACCAATCCATGTAATTCTTCGAGAACTTACATGTAAATCTCCGTATCTATATCCCCACGGAGAAAACACTAACCACATTTCATAATGCTGCTATCATTTATATGACATTTGAGAGAAACCTTGCGCCGTAAGGCGTGCATCATATTGCACTATTTCATTCATCTCATAACGCTTCCTTTCCCACTTGTAACCCAACAGAGTTACCTTGGGAAGTGTAGGAACGACAGGTCCAAAACACACTTTGGGAAGAAATTTGACCTGGATTGTAACTTTAGTTGTCCAATTAGTTCTACGTTGTCACACAGTTCGATATCGTCGCTTTTCATTTATGTCGGTAGCTACCATATAAGTGAAAACATCATCGATGATAATCTCATTTCAATTCCATTTAGCTCATCCAAACTAGTATACTAGACCAAGAACTTCAAGTCTCGGGAGTAATCCGGATTAATCTCATGAGATGGAAATGATTTGAGACAGCTATCGAGTTTAGATTCATTGTTGTGCCGTATCTTCCTCTTCTGGGGAAGTGAATCCTACGAACCGAATGATCTGTCATGCTCCAGGCCAAGACATATTGATTGGCTATCCGCCAATGTACCAGATCGTCCAACAGGGGCAGCACACCCTCCAAGGATGTTGACTTGACGTCCGTTAAGTACGTCTATCCTTGCAGGCATGTTTGCAGCTGGTATATGACCTCGTCACTTTAGCTAGATTAGAGGAATGAGTCTGGAGCAACATTCTGAAAACTAGAATTCATCGCACTTGCTTATCACACTTGTGCGGTATGAGGATCGAGATGAGACATAGTGAGCAACGTCCACGTAAATTTGTGTTGTTCTACAGGAATGTTGACGTTCTTATCTCCCCTTAACGGCAGGAAGTCTGTCTCATTAAAGAGACAACCCGTAAATAAGCGGTAAAGAGATCGCATACAAGGGCTCGAAGAGAGCTAGTGTGAAGGAGAATCATGATCGACAAAAGATACACATCCTTCTTTGAGGACTCATGGTGGTACGTTGCGGCAGCGCAACTTGGCACATGAAATGCACACCCAAATACGTAAATACGAAAATCGTCAGGTTCGTACCAGTAACCAATTGTAACGTCATATAGGTTGAGTGTCAATGGGCCTCAATGCGGACCAACATAGCTGCGTACAAGATTGCATAACCCTAGGAAGAAACCAAAAACTTGGTACGTTTACCAAAATTCGAGCGATCATTTAAATTGCGCTTTATGATCACTAGGCGAGGCTATTAGGGGTGAACATGGGAATTCGATGTTCAATTATAAACCCAAAATACATGCAATACTTTATCGAAAACCGTCGATGTAAACTCTCCGGCATTATCCAGTCTCCCGGACTTTAAGAGATAAGTAGGGTGGTAAACCCTTAATCGGCCAAGAGGTTTAGCAGTAATGTGTGTGGACAAACATGTGACCAGTTTGTTGATTCATCAACGAAAACCATAAGTATTTATATGGTCTGCATTTTGGTTGTATTAGTCCACATATATTCCCTTGAATCCACTATGAAAAGAGAGTCGTGTCGTATCTTTGCAAGGAATGATACAGAAAATCAATTTCCTTAATGAGTAGGCTTCGCAAAGTGTGCTTGTAGGCACAAGATCCTTACTTCGAGTAAGGAGATGCGTCGTAGCATCATTGTCAAATGGTTGTGCCAAAACAAGTAAACTGCTCAATCACCCAGCTTCAGGCCGGCCACATGTGGTGTGTTCCCAGTTGGGAGACAACCCATTGGCCCCAAATCCAAGCTTCAGGCTCATTTTTTGGAGGTGGTGCAAAGATATTTCACTTTATTTTCTTCAGTGGTTTCATTTATGATCATTGTCATCTCGAATATCCTTAAAAACTCAACGTCATGGAGAATTTAAGGTCCCTTAAATGGTGATTCAGTACCATTCATACAACGAGGAGCGTGCCAATGCTCCTAATCAGGTGGGATAGACCTGAAGTCGTTGTTAGATATGTGATTTCGGTGTAAAGTTAGTGTGTGTAGTACGCATTCATCCAGACAACTAACTTTCTCACATTCCTACCTAATCACGTGTTATCGGTCACTTGTATTAAGAAACATGATTCAATTAACTCATATTCGAGAACAATATCAATAAGATTATCCATAAGTAAAACATACACCAAAGTTGAATCCAAGAACATGAAAAATGTTCACAAAGTAAATGGTTTACTATGGGGATTCGGCCAACAAGGTTATCCATGTCAAAATTTTGCTATTCCAACGGTGTTCGGTGGAGCAAAATTAGTCGCACATATTGACTACTAGAATGGTACTCCTCAACGGCATTGGTAGGGGCACGAACATGTGCATAACCAATGATCTATTCCATCGATACGGAAGTAGATTCTACAAGGGTTGAGGTTTGGGAATATTATCCTTTATTCTTGAAGTTTTAGGTCTTAGGTGCCAAGGATCACGCTTCGGGCATGATGCCACACCTTGGCAGGCCCTGATTCTACCATATGTTTGTGGTACTAATCAGATCCGAGAATGTGGTAAACTTCCGTTTTCTACACTGCTGCGTCATGGGCGAGTTAGAAACATGGAAGGACTAGAAAAGTATTCTCTAGTCAAAATTCGATCGGATTTATAAACTTCATAATTGTACTCATTCATGGACGTAATCATGGTTTGCTTTAGGCAATGTTTTTCATGATTAGACGGTCCATAGAAGTGAGCCAAAGAGCCATGGAATCCTCGTTCGGGAGGTATTTCCATTTGTAATGCTTCGGGCATAAGTCTTCGAATGAAGATCATGGCGGAGGCTTATTCAGCTCTTCCATGCCATTGTTGGCTTCAATGGTTTCTCAGCTTCTTGATAGTTAAGTGGAGATTCACGTCTTGTACCTACATAAAGTGGTTTCTCTTAGAAACTTCCAAATCAGGAAATCGAACTTGTGACGGTTCGACGATCCACTGAATTGGAGGGAACAAGATTGTGATTGGTGCTATGGGAATGAATCATCCATGAGCATCAAAGTTAGAACATTTGAGTTCTAAGACATGGTTTTCATGAAAAAAGTCGGGTTTTCATAGGTGTATTGTTTTATGAAATCTTCAGGTTTCAAAGGCATTAAATTTGAAACTACAAGTTCAATTTAGTTTATGAACGTTTAGTTCATAAAAGAGAGGTTCCTGCAATAACACAAAATGCAATATACAACTAAGTGTAATGGATTTGATGTTATTCGGGAACTCAAGTGTGAGTGCTTCGGGACTACGAAAGTAAGTCAACAGTTCAAAGTATAAAAATAAATTATTGAATCGTTAATGTCCAAAAGTGATCTTCAGGTCAATAATTTTGGATTCATTATCAGATTAATGGACTGCAGGTCACTTTTAATTAATTCAATAGATCGAGACCATTCAGGGTCGATCGTAGAAGCAAAATAATGACTTTGGGTCATATTCACTTTAGATGGCTTCAAGCTAAATAATTAAGAAAATTAAGCCTAAATAAGGCTTAGCCATGGGCACCCCAACCTAGTTAGGTGCGGGCAAAAAAGCAGAATGGGCCAAAAAAAAAATTGATTTTGGTCGTGAGATTCATGGCAGCCCAATAGAGATCTGATTACTGTTGTCCAAAAAGAAGGGCTTGCAGCAAAGCTGCAGGTTTGGGATCGGGTTATGGCTGCAAGGAGCAGCCCAATTTGCATGCAGACTGCAGGCGTGCAGCAAAGATGGGCCGAGAAAAAGAAAAGAAACATTACAAGCAACAGACTTGCTGCTGCAAAATGGGCCAAATTAAGTTGGGATAAGCCCAGCCGACTTGGCTGGCTGTGGTACACACGGGCTGAGGTAATAAGAAGCCCAGCAAGCCAAAGGTTTGCGGCGTGTGGGTTGAGGCAAAGCGGGGGCCTAGCAAATGGCTTCGGGTTGTGCTTAGCTTGGACTCGGGGGTGAATCGAGGGTTGCAGGCCCTTGGGTAAGTCAACCCATATTTTTTTCTTTTTCTTTTTTTTTTCTTTACGACATTGTTAGGGTTAGGAAAACCCTAGAATTGCTTCTAATTTATTTTGATTCTTTGACTCACAAATTCCACATAACAATTTAATTGCGTAATGCATGAAACAAATATATATATTGACAATTATATAAACATATACAATATATATATCAGAAGGAAAATACAAACATAGGGGGTTCATGCATCATGGGGAATGTTTTCATGCTTCATGGTCGTTTCAAATATCTTACTTTATTTTAAGCGTACTTGATTGGCAGAAAACAACAAAAGCCTTTGAATTTGTAGAAGGTCATTCTCAGAAAGCTGGAATTGCATCTCCAATGCGTTGTATCACGTTCAACATAGAAAAATTAAATTGAATCAATAGCATGTAGATCAATTCAATAAAATAAAAAGAATTATTAAAACGTAATACTCCCCTGATTGAAGATCAAACTCTCTTTAGTGTAGCGTTAAGAACGTGTTGATAACCTGTTGTAGGCATAATTTACTGAACAATTATGGATGCCTTAGAGAGAGGGGTGTGGCAATAGATAGAGAGAATGAGAGAGATGTGTAATTGTGGGTGTGTTTTATTACACCCCATTGTGCCTTTATTTATAGTAGTAGAATAGGTAAAAACATTTCCCTTTAGGATTACAACATTTAATAGGTAATCTACTCCTAATAGGAATATAATATACATTCTCATATCTACTACGATTTACACAATCACATTTCTAATCTAATAGGACTACAACAATATTATATTTTTTAATTATTTAATACAAAATCACCCTATATAATATTGTTTGCCTTGTCTATCCGTACAAGCCCAGGTCCTAGTATTTTCATTACCAAGTTGACCTAAGACATGTCTCCTTCATAGTTGGTCATACATAGTGCCTCAAAATCAATAGAACAGTAGTGAACCAAATTTTATGTTATCCTAAAATCCTAATCAAAGATCTAAACGTGCTGAGTTTGTGGTTGGAGAGGAAATTGTGGGTTCTGCCCCCCACGAACCAAAGACCATGAACACTCTGAAAGAGACACCGCCGTAGACAAAGAATTAGGGCTTCTTCAAGGAGATAATATTACTATAATAGCTTCCCTTCTTAGCAGATTGGTCCCGTTCCAATTAGCAAAACTGGGACGGTATAAGATCAGGGTAGGTACCAACCATTTATCGTATAGAAACCTCGTATTCTGCAACAGAAAATGAAGAAAACAATGAAATATATAACTAGTATCTATCTGTTTTACAGAAACAACGCCGGATTCTTACTTAGAAGCTGTTGCTATAAGCATATATATCATTAATATCTAATATGAAAAAGGTTGGCCTACCTAACTTGAAATCTTGTGTGTCTTGGCCGTGTAGTATTTATTCGGTATACTAATTATGCCTTTCTCGAACGCTTCGAGTTTAAGCAATAGTGTACGTGTTGAAATTAACACTTTTTTCAGTCGAAATGCAGCACAATTATATAGATTCCCAACCCATTTGGATTACATTATTTCGTAAGGTTAAGTTGAAGAAACCTCACACCTACTAGAATAGTAAGTGGTTAAGTTGAAGATAATATCGGTACTTGATCTATTAGTAATTGATCAACGCCCCCGTCTAAAATCTTAACAACTAGTACTTATGTAAGGTTTTTATTTTGGTCGAGTAGCCATTTGGGATGTATTGAAACTATTTATGCAGAAAATCAATTGCTTCTTGTCACAGATTAAGCCATTTCATAAATCATCCTAGATTTCTCGCTCTTTTTCAGTTTTCTGGCCATCAAAACATTGGCTAATCTAAACTATACATACTGGCGTTAAGCCAGGTAACAACGATGGGTCGGGCTTGAGTGTAGTACCCCTGCAGGGTGATTTTAGGACTCAGCAGAAAGAACTGAACACAGCCAGGCCCATAGGAGAATGGCAGTATTTGTATATGGGATGATGATTAGTAGGTTACGGCGGCATGCATAGGTTTGCATTTGTTCCTCTCTCAACGAACTATATCATGTGTCATCTCTTTAACATGTTGACCGCCTTACTTCTATTAGAAAGATAGTACATTAAGTAGTCAACTAAGATGGTACAAAGAGCTAGTATAGTGTTCAAATAAAAAACGTTATCAAACAGACCCTTATTTAATATTGAGATTTGTTAGTAAATGAACATAGTTGAAACTAAATTAAAAACTCCGTGAAACCCATTGGCAAACCCACCAAAGCCCTCCACACATCATGAACAAGTTCTCAGTTTCTTCTCAATTGCTTCTCTCACAAATTTCTCTCAAACTCTCGAAGGCACTAATTGTCCATATTTGATGGGACTTTATGATTCAAAACAAAGGGACTTTTGCCAATAAAAAGATACTCCTTTACTAAACACTAAATCAAAACCTCCAACTTTCTTAATTTTCAAGGTTAAGCTTTTTAGGGTGACAACTCACTCCCATATACCGATGAGACAACTTTTAGCCACCAACAGCCCAAAAGCTAAAAAGCCTAATCTGGTTGGCAAATATCCTATTCCCCTCTTCGATATGTTTTCCGGCCATGTAATTAAACCCTAGTTGGACTAAACTCCCTCTTGCTAATCTCCCACTTTTTCATGTCACATTATCCTTTTTTTCTTGTGTAATTATTCAACAATCCTTATCAAAACCTTTCTTTATCATGCATTGGGGTCCCATAGCAATAATCAAACTTGTCCCCACTACATTTGATTTTGATGAATTGGCTGGATTTCTTCTCATACGGTAACGACTACAATGGTCCGCTGAGTTTGTCCCATGGGAGATACTTTCATTGGATGAAGTAGATTTATAGTCAGCTAAATAGTTGTCATGGATTTTTCGTACAATAGTTCGTCGAATCAGAAATCGAAACTTGATTATTCTTTGCTATGTAGTTAGCATGCTATGCTTAAGATCATAGGTTTTGATCTTTTTGGAACAGATAGCTAGATGAAATATCCCAAGGCATCATTTGTAATAATCATGACATGAACTTAACCTACCAGTTTCTGGTAAGCCATTTTTATTTATAAAAGTAACACTAAATTTAAACTAAACCACAAAGAAAGAGATTCGAATTTGAGTGTTGAGGGGCAGCACAATGCTCTATTTGATGCAGTGCGTAAGCAAAACAATATTAGATCGAAACGAGCACAACGTTCCTCGATCTTGTTGATTCTCACAAAAAGAATGCCAAAATGAGGGCATCCATAAATTCGTTGATACCTGCAAGAATACTTAAAAAAATAGAAAAATAAGAGGAATCTCTTTTAATTTTATTAAATCATCAACCCTCTTAAAACGATTACAAGAACCCATATTTGTAGCGAGAGAAAACTTGGGCACCAAGACTACTTGGCCGAAAAGAAATATAATTACAACCAAATCTAAAATAAATACAAATTTAAGATACCTAATTTATAAAAGATCCTACAAAAATATTAAATTTAGCCTAAACAAGAAACAAAATAAAACAGAATGTACAAATTAAAAATATCACGAAATTCAGATATTTAGTGCTGCTTCCAATCTCCATCAAACTCCAACTTGGCTAATCTCAATTCTGTAATTATAAGTACGTACGTAGTAATTAACAAGCAAAAGTACATCCGGTTAATTCAGGTCATACACAACAAGATTTTAGTGGCAATGGAGACCATGTTATTTGGTGTTGAGTTAGAGCAAACTACTTCTGATTTGTTTACAAAAGACAAAGACTCGATGGTATTCCAAGATTATTAATCACGTTGTGCTTAGATTGATATATGCATGCCTCGAAAGTTTAATATATGAACATACTACTGAAACCTTCTTGCATGCTTATAACACATATATGACACATGCATTTATATGAGATACAAGTTCACTCAATCATATATATATATATATAGTACCAGCAAACTGATGTAGAAGAAAAGTTTAAAATCTGAAAGGACTCGCAATACGAGATCAAGAAGTGAAGATTATTAACTACATTAAGAAAGAATCACAAAACAATAAGGAATGGAGGAAGGTGAAGAACTAGCTAGAGAGAAACAATTGAGAGAGAGAGAGAGAGAGAGAGAGAGAGAGAGAGAGAGAGAGAGAGAGAGAGAGAGAGAGAGAGAGAGAGAGAGAGAGAGAGAGAGAGAGAGTAAACTGTGTGAGTTGCATTTTAGACTTAATGAAACGGATTCTCACAATTACAAAGCTTTTATACACACATATGTAGCTTAAAGTTTCCTTCTTACACTTCTAACAGACTAACTAATTTCTTAACAACCTAACAGCTTTAGAATGACATGACAGCCTCACTAACTAACCAATGTTGAGCTGTCATTGAGGGGCTTAACTTCTTTGGAAAGATGATCGACGAGTATGAAATTGTACTGTTCTTGAGTATTTTCAATGCTTGCAGCCATGGAGGATTAGTTGATGAGGGCAGCAGGACTATGAGTATATGGACAAGAAGGACTTCATAGTCCTGCATTTCTCAAGCACTCATACAATTTCAAACTGAGAAATCCAATTGAGAATGAGGGGGGATGTTGAGTATCAATAAATGATAGCTCAACATTGGTTAGTTAGTGAAGCTGCCATGTGATACTAAAGTTGTTAGGTTGTTAATTAAGAAGTTAGTAGTCTGTTAGAAGTGTAAGAGGGAAGCTTTAGGCTAAATATATATATATATATATATATATGTGTGTGTGTGTATAAAAGCTTTGTAATTGTGAGGATCCATTTAAGTCTAAAATACAATTCATACTCTTTCTCTCTCTCAATTGTTTCTCTCTATTTATTCATTTTCCTCCATTCCGTCTCTATTTCTTCATTTTCCTCCATTCCGTATTATTCTTTGATTCTTTCTCAACGTAGTTAATAAAGATGGCTAGTTGCTTGTTATTTGTTTATATATGTTTCTCCTCCATTTTCAGTTGCTTATCATAGCCTCACAACTCATCAGGTTAGTCAAGTTTACTCAGTTGCTTCTAATCGACAATTTCTAAAGTATAAACATTATCAAAATCGATCGATTTAAATATTGTTTATCATGTACAAGTCGAATGTTATTCATGTGCGTTGTTCTTGTCTAGTAACAATTAACACATAACTGATTTTTTTTTTTTTTTTTTTAAAGAAACTTCGAAGGTATAAAGAAAATTTTATTGATAACGAAAAAAAAAACTTACACACCTAATCAGGGAGAGGCATAACTAAGGATGTCTGTTATCTACAACTACATCCTCCGCTCTTCCAAGCTAAGGTCGGATTGTAACTCAGAACGGATAATTTCGTAGCAATTTGATATCTTTCCAATAATCACCAGCTAAAGATTTATACAAAACGAAGGGCACTTGCCATTATTTATGGACAAGGATTGTCTGCCCTCCACTTCCGGTGCCCTCCTTGTGCCCTCCCTGTGCCCTCCTGTTTTGTGTGGTCACGGTTAAGCTACGTCAACATTTTATATTGTTTTTTTATAGATATAATAAGACAAAAATGAATAGTAATATAAAATGTTGACGTGGCTTAACCGTGACCACACAAACAGAAGGAATGGCACTGGAAGTGGAGGGCAGACAATCCTTGTCCATTATTTATTCAGGAGAGAATGTAACATTTGAATTTTTTATGTTACCTCAATAGCGAATTACTGAACCCAATGCTGCACGGCGATGTCAGTTTATCATCAACTACAAAAAGGCCGACATCATTCTGATAATAATTTTAATTTTCAAAATATCTGCCCCAAACTGAACTTAACCTACCTACTATTACGCCTACAATCTCTGATAAGTGATGTGACAAAGGGCAAGTTAAACAAGAACATTGAAAAATCTAGGACTCCCCTACAACCATAGGGCTACACAACCTTACCAACTAGCTGGGGCACTGGCCACCCATCTGAATCCTCAATTCAAATTTCATGCTCAAAATTTTGAATAAAAATCTACCAATATATATAATATGTAGTTTGACACAGTGTTCTTTTTAATTATTAGATTC
Source organism: Malus fusca (assembly GCA_035220775.1). Taxonomy (NCBI): domain Eukaryota; kingdom Viridiplantae; phylum Streptophyta; class Magnoliopsida; order Rosales; family Rosaceae; genus Malus; species Malus fusca. Next base: position 1,464,397 of record CM069072.1, on the reverse strand, counting down.
AAATCTCAGTGATGAGATTTCTACCAAAAGTAAAGAGCAACAAAAGGAGAAAAAGGAGGGAGGACTTTCATACTTTAGGGCTCAACCCCTTTTAGATTTACATGAACAAGTTGGATAATCCTATGCTATATATGCTGTGATGTTATGTTCTAGCTATATAGCCAGGCCCAAAAGAATCAATAAGAAAAGTAAAGGGGTCGATCCTTTTATCTTTACCCTTCCGTGTGTCCGTCTTCTCTTTGAAATATCTTCGTCCATCCATCAATCTTGTGCGTCCATCATGAATCTAGCCATCAACCATGTGATTGCCAGCTAAACTAGTAGGACCCCAACCTCCCCCATTTTTTGTCTAAGGTTTCTCTCGCTCATCTGTCCTTCCCGTCTCTACACATGGAAGGTGCAGTGATAACACATTCAAATGAAATTATTTTACTTAAATTATAATACATAAATTTATCTGAAAATACGTAAAATAATAACAAAGTTATCGACTCTTATTGTACCAAGTAATACATTACGTGTCTTGGGTCCTCAGCATCGGTAAAAATCTCTCGTCCATAGGGCTGGCTATGGCGAAGACACTATGATCCAATCATTCAGTCCTCGATGATGCTACGTCAGAAGGGGTGAGGAAGGCAAGGACTATAATTGGAAGAGAGTGGGGGTAGGGACTAGGGTTTAGGGGGTAGGGTTCTGCAGCACCTGATCAGCGTGGTCTATGGGCCACTCGTGCACCTTTTAATTGTATAATTTGTTGTTATTTGTTATTATTATTCATTTGGTTGTGCATCGATGTGCATATGCATGGATGGAACGTTCTGCTTCTTCAAAAGCAAGCTATCAGATCTGACTCTCTCTCAGACTGCTTAGAACTCAGAGACACGAAAAGACTGAGATTCTTCTGTACACTACGTCCCCATACCCTTCCTTCTATTATTTCACGTCCATAATTAGCCCTTAGTCTAAACTGTTTTTCCCTAAATAAATCTGGTTTATTACTTACAAAAACACACATGACATGGTTTAATTGTATGCAATGGCGGATTCAAGATTTAAATTTTGGAGATTCTGAATTTAAATAATTTTTTTTAAATAGAAACAAAGTGCAAAAGCGTGCAAAAAAGAAATTTGTTCACTGAGGCATTTCGTTGACTCTTGGCAGGTTTGTTGTCAACAGCCAAATCATGTTGCGAACATGTCAATAGATAAAGGCACATACCGAAGCAATCTAATAAGTGATATAGAGAGAATTTGTCGAGTCTTGTTGATGCAACCTATCGAGATATGCCCAACTTGCATAACATCAAACATTTAGTAGGTACAAAAATGACTCATACCAAACATTTAGAGGTTATCAACGGACATTCACATGTATAGTTTTCGGACTATGGGTGGTCCTGGGACCACCTTGATCCCTACTTTCGTCCACCCCGATTGTACGTAGTATGGTTTCATGATATGAATAATTTTGCTTCAGGGTCATCTTTCGAACAATATACATGCAAAACTCTAACATAAAAACGTATTGACGCATGCACTCGAGACTATGTGGTTTATTCTTCCTTATACTAATTGTGATTCTCATTAGTTTCACATTTTCTTAGTCCCGTGGCGGATTTACGATCCATCGTGGTTATTCATTGACTACATTTGTACTATTACAAATTATAACAAATAGATGCTTCTTACATAATGTTACATGTATGGATGGTTGCTTGCTAGATTGGGCATGGTCGATTATGTTATTTCATATCCTTATCTGGTCGGTTAGACGGGTTAGAATGTTGTATATGTAACTAATATTCTAGAATCTAAATTCTAGGAGTGTAAGTTGAGATTTACATTTTTCATGAAAGAAAAGGTTGGGATGTTGTTCCTTCTCTTTCCACTCAACCCAGATCTCATCTGCTCTGCCGTCTCATCTACCAGTCGAGACTCTTGTCTATCTCTACAAATCTGTCGCTCCATTGTCATATTCGCCAGTCCACAACTCAGGATCTCCACAGAGGAAGGAGGGAGTGAAGAACAGTGACAGTATAATAATTTATGTGTAGCTGGCTTGTAAATCTTTCTCCTCATCGCTAAATCTTGAGATTCATTGTTCTGCAAAATAAGATAACGAGACAGATAGCGAGGTTGTTGGAGATGCTTTTAAATAGTTTCTCCAAATTAAGTTTAACCTAAACTGGTAATAGAAATCGTTTCAGACCGTCTATTAGGGGAAACATCCCTTGTAAAAGTTAAGATAGCAATTAAGCATTAATTGCTTACCCTTTTTAAACAACTCTAGCTATATATAGCCATAAAGTTCATAACCCTAATAGTGTTAAACAAAACCTAAAACTAATGATTGTTCATTTATGAGAAACACGCAAGATTTAGTGATTAATTAAACTGACTGTGTGGAGATGAAAGCGACGAGAAGAGGGTCGAGTTCTGCAGCCGTATTAAATGAGGGAGGAGGTATGTAGTACAAATATGTCAGAAAAAATCTGGTCTACATACGTCACTCACCATCGACTGCTGGTAATCACATGGGCTTGATATTTGTGTGTTGAAATATTATAAGTTAATGGTCCAGTGTACTCAGATTAAGTGGGGTACACTCCATAAATCATCGGCAGTAAGATCTTCCGCTACACAGAAAAATTTCTCTCCAGATAGCAGCAGTACTACTACTGTAGACAATTCTTTCAATTATTTTTTCATAGCCATATAAATTTTGCTACAATACTTGAGGGCCCTGTTTTGCTAGATTTCGAGAGAGGAGGAATTCTCTCCCTTTAATCTCTTATCTTTCATTTCTTCCTATTTGAATGGTTACGATTAAGTTACATCAACATTTTATATTAATTTTTTATAGAGACAAAAGACAAATGTGAGAGGAGAGGAGGGAATGAGAGGGAAATAAAAAGAGAAAGAATCCTACTCCGATTTCGAGGTATAGTTATTTGGCCTTTTTTTAAGACTCTTTTTCCATCCTTTTAGCTTGAGATTTGAGAAACTATTGTGAGTATTAAACAAAAGAGGGATTATCTTTCAATTGACATTTGGCTATGTATTAATAATACTTCATTCACATGGAGGAACCACCTCCTTTCTGACTAATGGGACGTTATTTTACAGTACAAAAATGTTAATCGAAACCATTCATTCTCTTATAATCATGTTTTTGTCATTGAAAATATGAGAAGAAAATTTCATAGACTTTTAATTACGTTATTTATGAATTTATACATGCAATACAACCTATACGTACGTACCTCTCACTCTTAGAACTTAATTTCATGGTTATATTCAATAAGTATCATCTAACGAAGTGATGTGAACATATTCTAAATACATTCCTCCATGTAGACTTGATTTGTGTCAAAAGCCAATGAAAAATATGAAGCCAAATGATAAAATCTTTGTGCAAACTAGCCAAAGAACCCCCATTTTTAAACAAGTCTTAGTTGTCCAAACAAGAATTCCTCTTTTTTCAAAGAAAAGAAGCACTGGAAAATAACTCTTACATTGGATTTAAAGTACTTTCCAAGGTAAAATATTAATCATGATCATTAGAACATAGGGATTATATAATTATGATTTGGTCTTAATGCATTTTTAGTGTGAAAATTATGGTTCCAAACATAATATTTAAATGCTTTTATAGTCAAGTTGAAAATTAAAAACATGAGCAAAAGTATTAATCATGATTTGGAAATAGGCTAGGGATTATACTGTAATTTGGTCTTAATGCATTTTTAGTGTGAAAATTATGGTTCCAAATATAAAATTTAAATGCTTTTATAGGCAAGTTGAAAATTGAAAACATGAGCAAAGGTTCTAAAGTGTGATTAGTTTTAGCTAATGGGTGATTGACTTTGACCATTACGAAAGGATATTTCACTTTAACAATGTTAAATAGGTTGTGCCTTGTGCCTAACACATACATGTCTCTTGCTCATGTTTATCACGATTAACTTTGTGATGTGCTTGTAGACAAACTTAATCAGTCTTGTAATCCGAATTATACGTCTTTTAAGGAACGTAGTGTTTAACCACTCATTACTACGGTTTGGTGGTATTCCTCTTCATTTGGAAGTGAGAGGTTTTAGGTTCAAATCTCATGGATGGAAAATTCGATACCAAATTAGGCTACCCATTGTGTGGCTTAGTCGAACCCCCCTTTCCCGTAGTGTAAAAATATCGATGTACTAAAAAAATATATATGTATATATATATATATATATATATATATATTTATCGATGTAAAAATTTGATACCAAATTAGGCTGCCCATTGTGTGGCTTAGGTTCGAATCCCGTCATTTACGTTTTTAACTCTTGTTTCTATTTGACATTTTAGTCAAAATAGTTTCTGAGATTGACATAACTCCTCATTTTGGTCCATGAGTTTTGAAATCAATAGAAGTGGTCCCTAAGTTTGTCCACCCTCAGTCATTTTGGTTATTCCGTGAAAAAAATCTACTAAATAAATACCAAAATGACAAAAATACCCTCAATTTAATAAACAACGGGCCAAAATGAATTGACAAAAATTAAGGTTTTTTTTTTCTTTCATTTTTTTCGTATTTAAAAGAGATTTTTCACGGAAAGATCAAAATGACTGATGGTACGCAAACTCATGGGCCAGTTCTATTAATTTTAAATTTCAGTGATCAAAATGGGGAGTTATGTTCATCTCAAGAACCATTTTGACTAAAACAACATTCCAATTTTAGATAGACAACACATACTCATTGGATAGTGGTACACTGGAATGTTGTCTATATTAGAGGACATATTTCCTCTGTGCTGGTGTTATGGATGTGTATGGTCAAGTATTCGAAATACTCGTCTCAACAACTATGGAACCAGTACAACTTCCAAATGCCATCCAATTGGTATGGTTTTGGAGTTAATGGGGGCTTTATTAGCTTATGATAGAGCTACTCAATGAGCATGATACCTATTATACATGCTACCCGTAGTAGAAGACTATATATGAGGCACGAAAGCAGAGAGACTCCTTCAGTGAAGTAAAAGAGGCACACCATGAAAAAAGAAAAGGAGACATATATTATATATAAGTGGACTCACTCACTCACACCAGTCCTTCTCTTGTTGCAGCTGCATCTTCTGAAACTGCATGCAGTTTTCACTGCCTGCGCCACTGTACACGGCATCACCCCTTTCTTTCTATCCTCAACTCTCTCTCTTTTTCTCTCACCCTTTTACTTAAATCCTTAAAGGACGCTCTCCCAAAACGATCTCCCCCATATCCTAAACCCAATGGCTTTCCCCTCTTTCCACCAAATGACAAATCGTATTTTTCCCATTTATGCAAACGGCACGCAGCACGCCCCAAAAAAAACTTTGCCACAAAGTCATTGGTCAAAAGGACCCGATCCCATGAACTGTACACGCGTCAGCATGTCACAACCATACTGTACTCCACTCCATCTCCACGTGTTCGCTACCTATTCGCCGTCTCAAATACAACTCTGCACTTGCATACAGGAGAAAATTTATGCCAGCATTGTACATTACACGTGTTAAGTGGTAAACGATAATGTTAATATGTTCCACTTTTAAGTATATTTATAAAAGACAAAATAAACATGTTATGGTTTAGGCTCATTTTTAGTTATGTTCTTTACAACTCAATTTCAATCTCACCTTACTCCTTGAAACTCAAAAGATGTCACTCTACTCTCTGGAATTCGATTTTGATCCCATTTTACTCCTTGAAATTCAAGAGTCTTCACTTTACTCATTGGAACTCGATTTCAATCTCACTTTGTCCCTGAAATTCAAAAGTCGCAACTTTACTCCTTGAAACTCACAATTTGTTTTACATTGCCTTGTTTCTATTTTTTAGAATAAAAACTATCTTCTCTCTTCGCCAACCACCTCCATTAAGAACATAAGGAATAACAAAATAATTGGAACTAATGATAAGGTGGCTGGAGATAGAGGGAGAAAAGATGAATGTATGGAGAACAATTAGAGAAAGGGGCCGGAGAGATGAAACCTAAGAATTGATTTTGCTATTTTTTATACTTTTCCTTTTTTTAATATGTTATACAATATTTGAAAATTAAATTTTCTTCTGTTTTGTTTTGTTTTTATTTTTATTTTTTTGGTTTCAATCTTTTTGACACCATTTAATTGGATATGCAAGCTATATACTTGTGTCACGTCAGCTATAAGTGGCCCCTAATTATGCCACATAAGTAAACATAATGGTTATATTTTACAGAATACATATGAGCAAACTAAAGGGGAGTGAATATTGAAAGTGGCGAATATTAATAAAATTGTGACTTTTGAGTTTCAAGGGGTAAAGTGAGATTGAAATCGAGTTTCAAGGAGTAAATAACGTTTTTTGAATTTCAGATGGCAAAGTGAAATCAAAATCAAGTTCTAAGGAGCAAAATAACGACTTTCAAGTTTCAGAGAGCAAATTGAGATTGAAATTGAGTTACAGAAAGCGTAGATAAAAATAAGCTTATATTTTAAGTAGAATAAATATCATGTGACGGGTTTTCAAAAACATCGGATAGAATCTATCTGCATCCATAATCCTCCAAGTTGCATTCTTTGCTTATCCTCGTGTCCAAACACTACAAATTTCACGCTCTGGACAAAATGAGTCACTAGTCGTATACATGGATACATAAACACACACACACACTCTCAGACATGGGACCATTGTCCTGTGCTTAAATTCCAGCTTTTTCGTGAACGACACGATCCGATTCTGCCGCTCTCTCTCTCCTCCTCTTCCTCTCCCACTCTTCTTTTTGTGCTTCATTTTTCTCTCAATATTTCTCTTTTAAGTGAACATTTGTTTCTTGTTCTTCTTCTTTGTTCTCCATGGAAATGGAGGATCAGTACAACATGGCCGATCTCCGGCAACTCATGAACGGAGGTCGGACTCACTTCCCCTCCATCCCACTACAACCCCCCACCGAGCTCTTCCCGAACCACCACCGAGGACCTCCTCCTACTCTTCATCATCAACACCATCCGTACGAGCAGCTCATGATGATGGGCCGTTCTCAAGCCCACGAGATGATCCCTCGTGGGCTTCACCATCATCATGAGTTTCGCTCTCCGGACTCTACTAGTGCTGCCGGAGGTGTCACTACTCCTACTACTGTTACAGCAGCTCCTTCCCTTAGTGGCGGTGGCTTGGAGACTGAAGCTGGCGGGTGTCTTGGAGGCGAAGGGTCAGGAAGGTGGCCGAGGCAAGAGACTCTCACTCTTCTGGAGATCCGATCACGGCTTGATTTTAAGTTCAAAGAGGCTAATCAGAAGGGTCCTCTCTGGGATGAAGTCTCTAGGTATGTAAATACATACATATACACTTGTACAAGTATATAACCATTCATAGCATATACCCTAATTATCTGCTCTCTTTTTTATTTTTATTTTTTTTGTTCATTCTTGGTTTGTTAAACTTGTTTTGGTCTTCATTATTATGTGATCTCTCTTAATTAATTGGTTCATGGTAGTAATTTGGCATGGATGTTTAAGCAAAATCTTATTTTGGGTACTTCTATTGTGTTTCTTTTTATTAATTAAAAATAATTTGAAGCAATTTATGGATAGTTTTTCTATGTTTTGAGTTGGAAAATGACTGAACAAGCAATTTCAGTTCATCAGTTTCGAACTGAGGTGCTATTTTTTTTCTTCATTCATTTTAAGATCTGATGATGACTTTTGTGTTGTCCAAACTGGCCCTAAATAAATTTGGGAACCCTTTTTATATACGATTTCTGTATTGCAAATGTGACCTTCTTTCAAGCACAAGTTTTTATACTTATTTCTGCAAAATAGTTAATACTTGTCCTCTTCCATGCTTGAGTACTGTCAATCGACTGGTTTTTGTCTGATATTGGAAAGACATGATCTACAAGAAATGTAATTGCGCCCCCCTCCCCCTCCCCCTCCTCATCCTCTTCCTTCTAAAGACTACACATTATCTTTCATTAGAATTTTTTTGAATGGTCATATGCTAAATTGGGATAGCAAAACATCATCATTAGCAAAGGAGTGATCATCACTATTTCACATGGACACAACGTTTAATGGTTTTTAGCTTAGTCTATTTTAGAATTCAATTTAGGGTTTCTCTACTATTATCTTCTTCACACAATCAATCACTTTGATATCTTGCTTAATTACATGCCACACTACTAGGATACGGATTTTTACTATTAAAAAGTGTTAAATCTCTTTTTGGGTTTTTTTTCCTTGTTAAAATCCAAACTTATTTTCTGCATTTGCCTACTATGCATTAATTAAATTTGTGGCAGGATCATGTTTGAGGAACATGGGTATCAAAGAAGTGGGAAAAAATGTAGAGAGAAGTTTGAAAATTTGTACAAGTACTACAAGAAAACAAAGGAAGGAAAGGCTGGAAGACAAGATGGCAAGCATTATCGGTTCTTTCGACAGCTCGAAGCTCTCTATGGAGAAACCACCAACGCCGTAGTCTCACCATCTTTACCTGCAGAAACCCATTTCGTCGGTAATAATAGTAGCAATTATCGTTGCCAAGCAGCCGGCAATGCTCAAGCAAATCAAGAGATCACTACTCCCTATCATCATCAATCATCTGATCAAAAGCACTGTGACAGCCTTAGCCTCTCGAATTCATCCGAGTTTGAAACCTCCTCCTCAGAAGATCAAGACATTAATAATGATGTCAGTGCAGCCGCAATGGACGATGATCTGCAGGAGGTGAAGACAACGAGGAAGAGAAGAGGGGGTGGCGGGGGGAGGGGTTGGAAGGCGAAGATAAAAGAGTTTATCGATGTGCAAATGAGGAAGCTAATGGAGAAGCAAGAGGAGTGGTTGGAGAGGCTAATGAGAACCCTTGAGCAAAAGGAGAGGGAGAGGGTGGTGAGAGAGGAGGAGTGGAGGAAACAAGAAGTTGATAGGGTTGAGAGAGAGCACAAGTTTTGGGCCAAAGAGAGGGCATGGATTGAAGCTAGGGATAAAGCTTTGATGGATGCATTGCACAAGATATCAGGAGGATCATCATCAACTGATCAAGCAAAAGCTACTAATTACAATTCTTCATCACCTGATCATCATGATCGTGATCAAATAGTTCATAACATGAGTAGGAGTACCAAGGAGTTATTGAATAAGAAGCGAAAGGAGAATGCAAATTCAAGAAGTGCATCGGCAGCTTGTTACTTTCAGAGCAATGAGTCTTGTTCCTCATTATATAGTAGTCAGGGAGGGTATTGTGGTGAAATGAGTAATGAACAAGGTAATCATGATGGTTCTAACAATTCTCCTAATTGTGGGAATAATGCAAATAATGTGGGGAGCAATGCAGTGCCTGATAATTGTTTTCCCTTCTTGATGAGTGAGGGGGAGAACTTGTGGGAAAATTATGGATTGAAGCTCAGCACGGAAAGCCAAAACCAGTGATGACAATATTATATGAGGTGTAATATTATTACTTTGTACTAGGTGATCATCTGCTAGCTGCAGAAGACAACTTGCTCAGTTGCTCTAATCTAGCAGGAGGGTTTGAACTTTGAAAGGAGAGGTTTGACTTTTGTTATGGGGTTTAACAAATTTGAAAAAAAAACTCTCTCTCTCTCTCTCTCTCTCTCTCTCATGTGAGGTGGGGCTTACTGTATGATCGTGTAATCAAGGAGCTAACTGGGGGATATTTATGTGTAGGGTTTGATTGATGTTTTAATCATGGAACTAAAGTCTAAAGACATGGAATTTTAAGAGGGAAATAATTATAGATTTGGACAGGTTGCGGTGCTGCTAGCGTTGCGGTTTCATCCTAGCCAATATTTTAAGGTTTTATCCTTTATGGAAAAGTTTAATTCCTGTATCATGAAAATGGTCTATTTTTTGTGGGTTTTCATTTGTTTTAACCTCCATTTCTTTCATGTTACATGCATGAGTAAATGTTTCTTATCTTATGAACACTCATGACATGGATTTCAAGCATATGCATACTAGTTAAGATCAATTTAGTATAAAATCGCTTAATAACTTAGTTTTTAGCTCACAAATCTTGATCATTCAAAGTAGGTAGTTATAATTACACAAATGAAGGGTTTAGAACTTTAGATCGCTGAAGAGAAGTATTCATAATTCCATAAATTTTCTCAAATGTACATTTAACTAATCTTGTGGTTGAACTTGTTTTACACACATTGATCAAGTAACTCACAGAAAAATATAGTGGGTTTTACAAAAATTAGTTTTTTAGATGTTTTAACACGCAATTAAACATGTTGTAAATGTTATGCTGTTGTAGGCTATTTTCCTTGTAGTGTTTGTATTAGTGTCCGATGCAATGAAGCAAATAACAACTTTTTTTAACGATACGATAAATTTTTGTTCAAAAAATGGAAATGTGAGATACTACCAGTTGAATTTCAATTTGATAGTAAAAGTGATTTAGCCAGATAGCGGCGAGGGAGGGTTGCGATAACGGGTTAGGGTTAGGATAGATTGAAGTTCGATTCTTTACAATATAGCCAAAAAATAAAGCAAATTCCCTTACTCCATTGGAAGTTGCCTTCTCGATCAGATCGGATCAGATCAACATCAGCATATATAGCATGGCTAGATGGTACGTACTAGCTACAGAAAACTGCCAATATTTGGAAGCAGGCATGGCATGTGCAGCTGCTTAGCAAAGAAAACGTACGAATTGTATCTCCAGGAACATGTCATTATCTGCAATTAAAGCACTCCAGTAGTGATTTCCAGTAAATTACAGCTGAGTGATATATATATATATATATATCACTGAGATATATTAATTAGTGTAGCAAATATCTACATCATTCTGCAGTAAAATATATACAAGACTGTCGGGAGTCTAGAGAATTATAATTTTTCATATACAGCAATATATAAACCTTTTCTTTTCATGCACGTGATTAAATATAAATTCGAAAGGGAATTGTTATTAACACTCAAAAAATAGTTTTAGCGTAAATGATTTATCGTTTAATTTATTAGCAGTAGTCGTACATAAGTTTTGAAACTCGAAAACCTCCTCTAACGAAGTGAAGAGTAGTACTATAATTGGCATTTTCTTCCAAATTATCCCTAAGCACATCAATGAGTGGTTGTATCTCACTCGAATTTAATAATCAATTTTTTTTCTCCTTGCTCCTTCCCCTTGTAGGCTCGTAACTCATAGGGTTAAAAGTATTTACCCTCACATCCGGATCTTATGTTTGATTCTTCATATCCTAATATCACTCGTATAAAAATATAACCTAATGAAAACTCAAATGCATTCAAAAGAATGATAGAACGGGACTGTTGAATTTATTTTTTTCCTCCATTTCTTTTTGTTGAATTTTTTTAGGGAAAGACGGTGGCAATCAAATTGAAGCTTATTCTTGCATAATGGGGGATTCTCTGTTGTACACCGGTGTATGTGATGCATTAGCTTGATGAAGGGTTTATGTTTTTAGGTTTTGCTAAACTAAAGTATTTAGATAAAGTACGTAAATCTCGCTATCAATTGAAGTAATGCATTCCACACACCAGTTTATTGTAGAATTTTCAAGGCCGTGGGAGAACTGTTTTCAAATGTAGCTAGTGGAGAAGGTAACATTGTGATCCAAACACAGATAAGGTTAAGTCATCATACTCATATAACACTCATAAACACAACACAAACAGTAAACACTCTTGGACAGAGACTAATGACCGTACATAGGAAAGAGTAAAGAAGCTTCCCACCAAGGGAACCAAACATTGTAAGTCATTGTCACAGTTTCTTTCAAGTACGCCCATTTATTTTCCCTCTCTTTTGTTACTATTCTGATGAATCTCCTTCCCCAAACTTGCTTTAGTTTGCTTGTCCCAAGGCCAAACTGCTTCTGCTTCCAGCTGCTTGAGACAGTTGAGTAGTTGAGTCATCCGCAGTCAAACCAGGAGATTACATGCATGACAATTTTAGAACTTTCAAGTTTAAGCAAAAAACTTTTTGTTTTGGGGGGGGGGGGGGGGGGATGCTTTTGCTTTGCTTGCTTCATGCTTTTGCTGATGTGACCACTTACTGAGCTGATATAAATAAAACACCAAAAGAAAAGAAGGGGGAAAATATTGAACTGTTACTGCTCTGCTTTTGCAGTTTATGGCTTACCCCAAATTGGGAAAGCTGGCCATGCTTCCTGTCTGCTTTTTTAACCATCTTCAGACCTTACTGATACTTACCATGGAAAATTAATTTTAACCTACACATGTAAAATATAAATTATAACTATAGAAATAGAGGCCCTTAATCTTTATTTAAGCCCTGCAAAGTCAAGGGTTTAGCCCAATTGGCCCAAAAACCCAATTCAATTAGGTACATTGAAAGAATGAGCGTTATTGGTCTAGAAAGATGTAGTATATGGGCTTGTTTGTTAGTGAATCTCATCCTATCCCAGCATGTGGCATACTGTGCTGGAAATTATTTTTCTCTTTCTATACTATTCTTATCTTATTATCTTAAACGGGGGCCATTGGATTTAATAATTAGAGGAGAATCAAGGGACATATCAGAGAAAAAGTGTAGCAGGAGAAAACAGGAATGCGGAAATTGTTTTTGTTCCTTTGATTCGTTCATCAGTCTTCGCTCTTTGGAAGAATCGGATGAGTCTCCAAAGGTTTTTTTTTTTTGGGAGATTTATCGAATTTAGTCTTGAATTATGGGTCTTCTGACTTGTTCAGTTGTCTTAAAAGCTAAATGGTGGTTTATGCAGATTAGTCTTGTGTTTGGAGGTGAATACAAGGTAAACCCGAAGCTTACGACGATCTAAACCTCAACTCGAATTTCACTCCTCAATCCATCTAAAATTTGAAGAGCTCAAAGTTCCTAAAACAAAGGAATTGAAATACATTTGCACTCCGACTTGCACAACGTTTGGTACTTAGAACTGGATTGGATAAGTTTACTAAACTTATAACCCGTGTTTAAAATATCAATATCGATGAAAATATCGTGTAAATAAGAGGAAACATTGATGGATGATGTATATGGATATGAGAAGGGTTGATGGATGATATATATAGATATGAGTTGCTTTCGATCAAAATTTGCTCAAAAACATAAAAATTCAAAATAAAACTTCAGGGAATGTCAAAAGCTTACATTTTAAAAGACGAGACAACGAACACGCATATAACCATTCAAGAAATAAGGTAATTAAGAGCAGAATCAAATACACAAAAACTGGATTTTGGAAATTAGAATGCTTACCTTCAACTCAGGCAATAAAAAAGAACCTACACAGTTCTTTTGAACAAGAAAAAGAAACATTTTTCAAACTCAACATATGCCGATGGTCCTCAAGCCTTTTATTCTACCACCGTCCTAAAATCAGAGAGATCAAGAACAGAAATCCGAAAAAAACTCTTAACACTATACGCCCGAGAATGACAAAAGCCATACACATACCGCAAGATAGTTTTCCAAAACCAAAACAAGAGAAGCAAGAACTGTAAATTTCTTCAGTACTTGTAATCCTTCACATGGAGAGACTCAGCGGCACCCTCACCGAGCTTGGCGTCACCCTTGTAGGTTCCAAGAGTAGCCTCTGAGTTGGCCTTGGCCCTTGTGAGGAGAGCAGCCTGTGCCTTTGGGATGTTTTCCTCTTTCCCTGCCCATGCCTTCAGTGTGCTTTGCTGAAGAGCACGTCCGAAGGAGAAGGATAGAGACCATGGCTTCTTTCCCTTGAGTTGGTTCATGGCGTTAAGGTTGAGGGTAGCCTCCTCCTCACTCTGTCCACCGGACAAGAACATGACAGCAGGGACAGCTGCAGGGGTAGTGCGCAACAAGGCACGAACTGTATACTCGGCAATCACTTCTGGTGAAGCCTTCTTGGCATCAGATCCTGGAGTGACCATGTTGGGCTTCAACAGAGTTCCTTCGAGGAGGACATGGTGGTCGTTAAGAGCCTTGTAGCACGCAGCAAGAACGCGCTCTGTCACATCAGCACACTTATCAATGGAATGGGGTCCATCAACCAGGATCTCTGGCTCAACGATGGGGACTAGACCATTCTCCTGGCAGATGATAGCATAACGAGCCAACCCATTAGCGTTCTCTTGAATGGACAGCTGAGAAGGCTCATTGGGGCCAATCTTGAGCACAGCACGCCATTTTGCAAACCGTGCACCGGCTTCATAGTACTTCTGGCAGCGCTGGGCAAGGCCATCAAGACCCTGGGTTGTGGTCTCACCATTGGTTCCGGCGAGCTCAACGGTACCCTTGTCGACCTTAATACCAGGGAGAACACCACCTTCCTTCAAGACGTCAACGAATGGCTTGCCTGCAGAATACAATACAACGAGTACCATCCCATGGAAAATTTGAGAATATTATTTGAGAAAACAACAATCCAAAGCGAGCACAAATTGGAAAAGGGTAACAATTCATGCAACCAGAGGATTGTCAAAACAGGATTACAAAAAGAACAAGTGCTCTTTACAGCTTTACCCAAACTTCTCTTGAAGAAACAAAAAACTTTACAAAAACATACGAATTCTACAGATTTATTGATCAAACAAAATAACACTGCACCTAATATATTGATTCCAAATACAACAGAACTAATAATCGTGGAATGCCAAAGAATCAAAACCTAGAACCTTTAATAAAAATACCTGAAGCAGTCTTCTGGTAGAGGGTTTCCTCAAAGAGGATCACTCCACTAAGGTATTGGAGCACATCAGGGGCAGTGAAGAGGAGCTCACGAAGAGCACGCCTGTTTGATTCAACATTCTCAACATTGATGCTGGCAAAACGTTTACCGATTGTGCCAGTTGACTCATCAGCAGCGAGAATACCCTTTCCAGGGGTGCCAATGTAGGCAGCATTGGCGATAAGCTCATCTGCAAGGCATACAAAATTCAGCCAACATAGACCAGAAATCACAAAACATAAATACCCACATCAAAACATCTACTTTAAATAACCAAAAACGAGAAAAATCTACTTTAAATAACCAAAATCGAGAAAATACAGAACAATAAAGTTAGGACAAGTCCAAATTCCCTTAAGTCCAAATTCCCCTCATAGTCAAGAAGGTAATGCAACCGAAGACAAAATAAAAAAACCAATTACTACATGTTAATTGCTTCCAAAACTATTAGAACTTCAGATCAAAATTGAGTCAACAGTTATTCCACCTTCACAAAGTAAAACCCAGAAGGCATATTAACTATGTATGTCAGATTAGATCTAAATTTCAGTAATCAAATATACTAAAAAATAGTTTCAGGAGCAAAAACGATTGATTTTCTGAGAACCCAAAGCCAGAATACTGCAAGAAATCTATAAGCATCGAAGAAACCCAAATCTGGTCGTCGGATCTCGACCACAGAAGTAAGATTCAATCGCTCAACAACCACAACACACTTAAAAAAAACATGGGTTCACGCATCAAATCTTGAAAACGCACAAGAACAATCAGATCTAAGAAATTAATCAAAACAAATATATAGATATGCAAAAACAGATCGATATGAACAAGTAAAAAAGTGAAGGGGATGAATAAATTACCAGCGTATTTGCCTCTGTAAGCAGACATGTTTGAATGATGCTGAAGATTTGAGAGGAAGAAGAAGACGAGTTGGTTGCTTTCTGAGAGATAAAGAGAAAGATGGAAGAAAGTGAAGGGTGGGTGAGGCTTTTTATGTGAGTCCGGCTCGAAAGTTGCTCTACTTGCTTGGCTTCTTTCCCACGTAAATAAATTATTATTAATTTTCTCTTTTTGTGTTTACCATTTTGCCCTCCAGACATTAATTGGACCTAGATTTATTTCCTATTTTATATAAATATACGAATTCATTATGGTGGATTGGATTCTCTAGCAATTCAAAAAGAAATAATTATTTTTCCAAAAAGTTTGATTGAAAATAAATAAAGTTTTCTCCATTAATTTAGCATCTCCAATGAAATTTAGAAATAGTTAGGATTTAATAACCCACTATCTTTCCATGTGTGCTAGGTTTGGTTTTGATTGGCATATCCTAATTTAAATGATTAAGAACATAAATTATCACGTAGATTTTGCAATTGCTTATAAGACTTGTTGTTATTGCTAGACCTAATTTTATTGCAACACAATTTTGCAATAGCGTTACTCTTTAGAGTCTTGATATATCAATTTCTTTTTTTGTGTATTATTAATAATTCAGGTACATTGCATTAGATTTACAATATTAGGGTAGAACTCCTGATTTTTCTCAAAACAAATAATAAACATTAATTTTCATTAATCAGTCTAATTAGGAGAAAATTCATGTGGGACGGTTGAAATATGCACATGCCTTTCAAAGGCCTTAACCAGTAACCACACACAATTTTTACTTTCTACACACACATTTATATTTTCTTTAAGTTGGAGCCTAAATTAATTACCAAAAGAGAATTAGAGCCTAAATTAATTGGAGGGTAAAAAGGTAATTAGGCACGGTGGTAGGTTTTCACAAAACCAGCTGCCGTCCCGTGATTAGGTTAAGTAGGTTGGAAGGTGGTCAAACGGTCAAAACCAGCCAACCAAATCCTGTGGGGTTTGACGGCGACTCTGGTTTTGGTTTGGTTTTGTGAACTTGTGATACCCAAAACCAACACCGGCAATCTTGGTTCCGGCCTTTAAGACAATGCTTGTCTTTTTTTTTTCAGCCTATATTCATATCTGGCGAAAAATCTACAACGTGAAATAAACGGATGAGATTTAAAGAAACATATGGTATATTTTTACTGCATTCATCTACTTCATTTTTATTTTGATGTATTTAAAGTTACAGGATATTATAGCCACATCTTATATATTTTTTTTTTTAACAAACGAGATTATCTACGTTAAGAGAGTGAGAGTGAGTGTGGACTAAGCCTCACAATGGGCTAACAATAATGTGGTTTAAATTCATCTTTAATGAGAATCGAACCTAAGACTTATCACTTACAAGTAAAAATGAATATCACGAAACCGTAGTACTAAGTGACTCCACATCCCCTATCTTAAGAGCCTACATTTCAAGAAAAATTGTATTTATCTCTCCTATATTTGAGATCCATGTCTTCTTTTTTTATTATGCCAAATCAAATTTAATTTGTTTTTGCATAAATTGATTGTTGAAGTACACAAAGAAACTACCCCTTGAATGAATGGCATTGTGTGTAGCTAGCTTCTCTAGTGTTGGCAGTTTTGACTTTTAGGATACATAAACTTACAACGTGAATGTTATTTCCAATGAAATTTCTTTGTTTTTGTAACTATAAACAACCCATCAAACGCTTTGGAATACCCCTTCAACGTCTCTCCTTTATATGATCGATTGTACCTACACTACACAAAGAAAATTTAGGGGTTCCAATTTAAGAAGAGAAACACACGTTACACTGATTTTAGAATACTGTATGGTCACTAACCATAAACTATAATCAAATTTTAAAGCGTGTTTTTTTTTTTTTTTTTTTTTTTTTTTTTTTTTTTTTTGTAATTCATAATGCATTCTAAATTAAATTCACATAAACTGATTACATCATATAATAGTATTCACTATTTTAGTACGGCACTTAACATTTTGCTTTAGTGGCCTAATATTGACTCTCTCACCCGGTCCATTTCAGGCCTCATGCTTCGTTTGAATAATTAGATACATAATTCAATGGTGTTAAATGTCATTGAATTTGTTTTTTTTTTAGTATAAAATTATTCTAATGTAGCATCTGCATTATTGTGTGAAGTAGCGGAGTCACTTTGGGGTCAATAGCTGCTCATGACCCCAACAGTTTCCTAAACCTATATATACTTATTGGTAGATTTATCTTTTGACTCTTAAGGAGAGACTGAACAATGTTAAATTACAACCTATTGTGCTTCTTCTTTCTCCAATTTTCTTTCCTCGTGTCTTCCTTCTCTTTTTTCTTCTATGCAACCCAATGGTGTGCACCACATGCTCGACCTAATGCTTCACTCAAAAAGTCTTGTTAGGTAGGTCTTGACAGTCTGCTAGCTTAGGCACACCTTGACAGATGCAAATGCTAGAAGAACACAGCGGCTACTGTTAGATGTTATCACAAGCTTTCAGTGAATGTTAGTAGATTTTGATAGGTGCCCAATTGATGCTCGACAGAATGGTGCCATGAATTCTTTTTGTGGTCGAAATCATGATCCCATTGTTGTAAAATTCTGACTCCGTCACTAATTGTATGTGTGATTTGCACAGTCAAATCGGATATGCTTCGTGTTGGTTCTTTGTCACCTCACCCACCGCATTTCTCGTTGCTACTTATAAGTCAAAACAAGAGTTGTTATATATACCTCATCGAACAAACTTTCAACGCATTCATATATTAACCAAAATCAATTGCATCATTTGGATCATGCGCCACAATTTTCTTACTTTTATGTCACGCCCATCTTCTCTTTTGTATTTAAAAGTGCCAAATTATTTAAAAATAAAAGCATGCAAAAGAATATGGTATGACGAAATGTCTCATTAGGTTTGCACTTCGCCTCCTTATGAGATCTATGAACAAAATTCAGTTGACTCTTCTTCCATTTATTTTGACATAAGCGCAGTTATTCTTGGTTACTTCGAGCGTTCGACATGCTTTTGGAGTTGTACAACATGGTATCAAACATTTTACACAAATAAAAAATTCAAGTTCTGATTCCCCCTTTCCGCTTCTACGTACTTATTAGTTGATTCAATAAGTGCAAGGTGAGACTCTATCACGATTCACAGTAGTGTTATGTTTGCAATTTGATGTCGTACATCGATAGCCATGACTCTTTTGTACAAATTTTAATACAACTCATATTTTATTTAAACTGATCTAAATTGTAGAGAGAGAATTCCAACTAAGTACGTTGAGGAGAGTACATAAGCTCTAATTAGCCAATGTAACTAGTCAACGTCTACTTCCTTTTTTCAAAAGTAAATATTCAAATTATAATTTACGTCAAGGTTGGAAGTAGAGAGAATTCCAACTAAGTACATTGAGGAGAGTACATAAGCTCTAATTAGCCAATGTAACTACCCCAACGTCTACTTTTTTTCTTTCAAAAGTTAATATTCAAATTATAATTCACGTCGAGGTTGGAAACTTTTGTGAAAGAAGAAGAAAAAGAAGTGGTTGTTAGGATGTTGAACACTAAGTTGTGGAGGCTTCACCTACCTCTCTTTTCATCCCTCATTCTCTTGTTTTCTGAAACCAATTAGCCAACTGGCCATGGCCAAGTAGATCTTTGAAGAGGTTCCTGCAATGTCGGGTAATTTTAATTTGTTGAATAAAATGACCGAGTGCTGCTGTTAGGCCTTGGAATATTCTTCACTTCGATCCTTCTTTATATACACACATATATATTGTATATATAACATATATATATATATATATATATATATATAATTTTTTTTTTCTTCCATTAATTAATTCCCGATCTTTGATCCCATATGGCCGCTGTGCTGATAAGTGATAAGTGGGTTTTAATCTAAATTGACATGTGAGCATGCCAATATATGTAAGCTTAGATGCAGACATGATTCCTAATACATTATTTATTTTCTGTTCTGCCTCCAAATATTATATTTGGTGCAAAGAAAGAAAAAAAAAAGAAAAAAAGAAGAAAAAGAGCATATTTTAAATCTTTTTTCTCAATGAAAATAATATACTTTTTGTATCGTTCTAATTTTGTCGGATGTCTCGGAGGGGACTAAAATAAGATGAGCAAAGAGCACAAAAGGAAAACAGAGGCCTAGAAAAAGGATACCAGTCACTACAGCCTGTGACAACCGGCCTCCCAAATCGCCAAAATAGCACAAGAAAATAGCGAATGCTCACCTCTAAACCCTACACATACAACATCATAATAGAAATTACAAGATTCAAAATTGGATAATTAATTAAAAGGGTAAATTGTCCTTGAAGGGGTTTTATGTAAGTGAACTAAAACCGCAGAGAATGTTAGCGTAATGTTTTAAACCTGAGGGGTTTTTGAGAAAACACGAAAACCATAAGGGGGTGTGTGTGTATTCAACCCCAAAACTTACGACTATATTGGGCCTAAAACAATTTACATGTTAAGATTGTGAAGCCCAATACAGTATTGGGCCTAAAACAATACTAACCCAATCGAAGGTTTTCCTTACGCAACTAAATAAAAAACTATTCAAATAAGTACATTCTCGATCAACCAGAATATAAACAAGAGGTTTAAATTTCTCCAAACCAAAACCAAGTTGATGAAACAAACAAAACTCTTCCATGCTTGCCATAGTTCCTCAAGCTTTTATCAAAACCTACTAGTATCCGGTAATTATCTCATCACGACCGAGATTATACGAATAAAGTTTCAACAAAAAAAAGACCTAGACTACTGAAAGAATAAAGCAATCCAGAACGATTTGGTTTTCGACAGCCTCACATCAATCAATACTTGTAGTCCTTGACGTGAAGGCTCTCCGCGGCACCCTCACCGAGCTTGGCATCACCCTTGTAGTTTCCCAATGTCGCTTCCGAGTTGGCCTTGGCCCTGGTTAGGAAAGCCTCCTGCGCCTTCTTCACGTTCTCTTCCTTTCCTGACCAAGCCTTGAGAGTGCTTTGCTGAAGGGCACGTCCGAAGGAGAAGGAAAGAGACCATGGCTTATTCGCCTTCAACTTGTTCATGGCGTTGAGGTTGATGGTAGCCTCCTCCTCGCTCTGCCCACCAGAGAGGAAAACCACAGCAGGGACAGCTGCGGGCATGGTGCGCTGCAAGGCACGGACAGTGTACTCGGCAATCATCTCGGGTGCAACCTTTTTTGCATCAGATCCTGGAGTCACCATGTTAGGCTTCAATAGAGTTCCTTCAAGCAGGACATGGTGGTCGTTAAGGGCCTTGTAGCATGCGGCAAGAACACGTTCGGTCACATCAGCACATTTTTGAATGTCATGGGATCCATCAACCAGAATCTCTGGCTCAACAATGGGAACAAGGCCATTCTCCTGGCAGATGATAGCATATCGGGCCAACCCGTTGGCGTTCTCGTTGATTGACAGCTGAGATGGCTCGTTGGGGCCAATCTTCAGCACAGCACGCCATTTTGCAAATCGGGCACCAGCTTCGTAGTACTTCTTGCAACGTTCGCCAAGGCCATCCAGACCCTGAGTTGTGGTTTCACCATTGGTACCAGCAAGCTCGACAGTGCCCTTGTCAACCTTAATGCCAGGGAGGACACCACCTTCCTTCAAAACATCAACGAATGGCTTACCTGCATAGCATAAATCGAAACGTCGATATCATGGCATGGAATAATCATCCAATTACCAAATGGAAACAGGACAAACACGTGAATATTAAAAACCATTCATCAATTTTGAATTAAACCCGCTTCTAAACATGAATTCCACAATGCAAACGGGAAAATACCAGCAGCGGTCTTTTGGTAGAGGGTCTCCTCAAAGAGAATGACTCCGCTGAGGTATTGGACGGCACCGGGAGTGGTGAAGAGCAGCTCACGGAGAGCGCGCCTGTTTGTCTCAGTATTCTCAACGCCAATGCTGGAAAAACGCTTGCCAATCGTGCCAGTTGACTCATCGGCTGCAAGGATACCCTTTCCCGGGGTACCAATGTAGGTAGCATTAGCAATGAGCTCATCTGCAAGCCAAAGAGAATTCAGTATATAACATTTCTTATAAAAATAAAAATGTGACCCCAATCCAACAAGACTCTCGCTTTGCGAGAGTGAGGGGAATGTTTATCGTATGCACCTTTCTTATGGAAATAGATGCAAACAAAAATCCAAAACTTAATTGTTTATAAAAAAAAACATAAAGAAAGAATAACGAGAAACGGTCCCAATTTTCCCATTCTTCAAACTATGTGAAATTAATAATTTTTTCCATTAAAAATAAATTAAACGAATGTGATCTCTTCTATGCATCCGAGTTCGAATGCCCCTCCCCACATTTTAGGTTAGGCATCAAACCACCCATTAACACATGCAGTAACTTTAACTAATCTCGAATTAAATTTCAAAATTAACACATTGTATCATTTTAGCAAACAATAATTTACTTATAGCTGGTAAGAAATCACCGATACATACACTGATCCAGATTCCATAATCCATGCTGTAAATTCAATCCATGCAAATACAGATCAAAGCAATCACTAAAAGTTTTATCGATCGGAATTTAAAAATTAAACCAAACAATAACAAAAAGGCCAGAGGACTTCAAACGAGAGATAAAACAAAGTAACAGACTATGTAACGTCGTTAGGCGATAATTACCGTGATACTTTCCCTTGAAGGCCGACATTGTTGATCGTCAGAAGAGAGAACGGAAACAGAAGGGTTTGTTTTGGATTTGAGAGATTGAGGAGGAAGATGGGAGAAAACGGTGGGAGGGAGTTAGGTTTTATATCAGAGACCAAGGCCTTGCGGAACACGTTGCTCTCAGTCAGTGTATCCCGAGTGATCTTCGACTTTCTCGCCATTTTTTGGTTGGAATGTGCGAAAACCCCGAGAGCTCAGCTTACTACCACCACATTTCTTGCATTTACCACTAATAGTGCAAATTATATAGTTTGTTCATTCAGTCTAAATTCTGATGGATTTTTTTTTTTTGAACAAATTATGATGGATTTTAAGATTAATCTAGGGAGGGAAGTATTCCAATTTCCAACCTTAAAAAACGCCAAGGCTACGTTGCATGCGAGAAACAGGCTTGGAAACGGAGAATCACTTCCTTTCGCATGTTTGGTAAATCAGACTTGAAAAAATAAGTGGAAAACAAAACTCATGAGGAATGGATCGGAGAGTTTGCATTTTTTTCCTTCTTTTTCATGTCATTTATTGCACACATTTTAACGTTACGTTCTTTTAGAACAATATTATTCTTATTCAATAGGGAGTTTTAACGAAAAGCCCACGGTACAGTTCAGTTTAACGAAAAACCACATTTTTACACTAAAAAGTTAAACATAGTACTATTCATTTTACCCTTTATTTTGTTCTTATCGTTAAAACTCAAAGTTTTCAAACCCTTTTCATTAGTTTTCCTTATTAAATATTGTAAAATTAATTATGCCCATAATAATTATTGATACTCAAGTTTTAGTTTTCAATTTTACCTACTAATTTGTCTCTAAATTTCATATTTACTTGTCTATCTTTACCAAACATACTTATTTTTCTTCAAATGTTATTTTTCATGAATTCCTTTCCACGTACCAAACGCACCCTAAAAGCAATAGCGCGAAGATTTTAAATAGATAGTTTTGTTTGTAAACTTTTTTAGTGAAAGTTTTGAAGTTATAAGCCATTTTTTATTCGAAAAATAAAATAAATTCACAGAGAAGAAACGAACTAGATCATTGTTTCAATAACTATGACTCTTCGCCCCTCCTCCTTGGTTCAAAAGATACAATTTATTGAGACCAATTCATGTTCTAATATTTTAAGTTAAGAGTTTGAAGAACGAACAGACGTTATAGCCTTTAGGAGTCAAGCTTTTGGTCTCCTACTACAACATGAACTGTTTCCTAAAGTTATCACTAGCACAACGGTCACAATGCAGTAAAACGGTTTGTATAAACATACAAGGACAAATGAGATATCCGTTCTCCAGAATAATAAATATGATACATCTCACATGAGAAACCTGTAAACAAAGGCCTGAAACCGTTAAGATTTAATTTACACGCATAGCTAGATGATATTTAACTTTGTAAAAATCATGTTTAAATGATGATTAAGTAAAATAAATAAAAAGCCCAAAAGAAAAGACCATTAACAAATGCCTTGAACCAGCTTTTCTCAGGTGATGGATTGACACGGTGGTTAAGACTTCTCTCTTTTATCGGTGTATCGAGTTCAAATTATCTCCCTTCTTTTAATGTAGATTAGTATAAAATAATGTTTGTAATACAAAACTTCGTACATCAACATATTAATGTCTAAGCTCAAGACCACGGCTTAGAGTTTGATTATGGCAGGCTACCGACATGAGCGTTAAGAGTGCCTTGGCCGAAACTAGACCACCTATGTTGTTTAGAAACTCTCTTAAGTGCAAGAAATTGTGTTCCGGTAAGTAGTAACTATCATGTTTCATTTTCTTGACAAATATCATGATAATGGTATTGAGTTAGATTTCACCCTCAATACCCAACATTGTACAAACTACAAAAGTATAACTCACTAAATTTAATGTATATGTTAAAAAAGAAACGAAGGTTAACTTCCAAATTTTGTATAAGTTGAAAGTAAAAGATATATGAGTTTTATGTCCATAATTGGATTGGATAACCGTTAGACCTAGTCGTGGAAGTTGTTCATGTACGATGTTGAACTCATATGCTCATATACATATATAATTCGATCTCGGAGAGTGAGTATCGTGTTTGAATTCTCTAGATTTAGGTGGTAATTTAAAACTCGTACAATATTATAGGGTTATGTTATAACTAACTACAAATATTGTGTTAAAATTTAACGTAACTAATATTCAACAAAAATTTGTTAAAATTTAACGTAACTAATATTCAACAAAGATTTAAAACGACATGACCGGAACACAAGCTAAGACAATTTGATATCACCTCTAGTTGGTGCCTGATACAAACCTAACTCAAAAGTATCAAGTGGCCCTTCAAAATACAGTCTCTTTCAATTTATTTTTTTGGCAGAATAGTTTCTTTCAATTGAGTTCGAGGTACTATTTGTTACAATCAAAAGAATAAAACTGTTAGTCTGTCGTAGTCCTAGCTCATTTGCTTCTCCTACCTCAAATGTTTTGAACACATATATTGTTGGTTCGAATGAGGTTGGCAAATATGCCAAAACAATAGTAGTACTAGCACCTAAAGCTTAAACCTAATCGATTGGGTAAACCCAATGCCAAGTAATAAAATTCAGCCGTTTTTTGCAAACTAATAATATCAAGCTTGTGGCTATATGTATGCAACAAAACTTCCCAAAAGTTTCCTTGCAACTAACCTCAACAAAAATGCATAAACAAATGTTATAATGGCAGACCAAAATATGTGCACGTTTCAATGGGTAAGTTAATTGCCAAAAAGGGCAAAAGTTGCCCCTTGGTTGTAGAAAGCCAATCTATTTTGGCCATAAGACAAATATCACTAAACAAGAAACAAAAAGGAAGGCAAATTTGACCTTTTTTTTAACCTCAATGTGTAGCATACATCGTCTTTTAAACGAATCACATTAACTTGATGGGTTTCACACTATATATCGTCTTTTAAATGAATCACTTAACCTGATGGATTTCACAATGTCATAAACTGAAGTACTGTAGAATTTCGGAAAAAAAAATTATTCTCTTATAAATCTCGAAAGTAGGAAGACAAAATCGAGTATTATAGTATATAAAAATGTAGAATATACATTTGTCTGTTTAAGTGGATCATATTTAGTCATTAAATTTTCTTAAATTATTGAACCCACATTCAACCGTTAAATTCTATAATATGTGTCACACATGAATATACTCAGCATAATAAAATTGGAATCTTTGGCTTGGAAGGGAAAGAGAGAGGAAGTAGAGAGTAGACAAAGCCAGAGGACTTTTAATGCAAATATTTCTAGTATAATTGGAATCTGTACAATTTTCCTTACCATACCAATTAATAATTTCCTATCATCTTTAAGTTTTAAAATAATAAAATAAATAAATAAACAAAAGAATCAGTCAGAGCTCTTACATGCACAGATCAACAAAGAAAATTCATCAACATTTTCTTGCCCTTTATTTTCCAAATTCTTGTCTTCCAACCAGAGCCTGGAATCCAATCCACTCCTTGTCCTGAACATAAACACAGCAATCCCAGATTTTGGATTGAACAACCAGTCATGAATATCCCACATAAAATCCACCAGTAAACCATCCAAAAAAATTGTTTGGTTCCCTCTGAAATTCCACCTCAACCGCTTCACCTGAAAAATCTTCTTCTTGTCAATGTAGACAGATAAAACCGGGGTTTTCGAGCCCAGTTCTTCGGGTTGATCACACTTGATCACAATGTCATGTGATACTCCAGTGTCACAGAATTTAGCTTTTGTTGCATACACAGCGTTGCCTGAGAAATGCTCACTCCTAGAAACCAATGTGAATATTTTCTGTGACATGATGGTTTTGTACTTCTCCAGGTCCAAAGCTTGTTCGACCTTGTCGCCGAGGAGGAGACAGAGTTCCGAGTCAGCCAGAACCATGAGGAAAAACCCGGTTGCCGGTTCCGGTCCGGATTCATAATTGGCAGTGGACAAATCCCAGAAAACTTCAATCTTGGTATTGCAGGATTGGAATGCCAAGGTGCCCTTTTGGTTTTCCAACTTGTGGGTGTTGGTACTGGATTTGGACGGCTGAGATTTGTTGTCTCCAATGGTGATTGTGAGGCCTTGGAATGTGAATTTGTTGAACCAGGTGAGTGTGATCAAAATCCGGTTCTGGGTTGAGAGCTTGGCTCTGTATAAACATGTCACTTCATTTGGGATTGATGGGGTTAATTTTGGGGTCACATAAGCTTGGTTTGATGGGCCTGAGCAATATGAATCTGAGACCTTTATGGCATGCTCGCTGTAACAAGTTGCTATGGTTCTCATTGTCTATGAGAAATTCGAAGATTGATCTGTATCGTTCTAATTTTATCGGATGTCCCCCGAGGGCACGAAGACAAAGACGGAATGAGAAGAGATGGGGACTCAAAAATTGGAGAGGAAGAAGGGAGGGAGTTTGATATTTCCCTTAGATATGGAAGAAGGAGAAAAATATACTTGTCTTCTATATAGTTTTACCTCCATGTGGATGTCCTTTCTTATTCACAAAATTAAGTGTAAAAAATAAAAAATAAAAAAATAAAAAAAAGATAATATGTGAAGAAAAATAAAGGGAAAGACAGTGAAATCCATGTGTTCTATGCCAGCCTAACCACATTTATCACGATTCCTTTAACCTTAACAATTCTTTAAAGAGAATATTGAAAGCGATTGTGCAATTGCATTCATAGAAAATGAATAAATTAGCATTACACTGATGTGTGCCTGTGTAGTTTATACCTGCAAATGCAATATTTAAAGCATAATCTCGGTTAGTTAGCTGCTAACCTAACTAGACTGTGTTTTGAGTCAACCAAAGATTGACAACCGCAAAATGAGGGAAATTTTGTTAATGGCTTTCCAAAAGAATAGGTCTATAGATCTATCATGTTAGTATTTTTATTGGTTTACGTTGGAGAGAGTTTTAATAATGTTGATTAAAGTCTTAAATGTCAAAATGGTCCCTGTGTTATAGCCATATGGCCAATTTAGTCTCCGTGTTTTCGATTTGGCTAATTTAGTCCTTGTGTTTATCTTTATTAGCCAATTAAGGAGATTTCATTCAATCTCTTTTAAAAAATTCATAAGAAAAACCATATGAGAAATAATTACCCTTTCTCTTTACAGAAAAATGCAAATTGATGAGAAATAACACATATAAGAAATAAAACTTCCAATCTGAAAAATGATTAAGGTTGTGACATAGAAAATAGGGGATAATGTTAGGGAGGAGGTCGGAGAGTTGGGAGAAGAATAATTTGTCATTTAATTTTTAATTCTATTTCATTTTAAATATTTTAAATCAAATAAATTATAATTTTATAAATAAGTTTATAATATTAATTATTTTTTTTTTTTTACAAAAATTAGATGGAAATGTGACACACCCCGACCCTAAAATCAGGGCGTGCTGGCCGTCATGTGGGCGTGACGTAACCAAAAGTGCGACGCGGAAGCAAAAGGTAAAAGAAATACGAAGGAATAAAAACCAACTACTAGCAATAATATCCAACTAACATGCTAGAGTGAGTTTAAGTGTGAAACACACATAATCAGATCATAAGAACTAGGTGCAGTCAAGTAGGACCATCACTAAATTACAACACCCGAAGGTGAGTCCTACATTTAAGTAGTATGTCAGAACACCGTGGAAATCCTCGTGAGCCACCAACACTGCTAACTAGAACCTGGAGGGGCGCAAAACAAGATTGAGTGGGTCAGTAAAACAAAGCTTTTCGAAAATATTTCATTTAATAACACTTCTAACCCCTCGCTGTAAAACCTGTATACTTTCCCAGAAAAATAGTATATATATATAACAGCAAAACTCAAATCACAAGTCTTTAACATTTTTCAGGAAAATATGCCATGCTATGCTTCAAAACACAATAAGGATGCATCAATATAACAAGTGAAATAAGGAATCAACCGGAGACCCTGCAGTTGTCATGTACGGCTAATTCTATGGCTCAATACCCAATCCAGCCGGAGTCAACAACTGTGACCTGTACGGCACTACTCTGCACACAAGTCGGAACTATCTGAAGTAGTCTGTACGACAAGAATGGTGTAAGAATACGCTCTAGTGCTTCTCTCGTCAACAGCTGTATAACAATCTAAAGTCACCTACAAGTCGGAACCACCTCTAATGGTCTGTACGACATGTCGGAACCACCTCTAGTGGTCTGTACGACATGCACCTACTTGGATCCAAGGTGAACGTGTGGTGCGGGGTGAATAATATAAGCACTAACACCGGAGGTGCAGGTTATGAGCTCTCAACATAAATCACATCAAACAATAAATCACATGAACAACATAAAACTCACATTTAACATATATGCATCAAATACTAGTTCATATATTTCATAAAATATGCATGCATGGCATTTTAAAACATACTATTATTTAAATTCAATTTCTGGGAAAAGTCAGTAGTATATAGGTATATACAGAAAATAACTGCCCACTCACTGGTAAGCCGAAGGGTCGTAACCCTCGTGACGCCCTTGAATGCGCTCGTCCTTGGGATAGGTCTCACCTATATGCGAAACAACTATAAAAACGTTATTTTAAAGCACATAACCAACAATACGTAATAACTTCTCATACGATGCTCAATTTGGGTATATGAATATACCACAGCGACCTACTCGACGTCGCGGACGTCGAGATATTTTTAGAATAATTTTTCAACACCGCACGCGCCCCCACGCGCCTGGAGAGGCACTGTGCTACGCGCCCCCACACGCGTCATCCCCTCCCTCCAGACGCCGGAAACTAGGCAGACCTGTAAATGCCCTTTTCTCGCTCGATTTTGCACCATTTTCCATGAAATTTTCACCAAAATGTCACAAATCACGAGAGGAAGAAGGCTATACCTTTTAAACTTCCAAATCCTTCGAAAACTCGTCGGGAAATTTCTACCAAAACCGGCCACCTTCGAACCACGTGATCCCGACGTCAAAACATGTCCAATGAAGCACTCCGAGCTTCGTGAGAACCTCCTAAAGCTTGCTACGGTCCTAAAATTCACAAAAACTTAATGGTTTAAAAGTTCGTGAATAGTGACTAATTCGGGGATTAGAAAAACTAGGGATCCTTACGTCTAAATCCTTCGATTCTTCTTCTCCGAGCTTCGTAGGAGTGTCCCAAAGCTTCCTACAAGCTTGTAACCTCCTGAAACGTTCAATATAACGTGTGCATGAACAGTGCACATTTTCGGGGTTAGGGTTTCACAATGATTTCGAAGGTTCTAAGTTCCAAAAATGGTACCAACAAACTCACAAGCTTGCAAGGATTCTAAAATTACCTTTTCAGTCTCGATCTGAGAAGAAATGAGCAAGTTCCACCTTTGTCCGTACGTGCACAGTGCACAGGAAGAAGAAACCGAGAGGGGAGAGAGAGGAAGTCCACGGAAGAGAGAGAAGTACTTTAGGTGATGTGTGGTCCTCCTAAGACCCTAACCACACAAAATGCACATAATTTTTAATCCAACTTAACTTTCCAAAAACTTAGGAAGGTATGTTTTATTCAAATAAATAAGTCACACATACCTTAGCAACCCTTAAGGGCAATTTTGTCAATTCATATCAACGATAAATGAAATTTCGGGACGGGCTGTGACAAAATGTCCTTAATTGGCTAACGAAGATATACACAGGGACCATATTGGCCAAGTTGAAAACACAGGGACTAAATTGACCCAATTACTAAAACACAGAGACCATTTTAACATTTAAGCCTTGTTTAAACATACAAAATCAACCCTATTTGATTATCTAATAGAGAGGATTCTACTATTATATTGGGGATCCTTCTATATTAGAAAGTGTATCAGCAAGTGCGTCAATTTTGTATATTTAAATAGCTTTACTCATTTTACGTCTACCTTTGCCTTTAAATGTAGAGGATGACAAATTAATTTGGGAGCCCTCGCCTACTGGAACTTTTCGTTTTCTTCTAGTTATCATCTTATTAGAAGAAAACATAGTGATTGTGTTTAGGCTAAGGTTACTTGGTTAAATTTTATTCTGCCACGACTATCTATTTTGGCTTGACCTTTTTTTTCATGATAAACTTCCTACTAAGGTGCACTACAATGATGTGGTATTTCTTTAGCATCCAATTGTTGTTTGTGTCATATTTTGAAGATTTTATTGCTCACCTTCTCTTCAGCGGTTGGATATTTGGGCAGCTTTGAAGGTGGTTAGCATGTCAAATTGATACCTTTTGCCTATTTCATATTCTTTGACTACTTTTTTTGTTGTCTATGCATAAGCCCTTTTCCTAACAGTTGCACAATCCCTGGGTTTTTGCGGGTCTTTTTACTATTTTAGCTATTTGGAAAGCTCAAAATAAGTTTAGTTTTTAGGGTCGACCAAATGTTTTCATCGTCTTTGCATGTCTATCTATTTTAGGATCATTCATGGTGGGAAGTTTGTTCCTAGTTACTCTCATGGCTTCCTATCATTTATTGTCTAGGGATCCCACATATCCATTGCAAGGCGCCTACTATTCCCCCTGTGCTTTGGTATTCTACTTGATTTCCTTGGATTAAACTTAATACATATAGTTTATCTAAAGGAAATCCTGGTTTTGCTGCTTGTGGATGAGTTTTCAAGAATTGTCATGGTCGATTTTTTTATGGTTTCTGCAAATGGGTTCATCGCAACTTTTTTTTTACAAAATTATCAGCAACTATTATTGGTGTAGAGTTTGCATATCAATGGAGTTGGCATTTTCTTTGGTTGGAAAGTGACTCTTCTTGTATTATTTATGCTCTCCAATCGACTGATTTTAATCTTCCTTTGCCTCTTTGTACATAATGGTCTATTTGTTTAGATTGCGTTCTTAAATGACTTCCTACGCATCTGACATATATCGCGAAGAAAATTTTATTGTGGATAATTTTGCTAACATGAGCTTGTCTTCTCCAACTTTAACACGACATGTTTCCCCTCTAGCGGCAGCTCGTGCTTCGTTGTTTTCGGAATATATTGGCTTGCCTAGCTATCGCTTCGCAAATTAATGTGCATCTCGACATATAGGTTTGTCTCACTTCTCCCCCCCCCCCCCAACTTTATGGTGTTGTTGGACTTGTATTGCAGATTTAGACCTTTAGATTTGGTTTTAGAGGGGTTAGGTTTCATGACCCCCCCTCTTTTCTTCATATCATTCTTGTTTTCGTTTCTAGAGGAGCAAGGTTTTCCCCATGACAAGATGTAACTTCTTTTTTTCATTATCAATAAAATTCATCTCGTACAATAAAAAAGAAAAAGCATTGATCGTTTGCTTTTATTGGAGCATTACTCATATATCACATAATATTACGTGTAATAATTGCAGTGACGTTTATTGTCAGACAACACGTGTGTGTTTTGTCATAGTTGTCAGCGTAACAGAGAAAAACTTTAGTGTAGTTGTTCTTGACATGTGAGGGAATGCAATGATGAGTGACATTAAAAGCTAGATAAGTGACGTACCCGTGTTTAAGTGTTAAATTTAGTCGTCAAATTTGAATACATCTTTAACTGGGTTGTATTGTCATTCATCACTATCATATGGCAAAAACAACTCTACTACAGTTTTTTTGTTTGAATTATATATTGTTCACATCAAGATCAACTCAAATAATGATTTGAATCTAAAATCCAATTTTCTTGGCATTTAACACTATTTTATAGTGATATTCCTCTTCATTTTTACCAAAGAGATTCCAAGTTCTAATATTATAAATAGGGAATTCGAAAATCAATTATGGTTAATTCATTGTGTGATTTAATCCAAATCTTCCACCCCAATATTCTTTCCAAATAAAGTACGATAAGAACATTTCGAATGATAATTCAGAATTTAAGCTCAAAGAGAAATGGATAGCCAATGAAGATGGGGATTTTGATAAATACTTGATGGCACGTAGGTAGGGGGTAGTGAACTGACTTGCAGGATGCCATTGCCATCGGTTAACGTGGAGTTGTGCCTTTCTATGATGGTAATGAAATGGATGATAGTGATCATTTGGGTCCACGAAATAAAAGCAGCCATGAGGTTCACCTACTCCCTACTCTAAAGGAAGACAACTTTGAAATTCATGAAATATTAGGGTCTGTTCGTAAATGTTTTTTAAAACAGTTTTTCGTTTTTTAGATACAATGCGTGGTATACTGTTTTGTGAAAATAAACTCAGAAAATGAAAAACGCAAAAACCAATATTTAGCCTATGTAGAACAATAAATTGATGTTTTATCTCTTTTCCAAAAATAGATTTCAACATAATAAAAACAAAAGATACATTATAAAACAAAGTTAGAGTTTCATGTATCCCAACACTACCGTCACTACGCCACCGCCACTACAAACCACCACATTCTTCACCGTCTCACCATCATTGCCACCATGGCCACCACCTTTGACACCACCACCTCCAACCACCATATCCTCCACCACCATCACCCTCACCACCATGGCAACCACCATCTCCACCATCTCCACCATCTCCACCATCTCCACCATCTTGCCATTACCACAACCAACATTACTGTCACCATCTCACCATGACTACCACCATTGTGCCTCCACTGCCACCATTACCACCACCACTAACATCACCATCACCACCATATTATCCACTGTCATCCCCCTACCACCATGCCATCACCACCTCCATCGTTTCACTATTGTGGCCACCATCAATGCCATCATCACCACCATATTATCCACTGTCATCCCCCTACCGCCATGCAATCACCACCTCCATCGTCTCACTATTGTGGCCACCATCAATGCCATCATCACCACCATCTTGCACCACAATTGCCGCCACCACCACCACCATCAACACATTCTTCATCCCATTACCCTCACCATGGCCACCTCCACCATCTTCGCCCCATCATCCCCACCTCTCAACCATCATTTTCACAACCATCCCTTATAACCAATATTAACACAACCATTCTCTACCACTATTGCATTAACCACCACCACCACCACATCATTCCCTTCACCATTGCCCTCTACCTCGCTATTGCCACCACCTATATCCCACCACTACTAACACCTTTATTGTTACCACTACTATCACCACTCCAACCACCATTGCTACAAACATCACTCATGTCTCAACCACCATCCTTACCACCACCATCACCATCACTATGAAACACAAATTTATTTTTTTATCAAGTTTTTGACATTTGGTATCAAATGTGTTTTCAATGTTTTCATTCTCTAGATCATTCTCGAACTTCTTGCACTAAACTACCAGATGCGTTCTAAAATCATAAAAATGCAAAATCTATTTGTCGTTCCGTTTTACAAAACAGTTTTTCCGAAATTCGTTTGTAAAACGCTACCTGACGGACCCTTATTATGCATGACATGTCTAAGGCTTATTTCTCTCCTGACCTCTTAATTATTGTTAATGCAGTTTCAGTTACAAATGGTAAACCTTTACGTTTTAATCAGGAAACCCAAAAATAGGAAAGAACAAAAGACAGAACTGACAACAGTAATAATAGGGGAGCTTTCACATCCTTGAATTTAATAAAACCATAGTAAATTAATAGAACAATTACATTTTGAAGAATATAATTTACTTTCTGCGACTGATTATTTTTTGTGTCCTTCTAAATATCGTTTCGTGTTTGCGTAGCGTCGAACTCTAAACCTAATAGGTTTAGGCAGTGTTCTAAAAAACGGTCTAGGCGGCCGTCTAAGCGTTGGGCTGCAGTGCTCCGCCGCGATTAACCCAAAATCGTTTCTAAGATCGGCAACGTTATTAGCTTACATCAGCTGGGCGGTCTGGGCAGACGCTAGGCGGTCTAGTCAGACGCTAAGTGGTTTGGCTGCCTGAGAAAGAACATCTGTCGCAAGACCTGATTTGTCTCCCCGAGTCTCGCCATCTCCCTCTCGATGTGCAAACAAAATCGATCTGCAATTGCGAACGAATATGTCGACAATGGTTGGAGAAATCTGAAGAGGAAGAAGAAGCGAGGGAGCCGCTGTGGGATTGGTTGGAGAAATCTGCAGAGGAAGAAGAGGGATGGAACTGGATCTACAATTGCAGAAACTGGAATGGCTGACGGCGACAATGGTTTAGACTTTTAGCACCTTTAGCACACTTACTTTAGTTAGCTTTTTTATTAAGTATGTGCAAACCAACAAAAACAAGGATTAAAGCCCAACCTTTCATTTTGTTAATGAGAATAAAAGGTCCAACAAAACTTATGGCTTAAAAATATAAAAATCTAACATAAATTGTTTAAAATTTTACATATATACTTACCTATAGATATTCATTTTTAAAATAACATTTTATTCAAAGTTTATTTATATATTATAGAGTAAATTTAATTAATTTTATATGATATATAATAAATTTAACTAAATTCGCCTAGGCCGCCTAAGCGCGCCATCCGACTAGCGCCTAGCGTTTTTTAAAACCTTGGTTTTAGGTCAGAATTAGATGCTCTATGTTTTAAACAAAAAAGTCCCTAATTTCTCTACATAGTAATCCAAAACAAAACTTTTTTTTTTTAATTTTAGGAACATCGATATTTCCAAAACAAAACTTTTTAAATTATGAAAGCGCCTCAAAGAGAGGAGACCAAGATGGCATATCTATTGGGATCATCATTAGTTTTTTTTTTTTTTTTTTTTTGGGCTATTAGGACTGTTCTAAAAATCTCCGCATAGCACCACCTAGACAACTGGCCATTGTCCCGATAATGCCTAGGCGTTTGAAAAATAAGAAAGGGCGCCTCGCCTAGGCACCCGTCCAGACCACCTAGCCCGCCCAAGCACCCGTCTAGGTCAAAACTCACTTAGACAGAAAATAAATAACTTTTATTTTACATTTTATTTTTTTTAATAAATTATAAGAAACTTGTTGCATACTTAAATGAACACACATTATATGCATGATCCCCAAACATAATATATATGTCATTCTATTTTGTAGTTTATGATGAAACTATAAATATTTAAGTATAAACATACACTTATTTAAACGAAATATAATAGATTTACTTAAATCCGCCTAGTCGCTAGGCTTGAGCCCTCCGTCCAACTAGCCCCTGACGTCTTTTAGAACATTGTTTATTTGGTGATTCCCAAATTTGCGGGGTTGAATAAGGAGTGAAGTTGGTGTGTTAGTTGGTCACTAACCCATTATTTTCAAATTTTAAGTACTTGTCAGCTAAACACCCAATAATTCAACGTCAAATTGAAGAATTAACCTAAAAACAGGAAAGCCACCAATAATTCAACGTCAAATTGAATAATTAATTAAAGAAGCCGATTAGACACCCTAGCTAATTATAAGAGAGATAGGATCCTCGCCGGATCCTCTTTGTGAAGATTTCGAGGATCTTTTAATCGTAGCCGTTCATCGTACATTGTGCAGTCAGTTTTCGTGAGTTACTGTTTGTGTTCAATTTAAAATAAAAAAATTTAAAATGATTTATGACCGCACGATGTAAGATGAAATGACACGATTAAAGGATCTCCAGAATCCTCACAAAGAGGATTCGGAGAGGATCCTATCTCATTATAGGAAACATTGAACACGATTTTAAATTAATATCCTTACTGCTTAGCGACAAAATCCACTTTAGGAAGAATATCCCTAAAGTATAGTTTAGGGGTATTCTTCCTACAAGTTGGAGGTTAGCAAATATGTTTATACGTCAGTATCATTATAGTTTAGGGATATTCTTCCTACAAGTTGGAGGTTTTAACCGTTTAAGGTTCGACTCACTTTAATAAGAAGTTTAATATCTAATTATTCAGCTGGCACATTGTGTACCCTAGCCTAAAGGTTGATACTTGGCTCTTTACATGTAAAGAGCCATATTCATATTTACATGTAATGAGGCATTCCTTCTTACATGATGATGTGACATTATTTTACCAAGCAAACATCATAATTCAAACAATTCATTCTCTTTTCATTATCTAAAAATCGCCTCTAAAATTTTTAATGGATTTGGAGATCGATTAGTTATCCATATGAATTAAACAAATTGATGGTTAATCAAAAGGATATTACTTGTTAGCAAAACTATTGATTTTTTCAACACATAAGGATGACTAAACAGCCGTCATATTAAATGAATTCTTTTAGATACGATCTTTAGATAATGATAAAAAAATTAAAAAAAAATAAAAAATAAAAAACGAACGATTCGAACTAGGACATTTATAAAGTGAGATAGTGTCACAATGTTCAGTAATGATTTAAATTAACATCATTTTACAAACGCCATGATGAATCGTTCAAATTGTGATATTTTGTAATGTTTACACGGTACGGTAGAATAAATGGTTCATATTGTTTGCACGGTATAATGAATTGTTAGAATTATTCTAAAGGTGTACTGTATTCATGGATTACACCTTTAGCTTGGGACTTGATGATGGCAAGAAAGTAAGTCTATCTTGCCTTCAAAGAAACCAGAAGACATGCATGTCTTCATAATATATACTCCCTGATCATACAGGGCAACTGAGATCTCATAAAGGCGAGCGGTTTGAAGATTTACAGTGTGGTGTACGTGTTCTTTCTCTCGATGTTATGTAGAGGCCCAGATCTAATGAAAAAGCTGAACCAAAAGTAGTAATGTCGGTATTGAAAGTGGCTAACTGTACAAGTGTATTGAGTACTTTCCTTCAGCACACAGGCAAAGCCCTTTTGGGTATCTTATTTTTTTTGTTGCCCGAAAGTGGGTAAGCGTGAGGAACTTTCTTTCATGTCATCCCTCCCAGAAACATATCTGGGATAAAATAATCACCTTCTTTGTCCCACAAATATTTGACTCGATGCACTTGGCCACTAAATACTATTCAATTAACCACTCGAAAGCATCCTTTTTAAGTAAATGACGCTAACCAAATTCTGTTGGAGAATTGACCTTTTGTAATTAGTTTAGTGATTTATTTGGGTCCTTGTAATCAGGTTGTAATTAGGAAAGATTTTATTTGATGTTTCTTTCCTTGTAAATCAATCTTGTACATTATATATTTTCCTCCTTGGTGAGAAGAATGATATCAGAAAATTAAATCCCAAAATAAGCCATAATTAGCATGGTATCAAAGCAGAGATCCTAGGATTTCTGCTCTGCCTGTTCCCTCAGGCAAACTCGGCCCTCCCATGGAGAACCTACCACCACTCCGCGGTAGAAACAATCTCATCCTAACCGATTCTACTCCTACACTAAACACTGCAACCCTAAACACTACTACCCTAACCAACCCTACCATGAATCCTACCCTACCTCTACCACAAGTTGTTACACATATTGTCCATCATGATTCGTCTACTGCTTCGATTGGCATCAAACTCAATGGTGCCAATTATGGAGTTTGGTCTCAAATTGTTGAGATGTTTGTTGCTAGAAAAGACAAGTTGGGCTACTTGTTTGGGGGTAATCCCCAACCACCTACCGACGATCCGGCCTTCACCAAATAGCGTACATGGAATGCTATTGTGAAGGGTTGACTCATTAACTCTATGGAACCCAATTTGATTGGGTATTTTCTTTGACTACCGACGACAAAGGAAGTGTAGGACGCGGTTGCTCGCACATATTATGATGACTCCGATATATCTCAAGTTTATGATCTTACCTGCAAGGCCTCTTGCATTAGGCAAGACAAACAACTGGTGGCAGGGGCGGGGGGACCATAGGACCACAGTAGTCCTAGGCCCATCCTGCTTTTGTTTATAAAAAAAAATTAGTACTACTTATTATTTTAATTATTTTAATCACTTTTTTATGACTCTTTCACTTAAGCCATTCCAATTTTCTAGACAAAATATCCAGCCCTCTTTAAATATAGCATATTTATGTAATCTAGTCTAACCCTAAAACCTATCTATTTCAACTTCCAACACTTCCATTCCTTTCCCCAATACTAAAAATTAGTATTTTTTTACTCTTTAATTTCTAGCCCTAGCCAACTGCAGCATGCTGCTAGTCTGAAAAAAAAAATAGTCAGGAACAGTACATGAACTTTAAAGAGGCCCCTGCATGAAGCACCATTGTCTTTCAGTTCTTTGCCGTTGATCGTGTACTTTTTACCCGTAGTACACAACCTTGCTGCTTCTCTCATCTATAGCATGTCACAGTCTTCTATCAGTCTATCAGTCTTCAATAATTCAAATTCCATGATCCTCAAAGGTATGAACTTCGAATCTCTAAAGTTGTTATTTTCAATTAATTCATATATGTTGTTATCTACAATTATAAATTAATTTAACAAATAATATTTTTTTTTGCAGATTAAAGAATTCCATTATTCCATCATTCCATCAAAAAAAGACATTGAAGACTTGAAGTTTAGTTAATTGGTCAACAACCCAAAGTATGTATTTTACTCTCAATTCCTGTTACAATTTTTTGTTTATAAATTATGATTAAATTGATGTCTTGCAATTTCTCTTAACTATTGCCTAATTTGTTTTAGTTTGTAAAATTAGCATATATGTTCATATTTCGTTTAATTTAAAGTTAGTCAATCTATGTTTTTTTACTTTTCAGTTATGGAAAGATATTTCAAAAGAAAAACACAACCTGAGATATTAGAACCGTCTCCAAAGAGTCCAAAGAACAATGAAAGTAGTTCAAAACAAACTTGTGTGGATTCTATGGAAATTAACTCGGAAACTCTCCAATATGATCCTGGATTGCGTAGACCGATTTTGAGTTATCATCTTAATGTTCGAGACCAAGTTCGAAGAGCCTATCTCCAAAATAAACCTTGTCAACAAAAAACCCATGCATTTCCCTACACAAATTTTGGGACAAAGCCTAGAAGGTTCAATCTTGCTTGGTTTACTCAATTTCCTAATTGGTTGGAGTATAGCACATCACAGGATGCTGCCTATTGTTTATGTTGTTATCTCTTCAAACCTGATATTAGAGATTAATCTGGTGGGGATACTTTTGTTGGAGTCGGATTCAAGAATTGGAAGTGCAAGAAGAAACTAGAAATTCATGTTGGAGGACCTAATAGTTCTCATAATAATGCTTGGAGAAACTGTGAAGCCTTATTAAACCAAAAGCAACATATTGAAACAGTTATCTCAAAACAAACTGACCAAGATCGAATTGATTATCGAACTCGATTAGGTGCATCAGTTGGTGTTAGTAGAATTCTCTTACAACAAGGTCTTCCATTTCGTGGGCATGATCCATTTCGTGGGCATGATGAATCTGAAAATTCACTCAACCAAGGAAACTTTCTTGAAATTCTATGGTGGCTACGTCATTATAATGAGGGTATAAAGGTTGTCACGCTAGAAAATGCTCCTGAAAATTTGAAATTGACATCACCTGATATTCAGAAGGACATCTCAAGTGCTATTTCATATGAAATCATCAGTGCAATCACTAGTGATATTAATGATTCTTTTTTTTCCATTCTTGTTGATGAATCACGAGACAAGTCTTCAAAGGAGCAAATGGCCATTGTATTGCGCTTTGTGGATAAAGGTCATGTGATAGAGCGCTTTGTAGGTATTGAGCATGTTGCAGATACTAAAGCTTCCTCACTCAAGTTAGCCATTGATGATTTCTTTTCTAGACATGGATTGAGCATATCAAAATTGCGTGGGCAAGGCTATGATGGGGCAAGTAATATGCAAGGTGAGTTCAATGGCCTTAAAGCACTAATTTTAAATGAGAATGAGTCTGCCTTTTATGTTCATTGTTTTGCTCATCAACTTCAATTAGCTCTAGTAGTAGTGGCAAAAAAAAATTCTGAAATTGGAGATCTCTTTACTATGGTTTCTTCTGTGGTGAATATTGTGGTGGCATCTTCTAAGCGTCGTGATATTCTTAGAGAGAAACATGTTCATGTAGTTTTGGAAGCACTAGAAAATAACGAGCTTTCAAGTGGACAAGGTTTGAATCAAGAAACTACTCTTAAGCGGGCTAGTGACATGCGATAGAGCTCTCACTATAATTGTTTAATCAGCTTGGCTCACATGTTCTCATCAACGATAGAAGTGCTTGAGATTGTAAGAAAAGATGGAATAAGTTCTGAACAAAAATTTGAAGAAGGTTTTGGGGATCACACTTGATGAAAAGGGTTTTGGGGATCACAAACAATTTATCGCAGGCATTGCAAAAGAAGGATCAAGATATTGTGAATGCAATGAACTTGGTCAATATATGCAAAGGAAGATTGCAAAGGATGCGAGAAAGTGGTTGGGAATCCTTATTTGATGAAGTTTCATCCTTTTGTGACAAGAATCGT
Source organism: Malus fusca (assembly GCA_035220775.1). NCBI lineage: Eukaryota > Viridiplantae > Streptophyta > Magnoliopsida > Rosales > Rosaceae > Malus > Malus fusca. The sequence continues at coordinate 1,423,820 of CM069072.1, read as the reverse complement.
ATTAAAATTCCTAGCATGGATGATATTTTTACGAGTGGAGAGCGACCAAACCGAAAAGCTCATCCCATCACAAACGTGCACCATTATCGGGTTGATTTATTCACCGATGTCATAGATAAACAACTCACTGAGTTAAATGATCGATTTACTGAGAAGAATACTGAACTACTTCTTTGTGTGGCATGTTTAAGTCCAAGTAATTCTTTCTCTGCCTTTGACAAAGAAAAATTGATGCGTCTTGCCCAATTTTATCCAAGTGATTTTTCAGAGCACGATCTTGAGTTACTCAAAGAACAGCTTGAGAATTATATTTGGGACATGACCTCTAATAGTGAGTTTGCAGATTTGAAAGGAATTAGTGATCTTGCACAAAAGATGGTTGGAACCAAGAAAGATCATACTTACCCGTTAGTGTACTTGCTTTTAACACTGGCACTCATCTTACCGGTTGCAACAGCAAGTGTAGAGCGAGTCTTTTCTGCTATGAACATTGTTAAGAACACCTTACGCAATCGAATGGGTGATTTGTGGATGAACGATTGTTTGGTTGCTTATATTGAAAAGGATATTTTTAATAGTATAGAGGACGAGGCTATCATGCAACGGTTTCAAAATATGAAAACTCGTCGAGGACAATTATTTTAATTATTGGGAATATGTAATATTATCAATGCTATGTTATTTTGAATTTTGGTTACTTTTCATATACATACTATGATGTTTTGGTTAACAGTTTTGTAACTACTATCGATTTAATTTTTTTTTAATATTTGTGATAGGCCCCTCCTAACCCGAAATTCTGGCTCCGCCACTGACTGGTGGAGACATACTATAGTGATCTTCAATCTTTGTGGCAAGAGATTGATTATCGTCGACCCAAGCCGATGAAGTATGGTACTGATATTGAAATTTATAATAAAATTGTTCAAACGGATCGTGTGTACAGTTTGCTTGCAAGATTGGATGAGATGTTTGATAAAATTCGTAGTGATATCCTACGAACTGAGCCTTTTCCTTTTGTCGAACAAACCTTTGCCTATCTTCGCTGGGAAGGAATGCAACATGCTGTTATGAATATCAGATGACAGCTGCCAAATGGGACAACCATAGTGGCTCAGCCTGTAACACGAACCGATGCTCTACCTTGTCCCCACGCCCCCAACACTGCAACCCCATGTTATTACCCCGAGCCCAGCACAGTGCTTGCTCTTTGCTGCTAAGACGACCTCATGGCTCACCGTGGGTCACCACCCTCCTCATCCTAAACCACATATCCCGACTTGTGGTTGTACTTACTATGGTAGTGAGAAGCATGGCCGCGATAATTGCTTCCAGTTGCATGGCTATCCTAACTGGTAGGAACTGTTGAAGCTTCATAAACAACGGGAACGAGACATGTAAGCCAAGCTTGGGCAAGCCAATCTCGCCACCTCCGTGTTCCAACTATCTTCGATATCTCAAGATGATCCTCCTCTTATTTCGAGTTCTTCCAACATGTCTCCGGAGTCCTCAGGTAACTGTGGTTATGCTCTTAATATGAATAGTGATGATACTCCATCCGGATGGATCATGGACTCCAGTGCCACAAACCATATGACTTATGATCCCACTAATTTAGCTTGTGATACCGTTCCATTTTGATGTAATATTACTAATGCTAAAAGTCACCTCACCGGTAACTGGCGATGGCACCATGCTCCTCACACCCGCTCTCTCTGCCTTATACATTACGTGTACCTTCACTAAAGCATAAATTGATGTCTTATCGCCAAGCTACTGAACAATTGAACTGTTGTGTGCTAATGTATCCAAAGTTTTATCTTATACAAGATATTCTTATGAATAAGATAATTAGTTGTGGTACTAAGAGGGGCGATCTATATTTTGTGGATGATGTCAGTACAGGGCAGGGCAATCTCACCCAAGGAGACATTGATCACAAGTGGCGTCAGATATGGTTATGGCATCATCGTTTGGGTCATCCATCTTTCAGTTATTTGCAACATATGTTTCCAGATTTATTTGTTGGTTGTTTGGTTTCAGACTTTAAATGTGACACTTGCATACTTGCCAAGAGTCACCGTGTTTCTTATCCGCAAAATTCTAATAAAAGTGGTATTCCTTTTGGTCTTGTTCATTCGGATGTTTGAGGATCATCTCTAATTACTACTTCATCTGGTATTCAGTGGTGTGTAACTTTCGAATTTTAAGACCTTCCACACCATGGTTCAGACATAGTTTTCTATTAAAATCCGGATTTTGAGTTCTGATAATGGTAGTGAATATGTTAATAATGATTTTTCACATTATTTAACTAATCACATAATTCTTCACGAAACTACCTGTCCTCATACTCCTCAACATAATGGGGTGGCTGAGCGTAAAAATCGTCATCTTTTAGAAACGGCTCGCTCACTCTTGATTGGGGCACATGTTCCTCACTTATCTTGGGATGTTGCTCTTCAAATTGCCACTTATCTTATCAACCGTCTGCCATCCAAAGTCCTGGATTTTCTTAGCCCCTTACAAGTTCTTATTACATTCGTGCATCTACCATCGGTTTTGGTACTCCCACCTCGAGTTTACGGATGCGTTGCATTTGTTCATCTTCATAAAAATCAACGGACAAAACTTGACCCGTGTCTTCTCCGTTGTATTTTTATGGGGTACGGACTTCATCAGACAGGGTACCATTGCTACCATCCTTCTTCACGTCGAATGTATGTTATGGATGTTACTTTTTATGAGTCCAAGATGTATTACCCTTTGGCTTCTTCCAATCCTCCTCCTCAGGGGGAGATACAACATGACAAGAAGGTTTGGACCATGGTTGCTACTATTGATCTTCCACTGTCATTAGCCGAGCCTATAATGGCTGCGCTGCCAGCCCACCCAACAACAGCCGTAGTGCTGGCCACAGAACCAACAGCAGGCACTGCAGTGCCGTCCTCACCCACGATAATAGTGCTGCCATTTGTCAATTTTGAGACTTCTACTGATACTCCTCCCTCCTGATCTCTAAATATAGTACCACAAGATGACCATACTCCTGAGAATATTCCTGAGGTAAGCTTTACTATCCTTGTTGATATATCTGTTGTTCCAAATTATCAATTACCTTTTAGGCATAACCGAGGAAAGCCACCCAATCAATATTCACCGGAAACAACGAAAGGCTTTAAATGCCCTATTGCCAACTATGTGCCATCACAAAAACTATCAGAACCCGGTAAAGCTTTTGTACAATAATTATCCAATGATGGCACACCAAGTTCATTGAAGGAGGCATTATTTGACAATCGATAGACCAAGGCAATGAAGGAAGAAATGGATGCACTTCAGAAAAAATCAAACATGGGATTTAGTTCCCCTACCCCGAGGAAAGAAAAGAGTTGGATGTCGATGGGTGTACACCATCAAGTACAAAGCTGATGGGTCCGTTGAAAGATACAAAGCACGATTGATGGCCAAGGGATACACTCAGATGTATGGTGTTAATTATATAGAAACATTTTCCCCAGTAGCAAAGATTAATACGGTAAAAGTATTGCTTTTGTTGGCAGCCAACTTAGATTGGCCATTACAGCAATTTGATGTGAAAAATACTTTCTTACATGGTAATCTTAAAGAAGAAATGTATATGGATATTCCACCTAGTTATGCATTAGTTTTACAACTCAAAGTAGTGTGCAAGTTGAATAAAGCATTGAATGTGTTGAAACAATCACCTCGAGCATGGTTTGGTAGGTTTCAGACGGCTATGATGAAATATGGGTTCAGGCAGAGCAATTTCGATCATACACTTTTCTTGAAACGTCGAATGGGGAAATTGATGGCACTTATTATTTATGTGGATGATATGATTGTTACGGCTGATGACAAAGAGGAAATCTCAAGGCTAAAAGATTACCTAACAACCGAGTTCGAGATGAAAGATCTTGGTGGGTTGAAATATTTCTTGGGGATAGAAGTAGCTCGATCTAAACATGGTATATTTCTATCTCAAAGAAAATATGTTCTAGACTTGTTAGCTGAAACTGGAATGCTTGATTGTAAACCGGCTGACATCCCCATAGTCCAAAATCATCATCTTGTCGTGCACCCTAATCAAGTTCCCACTAACAGAAATCATTATCAAAGGTTAGTTAGGAGGTTAATTTATTTATCTCACACCAGGTCTGATATTGCATATGCAATAAGTGTTGTTAGTCAGGTTATGCATTCTCCGAGTAATACACATATGGGTGTCGTTGAATGCATGCTACGATACCTAAAGTCCTCCCCGGGTAGAGGCATCATGTTTTCCAAGAATGATCATTGCCGGATAGAAGGTTACACCGATACAGATTGGGCAGGAAACATTACTAATCAACGATCCACATATGGTTACTTTACATTTGTGGGAAGTGACTTGGCGGAGTAAGAAACAGAAAGTGGTTGCTTTATCAAGTGAAGAGGCGGAATATAAAGGTATGGCAAAATGAGTATTGAACTATTATGGCTTCGAAGGTTACTTGCTGAGCTCGATTATCCTTCAAATTCAGCCTCAGATTTGTTTTGTGATAATAAAGCAGCTATTGATATCTCACACAACCCAATCCAACATGATCGCACGAAACATGTGGAAGTTGACAAACACTTCATTAAGGAGAAGTTGGATGGGAATATTATTCAATTCCCGTTCGTAAAGTCAGAGGATCAATTGGCAGATATCTTAACTAAAGTTGTTGCAAGTCAAGCACTCTACAACTCTCTTGTCAAGTTGGGCATGAACGACGTGTATGCACCAACTTGAGGGGGAGTGTTAGAGAGTTGACCTATTGTAATTAGTTTAGTTACCTATTTGGGTCATTGTAATCATGTTGTAATTAGGAAAGTTGTTATTTGATGTTTCTTTCCTTGTAAATCAATCTTGTACATAATATATTTTCCTCATTGGTAAGAAGAATGATATCAGAAAATTAAACCCCAAAATAAGCCCTAATTAGCAAATTCTACGTGGTTTTGGTTGAACCAACCAACGTGCTATCTGACATATTTAAATTTGTTAATTTATAGATCCAACCTTAATAAATTAAAAAAAAAAAGGGACATGATTAATAGTGAATTTATATTCATAGTTTAGCAACATATATATAAGCAAATTATGGTTACAATAAAAACTTCGGAGCAGTACAATTAACCTGAGGTTTTTAAAGATCATGCTAGCTAGGGTTTGCGTTTAGTAGCTTACTTGTCTTAACAATGAAGTAAAAAATCTTTGGATTACAATTAAGTCTATATTTATTAATATTTAATATTTTGATTTGTTGTTGGTCATATATATGCAATCAAGGAATTAACATATACATATGCGCTATCGTTCATGCAGAAACAAAAAGATAAAAAAACCATATGTTCTAATCACAGGCTCACAGCCACATATATATCCGTTGTGTACAATATCTATGGACGGAATGAAGGATGCACAAGCCAAGTAAGGGCTGGTTTGGTATTGCTGTGCTTTGAAAAAAAGCTGCTGTGAGAATAAGCGGTTGTGAAATAAATCAGCAGAGTGTTTGGTAAAATTTTTTGTAAAAGTGCTTTTGGAAAAAAAAAAAAAACAGTCTGATAGTGTGTCTTTTCATTAAAGGAGCACTGTAACTCCATGTGCTTTGAAAAAAAACCAGTTTTCCAAAGCTGCAAATAGCAGCTTCAGTTTTTTCCTTTGATTTCAGCTTATTCTCACAGCAGCTTCCAAAATAAGCCTTTTTTTTTCAGTTTACCAAACACCTAAAACCCTCACAGCTTTCTTTCATGAGTGCTTTTTTTTTAAGCACCTCACTCCCAAACCACCCCTAAGACTACCCCTTTTATTTCTTTTTATGGAAATGCTAACGTACCCATAAAGCAATCATTATTTACACTCTGTTTATATATATATATAAATTGATCGAAGACATTGATCGAAGACAACATGTGTGTGTGTGTGGCATTCACCTACGCGTAGGCTAAGATTGTATACATTGATCGAAGACAACTAGTTAATCATTGAAGGTTGAAACAGATCAGATTACCTGAGAAGAGAATGCTTGAAAGATATATGTATTCTTCGCAATGAGAGGCATTTATATGTATACAAGCCTAACGTAAATAGAAAGAAAAAACTAATTACACGTGATATCAATCAAGGATCCTACCTAAAACACAAAGTCAACACTCCTCTCAAGTTATGTCACATATGCCCAACTTGTGTAAGAAACCTGAAAACTTATGACTCGAAAAAGCCTTTGTGAGAATATCTGCCAACTGATCTCGTTATTATTGTCAGTAACTCAATTATTTTTCCTTCCGATTTTTCTTTGATGAAGAATCGATCAACTTCAACATGCTTTGTTCTATCATGTTATACCGGATTATGTGCAATATCACAGGCAGCTTTATTTTCACAAAATAATTTCATGGGATGATCATGCTTTATACCCAAATCACTTAACAGAAGTTTAAGCCACAAAATTTCATAAATCCCCAATGCCATACCTATATATTCAGCTTCTGCCCTGGAATGGGCAACCACATTTTGTTTTTTACTCATCCACGTAACCAAGTTACCCCCCATGAATGTAAAGTAACCTGATGTTGAGCGCCTATCGCCAACCAAACCTGCCCAATCTGCATCAGTATTGAAGGGAAAATTATGAGTTTCATGATATGGGATTTCAAGATGACTAGCATGCATATACAATTCAAGATTTATATGCATAAGCAACGGAAGCATTTATAACATATTATCAAAGTTATAGTCATGCAAATCCCCTTCAAGGTTCATAGGTTTAAATATAATGCATCAAAATTATTTTTACTTAAGAACAAAGTCAAGGAATAGATCTATACCTCTTGTTCTTGATTTTAGACCAAGGATGGACTACCTCCAAGCCCTTTGTTCCTTGAATTCCTTGAGCCTAGCTTCCCTCCTTGCCTCCTCCACTTTGATAGAATGAGTGCTCCTAGGTTCTCTTCAAGTCTCCAAAGTAGAAGACCTCTAAAGATCCTCACCCACTAGTGTAATGAGAAGGATGAAGGAATAACTAAAATGGTGTAAGATATGTTAGTAAAAACACCCAATGGTGGCCGGCCTTTGTGGTTCAAGAGTGCTCTTTTCTTTTGCCTCTTTGTTGTTCAAAAAACACACAAAAACCCTAATGAACAATATCTCTATAAAGTTCCTTATATAGACAAAAGAAACCTAGTCAACATTTGACTAAACATCTCACCCTTTCCTACCTAAAGTGGCCGGCCCTCTTTGTGTTGTTTGGGCTTTGGGCTTTCATTTATTTCAAGTCATCTAATGCTTGAATAAAAGCCCAATAGGTTTAGGCCCAATGGGCCCAATTAAACCCGAACGTTTCTTTAAGCCCAAAACGATTTTTATCGCTTTTATGATTTCTTTAGACTTTCTAAATTAATCCCAACACTTAATTAATCCAATTAATTGTTTCCATCATCCATTAATTACTCACTACAATAGTGTATTGGTGAACAATCATTTTAGGTTCTAATTAGCAAGGCAGTGAGGTGATTGGTCATCAATCCAATTGATTATTTTTAATCCAATCACTTAGTGAATTGAAACTTCATTTTAATTCACTTTCTTCTTTGATGACTACATTTAATCATCTAGAAGAACTCACAAGCTATGAGTGACATCTAACCATATGTCATAGCTACCCAAGCTAATGTAGAAGTTTATTCGGAGAACCTATTCCATTGGAATTACAATGTAATTCGATCATTCTCTAATACAATACTCTCAATCACATTACTAGGGTATGGATATATTATGTCAAACCCCTAATGTGATTATTCCTTCTTATATGATTCTTTTGAGTCGTATAGGAACGCTTTCCTTTTAATACGCTCGATACTTTGGCCGAAGATTCCCAAATCATATCTTAGAGTATTCTTCCTCTCTTATCGAGGATTAGAGATTCCTTGTTGCGCATACACTTGCCTTCATGACTAAGTGGCTTAACCCCGACTATGCCGTTGACATTCTGAAAGAGTGACGTTTGACATAATCAAAGATCAAGTACTTAATCACAAGACAACGACGATGCCTCAGGTCTAAGGACTACTTACATTATTCCAACCATTTAGAGTTACTTGCTTGACATGTGAGTAGACCTCCATGCAAGTACTCTCGTTCGATTGTGTTCAGTGAACTAATTCCCCTAATGAGCACCTACATACTTGTCTTAGTGTCACAACACGAATGGGATGAGACTTTCCATCATTCCATTTGAAGCAGACACAGTATGTACCGATCTAAGCATTGTCAGTTTCCCTCCGACAATCCAATGACCATGAACCTTTTGGACATTTGGTTATATGAAGAAGGTCTCTGTAGTCTAACATCATTAGATTACTTCTTCAATCGATCCATTGTCCATGGATACACTATTTAAGACATATATCGTTTATTGAGATAGTCCTAATTCGTGTCTTTTCCATTTGACGTATAAGAATCATCTATACATCCATTCATTTGTCCTGAAAGGTTTCTTCCAAAGATTGACTTTCAGGGCATATTTCCAACAATCTCTCACTTGCACTAAAGTCAATCACTAGTGTATCTTATACATCTTGTCGAGAGAGTTCATGCTCGTAGGTTAACTTGGTTATGTATTAATCCCTTTTATTTAAAAGGGAATTTTCTTATCAAATGTTTCCAAAACATTTGATGATGTCTCTTTATTGTGTTCGAATATTTTGATGAGACATTGATTCCATGGCTTGAGCTATCGCCCCATTACGTCGTAGTACACTACTAACGACCTTATGGTTTGGATTCAATCATTGGTTCTAAAAGAACCCCTTCATTCAAAACACATTTTTGAAGCAGTTTCTAAAACAATATATCGTCATATATTTCGTTTGTATACTTTATACAAACTTTGCTCCATCCTTGAGACCATTGTAGTACCATACTATCAATTCATTCATATGGTTAGTTCTTCATCCAATATGAAGTTCCATTTGTTAAAAATGGCTTATTTTCACTTTGGTTAACAACCTAAGTGAATGCACGCTTCCAGAATCCCACTCTGATGTTTCTTTCTTAAAGGCAATAATACTCTATCAGTTGCTTTGGTTCTGATCCTGGGATATAGTAATATCTTAAAGTGATAACCCCTGTGGTTCTTCACTTTTGGATATCTATTTCACAAGTCAATACATGTGTCCCTTTTGTGATTTTATGACACATTCATTATAAGGGTTCTGAAAGTGATTTCCTATCACATAGGAAAATGCTTTCTTAAATCTACAACATTTTGAGATTTAATTCCTCATTTAATATCCTTGAGATAGTCTTGCTATATCAATAAGTCCAATTTCAAGTCTATACTTCAAAATTGACTGTGTCATGTTTTTGTCATTTTTCGAGTAACATCTATGATTTATCAAGTCTATCAAATAGACTTCATTCATATCTTGTTTGCTCAAATTATGGCATCACTCCCACTGGCCTTGTTGTCATTCATTCAAAAACTTAACAATTATATTTTCTTGATTTGAATGCATTTTGCTCCCATTAACTTGTCTTGGATCTATTGACAATCATTCAAATCCATTAGCTTATTGATGATATCTCAACTATTTTGATACCATCAACAACACTAGCTAACACAAGTTATTCAAACGAATCATACACAAAAGAATTCCTTCTTAAGCAATTCCATTTGAAATGTGTAACTTGTTTTATCAAGTCTATTCATTTAATTCATATGGTGTTATACACCATATTTCAAGTTTTAGTCACACTAAGACCTTTAATGTAGTCATATAAGAATTATCCAAGTCTTTAGTGGAAGCATGGCTTCTACTAAGGATATAGAAACTCAACCATTCCTTCTAGGTGGTTGATATAATTCTTTATCGAAGCTACATAGAGCAATATTGTTACATTAGATGTTGAATTTTGGATTGTCTTGTTGTTAAACCAAATGTTGTGACTCATTTTGAAACTATTCCCTTTTGTTTCATCAACTTGTCCATATGCTTTGTTATTAGCTTGTTCTCATAAAAGAGAATGATGGACAACTCCCAACATATAACCATTTTATGCTAGGTTGACGAAACCAACATTCAAAGACTATCTTTAAATGTCACACACAACATAGAATTTTAACGTTTGAAGAGCTTGAGTCTTTTAACAATTAAAATTACAAACTCTTAATAATAGTCAAGTACTATTATTCTTTTGACAACTATAAACCAATCACATTCAAGTTTATATCCATTTTCACACCTCCCACTATTTCTCATGACTTTAATGAGAAATCATTTCATACATTCAAAATGTATAAAATTGGAGTATATTGGTAGAAGACATTGTGTAGTAGCTTTAAAACATTTCAAGCTTATTTGTTTCAATCTTCACTAAGTTAATGTCTTGTTATTAAGTGACTAAAGTCTTTAAACATTTTATAGATTTAGACACTTCTTTCTTGGTTTAATCAATAGCACAATTAACATTTTAAAACCTTTTAACGAATGCCCAATTAGTTGTTCAAAACCACTAATTGAATCAAGAGTGATCTTGATTATTGTGTTTCAAATGATATAAATCTTGTATCTCAACTAGGATACAACAAGACAATATTCAATTCATAATACTACTTTTAAGAAAATGTATTAGAAGGCATTCATCACATTACATTAATATGATAATTCAAACATTCATAATGTTTAATATAAAAAGTATTAGCTCTAAACATTTACAGACTAATTTAAATACCTGTATACATTTAGGCATTATTAGTGGCCTTCCATCATATGAAGCCACATTAAGTTCTTAACAAAATAAGAAAGTTTAAAGACTATCTTTAAATGCCCAACAAACTTCTTAAGTAGTAAGCAAAAACATGGTGGCCGAACTCTTCTCCACACTTTTCCTTGCTTGTTCCTCTTCTACTTGGCTCCTCCACCTATATACAATTATACAAGTGATTAGCCCTTTATATCAAATATAAATATTTAGAAGATCTAACATTTAGAATTGAAGATAAGAACATAAACCATACCTTGTGGTTTGTCTTTAAGACTTGCAAGGTATAACCTGCAATTCCTCCTCCAATGTCCCTCCTTTCCACAATGGTGGCAAGTCCCTTTGGGCTCCTTTGCCTTCTTTTTCCACACTCCTCCTTTCGACTTATGAGTAGGTGACTTCATCTCCTTCCCTTTGCCTTTGCCTTGCGGCTTGGCCTTGGAAGATGATGGCTTGTTGTAGGCTACTGCAGCAGTCCCTACAACGTTCTCTTTCTTCATAGTCTTCTCGGCAGTTACTAACATATTTAGTAACTCAGAGAGAGTACTATCCATCTTATTCATATTGTAGTTCATTACGAACTGTGCAAATGAATCAGAAAGAGAAGCCAATATGAAGTCCTGGGCCAATTCCCCGTCAAGTGGAGTACCAAGGTTCTCCAATTGTTCAATGAATCCTATCATCTTCAGTACATGTTGATGTACTGGAGCCCCTTTGACCATCTTGGTCTTCACAAGTTCACAAACAGTGCTAAAGCGACGGTTGCGCGTCCCTTCACCATATAACTCCGTAAGATGGAGTATTATGGAAAATGCATTGTTCATGCCCTCGTGCTGTCTCTGTAGCTCCTCATTCATGGAAGCCAACAGATAGCACTTGGCTTGTGTGTCATCCTCAACGTGTTTGTCATACTTAGCACGTTCATCCTCAGTGGCCTCAGGGCCAAGAGGTATGTGAGGTGGAGCCTTGTCTAGTACGTAAACAATCTTCTCCAAGGTTAAGAGAATCTTGACATTACGATACCATGATGGGAAATTGTGCCCCTCTAGGCAATGTTTGTCGAGTATTTTCGCGAGTGCGCTTCCAACCATATCTAAATACATAAACAATAAAATAATTAGATTGATTGTTGATTAAGTCAAACGATTCGGGTCTTTAAACCGAATGACACCACCCACCATTTTTGGCAAATTCCATATCCCTCATAATGGAATCCGGAAGATTTCAAAGAAAGCTCCTAGCGGGTTATGGGAGGCTCATTATTACCAAGCCCACCTCACGATTATACGATGTTGGCTAGCAAAAATAATAATGAGAGGGTACAATTACCCATTCACAACAAGCTTTTGTGATTACCCATCTATTTGGCCTCTAGAGAACAATGCCTCACGATTATACGATGTTGGCACCATTTCTCTTAGTTAAGTTCTGTCCCACCATGCCGGTTTAGATAGGGGTCCAAATATGACCTCTCGATTATACGATGTTGGCCACACTCGTTGCCTACCTTAACCTCATCAAATGTTTTAAATAAACTCCTCCTGAATATAAGCATGCACTTTGAACTCCCCCATTATAGGGTGAAGGCGATGTACAAGTCATAAACGCTTGGAGCCTACCATGGTGGAAGGCCACGAAAAAATGTTCTAAGCACTCTTACGCTTTCAACTTAATATTGTTTGTTGGTTGAGGGATTTTAAGGTCTCATCAATATTATTTATTTAATCACATTCAAAATAAATAGTCCTATTATAACTACTAGTCCATCTTTAATGAAATTAGTAGCATATAATATCCCCACTATTCGTTTTCACAAAACAAATCAATATCAAAACATTTTTCAAAATATTGGAGATATATATTACTACTAATTATATTCATTATATTTTAGTAGCGTATGATACTCCCACTATTTGTTTTAAGAAAAACAAATCAATATCAAAAACTAATTTTTCAAATATTGGAAGTAACTACTACTACTATGGTTTTTGCATTCCTTTGAAATTGGACTTTATAGTTATCTTAGGCTCTTGGATGACCATGGACTTATTAGGTTATTGCAACAACGAGCCATCATTGTTGAATATAAACTCGAGGAGGTTGTGTCATTTTAATTACGTGCTTTTCAATCCAATTAAAACATTTTCATTTAGCCATTAGAAATGAAAGACAATCATTCATTGCTAATTAGGGCGTTGGACCCATTTAATCTTTAATCTCATGTCAAAACCCTCTTTTAGTTATGTCTCCTTACCAATAGTTAAAGAAACTCTAGTCTAGTACTAGAGGGAATCAACTAACGAATAGAGATTAAGAAGTAATAAGAATTACAAACCGATTTGTACAAATTCCTATAAATTACATATACTAAAAGGGGAGAGATAGATTAATGTCAAACGTGACAAGGTCCAATTAAACAGTAATTAAAACACATTCCCAAGGTTCAAACAATTTGATTTTAGTGCCTTATCTCATAGCTCAATTATCGTTTAAGGCATAAGTCCATAGTCACCCATTTTTCGAATCATCTAATCACATTAAATAATCATATGGAATGCAACATAAACATTTAGATTTAGTGCATATGGGCATACTAGTATTATGAGTTTAAACAACTAACAAAATTAAAATCAAATATTTTAACTTTCTAGTTAGTAGGGACATATATGCAAATATGAAAAAGTTAGGGGTCAAACCGTAAATACTCAAAAGTAAAACCAACTTTCTCAAATTAAAAAAAAGCCCCATAAGTGGGAAAACCACTAGGGGAGGCCGGCCAAGTAATGGGGGGGGATGGAAATCCACTCATCTTGCATTAATTCAATACAAAATAGAAAGAAACATCATTTTGTTTGTCACTTGTCTTAGCTTTTAAAACTTTAGGAAAAAGGGTGATGGAAATTCATCTAGTCAAGTCTATGGTTCAATTAATTTTAATATGGTTATGGATGGTAAGAACATCATCCAAAACCATAAAACTATGAATCAAAACCAAATAAAACCATTTTCATCCAAAACCAAACTATGAACACCAAGAACAAAACCATGAACACATTTTTCAAGATTTGTGTTTTCTTGGTGATTTTTCAAACCCAAAAACTTAAGTGACAAGGTTTCTACTTTCTAGCTTTAAAATGATGTGTGAGTGTCTTACAATAAAACAAAACACACGCTCAAAAATTCCCCAAAATCGTGTCAACCACAAAGAACAAAAAAAAAAAAACCCAAAATTTTGTTCATGACTTATTCTTCATTCATGCATACAAAACAACTTTTACATGCACATCTTTTCAACTCTTGATTTATAATTTTTCAACCATTGAAAAACAAAAGATAAACATACTTTAAATGAAGAAGTAATATGTCAAATTAGTTCAAAAACCCAATTTTCATTCACGCATACAAAACAACTTTTGCATACATATCTTTTTCAACTATTGACTAACATTTTTCAACTATTGAAAAACAAAAGATAAACATATTTTGAATGAAACAATAATTATGTCATGCATAACATTAATACCCATATGCATAAAATCCAAAAGGACACATTATACATAAACCTCTGGCTCTGATACCACTTGAAGGGAAAATTATGAGTTTCATGATATGGGATTTCAAGATGACTAGCATGCATATACAATTCAAGATTTATATGCATAAGCAACGGAAGCATTTATAACATATTATCAAAGTTATAGTCATGCAAATCTCCTTCAAGGTTCATAGGTTTAAATATAATGCATCAAAATTATTTTTACTTAAGAACAAAGTCAAGGAATAGATCTATACCTCTTGTTCTTGATTTTAGACCAAGGATGGACTACCTCCAAGCCCTTTGTTCCTTGAATTCCTTGAGCCTAGCTTCCCTCCTTGCCTCCTCCACTTTGATAGAATGAGTGCTCCTAGGTTCTCTTCAAGTCTCCAAAGTAGAAGACCTCTAAAGATCCTCACCCACTAGTGTAATGAGAAGGATGAAGGAATAACCAAAAGGGTGTAAGATATGTTAGTAAAAACACCCAATGGTGGCCGGCCTTTGTGGTTCAAGAGTGCTCTTTTCTTTTGCCTCTTTGTTGTTCAAAAAACACACAAAAACCCTAATGAACAATATCTCTATAAAGTTCCTTATATAGACAAAAGAAACCTAGTCAACATTTGACTAAACATCTCACCCTTTCCTACCTAAAGTGGCCGGCCCTCTTTGTGTTGTTTGGGCTTTGGGCTTTCATTTATTTCAAGTCATCTAATGCTTGAATAAAAGCCCAATAGGTTTAGGCCCAATGGGCCCAATTAAACCCGAACGTTTCTTTAAGCCCAAAACGATTTTTATCGCTTTTATGATTTCTTTAGACTTTCTAAATTAATCCCAACACTTAATTAATCCAATTAATTGTTTCCATCATCCATTAATTACTCACTACAATAGTGTATTGGTGAACAATCATTTTAGGTTCTAATTAGCAAGGCAGTGACGTGATTGGTCATCAATCCAATTGATTATTTTTAATCCAATCACTTAGTGAATTGAAACTTCATTTTAATTCACTTTCTTCTTTGATGACTACATTTAATCATCTAGAAGAACTCACAAGCTATGAGTGACATCTAACCATATGTCATAGCTACCCAAGCTAATGTAGAAGTTTATTCGGAGAACCTATTCCACTGGAATTACAATGTAATTCGATCCTTCTCTAATACAATACTCTCAATTACATTACTAGGGTATGGATATATTATGTCAAACCCCTAATGTGATTATTCCTTCTTATATGATTCTTTTGAGTCGTATAGGAATGCTTTCCTTTTAATACGCTCGATACTTTGGCCGAAGATTCCCAAATCATATCTTAGAGTATTCTTCCTCTCTTATCGAGGATTAGAGATTCCTTGTTGCGCATACACTTGCCTTCATGACTAAGTGGCTTAACCCCGACTATGTCGTTGACATTCTGAAAGAGTGACGTTTGACATAATCAAAGATCAAGTACTTAATCACAAGACAACGACGATGCCTCAGGTCTAAGGACTACTTACATTATTCCAACCATTTAGAGTTACTTGCTTGACATGTGAGTAGACCTCCATGCAAGTACTCTCGTTCGATTGTGTTTAGTGAACTAATTCCCCTAATGAGCACCTACATACTTGTCTTAGTGTCACAACACGAATGGGATGAGACTTTCCATCCTTCCATTTGAAGCAGACACAGTATGTACCGATCTAAGCATTGTCAGTTTCCCTCCGACAATCCAATGACCAGGAACCTTTTTGGACATTTGGTTATATGAAGAAGGTCTCTGTAGTCTAACATCATTAGATTACTTCTTCAATCGATCCATTGTCCATGGATACACTATTTAAGACATATATCGTTTATTGAGATAGTCTTAATTCGTGTCTTTGCCATTTGACGTATAAGAATCATCTATACATCCATTCATTTGTCCTGAAAGGTTTCTTCCAAAGTGACAAACAATTTTTTCGTCGGAGGGTGATAACATAGATATCCTTTTTTATTTGAAGCATACCCTACAAACACACATCGTAAGGCACGAGGTTTGAGCTTGCTCCTCTACTGTTTGTGGAGATAAACGAATGCCACACAGCCAAACACGTGAGGTGGAAGATTGGGGAATGTAGGGGCATCAATATGCGAGGACAGAGCTTAAAGTGGTGTTTGAAAGTTAACTGATCAAGATGGAACACGATTAATGAGATATGCTGCTGAGGTGAGAGCTTTTCCCTTATAAGATAAGGAAAAACGCGCCTCAAGTAAGGAAGCACAAACAACCTCCATAAGCTGGTGATTCTTGCGTTCTGCAACTCCATTTTGTTGTGAAGTAGACGGACATGTAGTTTGATGAGCAATACCATGATGATCAAGAAAGACACGAAGTTCAGAGTTCACATGCTCACCGTCATTATCACTCATAAGAACCTATATTTGTGACTTATACTGTACTTGCACCATTTTGTGAAATCGCTGAAACAAAGAGGGAACTTCACTTTTGGACTTCATCAAACAAACCCAAGTCATACGTGTGCAATCATCAATAAAGTAATAAACCAATGAGCACCACCAAATGTAGCAGTTTTAGAGGGTCCCAAACATCAAAATGGATTACCATAAATGGAGCTAAACTTTTATTTAAACTCGATGGAAACGAAGTACGATGACTTTTAGCCAGTTCACAGACACCACATTTAAAGTTAGAAACATCATGCTTAACAAATAGGCGAGGAAATAACCTTCGTAAATACCTGAAATAAGCATGTCCAAGGCGGCGATGCCACAACCAAACCTTCGAATCTTTATTCCTCTCCTCACGAGACCCTTCCATGACAAGAGCTTGAGTCAAAATCCGAGTACTGTTAAATGCCAACTCCAAGTAGTAGGGCTTCCCCTTTTTAATACCATAACCAATCGTCTTGTGAGTCCGAATGTCCTTAAAGACACAAAAGGAAGGCCAAAAAATCACAAGACAATGAGGGGCGAACAAATTATAATCAAGGGTAGGGACAACAAGTACAGTATCAAGATTAAAGGTATCAGAAAGGGAGGCAGTGCCTTCCCCAATAATAGGGGCAACATTACTATTGGCAACACTTACAAAAGTTTTGGTGGACGGTTTTAAGGTATGTATCTGTCTAGAATCACAACTCATATGTCCAGTAGCACCAGAATCAATTATCCATGTATTATTCCTAACAGATGCAGAAACCTGTAAATCTTTACCATCGTTACCCGTATTAGTAAGCAAAGCAGACAATTTCTCGGCCATAAGTTCATAATCGACCTTAGCTCCGACAATCGAGGCCATAACGTGAGTCTATGAGTGATGAAGCCTAAACTCCAAGCAAACTGAGCTAAGCAAATAATCAGTATGGGCCTAACGAAGTAGCCCAATGACAAAACAAAAAGGCCAAGTGAAAAACAAAGCTGGTTGTTTTTTTTTTCCTTTTTCCTTTTTTCCCTTTTTCTTCTTTTCCTTTTTTCCTTTTTATAAAACAAAACACAATTAAAAAAGAGACAATGCGGGTATACAAACTTTGAAGCAGCAACAGGGGCTGGTCTGGATTGTTAATTGCATGGGTGATATCACATCCCAGACTCGACTCCGCCGTAGCACGATACTGTCCGCTCTAGGCTTACCATTCCCTCACGGTTTTGTTTGTGGGAACTCCGAATAGAACTTCCTAGTCGGTCACCCATCATAGGATTGTTCTCGCCCGAACTTGCTTAACTTCAGAGTTCCGATGGAATCCGAAGCCAGTGAGTTCCTAAAATGCCTCGTGCTATAAGGAGGGGAGCATGTACATATAAGGCACATCACCCCCTCTCCGTTAGTCGATGTGGGATGCTACAGGTGAGCTGAGACGAGTTCGCAGGTCTGGCTCTCTGGCGTGATGCAGACGACTCAACGAATTTCTTCAGGCGGGTTCAACGCATTTCGGGCAACAATAGGTCAATAATTTATGGGTTCCAGTCAAATTCGGATTGAAAAGGCAGATATGCGGGTACAGTTTGATCAGGTGTGGCTGTTTGCAGTGGTAGGTTAGCAGTCGAGGTGATTCAAGATCCTGGTCTGCTATGAGATCATGCAATTTGGTATTCAGCCTGCAAGTCAGGCAGCCAAAGGGAATGGAGATCGGGGTTCACGAGAAACGGAACAAAGTGAACAAAACGAGACGAACAGAACGGAGTGGGTTAAGTCCAGCAACTATAGGGTCGCTCGCTGGTCGGACAGCGCGCAACACAATTTGTGGTGCAATTAGCGGTCGAACAACGCGCTGCACAACTAGTGGCGCAGCTAGTAATTCTAGCGCTGGGTTATGCGCACACCAAAGCGATTTTTCTAATTTTTTTTCTAAACCTGGCTCTGGTGCCAAGAAGAGAATGCTTGAAATATATATGTATTCTTCTCAATGAGAGACACAATGAGAGACATTTATATGTATACAACCCTAACGTAAATAGAAAGGAAAAACTAATTACACGGGATTACGTGTGATTACATGGGATTGATATCAATCAAGGATCCTACCTAAAATACAAAGTCAACAATCTAGACTATCGAGTAGGAATATATTCCAATTCCATGACAGCAACATTCATCATATATACTTCTGCAGCAAGGTGCTGCAAATGCAGTATGTTTTTGCATGTCAATGTCACATCGAAGTATATGTACGAAGTACAGTTCCAAATGTTTTGTATGACAGAAGAAACATGCAGTTTTGGGCAACAGAATTAAGAGGAATAAGATGCAATTGCAATATGAGAAACCCTAATTTCTCTTGTATATTAGCTAGTAGCTAGGCGCAAATTCTTTTGGTTTTTGCCATCTCGCGCGCGCGAGCATATATATATATATATTCAGTTTAATAATTAGATTCCATTGATATTAATCAATAATATTGTAGGAGATGACTGCCTGCTTTCCTTCGTTTACAAAATAACAAGTAATGCTAGGTAGATTAAATTTATAAATTAAATTTACAATTAAATGATGTATCACCAATAAGAAATAAGCACGTTAATCAACATTTAATCAACATTTAAGTAATAATTCAATCATTAACTTCCATATCATTTAGTTTACAAAATTTAATCTCTCTAACATTACATCTAAAATGTTCATGCAGTTGCAAAGCTGTATGTCTCCATTTAGTGAGTAGTAACAAGTAGAATTTTAAAGTATAGTCCTTTTCAGAAGCAAACACACAACCGTTTGACTTAGCGTTTGAAATTTTTGAAGAAGACACGGTGATGAGAACATCCTTGTAGCGTTCTCCACCCGATGGGACTCATCATGAACCACCTCTCTGTTCCAAAATATGTAGCATCACTGCTACTTCACTTTTCAAAAGCACTCCCATCAGCTTCTTTTTCCTTTGATTGATGAACCCTATAAACTATTGACGAAGAGTACGTATAAACACTAACTATTATATTTTGCACTCAGTCTCTAATTTATCGGAGGATTCTATCTGGAATTAAGTCTCATAAGTGATGGGAACATCACAGCACCTCCTTGAATTTGGGTCTCAACCAGAGCCAATTGAGCAAAACTTGGATCTCATGGATTATAGAATAGGGAGTTTTAACAAAACACTCCCGGTACTGTTCACTTTTAACGAAAAATCACATTTTAACATTTTCCTATTACTATTCACTACACCTTTATTTGTCATTTTTCATTAAAACTAAAGTTTTTTTAGACTTTTCGTTAACTTTCCTTATAGAATAAGCTAACCCTAGATTAGATAATTAAGATGGTTCTTGTTATGGTCCAACTTCAAGACAATATGACATCAACCGTCTCTAATTGGGCCTTTTCTGTATTAAGGTGGACACTGCGTTGCCTCAGATCAGTACTACCTTTTTGAGAGAAGTAATTGCCCATCTTGTCATGTAATAGATTAGTTGGGCCTAACCACATTACAACTTCACAACAAATGAAGGCTGAACTTTGATATGAAATAAGATGAGAACATTACCGCATCCATTTTAGGGGAATACTTTTTTAGAGACAGTTGTTCAAAAGCACTTCTAGTCGAAGAACATCAAAAGTTTTCAGGCAAGTACCTCCTATAATTCAAAAGTCTTTCACACAGTCGTGTAACTATCTTGTAGTGTGGATTTATAACTAAACATAACATTAAAGTAATTAGTTGTATAGATGATAAATCAAATAAATGAGAGATTCATCATCACATCTTGTTGAGCTCGAATTCAAAACGCCTTAAAACCTCAAGTTAGTAGGGAGAATTCCACTCCAACGACCGAGTAGAAGAAGAAAAAAAACACTTCCATACAAGCCATTTAATATACAGTGAGAAGATTCAAGTTAAATTCAAAACCAACCCTATTTAGTTAATCATCACATAATTAAGAATAGTAACATGGACATGTGCGTATGTGATAGTCAATGTGTAATGAGATAAATTATATACACTAGAATTTGATTTGTTTATAGGTACCTCATGTGCATTAAACAAATAAAAGAGACACTTTCCGACATGTAGAAAACCAAGGCCTAGTTGGTGTCAAGGAAAACGAATATGAGTTAAAAATTAAAATTATTTTATATGTGTACGCATTTAAAAATTAACAAAATTAAATAAGATTTATATTGAGCAATTTTATTTTTAATTATACCGAAGTATTTTATGATGAAACTCTCATAAAATGAGAAAATTCATCATAATGTTGGATCGTAATATATAAATAATGGATCCAACACAAACTTTTCTCAAGTCGAGTATATTAGTTTCACAAGGATGTTTCCAAAAAAGGACTTCGTGTGGGGTTGAGACTTGAGAGTTTAAATAATTTACCTGCAAAAAGGACTTCCTCTGGAATTTGCAATTAAGATATGTTTATGCTACCTAACTAATTGCTTCCAAATATATGGATTTTTAATGTTGGATCACAATCTATAAAATGTCATCCATTGCGTCATTTGGAGGCATAGTGCCAAAGAAATCCATATTTTTACAATAAGTCCTAGAACCTCAAATATTACAAACTTCTGAAGTCCATAGTTTTACAATAAGTTAGAACCTCAAATATTAAAAACTTCTGAAATCCATATTTTTACATTAAGTTCTAGAACCTCAGATATTAAATTTTTTTGAATTTTTTTTTAAAACTCTTCATCACCTCATGTTTTCAGCAAAATTTTTGTGGCAACATCATAGAATCTTGTGTCAAAAATATGAAGTGACGGAGAGTTTATAGAAAGTCTCACTTTAAGAGAGTCTCCTTAACATTTCTCTTTCGAATATAAAGGATTATAATCGTAGTCTTATACTCACTTATTAAATATGAAAATACAAAGAAAAATGCTCAGGAGATCCTCGCAAAAGTGAGACTCTCCATAGACTCAAAAATGAGACTCTTCTTGGACTCTCTGTCACTTCATCCTTTTGACACAATCCACGTACCAACATTATCAAACATTGTACAAAAAATATGAGGTGGCGAAGAGCTCTTTAAGAGAGTTTCCTTAGCATTTCTCAAACACAAATTGCATACTCATTTCCATGAAAATAAAACTTATTTTTGCTCACCACCCTATTTATTACCACATAATGAGTTTAAATTTGAGATTTGTGTCTATCAACTATACAAATTTTGAAATTTAAACTTATATAACGGTAATAAATAGGCTGATGAACATCACTACCATGTGAGGGTGGTGAACAAAAATATTCTCTTGTTTCCACAATGTGCGTAGGAACAAGGACAAAAATACATGTAATATCTCGTATTTCAAAGTTTCATTCAAAACTTATAGGTTTCTAATTATATTTAATTTACTGCAGAGATGGCGAATACAAGAAGGTGGAGATCGAATCGGATGCCTAGTCGCTAATCCGAATGATCAATTGGGAGATTGATGTCGATGCTACTATGAAAGGTTTTCTCTTTGATACTGAATCGTTGGCTACGCAAATAGGAGAAGTAAAGTTTGGGTTTGTGCGCGGGGTGGCAAATTGGCAATGTTGCTGCCCACGTAGTTGCCTCGTTTGTTACCTTGCATGGTGGTTCATTCATTTGGAACGAGATTGGTCTGAAATTATTCTTTAATATTCTTGCCGTAGATGTAAACACTGCAATTAGATTATAATCGTCTATCTTTTCAAAGAATTTTTTTTTTATATTTTCTATCGACTGTTAATTTTATTGAATTACTTATCAATATTATCGATGTCTTCATACCTTCATCGAAACTTAAGAATGACGACATTGAATTATATGTCGATATAACTACTATCAATATCTTCTATATTCTACCATTACTCAATGTTGATGTATGATCATGCTCATATATTATCCATATATAAAATGATTGTACAACTTGCATAGATACAGTCCTTGAAGGCGCACTAATCTCTATACAATGTCACTATGAAATACTAATACATTACCAATGAGATTATGCAGGGTCCACCGATCATATATCATACAAATTAAATACAAAGATTAGGGCTTGGAACCCCACCATCACAAACACAAAAAGAATTGGCCATCAACATCACTGTCGGTCAAAACTCTCATACTCCAAAGGCCCCACACAAAAACATGTCATTCCGTACGTCATTGCCTAATGGTTCGTTTGGAAATGTACTACTTTTGTTCCTTAGTCGAAGTTACGACATAAAAACTTTTAACATTTTTTCGTTAAACATGGTCAGACATACTTTTAGTTGTCAAATAATCGCTCTAAGAGACAGACCAAACAAGCCTTAACCATTTTGCCCGACAATTTCAATGGACTTAAAGCTTGCGGACCCGAGATCCTTATACGGGCCGGGGGAAACACCGCCATCTTGACCCGTGAACCTCTTCCCTGCTCCTCCTCTCTTCCTCCTCCACGCCCTAAACCTCCAAACCCCCACCACCCCAATAAATATCAAAAGTGCCACACAAACCACCCCAATCCCAACTCCCACACCCACATTTATTTTCTTCCTTCCTGCACCCTCCCGCACCTTAAAATAACCCATCTTACTCTCATCCCCAACGCCCACCAAACTCTGGATCGGGTAATCAATCAAGTAACAAAACCCGGACCCGTTGTTGTACACCGCGCCCCAACAGCTACAGTTGCTTTCACAGGTTTGTTCGCATTCCCCATAAGACGACATCGTTTTATACCCCATCAACTCCTTGTACGGCAGCTCCACGCCGTTCCTCCTTAAAACCCAGAAGCTATTAATTTCCCCCCATCCGGAACCGCAGAAGTCGCCGCTCTGAACCGGAAAACACTCGCCGGACCGGAACTCCGTCTGGTTATCCAAACACGAACACGAACTGTTCCCGGCCTCGCACAAACCGAACGAACCGCATGGACTGGGAAGCTGGCACGTGGTGGCAATCGCCTGGAAATCAAAAGCCCAGTTCGAACCGCCCCAGTAATACGCCTTGAGGTTTCCGTCCGGTTCCAAACGGACCTTACGGAGGCCGTTGATTAGCCTCGGATAGGTCATGAACGGTTGGATGTCGACCGGAGCTGGGTTCCCGGTTTGGTACATTCCGATGAACCCGTCCGGCTCTACTCGGGCGTAAATGGGTCCTTTTCCTTCGACGACTTGGGCCTTGACTTCCATGGCTTTGTGTTTCCAGTACATTTGGTCTGCGTTTGAACCTGGTTTGAACTTCGCGTACAGACCCATGAAATCGTTGCCCAATCGCATCGAATATAGGCCGTTGGATGAGACAAGCTTCATGGTCGATGTGAAATTCTGGTTCTCGACGAGGGTATTTGTGGGAAAGTCAAAACTCTGCCATAGAACGTTGTCCTGAGTTGTTTGGATTTGGACGTTGGAGGTGTCGAGGATTGCAACCCGATCGCCGGTTTCGGTTTGAGTTGACCAGAATACTCTCGACTGGGAATCTAAGAGGACGAGGCTGCCGTTGAAGAGGAGGGTGGTGCGGTCGGACCAGCGGGCGAGTTGGGTCGGGTTGGCGAGCCAAAACGGGTCGGAGGAAGGCACGTGGAGGAGAGCCAGAGCTAGTTGGGTTTTGTTAACTCGGAGGAAACCCAGTGAGAAGTTGCCGGTTGGGTCGGTGAGCAGAGGTTGGAAGGTTTGGATTGAAGGGTCCGGAGCGACTTTGAAGCCTCTGGGAAGCTCCGCTTGGGCGGCGGCGACGCAAGGTGGCGATGTGACGTAGAGCAATACAGTGAGTGTTATTAGAAGAAGCTGAGCTGAGCTCAGACGAGTCACTGATTTGGTAAACGTTTCCATAGTGGAAATGAATATCAGAGAGAGAGAGAGGGAGAGGGAGAGAGAGTGATGACTACAAAACAAAAGCAGCGATGGGAGGGAAACAAAAGGGCAGCAGCAGCTCATATATAACAATATTCTTCAGTTGCAAAACTCAAATGTTCTAAGAATTAACAATTTTTTAGTGAATTGTTAAGAGAGGTAGTGGTAGCTAAGGATGGTTTACAAAAAGCAACATGTGGATGACTACTGAAAGCAAATAAATACTTACAAAATAAGTGCTTCCATATTTGACCGTTTGCAACTTGCAAATATTGTTTGGAATTGCAAATCTTCAACGCAAATTCTGCTTTGGTTCTTAAAGTTTGTTTGTTTAAAATGGATGAGCAGCAGGGGGAGACAGAGACTTGTAGTTTTATTTAATTCAGAACATTTAATATCGTAGTATTTCATTTTTTTATTACAAGTAGTATTCTATATCAAGCAAGGGATATAGTTTATGTTAACGCATGATCTTTTTAGATCCATTAAAATAATGTATAGTTGTTTGGACCTAATAGATGGGCTTTGAGTTAGCCCACAAAAAGATGAGAAGACTAAGATCGAGCTACAAGCCAGCCCAAGAAATCTGGCAAACAAAGCGCTATACTAACAACAAAAGACGACCGCATCTAGTCCTGGGTAGTCTATGAAGAAGAAAGAACAAGCGCAAAACCTAAAGCTTTTTCTGACTGCTCAGGCCAATGACAGACATGACAAATTTCTGGCAATGAGCTCTAAGGACAAGTCTGTTCAGACGTCAACTCTGAGCCACGTGGTGGCCATCGACTAGAAAAGAAGTCTTTGAAGTGACATAAATGGTGGCAAGCCTAGCGCTTGGGTAAAGTACTTTCCAACCACTCATGGACGAGCGTTGCGTTTGAGACGAGTCGACCCGGGAAATCATGCAAGTAGACCTGTCTAAATGTCACTTCCTCCCCACATGTCGAACGAACAATGGAAAAGTAGCTTATAAACTGCGCCTACGTATTCAACCCATTTATTGGTAGGAGGACAATGAGAGAACTAAAGGCCCATGACTTTTAGAGCTTACTAAGAGCAAGTCCACCCCTAAGGACTTTGCGCCAGCACCCAGCGCATTTATTTGGTGTGTTTTTTTTTTTTAAGTTTATTTCGGATAAGATTTTTAACCAATTTCAGATAAAATTTCAAATAAACTTAAAATAAAATTACATACTCATCAAATAAACTATAAAAAAAAAACACACTAAAATGAAATTACATAAACTCATCAAATACACTTTATTCTTCAACCACAAGTTTTTTGGTATTTTTTTTTCACACAAAAAGTATATGAAAGCTTTGGTAGAAAGTGTAGAAAATATTGAAATGTGGTGTAAGGTGGAAGATGAGAGTTAGGTATTTATAGAAAAAATAAATAAATTTTTTTTAAATTTTTATATATTTTTTAATATTTTTTCTGTATGTTTTAATAAATTTTAATTAGTTAATTAACGTGGACCGTTGATATGTGATCGGACGGTATATTTTAAAAGTAAAATTAAAAAAAAATTTACCGTTGGAAATCCAACGGTCTAGAAAAACTAGCCGTTGGAAATCCAACGGATATAAGCATGCCACGTCGCTGATGGGATCCGGAGCACAAGTGGGCTGACAGCCCTGTCCGCTACTCGCAGCAGCGCCTGCGTGAAGCGCACGCGCCAGGCAAACTGCCCAGCTTCTTGCTCAGTCTGTTTTGGGATGGTCCATTGCCCAGCTCGGGCTGGGTACCAGTCAAAATGAGGGGTGGACTTGGTTGACAGGGTGCTGGCCCTGTTTTTGTGCTGGGTCCTGGGCAAAATCCACTGGGGTGGAATTGCTCTAAGGAGTTATATAAAAGGGCCGAGTACCCTTTTAAAGGAGATCAAATTCACAAGAGTAGAATGCATTACATTGTATTGAGAACTATTATAATCCACATCAAATATACTACAATGGACGTAACCCATTTTTAAGCGTGAACCACTTAAATTCCGTCTTCCATAATCTAGTTTTATATCTCGAACCCACCAAGGGTTGATCGTACTGGTCTTGTGTTGACCTCCAAATTTTAAATTTGACAATTTGAACTCAAAAAACAGTAGATTGAAGAGAAAAACCTTGGTCATCAAGCCCTTCCACCACTTCACTTCTAGTATTTCTTTATATATACCTTAATAGTGGGCAACAATTAGAATGTTAATAATTAGTCAACTATTTTGGTGTTAATTAGTGAAAACGACATATTGTTTTTTCCATGTTTGGTTTCTTCGCTATTCCGATACAACTGTTTTATGACTTGGGTGCGTGTTGGAGATAACCATTCCAAAATAGGAGAAAGTTGGCATTTACAACAAAATCGTTGAGATTCTAGAAATGTTTGTTGAGGTTGGCTACTTGCTATCGGCAGCACTTTGAATAAGCTATACATATGCATATGAAGGCAGCCTAATATATATATGCCATCCTCATCCAATGCCAACATCACTAAATTGAAATCAAACCAAGGATCGAACTTATTCAAGTGAGATCTATCTACAAAATTTAGTCAACCACCTTTTACATTTATTCCATTTCAACGTTTTCATATTTCATGTACGAAATGCTAGGTCACATAACAAGCTGAATGACAAGTTCTATCAAGTATAAGCTTTCAGATCAATCATGTCAAGAATTGGATTCTTTTCCATTATAACCAAAAAGGATACACATATAAATATGTGTATTTTAGGTTCTTGAATGTTTCTCCATTTTTTACAAATGGTGGTGTTAGTGAGTTTAATTGTTAGTTGTTTTGGGGGATGGAGATCAATGGAGATCGAACTTGCACCATGGTGCATAGGCGTAATTGATTTCCGCCACTATAATAAAGCGTCATTTGCTTAGGTTTTTGAATGTTCAATGTCAAAAAAAAAATTCATGTTATATTTTAGAATTTTTAGTCTTTTTTTATTTTTTAGAAACATAGCGTTTGTGGGTTAAATTGTTAAAGGTTAAAGGAGAGGGAAATGTGTGGGGAACAAAGCCGCACTAAGGTGCATAAACATTTTTTTTTTCCACTACTTTAATCGTTAGATCTAAATCATTATATCTTTGACCAAATTTAACGATTAAAACCTCTAAACTAAAACTATAGAATGCTCTGAAGTATACCAGAAAATCTATTTCCTTCATAAGATGTCAATGAATTTGATTCATCTAATAAAGGTGCGCGTCTAGAAGATATCTTCGTCGGGTGGGCGCTGGGGTTGACATTTACAAAAGCGCATTGAATCAAGGGTTGACTTGTATGCAAAAAGAAGTGGGTAAACTTCAATCTCGATCCAATAATATCAACATTACCATTAATAGCCAGTTGCTTGTTGTTTGACCTAAACATGCAGAATACATATTGATTCAACCCACAAAAAGATACCCTAGCATGCATATCTCTCCAATTCAAGATATGCCTGTATCATTCTCTCTCTATTCCAGTATTTCGATCACTCTTTCGACATTTCACCCTACGAATATTTACGCCATTTTCGTCCTCTCTCTACTCTGATCTGCATTTCTTTCTTAAGGTCTTGACCTTTACACGTCTCAGCCGTTTCTCAAAGAATCAAAGCCTTGCTTTTCTCCAAGAGTAGAGAGCTTGCTAGCTAGAACTTGACTTTTGCCCATATATGATATATCTATTAGTTATCTCTGTCCCCCTCATCACACAGACACGGATGGAGGTAGTGGCCTCACGTTTTCGCTATTTAAATGAATTTTTGTAGAAATAATATTTAAATGATGCTTAAAGAATAATTGGTTCAGATTATGAAAAATATTATGATGTGGATTCAAACGAGTGATTAATGTCTTATCAATTTATTCATTGATTAGCGCTCAAGAGGTGTTGTACTGTGTATATATGTACATATAGGCAATCGTATATATGTATATCTCTGTATATAAACATATGAACAAATTAGGTCAAAGATGAAAACGTATGAAGATTTAAGGCCAAATCGGATAAATGATCCATGTGGTCATAAGGTATTTGGAAGATAATCCATGTCCTAAAAAAACTTGGATTTAAACCCTTGTGGTGTACTCCGTTAGCAAATTTAGTCCAAAAGTAATTTTTTCGTTAACTATATGTTAATACATGGGTAAAATTGTACTTTGACATTTTTACTGGGATTGGGGTTTAACTACTTCAATTTCTGATCGGTTAGAATTCTATTAGAGTTGGCAGGCAACATGAATGGATTCTTGCTGTGTGGCTTTGAAAAACACCCATTTGAGAAGACCAAGTGGTTTCTGCAATGGTGGTTCTGGGTTTTTGGGGAAGAGGGTTAGAGGGAGTTTCAATAACAGGCTTTGGGCTAATTAGTTGAGAACTGACAAGAGGAAGGTGATACCTGGAGCTGTCCTTGCTGTTCTTACCTCAAAAGATGCCGAGGCTGTCGTAAGTTAATCCTTTCTTACGTTCGATTGCCTATTTGATAATTTTTTAGATGAATAAGTAATTTGTATGATCACTGCCATTTGTGTATGTTAATATTTGTTATTTCGTTAACTTTATATGTATGATGAATTATGAAAAATGTTTTCTTAATCATGAGTTCGGTCTCAGACTCTGCAAATGCCATCGTTACCTAGGCGGAGAGTAGACCCGAAAAATGTAGCTTCGATTATATTAAGACGAGGAAGAAGAAGGTGCACATGTCAAAGTACAATTTTACCCATGTATTAACATATAGTTAACGGAAAAATCACTTTTAGACTAAATTTGCTAACGGAGTACACCACAAGGGTTTAAATCCAAGTTTTTTTAGGACATGGATTATCTTCCAAATACCTTATGACCACATGGATCATTTATCCGATTTGGCCAAAATGTAATAAGGTATTTACTTGTGTCGATTGGAGAAAACATGAACCAGGAATATTATATTGGAAAAAGCAATTAAGATTTTATTCTGCATGTCTCAGATTTTTTTTGGTAAGAAGAAGACAAGAACATTGATAATTTAGAGTTTCAAACATATATATCATTGGACTAATAAATCATGACGTTTAGAAGTTTATGTGAAGCAGCTGTTTGTATATTATCCAATGTATCTCGGCATGGCCAACAGCTGCTGCACTGAAAGTATATGCACACTTTTTTTTTTTCTTTTTTTTTTTTTTTGTTGTTGAAGGAAACGATAGTGTATTTCATTCATCTCAATAGGAACAGTACATCAAAGGGTTACACAGAAGGGGAGCAGTCCGCAACTAATATATCAATGATAATACTAGGGGGATGCTCCACCCATTCAACACATTGATTGATTGAGAGGCCGAGACGAGCTAGTCTATGTGTCACGCCATTGGTTTGACGACGAATGTGGGTGATAGGAACTTCAGTGACTACCGGAGTCAGCGACTTGATGTCTTCGATTAGTTGTCCAAGAGGTGACAGGTCAACCGAAGGCTGCCGCAAAGCTTCGACAATCTGAAGTGAATCTGACTCACAAATGATATTGGAGAAACCCCTTTCGAACGCCCAGATCAAGCCAATTCTCACCGCCATAGCTTCGGATTGAAGGGGGGAATAAACCTCAGGGAAGCTTCCACACTTAGTGATGCGAATTAACTTAGCACACAAATTAAACCCTCTTGTTGACAATTGTAGTATGAATAAGTAGGGATCGTTCTTAAACCGGGGATTATGAGGGATTGCTAAAACACTCTAAACTGACTCAAATATATAAAAAGAGGCTAAAAACACTTAACTAGACTCAAAGAACTCAAATCAAATTCAAAAGACTCAAAACAAGCTAAAAATGCTTAAAACTGCCTAAAAACAATAATTAGGCCGTTTCTGACTCTAACACACTTTTTGGACGAATTTTTGGTTTTATATTGATTCAAAACACTTAAAAACACAAACTAAACAGATTCTAACTAATTAGACACTCTAAAGTAAAGGGGGGGGGTTTGGTTTTGGTGAATTTGAAAACAAAACAAACAGATTGTAAACTAAGCAAAATTTGGACGAATTTGGGGTAAAACTATGGATGATAGGCTAGCTAGGAGGTTCTTCTCCACACATGACACACTTGCAAACAAAACGATTTCCAGTTGCTTTTCAATAAACTACGAATTCTCAACGCCCCAGATTAACTGTGAATTGCACTAATTAACCCTCAGATTTTCCTAATTTCATTGAATTGGATGATTGCATACAACAACCCAAAGCATTCCTTACAAGTTCCCTACATGAATTGCATAATAGAGATACAAGCAAGAATCATTAAGTTCTATGAAAATCATAAGCATTGACGAAACACTTGTAACTATGAATTGCATGAAACTTATGCCAAGAATTTACTTAACACGGTTGTGACGAGCAACCTTTACTACTTGTGAATATAAGTTCATAACGATTAGGTGAAACTCCCTTATATCCTAGCATCAGATTTATGCATGAAAATCAAGCGTGCACTCTCAACCAACACACACAAGTCAGTTTTAATTCAAATGGATAAGTAATTTGAATTCACAACTTATGAATCACAACTGAAAGTAATCAAATCATATTGCAAGCATGAACATGGTTTCGAATTCCCCCTAACTAAAT
The DNA here is from genome assembly GCA_035220775.1 of Malus fusca. Lineage (NCBI taxonomy): Eukaryota > Viridiplantae > Streptophyta > Magnoliopsida > Rosales > Rosaceae > Malus > Malus fusca. The sequence continues at coordinate 1,392,636 of CM069072.1, read as the reverse complement.
AGGGGTTTAGCTACTCATAATTGCAACAAAATCAGAAAATAACAAAGTAGACATTGAAAGCAAGAACGAAATACACCTAAAACGCTTCAATCTTCAAGCTTGAAACACCAATGACCTTCTTTTTCACCACCTTGTTGCGGCACAAATGTCTAAGGATGTGTATGGAAATATGGAAAGGAATGGCTGAATGTGTTTGATTTAGGTTGGATGGAGGTGAATGGTTAATTATGGTGGTGGATGGATATAGGTGAGTTATGGTGAAGGGTGGATTGTGTTGATGGAAAAATCTCCTTAGTTATGGTGAAGGGTGGATGTATTTATAGGCTAGGGAGATGAGTGTATGGAGTTGTAATGAGTGGATGTAATGGGTGTAGTGGGTGAGTGTTGTGGTAATGAGTGGATGTAATGGGTGTAGTGGGTGAGTGTTTGGTAATGAGTGGATGTAATGGTGTAGTGGATGGATGTTTGGTAATGAGTGGATGTAATGGGTGTAGTGGGTGAGTGTTGTGGTAATGAGTGGATGTAATGGGTGTAGTGGGTGAGTGTTTGGTAATGAGTGGATGTAATGGGTGTAGTGGATGGATGTTTGTAGTTGAGTGGATGTAATGGGTGTAGTGGATGGATGTTTGTAGTTGTAGGTCAACACACTTACACACACACATGCTGATTTCTAGCCTTCTAATCTTTAAAAACGTCCATCCTCATGTCTCCATGCTTGCACTATCCAATCTTGGCCCAAAAATGCTCCAAAATGCTCCAAAATGCACTTTCTTGCCAACTTTGTTATTATGACCTACAAACACACGAAAATAGCTTAAAATACATAATTAACTAAGACATAACAACATAAATGCACAAGAACAAGCTAACTAAGTCGCATAAATATGCTCCTATCAAATTCCCCCACACTTAGCTTTTGCTAGTCCTCGAGCAAAACAAAACGAATCAAAACAACAAAACACAACCTAGCCTTCCAACATTTGCCTCAAGGATTTTTAATGAAACATGACATGCCAAAGATCATCACTTACATAGATTTAAGCAATCCTTACCCTCGAGCATACTTAATCATAATTACCATTCACTAGTTCACATTTAATCAATTAAAACAACATTTTGAATGTAGTAACATGCCTTAGAGAATTCCCTCAATTCCTTACTAGATACTCTCTATTTTCACGCACATTTTCTGACTACACACCCTACACTAGTTATATGTGAGAAGATTGATGTAAACATGAAAGACTAGTACTCACATATGTTACAACAAAGAAAGCAATTTATGGAGTTAATAAGCATGTTTAAATATGATCTCATGAATGGAATGCTACTACTTAGATGCGAGAACCAGTGACAACATATGCTCATACCAATTTCGAACTCCACAAATTGAAACACACAACACTCAAGATGAAGTTAAGGGTTGTAATGGGGGTTGGGAGTAATGGCTAACAAAGAAAGGATAGGGATAACAAACGTTCTTCAAGCGATAGCAAGCAAAGTAATGAAATCGACACTTGGAATTCACTTTAGAATGCAAAAATCAACTTTTAAACACAAAGGGAAGATTCATGCAACACTTAGGGTCGAATTCAATGCCTTGGACCCTTTCTTCAACAATCAACACTTTAGAGCTCTTTCTCATATATTTTTCAACTCTTTTTCACTCTTTTCACAACTTTTCTTTTTCTGTTTTTTTCTTTTCTACATGTGCCTTATTACGGATTTTGGCACACACACACACACAAGAATCACTTCCCCCACACTTGGTTTATGTAATACATTGATAAAAAAGGAGTTCATTTTAAGTCATGTTTTACTATGCTTCAAGAACAAGGGTATGGATGGTCCTAAAACTAGGCTAGGTAAGGATAATGTAGGTTAACAAAGAACATAGGCTGCACAAGGCTCAACGGGGTTAAACTTAAACATATAATGAAGTAGGATACACGACAATTTGGCTTTGGTGGTGGTCACTGCACAACTTCATCTTGAATATGTGTTATGCAAATCAATAGCATGCTTTGAATGAAATGGGCATGAGTTCTAGCATTTGGAACTAAATGATGAAACGTCTTCTAAGTAGCAACCAAGCAAAGAATAATGAGATCATGCAACAACTTTAGAAAACAACAATGCACAGATTATTAACTCTCCAAATAAACGTTTTAGGCTCAAGTCTCACAAGGTTGTAGCGTTACTTTGAGTTCCTTCCTTCAAGCATGTTACAAAAACATATTTTTTTTCCTTTATGATTGCACGTGAATTTATAAATTATAACCACAACCAAGCATAAACCAAGGAGTAAATCAAACTTCCATCCATGTTTATAACTCTCTTTAACAGTCATGCAATTAAAAATCAATTCCTCATCACTGTGTTGGAAGGTATCCTAAGACACAAATAAACACACAAAAACAACTCTTTTTGGGTTTTTCAAAACAATTTTTCAAAGTTTTATGAGATTTTCGGATTTTTATGTCAAAACACACTAAAACACTCCAAAACAGCATAAAAACACTTAAAAATAGCAAGGAACAACACTAGAAGTAATGGGTGATAAACTCCCACGAATTTCATGCAAAACAACTTGGTTACCCCCCCACACTTAAATCAAACATTGTCCTCAATGTTTCAGGCATAAACTCACACAAAAACAAGCAAACAAACAAACAACGAATAAACATGACAAGTATGGCAAAGTAAAAACCAGACAGAGTAGAGTTTAAGAACGCAAATCTGGTTATGGAGAGATGATCTTGTTGACTTTCCACAGCTTTGATCTCGAACTGGGCTAGGGAACTTCTTAGCAAGGAAAATGAGACTTGATTGGTGGTGGTGATTTGATGGCCTTGTATAGCGAGGCTTTGCTCTTTGGCGACTGATGCGTCCATATGTTGTTGAAGCTTCTCGAGCTCTTGGTTTCAACTCAGACTCCTTATGCTGGGTTGATTGAGTGTGCATGTAGCATTCTTCTCTGATTGTTTCTTCTGCAAGACAGGTAGGCACGAGGTAGAGGTGATGGTCTGTTTCTTTGTTCAATCTGTCCAAGTGCCGACCGATTGCTTTCTTTCTCCTTGTCCCGCAGACAAGAGCAAGGGTAAAGGAAAAGCATGCCATGAGATATCTTTGTCTGCGACTCTGATGATATGAGATACTTTTGCTTTTGAAGAAGTATCTTTCCACAGGTTTATTCTTGAATTGGGTTGTGGAACTTCTTAGCAAGGAAAATGAGACTTGATCTTGAAGATGAATTAGCACGTTGTCTCCACATGCTTCAAGGTATCATTTTCACTTGCCTTATCTGTTCTCCAGGCAGATGTGGCATCTTCTTCGGAAGTACATCAGCAGTTGAAGATGAGCACTCGAGAGCAATGCTAGGTAAGCAATCAGGAAGGAGTTCCAGGCAGTCGGTTCTTAGATCGGAAGATTGACACCAAGTGCTGGCTGATTGCTCGCTTTCTCCTTGTCACAAAGACAAGGAAAATGACAGGGAGAAAGCATGATATGAGATACTCTTGCTTTCAACCTTCATGATATGAAATACTTTTGCTCTTGATGACTTGTTTGCAGAGGTACCCCAAGGGATGAGGAACACTGAGTGACTCAAGAGGCTTCGTTGGGAATGCATTTCGGAGATGAAGAAAGGTTGAGTATGTCTGCCTTGCTATGAAGGTTGACATTTATAGGGATTTCTTCATAACTGGTAGCAGCACTGTTCTTTTACTCGTGTCGGCAACCGTTGGATGATTAAACAGTATGGCTTCACGTGCTTTCTTCTTCATCAGAAATCTTCAACAAATTGCCCGTAATTTCCGCAAAGCTAAATGTGCATGTGACAGATGCTGACACGTCTGGATAAAGCAGATGCCTCTTCGATATCTGGAATTGGCGCTTGGACAAACTGCCCGTGATTTCCGCAAAGCTGAGTTTGCGTGTGACAGGTCCTGACAAGGCTGAAAAAGACTGGCGCCTATTCGATATCTGGAATCAGCGCTTCACAAACTGCCTGTGATTTCCGCAAAGCTGAGTTTGCGTGTGACAGGTCCTGACGAGGCTGAAAAAGACTGGCGCCTCTTCGATATCTGAGATCGGCGCTTCGACAAATTACCGTGATTTTCGCAAAGCTGAGTGTGCATGTGACAGGTGATGACACGTCTGAAAAAGCAAGTGCCTCTTCGATTTCTGAAATTGGCCCGTGGTTTCTGAGCAGCCCAGCTTTTGAGAAAACAGGCGTCTCTTCGATTTCTGAGCTTGCCTCTTCGATTTCTGAACTCGCCTCTTCAATTTCTGAAGCTCCGTCGAGTGCTGATTTTTAAAGAGAGGCACGCATCACATTCCAAAGCACACTTGAATTTTCTGCCTGTAAAAGCTCCCTACTTGCACTTCTAAGAACTTGATTTGTCTGACCTCTTCTTTTTCTTCACACCTTTGAAAATGTCTTGCCTTTCTGACCGTCGCCTTAACTTGAATGTTGGGGAAGATATTGATATGTCTTCTCTAAACAACATTTGGTAGCCATCCTTCGTATCCCCAAATGGTCTTCTTACAGTTAGGGATTCCATGATGATGAATGATACAACCGCTTCGGTGGTGGCCAGAAATCTTCTCACTCCTAGAGACACTAGGATACTTTCCAGGCGGTCTGACGAACTGGCTGTTCAGGACTCTCTGGCCTACAGCGTCCGATGTGCAGGCTCAGTATCAAACATAGGTCAGCGCCTTCTTGCTCGATCTCGTCAGGTTGAGTCGTTAATGGCTGAAGTGGCTAGTCTTCGGCAAGAGGTCAGAGTGCTTAGGCATGAGAATAAAGAGTTGCACATGCTCGCAACTAATTACTCAACAAGCATGAAGAGGAAGCTTGATCAGCTGCAGGAGTCCGAAGTGCGGATTCAGAGTGATCTTCAGAGGTTTGTGGCGTTACTCCAGAGGCAACTTCGACCTTCGTCTTCTGGCGCTTCACCAAGTGTTGAGGCTCCGGAAAATCAGACTCTGGCGCTTCGTCTTTCTGGAGGTCCGTCGAATGCTGAGGCACCACCTGACCAATGAAGGCTCATTCCTGCTTGTTTGCACTTTCTTGTATTTTTCTACCTTTCTACCTAATGTTCCTCTTCCACAAAAATTAATGTAAAAATACTTTGTTTACTTGTCAATGTTTCAAACATAAATCCACACCAAAAACAATCAAACAAGCAACAAATAAATATGACAAACAAGGCAAAATAAATGCAGTAAAGGGAAAGTTTTTAGAAACGCAAAACTGATTGTGAAGCGATTCATAGATCTTCCTTATTTGAATACATGGGCTACCTCCCAAGAAACGCTTGCTTTAACGTCTTCCAGCAGGACGAAACTTTCTTCTAAACTTGGATAAGGCCCATAGCATGGAATTGATCCTTGAATGGAAGGTGATACTTGACGTGATCCGGCAATGGTTTAAATTCTAGTTTAGGTGCCTGAATCATCAAAATCAGCAAGTTAGTATATAATAAAATCGAAGTTGGAGAAGATGGCTTACTTGCTTGCTCCAACACAAACTCAATTACGAACACCACATCTTTGAAGGTTGCAGGGATATGGGACTTGGCCAGATTTGGTGTTTTGAGAGTTATGACTTTTCCCGTGTCATAAAATCCAACTTCTTTGGGAATTTTCGTCTCAAGTGTATATTCTTTGATGAATTCTAGACATTCCCCATCCACTTCTTGCTCTTGATTCTTTGGAAAGGTTTCGAAGATGCCTTTCTCACCCTCTTCTTCCTTGGATTGCATGATCTTGCAAGGAATAAGGACATTTGGTGAAACGGGGTCAGGACAAATTGAATTTAGGCTTACCTTGGTTGTAGTGGATGACATAGAGAGGATATGGGGTTGCGGCAAAGGTGGTTCTTCCCTTGCCGTGGCCTTGTTATTCTCCTCTTCTTCGAGCAGCAATTATTCATCCATGTTTTGGCTTGGTTTGGATGTCTTGGGTTCACCTCCAACCTCCATAGCACTTCCCAAAGTGATAGCATCATGGATTTCAAAATCTTCCTTCAAATTTTCAATAGTTGAGTTGGAGAGTTCATTTTGCTCTTGAATTTGTGCCGTGAACTCCATAATCTGCCCAATTTGCTTCTCTAATTCGCCCGTCTTCTTGGCTTGATTTTGCACCTCTGTGTTTCGATTTTCTACTTCCTGGTTCAAATAGGTGAGTAACTTATTAAACATATCATTATCCAAAGACGTACCTGAATTGAATTGGGCAGATTGTTGTGGTGGCTGCATAGGTCTTGAATAGAACTCCTCTTCTTGCTGCCAATATCCATCTTGTTGGAATTGTTGAGGTTCTCCCCGCATGTAATCTGAATAATCTCTCCAATCCGAATTGTAAGCATTGGAAAACATGTTGTCCCATGATTGGCTATGGCCTTGATAACCCCAAGCATCTTCATTCGCAGCGAATTGAGAACATTGATGAGTTGGATATCCTTGCCCATAGGACACACCACATGTAGTGACACTTTGCATTGTGGTCCTTTCGGCATTTTGTGACAATTGAGAAGTAAGTTTCGCCAATTGAGCTTGAATGGTAGCAAAATCCATGTCTTACTTCTCTAGTATCTGAAATCAAGGAAACACAACTAAATCAAATATCAAAAGTAAAAATACAAGACACAAACAGAAACAAAGTCAGTAACTAAAAACAAAAGACATCAAAAAGAAATAACGAGGGATTAGCAAAGTTGCTAATCCCCGGCAACGGCGCCAAAAATTTGATGCGAATTAACTTAGCACACAAATTAAACCCTCTTGTTGACAATTGTAGTATGAATAAGTAGGGATCGTTCTTAAACCGGGGATTATGAGGGATTGCTAAAACACTCTAAACTGACTCAAATATATAAAAAGAGGCTAAAAACACTTAACTAGACTCAAAGAACTCAAATCAAATTCAAAAGACTCAAAACAAGCTAAAAATGCTTAAAACTGCCTAAAAACAATAATTAGGCAGTTTCTGACTCTAACACACTTTTTGGACGAATTTTTGGTTTTATATTGATTCAAAACACTTAAAAACACAAACTAAACAGATTCTAACTAATTCGACACTCTAAAGTAAAGGGGGGGTTTGGTTTTGGTGAATTTGAAAACAAAACAAACAGATTGTAAACTAAGCAAAATTTGGACGAATTTGGGGTAAAACTATGGATGATAGGCTAGCTAGGAGGTTCTTCTCCACACATGACACACTTGCAAACAAAACGATTTCCAGTTGCTTTTCAATAAACTACGAATTCTCAACGCCCCAGATTAACTGTGAATTGCACTAATTAACCCTCAGATTTTCCTAATTTCATTGAATTGGATGATTGCATACAACAACCCAAAGCATTCCTTACAAGTTCCCTACATGAATTGCATAATAGAGATACAAGCAAGAATCATTAAGTTCTATGAAAATCATAAGCATTGACGAAACACTTGTAACTATGAATTGCATGAAACTTATGCCAAGAATTTACTTAACACGGTTGTGACGAGCAACCTTTACTACTTGTGAATATAAGTTCATAACGATTAGGTGAAACTCCCTTATATCCTAGCATCAGATTTATGCATGAAAATCAAGCGTGCACTCTCAACCAACACACACAAGTCAGTTTTAATTCAAATGGATAAGTAATTTGAATTCACAACTTATGAATCACAACTGAAAGTAATCAAATCATATTGCAAGCATGAACATGGTTTCGAATTCCCCCTAACTAAATAGGGGTTTAGCTACTCATAATTGCAACAAAATCAGAAAATAACAAAGTAGACATTGAAAGCAAGAACGAAATACACCTAAAACGCTTCAATCTTCAAGCTTGAAACACCAATGACCTTCTTTTTCACCACCTTGTTGCGGCACAAATGTCTAAGGAAATATGGAAAGAAATGGCTGAATGTGTTTGATTTAGGTTGGATGGAGGTGAATGGTTAATTATGGTGGTGGATGGATATAGGTGAGTTATGGTGAAGGGTGGATGTATTTATAGGCTAGGGAGATGAGTGTATGGAGTTGTAATGAGTGGATGTAATGGGTGTAGTGGGTGAGTGTTGTGGTAATGAGTGGATGTAATGGGTGTAGTGGGTGAGTGTTTGGTAATGAGTGGATGTAATGGTGTAGTGGATGGATGTTTGGTAATGAGTGGATGTAATGGGTGTAGTGGGTGAGTGTTGTGGTAATGAGTGGATGTAATGGGTGTAGTGGGTGAGTGGTTGGTAATGAGTGGATGTAATGGGTGTAGTAGATGGATGTTTGGTAATGAGTGGATGTAATGGGTGTAGTTGGTGGATGTTTGTAGTTGAGTGGATGTAATAGGTGTAGTGGATGGATGTTTGTAGTTGAGTGGATGTAATGGGTGTAGTGGATGGATGTTTGTAGTTGTAGGTCAACACACTTGCACACACACATGTTGATTTCTAGCCTTCTAATCTTCAAAAACGTCCATCCTCATGTCTCCATGCTTGCACTATCCAATCTTGACCCAAAAATGCTCCAAAATGCTCCAAAATACACTTTCTTGCCAACTTTTTTATTAGGACCTACAAACACACGAAAATAGCTTAAAATACATAATTAACTAAGACATAACAACATAAATGCACAAGAACAAGCTAACTAAGTCGCATAAATATGCTTTTATCACTTAGCAGCCAAGAAGCCTCATGTTTCATTCCTCACAATTAAGCCGTAGCCCCCTGAACATTTATCTTGGTTCCAAGAGGCATCAATGTTAAGTTTAAGACGTCTCGAAGAGAAGCAACACCATTTTGTCGGAGTTTGCATGGGAAGGCTAAAGGTCGGTTTTTCATTGGCCAATACAAAGGCTAGCCACCACTGAGTTGCTCAGGTCATAATGACGTCTGAAGGATCACAATTGGAATTCCAGAGCTTCTCATTTCTAGCTCCTCATAACGCCCATCATATCATCATAAAGGATTCGAACGGGCCATATTTGAGCAGCTCCGCAATGTCCATGACCCAAGAGATGAAGGATGGAGGGGAGGAGTTCTGAAGCAAACAACCAAAGTGGGAGGATAACCAGTAAGTGAAAGATTGTTTCCTCGAGATGGTTGCACACCACGCATGGCAAATCAGTCGTGATATGGCGCTTGGACAGGTTCATTTTGGTGGGGATGATGTCGTTACATAGGCGCAACATGCAAATTCTGACCTTATGAGGGACATTTGCACGCCAGATCTTGGACCAAAAGATGGATCTTCCGTTAGGATTTTAGGAGGATGCCCCCGAGTTGCTTGGATATAGCCACTCCCGAGCTATGTGATAGGCACTCCTTACTGAAAATCTTTCATCCTTCTCATAGTGCCATGTTAGCAAATCAACAGAATGACAGATACTCAGGGGAATAGTCCGGATGACATTGGTTTCTGACTCAGAGAACAGGGAAGAAACCAGATCGAGTTTCCACGAATTAGAAGTGGGATCAATCAGCTCACTTACCAATCGAAAGGACGAATTAACCGGCTTGGGAGTGAAAATTTGAAATCGACCTAGCAATGGGATCCATGGAACCTCCCAAATTTTTAATGAAGTACCGATGCCCACTTGCCACCTGGATCCCAAGGATAGAATGTTCCGAGCTACACAAATACTCTTCCAGGAGTAGGAGGCATCAGTCGTCACCTCAACCTCAAGGAAGGTGTCGTTGAGAAAATACTTGGCCTTAAGAACCCTCGACACCAGCGAGTTGGGATTTACAAGAATTCTCCATCCTTGTTTGGCTAGAAGGCTGAGGTTGAAAGCATACAAGTTCCGCAATCCCAAGCCATCGTCTGATTTCAGGATGCAAAGCTTTTCCCAAGAAAGCCAGTGAGTTCTTTTCCCTCCCTCAATATCATTCCACCAGAAGGAAGCAATTAGTTTGTTTAAGTCATCGCAGTAGTACTTAGGCAGAAGATAGCAGTTCATAGTGTATAGAGGGATGGCAAGAGCAATAGACTTGATGAGAAGTTTTTTACCAGCAGCACTTAGAATTTTTCCTTTCCAGCTTTGGAGTTTCTTCCAAAGTCGTTCTTTAATGTATGCAAAGCACTAACTTTTATTCCTTCCAACAAATGTCGGCATACCCAGGTACTTAGAGTGCCGGTCGACCACCTGAACACCCAACAAGGTAGTTGTTGATGCACAAAACCGGAGGGGTCTTGGAACAACGTAAATCCGACCGTGAATCTGCAAGAAAGTAAATAACACAAGATGTATCGTGGTTCACCCCAATGTTTGGGCTACGTCCACACTGATATTGTATTTCTCTATTTGTGAGAGGATTGTGAGGGTGAGAGCTTTGTATGTGAGGATGAGCTTTAGGTTTGTGAAGGTGAGGATACCCTTTTATAGAATAAAGGCTCCTCACTTATTACATATTTGCCCCTTCATTTATTACATAATTACATTTGAGTCCCCCGAGTATTTATACGAGATCTAAATACAGAGGCCCTAAGTATGGTACAAACAGTAGTCCCCCAAGTCTTCAGTCAAGAGAGTCTTTTGGCTGGAGACTTGAAATCCAGTCCTTGTTTGGGCCGAAGTAACTAGATGTCGTCTTAAACTTATACTTAATATAAGGCGGTGCTCAAAGTGAAATGATGCTCAACTAGAAGTAGCACATGTTGCGAGGCTGCTCGGCTTGTGACTTATGTTGCCTTGGTTGGCTCGGCTTGTGGCGTTGAAGGTGAGAGAGTTCCTTTTATAGAATAAGGGATCGCTCCTCAATACATAAATGATGGGCTAGAGTTAATGCTCGCGGCGAGGCGGTTGCTCAGTAGGCGGCGATGCTCTCTAATGAATGTGAGGGAGTCCCTTTTATAAAATAAGGGATCGCTCCTCAGTACATGAATAATGGGTTAAGAGTGATGCTCACGGCGAGGCGGTTGCTCAGCTGGCGGCGATGCTCTCTAATGAGGGTGAGGGAGTTCCTTTTATAAAATAAGGGCTCACTCCTCAGTACATGAATAATGGGTGCTCTCTAATGAAAGTGAGGGAGTCCTTTTTATAGAATAAGGGCTCGCTCCTCAATACATGAATAATGTGTGCTCTCTAATGAAAGTGAGGGAGTCCCTTTTATAGAATAAGGGCTCGCTCCTCAATACATAAATAATGGGCTAGAGTCCCCTAAGTATTTTTCATGAGGCCCAGTTGTGGAAGCCCAATATATGGTACATAGTGTAGTCCCCCAAGTCTTCAGTCAATAGAGTATGTTGGCTGGAGACTTCAAATTAAATCCATGTATGGGCCGAAGTGGCGGTTGTTCGGATGCGGTATTTGTATACCCTGCACTGAAGCTTTGTAGGTGAAGCTTTGTAGGTGAAGCTTTGCAATTGAAGCTTTGAAGCTAGAGCTCTGTAAGTGAAGCTTTTGAAGCTGGAGCTCTTGAAGCTGGAGCTCTGTAAATGAAGCTTTCGAAGCTGATTGACATGAGTAATGCTCATGAATGTTTATGTTGATTGACATGAGTGATGCTCATGGATGTTGACATGAGTGATGCTCATGAATGTTGACATGAGTGATGATCATGAATGTTTATGTATGATTGACATGAGTGATGCTCATGAATGTTTATGTATGATTGGCATGAGTGATGCTCATGTATAATTTTGGAGTACTAGACGTACTTTTGATCACCTGGTTGGTGATAATAGCGGAAGGCTGCCGAATAATTTTGGAGTATTGGGCGTACTTTTGATCACCTAATGGGTGATAATAGTGGCATGCTGCTGAATAATTTTTTGTAGTACTGGACATACTTTTGATCACCTGGTTGGTGATAATAGCGGCAGGGTGCCGAATCATTTTGGAGTATTATGCGTACTTTTGATCGCCTGGTTGGTGATAGTAGTGGCAGGCTGCCGAATAATTTTGGAGTACTGTGAGTATTTTTTATCACCTGGTTGGTGATAATAGCGGCAGGGTACCGAATAATTTTGGAGTACTGAGCGTACTTTTGATCACCTGGTTTGTGATAATAGCGATAGGGTGCCGAATAAATTTAGAGCCATATGGCCTGGCTCTTTTGGGCATATGGGCCTTGGCCCTCCTGATTTACTCACCACTCCCCACATGGCACAGTCGCAGTCAGAGCAACCTCCCAATTCGGCCTCCGATTCCGAACCCGACGACTCCCGCTCTCTCTTCACCCACACGATCCCGAACCAAAACCCCAAGCTCATCCACATGTCCTTCAACCATAACCACAGCTGCTTCTCCGTCACCACGAACTCCAGCTTCCACGTTTACAATTGCGACCCCATCCGCGAGCTCTTCCATCGTTATTCTGATCAGCGCGGCGTCGGAATGGTCCAAATGCTCTTCCGCTACCAAATTCTCGCCCCTGGTCGGAGGCGGACCCGACGCTCTCTACCAAAGCTCTTTGGCGATCAAATAAGAAATCTTCTGCACGATCACAAATCGAGGTCGAGAACTTCAAAGCAACGAGACTGAGAAACTACGTGGGGTAGAGCGTGCAGAGTGAGGTAAAACCCTAGAAAGCCTGCATTGAACAGTGACCGGATCGCAACCCGTACCCGCCCGAAGCAACGAAGAATAAGATGAGTTTGAAGAATGCAAGGTTTCCTTCTTTCCCGCAGAGCAAAGCGCACGATTTCCATCAGATTCGTCCGGATCATGTCAAGATCCACGCGTTGATGGTAGTTTGAGATTGTGAGGTAATGGTTTGAGCTGCGTTTGAATTCAGCTGGTTTTACCAGCTCGAGTTTCTGTGTTCGTCGCTCTTTAATTCGAATTTACAGATTTCGCAGACGGAGCTCTAACCAAATCGTAAGAGATTACAAGTATCCGGTGGCGTTTCAGCAGCTGATCCAATTCGATCTCGTGGTGGCTGAAGCATGTTTAATCTTAACCAAATGGTCATGGTTCATGGTTTTAATTTCATGAGACTGAAGCTTTTATATCGTGGGATTTGGGTTAGGGTTATGGTTTGTCATTCAGCCTTTGCCATGGCAGTCGGACATGGATTCTGGACAACTGCGGCCACATCGATATCTCGTCGCCAAAGTTTTGAAAGTTGTAGGAAAGGGAATGGGAAACAAAAACAAAAGAAGAAAGCAGAAAGAAAAGCAATCAAGTGAGTTGTGGCACAAACGCAAAAGAAAGAGACGCAGTGGGAAACAAAAGCGAAAACAAAGCAGAAAAAACCGAGAAAAATCAAAAAGCAAAAGGGAGGCTTTCCTCTGCGAGAGCACATGGGGACACTGCAAAAGTAAGGAATAAACACCCCACCAGAATGATGTGATTTACTTTTCTTATTTTTGAATAATGTGATTTATTTTTCTTATCTTTCGGGGACATCTGTATAACCCCATTAGAGGGTAATAAAAAAAACGGCAAGCCCAAAATAATGGGCTGGAATGTTATGTGGAGGGCAAAGGCCCATATGCCCAAAAGAGCCAGGCCTTTTATTATCACAAACCAAGTGATCAAAAGTACGTTCAGTACTACAAAAAATTATTCGACAGCATGCCGCTATTATCACCAACCAGGTAATCAAAAGTATGCCCAGTACTCCAAAAATTATTCGGCAGTCTGCCGCTATTATCACCAACCAAGTGATCAAAAGTACGCCCAGTACTCCAAAAATTATTCGACAGCCTGCCGCTACTATCACCAACCAGGTGATCAAAAGTACGCCCAGTACTCCAAAATTATTCGGCAGCCTTCCGCTATTATCACCAATCAGGTAATCAAAGGTACGCCCAGTACTCCAAAATTATTCGGCAGCCTGCCGCTATTATCACCCACTAGGCGATCAAAAGTACATCTAGTACTCCAAAATTATACATGAGCATCACTCATGTCAATCATACATAAACATTCATGTCAACAGTCATGAGCATCACTCATGTCAATCATACATAAACATTCATGACCATCATTCATGTCAACATTCATGAGCATCACTCATGTCAACATTCATGAGCATCACTCATGTCAATCAACATAAACATTCATGAGCATCACTCATGTCAATCAGCTTCGAAAGCTTCATTTACAAAGCTCCAGCTTCGAAAGCTTCATTTACAAAAGCTCCAGCTTCAAAACTTCACTTGCAAAGCTTCACCTACAAAGCTTCAGTGCAGGGTATACAAAAACCGCCTCCGAACAACTGCCACTTCGGCCCATACATGGATTCAATTTGAAGTCTCCAGCCAACAGACTCTATTGACTAAAGACTTGAGGGACTACACTATGTACCATATATTGGGTTTCCACAACTGGGTCTCATGAAAAATACTTGGGGGACTCTAGCCCATTATTTATGTACTGAGGAGCGAACCCTTATTCTATAAAAGGGACTCTCTCACTTTCATTAGAGAGCACCCATTATTCATGTACTGAGGAGTGAGCCCTTATTTTATAAAAGGGACTCCCTCATCTTCATTAGAGAGCATCGCCGCCAGCTGAGCAACCGCATCGCCGCGAGCATCACTCCTAACCCATTATTCATGTACTGAGGAGCAAACCCTTATTTTATAGAAGGGGCTCTCTCACCTTCATTAGAGAGAGACTCTTAGCCCATCACTTATGTATTGAGGAGCGAACCCTTATTTTATAAAAGGGACTTCCTCACCATCATTAGAGAGCATCGCCGCCTGCTGAGCAACCGTCTCGCCGCGAGCATCAACTCTAGCCCATCATTTATGTATTGAGGAGCGAGCCCTTATTCTATAAAAGGGACTCCCTCACCATCATTAGAGAGCATCGCCGCCTGCTGAGCAACCGCTTCGCCGCGAGCATAAACTCTAGCCCATCATTTATGTATTGAGGAGCGAGCCTTTATTCTATAAAAGGGACTCCCTCACCATCACTAGAGAGCATCAACTCTAGCCTATCATTCATGTATTGAGGAGCGAGCCCTTATTCTATAAAAGGGACTCCCTCACCTTCAACGCCACAAGCCGAGCCAACCAAGGCAACATAAGCCACAAACCGAGCAGCCTCGCAACATGTGCTACTTCTAGTTGAGCATCATTTCAGATTGGGCATCCCCTCATATCGAGTATCAGTTCCAGACGACACCTAGTTACTTCGGCCCACACATGGACTGAATTTCAAGTCTCCATCCAAAAGACTCTCTTGACTGAAGACTAATGTTGGTGCACAAAACCGGAGGGGTCTTGGAACAACATAAATCCGCCCGTGAATCTGCAAGAAAGTAAATAACACAAGATGTATCGTGGTTCACCCCAATGTTTGGGCTACGTCCACACTGATATTGTATTTCTCTGTTTGTGAGAAGATTGTGAGGGTGAGAGCTTTGTATGTGAGGATGAGTTTTAGGTTTATGAGGGTGATGAGGCCCTTTTATAGAATAAGGGCTCCTCACTTATTACATATTTGCCCCTTCACTTATTACATAATTACATTTTGAGTCCCCCGAGTATTTATACGAGATCTAAATACGGAGGCCCTAAGTATGGTACAAACAGTAGTCATCTTGCATTGCATAGAGCTTTTGATATTGCGACTGAAGCCGACCTCACTCTTGTGAAGATTGAGTTTTTGGCCCGAAGCACGTTCGTAGAATAAGAGGATCTCATTAATCTGATGGCATTCCGGCTCAGTGTCTCTGCAAAATAGTAGGCTATCATCTGTGAATAGTAAGTGGTTCACACTTGGGCCGCCGGAACTAATCGTAACCCCCTGAATTTTTCCTTCCGCCTCCCTTTTGGAAATAAGGCCAGATAGACCTTCCGCACACAGCAAGAATAGGTAGGGAGATATGGGGTCCTCCTGTCGAATTCCACATGAGGGGTGGAGATAGCCTCTTGGGCTCCCGTTGACAATAAAGGAGAACGAGACCGAGCACACTAATTCCATCACCAGGTTGGTCCATTTCAATGAAAACCCCATGCGAGTTAAGATACACCGAAGGTAATCCCACTCAATCCTGTCGTAAGCCTTGCTAATGTCCAACTTTAGGGATAAAAACCCTTTTTTTTCCCAACGGCGCTTAGTGAGAGAGTGGGAGATCTCCGAAGCCAGCAGAGAATTGTCCGATATCAATATGCCTAGAACGAATGCGCTCTGAGCGGGTGATATGATCACTTGCTCATCTGATCACTGCTCGTCCAGATAAAGATAGGTAAGGTTGTCCGGAGTTAATAATATAGAATTGACGAGTTGGAGGTCAATATATGAACAGTCAGAACGTGATCAGGATGAGCTTCAGTCGATCGAGCTCAGTTAGATTAAATAGTCGATCATATTATATGAAACGATCACACTGTAACGCGATATTATTAATCTATTTGTTGTAATAATAGTGTGTATAGTAATGCATCATTCATAATTCACGGACTTGTTGATGTAATATTTAAGGGGCTGCTTCTTAAGCAGCAAGCAATATAATCTATGGAAAATATACAATACAATTCGTTTCGACTATTTTTTATGTCTGTTCGATTCTATATCTACATTTCTTATTGTAGAAGGTGTATTTTTTCTCTCTACGCCACTGCAAATATTTTACAGAACCCGTGACTGTTGCCGTTTATGCATAAATACATATAGCCAGCATAGTCACGGTTTCACTGTGTTCTTTCAATTCTGTGTCTCATTCGGACTCGATCGATCAGTAATTTATTATTAATGAGAGAACAGTCACCAATTGGTATATGAAGCTAATCCTTTATCAAACTACCTGCTTAGTCAAAGCCTGGAAATTTAACATGATAAATTAGGAGTGAAAAGTTTATTAAGCCACCAAATAGATACGATGCTAATTGCTTTTAGTGCAGTCTAAAAGACCAGAAAGTTTGCAGACAATACCTAGGCACCTAGTTTACTACCAAATGACGTATTGAGATCCTATTCGGGTCTCACACTAAACTCCGGAGTAAAGGGACCAAGTAATTCGGGCTGTTCAATTAAATTATGCGGTTCTTATTAACTCATTTCAATGATCTATTCCACAGACAAAATTTATCTCCAACGCTTTGATATCTCTCTCTTTCAATGGTCCGAATTGCTCGATTAGGGGGCTCTGGAGTGTGTGATCCGGAGAGAATCACAATCTCCAAATAAATTAGTGACTTAATTTCAAAGATTAATTAAACTCCTTGCTTGTAAAGAATCACAATCTCCAAATAAATTAGTGACTTAATTTAGGGTCGCGGCAGAGCTTGTAACTGTTGCTCAGCAATGCCATCCCCAGGATGGGCTTACGGGTGATGGTGAGGGGTGGCAGAGGATTGGGTACGGTTGAATGTGGATCGTGCGACTAATTTGCAGAATAAGGTGGGTGGGGCAGGGGTGGTTCTTCGAGATGGGCAGTGACATTTTCTAGCTGTAGCGGCATCTTTCCTCCTTACGGTGACGTCTGCTCTCCAAGCAGAAATGTTAGCCATTAAGCATGGTGTGGAGCTCGTCCATCAGCTTGGCTTTCAGAAGGTTCTAGTTCAAAGTGATTCCTCCCAAGCAATTTCCATCATTCACACTTGTGTTGACCGTGTGTCGGCTATGGATTTGTTAGCTGGAGATGTCCTACATATTGCAAAGGCTTTTACTGCTTCTAAGTTTATTTCCATTTCTAGGAATAATAATAGTATTGCTCATTGTTTGGCAAAGGTTGCGTTGTCTGTTGAGACAAGCATAGTTTGGGTTGAGGAGCCTCCTAGTGTTATTCAGGATCTCCTTATCCATGATATTTTGTAATTTTCCTTTGTTAATGATATCGTCTTTTGTTAAAAATAAAAAAGCCAAGAATTATACCCAACTTTAGACAAATAAAAGCCCAAGATGAAATATAATTGGATTAAAGAACAGAAAACTACAAGATGATCGAGAGTTCCCGAGCTCATTTCTTTTCTTTTCAATTTCCTACCCACACAAACTGCAACTTGTACTGGGCCTTTTATAATTAAAATCCGTAATGAGTTGGGCCCAAAACAGTTACAAACTTTTTTGAATAAAAAAAAAAAGGAAATGTTGAGAGTGGGATTTGAACCCACGCCCTTTCGGACCAGAACCTTAATCTGGCGCCTTAGACCAACTCGGCCATCTCAACTTTGCTGTTAAACGTCAAAAACAATATCAAAATAAAGAGTTTGAATCAACTATCTCGTAGACAAATCATCCTTATAAAAATGGTGGATGTATTTTATTTACAATACCAAAATTTTATTCGCGATTTTTTTTTTCGAAAATCTTTAAATAAATGTTCTCTTCAAACTCTAGTGTTGTACGTAGACATCATCCAAATATCAAAGCATTTGTTTTGAAGTTAAATCTCAATATAATCTCTCTTTGTACCAATTCGATGTATGGTAATTGGTATATGTAGCTTTCACTGACCTTAAACAAAAAAGGAGATTAGATGTGGGTGTTATCATATTAATTACAGTAACTGAGTTCAAATTTCACTTCCCATATTTTAGAAATCACCTGAGAAAATAAAAAAATAACTCCTCATAATGAAATTACGAAAATGAGATTCACTTCCCACATTATAGCTAATGTCTTAACCTTCAAGCAAATGGTGGATCGCTTTTACAAATATGATCTTCATCCTAAACTCATTGCGTTCTAAGTTCATAATCTTCTTCTTTCTTATTTTAATATAACTTAGATTAATAATACGACAAAAGATATAAAAAAAATAAAAATAAAAAATAAAAAAACTTGGCCATCAATTCAAAAACAGTAGACATGTCGGGCTAGGGCATCTTTCTTGTTTTTATGTCAAATTGTAGGGCATGGTCTAGCATGTACATTTCCCAATTTGATAAACGCTCACCACTAATCATCTTAAAAGTGGATCTGATGATGACAAGGATATGACACCGACCATATCTTCAATCATCGTGGGAAGTTGTTGGATTCATATCATCGGACCAGATCCTTTCCACTATAGTCAGATGATTTTCAATGTTTTCAATTTTTTGTGATAAAAATTTCAAATCATTATATGACATTCATAGTTTACGTAATTTGTCAATTGAATCCCTTTCGTAGCAAGGAGATCCCTCTTAGTAAAAGAGAGAGAATCATATCTAGGTAGCTAGTCAAAAAGTTAATTTGTCTACACTAACTAAAACGAGACTGAGAGGCTGATTGAAAGTGAAATTAAAAAATAGGACAACTTAGGAACTGATCAAATAATCCAATCCCCCCCCAATAATTTGTTGAAATTTTGTTAACTTAAATAGTTGATAAGTGCAAAAGGTTTAGAAAAGTGATCATATTTTAACAGATTATTGCCTAGATTTTTCAATTATGTCACGCTCAAGATAAAGTGATAAAGATATATACAGATTAACAGTTCCAACATTAATTTTTGGACTTGGATCCTCTCCTGAGCCCAAGGCGAGGATCCTCCTAACCAAAGGATTTGGACCGTTGGATGAAAATCAAACGGCTATAATTATTATAACTTTAAAGGGATCCCCTGTTTGTAATCGTTGGATTTTCATCCAACGGCCAAAGTCCTTTGGTCATTTGGATACCTACTTAACGGAAGAATATATGGAAAATTAAAAAAAAATTAACAGGAATGTGCAAATTGACTAATTATGAGAGTTGAGGGGGGAAATTGGCCAAAATTAAAGTTGAGGGGGAATTGACTAATTGTGTTAGTTGAAGAGAGAAATTGGCCAAAATTAAAGTTGAGGGAGGAAATTGACTAATTATGATAGTTGAAGGGAGAAATTGGTTAAAATTAAAGTTGATAGGGGAAATTAGTCAATTCTTACAAGTTCAGAGGTAAATTGATGAATACCTCTTTAAATTTTTTTAAGCATCTAGAAGATGCGGACTGGTCAATATTCTATATAATCTGTGAATAGGTATTGAGACCAACTCACATGTCTGGGTATACCGACTTGTGGCTAGTAGCGGGTCCTAAAAATACTATTGGAAAGTCAGCAAGAATAGTGCGCGAAGGGTAAATTTTTTGAACTGAATAGCATGCAAATTGGTATTTCATCGAGTTTTAGTAGATATGAGGTTATTTGTCAAGTCATATTACACGCATGTGAATAAATGCCAACAATTTTCGAGCGAGCATGTCGACTGATGTCAATAGTTTTTAAGTGAACATCGTAACAGATGTCTGCATATGCTGAGTGAGCCTATTGACATATACATGCCATAGCAACATGTACAAAAGTACGAGGCTAGCAACTACCCTACCCAATGCCCACAAAGGCAATTCGTTGATCAGTTATCAAGGACATGCATGTGGACAAAATTTCTCTCTCTCGGGTTTCCTCGCTCAGATATCCAGATGCAGGTAAACAGCGGGACTGGAGACGCAGGGTAGGAGGTAGAGGAGGGTTTCAGGGAAATTTTCAACTTTCCGATATGATATAAACCCATCAACATTTACCCAATTCTCAAATGGAACTTTGGTATGAGAGGCAGGAGAAGGGCTTCACTGAAATTATATTAATTTTCAGTTTCACAGACTAATGTAATTAGTTTATCCCTCTAGTAATAAAAGTCACCATCTTCAATCTCTGTGTATTTGGATCTGAACAATTAAAGTTTGGATTTTTATATACAAAGTGGTTAAATTCCACTGTATCTTCACAAGTATGTGTGACTATGTAAAAATATCTGACTCGAAGAGAATTAAAAGTGTGAGAGATGAAGGGAGGCTTGTCAAGGTTTTTAACATTTCTCTCCATGTCAGCTTTTTCTTATAGTTCTTATAGATAGAAAATGAAAGGAAGGGGTATGAATCATGATATTTAAACGGATGAAGGAAGGGCCTCATTTACAATGAGACACAAGGAAACGCAAAGATTTCACGAGTTACGATGAAACGTAAAGATTTAACGCGCTAGAATGAAAAACGTAGAAATTTAATTAAACATTGTGAACATTATATAGATTCTATCAATTTAAAAAATAATGAGAAAAAACACTCAGTTTGACTCATCTACAAGGAACGTGTTACAAATATATCCTCCAATATTAGAAAGGACACTTAATCACGTACGTGTTTGGAGTTTGTGGAAATTGGGACAAAGTTCACAAGTTGGGTAGCAAATTGTCAAATGGAAAAAAGCTGCGTAGGGCATACGTGCAGGTCAAGGAAGGCAGTCCAGAAGTTGACTTGGTTGACGATTTTTATCTTTGTGGGAGAAATATGCTATGTCTCTTTCTTTCTGTGCATCTAAAGAGAAAGCAGAAGCATCAGCAATGACCATAACAATGACAAACACGAAGTAAACAACGAAATTCTTTCTCACACACTATGCCACATTGTGGTTTGATGCTTAGTACCTGTAATGTCTATTTTATATTTGTTTTGTTCAGTTGTATGAATATTAAAATGTTACTATCTTTAATTATACACCATATTGTACGCATGTCAACAAATGTCAACAACTTTTGAGCGAGCATGTTGACTAATGTCACTAGTTTTTGAGCAAGCATCGTGACAGATGTCTGCATATGCTGAGTAAGCCTATTGACATATGCCCATAGTAACACATACAAAAAGCATGAGGCTAGCAGCTATCCTACCTCAGGGTCCGAGAGGCAATTCGTTGAGCAGTTAGATGACAGCTTTCAAGGACATGTGGACAAAAATTTACACTTGTCTTTATCTCCCTCTCTCTGGTTTCCTCGTTCAGATATCCGGATGCAGGTAAAACCGTAAAGGGCGGGGCATCAGACGCAGGTAGGAGATAGAGGAGGGTTTCATGGAAATTTTCAATTTCCCGATATGAGATCAACTCATCAACATTTAACCAAATCTCAAATGGAACTTTGGTATGAGAGGCAGGAGGATGGCTTCACTGAAATTTTATTAATTTTCAGTTTCACAGACTAATGTAATTAGTTTCTCTCTCTAATTGTTACTACATTTAATAAAAGTCACCATCTTCAATCTTTGTGTATTTGAATCTGAACAATTAAAGTTTGGATTTTTATATACAAAGTGGTGAAATTCCATTGGATTTCCACAAGCACATGTGACTCTGTAAAAAATCTGACTCGAAGATAAATAAAAGTGAGAGAGATATGAGGGGAGGCTTGTCAATGTTGTAACATTTCTCTCCATGTTAGCTTTCTCTTATAGCTCTTGTAGACAGAAAATGAAAGTAAAGAAACTGCTCTGCAACGAGACACAAGGAAACGCAAAGATTTGATGAATGACGAGTTATGAAGAAACAATGAGATTTAATGCGTCATGGTGAAACGTAGAGATTTAACTGGACATTGTGATCATCATAAATTCTATCAATTTCTAAAATATGATGAACGTCTTATAATTAAGGAGTCGAATATGTCCTCCAATGTTAGAAAGGATAGTTAATAACGTACGTGTTTGGAGAGTTTGTAGAAATTTGGGACAAAGTTAATAAGTTAGGTTGCAAATTTTCAAATGGAAAACAGCTTGTCGGGCATAAGTGCTTGTCAGAGAAGGCAGTCCAAAAGTTGACTTGGTTGACGATTTTTGTCTTTGTGGAAAGACATGCGGTTCTCTTTCTTTCTGTGCATCTATAGAGAAAGCACAGAAGCATCAGCATGACCATAACAATGACAAACACGTAGTAAACACGAAATTCTTTCTCACACACTATACTACACTGTGGTTTACCTGTACTGTGTATATTATATTTGTTTTGTTCAGGCGATATAAATCTTAAAATGTTACTGTTTGGATCAAAACTTGAACTTTGGGCTCAAGAAAGGGGCTGGCCCAAAAGGAAGCCTAAAGGGAGAGATAACCGAAGCCCAGCCGAAGCCTAGAAAGCAGAAAAGGGCTTTTCTGACTTGGTGCAGCTCATGTGAACCACTTGCTCACCTACCCAAAGGCCAAGTGGTATAGAGTGGCCAGCTATACAGCCCATAAAGTACTTTATAGTGGCAGTACAAGTAAAATAGCTGATGAGTCACTATCCTTCAAACCGCATTCGGGCAAGGTTGCTGCTACAGGAGGCCAAGCTGAGTTGTCTATAAAAGAAGAAAGAGAAACCAGAAATATAGACACTCAAACAAACAAACAAAAGCACAAACTCTGCTCAAAAAGTCAGATTTGCCTTCAAACGAAGTTGTAGTCAGCAAGCCTTCATCCCTTTCGGGATAAACCTTCATTCAAACCTTTGTAATAGCTCTGCTACCCTGTTCAACTCTTGATGTAGTATCGATTTCTCTCTGTAAACTCATCTCTTTTCCCCCTTTTCTAAACTTCCATACCCCTTAAAACCACAAAGATAGGAAGTCGCAAGACGATCAGCCTTGCCCGACAAGGTTAAACCTTGCCCGACCCTCTTTGTTTTTGTCTTTTCATTCATTAGTCTAGCAATATGTTGTGTACTACAAGTTGTATTCAAGTTATTTCTAGTAATACAGCTATTAAAAGACTCTCTCTCTCTCTCAATGCTTGAATCCGATTTGAATATATCTTCATGATTCAAATCAGATCTAAGTTCTAAGCCCTCGGGCATGTAAGATTTGATCATTTAAAAGTCCTTGACCTCAAGGCACAAAAAAGAACCTTATGTGGACTTAACCCATCCACGACAAGCTTTGATAAACAAGAAGTCCGAAGTTACTTGAGGCGCAAGTAATCAACATACCACTTAGTTTTATTTCTATTAAATTATGATAACCATAGAACGTTGAGTATGGAATGAGTTCTAATAGGAAACCTCAAGGCCTATCTAAGGCTTCACAAAGGCACCTATTTGGATTCGTTCTGTTCCTCGGGCTAGAACGTTGAGTATGGAATGAGTTCTAATAGGAAGCCTCAAGGCCTATCTAAGGCCCCACAAAGGCACCTATTTGGATTCGTTCTGTTCCTCGGGCTAGAACGTTGAGTATGGAATGAGTTCTAATAGGAAGCCTCAAGGCCTATCTAAGGCTTCACAAAGGCACCTATTTGGATTCGTTCTGTTCCTCGGGCTAAGGTAATCAGAAGTATAATGGTTATAAAACTCATATAACCAAGAACACGAACCTTATATATTCGAGTATGAATGTTAGTTATTAAACGGGACGCCTCAAGGCCTACACCTAAGGCCCTACAAAGGCACCTGTTGTAACTAATACAGACCCTCGGGCATATATGTAATCAGAATCCAACATATGTTTTACATCTGCCATGCTGAAGATGGCAGTGGCACGCCTGAGCACTTAAAGTTAATCTTGATTGTGAGCCTCAAGGCCTACACCTAAGGCCCCACAAAGGCACCTTTCAAAGTTAACTCTGTCATTCTCTTTCAGCCTTGCCCGACAAGCCTCGCCCGACAGGCTCTGCCCGACAAGCCCGCCAGTAAAGCAGGAGCCCGACAGAAAGCACCAACCGACGCAGACCTCTCGGGGAGCTATGTGCCCGTCGGCCAGGAAGCATCCTCGACGGAAATTCCTGCCACGAACATAGTTTTGGCACGCCCGGTGGGACACTACTTGATCAAAAGATATATGTCAAAAATGTCAGAAGATTTGCAAACAACCTTGTTGCAGATGTTGCAAAGATTGGAGGACGCCTCCACAGGCTTCAGAAAAAAAAAAGCAAACCTGATCGTAAGACCAATTACGCCTATATCTTTACCTCAGCCTGGGGAAAAGGATGACAGGGAAAAAGAGAAAGTTAAAACCAGTCAGCCAGAAGAAACAATGGCAGACAAAACTATAGATCCCTTCTCAGAGGCCCCAGTGAATATGATTAGCATGGCATGGGCTGAGAAGGGGAAAGAAAAAGTCACAAGTAAAGAAGAAGAAGGAAGATTGGCTGACAAACCCACGAAAGGGGTGATCAGACCGCCTGAACATCCAAAAGCAGCCATAATCAAAGGGATGGTTCTATGCAGCAAATGCCAATGCGAGTGTGAGCTCGAAATATCACCCGCATGAATCCTCATAGATCATAAACTGATTAGGAGGAAGGAAGAAGAAAAAACGAAAGAAGCCCGCGAAAAAGCTAGGCGGGCAAACCCTTCCCGGAGCGTTTTTCAGCGACTAAGAGGTGATTCCCAACCAAAAGCTTTATCAGAAGTATTTCGAAATCATGAGGTTTCTGAGGAAGCAGAAAATGAGGAAGCTAAAAGGTCAGATGGGAAGGGTGTAGAGCATTCTCAGCACGACCATGCGGGAAGAGAAGCCAAGAAGAATGATAAGATAACAAATCCTGTCCAGAGAGATAACCCTGCCCGCCTTGGGAGAAAATGGTACGTAGTTGGGAAGAATGGGCAACCTGTTAAACAAATGGGTGTTCCATGATCAGAAGGGTCCAAAGGCAACACAAAGCCTACATGAACTCCTTAAAAACCCCTGCGACGTCTGAAGCGTCCAAAAATCAAAAGTTGGAGAAAACGTCATCTGGGGGGAGTAGTCAGCTCCGCTGGAGGATTAGGAAGGAGGTAAAAATGGCCAATAGCAGGACTGAAGGCGAATGGAACCATGTGCCACAAAGCCTACACCCCGGGAAATATAGAATCTTGAGGAGAGCTCAAGAAGATATGGTTATGGTGCCAACTCTCGGATGGAAGACGGAGCAGCCTATTTGTTTTGGGACGGTCTCATCTGAAAGGAATCCACCTTCTCTGACAGTGGTGGATCCTTTCGGGGAAGTTCCGAGGCAAACACCATATTCAGGTATGAATCAACTAAAGGGGGCACCAGAACCACTGCTTCCACCAGATGCAATGGCTTGGTTGGATGAGTTCATGGACCAGATTGAGGGCAAGAAAGAAGGACTGCCGGAGCCTAGCAACTTTCATATAAACATGGCGTATGTGTTATCCGCCATGTTTGGCGGCGTATGTGTTATCCGCCATGTTTGGCGCCCAACCAAATCAGCCCGCCACCATGGAAGGAGATTACGTAGCAACTGAGCCAATGATGGCTCATGTCAATGTGGAGATAGCTGAAGACAGAGAATTGGGAAAAGCTGAGTCATCTGAAACACCCAAGGTGGGTCCTTTAAGGATCTATACAGACAAGATGGTGTTCGGCCGCCCAAACATCTCACTTGCCAATCATTTGAAGCCAATATATGTGACAGCTCATTTGGAGGGAGTGCCCTTCAATTGGATTTTGATCGATGGAGGAGCAGCTGTTAATGTGCTGCCGGCTAAGCAGATGAAAAAGTTGGGAAGAGGCACAGAAGATCTTATTCCTACAGACCTCACAGTTTTTAGTTTCTCGGGCGCTATCACCAGGACTCATGGGATATTGCCATTAGAAGTGGACTTGGGGTCTAAACAGATCATGCTGGCATTCTTTGTGGTGGACTGTACCTCCACCTATGGAGCCTTACTCGGAAGAGATTGGATCCACCAAAGTCTTGATATACCCTCCACTCTACACCAACAAGTGGCTGTCTATCATGAGGTAAACACATAAGGGCCAGGCTTTTGGGATATGGTAGAGACCGAATCACGGCCATTTCTTCCCACAGCCATTGTGGTGGAAGCAAGTTTCTACAATCCCAACGTAGGAATCTTGAAATGTTCAGGAGCAGATGAGAACGGCCGCCCTACCAAGGTAACGGCCCAGAAGCTCTTGGAACAAGGAATGCTCCTTACTACTGAGGAGTGGGATAGACCTTGTATCATCTCGACGCCCCTACACCATCAATGACTGAGCAAAAAAGGAAAGATCAGGTAATGGCAGTCAGATCCCTGATTAAAAGACTGCTGGTGTACGGGAAAGGAAGAAGACAAGAAAATGAGCTCTTAGACAAAGAAGAGCGGGAATGGCAGGTAGGAGCTTCAACCAGCCATGACAAAAGCAAGGAAGAATCTTGTCCAGAAGAATTGGAAAGGGCCATTCAAATGGCCGAGTGCATATATGACCTAGATGGGCCAGATGACCTGCCCGAGGGCCCAGAGCTAGTCGAATTTTTGTGTGCAGACCTGATAAGCCACCACCAGAGGTCCAAGATCCCTTGGAAGTGATTGAGCTAGGAACAAAGGAAGATCCAAGGCCAATACAAATCAGTGGTTTATTGGGGGGTGAGGATCGGGCAAAAATTATCTATCTCTTACAAGAATTCAAAGATTGTTTTGCTTGGCATTATACTGAGATGCCAGGTTTAGATGCAACCCTGGTGGAACACAGAATGCCCATCAAGGAAGGATATAAGCCGGTTAAGCAAGCACCACGAATGATGTCAAAAGAGATAGAAGAAAAGGTCAAATAAGAGATTGAGAGGCTAGTAAAAGCCGGATTTATCAGGCCAGCCAAATATGTGGAGTGGTTAGCCAACATTGTACCCGTTTTAAAAGCTATAACAAAAGCAGTGCGATGTTGTGTTGACTATAGAAATATTAATGGCGCTACGCCAAAAGATGAGTATCCCATGCCCATGGCCGATCTATCCATAGATGCAGTAGCAAAGCACAAAGTCTTATCTTTTATGGATGGAAATGCTGGGTATAATCAGATAAAGATGGCTCCGTAGGATATACATAAAACATCTTTTAAGTGCCCTGGGCATGTGGGGGCATATGAATATCTGGTTATGCCATTCGGGCTCAAGAATGCTGGTGCAACCTACACCTAAGGTCCTACAAAGGCACCTGTTGTAACTAATACAAACTCTCGGGCATATATGTAATCAGAATCCAACATCTGTTTTACATCTGCCATGCTGAAGATGGCAGTGGCACGCCTGAGCACTTAAAGTTAATCTTGATTGTGAGCCTCAAGGCCTACACCTAAGGCCCCACAAAGGCACCTTTCAAAGTTAACTCTGTCCTTCTCTTTCAGCCTTGCCCGACAAGCCTCGCCCGACAGGCTCTGCCCGACAAGCCCGCCAGTAAAGCAGGAGCCCGACAGAAAGCACCAACCGACGCCGACCTCTCGGGGAGCTGTGTGCCCGTCGGCCAGGAAGCATCCTCGACGGAAATTCCTGCCACGAACAGTTACTGCTTTCAGTTTTATTCCAAATCTTCCATTAGCTCTATATACTCCAAGTTTTCTATTTGGTTCAACAATTATCTTTTATAAGTACTTTATACATGAAAAACGAAAAAACACTTACATAAAACAATTGAATATCAGAGTGTGCGATAACCAAGACTACAAACTAATAGGAATATTATTAAACAAACGAGAATGCCGGAACGGCTACAAAACCCTAAGAGGCTACATCGTGACTAACTTATTCTCGACTGAATAACAAGCATGCTATTTATAATAAACTAACCATAATCCTAAAAGGTAAGAAATCAAAACTCTAATGCTAACGGGCTAAGCCCAAAAAACCAAGCATTCAAATAAACCTAAATACTAATATTTGCCAACACCCCCCCCCCCCCCCCGGCGTCAAACTCATGGCGTTATACGACATGGGTTTGCAAACAAGCAAATGCGGACTGACTCCGTTAGGCAGACTGGCATGCAACTTGACTTGACTTGATTGGCAAACTTGACTTGACTTGACTGGCGAACTTGACTTGACTTAACTGGCGAACTTGACTTGACTAGCAAACTGATTCTTGTCGGCAAGCTGATTCTGGCTGGCAAACTGATTCTGATTCAGACTAGCTAGTGTTGAGAGTATGGAAAGAACCCGTTACTAAACATACGAGATTTCCATATCTCAATTGTAGCAACGAATAAACACACATAAACACTATCACTTAAGTGGTCACAATTCCAAAAACTCAAGCGATTGTTGTCGTAACCAAGAGATTTCCAAAGCTCAGCAATAACCATTCTTACATCAACCGTGTGGGCCCAAAAGGCCTCAAAACACAAGAAACTGAATCTTTTTTTGTCTAGACCGTGTAGGCCTTCAAACAAAAAAACAACGTTTTTTTTTCTTATTTCTTTTCAACTCTGCACATCTTCTTTCTTTTTCTTTCTTCCTGTGACTTTTTTGAATGCTTTCCTTCAATAAACATAATTTTTTTTCTTGCATTGAACCAATCTTCCCCTAGAACAACAGCAAAAAAATGATCAAATTCGTGGATCGGTGGATGTAGCAGCGCAACAAGGATGGAGAGGTTCAAGGCTGATTTGTAGGTGGTGGGTGGGCGCGAGAGATTCAAGCAGGCGGCGAGACTGGTTCGAGGCGAGCAAGATGCAGGTTCAATGGGTACGGATCAACTACGTGCATTTCCAGCGTCAAATGAGAACAATAATTGGATCGTACAGGTCCGAGTTCTGGGCAGCAAGGCGGTGTGGCTGGGCTGGTGGTGCGGCAATGTTAGTCAATGGCAGACGGTGGTTCGAACTGGTGCAGATGCAAGAGCAAGTGCAAGCTGAGCGGTTTCTGGGCAGGATCTGGTACGAGCGGTGGCTTCAGTTACGTACTTTAGGTTTTGGCGATGACAGGTTTTATATATATATATTTTTTTCAAACTAAACCAACGACAATCTAAACAACGAACAAGACGGACAAACAAACTAATACGAAGGGTAGATTAAGGGGGGTGTATTCAATTGGGATTTTGAGGGATTTTAATTCTTTTAATGAATCTAGGGGTATTCAATCAGGAATTTAAGTGATTCTCTGAAATTCAATGTGTATTCAATTAAGATTTTAAGATAGTTTATGAAAATCCTTAGAAATCCGGGTGTATTCAATTAGGATTTTAAAGAAGTTTATCACATTACAGGTGTATTCAATTAGAATTTGATTTTAAAGAATTTGAGAAAGTTGAGGAATTTGAGGGAATTTGAGAGATTTCGTAGTGTATTTTGAGCATCCACAAATCTCATCTCTCCCCAAAAGATTTCGAGGGAATTGAATCAAAATTTTACATGGAATCTCTACAAATCAATTAAACTCCATAAAAATCCATGGATTTATAAATCCATTAAAATCTCTTAAATTCTCAATTGAATACACACTCCTAAATCCCGAAGGATCAAACCTGCTCTGATACCAAATTGAATATTAGAGTGTGTGATAACCAACACTACAAACTAATAGGAATATTATTAAACAAACGAGAATGCCGGAACGGCTACAAAAACCTAAGAGGCTACATCATGACTAATTTATTCTCGACTGAATAACAAGCATATTATTTATAATAAACTAACCCTAATCCTAAAAGGTACGAAATCAAAACTCTAATTCTAACGGGCTAAGCCCAAAAAACCAAGCATTCAAATAAATCTAAATACTAATATTTTTCAACAAAAACAGGCGTGTATAATCTCATTACAAATGCATAAGAATTTAAAAAGTACGTAATACAATATCTGAAAGAAAAAAAAATCAAGAGTACTAATGCAATTTACTTTTGAAATTACAGAAATCATGAATTAGTGAAGTGGGATTTAGAGGACAGAAGAAAAGGGATGTCAACTCATCACGGATTGTAATATGCGAGCCATATTTTTTTTTTGTTTTGTACACGTTAGTAAACTCATTCTTGATTGAAGTAATATTTTAGAAAACACATGAGAAGTGACGAAATAGAATAATTTCGTACCGTTCCAAATAAATAAACATGTCTAAAATTAATTAGAAAAAAATAGTTAATCACATTCGCAATCCCTCTCTTCCATATTTCTTAGGGAACTTTAACGAAAAGCTCTCGGTACTGTTCATTTTAACGAAAAACCACATTTTTACACTAAAAAGTCAATCATATTACTATTTACTTTACCCTTTATTTTGTCCTTATCGTTAAAACTCAAAATTTTCAAGTCATTTTCATTAATTTTTTTTATTTCTTATAGAGAAATTTTATTTGGACCCAACTATCCTATCTCTACACCCAATTAAAAAAATTTCTCTACTAAACTTTCAAGTTTGCCCTTAAATAAATAAGAATAAGAAAATAAAAGAAAATAAAAGAAAATAAACATTGGTGTTTTTATCTCTACACCCAATAACTCAAAAAAATGGCACACATCTCCACTCCTCCATTATTTCCCTCGAAACACACCCAAATGACAACAAAATATGCTCCTGAGTTCATCAACAAGTAAGCTTGCTAAAAACCCGTGCTGCATGAAACCCTAAGCGGCCCTCATTTATAATTTCAGCAGAGAAAACTTCTTACCAATTCGTTGGACATGAAACAAATTCCTGCAATATGAGAAAAAAGCTTCCATGTCAGTGTCTATTTAGAAGAGATAGCAACAAGAGTTTCTAGCAAGCTGACTTGTTAGTTTTAATAATGTATGCAAGTAGCCAACTCCTAGATAATGGTTCAAACATGCAAACATATCAGCCGAAAACCTACGCTGAAATTATAAATGAGGGCTGATAAGGGTTTTTAGCAAGCTGACTCGTTGATGAACTCAAGAGAATATTTTGCTATTATTTGGGTGGGTTTTGCCAAAAATAATGGAGGAGTGCACCGGTGTGCCAATTTTGGAGTTATGGGGTGTAGAGATAAAAACACCAATGTTTATTTTATTTTATTTTCTTATTCTTATTTATTTAAGGGTAAATTTGGAAGTTTGGTAGATAAAATTTGTTAGTTGGGTGTAGAGATATGATAACTGGATTCAAATAAAATTTCTCTTTCTTATATCTTGTCTTCATAATTTCCCTTTTCCAAATGAGTCCGGCATCAATTACGGTTATTATAACTTACCCTTTCTCTAGTTTCCTTGCAATTTTTTTTTTAAAGAAACCAATTGATGACGAAGCCACAACAATCCTTTCAAGACTCGAAAAAATTTACAGAAGTATTTCAACATTTGAACATAAGCCTCCCTTATGAAGAAGAATTACCATAACATGAAAATTCCTAAATTTTATTTCTTGCCATAAACAAACAAAGGGAAGGAAGTGGGTAGACCCCACAAACTGTACTGCTTGTAACTGCTTGCTTGGCCTTCCATGTGACTGAAACCCTTCCTTAGTTTTATTCATCTTATTTATACACTGCTTTGCTTCTCCTTCCCTTTTTTCTCAGAACACACACACTCACCAGCCAAAAGCCAAATAGAGAAGAGAAACCATGAAGCAGATGAAGAATAACCAAAACTTTCTCATATTTTCTCTCTTTGTTTTTCTTCTTCTCTCCAACTCATCATCTGCTCGTGCTCGTCTTCTGCAACAAAACAAAGCTTCACTAACTGGAGCCGATGATCTTGTAAATGTAAGATAATAAATATATATATATATATAATATCCCTCCCTCCCCCGTTTTAATTTATCTATGATTTTTTTGCGTTTTGGTTAGTTAATTATTATCTTTTGATGTTCTTCTTTGATTAATTGTTTGTTGGGTTCGTGGTAATTTTCTTTTTAATTTTCCACAGTTGATGGGAGCAGAAGAATGTGATGAAAATGATGAAGAGTGTCTGCAGAGAAGGATGATTGCTGAAGCTCACTTGGATTATATTTACACCCAAAACCATAAGCCTTAGACTTTAGATTTTCGCATAAAAGTTGTATAAGAAATAAGATGGATTTTCGCATAAAAGTTGTGTATAAGAAATAATTGTTTATTTTTTTTTGTGTAAGAAAATATGGTCTTGTTTGGATATTCTTTTAAAATGACTGAAAGTGCTTTTAGAGAAAATTGTTTTAGGTTCCAAAAGCACTTGAAGTGCTTTTTGCAAGAAGCATCAGTTATCTGCTTCTTCCAGGAAGCACTTTAAGTGCTTTTCCATGATTCACTTGCATTTTTACTAAAGATTTGTTCTAAAAACATTTTCATCAAAAGCACTTTCAGTCATTATATAAACATATCCAAACAAACTCTATAGTATCAACGTTGCCATTTACTATTTCTTCCTTCATTATTGTGATAATTTTTTGTCAATAAGTGATTTATGCGCTCTATTTTTGTCATATACACATTTTTTTATATTTTAAGCATAGAAGATGAAAACAGAAGTACGAAAATGTTAACGAAAGATCATAATTCGAAGTAGAAACCATTTTGGGAGCAAAATCCTGGCCATTGAAACTTTTTTATAATTAATTTAGGAACATATTCTCATAAAAAGGAGGAATTCATGAAATTAAATAATTGAGCAAAGAATAATACTGAATTATTGAGAGAGAGCGAGAGAGAGAATCATTCAAAGTGGGATGAGGGATGTAAGAAAGTGCATGTGGAATAAGAAAAACGTTTTCATCATTCATGCATGTGGTGGTACTTGTAGGCTCCACACACGAGCCATGTCACCACCGTAACAAAATTTCTTGCAGAACTAGTCGGCATGAAAGAGATTGATGTACGAAACATAACGTGATACATGACGCTAACTTCTTATGCGGTAATATTTACACCCGTTTTTACTTTTTATAATCATCATAATTTTCAACCGTCAAATCAAATAAATTGAAGAATATTAAAGGACAAAAATTAACAAAAAGTACTTGAATAATACCACCCTAACTTGTTTTCTAACGGGTGTAATTATGTCTCGTTTGCTGTCTAGAATTGAATTGTAAAGGATCACTTTATATTCAAGGTATTCTTGAGATAAGAGAATAATAATTTTTTATTTTGAGAGAAATTAGAATGGGATTAGACATGAAAAAAAAACCAATCCCTTCTAATCAACCAACTTTGAGGAGCATTGGAAAAGATAAACTTTTTTAACGAATATTCCATCTTCTACCTTCAAGTTGGATACAATTTTTTTCATTACTTCTTTCGAGATATCTTCAATATAGTAGTATATCCATTTCAATTCAACCCAAGACGAGTCAAAAGCAAACACAATACAAAAGGGAAAAAAATGGCACACTAAATTATATGATGAAAAGATGCTATCCTACAAAGTTTGGGAAGGTAAAGTAACACTTATCCATCATCTTTCCACATACATCGATAGTAGACAGTATTCAACTCCAAATGCTATAAACTACACCCACACAAAAAAGTAAAAATTGAAAACATAAATTTTAAAAACATTGCTCCACTAATGGTACCATGATACAGAGGCATCCCTCAAGGGCCACAAACACATGCCGATTGTGAAGCTGGAATGGTTTTGTTCGGAGAATCGGAAGTGTTTTCGTTGTTGCACTAAGACCGGACGACGACTATGGTATCAAGCGCAAATCGCTTCACAGAAGTAAAAAACAAGAACAAATATATCAAAACATCAAGCACATAAGAGAAATCATTGAGATGGAAACTATCTGGCAAAGGGATGTATTTCTTTTCCTCGAAAACTTTGAATTAAACAAGAAGAAAATTGTGGAGGAGGAGCAAGTTGAAAGCTCTCACCACTATTTTGTGGCGCACGAAAAATAGGCATCGAAGATTCACATCTAAAAAACACATTAATCTAAAACCTGGAATTCCCTCAAAAGTTCAGAATGCATGGAGTTTTGTCTCTTCAGCTTCGAGCGCTAAATTTCCGGTTCCTGCCAAAAAGTAAGAGGTAACATCTTAACATCTAAAATCGATAGTTTATAGTAGAAGACTAATAAAAGAAGGGCCAAAACATTGACAACTATTTTGCCCATACTTAACGAACAAGAGCTTACCAATTTAACATGGCCCGGCAATCCCAAATCAGAGAGTGAACTTTCCACTGTACAATTTACATGCACAATGGGACCTTTCAAAACACTCTCCTCTGTGGTTTCCATCTCACCGGCCCCAGATGGAATACTCATGTACGAAGCTCCTTTGAACATCCATTCATCCCTTTCTTGACAATAAAAATCTTCAAAAATATCGCCACATATAACACATGCACATTGGCTTTCGTCTGCGGGAACCATGGGCTCATCAATGTCAATCGTCTCATTAGGCTCGTCTATTGAATTGTTGGCCTCATGTACCAAAGGGGGTCCTGCTTTTCCAGCAACCCAGCTGGTTAAATTTGGATACCACTTCCTTGATGCCATGGCTGAACCATTGGCTTCGGGATTTTTCAAAGCATGCCATTCCAAGTGTCTCTCAAGCCGTTCTCTAAGTTTGAGCTTAAGGCCACATATGCTACACTTATGTGGAAGGTCATTAAAAAGTTCATCAATCACGGCTGGATGGAATTCTCGGATTTTATCTGGCTTAAACTCAACGCCAATGAGGTTTCTTATTTCTGTCTTGGTAATTTGAGGTAAGGCAGCAGATGTTTTAGCTACAGGTTCTGGGAGAGATGCATCATCAGTTCGAGATGAAACAGGAAGACTTGCTGAAACTGAAACTGGAGACACTGACACTAAACTGGTGGCAGGTCCACCAAGGCTCTTGTTTTGCAGTTCAGTCGGCTTTTGGGATGGCACAGGAGTGAGCGACTCTGACTTTGATGCAGATATCAAACCCTTTGCAACTAAGGAGCTTAAAAGGCTAGAAATTGGATCCGATGAATTATTCACCACAGTTGAAGAAGTTGCTGACGCACTGCCCTCGAGAGATGAAGGAGGTTGGCTATGTGGAAGTGGCAGATGGCCTACCTTCTTCTGTGATACATTTGAGGAAGCTGGTGAGTTATCACCAGAAATGTGACCTGATGTAAATGCTGAGGCAACCTTGGACCCTGGGAGTGCAACCTGAGTAGGGGGAGGTCCACTTGGAAAGGGAGACTGAACACCTGGCTGTGATGGAATATGTCCCATGTCCCGAAGATTCAAATTTGGTAGGCCACCAGTAATTGATTTGTCAGATAAAATTCCAGTCTTCATAACGGCAGCCAACAAACTACTAGTGCTCAACTGTCCTGAGGTTTCTGCAGCAATGACATTTGAATGATCTGGTATAGAATCTCCAACAGTTGACGGAGTTGAAAAAGTGGAGACTGGTAGCACAAGGGGCTTCTTAGTGTGACCGAAAGATTCAGACTCTATACTGTCCGGTTGTTGTCGAGAGGCATATTTGTGCCTTGATTGGATGGCAGGAATTGACAAAGATAAATCTTGAGGCTGTGATTTTGCTTTGCTACCCAGTCGAGCATTGGGAGTTGGGATTGGCAAAGGGTCCTCAGTAAGGTCTTGCTCAGCTAAACTTTGCAAATGATGACGAGGGTGTTGTACTGTTGATGTAGGTGAGGGAGAATACTGGTGCATCAGTGACTGCCCAGATGGTGATGCAGCTCTCACAGACTGAAGTTGCTGCTGTTTCCCTAAAGCTCCAGTGGGCCCTGATGCTGCACTAAACCCGAGACTTGACGCTCCAATGCGAGAAGATGCTACTTGTGCTCTACTTCCCATCCTGGCCACAGAATAATCTCCACTTGTCGATAGCCCACTTAAACTTGAAGCATAACGATCTGAGTGAACCGAACTAATGACAGGAGTACCAGAAGGGGTCAGCCTGTCAACACCGATAGAGTCCTGCAATGTCCAAGGTGATGACATCAGGTGACCAAGAGCAGATAGGTCCTTCTGTTCAGTAAGGTCAGCAGAGGTATCCAGATCAGCTGTTGATGCATAATCATTTACACTTTTTGGTTTACGAAAATGACCTCCAAACCCCTGAGAATATGAGCAATTTCAAATAATAAGATTTTCTTCTTTTTTTCCAAAAAAAATTATCCTTAAATGTAAGAGGCAGTTTGTGCATCCTAGAGGTTAAGATAAGTGTGAAAGTAAAAGCATTGTATTGATCCCAACAGGGATCTGCCCAGTAACTATCTAAAAAAACTGAAGCACAAAAAAACTTGTCCTTGTATCTGCCTCCACACTTCGTGGCTGAGAAATTAACATGTGAACCGGTAGGTAATCAACCTTCAGGTCCCAATTTTTCAATCAGTACAAGCAATTGGAGCTTACCAATCTCTCTGAATCATCAGAGGCCCAGTGATCTTTTCTTGAGTTACTAGAAATATCTGAGGGGCCATGATCTGTTAATCTTGAGTTCATATCATCCCACATGAACTCCTCTTCCTCAGAATTCTTCCAGCTACTAGAAAGCCCACCACCGTTTCTAGTTGCAATGCCTGGTGCTGCCTTTAAGCGAGGATCAGCATTAGCAGATTTAGGTGCCGAGTAATTTGCAAGTCCATGCCTGATATTAACACCATTTCTTTGGGTGGGTAGTGTTTCTGTAATCTTCCCACCAATTCTTCCAATTCCTGGGTTTGAATTCCTGGGAAGATCAGAACCATATTCATATTCTCCATATTCAGCACCAATGTTCTTCTCATGAACACGCTCGCTTAGTGCATCTGCATTGGACTGCTGCAAATTCTGCAAATGTTACCTATCATGAGCTGTGAAAAAATAGGACAATAATACGCACATAATATCAAATTTTACTTAACATTCATGCATTTTAACAGCAGGATCATCATCAATTGAGTTTGCCATAGCCCTAGAAAAGTCACTAGCCATTCCTTTTGCCTTCATACCAAAAACCAGCATAAACGAAATAAGTAAAAGCACTTATCTTTTCATAAGGAGCATGTGGGTAAATCAAGGTTGTACGAAGAAAACGACTCAAGGAAAGAAAATATATATTCTCAGATATCAAGTCATCTGGTAAAGGATCAAGATACTTCTGGAAAATATAACATAACTCCAAACTATAAGAGCAATATTCTATGAATAAACTCCCTGAATAAATAAAAAGAGCAACATAGAAGTTTTACAACCTACTATAAGAGTTCTAGTTTCCAGTGTTAAAAAAGCTCATCAGAGTATAGTTTTCTGATGATATTATTTATTTGTGATAACTTTTAACAATCCACCACTAAATCGTGGAACATCAATACTAGGTGGTCAAAAGTCAAAACTCAAGAGATGTGAATCCACATACATAATTGACTTCAGAACTCCACTTACCCTAGTTGGCTGCTGAAGACGTTGCCTTTCCAAATATTTGGGATTCACATGAATGCTATGTGCTTGTCGCTGTGACTGCGAATCTGGTCTTGATGTTGCTGCTCCAGAGGATGAACCATTTGCCGTAGAAGAAAATCCAAGTTCTTTCTCAATCATCTGAAGTGTCTGAGCAGGAAACACTCCTTTCCATGTTCCAAAAAGATGCCGCATACTTTGATGTATAGGAGGTTCAACCTGCCTATATGCCTTGCAGAACACCTATAAGTTCAAGAGAAAGGCAAAGAATTGGCAAAGTAACTAACAAAGAATCAAGTCTACCGTGAGTTGTGACAAATACGGGTAGCAAGGACGTAGTGTGCAAACAAACATCTTTTCTATTTGAAAGATACCAGGTAATGGGTTAGCGGTGAAGATCAGGAACAATACATGTTAAAAGAAAAAAAAGAAAAAAAACATGCTTTCCATCAACTAGACAAAGCATGCTGAGAATCAAGAAATAAATCTAACCTCAGGGAGTCTGACAGCAAAATATTTGATATAATCCCTTCCGATATTCTTTACAATACTGTCCAAAAGATAAAGTGATGGTAACTTCTGCTCGCTAGGAACCTGCAAATTACTTTCTAGAATTAGATATTATACACTAGATGCAGCCAGTATTGTTTAAACAAATAAGCAATTAATAAACCAATGGCCTAGAACCGATGTTTCCCAAGAGAGTGTGGAAGGGGAAGGAGAATTTGTGTCAGTTTAGACTCTTCAAACACATTTATAAGATATTAAAAGCAACATAAACTGCACATATAATCACTTCTAAACTATCCCATTGGGGGGCAAAACTTAGGCTCATAGGAGAAAATACAGTAACTAGAATAATGCGAGTGATATTCATTCATTTATTTTTACAGTCGTATTTTATGACTTGTTTTCTCGTGTGTCCTCTAAAAACTTGGCTCTCTCACTCTAGTTTCTGTCTCACAAGGATTTGAGTCATTTCCTTATGGGAACAATGAAAACTAACAAGACATCTTTCACTCTGCCACTCCTTGATAATATAACATCTATAGAAACATCTCCAAGCACCAAATAATCAGAAGATACGCTCAGCTGGAAATGGAATGTGTGCTATCAGAAGCCTAAAGGAGAGCAATTCCAGACTAAGTGCAATAACAGACTGAACATCTAAATCTATTTGACGTATATAAGTGTATATAAATGTACCGTACATCGTATATTTTGGTGGTTATCACACTGATAAATCAAATATGCCCTCCATCTTTCAAATGTAAGGATGTCAATGAAATTGGCACCACCACTTTAGTGCTCTAACAAAACCTGAGGTTTGTATGTATTCTCTGTTTTGTCAATCTGACAGTCTTTAATTACCACCAGAAGATCAGTATAGCAAGATAATTACCACTGAGCAAAACCATATGAGATCATGCACCTGCAGAGTCAGCTATCGAAGTCTTGCAGGGCATTACCATCAGGTCTAAAAACTCCCCAAAACTCTATCTGAATAAGGTTCTTACATACAACCACAACATATAATGCTGATTTTCTAAACATAGCGGTATCTGTTAGGCTATGAAAGTGGTTTTCCTCCCCTTTCAAATGCTGCAGCGTTGTTGTAACAAGAATAAAACAGCTATATGCAGATATTTTCTGTGAAACCAATAGGCCATAGCCATAAGGATGTGATTATTCATTTGGTTTTGAAACCTGCTACAGCTCATTCCACAAAACCCATTTAATCACAGAATGTCAAAACTATTCTCATGTAGCTACATGCAGCCTCATTTGCGTGCAATGGATTAAACAAATTCGCACAGGCAACCAGAAAATGATGAAGTGGAACTTGTCAAACCTGGGGGAATGTCAGGAAAACTTACTGATTACACGTACAAAGCCTGACCAATGTTAACTGCAGCCAAACCCTCAACTCAATATCATACGGGAAAAATAAGAATGAAATTGGATGTTCATTACTTCGATAGGCTCACTGGCGAATACAAACATTCCCATTCAGTCAAAACTAGACCACCACACATAGCACAAACCTTTATTATTTGCATCAAGAAATTAAACAAATATTTAACTGGGGGCAAGCTTTCGGAACAAAACTTTTTCACTAAATTATCAGCATAACAAAAAACATGCGAGCAGCACTAACACATTTTAGTTCTCCTTTTGCACCTCCATCCCTTTCTTTTTTGTTGTACAAGTCGAATTCAAACAACCGGTGCCATAACCAAAAATATTAAACACAAATACAGCTATATACACAGTGTAAAGCTGAGTTTCACCTCAATAATGTGGCTGCATACAGTTGCCGCCACCGCCTTTGCCGCGTGGACATTCTCGCCGGCAATTATCGTCAGATTGGTAATAATTGGCTTTGAATTGAAGGTGAGCTCCGCCAACGCCGTCTTGTACTGGCTCACAAGCTCCTGATGCTGCAGTGGCTGCGGCACATAGCCCCCACCCCCGCGATTCGGGTCATCGGTCCCGGTGTCTCTATCACTCACTCTGAATCTTGACAGCACTGGATTAGCTCCCCCACCAGGTCTCTGCCCAAAAGCTCGTCCATTCGGGTTTTCGGCCAATCGGGGCTTCTTCAAGCCTGGTTCATTCGATCCGCTAAACGGCCTACGCGAGCTCTCCATTTCCATCAGAGTCTCAGAAATCAAAACCCTAAACCTAAATCCCTAATCTTCGATTACAAATCAGCCATCTATAAAAAAAAAAAATTCAATCCAAAATTGTATGCTACCAACAGCGAAAGGCCTAGTTATCGACACGATAATCACGAAAATAAAAAATCCCTAAGTACATGGATAATTATCAACATAAACCCTGATACTTATTACAGGTATACAAATTAAATTGAAAAAAAATAAAAGCAAGAACAAAATCGAAAAATTGGAGCGGAGATTGAAGGGTTATTGGTGGAATAAGAAGATTGGGGAATTGGGAATTAGGGTTAGATCAAGAACAAGGCGATGGGGAGGAAAAGTGTATGCATCTGTGTGTGAGGAAGATATATTATATAGCGGGGAAGGTCATTTAAAGACAATTAAAAAATTAAAAAGAAAAAAAAATAGGAAAATGAGCTTTCATGAATCGAGAAATGAAAGAAGGGTTATTTTCTTTTTCCTTTTTTTTTAAAGTTAAAATACAAAAGGTTATTTTGAATCTTCTTTTTCAAACAAAAGCTCTGCATCTCTCCCATCAAAACTCACAAATCAATTAATCTGGGATATTGAAATTTAATTCAACAGTTAAAATTATTATAACTTTTAAAATAATTCTCTGTTTGTACTTGTTGAATCAAATTTCAAAAGCCTAAATTATTTGATTTGTGGGTTTTGGTTGGAGAGATCTAGAGGGACCTCTTCCCCAAAAGTTGGCCCTCATGATAAGATAAAGTTAACGTATCATACATGTAAGTACAAACATATTTTTAAAAGATACTTACATTTTTTGTACATATCTCAATGATTCGTTAAATTGCACAGTTTTTAATACTCCAAGTACTTACATATTTTTCACGTCTAATGCACATTATTTATACATATTTTCAATAATGCACATAAAATTTGTATATTATATACGTATTTTTAGAATACTATTGAAAAACAAAAATTATAATATTAAAATAAATATTAAAATTTTTAAAATGCCGAATTTTTCGAACCTTCTTTCTAGAGTAAATTGTAGCTATGGTCCCTTAACTTTAACTCAATTGGAACAATGATCCTTCAACTAAAAATTCATTACCATTGGTCCTTCAACTCATCAAAACGTGTAGCTCTGGACCATCAACTAAAAATCCACTACCTTTGGTCCCTCAACTTTAATTCAACTGGAGAAATGGTCCCTTAACTTTAACTCAATTGTAGCAATGGTCCTTCCAACATAATTCGTTTTAACAAAAATTTTGACGTAGTTGACGAAAATGACCATAATTACACACTTTGATGAGTTGAGGGACCCTAATTATATAAATGGTTATTCTTACATAACTTATTTTGACAAAATTTTGAAGAAATTGATGAAAATGACTATAGCTACACATTTTGATAAGTTGAGGGACCAATGGTAATGGATTTTTAGTTGATGGACCATTGCTCCAATTTAATTAAAGTTTAGGGACCATTGCTACAATTTACTCTTCGTTCTAATGTCGAATAATATGCACACGTATTTTTCACATATTTTTTGTATTTTACCAACTATGATATTCAAATAAAAGTTTAAAGGATTGTGAGCAAGTTATAAACTTATTGAAATTCATGGATTTTGTGAGGACTTTATTTTGAATTTTACGGGGGTGTATTCAATTGAGAATTTGAGAGACTTTAATGGATTTATAATTCCATAGATTTTTATGGAGTTTAATTGATTTGTAGAGATTCCATATAAAATTTTGATTCAATTCTCTCGAAATCTCATGGGGAGATGTGAGATTTGTTGATGCTTAAAATACACTACGAAATATCTTCAATTCCATCTAATTCCTCAACTTTATCAAATTCTTTAAAATCAATTTCTAATTGAATACACCTGGAATATTATAAACTTCTTTAAAATCCTGATTTCTAGGGGGGGTGTATTCAATTGAGAATTTGAAAGACTTTAGTTGATTTATAAATCCATGGATTTTTATGGAGTATAGTAGATTTGTAAAGATTTCGGGGGGGGGGGGGGGGAGGTGTATTCAATTGAGATTTTGAGGGATTTTAATTATTTTAATGAATCCATGGGTATTCAATCAGGATTTTAAGTGTTTCTCTGAAATTCAATGTGTATTCAATCAGGATTTTAAGATAGTTTATTAAAATCATTAGAAATCCTGGTGTATTCAATTAGAATTTTAAAGAAGTTTATAACATTCCAGGTGTATACAATTAGGAGGGTGTATTCAATTGAGAATTTGAGAGATTTTAATGGATTTATAAATCCATGGATTTTTATGGAGTTTAATTGATTTGTAGAGATTCCATGTAAAATTTTGATTCAATTCCCTCGAAATCTATTGGGGGGAGGTGAGATTTGTGGATGCTCAAAATACACTACGAAATCTCTCCAATTCCCTTTAATTCCTCAACTTTCTCAAATTCTTTAAAATCAAATTCTAATTGAATACACCTGGAATGTTATAAACTTATTTAAAATTCTAATTGAATACACCCGGATTTCTAAGGATTTTCATAAACTATCTTAAAATTCTGATTGAATACACATTGAATTTCAGAGAATCACTTAAATTCCTGATTGAATACCCCTAGATTCATTAAAAGAATTAAAATCCCTCAAAATCCTAATTGAATACACCCCCCTTAGAATTTGAATTTAAATAATTTAGAAACGTCGAGAAATTAGAGAGAATTAGAGAGATCTTGTAATGTATTTAAAGCATTCACAAATCTCACATCTTCCCATGAGATTTCGTGGGAATTGAATCAAAATTTTATATAGAATCTTTACAAATCAGTTAAACTCCATAAAAATTCATGGATTTATAAATCCATTAAAATCTCTCAAATTCCCAATTGAATACACCCCCTTCATATAAAATTTTAATTCAATTCACTTGAAATCTTATGGAAAGATGTGAGATTTTTGGATGCTTAAAATACACTACAAAATCTCTCTTTCCCTCTAATTCCTCAACTTTAATTCTTTAAAATCAATTTCTAATTGAATACACTTGGAATGTTATAAACTTCTTTAAAATCCTAATTGAATACACCCGGATTTCTAAGGATTTTAATAAACTATCTTAAAATTCTAATTGAATACACCTTGAATTTCAGAGAATCACTTAAAATCTTGATTGAATACCCCTAAATTCATTAAAATAATTAAAATCCCTCAAAATCCCAATTGAATACACCCCCTAACTATTTTAATAAACTATCTTAAAATTCTAATTAAATACACCTTGAATTTCAGATAATCACTTAAAATCTTGATTGAATACCTCTAGATTTATTAAAAGAATTAAAATCCCTCAAAATCCCAATTGAATACACCCCTTAGTGTATTCTCATGAACTTTTTAATGGCTTATTTAATAGGCATTTCCACTAGTTTTAGGTTTTCAACATTCAAAATAATGAATAATGAACTTTTTAATGGCTTATTTAATGGCCATTTCAACTAGTTTTAAATTTCTAATATTCAAATAATGAACTTTTTAATGGCTTATTTAATAGGCATTTCCACTAGTTTTAAATATTCAATAATCCAAATAATGATGGGTCATCATGTGTGATGTTAGTGGTGGTGGTGATGGTTGTGATAAGGGGCAACGGTGGTGGAGACAATGGGTGGTTTCAATGGTGGTGAAGGCATGGTGGCAATGGTGGTGGGGTATTAACAGATGTACAAATTTTGGGGGAAACATTTAGGCAGCTTATAACCATATTATTTGGTAATCAAGGGTCACTCTCATGTGTAAGTATGTGTAACTTGTATAAGTGAAGAAATTATATTGTGTAATAGGTTTTTTTTATATACCTGGTTACACTTAACATTTTGCCACTAAGATGACATACGTCAAATTACAATAGTTGTACATAATATCTTTAGTATAATTTCAATATTTTAAAAGGAAAACTAATGAAAATGGCTTGAAAACTTTGAGTTTTAACGATATGGACAAAATAAAGGGTAAAGTGAATAGTATCATAATTGAATTTTTAGTGTAAAAATGTGGTTTTTCGTTAAAGTAAACAGTACCGCGGATTTTTTATTAAAACTCCATATTTTAAATGCTTGAGTTATATTGAAATAGAAAAGACAACACTCACTACCTATATGTTGGATGACAGAAAAAATCGAATTTAGAACCTCAGGCTCATATGCAAAAAATAAATACTCTAAATCAAC
The DNA here is from genome assembly GCA_035220775.1 of Malus fusca. Lineage (NCBI taxonomy): Eukaryota > Viridiplantae > Streptophyta > Magnoliopsida > Rosales > Rosaceae > Malus > Malus fusca. The sequence goes on along the minus strand of CM069072.1, from coordinate 1,348,106 downwards.
ATAACGACAATTTCTTTATGTAACACCTACGAGGCTACAAAGGAAATTCTCGCCCTCACATTTTATTTTTTCACGAGTGAACGGTTGAGACTCGACAGAAAGAGAAAGAGAAAAAAGAGATTGGGCTTAAGCTGGGTTACAAATGATGGGCCGAAGAAGGCAGAGTAAAGCAGCTTATTTTCCGAGTCCATACGAGCCCACAAAACCCTAATGACATCATATCAGAGTCCAGTCGTCACCGTCGTTTTGGAATAAAACCCTAGCTTCCCTTCCAAAGTCCTGCAACTGTATTTCTCAGAGGGTTTTACATTTTGCAGTCAACCATGTTGCCTGTGAAAACTGCCCAGAAAGGAAAGGCCACAAGAGAGCCAGAGGGTTCGCAGCCAACCTTGTTGCAAGTGAGAACTCCCAAGAGTGGAAAGGCCAGAAGAGAGCTAGAGAAGCGTGCCCCCAAGATCGTAAGTTCCTCACATCTGTTTGTTTCTCGGGAAAATTTGTACTTTTCCCGTGTCCAAAAGCAAAAGTTCAGATTTTTTCAACTTGGGTATTGGTTTTTTCGAATTTTGTATTGATTTTTCAATTGGGTTTTGTATGATTTTAAAGGTTGAGACGGGGAAGAAGACGTTGATTCTTCACGGTAGGAAGACGAGCAGTGTGATTAATTCTGTGTTATCGGACCTTTACCATTTGAAGAAGGACAGTGCTGTGAAATTCAGCCGCAGGAATGAAGATATTAGCCCTTTTGAAAGTGGGGGTGATACTTCCCTTGAGTTCTTCTCTGACAAAACCGATTGCAGCATTTTCGTCGTAAGTATAAAACTACTTCAGCATTTTGCTCCTCCAATAATTTGATTTCGATAGTGTGTGTGTGTGTGTGTGTGTGTGTGACCGTTTTCTGTTTGGGATTTGAAAGGTTATTTGGATTTCGATAGTGTTGTAGCATTTGCTTAGTTTTACAGGATTTATTGCTAGCATTGATGAACGTTTTGGAAGATGTTTGGTTGTTTTCTGTTATTTCTTTGAGCTGCTCATTAGAACGAATGCGTTTCTGGTAGAAATCTTTGGTTTCAATTTGTTTCTATTCTTTCAATGTTCTGGAAATCTTTGATTTTTTCAGTTTATGTTTCTATGATGAACCTGCCTCTTTGATCTTGTTGTGGCATTTGCAATGGATTTGGTAGGTGACAAACTATTTTAGTTATATGTTTGGACATTGCAGTCGCAGAATTCGTAACACAGAATAACTAAGAGCAGCTCACAACCAATGAAAGTATTTGTATTTATTTCTATCTATCATCCTTCATTTTGGAATGCCAAGGATGCTCGTTTCCAGCTTGTTAGTCCCATTTTATCTTTTTAGTTTTGATGTGGACTTTATCTTGAACGCTTCAGCCTAAATCTTGAATTTTATATATTCCAACTACATCTACTCATTTTTCAAAATGTATGCATGATGATTGATGTTTATCCCATTTTCTGAACTGAGTTCTTGACTCGCCCTATTTAGAATGCTGAGCCCCTGTGTTGCCTAAATAAGATCAGGCACTGTATCTTATGCTTGTGTTTATTTCCCGATTTCTCAAATGTAATTTTGAAGTTGTTAATTGCTCTTATATTGCAGTTTGGCTCTCACTCAAAGAAGCGGCCTGACAATCTTGTCATAGGGAGAACTTATGATCACCATATATATGACCTTGTGGAGGTTGGGGTTGAAAACTATAAACCATTGGAATCGTTTACATATGACAAGAAACTAGCACCACGGGTGGGGACGAAACCTTTCGTTTGCTTTATTGGAGAAGGATTTGAAAGCGCAGGAGAGCTGCAACATTTGAAGGAAGTTTTGCTTGATCTGTTGCGAGGAGAGGTTTATCTCTGCTGCCATTTTGTTGCACGTTACTCGTTTTTGAATTTAGTGAGGGATATTAATATATACATAAAAATGATATGTGCAGGTTGTAGAGAAATTAAATCTTGCCGGTTTAGATCGTGTATATGTATGTACAGCTATATCTTCTAAGAAAGTGGTTCTTACTCAGTGTGCACTGCGACTTAAAAAATCTGGCACAGTAGTTCCACGGATGGAGCTAGTTGAAGTTGGCCCCTCCATGGATTTAGTAGTTCGTCGTCATCGCCTTCCTAACGAAAGCCTAAGGAAGGAAGCAATGAGAGAAGGCAAAAATCAGCCTAAGAAGGTTGAAATACTAAATCTCCTTCTGATTTCTCTGGTTTCTTTTGCATGTAACATGTCTGTAACGCAATTCCTCTTATTACTTCCAGGACAAGAATATTAAACAGGACCTACTGCGGGGCAAGGTTGGGAAAATCAACATCCCAGATCAAAAGGTAAACGGTGAACATAGATTATTTCATATAGCTGTTGTTCTGTGGTCTAGAGGGCGGGCGTTAGTTTACATGACCTGAACCATTTCTTCTCTACTTGCGTCTTTTTCTACTGTACATTTTGTCCAGTACGCTGATGTTAAGCATGTCTAACTAATATTTCTTTATCGTTTTTGTTGACAAACTGTGTTTAGATTGGAGATACGGTGTATTATCACACAAAGGTTGGTGATACATTTGTGCCTAGCAAAACGAAGGGAGTTAAAAGGGAGCGACGTGAAGCTAGAATGAAACACGAGGGTAATGAGCGTACACCAAAGGTTCAAGACATGCTAGAGCCCAAGAAAGCAAAAAAACTTAAAAGGGAGCGCCATGATCCTACAACAACCAAGGATGCCGAGTGAGTCTCTTCGGACAAACGGACTCTGCAGCGGGTTAAGTTGAGTTACTCTCTTGCTACTACCAGACTTTGGCTTTTCGGCCAGCTTGCAAGGATTAGAGTCAGAGGGTGTAGTGGATCTCCGCGGAGCTTGGGATTTTTGTTCTTCCCATATTTCACAGATCTAGCTTATATAATTAGTTGCATTCCCAGCATGAGTTATATCTGTTGTATTCCTTCTGCTTCCATAGCCTCTTCCGTCTCCGCGAGTTAAAATTAGTTACTGCGTCAGCAATTTGTTGCCTGAAAGGCTCTGTTATTCGACCTTCCAATGTCAAGATTGGCTCTATGTTATGTACTGTTTTCTCTTTCCTTGGTTATATTTCTGAAAGTTTGCTTGCCACATTTAACTAAATATGACTTAATTCAATTGTTCAAGTAATAGCAGATACAATTCAGATCAACTTTTACCCTCTCTGATGCTAATGAAACTAAATAAGAGCATAAAATATACAACTTTTCTAAAATAGTCGAGTAGTAGGGGTGCAATTTGGGTGGGTTGGGTGGTTTAGATGGTCAACCCACCTAATCCAAAATTCGTAATTCAAGTTTGGGTTGTCTTAGAGTTCGTGTTGGTTTATCCGGGTTTGAGTATAAATTGGGTTCGGGCTTACAAGGGTTTGGTTCAAGTTTGCCTAACTTTTTCAATTCTAATATTGTACTACATTATTAAAATATGCAAAGTTGAAATTAATTACAAGACAACACCAAAGTTTTAACCAAAAGAAACGTAAAAGCAACACTATCATTCATTGTTCAAATAAAAACCAAAAATCAAATTTCAAGTATAGCCCTCCCAATATAATATGAAGTGTGATAAGGTAATATCTGCACGAGCAATTTAAGATAAAAATCGAGTTGAATTTGGGTTGACATGGGCGGGCGAAGCACCAACCTGACCCAACACAATAAATGATCGGGTAAAGGTCGGGTTGGGTTTGAGCAGGTTATTACTTCATTCTAACCAACCCAATCAAGTTTCAAATCGGGTTGGGCATGGGCTGATTCGGGCGCTATCCAATTGTATGAAAAATTGATGGTCAAGATTGAACTACGCGGTAGTCTGGACTACCAAACATGAACCCAAAAATATAAAGTACCTTATGGTGACAGTTAGGGATGGGTAAATACCCATCGGTTATGGGTAACCGCGGTTACCCTCCCATTTAAATTTCACGGTTACGGTTATGGGTATAACCGTTTACCCGCGAAATTTAAATGGGCGGTTATGGGTATTAACCGCGGTTATAAACGGGTAACCATTTACCCATTTATTTTATATATGTAAAATTAACACAAACCATGTTCCCTATCGGACAAAACTTAGATCAATGCTATTGATTATAGTGCATGATTTCTATAGCTAATATAATATAGTTTTCCTTAACCACTTTAAATTTCATGGTCCGTTATATATATTATGTTAATATTTTACATTCCGAGTCAAATAACCCAAGAATACTGTCTTTTAACAGTTTTCGTAACCCAAGAATACTTAGCAAATTTTATATTACCTTCATTGCTAACAGTTAAAAATATCGTCTGTAAACTATTATTTCAATTATTGGAATGGTATACGGACTTAAAAAATTAAAATGCGGAAATGTATTATGAATATACCTATAACGGTGTTTAATTGTTAGAAAAACAAAATTATGAAAAAAAATTTCTTTTTTAATTTTTAAGTTGTTAAAAAAAACACGTAGACGGATGAAAAATGAGTAAATGGTAAAAAAGAAAGGATAAATGAGTTTAAAAATGATAAACGGGTAAACGGTTACCGTTAAATGGGTACACGGTTATGGGTATGGTTAACCGTTTATAAACGGTTATGGGTATGTGTATAACCGTTCAGACAATTACCCAACGGGTAAACGGTTATGCGGGTATGAGAATAAACGGTTATGGATAGACCTGACATTCGTGTCGTGTTTTTTCGTGTTCGTGTCATACCCGATATCTTAACGGGTCGTGTCGTGTAACACCCGTTAAAATAAACGGGTAAAATGACCCGACCCGAAATCGACCCGATAATATTAACAGGTAATATGACCCGACCCGTTACCCGTTAAGGAAAATATATTTTAAACCAATAAATAATCAAATGAAAAACATAATACTAAATAAGTATATACATACCATATTGTCACATCCAAAACATAAAACACATTTTTCTTTTAAGTATATTTTCACTTACCTAAAGTCTTTAATAGTTTTTTAATTAATGTAGAAGTGTAAAAAAATATATAAACGCTTGCAATGACAAGCTTTACAACTGTCATAAATAGTTTAACTTCGAAAATCGCCACTATAATCATATAAATCATAGATCAAAATTTAACCGTTGATTGTTGTTTACATTTACGCTTCATTGTTCTCATCAAATTTTGTTTTTTCAGATTTTCTTTTTTGAAAACTTGATCTATTAGAGGATGCAGGAAGATGAACGGTTTGGATCGTTAATATTATATTCAGAGTTTTACAGTTAGTGAAAATATTGCTTGATGTTTATAAAATTTCTACAAACTATATAACATCGACTCATATTTCAGTTAACCATAAATATCAAAACGTGATATCAAAGATCTGAACCGTTCATCTTCTTACATTCACCATATGATCATGTTTTCAAAAAAGAAAATTTAAAAAATGAAATTCAGTAAGAAGAATAAAGCGTAAATGACAATCGACGGTTAAATATAAATTTAAGGTTTATGAATTATAGTGTTGGATTTCGAAGCTAACCCCTTCATGAAAGTTGTAAAGTTTGTCACTATGAGTGATTGTATATATTTTTTTTTACATTTTTTACACTTCTACAATAATTATTATTAATTTTATTAATTTTTCCCTCAAATAAAAAACATTATTCATGAAGGTTTGGAGGATTTTAAAAATCTAAACGATAATGTAAGTGTAACCATTATCTACTCATGGAGGAATAATAATGAATCACGAGTGTTTATATATTCTTTCACATTTTTCATACTTGTATGTATGTCTTCTTAGTTTTTGCCTATACAAATACTATATTAGTTTATTTTAATTTTGAACAACAACATGTTAAGTAAAATTTATCCTAGTAATGATAATAAGGAACTCTCATAATAAAAATAAATAATGACTAAAACTTTTTTTTTTAAACTTATATAGAATAATAATACAAAACTATATATTTAATATAGAATATATTGTATATATTAATATGGCTATTGTATTTTATAATAAATCTTTTAGTAATTAAACTTTAAAATTATCAAAATAAATGTTTTCTTAACGGGTCGAAACGGGTTACCCACGTGTTACCCGCGTGTATACCCGTTAAGAACCCGTTATTAATGGGTTCTTAACGGGTCACTCGATAAGTTATCGTGTTGACTAACGGGTTCTTAACGGGTCACCCGATAAGTTATCGTGTTGATCCGAAACCCGTTATTTTCGTGTCGTTTTCGTGTCGTGTTAGAAACTACCAGGTCTAGTTATGAATAAATAACCGCAGTTACCCGCCCGCCATAACCGTTGTCCATCCCTAGTGACAGTGGACATCTGAATCTTTGATTTAGCCAAATCTTAACCGACTTCGCCGGCTTCAAGTTTGAACGTTCGGTAATCTTCTTCTCCCTGTTTTTGAGAAGGCTGGCAGTTCTGCAAAGCAACTCTTCACTAATGTAATGCACCTCAATGCTTCTTCGGTGTTTGTATTCGTACACCAACTGGAGAAATCAAGTCCAAAAAATTGTAAACGTTAAAAGTTGGGAGACCAACGAGAAGAAGAATGATCTCAACAGATTGGCCTACTAATTTCTGCACCTGTTAAACTCAAACAGTTCACCTTTCTGGAATTTCACGAGCTCAGAAGGGCAAAATCCAACACCCCGTTTCCCGGTGGAAGCGAGCTACCTTTCCAGAGGATAAAGACCTGCAGTTTCATAGCTCTATTATTTGTTAGCAACAGAACTTTGAGATTAATGCAGCCTACAACTAGAAGGAATGCAACCTACAAAATAGGTGAGAAGAGAGTCGGGAAAAGAACAAATACCAGGACGGAAATCGAAGATTTAAGGAATAAAAGCGGATGATTAAGAAAGAGTAAGACTTTGCTATCAAATTAATATATTCATTAATAAATCGTCCATATAATAGACCCCTGCAACTTAAAATGACTAGGATCCGAAAGGGCAGCAAATGCAGCCCTACGGATCAGTAAATGCAGATTCATGGGCTGGCCACTTATTGATTCCCAACCCTCCTGCCTCTTGCAGGGGATCGATATCCCAGACATCTAACAATCCACCCGTCACTCCCACCTCTGGCACATCATAGTTGACTGGATTACCCCATAACTCATTCATAGAAGTTGACATACCGGCACTGACATCAAAATCCATGCTCCATATGTCTTCTTGTTTAATCATGCTCTCCATCCCTGGAGAAAACAGTTCTGGAAAAGTCCTGTCCTTCACCAAATCCTCCTCGAAAGAGACATAATGCTCGGGATTAGCCTCTTGTTGTGGGCTTAGAACACTCTTCCCATTGAAAAAAGGATCTTCAGTTACCATGCTTGATGCCCTTTCGCCTTCTTGCTCTGGTGTTTCAAGAAATCCTTGTGTGATTGCTAATTCATCTAGTGCAGCGTCCACAAATTGGAATGCCGTGCTTTCAGCATCCAAACCCAGTTTTCCTGTCGTAACTTGTGAAGGATAATGAGGAGATTGTTCAAAAGGAACTGGATTTGAATCCGGCGCTGTAGAGGATATGGTTTGGTTTCTCCAAGCAGGCTGGTACTTCACAATCTGGCCTTCCATATCTGAATCTGACTTACTGAGTTCATGCTGCTGATGCTTAACAAATTTCCTCCTCACCCTTGAAGAGCCTATGTCTTTCTGTCCAGTCTTTTGTTGAAGTCGGGCCACGAATGCCGGGTTCTGAAGCATCTTGGTCAAGAAAGAAACCATCTGCTTCTGTCTCTGCTCCGCAGACTGAAGCCTCTGATTCACTACCTTCATATGGTCAACTGTGCCCCGCTGCTGCTGCTGCAATTCAACAACCTCCTGCATTAACATACTCCTCTCTTTCCACAATGTCTCTATCTCACCTTCGACTCCAGACTTCCCTGCTTCCGCAGAAGGCCCAGTAAAGCTCCCAACTTGCAGAGACTGAGGTGCCTTGCGCCTCTGGATCCTCTTCAACAAATGTCTTTTGCCCTTCTGAAAAGCTTCATTCGCAAACTCCCACTTATCTGTGTCAACCTTGCGAAAACCCTGAATGCAAGACCCAAAATAATTAAAAAAAATGAATGGGAAAGCGATATAACAGAAATAAAAAGATATATACAATCATTCAAGTAGCAATCTAATCATCACAGAAGACAATGTGAGGCCATCAACTTTCATGCATATGAAGAACTGAACCTTGCTTACAATCTGTTAATCACATAAAAAACAATAAGAGAAATTTTATTGGGGTAATATATACTTGTATAATAACAGATTTCGAAGGGAGCCCGAATTCTACCTGATGGACTCCCCTCTCCAGTACATACTCAGAGTGGAGGATGTTCTTCTCGTAGAAGCCTCCGATCCTAACTACTAAATCAATAAAAGAACAACCTCTACCATTTCCATTTAGATTCACTATTCTAAGCTTCATGATTAAAGACAATCCTAAAAAACATGTTATATTATCCAGAGAGAGGAGATGATTACATGCCCATTAAAGTAGAACCACATCATCATCATATCATCAACAACATCAATCATCATCAGCATCAACAACATCATAAACATCATCATCATCATCAAGAACAACAAAAGCAGCAATTCATTTCTTCTGTCACTTCACCTGCGTAAACTATTGGAAACCGGAAAACAAATCGCCAAGCTTTTCATCGAAGAAACCTTTTGCTCACAAAAGAATCCTTTTATTACTTCATTTTGGTCAATTACATATGAATCTCCACACATACAACAAATTGGGAGTTAAGAATACAACACCAGCTCCTACAGAATCTTACATCGCGAGCTTAATACAAATACTAATCGCCTCGGCTACATCTATCTATACAGAATTAACCTCATCAAACCCAATTCAGACAAAAAACAACAAATCTAAAACACAGAAAGAAAAACAAATTAAAGAATTAAATGACAAGAAAAAAATAATTACATACAGATCACAGCAGCCAATACAGACTGTGTTACTGCAAAATACCCACATAAGTATTAAGCTGCCGCACAAAACTTGAGAAATTGTTGTGCTTGAAGTTCCTCGGTAAGATGAATCTGGAAAACTCCGATGGGTCCCACACCACGAAGCTGCGGCCGCCGGAGCCCCACGATATGATCGAATCCAGCGAGGGGTCCTCGACCAAATCGAAAGTCTTGGACAGAAACGGAGGCACCGGAGTGTCCTGCAGACATTCCAGTGGCTGCGGCGGAACAACCACGTCCTCCGCACCACCGCCGCCCATAGACGACGTTGGAATTGAAACTTTTTCAGTGAAGTCAAAAGCACCCAATGGGTTTACAGAAGAGAAGGTTTCGAATTCCATTACAGGAGAAGTGAACGAAGGAATCGGCTGAGAACCCAGTAACGGTGCCGACACTTGGGGTCGAAATTCCGACAACCCAATTGATTCCGGGTCGAATTCAGCTGAAGTGGGTGGAGACTTTGGGTGGCTTTCGTCTTTTGGGCTCATAGAACGAAATTCTCACTCTTTGTTAATGGCGGTGAACTGGGTAAGACAGAGAGAGACAGAGGGGAAAGGGAAGGTGGGTGTGGTGGGTGAAAAATGGCGGTTTGGGGAGCTTGGGAGTAGGTATATAAGGGGTTCGAATAGTTACGCCGACTAGGTGTTCGATAAAAATCCAGAAAGATCGGTCAAAGGCGGTGGAGGTTTTTCTACTGTACCAGTCGCCTTCTTGGTCATCCCAGCTCCGATCCATGTGGGGCTCCCTGAAATTTGAGAGCGTTTCAGCACCGACCTAGTGAGAGAGAGAGGGAGGGACTTTCCAGGGAGCGACGCTTGTTTTGAAAAACAGTTATGGTGGTTGTATTTTGAAAGGGGCCCACTGGGCTGGAGATATTTTTGTCTCTTGATATTCTATCTGGACCCCGTGCGATTTTGAAAGTGATATGGTGGATCGCCGTGTAATACTTGGGGATGAAGGTAGCGGGGAGGACCAATCAGGACACGCCCTTTGGTCAGGCGTTAGATTTGGGGACGCGGGTTCGACGAGGGTTCGACGCGGGATTAGCGTGTCTACGTCCTACTGGCTGATTTAAGAAATGGATACTCATTATCTTCGTCACCTAATGTTGGGCGAGAAAACAAATAATTAATAGGTTTTTTTTGTTCAAAATGGTCTTTGAAGCAAATAGAACTAATATTTGAGTTTGTCCATCATCAATCATTTTGATCATTCTATAAAAAATCTTCATTAAATAGGGCTGAAATGACAAAAATACTCTAATTTTTGTCAAATCATTTAGTGTCACATCCCGGCCCCGACAACGCCCTCGCGGTTTTGTTTTTGGGAACTCACACGAAAACTTCCCAGTGGATCACCCATCCTAGGATTGCTCTCGTGCGAACTCGCTTAACTTCAGAGTTCCCAAAAGGCCTCGTGCTAAGTAGGGATGTTACATTTAGCCTATTGTTTATTAAATTGAGGGTATTTTTGTCATTTTGGTCCTTATTTAATATAATTTTTCATGAAAGTACTAAAATGATTGATAGTTGACAAACTCAGAAACTACTTCTATTGATTTCAAATCTCAGGGACTAAAGTGATGAGTTATGTCAATCTCAGAGACCATTTTGGCTAAAAAGTCGAATTAATAATAAAATATTTGTAACTCAGTTGGTTATGCATGCTAATCAAGTACTTGACTAATTAATGGGTGTAAACCGTGCATATTTTAAATTACCTTGTAAAGATCATTTTTGCAAAAAAATAATAATTAAAACTATGGTCGTTTAGTCAATCAACCGTAGCAAATAGATAGACGATTATGAGGTTTTTACCATATTCGTTCATCTGTTTTTATACAACTTGATGACTAAGCGACCTTAGTTTAATTGTTTTTTTGCAAAAATAATTTTTGTATTATTATATGAAATTTTCTTATCATAAACACAAAATCCATTGAATCAGACATCGAAGAGTTTTGAGTATGAACTCTAAAAGGATTAAATAGAGAACTTTTTTCTTTATATCTAATCAATATCATAGTGATATGACCGATGCGTTATGGGTCAGAAACTTCTCTATTTTCTAATTATTGTAATAGTTTTGCTACTTAATTCTACGGTTTATAATATTATTTTTCACTTATGAGTGAGAGATCTTAGATTCGATTCTCGTCAAATGCAAATTGTTATGTCTGGTCCATTGTGAGGCTTCCAGTCCCCCACTTCTTTAGTTAGATAATATCGTTTATTCAAAGAAAAACGATTGTAATAGTTTCAAAGTAACACTTAATAATAATAATAATTAAAAAAAAAAATCTAATTCAATCTTTTATGCCAGATCTTGCCCAAAAGGGCAAAAAGGGAAGGAAAACGACTTTTTGTTTGCTAATCACATGTATGCCATTGCCAACTTGGACACAGTTGTCACATGAATGACAACTTAGACACACTCGTCACATGAATGCCAACTCAGGCTGGAATTTACAAACTGGTTAAAATTAAATACGTAATGCTTAAAATATCATTTACAAGACGAAAATAAGGGTCCAAAATTATAATCATTTTTCGAATTTTATAATATTACTTTGGCCAGGTACATCGAATATGTCACACAATTCAACATGCAAAAGGCAAAGCTTGAATATAATAAACACTCTACATTTATTAAAAAATGGTAATGGGATTCGATTTGCAAACTTTTAAGGTTGCGGTAAGACCATTTTCAACTTTGGGTTAAAACCTGATTCTTTTAATCCAAAAAATTTATAAACGAAAAATAGTTTTTTGGCTTTAACATTTTGGGACTAAATTTTCCAAGTGTTGGAGCGAAATTTCTTACAGGAAGAAATACCTCCACATATTTGTTGACCGTAATCCTCACGTTCGCCGAATCCTTCGTTAAAAGTGTCCCCAAGCAGTCTTTCTCCGTAGATTGCTTGGGCAGGGTACTTGTAAGAGATACTCCGACGCTCAAGTCAGTCGATTGATTTTCTATTCTCTGGTTTTTCTCGGGTTCTGATTGTGTACCTTGTTCATTGGCTCCTTTCCATATTTATAGGATTGCATGCTTGGGGAACAAGTACCATGACCTGTCTTCCTCCTCCACTCCCTTAGTGGTCCTTCGTAATATGACTGCATGTTTCGGGAACAAGTACCACGACATGTCTTCCTCTCCCATTTCCATAGTGGTCATTCGTAGTGGAGGCAGTTATCTAGACACGTGCGTCTGTATATTCCTTGTGGGCTTTCCTCACAGTTTATCTTGCACAACACCATCCCTTTGGGTGATTGGTATTGGCCCATGAGTCGAAACCAGATTTTGTCTTCCCATAATGCCCCATTTTTCCCTTTTTTACGTATGTAAAATGGGGGAAAACTGAGTTTTTCGATCGCATGAGAGCTTGAAACTATACTCTTTAAGCCAAGCTAAAACTTTAAGCACTTCTTGCTAAGGCCAGATTTGTGGAAGTTACTTTTTCTAAGGCTAAATTTACTGAGGGTAAATTTACCAAAGCCTTCGTTTCGTTCGCCTAACTTACGGATGCTCTACTAGCTTTCTTCGCCCTCTTTGCATAATTTACGAGCGTCAATAGACATCTTCGTAAAATTTACGAACGTGGACTGACGCACAATTTACTGACACCTAAACCATAATATACGAAAGTCGACTGTCGCATAACTTGCGAAAGCCAACAGACTCATTCGCATACTTTACAAACGTCAACTAACATCTTCGCATAATTTACGAAAGAGGGCTGACGCGTGGTTTATGAAAGTGGACTGACACCTTCATATGATCTACGAAAGTGGATTTACGAACGAGGGCTGACACCTAAACACCTTCCCACAAAAGTAGATTGACACCTTCGTATGATTTACGAACGAGGATTTATGAACAAGGGCTAACACCTTCCGTGGTTTAAAAGTGAACTGACACCTTCATATGATCTACGAAAGTGCATTTACGAACGATGGCTGACACCTAAACACCTTCACATGGACTGACACCTTCGTATGATTTACAAACGAGGGCTAACACCTTCCGTGGTTTAAAAGTGAACTGACACCTTCGTATGATCTACGAAAGTGGATTTATGAACGAGAAGGTTGACACCTAAACACCTTCCCACGAAAGTGAATTGACACCTTCATATGATGATTTATGAACGAGGATTTACGAACAAGGGCTGACACCTTTCGTATGGTCTACGAAAATGAATTTACGAAAGTTGACTGACATTTATACATACATATATATATGTATATTTATTATATAGATCTCCCTCCCATCTTGTCTGCACACCTAGTTTGTTTCCTTCTTCGTACCTATTCAGACTATATGTTCTGCTTTTCTCATGATATATAAATATTATAAATCTCTATCCCTTAGATGACGTGCACATCTACATACACTTTTACATGACTTACACATCTGCATATACACACACACACACACACACACACACACACACACACACACACCATATATGTTTCCTCCTCACACATATATAACCCATAATACTGGGCTGCACACCTATTCTGCACGCCTAGGCCGAACGTCTAATCTGCACGCCTAGTTTGTACACCTGCATCTCTCTCCATATATTTACGTGCGGCTCCAAAGCTTAGTTTCTTCTGCTGCCTCTAGGTCGTGAGCTATACTCCCAGGGTATCCAATCCCTTTATATATATAGGCACACCGACACTTACACACACATACCCATGTGCATCATGGTGCACCAACATGCGTATCTCTGCACACACTTTTTGTACATTTATATATATCTCTATGCACACACATATATACATATTTATGCGTCATTACCTGGGGCTCAACATGTTTCATAATTTCCTGCTTAGTTAAGTTCTGTCATCATGTGAGCTTCTCCAACATTGAAACATGTGCTTCGGAACAAGCTTTCTTCTTTCGCTCTCATTGTCAAATCTACGTCTCCCGTCACCTAGATTATGACTACACATTGAAATATATATGAGAAAATAACACTTTCCTCACACGTCTTATCCCATCCATTGGGTTGTCTATAGCGTTTGTCCTCTCAATTGGAGTTTCATCCATCCTCTGTAGGGTTGAAAATTTATGTCCAAACTTCATATCCACTCATTTCTCTTTTTATAAATTGAGCTCCCCCTATCCCCGCTTTTCTTCACTTCCTCCATTCAGTTCTCCACTAAGTCTGTGACTTCTCGTTTCAGAGTGGCCTCTTGGCTTACAGGTAATTTTTCCATTTCAAACTCCTCATGTGGGAATATTTCAAACATTCCACTTACGAGTACTAATTCCTCTTCTTATATTCTTAAACCAAATTCGGCCGGCAAGTCTCTTATCCTATTCCCTATGTTGAGACGTACACATTAGTCTAAATATGGTGGTACTCCACCACACTTTGATATCGTCAAGGCTAATGACCAATGTCACGTTCCAGATGACGTGCACCTCAACCCGCTTCCCGCCGGAGCCGACATGTATTCGGGCTCCGGCATCCCAGTCGGGTGTACCGTTTTGTCTCCAGACAACTTGAGGCCCATTAGCTTCCCGTTTCACCCCATGATTCACCTCATCTTATTTTCACAAATACTCACCCTATGCAACTGAACCTGAACTCTTACTTGGTTATGTCGACCTTCCTAGCATTGGGTCTGAAGCTAGGCGTATCCTTAGATTTTAGAGATTTCCTCCATCTCTTCGACTGGACTACCATTAAGGGTGAAACTAGTTTCTTTAATTTTAAACCTAGGTATCGCAAGAAATTATTGTCATTGGATCCCTCGAGAGCCAGAGATTGGAATAACCGCATTCTTCTGATTTTGGGGAATTAGAAGGCCCCCGAGCTGTCTCAACTATCTATCCCTTCTATTTTTGGCCCTAAACCTGGTATATGTAAATTTACTTTTGCTATCAGTTTTTTGATAAATATGTAAACATAACTTACCATGAGCTTCTTTTGCAGCTTTATCAGATGGTCCCAAACATATACTCTCCAAAGGCCGAAAATGTTGGCTAAATAGGTTTGTGATGAGGAAGATATGGAGCTCTAGAGAAGTTGTTAACATTCTTACTCAAATCACCTCTCTCCACAACTCTATCATTTACTTCATGTACTGTTTGGTCGACCAGTCGTTTCCCCCAGACCTCCTGCTTAAGTCTATCTTCGCTCTTGATATTGAGCTTCAGTTCAACGTAGACTCTCCCGTACTTGTGACTGACTCCCAAACGGAGGGCTCAGAAGAAAAAGACGAAAGAGAAGAAGACGAGGAAATAGGGGAAATGGACACGGACTCCGACTCTAATTATTCTCCTACGATGGCTTCACCACTTCCTGACGTTCCCCCGCCCCGTTGCGTTGCATCGCCTCCTCGTAATCTTCCAGTGCCTAGAATTGTAGGCAGGTCGGATAAACGTCCTCTGACGGATAGGCCTAAAAAGCCCAGACGTGGTTCGCCGACTATCTTCGGCACAACCCCCAAAACCATGCAATGGCAATCGGCTCATCCCACCTTCAGCTCAGTTAGTGGCGATTGTTCCAATAATTCATCTCAAGCTTGGAGACCTAAATTCACAAAAAGAGATGGGAGTTTTGTCACCCTTGGCGATGATCTTTGCGACCGAGAGCGTGTTTCGCATCCTTCAGGGGGTTGGGGTCCACCATGTATGACATTGATATCCAACAACCTCTCGTCTGCCCTGATGTTTCCTGTTACTACTTTAAGTCCTCCGTCATTCTTACGTTCGTCTCTTGATTTTACGCGATACTGTGATAACATCCCCTTCTTCAGCATAGCTTCCACTTGGTTCCTTAGGCTTCAACAATCATTAGTGGCATGATCAAAGTCGTTGTGATGAGCATACATCTTGTTCATGTCTCGCTTCTCTAGCGGCGTTTGAATCGGTGCTGGTGCACGAAAGATTCATTTTCCCTTGTTCTCATGGAAAATTTTGCCTAAGCTCACTGTCAGCTTGGTGTGTGGGCAATTAGGTCTAGATATTTCATTAAACCCATATTTCGGATCACGTGAGAATCTTCGTTCTTACCTCGGTTGAGTCGTGGGTTTCAAGGTAGGCAAGGTAGTGCCTGCTGGAAATGCAACAATAGTGGATGTGGCCCACTTTGGCTGGATTAGTTCATTTTCTTCTAGTCTGATGATTCCATTAGCTCGATTAATGACCTACGCATCTTCGTTCCGGGCAACACCCCTTCTCGGAATGCCGAAGACGCAGTGTGAGAATCACATTCTTCTAGGGTGGACATCTCTTCGATGAACCTAGTCATGTAGCTTTTGAGGCTTTCGCCAACATTTTGTTTGGTGCTGAACAAGATCGTCACATCTTTTCTTGGCCTCCGATTACAGACATATTAAGATATGAATGCTTCACAAAGCTATGTGAAACTTCCGATAAACCTCGGTTTCAGTTGTTTGAACCAAGTTAAAGATGATCCTGAAAGACTTGTGGGGAACAACTTGCACATGAGGGCCTCGTCGTCTCCTTCAAGCGCCATCTGCTGTTGGAAGTGGTAAATGTGCTCGACGGGATCAGTCGTGCCTTTAAACAGCTTAAACTTTGATTAGGTGAACTTGGTAGGTTTTTTAGCTTTCAGGATGTCCTCTGTGAACGGTGATTTGCGGATCCCTCTGGCCGCTTCTAAGGCAAGTTTCGCCAGGGTCTGTGGCTTGTATCCCTTCACAATCTTCTCAATTTGTTCTCGCAAATTAACATCTTTTACCTTTTTCGATTCTTTTCCCTTGTGATCCTTTTCGCCCTGATTTTTTGTCACCTCAACATGGTTGTTGGATAGCACACTACTAGAGCTGCCCTCCTTATCTTCCTCTTTTGCACGCTGTCTCTTGGTGCCAGTCACATCATCCATTGCGTTTCTCACTTCAGCATTCTTCAACGCCTTATCTACTGTCTTTTTTGTTTCACGCAATTCCCTCGTTAGCCTTCTAAATTGTTCCATGGCGAGACTAGGTTCACTATTTTGGGATTGAAACCTCGCATGCACCGATCGAGTCCCTGCGTCTCCAAAGGGATTCATAACTTCTTTTGTGGATCTAGTCATGTTTGTAACTTGATTTTGTTTCGTTTCCCACAGATAGCGCCAACTGTTGGAGCGAAATTTCCGACGGGAAGAAATACCTCCATATATTTGTTGACCGCAATCCTCACGTTCGCCGAATCCTTCATTAGAGGTGTCCCCAAGCAGTCTTTCTCCATAGGTTTCCTGGGCGGGGTACCTGCAAGAGATACTCTGACACTCAAGCCAGTCGATTGATTTTCTATTCTCTGGTTTCTCTCAGGTTTTGATTGCGTACCTTGTTCTTTGGCTCATTTCCATATTTATAGGATTGCATGCTTGGGGAACAAGTACCACGACATGTCTTCCTCCCCCACTCCTTTAGTGGTCCTTCGTAATATGACTGCATGTTTCGAGAACAAGTACCACGACATGTCTTCCTTTCCCACTTCCTCAGTGGTCCTCTGTAGTGGAGGTAGTTATCTAGACACGTGCGTCTGTATATTCCTTGTGGGCTTTCCTCACAGTTTATCTTGCACAACATCATCCCTTTGGGTGATTGGTATTGGCATATGAGTCGAAACCGGATTTTATCCTCCCACACCGAGATTATTAAAAAATGAATTTAGAATAATATTTTTCTTAAACTAACTTAAAAAAAAAATTATGTAGACTATCCTAATTTAATTTTATGAACATTTTGACTTAAAAATATTTAGATTGCAATAAATATTAAAAAATCACTAAATCGATATCATAAAACTCGTGGAATACTATGAAAGAATATGAAAATTTTATTTTAATTACTTTAGCTGTTGAATTTAAATTTGAACCGTTAGATCTTTTTTCTTTTACCGTTGGATTTGATGATATTATATCTTAATCGTTGAATTCAATGAATTTATAAATATTAAACAAACAAAAAACACATATCCGATGGGTGGCCCACTAACCCAGGAAAAATTATGTTCTAAATTTGCCTCAGACCATTTCCAACTCTTGGCCTAAAACCTAAAATTCTTAGCTCGGAAACAGCTTTTCTGCTCCAACCTTTCTGGCCTAAAATTTTAGCCCAAGATTATTAAAGAATGAATTTAGGTTAATTTTTTTTAATTAACTTTAAAAAAAATTATGTAGACTATCCTAATTAATTTTATGAATATTTTAACCTAAAAATATTTAGATTCCGATAAATATTGAAAAATCACTAAACCAACACCTTGAAACTCATAAAACACTATAGAAGAATATGAAATACATTATAGAAATGTATATTAGATCTTAT
The DNA here is from genome assembly GCA_035220775.1 of Malus fusca. Classification (NCBI taxonomy): domain Eukaryota; kingdom Viridiplantae; phylum Streptophyta; class Magnoliopsida; order Rosales; family Rosaceae; genus Malus; species Malus fusca. Next base: position 1,329,813 of record CM069072.1, on the reverse strand, counting down.
TTTAGCCATTGAATTTAAATTTGGACCGTTAGATTTTTTTTTTATCATTCAATTTAATCATATTAGATCCAGCCGTTGGATTCAATGAATTTATAAATATAAAACTTAAAAAAAGAAAGAAATTTGAGAAAAAATCGTTGGGCTTAGTGACGAGGCCGACAACACCCACGTGGGTGGGACCTCTGGGCTTTAAAGCTTTAGCGCGTTTGAGGCGTGAGGCGAGTTAAGCCCCAAGCGTTTTCCTTTTTGCTAGCACGTCCACGTGCAGACGTGAGCCAACCCACTAACCCAAACTCAAATCCTGGCCGGAATCTGGCATTTTTTTAGGTTTTACGTTCTAACTCCAAATTAGAACTAGGGTTGGAATGGATTGGAGGGAAAAGAAGGGAAATTATAGATTTTGGACAAGGATGGTCTGCCCTCCTTGTTCCCGTGCCCTCCCATGCCCTCCTAATTTGTGTGATCACGGTTAAATCACGTCAAAATTTTATATTACTATTTATTTTTGTCTTATTATCTCTATAAAAAACAATATAAAATGTTGACGTAGTTTAACCGTGACCACACAAATCAGGAGGGCACGGGAACAAGGAGGGCAGACAATCCTTGTCCATAGATTTTATCCATGGGTTGGAATTGGTCTCCTAAATGAATTTTGAGTTAAAACTCATATTTGTTCCATGGGTTGTAGCAAGTTGGAGTGAATTTAGAACTTAAAATTTGAGTTTTACTAGAGGTTGGAGTAGGTCTAAGGGTTGATTTGAGATTGTGGTGTTTTTTTTTTTTTTCAAAAAAGAAAAAAAAGAAAAGAAAACACCACCAATTAGGCCTTAAAGCAGAACGAAAAAAAGGTGGAAAATTGTCGAAGACGAATTAGATCGCTAAAAGATTTGTGCATTTAGCTCTTTCTAATTTCGTTTTCTTCAATTTCACTAGGGTAGCAACAACCGAAAACCTGCTGCTAATTGAGTGACTAGCTTTCAAATTTTTGTACAACGTCATTCAAGTGCCAAACAAAGCATGCTAGGAAAGATGTAATCGATTCTAGTAACGCTCTTTTATGTACAAAATTATGAAACAGAAATTATACAACTTCCCCATGGCGGCGAGAAGAGACGGCAATGCAGACACTGTTGGCACTCATAGTTTCCTTCATTTGGTTAAAGAATCCAAATGCTGAATCGGCGATAAGAACAGAAATGTACAATGGCTCTGCAACCAGTTGATACAGAACGAGCATCGGAAATTATGCATCTACGAGTTCATTGGACCGGAAACTGACCAAGCAAACCAAAACCAAGAATACATATTGAGGTAATGGCCATACCCGAGAATATGAACAGCACATATGCCCGCCACGCATCGGTTCTCTAAAGAATGGTGTATTATGTGCATGAATAAGACTCGTTCCCGTTCAGGTGAGTAATGGCATATTTGCATGACTAGGTTGAGTCACAGGATCTTTTATCAATGGCGTCAAAGATTCCATGATACTAGCAAATGAAGGTCGTTTCCAGGGTTCGCTGCAGCATGAATTTGTTATTAGGGAAAACTGGGAAATTTTTATACGAAAGTCAGTTTAATTTATTGAATTAGAGTCTCAAACTCACTTGGCCCAGCAAGCCTCAATTATAGCCGCCACACGTGGATTCACATCATGCGGAATGTCCAGCCTTTTGTTATAAACCGCAACAGCTGAGACAACCTACGGAACATAGAATAGAAAGGCTATGTGTCATCAGGTCTAAAACATATTCCGCATTTCCCTTTTCTAATCTACAAGAGCATAATCATCGTAACACAAACCTGCAGTGGATTTAAATTACCCCAAGGCCGTTGCAATGTTGCGAGTTCCCACAATATTACACCAAAACTGTAAACATCTAACTTCTCATTTGACGGTTCATTACGCAGGACTTCTGGTGCCATCCATTCAGCCTAAATAAAATAGAGGGGAATTTTCAACCACCTTATAATTGTAACTTCCAGGTTGTTTGTATAGTTAAAAAAAACTTACAGTCCCAGCAGCTGATTTTGGGGAAAGGAAGGTGCTTGCCTTTAAATGGGAAAGACCAAAATCGCAAACCTAAACCACAAAACAGGCAAGAAAAATGGTGTAAACGATGCAGTAAGTAAACAAATGTTGGCGCACTTAGTCATGTTCATTTTCAAATACATAACTTATAGTCGAGCACGAGCCACTGAAAATTAAACTCCTGTGAGCCTAGAGAAATCATGTAGCAGTTTGATCATTCACCAAGCTCAGTAACCAGTTAAATGAAAATCAATGGTCCATTCCAAGCGCTCAAAGCATAAGCAAACTAAATGCTGTAGGAGATCCTTACCTTCACTGTATAATGTTTGTCTACCAACAGATTTGGAGATTTTAAATCACGATGAATGATGGGAGGTTTGTGTCTATGAAGATAATTCATTCCCTTTGCCTGTGAAAATTTTCAGATCATGTACAAGCACACAGTGAATAGAAACTAAAATATAAAAACTGAAAAGGAAGAATAAGATGCTACAGAAGAATAAGAAGTCTTCCTATACACACCACATCATGAGCCATTTTCAAGCGGCTGTTCTCATCCAATGCCTCCCTTGCTCCAGGTTTCTGCAAAAGCGTAAACAAGCTACCTCTGCAATTAAGAGCCAACAATTCAGATCATTAAACAATTTGAAAAAAAAAAATCTCTTAACATGGTATAAATGTCTAATACGTATGAAAGTTCCTATTGTAGGGATGGCAGTGTGGGGAGGGGTACAAAAAGAGGACATCACAAAACCTTGATAAATATTCCGTGACTATGGACAGGTTTGGCAGCTTGGTAACTGCACCCATAAAGAGAACAATGTTTGGATGCCGCAGGTCCTTCATTATAGTAACCTATCAGACAAAAGAAGGTGAAGCTTATCTCAAATTCAAGACAAAGAAAGTACACTGGAACCAATTATGTACTTAAATTCAATGCGTCCAAACATTCTGCCATCATGTACCTCACTCAAAAATTCTTTAAAGCGTTCTTCATGTAAATCTTGCTCTATAAGAATCTTTACAGCAACATCCTTAAATGTGCAACTTTTTATCAGTATTATGAATAAATGGCTATACAAGAAGTTATGAGGGCAGAGTGTAAACAGATTAGGTGCTTACAGAGCCATGCCAATCAGCACGATGAACAGTTCCAAAAGAACCTGCAAATGCACGATGCCATTTTTTACAGCCTCAAACTAACTAATATGAACTGCATTAAGTACATGAAGGGCATATGAGCTCTTCATGTTCATGATATTACATAAGCTTTCATGTTTGTAACATAAATGGAAGGAAACTGGAGGGTAAGATACCTGCACCAATTTTCTCTTTTATTACGAGATCACTCCATGGGATGTCCAAATTCCATACATTGAGTGCGAGCTCTTTACTTGGTTTACTAGGAACCAGTCGAACACCCTCAACAAACCTTGAGTCTGTAATTGTATCCACCTTTGGGCCATCTCTATGCCCTACAGGCGGCATTAGAGGGATTGGAACATTTACCATGAGTGGTGTGTGCACAATATTCTGAGAACGATTAAACAATTGGGGATTTCTATCATCACCACTTGTCTCAGGAATTTTTGCGTGTGCAGAGGTGTAGCCACTGAAACTTGAAACAAGGTTTTGTCCCTCTGTACTCTTCCTATCAAATTGTTTAGGATACATATTGTCCTCATCAACAGCACTTCCTGTGATAATAGAAAGCACCATGGGTGAATTAGAATCGTCATGACAGATGAATGCCAATTTACAGGACAAAATATAGACAAGACCACAACATAGTTATCACTTAGAATTATAGGTACAGGTTTAACAGATAATGAAAATCCAAAAGAGATGATGATGAATACTAATTTACAGTTCAATGTAAACATAACCACAACATAGTTATTGCTAGAATTCTATATGCCAAGGGTGAATAGATGAGGAAATTTGGAGTTGTATTAATAGATAACTGCCGTTTTATACAATCCCAATGTGAATATAACTGGCATACCCATTACTTGAACCATGTGCAAAGGCATAACAGAAAATAAAGCTCACTTATTTGCAACTAGATCATCAACATTCAATTTTCCATTCTAAAAATTTCAAAACCATCTGCAGTTATCTGACATTAATATGTATCTATCCTAACCCCAAAGAATCAATAAAGAAGAGTTAAATGAGGTCAAACTAAATGAAGCATCAGCACAGCATATAATTGTTTTGATGTCCTACTTTCAGGCAGAGGGTATCATAGAAAGTTCTTGTATGTAGCATAAGACACCTCCAAGTTATTGTTACTAGGGAAGGCGCGCTTGAATTAATCTCAGTCAACTAAAATTTAGAATAAATAAGATTATTTATTGTGGAAGAGCCTGTACAGTAGATTTATTAAATGTATGTGTCAAAGCATGCATGGAAATGTGTGTATGCGTGCCCATAGAGACAGTCACAACTGTGTCTGGATATTTTATTACAGGTTCTGCAATTGTAATCATAATATAAGTAATGCATCAAACCATATTCTAAGTTTTCTTTTAGGATTTTCTGGATCAAAGTATCTGCAATTCTGCACCATACTGTACCTGCATCCTATAATTATGTCTATACCTAATTGTGTTTATTCAAGAACAGATTGTCATAAAACAAATCAGCAATTGATCACACATGACACCATTTCACTGTATATATGTCTATATGATCAGCATTTCAGTTTTTTTTTTTTTTGTTTTGTATATATATCATTCCTTTCACAATCAAACAATTACCTGCAGAAGCTTCATCAAAAACAAGATTAAGCGATTGACAGTCCGAGAAATACTGATTAGCCAGTAACCTGAAATCAATAGTAGGTTCAACTGGTTTTAGTCTTGGAAAGCGCAGCGGTGAAGAAATTGAGATGGATAATGGGCCATTGAGCAAGGAATCAGGCTCGCACAAGTAACCTGGATTTGCAATCAAATCGACTAAATACTCCCTGAAATGAAACAAATACACCATATCAGATGTCTCCACCAGTTTGATAACAAGGAAATAAAATTTGGAACACTCTTGATTCTCCAAATAGAGAAATATTCTCTCCAACTCTGATTTGACCATGCTCGTTTTCCTATATAATTTTTTTAACACAAAGGAGGAAGACAGTGCAAAGCAGGCTCGAGGGCTTGTTCAGGAAGGTGGCAATGGCTGATGAACGACAGAAAACTAAGGGTATAGACAAAGAAATTCAAACAGATACAAATATGATGAATAACTTTTTACCGAAGCGTAACTTGAATAATTTTTGCAGTTATGCACCAGGCAGCTCTAAAAGTAAACAGCGTTACCAATTCGAACTATTGATAAAAACAAAAGTTAAAAAATAATAGCATACCTGTCCCTCTCAAACCGGACAAGACAAGAGGAGGCATCATCCCTTGTACAATATTTACAGCCTTTGGCAATTCGACAAGGTAAACCAATTGTATCAGCCAGAACCTTCAAAGATAGACACGGAGCTTGTTAGTAGTATCATAATGTAATCAAATGAATAAAGAATAATATTAACTTATGAATCAGAAGAAATATAATTAACAAATAAAGATTGCCATTAGTATATAGGAATTGTTATTAACACTCCAAAAATCTCAATTTGCACTCATCACAAGTGTATTTTTCTTTCTAAATATAGAAAATTTGGGGTGCCAAATGAAAGGTTTGGAGTGGCAATAACAATTCCCTTAGTATATAAGTCAAGGGTTAAATTCTCTCTGTCCTTATCAAACTAAGCCTTCACACCAACCAAAAAAAAAAAAATTATTATCAAATAAAAGAGAACAATTCCCTCTTTTCATGAAAAAAAATAGCTCTAACATACAAATTATCAAGTTAAATAGACTTCTTTCAAGGTAAGTAAATATATCAAATCATACAGGATCCTTACTTTGAATAATAAAGCACGATGTCTACATAGGCCAACAGAAAGGCTGCCTATTGGAACAACTACAGATCCGCAATCTTTCAGATCATCACTGCTCTCCCTCCATATGGACAATATTTCATCCTCTCCTACAGAAGCTGAACCCCTTGTGATAGCAACAAAATTCAGTTACATATGAATGGCAGACATAGATGTCCTCGAAAGATGTGGACAGAAGATACAGAAGACTTACCCCATGCGACTGCATACAAGCTTTGCCATCTGATCTACAATCTCTTTCATAGTTATGCAGGTACGAGAAATGGTTAAAACCCTATTTTGGAGCTCCTTTAGACTGGGATCACTATGTCGATCAATTAAAACCACTTCAATACTTGAACCAATCCCAGGATCAACAGACCTTAATGAATCAATTGATGGTATACGACCATTTTCTTGCAGATCAGTGCACACAGTCCATACATACTGATCTATTCCATGAATTAGGTAAAATCCATCAGGCACTTTGTCAAAGTACGACAGGCAGCCATTCACCTGTTGCACATCATATCAATACGATAGCATTAATTCATCTATCGCCACAAAACATAAACCATTTGTAGGAACAAAGTTGGTCAAAATCATTTCTAAACTCCAATATCTTTCTGAGAAATTTAGGGTTGGAAGAAAGAAATGGAATAAATAATCTCTTTTTAGATATCTGACATGTAACGTTGTTAGGTTGTAAATTTGACGAATAACATGATTTCACTTGATCCAGTCTGGCAACATAACATACCATACTGTCTTACAAGAGAAAACTACTCCCTGCATACCTATATACATGTATAATTATAAGTGTATTACGGTTATAGCTATTACATAAACCTAACTTCCAATACAAACGATTGTACTATGTGAGTCTTGATTCTTTGGCAACTTCAACAGGAACTTATCAAAATCCCAGTTACCGTAAGGTTAGACCCAAAATGCATCATATTACTGATTATCTTCTCTTTCATAACATTTTTGTGAATCTGGTAGATCAGTTTTACTTTTAACGATGTTATCTAGATCCACTCACAAACGGAGCTGCAATCTGACATAGGATCAAACAGTATGTCAGAATATACAACACCCTTTTTCAAGAAATAGAATGCATAATATAATGTCAGAATTGCCCCATTTTTGGTTAAAATGAGGTCATGCATTGTTCAGTGATCAATTGCTCGCTCAACCAATACGCTAGATTGTAAATGGAATCTGGTTCAACCAGAAATATTGTTTTCTTGTTTGATGTGGAGCGTGTGGAAGAATGAAATAATAGGATATTTGAGATAAAGGTTAGTTTTTCAATAGGATTCAGATAGGATTGGGGCCAAATATGGAGTGCGAAAATTCAAACCCGGTATTTAGAAATCCCACATGTTGTTCGTCCACGCAATGGAAATTTAACTCAAGCTATGTAAAAGTAGAGCAATAATGAGATAAAGCAGCTTGTGAATTCAAATTCCATGAAGAAATGCATAATGCCTTCACAAAAATATTCAGAAATCACTCCAGCCATTCCGTTGATAACTAACCAGTCTACAACATATTTCACAGACTAAGCAAAGAACTCAGCTCTAGTGAACGTATAGACCGACTCAATTAACAAAGCAAGGCAGCAAACCATGCAACTAATGAAACATGGCGTCAAAAGCGGAAATAAACCTCACCCAAAACCGATGCGAAATGGCGTCAACGGAGCCCCATGTCCTAGACATTGATTCATCGAGCACTGGATCCAAGAAGTTAGGATCATCGGCGCATGTGGCCTCCGATGAGAGCCGAAGAGCCAAAGCCAGCTGCAGCTGATAACTCTCCTCAGTCTGCTGAGCCCAGCTCTTCCAAGAGGACGAGCCGCCGCCACCGCTGGTGGTCGCAATAGCTCCATCCACACCCTTCATTCGAAATTCACCCCCTACACCACTAACCTTGAACACATCGTCCGGCACGTACCCGAACCCGCTCGATTGCCTCTGCAACCAGGCCGACGAGTACGGGTTCCCGGCACGAATCGCTTGCTGATTCGCCCGGTAATCGGCTCCGGTTACCCAATCGAGCCCTCTGTCGCATTTCCACTTGTTCTTTCTCTCCGTCTCGTAAAACGCCGCCGTCTGGTCGTCGGGGACTTGGCTCAGAAGCTTGTAGTTGGATCTCCTACCGGGCATTTCCATCTAGATTTGGGACAAATCGGTTCATCAGAAAACCCTAGAAATTCTTAAACCCGTCATCGTTCAAAAAAATCAAAGTCTAGGACTCAGAGGACTCTACAGAGAAGGTCTGAGTTTCTCTCTCTAGAACTTCCACTGTCGGAGAGAGAAAAAGCGAAAGCGCGACAGTGAGGTTTCATTCGGTGGCGTCATCGTAATTAATATTATTCTTTTTATTTAATTTATATTTTTTATTTAATTAAAATTGTTTTTTTTCTTCACACGCTCTACTCGAAGAATTTTATTCTTTCCTCTTGTCCACATTAAGACTTGATTAACTGCGTTTTTGGGGATAATTAATTATAGGGTTATGACAGTTGGCGGTTGGGTAGTGAATCTAGTGATTTTATCAACTTTATTTAGGTTGAGATACATGCATTATTTTTATTTTTATTTTAATTTGGGTTCAATTCTATGCATGCATCTTGTTTCTTTTTATTTTTTTGGAAACAGTTTCTTTTGTTATTATGGTTTTCTTTAATTGAATTTGCTTGGTATTTTTTAATGGAAAACAATCCTCATCGGATTCTTTTTCTGAAGATACTAAGGATTCTGTGATCATGATTATTCATCGTACATCGTACAATCAGTTTTCATTAAGTACTATTTATGTTTAATTTTAAATTTTAAATTTTGAAATGATTTATGACCGCATAATGTACGATGAACGGTTACGATCACGGGATCTCTAGGAAAAAGATCCGGCGAGGATCATTTTCCTTTCTTAATGATCTAATTAGTAACTCGAAAAAAGGCGGTTGAAGTCCTCGCCACTCTGCATATCTCAATCGAGCAATGACATTTGGAACCACCCAATTTGTAGTGTCTATGACAAACACCGAGTAGCTAGCCAAGTGCGGAGCGAATAGTGGTGTGTTTCAGATTTTCAACAAATCAGGTCCAAACCACTGCGAGCTTCCCGACAAATCTTAGGAAAGAAAGACATGATAGTAAAGGCTTGGTTGCTAGAAACGACAACGACGTAGGTTTATGAGCCAATGCGGCCGCTTCTTCTTTAATCCTGAAATATTTGCATGATTTAATGTAATTATTTGCATTATTTCCCTTCTAAGCGTTCTTATTCTTTAGTATGATAATAACATTGTAAATGTGCGTTACTAATCCAAATCTTATAATATATGTTTGTGCGAGTAAGTGGAGTCATGTGACAAATGCTATACCTACACAGAGTATTGGTAACAACTAATAATAAGTTCATTTACAAAGAATATAATGGGAAAGAATGGGTATCATTCTTATTCACGTGTTTACTGACAACTCAAATAATGAAAAAATAAGCGAGTCTCATAGGTTTTGGGTATGGCCTACCCGGAAAATGAACGATCTCATTATGGTTGTTACTCATTCCTCGTACACTATCACACCTATTCCTTCTCATCCACGTACCATGTAAGTAAACATACCCAAAGTCGTTGCCTTATAGGTACTCTTATGATCAATTGTATTCGTACACATGAATTCCGACATACAGGACTTGCATCTCATCGATGGCCAAAAAATACAACAATACTAAAATTTGGTTACACGAGAGAATCTCTCCTACCAACCGCTGCAATTGCACCAGTACTGCTCTGCTAAAAAAGTTTGAGAATTAAAGGACCATATATTATTGCAGTATACAACTACCATTCAAACTGATCAGAACAATTTTCTTCTGATATGTGGAGTGGAAACATATTTAGGGCCTAAGCAGAAAGTGATCACACCCTGAAACCAAGTAATCAATCCCAATTACAACTGCAGATTCGTTTCGCCTGGTTCCGCATACCAAAACACAGTACATGCACCTGCCTAATTCTACGGTAGTACGGTGCAAATCAAATTTTGTCTGGTAAACGGTCTTTTACAAAACTGTCAATCACATCAATTTCAGCCATTGCACCATTCTTTGTACGAGGAAGGATGAGTTTAACTCCGAGTTCATCCCTAACCGTCTTCAAATGTTTCTCTGTGAAAGGATTGTTCCACATCATGGCGTTCATGGCCGGTGCAACATATAAAGGCTTGTTGTGATCCCATGCATATACAACAGAGGAGAGTAGATTGTCACACAATCCCCGGGCAATCTGCAATTAACACAGGAGATTATCGATTAAAATACAAAATTTACACATGAAACCAGATAATAAATCAAAGAAACGAAGTTCATGTGAAAAACCAGTAACGAAGAATTCAAGATTGTTAAACATTTACCTTGGCTAGTGTGTTTGCTGACAATGGGGCAATAACCATTATATCAGCCCAATGGCGAAGCTCAACGGGACGCGCACTATCATATTCTGTGTTCCATCTGGACAATTCTTCTTCGTCGGTGTAGAGTATTACATCCTTGGGGAGTGATGCTCTATCGATGAAATGAAAAGATGCACTTGTGGCAATTGCTCTTACTTCTGACCATACAGAGAAACTACGGCAGAGGTGAGCAAACTTTATGGCAGCTACACTCCCGCTAGCAGCGAGTAGAATCCGTGGCTTCGTCAGAGCATTGTCTTGTAATGCATCCAATGCAGCAACCCTGTTGAATTTGTGAGTGTAAAAGAGTCTTACAGTGGAGTTGATTGTAGAAGGCTCAGCCATTTCACCACGGATAGGTGGGATGAGTAAAATTCCTAGGTTATCAATAGACATCACATGTAGCTCGGTGAAGGGATTGCTCCACATCAAGGCATTCATGGCCGGCGCAACAAACAAAGGCTTTTTCCAGTCCCATGCATCTACAAGACAGGTGAGTAGATTGTCACACAATCTCTCAGCAATCTACAAAAACATGGGACGTTTATTTAAAATATAGATATATAAAGAAGTAAAAAGTATAGATTTCGTACATGAAATTAACCAGATAATATAGAAAACAAGGAAACAATTTTAAGTAACGATATTTCCAGATAATATGAAATATCACCTTGCCTAGTGTGTTTGCTGACAATGGAGCAATAACCATGATATCAGCCCAATTTTTAAGCTCGATGTGAAGCACGCTATCTCCAATTTTCCTCCAACTGGACCATTCATCCCCATCAGTGTAAATAATCACATCCTTTGGAAGCGATGCTCGATCAATGAAACACAAAGATGCTCTTGTGGCAACTGCTTTTACTTCCGCCCATCGAGAAAAAATCTGGCAGAGGCTGACAAACTTTAGGGCAGCTACACTTCCAGTAGCAGCAAGTAAAATCCGAGGCTTCCTCATAGCATCACTGCTTTGCACTGGCTCCTCTCTGCTACTGCTATTCCCAGGTTCATTGCCAGCCACCGCTTCAAAAGATGCCATCAAATTCTTCATCCTATATTCACACAAGATATCAAGACCTAAACTATTTAAGCTATTCTCATGTGCACAGCTAGGATTGATCCCAGAAAACCGAAAGAAAAAAAAGGCATGAGAAAAATAAAACTAGACTCAAGAAGGCCACATCTTGTCATGCTCAATCCTTACGAACAATTTATCCCAGTCAAGCACATTGAGGGCCAATTCAAGCCAACTCTAAAAATTTAAAACTTTGATCGAAACACGACAACCTTCTAAATTTCTCCAAAACAATAAACAATTCAATGGAAAAGAAAAAGGAAAACCGGGAAAATCTATCCATACCAAGGTCCAAGAACAACATTTTTAGCTCGTGATTATTCGTGAACTTAGAGTGGAAAGTTATAGAATGGGTTGGTTCTACATCTATCTAAGTCCATATTCTTACCCAAAAAAACTCGAAAGTTGCAATCTTTAGAAAACCCATTAAACAATTCAATGAATAAACACAAGAAAACTACTAAACTTGCTGATTTCTTCAATGGTTTGAAAAGACATGAAGAAATATAAACATTTTCTGGAGAATGAAAGAAAATTGTGTAAGCATGTAAGGATATCTTGCATAATTTCTAAAGCTTCTGAAAAACTGACCGTTCTTTCCGCCTGAGTGTGCCGCGAAGATGAAAGGGTATTTCTTGCTGATCTTGAATGAAGCCTCTGCTTCTTTCTTTTCTCTCAGCGACATTCTATCAAACACCTTCGGTGCACTTATATAATCTCTCCCTTTCCTTCCCGCTCGATCCCAGCAACGAACTAACGACTAACGACTAACGACTAACGACTAACTGACTTGCTGACGTGGCCTGTTTGAAGTCTAGTTCTGGTTCAGCTATGAAATCTATCACTAATTGCCGGACGACGTCGTATCGGGATCGGAGTATGGCGGGGTGGTAAGGGTGTGATGGTATTTTACAGGAGAAATATGTGATTGAATAAGCCGTTGCGATCCGACCCTGAGCCTTTGAGGCTTCCATCTTGCAAAACTCAACTATCAAGATCAAGTTGTGGTCAGGGGTGACTCTGAGTCCTTCGAAAATGGTGGATAACTGTGCTTGCTGGTTCTTCTTTCAAAAAATATATATAAAATAAAAAAATAAAAACTATCAAGATCAAGGGTATGGGTGAGGGCAAATTTGTCCATATCCTTTAAAGGACTAACATGAATTTATATTTATAGTAAGATGATCCTTTCCAGATTCATTTTGTAGAGATTTTAAGGATCTCCACATCCTAATCGTTCATCGTACATCGTACAATCAGTTTTCGTTAGGTACCATTTTTTATTAATTTTAAATAAAAAAAGTCGAATGATTTCTGATCGCACGATGTACGATGAATTATTAAGATGTGAGGATCCCCACAATTTGAATCCGGAAGGGATCCAAATCCATATTTATATACATAATTTTCGAATTAGCTTATTCGTTGTTTTGATCCGTCTGTTGACACATAATTGGCAAATCAGTATGTTCAATTCTTACTAGAGGCACTTATTGTATTAACTTGTTCGTTACTTTGATATGTCTGTTAACACTGTAAACACGAAATTTTCCTGAAACAAAATAGACAAGAACACGTGTACAAAATAATATTTTGTATTAATGATTTAGGGGTTACAATCTCTCTCAAATTTGATCATCTGATTCGATATCCGTAAGGTGTTGATTTGTGGATTGTGATGCTGATCCAAGGGCCGTCGAGGCTTGATCTCGGATGAATGGTTGGAAGTTTCTTCAAGGGGGCCTTTTGGGCTTGATCTTGAAGGTTGATGGATGAACAGATCTTCAAGGGCTTTTGAGCTTGATCTTGAAGAATTGTTGATGAACGGATCTTCAAGGGGCCTTTGAGGCTTGATCTTGATGAACATTTGATTGATGGATCTTCAAGGGCTTTTGGGCTTGATCTTAAAGAACTGTTGATGAACGGATCTTCAAGGGCCTTTGGAGCTTGATCTTGATGAACAATTGATGAATGGATCTTCAAGGGCTTTTGGGCTTTATCTTGAAGAACGGTTGGATGTGTGGATTTGTTGTTGTTGTTGTTGATCCAAAGGGTCGTTGGGGCTTGCTCTTAGGATGAACGGATGATGAACGATGAACGCTTTCTTCAAGGGCCGTCGGGGCTTTATCTTGAATTGGTGGAAGTTCCTTCAAAGGGTCGTTGGGGCTTGATCTTGAAGGTTGGGTTGACGAAGAACGAATAGAGCTTTCTTGATCCTTCAGGATTTGCTTGGGAGCTTTGGAGTTTCAAAGCTTCAAGGTTTTGGTGTAATGTGAATTGATTATCAATTGGTTTCCAATTCCCTCCCTAAATGAATGCATTGGCTTCCTATTTATAGAATTTTCCAAGGCCTAATTTTGAATATAATATGCAGATGAAATAAATCGTTTCTGTCAGGTGTTGACATGTGTCCTATTTGATGACTTTTCTGATTTATTTTGATTTTTCGTTTAGTCACACGCTACGTGTAAAATTTATGTGACACGTGAGCGTTGAAATTGTAACTATTGGTCAACATTTATTTCACCGAAATTTCGATGTCTACAAATGCCCCCACTTCAAGGCGCGTCGTATACATGTGCTTGTCACGTGTAGGAGATGCGTTTTGAAGTCCCTTAATGTAGATGTCGATCCAATGGCCATCGAGGCTTGATCTTGAATTGGGCTGGAGATTTCTTCAAGGGCCGTTGAGGCTTGATCTTGAATTGGGCTTGAGATTTCTTCAAGGGCCGTTGAGGCCTGATCTTGAATTGGGCTGAAAATTTCTTCAATGGCCGTCGAGGCTTGGTCTTGAAGGTAAAAATTGGACCACAAGGAGCTTCATGTGGTATATGATCTTTGACTTTGGTAATGGATGAATTGGCGCGTATTTTGTTGCGCTTGTTGACTTTCCACATCTTTGATCTTGAACTGGGTTGGAGGATTTTATGGATTCCTCCAATTGTTTACTTTCCACAGCTTATTCTTGAACTGGGTTGGAGGATTTTCTGGTTTCCTCTAATTGTTGATTTTCCACAACTTATTCTTGAACTGGGTTGAAATTCTGAGTGAAGACTCTGAGAGTTCCTTGGTTTCAAATCAGAATCCTTCTGCTGGGTTGATTTGATTGTGCAGTCTGCATTCTTCTCTGCTTGTTTTTTCTGCACCGCAGGCAGGCACGAGGTAGAGGTGTTGGTCTGTTACTTTCTTCAATCTTTCAAAGTGCCAACCTCTTGCTTTCTTTCTCCTTGTCCCTAACTGAGGATGAATTGGCAAATTGTCTCCACATGCTTCGAGGTATCATTTTCACTTCCTTTATCTGTTCCCCAGGCAGATGTGGTAGACGAAGAGGAAGCATAAAATGATGAAGATGAGTACTCGATAGCAAGGCTAGGTAAGCAATCAGGAAGGGGTTCCAGGCAGTCGGTTCCAGATCGGAAGATTGATACCAAGTGCTGGCTGATTGCTCTCTTTCTCCTTGTCCCAAAACAACGACAAGGAGAAGGACAGGGAGAAAGCATGATATGAGATACTCTTGCTTTCAACCTTCATGATATGAAATACTTTTGCTTTGGATGAGTTGTTTGCAGAGGTACCCCAAGGAATAAGGAACACTAAGTGACTCGAGAGGGTTTGTTGGAAAGGCATTCTTGGAGATGAAGAAAGGTTTTGTATGTCTGCCTTGCTATGGAGGGTGAAGGTTGACATTTATATGGATTAATAACTGGTACTGTTCTTTCACTCTTGTCGGCAACCGTTGGATGATTTAACGGTAAACTTCACGTGCTTTCTACTTCACAATAAATCTTCGACAGATTGCCCGTAATTTCCGCAAAGCTGAGTGTGCATGTGACAGGCGCTGACACGTCTGGAAAAGCAAGTGCCTCTTCGATATCTGGAATCGGCGTTTCGACAAAATGCCCGTGATTTCCTCAAAGCTAAGTGTGCATGTGATAGATGCTGACACGTTTGGAAAAGCATATGCCTATCCGATTTCTGAGCTTGCCTCTTCGAGTTCTGAGCTCCGTCGAGTGCAGAGGTTGCATGTGACAAGTGCGAACAAATTTGGAAAAGAAGATTGGCCCGGGGTTTCTGAGCAAGCCCAGCTTTTGAGAAAGCTAGCGCCTCTTCGATTTCTGAGTTCGACTCTTCGATCTCTGAAATCCCGTCGAGTGCTGATTTTTATAGAGGTACGCAGGACGTTTCAAAGCACACTTGAATTTCTGTCTGTAGAAACTCCCTTCTTGCACTTCTACGATCTTGACTTGTCCGACCTCTTCTTTCTTTCAACACCTTTGAAAATGTTTGGCCCATCCGACCGTCGTTTTGACTTGAACCTTGGTGAAGAGGCAGTCCCGCATTCTCCAAACAACATATGACGCCCATCCTTCATATCCCCTACTGGTCCTCTTACCGTTGGGGATTCGGTGATGAAGAATGATATGACCGATGCGGTGGTGGCCCGGAACTAGGCCTGGCAAACGGGTTGTGTCTGTCGTGTTCGTGTCGTTTTTGTGTAACACCTGTTATTTTAACGGGTCGTGTCGTGTCACACCCGTTATCTTAACGGGTCCTTAACAGGTCGTGTCACTTTACCCAACAGGTAAATTGACCCGACCCGTTATGGCCCGTTATAAAAAATATATTTTTTTTTAAATTTGCACATACCACATATTGCCACATAAATATTACTTCAAAACATTAAAACATTTGTCATTTAAGTACTATAACTACACTCGAAAATAAAAGCCTAATAAAAAAATAATACATACACTACTAATCTATTACAAATATTAAATGTGCAAGGATATACAAAATGAAAGAGTTTTTGTTTTCAAGGTTGTAAGTCTTTCTCAAAAGATTAAATCTCAGCCGATCCAAATGGTCATCAATTTTTTAAATTTAATTTAATATATATAATTATATTATATAATTACTATAGTTTTTAGGGGTATAAAATTGTTAAATTAATATATAATTATTATAGTTGATTCATACTTTTATTAAGTATATAACATAAGATTTTGTGATATCCACATCCACTAGTGTAAATATTTTAAATTGAAGATCAAATTCATTCTTTGTATTCATATATGGTCAAGGACTGTAACTGTAAAAAATCATCAAAATCGGAGTTAGAATAACTGTTAAATCATGATTTTTCGTTTATAACCGTCGAAAAGTTGTCCCGTTACTTGATCTCTGAATGTTTGTTTTTTGTGATTTTTTGCTTATGTGATCCCGAAGCATATACAAACAAGTTTAACAGTTGGGATCGTTGAAATTAGTTTCGGAGAATTCGTATCCCATCAAAACAATAGATTGACTAACACTTAGAGTTTATTTATACTTTCATTAAGTATAACATAAGATTTTGTGGTATCCACTTGTGTAAATATTTTAAATTGAAGATCAAATTCATTCTTTGTATTCCTATAGGGTCAAGGAGTGTAGCTGTAAAAAATCATCAAAATCGGAGTTAGAATAACTGTTAAATCATGATTTTTCATTTATAACCGTCGAAAAGTTTTGTCCCGTTACTTGATCTCTGAATGTTTGTTTTTTGTGATTTTTTGCTGATGTGATCTCGAAGCATATACAAACAAGTTTGACGGTTGGGATCGTGGAAATTAGTTTCGGAGAATTCGTATCCCATCAAAACAATAGATTGACTAACACTTAAGAGTTTATTTATACTTTCATTAAGTATAACATAAGATCTTGTGGTATCCACTTGTGTAAATATTTTAAATTGAAGATCGAATTCATTCATTGTATTCATATAGGGTCAAGGACTGTAGCTGTAAAAAATCATCAAAATCGGAGTTAAAATAACCGTTAAATCGTGATTTTTCGTTTATAACCGTCGAAAAGCTTTGTCCCGTTACTTGATCTCTAAATGTTTGTTTTTTGTGATTTTTTGCTGACGTGATCTCGAAGCATATACAAACAAGTTTGAATGTTGAGATCGTTGAAATTAGTTTCGAAGAATTTGTATCCCATCAAAACAATAGATTGACTAACACTTAGAGTTTATTTATACTTTCATTAAGTATACCATAATATTTTGTGGTATCCACTTGTGTAAATATTTTAAATTGAAGATCGAATTCATTCATTGTATTCATATAGGGTCAAGGAGTGTAGCTGTAAAACATCATCAAAATCGGAGTTAAAATAATCGTTAAATCGTGATTTTTCGTTTATAACCGTCGAAAAGATTTGTCCCGTTACTTGATCTTTGAATGTTTTTTTTTTGTGATTTTTTGCTGATGTGATCTCGAAGCATATACAAACAAGTTTGACGGTTGGGATCGTTGAAATTTGTTTCGGAGAATTCGTATCCCATCAAGTTCAATGGTGTATGTGTGTGTGTGTATATATATATATTAAGTAGATTTAAATCTATTTATTTTGTATGTATAATTGACCGGTACACAAAGTAGTACATCACGTGTCATTATAAAAATAGTGGGATATATCATATGTGCGATAAAAAGTTAATAACTTAAAAAAAAATATTCTCACCACTGCACTTCTATTAATTTTCATTTTTCCTCTCTTTTTTGTTTCCTTTTCAACTTTTCATATAATTTTCACTTTTCCCTCCACCCTATCCATCCATCTTTCCCTAATTCCCTCTCTTTTTTGTTTCCTTTTCAACTTTTCTTATCATTTTCATTTTCCCTCCCTTTTTCTTCAAAAAGGGCGGCACTGCAGCAGGGAATGGAATGGATCAATTATGGAATCAAAATTCAAATCAATGGATGCATACATATTAATTAATAATTATTATAGTTTTTATAATTCAAAATTTAATATATATATATATATATATAATTATTATAGATAGTTAATATTTTGGGGTATAATTATTATAGTATATATAATTATTATAATTATTATAGTTAACTTAATATATATATATATATATATTATAGTTTTTAGGGGTATAAAATTGTTAAATTAATATATATAATTATTACAATATCTTTTTAGGGTTATAAAATTATAAAATTAATATTCTGCTTATCGTGTTACTCGAATCAACCCGTGTATACCCGAATCAACCCGTTATCTTAACAGGTGCTTATCGGGTTACTCGATAACGACCCGATTCGTTATCGTGTCGACCCGAACACCTGTTAATTTCGTGTCGTGTCGTGTCGGGTTATCGGGTCGTGTCAGGAATTGCCAGGCCTACCCGGAACCTTGTCACTTCAAAAGATAACAGACTGCTTTCTAAACGGTCTGATGAGTTGGCTGTTAAGGATTCTCTGGCTCTCAGTGTGCAGTGCGCAAGTTCTATGTCTAATATGGCCCAACGCCTATTTGCTCGAACCCGTCAAGTTGAATCATTGGCGGCTGAAGTGATGAGTCTCAAACAAGAGATTAGAGGGTTCAAACATGAGAATAAACAGTTGCACATGCTCGCACATAACTATGCTACAAACATGAAGAGGAAGATTGACCAGATGCAGGAATCTGATGGTCAAATTTTACTTGATCATCAGAGGTTTGTGGGTTTGTTCCAAAAACAGTTGCATTCGTCTTCTGGGGTTGTACCGCATAATGAAGCTCCAAATGATCAACATCCGGCTCCTCTTCTTCCTGGAGTTCCGCCGAGTGGTGAGGCTTCAAACAGTCAACCTCCGGCACCTCTTCTTCCTGGAGCTCTGCCGAGTGGTGAGGCTTCACACGAGTAACTTTCATGAAGGCTCCCTCCTGTTTGCTATTTTTTTTTACCGATGTAAAAATGTACATTTCTGTAAATTTTCAGAGAAATCAATAAATGAGGCTTTTTTTCCATTCAATATATATATATATATATATATATATATTTCACATGGTGCTGATCCACCATTCATTTATATATATATATTTTTTTTCTTTTCTTGCACATGGTGCCAGATGCACCATCATTCATTTTTTTTTTCTCTTTGCTTTCGGTGGTGCTGATCCACCACTTTGCTCCACTATCCCATTTTTTAATATATATTTTTTTGTATAAATTTTGATGATGGGTTGGGGAATTTGCAGGGAAGGATGAAGACGGACGGAGAGCTGGAGTCAAGCTTGGTGACCGGCTAGTCGTTTGACGACGGTTATTGAAGTTTTTCGCCATTGCTGTTTGCGACGGACGGAGAGCTACAGTCGAGGCTTCATGACCGGCTAGTCGTTTGACGGCGGTTATTGAAGTTCTTCGCCATTGCTGTTTGCCACAGACGGAGAACTACAGTCGAGGCTTCATGATCGGCTAGTCGTTTGACGGCGGTTATTGAAGTTCTTCGCCGTTGCTGTTTGCCACTGCCACTACACAACCATTGCACCACCACTGCATTCTTGTTGCCTTGCACCGCCGCCATTGCACAACCACTGCATTTTTTGCTGCCTTGCAGAGGAAAAGACGGACAGGGAGTTGTAAGAGGCAAGAGATGGAGAAGATCTTTGGGTGTGTGTTGACAAACTTCGGTTTTGTCAATCATATTCAAAGGCAGCAGCCATGGCGGAGGTGCAGAAGCAGCTGGAATGATGAGCTTGAGGTAGAGTGTAGGGCGTCGAACCTGAAGTGGAGGAGTTGCAGCGGCGCTGGGTGATGAACAGAGGGCAGATCGCAGCCACTAAGCACAGCCAATAGACTCCGCCTCGTCAATTCCTGCCGAGCCCATGCAATCATTATGCGCGTGATTCATCCGATAGCTTCAACTCATTCCGCAATTCAACCGAGTCACACAAGCTCAGACAACTTCAGCCTCTCATCGAACTCGTTGACTCAGGCTATAGTTTCAGTCATCGTACATATCTGGTCCTCACCCACCGTCGTCTTCTACCATAAAAATTTTCACGGAATCAACGGCCCACCACCAATGCCAAGGCCACCAGTAATGAACTATACGTTGCAGCTGGAGCTAAACAGAAAGCATGTCAATGGATCGGCCGTCGTTTGATTTGGTGGAGAAGATGCACTACTTCTTCGTCCGAGTGGCGAAGGCGAGCACCGGTTTGAAATCGTGAGAATGAGGATGACGCTGAAGACGTCGTTGATAGAGAGCTGTTGAACCTCCAACAAACCACGTCCTGTCAGCACTCCACCCACCTCACCTCACAATACCACATTCATTCCGCCGGAGCGTCATTCGCTCCTCAACTTGGGTTTCTGTTTTGGGGTGGTTTGACTTCTGGCAACCAAGCAACCTTTGGTGGTAAAATCGCAAGGAGTGGAGGTCACGGATTCCTGTAAAAGATTTTCAATTTGAGCAGAGAGATTGGCAGAGTCAACCTCGGGAGCTTCCTTGGGTTGAAACTCTACGGGTTTAACCTGTGGCGGCGAGCTGGACGAATACTCAACTCGATCGGAGTCGGATGAACGATAGTCGGAGCAGTCATTGGAGGAGGCGCCGGAGTTGGAGTAAGATTTAGAGCCGAAGCTAAGTTGAGTGTTTGTGAAGACAAGGGGTGAGAAGTGTGGAAGTGAACCGGCTGAAACGGACTGCGTCGGAACTGGCATGACCTGTCCGATTGAGGAAAGAGATGACCTTTTTGAACTTGGAGACGGTGTGATTGGTGATGTCCGTACATGGTGCGAAAATAAGTTAACGCACAAATTTAAACCCTATTTGTGACAATTGTAGTAATGATGTAAGTAGGGATCGTTCTAGGCCGGGGATTAACTAGGGATGCTAATCAAAGTAAAATTAAATTAAAAACGTAAAAACAAAATTTAAAACACTAAACTAAAATCAAAACACTTAACTAGAATCACTCAAAATAAAACTAACAAATAAACCAAAACAAATCCAAAGACTCAAAATAATTCAAGACTCAAGAAAACACAAACTAAATTTATTTCTAACAAATCTAACACTTTAAAATAAACGGGGGATTGATTTTTGACGAAATTGAATTTAAAACAGAAACTTAAAAACAAACTTCAAAGAAAATATATTTTATAGAATTAAAATGATGAGACGTTAGTTAGAGGGTTCCTTATCCACACATGAATAAATGCATACAATTTGATTCCCAGTTATGACTTCAACAAACGAATAAATGACAACGCTCCAAGTTAATTAGGTCCGCTTAAATTAACTTTCAGATTTCCCTATATTAATTGAATTGGACGGGATACGCATCACAACTAAATTATTCTTATCAAGTTCCCTAACTATGGAATACGCATGATAGAGAGACATATCAAAGATCATTAAGTTCAATGGAAATCATAAGCATCGACTAGGCATTCATAACTATGGAATACGCATGTTAATCCAACCTAGGGTTTACTAAACTCAATCGTGACTAGCGATTTTTACTACTCATGGATATAAGTTCATAACGATTAGGTGAAATTCCCTTATATCCTAGCATCAAGTCTAAGCATGCAAATTAAGTGTCGACCCTTAACCCACATACATAAACAAGTTATTAATCAACACAGAAAAATAAACCATATCCAACATTCATAAATTCATAAATTCATAACTGGAGTAAATCAAATTATAATAAACAAATATTCATGGCTTCAAATTCACCTCTAACTAAACAGAAATTAATTACACATGTTTAATATAATTGAAAAGCAAATTAAATTAAACATGAGTTTAAGAAAAATAAAACCAAATGAGGAAGCATTTCTCTGTCAATTTGTGTCTGCAGTGCTCTCTGCCTGACCTCCCTTCTTTATTTATTTTCTGATCTTTTTCCGCGCCTGCTCCCTGCCCTTTTGCGCTCCCTGCGTGCGCCAGCTGCCAAGGGCAGCTTCTATCCTCCTCCGCCCCTCGCTGCGCAAGCCGATGTTGTTCTCCTCGTCAATTCTGACTTGCTGTTTTTCTCGCTGCCAAGTTGCTGACCCGAGACAGCACTCCAGCTCCCCTTTTCTCGCAAGCTGCTCCCAGGCAGCTTTCTCTCCAGCTGCTTGCACCTGCTCTCGCAAGCTGCACAAGGCAACACGTCCCCCCTGCCAGCTGCTTTGATTCCCCCTTTTATTTCTTCTCTTTATCTTGCCAGCTGAACCAAGCAGCTATTATGCTCTCCCACGTTTGTGTCTTCTTTTATTATTTTATACCCGCACGCCTTCCACTTCTTTCTGCAGTGCTCTCCACTCTTTTATTTCTTTATTTTTCCTTCCATCTGCTGCCCAAGTCAGCTTTCCTCCTTCTCCCCGCTATTCTTCTCCACGCACTGCCCTCTTGGTTTTTTTATATTTCTGTCAGTTCCTTCTCCAGTGCTCTCTTATTCAAATCGCACAGACGCACCTAAAAATTTATATTATCAGAAATTTGTGATTCATGAATTGCCACGATCAAAATGCGCACGCAACATTATTTTTTTTTTCTAAAGCCACAAAAATCAAATAAGTGAGCAAAATAATTTTTACGAATTTTGTCACTTAAAATCTTACTTGTGCTAATTTTATTTTCTTAGCTAGATAAATTTTATAAAATACAAAAACAAAGTAAATAACTCAAAAATATAAGAAACTAACTAAGAAAAGACGAGAGAATTTGATGTAAAATATGTATAAATATGAGCTTATCAGTACAGTCCAGGCGGGCCTATTGGTTGTTTGGGTGTTGCTGCTGGTGGGAGAGGAATCGGATCAGGTGCTCCATGTTCTGCAATCCTTGCGATGTGGCTTCCTGGATGGCCCTCTGATTCTCCATCTTCGGGAAGTTCATCAGCTCCACCGTCATTGTAAGGGTTTCAAAAATCTCCGGTCGGCGAGTTTGGGGATGAGGAGTTGACAGCAGGCTAATCGCTGCGAACGGCGTAAGTGGCGGAGATGGTGACTTGGTCTACTTCAACAGCAAGGAGGGGGTGCGGGAGCAGCTGAGTGAGATCAGAGAGTGCGGCTAGGTCGACCTTGACGAATTCGGCGCGTTGAGGGTCATCAGCACGATCCTATTGACGAAGAAAAAGCAGAATGGGCCTCTTGCATGGCCTATGGCATGAGCCGGTCTCTGGGCTTCTAGCCAGTAAATTGGAGAGAGGCCTAGGCTTTGACTCTCTTTCTGTCGGTGGAGAAGAGCTGGGAAGGGCCTGGATTCCTTTGATTTGGAGGTTGTTTATATATATATATATATATATATTTTTTTTTGTACAAAGAAATTGTTTGCCTTTGTAATAAAATTGACTTTTATTAGTCAAACCTCTAATAAAATCCTTATTTATATTTTTTTTATTTTGATGTGACTGTACTCGAAATTTTGAAGTTTCAAGTTGCCTACGTACCCCTCCAAAGAAGAGATCAAGTCACAACGTAGTTCAAATACATATATATATATATATATTTTCTTTTCTTTTTGTGCCGTTTGCAGTTTTAGCTCATGCAGCCATTGAGCGTTGGTGTCGTGTTGCAGTTTCAGCTCGTGCAGGCAAAAAGCGTTGATATTGCCTTTTATGCTCGTGCAGACCAGGAGCGTTGGTGTTGCCTTTTATGCTCGTGCAGACCAGGAGCTTAGTGCCATGCAGTTTAGGCTCGTGCAGGCGAGGAGCCTCGTGTCCTATAGTTTAGGCTCATGCGGACAATGAGCTTTAGTTCGTGCAGTTTAGGCTCCTGCAAACAAGGAGCATTGTGAATTTGTCAAACGATATTGGAAAGGCATTCCTTGCAATCTTCATAGCAAGGTGTCTTGATTGAGTGTTTGAAGAAATCTTCGGGGAAGAAATCGCGCATCGTGATGGGGACGGACGATCTTTGTGTTGAAATTTCATCATTTTTAACAATTTCCCGTTGCTTTTGAGGTTGACAAAAGTTGCTTTGCCCCTTTTTCGGCTGGCGAACTTGTGGAGGAGATGTAGGTTTCATGTGTAATTTCTTCGGAGTGACATGAATCCATCCTTCAACTTCGCTTGACTCGGAGCATGCCCCCAGCGGTTGAGGTGAAAACTTTGAGTCGGAAGAGCCAGAAGTGATGGTGGTATAGTTTGACTTCACCACATCGTCAAGATCTAGCTCGATGATTCATTTCTGAGCCAGCTTCAGGATGAGATCTTTCAGCACGAAGCACTTTTCTGTTGGATGACTGATGAAGCAGTGGAATTTACAGTATCTTGGACTGTCGGTACGATTCATCTCTTCCGACCGTTTGCACTCAAGCAGGTCGATCACATTTTTGTCCAACAGGTCGTCCAGCATGGCAACCATATCAAAGTCTGGGAATGGATAAGTCTTCTCCTCAAGCTCTTTCAAAGTGCGTCTATGCCTCTTTTGATCATTAAAAGCTTCGATTTGAATCGCCTTGCCTCGTATAGAGACTTTGACGGGAGCTGTGTTGACCGTCATTGTTTCCTTGATGGGTTTCCACGCAGTCTTCTCCACATTTGGCCCAACAACTTTGTCAGTCTTGTAGTCGGCGATTGGTTCTTTCTTCCTATGATGGGCGATACTTAACTCCATGTCATGGGCGCGGGTGGCTAACTCTTCGAAGGTCCGTGGTTTGATGCCTTGAATGATGTAGTGTAATCCCCACCGCATGCCTTGAACACACATCTCGATCGAGGAGGTTTCCGAAAGTCTGTCTTTGCAGTCGAGACTTAGAGTGCACCATCGGTTGATGTAGTCAACGACTGGCTCATCCTCCCACTACTTCGTATTTGTGAGCTCCAGCATGCTTACAGTGCGGCGGGTGCTGTAGAAGTGGTTAAGGAATTCTCTTTCCAATTGCTCCCAGTTGTTAATGGACTCAGACTCTAGGTCCGTATACCACTCAAAGGCGTTTCCTTTCAGCAAGCGCACAAACTGCTTGGCGAGGTAGTCTCCTTCCGTTCCCGCGTTGTTGCAAGTTTTGACGAAATGAGCAACGTGCTGCTTTGGGTTTCCTTTTCCATCAAACTGCATGAACTTTGGTGGTTGATAACCCATTGGCATCTTCAAGGCATCAATCTTCTTCGAGTAGGGCTTCGAGTAGAATAAGGAGGTATGTGAGCTCCCTTCGTACTGCGCCTTGATGGTGTTGGTGATCATCTCCTGCAGCTGCTGGATAGAAAGAGATCCCATGAGTGTCGCTGATTGGTTTGGCTCCAACTTTTCTTCAGCTTTCTCCACCAGAGGCACCTCTTCTTCGTCGGCATCTTTATTCACACCAGAGCTGGCTCCTTCATCATGTCGTGCCCCCAACTTGTTGATGAGTGCGGCAATTTGCAAGTCTTTCTCTTCCGCGGTCTTTGTGAGCTTTGCAATTGCTTCACTCATTTGAGCCAGATGTTCTTCAATAGAGGTAACGCCGATGGTCATGACTTGTGCAACCATCATACGCGACTCTTCAGGCATCTAGGGTGCTGATGAAGGACCCCGTTGGCCGTTTTGGGATGTCATATGATGTGCCTCAACGACATGCTTCGATGCCTCCAACGAGGTTAGGTTGATGACGGGCTTGCGTCTTTGATGCTCCACTTGCTCCCTTAGCGGCACCGATTTTGAAGTGGTTTGTTGAAGAGTAGTTGTGGCGCCAATGGATGCTCCGTTCATGGCGGAAGTGCTCAGGCTTCTTCCCTTTGTGAGAATGGCTTGTCCTTTGCTTGATGCCATTGATTTTGGAAGTGTGCTTGAATTTCTTGAACGGAGAAAGAGATGAGAGGTAGAGATTGTCCCACTGGGTATGCCAAATTTGTAAACACGAAATTTTCATGAAACAAACGAGACAAGAACACGTGTACAAAATAATATTTTGTATTAATGATTTAGGGGTTACAATCTCTCTCAAATTTGATCATCTGATTCGATCTCCGTAAGGTGTTGGTTTGTGGATTGTGATGCTGATCCAATGGCCGTCGAGGCTTGATCTCGGATGAATGGTTTGAAGTTTCTTCAAGGGGGCCTTTTGGGCTTGATCTTGAAGGTTGATGGATGAACGGATCTTCAAGGGCTTTTGGGCTTGATCTTGAAGAACTGTTGATGAACGGATCTTCAAGGGGCCTTTGAGGCTTGATCTTGATGAATAGTTGATGGATGGATCTTCAAGGGCTTTTGGGCTTGATCTTGAAGAACTGTTGATGAACGGATCTTCAAGGGCATTTGGAGCTTGATCTTGATGAACAGTTGATGAATGGATCTTCAAAGGCTTTTGGGCTTTATCTTAAAGAACGGTTGGATGTGTGGATTTGTTGATGTTGTTGATCCAAAGGGCCGTTGGAGCTTGATCTTAGGATGAACGGATGATGAACGATGAACGTTTTCTTCAAGGGTCGTCGGGGCTTGATCTTGAATTGGTGGAAGTTCCTTCAAAGGGCCGTTGAGGCTTGATCTTGAAGGTTGGGTTGACGAAGAACGAAGAGAGCTTTCTTAATCCTTCGGAATTTGCTTGGGAGCTTTGGAGTTTCGAAGCTTCAAAGTTTTGGTGTAATGTGAATTGATTATCAATTGGTTTCCAATTCCCTCCCCAAATGAATGCATTGACTTCCTATTTATAGAATTTTCCAAGGCCTAATTTTGAATATAATATGCAGATGAAATAAATCGTTTCTGTCAGGTGTTGACATGTGTCCTATTTAATGACTTTTCAGATTTATTTTGATTTTTCGTTTAGTCACACGCTACGTGTAAAATTTATGTGACACGTGAGCGTTGAAATTGTAACTATTGGTCAACATTTATTTCACCAAAATTTCAATGTCTACAAACACATAATTGACAAATTCGTAAGTTCAATTCTTATTGGATGCACGTCAATAAGACACTCAAATAAGGCCATCTCCAACCGAAGGAAGGCTAGAAAGCTTCTTTTAGCCCTATAACACTCCAAGAAACTATTATTTTAATGAACAATATCAAGCCATATTTCTTACCATCTCCAACCGATGGGCCAAATGGACATAGCCCTATGACAAAAAATAATCTCCAACCGAGGGAGCCAAGGGATCATTGTGAAACATAATTTATTATTTTAATTGAATTAATATAGTTACTTATATTAAACTACCTCAATAATCATATTCTAATGTGACATGCTTCATTGAGGTAGACATAATTACTATAAATATTTTTTAGTAATATCCAAAAGAATGGGGCCATCGATATATGGCTAATTTGTACCTTTGGCTAAATAATCTTTAAATAAAAACGATTAATTAATACGAGGCAGAAGGTGCAATGTACACCACAAAAAAAAAAGTAATTTATTGACTAATACTTGATTAAATAAGCTTCCCACTCTTAATCTGAATTGTCTTTTAGCAATTTTGTTTTTGTTTTTATTGGTTTCCACACAACAACTCGAACTAGCACTTGAACCTCCCACAACCAAACTCGTCGTCGTCTGTTCTTGCGGAGGAGACTCGCTGAAATGGAAGCTTCCGTTGCTGCACAATCGCTCATAAGAGTTGCTGCCATTTCTGGGTCTCTTTGAAGTTCCAGCCAGAGTTATAGCCGGTGACCACAATTCACCGGCACTTTCCTGGGTGATGTTTCCCTGTATCTCACCTTATCATCCACAGAAATCAGTTGAGCTGGACCTTGATGTTGCTTATGTGCTGTGCATAACGAGAGTTTTTTCAGAGCTGCCGTTTAAATCTGTAAAATTGCCGTGTTTTGTTTTGCAATATACACTTTTGTTTATATCTGTAAAATCTGTACAAAAGGAACCTACAATAACAATCAAAAGCAGGTACACTTCGAAAGGGGTTCCCCAATGCGAGCAGATGAAGCAAGCTGGAGGGCGGGCTGGCTGGCTGGCTGGTTGACCTTGGCCAGCCCTTTGGCCTGTTTTGAGATTTTTAGCCGGATGAGGTTCATAAGCCCTTTTGGCCTAGCCCTTAGATTGGAGACGGTTTTCGTGTCAAAACGAGCTATTTTTAACCTTATAACCCTTTGGTCGGGTCGGTTGGATATAGTATGACAAAAAATCATCTCTAACCGAGGGCTAAAGGGTTATAGGGTCAAACATAATTTATTATTTAAATTTAAAAACTACAACTTATATTTAAAAACTACAACAACTTAAATTTAAAGTCCATAATCAACATCATCTTCATCATCCGTCATTGTAGGAGTATAGTCGGAGATAAACAAATGCCGCCGGATCATAATTTCCCTTTTTTCCTATCAAAATAGGCGTTACTCATTGGAGTGTAATCTGAAGTTTTCATTTGCATATTCCTATCACCCATCTCTTCTTGTATTTGTTTGGCACAATCTTCATGCCTAAGTTCTTTTCTTTCACGGCAAAGGCATTTTGCTCCGCCATTAATTCCAATGAGGCCGCCACTTCCTGTTAAGCGGCGTAATCATCATTTGCCTTACCCTTTTCTTTCAACCTTCGGGCCTTGTTTCGTCCCATATCCCTAGATATGGAACGTTCACCCAAAGACGGATTTTCTACCCTTGTTTCTTAAATGGCAGGAGATCCATCTTGATCCCCATCTATAGCTGAGGATTGAGTTCCGAACAGCGTAGGACCTACTATATGTTGAGGTGAATCTTCAAATAACACCCACCCTTTACAAATTTCTCAACAACCAGGAAATTGAAAGGGTTTTGAGCTGCCATCCATATACAATTCCTCCGCTTGGCGTACCTAGAAAATATAATTACAAAAATTAAAGGAAATTAATTTATGAAATTAAATGTAATATAATTAAATATTTAAAATAAATTGTGAAAACACTTACTTCGTCGTAGTAATTGGCGCCGCTTTCATGTCTACTTGCGGCTGCTATCAATGCTTGATGTCATTTATTCAAACTTGGATGAAAATGTTTCGTCTATCTTGAAGAACAACTCTCGTGGTTTCGGGTATTCGGTTGAGTGGTGCCTTCGTAGAACTCATAGTATTTTTTGGACACACGAGTCCAAATACATTCACTTGTTTGAGAAGTCCCCCTCACACTTTCTTCCGAGACTCATCTATAAGCCCTGCAAAGAACTTCATCTTCTTTTCGAGTCCAACCCTACCTTTCATTGCAAATAAGGCCATTTGAAAATTATTGAAAATTTTGAAGGAAAGATTATTGGAAGAGGTAAGAAAATAGAATGTGAAGAATTGAAATAGAATGAAGTGAGATCCCTCTTTTTCTTTTATTTTTATTTTCAAAGGGGTAAGATATATGTCCCGCCTTTTTTCTTGTATTTTGTTTATCTTGTTCTATGAAAGTAAAATTTATGTCTCTTCTAACTAAATGTAATTTCTTTGATCATATCAATAAATTTATCTCGTTTCGTCAAAGTTAAAATAAAAATAAAATTATGGTTCCCTCAAAGCGGTATCGTTATCTCAACAGAAAAGAAAGTTGACAGCAATAGGCCACCACCAGAAATAGCCACGCCCACCAAAATTTACTACCCTACTGATTGACGTACAAATGAAGTTACAATTTATGTTTCAAAACTGAACTAGACTCAAATATGTTGTCTTTAAGCTAACTCGATTCCCTTCTCGGTGGTTTCACTTGCCTTACTGTAATTGATGCGTCCAGTAAAAGGATATATGTGGATTTATGGTTAATGAGGGTGCAAGAAGTTGAAGTTCTATTATAAATTCATTTGGTTTAATATAAGGAGTAATCAAATCTCTTATAAACTCACTGTAAGGTCATTCTTTCATCAATATGGAACTTATTCTAACACACTCCTTTCAGTGTGGTGAATTTTGAAGTTTAACAAGTGAACAACACAACGCGACGACTTGGAACACGTGTGACCGTTTGGCTTCAGACATGGAACAACATGCTCTGATATCATAAAAAAAAATTGAGGTTTCACTATAAAACCAATTGGCAATACAGGGAGTAAGAATAATACTTGGCTACTCAAAGATGAGTAGGAACTCGTACTCAAAATTCTTAGTGTTTTAATCACGAAGCTTTGTGCTTATGATCAAAATCGTTCATACTATGAATGACACTGTCAAGATCATCTTTGCAAAAAATAAATTAAAACTAAGATCATTTAGTCAATCTATTGTAACAAATACATAGACGGTTCATAATGCTTTTTACCAATACCGTTCATTTGTTTTTAAATTGTTTGATGAACTAACGACCTTAGTTTTAATTTATTTTTCGCAGATACGATCTTTATATGGTGATTTATAATATGAACGGTTCTGATTATAAACACGAAGTTCTATAAATTGACAACGAACAATTTTGAGAAATTTTGAGTAGGAGTTTCTACTTATCTTTAAGTAGTCAAGTATTGTTCTTCAGACAAATAAGCCACTTTCATTTCAAGTCCTATTTTCTCATCTTCAAAAGATTTTAGGAAGGATTTTCTTTTTCAGAATTTTTGATTCATCATTTTCCCTTGATTTA
Source organism: Malus fusca (assembly GCA_035220775.1). Taxonomy (NCBI): domain Eukaryota; kingdom Viridiplantae; phylum Streptophyta; class Magnoliopsida; order Rosales; family Rosaceae; genus Malus; species Malus fusca. Next base: position 1,299,076 of record CM069072.1, on the reverse strand, counting down.
TTCAATTCAAATGTCAGAAACAAACAAGATATGCAAATGTAGTAAAATGGTGTGCAAAAATCAATTTTTTTTTAAACATTATCCAATTGGTCCATAAATAAATAAATAAAATCTCATGTTAGTCTGCTTTCTAGTTTGCTGATAAACTGCAATTTCTCAATCCATAACTAAAAACATTTCTGAAATTTAACAAAAGAAAATATTCTAAAAATTTTCAGGAAAAATAAATAAAATAAGTAAACAATACCTCAACTTCTTCGGCCTCATGAAGCTCCTTCTCCACCGTTTTTGCCGTCTCTGTCTCGCGTTGTGAAGCCAAAGGTCCAAACTTGACGAACTGGAGGGACGGCAAGTGAGAGAACCAAAGGGAGCTTAGAGTGAGATAAGGCGTGCTGCTGCTGCTGGTTTGACTTAGCCGAAAAGGTATTTTAGAGTTGGGCGAGGCGGCGGAGGGCAGCGGTGCAATTGGCTATGATGGGATTATGAGTTATGACATTCTTTCTTTTTTTTTCTTTTTTTTTTCCTGATGAATACTACATAAAACAATTATTAGAAGATTGACAGATTTTTCTCGGAAAAATTAAAATAATTTTCACTATCGGATCATTTTTATTGATTTTTATTATCAAGACTAAAGTGCGAGTTTTCCTAATCTCAAATACCACTTTAGCTCCCTTTAACTTATAACGATGAGATGTTTTTCACATAATTATCTTTACTTCTATACTTTGATATTAGTCTTAGATTACACTAGATTATTAGATTGTGATGTCTAGATGACATTAAAATGATATTAGCCAATCATATTTTTCCCACATCAACATTAGTTATTAGGGTGTGATATCCACACACTCCTTTTTACTTCTCACACATCTTTTCTTAATTTATGTCATTTGATCTTCTTCAATTCATTCGATTCGAAAGTTGAAAATTAGTGGGTGTGTGAGAAGTAAAAATTGGTGTGTGGATAGCACACCCTTAGTCATTTACTTAAGAAAACAAAATATAAGAAACAAAAAAGGATAAGGAAAAAAAGCCACACCACAACAAGAATTCTTGAACTCCACCCACCGCAAGGGTGGATGTAAATTGGAACCAAAGTGGTCCTAGGACTAGTCGGGGGTGGAAAACACGCATATGAAGGTCCTATGAAGACCCTTTGATTGTTTGGTACCCATATCTCGACAGGCTGCATCAACATCACTCGACATATATTCTTGATAGCATTGATCAGATTGCTTCAACATATATCGTAACTTGTTGACATATAGGCAACATGGTTTGGTTTTGTCAATAAGGCCACTAAGTGTTCGATGAAATGCCTCAGTTGAATAAAATGATTTTTTTTTAACGCGCTCTGCGCTTTGTTTCTTTAAAAAACGTGAACCTTTAATGTTCGGACACCCAAGTTTCAAATCTTGGATCCCCCATGGTCCACACGCCTCCCTCACGGTTAAGTAGAATTGACAAAATCAACTCATCTTCTCCCTTTACCCTTTATTCACCATGCCTCTTTTCTCCCTCTTTTTCTCTATCCTAGTCTCTAATTTCCTCGTGACTGTGAGCCGTTCTCGATCCGAATCCAGCAGGTTTCGCGCCATCGTTTTACAACAGGGGTTTTCGGGTGGTGGTGAACCCGTTTTATATGAGTTTACTTAAAATAGAATTTATCAACCCAATTGTCCATCATATTATCACACGTGTTGTAATCTTGTGTTCCTTCCGATAAACATAAAAATTAGTTTTAAAAATTACTTGAAAGCATTCTTAGTCAGTCTGTCTATTTTTTTTTTTCATAGAAAAGCACTCTCAGCACTCTTTTCATTTTCTTTTGTTAGGGATCTATATTTTCTTAGTTATACGCAATAAAACAAATCCATTTTATTGAAAGAAAAATAAAGTCGATAGTAAAAGCAATACATTACTCACTGTTCACGCAAAACAAGGAAATTGTGGAATCAAAAGCAACAAAAGAAATCACCAAAGGTTACAACATAGCATCCAAACAAATTCTAAATGCTCAACAACACTGTTAACTAGCTCTTAGTCTAGTTGCATTTTATTTCCCGACATTTGAAAGATATTTATAGTTTGAATCTCCAATGACTTCGGGAAGCACACTTTTTATTTTTTAAGTAATTATAGAGAAAGATTAGACGAGATTTACCTCTCATAAATAGTCTAAATACTCCTGCCACATTTGATGCATTATTTTGAGCAGTTTTTGAAGTTTTTTCGTTTAAGGGGCATTTCTATCCACTTATTTTTGGTGAAGCTTATGACCCCAGAAGTAGTTACTGGCTTTATATATAAAGATTCTAATCAACATCAACATTGATGTTTGTCCTTCCTCCTCCCCTCCTTCTGTTACGCTATGTGACTTTTCTCGCATGTGTGATTGTGTAGGCTATAATTGTTAGTGGATTGGTTTTGCGCAATGCTCTCAGTCTAACTTTTGGTTTGGGTGTTTTTTTTCCAATTTGGGGCGATATGTTTCTTTGCGGAGGTAGCAGCAGTGGTGACTGGTGTTTTGCTGCTGGAGATTAGGGCTTTATTATTGTTTTTCTTTTGTTGCTTGTGAACCTAAGTTTGTGTAGACATCCCTTTGTGTCTTGGATTGTAGCTCTACTTTTTGGGCATGTCTTCTATTTTATGTATTGCTTTGTTTGTGTAGGGTTCTGTGTTTTGTTTAGGCTTAGGCCTATTCAGCAAATTGCATTTCCCCTTTCATTAATGAAGTTTTATTTTTGACAAAAAAAATAAAACTTCAATGTTTGTTTCCAACTTAATCATTAGTGCAATTTAGTATGCGTTCAGTTTACAAAAGGTTCAATACACTTAGCAGCAAAACCAATTAACGTAAACTGTATTTAATTAAAAATAATGTGAAACTTTACATTCTTCAACATATTATGTCCTTAAATTAGTGATGAAGTCATTGTCATAGAAGAAATTCTATCTTGAAAATCTAGTAAAAAACCGTGACCCACCAGCCGTCTAGGTCCTACCTGGCCACAATGGAAGGGTCAGGTTTTAGTCATTTAGCTCAATCATAGGTACTTGAGAATTTCACATTTAATTTATGTATTTTTAGCTTAATAATTCCTGAGATTGATATATCTCTTCACTTTGGTCATTGAGATTTAAAATCGATAGAACTGGCCCCTGAGTTTGTTCACTATCAATCATTTTGGTCTTTCCATGAAATATCTCCGTTAAATAAGAATAGAATAAAATAAAATAAAATTACTCTCAATTTTTGTCAAATCATTTTAGCGTGTTGTTTACCAAAATTTAGGACAGATCTAAAAATAGCTTACTTTGACTCGTAGTTTAGACAAACACAATTCAACATGCCCAACCACAATATTCGTTCCCAGCTACCACAACTTCCGTTGGTAAAAGTTCATCATGTTGCAAACTTTTCAAGATTCATTTTTTACCAAAGGAAATGCTCTTAATGCACTTAAAAAATCATGATGAGATGCGATTTTTACACTTATGTTTACTTATGAACTTGGAATTAAATAAAAATTACTTGAAAGCATTCTTAGTCAATCTGTCTTATTTTATTTTTTTTCATAGAAAAACATTCTCAGCATTCTTTTCATTTTCTTTTGTTAGGGATCTATATTTTCTTAGGTATACGCAATAAAACAAATCCATTTTATTGAAAGAAAAATAAAGTCGATAGTAAAAATAATACAGTACTCACTGTTCACACAAAACAAGGAAATTGTGGAATCAAAAGCAACAAAAGAAATCACCAAAGGTTTCAACATAGCATCCAAACAAATTCTAAATGCTCAACAACACTGGCAACTAGCTCTTAGTCTAGTTGCATTTTATTTCCCGACATTTGAAAGATATTTATAGTTTGAATCTCCAATGACTTCGGGAAGCACACTTTTTATTTTTTAAGTAATTATAGAGAAAGATTAGACAAGATTTACCTCTCAGAAATGGTCTAATGCAGAGAAGCATATGCAAGCAGGTCCTGGTTGGTTTCAATCATGACCATATCTTCTTTTTTCAGTGTTATGCATGCATCGATGCCAATACCATCACTTGCATCCAACAATAACATTCTGTTTTTGAAATCTTCATTCCAAGGGATGCGTATGCATGATGCCTTTCCCCATCCAAAATTGGCCGAGCCGAAAGGAAACCTGCACAAACTGGTGCAAATATAGTTGTCCACATCATCCCTTTGAAGGAGCTCACTATACTCCTTCAGGAATTGAACTACTTCCTCCCCTCTAATTTCATTGGCATATTTTACCTTAAATTCCTCAACGCTTTTCCTCATTTTTGCAACCAAGGTTTGAAGATCACATACTTCATTTTCTTCAATCTTCGTCATGGTAAAAAACACAAAATTTCCTTGTAAGTTTTCTGCGAAGGGCTGAGCCAATATTTTCCTCAGGTTCAAAAAGGACCGCCAATATTTTCCTCATACTTCATTTAGAAGCTCGAGCTTTTCAGCGACCAAAGAATGTTCATCACTGCTGCTAGGATAAAAGAGAACTTGTGGCAGATGCAGTTCAAGCATAATCTGGTCAAAAAGGGACAGGCACAAATGTCTAAGGTGGTGAGGAGTTGGAGAGGGTGGTTTAATAATTTCTTTGTGAATTACTTCAACCTTGATCATCTTTTTATTTTCTCCAAACTCCTTAGTTACAACTTTGAGTTTGGTCAGAACAGATGCTGGAGTTGCTTGGCAGCTGAAAAGCCCAAGGTCAGTCCCCAGGCGATGGATGAGTTGTATAGAACTAACAGAGTGAGGAGTGGAGAAGATGATAGAGAGAGAGAGAGAGAACTGGAGAGAGAGAGAGATGTGGAGTGTGGAGGAGAAGTTTACAGAGAGGTTCCTGAGCTGATGACTGAATGAATAAATTATTGAGAGAGAGAGAGCCGGAGTGGAGTGTGTGGAGGAGAAATTATCGCTGTCTCCACTCAGTCAGTGGCACCATTGCTGTTTTCCTATTTTCAGGTTTATGTTTCCACTTAGTGGCAAGTTGCTGATTTTTGTTCTTTGGCTTTCAGCCTTCGGTCTCTCTATAAGTGTTTTGGGATTGGCTAACTCGAATGCACAAGGAACACGTATTTTAAACAGCGTGACAACACTAACGTTTGCTTGAACATGTAAGAGTTTTGTTTCTTACTAGAAAATTATGGTGAGATACCACTAAACTCGATATCTTGACATCCTATAATTATTAGATAATAACTAACAAAACAACATGAATATTTTAATATAATTCAAATACATCGGAAAAATAATTTTAATTTAGTGAACTGACACATGTCATATTACAAATTCACTCCTATTATATTGTGGAGCCTAAAATAATCCCAAATATTCTAGAGGCGACACATGAACATTTATTCAAGAAGGATAAGATTGCCCACAATAAATGGGTAGGCTTCTTAGATGCTCGCACGTGCAGCTCACACCCCTGGAGGTCTCAACAGCTGAATACGACTACCCACAGCTCACCTGCCCTTTGCAAGGAGTTAAAGATAATGATTAATTAATCAAATCCTATCTTTAATAATGTTGTACCATATATTGGGCCTCGAGATTTGGGCTTATATTTGGGCTTCATCACTAAGCCCATAATCCATGTAAGAGGAGGAAACCCTTACTCTATAAAAAGGATCCTCCTCACGTTCATTCAGGAGGCCTCACCTTCACTAAAGGAAGAACCAGAGTCTCACATCCCTCACAACAGCAGAGGGCAATACCCTCTCAGCCAAACAGAGAGCAAAATGGCAAGGGCTGCATCCACAGAGAGCTCCATTGCCGATCTATTGTAATACATACATTCATACAGTGAATCAAAATCAACATCAGTGTGGACGTAACCCAAAAATTAGGGTAAACCATGATACATCTTTGTGTTCTTGTACATTTGTGTGATTCACGACCGGATTTACGTTGGTCCAAGATCTTCCGGATTTTGTGCATCAACATTTGGTGTCGTCTGTGGGAATCGACACGAAAAGCTATGTCGGTTCTCTTTCATTTTTTTCATCTCACCACCGTGAATCTGCATAACCCGTAAAGCCAACTACGGACTCTCCAAAGATTAACGACGTCTTGTTTTTATATCAGTCTATTTCTTTCTCTTCGCAGCCACCTACCCCCGTCAGACTTAAAGCAGCAAGAAAACCCGCATTTTCTGGGGAAACAGACAACCTCGACCGTAGATCCTTTACGACTCAACTTTCCACGTTTACATCACTCGCATCGTCAACGTCCTCATCACTTTCTCGCACTGCGACGAGTCAGGACATTTGAAAAAACGGCGCGCCACACTCTTTCACTCCCTCCCGATGCCGCTTCAGCCGACCGCCTAAACCAGCGCCCTAATCTCGCCGTTGAATACGACGGCGAAAATGATGTCGTGGAACAGCGCCAAGGACCTAGTGATGACGTCGGACGACATTCCTTTCGAGACGGGGTCGTAGTATCTCTACGCCGGTGTCTCGTGCTTGCTCGTCCTCTTCGCCTAGATCATGTTCGGCATCACCTTGGGGTTGATGTCACTCAACCTCGTTGACCTCGAAATCCTCCTGCGCAGTAATAACCCCACTGAGAAGAAGCAAGCCGTGTGCAAAAGCAACACCAACTTTTGGTCACGTTGCTTCTCTGTAATGCTTGTGCCATGGAGTTTAAAGATCGCCGCGGCCAAAGAACTTGGCGAGGAACAGGGTGGCGTTGCCTTGGGCTTTGGGAAAGTCGATCCAGTACAGGCACGACCTTAGTATGCATGTGTCGCTGCATCCCTTCCGGAGTACTTGGCAGCCGTTGCAGCCCATCTCCACTGTCTGGAGGAAAACCAGGAAGAAGATAAGTTTTCTATTATTAATTATATTATTATTCCGTCTGCCATCTACCAAAAGAAAAAAAATAAAGAGAGCTTTACTTTTCCTTTTCAGCAAACATCATTATGTTTTCATCATTTATTTAATATTTTATTGTTATTATATTATGATATTTGTTACAAGTGTCGACCACTTTCGTTTAAAATAAACATAACTTTAATCATTTCTGAATACTATATTCATTATTTAAAATGTTGGGATGAAGTTTAGTGACTCAGGGCACACTACACAATTTAAGTATATAGATATATGTTTATTCAAAGATTTTATTATGATGATAATCTTTTGTCACATCATTACTACTATGCCAACACAGGCTGCTGATACCACATAACATGTGCGTCTATGCTTGTCATCATAATGCGACTTTATCATGATTATTCCCAAAGTAGAAAATGTGACCACATCACATATTGTCACTTTTCATTATTAGGCATGGTCCACACTCCATAATACAAAGTTATATATATATACACACATATACTTTATCCATATAGTCACCATGTGTAAGACTATTATACTCATATTGTTTTCCATTATTTGTCGCTAGTGACATATATTTAACCCAAGTACATGTGCAATATTTATTCATTGCCTAGTGATATTGTGACTGCCCTTAAACTATGTCACTTATACAACATGTGATTTACTACACAACTGAATAAATTATTTACTTGTAGTAGGCACATAGTACCACATTTGGCGCCTTGACAAACTTTGTCAATTTGATTTATTCATTATACGATCACACTTATACTGTCATTTATTGTCAGGAATTATTGAGCAACTAGATCCACTGATCAAGATTGTTGCTGATTAAAGAAGTCTACCAACTTATAGACTGATGGGTCATATGCTTATGGTGACAAATATTTAGTCCGAACAGTGATCTCTTGTCTAACCGGACACCCACTTGCTCGGACACTCGCTTATTTGGACACCTATGTGCCTGGACCCAACTCAAAGACTCTATAGATAGCCTCGACTCGATGACCCTACGTATGACCCTGACTTAAAGACCCGACTTACGAACTCGATCCACATATATGACATATAGACTTAATATGCGAACCCGACAAACGGACCCGAATCATGTCGATAATTAACTCATACTGAGTGCATGTTGACATAAAGTACATACTTGCAATGAGGAACGCCACGAGCCGAGTCGCCTCGCAGCAAGCATAGCCTCTAGTCGAGCAGCCTCGCAGCGAGCATAGCCTATAGCCGAGCAGCCTCACAACGAGCATCGCCTCCGGCCGAGCAACCGCCTTGTCGCGAGCATAGCCTCTAGTCGAGCAGCCTCACAACGAGCATCGCCTCTAACCGATCAGAATCACAACATGTAATACCTCTAGCCGAGTATTGCTTTATGTTGAGCATTGCCTTGTGTTGAGTACTGGTTCAGGACAATATCTAATCACTTCGGCCCACACATGGATTGGATTTGAAGTCTCCAGCCAAAAGACTCTATTGACTAAAGACTTGGGGGACTCTTGTTGTACCATATATTGGGCCTCGAGATTTGGGCTTATATTTGGGCTTCATCACTAAGCCCATAATCCATGTAAGAGGAGGAAACCCTTACTCTATAAAAGGGATCATTCTCACATTCTTTCAGGAGGCCTCACCTTCACTAAAGGAAGAACCAGAGTCTCACATCCCTCATAACAACATAGGGCAATACCCTCTCAGCCAAACAGAGAACAAAATGGCAAGGGCTGCATCAACAGAGAGCTCCATTGCCAATCTATTGTAATTCATACATCATACAGTGAATCAGAATCAACATCAGTGTGGACGTAGCCCAAACATTGGGGTGAACCATGATACATCTTTGTGTTCTTGTGCATTTGTGTGATTCACGACCAGATTTACGTTGGTCCAAGATCCTCATGATTTTGTGCATCAACAAATACATTGCTAATTGAAGATTGACTCCAATCAAGTAAGTAATTCTAATTTAAATCAATTAGGGATAATTACATCATTATCTTAAGATATTATTTCCTATTTAATATCTTGGGAATATTTAAAGAATATCTCTCCATTAAACACTATATGGCCGGCCCTAGCCCTTTAAATACCCCATATTCTACCAAATTTTGGACGGCTTTTGCAACCCTAAAAAAAGCCCTAAACACTTTACTCTCTCAAAGAAACTAACTTAGGCATCGGAGATCCGTTGACCTAACCCCCCACCTCGTGGGCGCGTGAGGCTTAGGTCTTTGATCAAAGGTGTTGATTGTTTTGCAGGTGCATTTTCGTCAAGACTGAAGACGGCAGAAATTTACATCGACAAATTGGTGCTTTCATTAAGAGCTGATTCAAAATACTCGAAGAAGCCTCTTGCATTAGTTTCTTGAATTTTCTGTTACGTTGAATTTCTCACATGTCGTATCAATTAATTTTTCCTAGAAAAGTTCTTGATCAATCCTTAGAGAAAGGATACAATGGTAGGAAATTCAGAAACTACGACAAACGAAACCTCATACGTGCAAAAATTTGGACTGGAGAGTGGAGACGAGGACATAGCCCTACGACAGAGGTCCTCAAGCTCAACACAATGGCAGGATGAGCCCCACAGCCGTGGAACCGTACCACCACCATCACCACTGTGACTCAGCAGCCACCGCAAGGCTATTAAGCCATGACGCCACTCCTCCACCGCTGCCCCTGCAGCGCCGCACCCTACCAAACCCTAGGTATGAGGCCCAACCCAATGCAACAGCAGGCCCAAGCCTGAGCCCAGAATGCGGCAGCTGCTGCTAGCCAGGTAACTCAACGTGCTTAAGCCCAAGCCACTCAGCCAGCAAGCCATGATGTGGCAACCCAATGGCTAGGAGGGCCTACGGCCATACAGGCCTAAGGCGAGCAGGTGCCGGTCCAACGCCCCGCGATCTGCTCTGATGACTCGACCTGTGGCCCAATCCATTCCATGGCCACCTTCAGCGATCCAGATTTCGACCACAGGTCCCGCGATTGATTCAGGGTTACCTACACTCTACTTTTCTACAAGAATGCCCTCTTTGGGCTCAAACTTTGTACATGCAGTCCACTATACTTCCACCACACATGGAGATGCCCATCATCCAGACTTTTCCAATCCAAATGGCGAGCACCACCTACCCCAACAAGTCACCAATTTGACGAACGCCCTCGCGCAGCAGACCACATTGGTGAACCAACTCCTCGACCGTATCGAGATGCAGCGTCCTAGACGAGGTGTCCCGAAGCAGGACAAGAGTAAAATAATGTGACTTATTCTAGTGACGTCCCGTAAAGAGCCGCTCAGCCCACCACAAATCGTGTGTTCAGGTAGTGTACATTTTTGTTTGGGCCCTCGGGGAAACGTCTTCTCTTGCCTAAATGCACATAGAAGCGTTCATTCTCAACTCGGCTCACGAGTCAGTGTGCATTTGAGGTTGGGTCCACACTTCGATGAGCACTCAGGACATTCCAGGCGAAGTGTCTACACGAGGCTAGGCTCATAAGGAGATTCTCTAACGAGGCAACAGGGTAGGCAGCCATATGAGACCCAAATAAGAGCACGAGAGCAGTCCAGCTCAAGTTCTACTGGCAGCCCCCACCAAAAGCGACGGTGAGCAGCGCAAGGCTTGCAACTGCGACACAGACGAGCAGGACATGTCGAAGAGCAACATAGACCAGCAGGTCAACACAGGGGGCAGTTGAGGCTCCACTGCCTCACCAGGCACAAATCCAGGAGGAAGTACAAAGGCTCATAGCAGAGCAGCTGTGCGGCTTCCAGCGCATTGACACTACCGACGATGCCCTTTTAACATATGTGGTCAACCTAAGCAGGTCACCCTTTGTAAACGAGATCGAGCAGACGGAGCCACCACGAAAGTTCAGCCCGCCTTATTTTACCTTGTTCAAAGGAGATGAAGATCAAGATAAACACTTGATGCACTACCGAAGTTGTTGGAAGTATGCCCATAAAGCCACTCATTTGATGTAATAGCTTTTTGGAATACTTAATATGTTAAACTTTTATATGTTTAACGGAAGGGCAATACTTATTGTTAATCACTATTTATTGAATCATGTGTTTAATCAATAAGAGAATCCAAGGGATGTATTTGACATAAGAGATAAGTGATCTAATGAGTTAGATTAAGGAGACCTTTCTCTTATGTTCATTCCTAAAACGTTCCTAGCCATAGGATTGCCAATTGGGCATTGACAATCCGCTAAGGTTAGTATGTGTTATGTTGACTCAAACGTGAGTATGAACTAGTCTCAAGTCATTTGGTGTTGGACACTAAGACAAACACATAGGTGCTCGAAAGAGTAATCGAGTACACTGAACTGCGATTAATGAGAGTTCAAACATACATGTCATGTACGAACTCTAAGGTTACAATATGCAAAGTAGTCCTTAGACCTGAGGCATCATAGATGTCTAATGGTTAGGTCCTTGATCTTTGATCATGACAAAGGCATTCCCTCGGATTGTCCACGGCATTGTTGGGGTCATGTGATCTAGTCATGTAGGCATATGAATGCACAACAAGGGATCTCTAACCTTCCATGGTGGAAGGAGTATACTCTAAAATATGATTCTAAAGTCTTTGGCCAAAGCAAATGAATATGACTAAGGAAGATGTTCCAAATCATATTCAAGGGAATCATATAAGAAAGTATCACATTGGATAGTAGACATGAAACAAACTATCACTTAAAACAATGTGGTTAAGAGTATTGTATTAGAGAAGGACCGTATTGCATTGTAATTGTAACTGGATAGGTTCTCCAACCAATTCTACTTAGCTTGGGTAACCATGACATACTGCTAGGTGTCACTCATGGTTTGTGGAAGCCCTATTGATTAGCAAACACTAATCATCAAAAAGGGAGAATTGAAATGTGGTTTCAATTCACAATCGATAGTTAAGAGTAACATCGCCCACTGCCTCGCTAATTGGAACCTAATGGATCGCACACCAAATAAGGATATATGTGAAGCAATTAAATGAAATGGATAAGCAATTAAATGGTTTAATTGAAGAATGGTCAAGATTAATTAATTAGTTAATTAATTATACGAAATGTTCGTATTGGGCTTTTAAGTTGGTTTTAGGGCTTCGGGGCCCAAAAGTGTTTTGGTCCACAAGGCCCATTATGTTTAAGTTGTATGACAACTAAAACAAAATGGGCAATAAGCCCAATAACCATATAGGCCAACCATTTAGGGTGAGGGTATGCAAGTTTGCTTAATTGCAAGTTTGCCACTCACCTAAGAAATGAAGTATAAATTCATCTTTATAGCTTTGTTTTCAATTAGGGTTTTCTAAGCTACTTGGGGATAGTTATCTAGCAAATTTACTTCCCTAAGTGATCAATTTTTCATTCTCACAAATTACATCCTTGGTGAAGAGACATAGAGACATCAAACTTTTGGTGTTTTGGAGAACTAATCCTCAAATCCTCAAAGAAGCAAAGGAGCACTAAAAGGAGGGAAATCACAAGGAAGATCCAAGGAGCAAGGAGGTGACTTGAAGGCCCTCCACTTGGGTGAATCCCTTGTGTAATCAAGGATGAGCTTCAAGGGTAAAGAATCTCTAAATTCTTAATTATCTTTAATGTTGTTAAAGAGTCTTTTGGTTCACCATATACTAGGCTTTGAAAGTCATGGGTTTCATGAATTGTTTTTGGATGCATGCCTACTTTAAAGAGTTAATTGTTAGCATATGTATTCAAATGTTCATACATGTTCTTAGCTAGGACAAAATTTTTCCTTCAAGTGGTATCAGAGCCTAGGTCTAGTGTATGGTGGATCCTTTTGGGTTTTGTGATTTTCATGTTTTATGATTTAAATGTTGTAAATGTTACAAGCTTTGTTCTTGCTTTGAATATAAATTTTGCTAGAAAATTTTGCATCTCAAATGTTGTAGATGTATTTCATTTAAGCATGAATATTGGAACTAAAATTTGGTGCCATGTATTTTGAGTTTTCATAAGTGTTCTTCAATGTTCTTGGAGTTCTTGCCAAGAACAAAAAGTTTTGAAGTTTTGATTCAAAAAGTTTTATGTTTTTACATAAAGTTTTGATTTAATTTTAGTGGGTGATGGTTAATGATTAAGTAATTTTAATGGGAGACAAACTTTGTTTTAAAGAATGACATAAATCATTTCTTACAAAATTTTATTTCATCTTTACCTCACCTAACATAACCCACTTACAAAACTTTGTATAAAATTTGAATTTTCATCAATAAAACACTATATGGCAGGCCACCCTTTTAAAATAGGGTATTTTTGGGTGTTTTGTGCACTTACATAAAGTTTTGATACTTTTGTGTATTTGCATTTTGGCCCAAAAGTTTACGTTTTTACGTTAAGGTCCAAAAACTTTAAAGGACAAATTGTTTTGCTCCTTTAATGATGTTTTGACATTATTAAAAATGTTTGGGTTCTAAGTTGTAATTACATGAAGTTGTGGACTCTTGTGTTTTTACAAAGTGACCCCAAAAGTTTTTGTTTTTAGAAAATGGCCCAAAAGTTGTGGTCATTGTTTTTGGCCCAAATTAGATGAGAACAAAATGGTTTGTCTCTTTAAATGAGAATTGGATTTTCATTTTATTTAGTTCCATTTAAATCAATTCTATGGATCCGAAAACCAATTGTTTAAAGTTGTTTTCTTAGTTAAATGTGTTTGATTAAGAGAATGGTGATTATGAACCAAATGCCTCGATAATTGAGCTATGTGATTGGCCGCTTTACATTATGAATGTTTGGGATTGGTAGTGTAGATTTGAATGTAATTTGATTAATTCAATTTGTTGTAAATGGACATAAGTCCATCATTTGTGTTGTAAAAGGGCATAAGCCCTTATTATTATTTCATGTATTCCTTTTGTTTAAATGTATGCAAAATGGAATAGTTGGGTCCAACGCCCAATAGGAAATAACGGTTTAATTGGATTAAACGCGTAACTAAAATCAACAACTACATACCTTAGGCCCAAGGTCCAACACAAGGCTCGTGTTGGATCAAATCAAACGGTTCATAATCATCCTAAAACCTAATATGACTATATAGTCCATATGAGGATGCAAAGCATTCGTTAGTAGTTCCATATAGTCTCGCTTGTTTCAACGAAACAGTGGGAGTATTATATACTACTAATTCATATAAACTTGGACCAATGGTTGTGATAGGCCCAAGTTCTTTTAATGTGATTAAAATGTTTTGATGTAGCCCAACGCTATTCCCTCAAACAAATATTTAAGTTGATAAGCGAGAGATGTTTAGAATATCTCTTCGTAGGCCTTCCACCGTGGTGGGTTCCAAGCGTTTGTGACTCATGCACCAGCTTCACCCTATCATGGGGGAGTACAAAGCATGTGCTTATATCCAGGAGGAATCCATATACATATGATGAGGTGAGTGTAGGCAACGAGGATAGCCAACATCGTATCATCGTGAGGCTATTCTTGAACCCCTTCACGAACTAAGCATGGTGGGAATAACTTAAACTAAGTGCAATGGTGCCAACATCGTATCATCGTGAGGCAACATTCTCTAGAGGCCAAACGAGATGGGTAATTACAAAAGGTTGTAAATGAATAATGCGTTATTCTCTCATCATTATTTTTGCTAGCCAACATCGTATCATCGTGAGGTGGGCTTGGTAATGGTGAGTCTCCCATAACCCACTAAGAGTTCAATATAACTCTCGAATTCTATTGAGGGATGTGGAATTTGCCAAAAATGGTGGGTGATACTATTTGATTAAAAGACTCAATCAAAATAGTTTTAAACAACAATGCTAATTCGATTTCTGTTATGTTATGTAGTGAACGACATGCCTAAAATTATACCCACCATTATACTTGACAAAAAGGGCCTAAAGGGCCAACGTTTCCTTGCTTGGTATCGCCACATTGAGAATGTCTCAAAGGTGAAAGACATATTGTATGTATTTAAGCAATCCCCTCCTCATGTACCTCCTACGAAACTAGCTTCAAAGGAGGAGTGTCAAAATTATGTTAGACACTATGAGGATGACTTACAAGCCAAATGCTTAATCCTCACTTCACTTAGTGAGGAGCTTATGAAGCTACATAAGCACATGGACACTTCTTGTGCCATGGTTGAAAGTTTGCATAAGATGCATGACATTGAGACTAGTAATGTACGATTCTCAAATATTTGTAGTCTAATGAATGCCAAAATGGCAAAGGGGACATCGGTCCATAAACATGGACAAAAGATGGAAAGGATCTTTCAAGATCTTCAAAGTTTAGGAACTTCCATCGATGGGAAAATGGCCCAAGACTTTTTCCTTGCATCTCTCTCGGATGATTTCACTAAGTTTATCGTAAACTATAAAGTGAATAGATTCGATCATTCTTTGAAAGAGATGATTGACATGTGCTGTAAATTTGAAAAAGGTTTCAAAAGGGACAGTGGGAGTGAGAATGCAATAATAAGGAAAAGGTTACATAAGAAGAAGGCAAAGAAATCCAAGGGAACATGCTTTCATTGTGGAAAGGATGAACGTTGGAAGAAGAAATACAGGGTGCGCATTGCGAGCCTTATGACACGAACTTTTGAAGAGACTATTTCTGTCATAGAGAGTGCTTTTACAGTGAGCTCCAATTCCTGGATATTTGATTCAGGTGCTAGTCAACATATCTGTAATACGTTGCAGGGACTAACAGGGAGCAGATCACTGCGCAATGAGGAGATGGTTGTGCAAGTTGGGAACGGCACTAAAATCTCTGCAAAAGCAATAGGCACCTATATGCTTAACCTACCCTCTGGGGAAGTCCTGGAACTTAAAAATTGTTTATATTTTCCTTCATGTATAAAGAATTTGATTTCCATCTCTAAGCTTTTACGAGATGGGCACTCAGTGTTGTTTGACAAAATGAGTTGCACTTTATACTTGAACGGTCGTATTATCTCTCATGGTAATATGATAGAGGGACTTTTTCACCTAGAGACGAATAGTGGGATGCACTGTATTGAAAGCGGGAATACCTCAAAACCCAAAAGGGCTAGAGAAGAAGTTAACCAAGAAAAGATGTGGCATCTTAAACTTGGACATGTGAACCTTGATAAGACTCGCAAGATGTCGAAAGACGGATATTTCCGCCCATTAGGTAATGACCGGATGGGTACTTGTGAAAGTTGCTTGAAAGGGAAGATGACCAAATCTCCATTTACTGGAAAAGGAGAGCGTGCCACTGAAATTCTAGGGTTAATCCACACTGACGTATGTGGACCTATGTCTACTACGTCGAGAGAAGGCTTCTCATACTATATCACATTCACCGACGATCACTCTCGGTTTGGCTATGTATATCTTATGAAGTACAAGTCAGAATCCTTTGAAAGGTTCAAAGAATTCAAGAATGAAGTTGAGAAGCAAACTGGGAAACAGATAAAAATCCTAAGATCGGATCGAGGGGGTGAATATCTGAGTAATGAGTTCCTAGATTATCTCAAAGAGTGTGGAATAATATCACAGTGGACTCCACCGGGAACTCCACAACTTAATGGAGTTTCTGAAAGGAGAAATCGAACCTTGATGAACATGGTTCGTTCTATGATGAGTTCCGCTGATCTACCAGTAACATTCTGGGGATACGCTCTATATACAGCAGCTTACTTGCTTAATAGAGTACCTTCCAAATCAGTTTCACAAACACCCTATGAGATATGGCATGGAAGAAAGCCAAGTCTTAATCATATTAAGATTTGGGGTTGTGAAGCATATGTCAAGAAGCTTGAGGCAACTAAGCTTGAAGCGAGATCAGTAAGATGCTATTTTGTGGGATATCCTAAAGAAACTATGGGATATGAGTTCTACCATCCTGACGACCAGAAAGTCTTTGTCGCCAGAACTGCTAAGTTTCTAGAGGACGAATTTGTTCTCAAAGGAACTATAAGCAAACAGATGGAAATTAATGAGATTAATAATGAACCACAAACAAGCACTCGACATATTGACAACCCTGTTCCTGAACCCCTAGCTCCACGTAGATCTGAACGGGTTAGTAAGCCACCTATGAGGTTTGGCTTAAAAAAATGACTTTGATGAATTGTACCTTTTAGGTGACAATGAAACAAAGGAGGACCCTAGGGACTACACTGAAACAATGTCCGACATTGATTCAAAGAGATGGCAAATGGACGTGAAGACGGCCTTTCTGAACGGCTACCTACAGGAAGAGCTCTATATGACTCAACCCGAAGGTTTCGTGTCCGAGTCTGAAGAGACTAAGGCATGCAAGCTTCAAAGGTCCATTTATGGACTTAAGCAAGCCTCCAGGAGCTGGAACATTCGTTTCGATACTGAAATCAAAACGTTTGGTTGTCTAAAACCTTCCACATGAAAGATTTAGGAGATGCATCTTATGTACTTGGGATAAAACTCTATCGTGATAGATCCAGAAAATTAATTGGATTATCCCAATCGATGTACATTGATAAGGTGCTAAGTAGGTTCCAAATGGAACAATCTAAGAAAGGTTTTCTTCCTGTGAGACATGGAATTCACCTTTCTAAGTCCATGGGACCTAAGACTCCTGAAGAGATACGGCTAAATGAATGAAATTCCTTATGCTTCCGCCATAGGGAGTCTCATGTATGCCATGATATGCACAAGGCCTGATATCGCGTATGCTGTGAGCATTACTAGTCGATATCAATCTAACCCAGGATCAGAACACTGGGCAGCTGTCAAGATGGTCCTTAAGTACTTAAGAAGAACTAAGGACATGTTCCTCGTTTATGGAGGAGCATCAGAGTTGCGAGTGGAAGCTTATACAGACACAGATTTCCAATCTGACGTCGATGATAGAAGTTCCAACTCCGGATATGTATTCACTCTGAATGGTGGGGCTGTCAGTTGGAAAAGCAAGAAACAATGTGTAATTGCTGATTCCACGACAGAGGCTGAATATGTCGCTACAGCTGAAGCCGGCAAATAAGCGTTCTGGATGAAAAAGTTCATTACTGAACTTGGAGTGGTTCCAACCATCACATCACCAGTAACTTTGTACTGTGATAATAGTGGGGCGATAGCTCAAGCCAAGGAACCCAGGGCTCATCAAAAGAACAAGCATTTTGATAAGCGCTTTAATATCATAAGATGATATGCTGCCGAGGGGAAAGTCAACATCCTCAAAGTTGCTTCAGCCGATAATGTAGCAGATCCACTGACAAAGCCAATGACTCAAATCCAGCTTGATCGTCATATGGATAAGATGAGTATTAGATACATGGGAGGATGGCTTTGAGTGCAAGTGGGAGATTGTTGGAAGTATGCCCACAAAGCCACTCATTTGATGTAATAGCTTTTTGGAATACTTAATATGTTAAACTTTTATATGTTTAACGGAAGGGCAATACTTATTGTTAATCACTATTTATTGAATCATGTGTTTAATCAATAAGAGAATCCAAGGGATGTATTTGACATAAGAGATAAGTGATCTAATGAGTTAGATTAAGGAGACCTTTCTCTTATGTTCATTCCTAAAACGTTCCTAGCCATAGGATTGCCAATTGGGCATTGACAATCCGCTAAGGTTAGTATGTGTTATGTTGACTCAAACGTGAGTATGAACTAGTCTCAAGTCATTTGGTGTTGGACACTAAGACAAACACATAGGTGCTCGAAAGAGTAATCGAGTACACTGAACTGCGATTAATGAGAGTTCAAACATACATGTCATGTACGAACTCTAAGGTTACAATATGCAAAGTAGTCCTTAGACCTGAGGCATCATAAATGTCTAATGGTTAGGTCCTTGATCTTTGATCATGACAAAGGCATTCCCTCGGATTGTCCACGGCATTGTTGGGGTCATGTGATCTAGTCATGTAGGCATATGAATGCACAACAAGGGATCTCTAACCTTCCATGGTGGAAGGAGTATACTCTAAAATATGATTCTAAAGTCTTTGGCCAAAACAAATGAATATGACTAAGGAAGATGTTCCAAATCATATTCAAGGGAATCATATAAGAAAGTATCACATTGGATAGTAGACATGAAACAAACTATCACTTAAAACAATGTGGTTAAGAGTATTGTATTAGAGAAGGACCGTATTGCATTGTAATTGTAACTGGATAGGTTCTCCAACCAATTCTACTTAGCTTGGGTAACCATGACATACTGCTAGGTGTCACTCATGGTTTGTGGAAGCCCTATTGATTAGCAAACACTAATCATCAAAAAGGGAGAATTGAAATGTGGTTTCAATTCACAATCGATAGTTAAGAGTAACATCGCCCACTGCCTCGCTAATTGGAACCTAATGGATCGCACACCAAATAAGGATATATGTGAAGCAATTAAATGAAATGGATAAGCAATTAAATGGTTTAATTGAAGAATGGTCAAGATTAATTAATTAGTTAATTAATTATACGAAATGTTCGTATTGGGCTTTTAAGTTGGTTTTAGGGCTTCGGGGCCCAAAAGTGTTTTGGTCCACAAGGCCCATTATGTTTAAGTTGTATGACAACTAAAACAAAATGGGCAATAAGCCCAATAACCATATAGGCCAACCATTTAGGGTGAGGGTATGCAAGTTTGCTTAATTGCAAGTTTGCCACTCACCTAAGAAATGAAGTATAAATTCATCTTTATAGCTTTGTTTTCAATTAGGGTTTTCTAAGCTACTTGGGGATAGTTATCTAGCAAATTTACTTCCCTAAGTGATCCATTTTTCATTCTCACAAATTACATCCTTGGTGAAGAGACATAGAGACATCAAACTTTTGGTGTTTTGGAGAACTAATCCTCAAATCCTCAAAGAAGCAAAGGAGCACTAAAAGGAGGGAAATCACAAGGAAGATCCAAGGAGCAAGGAGGTGACTTGAAGGCCCTCCACTTGGGTGAATCCCTTGTGTAATCAAGGATGAGCTTCAAGGGTAAAGAATCTCTAAATTCTTAATTATCTTTAATGTTGTTAAAGAGTCTTTTGGTTCACCATATACTAGGCTTTGAAAGTCATGGGTTTCATGAATTGTTTTTGGATGCATGCCTACTTTAAAGAGTTAATTGTTAGCATATGTATTCAAATGTTCATACATGTTCTTAGCTAGGACAAAATTTTTCCTTCAGAAGTGCCATGACCATTTACTCCAATAATGACGCTTTCATGTGCAAGATCTTTGCCACGAAGCTCCAGGGCAAGGCGTAAGACTGGTTCCACACTTTGCCGGCACGTTCAATCAGAAGCTTTAACGAATTTTCCTTAGTTTTCACTAAGGAATATTTGTCCTACCGCTCAATCAAGAAGAAGTCTGACCACCTCTTCAACATGAAGAAGAACCCGAATGAGTCACTCAGCATTTATGTCAAGAGATTCAAGGTGGAGAAGGTGAAGATTGTCGGATGCAATGACAACATCGCATGCTCAGCTTTCCAAAAAGGGCTTTCAGCAGATTACCCACTTTTCAAAAAATTGATCATGGACGAGAACTTGACTATGGCAGACTATTATGCTTTGGCAAAAAAACACTATATATGGGATGAGACTAAGCGTTCCCAGAAGCCGCCTGAGCAGCCGTGCAAAGCCAACTCAGAAGAAGGCAAGCAATAAACCGCTCAATAACAAAAGCAAGCCATGAGATAAACGCAGGGATCAGTCCCTAGCAAAGGGAGGCACGACACCCAAGTCATACACCAAGTTCTCAATGAGTAGAAGAATAAGTCTTTCGCCCCAGCAGTAGCAGCTGAAGTGCATAAAGATGATTCTACCTCCACCGAATATCAATTGCAGTAGGCAGGTCAGGAAGATGGTGTCAAGGTTAATAATGCCTTAGCAGATGAATTAGGATGGAAATCAGAAGAAGACGACGAACAAATTTTCCTTAACCTTAAGCAGCGGTCAGACCACACCGAATGCGCATCTAAAGAAGATCTAAACGATCTTGGATATGAAGTCCCATACCACTCTAAAAGAGATCCAAGGTCTGACATGATGAGCATCTACACTTAACCAATTCCTCTAGCAACTTATCGACTGATGTAATCCAAGCTAGAAACAGCAAATGACCTATGCATCTATATAGTGGTATCTGAGCAGCAATGAGCTCTACCCTCAAACAAGAAGGACAAGTGGCTAAACGAGCTCCCCAATGTTCTATGGGCATATCGCACCACCAAAAGACGAGCTCCCTGATGTATGGTTCTAAGGCGATCATTCATCCCAACGTCGTGGTGCCAAGTATCAGCACTGTACTGCCGAATCTTAAGCAAAACAAAAAGGAGATGGCTACTAACTTAGACCTGGCAGAAGAAGAACGTGATAAGGTTGTCACTCGCAATGTGGCCAATCAGCAGCAACTCCTCTCTAGCTATAACAAGAGGGCAAAAATCCGACAGTTCCAACCAAGAGACCTAGTTATCAGAAAAGCCTTCATCACCGCCTGACGATAAGGCTTCAAAAAGATGGCTTCCATCTGGGAAGGTCCGTACAAAATCAGTCTAGTAGGCGGAAGAGGCAGTTACACCCTCACCACTATGAGTGACAAAAAAAAAATCGACAAACAGTGGAAAGCCTACAACCTGAGGAAGTACTATGTGTGACCTCTCACCATTTCTTGGACTCCGTTCAAAATGAAAAAGTTCGAAGACTCAAGTAGCTCAATGAACAAAACCTCGCATGCCGATGATTATCAGTTGTTATGCCATTACCACCTACGAGCAAAGTTAATAAAAGCCTATATCTTCAACGAAGATTGAAGGATTTATTGACAAGCTTGGGCCAAATGCATAAATAGACCGACCAACCTTGTGACAAGCAGAAGATGCCCGCTGCCCATAGACATAGCGTAAGCTCTCTAGCGCGAGAGGGTAAACTAATTCCTCGACACCCATCTGGGTAAGCTTTCCAGCGCGAGAGGGTAAACTAATCCAGAACATCCATATGTGGATGGGTGGTACGACTGCTCAATTTCCCCTGAATGCAGCGATTACGTGTGTCAGACGACTCCCAAAATTAGCCACGATAGTCATTCCCTTGGAATAAACTTAGCCAACAGAATGATTCAATTTCGCGGGATCCTAGGTCTCTAACCAGAAAAGACGTTAAGTGCAGGACCCCTGCCCATGAAAGAATTCGCGTAACAAGATGATCCATCATCGACATGCAAATCTTTATGAAGCGGCTTGGTTTTAAAGTGTTGCAATACTAGTTAAGCGACTTACAAGATCAAAGCTGCGACTCGGAAAGATATGGCCTCTGAGGAGCGACTTCGCCTACACCTCATGCCAAAAAACACCTCCGAGAGCCAGGGATAAAGCCTAAAGTGGTTACACTGGTCGGCCGTTTCTATAAGTAAGATACCTGGCCGACAACCCAACGGTTAAAAGCCCAAGGCAACTCGTAAGTTGAAACTTACACCTGCTATGCTACGCGGACTTGCCTGCTTATTTACAAGCAGCACTTCCAGCCAACGGTCTATGGTTTATGTTTTGCTGGGACAAAGTTGAGTGTCACGACTATAGCAACTAGGGGTGGGTTCGGTTTAAATCGGTTCGGTTTATTTTTTTTTCGGTTCGGTTTTTTTCGATTCGGTTTCGATTTCGGTTTTTTGTTTTTTTTCTTTTTCAAAAAATGAAAAACATTGAAATTTTAAATTTTAACATATCCAACACAATCATAACATAAACATTCTAACTAGAATCAAATACAATGAAAATAAACATTTAAAGTTGAACTAAAATCATCAATCAAGTATTCCAAAGTCCAAACTAACAACCTCACAACACACAAATCGTACAAATGACTTAGAAAAGTTAAATTGTATGATGTTGTTCAAATATTAGAGTTGTTTGCTTGTAACTGCATGTTGACAACTTGATTAGTAAAAGTAATACGTGGGTGGATTTATTTAGTGTGTGTTGAATTCTTTTCCATCACAAATTACCCAAATAATCTACCCGAAATAAATGTTTATGGATTATGTTACATGTTATATGAGAGTAGATTTGGAAAAGAAAGCTGGGGCAGAAGTAGACAGTGTTATGGAGATAGATGTAGGTACTTCAGGAGGAGGTTTGGTTCCGGAACCTTATATGGGGGAGAAATAATAGGTTAGGGTTTAGAGTTTTTATAGGCCTTTTTTTAATATTTTGAGCTTAAAGTTTGGCAACACATTGGGTTTAGCACATTTTAACTTACAAATTGGGTTTAGAAAATAATACCCAAAACAAATAATTAAATAAAAAATTAATTTAATTAATTCGGTTCGGTTCGGTTTGGTTCGGTTTCTAGATCACTAAAACCGAACCGAACCAAAAGAATTCGGTTCGGTTCGATTTTTTCAATTCGTTTCGGTTTTTTCGTTCGGTTCGGTTTTTTTCGGTTTCGGTTCGGTTTGGTTTTCGATTTTTTTCGGTTTTCGGTTTTTTGAACCCACCCCTAATAGCAACTATGCGGACCTCTTCTGCTTCCTACTAGAAGCACGAGTTCGGTCGACGGCTTTATGAGTTAAAAATCTCGCAACATGCCCTGGGAGAGCCCAACCTCAAGAAGTCACTAAGGTCGAGTGTCACGACTATAGTAGCTAGGCAGACCTCATCTGCTTCCTACGAGAAACATGAGTCCAGCCGATTGCTCTATAAGTTAAAAATCTTATAACATACCATGGGAGGGCTAAAGCTTAAGAAGCCACTCGAAAGTCGGAAAACAACCATAATGACCACAAGAACTCCTATGATTTCTACGCGAAGCACGTGTTCTACTGCTGGCTCTATAGGTTAAAATTTTTTGCAATATGCCCCAGGATGGCTAAAGCTCACGGATCTACCCAAAGCCGAGATTCACAGTTATAGTAGTTACGCGAACTCACCTGCCTTTTATGGAGACAACGAGTTCGGCAGTCGGCTCTATAAGTTGGAAATCTCGCATTTCTTCCTTTAGCAGGTAAAGCTCTAGAAGCCCCAAAGCCAAAATTGAAGCCTAAAGTGACCGCGTGAGCCATCCGTCCTACGGTAAAGTTTTGCAAAAGACATGGCGAAATAGAAAGATGAAGCAAAAACAAGGAAAGCTATTTATTAAATTTCTAGCAAATTGATAAATCGGCTCGAATGCCAGCGAAGTTCAAATAAAGCATAACAAAAAGGAGAAGAAGAAAACTCATAAGTCTAAGCAAAAAGACTACTCCTTAGCAGCTTGCGCAACCACTGGTTCCTGAACTGACACGCCTTCAGCAAACGTGCCATTCCCAGCAGCCAAAGCTTCCATCAGCTAATCTTCAGCCTCCCCCGCCTGGACTGCCTGACCCTCAGCTGCTCCACCAAAGGCAACCTCAAATGAGAAATCAAGCATATCAACTGGAGAAATGGAAAAAGTCTCGAAGTCCTTCTGGAAAAACTCATAATCCGACGGCATACCCTAGATGGTTTACATAGCCAAGCTTGTAGAAATCGGCCTGGCAAAAAGCAAGCGCCACTTCGCGACCAGCTTTCTCATTCTTCAGCTGCGCATTCTTATCAACAAGCCCAATGTGAGCACCTTGCAGCTCATCTAGTTCCTTTTTCAGGTTCTCGCTAGCACCTTGCAGATCCATCTATTTGGACTCAAACTTACTGGCAACCTCCTTGAGACGAGATACTTCAGCATGCATGAAGATAAGTTCCTTGTCCTTGGCAAAGCAAGCTGATCGTAGCTCCGAATTGACACGCTTAAGGTCCTCAACCACTGGAGAAACATGACTGATTTCCTTTTCTACAACTTCCAACATCGCCTGAGTCGCACTAAGCCTAGCATTCAAATGAGCGACATCTTGATGAGCGATCTCCAGCTGCAAAGAAGTGGGGGCAGAGACATCAGACCTCTTCAAAACGGCGAGTTCAGATTTGAGCAGCCAAGCGAAGCTGAGCCACCAATGCCACTTCAGCATCCTTAGCACACTTGATAACATCTTGATCAACGCGCATAGACTCAGTTGCTAGGATCAAAGTCTTATGCATTATAGCAATTAGGGAAGACCTCATCGAGTAGGCAGGACGCTTCGCAAAAGAGTCTGAGCGAACGACAACTTTCCTAACAATGTCAACAAACTTGGCGCATGCATCGACGTCCTCAAGCAGGTCAGCATTCCGTATAGCACAAACCTCGAGAAACTCTCCAGCCTCAGACTCGATGGATCTCTCACAACTGCCCGTGCGAGCAGATTTCCCCTTCTTAGCAGACGAGTCAGTCACGATAGAAGAAGGAATAGGCCCAGGCGCCACCTTAACAATAGAATCCACATTCTCGTTCTTTATAGCGGTGAACCTTTCAGAATCAGATCCTAACTTAGCTTCCGACGAATGCTTTGATACAAACCTAGACACCGAATGCCCCACCGAACCCTTCTGCTGGGCAAGTCTCTCAACGATGGATGCGGTCACCTTCAGAGCAGTAGGTTTCATAGGCTCAGTTTCAACGGTATTCTTCACCTCTTGAGGGAAGTTAGATCAATAACAAGCTTCTCGGTAGCAAACGAGCTCCCACGAGATGTAGAGGAAGTTTTTGGCTTCTTCTTGGCTGAAGGCTCACAAGCAGGTGAGGAAGATCTCTTATTTCCACCCTCATTGGCAGCAGGCTCTACAATAGCGATCGGGCGAGCCAATGCCTCATCCTTTATCCGCTTTATCTCTTCCCTCAAAGACATGCCACCATTCTCTCGATGAAGAGGGCTGAGCAGCCAGCGCCACTCACAGTCCTCAACAGGAATGCCCAATACGACGTGCACTTTCTTTATATTTGCTGAGGTCTTGGGAGTTGAGCCAAACTACGAATCTACGCAAAACAAGAAAGACGATCAATAAATTGAAGTCATGGAGCAGCTCAACAAAAAATTCAAGCAGGATAAGAATGAAGCAGTTCATTTACCACTGATAAAGGTAGTCGGAACACACAGCTTAGGAGAAGAGTCATACTCCCACTCTCCGCTCACCTCCAAGGTATCTTTTGCCCACTCATGATCACCTTTGCTAGAAGCATCGAACAACTTATGGTAAGACCTCAGCTGCCTCACACTTTCCTTGTGGCCAATCTCAAAGAAGTACCAAAACTCATTTATGGTCAAGCCAAGATCAAAGAACTTGCTCAAGTTCGAGAACCCCACCATCGCACGAACTGCATTTAGGGAACACTGAGCATGCGATCATTTCATGGAGTATATCACCTCTTGGAAAAGACGTCACATGAGGGGAGACATGTGCCTCATTCTGCTTTTTCTTCCACGCCTCAAGGTAGGCCCAAGCCTTTCGGCCCAGGTCGTGCACGCAAGAAAATTGACCTATGTCTGTCTCTCTCCCTCTCTTCTCGCATGTATGGGCCCGTGCCCAGCAACTTTGAAGACTAGGCCCAAGCTAGTCTCATTGCACCCTAGTGCGTTGATCCCTTCGGCCCGAGCCGAGCCATCCACATGGCCCACGCCAGTCGACCCGTGTCGTGCCACCAAGCAGCCCCGAGGGTTTTGACTCGACTTCATAGGTATCCACTGCTATAAATACAGATGCAGTGGCAACGGAAAAAGCCCCTTCAATTCAACACACAACTGCCCTGCTTAAAACCTCTCAACAACTCTTGAGATTTTTATTTTCTCTTTCCGCTGACACATCTTTCGTTGGCATCAACAACACTGTGAAAGCAACCAGTGATATCTTAAGTCGGCATAGATAGCTCTGTCACCGTAGAATTGGCCGAACTCGTAGTATCTTCCGTTGGCATCAACAGCACTGCGGCGAGGACGGTCGGTTATCTATCCAAGTCTCGGTCGAGAAGGATTTCCGAATCCTTATTGATTGAGGTCATCTCATCAGCCTCATCGGCGAAGTGAGGTGTTACTGTTTACTGAGCTCGGCGCATTGCACGCCGAATTGTTTTATGATCGGATACTCTCAAGTGGGATTTAGAGCTCGGCATTCAGACGGCCGAACCACGTTCACTATTAAGACTTATATTCGCTTTGAGTATTTGTGCCCTTACACTTTGGTGTCGATTCGGCGTGAGTTTACTCTGACGAATTACATCACTGTGACCGAATCTGACGACGACGATTCGTGAACTTCGTAAGAATAGTAGCCTTGTCTTCAGGTTTGAGGACCCAAGAGGCCGAGACACGTTCCTTCTTCGGCCGCAATCGCAAGACGCAGAAGTCAGCCGCGCACCCAACGCAACATCAACAAATTTACTCATCGGCCGAGCTCGGCCGACGAGTTGGCACGCCCCGCATTCACCGAATGACGTAGTTAGCTTTTAGATTACTCGGCCTGCGCACCACGTAGGCTTGGTAGTTTTTAGGGTCAACAGTCCCAAGACTCCCAAAAAAATTCAAGAAGAAGAAAATTCAAATTTTTCTTACCTTGGTGCGGCACGGAGAAAAATAACTACAACGAGAGACAACTCTTTGCAAGGGCAAGAGAAGAAGAACGGGAGGGGAGGGGAAATAAAAATTTCCTCTAGCTTCTCTTCCTTGTTGGAATAATGATTATTCTCCAAATTTATTTAATCCCCTACTTAAGGAAGAATTAAATAGGTATTGGGGGCAATTATTATTTTTTTCCTAGAAGAAGTTTATCTCAAAATCAAGAAAAAAGATCAAGTTCAAATTGGGAAACAATTCTGCAAGCCTAAGTAGCTTGAGATTCCTACACCTACAATCATTTTCCTGCGTGCAGCACAATATGTGTGGGGGCATTTGTGAAGCCTAAAATAATCTCAGATATTATAAAGGCAACACGTGGACTTTTATTCAAGAAAGACAAAATTGCTCTTAATAAATCGACAGGCTTCTTAGATGCTCCCACGCGCAGCTTACACCCCTGGAGGTCTCAGCAGCTGAATCTGATTGCCCACAGCTCACTTGCCCTTGGTAAGGAATTAAAGATAAGGATTAATTACCCAAATCCTATATTTAATACATTCCTAATTGAAGATTGACTCCAATCAAGTAAGTAATCACAATTTAAATAAATTAGGGATAATTACACCATTATCTCAAGATATTATTTCCTATTTAATATCTTGGGAATATTTAGAGAATATCTCTCCATTAAACACTATATGGCCGGCCCTAGCCCTATAAATACCTCATATTCTACCAAATTTTGGACGGCTTTTGCAACCCTAAAAAAACCCTAAATACTTTACTCTCTTAGAGAAATTAACTTAGGCATTAGAGATTCGTTGACCTAACCCCCCCACCTCGTGGGCGCGTGAGGCTTAGGTCTTTGATAAAATATGTTAATTGTTTTGCAGGTGCATTTTCGTCAAGACTGAAGACGGTGAAAATTTGCATCGACATATATAAGTGTGAACGATAGTACAATATTGACTTTAAATTAGGATAAATTCAGAATATGACTCTCCAAAGTATAACAAAAGTAAATATATCTTTCAAGTTATAAACATAATGTGATAGACTAAAATGGAATCAAATGTACATAGAAAATTTGAACCCAAAATTGCTTAACATAAAATGAAACCCAATAAATATTGAGAACATTTATTGTCACTCAAAATATTTAGAGAAGTGTTATTGACATTTCAAAATTTTCATTCTACACTCCTCACAAGTGTATTTTTCTTTCCAAATATAGAAAGTTTGGAGTGTAGAATGAGATTTTTGGAGTGTCAATAACAATTCCTAATATTTAATATCACAAATGTACTGTTGTCCAAATATTAAAAATTTACGGTGCACAATCAGAATTTTAGAACAACAATAACAATGTTTTGAATATTTATTACGGTCTAATGATATTCCTTTCACTTGTAAATATGAGGTCTTAGGTTTGATTCTTGTAAAAAACGAATTTGAACCATATTATTGCTAGCCCATTGTGAGGAATAGCCTCTACATTTTCACATTATTGCTAACTATTATCAAATTTAGTCTACCTAATTTTCTTAATATAGATAATCACGTTTGTTAAAAAAAAAAAAAAAAAAAGTCGATCACATGTGCATGTGCGCGCGCTTTACATAACTCAATCGAGTAATTCCACAACAGCCTACAGGTCGCCACGTCACGCGTCTCGCTTTAAAATCACAAAAGGAAAGATATGGGAAATTTGGGAGGGAAACCGAAAAGGAAAATGGTGGTAAGGCGGCAAAGGAGCGTTTCTTTCTCCACTCCCCTTTGTATCTGCGACTGAAGAGAGAGAGAGAGAGAGAGAGAGGAGAGAGAGCTCTTCAGTCTTCGAATCCACGATCCATCCCTTCGCGTCTCGCAAGCAGATATAAATCCGAAGGTACGCTTCGATTCGATACTGTCATGGTCGATTTCCTTTCTCTGCAATCGCATTCGATTTCATATTTTCTGCATCTGCATCTTAATCAGCGTTAGAGAGAGCGCTGTTCAGTCTCCGAATCTACGATCTACCTCTCGCCGCTCGCGAGCAGATTCAAATCCGAAGGTACGCTTCGATTCGACTTATTGTAGTTGATTTTCTTTCTCTGTAATCGCAGTCGGTTTCATTTTTCTGCCTCTTCATCTTTAGCGATTTGAAATTTGCTTGCTCATGTTCGATTGTATCAATTTCCAATATGTCACCGTTAATCGATCCGTTGAAGAATCGGAACTTGAGTCCGGTAGTAATACATATCCTTTTTGTCTGAATAATCTCGAGGCAAAAAAAAAAAAAAAATTCATATATCTGAAACTTCTCCATTTTAAAATTTGAGGAATTTCAATTTAGGAGAAATTTTTAAGCGTCAGAAGTTTAGGAAATGTTCAGTGAGTATCGGGGAAATGTTTCATAGATCTGGAACTTCTTGAATTTAACATTTGAGGCATTTTTTAAGCTTGGAGAAATTTTAAGTATCAGGAAGTTAGACAATTGTTTAATGGGGTGGTGGGGAAATAGACAAGAACAAGGTTGGGAGGGATTTGAATGAGGTTTTCGATGTAAAAAAATGGAGTAGAAGGAGAATTGAGGAATGAATTTGATAGAAGAAGAAAACTGTTTGGATGAAGAAGGGGGAGTGAGAGGACAAAATTAGGATTAAAATTTGAAGAGCTAGTAGTGTTCAGAGAAGAAATCATTTGGAGACAAAAGGCTAATGAACGAGGTTTTGGGAGGAATGTGAGTATTAGTAAACTCTTCCCCAAATTGTTTAGGTTTTGGCTTCTGTAGAAATCTAAATGATGTTCGTAGAGCTAATTACTCGATCGCACACATTTGTGGAACGCTTCTAACAGAGGGATAGAGAAGAACAAGGCGGGAGGGATTTGAACGAGGTTTTTTGACGTCACAAAAATGGAGTAGGAGGAGAATTGGGGAATGAATTTGATAGAAGAAGAAAACTATTTGAATGAAGAAGGGGCAGTGAGAGAACAAAATTAGGATTAAAATTTGAAGAGCTAGGAAATCGTTTGGAGACAAAAGGCTAAAGAATGAGGTTTTGGGATGAATGTGAGTAAACTCTTCCCCAAATTGCTTAGCTTTTGGCTTCTGTAGGAATCTAATTGACTTGTGAGTGCCGGAGCTTTATGTGAGGATGCCTAGTATTGTCCTACATCGGAAAGTTACGAAATCGTGCAAGGGCTTATAAGGAGTTGGATCAATCTCCCGATGTTAATTGGTTTTATGATTGGAACCTCAACTTCATTCACTTTCATCATTAGGAAATGTCATTTTGATTACACCTGGTTTCTATAGAAGGTGCTGAAAGCTCTAGTCATTCAGGCTTTTCTTTCTTGTATAAATCGCAAATATTTAGGAGGGTTTTCAGTTGACTACCGATCTATATCTCTTTTTCGATCCATTTTTATTTGGTTTGGAAGGCTAAAGCTCCTCCCACGTTTCGGTTTCGCTTTCTTTCATGAAGTATTGCTCTGGTTGGGTTGATATTTGTGATTCCCTTGAGGGGGCCCAATGTTTGTCTTTCTTGCCATTGGTGCATGATATGTAGAAGTGAAACTGAAAATGCAGATCACTTTTATTCTTTATTGTCCTATTGAGGTGTGTAGTATTGGTCGTGTTTTGGGTAGTGTGATTAGAAAGAAGTAGAAGGATTTCTGCTGGATATGGGGGAGGGGTTGGACGTTCTGTAAGGTAAAATCAGATTTATGTCTCCTGTCCCAACAGAGTTAAAAGAATTTCCATTTTTTGCTAATTATTTTGATTTTTAGGGAAAAGGGGGGGAGGGATCTTTGGATACTAAGCTCACAACCTTGAACTAAATTTGCTCAAGAAACTAGCTAGTGTATAAAGCCGCGTGGTATCCTGGCCGTTTTTACACAAATGGCTAAATGCCCTCTCAGTCAATTGAGCAAACAACTAAACTAGAACTCGACTCTTTACTACATGAGCCAATTTACAAGTTTTGAATGCTTTGCCACCCAATGTGGGGTATGTGCAGCTCTATAGACTTGCTTTGAAATTTCTGGATGGCTCAATGTGGGCTATCTGCAGCTCTATAGACTTGCTTTGAGACTTCTGGGTGGCTACTCCTCTCTCTTATCTTTTGTTCTGGCCAACTTGCTGGCTGGGAAGTGCAGTCGGGCCAGTAATGGGCGTGGTGCTCGAGTCTTTTGGTGAAATCCTCTCACGCAGACAAATCCTGCAAAAAACACCAGCTGCTTTGAGCAAACAGAAATTGCTATGAACTTGCCCAGAGGCAGTTTGTGCCACAAGACCGAGTCAAATAGAAAAATGAAATAAAGCAGATTTTTCTATGAGTTAGCGATAAGATGCTTTAGGTTCCAGTTTGTTGAAAACAGTCTTTGTACCCGTAGATCCCTTACTTGGGCAAGTTCAGCATTTGTCATTTTAAGTTATGAAAGTGTAATCTACTAATATCTGAAGATGCAATTAGTAGTGTCTTAGGTAGATGTCAGGAGTAAGATATTACAATATCCTTATCTCTTTGGGTAAGATGTTAGAAATTGCAACATTCCAAGGAAGTAGGTCTTATGTCCCTTTCTTACAAGTAAGTTTTGATTACTTGTAAGTTTTGAATGGGTGTTAGAAATTGCAACATTCCAAGGGAAGTAGGTCTTATGTTCCTTTCTAACAAGTAAGGTTTTGAATGGGTGTATAATTCAACAATAGACTAAGGCCAGTGCATACATATAACCATTTGAAGACTGCTAGGATCACATAGAATGGGTAAGTGACATTTTCTCATACCTCTCCAGAAGCATTGCTGAATTTCTGGTGTCGATAACCCTGGCAAGACGAAGAAGAATATTGAGTGTTTTTGTTAGAAACATTTAAAAACAGATCAAAGCATAATATTTCAGAATCTATACCTTTAAATATTGTTGGTATCGAGGTTCCGAAGTACACGGTTCTCCTATTTAGCTTCCACAACCAAGCTCTTGGAACATCAATTGGGTTAATGCTCGAATCATGGTCGGCAAATACCTACATTGGACAGTATTTGTTATCAATATCACCTGAACGTGAAACAGATACCTTAAGGATGTGAAACACCTTGAGCCGAATGAAATTGTATCTCACCTCGTTAACTTGAAAGTAGGTTCCGTTAAGTGGAAAGCTCCCTCTCATTGCTGTTCGGCATGGTATCTGTTCATGATCAGAACAAGTAACCACTGATCATTGTTTTCTTTACTTCTATTGGTGTGACAAATGTTTAGTTCTTTTGTATAGCAGTAAAAGTTATACATGGTTAGTTTCGTTTAGCTTATTCTTACCAAGAGAGTCCCTCGGACTGTTTGTGAATTTGCTTCCCGTGAACTGTTGCATGAGAAACATTCCTTATCGTCACACAACTTGCCAAGTTCTTGAGAACTACACCTTTTCTCTGGTGGTTGAATGGAATTTGGAGTTTCACCTGGTATGAACATCAAGGCATTTAGTGGAATTTCCTAGTAAACATATATAAAAAGAGAATAGGTATTAACTGTGGGCAGTATCCCACCAAGAAACGTAGAGATGCTCTATGCCATGTCTCTAGTGTTGATCTTAAACAGTTTTTATTCGTGGTTCAAATGATAATAGTAGTCAATGTGACATTGGGGACTGTCAGGTTTCATAAGGCTATGCCATCCACTTTGGAAGATTGTTCTAGGGTAAACTCTCAAAGAGGGTTGAGAACTTGGGGGTGAAAGAGGAAAATTAGATAGCCAGATTTAAGAATTATAGTGGTTGGTTTTTATTGTCGTCTGCATACCTGGAGTCCAAATAGCCAGAAGGTAATTACACGGGTCATCAGGTTCTCGCTTATCCATATGCAACTGTATAAAACAAAGGCAGATATTAAATTGGGGATAGATACTTATCGGACTTATAGAAACCCAAAGAAGGGGTTGTTAAACAATGTTATTAGATAGATATGTAGGTATTACTAACCATTTCTAGAAGAGGGTGCGTATCAGGAAGTTCATAGCTGCATTGTGAAGAACAAGAATCAGCAACATATAAGATGTTTGGCTTTATGTGATAATATTCATCACAATCATCATGGTGTAGAAAGTTGTAGGGCTTTTGTTCCAAATGTTTGCCTTTATTTTGGAAGATGTTATGTTTTTTGGATGCACAATCAATATAGTTTTGGACAGAGCGATGTTGTATGATTTTTATTGGATTACTAAAACATCCATTTAATCCTAGTAATACCAAAATCCTGCATGCAAGATATTTCTTGAATTACTGGAGAGATGAAAGCTCCTACTTACACTTGGTGCTCAGTTCGCAATCGGCTCACGTTCTTAAGCTTGGGAGTTGGTAAAGATGCAGCTTCTGGTGTCAGAGAGACTAAAGCTTTTGACATGTCACCTTCTTGAAGCTCCATGTTTTTTTCCATATAATTTTGCAAAGTCTGAGTGAACTCTTCAATGTTAAGTTTAATAGTAGGAATTTCATCAGGATCATCACAGAAGTCCTCAATGTCCTCTGATATCTGTGTACACACTGGCTCTGGTGATGCTGGTTCTTCAACAATAGGTTCACAGTTACCAACTGCAGCTTTTACTTCTGATATCTCGCTTGCTTCCAATTGATGGTATGTTGTAGGTTCACAATGACCAACTGTAGATTTTACTTCTGATTTCTGACTTGCTTCCAATTGCTGGTATGTTGTAGGTTCACAATGACCAACTGTAGATTTTACTTCTGATTTCTGACTTGCTTCCAATTGCTGGTATGTTGCCTGAGGGAAGGGCAAGGGCATTCTATTGTTGATCCCAGCAGGGTTTGGATGGGTAGTTCTGTCTTCAGTTGCACTCACTATGCTTTGCTCCTCTGGTCCCGGCAGGGCAAGCCTTGCACTGCATCCAACATTCTTTGTAAGTAACAAATCAGATAATCTTACAGTACAGTACGTTCTATGAGAATGTTAAAGGAAGATTTGCAATAGGACATCTGATGTTCTTGTACACACTTTTTTATTACATTATAATCTGATTCATGAGACCTTCCATTTTTTATTCTAACTACGTGCATGCTTACCATTTTTCCCTATATCTTTTACTTATCAGGCTTAACATCCCAAAGGGATCTAATTGGTGGTGGACAAACAAAATTGTTTTGTTATTTATTGGAACTATAATGGAGATTGGCTTTTAGATGCAAGGGATGGAACAATTGAACTGCAAACCTCGCAAATGCACTCGCAAAATGCCTACATTCTGCTCTCAGAGGGCATGCATTACAATTCGGCTTGCTTTTAGTGCAGAAGACCTGTGTCAAAGAATGATATTTTATTCGTTCTTAGTCTGAAAGTGAAGACAAATCACTTCACATAAATGATAAGATGGCATACCTTTCCAAATGTTATCATTTGGTAATGCAGCTCGTACCTGTTCACAAATATTGAAATGTTTTTGTCCAGTTAGTATCCAATTTTCATGGAAAAGCAACTGTTCCAAAATCAAGCTTATAAATACAATATAGTGTACTAATGTGAAGATTTTATCTGATTTTGTGTTTACAATGTTCTTTGGTCAAGCTTGCACAGTCGTGGCCACAAATACTTTTGTATGGACTCCAGCACTGGGTACCTATAAAAGACAGAAATATCAGCCCCAGTGCCAATTGGATATGCTTTGCAAAAGCAACATGGAGGAGGCTCATAAAACTCACAATTCAAGAAGATGCAACTGCAGTGACTCAGGCAGTGGCTGAAGGGGTACCCATCCAAGCCGTACAGCTATACGTCCAACATTTGTGTCCACCTTCAAAGGTACAACTATATATATTGAGATCTGTTGCATCTATTCGGGTCAATCATATTTTTAATATATACTCACCGGAAAAGCAAGATGGTGCAGTGTCAAAAGCCGCACACACTCCACACTTTTCAGCCCCAATCCACGAAAGCTCAGCAGATACTCTCTATAGACACCACATAGTTATGGAATGCAAACCACGTAATCATAATGCATGTTCAGTACATATATGACATGCAAGGTAAGTGATTTAGTTTTAGAGTTTATTTTTTATAATTAGAAATGGGTTGGAATAATCCTGCAAGCTTACTTTGCTTGGTCAGGTGGAACGTCCCTCAACCATTCAAGATTAACACTACCATGTTCTCTGTGCAGTCGGTTAAGGAAATCCTGCACAAAATTTCTCAATCAACTTCAGCTGATAAGGTTTTCTATGTGTAATGGGCTCACTGAAAAATTTGAGAATTATATTTAATGTTACTTTTACCTTTATTCGTTCTGCAAGCATATTATTCATTCCCCGCTCTTTGATGGTTTGGGCAATCTCATTAACATCTGCACATCTTACGGCTTCCCAGTCCAAGGAATCCATTGTATTTTCTGTCTTTTCCCTTTTCTTTCCATTTGATTCTGCTTGTTTCCTTAATTTGTCCCAATCTTGCTGATCTTTTTTCTCTTTTCCAGCTCTTCTGTTCTTTGTTTTGGAGGTAGCAGCATTTGTACTAGTGAACTCCTTGCTTACTGAATTACTCTGCTCATTTAAACCCAACTCTGCTGCCTTCTGCCTAACATCTGTGGTCCCTCCAGAAATGTTCAAGCGACTTTGCTGT
The DNA here is from genome assembly GCA_035220775.1 of Malus fusca. Classification (NCBI taxonomy): domain Eukaryota; kingdom Viridiplantae; phylum Streptophyta; class Magnoliopsida; order Rosales; family Rosaceae; genus Malus; species Malus fusca. Next base: position 1,263,222 of record CM069072.1, on the reverse strand, counting down.
ATCTTATTGTTTTGCTCCTGAGAATGTATGTCAACATTATTCAAGTTCCCAACCCACCCGAGTTGAGACTGGGCCATATTATTGCCTGCCTGAATGTTATTGGACGAATTTCTGGAACATCTCGGTGCTTCTTGAACATTTGCTGTCAGCTTATTATTTATTGTATCTTGACTGGGAGATTCTGCTGTTAGTACACTTCTTTCACTCAGACTGTCTTCCCATTTATTTTTGGATGTATAAGAAGACTCGGTTACTTCTGCGAACAAATCAAAGCACTCAACTTGCCGTACTCCTGGATTCAAACAACAGTTACTGGAAGGGTCTAGGGATGCTTCTTCTCTGTTTATCTCACGTCTTTGATCATTATGCTGCATACATGCAGGTTGGTAACCTCCACAGTTTGATGTGTCATGAGAGGACATATGGGTCCCCTTGAGACTGTAATGCAGCATACTTGATTCGGCCCTCTGTAAAAGCTCCACAAACGAAGTGGAGTGATCTAAACTGCTGTTTTCACATCTATTAGGTGGATACTCTGTTTCTGAGTTGCTCTCGCACGATCCTGTCTTTTCCACAGTTTGTGAAGTTGAAGAATCCACAGAATTTTGAGATGAAACTACATCATAAGTTCTCATATCCTCCTGCAGGTACGATCCTGTTCTTGTGATCTTGGTGGTTGATTTGTTCATTAATGAGTTAGGGTACAACCCCGGACCAGATTCAGATGGATGTGATAGCTTGCATTCTGCTTCATTTGTTGAGATACCTTCAGTAGTGCTTCCAGAGTTCTCGTTTCCATTGACAACTTTTTCTTCACTAAGCTCAGCATCATGGAACGTGAGGGAACTCCAGTCACAACCTGGCTGGTTTGAATTCTCACTAATGCACACTTCTGGTTCATCTACTACGAAGCTTGCAACCTCTTCATCACATGATTTTTCGTTGCTCCTTGACTTCAGGGGAAAATGTGCAGCCATTGACATGAATGCAGAGCTGTAAGGAGGTACAGATTAGAAAGTTTCTCACTTGGAATTTATCTAATGTCATTCTCTAGTTTATAGAAACGGCACTTTACCTAGAGAGGTGGTCTGAGACATTTTGTGTAAGGAAAACTCCAACCACTGAGTCCAGAACTGATCCCTTCCACGGAGAGAAGCGTCTATCACCTGTTAAAGTAAAATATTATACTGTTAGAATATGAAGTTGTAACTTACATCTAAAATTGAAAGAATAGCGTTCTATTTGTATATAATGCATATGCATGAGAGTTCCCAAGGTTCTTGAGACTATCATGATGGTCAGTACATGAATATACAGAATGCATATTTCTTTTTCATCGAGTAGCTTGCACTACGTAGAAACTGTAGTCATGAGATAAGATTTGAAATGATATGCTTAATATGAATTCCCTGAAAATGAAAGAATTTGTACCTTGCACAAGATGCATTCGTGCAATAAAATTGTCTGCACGTCCATGGAACACTCTACGCTCTTCTTCCCACCATTTTTCTTTCTCCTGGTCTGTTCCATTAATACCTTCACTATTTATATTTTCCAGCAGAAGCTTCCATACTCTATCAGTCTCTTGATCAAGGTCAACTTTAGGTCGTGCTTTACGTTTCTTAATTGGATCAAAAGAACCATCAAATGGTACAACAGTGCCATCTCTTCTATAAAGAACAAGTGCATTGTGCTCTTGATATTGTGCCTTATAAGAAGAGATCACATTATACCCTTGATAGGCAAATCTGCTGCTATTTTCTCTATTTATGTTCAAACATTTTAAGTGCTCAGTAATAGCAGAAAGCAGTTGTTCAAATGGTACTTCTGGAGGAACACCTGCGATTGATGATCAAGTACAGTTACGAAAGCTGCTTGGCAGATTTGGAAACAACCTGCATACAGGAATAATAATGTACTGACATACCTGATGCAGTTGCGAAAGATTGCTGGTTCTGATATATTACAAGACCTCGTTGTGAACTGGAAAGTGGATTTCTCTTTGTCCTCTTCTTTTTTGCAAGTGTTGCACCGACATCTGTGACTAGCGCGTCAATGCAAGTCTGAGATCCGTCAAAGTGGTTCACTCTTTGACCATTGCCATCAGTGGGTGGTTGTTTGACGAGACAGGTTCTGTGCAGAATGTGCTCTGGTGTTCTGGTTAGGGAAGCTAAGTCACGGACCCTTGTAGGGCAACTAGATCTTCTCTTTGTTGACCTCTCTGTCTGATACAAAGGCAGGAAACGGTGAACACCTTGCGGTCTCTCCTGAGGGGTTTTTCCTGCTTCTCCAAGTGCAGTTGAAAAATTATCAGCATTCACTTGAGGACCAGAAGTCAAGTAGCCAGCTGTCGATGGTCTCCATACATTTTCTGCCATAGTCACACGATATGAGGTGCTTGGTATGGTAGAATTTTGCGCCTTGTCGGTCCTCTTCTTCTTGTATATGTATGGAAAATGCACCCAGGACATTACATTGTAGTATGCCGGCAAATTATTATAGTTAGCCCCGAACAAATTTCCGGTTCTAGGATCTGCTTGCTCAACAGCATTCAAATAGTTTCTCTCTGATCTGTTTGCTTGCTCTTCTTCTGTTGCCAGAACTGTAGTTGTGCTGCAGGTGGAATCATTTGCACTTCGTTGGGATGATCGAGTGTCACAATCCAACATGGTTTGTGCAGTGTTTGCCTGTCCACTACAAGTGCTCATTTGTCCTTTTTCTTCTGCAGCCTCCTTTTGGGAATTAACATATGTAGTAGAACCTCTAATTTGTTGTGGTGTGATTGGAGGTTGCTGGTCCGGCAATGACAAGTAATGTTTCAGCATTCGGCTTGTAGAACGGACGAGATCTTGGGCTATGCCTGCTTGGGTGTTATCTGCCACCAATTCAACTTCATTCCTGCACGGTCCAGTTGAATTTGATTGAACTCCATCGGTGCCAACATTCATCTCCTGTGATTGTGAACCCACATTGAAAGACTTGCTTGAGGAAATTCCATCTATTGGTTCTTCTGTGACGGCATAGTTTAAAGTCCTTCTGCATGATCTCTTCGGAGGCTTCAGATTATTTGAATCAATATGCTCTGTAGATTCCTGTGGTGGAGGAGTTTTGTTTTTCTCGAGTGTACTCTTCCGCACATACTTACGTTTGGGTTTTGGATTTTCCATAGAACCAGAAGGCTGTGGGTTTCTTTTTGGCTTGCCTTCTATAATCACCTTCGGCCTGTGCTTTCTCCTTCTTTGTTTTGGTTGTGGTGTATTGTTCAAGTCTATAATGATGTTCACCTCCTTGTCAGGGTTGCAATGTTCCTGGAGCTGCGTGGAGAAAGTAGCTTGTGATGAATCCACGGCAGATTTTTCTATATATTTATTGTTTTCCAGATCAATTATGTTAATTGTCGCAGAATTAGCATCCCATTGCTCTTCTATCTCCTGGCCTCGTCCATCGTCTGCGTTGGAGCTCGGAATTTGAGACATTTGAACACTGTCTACTCTCATGGACTTATCTGGTGTTATAGGTGCAAATTGGCCATATGTAGTCGGAGGTGGAACATTCAGATCATAAGGATGGTTGTCAGGGAACGAATATTCATCTGCATAGAAACATTGGTTCATCTACTGATCAGAAAGGTAACAAAAACAAACTACAAACTTTGTTGTTGATTTATAGAGTTGCACTTAAAATTAACATAAATCTGAAATCTGGTAAAAAAATTGGTGGTAATCAACTAACCATGGAGAACTTGTTCCCCAAGATGAAATTCATACCGAGAATCAGAAATTCATACGACATATCAATACACAACTCATTATTGCAGTCAGAATATATGACAAATGACGTGTGAAAACTGGCTCATTACTTGTTCTATCATACATAGTGCACGTATCTAGCGGTCATTACTATCTTCTAGATATCGTAATCCTGAACAATCCTATAACTTGTTATCAATATTTTCATTTCGGATGTTTAATTTGTTCTGACAACTATCATATTCATGCTATTTGTAGTCACTTCAACTGGCTGTCCACGCTAAGGCGGCTATCCTGCCCTTAAATTCAGTGACTGCCGAGTTTGCTTCTCCTACGGTAACTATGTTCTCCACTTCTCAAGACTGATGAATTTGTTTAAAAATGCTTTGCTTGAGGTGTAAGATAGTAAAAGATTAGAGTTCGTAGCAAAAATCAAGTATAAAGCTTATATGGGACTCACCTTGCAACCAGGTTAGTACCCTTTTTATATCTATCTTCTCTCCTCACGTGAGAGAAAAAAGCAGTATACATGTAAGTCTCTCTCCACTCATTCGCCACTAAACAACTCTATGAAAAGTTAGTTGACCTTAGTGTGTTTTTATCTCTCATCACGTGAGAAGAAGGGAGAGAAACGTCCTATAGGCCCACTTTTTTCGTGAGTGGTAAAGCATACGGGCATCCGTACTCAAGAATTTCTCCTAATAGAGGAGAAAAAAGAACACGTGCGTCGTCTGTCCTCCAATAATTAGAGGGCCAGACGCACGTGGGCCCGGATGTGAGTCGAGACGCACGTGAGTCGGATGTGGATCCGGACACACGTGAGTTCGCACCTGCGCCGTCATTGCCCCGATCAGTAAATGTGGTACAAATAACAACTAAAACTCAATTGGCTGCACTTACGCTGAGTATCTCCAAGCACTGCACCACCACTCCCGTCATTTGCAGAGGCCACCGCAAGGATCATGAGCTCTTTACAAGGAACATCTCTCCACTGCGCCACGCGGCAAAAATAAGCGTCCGTTGAACTTTCAACGCCGGTTCCGGCTCCGGCCCCAGCCCCATGGTAAACAAACCCGCTCTCTTCCTCCGGATCCGGATCCAAGTCTATAACTACTCTATTCTCTTGAGTTTCTTCTACCCCGAAGGCCAAGGGTCTCGAGGCCGTCGCAATCTCCGGCTGCAATTTGGGCTCCGGTCTTGGGACAATAGGCCTGTAAGGTGTTGGTGGCATCCAACAGCAAGAACTCCGATCTCTTCCATCTTCACCCATACCGATCCCTCTGCCTTCAGAGGGACCCACCCACCTGTTAAGTTCTTAGATTTCTTCTAACACGCTCAATTCCGTTCTCCCCAAGGTGGATTTTTGGATTTCAATTTCTCGAAATCAAGATTTCTTCATCCTTCCCTTCCCCATTTTATCGAATCACCTGCCACAGAAAAAAGAAGGCAAATTTTTAGAATCTTCAGCTCAAAAAAACCAAGCTTTGAGCTAACAACACAACAAACCATCTGAGTTTACCCAGCTCACCAAAAACATTACACCCAGCAGCATCTGGTTGAAAAAATTCAGATCTTTAAATCACTGAAAATTCAGTTTTATTGAATAAGATGGGAAAAACAGAAATCTCCACGGATAATGCCACTTTATTCTCTGCTGTTTGGTGAAATCTACAGAACAGAGAAAAATATTTTAAAAAAATTGGCAAAAACAGAGAGGATTTATAGAGCTACCCTGAATTTAAGTGACTGCCCAGATCTCATTCAACTCTCAGAAAGAATCGAAAATGGTGAAAAGTTATTGAGGAAGGGAGTGAGAGAAATGTGAAGAGAGAAGAAAGAAGCCAAACAACACAAAGTCCCATGGAGCCAATAGATATAACTGATAACACCTTTTCCCGGTAAACGACTCGGTCTTTAATATTATTATATTAATATAATAATTCTAAACACGAAATTATATAAACTAATTTTACTTTACTTTTCTGTTTCTTTCTGTGTATTTGTACATTAATTAACAAATACTTTATAATCTACTCACGGTGTCACAGAGCCATGCAATCACGGCATGCACGACTAAGTATTACACTCACTCAAAAAAATAATAATAAAAAAAAAATTATATATATATATATATAACCGTCATCTTTTCGGTAGGTTAAATTTGAGACCTCTTATGATTGAGTGGAGAAAAATACACTAGACTTACTACTAATTGATTTTTACGCACTAAAAAATATATTATCTTCGTCATTTAATTGAGTCAAATTCAAAAGACATTTGAGTTTTCACTGTCGGTAACTTCTCTTGGTGGCGATCTGTAAAATAATAAAAAAAAAAGTTAAAACCTTGTTTGCAAGTCCTCACAAAGGCTTGTGGTATGCCCAAACCTGAAACGGGGTAGCCTCTGCTCCTAAAATTTTTGAATAAAAAAAAAGGGCAAATATCACAAATCAGGTTGGCCTTCTGTATAATTATTTTTTTAATACATAGGACATTGGATCATACTTAGGACCACGAGTACAGTAATAAATGTTTTATATTACTTGAGCTACATTTGTGACTGTTTAGGATCAGGTAGGAAATGGAAAGTGTAATTCGTACACATGGGGTAGTAGTGTAATTATATGATACTACAGGGGTAATATGTGAAGTTGGTTTTGGACCAACGACCACGGCGTGTGAAGCGTCGAATCCTGACTGATACACGAGACCTAACAGAAAATTAAAGGGGTTTTACTGGGCGAGGTTGGCCCAAAGTTTGACACTTGGCACGTGCAGGCGTGGAAGAGTCAATAATGGGTCCGGCTTAGCATGAATACGACGTCGTACGGTTAGGGATTGGGCGATTAACACAATGCTAGTTAGGGGGGTTGTATTTTGCTTTATTTTGGCCCCTACCCTTACGGCAGATTCCAGCTAACGGAGCCATCGGTTACGGCGTTAGTGGTCCCCTCATTGGATGAGAAAATGGTGCACCATTTTCTAGGTGGGGAGGTTTTTGCGTGTTGATTGAATTTGGCCGCGTGGAATTGGTTCATGATGGTCATTCCGTGGTGGGTCGTTAAGAAATTTAAAGAGTGTGTGAGGATACATAATCTTGATTAGTGCTAATTTTGCTTAATATTGTTGATAATTCATGATTTATTAAGGATTAGTTAACCTACTATACTATAGGGCTACCCTATCTGAAAGTTTATATGTTCATGCATTTTTTGTATGTAGTTGTGTCGAGTTTATTTCCGGAACGTCTACGTAACGGTGTGTCGTACGGGTTATAGCTGAGTTTTAAAATTGATGAAATCTTAAACGGGTCCCACATGATCAATAGATTCCAACAAGATTTTGCTAGACAAAAGTCAAACATATATACTGTTTTCATTTCACCTGTCTCTTATGATGATTGGAAAAATGTGCTGCTTCTTATATAAATAAAAATAATAATTAATCATGCGCTTTTTATTCAAAAATATTTATATCCTTTTGTCTGGCGCGCCGTCTTTTTTTTTCAGATGCTAACTTTATCTAGTGTCTCTACTTTTTCACTCACACAAATGAAAAACCAATTGCTTCCAACTACATTAACTGTCAACATATTATTGGGATCTTCAAACCTAACATTTCTTCATAAGCACTATCACTGCATCACATCACATACAAGCATATAAATACACACATATATATTTCAGGTGGTTTTTGTTTATAAGATGATTGAGTCACGCCGTGCAATAAATAATTTATAATAATTAAATATTAAACTTATTATTTATGCGAATTGAATATAAAATTTATTACCGTTCCTGATGTGTATCAATTTGTTTTGAAAACTGCTTTTAAGAGGTAATTAACTGGATTATGATTTTTGGTTGGTTTTTTTTATTTATTGGAAAATATTTTCTTTTATTTATTTTTGTTTGGATGAGAAAGGGATAGGGTTTTGGTAGCTAAGATCCAAAAACCCATTTGATCAAAACCGAAATTTAAGGGTGATGAGGTGTGTGAAGAAATGTGAAATATAATTTTGGTGGTTTGCTCTTTTGCCAGCAACAGCAACACATGGTTCTCATGCAAGAAAAGTGCTCCAATCGTTTCTCGTCATCTCTCTCTCTCTCTCTACTTTCTCACTCCTCCATTTGCTTGACCGTACTCCCAAATCTGTCGGTCACCGCTCGTGACTCTCGACTCCAAGGCCATTTCAAAGAATCTTATCTCCCTCTTTTCAAGTTTCTCTCCTGACTATTCTGCTTGAAAAACGCTTGCCACAATCACCCATCGCACCACCTTATGTTCGTGCTACATGCCTCTTTTCGTGACAAGTGTCACAGTTTCCGTGTCCTTTTTTTTTCTGACTAGGTGATAGAGGAAATAGAGAAGTCAGAACTCGACAATGGTCTGAAATAGTGAATACTTGTAACCAATTGAGTTACATATATTTGCGGTCTTTTTTTTTTGTTTTTGAAAGATTTTTTAATGGACTTGGTATACGGGCCTAAACGTTATAGATTATTATGTAAGTGGAAGAAGAGTAGCGCTACACATAATATCTATTTATATATTTTTTTAATAGAAGTAAGATCCACCAATGTGTGTAGGTCTCATCTATAGTATAAATAGACGGTAATAATAGCATTGTTTTTGAAAGAAAGTTTTTTTAAGTATTCCTTCACTGATATAATAACATATGAGTTGCGTTTAGGAGACAGTGAGAACTCTCCTTTCTTTGCTTCTGTATTTTCAGTGTCATTTATGTCTTTTCGTACTGAGTTTGGTTAAATTAAATTCGTGTAGGTGACAACTTTATTTCGTAGTGCCGTGCTGACTTGGGGAAATTACTGAAAAGATGAGGATAAATATGGAACTGAAATTAGGGTTAGGGTTTGGTGTTTTGTTGGGGGCAAGTGTCATGCATGCCGACCGAACAAAAAAGTAGAAGTGGCATGCATTGGTTGCAGTCGTGCTTTTTGGCTGTAAGGTTTTTGGGGCGGGGGAAGCAAACAAAACTCGACAGGTCCCCAAGAACACTATCCAAACACTCATGGCCAAAAGTGAAAAATAAAATATGCAACTTGGTTGGAGGATTCCCCCACTTTTTACTAGGGTTAGGGATTAAATATCTGTGTTGGTGTGGGGTTAGACAATCTAAATGTTTGTATCATTTCATTGGTTTGAGATTCTTCTTTTTGTTTGGTTGCTCAAGATTTTGACTGCGGTAGTTCTGACATAACGGTCATAATGATTGTTTGAATACACATTGTCAACACGAATTATTGAAATAATCGTCATCTCGATTTAAAATATATATCGTCAACACTTGTCTTTATAAAAAACAAAATTGTGTGCACTCTACTGGTTACGTCACTCATTGTTTTGGGACTTTTGTCGTCATTGTGAACACATTAGAGATTTGTTGTAAATGCGGATTTGACATTCGATGTCCATGCAAGTAGAACGACTTTAAAATAACATGAATTTTTTGTATCATGTAATACATATTGTATTTCTTCATAAAAGTAAGATTCACGTTTTATATTCCCCCTTCTTTTTCTCTTTTGTAAAACTCCAAAATCTAGTTGTTTAATTTCATGTAAACACAATCCGACCTCTTCTTTTTCTCAATTAAAACAAGAAATAGTTTGAGTAAGTCTGTTAGAAATGTCATTCCTTATTTCTTACTTGAAACCATTTTGGACAGAAGTTGAAATGTTGTTACATAAAAAGACCATTACTTCATCAATATGTGTACCATTTCATTGGTTTGGAATCCTTCTTTTTGTTTGATGGCACCAAATTTAGATCCCGGTCGTTCTGACATGATGGTTACAATGATTGTTTGAAAATACATTGTCAACACGAATCATTAAAATAGTAGTCATCAACACAATTTAAAATATGTATTGTCAACGCTCGTCTTTATATAAAACAAAATTGTTCGTACTTTATTGATTACATCACTCATTGTGTTGGAACTTTTGTCATCAATGCGAACACATTACTGACATGTGACAACATAAATTTTTTGTTGTTAATTTATAATACACGTACATATAATTAGACACATTTTAAACTTGTTGTGAACTTTCCTAGTTTAAATGTGATTGTGTAAATCCTAGATTAGATTTGATATAGTTATTCTTTCCTATATGGACTTGTATTCCTTGGGGATGAAGGATTTCCTCTCCCTCTTATTACTATAAATAAAGGCACCACGTAGAGGGGATAACACATCCTCAACACACATTCCCCTACGATTCTACAAACACATCTTTCCTCTTTCTCTTCCCTTGCTGCTAGCCTTCTCCCCTTAGTCAGATAAAATAGGCTATAACACGTTATCAGCACGCTTCTACCGCTGAGCTTAGGAATTTGACGTTGGAGCTTTTACTGCATCAAACCAGTTAATCCATATCATCACGCAATCAGGTTCTTCCAAAACAACAGTTTTTATCTCGATATTTTTGCAGCCCTGATAGCATGAACATTCACCATAATGCATGACCCAACTTTACGTTTTTTGAATTTTAGATTCTACATCATATGTGTATGCATTATATTCATAATTGTTGAATTATGTGAATTTGATATTGCCATGAATTGCATCAAATATATGTCCATGCATTAAAATATTTTAATTGAATTGAAAAAAATTGAAATTGGGAATGCTAGGGTTCTTAGAACCCCTCACCTTAAACCGTGCAAGCCGCTAGCACTAGGCCAGCAGCCTGCAACGGCCCGACGAGCCCAGCCCAGAATCGAAACCCAGGTTGCAAGCCCAAAAATCAAAATGGTGCGTTGAGGCACCACCGTTCCGACCCTCGACCTAAAGCCTAGGTCATTCCCATCGATTTTTCCAACGAAACACGACTGGCAGTCGTGTAATTTAGACTAAACTCATAGTTTTTACCAACGATTTCTAGAAATTCCAGAAGAATTTCATGAATTTTTATTCGAATTCGATTGAATTCTTTCGGTTCTCCCTACCCCGATGTTGAGATCTCACATCCGTCGACAAAAACTTGGTTCTTCGATGAACTATGACTTGCACTGACCATGGAAAGCCGCCTAAAGTGGCGCCGTCAACTCAGTTTCGACGGATCACCACACCCAGCGCCGCTGGGGTGGCCTGAAGGTCCTAACCCGAGCCTTCATAGGCCTCGGTTTCCATTCGCACATCACCCATGTTATTAGGCATGCTTATGCCGTGAGTTTCGACCCACATCTCCAGCCCGTTGGGCTTCAATGATGATATGGCCCGAGATCTATCTGGGCTCCTGCCGTCTCTCACATGCGCCGCATCGCAGCCAATCTGCGCCCTTCACGGGCTTTTACTTTAGGCTTGCAAATATAGCCGCTTACTTTGTGATGTTGGGCCCTCATGTCTACTCGGCCCGAGACCAAACCAGTTCAATATTTGGGCGTGGGATGCACGGCACCTATTTTCATTAGCCCACCCGTGGGCTTTGGCCTATTATTTTGGGTCCCGTATTTAATTGCCTAATTATTTTTAAGCCTAATGAGTTTTATATTTTTTTCACCCACACTTTAATTTTGGTCCAAGGTCCAAATAATTTATGTGTATATATTTGCGTTTATCTGAAGGAACATATGAACTTGAAGTTTATAATTATTTCGAAACTTGAAGCTTCTATAAACATGCCTTGTTTGAAAACCTGAAGTTTTCATGTCTTTTAGAACCTGAATGTTCTACTCCTATGTTAATGAATTGATTTTTTTTTTCTCCATTGCACTAACCATATCTTGTCCACCTATTTTTTTATAGGAACATATCGAATTTGAACAAACTCGACTTCAACGCTTTAGAGGTCTCTAGAATGAACTATCTCAAGTGGGTCCAAGATGTGAAGCTCCACCTCACTGCAAAGAATTTACGTCCCGCCATTAAAGATGAGACAGATAACTCGGTTGGCGAAGCTGATAAAGTCACTGCCATGATCTTCATCCGAAGACATTCATCACGCATTACATATCGAGTACCTTGTTGAGGAGGATCCACGAGCACTATGGGTCACTTTGGCTGATCGTTTTGATCACCAAAATGACATCTTCTTAATGGAAGTAAGACATGATTGGCAGCATTTGCGTTTCCAAGACTTTAAGTCTATGAATGAATATAATTATGAAGTTTGTCGATTCTGATCATTTCTCAAGTTTTGTAACGATACTTTGACTGAAAATGATCTCTTGGAGAAGACCCATTCAACCTTCTCTGCTATTAATATTGTCCTGCAACAACAATATAGAGCTCAAAAGTTCACCAAGTTCTCGGATTTGATCTCTGTTTTACTTCTCGCTGAAAAACAGAATCAGTTGTTGATGAAGAATCATCAAGCTCGACCTACTAGGACGACTGATGTGCCTGAAGCACACTATAGCACGAACCAACGCCCAAAACTCAAAAAGAGGCGTGGTAGGGGCGGCCAGAAGCCATCCTGTCAAGGTCAACATAGCCAAATCCCATCTAAGGGAGGAAACAAAGCCCAAAAAAAGCCCTAACCTCGCTCCTAAGTCGCCAAACTTCAAGAATAAGGGTAAAACACATGAAACCATGGATGCGGATATGTGTTATCGTTGTGGTTATAAGGACCACTGGTCTTGTGTTTGTTGAGCTCCCATAAGGTTATAGCCGAATATCATTCTCGTCGTAAGAAGTTTGAATCAAACTTTGTGCAAGTGGATGAACCGGAGAGTACCAGGTTTCTGACTTTCAAGAGGATACCACACCTATGGAAGATTAGAATCTTAGACATAAACTTATTTTCTAGTTAAAATAAGACAATATGGCCAAATTCCATAGTAGTAGCCGAACCCCCTCCTTGTTTTTGGTTAATTTTGAACAATTTTCCTTTATGTTTGGATTATTTGTTGGTGATTTGTTTTTGGATATTAAGTTTTAATTAATTTTCATCCTTGAATACTTAAATTATTTTGAATGGATATTTGTTTTAAGAACTTTTATGCATGTGACCGATTCAAATTAATTTTTCATTCTAGGTATGACTAGTGGGGAAATTAGTTGTCTAGAAGATAGTGCAACCACACACCGTTTTGCGTGAACGCATCTATTTCACTAACTTCATACCTAAGAATGCACATCTGACAACCTTCTCAGGTTGATCCAACCTAATCGAAGGATACGGTAAGGCACGTATAATGTTGTCAAATGGTACAATCTTGACCATTGATGAAACACTTTATTCTCCACGTTCCGGAAGAGCCTTGTTGAGTTTTAAGGACATTAAAGATAACAATTACCACGATGAAACCCATTTAGAAAATGGAGTTGAATTTTTATGCATAACTTCCTACGAATATGGCCAGAAGCGTATTCTATAGAAGATTGAGCGTATCCTGAGTGGTCTGTATACTACTACTATACGCCACATAGAGAGCCACTATGTGGTCGGCCCTATCTCTGGGACCACGCACACAATTACACTTTGGCATGATCGTTTGGGACATTTTGGATGAATAGCGATGCACCGTATCCTTAAATCATCACACGAGCATCTATTAACCCGAAGTTTATGTTCGATTCAAGGAATCGCATGTCAAACATGTTCAATGGGAAAACTTTGAAGGGAAATTTATATGAGATTTCATATGGGATTTCAAATGACTAGCATGCATATACAATTCAAAATTTATATACGAAAGCAACAGAAGCATGTTAACACATAATATCAAAGCTATAGTCATGCAAATCCACTTCAAGGTTCATAGGTTTATATAAGATGCATCAAAACCTTTAAGTTAAGAACAAAGTGTAGGAATAGATCTATACATCTTGATCTAGATTTTAGACCAAGGATGGACCACCTCCAAGCCCTTTGTTCCTTGAACTCCTTGAGCCTAGCTTCTCTCCTTGCCTCATCCACTTTGTTAGTATGAGTGCTCCTTGGTTCTCCTTTAGTCTCCAAAATAGAAGACCTTTAAAGATCCACACCCACTAGTGTAGTGAGATGGATGGAAGAATAACCAAAAGGGAGAGAAGATGATGAGTTCAAAAACTCCCTTATGGTGGCCGGCCTTTTTGGGTGTTAAGAGAGAGATATTTTCTTTTTTTCTCTTTTGTTGTTTTGAACACACAAAAAACCCTTATGAACAATATCTCTATAAAGTTCATTTTATAGAACAAAGAAACCTAGTCAACCACTTGACTTCCTCTCTCTCCCTTTCCCTTTATGTGGGCGGCCCCCTTTGTGTTGTTTGGGCTTTGGGCTTTTATTTATTTCAAGTCATCCAATGCTTGAATAAAAGCCCAATGGGTTTAGGCCCAATGGGCCCAATTAAACCCGAACGTTTCTTTAAGCCCAAAACGATCTTATATCGCTTTTATGATTTCTTTAGACTTTCTAATTAATCACAACACTTAATTAATCCAATTAATTATTTCCATCATCCATTAAATACTCACTACAAGAGTGTATCGGTGTACAATCATTTTAGGTTCTAACTAGCAAGGCAGTGAGGTGATTGACATCAATCCAATTGATTATATTTAATCCAATCACTTAGTGAATTAAAACTTCCTTTTAATTCACCTTCTTCTTTGACGACTACATTTAATCATTTAGAAGAACTCACAAGCTATGAGTGACATCTAACCATATATCATGGCTACCCAAGCTAATGTATAATTTGTTCGGAGAACCTATTCAATTGGAATTACAATGTAATTCGATCATTCTCTAAAACAATACTCTCAATCACATTACTAGGGTATGGATTTATTATGTCAAACCCCTAATGTGATTATTCCTTTTTATATGATTCTATTGAGTCGTATAGGAACGCTTTCCTTTATTACGCTCGATACTTCGGCCAAAGATTCCCGAATCATATCTTAGAGTATTCTTCCCCTCTTAACGAGGATTAGAGATTTCTTATTGCGCATTCACTTGCCTTCATGACTAAGTGGCTTAACCCCAACTATGTCGTGGACACCCGCGAATGGGGTGACTTTGACATAATCAAAGATCAAGTACTTAACCACAAGATAACGACGATGCCTCAGGTAAAAGGACTACTTACATTATTCCAACCATTAGAGTTACTTGCTTGACATGTGAGTAGACCTCCATGCAAGTATTCTCGTTCGATTGTGTTCAGTGAACTCATTCCCTTAATGAGCACCTACATACTTGTCTTAGTGTCACTACACGAATGGGATGAGACTTTCCATCCTTCCAATTGAAGCGGACATAGTATGTACCGGTCTATGCATCGTCAGTATCCCTCCGACAATCCTATGACCAGGAACCTTTTGGACATGATGGTTATGTGAAGAAGGTCTCTGTAGTCTAACATCATTAGATTACTTCTTCAATCGATCCATTGTCCATGGATTCACTATTTAGGACATATATCGTTTATTGAGATAGTCCTAATTAGTATCTTTGCCATTTGATGTATAAGATTCATCTATACATCCATTCATTTGTCCTGAAAGGTTTCTTCCAAAGATTGACTTTCAGGGCATATTTCCAACAAACTTATTACTAAGCCTTCTTATGACAAGATTCGTTTGAATCTTTCCATTTTTCTACAACGGATTTAGGGGGCATTTATGGACCGATTCACCCTCAATGCGGACCATTTAGATAGTTTATGGTTTTGGTCGACGCTTCCACATGTTGGTCACACGTGTGCTTGTTGTCCATAAAGAACATTACATTCTCCAAAATGTTGCCTCAGGTTATCAAACTCAGGGCTCACCACCCTGATTATCCGATCAAATCTATTCGATTGGATAATGATAGAGAATTCACATCTAAAACTTTTGATGACTGTTGCATGTTGGTTAGGGTCGAAGTTGAACATCCAGTACCCCATGTTCACACACAGAATGGTCTGGCAAATGCATTCATTAAATGCTTACAAATGATTGCTCGATCGTTGGTCATATGTACCAAGCTCCCGATCACTGCTTGGGGCCATGCAATATTGCACGCAGCTATGTTGGTCCGCCTGAAGCCTGTTGCGACCCAACCATATATCGCCCTTTAGTTGGTTACTAGATGCGAACTAGACATATTGCATCTGCAGGTTTCTAGTTGTGCAGTCTATGTGCCGATTTTGTCGCCCTTACGTACAAAAATGGGGCATCAACGAAGGATGGGAATCTATGTCGGATATTGTAACAACCTATCCCGGAATTTACGAAATGAAAGGGTATTTTCGTAATTTCCCTGTGCTTGGGCTAGATTTTTTTTTTAATTGGGTTATTTTTGGCCTTAATTGGTTTGTTGTGCCCAACGGGCCCACCCTTGATTCTTGTCTTCGGCCTATTTTCCCTTCCATCTTTTTCTTTCATTTTCCATAGCACACTCTCTCGACTTCACTATTCCTTTCTCACCGGCGAACTTACACACACAAACATACACACACACAGGCAGCAACTATCACACCACCATCACTACCACTCAGACCTTCCATTCTCTCCCTCACCTCTTCGATCTCACGCTATCTTCTTCTCTGCACTGTGCACAATCACTATGCACGCTCTATTCTCTCACTCCTAACTACACCTAGATAGAGTTAATTAGGGTGTTTAGGTGAAGTTTGAGACGATTTTGGAGTGATATGATTATAGATAAGCTCGGAAAGTATTCTTCTAGGTTTCCAGCGAGTATCTGGTGGCTTCGAGCCCTTTTCCGGCCAACTCTGGCCACGACTGTGGGAACCAAAGGTATGGTTCGATTCCTGGTCTTCAAAACTTCATTTTGATATATGGAATGACTTGGTTTGGTTAAGATTTGAGCTCAATCGAAGCTCAAGAGTTTCCCAATCGAAATTCGACCTTCTCATTTGATGGGTCAGTTGACCCACGAGCTTAACGTGCCAGACCCAGCCCTAGGCAGCCCAACCCACCACCCTGAACCCAACCCAAAACCAAGCCCCGGGCCTAACCCAATTAACTACCACGCTCAGCCCTAACCACCCAAGCCCAAACCCAAATGGAACTCAGCCCAAACCCATTAACCTTTGGCTCAGTTTTAGGCCCATACCCATTAGCCATTGGCTAATTTTTAGGTCCAGCCCAGTTGGCCCTGCCCGTTGACTCAGCGGCCCGTTTGACCCAACCCAGATGGAATATTCTCGTGTTAACTTTTTATTGAGTTTTTTGAAATTTACCCGGGACCTTTCTTAGGGTAATTCGACGTCCTGAATCTATTTTTGATGTCTATTTTCCCAAATTCAATCGTTCTGATAGTGTTTTATTAATTGGACCCTCTATGTGCTTAGGTGCATTTATTGTGGCGTTTTTGTCTTCGCTAGTTTGCGGCGAAGTAACTATGAGTGGACCCCTTCTAAATGCATGTTTAATAGTAGAAATGCATACATGAAAAGCATGATTTAATGGTTACGTTTTATGAGTAAATTATATTTACACTTTATAAATCAACTTGGTCCATTCATGTTTAATTTTTGTGCCCCCTCATGACTTAGAATCGAGGCGTACAATCCTGGCGTCAAGGCATTCCCACATTGGCATCTTCGAGTCCTCTCGGTGTAGGACCCATCTTTTTGTTCATTCAATTTTATATTATTTCCTTTCTAGTGTCTCGATTTAGTTGTATGCTCTGAACACGATCCACAATTGCTTATTCATTATAATTAAATTTACAAGTTTTATTTATGTTCATTACTTTGCATGCATGTTAGTATGGCTTCGTCACCTTCGGGTGTCGGCCAGCACGTGCCTACCTCGAGTATTTAGAGAATATCGGGGTCGGGCTTGTCAATTTGGTATCAGAACATGGTTTGTGCAAAGCATATTTAGGATCTTCTCTTACTGTAGTAGTGTGTCGGTCATGACGTCATTTAGATGTCAAGACTTCCAGATTTGTTGTCTTTCGGCATAGTTGTGCAACCCTCATTCTACGTGATTAGTCACATCTTATTGAAGAAGAAGAAAATTCGTGTCGGGATTGTGCCTCATCGGTGAAGAAACAGACTGTTTGACGACTTTCAACATCAGACCGATACTCTGCAACATATGTTCCCTAGGAATTATGGGAAGAGTCAGTGTTTACATTGAAGTGACGCGATTTAGAAAATCTCAGTTAGAGGAATGCTAGTTAAGACCAGCTGAGGATCCGAAATGGTGATGCCACTATACAACATGCATTCCCTAGGAATTACGGGCGTAGTCGGATCTACGTACGAGTTTTGGGAAACGAAAAATCTTCGTGGTATGAGTTGGTTAAGACCAACTGACGACCCGAGACAGTGATGTTACTCTGCAACATGCGTTCCCTATGAAGGGCGGACAGAGTCGTATCTAACGTGAAACAGAAAGATTTAAGTGATTTGAGTTGTAAGATCTGAATCGGTGATGTCACTATGCGACATGGGTTCCTTAGGAATGGCGGGCAGAGTCACATCTTTATTGAAGTTATTTGAAACATTCGAAGTTCGTGTTGGAGATAGCGAGTAAGCACTAGATGTTGCGAAGTTTAGTAAGTGTTAGTTAGTGGGATCGAATTAATGTCCTCTGACTCGTTCTCGTTGAGGAAACTCATGTGGATCCTTAGAACAATTCTCGACGATTGTTTTATCGATAACCTTCTTGCTTACTCCAACCACGAGGTTAAGTTCACTAAACATCGACAGTCAATTGTACGTCAAATTCTTCGAATGTTGTTTTTGTTTAGAGTCGATACTCTTCTTGAGAATTTTTCTTGGTAGTAGACGTTATTCTCATCAATTTCCAAAAAGGGTTACGACCGTTGGAAATTGAAAATCCTCACATGGTGTTATGATATAAGAAATGTCTTTGGCCTATCAGCAGTTCTTAACTACTCTTTAAGCTTAGACCTATTTCCTTTTTGGCTAAGAAACCAATCCGTTTTATTGTGATGCTGATGGCGAACGAAGTTTCTGACAACGGGGTATTGTCTCATCTGATCGTAGCCTTTACATTTCGAATTTCTGCGATGGTGTTTTATTCAATGTTGGCTGCACGTTGATGCAACAGGATCGAGTAACGCATGTACCTCTTGACGATTGGAAACCGCATGATGTGAACCATTCTATCCTTGAACTTGTTTTGACCTTTAAATTCTTGAGTGTTCTTTTAGCCTTCTCTGAATAGCCGTTTGCTAAATTCGAGGGAAATGTTCATTGAATCAGCTCACTTAGCTGTGTGCAAGGTCTAAAATATCGATATTATCCCGATATTTCTATCGAAACTTCCGTGTTTTTGGACTACCGATATTTCCGATATCATCGATATTTTAGACCTTGATAGGAACTATATGTGGTACTAAGTCACTCATGTATCTTACCATGCAATGTATAAAGTGTAAAATATTGTACAAATTCATTATATATAAATGATTATGGTGTGTTTAAACTTCTTTCATTAATTACTACATATTTTCTACACTCACAATGTTTGTCAGCTCGTTATATAATCAACTTAAATCAGTTAAATCCATCATGCAATGCATTTCCTTCCAATTTTTTGTGATAAACTAATAGATAATTGACTAAATAAACATTCTGCAAAGTTTCAATAAAAATTTCCAAGTTTTTCTTACAATTTCCGTGGTTTTTATTCAATTTTTATCGATATCGATAATATCCCGATATTTCCATCAAAATTTCTGTATTTTTGAACTACCGATATTTCCGATATCATCGATATTTTAGACCTTGGCTGTGTGTTTCACTTTTTTGGTTTTAGGGTATGTCGTCACTTTGATGCCTCATTGTGTTGCACATTCCACTTCTAAGTTTTGTGAAGTTTCTCTTGGAGGCCTTGGGTACTAAGTTGTTTGTTCGGTACTGCATTTCATTCCCAGACAGTTAGACGTCTGAACGAGTTATCTAAACCTAGGAAGACTTGTCGTGTTCGCTTGTTCTGTGGTTGCAGCATGGTTAGAATTTGCACCGATCTCATTTAAAGTGGTTACGATGCTAGTTTTTATTTTCGTTTTGGGTAGCACTTTTGAGACATGGTACGAGAGTTTCTACAAGTAACACTGGTTGACAAAGGAGTTTTGCGAACTGGTATTTGGAGGATCGAATTTACGATATGGGAAATTGTGCACCCTTGGGAAATTACTGCTTACTTATCGAGACAACAATTTATGGTCGATATCGCGGGCGGCCGACTGTTGTATCGAAAACTTATTCATTGGGTTCGTTAATCAAGTAGGTAGGTAGACCCGTCGGCGATAGTTGTTACTAGTTAGTTTTTGTTAGGGCTCGACCCAAAGAATCACACCTGTTCTCGAAGTATGTGACATTACGTATGCTGGGGCGAGACCTACTTTCATGTTCGATTTGGATTTTCAGTACAAGTATTTTAACTTACCTTATTATAGTTATATATTTGTATTTTTGACGTTACAAATGTTGGTCGAGTCTTTTCCACTTTCAATGTAATTTCAATATGAGTTTTCGACCTTTATTTCAATATGTACCTATTTTGAAGTTATATTGCTATACGTACCTATTTTTTGACCTTACATTATTATCTTTTTTCAACTTTATATCTTTATAAAGTATGTTTATACTTTTCCACTGATGGGGGAATAAGGTATAAGCCTGGAGGCACGAAATATGGAATCATTGCAACTCGATCGCGACGGGGTGGCATTTTCCCTTTTGTGCAAGTGCTCTGACTTGATTTATTCGTTACGTGTGTGTATATATATATATATATATGGGTAAAGTACAAAAAACTACCTCAACTATTAGTCTCATAACACTTTCATACCTCATCTTTTAAAATTGACAATGTCATACCTCATCTTTAGAATTTGGTCAATTTTATACCTTCTGTTAGCCTGACCGTTAATTTATCAGTTAAATGCTGACGTGGCTTGATCCAAAGCCCACTTTCTATTAAAAAAATATTAAAAAAAATCATTTAATATATTTTAAATATTAAAATAACAAAGAAAAGTGAAAAAAAAAATAATTTCAAAACCCAATTCGTCCCCACCCCACCCCACCCCCTCTCTCTCCTCCCCCATCTTCTTCCCTTGATGCCCAGAAACGAAACGAACAAAAAAAAAAAAAAATTCAAAACCCAATTCATCCCCACCCCACCCCACCCCCTCTCTCTCCTCCCCCATCTTCTTCCCCTGCTGCCCAGAAACGAAACGAAAAAAAAAAAAACAAAATTCAAAACCCAATTCGTCCCCACCCCACCCCCTCTCTCTCCTCCCTCATCTTCTTCCCTTCCTCCCCCATCTTCTTCCCTGCTCCCCTATCTTCTTCCCCTGCAGCCCAGAAACGAAACGAAAAAAAAAAAAAATATTCAAAACCCAATTCGTCCCCACCCCACCCCCTCTCTCTCCTCCCCCATCTTCTTCCCCTGCTGCTCAGAAACGAAACGAAAAAAAAAAAAAAAACTAAAAATCAAAACCCAGTTCGTCCCCACCCGAGACTTGGGCTCGCACACCCATGACTCGCCGGACCTGGGTTGGGTGTCCTCTGGGTGCCTCGGAGCTTCACGAAGACGAAAGGAGAAATGGTTGACGCCAATGATGGTTTTGGTACCGTCGTCGGTGGGTGTGGGTGTGTAAATGGGTGCGTGAGTGTAGATATGGGAGAGAGGTATAGTCTGTGCGAGAGAGAGGGAGAAAGAGTGAGTGAGCTGAGAAAGAGGGAGATGTTGGCATGGGTGAGGAAGGGTGGGGGGTTGCACGGAGGGGGAACGGGAAGAGGTCGGGGTGGGGGGGAGATGGGAATGGGTTCTGGGATGCAGAGAAGAGAGAAAGGCGAGAGAGAGGGGGAGAGAGAGAGAAGAGAGATAGAGAGGGAGAGAGAGAGAGAGAGAGATTTAATATAAAAAAAAAAAAAAAAAAGAGAGATTTAATATATATTTTTTTAATTTTTGAATATTTAATTATTAAAAATGTATTTAATTATTTTTTAATCCAATTGGATTAGTGAGTGTGACACGTGTCGGGCCACGTCAGCATTTAACAGAAAAAACTGACGGAGGTCCGACATTGACACAAATTCGTAAGATAAGGTATGACATTGTCAATTTTAAAAGATGAGGTATGAAAGTGTTGTAACACCAATAGTTGAGGTAATTTTTTGTACTTTTATATATATATATATATATGGGATAGGATCAAGGGACAAATTTTTTTACAAATATTTTTACACTTCTTTTGAGCCTTTAGATTAAAGCTATTTTAATGGTTAAGATCGAACTAGTTTATTTACTAATTTGAATTATGAAAGGAAATTAAAATTCATTAATTGTGAAAAATTATTATTAGTGTTTCTATCTCCTACGTATATCTTAAAAGATTTAACGCCATTAAATCTTATACATTTAGCAGCAAAGTATATAGAATTTCCTTCGACCAACTGGTTTGCAAGCAGCGGCTCCTTAGTTTGATTTGGAGCATTCTGGTGTTGTTCGGGTTTATGGCGGTGTTGCCTATAATTCCTCCATTTCACCCCAATTCCAAAAGGTGTTTTAGAAAGAAAAAAAATTTGGTGTTTGTAATCCAAAATTTGATCTTTTATTTATCCTCAAATGCCTAAAGATTAGAAAAGAAAATAAGATACGTGACTACAAGAACTCTATGAATCAAACAAGTTGAATCCCATGTCATTTCGACTCTTCCTATTTCATCCTTCTTCTCCACACCATCAGCAGGACCATGTAGGAATAAACCTTTTATTTTCGAATTTGAAGAGATGAGAAGAGAGAAATCAAAATATTGTCATAATAATTTTCATTATTGCAGAGGTATAAATGTATAATTTATGTTCTTATTTCAAAATAGTCAACAGATCAAAGAAATCCTAACCGTTAAAATGGGTTTAATCTAAGGGTTTAAATGGAGTGTAGAAATATTTGTCAAAATCCTTGTCCCTTGATCCTATCCCTATATATATATATAATTTCCGTTCTTATTTCAAAATAGTCAACAGATCATTTAAATGGAGTGTAGAAATATTTGTCGAAATCTTTGTCCCTTGATCCTATCCCTATATATATATATCATTCTCCCTATTTTCGAGTTTTTCAGTGTAACAAGTTATTTCAAATTTCGGGACGAAATTTTCTTAATAAGGGTATATTGTAACAACCTGTCCCAAAATTTACGGAACGAAATGGTATTTTTGTAATTTCATTGTGCCTTAATTGGTGTGCCCAAGGGGCCCACCTTTGATTCTTGTCCCCAGCCCATTTTCCCACTCCCTCTCTTTCTTCCCTTTTCCGTAGCACTTTCTCTCGACCTCACTCTTCCTTCCTCCCTTCTCTCCCTCACCTCTCTGATCTCACGCTCTCTTATTCTCTACATTGTGCACAGTCACTGTGCATGTGTTCTTCCTTCGAGGTCCTAATTACACCTAGATAGGGTTAAGTATGGTGTTTAGGTGAAGTTTGAGATAATTTTGGAGTGGTTTGTGCATGTGTTCTTCCTTCGAGGTCCTAATTACACCTAGATAGGGTTAAGTAGGGTGTTTAGGTGAAGTTTGAGACAATTTTGGAGTGGTTTGATTGTAGATAAGCTCGAATAGTATTTTTCCAAGTTTCCGGCGAGTATCTGATGACTTTAAGCTCTTTTCTGGCTAACTCCGGCCACGACTGTGGGAACCAAAGGTATGGTTCAATTCTTGGTCTTCCAGGCTTCATTTTGATATATGGAATGACTTTGTTTGGTTAAGATTTGAGCTCGATCGGAGTTCAAGAGTTTCCCGGTTGAAATCCAGCATTCTCCTTCGCTAGGTCCGTTGACCTGCGAGCTTAACAGGCCAGACCCAACCTAAGGCAGCCCAACCCACCACCATGAACCCAGCCTAAAACCCAACTCCGGGCCCAACCCAATTAAATACATGGCCCAACCCTAACCACCCAAGCCTAAACCCAAATGGAACTCGGCCCAAACCCATTAACCATTGGCTTAGTTTTAGGCCCAGACCCATTGGGCCATGTGACCCGGTCCAACCCAAACCTTCAATCCAACCCAAGGCCTTCGACCCAACTATCCAGCCCAGCTGACCCGCCACATTTGATCGACCCGGTTGGAATATTCTCGTGTTAACTTTGTGTTGACTTTTTTGAAATTTACCCGGGACCTTTCTTAGGGTAATTCGACGTCCTAAATCCATTTCTGACATCTATTTTCCCAAATTCAATCGTTTTGATAGTGTTTTATTAATTGGACCCTCTATGTGCTTAGGTGCATTTATTGTAGCGTTTTCGTCTTTACTAGTTTGCATGGCTCTACGACAGCGAAGTAACTGTGAGTAGACCCTTTCTAAAATGCATATTTTAATAGTAGAAATGCATACATGAAAAGCATGATTTAATGCATACGTTTTATGAGTAAATTAGATTTACACTTTATGATTATCATGCTTTACTGAGAATATTTTGGAATACCATACTTTATCGAATTTATGTTCTTTGTAGTATATATGATGGATGACTATATACTATGAATATGTTTTGAGATATATGTACGTATATTGGAAAGATTATATTCAATGTTTTTGTGCTTATCTAGTGGTCACTGTTCTGCCTACGGGCGATGATATTTATATTGGCTTCAGTCGGGTGATGTAGTGGCTTACAGGTTAGGAGATATTTATTTTGGCCTACGGGTTGGGTGATGTAGTGGCCTACGGGTCGGAAAATATTCATATATTTGGCCTACGGGTCAGGTGATGTAGTGGCCTATGGGTCGGAAGATATTTCATATATTTGGCCTACGGGTCAGGTGATGTAGTGGCTTCGGTCGATTATGATACCACTATTTAGCACATTATATACGATATATGTTTTACAAAGGTTTTAGGGCATGCTAGGGTTTTCGAAAAAGCCTATTACATATTGTACTATTGAGTTTCCTTAAAGCTTAGGGGGTTAGTACGTTATTGAATAACTGTTTCAGTACTATTTATATATCAACTTGGTCCGCTCATGTTTTTCTTTTGCGCCCCCTCAGGACTTAGAATCGAGGCGTACAATCATGGCGTCAAGGCACTCCCGCATCAGCATCTTCGAGTCCTCTCAGTGTATGACCCATCTATTTGTTCATTCAATTTTATATTATTTCCTTTCTAGTGTCTCGATTTAGTTGTATGTTTTGAACACGATCCACCATTGCTTATTCATTATAATTAAATTTACAAGTTTTATTTATGTTCATTACATCACATGCATGTTAGTATGGCTTCGTCACATTCGGGTGTTGACCAGCATGTGCCTACCTCGGGTATTTAGAGACTATCAGGTTCGGGCATGTCAGATATGATTCTCCTTTGATTATTCGTTACTTAAAACCTTTGACAGGCGATCTGTTCACTGCTCGTTTCGCACATTGTCACTTTTATGAGACAGTCTTTCCATCGTTAAGGGGAGATAAGAATGTCAACATTCTTGAAAAATGACGCGAATTATCGTGAACGACTCCCACTTTGTCTCATTTAGATCCCCGCACCGCTCAGTCTGAAACTGAAGTGTAGCGCATATTAGATATCCAGAGTATAGCTCAGAGCATGCCAGATGCTTTCACCAATGTAGCGCAAATGGCAAGATCACATATTCCATCTGCCAATACGTCTGGAAAGATAGATGTACCAAATGTACGACGGACTTCCCTCCTGGAAGCCTGGGACGCCAACTTAGGTGATCCACGTACATTAACGGCTAGCCAATCATCTGCCCCTACACAAAATCATGGCAGACTTCTTGGTTCAAAGGATTCACACTCTTGGAAAAGGAAACCCACGGCACAGGCTTCTGAAAAGCCTACCGTGAATCCGACTGCCGATTACTCATTTTATCCAATTTATGAGGAATTTCTAGATTATGGAAGCGTCCTTGAAGAGACAAATCCTTCTCCAGAAAATCGTGAGATTTCGGTCTAGTATGCTAGCTTAGATGATGTATGATGTAGAAATGAGATGATCGTCGACGATGCATTAGCATATGCAGTAGCTACTGAGATCATGTTGAGCGATGACATTGAACCTCATTCCGTTGATGAATGTCGACGTAGAACCAATTGGTCAAACTGGAAACAAGTAATCTAAATCGAACTCGATTCACTTGCGAAACGTAAGGTGTTTGGACCTGTAGCTCATACTTCTCCACATGTGAAGCTCGTTGGCTACAAGTGGGTTTTTGTTCGGAAGCGTAATGAGAATAACGAAATTGTGCATTACAAAGCTCGTCTTGTTGCGCAACATTTCTCACAACGCCTTGGGATTGACTATGACGAAACTTATTCACCCGTTATGGATGTGATTACTTTTCGCTACCTTATCAGTTTGGTAGTTTTCGAAAAATTGAAGAAAA
Organism: Malus fusca; assembly: GCA_035220775.1. Classification (NCBI taxonomy): domain Eukaryota; kingdom Viridiplantae; phylum Streptophyta; class Magnoliopsida; order Rosales; family Rosaceae; genus Malus; species Malus fusca. The sequence continues at coordinate 1,237,164 of CM069072.1, read as the reverse complement.
AAACAGTTGATGGACGTAGTAACAATGTATCTCTCTGAGGATCTTTATACAGAAATCCATATGAAAGTTCCTGAAGGACTTACATTGACTGGATCAAATATTTCCAAACCACGGAACACACTCTTAATTCGGCTGAGGCGTTCACTCTACAGTTTGAAGCATTCCAGAAAAAAGTGGTATAACCGTTTGAGTGAGTATTTGACTAGTCAAGGATATGTGAACAACGAACTATGCCCTTGTGTGTTCATTAAGAAGTCACATTCCGGTTTTGCAATAGTTGCAGTATATGTCGATAACATGAACTTTATCGAAACTCCTGAAGAGCTCGCGAGAACTGCCGAGCACCTAAAGTCGAAATTTGAGATGAAAGATCTAGAAAATACTCGATACTGTCTCGGTCTCGAGATAGAGCATCGTTTGGATGAAATCTTAGTACATCAAACGAACTACACCCAGAAGATGTTGTGCTGCTTTAACGAGGATAAAGCGAAGCCTTTGAGTACTCTAATGGTCATTAGATCACTAGATGCAAAACGAGAATCCTTCCGTCCGAATGAGGATGATAATGATATTTTGGAGCTTGAAGTTCCTTATCTAAGTGCGATAGGCGCTTTATTGTACTTAACTCGATGCACTAGACCCGATATCTACTTTGCTGTTAATCTTTTGGCAAGATACAGTAATGCACCAACACGTAGACATTGGACTGGCGTGAAAGACATCTTTCGCTACCTTAAGGGTACTATGGATTTGGGCTTGTTTTATCCCTACGGATCCTCGAGTGATGTCGTTCCCCCCACTTCTTTAGTTGATTCTTGCCTTGTTGGTTATGCCGACACAGGATAATTATCTAATATGCACAAGGCGCATTCTCAAACGTGTTATGTCTTTACCGTTGGAGGTACCGCAATCTCTTGGAGGTCAATTAAACAGACCTTAGTTGCCACTTCGTCTAACCGTACTAAAATTCTCGCTTTACATGAGGCAACTTAGGAATTCTTTTGGTTGAGAACAGTTGTGGGCCATATTCGAAGCTTCTGCGATCTTTACCCCGTCGTTGATGTCCCAACGACGATCTATGAAGACAACACAGCATGCATCGAACATCTCAAGAATGGTTACATCAAAGAAGACAACACCAAACACATTTCACCGAAGTTCTTTTTTCTCACATCAACAACAAGAGCATCAAAAGATTGAAGTCACGCAAATCCGTTCACAAGACAATCTGGCCGACCTTTTCACCAAATCACTAGCCAAGACGACGTTTCAGAAGCTTGTTCATGGAATTGGTATGCGTAAACTTTCTGAGTTGTAACATTGCTATTTCTCTTTGGAATTGTGTCAAACTCAAGGGGAGTATTATGAAGTATACTTGCTTGATCTTAATGTACTCTTTTTCCCTACGATTAAGAGCATTTTTCCTATAGGGGTTTTTCTACCTAACTAGGTTTTAACAAGGCACCTACCTTAGGCTAATCATATCCCTGATGACATCCCGTAAACGTTTCTTTTGACTTTGCATTTCTCACGCATTTTTCCTTAGACTATGAATTTTGTCCATACTCGGTTTTTGCCATAGTCTTAGGTTTTTTAGTGAGACTTACTACTTCATACAAGTTCCTACCTTATTGAGAATAAGCGTTGTTCCCAGAATCAGTGTTGACGAGTCGACTTTCTCAACTTCTGCATGATGGTGAAATCTATCTTGAGTATTTATACACTTAAGAAGGAGTGTTGTGAACTTTCCTAGTTTAAGTGTAATTGTGTAAATCCAAGATTAGATATGATTATAGTTATTCTTTCCTATATGGACTTGTATTCCTTAGGGATGAAGGATTTCCTCCCCCTCTTATTATTATAAATAAAGTCACTACGTATGGGGATAACACATTCTCAACACACGCATTCCCCTACGATTCTACAAACACATCTCTCTTCCCTTGCCACCGGCCCTCTCCCCTTAGTCAGATAAAATAGGCTACAACAATACTAATGATATTATGTTCTTTTTAATTTGAAATTATACTTTTATATTTGTTTTTCTGTTAATATTAAAATGGTTGCGAAACCTCACATGCTTATCCAAATATTTGGGACTACTTAGGGTGTATTTGTTGCACCGAACTATATCAGATTGGACTAACTTTAAGGACTAGGCTCTACTGGCTTGGATGGACTAAGGGCCAGTTTGGGATTGTTGTGTTTTTTTTTTAAACTGCTTCTGTTGTACTTTAAGAATGATCAGTTGTAAAATAAAGCAAATGAGCGTTTATTTAACTGTATTTTAAGAGTGTCAAACTAGGCCACATACTAAATTATCTTTAGGATCCAAATAATTTTTTTTTTTTAATTCATCTTATTAATTTTTTTTTTTTTAACAAATGATAATATTTATACTAAGGGGTGGGGAAGTGGGCTAAGCCTTACAAAGTGTTTGCCATAATAATGTGGTTCAACTTCGCATTTGACGAGAATCGAACGTAATACCTCTCACTTACAAGTGAAAAAAATATATCACTAAACCGTAGTACTAAGTTGTAATATTTTATTATTATTAGTCTACATATTTTTGTCTGACTCAGACTCTCTCCTCTCTCTACCTTTCCTTTTTTTTTTTGCCGTCAGTTTAATGAATTCTGCATCTCTCCACTCTCTCTAAAAGTCCTGGTATACTCTAAACTTCTCCATTTGTTTGCTACTTGTATTTATATTGAAATCAATTTTTATATTTTCATTATGTTCATTTTTTTTTTTTTGTCAATCGATAGAATTTGTTAGATTAGTCATCGATGGAATTCAAACTCACGCCGTCATGTAAGGACTCAACTTCTTTCCACCACTGTGGTAAATGGCTACTTGCATGTTCAATTTTAATTTGAATATGTTTTATTTTTATAACTTTAAACCTAAACATTCTAGAAAAATTAGCTTGCAATCTATACGATATAATTAATGTGTATTTTTTACCATCAAATAATTATACGATATAAAATAATATATTGTTTACCGTCAAATAATGATTGGAGTAAAAAGGTTTCAGGGGCATGCCCCTTCATATAAATTCTCACATGCTATAGGTTAGGGCACTGAGAAACATGTGGAGATATCTAATCTTGTATTCAATAACTGGATACTGACAAAAATGAATCTACAAGTTGGACTCCAGGTGGGAGGATACTCGGAGAAAATTGGGTAATGATAAAAGAGATTAAAATATATTTTATAAATTATATGATATGATTGTTAATTATTAATTATTTAATTATTATTTAAGTGTACATTATATAATATATATTAATGTGATCTAAAGAACTGTTCTATTTAACTTTACACATAAAATTTATTTCTTTTTTATTGCGGATTGGAATTAAGTAAACTCTTTTTCTCCTCAGAGGCAGATTAGTGCGGTTTTTTGTAATGAAATTATGAATAGAGGTGCTTTAATTTGATGTGACGTAAGTTAAGGTTTTTGAAAGCACAATGATTGTTAATTTGATTGTTGTGAGTTCTGATGTTTGTCCTTTTTTCTTATTATTTATTTATTATATTATTAAGTAAAAGAAAATATTAAGAAGACCAAATCATTTATGTCAAAAAAATATTAGAGATGGTTCAAACTTCTAACGATCAATATTGATATTGTTCCCAACTTAATTATAATATACTACCAATTAGTATTACAGTCTGATGATATTCATTTTTCATTTATAAATAAGGTTTCAGATTTGACTCACATGAATGGGAATCATGTATTATATGTGTGTTAAGTTCGATATGTGGTTACCGTCTGGCACATTGTGTGACTTGGTCTATCTCCTCTTCTCTTAGAGCAAAATATCGTTGTACCAGGAAAAATTAAAAAATAAAATAAAACTACACTTGTGCAGTTTAATAGATGTGTGGTTTTATATATAAAGTGTCGTTGCAATTAGTAGAGATAAATCATTCATTCAAAGTTTGTGGTTTGGTTAGTTTTCTAACGTGGGACTTTTACATACATCAACATGGCCCCGTACCACATGTGAAACCAACTTCACATCAGTAACCCTTTTTTATTTGATTTGAGCTTGTGTGTGACATTTCGAGGTTCGATTTGGGTTTCGATGATTCAGTTCGAGTACTTGTGGTCCTAGTTCGGGTTCAACCGAATTATCCTATTTGTTCATGTTCTATTTTTCCCGTCACGCCCCAACCTGATGGGCATAAGTTGTCAAGGTATAAATACTTAAAAATTTTAGGTCATTACACTTCCACTGAATTCCGACCTAGAATGTTTATTACACAAAATTTTTTTGTTGTAAGTGTGTTTCCCTCAACAATTACTTCAACTAGATAACTCTTCTCGCAGGTTATTTTGAATGCTTCATTTCCTCCACAAGGAGGAATATATAGGCTTATAATGTGTGTTGTAAAAACATAGTTAGAAATACAAAAATCCTAATCGCACAAGGAATATTTTTCTATACACAATTCGAAATAACTAACCGCAGACTAATATGACTGGCTCACTCTTACAATTCGTATCATATTGTACCCATTTCTAATTAGATGAGATATTAATAAGTCGTGCCATTATTTGCGACATGATACATAATGTTGATTAGTTGAAATATGTCGCCATTTGTTATGCCACACTTATTTAATATATTGGACCCAAATGTTGGTTTTTGAGATCCAACATTTTTTGCAACTTTACATTTTCACTTCTGCCTTAAAAATATTTAAATAAAAGCCCAACCTTCAACCCCAACCAGAATGAAAATGCCAACCCTTCTCTTGACAACGATAGCCCTTCCTCGATAAACTCTCGTGTCAACTATCACCCAACCCCCTCTTGGGCGCCTCTTTCTCTCTCTTTGTTACTATCTCCCCCATGATGTCCTATGATGGGGTCCACTTATCCACTTAGAGAGTTACTCCTCGAGGAAGGGCTAATGATGTAAGGAAGTGATATGAATTTTGAGTGTAGTTAGATATGCGGGAGTGACCATGAGTTTTTGAAGTTTTGTTTTTCTTTGTTTCATGTAAAGGGCAAAATAGGGAATTCCTTGTGAGATTTTTCATTGATGGTCCTAAATTAAGCAAATGGATGATCCCAAATGAATTGCCCTTCATGAAGCTTTTTTATCTTTCTCAACGAAATAGAGAATTACTTGTAAAAATTAGAATTCCGTGGTCTGACTTTTGTATACATTATACATTGGGCCTTGTACTTTTGTGTTTTTGTGAAATGTTCCAATGCGTTTGTGGGATGAATGCTGGTAAATGGTAATGCATCTCGTATCGCGACACACAACAATAAATTTAGCTTTAAAATAAGTAAGACAAATATTCCAACGATAAGTTGACTTTAGTGGCATTCGTCCACTCATTTCAAAGTCAGCTTATCGTTGAACGCCGCAAGACGATGTGCATCCCTCCCACTCATTAATTCTTCACTCTCACTTTTTTCGTTCTTCATCTCTCTCTCTCTCTCTCTCTCTCTCTCTCTCTCTCTCTCTCTCTCATCTCGATTTGTGTACATTTTTATTAGGTCGGTTGACCGAGTTTTGGGTTGGTGAGAGATTGTTCATATATCCACAGTCCACTGTCCATTCACAAATGAATTAGTATCTCTCTTGCTTTAACGCTTATTGGAAAAAGAGTTGGCAAATAATAAGCTAACCATACGCAACGCAAAGTTTGACAAGTACCCCTACCTACCCATGATTCATTACATTGCCTTTAGCTTAGGTGCCCCCTCTCTCTCTCCCACTCCTTTTAATAGAGATCCCGCTCCACTGTTCACAGAGCGGGATTGAGTATCTTCGTAATGCATGTATGATGACCATGTGTTGTCTGCATAGCATCACATATATCATACAACCAAAAAATTGATATAAAGGAAAGTATGATGATATTACGATATCCCGCTCCATGAACATTACAGCGAAATCCTTGCTAAGAATAACAAGTATATAACCCTACATGATCTGTCTCGCTCAAGATGAATGAGATTCGTGGCACATCAGTATATAACCAGGCAAGATCGACCAGTCCACATGCACGTACATTTGTCCAGCTTCAAAACCAAAACAAATTGGATTAGGGATTACTAATTTTGTATTAAATATTAGATTAGGGCACTAATCTGTATCGAATTTGATGATCAAACATTCAAAATACAAAATTGGAAAGAGCACTGTATGAAAAGAAGATGCTTTAAACGTCCGTCTATCTAAAAGTGAGTGCAGTTGCTTACTGCAAACTGCATCACCATCTGCATGTGAAGTGCGTGGAATCGGTGGAAAGCCTTTATTGAATGGTAGATGATGAATCACGCATTCTGAATGTGATGAAATCGATACCTTCTTTCTTTGCTGTAAAAGACAACCCTAACCCTAAACCCTAATCATGCATAGTTTATTGTTATAATTATTGAAAGAGAACCACTAATCATGTTTTTGAAGTCCGAAAAATGAGAAATTCTTGCAGCTGTCGTGAATACGATAACACGGAGTGCCCAAACTGAGTACTACAAGGAGGGGCCCATTTCTTCTGAGGTTGTTTAGTGCATTAACCCTAAACCCTATTCATGCATAGTTTACAATTATAATTATTGAAGGAGAACCACCAATCATGTTTTTTAAGTCGGAAAAATAAGAAATTCTTGCATTCAGCTATGTGTGTATACAATAGCACAATCCAGGTGTGCCCGAATTGAGGACTACAAGTAGGGGCACATTTCTTCTAAGGTTGTTTAGTACATAACCCTAAATCCTATTCATCCATAGTTTACTGTTATAACTATTGAAAGAGAACCACCAATTATGTTTTCGAAGTTGGAAAAAAGAGAAATTCTTGTATCCATCTGTCTGTGTATACGGTAGCACAATCGAGGTGTGCCTGAACTGAGGACTACAAGTAGGGGCCCATTTCTTGTGCAGTTGTTTAGTACATTAACCATAAACCCTAATCATACATAGTTTACTATTATAATTATTGAAAGAGAACCACAAATCATGTTTTTGAAGTAAAAAAAAAAAAAGAAATTCTTGCATTCAGCTGTCTGTATATACGATAGCATAATCGAGGTGTGCCCAAACTAAGGACTACAAGTAGGGCCCATCTCTTGTGAGGTTGTTTAATACTTTAATGGTCGTATGCAATAATTTCTCTTTAAATACAAAATGCTTAAGATGTGAAAGAGCTCTAGAGGTGACACCTAAAAAGAGAGGTAAAGTGGGACCCATCAATATAAAACATACTAGAGGTGGTCAGAGACCTACTAAGAGTGAGGATCCTCGTCGGATCCTCTTTGTGAGGATTCCAGAGATTCTCTAATCACATTCGTTCATCATACATTGTGCGATCAGTTTTTGTCAGGTATTATTTATATTCAATTTTAAATGAAAAAAATTACAATGATTTCTGACCGCACGATGTACAATGTGTGATTTAAGGATCCGGCGAGGATCCTCCTGGTACTTTTTCATCATGTAACCAATTTTTTAATGTTTGACCTTAAGGTAACTCACACTAAGATAAATGATTTCAAAAGATTTAGGTTTCCTACATTACAAGACGAAGTTCGTCAAGTATGGACCGACTCGTTATATAGATTGGGACCTATGACTTATGGTTAAGGAATCAACAACTATGAATCTCGGTCTATGTTATAAGGTACTTTTTGTACAAGATATTGTAATAATATAGTTCAATAACTCTTTTAATGTATGGCTCATTTTAAAGTGATTTTGGGAGAGTCATAGTCACTTATGACTCATGAGAAGAAGCACTTTTGATGTCCTTCTCGATAAAATCATGTGCTTCTGGATAAAATCGATTAAAAGTAATTTTTAAGTGATTTTATGAAGAAGCATCTCTCTTGTCATTTTGTCTAGAAGTGATTAGGGCCTTCATAAATTCACTTTCAAACTGGTTATAGTTACTTTCACCCGGTTTGGGTGGACACACGCTGAGGAAGATATGACTTACCATCTTATTTATTATTAATTTTATGAGTTTAAATTTCAAAATTTGTATTTATTCATTGTACAAATCTTAAAATTTATAATTGTAATAAATATAACATGAACATCACCATCATCAACTGAGGATGGCAAAAAAATTATTTTCCAAGTTTTCCAAAAAATGGAAACAATAAAAAATAATAATGTACACAACTGTAAGCATCTCTCTCTCTCTCTCTCTATTTGCGTAGGTCTCAGCCAAGGACAATTAGGCATCGACTGGGTCCATAACACACTCTCTCTCTATCTCTCTCTATTTGCGTAGGTCCCAGCCAAGGACAATTAGACATCGACTGGGTCCACAACACACTCTCTCTCTCACTATTTGCGTAGGTCCCAGCCAAGGACAATTAGGCATCGACTGGGTCCACAACACAGACTCTCTCTCTCTCTCTATTTGCGTAGGTCCCAGCCAAGGACAATTAGGCATCGACTGGGTCCACAACACAATGTCTTCCTCCTCTTTTACCTTGTTTTATTGAAGGGGACCACTTTTTCAATGAAACGTCATCACATTCACGGGTTGTTTGGTACCTCATCATTACGTCATCCCCATCCCCGCCTTGGTGTTAATTTACATGCATGCCCTTTTACAGCCTTAATGCATAATATTGGCCAGAAGAGGTTGACAGAAAGAAGCATCCGATTCCCTCCTCCCTTTTTTACTTGGAAGATGCTTGGTTGTCTTAAAGTAGAATCGTTTTTACAGACAAATCACGTTTAATATGTGTATACTTTTATTTTGTTTTTAACTTAATGAGTAAAGGTCTTTCGTTTTTTATGTGAATTTGATTCTCGTAAATAGGAATCAGACTGTTTGAGTGTAGTTTTTATAACTTTGTGATAAATATGGTGAGTTTAATAGTTATATGAGTCATTGGACTTGATATTTTGATTTTCTTAGTGAGTTTGGTTCCAATTTATGATAATCAAATCCCACATATAGATGACACTTTATCACAGTAGCGAAAAACAATAATGTCTATGCACTATAGTGAGTGTCGATTCCCACCTATAAACTTCCCTCTAATATTTAACAATTTAACCAATTAATACTATCGTTTGTAAAAACAAATTCACCGTGTATGGGCCCAACAAGAAAGGCTAACAAACCGTTATTACGGTTAAGACAAAATGACTCAATACGTATAAGGAATAAAATATTAAAAGATAGATAAATGATGACAAAAGGATGAGAAAAGGGGGAACACCCCACCACCACCGCTCTTTAGTTATTCTGTGGGTGTGTGGATTTGCTTTCTCAACTACCAAGCAACCCTACAACCATTATAAAATACCCTTCTCTTCTCACTAGGTTATGACTTATTGACTTTTAGGTGACCATTTTTGGTTTGGTTAGGGCCACATTTGCACCTCCATTAAATATATTAAATCTAATTTTGAACACGACACTTGTATTATTATTAAATTTTTATTAGATTAAACGATTAAATATAAGGGCATATCATATCATTACTCCCCAAAGGTAAAAGCTAAGCCTTATCTCAATTATGCATGAACTAGTCATAAAAAAAACATGCAGACGTAAGTTAAGTCAGTCGATCAAAAAAGTACATTCTCTTACACCTGAGTTTGAATTCTTCCTGCAAATTAAAGTAGTCTTATTATCGATCTGTTAAAAACCAAAAGACACGTAATAACTGTGGGCCAAGTAGCCCAAGCCAAGCCCACATTAGAATCTTGTTAACCAGTTTCTTATACCTATTACCTCCAAACAATGAGGAAAATAAATTAGAACTTTCTTAAAAAAAAGGCCCAAATCGTGGATGGAATACGCCCCCGTTTAGTTTTCCTTCAACTGACATGAAAGACGAACGTATCGGCTAACTTTTAGTCTAGTGATATTCTTACAACTGATTACAGAGTTAATTCGGACCTTTCAGTTCACAGATGTGGATCTCGGACCTATGAATGGGATATTCCCGAAACTCACAAAGATAGTTAAATGCGCAGGCACTTCGTCAAAAAGGACGCACTACGTTTTTCTGAAATAACTCAACAGTCACGATGATTTTTCTGAAATAACTCAACAGACACGATGAAGTGCATTTTTATAGTACAAACAAGAAAGCATGAGCTCCACTGCAAGTTGAACTTGATGAGAGTTAACAAGTGCAGAGTCAGGAAGCTTAATAAACATAAGGTAATATTCTCCATGGAACAAGCCGGCAGTATTCGGCCCAGATCTCTCTGTACTTCTCAGCACAACGAGCTTCGTCTCGTCTTTCTCTCCATATGAGCAGAATAAGAAGATAAATTGGATAGAAGTATGGAACTGGGGAACTGCAAAATGGAACGGCATATCAAATGGAGAATCGTTTTGTAAGGAACTTGTAGGAGCATTTTTGCAGGAATAGCGAAACTACCTTATCCCGCAAGGTAAGCTGAAAGACAGTGCAAGTAACAAGTCCCCGAGGTAATTACAGTGTCTTGCAATTCCCCTGCACCAAAAGAATCAGAATGTGGATGATGAACTTCGTGTTCAAGTCACTGTATCATTCTTTTTTTTCTTTTCTTTCTTCTCATCACTATTTCCTTGTACCTCTAGAAGTACCAGAATTGATTCGACATTGTCCAAAATAATATCTTCGCATGGTGATGTTCGTCCGGTTACGATTTTGTTTACTTTTATCAATTTATATATGTAGAGATCAGAAGACGGTTGACAATAATGATGAGAAAAAGAAAGGAAGATAAAGAATGTGATTGATGGAACCTTACCAATAACCAGAAGCAAGCAACTTTCCCCCAATGACCCTTGCAGGCTTACCCCATATGGGTGCTTTGGGATTCTTCTTAAAGACGTGCTTTTGCTTGTTGGCTCCTCTGAATACGAGGTACCTGACCAGTATGGAAATGAAAAGTTTAATGTTGGCAAATGCACAAAGAGCAATTAGGTTATAAAGCTTCAAATCCCAACTACAAGGGGAAGATTACCCAATCAGAAAAGTCAAGCAATTTGCTACGACAGCCGCTGTTCCTAACTCCACCTTGTTGCTCAGAAGCCACCATCCCTTTACCAAAGGAAATGACAATGCAGATATTAACAACAATGAAGAATAACGGCCAAGGGTTTCAGTTTTGCTTCTAAATTACTCCTGTTTCATAGAATGTATACCAAATATGATTCATCTTTTACAGTGCTGACAATAGAAAAACTGAGTTCTCAACCGAAGTGTATGGAAGCACCAGAAATCAAGTCTTTAGTGTGCACAAAAATGTTTCTGGGTGCAAAAAACCAGTTGAGCTATCTAAGCTCTAGTTCAGGCTACATGCCTGGATGCTGAAAGTGAACGGAATCCAGACTAGATCTCCAAATACCAGCATGAAGCCCAGTCTCTCTGCGATTATGTCCCATCTGTAAAGGGCGAACCATGTAAAAATAAATCGAATATGAAAAGACAAAACATATAATGGCCTCAAATTGACAAGTTGCTCAATCATCAAAAAGACAATGAAAGGGAAGCATGAAGAAATATAGCTGAACAAACATAATGAATTCTTTCCTCACTGTCCAAAGATAAAAAATAAAAATGAACATACAACTCGAAGTACATAGGAACAAACAAAATAAATGGCTAAATCAAGCAATCCGGAAATGACAAAAGATACAATCAGAATTGTGTCTCAGGCTTATTTTCAGAGAATGTGTATGAGGCAGATTCTGCTAGGGGAAGCATATTGTGAAAAGATATTTGGTAGTGCAAAAGAAAACAATGGCACAGGATAAAACTAAATAGGATTATTCAGCTAGACGTTATGGTAATTTTCTTACGTGGACGTCATGTACTCCTCATGAACAAAGTAGTCCAAGATGTATAACTGAAAAATAAAAGAGAGAAAATGACAGAATCTTCAGCAATCACTTGCAACAAGTAAAGAATATTTATACATATACAAATGCGAACATACATCCGTCCTTACATGTGCACACGCACAGAGCAGGAAGGAGAAATGTGCAAGTGGAGGACAAGGGTTGCGTGCTTAATTTCCTATCATAGTATGGGTGATGATGCCCACATGATAATTTTGTACGCACCTCATATTAAAACGTGTAGAGAAACAAGATACATAAATAAAGTAAGGTCCCAGATTACCGCACAAAACAACTGGAAGAGGATCATTGATTGACTCAAGGTACCATCTTGAACACTTCTGGCGAGAACCGAAAGGTTGATAAATAGCCAGCCCATCATTCCAGCTCTAACAAAGAAAAATCTGCAAAAGAGAATCTCTCTTTGTTATATATATATATATATATATATATATCTCATTAATATCAGGCTAATTTTGTCTCAGTTATGCAAGTAGGTATAAAATGTAATAGCAATCCGAGGAAATGGTAAAATTATGAGGACCAAGCTCTGGCAAAAAATAAGAGGAAACATGGAAGAAATATAGAAAAGGAAAGTAGTCAAACTCAGACTGAAGTAAGAGATGGGGAACTGTTGTACAGAAGGGGCAGGGGAAAATTTCAGGTAAGAAAGATAATAAAGGTTTGAAATCAAAAGTAATTATTAAGACATTAACAAAAAGAGATTGTTATGACCATAGTAGTATACTAACTTTATGGGTGTGTGTTAGAACATGTCATGAATATTTGAAGACTGGATTACGTACTTGAGGTCAATGCCCATAAACTGAGGATTAAGCTGTATTCCAAACCACCTATTAAACATAGTAAGAGTGTCCATATCAATTTAACTGGAAGATGCATTTGACAAGGATTTGAAGTAAAATACAGAAAATGCACACTTCAATTTTAAGACAATAAAAAGAGTAGTCAAGCATCGCATTGCAGATGATGAAGCAGTGAAGACAAAAATAATCAAGATAGTAATCTATTTCTGTTTGTTCTAAACCACAACAAAGGGATTCTTTTCGGCGGTCAAAAGATTATTCGACAAATCTGCTTTTGAATCAAAACCCTTTTAAATAATTAAAGTATAATGCTGCATGTGAATTTCAGAACAGGGGAATTTTCAGGTTGTTTAATCATGCAGATGGCACAGACTCCAGGATAGGAATGATAAGACAGGTTTCACGGCATCAGTATTAAAAACCCTCTATAAATCCGCTTCTAACACTTTCTTAATACATTTTCATCTAATTGAGAAAATGGAAATATTCTCATAAGGGAGGCAAAAACAATTTTTTTAGAAAAACCACTATATACATGTTTTTTTCTTATATTTATAAACAAATTTTACCAGTTGGTATATCGTATATGAATATAAACCATTTCACCCAATGGAGATCACTTGGAATGAGTTAGACAATATGTTTAAACTACCAGTCCTCAAGAAGGTTCCCTATGACATGAGGCTTCAGGGAAGAACCCCGGTTGGTCGACTTGCAGCCCGCAGCGTAAAGTACCATTGTGACCTAACATAATACACATTTAAAAGAAACAAATGCATATCAATTAACATAAGTATTGATAAGAGAAGAAAACCTAACAATAATGATCTACTACTCATCCACTGAAAATGGAAGATATGGTTAAATAAAAGTTAATGTGGACAAGTGATTTTATTCTTTACCATGTGGGGTCCCATAAAAGGTAAATGAAGCATATATTAATATGAAACACTACTTGAAAGCTGATATTTTTTATCCATATATCTTTGCATGCCAGAATGACGTAATTATTCTCCCATCCAATTAATTTCATAATGAAGTTTTGGCTTATCTTTGGTCTTTCAAAGTGAACAGTCTCCCAGTTACAATGAAGTTGTGGCAATGCCAATATGGAATCTCTTCCGCATGAGAGCAAACCAGAAACATTGATAGGCTCGCTTTTTAACTCATAACGTTCGTCTGAGTTGATAGAAAGATAGTTTTATCTTAAACAATCATACCAAGATTTATGCACACACTTTACCATCTGTGGCATTACTGTCTATTTCAAATGCTATAACTGGAACATAGAAAACTATGTGAATAGATTCCCTATCTTACCAGAACACTAAACAGAAAAGTTGTTGATAACAGCTCGAGTCCTCTATCTGATATTGCCTGCAAACAGTCTTATGATGTTAATACACTCATTCGAAATTGGAGCGACACTAATAACAAAAATTTGGCAACAATAATCTCCAAAAGTTTATTTGCACAACTTTGAGAGAGAGAGAGAGAGAGAGAGAAGAGAGAGAAGAGAGAGAAGAAAGATGTAACACTGAAAGCAGCTAAACTATGTATTATGATGGATTGATTTTGATAAGTTTAGAGAATGGATGAATTTAGATGCATATGGAAAAAAACTTCTACTTCCCAGTATGCATCAACCCCATTTGGGTTACTTAATTGATTTGTCTTAAATAACAGTTTATATCATTCAAAAATTTTCCAATATGTGGGTTGTGAAATCATCTTCAATTCCACAACATGATCGATTGCAAGTGTAATTTCACAACATATTTGAACAAATTGGAGTTAAACTGAGCGCAGTGGCTTTCTAGGATTCATACAGCTGACTTAGTGGGATAAGGCTTTGTTGTTGTTGTTGTTCTTGTTGGATGTAAATATGAACAAGCCATTAAGTAGAACCTCAAGAACAAAAACCAAATCACCACAGCATCAACACAAATGGTCAGTACAACGAAATTAACAATCCGAAAAAACCACATTGAAGTAGGAGTGACCACATACAGTAAGCGATACGATATCCATCTTAGCGCCGACCCCTAGAAGCCCAACCAGCCACAGAAGTGATAGCAGACCTTACAAATAAATAAATACAAGTTTAAAACACATCAAACTCTCCAAACAAAGGCACACCAGCTTCACACAAGCATTTAAACAAACAGGTAATGTGCACGAGTAAGGATGCATTCAAAAAACACACCATTGCATCGATAATGAAGCCGAGAGCCGTCCAGTAGGGTGGCTCCGGGGACAAGTTTTCCGGGCAATAAAGATCCAGCAATGGCCAAGTAAGTGAAGAACAATGCCAGGATAGCAACCTGAATGTTACGGATCAAGAAATTGATTAAATTAATAATTAATTAGCGTAAGTGGGGATTAAGGGGAATGGTGAGATAGACTAAGAGAGGGGTACTTACAGAGTTCCATGAGGGAATTAGGAGGTGTAGAAGATGACCCAGATCCATGATTGAAGAGAATGAGAGCTGCTCAAGTAGCTCTGCTCCTTACTGTTTGACAGCAATGCCACTCCTTTTGCTTATTGGAGCTCAGCCTCACTTCTTATCATTTTTAGTAAATTACATTTGACCATCCTAATTTTGGGTTAAATAACAAACTCATACCCGCTCAACCTTTCTATCCCACCTATACTAATTTAGGAAGGAGGATTTTTTTCCTTTCATTTTTTGAACATTATAATGTCATACATTCATTTACGAATTCGTTGTAATGTCAGACCTTCGTTAATTAATCCATTAATATGACTGTTATTTGATAATGTGTAAATTACATGTCTGATATTTTTACTGATGTGATGTCAAATTTGTGTCATGTAGACAAAACTAATTAAAATTTATAGAACTCTTATCGGAACGATCAGGTGAGTTAAAGATGCTTCCTTCTGAAGGTTACAATCAAAGAAGCTAATTGTTGTAAGACTGGTAAATTGATATTATGCAAAAAATTCAAGTGCTTCAAAAACAAAAATCATATTTCTTAATGAGACAAAGAAAATGGTACCCTTCTTGACAGCTAACACACCATGGTTTGGCTGGAAAATATCCTAAATGTGACTGGTCCGCGGGAAAACTGGAAAACTCGTCGAAAACTGGGTAAAATTTAAACGTTCATAACTTCTTCAATACTCAACAAAATTGAGTGATTTAAAACAAAAAATTGTGCTTCTCGACGATAAGAAGAGAATGGTAGCTTTCTCGACGGCTAACTCGATGTGGTTTGGTTGAAAAACAGCTCGAAAGTGATTGTCTTAGTCTCATCAAGTTAGCCACTTTCAAGCCGTTTTCTGGCCAAACCACGGCGATTTAGCCATCAGAAAAGGTATTTTCTCTTCGTCTCATTAAGAAGTATGATTTTCGTTTTTGAATCATTCGATTTCGTTGAGTATTGAAACAATTATGAACGTTTAAAGTTTATCCAGTTTTTGGCAAGTTTTCCAGTTTTCCCATGGATCAATCACCTTCAGACTATTTTCCCGGCATCTCTGACAACCATTGGGCTTCCAAATATGTATAATCTTGTTCAACACTTTTCTATCTTCATTTTGATATATTATGGGTCGAATTTGGTTAAGAAAAGATTGAGTTATGAAACTTTGAAAATTGCCCATACTTCTGGCCAAAAATCTCAGTTTCTCCGGGATTACTTAACGGAGTTTTTAATAGAATGACCAAAATAATGGATGGTGGACAATCTCAATTACCATTTCTATTGATTTTCAATCTCAAAAACCAAAATGTTGTGTTATGCAAATTTCAAGAACTATTTTGGTTAAAAAGCCAAAAAGAATATAAATACGTAAGAGAGTCTCTCAAAGTAAGTTTTTCTAGGAATCATTCGCAATCTTGTTTTTAGCACAACCAATGATTTTTTATCAAAATAATTTTGTGTGCAATTTAAAACCAAAATCGCATCGATGTCGTCATCGTCACTATTTTATCCCGACATGGTTTTTCAAGAGCCACCAACTTTCCAAATCCCTCGTTATCATCCGCTCCCTCACTCTCTCTCCCTCATCGAGCTTCTGCTGGTAGAGCTGCAGCGTCGCAAAACCATATAACAGAGGACTGATTTGCTAATTAAAATCTTCAAGGTGGTTTCTGCCACAAACAATTCACTCTGTTGGGTTTTTCTTATATTTTTTGGATTTGAATTTTTGATCTGTGAGTTTTAATAATTTGTTCTGTTTAGTCCCGATGGCATGCGTGTCGTACCAGACGGCTGGATTATCATCGTCGACGACGACACGAGCAGTGCTGCCTCGCATGTGCCACCGTCTCAATCGTGCGAGTACAGTCGTGGTCGGAGCGAACTCCAGGAACAGAGGATTGAGGAGACTAAACGCGGTGGCGGAGACGGCAGCGATGGAGGCAGTGGAGCTGAAGAAGGGGATTGCTGAGCTGTACGACGAGTCGTCTGGCTTGTGGGAGAACATCTGGGGCGACCACATGCACCACGGATACTACGACCCAGACGCCGACGTTTCGGTCTCCATTCCCGACCATCGCGCCGCCCAGATTCGCATGATCGACGAGGTCCTCCGATTCGCCGGCATTTCTGGTCACTCTCCTTCTATCTTATCTTTTTATTGTGGGTTGATTTGATTAATTAATGATAGTTTTCGGGTAATAGTGTAATTTAAATTTGTAATTGGTTTTTGCAGAGGAGCCCCCAACTAGACTTCCTAAGAATTTGGTGGATGTGGGATGTGGGATCGGGGGGAGCTCCAGATATCTGGCTAGTAAATATGGGGCCAATGCCAAAGGCATCACCCTCAGCCCTGTGCAGGCTGAAAGGGCCAATGCTCTTGCTGCTGCCCAAGGGTTAGCCAATCAGGTAATCCCCACCTTATCGGTTGGTTAAGCCGGAATCCGATTAATTGGAACACTGTTTTTGTAGGAAGTACTTCTGCTCGAGAGTGCTTTTGTTAGAACTTCTTTTGTGAGAAGACGCTGTAACTTTTTACTACTGATCTAGTGTTTTAGAGATTGTTTGGATCTTCTTTTAAAATGATTCAAAATGTTTTTAGAATAAATCCTTAGTAAAATTGTAAGTAAATCTTGAAAAAGTATTTAACGTGCTAGCACATAATTGATACTTCTTGCATAAAGCACTTCAAGTGCTCTAGGAATCCAAAAAAAAATTCTCTAAAAACGTTTTCAATCATTTTAAAAGTATATATAAACGATCCCTTAATTATTGAAAAGTAATTTTAAGATCTTTGCCAAAAAGAGAAAGCAGCTTTTTGCTATTCCAAAGGTAGTCCCCATATAAAACCTGTTCATTTATCAGAGTTCCGGTCTCCAAAACCCTATGGTCCAAAAAAATTGTGGGCAATGACTGTTCGATAATTCAACAGTAGAGGAGAAAGTACAACATCAAAAGGTAAATAAACACAAACCGTTTGGATTAAATTCGAACGGAGGATTACCACACTTTCCTTAGACTACGGGGTCTAGGAGAACGGATAATTATATTTTGGATCCACATGGGACCCATTTATGTGAGTAGGTACCCACGAATTCTTCAGTTTAACTGTTGCACCATATCTGTATGATTCACCATCAAACTGAAAGCATCTTTTTCCCTGACTCAATTATGTGAACGGGTCCCAATGTAAGCTTTGGTTGATGATAGAGATGTAACATGTTCCATGACTCAATTAAATGAAGATAACTTCTGTTCATCATTTGCAGGCTTCGTTTCAAGTTGCAGATGCTCTGGACCAACCATTTCCTGACGGGGAATTTGATCTGGTATGGTCCATGGAGAGTGGAGAGCACATGCCTGATAAAGCCAAGGTAATACCTCTTTCCACTGGACCGGTTTGATAATAGGGCAAGATTCATAAAATTTATACGCTGCTGTTAATTGCACTTTTTGAATACGGGCATGCATTGTTATGTAGTCAAATATGCTATTGATGTCTTTAATATTGTTCATACTGTGAATTTACAATTGTCAATATGTGGTAAATACGATTGCATGATATGTCATCGTACTTTATCCACAAGTATAGTTAACTACAACGTAGAAAGATTGTTAAAGTCTTTGTATAAATACTTGCCCTAATATTCTCTTTGCTCTCTTTTTAAAACTGTGCAGTTTGTGAATGAGTTGGTTCGAGTTGCTGCACCAGGAGCAACAATAATTATAGTCACATGGTGCCACAGGGATCTTGGTGCTTCTGAAAAAACCTTGAAGCCAGATGAGAAGAGTCTCCTGGACAGGATATGCAATTCATTCTATCTTCCAGCCTGGTGTTCCACTGCTGATTATCTCAAATTACTCGAGTCCCACTCGCTCGAGGTAAATTACTTGCTCAAATATAGAAATGATTTTCCTAGATCCATATTACAAGCATGTGCATGGGGAGAAAATGGGCGTGCGGAAATGACTTCCTGCTCAAATATTGGCTGGACTAAATCCCTTCAAAACATGTCAAGTCTTTTTGATCTAACAACTCAGTGTCTCTACATCAACCTGCAATAACATCTGAAACCTTCCATGGCAGGACATCAAGGCGGAAGATTGGTCCCCTTATGTTGCCCCGTTTTGGCCTGCAGTTATCCGCTCGGCATTGACATGGAAGGGTTTTACATCGCTGTTAGGCACCGGTACGAACTTAGCGTTTCTTCCCAATAAATTGTTTTGTGATGCACATTTCATACTACATCAGTTGATTTCTGCACGTTTCTATCTGTGGTTGCAGATACAGTCTCCGCTTTCATTTATTCCATCTATATAATTGTGTTTCTTGAAATCTTTTGGTCGAAAAGCCGGAATAATTGTGTTTCTTGATTTGAATTGAGCAGGGATAAAAACAATAAGAGGAGCATTGGTAATGCCATTGATGATCCAAGGATTCAAGAAGGACCTAATCAAGTATTCGGTGATTACGTGCCGAAAGCTGGAATAAACACTGCCGTATGAACGGGTTTTTCTAACCTATGATGGCCAGAAACAGAATCAAAAGCTGCATCTAGTTCTTTCCCAATAATCTATGCTGCTGAGCCACATTGTTTCGATTACGAAACAATTATTAGAGTGATCATACTTTAATTATTTGTGGCTCTTCTGGAAAGGCTTTAGACTTCCTTCTGACACAATCTTGTTTATGATTAAGATAGGAAAATGAATGATTTGGAAACCCTAATATATATATATTGGAAATTTGATGGGGAGGATAACTAGGATTAAATATGTCATGAAATCAACTGTTATAAACAAATAAAAAGAATTGAACAAATGATTAGTCTGTATTTACCTTGAGTTTGAGATCTTCGATGAATTGACTGTGAATAAGGATTTTATGCCATTCAAAATCAATTGTTATAAAAATATTCTTCATAATGAAAATAATGAATTCAAAATAATGATTCAAATATAATTTGAAAATAAGTTTTATTGCAAAACTTACACTGGAACTTACAATTGGTTTACAGACGATTGAGTCAGCAAATAAGAAAACGACTGATGAAAAGGATATTAGTGCACGCAGGCATCCTTGACATTTGAAAATTAAAAGTGTTTATAATTTTTTATTTCTGTGGGTACAGTATGAACTCAAAGAAAGCTTTTACTAAGAAATTGTGAAAATTCCAAACTTGAAAACTTTCTCTTCCGTAGTCCACTTCTTATAAACTTGGAAAATGTCTTGAAAGACTTGCTTTTACTATTTGGTGAATGATGACTTGCTTTTACTATTGATGAACAGTGAAGTTTGTTGGAATAATTGATGCTTATTACTGTAAAAGCACGAGATGAATGCTTGAATGACTCCAAACTTTGTCAGGATTATTGGTGGGAACGTGCTAGCTGACTGAATAATTCCATGTTTTGTTGGAATTATTGGTGAGAATAATACCTGAACACTTCACATGGTGATTTTGGAAAGATAACTGAAATTTTCACATGACTCTATGCAAATGGGTCATTGGAATCCTGGTAGTTAGCCCACTTGGCTGACTGTGTTTTTTGGCTTGCTGAGTTGGATGGTTGCTGTGAGGATGCGTCTGAAGATTCAGAGTCTTCTTCAGTATTGAGCATCGTTACTTCTGCAAGTCATTGTTGTGCAAAATCTTCATGCTGAGTGGTTTTATTTTTCTTTGAGCCTGACGATTTGGAATACTTGACTGTTCCTTTAAGGGATGAAGATGGACTAATGTCTGATAATGATTGTTCATGGATGACTAGCAGTGATGGCTGTGCTGGTTGTGCCGGAATGACTGGAAGTGGAGTAATGGAAAATTCGGTGAGGACCTGACTGATGGTTTTTTAATGGTTGAATTTATCCCACCACTTAACTAATCTGGCTCTGTAGACTTC
This sequence comes from Malus fusca, assembly GCA_035220775.1. Lineage (NCBI taxonomy): Eukaryota > Viridiplantae > Streptophyta > Magnoliopsida > Rosales > Rosaceae > Malus > Malus fusca. Next base: position 1,216,138 of record CM069072.1, on the reverse strand, counting down.
ACATGTTTTGACTTCATAATTCTACTTCATAATCCATGAGACTTTGTATTTGGCCATGAAAAATAGGAGAAGTGTAATTTTGTAGTTAAATCGGCTTCTATCAAATTTCTTTTGGAAACTGGCGGATAGGACCTGCATAAGTTCTTCTAGTAAGAGACTGGCTGTTGGGCCGTGAATTGACCACCATTTAGGGAACCATGCAGGAAAATTCAATTTGAAACTCTTGTCAAAATTAATAAATCATGAATGACTAAAATCTTCTGTTTGATGGAGAAAGATGTTAGTCCATGCATCAATGTAATCAAAGTAAATGTAATGGTTATTGAGAATGTGGACATATTGGGTATGAAGAGGTTTGGTTTTGTAAAGGGGGATTCTCTAATTTGAGTCGGTTAGAAACCTTATAATGTAAAGAGAATGGTAGAAGAATTTGTTTTTATGGGTTTTGCTATAGAGAAGTTTGATGGAAATTGACTCTGTTTCGTTGAGGATGGCTTGATAGTATTTAAGTGTTTTATGTGGTTATGTAGGCTGATAATGGAAATTGGGTGAAAAGACTATTTTGGCTAATTTTTCTGGTGCTTGTTCTTGATTGAGATTGAAATGGATACTGAAAAGATATTCAGTGGGGTTTTTCTTGACATATGGTGATGTTTTGGTATAACTGACTGGTTGGGATGATGATGATTGGTATGTTGAGGTTGAATAAGGATCATATTGACTGGCTAATGCCATTTGATAATTAGGACGTGGTGATTGGTAGTTTGGTCTAAGGTTTCCTATTGTGGAACCTAAAGGAGTGAATCGGTTGTTAATGGCTAAGGCAGATGAAGAATCCGGGCTTGATTCTTATTTGACCGGTAGTGGTGGTAGAGTGGCTGGAAGCCTCCTCTGATCAGGTATTCTTGCTGTCATTCTTCCCCTGCATAAGTTCTATGGTTAGGAAATCAGGGATGCAATTTTGACTACCTTTGATGTATTCGATTTCAAAATAAAATATACTTAAAATAGCTTGTCATCGTGCAAAAATCTGTTTTGATGCAATGTTTTGAATATCTTTTTGTAAAACATGTTTTGCAGATTTGCAATCGACTCTGATTAAAAACTTTTGATTTAATAAATCATCTTGAAATTTACTAATACATAATACTATAGATAATATTTCTTTCTTAATAGTACTATAATTACTTTGTGATGGATTCCATACTCCTGAATGGAAATGAACAATTTGTTCAGAAGATCCGGAAGAAATTGACTGTTTGAGAATACCCCCGTAACCAATTTCAGAGGCATCAGTTTCAACAATTTTGAAGGAATTAGGAGTTGGAATGCCAAGACATGTTAAAGTCTTAACATGTGATTTGATTTGTTTGACTATGGAAGTATGAGTATTGGACCATGATAAGGGATTTTCTTTTAGACGATCAAACAAGGGTTTGTATTGTTGTCTAAGATGTGGATAAAATTCTGCAACATAATTTAAAGATCCTAGAAATATCTGTAATTAGGTTTTGTCAGTGATTTCATCTGGAAACTTATCTGCAAATTGAATTACTCTATATATTGGTTGAATGGTGGATATTGTATCCTAAAAACCTAATTTTGGTTTGGAATAACTTAATTTTGGTTGTTGAGACAACTAATCCATTTGACTTAATAATCCTAGCAAACATGTTTAAGTGTTTCCAATGCTCATCTATCGATTTGGAATACATGAGGACATCGTCAATATAAACAATTGAGAAATGGTTGTATTAATTAAATATTTCGTTCATGATATTCTGAAACTGGCTCTGGGAAGTTGACTAAGGGGTTTTCCCTAATTGTTGGTTTTGGTTGAGAAAGTCTATCTATTTTGGTTTCAATTTTGTCCTATTGTTTTCCTATGGTCTATAGACTCTGGTTTATGAAATTGTTTTGTTCGATGACTGGCTTGACTCCTGCATCTTCTTTTGGAAGTTTGAAAGGAATGGCTGGTACTTGTGTGTTTGCAGTTGTAATTAAAATTGTTTATTGTGGAGGGTGACTAGAAGAGACTATGGTTTTGTTTTCTTTAACCCAATTTTCTTTGGTGATGACTTCTAACTTACTTTAGACTCGTAATATTTTTCAACGAAATCGAAGAAAAATACTTCAAATCTGTGCTTTTTCATGAAATTGGTCCATTTATTGTAAATGTCCAATTTTTGTTCTTTTGTATATTTATTTCGAAAAATATTCCTTCTGAGAATATTTTTTGTTGCTTCGATGTCAGCATTGAGTTTCTTCCATCGAATTTTGAATGGTTTGTTCAGTACGAGTAATTGATGGTTGATTTGACTTGCTTCGAAGTCGAATTCTGTTGGAAATGTTTATTCTCCTTGATTCTGAGTATTGGGATGATATCTTGGGTGAGTCACTTGAGAGGCTGTTTCTATTGACTTTAGTTTTATGTTAATCAGGTCATTGATTAATTCTTGTTGGGTGATTACTGAGTTAGTTTCTACTGCCTTTAATTTTCTATTGACTAAGGAATTGATTAAATCTTGATCTCGACCCACCATATCAGCTGATGTGGATCCAGAAAAAGAATTCCTAATTGGTTCTAATGATTTGTGTGATTGGGCTAATTCATGAAGGTGGACAATTGATTTGGCTGGACGGTTAAAGTTGATTTTAATTGTTCCGTCAAAATATTGTTCTATGTTGTCTAGATTGACTAAACTATTTTGGATACTAACTGGCTTGCTTTCATTAACCAAACACCAATCTGAAGGTAAACTGATATATGACCACCTAATGGTTCTGGGTATTTTGATGTTGGCATTTTCTTGATTAGTTTGGATTAGGAGTGTATGGTCTCTAGGAACTTTTAACTAAGGCTTGGAAATTCATGTTTGTCCATGTGACTTTATAGTAGACTCTGAAAATTAAAGCTAATGGTTGGACTCCTTCAAGGACTTGGTACCCTGAAATTTTTATGTTTAATGTGAGTGCTTTCAGCATGTGGGGGTCTGAAAGACTTATTGTGAGATCTGGGAAACAATCAAAATGAATTGGTCCGTTGTAAAGACTTGACTCAATCATTCCAAGAATGCTATCACTAAAGTCAGTGAATCTTGCATCTCGAAGACATAACAAAATAAAGATATTGATGCCTCTTCTTGTTAAAGGCTTGACTGCTATTTGGACTAGACCTATGTGAATGTAATTGTAACCATCTTTTCTATGAGTTTTGATTTATTCTGGTGTGAATAATTGACAAGTTTCATGTTCTTTACTAAGGTCATAAGTTTTTTTCAACTATTTTGACGTGGTGTTCACTTCTAAAATAGGCTACTAACCATTTCTTTTTGTAAATGTTTTTACTAGAAACCTTGGGGATATTCCAATCTCCAAAGTCGACACTGTCATCTGTTTGAAATTCTAATTTCTATTCTTCATTTACTATGTCTGGAATTGTACTTAAATTGGATTTAGAACTAGTGCTAGCAGTTGAATTGGATCTAAATAATCTACTCATATTGCTCAAAATGCAGGTTTTCAATATACAGAAATCAGTTCATTTAATTATAGGGGCTTTTCGATCTAGGTCCAAAAACATAGGTAGTTTTTGAACTAAGTCCAATTATCCAATTACATATTTTTATACCAATTTTGCCCTTTTAAATAAAAATATTTAAATTATTTAATTTTTGTATCATTTATTCAGTTTTTAATTTTGAATATTTAAATACTCAAACTAAAATATTATCTAGTAACCACCTAATGATGTTTACCTACAAATCCGATATAATTTAGTAACTACCTATTGTATAGGAAGAAAAATACTTTATACCAACAAAACAGATGTAATCTACCTGCAAAACAAAAATAAACTACCTATTGTATAGGTAGAAAAATGCTTTATACCTACAAAACAGATATAATCTACCAAAAAAATAAAAATAAACTACCTATTGTATAGGAAGAAAAATGCTTTATACCTACAAAACAGATATAATCTACCAACAAAATAAAAATAAACTACCTATTGTATAGGAAAAAAAATGCTAAACCTCCATGGCAGAACATTAGAATAGAAATATGATATAATATGCCTCCATTAAAGGAACAAATACTAAGCTTTAGTTTAACTTTATGATACGCACAAAAATATAATAGAGCAAATATAAATGCATGATACTGTATTATTGCTTGCAATTGATAATGTATTGCCGAACGAATATGTAAAAAAATTGTGAAAGCTATGTAAAAACTGAAATTGTCATGAAGGAATTTGGAGAGAGAAACACAAAATATCACCCATGAAAGATGAGAGAAGAAAGAGGAGGATTGATTCCATGATCTAACAAAGGGAATTATTTAGAAGAAGGGAAAAAAAGAAGGGATGAAACGGACTGGGGGTTGAGATTTTATTGCTATAACTAATCCTACAATTAAGGGATTAGTTAAACCACAAATAATCATATAATTAAGAAATTTTGAATATTTACTACAATTGATAAATATGGTACAAATTATAAATAAGCTTACGTGGAATATCAATTATTAGACCTATTTCAATGCAGTGGACTAATTCTAGTAATGGCTCACAAAATTGGATCTATATCAAATTATCCCTTAATTATAATCATCATTGCCCTTGGTTTAATTGTCCTCATCGTTATTATCATTAGATCTTCCGTCTCATTTGGTATCAGAGCCAAGTGAGTGGTAGTTGAGTTATCATCTTTATAATCACTACATTTGTTCATCTTTCAGTTTTTCATTTACAGCTTATCTTATTTGTTAACCTTCTAAGTAGGATTGTTTACTTTCAACCCAAATAGTAAGGCGTGTTCCAAACAATAAGCTCATAGGATTGGCATGAGCGGAGTGGGAGTTTAGCAAATACGCGAGGAAGGTAATAGCCAGTAAGATTTCTATATATTGAAAACCTGCATTTTGAGCAATATGAGTAGATTATTTAGATCTAATTCAACTGCCAGCACTAGCTCCAGATCTAGTTTAAGTAGAATTCCAGACATAGTAAATGAAACAGAAATTAGAATTTCAAACAGATGACAGTGTCGACTTTGGAGATTGGAATATCCCTAAGGTTTCTAGTAAAAACATTTACAAAAAGAAATGGTCAGTAGCCTCTTTTAGAAGTGAACACCAAGTCAAAACAGTTGAAAAAGCTTATGCTATTAGTAAAGAACATGAAACTTGTGAATTATTCACACCAGAACAAATCAAAACTCATAGAAAAGATGGTTACAATTACATTCACATAGGTCTAGTCCAAATAGCAGTCAAGCCCTTAACAAGAAAATGCATCAATACCTTTATTTTGTTATGTCTCCGAGATGCAAGATTCACTTACTTTAGTGATAGCATTCTTGGAATGATTGAGTCAAGTCTTTACAACGGACCAATTCATTTTGATTGTTTCCTAGATCTCACAATAAGTCTTTCAGACCGCCACATGCTGAAAGCACTCACATTAAACATAAAAACTTCAGGGTACCAAGTCCTTGAAGGAGTCCAACCATTAGCTTTAAATTTTGGAGTCTACTATAAAGTCACAGGGACAAACATGAATTTCCAAGTCTTAGTTAAAAGTCATAAAGACCATACACTCCTAATTCAAACTAATCAAGAAAATGCCAACATCAAAATACCCATAACCATTAGGTGGTCAGATATCAGTTTGCCTTCAGATTGGTGTTTGGTTAATGAAAGCAACCAGTTAGTATCCAAAATAGTTTAGTCAATCTAGACAACATAGAACAATATTTTGACGGAACAGTTAAAATCAACTTTGATCGTCCAACCAGAAAATCAAGTGTCCACCTTCATGAATTAGCCCAATCACACAAATCATTAGAACCAAGTAGGAATTCTTTTTCTTGATCAACATAAGCCGATATGGTGGGTCAAGATCAAGATTTAATCAATATATATTAGGATGTATTCTTGTTTGTTTTTAGATCGATATTGGGATTACGCATTGATTTCAGAGAAAATTGTAGCAATGGTCTTTCAACTTTGCCCAATTAGAGAAATAGTCCATAAATTAAAAATCTATGACCATTTGATCCTTAACTCATAAAAAAATGCAGTTATGGTCATTTTCGTCAATTCCGTTAAAACTTCTGACGAAATTACCGCAATTTTAATGTAATTGGAGAAATGGTCTCTCAATTTTAACCCAATTGGAGTAATGGTCCTTTAACTTTAATCCAATTGTAACAATGATTCTTCCAACATGACTCGTTTTGATAGAAGTTCAAATGGAGTAGACGAAAATGACCATAGCTGCACGTTTTGAAGAGTTAAGGACTAATGGTCATGCCTTTTTAGTTGAGGAACCATTGCTCCAATCGAGTAAAGTTGAGGGACTATTACAACAATTTCCACTTGATTTCAAGAGAGAATCTCCTCTAACTACCATGAAATTTAAATTCAATACTGCTAACATAATAGTGTAATATTATAGTGTGTCACATTGTTACTAGACTAAATAATCATGGATAAAAATACAATAAGTAAAAAAAAACGGAAAAGCGAAAGAAAGCACCCAATGGATGTAAGAAGGAAAGCATCTCATGTGCGTGCAAGGCTGGGAAAGAATTAGATATTTAAGTTAAATTATGAGTCAGACATAATAATTAGGATTTGGCTTCTGTGGATCGAAATCAAATCTCTCACCGTTCATAACTCATTATTTATATTAGTCAAAACTGAAACATTTAATTTACAAATAAAGGTATCTAAAATATACTGATAGTGACAAATGAAGATGATAGCTCAAAGAGCGGATAATTAGACCTTAATGATGTGTGTGTAGAAGTGCTTGGAGTATGTTTAGCACGTTTCGTGTGCGTGTAGTAAAAAATTGAAGTGTATTTATTACGTGTAGCAAGAGGTAGGAGTATAATTGGTACGTGTTAATTATGAAATTTTTACGCTTTAACAGAATTGTTATTGGCATTCTAAATTTCTCATTCTACACTCTAAACTTTTTATATTTAGAAAGAAAAATACACTTGTGATGAGTGTAGAATTAGATTTTTGAAGTGTCAATAACACTTCCCTTTAGATGATTGTGCATAATTAAGATAAACTATATATATATATATATATATATATATATATATATTATTTTAGAAAAGTTAATGGTAAAAAATTTTGAGAACAAAAAAACAGGTTTATATTCAGGGCCGGCCTTGAGAAATTGGGGGCCCTATGCGAGCCTTCGAGTGGGGGCCCTAAAGTTCATATCCAAAGAACAAGATTGACACCCAACTCATTGTACATTTATATGTATAAGAAAAGATTCCGCTAAATACATGAAAAAGTTCATTTCTACATAAAAAATCATTAGAATTCATATCCAAAGAAGAATTATATGAAAACATTACTTAACTATTACACGTCTTGCGTTTTTAGACGCAAATGTATTAATTAAGTTTACATAATCTAACTTTTCAACCAATTCTTTTTCAATTTACAAAATAGCTAACCCATTCAATCTTTCTTGTGACATAGTTGATTGAAGATACGATTTGATCAACTTTAATTTTGAGAAACTTCTTTCTGCAAAGGCAACTGTAACTAGTATGGTTAACAAAATACGATAAGCAACCCATGCATTTGGGAAACAACCAACCATTTGTCTTATATATTTCAGCACTTCCATTGCCCGATTTATTTCCTTCCGCAAAGTTTCTCTTAAGATTCTTAGCTCTATAAATAAGTCTTTTCCATCAATATCAGAATGCTCACCATGTTTCATAAATCCTTCAAGATTGATACAAAAACCCTTCAAGCTATCATTGTCTACATCTTTTAACTTCTTCAAATTAAACAAAAGCCCAAAAGTTTCTTCGTATTTCTGAAATTGTTCAAACCTGATATGTTCAAACCTGATATGAAGTGAAGTATGAGCTTGATCAACTATATAAATGAAGTAATCAACTCTAAAAGCTTCAATTGCTGATTGTGTTGCCGCTTCACTAGCACTCTTATCAAACTGTTTCTTTCTTCGAATGATGCGTTTCTCACGAAAAATAGGCTCAATCTCCATCTCACTTGCTATTTTCTTAGCTTCATTCATTGCCTCTTCAAATCCAATTTCTCTATATTGATCAAGAACAGATATAAGCCTTTTCAATTGATCAATAGCAACATCAATATGCATGTCTTCTTTTTGAATAGTTTTGCTAACAGTATTAATAGCAAACAACAATTCATGCCAAATAACCATACCTAACAAGAACTCAAAATTCTCTAGCTCATGGATTGCTAGGGATTCGGCTTCACTCTTTGACTTAGAATCTTCACTAGTATTTGCCAAGTGAATCAAAGCATCTCTCATCTGTTGAGCGCTTTCTCTTATGGGTTTAACACTTTCAATATGACTTTCCCAACGAGTTTGTGACAACGGTTTGAGGGTGTGACTTCCTTGCACATGATCTGTAAAAACTTTCCATCACTTTGTTGAGGATGAGAACAATGTATATATACGTTGTACCACTCCAAAAAAAGACATAGCTTTAGGACAACAGTTAACCATATCACAAAGTGCAAGATTAAGGCTATGACAGCCACATGGAGTGTAGAATGCTCTAGGATTTATTTCAAGTACTCTGCTTTGCACGCATTTATTTTTGCCTTTCATATTTGAACCGTAGTCATAACCTTGTCCCCTTATGTCATCAACATCAAGTTTAAGAGTGCTCAATGCACCTAAAAGCACATCAAACAGTGCACACCCTGTTGAGTAATGTACATTTAGAAATTCTAAAAAGAATTCTTCAACCTTTATTGGAGTTTTTATAACATCCACACACCTTATTATAAGAGACATTTGATCTTCGTGACTGGCATCCGGAGTGCAATCAAGTATTACTGAAAAATACTTTGCTTCTCGGATTCTTGTTATGATTTCACTTTTGCCTTACTTGCCAACAGTTGTATCAATTCATTTTGAATCTTGTGACCAAGATAATGGTAATGAGTCTCATGTGTATCAATACGCCGAATGTGCTCTTGCATTGTAGGATCAAATTCAGCAATCATTTCAATTACATTTAAAAAATTTCCATTATTCTCTTCATACAGCTTCTCATTGTCTCCACGAAATGCCAAAGTAACTTTTGCAAGTCTTTTCACAACAACAATTATCCTCCATAACACTTGTCTCTAATGTGCTTTCTCTTTGCTGATTTGTTGTTGCACACTTTCATCAATTGTTTTACATTTTTGAAATCTTCTTTCCAATTCAATCCATTCACTCATGTAGTGAATGTGTTCCTTGCTAGTTTCATGAGTTGTAAGCCTCTGACCAATATTCTTCCAATCTTTCAAACCCTCATTATCCAGGTAAATCTTGATTCCAATTTGCTTGAATAGCTTGCAACAAAAACAAAATACTATATCCAAAGAACATGAGTATACTAGCCACTTCCTATCTTGCGTCTCCCCATTAGACAATTTTCTAATGTAATGTACAGAAGAAAAATGCCTACTTGAATTATCTTTCGGAAATGCAACATCATCAACTCTTTTAGGACCTCTTTCCACTAACATGTCCCTAAGATTTTGATTAATCTTATCTCAATTCCCTGGATCATCAATATTCAAAGGAAAGACAATTTCACTATCCTTACCATTCTCATTAGTTTGATCATGTTCTTCAATGTCAGTCTTAATTAGAGGTTCATCTTCTTGCTCTTTACTACCATCGTCAGATAGAGGCTCATATCGCTCATGTTGCTCTTCGTTATCAGTCTCAGTCGTGAATTCATCTTTCTCCCCATTACTGTCATGATTCCCTTGTTCCTCATTCACTGAAATATCATCTTGTTTCTTGAAAAACTTACTAAGAGATTCAGCCTAAGACTTTATTAATGCTTCTTCCTTTTCCTTATTTCTTCTTTTTTGAGACCCAGAGAGATACTTACTGTTTCTGTTAGTGGGCTTACTATTTCTAATAGGAGGCATGATAATCAACTCTTTTTCAATCAGGAAATCACAACCCCACAATCAACAATCAACTCAATATTCTGTAAACAACAAATTGACAAAGAAACAAACTAAAATTCAAAATTTACCCACAACCCAACACAACAGTTTGATACAAATGACACAACACAAAACAAGGCGCATAAAAAATATGGTAAAATTCAACATCGAAACTTTGAATTATCTTGAACCAAAACTAGTTAGGAAGCAAAAGTAACCAACCTTGTTAAGTGCACCCATAATCCATGTATCTTCTTGAAGGGATTTAACCACTTTATTAAGTACATCCACAAGTTCGAATTTTATAACTACAATATAGACACTTGACAAGTGAATACTTTGATTTCGCATAAACAATACACATTAAAATAAACAAATCATAAACCCTAGAATCGAAAATCCTAATTATATTTATAAACACAGCACTCACAAATTAAATTATAGAAAAAGAAGCATAAGAGAAGAGAAGCATTGATCGGGTACCTGAGTCCTGACCTCTGTAAGCGGAGTGGGAAAGAAGAACCGATTCAAAATCGAAAATGAGTCATGCAGAACTATGACTATTCAGAATACCTGAAATTCGAAATCATCAGCAAAGTTATATGTGAAATAACTCTAAGAAAGCAAAAGCAATTAATCTAATGAATTATCAATTTCCGGTGAAAGCTTATAAATGTCTTCTTTTACCTACTTTGCAATCAAACCTTTTTTAGTAATTTAACAAGAACCTAAAAATTATTATCAAATATTCTATGTTAAACTTATTATGGTTTTTAAGGAATTTATCACAATTCTAGATTTATGGACTTTAACAATACATTTTTGTCGATAAACCTGATAAAACTTCACTCCCAAAGCATCCCACAACACTGAAAACTAGTATAATTCAATGCAAATGCCATATTCTCATGATTCCATGAAAGCCATTTGCAGAACTTATAAGAAAATGGAAACAAATAACTTACAATACAGTAATGACAGCATAACCAGCAACAGATTCACAAGTAATACCATCTCATGGAACTGGAACACATGGATCTCCAAACCACCCTTCCCAAACTTCACTCTCTTGGTTACTCTTCAGCAACTCATTTTTCACCTCCAAAATCACTTCCACTGTAAAAAAAATTGACCGTGATTAGAACACCCAATTAATTACAACAAACACCCAATTGGAAGCTACAAAATCCAGTGAAAAAAACCCAACTTACCATCACTTTTATTAGTCTCTGGACGCCATGAAAACACCTTCAAGATCTCATAAGCATTGCAAATGGGTCCATCGCAGACTTGCTCAGTTACTCTGTGCGTTAAATTCCCAAAAAAAAAAGGTGAATTGTTGCTGAAGTTTCTGTTTCACCCCACCCAAGACATTTTGTACGCCAAGTTTCAACTTTCAAGACAACTATATGATTTTATATTTAAATATTTTATTAAATTCAAATTCTAAAAATATATTTATATATATTATATATATACACACACATTTAAAAATAAATATTCTCCCCACCCCAAAAAAATTAAATTCCCCCCCCCCACACCCAAAACACTGCAAGGCAAGTTCCAAAAAAATATATATAATTTCATATTTAGATATTTTACCCAAACTACAAAATTATATATATAAATATATATAGAAAATTATGATTGGCACTCTAAAATTTTCATTCTACATTCCAAACTTTCTATATTTGGAAAGAAAAATACATTTGTGAAGAGTGTAAGATGAGATTTTTGGAATTTCAATAACACTTCCCTATATAAAAAAAAATTAAAAAAAAATTTAGGCCCCCCCCCCCGAAGTGGGGTCCTAGGCGACCGCCTACTCGGGCTACCTCAGGGCCGACCATGTTTATATTTAAAAAGTGCATTTTTGCATATCATCATTTAGTGTGGTGTATGCTCATCACCGTATTTATCACCGTTAGATGAGTTTGACTTTTGAGATTTGTGTTCATCCATTACACGAGTCTCGAAATTCAAACTCATTTAACGATGATAATAAATGGTGAGCATACACCATACTAAATGATAGTGAGCAAAAATATACCTATATTTAAAAGGAAAATTAATGAAAATGGCTTGAAAACTTTGAGTTTTAATGATAAGAACAAAATAAAGGGTAAAGTGAATAGTATCATGATTGATTTTTTAGTGTAAAAATGTTGTTTTTCGTTAAAGTGAACAGTACCGGATGCTTTTCGTTAAAATTCTCATATTTAAATGCACACGTGGTAACTAGGTCAGTAAGATTTGTGGGCGCACCGACATGGTATAATTGTGCTGGCCTCAACTGTGTGCTGTCTTGGTCTGTCTCCTTTTTCAATGAATCTCTTTGAAAAAAAAAATAAATAAATAAGCAATGGGCATTGACAATTTATTATACTCGGTAACCCCACGCACCGAACAATAAAAAAAGCGCCACCACAGCAAGGAGAGCGATTTACATGCATTTTTATGGTAGTATTATAATAGAATAATACATATTTACATATTTACATATTTATTGGTATAATTAGATAGTTTTTCAGTGTCGGTTTAACAACGATACAATAATATCGTGCTCGTTTCATGTAAATTATTTTCAAGGCCGAAGCCATATAGATGGTCAATTTAACGTGAATCTCATGATCTGTGTGTCATATGATAGTAAATCTCCCTCCCTATATATTTGCACAAATCAAAGCCCAGCCACTCACTCCGCTGCCGCTCAATTCTCTCTCTCTTTCTGTACCATTGAATTGAAAATATCTTATCTCAGTCCTCTCATATAAATTTTCCCGGAAAGTTGAAGAAAAGAAAAAGAAAAGAATATACAAGCGCCACCGCCACCGCAGTTGCAGCAAGATCTGCGCCATTTCCACTCTCCAGGTATTGCTTCCGCAACTTTGTGTGTATTTCTGGGTTTATGACGTTTACGATTTAGCTTCTGTGTTTCTGCATTTCTCTAAAACTCAAAATATGGGGTTTTCTGGATTTCTTGTATGAATATCTTTGATCGTGGATATATGGTGATTAAGTTGCATTTGATGTATGCATTTGATTTTGGTTTATTACGCAGAACCCAGAATTTTGTTTTTTGTTTTTGGTTTAATTTAATTGAAAATGATGGAAAATTGAGGAATTAAATGCTCGGATCCTTAATCTTTGCCAAATTGAGACTCAGAAACTAGAATTCCATATTTTTGGAAAATGAATAATTGACCCATTGCAGCAGAAAGTGTTAAGATCCACAATTTTCCTTCATTTTCTTGGTAACCAAACAGGGGTCTTACTAACACATGACACTAGTGTTGTTGTTTGTGATGTTTTAGATCTCGAACTAGTAAATAAGAACAATCCCTTTGTTGTTGTCTTTGAATTTCGATTCAGATCTGTGAATTGTATGCCTTGGTGGCAGCTTATCTCAATTGGAATAATCTTTTCCTTGCTCAGCAATTAATCGACTAGTTAAACTCGGTATTTGTATGATCGGCCATTTCCCTGCTTGGATTTTAGAGAAATTGTAATATAATCCATGGTTTATTCCATGTCATGAAAATTTCTATATCCGTCGACGATTTTCATTACTTATTTGTAAACTCATTGTCTGAATAATCTTCTGCTTGTTGTTTCGATTCTGAACAGTGAGGTACCATCTTATCAGCTAAGATGAGTTCGAGTGATGGGAAGATTCATCCAGTGAGTTCTAATGGCAACATTAAGGAAAATCCCTTTAAGATCTTTGTGGGTTATGATCCACGTGAAGATCTCGCATATGAGGTCTGTCGCCACTCAATTTTGAAGCGCTCTTCAGTCCCTGTTGAGATCACACCAATCAAACAATCAGATCTGCGAAAGGATGGCCTGTACTGGCGTGAACGAGGGCAACTTGAAAGCACTGAGTTTTCATTTTCTCGGTTCTTGACTCCACGTTTGGCGAATTATGAAGGTTGGGCAATGTTTGTGGATTGCGATTTTCTTTACCTTGCTGACATTAAGGAGCTGCGAGACTTGATTGACGATAAGTACGCTATAATGTGTGTTCAACATGATTATACTCCAAAAGAGACAACAAAAATGGATGGAGCCGTTCAAACTGTGTATCCGAGGAAGAACTGGTCCTCCATGGTATTGTATAACTGTGGGCATCCCAAGAACAAGGTGTTGACACCCGAGGTTGTGAATAAGGAAACGGGTGCTTTTCTTCACAGGTTTCAGTGGCTCGAGGATAATGAAATAGGGTCGATCCCATTTGTATGGAATTTTCTCGAGGGACATAACAAGGTCGTTGAAAATGATCCCCAAACACAACCCAAGGCTGTACACTACACTCGTGGAGGACCGTGGTTTGAAGCTTGGAAGCATTGCGATTTTGCAGACCTGTGGTTGAACGAGAAGGAGGAGTACGTGAAGGAATCAACGAAGAAAACAGAGAAATAGAAAGAATCGGTAGCTGGCGACTGGCCTACTTTATTTGAAGTTTGCGATTCGTTATTGAAGTTCATTGTGATCCTGCTGCTCGTCCATTCTTTATGTGAAATGTGTTGAATGAATCCCAGAAGAAGTTAGGAAGATTTAGAAATTCCATCTACAAATTGACCTTAGTTTGTTCAAAGGATTTACATTCTTTGTAATTCTATTTTTTAGCTCGATTGGAAATGTGTTGTATAATTTGGAATTTTCGTTGTATTATTTTTTAACTATTTTCTTCCAAAAGCCTTGTATTTAAGTTTGTTTGTCCAGGAAATAAGGGAATTGTTATTAGCACTTCAAAAATCTCATTCTACACTCCTCACGGTCTCCTTGCCGCAAAGAAACATACCCCGACGAAGACTTGTAAGATAAGACAAGTTTAAGAGACGAAGGTGTGAATCGTCTATGAGGCCTCACCGTGCCGAGCCAATGCTTGCCAGATGGTCCATACTCAAACCTTCACAGCTTCTAAACAACGCTTGTGTCTGCAAATCATCAAGGTTCGTTGCAGAGAGAAGTGTATTTCTTTTTTGAATTATAGAAAGTTGGAGTGCAAAATGAGATTTTTAAAGTACCAATAACAATTTCTAAAAATAAAGGTATTTATGAAATTTGATCAGAAAGGTATTTTATGAAATTAAAAATTTGCATACTTTATTGGCCTCTAAGCCCGACTGGGTTACTCATCAGCCTCTGGGTTGCCGAACCAGTCGGTGAAAATTTTCGGTCTGTTGAAAACATCATTCGGCATATCAAATATTATAATACAAATGGACGAAATAATTTTTTTTTAATTTTTAATTAATTATATTATTATACTTGATGTATCGGACCGAACATTCTCAAAAATCTCTGAAACAGTCGGGCTTGACATTGGCTCATTGAAAATTCTCTCAACCAGTGGGGCTTAACCTCTTGACATGTGTAACGTTCTCACTCTTCATCTCACTGTAAAAACGAGAATTATTTCAGTGTGTCTATAACACGAGCACGTAAACTTACGTTACATGTCATTGTGGAAAAGGAAACTTTAAAAAAAAAATCCGTACAAATAACGCGGGCACATTAAAATCTCTATAGGAAGAACCCGATGGAGCCTCCATATAAAATGATCCGCCTCATTCCTCAGGATTAAAATTGTCACCGAAAAAGAAACCGAAAATTAGAAATTGAAAATTCCGCAAAGCCTTCTAGAAAACTTAGCACTAGCAAGCAATGGAGTTTTGGGGTATTCCTCTCTGTCTCTCTCTGTAATTTTGAAAACTTCTCTCGCTCCCTGATCGTTTGATTTGTTAGGGTTTTATTTTCTCATTACGAATTTTTTGCGTTTTTATTTGTAACGTTTTTGTTGTTTGGTTGCCGAGAAAACTCTGGAAAATTACGGTACTAGTCTGGTTAAAATTTTATGCTGGGGATCGGAAGTTTGTAGCGCTTGAGTTTAGGTTTTTAAGCCCTTTTTTGTTTTTAAAATTATTTTTGCTATT
Source organism: Malus fusca (assembly GCA_035220775.1). Taxonomy (NCBI): domain Eukaryota; kingdom Viridiplantae; phylum Streptophyta; class Magnoliopsida; order Rosales; family Rosaceae; genus Malus; species Malus fusca. The sequence continues at coordinate 1,200,206 of CM069072.1, read as the reverse complement.
AGTATTTTTCTGGCCATGTTCTTCGTTTAGAACTTAATCCACTCTGTTTGTTTGCTGAGAAAATAAATGGAAAGTACCTTCTTTTGCTGTTTGGTTGCTGAGAAAACTAGGGAAAATGGCAGGACTGGTGTGGTTAATTTTCGCAGCGCTTGACTAAGGTTTTTTAGCTTCTGTTTCTTTCTAAAATGTTTTGATAAGTATTTTTGTGGCTTCTTGTTGCTTATTTAGAACTTAAGTCACTCTGTTTGTTTGCCGAGAAAATAAATGGAAAATATATTTAGTCTGAGTTTGTAAATGTTTTTTCAGTTGCTGACATGTTTAACTTGGATTTTTGGCATGCGTGGCGTTTCTGCTCTAGCATAAGTTTTAATTTTCTTTTGTTGAGATGGTTAACGTTTAAGATTCCAGGTTATTTTTCTTCATGTGGCTTCTTACTTCTTAGTTACAGCAATGCACGTGTTAATTCTTTGTACATATTGAAGGTGCTATGGTAACAAAATTAGAATCATTGTATTTCGTTTTGAACCGATGCAATGTGCTTGTGGTGAATACAATTGTATGTGATATATGTTAAGGATGATTTGTTATCTGTTTCAAGTTATTGAATAGAATGTGATATCTATTCCATAATTGTTTTTGCATCGGGTTGATGTGATTCAGGAATCTCGTTTGCGTTTTTTCCCTCCCTTGTTTAATTTTTATTGCAAATTAGGCATCTCTTACTTTTTTTCCCTCAATGTCCTTTTTTCTCTTTACTTTCAAATTTGCAGTTATTAATGACTACTTAAGTGACTCAACGTCCAGGTGCTGAGGTAAAAAGTGGTCAGTCTCTTGTTGTTGATCCTGGTGAAAAGCTCCTGCATCTTTCGCAGGTAGTCAGCTAGCTGTAAAATTTTGCGACTGTTAATTTTTCATTTTTCTGTTTCTTTTGCCTTTAATATGTTGCGCAAGTTTGTGTAAAATTTATTTTTATAATGCAGGCCTGTCTGGATGACCTTAAGAAAGCGAAGGGAGGCGATCCTATTTCACTCTTTGCGAAAGTTGGTGATCTGAAGCTTGTTCTTGGGTTTCTTTCTGCTGAGAAATCCCCTCAGTTAATGTTTGATATTGTGTTTGATGAGAAATTTGAGCTATCCCATAACTGGAAAAATGGGGGCATCCACTTCACTGGATATAAGTCTTTGTGATATCCTTTTTTTTTTAATGACGTTTCACGTTAAATGGTGTGTCTTACATGTTACTTGTTCTCAGATTACTTTCTTGAACATTGAATTTTTTGTTAAATCCTTGACTGCTATGTTTTGTCTTCACTGTTGTGGAGTCTGGTGAGTCACCATTCTGATATTTGGTTTTATCATAGTTCTAACTTCCAAGCGCATTTGATTCTTAAGCTGTTGATCTGTTTTTTCTTCTAGATTCTGAAGAGGATGATGCACCACCTATTAGGGCACCTACTCTGGTTGATAAGGGTAAAGATAATGCTGATTCATTTTTTATTACCGGGATTTGAGGCTTTTTCTTCTTCTTTTTAATAACTTTATATTGTGATTTGGAACGAGTTGGCTTGCAGGAAAAGCAAAGGTTAATGTTACTGAGGTAGCTAAGAAGCCTATTAAATCTCAGCAAAAGGAAGCTAGTAGCGATGATGATGATGAGTTTGTTGGTCATCAGGTATTCACATCTTTCAATTCTGTTTGAATTTCCTTTTCGATAACTGAAATATTTTACCAGATGTGAATGTCTAACGGTAATTTACCTACCGTGGTTAACTGAGAAAAGTACATCTGAAATTCATTGCCCAAGTTATATACGATATTGGACTTGTGTTCTGGGACGTATTGTACGTGCAATTTCTATGTAATTGTTTAGAAAGGTTCCGATAATCTCTGTTCTGTAGGTATATTTAGTTGTGGTATTAATCCATAACAAATATGAACAGAAAAAGCTTTATTTAGATGTTAATTCTAGAAATATAGATTCTGGGTATCGGAAACAATTATTGGCTCTGGAGCATGCGTACTTGTGTACAGAAATTTCCCAGATGTGACTACTAGAAGTTTGGCATTTAAAAAATTGAATTGACATTCGTGCCATTATATCATGTCTACAACACTCTGGAGTGATCGACTTCTTGCTTTTGAAACTGATTACTGAATTTTTAAAACTTTTTTCTGGCTTATTACAAATTATTGTTTTAACTTTGTTGATGTAATTTTGCATGGCATTATCCAGAGACAATGTGTACTGAATATATCTTCTTGCTGAGTTGTTTTATAGGCCTTGGCTGAGGGAGATAGCAGTAAAGATTTTGACGAAAGTGATGATGATTCTGACAGTGACGATGACAGTGAAGAGGATGAAGAAACTCCGAAGAAGGTAATAACGCTCCTATTATGAAGGCCTTTACTTTTTGATGTCCGAGAGTGCTTATATCCCTTATGTGTTGTTTTCGTTATCAAATTATCGTTGATAAGTAAATGTATTCGTCTTTTTTGTTGTCAAGGCTGATGTTGGCAAGAAGCGACCTGCTGAATCTTCTAAAACACCTGCTAATGACAAGAAGCCAAAGTTTGTTACTCCTGAAAAGATTGGTAAAGTTCTCTGTCTTCCGATGCTTTTTCTCATTCTGTTACCATTTTAAACATTTTCGTTTGTGCTGTGGAAGATGCATATTACAAAGTTTTAATAAATTTAAACATGTACTTTGCCAAATTTTAACTTGTAAACATGGATTTTGTGGTGGGTGCTGTCTGTAGTATCATTTCAATTGAATATGTTACATGTTCCCTGTCACAGAGCGGCGATTTGAAATGGAGATGATTGTCTGACCATTATATAAGCGGAGGATGTTTAATTGACTACTGCTTGTCAGTGCAGGTAGCAGGAAGGGCAGCGTCCACACAGCAACTCCACACCCTTCAAAGCAGACTGGGAAAAAACCAGCTACGTCCGACCAGACAAAGCAGCAGGCTCCTAAATCAAGCGGTGCATTCCATTGCCAACCCTGCAACAGGTAAATTCTATTTCATTTTTTGAATAAGTTTCAACTCTTGCTAGTGTCTGTTTCTACGTAAACGGAATTGTAATTTCTTGCACTGTTCTTCACGCAGGTCGTTTAACTCGGATGGTGCATTGCAAAGCCATACAAAGGCAAAGCACAGTGCTGCAAAGTGAGAGGCAGATTATTCTCCACCCTCTACATGGTGATGTTTTGGGATTTTGACCAGAAGAAGTTCAGTTTAGCAAGATAAACGGAGATTATTGGTTACTAACTGGTTCTGTTTTAACCAGCATGGATGAGAATTTATTGCAGTTGATTAGGCCGAGTTCTGTGGTTTTCGAATTTAAGACGTTATGATGCGTTATTTTACGTCGCTGTTCGTTGCTTTCGTTTCTTACCAAGATTTGGTCATCTCGTGTGTAGAATTGCCGAAAACGAATTGCAGTTCATTGAGAAAAGTACTTAAAAAGACCCTACCTAGGCTCTAGCGTTCTCCGCTCCACTGCTTCATATTGTTGAGGTAAGAGTGTAATTTGCTTGTCGAATGTGACAAGAACGTCCAACTTCTTGCGTCATGTTGCATATTTTCTGAATCATGTCGAAAACGTTTGCCAATGGTTCTTCCGAATCCGCAGACAGAAGAACACTCTAACCAGCGCAGCCGTCTGTTGCTCCGGCGGATTCAGAAGAACACTCCAACCAGCGCAGCCGGCAACCAACGAACGAGATCGGGTATTTTCTCGTATATCATGTGTTCAAATGTCATGGTGTCTACGTGTTTCTGCTGCGAGTATTCCGATTCTAATGATGGTATTAGCATATACCATCAAATGCATGAATTTTTGATTGGCCATTCAACTTCCGAATAGCAAGTTCTCTTGACATTCCAAGTAGCAGAGACCTGTAAATGATCACCCAGAATTTGCTGATCGTTTGGCCGGAGACATTTTGATCCATCTTCTTCCGTCACGCGTACGATGTAGGCTTCATCGGTGTAACTAAGTTGTGAGGTTGGCAACATCTTCAATTCGGTGACCAGAACTTAGAAAGCTTTAGCTTGTGGTGTGTGCAACAATGAGAGGTAAATTGTGAAATTTTCATCTGTTCCTGACTTTCAATTAACTGAACTCCGTTTTCAGAAATTCTAAACACGAGAATGACCAAATCTCAGTAAGAAACGAAAGCAACGAACACCTATGTAAAATAATGCAACGGTTACTCATAACGTCTCAAATTCGAAAACCATAGAATTCAGAACAATTTTACATAGAAAATGCCTCCCATATCAACTGCAGTCAATTCTCATCCAAGCTGGTTAAAACAGAACCAGTAGTTAATTACTTTTGAGACTTGATGAGAATGCGATTTTTCGATAAAACCAATACACTGCTATTTGATTTCTTCCGAAGCAAGAATTACAATAGCACTAAAGGCCTACAGACATATATGCAGGGAATAAACTACTAGGGAGCCATATCCTACAGAAACTCGAATAAAGGAAGTAGCAGGAATAATAATATAATCACCGTCAGTCACCCGAATTAGGAAAAGCAGCAACAAATGATCACGCTAACAATTCTAACAGCAGAGGTTTGAAAAACTTAATCAAGACATCTCAGAAAATATCTTGTAATTCCATTAAAAACATTCATGTCTCTTTACTTCACGTACACTACGATGTTTGCTATAATAAAAACTCACCATTGTAGGCAGCAGACTCCTGCACCAAGATCACGAAATTACCTTACCGCCTCCAAAACCCATCACATTAGATAATGGACATAGTTCTTGGACAACAGCCATCTTGTATACAAGTAGCACGGTAAGCTGCTTGAAATAACCGAGGCTTGATCTTGGAAGCAGGAAGATTAATTTTGTATCTAACGTGCTACTGCTGCTGCTGATGAGGGTCGTCGTAGTACTGATCATTATTCTCCGCAGAACCATTCCATTGATCATCCTGATTGTTGCTGTTATTATTGTCATCATACTTATTTCCAGAGTCCACCTGTTCCCGCTCCTTGTTCCATTGTTCGATCTTAGCCCTTCTTTCGGCACTACTTTCCCTGGCTGGAGGACTCCTCCTCCTTCCCCCAGCGCCCACAGGGCTTCTACTTCTTCCTCTACGCCCAGGACTGCGGCTTCTAGGCCTCCTGCTCTTATCATTGAAACGATGATCTCTGTCATCTTCTCCTCTTCTACCGAAACCACGACCTCCATGTGGGCGCTCCTGATAACCACCACGATGATGCCTTTGAGGACTGCGGCTTCTGCTTCGACTGCGACTATGCCTTCGCTTGTTTCTCCCAAATAACCGCCTCCTCAACTCCCTAACAATTGACAGAAGTACGTGCATAAACAAACAAGTCATAATGAAAATCATGCTGTTTGCAAAACAAGAGAAAAGTACCATCTCACCTGCTAATTTTCTTCAAGTGCATGAAGTTGCAGTAGCCACCTCGATTGCATACATTTTCTTCGTACTGCCTACAGGTAGCTTCACGAAAATCCGTCACGGGGGAAAAGTCGACGATGATGGGACGCCCTAGAATGTTTAACATTCATCATATTACTAAAACGTTAGTAACTGCATGATGTAATTCTACTAATACTAATAGGTACTATCATTGTAATGAAAGAAAAACAATGAAAAAGATCAGAGAACAATAAGAGTGCCACCACCACCGGCTGACAAGAAAATTTAAAACTCTCCAGATTCAAACATATACAATTCAAAATAACTCAAATTGAATGGAATCCTACCAATATATTCAATTCTGAAGGATAAAGCTTCATTACCTTAACTTGCAAATGGTTGTAATGATTAACAGTTTTACAAGTTACTGCAGAATTAAATACGTGTGCTCTCATTTAATGGTCGAACAACTATAAGACAACCATGCAGTCATTTCTACAGATCAAGTTTTATAGTCGATGTATGAATCATCTACAAACCATTATGTAACAACGACATTTTTATCCTTTAGTTCTTCTTTAAAGTAAATTTTGTAATCTACTCATAGGTAAACTTTATGGTCAATGGAATGAAACTTCCCCTTTCGGCCTAGATATAAATATGAATAAAGTATGTTTGAACGAGTAGAACTAGACACATGTAAACATATAAGAACCAATCCATCTCTATAATAGATAAGCATCAATTCAAGATTTGTCCAATTAAAGGAAAAACAAGAGCACATCCAATATACACATCCTTGAACAACTATGAATTACCTGAACAAATGTAGTTCATCAAATCATAATCTAAGATGATTAAAAGACGGACCAAAGTACAATGCTTGTAGTTCAGAAAACCTAATTCGGCCGTTCCAACCCACTTGGGCTAAATTGGACATGGTCTGAAACTTTGAATCTCAATACCTAAAGACCTGAAACCAGATTTATTATTTAATCTTATTCATGGAACTGTTATAGTTTATGATAATGCCAAGCCAGGAAATAATTATGCAACACCATCACATATTAAAATTTGAGCAACTCGCTCAAATGATTGAAAATCTATTACATATGTATGGTCTTCTAACAGTATACAAAGAAGTTTCTTATGTGCGATTGTGTGAATGCACGATTTGCTTTAATCCTAAATCCAACAGTCTCAAGGCCAGCCCTGATAAACAGCATGTTTAAAAATTCAATCAATCGAAAATTCAAAATAAACCCAATCCTCATTAATAGCTCGGCTCTAAGTTGGAAGTTCAGCAATAATGAGCAATGAACACTGAACTGTCATGTAGCACAATACATCTACAGATCACGAATCAATCAAAAGGACTTCGGCAAATCATATTACAGCGGCAGATAAAACCACCATAGCATCACGAATATCGACCATCATGTTCGTAACATACCAAGATAAGAAAGAGAAGGGGAACTAACCTGCATAGAACCTGCCAGTGAGATTCTGAAGCGCAGCTTGAGCATGTTCTTCCTCCCTGAACTGAACGTACACATTACCAACCTACACACGCAAACACACAATCAATTAGTCAAACAAAACTAGAAAACTAAAAAATTACACACAAAAAAAACCCTAGAAATTGAAAATTATACCATGTGGTCAGCCAAATTGTCACAGATATTCAAGCTCTCGATCTGTCCGTACTTGCTCAGCTCCTCGAACAGATCCTCATAAAAATCCTGCACCCAAAAACAAAATCCCAATTCGAGACATAAAAATCCTGCACCCAAAAATAAAATCCAATTCGAGAGAGAGAGGGGGGGGAGAGAGAGAGAGAAACTGACGGACCTCGAAGTTGTCCTGGATCTTGCGGGGGTCGAGGGCTTGGCCCTGGGGGTCGACGCCGGGGTTGGTGAGCATATCGGGGCGCTGGTACATGTTGGAGAGGAGGAGGGTGGGGCTGATGCTGGGCTTGGTGTGGAGGCGGGAGCAGCGGTCTCCGTGCCGGCAAGCTCCGATCTTGAAGTAGAAGGGGCAGTTGACGCGGTCCTTCTCTGTGCCGAAGATGGATGCCAAGTGCTCCGCCATGGCTGTGAGACCTCCGAATTGGGAAGATGTCGAATTCTGCCTTGGATCTTTGTTTTAGGGTTTTAAGTTTTACGAAACGCGCAGCGGCAGCAGTGCTATTCTTGTATCTTGCATAATTGTATTCAATGTGATGTTGCATAAATAGAAGCCTTTAGTAAACTACAAACGTGAAGCAGGTTTGCCCGAGAGGTTAAGGGGGCAGACTTAAGATCTGCTGTACATAAGTACGCGTGGGTTCGAACCCCACAGCCTGCATTTTTTTTTTCTTTTTTTTCCTTTATAAATTTTAAGTAATTTGTCATACCAACTTTCCGAAATCATCAATTTATTATCTCACCTTAAATTCGTTGAGTTTTCTATCCAAAATAAGTCATGTGTGAGGCACATGACTTGTGTTTAGGGTTATTTATGTTATTTTAAGTAATTTGTCATACCAACTTTCCGAAATCATCAATTTATTATCTCACCTTAAATTCGTTGAGTTTTCTATCCAAAATAAGTCATGTGTGAGGCACATGACTTGTGTTTAGGGTTATTTATGTTATTTTAACACCCCACTTTCTTCTATTAAGTTGCATTAGATCAAAACAATTCTAGGGTGTTCAGTTTAGCATGTCATGAAATCAAATTTTATATGGACCTTGTAATATGAGAAACGAGTTGAGGTTTGGTGCCAGAAATGGAGTTGTAGATGCATATACGCTACTTGAACACAATGATTCACATGAATACCCTCGGAAGTCGGAACACAAAATTTAAGAGTTTTGCTAAAGCAAAGTAAAGAACTTGTGAAAATATCTTAAATGATAGAAATAACCTTGAACACAAGTCATTTGAATTTTGGATGGAAAACTTAACGGAGTTAGGATGAGATGACAAATTGATAATTTCGGAAAGTTGATATAAAAAATTGCTTAAAATTTTAATTTATATGACAAATTGAAAAAGGCGTACAAGTTCATATGACATTTCAAAAAAAATTCCATAAAAATTTCGTTTTTAATTCTTAGTTTTCAAACTTTTAGTCGGTTTTCATGCAAATTATTCATACATACCATCCCCAAACGCATCTTTGATTTGAGAAGATATCTGGTAGGACTACTTTATTAACGAAATATTTGTACCTAATGAGATCAAGTAAGATCAATAACAATAGGAGTCTCCGTAAAAGGTGCCCCATGGGAATATGGTCGGGCACAACTACCTAAGTTTACGATTCAAATTAAATATCAAACTCGTCATTTCATGTGAGTCAAACATGTAATATTTCACTTACAAACGGAGAAAAATATTATCAGACCGTAATGTTAATGACGCCATAAAGAATGAGGATGAGAGAGACCATGGATAATGTGTGAGGTATAGTTGCCTAGTTCGAGGCGACAACCTCGGATAGTTATCTTGTACATGGCCTCCCCTCTTGAGATGCTCTTATGATGTCTCTAATCAATCTCAGCTCAAATCGGACTTCAAAAACATTCAAGCGTTTCGTAGATCAAACTTAAAAACCATTGAAGCACATTGAACATGATGCACACACCAAACTCGAAAAACAAGAAACGATGATTGAATGCGAACGCTAAAAGAGAAGACGATCAAGTTCTTCAAACACAAATTTACTTGTAGCAAACATTAAGAAACAACTCAAAACAGATTACATAGTCGAACACGCTTACTCGAAAATTTCCAGTAGAGAACTGTTTTCAAGCTCTCAGAACAAAACTTACTCTGAAAGTTATTGGAAAAGGGTTTCAAGTTTTCCACATAACTAAGCCATTCTACATAAAAACTTATTCCCTAACATTGTCAAACTCCGATCTCTCATATCCCGCAAAAGCCTTGGAAGCACTTCATAATCTAATAGGGCTCAACGGGCACGCGGAACTTAGCTCCGGCATACACTGCCTCAGCACCGAGCTCCTCCTCAATTCGCAACAGCTACATTTACAAAACATGAGATTTTCAGAAACTAAGTTGAAGAATTCAACCAACAAAGAACTAAGAAATTTTACGAAATCATACGAGCACAAAAGAAAAATGGTGCTAGTACAGACCTGGTTGTACTTGGCAAGACGCTCCGACCTGCAGGGAGCTCCTGTCTTGATTTGTCCCTGAAAAAAAATATAAAAACTCGTGAGAAATCGAATGGAGGTTTGGAGAAAACTGAGGGATAACACAGATTTCAGATCAAATAATTACCGTAGCCAAACCAACAGCGAGATCAGCAATGAAGGTGTCCTCGGTTTCTCCACTGCGGTGGCTGGTCATCACACCCCATCCAGCTTTCTTGGACATTTTTACAGCCTCAATACTCTCGGTTACTGATCCAATTTGATTCACCTGTATTCCAAACAAGATTAAAAAGGGTTATTATTTTCATGTTGATAAAAAACACAAGCTCCGGTATTTTCGACTAAGGAGTGAGATTCCTATTGTACCTTGAGAAGAAGAGCATTGCAAGATTTCTCCTTGATTGCCTTCTCGACTCTCTGAAAATACGAGTAGGAAGAGTAGAGATGTCAGTAAAGTGAGGCCATCAGAAAGAAACTTTAAATTGAATCCCCATTTTCTAGGGAGAAAGCGACAGAAGGGAAAAACATCGCTTCCAAGAGATCAACCGACCTTGGGGTTGGTCACCAACAGATCATCTCCCACAATTTGTATTTTTTCTCCAACTTCAGCTGTCATCTTGGCATAGTGCTCCCAGTCATCTTGGTCAAATGGATCTTCAATTGAAACAATTGGGTACTCACTTGCAAATGACTTGTAGAGGTCCTTGAGAGCATTTCCTGAGATCTTTTGGGAACCATCATTTTTCTGTACAGACAAAAGAGAAAGTAGAATTAATTCTTAATAAACTTTTTTCGAGGTCGGATAAACAAAAAGCGGCAACACAGATTGAAAGGAGGGGATTGTAAAAAGGCGAACCTCTTCCTTGAAGTTCAGGTCATAGGTTTTATCTGATCCATAAAACTCAGATGCAGCAACATCCATTCCAATGACAACCTGCAGAGAAAACAAAAAGAAATTCCGTTAATAACTATTGCAGGGTCATAAAATTTCCTTTGTAATGGAACATTAGGATTAGAAACAAACTTACTTTGCCGGTGTATCCAGCCTTCTCGATGGCTGTCTTGAGTAATTCAAGACCTTCCCTGTTCTCCTGAATTCATTTAAAAATGATGATAATTTCAGTACACAAATGTGAAAGAAATAAAAAGTAACGAGAAAAAACTTCAATTGAATGATTAGGTTACATAAAACTATGGTTAACCTGGATGTTAGGAGCAAATCCACCTTCGTCACCAACATTGGTTGCATCCTGACCGTACTTCTTTTTAATCACAGACTATAGAGAACAACAGTGGTCAGTGAGAAAGTAAGATGCATAACTGAATCATACAAGCATGCTCAACAATACGAAGGACATGGATCCTGAAAATATCAGGGGAAAGTACTGGCATGATTTAGCAGATAATTCCGAAAAGAGAATTACTAAAATCTCCTCATCACAAGGACCCTATGATGATCTTATGAATATAGAATAAGAAACAATACGTTACCAAAAATTTCTAAACCCCTTCCCTCAAGGAAGGGTAACCCACCTTAAGGTTGTGATATACTTCCACGCCCATCTTCATGGCTTCCTTGAATGAGGAAGCTCCAATAGGAAGAATCATGAACTCCTGCATTGCAAGCTTGTTTCCTGCATGTGATCCACCGTTGATGACATTGAAAGCAGGAACGGGCAACACTAGGTTCTTGTTGCCAGCAAGATTGGCGATATGCTGCAATGAAAAAGACAGCAACATTAAAATCAGATTCGTGTAACATGAAAAAGAAACAGCTAAAAAAGGAAAAAGCAATTCATCCGGTCCTTTAAAACCTACAACACAACAGTGAACACTAAAAATGAAAAGAAGCGCAATAGATATTATTTGATCTTAAACCCTAAACCCTATACCTTGTAGAGAGGAACTTTCTTGACGCTAGCACCAGCCTTGGCAACTGCAAGAGACACGGCCAAAATGGCATTTGCACCAAGCTGAAAAACAAATTATATCCCAGTTAATTTGATTGACAACACCTACAACCAACGATTTACACATGTAGACTAAATGTAACAAGCATAAATATGTTATACCTTTTGCTTGCACCAACCCCACTCGTTGACGGTTCCATCGAGCTGTTGAACCATGAAGTTGTCAATAGCAGTCTGTTCGCTCGGGTCCTGCGCAATGCAACAAGAAACATTAGTTTACAATTATATCCGCCTGAAACAGCAATCTTAAGGTTCCAAACATTAAATTGACAAAAACAGAACACATAATCTAATAGAATACGAAAAGATTAAACCAACCTTGCCGATCAAAGCGGGGCCAATGATTGTGTTGACATTGTTGACAGCCTACACACAACAAAAACAGGTAATAAACCAATCACAAAAAGATCAACACTATGTTCAATCTGGGTGGTACACAAAATCAACTAACAACGAAGCGATTCCTCACCTTCGATACACCCTTTCCGAGGTAGTCTTTGCCTCCATCGCGCAACTCAAGGGCCTCGTAAACTCCTGCAAGTTATTGACAAACGATAAATTACACTTGTTTGATAAGACTATTAAGATGTATACTGGACAATAAACACGAACCATCGTACAAGTTCCAAACATCGAAATCTTTCGAATAACACGAAAAAAAGTGAGAAATCGATCAGAGAAATATACCAGTGGATGCACCACTTGGAACAGCGGCTCTAGCCAAAGTGCCATCTGACAGAATGATATCGACCTGCAAACAAACACACATCCATTTTTTTAATTTTCAATCGAACATTTATCGATCCGTTTGAGAATTAAATTCAACAAAATTACAGATCACAAAATTAAATTCAACAAAATTACAGATCGCAAAATTAAATTCAACAAAATTACAGATCGCAAAATTAAATTCGAAAAAATAAAAACAAATGTTCATATATAATCATGCACCCATCAATCTAATCAGCTAACGCTCTTGCATGTCGTAATCACAGACGAAACGCATCGTTTTAACCGAATCGAATTCAAATCAATGAAAAACAAAAAGTAGAAAAGAGGATTACGATCAGTGATTGAACAAGTAGATCGGCGACCTAGAAAGTATCGAAGAGAGAGAGAGAGAGAGAGAGAGAGGCGAACCTCGACGGTGGGATTGCCACGGCTGTCGAAGATCTGCCTAGCCTTGACGCTCTGGATCGTCGCCATGGATGGATGCAGAGAGAGAGAGAGAGAGAGAGAGAGAGAGACAGACGTGAGAGAGTTTGAGTGGAGAAAGTGAGATGGGAGAGAGTTTGGCAAGAGCTTTTACATGGGAGAGAGAAGGGACTGGCCTCTTTGTAGAGGAACTTAGTTAATTACAGCCGTCCGATTTAATCTTTTAGGTTTAGCGTACTCATTAAGCGACTATTTATAATTTTGTTTAGAAAAGAAAATTAATTTGTACCAAAAGGAGAATATTTTTATTTACCTTCCGGACCTAAGAGTAATATTTTATTTATGATCGTTAGATGAGTTTATTTTTTTTTTTTTTTTTGAAAAAATGTGTTGTGGATAAAAACAAAGTAAAAATTTAAGGAGGGTGTATTCAATTGGGATTTTGAGGGATTTTAATTCTTTTAATGAATCTAGGGGGTATTCAATCAAGATTGTAAGTGATTCTCTGAAATTAAAGGTGTATTGAATCAAAATTTTAAGATAGTTTATTAAAATCCTTAGAAATCTGGGTGTATTCAATTAAGATTTTAAAGAAGTTTATAACATTCCAGGTGTATTCAATTAGAAATTGATTTTAAAGAATTTAAGAAAGATGAGGAATTAGAGGGAATTATAGAGATTTCGTAGTGTATTTTAAGCATCCACAAATCTCACCTCTCCCCATGAGATTTTGAGGGAATTAAATCAAAATTTTATATGGAATTTCTACAAATCAATTAAACTCCATAAAAATCCATAAATTTATAAATCCATTAAAATCTCTCAAATTCTCAATTGAACACACCCCCTAAATTCATTCAACAATGATATATAGAGTGATTAGTATTTTTAGGATGGTGGGCAAAAATACACTCGTACCAAGACCCCTCAAACAAAATAAATTATAAATCAATTGAAAAAAGATGGTGGTCCCCGCACACTTTTTTTTACCTCTCACACACTCTCTCAATTTTCAGGCCTTCTTCGAACAAATTGATAATGATCGACGGATAAAATTAACAAATGTGCGTGGAAAGTAAAGGAAAGTGTGACTCTAAAAATAAATTTATTTTTTGATAGAACTATAAATAAATTTATTGTCCAAAACGAATATAATACTAAAATAGAAAGAAAAAAAATGGGTAGGTCAGATCTGACTTTCTAGTTGCACGTGATATGGTACGTATGATTTTTATTTCTGGAATTTGGTGGTATAATTTCAAACATTTTCTTTTTGAAAAAAAAAAATTTATGGTCACGAAGTTTAATAAATATATATTTTTCTTGTAAATAAGGGGTTTAATTGTTGTGCAAGGAATTTGATTGTTGAGCAAGAACGAAGATTTGCTCATTATTCTCCTAAAAGATTTGTTCATGATTGATGGTAAACATCCTGTTTTATCCTTTTATTTGTTGTGCAATGCAAGGCTTTTAATTATTGGGCAATAATATAAAATCTCGTGGCTATTATTACTCTACTCATTTTATATATCACGATATAAATACGAAACATAATTCAAATTCTTAATATTGATATAGTCGTTTACAATTAATAGTGTTGGAATGAGAGTGTCGCTCAATTGGTTAAAAACATTTATTTTGCTTGTTCAGTAATTTTCCACTTGGAGACCCATTCATTTTGTTCCTATAGATGTTGTCTCAGGTTTCAACTTATACCTTTTTTCTTATGTTCTTAAATGAATCATTCATGACTTATATTTATATTTTTTTTCATTGAATTACGTATTAATTTACAGGGAGTGAATTCAAATATGAGAATAAGGAAACATTCACATTGTCCTAGTGAAATGGATTGAATCTACTCCAAATTTCTGTATTTAGAGCCCACGGACAGATAGATCCGGACCACACAATTTCAATCATACACTCCTATTAGTCAATTCCACTAGTTTATCTCACAAAAAACCCATCTCTTTCCCTCTCTGTTGAACGACCCAAATCTCCTTGTCTGCAGATTTATAGTGAATCTCACTGGTAGTGAAATAGTGTAACCCACACATACGCTCGTGTTGTATCAAATTGATTTTTCAAAACATATGTTTTCTTAATAATTTTTTTTTTGGTGAAGCATATATTTGTGTAATTAAGAAACGAAAATGACAACATGATTTCAGATGGTTAATAATTTATTGGCTTTCGATGAGGATGCTCAGCTGCCAAGGCAATATTCTCTCTTGTAGCATGTTATGGGTTTACTCGCAACACAAAACTGCAACATCTCTCGTATCAGCTTTTGGATTCCATGTACATATATATGTGTATATATACGTATACATACATGCGTAATGACCGTAGATTACATGACTAGGTAAATGTGTGGTTATACATTACATTGTTCGATTTTAATTTAATGGTATGCAGTCGTTTATAACTTTTATTGTTGTGCTTTATCTTCTATCGTTAAATTAACTTTGAATGGTGCTTGACCAAAATTTTCTTAGATCATAAAGTCTAGGAGAACGGAACTCGCATAAATCAACAGAAATAAAAATAATTATGCAATTGCAAAATATACATGGTTATATAGAATTATGGATAAATCTGTTAATTCCATCCAATAGAGTCCATTTCCAAGTTATTGTCCTTATTTATTTCAATTAATTATCATTACTTTGAAAAAACAAAAGTGTACACTTCATCTTTGATTTGACCCATAAGTCCAACCTGGTTGGCATCTCACAGGCGCATTTTTATTCACCATTCTTAAATGGACTTGGATTGTCTGCCCTCCCATTTCGGTGCCCTTCCCGTGCCCTCCTGTTTGTGTGGTCACGGTTAAGCCACATCGACATTTTATATTACTATTTATTTTTGTTTTATTATTTTTATAAAAAAATAATATAAAATGCTGACGTGGCTTAATCGTGACCATACAAAACAGGAGGGCATGGGGAGGGCAGACAATCCAACTCCTTCTTAAATAGTGGTAATGCTAATCACTATATTTGCATTAATGGGTGAATAAAATTTTTAAAATTTGTGTTTATCTACTACACATGTCTTGAAATCAAATTCATTTAACTATAATAAATAGAATAGTGAACAAAAATATTCTCGAATCTCACACAAAAAGGACAGGAATTTTTCTTCTCTCTCTAAAAATATTTTAGTTTTTTTACTCTGTTTGCATATATTTTGTGATTCGAAAATTGGTGGCTAAATGGTCAATGCGCATGGGATTGCATGCTTGTATTTATTTAAGACTTTTTGGCTTAAACTATGAACTTAGACAATGGAAAAAAAAAGGCTATTATGTTTTATAAAACATGTCAATAATGATTTAAAAAAAAAGAACCATGAACACTGATAAGTGATAATATAGACAGATAATTATTTCAAACAAACATTCTTCCTTCGTTTTGGCCAGGTTAAAACCTTGCACATGCTGTGTCAAGTACTCACTCAAGCAATTTATCGATCAATTTACATGCATTATGTTACTACCTAGTCAACCAAGAGATTATCATAGGCACTATCCATCCACTTTTTTCGACCTTCATGGATCAACTGACCACTCTTGGACTTTTGAGAATTCACCATTGGCTTGAATAATATCACCCAAGAATAGCAAGCCAAAAATCATCATAGTTTGTTTGAGAATTTTTTTGTTTGAAGCTTTTTTACTCATAAGTGCTTATGTTAAAAGTGCTTTCACTAGAAGCACATTAAAATTTCTATTAAAAATCCAAGCGAAACACTTGAAAGTACTTCTTAAAGAAGCATATGAGATTCAATTCTCTATAAAGCAGTTATATTATATAAAAAAAAAAACACTTTTAACTTTTTAAGTCAAACGTAGTTACAAACGTTTTTAATTGTCATACATCGCCTTTAGTCATTCCACAAGTAATCTCAAACAAACCCTCCACATCAAACTCAAAGGTAACATATTTGAATGATTGAATCCTAAATCAAAAGCTAGTTGAAGCTTCAAATTGTAGTTAAGTGTCACATCGTGTAGTTAGAAAGGCAACCCAATCCAATATTTAAAGTGTTTTTATTTTACTTTATTTCAAGTTCCGAACGATATTTTAAGTTAATATAAATGAAGGAGAAAGATACAAACTTAAGTGCACATACAGAAAAATCATACTGTTTTAACCAATTTAACTAGGTGTTATATTAAGGTTGGATCTAAATACGGAGCATCGTCGGGCCTGTACTATAATCCTGTGGATTTATGACCCGTGGCTTGACAAAGACACGCAACTTTTGTTTTCCTTTTAAGTTCGGTAGATTCGCAACTCTTGCAAGCATATCAACACTAGAAAATTTTCATTGTAACAATAACACGGACGGTACATCACGTGTTTTTATGTAAGTAGTAAAAAAATTTATTTTTAAGTTATTAACTTTTTCACACACATATCTCATCATTTGTATAATGACACTTGATGTATCATTGTGTGTGTCAGTCACACTAAAAAATCTTTCTACAGATGTCAAGTACAACACGTGATCTCACGTGACACATGCCGACATAAACCTACTAGGCTACCACGTGTGGCTCGATGCTATATGACAAATTCTGAGAGCGTCATTTGACAAGTTATGTACCATAATTTGAAAGTTTTTATTGATAGAAGGTGAATAAAAGTTCGTTTGTACGTGTTTTTAAAATAATTAAAAGCGTTTTTGTAAAAATATTTTTTTGAATTAATTCTTAGTAAAAATGCAAGTGAATTCTGGAAAAACATTTAAATTGTTTCACAGAATAAGCACATAACTTGTGCTTCTTACAGAAAACACTTTAAGTGCTTTTGGAACAAAAAACATTTTCTCTAAAAGCACATAATTTGTGCTTTTTGTAGAAAACACTTTAACCATTCTAATTATCAAGTTTCTTTGTGGAGAGAAGGACATATCCGAGTGAACATAACCAAGAACATGTCATATATACGTTGATAATTTTTATGGTGGCAAAGTTGGAGGTATATGGAAACTCATATGCCCACACAACAGAAGGTCCAATAAATCCTCTATTTATCCGACCCTCTTCACAACAACCTCTCATTGTTCCCTCCGCTAAAAACCCTTAAACCCAACAAACCCAGCATACCCAGCAAACCCTGCATGCCAAAGCTTGCCGGTCTCTCTCTCTCTCCTCTCTCACTCTCACTCTCTCTCTCTAAAACTCAAACCACCAAAAATGGCAGCCTCCCTCACAGTCTCAAGGCTCCTGACCGCCCCCAAGTCCCTCTCTTTCTCCACCACCACCGCCGCCGCACCACCTAAAACGTCTCTCTTCTCACCCAAATCCTTCTCCTCCAAAAGCTCCTACACCCCTCTCCCCCTCAAACACTCCCCACACCCAAAACCCCTCCTCCGCTTCTCCACCACCGCTGCCAAACCTATATCCGCCACCATCGCCGTCGGCGACAAGCTCCCCGAAGCCACCCTCGCGTACCTCGACGCCGCCGGCGACGTCCAGACCGTGACTGTCTCCGAGCTCGCCAAATCCAAGAAGGCCGTCCTCTTTGCCGTCCCCGGCGCCTTCACCCCGACCTGCTCCCAGAAGCACGTCCCGGGATTCGTGGAGAAGTCGGGGGAGCTCAAGGCGAAGGGCGTCGAGACCATCGCCTGCATTGCGGTCAACGACGTCTTCGTGCTCAAGGCGTGGAAGGAGAATCTCAACATCGGCGACGAGGTGCTGCTGCTGTCCGATGGGAACGGTGATTTCACGAGGGCGATTGGGGCGGAGCTCGATTTGAGCGATAAGCCGGTGGGGCTGGGCGTCAGGTCCAGAAGGTACTCGCTTTTGGCGGAGGATGGCGTTGTTAAGGTCTTGAATTTGGAGGAAGGCGGTGCCTTTACCTCCAGTGGAGCTGAGGACATTCTCAAAGTGCTCTGAATTTGCTTCTCGCGGCGGCGGTGACGGTGGTGGTTAGCTTCGTAAGGTTTTTTTTTTTGGTTTTTGGTTTTTGGTTTTTTTGTTTTTGTTTTTGTTCTTAATTTATGAGTAGAATACTGTGTTGCGAGCTTGTAGCTCAGATGGTTAAGAGTAGCTTTGCAGCCGAGGTAATGAGTTCGATTTTCCACTCCAATCTAATAAAATCAGTTGGTTTTTTTTTTTTTTTTCTGATTTGATGGTTGTAGAAAAATCTGGTTTTCGAATTTTCGTGATGAATTGTTTGCGTTTTGGCATGGTAATATTTAGTATCATGGCCTGTTTGGAATTGCATTTCCAGAAAGTACTTATGCTAGAAGCCCTTCCATGACTCAAGCACTTTTAAGTTTTTCTACAAAACGCAAGTAGAAGCGCTTTGGCTATCATGTAGCGGTTTGTGCCCTTGCAGAAGCAATCACAAACATGGCAGAAATGAAAGCAAACCATCAACATTTCATGTCATTGCAGCCAGGAACTTCTAATGATCCAGAGAGACCACTTCTAATGCAGTGGCCCTTGAAAAACCGTCTTCAGCCCGATGCATTGCTTTCCCTCCCGGAGAGCATAAAACTTGAAGAGAAATGAAGGTTCGTTGCCGGGCTACTGGTTTAGCAACATTTCTATACGGCTATCGATCTTGGCCAGTTCTCGCGCCGTGAACTTCACCAACACTAAACATCCGACCCCTACGTCTTTGGCAACGGAAAACACATCCCCACTAGAGTTGCGATCATCCATTCCGTTGACCGTCATTTCTGAGCAGATGATCCCGAGCTCTGGTAAGTCGTAACCTCACCTCCTCTTGAAGGCCATATGCAAGTTCATTGCACGCGGAGACGGTTAGAAGAAAACCATGCTCAAATTAGACGCATCAACGTTCGACAACATATATCCATTTTCCAGTAAAACGAAGAGCTTTGAAACAGCTTTGAAGATTGCAACTGTTGAACAAAAAAAAATATATATATAAAAAATATAAAAAAAATATAAAAGAAGTTTGCATCAAACAAACTTCTCAAAAGAAAAGTATTGCCCACGTGAAGTTTTGTTTAGACTTGGAAATCCAAGTCGACAGAGAGAAGAAACAGGAACCAAAAATAAAAGAAAAGAAGACGTATTTCTTCCTACAAAAGGGGGAAGTAACGTGGAGCAAGATTTCTTATTTTTCTCTGCAAGACGTGGAAGGTTACACAGTTAGTGGGAGAGGTTAAGAGAAAGTGGCGAAAGATAAGGCCTCTATCTTCCCCACGTAAAAGCTCCAGAGACTCCCTATGATGCCTATAAATAGGCATCAGTCGCAGTAAAAAAGGGGAAGACGGAAACAAGAGGAGAGACTCTGCAGAAATTGAGAGACGACGTTAAAGAACGGACGACAAAGAAGAACAAAGCAAGGAAGCAAGGGGAAAACCAACAAAGCATTCAAAAGGTAAAAATCCAGTTTTCTTAAAAAATTTCTTCGTTTGGTATCTCTCGATCTCGCAGGGAATAAAGAAGCAATTTGCTTCTCCAACCTATCCCATTCCTCAACGTCTTCCCAAAATTGTAGCCCAACAAACCGCAACGAAACCACCACTTCTCTTTGCTGCCGCTGTGACACCCAATGAAGATTTCAGCAAAATGCAGTGATTGGATCCAACCAAAAGAAAGAAACGATTGCTTGGGTGTCCAAAGAGGTTTCGAAACCGGTTCATTCGTCGTCAACCCACCGTGCCCAACGATGGTTTCAAGAACGCAAAGATGGACGCAGCTGCAACAACCTCCCCATTTCCATGGGTCACAAGCAGCGGAAGACAGCCATGCCATGATCTCTGCCCAGTAAGTTCGTCCACGCCAAGAAGAAAAAAAAATGAGCAGTTTGTGCCGCTACAGTTAGTCCCATGAATTTCTTCGGGGTGGTTTAAACCACCCCGTGAAGTTCCAATCAAACCTGAAAGAGAAGGAAAAATAGAGATTGAAAAATAGAGACTGTCTCCGAGCTCGCCAAATCCAAGAAGGCCGTCCTCTTTGCCGTCCCCGGCGCCTTCACCCCGACCTGCTCCCAGAAGCACGTCCCGGGATTCGTGGAGAAGTCGGGGGAGCTCAAGGCGAAGGGCGTCGAGACCATCGCCTGCATTGCGGTCAACGACGTCTTCGTGCTCAAGGCGTGGAAGGAGAATCTCAACATCGGCGACGAGGTGCTGCTGCTGTCCGATGGGAACGGTGATTTCACGAGGGCGATTGGGGCGGAGCTCGATTTGAGCGATAAGCCGGTGGGGCTGGGCGTCAGGTCCAGAAGGTACTCGCTTTTGGCGGAGGATGGCGTTGTTAAGGTCTTGAATTTGGAGGAAGGCGGTGCCTTTACCTCCAGTGGAGCTGAGGACATTCTCAAAGTGCTCTGAATTTACTTCTCGCGGCGGCGGTGACGGTGGTGGTTAGCTTCGTAAGGTTTTTTTTTTTGGTTTTTGGTTTTTGGTTTTTTTGTTTTTGTTTTTGTTCTTAATTTATGAGTAGAATACTGTGTTGCGAGCTTGTAGCTCAGATGGTTAAGAGTAGCTTTGCAGCCGAGGTAATGAGTTCGATTTTCCACTCCAATCTAATAAAATCAGTTGGTTTTTTTTTTTTTTTCTGATTTGATGGTTGTAGAAAAATCTGGTTTTCGAATTTTCGTGATGAATTGTTTGCGTTTTGGCATGGTAATATTTAGTATCATGGCCTGTTTGGAATTGCATTTCCAGAAAGTACTTATGCTAGAAGCCCTTCCATGACTCAAGCACTTTTAAGTTTTTCTACAAAACGCAAGTAGAAGCGCTTTGGCTATCATGTAGCGGTTTGTGCCCTTGCAGAAGCAATCACAAACATGGCAGAAATGAAAGCAAACCATCAACATTTCATGTCATTGCAGCCAGGAACTTCTAATGATCCAGAGAGACCACTTCTAATGCAGTGGCCCTTGAAAAACCGTCTTCAGCCCGATGCATTGCTTTCCCTCCCGGAGAGCATAAAACTTGAAGAGAAATGAAGGTTCGTTGCCGGGCTACTGGTTTAGCAACATTTCTATACGGCTATCGATCTTGGCCAGTTCTCGCGCCGTGAACTTCACCAACACTAAACATCCGACCCCTACGTCTTTGGCAACGGAAAACACATCCCCACTAGAGTTGCGATCATCCATTCCGTTGACCGTCATTTCTGAGCAGATGATCCCGAGCTCTGGTAAGTCGTAACCTCACCTCCTCTTGAAGGCCATATGCAAGTTCATTGCACGCGGAGACGGTTAGAAGAAAACCATGCTCAAATTAGACGCATCAACGTTCGACAACATATATCCATTTTCCAGTAAAACGAAGAGCTTTGAAACAGCTTTGAAGATTGCAACTGTTGAACAAAAAAAAATATATATATAAAAAATATAAAAAAAATATTAAATAAGTTTGCATCAAACAAACTTCTCAAAAGAAAAGTATTGCCCACGTGAAGTTTTGTTTAGACTTGGAAATCCAAGTCGACAGAGAGAAGAAACAGGAACCAAAAATAAAAGAAAAGAAGACGTATTTCTTCCTACAAAAGGGGGAAGTAACGTGGAGCAAGATTTCTTATTTTTCTCTGCAAGACGTGGAAGGTTACACAGTTAGTGGGAGAGGTTAAGAGAAAGTGGCGAAAGATAAGGCCTCTATCTTCCCCACGTAAAAGCTCCAGAGACTCCCTATGATGCCTATAAATAGGCATCAGTCGCAGTAAAAAAGGGGAAGACGGAAACAAGAGGAGAGACTCTGCAGAAATTGAGAGACGACGTTAAAGAACGGACGACAAAGAAGAACAAAGCAAGGAAGCAAGGGGAAAACCAACAAAGCATTCAAAAGGTAAAAATCCAGTTTTCTTAAAAAATTTCTTCGTTTGGTATCTCTCGATCTCGCAGGGAATAAAGAAGCAATTTGCTTCTCCAACCTATCCCATTCCTCAACGTCTTCCCAAAATTGTAGCCCAACAAACCGCAACGAAACCACCACTTCTCTTTGCTGCCGCTGTGACACCCAATGAAGATTTCAGCAAAATGCAGTGATTGGATCCAACCAAAAGAAAGAAACGATTGCTTGGGTGTCCAAAGAGGTTTCGAAACCGGTTCATTCGTCGTCAACCCACCGTGCCCAACGATGGTTTCAAGAACGCAAAGATGGACGCAGCTGCAACAACCTCCCCATTTCCATGGGTCACAAGCAGCGGAAGACAGCCATGCCATGATCTCTGCCCAGTAAGTTCGTCCACGCCAAGAAGAAAAAAAAATGAGCAGTTTGTGCCGCTACAGTTAGTCCCATGAATTTCTTCGGGGTGGTTTAAACCACCCCGTGAAGTTCCAATCAAACCTGAAAGAGAAGGAAAAATAGAGATTGTAAAGTCTGCAAAAAGAAAGCTACGGCAGGGAATAAAAAAAAGGAAGTTGTCTTCAAAGTTGCTGGGAAATTTGACACAAACACAAAGAAAAGATGAGATGGAAATAGATTGATAGAAGCTCCAAATCAAAAGTAAAGGAAATAAGTAAGGTTTCATCAAGAAAAGTTTTGTGCAGTACTCGAGATGACGATACTATAGCACTCTCTGCTTCTGGAAAATCGAAGAAGTCTTCTGCTTGAAAAATGTGAAGAAAAACAGCAAGATGGGCGACTGCTTTTATTCCAATTTCATGTATGTTTCTCTGCACAAGGAAGGAAAAGTGTTCCAGATACCTTTATAAAGCTAAGTATGACTTGGTTTTTTCCTGATGCCACGTGAAGACCTGCTTGGACCTAGAAATCCAAATCTATAAGAGCAACTCCACCCATGGAGCCCTCCCCCTGGTAATCCACTATTGAATCCACATTTTTGAACAGTAACTGCCTTAAATGAATAGTAACTGACATTAATGAACAGTAATTGCCATTTGCATCTCCACCCTTGGAGCCCTCCCCCCTGGCAATAGGCAATAAAATATTAGTTTTTTTTGTTTGTTTAAATAATACAAAATAAAATTATTTGTAATTTCGGATAAGATTTTTTAAATCGTTCTCGTTGCGTCACGTGTCATTTTATAAAAAAAACAATTATTTTTAGCGATGGATTTCGATAAGATTTTTATCCAATGTCATCGTGCCACGTGTCGTTATCTTTTGAGAATTGGATTGAAACTTTGAGAGAAAGATAGGAATTTAATTGAAAGTAGTTGAGAAAATATGAAATTGTGGTGTAAGGTAGATGGAGAAGAAGTGGTATTTATAGAAAAGTAAAAACAATTTTTTACAATTTTTTTTTCAGATTTTTTACATTTTTTTCAGATTTTTTACATTTTTTTTAAAATTTTTATTCAAATAATTAATCTCTACAGTTGGATTTAAAAAATTTGAATTCCAACACTCCAGATTGTGCTACGTGTCACAACGGTAACTTTTCTTAATTTTAAAACTATTTTTTCTTTTTTTTTTAAATTTATAAAGCAGATTAATATCAACCGTTGATCTCAGATCGAACGGTTGATATTAAATCAGCTTTTTTTTTTTTTTTACCGTTGTAAATCGGACAGTTGTTATTAAAGATCCGTTAGGATCGAACGGACCGTGGGAAGCCACGTGGCTTCCCAACGGTCACTGACCGATCCCACTTGCCACTGAACTCTTGTCGGGCGACGCGCCCCCACTCGCGAGTGAGGGGCACGCGCCTGACACAAAAAAAAGAAAAAAAAAAGGCCCGGACCCAGGCCTTGCGTCAGGCTGGCGTCACAGACCTCATGCCACAGGCCCGTGAAGAATCGACGGGCCCTCAACTCGGGCTCCCCCTTTGACTCAGGCCCTTCAAGGCTGGAGATGGAGCAACCGGCCCTCGGGCCCTTTGATGGAGCCTGTCACCCGAGCAATCCACAAGGGTGGAACTGCTCTAAGAGCAACTCCAGCCATCATTGTTGCTCGGGGGACAGGCTCCAGGAAAGGGCCCGAGGGCCGGTGGGAGGAGGTCCAGCGGTGAAGGGCCCGAGTGAAGGTGGGAGCCCGAGTACAAGGGGGTGGAAAGTTGACAGGCCTGCAGCCCGAGGGCCAGGCATTTTTTTATTGTTTTTTGTGTCAGCCCGAGGCCCTACAGCCCCATTTCCCTGTTTTTTTTAATTTTATATTATTTAAACAAACAAAAAAAACTACTATTTTATTACCTATTGCCAGGGGGAGGGCTCCAAGGGTGGAGATGTAAAAGGTAATTACTGTTAATTAATGGTAGTTACTATTCATTAAAGGCAGTTACTGTTCAATATGGTGGATTCAATAGTGGATTGCCAGGGGGAGGGCTCCAAGGGTGGAGTTGCTCTAAAGAAAAAAAATGGAAGGCCTGCACCTCACGTGAAGAAGAACAGAGATTGTTGAAATTTGGAAGATTTAAAGTTATAAAAAAGTGAAGCTTGCTGTCAGTCAAATGGTTTCAAAGTCTCATTTTAAATGGGGATGAAAGTTCAAAGGAAAAATATATATAAAAAGAGGAAGAAAGGGAAATGCAACGAGACAAGGCATCATCAAGTTTCTTTATAAAAAATATGGAGGTGGTCCTCGTTTCCTGATAACACGGAGAGTCCTACTTAGACTTGTGAAGTTCAAAATCTTCAAAGAAAAGAAAGTGAACTCGCTGACAAGCTGAACTTGGAAGAGTCACATAAAACAAGGCAGGAGATAGTAACAAATGGGTTCAAAGTTCTGTTTTTTTTAATGGGGCTGAAAATTCAAAAGGCCAAAAAGAAATTCTCAAAATGGGTTTAACCTATGCATCTCACGTGGGATAGACGTGGAGTTTGCTCACGTGGAGGGGAAGAGTAGTTGTTGAACTTTCAAGTCCTATTGGAACTTGGAAGCTTTAAAGTCACATAAAAAAAAAAAAGGGTAAAGTACAAAAAAACTACCTCAGCTATTGGTGTCACGACATTTTCATACCTCATCTTTTAAAATTGACAATGTCATACCTCATCTTATGAATTTGTGCCAATGTCAGACCTTCGTCAGTTTTTCTGTTATTTTTTCTGTTAAATGCTGACGTGGCCAGAGACCGGACCCATTTTTTATTAAAAAATTAATTAAATATTTAAAAAATTTAATTAAATATTAAAAATTAAAAAAAAAACAAAAAAACAAAAAACTAAAACCCAACCCTCTCTCGCATCTCTCTCTCCCACCCAACCCTCTCTCTCTCCTCTCTCTCTCTCGCCTCTCTCTCTTCTTTCTCCCTGCAACCTGCATCCCTAAAATCCCAAAACCCAGAAGTCCTTCCCACCCATCCCCCTCAACCTTCCTCTCTGATCTCACCGACGACAACCCTAGCTCTGTCGTTGACTCCAGCGATGGCAGCCACGACCCCCAATCGCTCCCAAACCCTAACTCTAGCCACAACCTCCACAACAACATTCCCTTCTCCTCTTCGCCCCCGGAGTCTGCCCCTCCGACGAATTGCAAGAGAAAAACAAAACAATAACAACAACAACAACAACAATCCCAATAGAAAAACTCTCTGTTTTTTCCTAGAAAATTCCGAAAATTTTCGAGAAAATCAAAGGAGGCGCGAGAAACAGATAGAGAGAGTTGTGATCTGAGAGTGGCTCTCTTTGGTCTGAGTTTCCGATAAATGGTGTATATAGGCGGGTCGGATGAGGAGATAGAGAGTGGAGGTGAAGTCCATGGCAATGGGTTCTGAGAGGGTGAATCCTCTGCACAATTTCAACTTGTCGTGGTATTTGAAGTGGGGAACCAGAAGCACTTATGGTGCCATAAAGAGAGCTCCGACGCCAGCGGGAGTGGTGGGGAAGGGTATGGGGTTAATCGAAAATCGTCGGCTCATAGGATTGAGAGCTCGCCGGCGGTGATGACTCGGGTGGGAATGGTTTCTGGAATTTTAGGGATGCAATTTGCAGGGAGAGAGAAGAGAGAGAGGCGAGAGAGAGGGAGAGATAGAGAGAAAAAGAAAGGAGAGAGAGGGTTGGGTGGGGGAGAACTCAGAGAAATGGATCTGGGTTTGGGGAGGGGGTACACGGGGACATGGGTTAGATAGAGAGAGAAAGGAGAGAGAGGGTTGGGTGGGGGAGAACTCAGAGAAAGGGATCTGGAATTTTGGGGAAGGGGTACACGGGGACATGGGTTTTTTTTGGTTTATTGTTTTTTTTTTTTTGGTTTTTTTTAATTTTTAATATTTAATTATTATTTTAATAAAAATGGGTCATGTTTCTGGCCACGTCAGCATTTAACAGAAAAAGTAACAGAAAATCTGACGGAGGTCTGACATTGGCACAAATTCATAAGATGAGGTATGACATTGTCAATTTTAAAAGATGAGGTATGAAAGTGTCGTAACACCAATAGTTAAGGTAGTTTTTTGTACTTTACCCAAAAAAAAAAAAAAGAGAAAGCATGGCTGTCAGAAATATTGAAGTCTTACTTTTCCTTCAAGTCTAAGCCACAAGAACAAAAGCAAATTGTACCTCACATGGGAATACTCATGTGAAGAAAAAGGGCGCTCCATTGAAATTAGAAGTCCCATTTGGAAATTGGAGACCTTTAAAGTTGAATAAAGAAAAGTGCAAAGCCCGCTGTCAGATTAAAAGAAAAACTTGGTCTTGGGTCAAATGGGTTCAAAATCCCATGACAAATGGGTTTGAAAATTCAAAAGAAAGTTAAGGGAAACCAAAACCTGACTTAAAGTTTCAAGGCTCATGCATTTATTTCATTGTTACATAATAAAGGTTTTTGTTCGAGCAGTTCATGAAGTGAAATGGATGAATGAGATGGAGATCAGTATCTACGACTCATGGTTTGACCCAGTTGTATCATCCTTGCCCGGGCTTGTCCCTGATGCAATTCCATCAAAAGCCTTTTTGTGCTAAGACTTTGACGTCATGTGATATCTCATCTGGACTTGAAAAAATCAAAGTGTACAAAGGAAGAAATAAGAAGCTTGCTACATACAATTCCCTCAAATTAAAATGGGAAGGCTATCCACGAAACCAGAAAGAAAAAAAGAGTAGCTCTTCCATATTACTCACATAGGATTTATGAATATGGCATCCATCAAAGTTAAATTTATTCAAGAAGTTTGAGATGCACGGCACCGAGACAAAGTCAAATACCAAAGTAATAGTGGGTTCATCACAAATATTCCCATTAAATTTACAAGATACAAATGGCACAAAGCCATATCAAGTATTAAATGGCACAAAGCCGCGATGAGTCTCAAAATTTACGAACTACGCCGGTTTGATTCCGTTAAGGATACGTAAGCAGTCTGATATCAAATTTTAGACGCAACCACAAAGTCAAGATGAATCCCTGGTTTATATAGACTAAATTCACTTCTGACCAAGTAATTACAAACTCTACGAAGAGTAAAGGAAAAGTCTGGAAGCACAGTTCCTAGATGAAAAAGTCAAATATCAAATGGCACGAGGCCGCGACAAAATCTCAAGTGCCACGAAGTCACGTCAAGTTTCAAAGGGCACAAAGTCGTATCAAATCCCAAATGGCACGAAGCAGAAGAAAAATCTCAAATGGCATGAAGCCACATCAAGCTCCAATGGTTTAAAGTCCTCGTCTGCATGAGCTAAAACTGCACAAGGCATTAAACACTCTAATGGCTTAAAGTCCTCGCCCGCACGAGCTAAAACTGCATAAGGCATCAAATGCTCCTCGCCCGCATGAGCTAAAACTGCATAATGCACTGTTGCTCCTCGCCCGCATGAGCTAAAACTGCACAAGGCATCAAAAGTCCCAAGTAACTTAAATGCTCCTCGCCCGCATGAGCTAAAACTGCACAAAGCATCAAATCCAAACAAGTACCAAATACATGAACTACGAGTGACTTGATCCCTCAAGAGGGTACGTAGGCAATCTAGGGTTCGACCTAGGTGCCGTCACAAAATCAAACGAACACCAAAATCCTCAAGTTACATTTTATTCGAATTGGAATCAAAGGGTATTCCTTTCCCAAAAGAAGGGTTGTAATTAATAGGAGCGTAGCCTAAAATGGGTCGAACTCGAATTAATAAAACCCTCTTCGGAAAAATGAACGAGGGTGAAATTGTGTCGAGTGAATTATTTGTTTACATATTATGTACAATTTTTGCTCAACAGCAACTTTTCAGAACGCCAATCCAAAAGCTTATTCACATTGAAGACGAATAGGATAAACAAGGTATACAGCACTAAAATTCACCATAAACTTATACGGACACCATACATTTTTGGGTTTTTATGGAGAAGATATGGGATGCTCGAAGCTTATTCACATCGATAACTCTCTCCCAAGTCCACGAAACAACGAAAAGCTCCTTGCTCGCTTCCACCGGCCAATCTTTGCCGGATTACTTCTGAACTTATCTGACCAATTCCTTTTTGGAGTTTACTGTGCTTTTCTTCAAGGATATGCCAGGCTGCCAGCGGAGATGTACGCTATGGGATACTTATATCTTGGCCAATTCTTGTGCGGAGAACTTCAAGAACGGAAAACATCTGTTCCCTAGACGTTGGCAACAGAAAACACATCCTCATTAGAGCTGCAGTCATTCATTCCTTTGGCGTTCATTTCTGAACAGACAATCTCGGCCTCTCGCAACCTCCCCTCCTTTTGAAGGCCAGATGTAAGTTCATGGCACGTCGAGGCATTTAGAAGAAAACCATTCTCAAACAGTTCCCTGTACCAAAAATAGGCACCACTGAAGTCCTTCAGTTCACAGTGTCCCTTAACAAGTAAGCTATACGTATCGGCTTTAGGAGTCAATCCTTGAGCCTTCATATCATTTACTAGGTCCTTTACCTCTGAAATTTTTCCTTGCTTGAAGTGCCCCAGAATCAAGCTATTATATGTCATCCTGTCAACATAAACATTCTGGTTTACCATCTCAGAGTGCAAAGCAAGTGCCTTTTGAGTGTCTCCGTGCTCTGCGTAACCGTGAATGAGTGCATTATATACAACCCGGTCAGGAACCAAGCCCATCTCTAGCATTTCACTATATAGCTTCTCTGCCAATGCCATGTCTTCCCTGATACACCCACTAATTAGAGGATGATACGTATACAAAGTAGGTTTCATGCCCAGACTCTTGATAGTTTCAAACAATTCCAGACATTTCTGGGTGTTTCCAGCATCAGAATAACCTGAAATTAGGGAGTTGTATGTAATCACATTCGGGCTATAACCGCTACTTGTAATTTGAGATACATAGTCTTCAGCTTCCATCAACCGTCCTTTCTTGCAGAGTCCATGAATGAGTGCATTGTAGGTTACAAGTGTTGGACGTATCCCAGTTTTTGCCATCTCATTGAGGAATCTGTAAGCATCTTTCAGATTCCCCACCGTACAGCAACCACCAATGAGCATATTATATATTTGTGCATTTGGCAAAACCCCTCTGCTTAGCATGTCCCTCAGTACTATTTCAGCTTCAAGAAGCCTCCCGTCCTTGCATAAACCATTTACAAGAGAACCATAGCTCACAATATTTGGCTTAATCCCCTTATTTTCCATCTCTTCAACAATCTGGAAACACTTATCAAATGCACACATCTGCCCGTGGCCATTAATAAGGATGTTATACGTCTCCAAATTTGGAAAAACTCCCTTCTTTGCCATGTTGTTCACCCATTCCTCAGCCATATCCATATCCTTTGTCTCACGGATCTTGTCAATCAAAGAATTGAAGGTGATGCAGTTCGGCTTCAACCTGCGTACTTCCATTTGTTCAATGGCCAAAATGGCTTTGTCTATCTCACCCCTTCGACAATAACCACTGACAATAGTATTATATACTACTACATCTGGAATAAAACCAGTTTCCATTAGTTTCTTCAAAACCTCCTCTGCCTTCTCAATGTTTCCTTCCTTGCACAAGCCATTCAACAAAATGCTACAAGTATAACCATTAATCCTCACACCTTTACTAATTGCTTCTTCAAATAAAGCCAGTGATCCCTCACCATCCCCACACCTGAAATGCCCTTCAAAGAGTATGCTATAAGTAAAACCATCAGGTGCAAAGCCGTGAGCTTCCATCTCTTCCAAAATCCTTTTCGCATCCTCCATTCTCTTCACCCGACAAAGTCCACTGAGCATTGTATTATATGTGACCATATTAGCTTCCACATTCTCATCCTTCATCCTCTCTCTCAATTCAAAGGCCTTCTCCAACTCACCCGCCTTAGAATACCCATCAATCATCGTATTGTACGTAACCAAATTTGGGGTCACCTTTCCCTCAATCATTTCATCAAACATCTTCTGTGCATTCCTCATTTTCTTCTCTTTACACAACCCGCTGAGCAAAACATTATACACAAACACACCTGGACTCATCCGCTTCATCTTCATCGAATCCATTAGCTGACCAGCCCTTTCCAGGTCCCCTAACTTCACAGAAGCTTGTATTGCCTTCCCATATGTGAACTTATCGGGTCGAATGCCCTGACCCGACTCGAAAATCTCCGAAAACAATTCAAGCGTCTTACCAAACTGTTTTGAAGTCACCAAAGATTCAAGCATCACATTGACAGAAGCTAAGCAAGGGCGTGTACCACTTTTCCTCATCAAACTGTACAATTCTACTGCTTCACTAGGCATCTTAGACTCTGAACAAGCTGCTAAAAGCATGTCGCAGAATGTGGGTTTCATGGAGGGTGCAGAGAGAGAAAACAGGGTGTAGAGTTGAGTGGGGGAAGAGAAGGGTGAACCGGGGAGAATGAGAGACTTGATGAGCCTCCGCGCTGTTTCAGAGCGACCCTGCTGGAGAAGGACTCGGAGTTTTCGGACTTGCTCATGGCATTGTTGGTCATGGATGTTGGTGGGGTTGTGGTTCTCTGTTGGGCCTTCAATCTGTGGTTGATGAGTTTGGTTGTCAGCAGAGTCTGTGCAGAGATTGAAAGATAGAGGGACTGAGATTGGATTTTGAGGTTTGTTGATGGCATTCAATACGGATTTGGGAAGGAGATAGACACGTCTTGCCATTTTCAACTTTTCAGCGTCTGTAATCAGTTACGGATCCAGGTATTAAAACTGCAAAGGGCTGAACTTCGAATCCAAATTTCATTAGCAGAAGGATTTTGTCAAACTTTCAACAGAGTCTCCCTTGTTTCTACGACATTCCCCCAAGTTCACACCTGTTGATGACAAAAAAAAAGTGTAGATGTATTACAAAGGCTGTGAGAACGATTTGCAAATCCGTACGTAGAAGTCAATACGTAGGAGTCATCTCATATGGTGCATTTCTAATCCCTCCTGTCTAACATTTTATTACAAACTTGGCAGGGACTTGGAAATCCCTCACCCAAACATAGCCTACAAATATTGCAATGAGGGTTAGAATCCAAATACACAAATCGGAACGCCACGAATGAGAGCTACACAACACCTAAATTCGACTCATCCAACACGCATTCTCGAGAAAAACAACGTACTTGAAAATTTCTTAACTCAAATTCAATAGTCGTTCATTCAAACCTCATAAAACCTAACACTTAACACTCCCAAATTCGGCCAATCTGTTATTTATTTGTTACTTTCAGTATAATTCATGATTTAATTTTGTCAATTTTCCGACTTTGAGGCAGCTAGAGAGAGGAAGACTACTGAATTCAGTGATTCAGGTTCAAAATTCCAGTCCCTAATTTCCCCAATTCCACAAATCGCTAAACCCTGAAATTCAAGAACAAAAGGAAAAAGAAACACACTTACATGAGGAAGGAGTTAGCAGCAGTCCACAGTAGCCACCGCCTGGAGGTGGAGGAGAGGTGCAGTCACGGCAGAGCGCAGAGGAGGAGTCGGGATTTTGATTGACCCTTCAAAAACCCTAAATCCTTTTTTTTTTTTTTTTTGTTCTTAATTTGATCGTAAAACCCTTCTAAAACCCTCTTTGTAATTAAAACCCAAAACAACAATGGAGATTTCTTCATGGATTTTGAACTTTGAAGGCTCTTCAATGGGCTTTTTCATTGGGCCTTTTTTTTTTTGCCCAAATTTCTTTTAGATTCACAAATTGAGGGAATGCATTCAATTGAGATTTTGATGTCAATCTCGTGAGATTTCCGCCAAATTTAAGCACGTGATAAGCACGCCCTTTCTCCAATTTGTTTCCTAAAAGGAGGATTACCTGCTTTTCAAGTGCTTAATTTTGACAGAAATTCTCAAAGTTGGCATAGGAACTAATGCTCTTTATATTTTTTTCAAATGCAAATACCAATTTTATTGGATTTTAAATTCAAAGACTAAAACTTAAATTCAGTTATTGTTGAGGGACCAATACTCCAATTTCACTTAAACAAATCCATTACCCATAATACAAAATGTGTCAATGGTAATTGGTAAGGCATATAGAATAACAAGACCTTCCTCCAAAGACCCACACAAATGTTTCTAACACCCTTGGTTAGGACGGTGCTACCTACACCTCGTTTTAATTTTTCAGACCATCGAATCAAATAAATTAAAAATAATCAACGAATAAAAATTTACAGAAGATATGTGACCAGCCCCTTCACCAACCAAACCAAACATTTTAGTAGGTTGTGGGTACCGTAAAACCATTTTCCAGCATTAATTCAAGGGCTTATATGCTTGCATCTGACAGCTGTTATGGCTGGACCAACACAAAATAAATTTGTATCATGCTCCCAAGTATCTTATACTGATTTATTTCGTTAAAACTTAGTCGTTGTATCAAGAATTTAATGGCCAAAAACTATATAGTATAGAATACTTCGGAACATACTAAAAAATCTCATAAGTGAGAAGACCATACATTTTGTAATTCAATGTCTGATCCACTTTTGTGGGGCTACAGAAATGTCTCATTTTCTACTATTTTTGTATTTTCTCTGAAAGATAATAAGATTGCTATGATGGTATCCGGAAATGGAAGAATGGGTGTTGAATTGTTTGGAATTATCAATCTGCTTTGTTTTCTGCATTGGACAGAGGATAGTGAATCATTTTTTTTATATCTGAATACCATGAAAAAATTCTGAGTATCTGATCACATCATCCATAAGGCATCTCTTGTAAAAACAAAAAAACTTTGTATTTTAATCTCATTTGTTTTCACGTTAGGAGAGATGCCCTAATCATGCAGCCATACCGAGCAACAAATTTTCTTGTACATATTTTGAGAGAGAGAGAACAATTGTGACATCTTCCATTCCCATGGAGTTTATTCATTTGAGCAAAATCAAACCAAAAAATGGAAAACAAAAAGTATCAAAGAAAAATCTCACAATTACAACCTAAAAGCCATTTCCCCTTTTGTGTTGCATTCCCATAACAACAATCTGTAAAACGTAATTTCCTTACTTTTCTTGACAATTAACAAGAGAACTAATTTTTCGAGTATTCTCGATATCTTATGCTGTACGTAAAAAATTTGGCCGTCATTTTTCCTTTCGTTGTTGGTCTCCCTCTTTACAATCGCGCTGGTGTTCTTCGAAGAAGAGAATGATTTCATAGCGTTTCTGCAGATTAAGAGTTGGGAATGAATGTCCCAACATACCCGAAACCCATGATGAAGAAGGCAGTTGCTTGGATGTAAAGGAACATGAAGAAGTAGTTCTTCCCAAAGACAAAATCGTAACAGCCACAGAAGAAGAGGTACAATCCAACAGCTAGCTCCAACAGATGAAGTCTGTTAACATGTAAAAAGCACACACAAATGGCAAATTGAGGTCAGGCATTATCGAACATCAAATTCTCATTTTGGGGAAGTAGTATATGTGAGAATGTGTACCTTTCTCCGATCCTGAATCGAGATTTTCTAGGTAATTTCGTGGCTGCCTTCAAAGTCCTGAGAGCATCTCCAAGTTTCTCAGTGACGATCCACTCATTCACTCGACTAGCCTCTAGCAGACCAATGATTGTAGCCTTCGTACGGTGTAGTGACATGACGTTCTCAAATAGGATCCAGAACACCAACAAGTGGATTGACCTGCAAATTGTAGAACATGAATATCAAATGCCAACCGAGTACAAGACAAATAGAAATTGAAATGGAAAAACAGCGGAAGTTCAAAGGAAATCAGACCTTGGAGTGCCAACTGCATTGAGAATGGTAATAATGGAAGGAATATAAATCCCTCCCCACTTTGGCACCTCAACCTCAGGAACCATGACAGTTGAGGGCAAGACAATGCAGTAAAATACAAACGCGTTGATATGCGCTATGATCTTCCTGACAAAGAAGAAGCTGTAAATCACATGTACCTTCTTCCAGAACGTTACTTTCTGCATTAAACATATGAAGGTAGAGGGTTAGCTATTCACTCATTTCCACTTCACCTCCCACCGTTGGTTAAATTTGATATGATTTATGAAAAACGCTCACCTTGTTTCTTACAATTTCCATGACCATTTTCCTGAAAAGATTAGCTGGACCGCAAGACCATCTGTGCTGTTGGTATCGGTAGGCCTTGAAAGTGCTTGGCAATTCATTCTTCACCTATAGAGCAAACGAAATGAGGATATGATGTTTCACTCAAAATCCGTCATGAATCCAAAGTTTACGGTGCATTTGGAGTTGAAATCTACCAATTTTAGGAACAAAGTGGAGGCATAATGAAATGTAACTTAAAAATGCATTCAAAACAATCGGTTTTATACTTCCAAAGGTCAGATGAGACTTGCATCTCACGTAATGCAAATGCTAAGAGATCTGTCCCTCTCTACAAGTTGGGTTTCATGTCAGTACGTCGTTGAGTCAAAAGAACTAACTTTTTTTTGGCTTTCCTAAACCCTAAACCCTACTAGTGAGCAAAACAAAACATTTGGATCGATCGGTTAAACACTCAAAAATACGTTAATGCAGAAAAATATACAAGCACAGGACAGTAATGGTACCTGTATACTACCAAGATATACGAATTTCCAGCCTTTGAGACTCGCTCGAACGGCCAGATCCATATCTTCCACTGTCGTCCGGTCCTTCCATCCTCCGGCTTCATTGATTGCAGCAATTCTCCATACACCAGCAGTCCCTATATCATTATACCAACAAAACTGAGCATATACATACTAATAATACTACCTAAACCCATTTAGCTTATGGTAATACAATTTTCTTCCACTTCATAACAAAATGACTGTTAAACTACATATAATAAGAAGAGTAATACTATTTAGACTCACTCTCTAACACAAATGAGTTTTGCATACAACGATAGGGTCCACCACTATTAGAGAGTGTGCTGGTTTTCTCCACTGTGTAACTAAATGACCACTGAAGAGCAATTCTACTTAGTCGACAGACAGAATTGATACACTTACTGACATACATCATTTTTAATACAGATAAATTCTACATACAATAATATTACGATGGGGCCACTTTTATTGAACAATGTATCGATTTTATGCGCCAAAATAAAATTATTGTATTTCGAAACAGAATCAGCCCTTAATTCAAACACTTGACCGCTCAAAATTTGCAGAAATTACCATTGAATCCAAAGAAGGCGTGAGTGGAGGAGCCCACTTCTTGTTCGACAGTGAAATGATAATCCAGAGACATCTCTTGCATTCTTGTCATCAAGCACTCATTTGAATTCACTGCCAAAATAAATATGTAAAAAAAGAAGTCTGAAAACAGCTGCTGCAAATTCTGCTCGAGTTTTCAAAAAGTAATGAGC
Source organism: Malus fusca (assembly GCA_035220775.1). Classification (NCBI taxonomy): domain Eukaryota; kingdom Viridiplantae; phylum Streptophyta; class Magnoliopsida; order Rosales; family Rosaceae; genus Malus; species Malus fusca. The sequence goes on along the minus strand of CM069072.1, from coordinate 1,163,933 downwards.
TGGCAGAAAGTTAGGTCAAATATGTATAAAAGTTAGAGAGTGTGAGTCGTGAGTCGTGAGTCGTGACTCGTGAGTCGTGACTAGGGTATATAAGGAATTGAGGTCCACCATTAAAGATGGCCACATGCTGCTGCCTGGTTAACAAAGAAGAAGAATCCCATGTTACAATGCATGCCTTTGCAAATTTTTATGTACAAACATGGAGAGAGTTTTCAATGTACCCGAGGAACACGGAGCGGTATAAGAGAAGATAAATTTTTTTTTTAAGTGTTCTTCCATTTGTAGAATGACATATGCTTTTTTAATTAGATTTGAGAGAGAAAGTTAAAGGTATTCATACCATTTGCTTTTCAGAAAACACTTTCAATAAAAACACTTCTAACAAAAATATTTTATGTGCAAAAGTATCTTTTACCAAAGCAATCCTAAACGAGCTCAAAAATTATTAAAATCCCAATACTTTTTTGGAAAGGGAAGAGATCTCCTTCGGATCTCTTCCACCAAAGTCTATTAATCAATTAATCCGAATCTTTGAAATTTGATCTAACGGCTACAAACATGAAGTCCTTTTAAAAATTATAATAATTTTAATCGTTAAATTAAATTTCAAAAGTTCAGATTAATTGATTAGTGGGTTTTAGTGAAAGAGATTCCTTCCGAATCCTTCAGCTAAACAGATCTCGAATCCCAAAAACATTCCGAAAAAGACCTAGAATTTAATCTCCATAGACTATAGGTTACCCTTCAACATAGTCCATCCAAATCCTTCAGCCACAAAGCTGATATGTTTTGAATTATCACTAACAAACCTCTGTAAAAGTTGCTTTGCTTTAAATGATTTCAACCTAATTACTGTCAACCTATCAATATCTAATTAACTTGCACCAAAATGTGTCAAATAATTTAATGAAAACCAAAAGTTTGGTGAATCACACGATGATCGTCGAGAGGAGGTTGAAATACCTATTTGAGTATTTTCAGTCTTAAAAAAAGTGGACTATCATGATAAAATCACTAGCTAGTCTCTTAGCCTCCAAAAAAGATGAATTGTCGTGACAAAACCACTAGATGATATCTTTTAATAATAAAGTTTGGGGATTATGTATCCAGCTAAGAGCTTTGCCATTTCTCCATTTGTGACCACAGATGCCCACAACCCACCAACAACGAATATATTAATTGTTAATAGCATCACAAATGTATTAGACGGATTAAAACAGACAAAGTGCTGAAAATAACATCTGGGTTTTCTTGTCCTCAAAATTGCATGCATTGATGGAAATAGCACCAGTGCCATTGATTTTGATTTTCCACTGATTTTTCGTGTGGGTTGCTTTGGACTGTGGGTCCCAAGTAACATAAATGCTCTGCTACGAGTGATATTTTTTCGGACTTGGATTGTCTGACTCTCCCATCCCATACCATTTTCATCCCCTCTTATTTATGTGATCATGGTTAAGTCACGTCGATATTTTATATTGATTTTTTTGTAGAAATAATAATACAAAAAAAATTAGAATATAAAATATTGACATGACTTAACCGTGATCACTGAAATAGGAAGGGATGGGATGGGGAGGGCAGGCAATCCATGTCCTATTTTTTCACAGATCAGGATCCTTTCTTGAGCTCAGGAGGCTCAGCCTCCTAAGCAAATCATACTGACCGTTGGATTAAAATTCAACGACTACAATTATTATAACTTTTAAAATGAGCTTTCTGTTTGTAGTCGAATTTTGATCCAACAGATCGTGTGATTTGTTCAGGAGGCTCAACCTCCTAAGCTCAAGAGAGGATCCTGATCTTTTTTCACATGTTATAATATGTGTGCACAATAAGATCAAAGTGTTCTGTTTTTATAGTTTATCAACTATATATAAACTACATATTTTAATTTTAGTAAAATGATCACGTCACGTGATTGTGTTTCGAAAACTTCAAAGATACACTCTAAAGCAAAGAGAAGAGACAGAAAGTTCGGACACGTGGCAAACAAAACAAGCGACAAGACAATCACAGCAATTGGAAAAAGGACAACCCAAGGAGGGGCCCACCTACTTCCTAGAAATCTTCTTAAACAAGCACAGAGGCACCGACAGTTTTCAAGTCAAGACAGATCCAGAGTTTAGGAATCCGGATCCTCTATTCCGAGAAGTTATGAATTGTGTTCGTTCTATTTTTATCAATTACTGTTTGTGTTTACTTCTAACCGTACGCACGATGTATGATGAACAAATAAGATATGTAAATCTTTAAAATCCTTACAAAAAATGATCAGGAAAGAATTCTTATTCTGATTTTAAAACCTAACTAAAATAAACCAAAATCAAATTAAACACTACATTACAAAATAAGAATTAGATTCTGAAATAACTAAAAAACGCTTGTTTGATTATGCAAGCGATTTTGATTAATTTCGACAGAAAAACTTAAACCACTGAGGTCGTAAAAATGCTTTTCAAATAAGCACTTTCAACCAAATGTTTTTCTATGACGCACTTATACTTTATAAATTTCAACGTGCTTTTACACAAACACTTATATTAAAAGTGTTTATGAGCATAAGTGTTTTATCCAAAAGCAATTCCAAAACGGCCAAACGAATCAAAGAATTGAGAGTAATGGGGGATTAAAGAACTAACCGAACTTCCAGCGAGTCTGGACGAGGGCGAGCTCAGGGTTGTGGAGGAGGAAGGGGATGGTCCGCCAGAGAAAGTCGGGCTCCGGCTGGAAATCGGCGTCAAAAATGGCGACGAAATCGCAGCTTTTGACGTAACTGCGCTTCATGCCTTCTTTGAGCGCCCCAGCTTTGTAGCCATTTCTGTTGTCTCTTATTTCGTACTTTATGTTTATCCCCTTGCTTGCCCATCTTTGGCACTCCAGCTCCACCATTTCCTGCATTTTAATTTAACAATTACTACAACCCAAATTTCCAAAATTTAACTTGGTAATTAAAATTTGAGCATTTGGGTTGTTTTTACAGGGAAGTTGACTAAAATGATGTTATAAATTTCGATCGTTGAACTGATCAAAATCAAAATATCAATCGAATATTTACGATATATCCACCAATACTAAAAAATAATTATATCAACTCTTAAGATTTGTAAGCTGATCATTTCCGTCAATTTGTTTTACGAGAAATATTATAAACTACTCAAATACTCTAATTTATGAAAAAGTGACTCAAATTTGGGTTCAAGGGGCCAACAGAATGGCTTAGCCAACTAAATTTTCTTTGAGAATTATTCCAAAACATAGGAAAATATAAAATTGGTATAAATTTGATGAAATGTTTGAGTTTTTGTAAGTTTAAGTCAGTTGGTCAGGCGGCCGAATAAACTCGTGCTCAAATTCCCTTTCCAAATATTTAGGTTGTTTAGACGTATAAAAGAAAAGATTTTTGGTAGTGACCTTGATGGTTGTGTCAGTTGAATCATCAAGTACTTGGACGATGATCCTATCGGACGGCCATGAAAGCCCGCATGCAGCTCCAATTGAAATCTGATAAACCTGCAACGACAATGAAATCACCAAAACACAAACCTAATCAATGTTATTAACTCAAAAACTAGACCGTAAATAAAACCGTTATCGTTTCGCCTCAAAACATAATTAAGGAAAAGACTTTAAGGATAAGGACCTCTCGCTCATTGTACATTGGGATTTGGACCAGAACCATTGGATAAGCCGAGTTCCCGAGCTCCACGTCATCTTTCATGGGCTCCCATTTGTACCGCTTATCCGGCTTCCGCCCGAAGAACTTGATCAGAACGATGACGACCGCCATGTACAGCCGCTCGACGAAGAGCATCACCGACATGATCAGACACAGAACGACGGCGAGTCGCAGCATAGGAACGATCAATGGGGCCTTGATCTGGTCCCAAATCAACCCCATTTGCATGGAAATGTCGTCTCTGGCGCCGAGAAATGAATCCGGGAGCATCGCCGCCGTCGGCAGTCGCTCCATTTGGGAGTTTTTCTTCGATTTTTCGTCGCAGAAAACAGAGGAGGAGCAAATGGGAGAGAAAAAAAGTGCAAAGACAAAAACTTTTTGGATTGTGAGAAAAACCCAGAAGACAAAAGTGGATTTTTATGAAAAAAATCACGAGAACTTACTTGTTTGATCGGAAAAACGATGGAAATGGAAGAAGAGCTGAAGTTTCAGTGGTTCAACCTCCACCACATTTGATATTTCAAGCTCAAATGCACAGAAAAACACAGAAACAATTGACCGGCTGAACTGAATATTTATTTGTATTGGAAAAAAAAAAGCTCCTTTTCTTTTCTTTTCCCCCTTTTTTTCTAAAAATACAGAGACTTTTCTGCTTCAGAAAACAAGGAAAAAACAGAGGAAGAACAGCGCATATATGCGTGTGTGTGTGTATATATGTGTGTATATATATACACACAATGTGGCAACAGAAAAATCAGAAACAGAAAGGCAAAGGCTAGTTGTAAAATGTAATGGAAATAAAAAGCTCTCTAATTTCTTTGGGTTTTTAGGGTGTTTTGGCAGTTTTGTGCTCTCTCTCTCTACCTCTTTTATAAGCCTCCAGTTCAGTCCTCCCAAATATGGTTTTTTCTTTTTATTGAAACTTTAATGAAATTTTTTTGATATCAATTACTTTAACAAAAAATCATATTTTTATACTAAAAAATCAATTATGTTACTTTTATTTTATCCTTTATTTTGTCCTTATCATTAAAACTCAAAATTTTCAAATCATTTTCATTAGTTTTTTTTTTTAGCATTTTTCTAAATAGAAAAGAGAAAAATGCAAACGTGCCAGCGGCGGGTTTTACCGGCAGCTGACATCATATGACGTCAATAGCCGTTTACCAAATTTGTCACCTAACACTCATGATCATTAGTCTTTCTGGAGAAATTCCTATAAAAATGACTAAAAAAGTTAATTTTGAGTAATCATTTTTTAAGGTGGGATGTTTCCAACTATATTTCCATATTTACAATCTAATATTGGATGGGGAATGGGGATTTTGTTTTTAGATAAAGAGAAAATATAGCCAAACACACAATATAATGGGGTTTTTCTACCATTTTTTAGGCGAGTTAATAGAAATTTTTCAAATTGCTCGGTATTTAAAGATATAATTTTCTCTACTTGTATTTTGACATGTATAGTACCGCTTAATATCTGATACTTGAAAATTTCTATCTAGTCAAAGCCGCAATGCTGTTACATAATACACAGAGCAATTTCAGGGTCGGTAGATCTTGTTTCGTTGCTCGGGTGCTCTATTTTTAGGAAAGAGCTAAATGACCGGCAAAGAGATCTCCGAATTGCATTGCATCATGTAGTTTCTAAGGTGCGTGCAAGTATATAGGGTGGCAGTTCTCATACTCCCATTTATCCATTTACACTGATTATTTCTGGCTTTTATTTTTTGAGAAATGAATAAGTAAATCATAAACATAAGTAAAATAATGTAAAAAAATAAAACAAAAATGTGAAAATTACTGTCTAGTATGTGTTGTTACTATAAGGGGCCACGGACTCTGGAACGTGGTCACATGTCCGAGTCAGAAAAATATACATAAGAAGATCTTTCGAGAATCCTCCAAATATTATGTACAGGTCCCTTTTGTACTTTTCAAGTGTTTGAAGTAATACCTACTGGGCATATTTCAACAGATTGCGTACAACACTTGACGAATTCTCTCGATATCACCCTTTGACATATGTTGATATTTGTTGACATGTGTGGTTTGCTGACGACAACAAGACCAATAGGTGTTCAACGAAATGCTTCAGTAAATAAACTGAATTTTTTGGTGCGCTTCGCTAAGCTTCTATCTAAAAACTTGCCCTCTAACACCAAAACGCCCAATATTCGAATCCTAAATCTGCCACCGGTTACTACAACAACTCAAAAGACGACAGGTGTAATTCTCTTTATGTTATTTGTTCCTTTTTTTTCTTTGTCCTTCTGAAATAGTATTGACTATTGAGGCATTTACAAAAAGGCAAATAAAAAGTAAAAAGAAGAAAAAAAAAGGGAATAAATGTAGTCGGTCCAAAAATCATGTAAAAGCATCGGTGTTGGCGTTGTCCATGCCGATGGAAGGAACAGCTCAGAAGGTTGAAGGTTCTCGTGTGGCAAAACCTTTTGGTGAAAAAAAAACAAATTAAAAAGAATAAAAAAAAAGATGATTATGTTTGAGAGTATGGGCTTTGATTTGTTTACTGATCTCAAAACCCTACTTCTAAGCTTAAATATTGTGTATTAAACATTACAATTATTGAATGTATGGTTATCATTGTTGAAATATTTCACATTGATCGTATTTATGAGAAAAAAATTTAAATATCCCCACCCACTTTAATTTATACCGAGGTCTTTTGTGATAAAATATTACACCTGAAAGATTGTACATGTGGTAATTAACAAGTTGCGGACAATATCGGGTTGTTGGAAATGGAACTTTAGCCCGTCTCTGATAATTTGATATAATTAATCAAACAACAATTTATCAATCTGGGCATTTTGATAATGAGCTAATTATGTATTCGTCTAAGCATGACCTTTGCAGAAGAATTAGGGGTGGGCAGGGGTTGGTTTGGGTCGGTTGGGTCAAAATTGCAAACCGAAACCGACAAAGCTGGGTCTAAAACCGATAAAGTCAGTTAGGGCTTGTTTGGTATCCTACTTGAGTTCAACTTTTTTAACTCAAAAACAGTTTTTGAGTTTTAGACTTTGAATTCTTGTTTGGTAGAACTCTTTTTAAAAATTAGATTCAAAACTAACTTAAAAACATAGGCTATTTCTTAAAAACACTAAAAGTGAGTTTTTAGAGTTTTCCTACTATCTCCTCAACATCTTCTTTTGCTTTTTCGTAACCCTCTCTTTTTTCTCTCTCAACCCTCTCTTTCTTCTCTCCCAATGTCACACCTTGTCTTCTCTCTCTCTTTAGCCTTTGTCTTGTCTCTCTCTCATTACACTCTCTTTCTCCTCACTCCCCACCTTCTCACCGTAATTTTTTGCTCTCCCTATCCTCCTCGTCCTCTCTCTGTCTTTCTCTCTCCTCGCCAACTATTTCCTCTCTCTTTTCTCTTTCCCAATTCTTTCTCTCCTCCAATTTTTGTTCAAGGAAGTTTGAATTCAAACTAAAAAAATTATTTTTAAAAATTCAACCAAACAGATTTTTGAAATTTTGAGACTTAAAAGAATACTATTTTTAAGTGATGTTATTTGAAAATTATTTTTAGGAACAACCAAAGTTTTTGGGTAGCATACCAAACAAGCCCTTAACCTACAATGGCGGGTTGGTTTGGATTGGTTTTTGGTTTGTGTGAAGACGAAAATACATAACAAATTATTTTCCCAAAAGCTACGGAACATAGCACCAATATGAGTGATTACTCAAAGAAAAACATAAATGATGCAGCTCAAGGAGAGCACCAAAGAGCAACTACTACCTTCTCCAAATGGTGACCCTGTTTTCCTTTCATAATTTCATTCCTTTCTGCTTTTTTAGGCAGATAAAGGTTGCCTTTTCTTTTTGTTGTTTGCTTTTTTAATGAAAGGAAAAGTGACACACCCCGACCGAGATCGAGGCATGATGGCCGTCACGTGAGGGTGACGTAGCCATGTGCACTGTGCGGAAGCAATAATGATAATAGAGAATACGAATAAATAAAAACCAACTCAAGAGTAATAGCTAAGATAAGTGCTAGAATATGTGTGAATACACAATCAAAATGCAAGTAGCCTAAGTTTAGTCCATAAAACAAGTATTAATTAAACGACACCCTAAGATGCCCTACATTTGTGATAGTCTTTCAGAACCTCCAATCAATCCTTGTGAGCCACCAGCGAACAAGCTTATCTAAAACCTGGAAGGGCGCAAAATAGAAAGTGTGAGTGGGCAAAAACAAAGTTTTTCAAAACCATTTCATTTATCAAATGCTCTAACCCCTTGCCGTAAAACATGTATAATTTTCCCAGAAATGGAATATATATATATATATATATATATATATATATATATATTTCAAATCATGCTTCACATAACCATAAACATAAGTATGCCATGTCAAATATAGAACAGAATAAGTAACTCAGGTGAGAATAAGCTCATGGAAAATAACATATTAGCCGGAATCCCTGCAGAGGTATGTACGACTGAATTCATAGCTCATTAATCAATCTAGCTAGAGTCACCGCCAGTGACCTATACGGCACTGCACCTGCACACGAGTCGGAACCACTGTAATGGTCTGTACGACAAGACTAAGTGAATATAGTTATGCTCAATGCTACGTTCTCATGATAGCTGTGCGATAAATCGCTAGTCACCTACGAGTCGGAACCACCTATAATGGTTTGTACAACAAGGCTATGCACGTAAATTGGATCCAATGTGAGCATATGGTGCAGGTAGTGACATCATAAACAGCCATGTACCTTATCTCTAACTAAATCACAATCATCGGGGTGCAGGTTTATGAGCTCGAAGTTTCTCAATTAATCACAACCATTCAATTCACATTCACAATTCATAAACTTACTTGAGCGTCCACAGCACCAAATCACATTTATGCATACAATTCTAACTTATGGTTTAAGCATAATTCAATAGGCATGGCATTTTTAAAGCATACTTTCATGTAAACACATTTTCTGGGAAAATATAAAGTATATAAATATATATTGAAAACCAACAACCCATTCACTGATATGTCGAAGGGTCATAGCCCCCGAGTCGCCCTTGACTGCGCTCGTCCTCAAGATAGGTCTCACTTATATGCGAAATAACTGAATAAACGTTATTTAAAGCACATGGACAAAACTAGTTAATAACTTATCATACATTGCTTAAATGAGATGTTTGAATACACCAACATGATCTACACAACCTCAAGAACATCCTGATATTTTTAGAAAAAAATTTCGATCACCCACGCGCGGGTAACCCTGACGGAAACCTAACTACCATTAGGAATATTCTGTTAAAAAGCAACAGAAACCATTAAGTCTACCTGACGGCGTTAGAATATTCCGTCAAGTTTGACGAAATATTCTCTGTCTTCTTCCTTTGAACTTCGGCGACCGTCGTTGTCGCCGGAAACTGGAAAATCTTAAAATCCTTATAACTTCTTCATTTTTGCACCAAAACTCATGAAACTTATACCAAATTAAGCTTACAACGAGTAAAACACATTCTTACCAATTTCAAGCTCCAAAAATTACATAATCACGCCGGAAAATTCCTCAATAATTCTACCAAATTGCAACTCGTCAAAACTAGGTCTCCCGACGTCCAATTTGCTTGGTTTTCCTTCTCCGAGCTTCGTAAGAACGTCCTAAAGCTTCCTACGAGCTTAAAATCCCCTGAAACATCCATAATTATGACCACGTGAACATTACTCAAATCAGGGGTGATGGTTTCTCGGGGTTTTGAGGGTTTCACGATCTAAAAATGGCATATATGAACTCAGAGACTTGCAAGGAGTTCGAATCTTACCTTATTGACATCGATCCGTGCGTACATGGTTGGTTCCAAAGTTCATCCGTACAATTGTACGGATTTTTAGAAAAATCCGTGAGGGAGGAAAGAGAGAGCACGGGTGTGGTGTGTGGGTGTGTTAGGCCATCTCCAACCGAAGGGTCCAGAGGGCCAGAGGGCCGAAAATAGCCCTAAAACCGTCTCCAACCGAGGGCTAGGCCAGAGGGCTCTGGAATCTGGGAGGGCCCCACGGGATCGGAGAGGGCTGGAGGGCTGGCTATTTTTTTTTAATGATTTCCTATTGCTGTCGGTTAAAACCGACAGCATTAAAGACCTTTTGTTTTTTTTAATAGTTCTGCTATTAGTGTCGGTAACAACTGACATTAATAGTTTGAAATGTTTTTGAATATAACGGCTAGCTGAGTCAGCTAGCCGTTGGTTGTTTTTTTATTTTTTTATTTTTTTTATTTTAAACATTACTAGCCGTTGGTTTTTTTTTTTTTAATTTATTTTAAACATTTTTTTCTTCTATAAATATAGTGAAGTTCTTTCAATTCTTCACTTCATTTGCAATATTTCCTTCTTCAATATTTTTCAATATTTCCTTCAATATATTTCCTTCAATATTTCCTTCAATATATTTTCTAATATTTCCTTCATCTATCATATTTGTTTCAATTTTTCAATATTTCCTTCAATAAATTTTCCAATATTTCCTTCATCTATAATATTTTCTTCTATAACATTTGCAATATTTCCTTCAATATTTCTTTCATTTTTTTTTTTAAAAAAAATGGCCTCATCTGCAATGAAAGGTAGGGCTTGGACCCGAAAAGAAGATGAAGCTCTTTGCAAGGCTTATAGATGGATCTCAGAATATAGTGTGAGGGGGATTTCTCAAACAAGTGAAGGTGTTTGGACTCGTGTGTCCAAAAAATACTTAGAGTTCTACGAAGGCACCATTCCACCGAATACCCGAAACCACGAAAGTTGTTCTTCAAGATGGAAGAAACATCTTCATCCAAGTTTGAATAAATGGCATCAAGCACTATTAGCAGCAGCACGTAGACATGAAAGCGGCGCCAATTACTATGACGAAGTTAGTGTTTTTACAGTTTATTTTAAATGTTTAAATGTTTAATTATATTACATTAATTTCGTGAATTAATTTCCTAAAAATTTTTTCATTATATTTTCTAGGTACGCCAAGCGGAGGAATTGTATATGGAGGGCAGCTCAAAACCCTTTCAGTTTCACGGTTGTTGGGAAATTTGTAAAGGGTGGGTGTTATTTGAAGATCCACCTCAACATATAGTGGATCCTTTGGAAGCTGCATCCCCATCTGTAGATACGAATGAAGATGGATCTCCTACCATTCAACAAACAAGGGTAGAAAATCCGACTCCGTCCGAAATTTCTTTACCTAGGGCTATGGGACGAAACAAGGCCCGAAGGTTGAGGGAAAAGGGCAAGGCAAATGCTGATTACGCCGCTCAACATGAAGTGGCGGCCTCATTTCGATTACTGGCGGAGCAAAATGCCCGTGAGGCGGAAGAAAGGAAGTGTAGACATGAAGAGCGAGCCAAACAAATACAAGAAGAGATGGATGATAAGAATATGGAAAGGAACACTTCGGATTACACTCCAATGAGTAAGGCCTATTTTGATAGGAAAAAAAAAGAAATTATGGCTCGGCGGCAATTGTTTACCTCTGACTATACTCCTACAATGGCGGATGATGAAGATGATATTGATTATGAATATTAAATTTAAGTCGTTGTAATTTTTAAATTTATGTTAATGTTGTTTTTAAATTTAATTTGTAGTGTTTAAATATAAGTTGTTGTTTTTAAATTTAAGTTGTTGTAGTTTTTAAATTTAAATAATAAATTATGTTTGGTCCTATGGCCCTTTGGCCCTCGGTTGGAGACGGTTTTTTGTGACAGGGCTAAAACGAGCCCTTTGGCCCTCTGGCCCTCGGTTGGAGACGGAGGCAAATATGGTCATGTACTGTTCATTAAAATATTAATATCTTGGGGAATCTTAGAGGGCTAGAGGGCTCAAACGAGCCCTCTGGCCAGCCTTCGGTTGGAGATGGCCTTATGTGGTCCTAGTTTGTCCCCAACAAACCAAAACAAAACACTTAAGTCCTAAGTATTCCAAAACTTAGGGAAAATTAGGAATGAAACCGCAACCAACATATCACACACCATAAGGTTCAACGGTATAATTGTAATTTAATGTCGTCAAAAAATAATACTCCGGGACATGCTGTGATAAAAAGGGACTCCTAAACTAATCATGTTTTATTTTTATGTGGTGGATACAGAGTAACTCGTAAATAACTAATTATTTATATTACTACACGTATTAATTATGGTTATAAAAATAAAATAAGTATATGCGGGTCGGTTCAGTTAACCGCATCTGAAGAATTTTGAAAACCGCTTGCCAAACCGATTATGATCAGTGCAGTTCGGTTTAACCACCAAAAAAAAAAAACAAACCCTACCAAATCAACCCATCGGTACGGTTTGGATGGTTCAATCGGTTTTTTTTTTAATGCCCAACCCTAAGAATGATGATACACATGGATCGAGAAGTTGTTTAAATTTTTTTACAACCAAAAAATTTAGAGGTAAAAGTATTCACCATTTAATTCAACCATGCACTAATGTGAGACTACTCTTTGCGGCCTTCTTAGATTTACACCAATAGAGTGTATATAATTAGGTGGAAATATTGGCCTTATAAACGACAGAGAACGTAACAAACTTGGAGGAATATGAAATTAAAAAACCAAATTGAATAATAAATGACAACTCGCCGTTCACAAACACTAAAACCTAACGACTACCACTTAAGCCATTTAGTCCTCCAAAAATTAATATTTTAAAGACTATTTTGAGGTTACATGTTGCTTGTCACAATACCAAATTTAGCCTGACTCTCTTTAGCCCTTTAATTAGGGACTAATTTTATCAAATTTAAGACTAAATGTGGCATAGAGCCTTTGGTTAAAAATGAAGAATAATTATATTAACCCGTAATGATGACCCTTATTTGTGTATGACTGTGAAAATTTGTGTCCAATTTACAATTAATTAATAGTTACATATCTTTCTGAAAAAGAACTCTTAATTAATAGTCACCTATCTATCTTTTTCATCACCTAAAACTAGTTTGTTGTTCAAAGCATATCCAATTTACAATTATTTGCATTAGCATTTTAAAATTTTAATGTCACCAATGAACAAAATTTTTCAATTTTGGAATGATCCCCTTTCACATTTAGTCAGCAGTGAGTTGATCCGTATTAGAAAAATAATCAATAATGTAATTAATTATGTGTGTCTAGATTTATTATGTCAATTATATCAACGAAAACTATTGAGATTTTTCTTAATTTAGAGGAGATGATACGAAAAACTAGTTAAGATTTCTTTTAATAATTGTTTTTAAATCAAAGGGTAATGCTAGACCAACTATTTAGACTAAATTTTGTAAACCATATGGCATGGTTGTTGATTATTGGATTATTACTTAAGTGTTGATTAACGTGTTTATTTATTATTTGAGACACATCACATGATTAACGTGTTTATTTATTTATTTTTATTTTGGAAAATAAAAAGTTGATCTGCCTAGAATTACTCTATAGGAAAACCAATCAAGTGAAGTATTCAATTTTCCTATGTTTTGTACATATTTTTTAGGATAGTGCTATTTACACACTTATTTTTACTTCCCACGCATACTTGTTAATTTTTTGTCATTGATCTACTTCCAATTCATTCGATCTGACGATAATTAAGAGGGTTGTGTAGGAGGTAGAAGTGGGTGTTGGATAGAACTATCATTTTTTTTTACTGTGGTTAGTGCACTTAACTTTTTTTTTCTTTTCAAAGAGATATATAGCTCGTTTGGACTTTGAAAATGGCTAAATACGCTTTTGGTGAAAATATTTTTAAACCAATCTTTAGTAAAAATACAAGTAAATCCCAGAAAAGTACTTGAAGTGCTTCATAGAAGAAACACATAACTAAAAGAAGCACATAACTGGTGTTTCTTGAATGAAGCACTTCAAGTGCTTATGAAGCCCAAAAACATTTTGTCTAAAAGCAGTTTGACATTTTAATCATGTATTATTTATTCTTTAATTATTTTATATTTTCTGTTTTTTGGGGTCCGAAAACTTTTTGGTGGGCTTGGAGCCCATATGAAATATAATAGAAATGATCTCCCATCCACCATGTTTTAACAAACTTGTTATACAATTCTCTTTGATGTTGTTCACTCTATTATGTTATCTAATGTGAAATATGTCTTTGTTGAACTAGACACCATACCATATTCCACTCATCTCACACCCATTTTGAATTTGACTCGGAAAGTATGTTCATAAGTCCCTTTCACCATATTGTATAAATAGAAAAAAGTGAGAATAAATGAAAGGCAAAAAAAAAATCAGCGTTCAGACTTTTAAAAATTATATTGTAGCCTAAAATAAAATTAAAAATAATTTGCCTTGGAGTTAGGCTAAATGTTGAGAAAGGATTAGGTTAGGTCAATGATTCGATTCTTATTATTTCATCTTAATCACAACAAACTTTGTGAAAAACTTGAAGCTATTGCACAAAATGTAGCAATCTCAACAAGTTAAGTTATATCTTTTTCATGGCTAATTACTTGTTTTGTATGAAACCAATAAAATTTGTTGAACTTTGAAATTAAGTAACCAAAATGTGTACATTTACAAGCAAAATTATACGGTAAGGATAGGGGGAACCTTTGAACCTGGTAACTAGTGGGTTGAAGTCTTGAAGAGGAAAACTTTAACCACAAGAGCAATCCACCACTTGCAGCAAATTTCATATTTTTCTTGTACAAAACTTGTTATTTAAGTTGCATTTTGAATTTCCGTTTCATTAAAGAAATAATTTCAACAAACAATTTTTCTACTCTTTGTAATTTTTGTCTTCTAATTTTAGTTTTATATATTTTAAGGAAAACTAATGAAAATGGCTTGAAAACTTTGAGTTTTAACGATAAAGACAAAATAAAGGGTAAATTAAACAGTACTATGATTGATTTTTTAGTATAAAAATATGATTTTTCGTTAAAATGAATTGTACTATAAGCTTTTCGTTAAAGTTCCCTATATTCTATCCAAATATTATAAATAAATAACAATGTGAAGGGTAGAAATTGAGTACGCAAATCATTTCTCATATAGATTCTAAATAGTGAGCTTCAATCTTGATGATTAACCATAAGAAATTGGCCGAAGAAGATAGTGGCTTAAAATATTAAATTTGTGCATAACTTTTTTGAGTTGATTAAATTTGAGATCTTCACTTTGGATCCCTTTAATAACTTTTTTTACATTTTTGTGGCTAATCATTTCAAAGATGATTTCCAAGCCAGCTGAGACTCCATTGACGAATGGAATGCATGCTAATCATTTCTGCCATATTAGAAGATAAAGGGACATAGATCCCATTACTTAATACAAATCATTCTTCACGCACGTTCTTGAAAAAACTTTCTTTATCTCAAGTAATACGACATTAGACGAATACAAACAAGTAATTAACAAACTTAACGCAATTGTTAGTTTGTCAATTATCATTAAAAAGGTTGGAACGCCCCTTTTGCTTCGGATATGCAGAGAGCCAGAGACATGATTCGTTTCAGCAACCAGCCATCAAATCATTCTCCCCTTAACTTAAGGCTCCTTCTGCTGTCATCCATTTTGTTCTTCTCTGGAACAAAACCTTGCGTATGGCTTTCTTTATCTTCAAATAATAAATTCAAATGATTGGACAATTCTGGTGAGAGATCCACAACATCTCTAACACGTGTCACTCGAGCGGACAAAATATCCTTAAATTACTTGAAAATTCAAGATTACAACAATGTAAAGGATATTGCTGAATTTAACAGCTAGGCATTTATTGCAGAATTCCAGAAAATTTAACAAGTGAAACTGCACCACGTAAAAGACAATGCATGCTATACATCGATGTTTCGTAAAAATCTTGTCCTTGTTTAATTGAAATTCACAAAAATTCAAGATTAGAAAAACACTTTCAAATAAACGTGCCAATAAATTTGGATTTTCAACGAAATTTGGTGTTCTGAACAAGATGGTTAATGTTACTTAGTACTACGATCTAGTGGTATTCCTCTTCACTTGTAAGTGAGAGGTTTTAGGTTCGATTATTGCCAATGATGAATTTGAACCACATTATTTATAGTTCATTGTGAGGTTAAGCTTATCATCTCTCTCTTAACGTACATAATATCATTTGTTATAAAAAAATAAAAAAAAAATAAAAAAGGTGGTCAATTATTAATGTTAGCTTCAGATGGGGAGTCCAGATATCACGAAAACAAAATACTGAGACGATGATGAGTCAGACACTTAATCCATAAGATTTTTTTTGGGGTGAAATAATCCATAAGTTTAGAATACGGAAAGTGATGTAAAAAAGATTATAGTGTGGCATTAATTGGCCTACTTTTTGCATATGTTTCAATATTTTAGTGAATGAGTCCCATATTAAAAACTCTTTCTTTTTAATTGTTGTAATAATTTCAAAATTTCTATTCTACTCAACGATAATAATTATATAACCCAAAAAAAAAGTGTGGCATCACTCTTGAACTTCCATGTTGGACAAGTTAATGCTTACGAAACTGTTGCATGGGAGTGATGTGATGAGCTGGGTCACCATTTGGGTTTTATCAATTAATTACTAGGATATCGCTTCATTTGATTAAGGCCTTAGCTATTGAACATGATCTTTGTTATAGAGTATGATTCTCACTTCTTCAATATTTTATTTTCTTCAGTCTTCACCTATTTGAACTGCCATAATTAAGCCACGTCAATATCTTGTGTTGACTTTTTTATAGAGAGAAAAAGAAGAAAGTGAGGAAGAGGAGAGAAGGGGAGGAGAGGGCAATAGGAGGGGAGGAGATTGGTTGGACAAATTCTTACATGACACGTTAAACCTATTACGATAGCAATTATGATACGAAAATAACACAAACAAAACAAACACAACTCGTTTACCAGACCTAAAAAAAGGCAGCTAGACAAGCATAAAATCAACAAAGAGGCTTGAGCATGATTTCAAAGGTCCACACTCCACATGATCTGTATAAAGACCATATGGGTGCTTTAGGCCGAATTTCGTTGTTTAAAAGCCCAAAGCAGCATATTTTAAGTTTTTTAAGTTTTCCACTTAATACTACATTTAATAATGTTCTTCTTTGTTGTATGCGAAAAATCTTAAATTTGAAGTTTTGCTACATTATTACTAACTTATTATAATTTATTATGAAACTGAACTCTTCCTTCTTAATATTAAAAAGAAAAAAGAAAAAAAAAAAGAAGGTGGATGTGCAACACAAACCCGAAGGCGCAGAACATGCTTAATATAAGCCCACACAATTTGATCTTCCACAAGATTAGGTACCAAAATTTAGAAAGTGAAATGTTATCATAAAATTCAATACAAAATTAAAGCATATTTATTAAAAGAAAGCATACATAATTTTTCATGCAAAACAAAATAATTACACGCAAGACAGGTCGCAACATTTTAATTTTAGTAAGCTCTTCTAGTACACCGTTACGTTACAAAGATCAGCAACTTAAGTCTGGAGGTGACGAGGACTAACCACCTCAATTCTAGCAACCCCCTCCCTGTCCTTCGCCGCCTTCGCCACCTCCACCTCCCCCACAACCAACCCCGCCGCATCATCGTCCTCCCCCTTCACAATCTTCTTCTCCGTCTCCTCATCCACGTAGTTCGGGTCCCTCTCGTCGATCGCCAGCGGCACCGGGTCCAACTCAACTTCCACCTCGTCGCCAGGTCCCTCCCAAGTGTACTTGCCGCCGTGGCCTGACTTAGGCGGCGGCCTCCCGATCCCAGTCCCGTCTCTCGGGTGGCGTTCGAGTCGCTGCACGCCTTTGTCTATGAGCTTCTTCTCGACGTACTTGATGCTGTCGATGTTGTGGGTGGCGAGCTCCATCTTCTCCACTCTCTTACGGCCCTCCTCGTCGTGGGTCACCGCCCTGATCGTCACCTTGTCTTTCTTGTCGTCGATTGGCTTCATTTTGTTATGCACTCCAAGTTTTGATGTTATGCCTTACTGAACAAAAACCCAGGTCTCTGTCTTTACTCTTGGGTGTGTATATAAGATAGATAGAGAGAGAGAGAGAGAGAGAGAGAGAGAATACTAGAAGGTGCTGGAAAGGTGGGCTGCTACTACAACCTTCTGCCCTGTGGAGGTATGGGAGACTCCCACGTTTTGTTGTAGGAATTATTATCCTTTATGTGGTAACTTTGAGAAGCTTCTGCACAAAATTTGAAGAATTTTGGACCACGGTGCATGAATTTTGTCTTCACAAGCCCAATTGTTAGAAATCTTTGTTGTTATAATGGGCTAGAAAGAAAACTGCAATTTGGGCCTCATTAATCTTGGGTCGGTAAAAAGAAGTGGATATTCTATTGTAGTTGTTGGTTGACATTGCTTCAATACGTGTCACGTGACGAGAAAGAAAAAAAAAATATGACTCCATATGACGATTGTGTGAGTAGTGATGCAGGGACAACTGGTCCAGACTGTTGAATATTGGAGGATTTTAATGTTCTACTTTAAAAGCTAAAAGGATTTGGACTGAGATGACCAGTCACTACAATTAGATATTGAACTCGTCGTCTAAATGAGTAATACTTAAGAGCCCCTCTTTATAAGTAAATAGTAAGAGCATCTCTAAAAAAGATGTCAAAATGTCCACATAAGCTATAACAGTAAAAAAAGATCACACTAATGTTCTCCAACCAAAATGTCAAATCCTATGTGGCGATAACATGTATTGGTAGCAAGAGAGTTGCGGTCAAATTTGAAAGCTGCTTCAAAATTAATTATAAATGCTTTTTATTACTTTTTTATTGGTTTAATCATCATTACATTTAATGTTGTTGTTGGCCCGTTTCCCTTTTGTTTAATCGAGGTAAGTGAACGGTCCCCTCTTGTTAAAAAGAAATGGTGAACGGTCCGAATTTCATAATTATTAAATGCCTTTTATTAAGTTTTTATTAATTTAATCATTTATTTTATAATATAATAAATTAATAATTTAATTTGACATATCGGGTAGACAATAAAACTTTAAAAGATGTCAAAATGCTATTTAGGTTGTCAAATTTAAATTTTATGTTCAAAATTTGACATCTTATTTGGAGATATTCTAATATCATAGGATCACGATTAACTTTTTAGTCAAATATGTCACGTCACAAAAAATGAGTGGCATTTTTCAAGTCATTCTCGTCTTTTTACTCGACTAGGGTATCCAAAGCCATTTGCAGGACCATTTTTCTCTTTACTCTTCGGTTTTTGACACCATTTACTCGATAAACATATACAGAAGATGAAAAGCCAACAGTCTCTTCTTCCTCTATAAATTGACCGACAAGCATTTACAGAAGATGAAAAGCCAGCAGTCTCTTCTTCCTCTATAAACCGACGACACCATATGTTAATCGGCAAAATTGCTACTTGTTACATCATTGCTTTGAACAATGGCCGATGAAAAGATCTGTAAAAACAAGCATCAATATGACAGCGATGACGTCGACGATGATGGCAACGAAGACGCCGGAAGCGATTGCGGCCTTTCTCTGGAGAAGCTAAACATAGGATCAAGGAAGAAGCTTGTAATCTTTAGCCTCAATGGCTTGATCGTCCACAGAGTTTCCCTCCACAACGGGACAAAAATTCCGAGCAATCGTACTCCTGATGGCACATATGGAAGCTATCTAGGTACGTACACCAATCTTTGAATTAGAGTGTTGTTCATAGCATTTAAAGGTAATTTAAATTATATTTTGTAAACCTAACTTGGTTGATGACGGACGGATTATTACTGAAGTGTTGTGAGATGAGGAGAGTGGAATTTCGTGTAGGGGGAAATCTGAAGATCTACTAACATGCATATTTTTTTTATTGTTGACCTATCACATGATTTGCAAATATAATTTAAAAAGTTTGTCTACCTAGCATTACACTTTCAAAAAAGTTTACCAACGACGGATAACGTTGAGTTTCTCGTCTACTAGAGCTTGTAGCATGATGTCTACCAAGTTATAATAGTAATATCGTTTGTATTAAAAAACAGTAAATAAAAAAAAATACTTAGAATTAATACTACCTGTTACATTCGCAATTTACAATGTACATTCGCCTTAGGTTTGACCACCCTCTTCTTTGACGTTGCAGTTTTTAAGAGACCATTTTGTGAGGAATTCATGCAATTTTGTTTCGAAAGATTTGAAGTTGGAATATGGAGTTCTGCCCAAGAGTAAGTGCACACCCAATGTTTTATATTCTAATTAACTTTTATGGCATGTTTATTGAATTTGGGAACTTATAGCAGGTAACTCAAACTGGCGAACTGAATCAACTTTCATATAGTTGATCCAATTTTTGGTTCCGAGAGTATCTAATTCCTGATTTTAAGATGAAACCCACATTATTTTTTTTATTTCTTTTTTGTTTTTGACTGTAAACATGAAGAAGTTAGGAATTAGAACGATATCATTTAGTCTTGTTCTCGTTTTTGGTAAGTAAACATGCTATTAATGTTCTTGTCTACCGATTATCATGTCGAGTTATACTTCTGTTTCTTCATGATTTTCATTTGTCATATACTTCCTATTCACTCTGTTTATTGTGCTATGAATGACTGATTAACAGAAAAAATGTGGATAGTGTTTTGGATTGTGTAATGGGAAAGCTGAGAAGACGACTGTCATTTGTTTGGGTAAGAACTGTAAGATATTAAAGCTATACACACATATACATATATTATTGAGATATATATATTCGTAAATGTTTGGTGACAAGATTTGCTGATATGTATTTCTTCAATAGGATCAACATGAATGTACTGACTCTGGGTTGAAGTCGCTAGAGAATAAACACAAGCCTCTATTTTTCAAAGAACTGGACAAAGTGTGGAGCCATTTTAGCGGGAAGTATTCAGAATCTGATACACTTTCCATTGATGATAAACCTTACAAGGCCCTATTGAATCCTGTATAGTCATCACAAATCTGCCTTCCTCCTTTTTTTTCGGACTCCCGTTTTCTCCCTCGGCACTCCAATTTTTCCTAGGTTTTGGATTGAATTTTGAAGGAGAATCAAATGACAGAAATGGAAGGTGTGCAGAAGGGGAAAACGAGAGTGCAACAATGGCCATCCTGAATCATTCTAAAGTTGCTTTCTTTGTTTCATGTTACAGCCTAACACAGGTATCTTCTTGGAGTCATATGATGCTGAGAATGACAACGACAAAGAATTAGGTATGGCGAGAATTTGATACATTTATTATTTTGGAAGTGATTACCGCATGCTCATTTTCTCCTCTTGCACTGTATATTTTTAGCACACAATGAACATGCGTGTTCGGATATCATCTCCCTTGAGAATTAACATCTGAAATTCTACCACTTGCTTAACCTAAAAGCTGAATTTTCTTTTTTCTTGGACTGTTGGAAATAGATCCAAAGGGAGAACTTGGGAAGTATTTGGATGGCCTTGCAGATGCAAAAGATGTGCAAATTTATGTGAAGGGAAACCCTTTTGGACAGCCTGCAATTTCACCTACTCATCCGGATTGGAAATTCTACTCGAATGTTCTTCGTAGACTCCAAAAGCGGCACAAGTGAGAGACTCGGCTTTCATGTTTTAACATGAAGTCAACTTTAAATTTCAACATCTGCTTTTTGTTTGCAGCACCTGAACTGAACATGTTATCTTCTGCTACCTTCTGTGTTTGTCTAGCTGTTACTGTTGTTGCAATACATTCTGTTGGATCGTTCGACGCTTTCGCGTCGACGGAATCTTTCTTCGATAGTTTTGTTCCAAGTTATTTCTAATTCATCAATGTATGTCGTACAAAATCGCCAGTGTATATTAACAACTCCGATACGAACGGATATACCTTTTTTTAAATTTCAGAAGAAATAAATTGGGAAATTACAACGAAAGGTAACTTGAAGAGAAAATGTAGCCCACTGCTAAGCAGTATGGGCGTGGCAGAAGCATAGCAGCTTAAGAAATGTCGTTTTTTACAGGGATTGAATGAATAATTTATTTTAAAATCAAATCTTAGTTAATTATTTGAAAACAAAGTTAAAAAAAGGGTGATTTTATGACCTAAATTAAGAAAAACGAAATTAATTTAAAAAGTTAACTGAAATCTGCAATTTTAAAGAAGGAAAAAGGAAACAATTTTTAGAATTCAAAGTGAGAAAGTACTAGGGTTCCGCCGTCATCCTAATAATCTTGTGTAGTTCTTCTAATTTCTTATGAATTACACATGCATATTTTGAAGGTTAGGTTTTCGTAAAATATATCCTACTTGGAACCTCCAACATAGAACGTATATCTAACATGCAATCCGTCCATGGCATCGTGCACATGTAAGACTCATTAAGCTTTGTGAAAACCTTTTGAAAAACTATGTAACCCTTAAGATGTGTTGTCCATCCTAAGAAGTTACACATATTAACCACAATAAGCCATAGTCAATTTTAGGGACAGCCCTCCGCCAAAATTGCATCAAATTACTTTTCTAAATATCCTAATGGTCGTGAATCACTAAGACAAACAGATAGTTTAAACCGGTGATTAACAATCCAAAACTTGCATGCATAAATTCATAAGCAAATTAAAAAAATACTTCATATTCTTGCTAAGGATCATGGTCTCACCCTAGCAAATAGAATTAGTTACGCATATTTATAATTAAAAATCACAAAGTCTTTATTGAAATAGAAAAAGAATAAAAACACCTTGAAAATATAAGTCTTGAAATCTCTAAGCTTTGCCCAAAATCTTCTCCCAAAAATTGCATGATAAAAACCCTAGGGCCAGCCAAAAAGGCTTATTTATATGCTAATTAAATCCTCCTAGTAAAATGTCTTAGAATAAGACTAGGAAACCAAATAAATTTAAATAAATTAGGAAACATAATCCTAAATTGACTTGGTAAATTCGCCCAAAATTCTGCACAACCACATTTTGGACCTATATCAGCTTCAAAATTGGCCCAAAATAGCTGGATTTAAAGCTTGGACTATTATGAACACTTCTCCAGAAGGTCACGAACCCATTTGAGGTCATTTTAAGCTCCAAAAATTGCATTTAAGCCAAAAAACATCAATTTCTAGCAACTCGTACTGCTTCTTTATTTAATCGCCAGAAAATAACCGCTTGGTAGAAATTGCTAAAATTTTGATACAAACAAGCTAAGGAACACACGAACGTCCTCCAATTTGAATCACTCCAAAATTCATCCGTTTGATTACGTTTCGCTCCGGATGAAGTCGAATGTCCAATGTTGAAAATATAAAGCACAATATCAAAATTCTACCAAAATAATTACCAAATTATACTAAGAATAGGGTAAAATATATAATATAATATTAACTCATCAAAATACCCGCAAACTCAGTTTTTTGCTTGCCTCAAGCAAAACAAAACTAGAAAATAAAAGAAAAACTAAAAAACTTAAACAAAATTAACTAAGACACACAAAAAAATTTCACCTTCAAATTGTAATCCATAAAAAGCGTTAAAAATTAGAACATCTTTCCAAAAGTTCCAACCAATCCCACTACAAAGTCTAAGCCATTTATATTCAATTAGAATTCATGAGCTTCCCTTGGTGTAGAGTGAACCAACTTAGTTAAAGAGACTCGACTAAAACTCTTACCTCTCGTCCTTTTTATTCACTACTTCACACATACTAACCTAAAAAAGATCTATTATTATTATTATTTTTTTCTTTTCTTTCTTTTTTTTTTCTTTATATAATTTTTTTTCAATTTTTTTTTAATAATAGTAGTGGTTGTGTAATGTCAGTGCACTTAAGCTTTCGATCCAACCCATGTAACAAGTTTTAGGTCAATGACTCCCAAACCACAAGGGTTTTAGGACATAAAGGACTTACTAACTCGAGCTGAAAAGGCTACGAAACCAAATAACCACCCTGCCCCATGCCAAAACTCTATCATTTAATGCAAGAATCACTACTGATTAGGCAGGACTGGCCTGGTTACTAAGCAAAGCCTCGTGTGAAACAATTATTACTTTATTGATAATAATAACGAACTTCACTAGACTAAGAAAAAAAAAATTAAAAACTACTTTAGACTAAAAGTAAGTGTTTCAATCTCACTCCCCATAAACCATGTTGATGTGAATGTGCAAAATTTCAAGTATAACTCATGAATTAGTGTCTAAGTAACGATAAATAGAAAAGACTTTGAAGTCCATTTGTTCTAATGTTTAAAATAATTTATAGATATTAATTTCAAAAGAATGAATTTTTTTTATATTGACTCAAAAATTAAAAACCTGAAAATTCTTATTTCCCACCCCAAACTTGAAACACACATTATCCTCAAGGTGGAAAATAAATGAAATCAAAGAAACAACCTTAAAAAGAAAATTAAATATTAAAACGAAACCTAACTAATCCTAACAATAATTAAAAGATAATAAAGAAAAACAACAAAAACGAAATGAAAAGTGACAAAATAAATCAAGAAAGGAAAGAAACGAATTTTGGACCATGGTGCATGAATTCTGTCTTTACAAGCCCAATTGTTATAAATCTTTGTTGTTATAATGGGTTAGAAGGAAAACTGAAATTTGGGCCTCATTAATCTTGGGTCGGTTAAAAGAAGTGGATATCCTATTATAGTTGTTGATTGACGTTGCTTCAATACAAGTTACATGATGAGAAAGAAAAAAACATGTGAGTCCATATGACGATTGTGAGAGTAGTGACGCAAGGACAACGGGTCCAGACTGTTGAATGTGAGAGGATTTTAACTAGTTATGGGAATAATGTTCTACTTTAAAAGCTGGAGGATTTGGACTGAGATGATCAGTCACTACAATTAGGTATTAAACTTGTCGTTTAAATGAGTAAGACTTGAGAGCCTCTCTTTATAAATGAATAGTAATATCATTGGATGACGATTAGTTTTTTAATCAAATATGTCACGTCACAAAAAATGAGTGGCATTTTTCAAGTCATTCTCGTCTTTTTACTCGACTAAGGTATCCAGAGCCATTTGAAAGACCATTTTTCTCCTGACTCTTTGGTTTTTGCCACCATTTACTCGATAAACATATACAGAAGATGAAAAGCCAACAGTCTCTTCTTCCTCTATAAATTGACCGACAAACATTTTGCTTTGGGTTTTGCCACCATTTACTCGATAAACATATACAGAAGATGAAAAGCCAACAGTCTCTTCTTCCTCTACAAATTGACCGACAAACATTTACAGAAGATGAAAAGCCAGCAGTCTCTTCTTCCTATATAAACCGACGACACCATATGTTACTTGGGAAAATTTGCTACTTGTTACGTTACGTCATTGCTTTGAACAATGGCTGATGAAAAGATCTGTAAAAACAAGCATCAATATGACAGCGATGTCAGCGACGATGATGGCAACGAAGACACCGGAAGCGATTGCGGCCTTTCTCTGGAGAAGCTAAACATAGGATCAAGGAAGAAGCTTGTAATCTTTAGCCTCAATGGGTTTATAGTCCACAGGGTTTCCATCCACAACAAGACAAAAATTCCGAGCAATCGTGCTCCTGATGGCACATATGGAAGCTATCGAGGTACGTACCACAATCTTTGAATTAGAGTGTTGTTCATAGCATTTAAAGGTAATTTAAATTATTTTTTGTAAACCTACGGTGGTTGATGACGGTTGAATTATTATTTAAGTGTTATGAGACAGAGGAGAGTGGAATTTCATGTAGGAGGACGTCTGAAGATCTACTAACATGCATATTTTTTTATTGCTGATACATCACATGATTTGTAAATGTAGTTTAAAAAGTTTGTCTACCTAATATTACACTTTCAAAAAAGTTCATCAATGACTCATAACGATAAGTTTCTCTTGTCTACTAGAGCTTGTAGCATGATGTCTACCGAGTTCAAATTGTCATTCTCTTAGTGTGAATTATAATAATAATATCACATTTATTAAAAAGCATCAGATAAAAACAATACTTAGAATACTACATGTTACTGTGAACACGAAAATTTCCTGAAACGAAAGAGACAAGAACAACGTGCACAAAATAATATTTGTATTTTGATGATTTAGGGTTACGATCTCTTTTAACTTGATCCTCTGATTCGATCTCCGTAAGGTGTGTATTTGTAGATGTGCGATTGATCCAAAGGGCCGTTGGGCTTGATCTAAGGATGAACGTTATTCAAGGGCCGTGGGCTTGATCTTGAAGGTGGATTTGAGCGGATCTTCAAGGAGCCGTTGGGGCTTGATCTTGAGGATGAGCGTTTCTTCAAGAGCTGTTGAGGCTTGATCTTGAATAACGGTGATGAACAGATCTTCAAGGGCTTTTGGGCTTGATCTTGAAGATGGATGATTGTTGATCCAAGGGCCGTCGGGGCTTGATCTTGGGATGAACAGTTGTGTGGATTTGTTGATGTTGTTGATCCAAAGGGCCGTTGGGGCTTAATCTTAGGATGAACAGTTGATGAACGATGAATACTTTCTTCAAGGGCCGTCGGGGCTTGATCTTGAATTGGTGGAAGTTCTTCAAGGGCCTTTGGGGCTTGATCTTGAAGGAGGGTTTGACGAAGAACGAAGAGGGCTTTCTTGATCTTTTGGGATTCTTAGGAATTTGGGAGGTTGGATGCTTGAAAGCTTTAGAGTTTCAAAGCTTCAAGGATTTTGGGGAATTCTCTTCTAATTTGGGAGTAGAGAAATGTATTTGTGAATTGGTGAATGATACCTTGATGTAGAAGCCTATTTATAGGCTTTGAGAATGAATCACCACCACAAAATATTTTTTTCTTTTTCAAGCACAATTGCCTAATTTCCCACTTAATACAATTTTAAACTTGAAGTGGTAATTTTATGGCCTAATTTTCCACTTAATATCATTTTAAACTTGATATGTGCATGCTTTGTCATTGCCCAAAATGAGAAGAAAATACTTGTGTAATCCTCCAAGGGTATTTCTTCTTATTTTGTCGAGTCACACACCATGTGTACAATTTGTATGACACGTGGCATATGTCATGTATGCCCTGACACGTCAAAATTTTAATGCGTTGGTAAACATTTATTTCACCGCAATTTTGATGTCTACAGTTACATTCGAAATTTACAATGTACATTCGCTTTAGGTTTGACCACCCTCTTCTTTGACGATGCAGTTTTTAAGAGACCATTTTGTGAGGAATTCATGCAATTTTGTTTTGAAAGATTTGAAGTTGGAATATGAAGTTCTGCCAGAGTAAGTGCACACATAATGTTTTATATTCTAATTAACTTTTATGGCATGTTTACTATCAATTATGAATTTCGGAACTTATAGCAGGGTAACTCAGATTGGCGAACTGACGAAATGTTATATTTTATTTTTCTTTTATGTTTTTGACTCTAAACATGAAGTAGTTAGGAATTAGAACGATATCATTCTTGTTCTCGTTTTTGACAAGTAAACATGCTATTAATGTTCTTGTCTACCGGTTATCATGTCTAGTTATACTTCTGTTTCTTCTTGATTCATTTGTTATATACTTCCTATTCACTTTGTTTATTGTGTTGTGAATGATTGATTAACAGAAAAAATGTGGATGGTGTGTTGGATTGTATAATGGGAAAGCTGAGAAAACGACTGGCATTTGTTTGGGTAAGAACTGTAAGATATATAAAGCTTTACACACATACGTATACTATTGATGATCAACCTTATAAGGCTCTATTGAATCCTGTATGGTCATCACAACTCTGCCTTCCTTTTTTGGTACTCCTGTTTTCTCCTTTTGCACTCCATTTTTTCTTTTGGATTGAATTTTGAAGTAGAATCAAATGACAGAAATGGAAGGAATGCAGAAGGGGAAAACGAGAGTGTGACAATGGCTATCCTTAATTATTCTAAAGTTGCTTTCTTTGTTTCATGTCACAGCCTAACACAGGGATCTTCTTGGGGTCATATAATGCTGAGAATGACTACGACAAAAAAATTAGGTATGACGAGATTTTTGATACATTTATTATTTTGGAAATTATTTTCGCATGCTCATTTTCTCCTCCTGCACCGTATATTTTAGCACATGAACTGGCGTATTCGGATATCATCTCCCTTGATAATTAACATTTGAAATTCTACACCTGCTTAACATAGATTTTTCTTTTTTTTTGGACTGTTGGAAATAGATCCAAAGGGAGAATTTGGGAAGGATTTGGATGGCCTTGCAGATGCAAAAGATGTGCAAATTTATGTGAAGGGAAACCCTTTTGGAATGCCTGCAATTTCACCTACTCATCCGGATTGGAAATTCTACTCGAATGTTCTTCGTAGACTCGGAAAGCGGTACAAGCGTTGAGAGACCCCGCTATCATGTTTTAACATGAACTGTTATCAACTTTAAATTTCAATATATGCTTTTTGTTTGCAGCACCTGAACTGAACATGTTGTCTTCTGCTTCTTTCTGTGTGTTTGTCTAGTTGTTACTCTTGTTGCAATACATTCTGTTGGATCGTGACGGAATCTTTCTTCGATAATTTTGTTCAAGTTATTTCTAATTCATCAATGTATTTCGTACAAAATCGCCAATTTATATTAACAACTCCGAGCAAAGGGATATATCTCTTTTTAAATTTCAGAATAAATAAATTGAGAAATTACAACGAAAGGCAACTTGAAGAGAAGAATGTAGCCATTGCCCAGCAGTATGGGCGTGGCACAAGAAGATGATGGACCTAGTTTCTAGGTTTTTTAATGGAAACGACGCATTAGTTACAAAATTAACTTCTCTAAAGATATGTCGAAAGATTATATTGAAGAATTGACAAGAAATACCTTTTTTTGTAGTTGTGGAATTGCTAAGCCGAGTCTAGAATTTCAAATTTAGGTCGGTCATTTTATGACAAAGATAGTTAAGATTTTACTATACATTAAAGTAAATAGTATAAAATGATTCAACTTCTTTTATGCTTATAAGAAAATTTTAGCAAACTTTATGTTAAAACATCTCTCACAAACTAAATAACATAAAATATGTGTGGCCGTTGAAAGAGTTAGATTCTATCATAATATCATTCATAATAAATAAAATAATTTAAATCTTTATATAAGCACGTACTTTTTGAGATATTTCTTCACCGTCACTTAGATTTTTAAATTCTAGGCCCTAGTTTTCGTACTTATTATTTTAGTTTTATTTGAAGAAAAAAGATTGATAAATATTAAAAAAAAAAACATATCCAACCCAATAAAAAGCAAATGTGAAAAAATTGGCAGTAAAAACAAAAGATAAAATAAAAATACGTGTACTAGCCACCGTGGCCCGACTTAGGCGGCGGCCTCCCGATCCCAGTCCCGTCTCTCGGGTGGCGTTTGAGTCGCTGCACGCCTTTGTCTATGAGCTTCTTCTCGACGTACTTGATGCTGTCGATGTTGTGGGTGGGGAGCTCCATCTTCTCCACCCTCTTACGGCCCTCCTCGTCGTGGGTCACCGTCCGGATCGTCACCTTGTATTTCTTGTCGTCGATTGGCTTCATTTTGTTATGCACTCCAAGTTTTGATGTTATGCCTCAGTGAACAAAAACCCAGGTCTCTGTCTTCAGTCTTGGGTGTGTATAAGAGAGAGAGAGAGAGAGAGAGAGAGAGAGAGAGAGAGAGTACTGGAAGGTGCTGGAAAAGTGGGGTGTTACTACAACCTTCTGCCCTGTGGAGGTATGGGAGACTCCCACGCTTTGTTGTAGGAATTATTATCCTTTTTGTGGTAACTTTGAGAAGCTTCTGCACAAAATTTGAAGAAGAATTTTGGAGACATGGTGCATGAATTCTGTCTATCATTCATGAGACTATCACATTTCTAGCTTTAGCGATAAATTTCATTTTCAATGAGCTGGAAAATAGGGCTAAATCCACCATTGGGTAGTATAAAATTGGGCTACATCTAGCCCCAAAAAACAGTGAGTCCCACAAAAAAAGTAGCAACCCATGTGAGCAAAATTCTATCACTATCCCTCCACTTGCGAATACACTTATACTCTCCTTTTATTATTTTAAATTTTTTTTCTTACTTATTTTTCTTGCAATTTGGCTATTTAATGATTGTTTTAATTCCATAAGAATTAAAATTTCAAATTGATTTAACGTTCATGGGCATTGATGGGTGAAATTTTCAAATAATTTTTTTTTTCAAAATTGTATGATATTAATTTACCAATTGGTGCTAGGTAAATTGTTGTGTTATACAGGAAAATCAAATTATTTAAAAGGGCGAATATGAGGTTTGTTTATTTCAACGGATGAGATTGAGATAAGGGAATCTAATCCAACGAACTATTCATAAGTGTTGAAATCTAACTTTGTCACAATTTGAACTTTTTAGCTTGAAGGGTTCACACAAAAAAATTTAAGATCGCATGTCCAAAAATCAACTTAAGAAAAGCTAACACAAAAAAAAAAGATCATCGCTTAATCAAATTACAACATAAATAAATATATATAGCCCCATATAGAGCCCGAAAAATATAGCCCCTCATTGGAAGAGATTATTTTATAAAGCCCCAAAAATTCCTCGAAGCTCTAAAAATGGGTTATATCCACCATTTTTTCAGCTTCATATAAAGCCCCTCACTGAGAATGCTCTTACAAGCCCAATTGTTAGAAATCTTTGTTGTTATAATGGGCTAGAAAGAAAATTGCAATTTGGGCCTCATTAATCTTGAGTCGGTTAAAAGATGTGGATATCCTATTGTAGTTGTTGGTTGACATTGCTTCAATACATGTCACATGATGAGAAAGAAAAAAAACATACGATTCCATATGACGAGCAATTATGGAGTTATCCGCTACAACAGGGCAAAAATTCCGAGCAATCGTACTCCTGATGGCACATATGGAAGCTATCTAGGTACGTACACCAATCTTTGAATTAGAGTGTTGTTCATAGCATTTAAAGGAAATTTAAATTATATTTTGTAAACCTAAGGTGGTTGATGACGGTTTGATTATTACTTAATTGTTGTGAGAGTACAAAGGAGAGTGGAATTTTTTGTAAGGAAAATTTGAAGATCTACTAACATGCATATTTTTTTATAGTTTATGTAACACATGATTTGCAAATGAAGTTTAAAATGTTTATCTACCTAACATTGCACTTCCAAAAAAATTTACCAACGACTCATGAATAATGGTGAGTTTCTCTTGTCAACTAGGGCTTGTAGCATGATGTCTACCGAGTTCAAATTGTCCTTCCCTTAGTGTGAATTATAATAGTAATATTGCTCGTATTAAAAAGTAGTAGATAAAAAAAATACTTAGAATACTACATGTTACATCCGCAATTTACAATGTACATTCGATTTAGGTTTGACCACCCTCTTCTTTGACGTTGCAGTTTTTAAGAGACCATTTTGTGAGGAATTCATGCAATTTTGTTTTGAAAGATTCGAAGTTGGAATATGGAGTTCTGCCCAAGAGTAAGTGCACACACAATGTTTTATGTTCTTGAACTTTTATGCCATTTTTACTATCAATTATGAATTTGGGAACTTATAATAGGGTAACTCATACTGTCGAATTGAATGAACTTTCTAGTTGATCCAATTTTTGGTTCCGAGAGTATCTAATTCTTGATTTTAAGCTGAAACCCACATATTATTTTTGTTATTTCTTTTTCGTTTTTGACTGCAAACATGAAGAAGTTGGGAATTAGAACGATATCATTTAGTCTTGTTCTCGTTTTTGGTAAGTAAACATGCTATTAATGTTCATGTCTACCTATTATCATGTCAAGTTATACTTCTGTTTCTTCATGATTTTCATTTATTATATTCTTCCTATTCAGTCTGTTTATTGTGCTATGAATGACTGATTAACAGAAAAAATGTGGAAGGTGTTTTGGATTGTGTGATGGGAAAGCTGAGAAGTCGACTGTCATTTGTTTGGGTAAGAACTGTAAGATATGAAAGCTATACACACATATGCATGTATTTTTGAGATCTATATATATATATATATATAGGTAAATGTTTGGTGACAAGATTTACTGATATGTATTTCTTCAATAGGATCAACATGAATGTACCGACTCTGGGTTGAAGTCGCTAGAGAATAATCGCAAGCCTCTATTTTTCAAAGAACTGGACAAAGTGTGGAGCTATTTTAGCGGGAAATACTCAGAATCTGATACACTTTTCATTGATGATCAACCTTACAAGGCTCTATTGAATCCTGTATGGTCATCACAATTCTGACTTCCTCCTTTTTTTCGGACTCCCGTTTTCTCCCTCCGCACTTCATTTTTTCCTAGGTTTTGGATTGAATTTTTAAGGGGAATCAAATGACAGAAACGGAAGGAGTGCAGAAGGGGAAAATGAAAGTGCGACAATGTCTATCCTTAATCATTCTAAAGTTGCTTTCTTTGTTTCATGTCACAGCCTAACACAGGTATCTTCTTGGAGTCATATGATGCTGAGAATGACAACGACAAAGAATTAGGTAATGACGAGAATTTGATACGTTTATTATTTTGGAAGTGATTTTCGCATGTTCATTTTCTCCTCCTGCATTGTATATTTTTAGCACACAGTGAACTGGCATATTCGGATATCATCTTCCTTGAGAATTAACATTTGAAATTCTACCACTTGCTTAACCTAAAAGCTGATTTCTCTTTTTTCTTGGACTGTTGGAAATAGATCCAAAGCGAGAACTTGGGAAGTATTTGAATGGCCTTGCAGATGCAAAAGATGTGCAAATTTATGTGAAGGAAAACCTTTTTGGACAGCCTGCTGTTTCATCTACTCATCCTGATTGGAAATTCTACTCGAATGTTCTTCGTAGGCTCCGAAAGCAGTACGAGCGTTGAGAGACTCGGCTTTCATGTTTTAACATCTGCTTTTTGTTTGCAGCACTTGAACTGAACATGTTGTCTTTTGCTTCGTTCTGTGTGTTTGTCTAGCTGTTACTCTTGTTGCAATAAATCCAGTTGGATAGTTCTACGCTTTCGCTTCGACGGAATCTCTCGTTGTTAAGTTTTTTCAAAGTTATTTCTAATTCATCAATGTATGTCGTACAAAATCGCCAATTTATATTAACAACTCCGATACGAAGGGATATATCCCTTTTTAAATTTCAGAAGAAATAAATTGAGAAATTACAACGAAAGGCAACTTGAAGAGAATGTAGCCATTGCCAAGCAGTATGGGCGTGGCTCAAGCAGATGATGGACCTAGATTCTAGGTTTTTGAATGGAAACAACGCATCGGTTACAAAGTTAGCTTCTCTAAAAATGTGTCAGAAGAATATGTTGAAAAATTGGCAAGAAATGCCTTTTTAGTAGTTGTGGAAGTGCTTTTCTATCCCTTCTTGCGTAGGCAATTGACCGAGGTGAGTCAATTTTAGAATTTCAAAATTAGGTCATTTTATGGCGTAGATAGTTAAAATTTTATTGTAGAGTGGTTCAACTTCTTATGAGCATATGAAAAATTTAGTAAACTTGATATGTTAGAACACCTCTCACAAACTAAGTGATGTGAAATATGTGTGGCCGTTGAAAGAGTTGAGATTCCACCATAGTATCATTCATAAAAAGTAAAATAGTTCAAATAATTATAAGCAAATACTTTTCGTGTGAGATATTTCTTCTAGGCCCTAGCCAGCCGTGTGCTTATTATTTTAGTTTTATTTGAAGAAAAAAGATTGATAAATATATATATAAAAAAAAAATCTCCAACCCAATAAAAAGCAAATGTGAAAAAATTGGCAGTAAAAACCAAAAGATAAAATAAAAATACGTGTACATGGTGCGGGCGGGGGCGGTCGAATAATCCGAGGGTCGGCCGGCAAAAGAAGACATTTTCCCAAAAAAAAAAAAAATAATATCCCAAAAATGAAATGCCTTGATATTCGGATACCCGAATAAAAAAAACAAAACCAAAAAATAAAGAAAAGAAAAAGAGAAAATTACCAGCAGCGAGCGTTTGATCGGCGCAGGAGGAGGAGGCGCAGACATGGTCGGTCAATGAGCTGCTGCGTTGCACTGGACTGCGTTGGACTGGATTGCGTTGGATTGGACTGTTAGCCCTAACCGCAATGGAAGGTCAGCCTTTCATCTCTTCCATTCTCTCTCTCTTTCTACTCGGAAAATTTGGCTGTTTCCTTTAGTCTTGGTCATCTCTAGGGTTTCTGTGTTAGGCAATTTCTTATTTTTTCAGTGTTTTTTTGTGCTCAATTTTGAATTTTGAGTAAATTCAAGAGCTCGATTTTGTATTTTTAAAGTGAATTCAAGAGCTTCTTCCTCAAAAGGAAGTAAAATTAATGTGGCCAGCTGAGTGTTTGGTGGATGAATTATGGGTTTCATTGCACAATGACCCCAATTGTGTGACTGTAAAATTTATGAGATGAATTGAATGTCCAAAGGCAATGGGTGATGGGTTCACAATGTCATTGTTGCAACTGCTCGAGAAGTTGGTGGAACTAAGCCGGCCCTGTCGCCGTAAGGACTAAGATGGGTTTCCACTTCAAGAATGGTTTTTTTTTTTTAAATTTAAAATTTTCCATATCTCTAATGTGTTTGTGGAGTATATTGGATCGGTGAAGGGGCACAATGGGTGATGAGAATATTTTATCTGAAATGTTAAGATTAATGAATTCGTACGTTTGATCATTTGATTGGTGTCTTCTAATCTGAATTAGTGGTGGTCATGTTTATGATTCTCTTGTATAAACATTTGGTTTATATTATATCTAATTTGTTATGAAAAAAAAAATGATCCAAATGAATATGTGGATGGAATGTACATGGCACCTTGTTGTCACTGCAATTTGTTGCAGAAGAGACAATAGCTAAGATGTATAATAGAGAGACAATTATTTATCAGGGAGATTTGGAACCATGTAAGTCTGTTGTTGGAGGAGGAGAAGGAGGACATGGCTAAGTGAGGAAAGGTATTTCTTTTGGTAGAACTTGGGCATAGAATAGTGGATGAAGATGAAATGTAAAACTAGTTGGAAATTGAAATACAGCATACTCGAGAAAGTCAGCAAGGATAAAAATTAGGAGAGCGGTGTGAGAGTAGGAGTAGGGCCCAAGGAATCACAACCATGAGAGAATGCATTACGTATGTCATATAAGGATGACCAAAAGAGCGAAAAAAAGAAACAAATATTAAGTGCTAACGCGGATTTTAGTAGGGTACGAAAAGTCTTATGAGTCTTTGATTTTTTGGATTTATGATCAATTTTATTTCTATTGTTCTCCGTTCTTCATAATAAAACTTGTGGTTCTTATAAAAAGTGAATAGAAAAAGGTACAAATGGACTGATGGTCAAATTTTGGTAACTGCACAGCTTTTCTATAATTTTTAAAGTCAATCAGTAACAATTGTTTCTGTCATTGGTATATATCAACTGTTTGGTATATATCAACTGTGTGGATGCACTTGTTAAGAAATAGTACACAAACACACACGTAGATTCATGTGCATATTCTTGTTTCGGACCCCATTTTGCTGATCTACATTATTATACTTTCTTTGGCAGCTGTGTCGCCAGACCAGGAATCAGTTGGGTCTGGGACAAGGAGGTCTAGTGCATCATCTGGCAGTAGGTCTCGTAACTGCAAGGAGTTTCTTCATAGATTTGTAGACAGTGGCATGCTTACTACACAATTAGAAGACTGGTTTGAATCTATATCCAACAAATCAGAACCAATGAAACCGGCCTTTGATGTGCCTTTTGAGTTGATAGAACTTCAAAAGTTTGACTATGCATTGGAAGGGATTTCATTTCAGCAGGTGATTAGGATGCCCAATTCCGTTTATGCTTCAACATCGGATGCTGTTGAAGCAACTGCTTATCTTGCCATTGAAGATTTTTTACATGCCGGTGCGAAGGGATTGTGGGAAGCATTCTGGAATCAAGATGAGCCTATGCCTTTCTCTGTTGCTTGTCTATACAATGAAAACTTGAAATTCTACCAGGCTGAGAAGGCAATTGGGGATGGTAAGCTTGGAGGTCTTTGTGCTACCGGTTTATTGCTTACAAACCCTAGACATCCCCATGGGAAGTGGGATCATATTCTTGAACTGTCTCTTTTAAGGCCTGATATCAGAAACTTTTCCATGGATAGTGACAGGCAGCTTTCTCTATCTGTTTTAGGCGAGGCCCTTTTCTATGCTCTTCGTGTACTATTATCAAGAAGCTTGAGCAGAATGAACTACTCTCAGAGTTCAAACTCTGTGTTTATTCTTCTTGTTGATTCTCAGTATGGTGGGGTAGTAAAGGTTGAAGGAGATGTAAATAAGATGGTGTTTGATGTCAATAATGTTTACGAATGTGCAGCTGAATGGATTACAAACCATTCTAGGATTGCAGTCTCGTCCATTGATAGGATCTGGAACAAACTTGGAAATGCCAACTGGGGAGACATTGGTGCTTTACAGTTACTCTTTGCTACCTTCCATTGTATTGTGCAATTTGCTGGATTTCCCAAGCACTCAATAGAGGATTTAGCTGCTGACCATGGTCCTCGCCTCCAAGCAAGAAGGACTGAGAGGCAGTTGGGGAATTCCCGGGCGAATGGAAATGGTCTGTGTCGGTTCCAGCAGCGCAATGTATCCCCAGAAATCGTTGAAGTTGAGGATGATTCTGCTAAAATTGAGACCGAACAGTTAATGAAGCTAGAAGCAGGATCTGTATTATGGTTGGAGGATTCTAACTGGCAAAAAGGTTACCAGATCAATCAAGTCTTGAATAACAGTGAACATCCATATTACATTGCTTCTCCGGTTGAAGAACCTCAGAAAAGTTTGTTTCTATATGTTGGTTCTCATCCTTCCCAGCTGGAGCCCGCGTGGGAGGATATGAATCTGTGGTATCAAGTTCAGAGGCAGACGAAAATATTGACTACTATGAAACAGAGAGGTCTATCTAGCAAGTATCTACCTCAGTTAAGTGCTTCTGGCAGGATTATTCACCCTGGTCATTGTCAGAAACCCAGCTCGGGTGGAAACTGTGATCACCCCTGGTGTGGCACCCCGATTCTTGTGACCAGCCCAGTTGGTGAAACAGTGGCTCATATGACAAGTGAAGCCAGATTTGGTATGGAGGACGCGATCAGATGTTGCCATGATTGCTTATCTGCACTTTCAACTGCTGCTTCTGCAGGAATTCGCCACGGAGACATCAGGCCTGAGAATGTGATTTGTGTCGGGTCTGCCGAGAAGCAACCTTATTTTGTTCTTATTGGTTGGGGACGTGCTATTCTTGAAGATAGGGACCGCCCTGCAATGAACCTTCATTTCTCTTCTACTTATGCTCTCCAGGAGGGAAAGCTCTGCTCAGCTTCAGATGCAGAGAGCCTTGTTTACATGCTTTATATTTCGTGTGGTGGGGTTCTACCTGATCTGGATTCCGTTGAGGGGGCACTGCAGTGGAGAGAGACTTCTTGGTCCAGGAGATTAATTCAACAGAAGTTAGGTGAGGCCTCAACTGTGTTGAAAGCATTTGCCGATTATGTTGATAGTCTATGTGGGACACCATATCCCATGGACTATGATATATGGCTAAGAAGGTTGAGGAGAAACATTAATGAGGATGATTCTGGGAAGGAAATTGATACGTCGGGGTAAGACTTTTTTCAAGGGCCACTGAATTAGAAGTGATCCCTTGTGGATCATCTGGGTCATAAACGGTTCTTGGCTGCAATAACATGAAATTTTGTAAGAAGTTTTTGACACCTGATGTCGGTTGTCCAATGTGATGGTCATCTGAAGTCTTTTGTTTGGAAGTTGGAACAGAATATTTGTGTAAAAGGACGGAGACATACGTTGGAACAGAATGTGATGTTTGTGCTGTTCCTTGCTCTGGAAACTATTTTGGGACTGCTTCACAGAATCTGCGCAGGTGAGCATCATTTTCGCGAAATTTCTGAGCTTTTAGGGTTAGAGTGTGTTCATGGCGGACCTGAGTATTTAAAATTATATGGATATGTTTGCATACAGCTCCCTAGTAACAGTAGGGGATCGAAAAAAATCATTGATTTCTGGACTCGGGAAGAGTTTTGGTTAAAAGAATATTTGCTGTATCTATTTATTACCATTCCTTTGTAAAGATAGATTCAAAGTTGGCCGGAATATTTTCGAATGCTAAGGCGCGAGTGGACTGAAGTATTCCATTGTGTCCAGGGAATCACACTTTTGTGTAAATGTATGAGCCTTTTTAAGTGTGTATTGAAATGTCATTTTAATGCAATTATCTGGTATTTTGGTCTTCCCCTAATTTCCACTAGTGGCTTTGGTCCCTCTACTCCTCACATCAGCTAAAACGCTACCAAAACGACCAAAATTATTGATCTAGTGGTACTTCTGTTCTCAATGTTGGAAGAAGTTCCAAATTGACTCGTTCCGGTTGATTAAAAATGGCTGGGTGGGGATTCTCCCAAAATATGCTTGACAGAGATCTCAAAGGAGTTAGCCAAATGGTGGATGTCTCAAATAATTGCGCGGGTTTAGGCGCCTTGCAAATTATGGTTGCCTAACACTGTTTCCTCTCAACTAGGGTGGTTTAAAACATGCCGGGCGTAACAAAGGGTATTCGACAACATGTTGCTGAACTTTACATCAACCGTTAAACCTGTGTGTTCGGACCAAGTTGGTTGGGACAATGTGCCTCTCTTCTTGGCACTTGGACTCGCACTTCCCGCAATTTGTAAGAGTTGGCAATTCGTGCTTTACTAAGTATGAAAATTTGTAGCCACTTAGTATTAGGGTCTAGTGGTATTCTTCTTCACTGATAAGAGGTTTTATATTCGATTATCGCCAAAGGTGAATTTGAACCACGTTATTGTTAGGACATTATGAGACTAAGCCCGCCCCTTCCCCTTAGTGTAGATAATATTGATTGTTCAAAAAAAAAAAAAAGTACGAAGATTTGTAGTTTTTTTTTTTCTTGGCTTATTAATTGAATTGTCCCCATAAACTACCATTTAGTCTCAATTTACTCCCTGAAACGGGAAATTTGGATAAATAACCAAAATTTGAACCTTATATAGAATTATAGCCACACTTTTAAAATTATGATAATTATAATCAAAAGTTGATGAGACAGTACTAATTATAATCATAAGTGTTTGCAATGTCTCGAGCTTTTCTTTTCGTGTCAAGTGTTGTCGTTGCGTTGCTCTGTACTCGCACTGCAACGGAGACACAAGCTTCTTTCTTTTTATTCATCAAACACAAGGACAAGTTGCAGTAGCACCTTCTTCCATATAATTTCCTCTTCAACCAACAACGATGCCATTTCATCCCCAAACCACCGCAGGTAGTAGCCTCTCTCTTGAATTTTCTCCAAAATCTGACTGCATTTTGTTTAATTTATGGTGTTTTGGGATTGAAATGGTAGTTGGGTTATGATCCTTCCGAAGACTCAATCGTGCTAGAGGCCAATTAAAAGCCAAGGTTTGTAAATTTGTAAAATTTCCAACTCCTAGGCTTTCATTTGTTTATAGTATCTCACTGGCTGCTATGGCGCTTTAGGCGTTGGTACGATGGCAATACGGAGTAGGAGTTGGTCAGGGCTTCTTGTAGAAGCCTCTTGTTCCTAAAATCAGAGC
This sequence comes from Malus fusca, assembly GCA_035220775.1. NCBI lineage: Eukaryota > Viridiplantae > Streptophyta > Magnoliopsida > Rosales > Rosaceae > Malus > Malus fusca. Next base: position 1,124,726 of record CM069072.1, on the reverse strand, counting down.
CCATGATTTGCTCCACGGATTGCTGCGTTTTTTGCAATAGTTGGACCGTACGATCTATGATGGAAATCATCATTTGCGGATTTTTTTTGTATTACTTTTTAAATTCAAATTTTTATGGGTTTTTGTTGGGTTTGATGAGACTGGAACTTGGAGACTAGTACGAACTTGGTTTTGAGTTCGAAGCACCTGTTGTCTTTTTGGATCTTCTGAAAACCTTATTTTCAAGGTATATTAGTATTTTCATCTCAACTTTTGGTTATAATTATCATAAACTCGAAATGGTGGCTATAATTCTATATGGGATCTAAATTATGGTTATTTTTCAAAATTCCCCCCTGATACTGGTTTTGTCTCACTTTGGTATGTTCAACTCATTTGGTCTCACTTGACCCCATTCTATTAAAGAAATGTTAAATTCAAACATAATAAATCATTAAATTCCTTTATCTTCATCAGTGAACCCTCATTTGTTTCACCAAGATGATCAGTCAACTAAGGTGAAGCGCATGAAAGAGGCAAGATGAAGAGGTGTGTAAAAAGTGAAATGTCTAAAATACCCTTGAATTTAACATTTTTTAAAGAGAATGGGGTGAAGTGAGACAAAAAAAGTTGAAAATGACAATTTCAGGGGGTGAATTGAGGCTAAATGGTAGTTTCATGGAGCAATTCAATTAGTTTTTTTTTTTTTTAAAGAAAAAAAGAAGTTATGTTCTTTGTTGTCAATTCACACCAAGGTAAAACTGGAAAGTCTGAAGATAAGTAGCAACAAAAATAATACTGTATCTAACTGCTCAAAATTGCAGACACCGATATTGTCTGCTAATGTAAGGGTGCAAAATCGAAGAACAAAAATGGCATGTTGGTTGCTGAATACTTCATGACTGGATTAGATTAGTTTGGATGAAATCCCGAAAAGGCAGCTACGAAGATTCATTTACATGCATGGCTCCCTGGAAAATTTTGTATCCTGATTCAGAGAAAGTGAAGTAAATTAGATTTTAGCATTAGCATATGGACAACAATGAGATGAATACTATTCATATCATGAGGAATTCCACGTGAAAAACGGAGCGCCGGCTGTCGTTTCTATCCAAGATTCTTTCCACCATACATGTGCATGATTCAAAGTTTCTAACTTGTATGGCAAGCAACATATTGAGAATTTAGGACAGATGGTTTTGTTTCCGTGAACTACAGAGGTTTCGCTGTCTCAGCAAATACTGCAAACCTAGAACCTCTCATGAACGTCAGGTTCAAATCTTTGTCTTCTCCTACAAGAACTATGTAACACAACATAATGATTTGTAGAATATCAAAGTCTACCCCGCTAATGACCCATGTTTCGAGAAGAAAATAAAATCTTCATTTAAGGTTTCTACCATTCTCTATACGAACCTATTGGGGTTGTATGTTTATTTAAAATTTAGGATTAGTCAGATAGTTTAACGTTGGATTCCTAATTTTATGGAGAATCCTTTTTTTCTCCAACAGAAAGTTTTGTTTTATTTAGAAGACCTATTCTTTTCTCAACTAACTGATATTGCTTCCTGATTTAATGGCCGGATTTTGTGAGCATTTTCTCCTCAACTATCCCAACGTTAATATCTCTATAAGTAGTATATAAATGCTAGGGTTCTAGTCTGGTATATAACACTGAAAAAACCGGAGAAATACTTGGAGAACATTGAGTTGTTGAGTGGGTGAAGGCTTTGGATCTTCCTCAGTGCAAAGGAAGATTTATTCAGTGGTGATACTGGGCTGTTTTATCCTAGGGACGGCGTGGCACTTGTGACTGCTTGCACACCTTGGGTAGAGTTGCGAAACGTCTTAAAGAAAGCGACATTGTCCGCGACTCAACCCAAGATATTTCTGTGTTCTTTGGTTCATCAATTTTCTTGGTAAACTTGTTCCCTGTCTTTGAGTTTGTGAAGTGTTTTCATCAATTTTAAGACGATTATTTTCTGCCATGGACACTGAAAGCACTCCCTTCGTCACTGATTTGAACAAACCTGTCAAGTTTGAAGGACTTCACTTTAAACGTTGGAGACAAAAGATGTTATTTTTCTTAACCACCAAGAAAATTGCTTCAACCTGTACTTTTGAGATGCCACTACTACCTGATCATCCAACTGCTGAACAATTCAAACTGTTTCAAACATGGAATGAAAATGACTTTCTCTGCAAAAATTATATCTTAAATGGTTTATGTGATGATATTTATGATTGCTACTCTTCATGTAAAACTGCTAAGGAACTCTGGGATGCACTCCAAAAGAAGTATGATACTGAAGAAGCGGGAGCCAAGAAATTTGCAGTCAGTCGTTACCTCAAGTTCCAAATGACGGATGACAAGTTTGTGGAGGCCCAATCGCATGAATTGCAGAAGATTGCTCATGAGATCATATCTAAAGGAATGAATCTGGATGAACAGTTCCAGGTTGCTTTGATAATTGACAAGTTGCCACCAAGCTGGAAGGAGTTCAAGAAGGATCTACACAAGACAAAAGAGTTTTCTCTTGAAAGCTTGATTACTCGTCTTCGAATCGAGGAAGAAGCTAGGAAGCAAGATCTGCGAGAAAAGGTTCTTGTCATCTTGAATACCAACAAGAAGTCATACTCGAAGAACCATGCTGCTGTTGTTCTCAAACCTAATGGTAAGAATCAGAAGAATGTCACAAAGACTCGCTCCAGCAACAAGAACCCTATGAAGGTACAAAACACCTATCGCAATAACAACATAAAAATAACCCATCAAGAGATGAAACAATTGAACTATTTCTGTGCTATAGCTGTGACAAGCATGGACACCTTGCTTGTAACTGTCGCAACAAATGAAGAAATGATCCTCAAGCCAATCTCACAGAGGATCAGCTTGTTGCAATGGTGTCAGAGATCAACTTGGTTGATGGATCCGAGGGATGGTGGATGGACATTGGAGCTTCGCGCCATGTCTGCTATGATCGTGGACTTTTTAAGTCCTACACTGAGGTGGAAGACAGAAAGGTTCTATTAGGTGACTCTCACTCAACACATGTTGCTGGAGTTGGTGTGGAGCTCAAGTTCACTTCAGGGAAAACTGTAATATTGAAGGAGGTGCTGCATGTTCAGAGATCAGGAAGAATTTGGTCTCAGGTTACCTTATCAATAAGGCTGGGTTCACACAAACTATTGGGGCTGACTTGTATACTCTCACAAAGAATGGTGTCTTTGTGGGAAAGGGGTATGCCACTGATGGAATGTTCAAACTCAATGTTAATGTTATGAATAAAACTGTTGTTTCTGCTTACATGTTATCTTCTTTCAATATGTGGCATGCTAGGTTATGTCATGTAAATAAGAAGTTAGTAAATCAGATGAGTAGTTTAGGACTAATTCCTGAAATCTCAGTAAAGGATTTTGAAAAATTTGAATATTGTAGTCAGGCAAAGATCACGAGAAAACCACACAAATTGGTACATAGAGAAACTGAACTACTTGACTTAATCCACTCTGATATATGTGAGTTTGATGGTGTAATCACAAGAAATGGGAAACGTTACTTCATCACCTTTATCGATGATTGTTCAAACTGTTGTCTTGTTTACCTGATGAAAAACAAAAGTGAAGCACTTGACATGTTTAAACTTTTCTTAACTGAAGTAGAGAATCAATTTAATCGAAAAGTTAAAAGCTTTCGTAGTGATAGGGGACTTGAATACGAATTTGCTGCTTTCAATGATCATTGTAAAAATCTAGGCATATTACATGAAACAACTGCACCCTACTCCCCAGAAATGAATGGCAAAGCAGAAAGAAAAAATAGAACAATTTGTGAATTAACTCTGGTTGTGCTTCATATTGGTGGGGTGAAATTATTTTAACTGTCTGTTATGTTCTCAATAGGGTTCCCTCTTCAAAAACTAAAATTGCACCGTATGAAATTTGGAGAAATAGGAAGCCTAATGTATCCCACTTAAGAACATGGGGCTACTTAGCTTATGTACGAAAATCTGACCCAAAAAGGTCAAAACTAGAGAGTAGAGCTTTTGAGTGTGTTTTTATTGGTTATGCATTCCATAGTAAAGCATATAGATTTTATGATTTAAAGAACCATGTTGTTATTGAATCTAATGATGCTGATTTCTTTGAGAACAAATTTCCTTTTATGTCAAGGAATAGTGGGGGTTTAACCTCAACTAATTTAAGGAAGGATGGAACGAGCAACCATGCTCTAAATGATTCGGTCGAAACTAGTTTCGAACCAAGGAAAAGTAAGAGAACCAAAGTCACCAAGGATTTTGGGGGTGACTTCCAAACTTATGCACTGGAAGAAGATCCTACAACACTCCAAGAGGCATTGACTTCATTGGATGTAGACTCATGGCAAAAAGCCATAAACGATGAAATGGATTCACTAGAATCGAATAAAACTTGGCACTTGGTTGAGCTACCTCCAGAATGCAAAACCATTGGCTGCAAATGGGTGTTGAGGAAGAAGCTAAAATCCGATGGCACAATTGACAAGTTTAAAGCTAGGTTAGTAGCTAAAGGTTTTAGGCAAAGAGAGAATGTCGATTCACCAGTCTCTAGAATTACATCCATTCGAGTCATGTTTGTATTAGCTTCTTTACATAATCTTGTTGTGCATCAAATGGACGTTAAAACTGCTTTTTTAAATGGAGAATTAGAGGAAGAAATTTACATGGATCAACCTGATGGTTTTGTAATACCTGGGCAAGATCATAAAGTTTGTAAATTAAATAAGTCACTTTATGGTTTAAAACAAGCACCTAAATAATGGCATGTTAAATTTGATTGTTTACTTCTTGATAATGGCTTCAAAATTAATGAAAGTGATAAGTGCATGTATATTAAAACTGAGAGTAATCTATGTGTTGTAATATGTTTATATGTTGATGACATGCTTATTTTTGGCTCTAATATTCACTTGGTAAATGAAGTTAAAACCATGCTATGCAATAACTTTGATATGAAGGATTTAGGAGAGGCAAATTTAATTCTTGGAATAAAGGTTAACAAAATTGAGAAGGGGTTTTCTCTAAGTCAGTCACATTATTTAGAAAAAATTCTGAAGAAGTTCAAATATTTTGATTGTAAGCCTGCTTGTACACCGTTTGATCCTAGTATGAAGTTGTTTAAGAACACTGGTGAAAATGTTAGACAAATTGAGTATGCGAGCATCATTGGTAGCCTCCGATATGCTATTGATTGCACTAGGCCAGACATAGCCTATATAGTTGGGGTTCTGTGTAAGTACACGAGCAGTCCCAATATGGAACATTGGTATGCAATGGAAAGGGTAATAAGATACCTTAAGAGGACCATCAATTTTGGTCTATGTTATGAAAAGTTTCCCGCTATTCTTGAAGGATACATCAATGCTGATTGGAATACACTATCAGAAGACTCTAAAGCCACGAGTGGCTATATTTTTAATATAGCTGGAGCTGCAGTCTCGTGGAAGTCTAAGAAACAGACCATACTTGCTCAATCAACAATGGAATCTAAAATGATTGCCCTAGCAACAGCTAGTGAAGAAGCAGGATGGTTGAGAGATCTTTTGTCAGACATTCCATTGTGAGAGAAACCAGTTTCTGCTGTGCTTATTCACTATGATAGCACATGAGCCATTGCAAAAGTGAAAAATCGATATTATAATGGAAAGAGACGACATATTCGTCGAAAACATAGCACGGTAACAGACTTTCTTTCCACAGGGATTGTCAGAATAAATCATGTCAGGTCTGAAGATAATCTTGCTGACCCTTTGACGAAAGGATTAACATGAGAAAAAATTTGGAAAACCTCTAACGGAATGGGGTTAAAGCCCTTGATAAGTTGAGTCACTTGTGATGGTAACCTAACCTTTGGACTGGAGATCCCAAAAAATTGGTTCAAAAGGTAATAACAAGTCATGAAGTGATATGGACTCATGCTATACTTTTTGTAGAAGTTGTCTATAAAGGCATGAAATCATGTAGCACAAGGATGAGTTATGAAACTCTTAATGAAAACTATACTCTAGTTGAGTAGGATATCTAGCTACAGGAGTATCCTTGATAGTTTCACCTTTGTGATAGTAAAGGTGAGGCCGCCTACTATGAAGTTCCTAGGGCTAACTTCTAGTACTATCACTAAACTGGGATACAAGCACAAGGCCGAATTGTGCTGGCTTCGAGCTTCACCCAAGAGGAGTCGTGTGTGCTTTGTTGTCAGAGATTGAGTTCAAAACTAAGTTTTACTCTTGTTATTCTGAAGCGATGTCACTATGTTTTGGTTCAAGTTGAATAACACCATCATTTATGCACGACTCTATTAGAGTTTACTCAATGTTCAAGTTTAAATAACCAAGTGGGGGATTGTGTATGTTTATTTAAAATTTAGGATTAGTCAGATAGGTTAACGTTAGATTCCTAATTTTATGGAGAATCCTTTTTTTCTCCAACAGAAAGTTTTGTTTTATTTAGAAGACCTATTCTTTCTCAACTAACTGATATTGCTTCTTGATTTAATGGCCGGATTTTTTGATCATTTTCTCCTCAACTATCCCAACGTTAATATCTCTCTAATTAGTATATAAATGCTAGGGTTCTAGTCTGGTATATAACACTGAAAAAACCGGAGAAATACTTGGAGAACATTGAGTTGTTGAGTGGGTGAAGGCTTTGGATCTTCATCAGTGCAAAGAAAGATCTATTCAGTGGTGATACTGGGCTGTTTTATCCTGAGGACGACGTGGCACTTGTGACTGCTTGCACACCTTGGGCAGAGCCGCGAAACGTCTTAAAGAAAGCGACATTGTCCGTGACTCAACCCAAGATATTTTTGTGTTCTTTGGTTCATCAATTTTCCTGGTAAACTCGTTCCCTGTCTTTGAGTTTGTGAAGTGTTTTCATCAGAACCCAACAAAGTTTAAGCGAAATGATGCAACGAGAGAGAGAGAGAGAGAGAGAGAGAGAGAGAGAGAGAGAGAGAGAGAGAGAGAGAGAGAGAGAGGGATAGGTACCTTCAAATTTTTATGGTATTCCATCATTCACTAGGCTGCATTGGAGTGTCTATCCGTACCCTCTACGTCTAGGCGTCTCCAGTATCGGAAGAACTGAAGTAGTATCTAAATGACATTAAGGTACAAGAATTTCATATTGTTCAAGATACTGCACTTGTTCTGCAAGAAAAAAGTTCAACGTTCGAAGGAAACTGTAATAACGAATCTTTGCAGTATGCAAAGTATGGAAAGCATGTACTATGTAAAAAAGTATGCTATATTTGTTCGAAGAAACATATGAAATAGTGACAATATAATAAGGATACAAAAATATCCAGAAGCATGCATCCTCCAGCATCCACCAGCCACGCAAGGTTCGGTCTGACATTCGACCACTCCATGCTGTTCACCAAAATGCTGCACAACAAGGAACCACAATCGTTCGTGGAACGGACTAAAACTCACACTCGAAATATTCCCACTTTGGTAAGAAAATACATCAGTAACTTTCGAGCTTACGCTAAAGTTAATGGCTGTAAACCAAAAGGCTAAACAGTAGAAAAAGAACTATGAAGGGATAAGCAATATTCACCTTGCGATGTAAGTGGTATTGCCAACAATAGCAATGATGAACATGAAAGGATTAAGTCCCTGCAAATTATAAAGGAAAAGTATATCCCTCCAACGATACTCATACCCCGATGCTCGAGCTTATGCCTAACATAAACACAGATTAATTATTTTTCCACCCATTACTGACTCCAAAAAAGAAGGTGAAAATGCTTACGTCAACATTGCCCTTCCGGATCTGCAAAAAAAAAAAAAATGATCAAGAATCAGAAGTTAACATTGCTCAGACAACTGAGACAGAAGACGCAGAAGAAATTAACTAGTATACTGTTAAGGATACTACTCACATTTAAGTAAATTTGAGGAAGCCGTCCGCCAATGTAAATAGCTGTCATTCCCCAGCCAAGGAAACTTCCTATCCCACCGCTATCTTTAGTACCCGTTTCTCGCAGCAGCCCACTACTCACCTGAAATTCAAATAGCAGTTCAACAGAAAAGAATAGAGCTTAATTTTTCAGTCTTCCACGTTGGAAAGGTTTATACAAAAAAAAAACTATCAGAAAACTGGATACATAAGTATAATGAGCAAGACATTGACCGAAGCTTAAACCTTTTGTCCAAACTCGAAAGTTGAGAAACATAATGATGATGATGATGATGAGAAAAGATAAAGAGGCAACCGAAAGCGAAAACTGCTTAACGATAGACTGTCTAATGGGAAACACTAGTGCTCTGTGCAACAAGAACAATGCTGCTTAACCTGTTTTCTCTATAGAATCTTAAGAGTAATAAAATTGAAGTAAATTACTACTTTGGAATGTCAACTACCTGCAACAGCCGTCTTCCTACTTGCATCACTACTCCTCGATTTGGATTATCAACACTTAAATCAACTGATCGGTGATTAAAAGTGCCAGATAAGGTCATCAGTGAGACCTAAAGTCAAAGAGACGAAAGTTTACATCGTAAGATTATAACGATAGAATATAAATTTTACAATCAGCAGTATAGAGCTCACCACACATAGCGTAGTCTTGACATTATTAGATGGTGCAGATTGTGTAGATGCAAGTGCACCAAGCAAGGGCTCTTCATTGGGATTTCGATTATGATTCAATGTACGAGTTGTTCTTTGTGCCGCATGAAATTCTTCTGTAGAGGCGTGACTCCTTGATAAAGATCTTGCCGATCTGATGAATTCATAAGAAAAAAGATATCCAATTACATGATCATGATTGTCAACAATGAAAAGTTGATAGATCACTACACTGCAAATTTAAAATTTCATGTCAGAATGCATCTGATTATTGTTTCAGACGTTCTGTAAAAATGTTGCCAACTATTTCAGCTAGCAACATTTTGTTTCAAGTTTTTAAGCTTGTATATGTAGCAAGGGTGAGCAATTGACCAAAAGCTCTATCATGAAAATCAGACGCACTTGAGAAAATGCACATTTTACTTTAGTGAGCCAAATCGAATTCTCCATCAGTTAAATTATTAAAAGCAAGACTATAAGAGAATAATTTATGACTGATGGGAAAAATCAGTTACATGTAGTATGATTCTCGTCCGGGAGAAATATTGGGACAAAGAATGGGTGAACTTGAAACATTTCCTGCAGAGAGGGTGTCAATCACATTAATCCTGCCACTAGCTTTTCCTGGAACCTCAGCCGGATTGGACTTGGAACCCTAAATTACAGATAAGTGCATTAGATGTATTCGCTTGCTTTTTGATATAACGATCGTAGGTAAAAGGAAAAAAAGAAACCTAAATCATAAAGTAGTTCAATAAGCAAATATACCGGTCATAAGTAAATTACGTGCACCAGTTATATAATACTGTTGTATACTTCAGGGATTAGGATATTCAAGTCTCTCTGAGATGAACTTGAACATCTCTCTAAACCCGAAGTTATAAACTTGAAATGAACATAAAAGAAAACATGAAGGAGTGCCTAAAGACTGCACATTATATAAGAGGAGACAAGGACGCCAGATTCTAACCTTTTTCAAATTGTACTTAAGACGAGGATATATGTAACGATAGTATATGGTCTGTGCAGAAAGAACTGATGTGGTTGCTGTATAAAACTGCATACCAAGAAAACAGTGAAAGATCACATCAACTTATTTGTTAATGACATGAAGTAAATTTTAATAAGAAAAACCTATGTTGGTTAGTTATCAAAGTGCAGCTTGAGTCGACATTCCTACCATTGCTGTATAGTATTGTGTTGGAAGCTGCATAAGCAAGTATACGAAGGCAGTTAGTCACTAAACGAATATAAACTGCCCAAATGAGCGCGCATTACACAACGCTGAGATAGACCAACACAAACTTGTCCCTGAGTTAATCGTGACCATAAAGAAAAACCATGATGCTACCACACCAACGGAAAGGAAAACAAAATGTAGTCTTCTTTGAAGCCATGTCACAAGTATTGGTCTCCCCATCAGCAATTAACGAAACTAATAGTGACTAAAGGAGACATGTCTACCGCATAAGTCCTAACGAGCACTGGAGAATGTGTACTGCATATGTGCTTTGGTCGTAAAGTTGACACAAAGTCATCAAGAATTATACATTTCCATGCCAGCATTACGTAAAAGCTAAAAACCTTAAACAAAGTTTCGAAAGCTATGAAAACAATGAAACATTAAACACTCACAGTAGCTGGTTCTAACAGGCAGCCAAAAAGGTTAAACAGGTCTCTGCAAAAGAATTTGATATAAAATTAGTTACAGGTCCAAATAAGAAATTCAAATTCCGGTTTGATAATGTAACGAATGATCCAAACACATTCAAAAATTCAAAAAGTATTCAAAATCATCAAGAACAAATGGATTGGTGAGAGTGAGATACTCTTGGACTATTACAAAGCAATTAATCTTACATCAATATCAAAAGTGCAAGGACCTACGAAAGAGAAAATCGTAGAAAAACACAATCCCAGGTTTGTCATTTGGCCAAAAAGATAAACTACAAGAACTTCAAGGTTGCATTTGGATAGTATAGTTTGACAAAAACACTTATAACTCAAGTGGTAAATAATATTTATGCATGCACCGAGGTTTTGTGTTCGAAAGTATTTGGAATGACATTGACGTAACTAGTAGATAGACGTGCGTTAAGCTAATTGGTTAGTACAATGTACTCCCCCTTAAACCCTACACCCTAAACCCATTAGAATATTACCCGAGAATCCAAGTCATCAAGAAAGCAAGAGAGAGGCCGTGAGTGGATTTGGCTTTGTAGTTGGTGATGATTTGGGGAATCTCAGCGACGCCCCAAGTGAGGACGCTGATTACACCCAGCGCCAACGACATGAAGTCCTTCACGCTGCAGAGTTCGTACCCCAAGTACTTCCGTCCCCATTCCCAGCAATGCTCGCCCACTACTCCTCCCATTCCCAGTCCCAATGGGATCGTTGAGCTCCCAAGAAATCCCATTCCCGTTGCTTCTCTCTCTCCTCTTTACTTCTCTCTCACTTCCCAGTGTGTTTGAGTTGTTCTATATGTTTGAGTGGGAGAGAGAGCTTTTTTTATATTAGGGAGAGAGAGATTATATTAGAAGGAAATTTTATGGTTTTAAAAGATTTTAAAAGATTTATAAATTTATGGTGTTTAATTGGAGTTTTATAGATTCCATGTGATGTAAATTTTAAGAGAAATATTTCGAATTTTAGGAGAGACCTCATTTCTTAAAGTCTAAAAAATACTATTAAAAAAAACAAAAAAAAAAACACTATAAAACCACTCCACATTCATTAAAATCTATATTCAATATAGAGTTTTATGAAATACTTTAAAATCTTATAAACTCTACACTCGGAAATTTATAAACTCTTGTAAAATCTTGATTGAATACTCATAGGCTTCCACATATTTAATTAAAATCTTGATTGGATACTTATGAATTTGTACTCTTTTAAAACACTTTAAGCTCTTACTTGAATAATAATTTAGGAAATAGTAAACATTTGTCCCAGAACTTTGATCTTATTCCACTTTATCCTTTGAATTTTAAATTTTGGTCTTGATTTCCGGTGAACTTTTAATTTGTGTCAGTATCTTTCTAACCGTCAATGCTATCACAAATTAAAAGTAGGTTGTGATAGCATTGACGGTTAGAAAGATATTGACAATACTGGCAAAACAAAATGCTCTATTAAGATAACAAAACAAATTAGGAAAATATGGTGTTTTAAACTTTTAATACTTGATTTAGGAGGAAAAAATGTACACATCTGCAACAAACTCAAAGTTGTATTGTACAATACTGGCAAAAATAACTCTAAATTTAATGAAAGATAGGTTTATAGTTTTAAACTAACATGAGAAAATTTGACACGATTTGAAAGTTTAGAGACTCAAAGTGGAATGTCTATAATTTGGGGGCATTCATAAAGCCTCCTTTACAAACTGGGATATTGATATTCCTGAATAATCACACACAAAAAAGGGTTGTTATTCATAAAGTTTATGTCAATCTTTGTTTGCTTAAGAAAAACGTATCTTTGAATTCTTTTTATTTATTGAACAAAAAAACGAATATCTTTTTTATTTAAAGAATGATTGGAACGGAAAGTTACTGGCAATTTTTGCCGGTTTTGCGAAACGTTGAATCGCTCGAAAATAAAGGGAGGATATTCTTATCCCTCTTAAATTGCAAATTTGCAAAAATTGGTTAAATCGTCCTTGTAATTATTATTCTGTTTTTTTTTTATAAAAATTATTATTTATTTTCCGTTTTGGCTTTTATTTGCCGCCACTCCAAAATTGTCTTCATAGTCAATACAGACACCAACGGTGTTACATGACATAGTCGTTTGGAAGTAATTTTAAAATGACTAAAAACGCTTTTGGTAAAAATATTTTTGAAACTAATTCTTAGTAAAAATGTAAGTGAATTCAAGAAAAACACTTTAATTAGTGCTTTTTGGAGAAAACACACACTTTTAACCAAAACTAGTTTTTTTAAAAACGCTTTCGGTCGTTTCAATTAAGTGGTGCATTTCAGTTTGATTTGAGCTAAAATCGAGAGAAGAAACCAAATCAAATCGAGAGAAGAAACCAAATCACTATTGGGCGGTTTGGTTCGAGGGTCTAGGAGTGTCATACTGGCTCTCCTAACGCAGCACCAGTACACAACAAAACGGCAAAGTTGATCCCAAGTTTGAAGCCCTATTCCGGACATGAAGCCAACCGAAACTTCCGACTTTGTGAAGGTGAAAAAAAGCCCCAAATGCGGCAAAATACGAGCTATCGGTTGAAGCTAAGTTTCAAACTCGATGTAGTAAGGACTCTTTTCAGGAAGAAGGCTCACACAGAGAATTTGGAATCCTTGGACGAGGCATGGAAGCAGCAGACAAAGACGATGCAAGTTGTAACCTGGTAGTAAGGATCTAAGTTTCGCTTCGTCCCGATCCACAACAATGTCTTCCATACTCAAGCAAAGGGTTAGACAACGAAAAACCAAATGAGCTATAAAGAAGTAAAACCTGTAGCAACAACATCCGCGAGGCCATCGCTTCAAACTTGGAAGCAACTAAACCAACAAAAATCATGCTGATAAACGTTTTCACATATAAAAGTATGGAATGAGACAGTGTGCGGGCAGACATTGGGAGATTAAACTAAATACATGACGGATTCCGCCCCTCGGTCCAAAGAAGCCACATCCTTAGTTGAGGTGCTCATGAAAATAACAAGTATCTTCACTATAACAGAAATATAACAACAATAAAATACTCTGTAACCATGTGTAGAAACCATCCGTGAAACACGATCACAAAAAGCGTGTGTGCTTGCACAAAGAGTGAGAGAGAGATAAACAGATAGAGGGAGAGAGAGCACTGTTGTTCATTCCATAATATTCATCCTGCAATTCATAATGGAAAGTAGCATAGGTTCCGGGTTGAAGCAAAAACACAGAAAAAAGTACATCATGCTGATAACGTAAAAAATCAACCCAGGAACAGACCAAAGAAGTTAAGTGAAAGTAAAAAATAAATCGTGGAAGGCTTCAATAACATTACCCACTGAAGAGCACAAAGAAGGTTGTATAACCTAAACCAAATGCTGATCCTACAGGAGTATTAAACTTGTGGTTTACTTTTGGAGACCTGGTTCCATTGTCTGGACTGGTGGGGCTGTAACTACAGCCAGACTCAGGTCAAGAGGGCCGGAATCAGACTTTTCGCGGATCTCCCGGTACTCTTGACAAAGTGCACACAGATGACAGAAAAAATGAGTGACGAAGTCTCCACATGGTGCTTCCTACAAAATTCATGGACAAGAAATGATAAGCCCTAGTGAAGTAATAAAACTAAGAATAAGCAGTTGTCCCACAAAAAGTTTCGAGTAGTTCATGACCTCCCGCAAACATATTATTTCAAAGTAATCAAATAAATTATTTTCCACCAATGAGCACAATATAAAGTTAAATTCCCTATCACTTGAAGCCTTTCATTACTATATATGAAGAACCTTTCTTTTTTAAATCTTACAGTGGTAAGCCTTATATATGGTGTCATGCACAGGCATGAATTGCGTTGGGAAGCTCAAACTGTAACATGGTATCAAAGCACTCATTCGACGTGTCAAACCCAACTTCTACATCAATAATCAATCACATTTTTGGTAATCATTTCTATTTCTCAAACAGTCAAAACGCAGATTGAAACTCAGATGAAAAGTAAACAAAATTCAAGAAGGAACTGAGAGAATAAAAGCACAAAATCAAAACTTTTCTACTCTTAAAAGTTCACAGACTTTAAGCCTGTAAATTGAAAAACGATGTTATACCTGAAGATTATACTTTGTTCTTAGGGCACTGCGGTAGCCACAAGCATAACATGCAACAAAGCATCCCGGTATGCCCAAAAACAGGCCCTCAGTCAATAAGCAGCAGGCGGTATTAACAAGTGCCCACAAAATAAAATGAGTCATGCATGATCCTAACAATGTCCCAGAACCCAGAAATTCTGCATTCTTTCCAAACAGAAAGCAAGGCCAAAATAGACCTACACAACCTGTAATAAAAAAATCAGCAATCAGATGGTCGTTATTGGTTTGAAAGTCATAATCTGGAGACATGATGGATGAAGCTCCTGCTACTGTTACGAACATATTTAGCAGTGGTTGTGTACCTAAGAAGCAAATGTTACCACTTATCGTGATAAACAAAAAAAAAACAAGTCAGATTACCCTCTTCCCATGTACATCCTCCTCTAACGTATTCAAAACGTTATCATCTATTTATTCACCACTAACACAGAGTATATACCAACAACCAATGCTTTACCTCACATCAGACTGCATATCGCATCCTTAAAATGAGGTTTAAAGTACTTAATATATGGATCTTATTAATAATCTTTATCCAAATTTGGTCCATGAAAAATTCAAGGTGTTAGTTTATCAATGTACACATCATAAGTTCTGTTATTCTAACCTACTGTTCTCTTCATGTTCTCGTCAAGTTTGATGGGATAGTATATACTGTTTGATCTATAAAAAAAAATCCGTGCATGGTTACTTGCCTAAAATCTAGATATTGCAATGGCTTCTAACTAACACAGAATGAATACCAATCACAAATTCAGACATAAAAGAGGTCCTCCACATATTGAAGAATACTCAGAGAACATTAATGCATAAAAAATAAGAGGCAAGCATATAATAACATATAGGGTTAGTTAAATAATTCAAGTCCTCTCCTAGCCTTGCTTAAAGAATCCTCGTAAAATTGATGTATAATGACAACAGGCTAATTTTCGTTTTCCCTACTCAAGAAGGCACCTTCATAATTTTCCTTCTGATAAATCAAGGTCACAAAGCAGAAAGTAGCGTACAGCTCTGCATATCGTCACAGCAAGCGCAGATTCCAGAAGACCATTGTTTGGGCCCATCAACGCTGTTCTGCTGATTAGGCGGGTCTTCATTTCGCAAGACAATCGCTGATTCAGAATCCGACATTCCCAACGGAATGTAAGCAGGTGGAGCGTAACTGCTTTGGCCTCTCATCTTCTTTCTGGTTACACAAATGATCTATACCAGTACCCAAGAGCACTAGAAACGGATAAAAAAGAAAAAGTAACAGAGTCAATGAATGTGCAATCCCATAGATCTCAACCAGTCACAAAAACACTTCTATTAAGAATCACCCAACAAACACGAAAGCGAAACAAACACAATGTGAGAGGGAGAGAAATCATCAGTGGGGGCGGCGACGCTTTTGTCAAGATTTCAAAGAGTCAGACCAGCGGCCCACTACTAATCACGCAAATACCGTCCCCAACTACCAACTTATGGGGCTTCATCACAAAAAAGCCCCGGTATCATTAGGAGCGGAAGCATTCGTTACATACTGTAATTTATTCGATGTGGGATTCTTGTATTCTTCAACACGTACAAATGCTAAGATTGAAACTCTTGAGTAACAAATTCAACGAATTCGAACACAAAATAAAGCATCACATCAAAATTTCGGATTTTGGACACAAAATTTGAGATTCAGAGATAGGATTTAGATAAGAAATCAAGCTATGCCATGCCCAACATAATTACAAATGAATTAGGAAAATAAATAATAAAGAAAATTGAAAGCGAAGAACAATGAAGAAATGGGTAGAAATCGGAAAATAAGATTCTTACCGGGCCGGCTGAGTCGGTGGTGGAGGAAGGAATAGTAGCGCCGAGGATCCGCCTGTTCTATTCGGTGGTTGAGAGAGTGGAAATGACGGGAGCTAACCGGGTCCGAGTCGATTGGAAGAGAACCTGGAGTTGATTCCGTTGCTCAAATTACCTTTTTGAGCTTTGACTAAACTAACCTTTTTCTTGATTGAAATTTAGATATACGGCAATACTATTTAAGGAGTTTTAACGGAATAATTCGGTACTGTTTATTTTGAACGAAAATGACATTTTTACCTTAAAAACGTCATTTCTGGTACTATTTACTTACAATTAAAACTCAAAGTTTTCAAACTATTTTCATTAGTTTTCTTTATTATTTAGTGCCACTTGATATTACCATATAGTTGTGTTTGTTGAAATAATTTTATTATCTAGTTGTATCATGAATTATAACATCTTTATAATAGAGATAGAATCCACATGCGTTATAAAGATGATACAATTTTTTTTTTTGAACAAACGATAGTATCTAAACTAAGAGGATTGGGGAGTGAGCTAAAACCTCACGATTGACTAGTCATAATAATGTGGTTCAAATTCGCTTTTAATGAGTATTGAACCCAAAGATACAATTAAGTGGTAAATATAGCATTACTCTTTTTTTCAATTAAAAATAATGCAGGGTTGAAAAGTTTAGAGGGCTAGCTTTGTGGGAGGGTTAAATGTGGGAACCCAGATCCTCTTTGTGAGGATCATGAGGATCCGTCAATCATATCCGTTTATCATACATCGTGCGGTTAGAAATTATTTTAAGTATTTTATTTAAAATTAAACACAAATAGTATTTGATAAAATTGATCATACGATGTACAATAAACAAACACAATTCACGAATCTCTAAGATGCTGGGTAACAAAGATAGCCTTCATGTTCAAGATAGGTTTTGACACATTTTCACATATACCGTCAAGTAAGTCAACCGAAAACAACACACTTTTCAGGAAAACGAAACAATAAACACAAAAAAACATGAATATATAAAAAGAAAAAAAAAGGTATTTAATCATCATTTGTCATGCATTCTTTTATGGGCACTAGAGTAATTAAACCCTTCTTTTTTTTTTCTCTTTTTTTTTCTTTTATCAAAATAACCTTCTCTTTTTCCTTCTTTACATAGAAGCGAGACTTTTAGGTTTAATTCTCTTCGAAGTAAACTTGATATCTTTTGTTAACAAAATAAAATTAAAAAAAATAAAAAAAATAAAGAGAAAATTCGGGAGGGTATAATGGGGAAAGGGGAATTTTCTCCTGAAAATGAACTGCGAACCGCGAAGCATGAAGAGAAAGGAAGCGGCTATGGCGATGCCACGACGTTGAATAACCCAACCCTTCATTCACCAAGACGAAACGAATTTATGAACCCTAATTCCTCAATCCCCAATTCCCAACTAAAAAATCGAATCCTAATTACAAAGAAACCGAATTGATCGATCGAGAAAAATTATCAAAAACGAAATCATGGATCACTACAAGGTATTGGGGCTGGCGAGGAACGCGAGCAAAGCCGAAATCAAGGAAGCGTTCAGGAAGTTGGCGGTGAAGCTGCACCCAGACAAGCACTCCGCATCCCCCAAGGCGGAGAGAGACAGGGCCACCGTCCGATTCAAGCAGGTCTCCGAGGCCTACCAGGTCCTCATTGACGATCGCAAGCGCGCCGACTACAATTTCCAGAGCTCTCACCGCCCCCACAACAATTACAATACCTACACTCGCACTTACAATTACGGTTACGGATATAGTGGTGGTAATAGTTACAGAAGAGGCGGTGGCTCCGGAGCCGCCAGTGGAGCTTCCTCCGCCTTTGAGAATTTTCTCCGATATGTCACCACGCGCGCTTTCCTTCTCAATGTCTCCTTCGCAGGGTAGGGTAATCCTTTTTTTCCTATTCACTTGTCTGTAAATTTCCGCGGCTGATTTTTACAGTTTTTTTATTGAATTTCTGGTTCGTTTGGACGTTATTTTAAAAGGAAAACTAATGAAAATGGCTTGAAACTTTGAGTTTTAATTATAAGGACAAAATAAAGGGTAAAGTGAATAGTATCAGGATTGACTTTTTAGTGTAAAAATATGGTTTTTCGTTAAAGTGAACAGTACCGGGTGCTTTTCGTTAAAGTTCCCTATTTTAAAATGGTTGAAACGTGTTCAGATAAAATATTTTTGAGTTCTAAAAGCATTGCTTCTTACTTAAAAGTACTTAAATGTTTTTTCAATATTTACTTGCATTTTAAATGAGGATTGATTTCAAAAATATTTTTACTAAAAACATTTTTAGTTATT
Source organism: Malus fusca (assembly GCA_035220775.1). Classification (NCBI taxonomy): domain Eukaryota; kingdom Viridiplantae; phylum Streptophyta; class Magnoliopsida; order Rosales; family Rosaceae; genus Malus; species Malus fusca. Next base: position 1,106,192 of record CM069072.1, on the reverse strand, counting down.
TTAAAAGCATATCTAGAGTTCATTTGAAACAAATATAACGACTATGAAAAGAGTGATGGTTGTGCACTACCTTACTGTCTCCTTTTTTTAATTCGGTTTAAGATCGGCAGCATAAGATTGTACAAGCAGAGCTTAGTTGTAATATTCTATGCTATAAAAAATGAACTTTAACGAAAAGGTTCTGGTACTGTTCATTTTAACGAAAAATCATATTTTTACACTAAAAAGTCAATCATGGTACTATTCACTTTATCCTTTATTTTGTTCTTATCGTTACAATTCAAAATTTTCAAATCATTTTAATTAGTTTTCGTTAATAAAAACCCATACATTTGCCCGATGAGGTGAACATGGAATTATATTAAACCGTGCCCAATTCGGCATTTGGTTAATCAGTGTAATATGTTGGGTAAATTTCTCTTTGGAAATGCTTCATTGGAAGATGAATTTTATGCAGGGCTTGCTTAGGTGGTATAGCAGTTGTTAATTTGGGCTGGGATGCCTTATGGAAGATGCATAATCATGAGGTACGTTGCTCCTTCTTGTTCCTCTTTCGCCCTGGTCTTTCGTTTTCTCAATTCAAGCTTTCTCTAATTTTCGTTTATATAATGCTGTCGGTATCCGTCGATGGTATGTCTATAGAAATTGAGCCTAAAATCGTCGAACGAATCATTCCAACATTGTGTCACTGACATGCTTTTCATTTGCATTCAGAAATCATTTGAAGAAGCCATGAAATCCGTTCGAAAAGCCAAAGCACGTACAGAGAAGCCGTAGGAGCCGTTTGCTGAAATCACCACAATTACGTGCAGATAAAATCAGAGTTCTCATTAGTTTTTGAGGCCAGAGTATGTCTCATTCAAAGTATTTGTATGATCTATCTATGCTTGATTCGTTATTTTTCTTGTTCTTCTCCGCGATAATGTACTTTGTTCGTGTCGATAGACGATAGATTACAATAATCGGAACACTTCAGTTATGTATTCGGGTTATGTATCATATATAGAAAATTTTCCTGAGGTATCATTGTATGCATAAACCAAAGTGCTCTTGTACAAGCACAAATAAAAGCAAAGTTCTTGTTAGTTTCTGAAGATCAAGTATGTCACTTTAAGGTAGTTGCATAATCTATCGACGCTTGATATATTGTTTCCTTCGATTTTCATTTTTACTCTTCGGTGTTGAATTTCTTTCCGTTCATCTTTAGTTTATACCCATCTTTTATTTGGTTGTACTGGTGTAATTAGCTTGTTATGTTATTACAATTGTATGAGGATTGGTGGACCAGTGACGCCAATTTTGCCGCCGGCGGCCTTGCACTCTTGGTTTCTTGGGGTACAAGAGTCACTGATGTCACAGGTATCCAGTAGATCTGATTTGATGCATTCTCAAGGTTAGTGTTTTTAAGTTTAGTTCTAATCGTCCTTTTTCTTTCTTATTATCTTCCCAGCCAACCCGAGAAGGATGAATATGTAAGGATCGAGGCAGCAGGAGCCGAACGGACACTGATTCAGGAGACAAGGTTTTTACTTACATGTACTGTTATCATTTCTTGTGCTTGTACAAAAGACGGGAATGAGATACACATGAAACTTTAACGAAAAACCCCCGGTACTATTCACTTACAACACATTTGTTGTCATTTTCATTAAAACTCAAAGTTTTCAAGTCATTTTCATTAGTTTTCCTTACATATTTGTGCTCGGCTAGAAGGAAACCCTAGCCCGAGCACGTGCAATATCTTGACAGATTATGCTCTCCTCTCCTCACCTGTGCTGTATTCTGCTTGTCCAATCGTCCTTCTTTCTCCTTAGTCCTAATCGTCCTTTTTCTTTCTTGTTACTTTCCCAGCCAACCCGAGAAGGATGAATATGCAAGGGTCAAGGCAGCCGGAGCCGAACAGACACTGATTCAGGAGACAAGGTCTATACTTACCATGTACTGTTATCATTTCTTGTGTTTATACAAAATACGGAAATGAGATACATACTTGCGCTCGGCTAGAAGGAAACCCTAGCCCGAGCGCGTGCAATATCTTGACAGATGATTCTTTCCTCTCCTCTATTCTGCTCGTCCAACTGCTTGCGGTTGAGCGTCATCTGCAGCGACCTCAGTTTTCTCATCGGCATTTGAAGTTGTTTGCTCTGCTACAAGCTGCCCGACCTTGTCATATTTTTCGATGAATTTATCTTCCCAATCCTGTAGTATGCCAAGTTCATCAGGCCCCAGACCTTCAAGATTGCCGTTTATGTCTTGGGGTTTAAAAGACAGAAGAGCCAGCGCTCTGCTTGCTTCCCTTCCAGCAAACATGGCGTACGCTCCTCCTGGTCCGTAAAAGTTCCTGCAGTGCATGTCGTAATTTGCTTCAAATTATGATCTTCATTTGCACTGAAATTGCCAATTTGTGTTCGCTTTTCCAAAATCTATTAGAGGATAAATAATAACAATATATCCATAAAATTTGGATACTCGGATTAAAAATCCGTAAAATTTGTTCGAATCGACAAAGGAAGTGATTTTTGCACTCTCTTTTATCTTCATGCTGAGTAAAAGTGCGAAAATCAGTTTCCTTTGACTAAGTGTGTAGCTTTGGTCGTTGACGTTAATACGAATTTCCGTCAAATTAAGCACAAGTTGTCACGTGATTAAAAAACATGTGCAGTTATAAGATTTACTAAAAGACCGTTTAATAATTATTTAGTTTTTGTTAGCTTTGTTTATTGACGATAATAAGAATTTCCGTCAAAATTAAGTGTGTGTCGTCACATGCCTAAAAAACACGTGTAAGTTACAAAATTTGACCGTTTGATAACTATTTCGTTTTCAATTTTTATGTGAACTGTTAAACGGCGAGTTACTGTCGTTATTTTTGGCGAAAATTCTAGCGGAATTGGCGTGAAAGACCAAATGGTCCCAGTTTGTTTTTATAAATTTCAATTAAGTGCAAAATGAAGGAAGGAAAGAGAAGCAGGGAAAGTACCTGGAGGAAGAGACGTCGTATATCTGAGCTCTGATAGCCATAAGCAGCGGCTTATTGGGGTCGGACCCGTCGTACTCTCTCAGCTGCTCCTCCGTCATGTCTCCCATCTGGACCGACGAGCCTCTCGCTGCCCCCGAGGAATTGAAGTATTTATTCACAAAATTGGATTTGGAATCAGAATCGACGGTGTCGATGGTCGCCGCCACCGGAGGCTTGTTGTAATCTTCGGGACCCACAAACATGCCGGTGACTATTCTGTAAACCACGACCATCATCCCGGCGATTGTGAAGAAGGCCGCCGGTGATAGTCCGGTGTACCGCCCTATCTCCTCCATCACTGCTCCGTATAATCCTTCCATTTCTTTCTCCCTCCTCTCTCTCTCTCCTCTCTCTCTCCTTCTACTTGGAATTTGTGTTTGGGTTTATTGCTGCTCCAACTTCGTATTTTTGGTCAATTTACTACTACAACTTCACCTACCAATTTCAGGCTCACCCACCTACTCCTCTACTCCTGTACTTTTTATTTAGTTCCACTTTATTGTAGGGACCAGGATTGTCTACCCTCCACTTTCGATGCTCTTTTCGTGACTTTCTGTTTTGTGTGGTCACTGTTAAATCACGTCAACATTTTATATTATTTTTTTATAGTTATAATAAGACAAAAATAAATAGTAATATAAAATATTGACGTGGCTTAACCGTAACCATACAAACAGGAGGGCACGAGAAGGGCACCGGAAGTGGAGGGCAAACAATCCTTCTCCTTATTGTAGATTGGTGGTGTTGAAGTCAATTTTCTTTTTGAAACTTAAAATAAAAGAAATTGGATTATGCGACTTAGTACTACTATATAATGATACTCTTCTTTATTTATAAGTAAAATGTCTTAGATTCGATTCTTATTAAAAAACGAATTTAAACAATATTATTGATATCTTATTGGGAGGCTTGTGCATCTCACATCCCTTAGTGTAGATAATATCGTTTATTCAAGAGAAAAAGTCGGATTCTCTACTAATCTTGACCACAAGCTACATTTTATACTAATTCAAGTTAACGAAAATTGATTTCAACTTAGAGTGTAGCGGGTTGAAGAATAAAATCCTAACTAGCAGGTCAATCCATTTGTTGCTAACTTTATTACCCAACGAACTGAATTAATTTAGAAATTCTTACACTTGGTTGATTACTAAAAGTTTTCTTTTAGTAAATGAATCCTGCGTTGAATAATAATCGTAGCTGTTGGATCAAATTTCAACAGTCCAGATCATTTAATTCTGAAACTCAAATTTTTTAGATCCGAAAGGGATCTGGTTCCATTTTTACCAAACCTATTCCATGCTTCATAAATTCTATGAAGTAAATTACCAAATTTCCGTCAAATTGACTTAAAAAAAAAAAAAAAAGTTTTCTAAAAGAAAAGTCTAGGGAAAAACCAGAAGTATACAAGTAAATGGGTGTTTCCACCGTCTACTCTAAATTGAATGAAGAGGGAGAGGGACAAGCTCACAGATTGACTTGGCTCGGAAGAAGAACAACTGCCTTGCTGCTGCGTAGGGCTGGGACGACGATCTGAAGTGAAAGGCCTCAAATTTACAGAGCATGGTGTGGTGTGAAAAGGGGCCGTGATATGTGAGAACTGAAATTTTACCTACTTACCATTTTTTCTAGGGTTTATGAAAAATGGGTTTGATGGAAGGGAATCTGATTGCTCTGCAATTGGTTGCGCCTCTGATTGTTTGGTTTCTGCTGGGTGCATGCGATTCACAAAGGGTAAGAAAAGTATGGTAATTTAATTTATTTTTTAAATATTTTTCTCTTTAATTTCAACTTTTAAGATGCTTTACATTGTGAATTCACTTATTGAAAGCTACACTCTCGTTGTTTAGGTGTATAACGAGCCGATTCGCAGGTATTTGGTTACTTCTGGAACTGAAGAAGGTAAAGGTGTGAGTAACCCTTTTCAGCTCAAGTTCTAAATTTTACTTTAGAAATCCTAATTGTTTATAGAAATTTCACTTTTTCGCTTTGTGGAAATGGGTATTTTGAGTAGATAGTAGACGATAGTTGAACAAAAACCAGCCTTCATTTGTGTATAATGTGGTACCTTTCGAAGGATGGAATATTGTTTATCACCGTTAAAAGTAAAAATGCTTCTCACGAACCTCTAACAATGCATTTGGTTGACGGAGTTTAAGATTCTAACGAGGCATTCAATATTATGTTACTTGTATAGAACAGTTGGAACTGTGAGTGCTGAGGTCTGAGATGCATAAAACATGCTATTCTGATAGATAGGATACTTAGGATATAGAATATCAGCTGAGCTATGCAAGGCACAAGAAGATGCATGTAATTTGTCTCTAGAAACGAATAATCTTAATGCTCCTAAAACCGACAGCGTACTGTTATACCATGGAAATTAAAGGTGTTGGATATATTGTTACCTTATAAGCTGCGTTAGTGAGCATTCTATTTGACAGCGTGCTGGTAGTGAGCATGTTGATCATGTTTCGTTGTGTCATAGGTGTTATTGTTAAAAAAGATTGCATTATAGTCTCTATCCGTTTATAATCAATAAATTATGTTCAATTGCTTGTGAACAGAACCATGCCCTGCTGGTTGGATTCTTGGACCTAATAGGAGGAAGTGCTTTGGTTATACGAGAAGCCCCCAACCATGGAATGAGTCAGAAACCCATTGTAAAAGTTATAATGGCAACTTAGCAGCATTCAAAACATCTCAAGAACTTGCGTTTGCTCAAAATCTATGTGCTGAAACCAGTGGCTGCTGGGTTGGAGGCAGAGGTGTGAACTCTACCATTGGTCTTGGCTGGAATTGGTCTGATAATACTTCGTATTGGAATGGGTCTCTCTTTCATGTGGAACGTCTTCAGTCAATTTGCAGTAACATCTCTTGCCACACCAATAGTTCGGTCGATGTATGCATATTGGTGACTAATAGATCCACGTCTCTCTTGGCTGAAAGATGCAATACGTCTCATGCTTTTATATGCATGGTTGATTTAGGTATATTTTGTAATTTTTTATTACGAACTCCAATCTTGAATTATCTGTCCAGCTAATTTAATTTTGCTCCTGTTTCTTTCAGGGAACAGATGTTACCACATGCATTGCCACAGAGAATATCTTATTATCCTTGGAGTAGTAAGTGGGTTGATTCTCTTCACAACATTAGCTGTAGTGATTTGGCTTCTTGCATACAAGCGTAGCAAGAAGCGCAGACGTTCCCGCAAACTATCTAATCCAGCAGAAACTGCTTTAGTCGCTCCATCATGGAAAGTCTTCATGAAAGAGGAACTAAGGTCAATTACAAAGAACTTTAGTGAAGGAAACCGTCTTCTGGGAGATGCCAAGACAGGAGGCACGTACAGTGGAATTCTTCCTGATGGCTCAAGGGTGGCTGTTAAGAGGTTGAAGAGATCTAGTTTTCAAAGGAAAAAAGAGTTCTACTCTGAAATTGGAAGGGTTGCAAGGCTTCACCACCCAAATTTGGTGGCTGTGAAGGGCTGCTGTTATGATCATGGTGATCGCTTCATAGTTTATGAGTTCATAGTTAATGGACCTTTGGATAAATGGCTGCACCACATACCTAGGGGTGGTCGAAGCTTAGATTGGGCCATGAGAATGAAAATTGCCACAACTCTTGCTCAAGGAATTGCGTAAGTTATACATCACTTTTCCTCTTGGTCTTAGGTCAAACAAAGATCTAAAATCTGAGACTGATTTGTTCACTTAGATCTTTTTTCTCTGTTGCATCTATTTCAAGGCATCTTATGATCGTGATAGTTCTCATTTCTCCGAGAGGTCACTATCATTGTTCATGTAAATTAGAAATCATAATATTGTGTAGATTTAAATCAAATGGGAAATTCTCAAATTACCTCCTGAACTTTTGATCGAGTTGCAATTTTTCACCTGGAAAGGAAAAGATCTGTTAAAAATATATAAAAATTTGACATAGGTTATTGTTTATTAGGGATTTTTCATGGTTAGATTAGAATATATCTCGACTCTCGCATCTATTTTTTTCGGAAACATTTTGTTTCTGATATGGCTTTCCCATGGCTGCTTTCATACATTAGTGTTAGCTTGGACGTTTGCCATACATTTCTGATGTGGATTTCCCTTGCTAGTTTACTTGGGTGCCTTTAGTGTTGGTGGTTATGCCATCATTGTCAATCCTCATTTTTGTTTCTTGTTTCGCTGAAAATTGTCAATCCTTATTTCATTAGTACATTTCTACCTTGGAATGCAATGGGAAGGATTTGAATGATGCAGAATGGATTGTGTTTAATTGGTGGTTCACCCGTTCATATGTCAAACAGGTTCTTACATGACAAGGTAAAACCGCATGTCGTGCATCGTGATATCCGTGCCAGTAATGTACTGCTTGATGAAGATTTTGGAGCACATCTAATGGGGGTTGGTCTGTCAAAGTTTGTACCATATGAAGTGATGCACGAGAGGACAGTGATGGCTGGTGGCACGTACGGGTACCTTGCTCCAGAATTTGTCTACAGAAATGAGCTTACAACAAAGAGTGATGTTTATAGCTTTGGTGTGCTGCTGCTTGAGATTGTGAGCGGACGTAGACCTGCACAGGCCGTTGATTCGGTGGGTTGGCAGAGCATTTTTGAGTGGGCAACACCTCTGGTGCAGGCTCATCGCTACCCGGATCTCCTGGACCCTCATATAACTGTTTCTTCTCCTGAGATTCCGGAGGCTGGTGTCATTCAAAAGGTGGTCGACCTCGTCTATGCCTGTACACAGCATGTCCCATCAATGCGCCCGAGGATGTCTCACATTGTTCATCAACTTCAACAGTTAGCCCAGACTCCTGTTCCAAAGTAGTTTAATTTAGCTTCGGGCTAGTATTTATCCGTAATTCTATGCAATCATGAGAGTTTGTAATTTGTAATTTTTATTCTCCAGTTGGTTAGGAGCCATAACCGGAATATAAGGTTTAGGGTTTAGCACTCTAGAGGCCATAAGTTCTATGTATTCAGTATTTAATCATAATTATCTATCTCTGGCAAGTTTTGTCGATATTTAACCAATGTCAGAAATATCGATAAAATCTGTCGATTTTAGTCGAAATTTAAGAGTTTCTCTGACGTAGGGCTTAAGTCCTTTTTCATATCTTTCTTTGATTTTTCCAAAATTTCCTTAGCAATGTTGACCGTTTCAAAGAAATTTCAAACATTGCTTGCAACAAAACAAGAACTAAGCTTATTCTTGTATTGTAGTGGCAGGAAACCCCTAACGTCAATCCACGAGGAAATTCGACAAATCAAACTAAATATGTAAATGAATGTTTCCACTCCTATAAACACAAAGGCTTTTTGCATAAAACCTCATGCCTGACTATGGAAGCGATTCGGTTTGGGACAATGTCGGTGTTGGACTAATTAGCAGTTGGCCGCTAGATAGCCTATATGAATGCAACCGTATTCCAAGTCTATGTTGTCACATGTTTAATCACCCACATGACACCGAAAAATAAACCATCATTTTGACATTTCAGTTGCGTGTAAGTTACTTACGTAATTACGAGGTCACAATCGCTAAATTTTGGATTATCAAAATGTGGCCACTCGTTCCCGTAAAAGAAAAAGAGCCGTTAAAAAAAGAGAAGAAATTGTAATTGAGTTTCCTTGAGGAAAAATTCAACTAACGGTCCTAAACCTGCTCTCGGTCCACCATTGTAAATCCCAAACGCTCGTCTCCAATTCGTCCACGTACTCACCTTTCTTCTCACCTGACATCTGCTGGTTAATTTATAATAATTCAGGCCAAAATAATTCTTTAGAAATAAAATAAATAAATAATTTGAAAAAAGAGAAAAAGAAGAAGAAAAGATTAGAAGGGATAATGCTAATACGTTTTTGTTCGTTTTTTCCCTTATTTATCGGTTCCAAAATCTGTTATTTTCCCATCATTCTATAAATAATAATATTATTATTAAATAAGGAAAAAAAAGAGTGATAGGAATTGTCAGATGGGGGAAATATTAAATGGATATTGATTTCGATATTTGCCATGAGCTCTGAGTATTTGCCTGGCAAAACAGGTACTAGTTCTTTTATTTCTGTTTCAATTTTTATATAAATTTTCTTATCGATCAATTTCTCCTCCTCGTTGTTTTTTTTTTTGTTACAATTTTATATAATTTTTCTTATTTGTTTTGAATTTTGCAGTTGATTTTTGGTGATCGATTACGTTAAATTTTAGGGTCATTGAAATTTTTTAAAAGATGTCATTCAAAAAAGGAGAAAGCACAACAGATAAAGCATTGTCACATGGAGAGCAGCTGGCCAAGGTATAGATGAGGTTATAAGATTTTGATTCATGGGAAAGTTTTCGCGCAACCCTATTTATGCATGACATTTTGATTGAAGCGAGAATCGACGGAAAATCAAGGGGCAAAAATAAACAGGAGCGTGCAGAATGAGAAAAGGATGTGCAGAAATTATTTTCTTTTTGTTTCATTGTAGCGGTGATTAAGAACGTGGATATAGTAGTAAAGTTCTATGTATTTTTGTTTATTTTTTAACCTTTTTTCATGGGAAATAATTTGGCCCTTCTGTTCTTCAGATTTATGAAGTGAGGAAGATGATGGGTCCTATTGCGGATAGGCTACCAGCCATTTGTTCAGAAGCTTCAATCTCAAGGTACCTAAGAGCGCGGAACTGGAATACGAAGAAGGCGGGCAAGATGCTGAAAGAAACCATAAAATGGAGGTTGGAGTTCAAGCCCGAGAAGATCCGATGGGTAAGCAATGTGCATGCATCTTTCAAAGATCTGAACCGTCAATTTCTGAAAGTTTTCATGCATAAACCGTTCTTGCAAAAAAAAAAATCCAAATTAATAGACGAACGTAGCGTTTCCATGAATATGAAAATGCCGTGGTGATTATCATATGATTAAATGATTTTTAAATTGATGGATTTTTAGCAGAATGATCTTTGAGCGAAACTTTAAAAAAATAGGCAATTCGGATCTTAAAAAAATCGGTTCCTTCGTAAAGTTGCATGTTGTTTGTACTTTGTAGTTCAAAGGTATAAACCGTCTATTTTTCAAAACTTCATGGAATAATCCCATTTGAAAGTGATTTATTCTTATCTTATATAGGAAAACATTACTCAAGAAGCGAAGACAGGAAAAATTTACAGAGCCAATTACCATGACAAATGCGGAAGGACAGTTCTTATCCTGAGGCCTGGTTTTCAGGTAGTTAAATCAAACGAAAAGCATGTACGTTAATGTCAGTAGTTGTTAGCATTTTTCTGTTTGACTGTGAAATTCTTTCGTCGTGTCAGAACACAAATGCGGTAAACGAGCAGATGATGTATTTGGTATACTGCCTGGAGAATGCCATACTGAATATGAATCCAGATCAGGAACAAATGGTGTGGCTAATCGATTTTCAACGGTGGAACACGTCGAGCATATCGTTGAAGGCGACTAGGGAAACAGCTAAGATCCTGCAAAATCATTACCCTGAGAGATTGGGAATTGGCATCCTCTATAATCCACCAAAAATATTTGAGTCCTTTTGGACGGTATGTTATTACGCATCTATCTGCAATTGTTATTGTTTTCTTGTCTAAACCTAATAATTCTTCAAGTTTTATGATATTACTCTTTGCATTTGATATTAGGGTTAGTGTAGTGAGGTATGTTGGAAGCTTGGAACGTAAGCAAGAGCTTCACGATTAACGTTTTGTTCAATATATATGGTATGAAGACAATAGTAAGGTCAGGGTTTCCTTATGGATTTTCTGGGACTAGAGTAGATACCAGGGTAGTTGGATGACGAAGAACAAGAACGGGAAGGTAGAAAACTATAGAGAAAAACTGGGGCGCGGATAATCTGGCCACAGAACTAGTTTCTGTAACCAGATTTATCTGCCAGCAGACTCTAAAGACGAAAATAAACAACTCAAACTAGGTTTTTAAAGACGAAAATCTCTTGCCAACTGTTTTATGGCATACTTGGTTTGTTAGAATTCTGTCATTAGTCACCAGTTTTGCGATTTAAGAAGATCACATCGACTTTAAGTACTCATATACTTTCCCTTGTGTTTTCTGCGTAAAAACTGACCGCAATGCTCCTCCTAATTCGGTTTGAAATCTTTATTAAATGATCGTTTGCTTAGCTTTATCTATATTGGTTTTTAAGTATTATCGAAACCTTTTTGTAGTAAGTTCGAAAACTCTGGTGAAACTTGTTGTGCTATGACAGCACCAAACCTTTTGGAATCAACTCTTGATAACCCACAGGAAATATATCAAATGAAATGCAAGAACAAAATATTAAAGACACCACGATTTTAACGAGGTTCCTCAACAGTCAGTGTAACTGGAGTACGTCCTCGGAGCAGTAGGAGCTCACCCAATAATCCACTATAAACCAAATGGGAGTTTACAGAGTGTTGACAAGCTCACAACCTAAAACTCCAATACAACCAATAGCTTTCAACACACCAAAGAAACAAATAGAGAAAGAAATATAGTGATTAATTTCTTCTCTATACAAAACTCAAAGCTATTACAACAACAACTACCTTGGTGGGTGATTACTAACCAAAGAGAAGAGCACCTTCTTCTTATTTTTCTGCTCTCTGCAGCTCTCTTTGCTCTCTCAAAGATGGGCTACTATAACAGAAAATGGTGCACACTTCCTCTCTCTTTCTCACTTCCGTATGCTCACCTTCATCCATCCTCAAACACCTAATAAACAAAACCAATAATAAGGCTACTTGCTAGCCTTTACCTTTTTTCTACAAACATCATCATAACCTTTTTTTCTTTTCAACAAACATAATGATGTTGTCTACCTCCTTTTGTTTATTTTATTTAGCCAAAAGTTGGCCACTTGGCCACTAATTCAACAAAACTTTCTTTGAATTGCAGTTGGTAAAACCATTTCTTGAGCCAAAAACACACAAGAAGATGAAGTTTGTGTACTCGGACAACCCGCAGAGCCAGAAGATAATGGAAGATCTTTTCAACATGGACAAGTTGGAATCCACATTTGGCGGGAGAAGTTCAGTTGGTTTCGACTATGAAGCTTACGGACAAAGAATGCGAGAAGATGACAAGAAAATGTCTAGTTCTATCGACTCAGGTTGTTCGCCAGCCTATTCGCCAGCTTATTCGCCATCAATCACGTCTGAGTTGCAGCAATTGACTTCTGACCATTGTTCTGAGGTCTCCGATGAAGGCGGCTGCTCGTCGTGCGATGAAGCAGCTTCGTCGAACTTGGAGGTCGTCGATGAGAAGGTACAAGGACAACCGCACGACAGCAAAGATGTTGCAAATGACTGCACAAAAGTGGCTGCATGATGAGCAATAGGTTTTAGGGTTTGGTTTTATGATATTTCACCTTATGTAATGAAACATTTAACACAGTTACTTTTACAGCTCCTTTTTTTTACCGAACCAGGATCCTCGCCGGATCTTTCCCTAGGGATCCTAGGGATCCCGCAATCTTGTCCGTTCATTTTATATCGTGCGGTCAGTTTTCGTTAGGTACTATTTATATTTGAATTTTAAAATTCTAATTTTAAATAATTTCTGACCGCACGATATACGATGAACGGACAAGATTGTGGGATCCTTAGGATCCCTAGGGAATGGATCCGGCGAGGATCCTGGTTCTTTTTTACCCTCTTTGGTTGAAAAGGTTTTCTCTTGTTTCCTGACACGATGTTTAAAGATCAATATTTCTACTGAGATTGGAATTTCGAGAATGTGATGCCTTGAATCCCACATCAGCAATGCACTGAGGAAATCTTGATAAGATATTCATACAAATATTGTCTTCAGCGTCGGAGTACCTTTCACGAATTCTCTTATTTTACTAATCCTTGGGGAAGTTTTGCAACCACATATATTTTGTTATCAAACAATCTCAAGAGATTTGCAACCACTTGTGTTTTGTAATTTTTGATTCACACACCAATACAATATCGGATCAGGATGTTATGGTGGAATTGTTCCCATGTAAGTCTTCCTCGACATGGAAAATCAAATCGGGTGTGGACTAGAATACAACATCTTATTCGAGAATTTATATTACGGGGTGAAGAATTTAGATTAAAAACAATGACCAACTATAATAATTTGAAATCGAATTTCCCACCCACAAAAATCGAATTCAAAACCTTCTTACTCGCGAATCAACGAATAAAGATAAATATCACTAGATCAGCAATAAGCTGGATATTAAATTGATCATATGGATCAAATTCAAACCCAAGAGGTAGGAACCTCAAAAAAAGAAGATTGTGCAAATAAATTGGTAAGCTCTTCCTTCAACCACAAATCCTAACTTTGCAAACCTCCAGCCGCCGGTCCCTTGCTTAGGCTTGGGCGGCGGCAGCCCCTCCCACCTCCTTCTAGCATCCCCCTCCTCCTAGTCTTTCCACCCCTTGCTTCCTACCCCCTGTCGTCTTGCTCCGACCCACACATTTTTTTCCTTTCTTTCTGCGCCCCCTCCCCTCCCCTCGCTGCTTTCTCTTTTTTCTCTGTTCCTTTTGGTTTGCCCAGCACCTTCTCCCCTCACTCTTCTATGCGCAACCTATTTTCATGGCTTTGTTGCGAGCCTCCAACCCACTTCCCCGATTTTATTGCCGTACAAGGCTCCTCCCTTGTTTGGGGCTTAGATCTGCGGTTTTGGGTTGGTCTTTGGGTTGTTTTTGTGGTATTTGACTTGCTTTTTCTGGTTTTTTGCTCTTCTTGCCTGGTTGGTGGCGGTTCATGCCTACCGGAGGTTTTGTTTATTCGGATTTGTGCAGCTTATGTTTCCTGGGTGGGGTTGCACATGGAGTGTTCTCGGCGGCGGCTTCCTAAGCACCCACAATGATGGTGTGCATATTTGCTAGCAGAATTTTCTCTAGGTTGTTTGGACTTTCCAAGGGCTCTACCCTTGGAACTATTGTTTTGTCCTCTTTGGGTTCATGATGGTGGTGGGGATGGCGGTGCAGTGACGTGGGTGGTCTTGGCTTGGCAACCCCTCTACCATCCATGTCATTGCTGCTATTTCTTGCCATGACTGTGACCAACACCGGTCAAAAGAATTTATGGCGGCTCTTGGTGCTATCATGTTTTATGCAGGTTTTTGGATTGTGGTGGCGTTCCGACGACTTTGGAGGCTCTGGCTAGATCCCTTTTTTCCCACCCCTCTGAGTTTGTCCCGGCTACAGTTGGCCTCGCACACCTCTTGCCATTTTTGCATGTGCCACTGCCTCTGCTGCCCATGCCTACTGCCAAATTGCAACTGCATCTCCATTGACACGTCACCTTGTTCTTTTGTTTTTTTAGTTTAGTTTTTATGACTGGTCTGTGTTGCTTGGGCAAGTGGTTTGTGTTGCGATATTGTAGCCTCATTGTCTCGCGATGGTTTTGGTGAGGGTTTCGGTGCTTGGTATGACACATCTTGTGTATGGGACATATCAATATTGGGATTCCTCGTTCTAGTGGTGTGATTTGAGTGACGGCCGCATAAGGGTTTAAAATTATTTGTAATTTGTGCTTATGTACCATTTGACATCCTTGTAAGTGGTTAGTTATGGTAATGAAATTCTATCTTTTTGTTATATTTAACAAAAAAAAAAAAAAAAAAAAAACCGGGGAGGTGCGAATTGCGACCCGGGTTGTACCTTTGAATCTCTCGACCCACCCCGATCAGACCTCCCTGCTCCTGCCTCCTCTCTCTCTTGCTCTCCTCCGCCAATCTCCGCTGCCTCCGCCCCGATCTGCCCTCGGTTTCAAAGGTTTCAATTACCTTCTTTGAATCAAGAGCCTCTTCCTCTTCATTCTTTTTCGTTTTCCGAACTAGTCCTCGGAAATGGCAGCAATTTACAGCCTCTACATCATTAACAAATCAGGCGGCTTGATCTTCTACAAGGTAACAAAAACCCCAAATCTTGCAACTCACTTTCTGTTTGTTTCTCAAGAAAATTCAACGATTTCTTTCAAAAGCTTCGATTTTGCGTCCATTTTCCTCAGTTTTCTCGGCAACAAAACAGGAAATTAACCTATTTTGATGGGCCTCTTTGTTTGCTTGGACAATCTTAGGACTATGGGTCGGCGGGACGAATGGACACGAATGATAGCTTGAGGGTTGCAAGCTTGTGGCACTCAATGCACGCCATTTCTCAGCAGCTGTCGCCAGTATCAGGCTGTTTCGGCATCGAGCTCCTCCAAGCTGACACTTTCGATCTTCATTGCTTTCAATCACTCACCGGTACGATTCGAACTTTGATCTTATCAGTTTTCAAAGAATTTGTACTTTAGTTTAATCGGTATGAATCGAAAATTCGACAATGCACTGGTGTATAGGATGCAATACTTCAGTGGATGACTGGATTTGCGTGCTTTAATCTAGATATTCCAATCTAACTGTTGATAAAACTAGTGCATCACATACACCGGTGTATTGTAGGACTCGGGTTTCAGTAACATTCGTAGAATTTGGAAAAAGCGGGTGTTGAACAAGCTGCAAAGATGATGTAGGTGATTTTGTAACTCAAATAGTTATCGTGTGTTAAATATTGTTAGATATCCATATGAACTATTGCAGCCAGCATTTTAATTGTAAACTGTAAATTTGGTGAAGTTCTGAGGAGGTTTGTCAGATTAACACAACTCTGTAGCTTTTCAATCTGGTGAGATTAATTTGTGTTCCGAAGAGATAAATTGGGGATCGATCTGTTGCTAACCTAGTAAGCCTCATCTACTCAGTTTAAACTTTTGAAGCGAGTCTTGTGAATTGCATTAGTTTAGGCTGTAATGTAGTGAATGACAGATAGTTATTACGGAGGGATTAAATGATATCTGAGGTGAGTGCTAAAGATTGTCATTGAGCGAGAGAACTGCCTCACTCTCACCTCACAGTTCTATGTTTTTTTGTGTGCCTCAATGTTTGAGACAGGGTGGTGTCTGTAAAGTTTTAGGCAACAGCTGTCTCGGGGTTACGTATTTTTTAAGATGGATTACACAATGAGAATTTCGGTCCACGTGATTTGGTGTCATGTTAATGATTTCCATACAATTAGGATCTTGTTTGTTCTGGTTAAACAAAGTATGAACAGTTTGTTTCCTCAATCTGGTCATCATATGTACCAATCCCCTTGTTCCCCGCATCACATTCTTGCAGTAAATGTAGGAATTTTTAAGTTCTTTACTTTCTTCCAGCGAAGAAAATATGCTAGATTTTAGCAAATGGCTCAAATAGTACAAGGAATCCGATATGCTAGATTCAACACTGTACATAGTAGTAGGCATTTTGACAAGTGTTATTACTTGAGTTGCATCACTCGGATGAGTTGTTTTTATAACCTGGATGGCAAGTCAGATCCATTTGCCGGTCTGAGATTTCCCCAGCACGAAGTTAATGTTTGTTTCAGCGTTAATATCTTTTGCTTTTCGTTTTCACAGAGTAATTGTGTCTGGTTTTTCTGGTTTGGCCTTTTTTCCTTCCGAATTGAACCAGTATTTTAGAGTTCGACGTTGGTTGCACTTTTTCACCCCTCCCATGACAGTTCAAGAAGCGAACCATGTACTTGAAATTTTCAATAATGCATGGGATTGCAAAAATGGTGCTTTTTGATAAGATAGTTTCGGTTTTGCAGGGACAAAGTTCTTTGTTGTGTGTGAGCCTGGGACGCAGCACATGGAAGGTCTCTTGAAACATATCTATGAATTGTACACCGATTACGTCTTGAAGAACCCCTTTTATGAGATGGAGATGCCAATACGATGCGAGCTCTTCGAAATCAACCTAACGCAGGCAATACAGAAGGATCGTGTTGCCTTGTTGGCCAGATGATCAATTTACCTTCATTCATACATACAAGATACATACGAGATACTCTCTGTGTACGAAGTCCATGAAAAAGATAGTGCGGGGAAGAGTCTCGTTCTATTAGTCACCCAGTAATCAAAATACAGTCACCTACCATTGGATTTTTTATGAAGTGTTATAATTTGAGAAGACTTGCAATTATAGATCGAATGTCGTGTGGTTTTACACTTTTATTGTCGCCAGAATTAATCTTACGAGTAGCCAAATGTAGATCGAAATTACAGAGATTACTCCGATTCCGAATTTAAAAAAATAAACGTTGTTTCTAATCTAGTCTGAAAATCACACATATCCTTGACCGTACCAAACATAGGACTATAGTCCTAGCCGAAGCTAGTCCCTCTTAAAAAGATGTAACAAACGGGGTCCTATATCCAAACAAGAACTCTATATACTCCTCTCATCACTAGTCTATTCCACTTCCTACTCCCATCATTATGAATAGACCTGTAAATGAGTCGGGTTTATCGGGTTTTGGTCGGGTTCAATCTGACCCGTTAAGTTAACGGGTCACCCGAATCCGACCCATTAAGCTAACAGGTCATCCATTAATAATAATAATAATAATAATAATTATTTTTTTTGCATAGTGTTTATTTTTTGTTATTAAGACTTTACTGAAACTATTAAAACATCATCAACTAACGGGTGCTAACGGGTTGACCCAAAGTGACCCGTTATTTAACGGGTTCACCTGTTAGCGACCCGACCCGTTAAAACATCAACCTAAATACTAATATTAACGGGTCGGGTCGGATCAGATTGGGTTAATGGGTCGGGTCCAAAATGCCAAATCTAATTACGAACCCTCCTAGAGCCACCAAATTCCCCATCCAGTTGAGAAGGTCTCGTGCGAGGTCACCGTTTGATGGTGGGTCGTAAGTGTTATGTGAAAAGGGGTAAGACGCAAATGAGACGGATGAATCTTGCAAAATAAAAAAGACAAGTTAGGGGAAATTTTTGTGTGCCTTGTTTCGTAGGAACACCTGATTTGGTACTCGGACCGAAGAATTTCCCCATGAGGCCGTTCATGACTTTTTACCATCAACATTCTCTTTTTTAATAATTTGTTTTTTTTATTCGAATTTTTAATAAAATAATTTGTTAAACAGAGACTATGAGCTCCCACGACATGTGAATATGATAAAGAGATGAACGGTAGGGATAGGGGTATCACAAATGTCAATGAGCGGTCAAGATGTAATGAATTTTGGGATGTGATATCCACACACATTTTTTACTTTTCACACACTCTTATAATTTTTGGCCGTCGAATCAGATGGATAAAAATTAACAAGAAATGTGTGAGAAGTAAAAACGGATGTATAAATAACACACCCCTAAAATTTTAATATAAAATTTCCAACATGCTTATGCCGCTGTAAAACAGAAACTCCAAGAAATGAGAATATCATAATACGAAGTACTTACTACTATAATTTGGTAACATATTTCTTTGTCTGTAAATGAGGGATTTTTTATGTTTGAATTCATAAATAATAAGTTTGACAACATATTAAGTCTTCTAATTTAATTTGAACTATAGGGGGAACTAATTGAAACCTACTTCTTTGGTTCTTCCAAATCTACTTTTTCGTTGTCATCGCTTGATTACTTTTTATTGTCACCAGGTGATTGTTATAATGGACGATCGAGATAAATAGAGAAAATTTTAAATATGACAACCTAACTCTTAACAATAAATTGAATATGTGCTTTAAAAGTTATACTTATGTGAAGTCAAACGTTACTTTACTTACAACGATATTCATTTCTTTGCGAGGGTAACAAATGATATTTAAAAAATTCAAGTATATTACTTTGTGGGAGTACGGTGAGTACTTAACTATCTAACTAGTCAAACTACCTTACATAAATTTCTCTAAAGCCTAAGAAGAATTTATTAAATAGCACAGATATACCTGCACAAAAGAGTTGATTTACGTACTTTTATTTTATTAGTACAAAACGTCACACCTGTATGAAATAGTTGATTAACATACTTTTATTTTATTGGTACAAAACGTCACGTACCTAAATGGTTCACCACATGTGGAGGAGTGAGACCGTTATCTGCTATGTATTGTATTTCACAGACAAAGAAGTTGGTGTCGTGATTGCGATTGACTTTATTGACTGGGCAGGCTTCGTTTCTTCTACTCTTTCTGTGCCGCCCCATTTTCCTCTCTGTCAACACTAAAAAATCAAATAAAAAATACCAAAAAACACAGACATACACATTCATGGAGATATAGAATTATAGATACATACATACATACATACATACATACATACAGCTTTCCTTAGCTGCTTTCCTTCAAAAGAAAAAGCTCAAGAGATTCCCATTGCCCTTTACTTTCTATGGTTTTTCATCTGCCCTCTCAGTCTCCATTTCTCTTTCCCTTCCAAAAAAAATCTCAACTTTTTTCCATTTTTTTCTCCAATTTTTCTGCTTTCAGGTTCTGGATTGATCTTCATCTGATCGCTTTGAATTCCCATTTGGTTCTTCTCTGAGGTGGGTTTTTCTTTTCTCTGATTATTTCCTACTTAATTTACAAGTTTTATGCTTTTGCTTTTAGTATGTTGATTGATTGGTTTAATTTTCTGTTCATACAGATTGGAACTGCAATTAGTATTTATACCCATAATCCACTGAGAAAGTTAAAAAAATGGGGTTGGTGTTAGAAATTGTTGTTAATTTCCGGAAAATTGTGATGATTTCACTCAGAGCATGTTACAGATCAGTTTGCAATCATCCGTTTCTTGCTGGGTTGCTTCTTTTCCTGCTATTTCTGTACAGATCGTTTCCTTTTGTGTTTACCCTTTTGGTTTCGACATCCCCGGTTTTAGTCTGCACTGCTGTTCTTCTAGGAACCCTTTTGAGTTTTGGCCAAACCAACATACCCGAAATTGAAAGGGAAGAGAAGGTTACCTGTGATGATGTTGCTTCTCTTAGGACTAGGAGTTTAGGGGATGACACTGTTGTGCTTGAGAGAGATGGGAGCTTTTCCGCAGAAAGGTTCATGGGAGAGGCTAGGGATGTTGTTGATGCATCCGTAGAGAAAAGTAGCGATGTTGAGGATCGTGATGGTTTGGGTGTTTATATGCCACTTATTAGGGAGGGTTTGCAAAACACTGATAGTGAGAAGAGAGTGAATGAGGATCGCGATGGTTCGGTTGTTTATATGCCACTGATTGATGAGGATTTGCTAAACACTGGTGGTGAGAAGAGAGAGATTGAGGATGCGGAGAGAGAATTAGAAAGTTCGGACTTAGGAGAGCGGAGAAAGATTGATAATGATCACTTGGGGATAGAAGGCATTGACTGGGATGTGGGAACTGTTAATCAGCAGTACACTTTTTTTCAAAAGATTCGAGATGAGATTCGTCGAGTGGAAGGTGATCATATATCTCCTCAAGGGCCAGGCTATGCTCATGAGGGTGATCGCTTGTATTCTTCACTGCTTGGCAGTGGTGGTGGTGACGGTGAGGCTGTTGAGCAGCAATATACTTCTTTTCAAAAGGTGCGAGGTGAGATTCATCAAGTCAAAGATGAAGATATATGTCCCCGAGAGGCAAGCTATGCTCACGAGGGTGATCACTTGTATTCTTCGCTTCTTGGAAATGGTGGTGATGGCTGGTGAGGATGTGGATGACGATGCTTCAGATTCTGAGTCAGATCGAGCAGAGAGTTCCTCACCAGATGCTTCAATGGCTGACATCCTTCCGATGCTTGATGAGCTGCACCCACTTTTATACTTTGAAGCTCCACAGCCAGCTCGTGTGTCCCATGATCATGAGCCTGATGCTGCTTCAGACCAGTCTAAAAGGAACAATGCTGGCAGTGTTGAGTCTGATGTGGAAAGTGAAAACCAAGGCGGCGAAGTAGCAGAGGACGGGAATGATTATAATGACGGTGATGAGGAAGAAGCACCGGGTGGGAAGGATGATGAAAGCAAATCTGCGATCAAATGGACAGAGGATGACCAAAAGAATCTCATGGATTTGGGGAATCTGGAGCTCGAAAGGAACCGACGGTTGGAGAACCTTATTGCAAGGAGAAGAGCAAGAAAAAGCTTCAAAATAACTGCAGAGAAGAATCTTATAGATTTTGATATAGTTGATCTTCCGTTTAATGTTACACCAATCTCTACAGCAAGACACAACCCATTTGATCTGTATGATCCCTTTGACAACTTGGGGTTACCCATTCCCGGGTCTGCTCCGTCAGTAATGTTGCCAAGGCGAAACCCCTTTGATCTTCCGTATGAGTCAAATGAAGAAAAACCTGATCTAAAGGGAGACCCTTTCGAGCAAGAGTTTGTGCCATTTCACGCCAAGGATGCAATCTTCCGAAGGCATGAAAGCTTCAGTTTGGGACCGTCAACCTTAGGGCAGGGCAGGCAAGAGAGGCAAGATTTTAAATGGAGACCTGTTTTTGTACCAGAACGGTTGGCTTCTGAAGGACCAAGCAGTTCCTTATTTCAAAGACAATTAAGCGAAGTTAGTGAATCAAAGTTGAGTTCTGTTCCCGATACCGAGTCAGTGAGTTCTGCAGCAGATCTGGATGAAAGGAAGTTCAATGAGCAAGACTTTACTAAAGAAACAGAAGCGATATCCAACATTTACCATGCTACTGATGATCTTGTTGTTGAGCACGGAAGTCAATCATCTGAAGACGTAGATTCTCTGGAAATGGAACAGGCCGGAAAAAGAGATAGTCAACATGATGAGCTTGAAGTAAAATTGCTTGAATCGCAAGACCTGGAACCGAGCTTGTCTGGTGCAATGGGTTTAGCTACTCATGGGGAACATATTACTAATGAAGTTCATGTCAAACAAGATCCGATTGAAGAGGACAACAGCAGTACGTCAAGCTTGTCATCATTGACAGAAGAGGATGAAAAGATTGCGGATGCAGTGGAAGGAGGATCAACCAGTTTGGAGGCAAGAGGTGATATCGCCAAGGAGTTTGTAATTTCGCCGCAACCTTCACTGAAGGAGTCAGAAGTTCAGTTTATGAGCAGGAGGGTGAATGAAGATGAACATGATGAGCCAGTCTATGACTCAACCCCCCTACCAACTGAAAAGATCCTTTCCTTCAATTCTATTTCTTCTGATATACAAGCAGATATATCTGAAATGGTTACACCTCCAGGATTAGCTGAAGCGCAAGTTCCGTCTGTAGACCGGGATTCTGAAGTGTATGGTGAGAGCACAGACAAAGATACTCCAGGTTTTGTAGAGATAAGTGGTGCCACCTCAAAAGTACATGCATCAGATGAAACTGATAGAAGCTTGGGGACAAGCAACCAAGTTGGCTTAGTGGGTTCTTATTCAGAGGATGATATCTATCTCCCTAAGATTTTTGACACGAAGACAGCAGATTGTAGTCATCAATCCGTTCTTTCTGAAGAACTGCCACCATCAGAGCACGGAAAAGTCCTTTCCTGGTCAGATAAATCCATGGTTGAACCATATGTTGATCATGTTGAAGCACTTATTATTAAAGAAGAAGTAGGTGAAGTAAAGGAGATTGATGCAGGGCTGCTGTCGGAGTTAGATGCAGTTGGGGACTTCAGTGTGAATGAGGTTATCAGTGAGCCATTCCATACAGATGAGCTGATACCAGAGGAAGCAAATGTTTCAAGCACTGAATTTGGTGATTTAAACCTGTCAGAATTGAACCAGGAGCTACCAGTTCTTGAAGCAAGATCAATTAAAGATTTTGACACATATTTTAAGCAAATTCATAAGGGACTAGCTGGTGAGGAAGTTGTTCTTCCCAGTGTGGTTGACGATCAGCTAGAGGTGGAAGCGCCTGAAAATACTGTCCAGACCCGTTCAGAGTTGCCAATTGTTGAAACAAGATGCTTGGAAGATTCCGAGTTGCCAACTGTTGAAGAGAGATGCTTGGAAGCATCCGAAAATACTGCCCAGACCAGTTCAGAGTTGCCAATTGTTGAAGCAAGCTACTTGGAAGATAATGTCACCGGTTTAAAGCAATATTCAAATGGGAATGTTAATGAGCTGCCTCAAGTGTTGGAACCAGAGGATGGATCAACAGAATTACCGTTGGAATTTAATCATACTCTCTTGAAGCAAGTCTCGGATCATAATAATGTTGGTGAGCTTTCCAATGGGTCGGAAGAAGTAGGAACTACTGCCGTGGATTCTACAGAGGAGATTGCATCAAGCAATACAGTATCAAGTGTTCAAGAAGATATCAATGCAGATACTGCTTTGGAGCAAGTCTTAGAAAGTCATGTTGATGAGTTGCCAAAAGCAACATCAATTTTAAATGATGGGTCGGAAGAAGTACAATCTATTGCCATGGGTTCTGCGGAGGAGATGGCATCAAGCAATATACTATCGAGCTTTCAACAAGAAAATATCATTACTCCGAAGCAAGTCTTAGACAATCATGTTAATGATGGGTCGGAAGAAGTAGGAACTGGTGCGGTAAGTTCTACGGAGGAGATTGCATCAAGCAATACAGTACCAAGTATTCAAGAAGATATCAATGCAGATACTGCGTTGGAGCAAGTCTCAGAAAGTCATGTTGATGAGTTGCCAAAAGCGGCGTCAGTTTCAGATGATGGGTTGGAAGAAGTAGGAATTGGTGCAATAAGTTCTACGGAGGAGATTGCATCAAGCAATACAGTATCAAGTGATCAAGAAGATACCCATGCAGATACTGCTCTGGAGCAAGTCTCAGAAAGTCATGTTGATGAGTTGCCAAAGGCGATGTCAATTTCAAATGATGGGTTGGAAGGAGGAACTGATGCAATGGGTACTGCGGAGGAGATTTCATCAAGCAATATGCTATCGAGTGTTCATGAAGATGTCACTCCTCTGAAGCAAGTATCAGAAATTCATGTTCATGATGGGTCGGAAGAAGTAGAAACTGGTGCAAAAGGTTTGGTGGAGGAGATTGCATCAAGCAATATACCATCAAATGTTCAAGGAAATATCACTACTCCAACGAAAACCTCAGAAAGTCATGTTAATGATGGAGCTGAAGAAATAGGAACTAATCCAATGAGTTCAACGGAGGAGAATGCATCAAGTGATATACTATCAAGTGTTCAAGAGAATAGTACTTTGGAGCAAGTCTCGGAAAGTCATGTCGACGAGCTTTTAAAACCAACATCACATTTGAAGGAGGGATCGGCAGAAGTAGGAATTACTGCAATGGCGTCGACTGTGGAGAAGATTGCATCAAGTACTACAGAACATGGTGTTCAAGAAACTATAACTAGTCCTATTGCTTTAGAGCAAGTCTCGGGAACTAATGTTGATGGTGAGCCGCCAAAACCATCAGATACACAGGACAGATTGGCAGAGGTTGAGAATATAAAACACGAAAACTGAAGAATGTGTTTGGTGGATTGCGACTTCAAGCTCTTTGTTTTCTCCGGTGTGGTTTGGTTATAATCATATCTTGGTAAGTGGTAGTTTCGTTCGCTGATTTTTTATGGATTTGTTTCTTCAAGAATGAGTTTTTGGTTTGATTTCTTGAAGTGTGAATTTTTCGTGTTTTATCCTACATTTTGTGAGAGTTGGGTGAAAGATTGGCTTTGATCATCAGTATTGTACATTATGTTTTGGATGTAAAAGTTGAGGTTCTCGTATTGTTTTAGCTATGAATCCGGGTAGTTTCTTCTGTCCCGTTTTCTTTTACATTTCTTATCAGATCTCGCCATCGATTCAAAAAATTTCAACTACTAGGCTGCCTTATGCATTCTGCAAGTATCCAAAAGGGAGCCGTTTTCCGTTTGACACTCCAAAAAACTCATCATGTGCTTCTTTCTCGCGAAAGAAAACACGGGGGAAGAAGTGCGTGATGATTATTTGTATCGTTAATAACAAATCCCGTTTGAAGTTGTAAATCAACTTTATTGAAACCGACCAACCTGTCACTAGCAAAGCATCCGAAAAAATGCACAAGAGTGGAAGAGTTTGTTGGTCTCTTTTCAAGTTGTCTGCCGACTTTGCTACTTTTGGATCAGCTGACGTTGGTCGGTTCCTTAAAGAATAAGAATAATGAATACATACGAGCGTATGAACGATTGTCAATTGTAGATGTGTGTGAGACTTACATGCATCAACTGAATGCATTTAACGGTTTGATTTCACTCAAACTTCTAAATAACGGAAAATGCTAGCTACCTTCGCGTCTGTGAATGGAGACGGCAAATGCGTCCATCTTACTAATGTTTCTAAAGGACCAAAAAATAAATAAAATCTTATACACGAATCCAAAACTCTCACTTAGTAGCTGACATATAAAAGTGTATCACAAAAGAAAGTACAGTAAGAGTTTTGTATTCACTGGTCACAGTGAAGAACAAAATCTATTTCGCTCGGTATCCAAACATATCGGGATGTTAGACGTGTTAGCTATACATTTAGCGATATCAAACCAAATGATCCGATTGCTTTTGCTTCTTCTGTGATGGCCCCGAAGTTCCTCCGACCTGAAATACATTTTCCACAACAGAAGCTCAGATGTATCGTTCTGCAATAAGGTAAAGAAGCGCGACACCTAAAATTCTCACATCAATGTTGATGTACAACTATTTGCTGAACTGTTAATCTGTTAAAATATTTCGTTTGTTTAGCAGAAAAATACATTCTCAAAGAAAAAATATACATCTAAGAAAATAGATGCGTTTTCTCGGCATTTCTAATGTTTCCAGTATAAAGAAACTTTCGTATTTTCCACAAATTTTGGAAACTAAAGTTTGCCGGCAACCAGCAGAGGGTGGTCAGTTCTTGGCAGCACCAACCAAAATTTGTATGAAGCCCAAATATGGCTCTCTTATAAGGCAAATCAGGTCCTCGATGTTTTTTGACGCTTGTTGCTTATGTCCTTTACCTTCTCGTCTCTTTTCACTTCCGCATTCTTCTCCATCTATCTAATTCCACAAAAATCAAACGAATCCTAAAACTTCTGTTCTATATACATATCCTGTTTGCTAAAAATTCTACCATCTAAAGCTGCCTGCGATCCTAAGGGAACAAGGACCTTGTGAAATCTTTCATCATCCCTATATCTCTAAAGTTCAGATGAAAATTTTGGATAGAACGGAGGCCAAATGCTCAAATAAGTTAGAAGAAAGCATGCCTACCATGCTTGAGAGTTGTTCCTTAATGTATGTCAGTGATCTCAGCATAGCTTCCAGAGTGTCCCTAGTCAGTTGAAACTTCACCTCGGTTTCATCTAACGGAGATTTGGTATAATCTTGCAACTGCAAAAGTAATAGTAAAAATAATTAAATAGAATAAAATCATGTGGCCGAACAAAGCCGACTGAACAAATTAATGAGACTGCGAAAGGGATGAGAAATAGATACGCACGCACTGAATCGCACGCGCGCACACACACAGATATAAACATACATCTTGCAGTTGATTAGATTTCACAAGTCTTATCAAACATGACATTTTGAAGGCTTAAATTTTTATGTGTACCTTACGTCTGGCATATATTTATACGTATACACACAACACAATTGAAACCTTCATAATGTATTTCAACTGACTTGTTCAAAACTCTTTTGGGAAGAATCCTTCTCAGAATTTGCCTACCTTCAGAGTGATGACGGCCACTTTATTAGCCGGCCCTGAGTTACAGTTCTCCATGGTCCAAGTCATTGACTTTAGGCGAGGTAGAATTCCCTATATATCGAGGAAATCCATTAGTTATATCATTTACCCCTAAAGGGAAGGGGAGGAAGAAAATGAAAATAATGTTCCGCGGTTTAAATGTTCAGTGATATATTTGAAAGATAAAACAGGTGCATACTTTCCACAACAAAAAACAGCTTTGGTTTGGAATCTGTTGAGAAACCAAGATCATATAGAAAACAAGAAACTTCCCAAATCCTATGAAATATCATTAGAACAAATGGTTCCAAGCATAGGTAATTAATTATAACCAATGAACGCCAAAGTATACCCACCACCAGGTTTGCAGGAGGCATGGAAGTGAGTTGAGATGCATCAGTAGCAGAAACAATCGGCGTTGTTGAAGCTCCAAAATCATTTAATGAGCCAGAGGTACCCAAAGAGGTGAAGGTCGGCGGCACATTCGCCTTGACGTGATATGCAACACTAGCCCTTGGCAATGAACGCTGGAAAACATCAGATATATGAATCAAAACACCAAAGAGAACCCGGAAAAAATATGCAGTAAGCGATCAAATTGCAATAGTTTTGAGATTGACAGAAATTTCAGGGTCAAAGTAAGGGCTCGGGATATGCTTATGGAAGGAGCTCTTCTGCTCGTAAGTGCTTCTACTAGAAGTGCTTTTACTATAAACATGTAGAAAGCAGTTCTACTCGTAAGGGATTCCAAAAGAAAGTCCATTGTCAAAGTAAGGGCTCGGAATGCTTTTGGATGAAGCACTTTGCTCGTAAGCACTTCAACTAAAAGTGCTTTTACGACCCATGAGCGCTTTTAAGGTTTTTCTAAGCGCTTTTGGTTGTTAGAAAGCACGTTTAGCCCTTCTAAGCAAATCCAAACAGTCCCTGAGTGTGTTACCTGTTCTGTAGCTACTTCGTCCTTCCACTGAACCTGATACTTCTGGAGCAACAACACCAAACTGCTCTGCAAATCGAGCGGCAAATCGGGCGGAAACAGCTTCAAAACGTCGTCGGCGGTGAAGTTCTCGTGTACCCATTTTCTGATAAGCGATCGAAGGCATGCCAAAACCTGTAATTTTTCAATTTATCACTAAAAACAACAAATTGGTATGCAAATTTGATAGCTTTTGTTGCAGAAATTTAGAAAGAGAAAGAGAGAGAGACGAACAGGGTCGAGTTGGGAGAGAGAAGGGAGATGGAGGAGAGATTGGAAGTGGGATTTTTGGTGGGGAGAGTGGAGGCCGGTTTTCCTGGTTTGCCATAGAGTGGAGAGCAACTGGTCGAGTGCCGCTTCCTCTGTGGCGGAGAGCTTGTGCAGCTGCAGGTACAATGTGTCTTCCACCGTCGTCTCCATTTGCATTTGCTCTGAGATGGTTCACATGCTGATGCTAATAGCACAAGAGCATTCCGGCGGCAATGAATCTTTAGGGGCTTGGGCCTAATTAGTATTGGATCTTGAGGTGTCAAACACGGCCCAAGCATGTCACGGGCGCGACTACTTATGCTTGTTGTTTTCATTTGATTTACGGCAATTTCTTTCTACTGATTTTTTTTTAATTCATTCGAATTTGACAACCAGAAATTAAGATAAGAGTGAGAAAAATAAAAATGGGTATGGAAGTAGCACCACTCAACTCCATTGATTTAATCATACTCGTTGAGTGAAAATAAGATAACCTTCCATTAAACGATACTTTTTACTCAGTTTAGTTCTTAAGACATGCTCTAATGAGTAATGATGCCCGAACAAAACATATCTAAAAGTGGTCACAAAACAAGAGAATTATAAACACACGTTCTTTTTGAACTTTCACATATCTCTGTTTAATTATGTTCGTTGATTCTATTTAATTTATTCAATCTAGTAGGGTTATAACAATTTTCGATGAATTTTAGTCAGCAGGTCTGGAGGCTGATCATGGGGCCCTATATTCGTCGCTGATGGAAAAAGTTAAGTGGCCAAGTCCAAGACAAAAGACCCTAAGGTACCGTTTGGTACGCAGACGGGACGGAACAGGACGGAACAGATGATGTAAATATTGAAAAAGATAAGGAGAAATTTTGTCATAAAATGTTATAAATTTGTGTTCCACGGATGTGGAACGGGTCGTTCCAGGGGGAAGAGGTGGAACAAAAAATCAGCCAAATTTCGTCCCATGGGACAACCTGTTCCACAGTTTTTAGGCGCACCAAACGTGGGACGGAACGGCTCGTCCCGTCCCGTCCCGTCCCACGTACCAAACGGTACCTAAATGCCGAGTGTTTAGATTAAAGTATTAAATGTTTTGTGAGGTAAATTGGTTGATAGATAGAAATGAGGGTTTGTTTGATATTGATGCGCTTTGAAAAAAAAAAACTGTTTTTGTTGTGCTGTAAGAATAAGTTTATTTTTGCTGCTTCATGTTTTCAATTTTTTTCACCTAAAACTGTGAAAATAAGCTGTTTTAAACGTTTACCAAATACCTTTTTGAGTTTAGTTTTTTTTTTTATACCCACTTTTTATAAAAGCACCTCAGTACCAAACCAATACTGATAGTAAGAAAAATAAACTTAAAATGGTGTTAAGAGAGTTCTAGACTTGCCATTTAGTACTACGGTCTAATAGTATTCATCTTTACTTGTAAGTAAATGGTCTTATATTTGATTCTCGCCAAAGGCGAATTTGAACCACATTATTGCTAATCATTGTGAGCTAAGCTCACCCCCTCCCCTTTAGTGTAAATAATAGAAACAAAACCTAACTGTTTTAAACAAAGGTACTTAAAAGCGCATATGCGATTGAAAAATACATTTTTGGTGTCGATTCGAGTTTTATGTACTCATTCGTAACATATTAAAAGGTAGTGGTTAAATTTAAAAAAATGGGCAAAGTTTGGGGCTAACCCATATTTTTACTCTCTCTTTGCTTGAGGACTCTAGTTGAAGGTTTTGGGAAAGGGAAGAGTACAGCAAATATCGTATATAGCCCGGCGTCGTTTCACAGCCCACAGAGGGAGGAGAGCCAGAGAGGGACCGAGCGCACTCGGGCCTTAGCAAAAGTTGCCGGAAGAAGAGAGAGAGAGAGAGAGAGAGAAAGAGAGTGACGTCCATCCGCTGCTGCTCCGGTAAGTCTCCGAACCATACCATCCCTCCTCCTTCATTTCCGTCCTTCTCTCCGATTCGATTCCCTAACTGCGTTTCGGTTCGAAGCTGTGCGTGGACGTTTTTTGTCTAAACCCTAGAATTTGGTTAATTTCAAATTTTTATCTAGGAAATGGGTTATATTTTTTATTTATTTTTAGCTCTGATTGCATTGAAATATGTAGCAGGATCAGTGTAAAGATTGCTTATTCTGTTGATTGAATCCCATACTTGAATTGGTCGAAGAAAGTTAAAAGCTTTACAAATTGTACATACATTTTTAGTTTTTTTACGTTTATTTAATTTCAAAATTTTAGTTTAGGAAATGGGGGATTTTTTATTTATTTATAATTTATGTGTTTATCTCACTGTGATAGCATGTAAATATGTAGCAAGACGGGACGATATTGAGTACCAGGATTTGTGTAAATAATTGTTTATTCTGTTAATGCAATCTTGTACTTAAATGGGTGAAAAAAAAGTTAAAAACTTTACAAGTTCGAAATGCATTTTCCGCATTTATTTTTATTTTTTTTAGCATAACAATACAGTTATTGTGGCAGGGGATGTAAAAAACTGAGCAACAGCATAATGAGTAACGTTGAAGCATTTGACGGACAGATATTGGCTGACAAGCTTTCGAAACTCAACAGTTCACAACAATGCATTGAATGTATCCTCTTAAGAAATCCCCACTGTATAGTACTACATGGTTTAGCTAATTTATTTTGTGATACAGTGATAGTCATGTTTACAATGAGGGAATCATATTTGTTTCTGTGTGGCTGTATTACGCACCTACTCATTAACATACTTTTTTATAAGAATTTTTTGTTAGAATAACATACTAACATATTATGTACATTTTATTTACTTGGATCTTGCTAAATCTAATTCAATACAAATTTAAACTTTTCCCTAATTTTAAATTTGTGAAAAAACTTGTAATGTTAAAGTTTTTACCTTTTCTGTATGCTCTTGTTTTTGGCTGTATCAACATTGCATTAATTGGTGACATTTCAACTGTATCTATGTTCTCGTTGTGCTATAGTTTACTAGCAACTGTCACACATATATTGCATGTCAGAATGACTGTTATTGTAGGAGGGAAAAAAGAGATAAGGAGAGAGTGCTGAAAAGATTGTGTAGAGATTTTTGTATTTTTATTTTATTGAATGAATTTTAGTTTCTAGTTATTGATATTGTATATTTTATTTTCTTTTATTAAGGGTAAAATTTGTTAAAAAAAAGCATGTGGGAGGTCCGTTTTAGTTTATAGTGCCTATATATTTTTTTGTAAAGTTGGTCCTTTTTATATCTTCCCTTAGTAATAGTATAGATTATGTAAATAACTTCTGTAAAATACTTTTCAATAGATACTATTTTGGTGTCATAGAATGTGATTCTTATTAAGTTTGACTGTACTACCTAAGAGTGTTTAGTCTAATGGTCAGGCCCTTGGTTTGTTACCAAGAGGTCTGGGGTTCGACACCTCTCAAGGTACCCACCTAGCAATTGCTAGAGTTTCTTGCCTACCAAATGTTGTGGGGTCAGGCGGGTGGCCTAGTGAGTAGTTGGGTCAAAGACCCGGAGACACTAGATTCAAAAAAAAAAAAAAAAAAATTAAGTTTGACTGTACTGTGATGTATGTTCTAGGGTGATATCTTGTCCACTTTGTTTGCACTTTGTTGAGTAGCAGTAAGTTTTTCTTTCTTATAAAAGGAAACATAACTTTTAAATTATATGGAGGACTTTTTTTGTACATATATATGCTTCCACCGTTTCCTCCCCTTAACGATGTATTGTTTCTTGTTCTACACTATAATATTTTGTTTATAAAACTTAAGTGTTGCGGTGATGATGTCAATAACTGTTAATTGATTATTTTTATGATCTCGATATGTTATAATAGGATTTATATTTTTTATTTTTGATTCTTATTCATCATGAAGTTATATCGTATGCTCTAGAAAATGGTATTTCTTTGGTAAATGTTTTGGTAAACATATTTGATGGGCACATATATTGATTTCTGGATGTATCGACAATACTTGTAGTTCTTATTTTATGAGATTTGTTCATATATATATATATATATATATATAATGTACTACCTGATCACTTAGCTCCAACTTTGATGTTTATATTATGTGCTTCTTTAATCATTTAAACAGCTCTGTCTCGTTGGTGTATTTCTCACCGAAAGAAAGCAAGGCAAATTGTTGAAACATGGGATAAATGTTTTAATTCTGCCCAGAAAGATCAGCGTGTGGCTTGTCTATATTTGGCTAATGACATATTGCAAAACAGTAGGCGAAAGGGCAGTGAATTTGTGAATGAATTCTGGAAGGTCCTTCCTGCAGCTCTCAAGTATGTTTATGAAAATGGTGATCAACATGGAAAGAAAGCTGCCACAAGACTGGTGAGCATTTATGAATGTTCTCTTTTGTTTTACAATTAACAGTAGTAAATAGCTGTATGATTGACTACCATAGATAGATATTTGGATGTGTGCATGCATGCATTTGCATGACCTTAGACTACAATGTTAAGTGACTTAAGTTTATAGCATGGGCCTGAGAAATTTTAAAGATTCTGCAGTGTTTGTAATTTCATCGAAGTGGAATCTGAGTTAGCACCTCCTATTACTCCAAAAAAATCTTAGTTTGCTCCCACTCTCCAGAAGACAATCTCCTTTCTTTCTATGTAATGGACTAGAGGGAACCATTTTAGTGTCCACTCTTATTTATGCTTCCTTTTGATAATGTGTGCCTAGCAATCTAGTCTCATTATTTCATCTGTAAGCTATCTCGTTTGTTCAGGTTGACATATGGGAAGAAAGGAAGGTTTTTGGGTCTCGAGGGCAGAGTCTTAAAGATGATATGATGGGAAACAATCATCCTGCTCCACCTGTAAGCAATGGAAAGGGTTCAAATCCTATCAAGATAGTGAAGAGGGATGCACACTCAGTTAGACTTGTAAGCACTTTGGGCAGTCTTTAATGTTGATTTATATTCAATGCCTATAATTGTATTCTTATTTAGAGTGAGCTTGTACATGCCTTATTATTCTTCTAAACCTCAGAAATTGGCTGTTGGAGGTCTGCCAGAAAAAATACTTACCGCATTTCAACCTGTTCTTGATGAACATCTTACCGAAGAGGCTGCTTTAAACAAGTGTAGTGCTGCTGTACTTTATGTGGGTAAAATTGATGAAGATGTTGAAAACACCTTGATTCATGGTAAGAGTTAGGACATGTGGTTAAGTTCACAAATTTTGTTTATATGTGACTTTGTTCGATGAGTCATAGGATTAGATGACAAAACAGAAGACTCTTATGGTGTGAAAACTAGGTTCTGTTTATCTTGACTTTAATTATTGTTTGTTTACAATTCTAATTCTACAAATCAGTTGATCACCAAAAGTATATTTTATTGCATTCTAATGGTGGGGAGTGGAAGTTATCTTCAATGCCATAGGAAATACGTTTCTCAGCTATTTCTAGTCTCCTAGTTCAAAATTTGTGGTTCGTAATTGGACTAGAATCCAATTCTGGAGGATACTAGGGTAGGTGATTCATCCCTTCAATTTTCTTTCCTTGATGATTATAGATATTGTGTGATCATAATCCAGTTTTGTCCACCTTAGATCCATATTTTCCTTCTTTGCCTTGTCTTGGAACTTAAATCATCCCAAGAAACCCAAATGACAGGGTGTTCGTGGATGTTTGAAATTTGTTGTCTCGTACCAATAATATATCTTTGAGTTAAGCTTAGCCTGAGAGAAGGCATTGTTCTATTCATGTGTCTGGGTACTTGTGCTATGCTTTAAAAAGATCCTATGTTTCCTTATCTCATTGCTGTGGCCGTTTAAATTAGCTGGTGAATAAACAGGGCACATCTTTTTACATTGCTCCTGCAGTTCACAAATATGTTGTAACTTGTTAGTTGTTGCATGATTTTTCTAAGAAATAGCTATGCATTGTTGACAGGGGTCTTTCTGTGGGTGGGGGCCAGTAAGAGATCCTTTAAACTCTGGCCACTAGGAGAGAATTTAAACTCTGCCCACTAAGAGAGCTTTTAAACTCTGGCCAATAGGAGAACCTATCTACATGGTTGTAACGGAAGAGAAATTTTTTTGAAGATAGGGAGGAGTTGACTTTTATGTCAGACGAATTAGATTTTCTGCTTCCTCTTTTTAGCATTTTATGGATGCTGTATTTAGTGTACTGTGTAACCCATCTGGATTGGTTGCATTTATAGTTGATGTGATCTAGGTGGAATGTATTGAGTGTGGTTTTGTGTGATTCTTATCTGAAAGAAAAAAAAATTGTATATTTTTACTAAGATGGTCATTATATTTTGATCAGTTTGAATGATCTCTCATGTGGCTTTATTAAGATGGTCATTTTATTTTGATAATATGAGAGTGAACGATATTTTTGGTCCTATTTTCTTTTGATAGTTTAGGAAAAAGATGTTTTGACCCTATTCCTCATTGTATAGTTGTATTATGTGGTGTTTGTGAGGGAGAGGAATGCTAGAAGTTTTGAACCTTTGAGGATACTTTGCACCAGTTTTTGGCCATTTTTGTTTCGTCTGTTCTTCAAATGGATGTTACTGCATACTTTGGAGTTGTACATTATAAGAAGCAAACAGGAGCAAAGCTTTTAAATATAGCTAGACAATACAAAGCATCAAAGAAGGAATAGCATCATTTCCCGTTCTTTGAATAGAATTTAGATCTTAGTTTGCCCCCTTCCTCACCTTCTCCCTTCTTCCTTCTTGATGCTCATCTCTTCCCTTCTTCCTTCTTGGTGCTTACCTCCTCCCTTCTTCCTTCTTGATGCTCACCTCCTCCTTAGACCTCTCCTTCTTTGACCTGTTTGTCCGTTCAGCCAGTTTCTAGTTAAATTAAAATTAGCAACTTATCTCATTTCCAAGTCTTAGAGAGGTTTAATTAATCTTTGCCAAGTGATTGAAAAGTCTCACATCAGTATGACAGGCTATCTGTCTCTTTTTTTAATCACATTATTTCGTTCTTAATAACTTGAGAACTATGAATAGGCTTTGTATTGTACCATTGGTTCATGGTCAAGAATGTTGTCCAAGTTATTTTGTGTGAATTTTCATTTGTTTTCATAGTTGTATCTCAAAAGGCTCTGAGACTTGTCTATTTTTTGGCTCAGATGCAAATACGCATCATTAATAGACTGCTAGGGGAAAATTGAATTGGTTTATATAATTGCTCAAATGGTCTCATCTTTGTCTTTTACAATGTTGGTCTTGAGTGTAGTTCTAGGAGTAACAATTGCAAGTTTCAGACCGAGTGTAGTTCTAGGAGTAACAATGTCGGTCTCGGATTACTATTTAGGAATGACCATATAAATAGAATACAAAGTTGCTAACCATTGAATCTACACCTATCTTTGTGTATGTTTTGTTTCCCTTCTGTGATTTAAGTTAATTGAGGAACTTTAAAACCGTTAGTTGCTGCTATGACTTTATGATTGTGATATCTAAAAGGTATTATTTGATAACATCAATGTATTATTTAAACAGTAAGTCACAAGCCATACCCAGGGATATCAACAACCTGGATACTGAAAATCATTATACAAGCCATACTTAAGGGGAGAGACTGCAAGTTTACCTTCATTCTTTTGTCCTTATCACAAGCCATACCCAAGGATAGCAGCAACCTAGATATCACCAGTTCAAGTTTCAATTACTAGTGGTGAAACACAACTTGCAATGTAAGTTACAGGTTGCAAGTTGCGTTTCATCAGTTACAGTAACTGACAAGCAATACCCACAGATAATGAGCTACAGTCATGGGCCATGGTTCACTGTTCTTGGGTTGTGTGGGTCATGAGCAATAATTTTTAAATTAATTGAATAGCTTATTTGAAATCCTATGTCAAGTTAACCAAATGGATCTGAAAATCTAAATCCATCCAGACCCTAGAGATCAACAAAAAATCTTCCTTTGATAGGTATGCTGATATATACAATGTTTTGATTTTCATGTGTGTAATTTAGTGAAGATGGTTGAACTCTTTGATGCTTTCAGTAAAAGATAATACTGTGTCTCCTGAGGTATATTGTCTTAGTGCCATGTAGAATGGTTTTGTTGATTTTTCCCAGTTATAAACTGTAATCAGGAACTCAGCCGGAATCCACATTGTTGGATGATTTGAAAGAGCAGGAAGATGTACTTAATCAATCTGTTGGGCAGCTTGAAAGTTTGAAGGCAACAAGATCTGCCTTGATTTTGCAGCTTAAAGAAGCACTCCAGGATCAAGTACAAATCTTTTTTCTATTCCACTTATGTTATCACTTCTGCTTCTGTGGTTTTGTTTAAGATTTCAGATACTGATGTTTACTTGCTAATATAACTGTTACAGGAATCAAAGCTGGAAGTTGTTCGCGCTCAATTGCAGGTAAGAGTACCTAACTAATCTCTATTTAGCCCTCTTAAAATTAAGAAGTCTATGTTTATTGGAAATGGTGTGCATTTACAAAGCCTTTATAATTTCATTTACGAGAGTAAATCTCTGAATGTTATCGAGATCAGCTAGTCGTCAACACCAGTTCCTCATAATCTTTTCTAGCTAACAGAAATTGTGGTATTATAAACCCAGCGCCTTGATTCTGTTGATAATGAAATCTTGAGTCTGATTCCTGCATCCCTCAAATGTCGAGATCTATTGATTGAAAAGGCTAGAATAAGAATTAATTTGGTTGTGTTTTGTAGGAAAAAGTTAGCTTGAAGGTAAACTAAACTGTGGGAAAACTGAATCTTGATGTGACTCCCTTCTGTGCGTGTGTATATATTGTAGCTGAGAATGGAATATGATACATTTATATCAACTTTAGGTCTTAATTACCATATGCATTTAGATGTGCATATATCCTTGACAATTAATTATGATGAGCTGTCAAGAGTGTTTAGTTCGTTAGTGATGCTAGTTTGTATTTTGATGCATATGCTCTCTCTTTTTCTTTACTTTTGTTTGCTTCAAATCTTTCCTATGTCAATTCTAATTTCTAATTTTAACCCAATTCAGTTTGGTTCAAATCTGTCCTGTATCAGTTCTAAGTCTCTCTTCGATGCAACTGATCTATTGAGCGGTTCTGTTTTTAGTATGTGTATTGTCTTTCGTCCTTTTGCAGATGGGTTTTTGCGTGAGCAAGTTTTAGAAATCATAATCTTGAGAAGAGTTGAGAAAACAAACTTATTTAGAAGCATATTAAGTCCCAGAATAGAAGTAATATTGAATTGAAAGACAATTTTAAATTTTGATTAAAAAGTTATACGATTTTAAATTTGCCGGAAAATTTTAATTGAATTTGGGTCTGTAATAATGTCATCAACATGCATCAATTTTGGCTTACTCTCAGACTGACTCTGTAAAAGAAAATAAATAAGTAAAATGTTTAAGGCATACAAAATTTCTAAGATCTTTGATTAATAAGCTTTTCCCATCTGACCGTATGTTCATTTTTTACGACTTTAAATAGAAATATTATTTCGTTGAGTGTTTAGGTTGATATAAAATGATCTCTAAACTTGTTTTTTAACTGTACATTAAAATACGGGCAATACCTTTCCTCATAATTTACAATTTGTTTTTTTTTTTTTTTCGTATGGCCTCTCAGGCGTTGGCAGTGATAAAGATGTAAGAGTTTTCCACTCTAAGTTGAAAGAGATTTTTGAGTGTACCTGGAATACGAGGCGATACACCACGTGTCATAATATATGTGGAGGGACATGAGAAATATACCCTAAAAGTGGGACATATCAACCATGTCGTCCACTTATATTATGACATGTGGTGCACCACTTTGTGTTCTGGGTACAAATAAAAATCTCTCCAAAGTTGGGACTTAGCTGGGGTTGGGCGGTAATTATTTTGCTGGAGCTTTTAATATGTATGTGTTGGGGGTAAAGCTTCCCTTGACTACTCCTGCATATCTCTGAGAAGTAAATGCAATCTTTTATTTTTGTTCTTTGGAAACAACCCATGGATGTAGACAGTCTGCGAAGTACAACAATAATGTGAAGAAATAGTTAGTGTAGGTCTTGTAAACACCCTACTGTTTACTATTTACGGATGATTGAGTTAATTTACTGGTTTTTAGAAGAAAAAAAATCTGGCATCACACTGGCCTACAGTCTCACACCGAAGGTGCCTTGGAATCACTCCAAGGTGGTTGTGCCTCACAACACAAGCAGGAAACCCAAAGTTTACTTATTTTCAAAAGCTTACAAAGTAGCCCTTTTTATAGGCTAGTTGGTACATGGACATGGAAAGATCCACATTAATATACACAAGTATTTTAAAGACTAAATTTATGACACCTAATAATTAATATTGTAACATAGAGAGACACAAACTCAAGGAACTTGCAGACTAACTGTATTTATTACAAAAGAAAGTAGAAAGACTGTAACCTATTGAATTTATAACTTGGCTCCTCTATCGTATTGGTTCTTGTCTTATACTTAAACCTCACCTTGCTTAAATGCTGTCTTGGTTCTTGGCTTGATTTACTTGAGGATCTATGGTAATAAAGCTGGCAGAAAGAACTCCCTCTTATTCGGCTTTGTGACTAACACAAAATTGAATAACCGTAAGTGCCTTTAGTAGGCTCAAGTTGCTCAAGTTTTTCTGAAATCTCGTAGCATGTTCTTGATTTCATTTGCAGCAAGCTGGGAGTGAGAGCCTTCTGTTTTAGGGATGATTGAGCTAATTTGGTTTAGCTAATTTAGGGGTGCTGATTGAGCTAATTTAGTTGCTTTGATTGAGCTCATTTGGATGATCTCTGAATTTTCATTATTTTTCATTTTATTTATGGAACCAGTAGGCTGTATATTATTACTCAGTTGAATCAATGAAAAATATGATCCTTCCCGCCACCCCCTTCTTTATTATCCATCAACGATAAAAGAAGTCCTCAGGGGTGATGTTAGAGTCACAGAAATTTAGTGTTCCTGCCCTGTCAATGTTCTAATTGTCCTTTTTCTTGAGAAGCATTATGGAAGCTATATAGTGAAAGCTCGCGGAGCTCCAATTAGTTCCAGTGCCTTGGCTTCTAGAACTGGCCATGCAAGGATGTCAAATGGAGACACTGATTTAGGTAGCCCTCATTTAACTCCAAATAGCAAGCATAAAGTCCCAAGGTTCCCAGGAGACGGACGAGGCAATAAGAATAAGCTGATTACTCTTGGACGCTAACACTTGCAACATCAGTTAAAGTGATACGTCCTCCCCTAATTAAATCTTCTAGTTCCAACGTTACGAATTTGAGCTAATCTTACATGGAGAAATCTTTGCTTTGCTTTTTACAGTGAGGTTGATCATTTATTGTTTCCAAGTTATAAATCTACTCATCGGGTTTGAATATCTGCTGAAAGGTGTAACAATATCAACAATTTCTTTTCTTTTTTCCTTTGTGGTGATGCACTTATTAGGAGACGCAAATGGTTTGTCTGTTTATAAAGTTGGTCCGGAGCAAAGTGTATCAAACCATGTCTTATAATGCAATTCCTTTATGTGCTAGCTACTCCCTGTGATTAATAGGAACTATTTGTTTCCATGCAGGTTGCTCGACATCAGATTGAGAGGGTAGGTAGTATTAAAAGGAGACTGAACCCCGAAAGCATTATCGTTAACATGACACCTGAATCTACCAGGGGTTTAGAACCAAATATACCATTACTTCAACAAACTGGCATCCCACCTCAGCCTCCAACGCAGTCCGTGGGTTCTTTTGCCCCTGTCAAAATTACTGATGAAGAGAACAAGAAAGCAGCGGCAGCTGCTGTTGCTGCTAAGCTTGCTGCGTCTACATCTTCTGCACAGATGTTAACGTCTGTTCTTTCATCTCTTGTTGCTGAAGAAGCTGCCTCGATGACCGGTAGCCTAACATCAGCTGGATTTACATCAGGATTATCCATGTTTCCTCCAGAAAAACGGCCCAAGCTTGAGAAACAAATGTCTGATGTTAACAATCCTGATGGCGGCAATGCAGCCTATTTTACGTCTCTCCAGCAGGCAATGACCAGTGTTCCAATTGCGTCCTCAGCAATGATGCAGCCCATGTCCCAAAGTAACCAGATGCAAAATCCTTTTGGTCCGCCGCCACCACCTCCAGCTCCATCACCGTCTACTGCAACTCCACCAGCGAATCAATACGTCCAATCCTCTGGTCTTATGGTGGGTGGAGTTCCTTACGGATATGGATCAAATACTTTACCGCCTCCACCCCCCATACCTCCACATATTTCAATGAGCATGTCGAGGCCCAGTCAGCAGCAACAGCAGTCGCAGCCTCAGCAGCAGCAACAACAGCAGCAGTTGCAGCCAGCCACTGGGGGTTATTATCGGCCACTGGGTATGGGGTTCTATGGGCAAAGTAATCAGTCAAATACGCAGCCAGTACCTCGACAGTAAGTTCTGTTTATTTTACGTAGTCAGAATTTCCTATCCTGGATCTCGGGCAAAACCACCCAAAACTTTTGGTGACAATATCGTCATGGAAATCTATGGAGCCGGTGGAATTTCTCAGAGGCATTGTGTTATTATGTAAATTAGTAGAGAGTAGCGTCTGGTCTTTTTAAACACCTAGGTCCACCTCCCCCTTGCCAATTTATGCACAGAGTCCTTGGATGTGTCGTAGAACACGTAAATTTTCGCGGTAGCTATATTTCATATTGACATGAAGTGCCTAACTTGAAGGTACCTGTGCAAACTTCATTGGCGTTGTAAACAGCGTTGGGGCATATTACTAAATGTGTACCTTAAATCTTGGATATGCCTTTACCTTGTTAGTGTTTCTTCAGCTGCTTCCGGGAGGTTGCGTCCCGATCGACATTCAGAAGATGAGTAGTATTGGTGATGCATTTCGTCGACTCCCCTCTCGAGTGGGATGATGCTGCTTTCTTGGCTACAATTGTGCTTTATACACTAGTTATAAATTTGTAGCCGGTTGCTATTCACACGCTTTTTTTTTTTTTTATTATCTTTTGTACACCGTGTTAATTTTAGGCGGGGTGGGGATAGCATCTACCGTAAAAATTGGGCTGGACCGGCCCTGAATTTTTTTGGGCTCGGGTCGGACCTCGGTGTCAATCAAGAGGCCGAATTTTTTTAGAAAGAGGAAATCGTAGCAATGGTACATCAACTTTAATTCAATTGGAACAATGGTCATTCAATTAAAATCTATGACTATTAGTCCCTTAACTCATCAAAATGTGCAGTTATGGTTCTTTTTGTCAATTCTGTTAGAACTTTCGTCAAAATAAGTCACATGCCACGTAGGCTTAAAAAATGGGCAAATATGGAAAACCAAATGAAAAAAAAATTGTAGCAATGGTCCCTCAACTTTAACCCAATTGAAGAAATGGTCCCTTAACTGGTCTCTCAACTTTAACCTAATTGAAGTAATGGTCTCTCAACTTTAACCCAATTATAACAATGATCATTCCAACATGAGTCATTTCGACGGAATTTTGACGGAGTTGACGAAAATGACCATATATGCAGGTTTTGATGAGTTAAGGGACCAATGGTCATGAATTTGTAGTCGATGAATCGTTGTTCTAATTGAATTAAAGTTGAGAAACCGATGCTATAATTTTCTCTTTTAGAAAATATGAAGAAATTAAGGACTTGTGGTATCCAATCTGAAAACATATCACATTTGTAAGATAAATTAGGTAAATTAGGTAGCAAGAGTGCATCACTATAAGATGTGTACATCCCAACTAGGTTGGCTATTGGCACCCACGCACTTCATTTTGTTGGGAAATCGTCTTGCTATTGATTTTCTTTGAACAAAACATAATGGAGTAATATGGGAGACCAGATGACGGCACACCGAATAAAATTAGACTTTCGTCCTATATAAATATTTTTTTTTACGTGTATTGAAAACACTTACCACATGGTGTATTGGGGCTCGTTTACAAATGTTTTTAAAATAACTGAAAACGTTTTTGATGAAAATATTTTTGAAACTAATCCTCAGTAAAAATCCAAGTGGATTTTGGAAAAGCACTTTTAAGTGCTTCCTGCAAGAAACACATATTTGATACTTCTTCTAAAAAGCACTTAAAGTGTTTTTCGAACACAAAGTCAATTTCACCAAAAACGCTTTTAAGTATTTTAAAAAGCACTTCCAAACGAACTCTTATTCCATATGTTATGTATATGTAGGCGACAATGTTATACACTCCATTTTTAAATACTCATACGTTATAATGTGAGTGGAATAATAACACTCAGGATGATGTTATCCGCACTAAAACTATTTACTTTTCGTGTATAGCGAAAGATTGTCCGAATGCATGGGCATGTAAACAAGAAAAGAATTTAAAATTGGTCTACCCAAGATGAGCAAACGAAAGGCTTTCTTAAAAATTCTCGTATAATCGAGAATGAGTTTTCATTCTATACATGCTAGATCATGAATTAGTAACTGCATCCAATTTCTAAAAAAAATCAATTTTTTCGAACCTTCAACTTTCCGAAACTGAATACAATCATCATTCAGACAATCATAAGCTAAATCCCTAACCTTCACTAAATTTATCGAGAAATAAATAGTTGAGATTAAAATTAAATAATCTAATCTAAGATAAACACGATTAAGAAGTAATCATTAAAATAAGAGTTCTGAAAATCAAATCTAAGATAAACACGATTACTTTAAACAAGTAAGAAAAAAAAAAAGAGTAAATTACATAGTAGCCCCTCAGGTTTGAGGTCAATTACAACCCCATACAATAACTTTAAAACATTTCACTTTCATACATCCAGTACCATTTTATTTCAAAATAACACCTCCGTTAGATTTTCCATCCATTAGTCTGTTAAATGCTGACGTGGCTGCCACAGTTGTGCCACGTGGCTGCCAAATGTGTGCCACGTGGAAAAAATAATAATTTTTATTACCCTATTGAACAAAAAAATAAAAAATAAAAAAATTGAAAACCCATAATTTCATCCCGTGCCTCCCTCCC
Organism: Malus fusca; assembly: GCA_035220775.1. Classification (NCBI taxonomy): domain Eukaryota; kingdom Viridiplantae; phylum Streptophyta; class Magnoliopsida; order Rosales; family Rosaceae; genus Malus; species Malus fusca. Next base: position 1,063,516 of record CM069072.1, on the reverse strand, counting down.
TCCCTGCACCTTTCATCTCTCCCTCTCCATGCCACTTCCTCCCTCCCTGCACCCTTCATCATTTCCTAGCCATGGACCAAACATTGCAAATCCCTACAATTCCACGTGCCATGGCTTGATACAAAACTCAGCAAATCCAAATCCAAAAACCCATTTAAAAAAAAAAAAAATTGAAAACCAGAAACCCATTCCCCCGACCCTCCTCCCACTATCCTCACTCTCTCTCTCAAACCCCAAACCCCCCAGATCCAAAACCCACACAACTCCGCCGGGTCACCACCGCCAACGCCTTCCTCCTCAGCGGTTTGACCCTCCTCCCACTCTCCTCACTCTATCTCTCGAACCCCAAACTCCCTAGATCCAAAATTCCCACCTTCTTCCCGCTTTCTATTCGCCCCAACGCCAATCCTATATCCATCACTCTCTCTCTTCCTTTTGCTTTCTCACTTCTTTCTCTCCCTCTCTGACTCTCTCTCCGGCAACCCCCCCCATCGCGAACCCCCCATATCCCATTAACCCCTTCCCCCACCCCCCGCGAACTCAGATCCACACAGTTCGGTGGTGTTGGGATTGGGAGTGGGGATGAAGATGGTGAAGGGAATGATTTTTGGGAGGTGGAATTTGTGGGATTGGGTTGCAGGGAAAAGGCGAGGCTCGGGTTGGGGGGAAGGAGGATTTAACGGGAGTGGGTCGTCGGGGGGGGTGGGATTTGAAGGGAGTGGGCGTCGGGGGAAGGGGGATTTAACGGGAGGGGGGTGGGATTTGACGGGAGTGGGTCGTCGGGGGAAGGGGGATTTGACGGGAATGGTTCGTTGGGGGGTGGGGGGGAGGAGGAGGTTGCTGCGCTGGGTTTCTGGGGGGGGGATTAATGGGGAGGTGGGTTTGGGATTAATTGGTTTCTGGTTTTGGGGGTTGCGGGTAAAGCTTTCAGGGTTTTTTTTTTTAATATTTAGAAGATTAGATTTAAAAAAAAAAATTAAAAAATTATTTTTTTTGCCACGTGGCAGCCTCATCAGCACAAATGTGGCAGCCACGTCAGCATTTAACAGACTAATGGATGGAAAATCTAACGGAGGTGTTATTTTGAAATAAAATGGTACTGGATGTATGAAAGTGAAATGTTTTAAAGTTGTTGTATGGGGTTGTAATTGACCTCAAACCTGAGGGGCTACTATGTAATTTACTCAAAAAAAAAAAAAAAAAAGCCGCAAGCTTTAAAACGTTATAGGCACGTCACCTCGGCTGTGCTCGCATTGAATTGGCGTCAAACTCCGGATTCAGAAAGTCGTCTTCACCAATACAATACTCTGAATAAAAACACACACACAGAATCGATAGATATACAATTTTTTGATTTTTCAGAATTTTGGTTGAAGAATAAGGTCACATACAGAAGAGCAAGCTATTCGATTCGATTGTCAGCACAAAAATAACTGAAGAACGAAAGGCTATTCAGTTTTGGGGTCGTCTGCGGAAGCCATAGGTAACGTAAGGTGAGGCGTCAGCAATCCTCTGTCTTCTCCTTCTTCTTCAACTTTTGATTTGTTGGTATTTCTTCGTTTTTGCTAATGTAAACTTGATTTATGGCCCTGAATTGGAAGATGAAACAAACCCATTTGATATTCCGAACTGAATCCGAGTTTTTTCAGTGTTAGGGTTTATGGAATTGAAATTTGTGGGTGTATCTCAGTAGCTCTGGGACTGTATGCAGTAGTGGATTAGTCTGAAATTGCACTTATTTAGTGGTTGGGATGTAAGTAATGTGCTTATGGGTTTGTGATTTGGTTTTCGATTGGGTGGAAAGTTGTTAGCTTTAATGGAAGTTTGGAGAGAATGTAGTATTGGGTTGTTTGCCAGTGTGTGAAAGATGCTGCATTTGGCTTGTAACAACGCGACTGATGAGATGATTTGTTTGGAAATGCAGTCTGATTATATACAAAGCGCCATGGCGTCGGCAACTTTGAGGAAAAGGCTTCATCATGGGGATGTTGATGGGAAAAAGATGGAGCATTTGGAGACGTCGGAGTCAGATGAACTTAATGTGCCTCTACTGGGAAATTATTCAGATAGGCGTGCAGAGGTGAGGCTTTTATTTGTTCATTTAAATGGAGGATAGGATTTTTTTTTTTTTTTCAGTAATAGTTATTTTTGGCCTTTTGTGATTGATATCTTTTTGGGATGCACCACAGGAAACGACGCTTGAAGAGATCTGGGATGACGAGCGGAGAAAGGAACACCTCCATTGGACCCTTCTGTTTTCTCAGTTGATTGCGCAGTGGGCACGGTGGTTAGGTATTCAAGATTTTTGTTGTCAATAAGACTTTACCGTTTTACTGGAAAGCTTTTCTCAACTTTGCCCATAAGCGATGGGGCATTATACAGCTAGATTTTTAGAACATGATCTAACCAAATAAACAGCAACTATGGAATCATTCTTAGAAGGGTACCCACTTGATAAGCAACCATTTAATTAAGTGATATGATTCCTGGTCAGTCGTTCTATGATTTCATCGAATTTCAAGTGTTAGGTTACTGAAATGTCCTAAAGGTTGGCAATATTTTCATTGGACGAGTTAAAGTACCCTGAGGATCATTCAAAATTCTGTTGAGGAGTTTGATATAGTTAAATTTGATAAGAGTCAAGACACAGCTCATTCCGCATATTTCGGATCGTGATCATTATACTGTTCATACTATGTGAATTTTGTTCTGTATTTTATATAGTGGAAATATACTTTTAGTTTTGGAACTTAATTTTTCTGGTTTTCTCTTTTGAAGCAAATATTGTTCTTGGATCTGGATCACTTATTGGTCGGCTTTTGACCTTCTCTTCAACTACACAAAATGGAGAAAGTGCTAAGTTGTTTGCTCCTCCCCTTAGTCCTCTGCAAGTATGTCCAATGAAATGATATGATTTTTATAACCTTTGAGAAATGAAATGTCTTTACCTTTATGATATTTTTTTTCTTTCTCTTGGGTTATATTCAAGGGGTGTGGTCTCATTTAAAAGCTCTCTATCATCTTACATTTTCAAGGAGTGTGGGCTGGTTTAAAATTTAAGTTTATGAATTTGGAACTGTGAAAGATAACTTTTGCTTACTAACTCTGGGGAGTCAGAGTAAGGACTGTAGAATACTTCATCACTAATGGGTGTGTTTGTGATGAAAATTACAATCTGTTATTAGAAGCTGGTTTCCAATTGCTTTGCAAGCTGGTAGTTTCTTATTTGGCTTTTCATTTTTCTTTTGATTCTGGGCTTGGAGGATGGTGTAATTCCTTCTAGTAGATCTCTTTTTGATCTTGACCCTCCAATTTGATTTTTAGTTGTTAGGGGAACATGTCCGTAATATTGATGTTTGGAACAATGGAATGACAACGATTTATACTGTTTTTGCATCACGGATGTGTATATATGGTATAATATATATATTTTTTAATATGAGGTTCACTTGTGTGGGTGTTTGTGCCCTCTAGGAAGCAAGACTCAGATATCTACGACAAAGGCTTCAAGTACCCTTTGATGGTTCTCGTGTGGAGCATCAAGTAGGTCTTTTTTTCCCATTTCACAGCATTTTGATCATTTTTCTGTTTGTGTTACTAGTACTACTGTATCACACTTACTGTGGGCTATTAGTATCATTATTTTCTTTTATTTTGGTTGACTTCATGCCCAAAATGTCTAAACTTGTGCTCTTTGTTCAGACAAATGTAAGTATTTACAGTTAGTTGGTTTGTTTAACTTTAGTTCCATCCCAAGATGTGCATGCATCCCTGGTATTATTTTCATACTAATTCTGGATGCAATCGCCATGAAGAAATTGGGAAAATATTGAACAATGTTTTTGTAATGATACTATTCTATATATTCTTTATGTTGTACCTTAGGATAACCTCCTCTTGTGAGTTTAATGGAAATTTTGGATGCAGCCATGCTGGTTTTAAAACTTTACAAACTTCTCATAGTTGATTTTTCTAGACTGAAAATTGATTATGATGATAAACAATGTCCAAGTAATTTTTAAAAAATAGAAGAGTTGTTTGTACTATTACTGGACATTGAATTAATCAATTTAGTTTTGTTGTTTCAATTTTAAACACAAATTGAGTTTGTTAATTGCAGGATGCGCTCTTACAGTTGTGGAGGTTGGCTTATCCGGATAAGGAGCTCCCACCTCTTAAATCAGAGCTTTGGAAACAGATGGGCTGGCAAGGTTCAGACCCTTCAACAGATTTTAGGTGTGTAGTTTAAACGAGATGAAGGTATAGTGATGTGGGTCACATATATTTTTGTTTCATATTTCCTTTGTGAAAGAAAATGATGACGAGAAATTTCAAACTTTATTTGCAGAGGTGGGGGATTTATATCATTGGAGAATCTTATCTTTTTTGCCCAGCAGTATCCGGTTTGTCTCTTTCTAACTTAATTTATTTTTTCAATTATAATAGGCTGGTAGGTTCTATTTCATTTTAGCAAATAAATCTCTCAATAGTAAAAATTGTATTCCTTTGATATATTTTTCTGTTACTTCAAGATTTATCCCGTGTTTTCTTTTTAAACCTTTAATTTATTAAGCTTGAGCCATCCAAATTCTTTGCCCCTTTCACTGTTCTGATGAATGTGATTTTTATGATTTACAATGAACACTGATTACTACATAAGTAAACTTTCATTGCAAGGCTGGGTGGAGAATCCTTGCTGCATTTGAAATTTTGGGTTTCACAAATATTAATGGTTCTGAAGTTGGAAATTTTCCTCAGTGCTTTGACTTTTAGAGAAAGTCTCTGTGATAAGGATGAAAATATCGGCCTTGTCTGAGATATCAGTAGATTCAGTGCTCAAAGTTAAAAAATATCGACAAATATTATAGCGGGGGTAGAGTTTCAGTGTCCCACATTTGTAGCGGTGTTATCAATGCAGATATTGGTGCTATTTTGGATGCCAGCCCTTTGATAAACTGGAAGTCTTGCCCTTTTTTATATTTTGGTGAATTAGTACCCTTCATCATCTTCGCGTCAAAGAAAAGAAGGGTTTGAGTTCATTCTATTACATGAGAGGAATGCTTTTGGTTTTTGATGCTGGGATTGTTGGGTTAAGTGCTCAAAGGAGATGCTGATTTTTCTTATTGTTATAACTTATAACTAGAATAATACCACTCCCTTCAGATTTACTTTCTTAGTCTGTCTGTCTATCTTCTTTGTTTCCCAGCATCATGCTTGCAAGACATTCTGTCTTACATCTCTCTCGTATGGTCAAAACTTGTAGGTTATTGCATACATGATGCATTTGCATAGAAAGATTGTCCTTTCAATGCTTTAATGCGTATGGGTGTCAAAATATTGCTTTCTTTTGAATGTAGCGTGCATGACTTTCTATTTTAATTAAGTTTTCATTTTGTTCCATGTTTCTGCAGAAGTCATGAAAGGGTTAATGAGTTTCTGATTTGATCATCTTACAGGAATCATTCCAGAGATTGTTGCACAAACAAGATGGAACTAGAGCTGACTGGGAATATCCCTTTGCTGTAGCTGGCATCAATATTTCTTTTGTCTTGGCACAAATGTTGGATCTTCAATCAGGTACCGTTAAATTTTTAAGCGAGAGGATGGATGATCTTAACCATTTGACAAGAATGCATCAGCTTAGCATGTTTATCTGAAGAGTTCTTTGTTTCCTCCATCAAATTCTGAATGCTGATGCTGTCTTTATAAATAAATAATCAGATATATTTTCTTGCAGCAAAGCCAACTACTTTGGCTGGAATCCGTTTTCTCGAACTGCTTGAAGAAGATGAGATGGCATTTGACAACCTTTATTGTGTAGCCTTCCAGATGATGGATGCTCAATGGCTCGCAAAGCGTGCTTCTTATATGGACTTCAACGTAAATCATTGTCACTCCGCTCACGAATTTAAGATGCAAAGCACTGTATTCTTCTTATTCTGATTCTGTTTTTAATTTTTTCCAGGATGTTATGAAGTCTACGACAAGTCAGTTGGAACGCGAGCTTGCACTTGAGGATGTCTCCAGTGTAAAGGATTTACCAGCATACAATCTGTTGAGAAGATGATCCCTCTCTCTTTTGTAAACTTCGAACTTTCGTGCCCTCACCATCTGTAATTCTATCTGAAAAGTAAAGTTTCATATGTAATTTTCTTTCGTCCAAGTGCCATATCATCATCAAGGCTATGACATAGTAATATTTCCCTTCTCATTGATGAAGGGGTCGGTAAATTTCAGGTTCCCCGCCCTGTTCGGTTAAAGTCTTGTCTCGTGATGGTTTACCCTGTCCTCCGGCACAACTGGGTCAGAGGGTGGGCCATTTTTTTTCTCCCCCTTTCTTTTGGAAGCCATTTTTGGCTACGATGGAGCTTCGAGCCATCTGCGAGGATTATACCTCTGTGTTTTGGTCCAAGTTTCATGTGTTTCTTTCTACGCCTCACCTGTGGGATTTTATTATTCCGCTGTGCTGCTTCCCGCTTTTTAAATAAATTTAGTGTAATTATCCTATTGCTTGTCGACAAAAAAATGCCGAAGGCCATTTTGTTTACCGCCCAAAAAAGGGCCAATGACTATTTGGTTTAGCGGTACCTAGAGTCCATGACTCTACTTTGTTGAGAATGCTCTCATAAATGAAACTTGTTTGAATCAAAAAAAATTTAGTGTAATTATCCTATTGTTTGTCGACAAAAAAACGCCAATGGCCACTTTATTTACCGCCGAAAAATGCAAATGACCATTTGGCTTAGCGGTATCTGGAGTCCTTGACTCCACTTTGTTGAGAATGCTCTAATGTCCCTCAATTTCATAACGAAAGTCGTTTGAATCAAATAAAAATGAAGGGCAAAATGGAAAACAAAATTAACCCTCAAAAGATCCTCTGCTCGCAAGAAGTGTTACTTCTGTGCGTCTTTCTCGTGGTGGGACTGGAACAACTGAAGAACGATAAAAATCATACATTTCTTCATGTGTCGGGGTTCGATTCTTCGTTATTTGTTCGACCCCACCTGCTAACGCGGTGACGAGCTATTTCTACCTGTAGATGTTGATACATGTTTTAGTTTCTTGGTTCTGAAGAAAGGTTCTTTCAGTATGTCATGTTAATTTTAGTGAAGGATGCATAGAAAACAATCAAATATTAATTCTACCTGTTTATCCCAATCAGTCTTGTAGGTGAGTATCATTAGCACAATAGTTTGGACTAATGTTCCAAACAACATTCCAATCCAAACACCCTGCAGAAGAGGATTGATAAAATGAGTTATTGCAAAGAGCAAATCGAAGAGAAAACACGACTATTGAAGTGATTTGGTAGGGGGCTCGTTCGATAACCATTTCAACGTCACAAAACATGCATCGGACTCCAGTCTCAAAACCCAGTATCGGGGACCCCAAACCAACCCTAACAAAAATTAGACTGAGTGAGAAGAAGATAGAGAGAGTAGCTTACTTTGACTTGCATTTTTAGAGGCCAACCAAGCACAACTCCAACAGGGATCCCTATAACGTAATAGCAGCCTAGGTTCACATATGCTACATATTTCTGCCATCCAGCTCCCAGAGCAACTCCTGTCGATGAAAGATTCGTTACGCTATGAACTCTTCAAGATTTATAATACGTTCCTTCGGAAACAAGAAATGTTCATGATAATTGCAATATACTAAGTTAACTAATCAACTGGTACTTGAAGACACGGAAGGAAATTGTTTTCTTCATGGTATCGACCTACCTAATCTAGGCGAAATAATATGATTACGTATTTTAGAGAAATGGAAACAGTACCAGAGAGCACGGGTTGAATGCTGTTCAACAGTATGGAGAAGGCCAACAAAGGAGACAATTCAGCAACCATGTCAGCTACAGCCTCATCGTTGGTGAAAATGTATGCAAGGTGTTTCCTCAAGAATAAGAAAAGCACGAAAAGCACCAATCCAATGGAGAGTGATACCGACACAATAACTACAATCGCGAACTTTGCCGCCTTTGAGCTACCTCTTCCAAGCTCGTTCGACACTCGTACACTAGTGAAAGATATCAAGCACACTTCAGTACAACAGTACATTACATAAAAACATATGAAGTTCTAAGAATATGTCAAAGAGCGTATATTCAAAAGTGAGGCATTGCTCCGATGAAGATCTTATATAATTTTCATCGTGTTCGCAGAGAACAATTTTCTGAAGAACGAGAATAAGTACCTTGCTGTAGCCAGGAAACCGAGAGATATCATCATTTCCCACCCCACGATGTTGAGGCTGCAATTATGTCGGAAAATTTAGCATTGAAAACAGTTGGATGATCAGAGATTAGGATCACAACGAAGAGGAAGGCTCTAAAACTTACCAAATAGATAGGGCATCGATAGAAACTTCAGCGTTTTCCATGTTTCCCGTTAAAAGGACCAAGATTGTGTTGTACCAAAGCTCAAGACTGTAAATGAATAACAGTTATGTGATTTGTGTCTATGTGAAAGCACCTAGTTCATAAGGCCTCCATGCAGATACTATCAATGACCAAAATCAGTAAATTTATAACAACTTAAACGTGCGCAAGAAACCTATGGAATAAGGGACAAAATAAAAGCCGAAACAAATAGAAATTCTTACCAAAGCATAACGCCGGATGACAGAGAAAGCTTGAGGACATCCCAGAGATCAGTAAAAGCTAACATTGAGAAGCCTGTCCATGTTTCGGGGCATCCACCACACAGAATAAACAAAAGCTGACCCACGTTGGGTAACCAATATGATATAATCGTCGACACCAACACACCGGGAACCCCAAACTTAAATTTCACGCTCAAAAGCCAGCAAAGAAAGATGTGGATTCCAATTGAAACCGCTGACACATATGCAACGATCATATTTTTGCTTTGCGCTTGTAAGTACATTTGGCAGGTAAATGATACAACAAAGGCAAAAAGCACAGGGATTACCCATAGAGAAATATATCCTGCAACTTCTGAAATATTGTCTGCTTGGCCCAAAGCCTCAAAAATGGGGGTTGTAAAGACGAAAAGAGGAATAAGGAATAATGTGCCTACACACAGTACTATCCATGACCTCTGAAGATGTATCCCGAGCATGTTGTACTGTTTTGCACCATACGATTGACCACAGAGAGTTTCCAGCGCACTTGCCATGCCAAGCTGTAGAGTAACAGATTCAGAAAAATCGATCAGTCAGATCACACGGAAAAGCCTAGCTGTTATGGTTAAGTTTTCGTAGAGCAGATAACTTCGTGAACTAATTGGTACAGTAGCCATTAAAAAATAACGCTTATTTCACATTTGCCTCTAAAATTTGGAAAACAGATGACAAACCAGAATGTAGTTGGGGTACATAGATCATATGCAAATGCAAGTCATAAAGTAAAGAAAACTTGACGAATACTCAATCGCTGATCTTCGAAGCCATTATTATGAATTCGTTCATTTGAAGTACATTAACAACACAACTAAAAACAGTAAGTGAACACGATCTTGAACTAGTCTTTGAGACAAGCACGAACTTTAAAACTTTATCTTAGCACTAAACAAAACTATATCTGCTTTAAATGCAACTTCTTTCAAATTAATTCACTGTGGAGTTCAAAAACTGCGAAAAGAAATTGAGAGTGGTATGCCGATTGCAATTTGTCCCCAAGAACATGTGAAAAACAAGATCAAATAAAAGAAATAGTAAAGGGAGCCAAAATAAACATACCAAGATGCCGTTTCCGAACCTGACAAGTACTGTGAACACGAGTGAAAAAGCCGCTAACTCCAGAGAGCCAATGTGACCGATAAACGCTTGACTGACGACATTTGTTCCGAAAGACGCAACTCTGGTGAATATAGCAGGGCCAGCCACCAGCCACATCTTCTTGATTTCAATCCATACCCTTCTTTTCAGTGACAATTCCTCTTCGCCATCAATAACTCTAGTCTCTTCTTCCCCGGCACTTGTCTCTTTTACCAAGAGACTCCTTTTAATGTCTTCTGCCATGTGATGTGATCAAGTGAGTCCAGTTACTTGATCTGCAAGGCAAGTGCCAAATATAAATACAATTGCCTTCAGAAAAAAGATTGGATATTATTCTCACGGAAATTATTTTAATTCATTCTTGCACTACAAGGAGAAAATTTTGGAGACTGGGTTTCTAGTCTGTAAAATTCAGGTCTCCAAATTTGAAGGCTCACAGCCGGTTAACAACGGTGAGAGTGTCAATTCCACATCGGGGAATTACAAACATTTAAAGGTCTTATAAGGAGTTGGACTACTCATTTACTGCGTATTAGTTTTAGAGTGAAATCTCAACCACCGTTTTAGTATCAAAGGAGGTTAACTGACATGTTGAGCTTAACGGCCCACATGATTTCACATTTTTTTTCGTACAAAATGATAAATACAACAACAACAACAATAAAGCATTATCTCATTGAATGAGATCGGCTATATGAATCCTAGAACGTCAGTTCCCTCGATTTTGCATCGAGTCTTCAGTTAGCTCCAAATACTTCATGCATGTTTTGTGACGTAGAGGGTGAAGTACACTACTTTAATTAACTTGACTAAACTAAGGTTTGCGTTCCCACATTTTATGAAATAGGAGAATTATATTAATATATTTACTCATTCGTAAGTGAAATGTCTTGTACTTGATTGAAAGACATTCGGTATACTTCTTTTCGCGCCATTGCGGATACGAAACTTGAATTCACTTGGCAACTGTTCCTATCAGAATCGGAAAATAGGATTGATGACCAACAATAAAAAAACAAATGCAAAGCTAAATGATGATGAGTTATATCAGTTAGAGAGATGGAGAGAGATAGAGAGAGATAGGGGTACAATGATCAATTAAATGCAAATTATCGTGAAGCTAGATATGCCACGTAACAACTAGTCAACAGAAACGACAGCCGCACATTGCTTATCAAGTTTGAACCCACCTAACTCCCACCCACCTAAGTCCTTCATTCACAGCAATGTTCCTCAAGTTAGTGAACGTATACTTGTAATTAATCGACTAGTTACAAATAGTAAAAAGTAACTTAATCACCATACTAAGCAGTTGCTAAAATAACTAGACATCCGCCCAGAACTCGGGTTTTACGTCGAGCTCTGTTCAACTCTTACAAAATGCAGATCGACAGAAAACCAACTATATATCTATACAGACATACGTATAGAAAAACTAAAGCGCTAACTTATCAGTAGCTTAATACGACACCAATCACTCATCAGTCGATAGTTATGAATCATTTCATATTCCTGGTATCCAATCTATATTATCCAACCAACCAATTATGTTTAGAAAATCATACCCAAAAACTTTGCAGCACGGTAAAAGAGAGAGAGAGAGAGAGAGTAACATACTGGAGTTGCTTGCAAATTAACCCAATGACACTCCCCAAGCGATGGATGAGTTGGAAGACTAACAGACGGAGAGAGTTGGACAGAGAGAGAGAGACTCGTATACTGGAGTTACCTGCAAATTAACCCAATGACAGCCCCCAAGCGATGGATGAGTTGGAAGACTACCAGTCAGAGAGAGAGATGTAGAGTGTGGAGGAGATGTTTACAGAGAGTATGGAGCTGATGAATGAATGAATAAAATAATTGGCTATCAACTCTATTTTGTTGGAATTATGGGCTCTCATTAATATGGCCTATTTTTTTCTGGGAATTCCAAAATTAGAAGGTAAAAAGAAGAAGATTTGAGTGACGTCGATGGGGATTGAGGAGTAGAACGGCAGGAGTTGTTTTGAACGGTCTGAAACCTACCACGTCCGATTAAACCAGTCGCGTCAAAACTGGCCAGAGTAAATGAACCTCATGGGCTATCTACCTAATATAAAAGAAATTATACTTTTCAACTAACTTGATTTTTTTGGACAGTTTGGACTTTGGAGTTTGAATATGGGATGGGTTCACCAATTTGGAAGAATGGTTGTTGGAAACTTTGATGTTAAATTAGGATGTTGACGCAATTCGAACTCACACAATAGTGCAAAGAGTCAGACCTAACATTCGTGTCGTGTTTTTCGTGTTTGTGTTGTTTTCATGTCATACCCGATATCTTAATGGATCGTATCGTGTAACACCTGTTAAACTAAACGGGTAAAATGACTCGACCCGAAATCAACCCAATAATATTAACAGGTAATATGACCCGACCCGTTATTCATTAAGAAAAATATATTTTAAACCAATAAATAATCAAATAAAAAACATAATACTAAATAAGTATATAGAAAAAAATATATAAATTGTTGTAATGACAAACTTTACAACTTTCATGAATAGCTTTGTTGATGCACAAAATCAGCAAGGACTTTGGTACAACAGAAAGTGTCAGGTTTTGTGACATTCGCTTGGTTGCTTCGGTCACTAGCGAGGATAGGTATATAAATGAATAGAGGCAGAGAAGCAAACACGAGATATACGTGGTTCACCCAGATTGGCTACGTCCACGGAGTAGAGGAGTTCTCATTAATTGCGAAGGGTTTACACAAATACATTGGTTCAAGCTCTCATTTTGTGAGTTCTAGTGAATAGTTTAGTACAAAATGACATTAGAGATTATTGTGGGAGAATGATCCCTATTTATAGAAGAGAGTTTCTAGTTTTGTTCTGACATTGACACGTGTCATGTTGTGATTGGCTTCTGATGTTGACACGTGTCGCGCTGTGATTGGCTTCTGATGTCGACACGTGTCGCATTGTGATTGGCCTCCTGGTTGAAGGGAAGCTCTTCTGGATCCTTGACGGTATAACGTTGACCGGTGCTAAGTAGTTTCGGGATTGGTCAAGTATGGTACAAACAGTGCTCCCCTAAGTTCCCGAGTGAGGGAAGCTCCTCGGTTGGGGACTTGCAAGATCCAAGCCGCTGAGTAATCGCGAAACTTCTAAGTACCGAGGTGTGGTATCGTCTTCACTTGCCTTATCTTTCTCATAGGTAGATGTGACATCTTCTCTGGAAGTACGCTTCCTCCATTCAGGGGTGGTGTCTTCAACCGGTGGAGATGCACAAGGTAATGTATCAATTTCACCTGAAGCTTACTTGTAGTTTCGGGCTTGGCCAAGTGCGATACAAACCCTATAGTAGGAGTCCCTCAAGTCGCCGAGCTAGGAGATCTGTCGAAGGAGGTAACCGACAAGGTAAGCAGTCAGGCTTCCAAGCAAGCAACCCAGGATCGGAGGTTCGACTTCGGCTTCCGGTTGATTGTTCTCCTTCTCCTTGTCTCTCATTCAGCTGTCAGGATAAGGAGAAGTAGATGGAGAAGAGATGATATGAGATACTTTTGCTTTTGAAGAAGTAACTTTCCACAGGCTTATTCTTGAACTGTGTTGGAGGGTTTTCTAGTCTCCTCCAAAGGACTTTCCACAGACTTAATCTTGAACTGAATCCGATTCAAGGTGGCGGACACTTGATCTTGAATTGGGCTTGTGATATCTTCAAGGGTCGTTGGTGACATGATCTTTAAGGATTTGATTCAAGGGTGATGAATCAACATGTGCAGTTCACGACGCCTTAGTGAGTCGACTCAAGAATTTGAGGGTCAAAACAAGTCCATCAAATCTAGAGTATGATCGACCTTGATGATATGGGATACTCTTGCTGTTGACAAAGTAATGAATGTGGTATGGCGAGGTTTTGCTCTTCGGCGGCGGTGCTAGTGAAAGGTTGTTGAAGCTTCTCGTGTTGTAGCGATCTGTTTTAGCTCATCGTTGAACCTTCTGCTTCAATCTTTTGCCTGGCAGAAGTGGTGTGTACCCTTTGCATTTAAATGGTCCTTCAGAACATTCCTTCCTAGTGACTCATCCACGCTTGGCAGCTTCAGTGTAAAGAGCCAATATCTGATCAACTGTCATGAGGTATTTACCGGTGGAATTCGTGACCTTGACAGCAGTTGCGGATGAGTACTCGAGAGCAATGTTAAGTAAGTAACCGGGCAAAGGTCTCAGGCAGTCAGTTCCCGATTGGAGGTTTGATTTCAGGTTCCGACTGACTGCTCTCTTTCTCCTTGTCCTGCAGGTGTGGACAAGGACAAGGACAATGACAGAGAGAAAGCATGATATGGGATACTCTTGCTTTCGACCCTGATGATATGAGATACTCTTGTTCTTGGTGTGGCTTATTTGCTGAGGTATTATCGGGAGGAAATAAAGCTGAGTATTTCGAGAAGTTATGTTGAGGGTGCCTTCTCGAATGCGAGAAAGAGTTGAGCATTTTTGCAGGTTTGCTTGTCCTTAGAGGAGGGAGGTCGACGTATATAGGGATTTCCCAATAGCAAGTAGTAATGCTATTCCTTTACCCTTCTTGGTCACAACAATGTAGTGGGAGCTGTCAGCTTCACGTGTTTTAACTTTGTCAGAGTACCTTGGAAAAGTGGTGTGTGGTATCTGGAAAGCTGATGTTGCGTGTGAAGATTACAGACAAGCTTTATCTAAGGAGATCTAGTTCTCGAAGTTCTGAGAGCTGTGCCTATTCGGTTTTCAAGAAAGTAATCCCGTTGGGAGTCTGGACCTCGAGATTCGGAGAGTGGCGCCGTTTCGGTTTTTGAGAAAGTAATTATGTTGGGAGTCCTTTCTTGAAAGTGAGTAAAGGTTGGACGTTCTTGCCAGTCTGTCTTGCCACGGAACACGGAGGTCGACACACATAGGGACTTTCCAGTTGTCAAGCAGTGGTGCTGTTCCTTTACCCTTGTAGGTAATAGTAGGGTAGCTGGAATTTCGAAATTCTCGTGCCTAAACTTTGTCAGAGATCTTTGGCAAGATTATATGTGGTACCCGAGGAATTGATGTTGCGTGTAGAGAGTGGTGATTGAACAATAAGATTCACGTGCTTTCTATTTCACCCGAAATCTTCGACAGATTGCCCGTAATTTCCGCAAAGCTGAGTGTGCATGTGACAGGTGCTGACGAGGCTGAAAAAGCATGTGCTTCTTCGATTTCTGAGATCGGCCCTCGTGGTCTCTGAGCAGCCCAGCTTTTGAGAAAGGAAGTGCCTCTTCGATTTTTGAGATCAGCCCTCGTGGTCTCTGAGCAGCCCAGCTTTTGAGAAAGCAAACGCCTCTTCGATTTCTGAAGCTCCGTCGAATGTAGATTTTTATAGAGGCTGGCATTAAGTTCCACATCATACTTGAATCTCCACCAGTAAAAGCTCCATACTTGCACTTCTAAGAACTTGATTTGTCCGACCTCTTCTTTTTCTCCACACCTTCGAATATGTCTTGCCCTTCTGACCGTCGCCTTAACTTGAATGTCGGGGAAGATAGTGACCTATCTTCTCCAACCAACATTTGGCAGCCGTCATTCGTATCCCCAAATGGTCCTCTTACAGTTGGGGATTCCATGATGATGAATGATACAACCGCTTCGGTGGTGGCCAGAAATCTTCTCACTCCTAGAGACACTAGAATACTTTCCAGGCGGTCCGACGAACTCGCTGTTCAGGACTCTCTGGCCTACAGCGTCCGATGTGCAGGCTCAATATCAAACATGGGCCAGCGCCTTCTTGCTCGATCTCGTCAGGTTGAGTCGTTGATGGCTGAAGTGGCTAGTCTTCGGCAAGAGGTCAGAGTGCTTAGGCATGAGAATAAGGAGTTGCACATGCTCGCAACTAATTACTCAACAAGCATGAAGAGGAAGCTTGATCAGCTGCAGGAGTCCGAAGTGCGGATTCAGAGTGATCATCAGAGGTTTGTGGCGTTACTCCAGAGGCAACTTCTGCCTTCGTCCTCTGGAGCTTCACCAAGTGTTGAGGCTCCGGATAATCAATCTCTGGTGCTTCGTCTTTCTGGGGCTCTCCCGATTGCTGAGACTTCCCCTGAGCAACCTTTGTGAAGGCTCCCTCTTGTTTGTTTATTTTGACTCATGTGTATGTACATATTTGTAGCTTATCGGAAATATTAATAAATAAGCTTGCTTCATTTCAACGTATTGTGTTAAATACACCAAAGCCTTCTTCAGAAAGTTCTCTGAATTTTTTCTTTTGTTGAAACTTGTATTGTTGAAGCTTTGTGAGTGAAGCATGTAGTTTGAGGTAGTGTTCCCTTAATTTCCCGAGTGAGGAAAACTTCTCGGTTGGAGACTTGAAAAATTCAAGTCACTGAGTGGTTGTGAGACTTCCGAGTATCAAGGTGTAGTAGCATATGGTGGGAGTCCCCCAAGTCTTCAGGCGAGGAGAGTTGCCGAATGAGGTGTCTTGCTTGCTGCTAATTTGTCAAAGTAACGAAGCCGTGTTTTGATGTCACACCTTCATATATACCTTATCTAAAAATATTTCCAACTTTTGTGTGTTTGATGCTGCATGCTGTTGACTAGACAAGATCAAGTGCAATTAGTAGCTTTTCTCTCTTTTTGATGAGTACCATGTGTCCTACCCATCTCCCTTTTCTGTGTTATTCTTCTTTTTCATCTTTTCTTTGGTGTATGGGAGCTTGCCTTTGTTGTTGTTTACGTTTTTTTGTTTTTTGGTGGAATTGCTTTTCGTTTCCACTTGTCAGCCTGAGTTGCTGCAATATAACGCCATTCTCTATAGCTCAGATCGCAAAGTCGTCTTCATGAAAGTTGTTCCTTAGCTTGTGAACTACAATATATCCAAATTTGAGGTCCATCGGAGTAGTACAACTCCAGACATTCAGGTATGATGAGTAACTGTTCATCAATTTTCTGTTAACCCGTCTGACTTGTTGTGACCTTCAAAACTCCATTTTCTCTTGTTCAGCTCAACATATTTTCTTCATCGAAGTTGTTCCTCACCTTGTGAACCACAACATATCCAAATTTGGGATCCATCGGAGCAGTACAAATCCAGAAATTCAGGTATGATGTGTAACTGTTCATCAATTTTCTGTCAACCTGTCAGACTTGTTGTGAGCTTCGAAACTCCATTTTCTCTTGTTCAGCTCAACATATTTTCTTCATCGAAGTTGTTCCTCACCTTGTGAACCACAACATATCCAAATTTGGGATCCATCGGAGCAGTACAAATCCAGAAATTCAGGTATGATGTGTAACTGTTCATCAATTTTCTGTCAACCTGTCAGACTTGTTGTGAGCTTCGAAACTCCATTTTCGTTTGTTCAGATCAACATACTTTCTTCATAGAAGTTGTTCCCCATCATCTCTTTCATGACATATCAAAAATTCAGAATGAACTAACGGTTAAATACTTCCAGATCTTCGAAACATCACAGCAGCTTTTGAATTTGCGGGAATCCGACTGTCATGTTTGGAGCCTCAACACTTTAATTTCCGTCGCTCAAACAGAAATGATTCCTTCTTGAAAGTTGTTCATCTGTTCAAGAACTATAAAGTGTCCGAAATTCAGCTCCACAGGAGAAGAGCAGAGCTAGCAGAAATTTGAGGCGGAAGAGGAAGAGAAGGAAAGAGGTTGCTTGGGTTGGATTTCTAGTTAACTTGGGACTTTGGTTTGTTGTTTGATGTAATATAATATGTTTGGAAACATATACATAATTGCTTGTTTGTTTATGACAGGGATGTTGTGGGTGTAGAACAAAACAAATGTTTGCGTTGACCCCTGTGTTTTTGTACAAGTTTAAGGGAATCTTGGTTTTGTGAACAAAATTTGTTTATTTGCCACAAGGTTTTGTGTTTGGAAAATAGTTTAATAGGTAAGGTTTATTGACTATAGATTTTTGTTTGGGTATATAGCTTGACTAGTTGAAGCTATTTTTAGGCCATAAAACTTGGATTAGCTTCGCACTATCTTGATGAAGAGTGTGTGAAGCTTTTATATTTTTTGGTGTTGAAATTTTGTTTTGTAGGTGAAGCTTTGGGGTTGAAGCTTTATAGGTGAAGCTTTGGGGTTGAAGCTTTATAGGTGAAGCTTTGAGGTTGAAGCTTTATAGGTGAAGCTTTGGTGTTGAAGCTTTATAGGTGGAGCTTTGAGGTTGAAGCTTTATAGGTGAAGCTTTATAGGTGAAGCTTTGGGTTTGAAACTTTATAGGTGAAGCTTTTGGTGGCACCATAAATGGATTTTGCTTCACACTATCTTGATGAAGATAGTGCGAAGCTTTTGAGATTGATATTTGTCCTCCATTGATGAAGCTTTTGTTGGCACCATAAATTGATTGTGCTTCGTACTATCTTGATGAAGATAGTGCGAAGCTTTGGAGATTGATATTTGTCCTCCATTGATGAAGCTTTTGTTGGCACCATAAATTGATTGTGCTTCGTACTATCTTGATGAAGATAGTGCGAAGCTTTGGAGATTGATATTTGTCCTCCATTGATGAAGCTTTTGTTGGCACCATAAATTGATTGTGCTTCGCACTATCTTGATGAAGATAGTGCGAAGCTTTGGAGATTGATATTTGTCCTCCATTGATGAAGCTGCTGTGTCCCCTTCCTTTTCTTTTCTTTTTTTTTTTTTTTTTTTTTTTTTTTTTTTTTTTTTTTGAAAGGGGAACAGAAACATTTGAAATTTGAAATTCCCTAGTGTTAGAAGTTTGAAGATTTTCCATGTGGGGCTTTCTCATGGTTTGAATTTGAATTTTGAATGTCAATAGCCATGTTGAACTATATATAAGAAGGATAAGTTTCCATTCTTTACCTTACCTTCATTTGCTCATCTTGTAGTGATTTTTGAAGACAGAGTGCTCTTTACTTGAGAGGGATTCTGGCATTGCTTTGCTGCACCATCTTCAGGTTGGTAGTCTTCTCCACTATATCGGATGTTTTCATTCTTGTTGGATTGTTTGAGTGTTCATGTATTTTGTTTGGAATATAATGAACTGGTTGATCTTTTCTTCATGCCCTATGAGCTTCCTTATGTTTTGATCCTTCATGTAGTGATAGAGTTTGTTTCTATTTGTTGTAGATGTCGGAGTCTGGAAGTCTTAGTGATAAGGGCTCCCCTAGCTCTAGCTCTAGGTTTGAGCCTGCAATGTCAGGGTCTTCATGGCCTTTGTTAGAGTCTGGTACGAAAGAAACGTTGGATGATCCTCACAATTGTCAAACCTTAGCCAATATTGGTTCTTCTTCCATGCTAGTGGGTGAGGGGGTTTGTGACGCCATACCCATATTTCGTTCTGATCCTCACAATTGTCAAAACTTAGCCAATATTGGTTCTTCCTCCATGCTAGTGGGTGAGGGGGTTGTTTGTGATGCCATACCCATATTTCGCTCTGAGTTCACAGCGGACCATTTAGAAAATAACTTGTTAGATAGCGAAAAGCAGCTTGAGGCCCTAAGACGATCATGTAGTATCCCCCGTAGTGTAGGGATACGTTTGGTGCGTTGTGAAGAATTGCCTTCTGAGCCGCCCAAGGGTCATGTTATGTTCTATACCCAGACATTAGTGACCTTGGGGGTAAGTTTACCTTTGCATCCGTGGTTGCAACGGATGCTGTCTTTTATTGGTTATGCACCTGGACAACTCAACCCTGGTTTCTGGGATACCTTGATCGGGTTTTATATTATTTGGATGGAGTGTGGATTAGGTGAGCCTTCCTTCCATCAGTGGCGCTACTGTTATAAGATGCGCCCGGTGAAGGCATGTACTGGTTATGCCGAATGTGCATGTCGAAGCGAGAGAGAGCGTGTTGTCTTTGATAAGAGAAAGGCGTATTGCACATGGAAGAAACGTTGGTGCTTTCTTTATAATGATTGGGAGCATGCTAAGGGTGTCACGCCTGAGCGACGTGTTCCTACTCACTTCCAGACTGTAGGTTGTAATGTATCCATTTTCTCATTTTTTGCTATTGTTGTAATTTTCTCTTGCTTCTAAGATTTTTCTTCATGCAGTGACACGAGGCACCATCAAACTCTTCGGACAGGAGCTAGCTGATGTAGAGAAAATGCTGAGGGTGCCCAAAGAAGATAGACACTTGGGTAAGCTACGACCCTTGTTTCGAAAGTACGGTTTCCAGCCTTTAGTTTCCGAGTGCCAAAGACGAGCAAGTAAGTTGTATCCTTCACTTGATCCTTGTTCTTCCCTCCTTTATTTTTATTTTTATATAATGTGGTATTCCTTACTTTGATTTTCCTTGTTCAGTGGAGAAGGTGGGCAAGAAAGTGGAGACTAGCACCAAGAAAAGGAGAGTGCCCATGTTAGTACCGTCAGAAGACATCCTGTTTCACAAAGAAGCTCGCAAGCACCGAGTGAGGCCAATCATTAAAACTAAGTCTCGAGAAGAAGTCCTCAAGGTTGCTGCCTCGAAGAAAGCTGAAGCTGAGGCCATTGGATGTGCTGCCGCCATAGTTGCCGGGGAAGATAGGCGATTGTTGCCTCCTCTTCCTACTATCAATCCTATCTTTCCTCCAGTTAGGGAGCACATTGGGCAGAAAGGTGATCCTAGTTCTAGCAGCGAAGGTAAAGATAAGGAAGATGTTGGCAGTGTCCCTTGGAAGGATTTGAAGGTTGCCATGCGGCCAAAGGACTTTGGGTATATCAACAATTGCTTGGCAGGGCGTCGATTTACTTTCGATGAGCTCGGAGAGCCCTTAGCTAAAGATGAATCGGATTGCGACCGGATGTTGAAGCTGTCTTCATATGTGAGTGTTACTTTGTCATTTCCTTGTTTTCTCCTCTTTATTAGCATTATTTTAGTAGCGATGATCATCTTGTCATGCAGGTCATGGCTGAGTATCACGACAGACTGCGAGAGGCTGAGCGGTGCAAGGTGAAATTGAAAGAGAATAAGCAGCTTGTGAATGATGCCAGGAAGACGAGCAAAGCTTTGGCTGAGGCCATCCAAGTCAAGGATCAACATTTTGAGAGTTTGAAGAGGCGGAATGGTGAGAACTTGAGACTCAAGGTACAGTTGGAGGCGACTAAGAAACAGTTGGAGACAACTACGCTCGAGGTTTCCAAGGTTAAAGGGGAGTTGGATAGTGCCTTGGTTGAGGTTTCTGAGCTGAAGAGTAGTATCCCGACTGAGAAGGAAGCTGCCGTGAAGGAGTTCTTGGGTTCCCAAGCCTTTCTCCATGTCCTTAGACCTCGCTGTATCAGGGAAGTTCACTTTGAAAAAAGGAAGTGGATGGCTGTCCTTGATCGTTATGATGATGGAAGCGTTCTTCGAAAATACCGTGAAGAAATAGATGAGCATCATCGAAAAGGTGAAACCTTCGACCTTGCAGTTTACTCTAGCAGTGAAGATGAGTCTGGCGATGAGGCTAGTGCTGATGAGCAGAGTCATCCGGGTGATGATGAGTTTGGAGATGCAGAAAATGGCGGTAGGACTCAGAGTGATATGATCAGGGGTTCAACCTCAGATGAGGATGACTAGAAGTGCTTTCACTTTCTGCATGTACTCTACCTGCACTAGTTTGTTGTTTGTATGGCATGTGCCATATTATAAGCCTGAGAGTTTTTTTTTGTTTTGCATGTTTATGAGTGTTTGCATTATCAAGCAAGTGTTTGTATTATCAAGCTTCAAGTGTTTGCCCTATCATTGATGAATGTTTGGCTATGTTTGCATAGATCCCTTGTATAGTCGTGTTGACACATACTTAGATTTTATTTTGTATTGGAAACATTTGCGTTGAAGCTTCAACACTTGAGTGTTTCATTGCTCAGAATGTAAAAGAGTTTAGGGCCGAGTTGGCTAAATCACCTCTTTATTGAATTCATACCAAATGGTTTTTGTTACATAGGATGCCGAACGGCTGTAGCTTAACACTTGTACAATGTGAGTCTATTTGTAATAGTACTTCAAGTGGTCAGCATTCCATGGATGGCCAAGGGTCTTGCCGTCGGAGCTTCTGAGCTTGTAGGAGCCAGGGCGGCTGATGCCGACGACCTCGAACGGTCCATCCCAGTTAGGACTAAGTGTTCCTTCACTCGGGACTCTATCACAGAGTAATCTTTTCTTCAGT
Organism: Malus fusca; assembly: GCA_035220775.1. Classification (NCBI taxonomy): domain Eukaryota; kingdom Viridiplantae; phylum Streptophyta; class Magnoliopsida; order Rosales; family Rosaceae; genus Malus; species Malus fusca. Next base: position 1,041,685 of record CM069072.1, on the reverse strand, counting down.
ACCCAGTCTCCCACTTTGAAAGAGCGAGGTTTGACCCTTGAGTCGTAGTAGTTGGAGACGCGCTGCTTGTAGGCAACATTCCTCAGGTGAGCCTGATTTCTGTGTTCTTCAACTAGATCCAGGTTGAGAGTGAGTTGTTTGTCGTTCTCACTCTGCATGTAGTTCTGGGTTCGGTATGTTGCTTGCTCAAGCTCAACCGGGACAACTGCTTCTGTACCAAAAGCGAGTGAGAATGGAGTTTCTCCTGTGGAAGTCCGATATGAAGTGCGGTATGACCAAAGAACTTGGGGTATGAATTCTGGCCAACAACCTTTAGCTTTGTCCAAGCTAGTTTTCAGAGTGCGCTTGATTATTTTGTTAACGGCCTCGACTTGTCCATTAGATTGGGTATGGGCTGGAGAGGCAAAACATAAGTTGATGTTGAACTTAGAGCAAAACATCTTGAACTTCTTGTTGTCGAACTGCCGCCCATTGTCCGTGACTATCGCATTGGGGATGCCGAATCTGCAGAGGATGTTCTTCCATACGAAGTCTTCTATTTTTGCCTCCGTAATGGTTGCCAGGGGTTCTACTTCAGCCCATTTTGTGAAGTAGTCAACTGCAACGATTGCATAGCGGACCTTGCCCTTCCCTGCGGGCATTGGGCCGATCAAATCAAGTCCCCATTGGGCGAAGGGCCAAGGGCTGATCATAGGAGTGAGCGGCTCGGGAGGGGAGTGAGGGATAGTTGCGTATCGTTGACACTTATCACATGAGCGAGATATTCTGATGGCATCTTGGTGGAGTGTTGGCCAATAGTATCCTTGGCGAAAAGTCTTGTGTGCTAGGGATCGAGACCCAACATGATCTCCACAGACTCCTTCATGTATTTCCCGTAGGACAATTTCCGCCTCCACAGGTGTAAGGCATCTTAGGTATGGCAGGGTAAAACCGCGCTTGTAGAGCTGGTCATTAATGATCAGGTAGCGGGCAGACTTGTATCGAATCTGCTTAGCTTGGACTTTGTCATTTGGGAGGGTGCCATGAGCAAGGAATTTATAAATTGGGGTGATCCAACTATCTCCTTGTTGTAAATTGCACACTTCCGCGACCATGGTGCTTGGTGCCGCCAACAATTCGACATGAATTTTTCTCCCAATCTTGTCTTCCACTGCCGAGGCGAGGCGAGCCAAAGCGTCTGCATGACTGTTTGCCGCTCGAGGAACTTGGGTGATCTGGTAGTGGAAGTGCTTGAGCAAAAGTCGCGTTTGCGCGAGATATGCCGCCATGGAGCTATCCTTAGCATCAAAGTTGTTCGTGACCTGGTTGACCACTAATTGGGAGTCACTGAAGATATCAATTTGTTTAACCCCAAGGTGCTTGGCCAAACGTAAGCCTGCTAGAAGGGCTTCGTATTCGGCCTCGTTATTCGATGCCTTGAATTTGAAACGAAGAACGTATTCCATCGCCACTTTGTCGGGGGTAGTGAGGACTAATCCTGCTCCGCAGCCCTGTTGGTTGGATGAGCCATCAACATACAGACTCCATGTTGGGGTTGTTGATTCTATCTTCTGAGCTTCCGATGGTAGTGAAGCTACTGCTTCAGGTGTAGAAGCAATGTCAACAGGATATGTGAAGTCGGCGATGAAATCTGCTACTGCTTGACCCTTTTCGGCTGGTTTTGGTTGGTAGGAGATGTCAAACTCACCCAATGCTATCGCCCATTTGATCATTCGCCCAGACGTGTCAGGACTCTGGAGTATCTGTCGAATAGGGTGATTGGTAAGCACGATGATGGCGTGTGCTTGGAAATAAGGGCGAAGTTTTCGAGCAGACATGACCAATGCTAGAGCTAATTTCTCAATGTTGGAGTATCGTGTCTCCGCATCTTGTAGGGCCTTGCTAGCGTAGTAAACGGGCCGTTCGACACCACTGTCCTTTCGAATAAGAACAGAACTGACTGCTGAAGCCGAAACCGATAGATAGATAATGAGAGTGTCACCAACTTCTGGTTTGGAGAGCAGAGGGGCTTTACTCATGTACTCTTTGAGGTTCCTGAATGCCTCGGCACATTCCTCCGTCCATGTAATGTACTTCTTATTTCCCTTGAGTGCTTTGAAGAAAGGAGCACATCTGTCTGTGGCCTTAGAGATGAATCTGGTTAAGGCTGCCACCTTGCCAGTAAGGCTTTGGATGTCTTTTGAAGTTACTGGCTCTTTCATGTTGAGGATTGCTTTGATCTTTTCAGGGTTAGCTTCAATGCCTCGTTGGCTAATCATGAAGCCTAAGAATTTGCCAGAGCCCACGCCGAAGGCACATTTGTTGGGGTTCAACCTCATTCGATACCTCTTTAGAATGGTGAAAGTTTCAGATAGGTTGGTGATGTGTTGGTCAGCATGTTTGCTCTTGACTAGCATATCATCAACGTAAACTTCCATGCTCTTCCCAATCTGTTCGGCGAACATTGAATTGACCAGTCTCTGATAAGTTGCTCCTGCATTCTTTAGGCCGAAAGGCATGACTTTATAGCAATATAGTCCCCTGTCAGTAGTGAAGGCTGTATGCTCTTGGTCTGAGGGGTTCATGAGGATTTGGTTGTATCCTGAATAAGCGTCCATGAAGCTCAAGAGCTCACACCCTGCCGTAGAGTCTATAAGTCTATCAATGAGAGGAAGGGGGAAACTATCCTTCGGGCATCCTTTGTTTAGGTCGGTGTAGTCGACACACATTCTCCACAAGACCTTTTGAAGCAGGAGACTTTCCTTGGTCGGATTTTTCTTAACAAGGACAACATTTGCTACCCATGTTGGGTAATTGACTTCACGGACGAAACCTATGTCTTTGAGTTTTTCAACTTCTGCTTTCATCGCCTCGTATCGTTCAACATCATAAGATCTTCGCTTCTGTTTTACTGGTTTGGTCTTGGGATCAATACTCAAGTGGTGACAGATGATATCGGGAGCGATGCCCGGCATATCTTTATATGACCAAGCGAAGACCTCGGCGTTCTCTTGCAAAAATAAGATCAACGACAGCCGCATAGGTGGTGACAAAGTGGTGCCAATCTTCACCATGCGATCTGGATGGTCTTTGGAGATAGAGACATTCTCTAACTCTTCAGCGGGTTGTGCTTGCTGGGTGAAGGAATCATCTCGAGGGTCATCAGGTTGACTGTTGCCATCATGAAGATCCGAGTTAGCTTCATCTGAACTGGTCTTTACTACTTGGTTATGTATAGAGAGGGTCTCCTTAGGGACAGGCAGGTGTTGTTGCTTAACTGAAGTGTTGTAACATGATCGAGCACTAAGTTGATCTCCCCTGATGTATCCATTGCCAAAAGGGGTTGGAAACTTCATCAACAACATATGTGTGGATATCATGGCCTTGAGATCATTGATGCCTGTGCGCCCGAAGATGACATTGTATGCTGTCGGGCAATTGACCACTAGGAAGTTAGTGGTAATAGTAGCTGTGTAGGGGCCTGTACCAATGGTGAGGGGTAAATGTATACTCCCTAAAGGTTGTACGATATCGCCAGAGAAGCTTATCAGAGGAGAAATCGAGCGATCGAGCAAGTGTTCAGCTACATTAAGTGCCTTGAAAGCTTCAGCAAACATGATATTGACTGAAGCACCTGTGTCTATCAGGATTCGTTTCACATCAAAATTTGCTATGTGAGCCTCCACAATCAGCGGGTCGTTGTGAGGGTAGATGATACCTCTTTCTTCCTCAGGGTAGAAACATATTGGATCCCAGTTAGGCTTTTGATACTTGCCTCCCCTGATGTCTTCCACGTGAAACACTTGATGGCCAGGTTTCAAAGTTCGTTCACTGTTTTTCATGGCCCTATTGGAAGATTCAGACATGGGTGTGCCGCCGCTTATGGAATATATCACATTCACCTGGCGTTGGTTACGGTTATCCATTGGAGGGTGAAGGAGGAACTGATCAATTTTTCCTTCACGTGCCAAAGCTTCAATATGATCACGGAGGATGATGCACTTCTCGCCATCATGGCCATTATACTCGTGGTAGCAACAAAACATGCCCGTGTTCTTCGTGGACTTGTAATCTGGTTGTCTTGGCTTTGGCTTTGGTATCAGGTGAGCTATACTGGGGTAGATGGCCGCGCATGTAGCGTTCAAAGATGTGTATGTCTCATACCTCGGGGTAGGACCTGTCTTAACACGTGATTGTCCCACTGCGTTGACTGCCTGGGGACGGGCGTTATTGTGACGATATCCTGAGTTATCGCGATAGTGTCCTTTATTCTTTTTATTAAAATGAGATTGGTGAGGATGGAAATCTTTCCTTTTGCCCTGGGATTGATATGTCTGCTGACTTGGCGAAGCATTAAATGAGGCAGGGGGGTGTGCTGCTACCGTTTGGAAGGTTGAGGTCTTCTCGTTCGGTTGGATCTGGCCTCCACTCACTACTTGCTGATAAGGGGTGACTGTAGGGGGTTTCCCTTGATATGTCCTTGCCTCGGCGGAAGCATGGTTGTAAGCTTGTGCCATCACCTCAGAGTAAGTCTTCCAAGTGTTGGCATTGATCATGTATTTGAAGAAACAGTCACGTAAGCCTGCCGTGAAGGCCTTGAGGGCGGTCTTGTCATCTGCCTCAGCGCAGCGAGAATACTCATGGCTGAAGCGGCCAGCATACTTTCGTAATGACTCGTCCGGCTTCTGGCGAATAGTGTACAAATCATCTGCAGAATGCAAGCGATCGGTCTGGAAGATGTGTTGAGAGACAAACAGCTTCCTCAACTCTTCAAATGAGTCTACTGTCTCAGGTGGAAGACGGCAATACCAGTTTAAAGCTCCGCCAGAGAGGGTCGAGGGGAAGAGAAGGCACCGTTCTTCGTCGGTGTGTCTCCGGTATACCATGGTGGACTCAAAGAGGTTAAGGTGTTCAATCGGGTCTTCCCTTCCAGTATAGAGTTGTAAGTCAAGCTTCTGCTTTGTCTTCGCTTGGAGGGGGGTGTTGAGGATCCTTCTTGTGAGGGGGCCAGGCCTGGGTTGGTTCCAGTCGGGTATCTCGGCTTGACGTTCAGCCTTCAACTTGTTTACTTCATCCAGGAGCTGTAGGACGAGGGGGTCCTGAGCGGAGCCGTGCACCACTGAAGTTTTCTTCCGTAAGTCCCCATCGCCTCTTGGAAGTAGGAAAGTTTGATCAAGATAGCGTGATTTTTCCTTGGACTCGCCACACTGACTCCTAGAGTGAGTATGTCGGAATATTTCCGAGTCCCCTGTACCTTCATGTTCTTCTAGGACTTGTTGCCCATTCCCTAGATTGGTGATTGGCCTAGGTCGTGGAAGAGGACCGAGTCTTTCAGAAACTCTTGGGTCATTGATCTTCGAGCTTATGTGGATGGGATTCTCTCGACGTTGCTTTAGGAAGTCTCGACAATCACGATAGACGGCTTTTGATCCTTCCACTCCCTCTGTGAGGAGGTGTTTTCCTCTACTTCTTCTGCTTCGGGTTGAAGCGGCCGGGTTGAGAGAAGTCTCATGTTGATTGTCACATTGATGGGTAGCTCGATCCCTGTCAGGGATGTCCGTGTTGGATATCGGTGACCCTCCGTGTTGGGGGGCATTCAGATGATTGTTGACCTCGACAAGGGCGACGAACTTGTGTGTTTGAGCATGCCTAGCCTCGTGAAGCCTCTCGAAAAGCTTTTCATATTGCTCTTGGAGGACCTCGTTCCTCATCACTATCTTGTTGTTCTGAGCTTCTAGCTCATCGACTTTAGCTTGAAGAGTAACTCTATTTCCTTCTTGCTTTCGTTGCTTCATACTATCTCCAATGGGGGTGTCATTCTGTGTGTTATGGCTTCTTTCGCTCCCCATGTTGGAGAGAGATGCTTGGCCAAAAGAAAGTGTACGAGCGGTGGAAACCAGCTTGACAAAGCTGAAGAGAGTGGGAGTAAGTGTCTTTCCCACAGACGGCGCCAAATGTTGATGCACAAAATCAGCAAGGACTTTGGTACAACAGAAAGTGTCAGGTTTTGTGACCTTCGCTTGGTTGCTTCGGTCACTAGCGAGGATAGGTATATAAATGAATAGAGGCAGAGAAGCAAACACGAGATATACGTGGTTCACCCAGATTGGCTACGTCCACGGAGTAGAGGAGTTCTCATTAATTGCGAAGGGTTTACACAAATACATTGGTTCAAGCTCTCCTTTTGTGAGTTCTAGTGAATAGTTTAGTACAAAATGACATTAGAGATTATTGTGGGAGAATGATCCCTATTTATAGAAGAGAGTTTCTAGTTTTGTTCTGACATTGACACGTGTCATGTTGTGATTGGCTTCTGATGTTGACACGTGTCGCGCTGTGATTGGCTTCTGATGTCGACACGTGTCGCATTGTGATTGGCCTCCTGGTTGAAGGGAAGCTCTTCTGGATCCTTGACGGTATAACGTTGACCGGTGCTAAGTAGTTTCAGGATTGGTCAAGTATGGTACAAACAAGCTTAACTTCGAAATTCACCACTATAATCATATAAATCGTAGATCAAAATTTAACCGTTGATTGTTGTTTACATCTATGCTTCATTGTTCTCATCAAATTTTTTTTTTTTCAGATTTTTTTTTTTAAACACGATCTATTAGAGGATGCAGTAAGATGAACGGTTTGGATCGTTGATATTATATTCAAAGTTTTACGGTTAGTGAAAATATTGCTTGATGTTTATAAAGTTTCTACAAAATATATGGCATTGACTTATATTTCAGTTAACCGTAAATATCGAAACGTGATATCAAAGATCTGAACCGTTCATCTTCTTACATCCGCCAGATGATCATGTTTTCAAAAAAATGAAATTCAATAAGAAGAATAAAGCGTAAATAACAATCGACGGTTAAATATAAATGTAAGGTTTATGGATTATAGAGTGGGATTTCGAAACTGATCCCTTCATGAAAGTTGTAAAGCTTGTGTAACATCCCACATCGCCCAAGGGAGTGGATCATGTAAGTCTTATATGTCTATTCTCATCTCTACCTAGCACGAGGCCTTTTGGGAGCTCACTGGCTTCGAGTTCCGTAGGAATTCCGAAGTTAAGCGAGTTCGTGAGAGAGCAATCTCAGGATGGATGACCCACTGAGAAGTTCTCAGAAACAAAACCGTGAAAGTGTGGTTGGGCCCAAAAGCGAACAATATTGTGTTACGGCAGAGTCGAGCCAGGGATGTGGTGGGGGCCCTGACACGCCCCGACCCTGATATTCCCCGAATACCAGGATAGACACGTGCTGGCCGACACCTGAGGGTGAGGAAAGCCATTAATTGATACAAAAGCTAAGAATAAGAAATAAATAAGGGTTAGAAATTTAAAATACAATGAATTAATAACTTAGGAACGTGTTCAGAGCATACAACTAACTAGAGTTCTAAAAGAATTAATATAAAATTGAATAAATAAAGGATGTGGGTCCTACACCGAGAGGACTCGAATATGCAAATGCGAAAGCGTTAATGTCGGGATCGTATGCCTCGATTCCAAATCCTGAAAGGGGACGCAAAACAAGAGTGACTTAACCAAGTTCATATATATACATAATAATAAAACAGTTATCAAAGTACTAACCACCACAGTTTATATAATGAAAACTACTAGCATAATAAGTGATGGATTTAATAAAAATCCTAGCATGCCAAAAATATCTCCAAAAGTCATATCGCGGAAAAACATCGCGGAAATCAAAACAATAAACGCATCGTAGATCGTCTCGTAAGCGCGGTATGCTGCTAGAAAGATCACTGAATAAATATAACTCCCGGCCCAATACCTGCTCTGTGGTCTCTGAGCCCGTAGCCAGAGATTACCAACTCCCGGCCCAATGCCTGCTCCATGTCCCTCAGCCCGTAGCTAGGGATTATTTCTCCCGGCCTAAATGCCAACACCAGATCCTCGCCCCAGGCAGCATAGTGTCTACTAGGTACGCACAAATAGTTACGCCTCTCATAAATAACCACTTCATAGTATAAAATCATTCATCGTCTATACTATCAAGAGGGGTTTCTAAAACATGTTCTAGCATCCTATCGTCATCCATCAGATAGTCTACCTGATCATGGTTTTTATAGAAAATACGATATATTAAAATATAGCTCAAAATAGGCTAACATTTATTTCCTCACCAAAAACACGAGACGAATTCAATAAATTTAGTAAACATGCTTAACATAAATCGAATCATAAATTCGTAGGCATGCTAATCATTTATGCAATTAAATTATAAAATCATGTAATTTTAGAAGGGGTCCACTCACAAATATTCCTTAGCAGAAGAGTCGCGCGAATAAGGATTAAGAATTTCTCCACTAGCAACTTTACCTAAGCACAAAAATGTAATAAATAAATAAAAGGATTCCTAAAAGATTTGGGTTTGAACTAAATAAATTAAGGGATTTGGATTTGGATGGGTTAGGCCCTAATAGATTTTAGAATTCTAAGGTTTTAGGGTAAAAAGGCTTTAGGGTGAAAATTGGTGGTTTGGGCTTAAGCCCTAACACACACACACACCACAACACACACACACACACACATGCACGGCATGCATACACACACACACACACACATGCCTTAAACACACACATACAGAGGTTGCACACACAACACAGCCCACACAACACACACACACTCACACAGGCCGGCCCTAAGGCCTCATTAAAGGGCTGGGCTTAGAGCCCCTTTAACAAAAACTGGCCCAAGGCCCTTTGGGTTTTTAAAACAATAAAACTGAAAAGAAAAAAAAATGAAACGGGCTGGGGTTTTGGGCTGAAACATAATGGGGTTAAGACCCGTGGGGGGTTTCTAACGGCCTGAAAGGCCTGGTTTGCCAAGGAAAAAGAAGGTCGGAGCTGCTACAGCTCCGGTCACCTGAAAAATGAGGTTTTAAACTCCGATCTAAGTACGAACATGAAGAGCAAGGTGAGAGGAAGAGATTGCTACTTTCCAATAACCGTGACACGGTCGGAGGTGACCGAAAATGCCCTCGAAGCTCACGGGTTCGCCGAAAAATGGGTGTGCTCAACCCAATTCGATTCCGAGGCAAAACCTACGTAAAAATGGAAGGATCTAGCTCATAAAACACAACCAAGCATCATGCTAACAACGAGAATGAGAGATTCGTGACTTACCTAACGGAAAAAGAGTAGGGTTCGTCGGAGCTTTGCTCCCGAGCCGTCGAACTCACAGGGTATGGGTCATGGGCTCGTTGCGAGCCTCTTTTGATGGTGACACGGTCCTAGTGTCCAGAGGAAGAGAGTGATGCGAGAGGTTGAGGGAGAGAGGTACGAGAGAGCTGAGAGAGAGAGAGAGTACATGGAGAAAGATACAGGAGAGAGATGAAGAAGAGAGAAGTCTCGGGGGGGGGGACAGAAAGAGAGAAAAGAGATAGGGTTAGATGGATGCCATGTGGCAATTTGGGTTAAAACAACAAATATTACATATATTTGGGGGTGGTTGTAACAGGCCCGGGCCGGGATGTGACAATTTGGTATCAGAGCCAATCCCTGGTCGGAAGTGTGTCAATGAGGACGTCGGGCCCCTAAAGAGGGTGGATTGTAACATCCCACATCGTCCAGGGGAGTGGATCCTATAAGCCTTATATGTATATTCTCATATCTACCTAGCACAAGGCCTTTTGGGAGCTCACTGGCTTCGGGTTCCGTAGGAACTCCGAAGTTAAGCGAGTTTGCGCAAGAGCAATCCCATAATGGGTGACCCACTAGGAAGTTCTCGTGTGAGTTCCTAGAAACAAAACCGTGAGGGCGTGGTCGGGGCCTAAAGCGAACAATATCGTGCTACAGTGGAGTCGAGCCTGGGATGTAGTGGGGGCCTGGGCCGGGATGTAACAGCTTGTCACTATGAGTGATTGTATATTTTTTTTACATTTTTTACACTTCTACAATAATTATTATTAATTTTATTAATTTTGCCCTCAAATAAAAAATATTATTCATGAGGGTTTGGAGAATTTTAAAAATCTAAATGATAATGTAAGTGTAACCATTATCTACTCGTGGAGGAATATTGATGAATCACGAGTGTTTATATATTCTTTCATATTTTTCATACTTGTATGTATGTCTTCTTAGTTCTTGCCAATACAAGTACTATACTAATTTATTTTAATTTGGACAACAAGAAGTTAAGTAAAATTTATCCTAGTAATGATAATAAGGAACTCTCATAATAAAAATAAATAATAACTAAAACTTTTTTTTTAAACTTATATAGAATAATAATACAAAACTATATATTTAATATAGAATATATTGTATATATTAATATGACTATTGTATTTTATAATAAATATTTTAGTACTTAAACTTTAAAATTATCAAAATAATTTTTTTCTTAACGGGTCGAAACGGGTTACCCACGTGTTACCCGTGTGTATACCCGTTATTAACGGGTCACCTGATAATGACCCAATTAGTTATCGTGTTGATCCGAAACCCGTTATTTTCGTGTCGTGTCAGAAACTACCGGGTCTAGCAAAGACAATACTCCTCTTCACTATTGTGATAGAAGATCACTTGTTAAAAGATTTCAACTTTACTCGTTTAATATAGGGAACTTTAATGAAAAGTTCCTGGTATTGTTCATTTTAACGAAAAATCATATTCTTACACTAAAAAATCAATCTTGATATCATTCACTTTACCCTTTATTTTGTTCTTATTATTAAAACTCAAAGTTTTCAAGTCATTTTCATTAATTTTCCTTTTAATCTAATACGTCTGTGAGATATTTTTTTATAAAAGGTCTCAATGTAGCAATTAGTTTATAATTCAATACGAGCTATCATTAATTAGTTAGGCTTTTCACACTTTTTTAGACCACCCGTGAAAATATTATTATTAAAGAAAGAGAAGAGTGTTGGAAATTATTACATAAATTTAGGATTTAGATAGCTTCAAACCCACATTTAGATTGAACCCAAAATCTAGTGTGGTTTGATCTCTATCGATTTCTCTCATCTCAAACAATTAACTATTTAACTTATTAACGCAATCATTTTTTTTTTTAAATAATTTTTTTTACCTTGATGTTCTAACCATCGGTATTATTATAGAAGACTAGCAGAGATCACACACTTTGTGTGTGTGAACAATTTTTCTTAATAAGTGCATAATTTTTTTAATATTACTTAATTACTATTTTGTCCTCCTTATATAAATATTGTGTATCAAAAGTGAGGGTAAAATAGAAAAAATAAGTATAAAAAAGAGGGTAAAATAAGAAAAATAGGGATATGGTTGTCATTTTTTCAAAAGGTACAAACTTACTATTTTGCCCTCATTTTGTCACTAGTGTGTATCAAAAGTGAGGGTAAAATAGGAAAAAAGTGGTAAAAAGTCGACAAGGAGGGTTTTCTTAATAAATAAACTAGCATATGGGCACACACAAAGTGTGTGAGAATTTTTTTTTTTTGAAATAGAAGGAGAGATGAAGAGAGTGATAAAGAATGTGGAAGTGAGAAGTTTTTTTTCTTATATTTAATTTTTTTTTATAAATTAGAGATATGTTAGGATTACATGTAAGTGAGGCTTTGAAAAAAAAAAAGCAAAATTTGGTTGTGTGAAATTACATTTCTGCCCCATATTTCTTATTCATGTTCTGTTTTAATTAGAGGGTTAAATTAGTAATTTCATAAAATTTTGGTTAACAATGAGTGTTTTTATTAATTAGTAAAGATAAATAATAGTATAGATATCCTATGTTTGAAAATCTAGTAATAAAAAACATGCGTGGTTTTGTTTCGTCCAAGTTAATTGTCATGTTTTTGTTTCTCTTCAGTGATACGACGATTCCTTCCCGTCCTTTTTATGGAATGCGATGTCCATACACGACACGCATCTGGTACAAGACCCCATCTGAAATACTGTATTTGTTGGTTACTTTATGACAAAAAATGCAAAAGAATAACAAAAATAAAAGGATTTAATTGGAATGTTCCCTTAAAATGTCAAAATGTCTTTTTAATGAAGTTATACAAATCCAAAAAATATTGGTAGGGCAGAATGTCAATGGGTTGCCAATTTTGAAAGAATGGTAGGTGGCATAAGCTTATTTGTTTGGCAAAAAGAGTCCTCCAGTATTATGTTAAAATTTTATACACGTTTAGCCGTCTACTACTTGTCAACATTGTTACAAAAAAAAAAAAATATATATTCAGACTACGAAATTCATGTACCATAATTTGTTAAGAGGATTATTTTAAAAATGAGATTTTTTATAGATTCTCTATTAACTCATAATTTAACATCTATTTTTTATCCCAACATTATAAAATTTATACCAAAAATATAAGGTGATAAAAAATCCGTAGAGAGTTCTACTTTAAAAAAAATTAACTTTAACATTTCTCTTTGTTAATCATTTTGTTTGAAACGAGCTCCATCGAGCTATTTACAGAGTGCCCCAAATAACTGCAACTCTATTATTGTACTGCAATTGGTGCTCCTTGAAACGCTCTTGGGGTGAGAAATTTCTTTCCTTCTTTTCTTCCTAAGTCGAGGTGAAAAAAACACCATTCTACTAATGTTAATCAATATTGATGTTGTCCCCAGTTTAATCATTAGTGCAATTCCGTGAGTGTGGGTTTTGTTTACAAAATGTTCGATACAATAAGTAGTGAAACCAATTAACATAAACTGTAGTTAAAAAAACAAAAAAAACTTTACACTCTTCAACATATTGTGTCCTTAAATTAATGACGAATTTTTTATCATTGAAGAAATTCTTTCTACTCTAGTTAAAAATTGTTGTTCCACCGGCCGTCTAGGTCTCACCTGGTTAAAAGATTTTAATCAGTTAACTCAATCATAAATAAATAAACCGCCAAGTGAGATAGAAACCTAATTCTCCACCGATGGACTTTACCTTAAAATAACTTATCGAGACCTACTAACGAAGATTAAGCAGCTACTAAATCTCCGTTCATGTGTAATTATGCACGTTGCTCTTTTCTTTTCCTTTCCAACTTATCTGTCCTTCCTCTGCAATGGGATTCCTATATCCTTGGTTGGAAAAAGACTAACTAGCTTCTAGCATTGTAATATTTTTCATTCTCTCACCACGGAAATGTGAACGTAGAAATTTTCATCATCGTTGATATAAAAAAATAAATAAAAAATTGGCACACTATGTATCATAATCAAGGTATAAAATATCGATGATATCGGAAATATCGGTAGTCCAAAAACACGGAAATATCGATGGAAATATCGGGATATTATCGATATCGATAAAAATTGAATAAAAACTACGGAAATTGTAAGAAAAACTTGGAAATTTTTATTGAAACTTTGCAGAATGTTTATTTAGTCAATTATCTATTAGTTTATTACAAAAAATTGGAAGGAAATGCATTGCATGATGGATTTAACTGATTTAAGTTGATTATATAGCGAGCTGGCAAACATTGTGAGTGTAGAAAATATGTAGTAATTAATGAAAGAAGTTTAAACACACCATAATCATTTATATATAATGAATTAGTACAATATTTTACACTTTATACATTGCATGGTAAGATACATGAGTGACTTAGTACCACATAGAGTTCCTCTGAGGTTCAAAATTTTCACTATCTTCATCATCTCTATGTGTAGAGTAAGTGTATTGTGAAGAGTAGTCATTAAAATGATAAATCCCCAAAATAGTTTTGCATGTAATTGTTAACATGCCACCCATATGGATCCGAGATTGGTTGACGTTGTCCATAAGCAAAATCATTTGAAGATTGAGTCTCAGATTCTTTCCATGAGTTGCTTGATTCCATCCCAACAAGAATGAGATATGAAGGGTAGGGAAATGGTTGGTTATGAGTATAACCATAGTTACTACTTCCCACTCCAACAGAGTCCGAAGTTATAGATAACGAGTCATCTTCTTGACTTGACAAAATCCCCTTGCCTCTTTCTCTACGAGTATAGTCATTCCCTTTGGTACCAATTCCTGGTCCTGCCCGCCTACTGCCATGGTTCGCATCCTGTGTTGCATGCGTGAAGTTTGCCTCACCAGTGAAGGGGCTCATAAATCCGGGAGGTGGTCCAACATAGTTTCCATATCCACCACCACCTCCAGTGGTAGGTGAGTTTCTTGATCTTGTAGTAGAGCTATCATTAGTATCAACATGATCTTGTGGTTGTGTAGGATTGGAAGAAGGTGGAATTCCAGTGTTTCTTGGTCTTAGGCGCAAAAGTTCTTCCAAAGAGTCAGCGCTGCTAGATCCCACCTCCTCCTCTAATACTCTTTCTACATTTATCCCTTCATTATGTGCTTCTTCAGCAACTCTGGGAGCTGGGTTGCCTTCATCATCATCATCTAAATGAAGAGGTCTAATCCATTGATAAAGTTGGTTACCTTCTGTATCATCATCTTCAGCAACAATATCAAACACATCTAGTGGCTCACCACGGTCGACATGATCTATTTCTGCTTCCTTATCTCGAATTTGAAGCTTCATGTTGTAGTAGCAATAAACTAATTTTTCCAACCTACTATGAGCCAACCTATTTCTTTGCTTTGTGTGTATGAGTGCAAATGTACTCCAATTTCTTTCACAAGCAGATGAGGAAGCTGTTTGTGATAATACTTTTATTGCTAACTTTCTCACAGTTTGTGCATCAGTCCCATACATGATCCACCATTCAGCTATAATGAAAAACAATGTTGATAAGCCTAATAACTCCAACAAATTCTATTATAAACTGATAGTGAAATATGTTTACACTCACTAGGAGACATTTTCGTTCGAGCAGCAACTGATGTTGGTTCTCCAAAAGTTCTTCTTGCATCTTTAAACCATGTTAGCTGAATTCAATAAATCGTGTTAGTTTAATCCAACTATGTAATTATTATAATTTAAGTAATTGTGTACCTCATTTCCAAATTGGCCAACTGCTGGTGATGCAGGGTCTAATTTAGAGTATACATTATGTACAGCACGTATAAGGGTACCATTATCTCCAACACCGGGTCTGTATTGGTATTGAGGATTCAAATAATATGTTGTTCAAAAAAACACATACTCTAATAAGAGAAATAATACTTATGCAACTAAAGAAATGAATTGCAAATTATGACATAATTTATACCTGCTGCATGCAAATCGTGGTATAATGTTTTATACCATCGGTCATCAATTATCTTTATGACCCACCTTGCACCATGTTTTCTTTCCAAGTCATCATTCACTACACGCATCAACTCATATATTGCCCCCATAGTAGGATACACTTATGTGTCAACGATCCGTAAAACTTTGTAAAGAAGTTCAAACACTTGGCACACATGTTCTGATTGAGTCCAAAAAGCATGATCGAGCACTATACTTTCCACCATACGACTTGCATTTGAGCGGCTGAAATTATGGTTGGCCCAATCGTCACTAGTTGCTTCAACCCTCCTTTCTTCTTTCATAGGCTGTCTAATGCAATATAGTTGGTGGCGAATCGAGTGGTAGCTGGACGAATAATTTCTCCTTTGCAAAATTCACGCATCTTTGCCAACAACCAACCGTGATTGTAAATATAATTTGTGATCGTTCTAGCTCTTTTTACGACAATAGCAATATTCTCTCTCTTCCCCATTGCCTCAAACATGAGATTAATACAATGTGCTGCGCATGATGTCCAAAACACGTTATGATGCTTCATTAACTTTTTTCCAACTTTGACAAATGCAGAACCATTGTCGGTCACGACTTGGACAACATCATGCTCTCCCACCTCCATGATTACATCCCTCAATAATTTGTAAATATACTTGTAGTTCTTTATATGGTCTGAAGCATCAACAGACTTCAAAAAATTTGTCTTTCCCTTGGAGTATACCATGAAGTTTATGATAGACAATCTGATCGGGCCAGTCCATCCGTCACACATGATTGTGCAACCATTAGTTTCCCACTTTGACCTCAACTTGTTAACATACTCGCCAATGTCTTTATACTCCATTTCCAAATATTTGTTTCTTACCTCATAGTGAGTGGGAGGTTGTACTCCAACACTGGCCTGTTAACATCCCACTACCATATTTTTGAAATGATGTGATGATGCCTTCTCAGTAGGGACATTTTCATAGATAAGGAACTTGCTAATTAGACGCCTCATTCCCTCCTTCACATTACCTCCAGTGAAATAACTCCAAACACTATTTTGACGTGCTTTGGATGACTTATATAAACTTGGGGCTATTGGTGGTGTTGGTTGTGATTCTCTAACACTTGCTCCCCGTCTCATTTGTGCACCACCACTTGTCCCGAAACCTTGTGCTTTATTAGAAATTTTATGAAGATGTTCTCTTTCCCATGCTGACTGTTTGGAGTCACGTAATGCTTGTTTGAAACTGCGTCGTTCTTCATGTCCCATTTCACCATCACATTCGTCCTCATCGTCATCATCATCACTGTCAACCGCTTGGCCAATGACTTATCCTCGTAGCCCAGCTCGAATATTTTTCATTCCATGTGTTTTCTTTTCCTTCTAGTGTTTTTTATTTTTTAATAATGTGGTGATGAATGCCTTCACTTCTGGGGGGACATTATCGCATTGTTTAACATTATTTCCTGGATCTAATCCACTAAGATGGTACTTAAGTCGTGTCACTCTGTCACTCTTCATTACCCGACCATAATATTTGCAAATTATGCCATGTTTGTTTCCGTCTATTGGGTCTCTATGTTCGCAAGCTGGATCACGTTTAGTAACTCCACTAGACATCTTAAACGTTCCTATATTTATTTTTCATGGAAATTAGACAATTATTTTTTGACCAAAAAATATAGTAGTGACAGAAACATATTAAATAGGAAGTAAAGAAAATAAGAAGTAAAGTTATTCTATAGAAGAATTAAATAGGAAGTAAAGAAAATAGGAAGTAAAGTTATTCTACAGAAGAATTAAATAGTAAGTAAAGAAAATGATTGTAAGAATTTAAGTAATTATAAAAATAATATGGAATAATAAAACCTAATATTAATGAATAATAATCCAATTTGATAATAAAATAATAAATAACATTAAACATATTAAAATTATTATAGGGAATAATTATACAACATTACTTAATTACTTCAAAAAATTAACATGCAAGTATTATTTGGTTCTTAGATCACATGCACGGGTCCACACAATTTTTTTTGTTGTTGTATAAATTACAATAATATAAATATAAGTTTGTAAACTTACCTTAAATATGGAACCCTTTGTGTAAAGGCCAAATGGAATCTGCGTGGAGCAACAATAAAATAATAATTACACAAATGTAACAAATATGGAACTTTCGATGTCGTACGTAGCAGCAAAACCTCGACGATCCTCTGCAGCTTGCCGTCTGTGAATAAATGATAGAGAAAGAAGGTATTCAAACTGAATAAATGGATCTGCAGCTCTGAAATGGCTCTGGAATGGCTCTGAAAGGGCTAAGGGAAGAAGAAACGAAACGGTGTAATAGAGATTTTTCAATTTTCGAAGGGTAAACAAATGTGTGATGATCTGATACTCCACCTCTGAGAATGTGAAAGAATATCACGCGTGGCACACAATTTTGAATCTTGATGAAACCACCATTATATTTGTCTTGTTAAAAGTTGTCAAGTCAGAGACAGAGATTCAGACACGGTTTTGAATTATTTGGATGCTTTTTTTTTTCTACACGCCACCACACACGCACACAGAGATCGAGATTCGAGAGCCCACACACGCCACCACTTTTAGAATCTCGATCTCTGTGTGCGTGTGTGGGCTCTCGAATCTCGATCTCTGTGTGCGTGTGTGGTGGCGTGTAGAAAAAAAAGCATCCAAATAATTCAAAACCGTGTCTGAATCTCTGTCTCTGACTTGACAACTTTTACAACTTTTACAACTTTTAACAAGACAAAAATAATGGTGGTTTCATCAAGATTCAAAATCGTGTGCCACGCGTGATATTCTTTCACATTCTCAGAGGTGGAGTATCAGATCATCACACATTTTTTTACCCTTCGGAAAATTGAAAAACCTCTATTACACCGTTTCGTTTCTTCTTCTTCCCTTAGCCCTTTCACAGCCATTCCAGAGCCATTTCAGAGCTACAGATCCATTTATTCAGTTTGAATACCTTCTTTCTCTCTCATTTATTCACAGACGGCAAGCTGCAGAGGATCATCGAGGGTTTGCTGCTACGTACGACATCGAAAGTTCCATATTGGTTACATTTGTGTAATTATTATTTTATTGTTGCTCCACACAGATTCTATTTGGCCTTTACACAAAGGGTTCCATATTTAAGGTAAGTTTACAAACTTATATTTATATTATTGTAATTTATACAACAACAACAAAATTTGTGTGGACCCGTGCATGTGATCTAAGAACCAAATAATACTTGCATGTTAATTTTTTGAAGTAATTAAGTAATGTTGTATAATTATTCCCTAGAATAATTTTAATATGTTTAATGTTATTTATTATTTTATTATCAAATTGGATTATTAATCATTAATATTAGGTTTTATTATTCCATATTATTTTTATAATTACTTAAATTCTTATAATCATTTTCTTTACTTCCTATTTAATTATTATGTAGAATAACTTTACTTCCTATTTAATTCTTCTATAGAATAACTTTACTTCCTATTTTCTTTACTTCCTATTTAATATGTTTCCGTCACTACTATATTTTTTGGCCAAAAAATAATTGCCTAATTTCCATGAAAAATAAATATAGGTACGTTTAAGATGTCCAGTGGAGTTACTAAACGTGATCCAGCTTGGGAACATGGAGACCCAATAGACGGAAACAAACATGGCACAATTTGCAAATATTGTGGTCGGGTAATGAAGAGTGGTGGAGTGACATGACTTAAGTACCATCTTAGTGGATTAGATCCAGGAAATAATGTCCAACAATGCGATAATGTCCCCCCAGAAGTGAAGGCATTCATCACCACATTATTAAAAAACAAAAAACACCAGAAGGAAAAGAAAACACATGGAATGGAAAATATTCGAGTTGGGCTACGAGGAGAAGTCATTGGCCAAGCGGTTGACAGTGATGATGATGACGATGAGGACGAATGTGATGATGACGATGAGGACGAATGTGATGATGACATGGGACCTGAAGAACGACGCAGTTTCAAACAAGCATTACGTGCCTCCAAACAGTCAGCATGGGAAAGAGAACACCTTCATAAAATTCCTATTAAAGCACAAGGTTTCAGAACAAGTGGTGGTGCACAAATGAGACGGGGATCAAATGTTAGAGAATCACAACCAACACCACCAATAGCCCCAAGTTTATATAAGTCATCCAAAGCACGTCAAAAGTGTGTTTGAAATTATTTCACTGGAGGTAATGTGAAGGAGGGAATGAGGCGTCTAATTAGCAAGTTCTTTATCTATGAAAATGTCCCTGCTGAGAAGGCATCATCACATCATTTAAAAAATATGGTAGTGGGATGTCAACATGCCGGTGTTGGAGTACAACCTTCCACTCCTTATGAGGTAAGAAACAAATATTTGGAAATGGAGTATAAAGACATTGGCGAGTATGTTAACAAGTTGAGGTCAAAGTGGAAACTAATGGTTGCACAATCATGTGTGACGGATGGACTGGCCCGACCAGATTGTCTATCATAAACTTCATGGTATACTCCAAGGGAAAGACAATTTTTTTGAAGTCTGTTGATGCTTCAGACCATATAAAGAACTACAAGTATATTTACAAATTATTGAGGGATGTAATCATGGAGGTGGGAGAGCATAATGTTGTCTAAGTCGTGACCGACAACGGTTCTGCATTTGTCAAAGCTGGAAAAAAGTTAATGAAGCATCATAATGTGTTTTGGACATCATGTGCAACACATTGTATTGATCTCATGTTTAAGGCAATGGGGAAGAGAGAGAATATTGCTACTGTCGTAAAAAGAGCTAGAACGATCACAAATTATATTTACAATCACAGTTGATTGTTGGCAAAGATGCGTGAATTTTGCAAAGGAGAAATTATTCGTCCAGCTACCACTCGATTCGCCACCAACTATATTGCATTAGACAACCTACTTAAGAAGAAAGCAGGGTTGAAGCAACTATTCACTAATGACGATTGAGCCAACCACAATTTCAGCCGCTTAAATGCAGGTCGTATGGTGGGAAGTATAGTGCTTGATCATGCTTTTTGGACTCAATCAGAACATGTGTGCCAAGTGTTTGAACCTCTTTACAAAGTTTTACGGATCGTTGACACAGAAGTGTATCCTACTATGGGGGCAATATATAAGTTGATGCGTGTAGTTGAAGGATGACTTGGAAAGAAAACATGGTGCAAGGTGGGTCATAAAGATAATCGATGACCGATGGTATAAAACATTATACCACGATTTGCATGCAGCAGGTATAAATTATGTCATAATTTGCAATTCATTTCTTTAGTTGCATAAGTATTATTTCTCCTATTAGAGTATGTGTTTCTTTGAACAGCATATTATTTGAATCCTCGATACCAATACAGACCCGGTGTTGGAGATGATGGTACCCTTATACGTGCTGTACATAATGTATACTCTAAATTAGACCATGCATCACCAGTAGTTGGCCAATTTGGAAATGAGGTACACAATTACTTAAATTATAATAATTACATTGTTGGATTAAACTAACACGATTTATTGAATTCAGCTAACATGGTTTAAAGATGCAAGAAGAACTTTTGGAGAACCAACATCAGTTGCTGCTCGAACGAAAATGTCTCCTAGTGAGTGTAAACATATTTCACTATCAGTTTATAATAGAATTTGTTGGAGTTATTAGGCTTATCAACATTGTTTTCATTATAGCTAAATGGTGGATCATGTATGGGACTGATGCACAAACTGTGAGAAAGTTAGCAATCAAAGTATTATCACAAACAGCTTCCCCATCTGCTTGTGAAAGAAATTGGAATACACACAAAGCAAATAAATAGGTTGGCTCATAGTAGGTTGGAAAAATTAGTTTATTGCTACTACAACATCAAGCTTCAAATTCGAGATAAGGAAGCAGAAATAGATCATGTCGACCATGGTGACCCACTAGATGTGTTTGATATTGTTGCTGAAGATGATGATACAGAGGGTAACCAACTTTATCAATGGATTAGACCTCTTCATTTAGATGATAATGAAGGCAACCCAGCTCCCAAAGTTGTTGAAGAAGCACATAATGAAGGGATAAATGTAGAAAGAGTATTAGATGAGGAGGTGGGATCTAGCAGCGCTGACTCTTCGGAAGAACTTTTGCCCCCAAGACCAAGAAACACTGGAATTCCACCTTATTCCAATCCTACACAACCACAAGATCATGCTGATATTAATGATAGCTCTACTACAAGATCAGGAGACTCACCTACCACCGGAGGTGGGAATGATGAAGGATATAGTGGAGCTGGAGGTGGTGGTGGATATGGAAACTATGTTGGACCACCTCCCGGATTTATGAGCCCCTTCACTGGTGATGCAAACTTCACGCATGCAACACAGGATAAGGACCATGGCAGTAGGCGGGCAGGACCAGGAATTGGTGCCATTTGGAATGACTGTACTCGTAGAGAAAGAGGCAAGGGGATTTTGTCAAGTCAAGAAGATGACTCGTTATCTATAACTTCGGACTCTGTTGAAGTGAGAAGTAGTAACTATGGTTATACTCATAACCAACCATTTCCCTACCCTTCATATTGTTGGGATGGAATCGAGCGACTCATGGAAAGAATCCGAGACTCAATCTTCAAATGATTTTGCTTATGGATAACGTCAACCAATCTCAGATCCATATGGGTGGCATGTTAACAATTACATGCAATACAATTTTGGGGATTTATCATTTGATGACTACTCTTCACAATACACTTACTCTACACATAGAAATGATGAAGATAGTGAAAATTTTGAACCTCATAGGAACTCTATGTGGTACTAAGTCACTCATGTATCTTACCATGCAATGTATAAAGTGTAAAATATTGTACTAATTCATTATATATAAATGATTATGGTGTGTTTAAACTTCTTTCATTAATTACTACATATTTTCTACACTCACAATGTTTGCCAGCTCGCTATATAATCAACTTAAATCAGTTAAATCCATCATGCAATGCATTTCCTTCCAATTTTTTGTGATAAACTAATAGATAATTGACTAAATAAACATCCTGCAAAGTTTCAATAAAAATTTCCAAGTTTTTCTTACAATTTCCGTGGTTTTTATTCAATTTTTATCGATATCGATAATATCCCGATATTTCCATCGATATTTCCGTGTTTTTGGACTACCGATATTTCCGATATCATCGATATTTTATACCTTGATTAGAAAGATGGTTTGGACTAAAATTCCAAACGTACATTTCAATCCAAACCCTGCAGAAGGGTGGATAAAATGAGTTGTTCAAAGAAAAACAAGAGAGGGAGAGAGACGATTATGTAAAATGGTTTTGTATGAAACTGCGAACAGATAGTAATTTTAGACACAACACGTTATTGCAACTCTAGACTCGTACGAATGCACGATGTGATGCGTACACGATTAAAATGACTTACACACCATCCACACTGTTCACATAATATTATACTCACAAAATGATAACTTTTTTATGTTTAATATAAGTCGATATATTATTATATTATGAAAGATCTCTGAGATTGATATAACTCTTCATTATAGTTTGTTACAATGAAAATTGATAGTTGGTACGTATTGTTAGACTATAAAGATTGTAGGTTGCTTGTAATATGATAGTACCAAATTGTAGAGTGTACCACTTGTCAATGTATTAGTGGATATGTTTTGAGGTAGTTATGGTAAATGCAGTTATAAATAATGGAAAGTCTTGTAATTATTACACAAAGAAGTTTGTTAAACAATTCTCTCGAGTACTTTCTCTCTCTACTTTCTTGATTGTTCTTCATAGCTTTGTTGACAAGTATACGTTTATTCACCATAAATTATTTTGATCGTTCTGTGAAAAATCTGTCAATATCTTCGTTAAATTATTACGTGAACAACTATGTGACCACCTTTTAAATGGTATTTTTGTCGAGCCATACTCTCCACTTAACATTGATATTGATAGATTTTTTTTTATAGAATGACAAAAATGATTTACGGTGAACAAATTCAAAGACACTTTTATCGAATTTCATTATTGTGGTTCAAAATGAGAAGTTATGTCAATCTCATGAACTATTTTGGCCAAAAAGCTCTTATATATTATGAATTTTACAATTTAATAAGTCTATTGGTTAACACAAAACATGATACCAATATAAATAAATAATCCAAGCACGACTCCATTGCCAACGCTAAAATTAGGCTATGATGGGATTATGAATTTTGAGTTTCTTTCTTTCCCTCTTCTTTCTTTTTCTTTCTGGTGAAGACTACCTACCAGTTTTCTCCAGAGTAACTGTGAAAGCAATGAAAATTTGTTGAAAAGAGCATTGCAGGGGAAATAAATCCTTTCCGGATCTCTTCCTCCAAAGCCACCAAATCCACCAATCCAAACCCTTGAAATTTGATCCAACGGCTAAAGTTATTATAACTTTTAAAGTGGGCTCCTGTTTTTAACCGTTTGATCAAAATTTAAAGGCCTGAATTGGTAGATTTGGTGACTTTAGAGGAAAAGATCTGGAGAGAATCTCTTTCCCATTGCTGGCATGCATATGAGTGAGAGGAAGATAAGTCAACAGCCAAAGTCAAATACCAAAGTGAGTTATCTCATCAGTTTTATACGAAGCTGCAATTAGTTTTGTACAGTTTTGTTTGGGGTAGACAGTTTCAAATATTTAAACTCAGCAAATTTAATTGCATAAAACCCTAATAACTTCACACATTTAGTTTCATCCAGTCTTTTATCAATAATATTCAAGCCACGTTAGTTACAAAGCACCAAAAAATTTAAGATTGTGTTGTTTCGAAAATTGGGATTCCCTCTTCTTAAACGCATGAAGCTTTTTTCATATAAAATTTTACAACGACTGTGAAAATTTTGAAAAAAGTCCATCACCCTTATTCACACGCGAAAAGGCAAAAAACAAAAAACTAAAGAGGAGAGAAGGGGATTGAACGTGTCACATCCTAGTCTCGACTCTGTCGTAGCACGATATTGTTCGCTTTGGGCTTACCATTTCCTCATGGATTTGTTTCTGGGAACTCAGACGATAACTTCTCAATGGGTCACCCATCATATGATCGCTTTCGCCCGAACTTACTTAACTTCGGAGTTCCGATGGAATCCGAAGCCAGTGAGGTCCCAAAAGGCCTCGTGCTATAGGGAGGGGAGCATGTACATATAAGGCACATCACCCCCTCTCCGTTGGTCGATGTGGAATCTTACAATCCACCCCACTTAAGAGGAACCCGACATCCTTGCCAGTACATCCGTATCGAACGACATAATGGCTCTGATACCATTATGTCACATCCCAGTCTCGACTTCACTGTAGCACGATATTGTCCGCTTTGGGCTTAACATTCCCTCACGGATTTATTTTTGGGAACTCAGACGAGAACTTCTCAGTGGGTCACCCATCTTAGGATTGCTCTCGCCCGAACTCGCTTAACTTTGGAGTTTCGATGGAATCCGAAGCCAGTGAGTTCTCAAAAGGCCTCGTGCAAAAGGAAGGGGAGCATGTACATATAAGGCACATCACCCCCTCTCCGTTGGTCGATGTGGGATCTTACAGAATGATTGGGAGAGATAGAGAAAGCCAACGTGAGAGATAATAGGTGAAGAAGACGAAAGGTTTCAACACGAGACATTTTTAATTTAGACTCGTTTGGAAATACTTTTAAAATGACTGAAAGTGTTTTTAGTGAACATGTTTATGAAACCAAAAAAAATCCTTGTGAAGCTAAAGGTGCGAACTTAACGAACTGGAGGGACGACAAGTGAAGGAACCAGAGGGAGCTTAGAGTGAGATAAGGTAGGGCTGGTTCGGTATGGGATACTGAACCAAAACTAGTATCCCGAATCTCAAATCGAAATTTTCGGGACAGGAATTTGAAGACCAATCCCAAACCAAATTTTTGGAAATCCCAAATTTTGAGAATCCCGAAATATTTTCGGGATTTCGAGACAAATTGGGAATCCCAAATTGAAATATGAAATTATGAATTGTTCTTCAAATATATAATTCAAGAACACATTCATGAACTAGGAATGTCATTTCATTCACACTACCATTTAATCAAACATTGGCATGCTTGGCTGTTTTTATCAGAGTCAAAATTCATATTAATTTACACCATTTTGGCAATTTGTTGAGAGACAAAAGAATCAGCCTTCTGAAATCATCAGCCATGGCAGCAGCAATAATAAAATCCAAATGAATATCAAACATATCATGAAAAATATGCAGGGTATAGGGCATTCCAGGTTGTAGAGCATCAATTAGAAACTACTAGCATCAATTATAAAAGAATAATATATATATATATAATATATATGTATTATATAATTAATTAATAATATATATTTTCAGTTCGGTATGGGATTCTCAAAATATCGAGAAGCTAATCCCGAATCCTGTAACGAAATTTCGATATCGGTTCAGGATAACATCCCGAAAATTTCTAGAATTTCGGTTTGGGAAATTTTTGGTTTAGGATCACGATTTTTTCGATTCGGTTAGGGATTTTCAGGAATTTTTTCCACCCCTAAGAATAAGATAAGGTGTGTTGCTGCTGCTAGTTTGACTTAGCCGAAAAGGTATTTTAAAGTTAGGCGAGGCGGCGGAGGGCAGTGGTGCAATCGGCTATCATGGGATTATGAGTTATGACATTCTTTCTTTCTTCTTCTTCTTCTTTCCTGTGAATAATACATAAAATGGTTTCATAACTCTTTCTTTCTTTCTTCTTCTTCTTCTTTCCTGTGAATACTACATAAAATGGTTTCATAACTCTTTCTTTCTTTCTTCTTCTTCTTTCCGGTGAATACTACATAAAAAAGTTATTAGAAGATTGACATTTCGTTTTTTTGGAAAAATTAAAATAATTTTCACGACTGGATCATTTTTATCGATTTTTATTATCAGGACTAAAGTGATAGTTATCCTAATCTCAAATACCACTTTAGCTCCCTGTAACTTATAACGACGAGATGTTTTTCACATACTTATCTTTACTTCTATATATTAGTCTTAGATGAGACTAGATTATTAGATTATGATGACTATATGACATCAAAATGATATTAGCCAATCATATTTTCCCCATCAACATTAGTCATTTGGGGTGTGATATCCACACACCCCTTTTTACTTCTCACACCTCTTATTAATTTTTGTCATTTGATTTTCTTCAATTCATTCGATCCAACGACCGAAAATTAAGAGGATATGTGAGAAGTAAAAAATAGTGTGTGGATAGCACATACCCCTAGTCATTTACTTAAGAAAACAAAATATAAGATACACAAATGGATAAGCAAAAAAAGCCACATAACAACAAGAATTCTTGAACTCCACCCACCGCAAGGGTGGATGTAAATTAGAACCAAAGTGGTCCTAGGACCACTCGGAGGGTGGAAAACACGCATATGAAGGTCCTATGAACATCCTTTGATTGTTTCGTACGTACGCATATCTCGACAGGCTACATCAACATCACTCGACATATATTCTTGATAGCATTCATCAGATTGCTTCACCATATATCGTAACTTGTTGACATGTAAGGCAACAACATGGTTTGGTTTCGTCAATAAGCCCACTAAGTGTTCGACGAAATGCGTCAGTTGGATAAAATGAATTTTTTTAACGCGCTCCACGCTTTGTTTCTTTAAAAAACATGAACCTTTAATGTTGGGACA
This sequence comes from Malus fusca, assembly GCA_035220775.1. NCBI lineage: Eukaryota > Viridiplantae > Streptophyta > Magnoliopsida > Rosales > Rosaceae > Malus > Malus fusca. The sequence goes on along the minus strand of CM069072.1, from coordinate 1,014,849 downwards.
CCCAAGTTTCGAATCTTGGATCCCCCATTGCCGGCATGCCTCCTTCACGGTGGAGCAAAATTGACGACATCAACTCATCTTCTTCCTTTACCCTTTATTCATCGCGCCTCTTTTATCCAGCATGTTTCGGGCCATCGTTATATAAGTGGGGTTTTCAGGTGGCGGTGAACCCATTTTATATGAGTCCTACTTAAAATAGAATTTTCAACCCAATCGTCCATTATATTATCACACGTGTTGTAACCTTGTTTTAAAAATTACTTGAAAGCATTCTTAGTTAGTCTGTCTTAGTTTTTTTTTCATAGAAAAGCATTCTCAGCACTCTTTTCATTTTCTTTTGTTAGGGACATTGTTCTAAAAAACGGCCTAGGCGGTTGCCTAGGTGCTGGGCGGAGGGTGGTCGAGGCGTTTTAGTGCAAAACGGTGGGAAAAAGCGGTTGGGCTCTAGGCGGCCCTAGGCGACGCCTAGGCGGGTTAGGCGGCTGGTGGAGCTAGGTGGATCTACAACTTCTGATTTCTTACGTAGCAGCAGAGCTCCGACAAATTTCTACAGCTCGTCTCCGTGAAGATGATGGAAGAGAGAGTGCGAAGAGAGAGAGAGGGAGAGATAGAGAGAGCATCTTTGGAAAATGGTAGTCGTCCGGTTTGTTCAACTGTGGCCTCACCAACTCTAGACAATCTGATTCTCTCTGTCTTTGGTTGTGTTTTGAATCCTTGATCAAAAAATGGGGTCGGGCTTCCAGAGAAGTTTGTTGGGGCTTCCAGAGAAGTCTGTGGTGGCGCTTTGAGATCCAATTCTTAAAGGGTGAAAAGAAGAAGAAGAAGAAACGAATAGGTCTATGTTATACAAATGACATTTCACTTTCCCCACAAAAGACTTGATCTTTGATGAGAGAGAGTGTGTGTTATAATAATAAATATACAGAATTATGGATGTGGGTTGTCTGAAAGAGAAGGAAAGGTACTGCTTGAAGGGCCAACAAGCTTCAAGTTGTTTATCGCATTAAAAGTGAAAGACCTCGGGTGATGTGAAAAAGGTGAGGTGACCGGCTACTGCAGTACTGCTTGGAAGGGTCATGTTTTAATTATGAAAACCCACGTAGTGGGTTTTTTATATTTTAAAAAGTTGTCTAAGTTTGAGATCCACCCACACTACGTGGGTGTTTTATAATTTTAAAAGTTTGAGATATATTATATATATATATATATATATATATTTAAAGGTTATATAAATTATGAATTATTTAGATAATATTTTTTTTTTCCTAGACAAGCATATTATATATGTACATAAAACATTCATATATGTATGTTCTTCTATAAGAAATAACATATTATTCAATAATTATTTACAATTGATATAGTAAATTTAATTAATTCATATAATACATAAGAAATTTATCTGAATCCGCCTAGTCGCCTAGGCGCTAGGCGCCAACCCGCCGCCCGACTAGCGCCTAACGTTGTTTAGAACCTTGGTTAGGGATCTATATTTTCTTAGGTATATGCAATAAAACAAAGAGAAATTAGGTTCACATCCTTTTTTTTGCTACTCCATTGATTAAAATCCTATTCATTTTCAATTTTTGATCAAGGTCATTGGATATTAATAACATCATTAATTATTTGAATAATAAAATATTTTTATTTTTAAATATATTCCTTTAGTGTTAAAAATGTTACAATTAGTATATTTATATTTATGGCTAAATTTTTATCATATATTTTTATTTTTAGTTTGTACCTAATTTTAATTTGTACCAATTTTTTTTTTCATTTTTAATTTGTATCCATATATTAGTTTCTTTTTGTGCCCATATTTTTTAAAGTTTTATTTGTGTTTGTACCCATGTATATACTTGTTTGGGCCAAAATTTACATCATCGGCCCGAGCAATCAAGGTCGTTGAGTGAGCATAGCTCCCGATCGTCGGATGGAAAAGTGAAGATAATTTTGTTAAAAAATAATATTATGGTTTTTATCATAATAATTATTCTTTTAATATGAATTATCTTGACATATTCTTAAGCAGATAAATAAGGTGCAAATTATATCCCTAAGCAAGCGGTACAATTCAAATTGAGTTGGGATTTGTGTGGACGTATGGATTAGATATGCTGCAAGCTAATATTAAAGAAAGGGGATCAGGATGCATGCATGGATGGATTATGAAGAAGCCTAGATAGGCTTGGCTTTTGGTAGTGATGTGATAAGTCTAAGATATAATAGTCATGGATAATGATGGCATAGGGAACATGAGTAAGCTGGACCTTTTTCTATGGTGTTTTGGTGGTCAGATAAAGCATGGCTACTGATGGTTTTTCTTTTATGAAGAAATAAGAAGCCTAGGTGGTCTAGAAATGTGATGTGATAAGCCTAGATGAACTTTTATTAAGTTTGAAAAGTCTTGGAACAAATCTCACAGCTCAGTTTGAAGGATATACTCTGGTTTTTGGCTTTTGACGCAGATCAACTTCAGGAATTAGAGTTGCAATTAAACTCTACAACATTATCTGACCGTGCAAGCCAAGTACTTCAGTCCTATAAATACAGATGCAATGGAAACGGGAAGAGGACCTCCAATTCAACACACAAAACTGCCCTGCGCAAACCCTCTCAACAACTTTGAGATTTTTTTTATTTTCTTTTTCGCCGACACATCTTCAGTTGGCATAAACAGCACTATGGAGGCAACCGGTGATATCTTCAGTTGGCATAAATAGCATTGTCGTCGTAGAATCAGCCGATCTCGCAGCATCTTCAGTTGGCATAAACAGCACTGCATCGAGGCCGACTGGTTACCTATCCAAGTCTCGGTCGAGAAGGATTTCCGAATCTTTGTTGGTCGAGGTCATCTCATTAGCCTTTTCAACGAAGTGGGGTGTTACAAATTATTACATTCGGCACATTGAAAGCCGAATTTGATATTGAACTTCGCAGAACTAGCAGCCTTGTCTTCAGGCTCTAGAACCCGAAGGCCGAGACGTGTTCCTTCCTCGGCCGCAGTCGCAAGATCAAGAAGTCAGCAGCGCACTCAAAGCAACATCAACAAATTTTACTCCTCGGCCGACGAGTTGGCACGCCCCGCACACAACCGAAGGACATAGTTAGCTCATAAATTACTCGGTCTGTGCGCCACGTAGGCTTGGTAGTTTTTAGGGTCAACAATACTGTCACATGACATTGTATATTTAATCAATGATAGAAAAATTACATATGGTATATTTATGTTTTATGCCTAAACTTTGTATCATATATTTATATTATTAGTTTGTACCCACTTTTAATTTGCAACATTTTTTTTTAAATTTGTAGTATTTTCTTTTTAGTTTTATTTTGTACCCATGTATTAATTTCTTTTAGCACCTATATTTTTTTTAAATTTATTTGTACTCATAATTTTTTAATATTTTATCTGTACCCTAATTTATTTATAATGTACCCATTCTTCTTTATTAATGTACCACTTTGTTATATGTGAAATGTACCAATTTTTTTAACACTATGGATACATTCTTTTGCCATTTATTATTTATTATTTTTACATAGTTTTTATCCATTTATTCAATCAAAATGTTTGAATTTTTTTTATTGTAACCGTTTCTAATAGTATTATAATGAGGGATTTTAAATTTATAGGATTATAAATTTCATAAAATATCAAACAATTATTGTCAAAACTATAAAAATAAAAATATTAATTGTAATATAATGAGGTGTACAAAGTCCAGGAACTTTGATTATCATTAAGGTTTTAGTCAAAAAATGTTAAGGATTAATGACCGCATCCAAAATATCCCATAAAACAAATCCATTTTATTGAAAGAAAAATAAAGTCAATAGTGAGGAGGATTCTCTCTCTTTTTAATCTCTCCCCTTATATTTGAACGGTTACGATTTAACCACGTTAACATCTTATATTGATTTTTTTTAGAGATAATAAGACAAAAAAACAATATGTGTGAGGAGCGGAGAAAATCCTCCTCCATAGTAAAAGCAATACATTACTCACTGTTCACACAAAACAAGGAAATTGTGGAATCAAAAGCAACAAAAGAAATCACCAAAGGTTTCAACATAGCATCCAAACAAATTATAAATGCTCAACAACACTGGCAACCAGCTCTTAGTCTAGATGCATTTTATTTCCTGACATTTGAAAGATATTTATAGTTTGAATCTCCAATAACTTCGGGAAGCACACTTTTTATTGTTTAAGTAATTATAGAGAAGGATTAGACGAGATTTACCTCTCAGAAATGGTCTAATGCAGAGAAGCATATGCAAGCAGGTCCTGGTTGGTTTCAATCATGACCATATCTTCTTTTTCCAGTGTTATGTATGCATCGATGCCAATGCCATCACTTGCATCCAACAATAACATTCTGTTTTTGAAATCTTCATTCCAAGGGATACGTATGCATGATGCCTTTCCCCATCCAAAATTGGCCGAGCCGAAAGGAAACCCACACAAACTGGTGCAAAAAGAGTTGTCCATATCATCCTTTTGAACGAGCTCACTATACTCCTTCAGGAATTGAACTACTTCCTCCCCTCTAATTTCTTTGGCATATTTTACCCTAAGTTCCTCAACGCTTTTCCTCATTTTTGCAACCAAGGTTTGAAGATCATATACTTCATGTTCTTCAATCTTCGGCATGGTAAAATACACAAAATTTCCTTGTAAGTTTTCTGCGAAGGGCTGAGCCAATATTTTCCTCAGGTTCACAGCGGACCGCCATGTGGATGGCCTTGCAAAACCCAAGTTGGATCTTGATGCTTCCATTGCGGATTTCCAAATGAGCGCGGAAACTGCTTCAACTCGAGTCGGATTTGGCACTGTGGCACTGGCAGCTTTGGCCTTGAGATCAGCAATCTTTGAGGCATCAAACACAAGCCTCCTTCCGATAACATTGTCAATAAAAGGTAGCGTGAGTGGGGTCTTCGGTGAGTTAAAAAATTCTTGTGGTGGGAACAAAGTAGCTGCGACACCAAATTCTGTAGGAAGTACTACGTGATGGTCAGTAGTGCTGGCAGTGCAGCGGGCAATTTCAGCCCAGCTTTCGATGAATTTGCTGTACGCTACGGCATCGGCGACCTTATGTGAAATGCTGACGCCAATTGCCAATCCACCACATTCGAATACGTTGGCCTGGACTAGTACAAGATGCCCTACTTGTGCTTGTTTGGAACGCATAGGAGCTGCAATCAGCTGTCTCAGGATCTCAGAATCGGGTTTGTCCAGGATCTTGGACATGGGACAGTTGACTCGGGCTTCAAGAAATAGAGCTCCGCGGTCATCGCAGTTGATGGAAACGTTATATTTGAATTCCCCTGCAAAAGGGTAGAAGACAGTGAGGGCCTCAGATAATGATTTCTTTAGAAGCTCGGATTTTTCAGCAACCAAAGAATGTTCATCACTGCTGCTAGGATAGAAGAGAACTTGTGGCATGTACAGTTCAAGTATAAACTGGTCAAAAAGGGAGAGACACAAATGTCTAAGGTGGTGAGGAGTTGGAGAGGATGGTTTAATAATTTCTTTGTGAATTACTTCAACCTTGATCATCTTTTTTATTTTCACCAAACTCCTTAATTACAACTTTGAGTTTATTCAGAACAGATGCTGGAGTTGCTTGGCAGCTGAAAAGCCCAAGGTCAGTCCCCAGGCGATGGATGAGTTGTATAGGACTAACAGAGTGGAGGAGTGGAGAAGATGATAAAGAGAGAGAACTGGACAGAGAAAGAGAGGAGAGAGAGAGAGAGCTGGAGTGTGCGGAGGAGAAGTTTACAGAGAGGTTCCCGAGCTGGGACAAGAATTGTCTGCCCTCGGCTTCCGGTGGCCTCCGTGCCCTTTTGTTTGTGTGGTCACGGTTAAGTTACGTCAATATTTTATATTACTATTTATTTTTGTCTTATTATATCTATAAAATATAATATAAAATATTAACGTGGCTTAACCGTGATCACACAAAACAAGAGGACACGAAAAAGTCATCGGAAGTGAAGGGTAGACAATCCTTGTCCCCCGAGCTGATGACTGAATGAATAAATTATTGGCTACCATTAGTCGTTGCCAAAACTGACAGTGAGGAGTGGAAAAGATAAGAGAGAGAGAGAGAGAGAGAGAGAGAGGGAGGTACTGGAGTGTGTGGAGGAGAAGTTTACAGAGAGGTTCCTGAGCTGATGACTGAAAGAATAAATTATGTGCGTGTACAGAGGTCCCCATAGCAGCTCTGCCGACGTGAAATTGATTTATACACACATATGTACACTCCTGAAAATTAAATTGCCCAGGAGGTTTTTTTTTTCATATGAATCTTCGTATTAAATCTAGATAAGCAAACTTAAATAATTTTTTTTACACATAAATAAAATATTAATTGATATAAGAAAGAGGTGTTGTGTCGAATTCTTCTATATGCAAAATCCTAGCCTCCTCATCAAATATTTAAACTCAAAAAATTCAATTGCATAAATCTTAATAACTTCATAAGGCCTCGTTTGGCAGCTCGGACTGTACTGATTATTTCTGTCGGATAGGATAAATAGTCACCGGATAGTACTGACTAAATTAGTCTGGCGTTTGGTGCAGTATTAGACTAATGACCGTATTATTTATATTGTGTTTGGTATTATACCGGATAGGATAGGAGAAATCAAACTTAAAATAAAATTTAAAAAAAAAAACTAAAATCATTTTTTTGGTTCCCAGATCTCTTCGCCGCACCTCCCAAACTCCCTCCCTCTCTATCCCTTCTTCTTCTTCCCCGTCTGCTCCCTGAACCAAACCCCACCACAAAGCAGCAACAAGCAACCCAGCAAAACCCACCTTTCAAATTCTCATCGTCAGAAGCGAGACATCGAAAGTCCCTCCGCCAAGGTCGAAAATCAGGACGTTCTGCTCCCCCTTTCTCGACGCCTTCTTATCAAGCCCGTAGGCGATGGCGGCGGCTGTCGGCTCGTTGATGATCCGCATGACGTTGAGCCCGGAAATCGCACCAGCGTCCTTGGTGGCCTGCCGCTGAGAGTCGTTGAAGTAGGCAGGGACAGTCACGACGGCGGTCTTCACCATCTGACCCAGATACGACTCTGCGATCTCCTTCATCTTCGTCAGCACCATCGACGAAATCTCCTCCGCCAAGAACTTCTTCTCCTCTCCCTTATAGTTCAAAACGATCAAGGGCTTCTCCGGGGCCCGGAATAACCTTAGATTTAGAGGAGAGAGCAAGCGATGTGAGAGGAGTAGAGCGAGCGGCGTGAGGAACGGAGAAGGCGAGAACCCGACTAAATAATACAGAGCTTTTTGGTTGGATAACTTAGCAGGTCTGCACCGTATAAAAGGTGTGGGGTCAGTATAATTAGTCCAGGTATTATTTAGTACAAGACAACACCAAACACCTGAAACCGTATTAGCTATCCTATCCGGTCTGTTATACGGGCTACCAAACGAGGCCTAAGGGTTTGAGTAATTTCTCTCTGCACCTCCTCGTCACCTGAAGGTTCTTCTTCTTCATGGAGCTAAATGAATCCATGCCGATCTACCCGACCGATTCTTCCCTATAGCCTCTCCGGGCTCGAAAATAATGGATAATCGTAGTTTACCACCAGTTATCATTTTTTTTTCCTTTTTTTTAACCAAATAATTACATAGCAACGACCCGATTCTTCCCCAGAACCTATCCGAGCTCAAAAAAATGGATAACCATGGTTTACTTGTCATCTTTATTAATTTTTTTTTAAAACCAATTAATTACTTAGCACTAAAAAAATTTAAGATTATGTAGTTTCAAAAATTGGGATCTCATTCTTTTTGAACACGTGAACCACAAAATCAAAAGAAATTAAATTGTGGACCATCATGCTCTTTGGACAGTGCGTGCTCTTTGGACAGTGCGTGCTCTTTGGACAGTGCCCTCAAATAACTACAACTCTATTATTGTACGGCAGTTTGTACAACTCTATTATTGTACGCGTGTAGAAGATGTTTTTCAAATCACGTCTTGCTACGTGCGACTTATATGTTTTAAATATATTTATATGTGTAAATTGACAAAAGAAAAGTCAAATATTTGAAGTAAATGAATAATCTTAGATCATGATAGAAGAAACCTCTCATAAACCAATCAAAACAGTTGAATTCACGTAATAAAATTGGTTTCTATTGAATTTACATTAAGAATAGAAAAAATAATATTTAATAAACAACTGATTGAATCACATTATTGCTAGCCTATTGTGAGGCTAAGCCCACCACTTCTTCCCTTAGTGTAGATAATATCGTTTGTTCAAAAAGAAAAATTAATCATTTTACAACTAATTTAATCACATTATTATGCATGTGCGAATAAACAACTGATTGAATCACATTATTGCTAGCCCATTGTGAGGCTAAGCCCACCACTTCTTCCCTTAGTGTAGATCATATCGTTTGTTCAAAAAGAAAAATTAATCATTTTACAACTAATTTAATCACATTATTATGCATGTGCGAATAAACAACTGATTGAATCACATTATTGCTAGCCCATTGTGAGGCTAAGCCCACCACTTCTTCCCTTAGTGTAGATCATATCGTTTGTTCAAAAAGAAAAATTAATCATTTTACAACTAATTTAATCACATTATTATGCACGTGAGAAAGACCTTTTTTAGAACCGACATTATATGCCTCTTAAGATGTTTTAAACATGTTTAAAAATAGAGAAAATAATATTTAATGAGCAACTGATTAAATCACATTATTGCTAGCCTATTGTGAGGCTAAGCCCACCACTTCTTCCCTTAGTGTAGATAATATCGTTTGTTCAAAAAGAAAAATTAATCATTTTACAACTAATTTAATCACATTATTATGCACATGCGAAAGACCTTTTTTAGATACGACATTATACGCCTCTTAAGATGTTTTAAACATGTTTAAAAATAGAGAAAATAATATTTAATGAGGAACTGATTGAATCACATTATTGCTAGCCTATTGTGAGGTACTAATTATAAAATTAAAAAAAAATTAAAAATTGTACAAAAAAATTAATTATTAAAAAAACACTGTTAAAATGACGAAAATACTCTTGCCACATTTGATTTGATGCATTATTTTGGACTTTTTTGAAGTTTTTTGTTTAAGGGGCATTTATGTCCACTTATTTTTTGTAAAGCTTGTGATCCCAAAAGAAGTTGTTGGCTTTATATATAAAGATTATAATCAACATCAACATCGATGTTTGTCCTTCATCCTCCCCTCCTTCTGTTACGCTTTGTGACTTTTCTCGCATGTGTGATTGTGGAGGCTATAATTGTTTGTGGATTGCTTTTGCGCAATACTCTCAGTCTAACTTTTGGTTTGGGTGTTTTTTTTTTTTCCAATTTGGGGCGATATGTTTCTTCGCGGAGGTAGCAGCGGTGGTGACTGGTGTTTTGCTGCTGGAGATTAGGGCTTTATTATTGTTTTTCTTTTGTTGCTTGTGAGCCTAAATTTGTGTAGACATCCCTTTGTGTCTTGGATTGTAGCTCTACTTTTTGGGCATGTCTTCTATTTTATGTATTGCTTTGTTTGTGTAGGGTTCTGTGTTTTGTTTAGGCTTAGGCCTATTTAGCAAATTGTATTTCTCCTTTCATTAATGAAGTTTTATTTTCGACAAAAAAAAAACTTCGATGTTTGTTTCCAACTTAATCATTAGTGCAATTTAGTATGCGTTCAGTTTACAAAAGGTTCAATACACTTAGCAGCAAAACCAATTAACGTAAATTGTATTTAATTAAAAATGATGTGAAACTTTACATTCTTCAACATATTATGTCCTTAAATTAGTGATGAAGTCATTGTCATAGAAGAAATTCTATCTTGAAAATCTAGTAAAAAACCGTGACCCACCAGTCGCCTAGGTCCTACCTGGCCACAATGAAGGGTCAGGTTTTAGTCATTTAGCTCAATCATAGGTACTTGAGAATTTCACATTTAATTTATGTTTTTTTTAGCTTAATGATTCTTGAGATTGACATATCTCCTCACTTTGGTCTTTGAGATTTAAAATCGATAGAACTGGCCCCTAAGTTTGTCCACTATCAATCATTTTGGTTTTTCCATGAAATATCTCCGTTAAATAAGATTCCTTTTTTACCAAACAAAGGAAATGCTCTTAATGCACTTAACAAATCATGATGAGATGCGATTTTCACACTTATGTTTACTTATGAACTTTGAATTAAATAAATTAAAATGACAAAATAAAACATGGGATACAAAAGAAAACGTTAGGATTGGAAGAAGAGCGTCGATAGAAAATGTTTTTGCTACCAAGTGTTCCTAGAAACATGATAGAAAATGTTTTTGCTACAAGAAACATGTTAGAAATGTTTTAATTAAAAGTCCAAGTGTTTCATGAAAAAGTACTTGGATGTGCTTTATGGAAAAGCACCTAGCAAATGTTTCCTCAGAACTCGGTTAGCGTTTTTAGCTATTCTAGGAGCAATTCCAAGCAGAATATTTACCCAACATTTATTGCAAAACAACCATAACAAAAGAAAGATAACTAAACCCTAAACCCTACCGTAGACCACTAGGAAAACCCAAAACAAACATAAATTCTTACCGGAAAGCTTGTAACCCAAGATGAACTCCATTGCCGAGAAACTTTGCCGTGGCAAAGTTCGTCCGAATTTTAGCTGACTTTGACATCGATGAGCTGTTAAAACATGTTGAAGTCTATGAGGTTAATACATTTCAAGACTGCATGAACTTGAAGTAGTACATAATGTAACTGATCACGAAAAAGAAACAGATACTCCAACTGATGATTTGATAATGTGGTAGGCACTAAACATTCAAGGACATCCGAATCACTACACAACAGTTATCGTGCGCTCGCCTTATCCGATGGTTCGCTCAGAAGCAGTATCGTTCTCTCAGTAGAAAAGAAAATTGGCAGTAATATGCCACCAGAAACAGCCACACCCACCAAAAATTACTACCCTACTGATTGAAGTACAATTGAAGTTACCATTTCTGTTGCAAAACTGAACTAGACTCAATATGTGGTCTTTAAGCTGACTCGGTTCCCTTCTCGGCGGTTTCACTTGCATCCTGTTCCTCAGATGGAGGTACTTCCTGCTCTACCTTGGCAGGCCCTGGACCAGCCGATACCTTTACCATTGACGGCCGCAAAAGCCTGTCACCGAGCTTAAACCCCTTGCGAAATTCATCAATTATAATACCTTCTTCGTATTCTGAAGACTCCTCACGCATGATTGCTTCATGCAACTGTTCAAGAAAATTGCAAGTTTCAAGGTTAGAAATTGCATAAATTCTTTTTGTCTTAATACATTTAAAGACTGCATACTGAGTGTGACGTCAAACAATCACAAGATGTAACAATTCAATAACTTTGATGTTACGTGTTCATCCTACGAATGCAAAATAGGTCACATGTAGTTTTCACTCTCATGGACTCACCAAATTGGCTCGATTCAATCATGATTTGGTCTGACTTAAAACCGTATCCAGGTCTTCATCAAACCTGAACAAAATCGACTAACTACTTGATAATAATCATCAAATAACTGATTGAATTTCGAGCCAACTTGGTTTCTTGCCTGCATAAAGCCAACCATAAGACACACACAAGTCATTTTGTCAACTAACAAAACAGCACAATTCCACACATGAACTTATTGATCACCAATACATAGTGTTCGTCAGGAAATCATATGCCTTACTGTAATTGGTGCGTCCAGTAAAAGGATTAAACGTGAATTTATGGTTATGAGAATGCAATTCTATTGTCTTTCTCTTCAACAACTACTTATAACTAAAGTGGATTCTTTATTATAGCATGAGAAAATAAAGGAAAATGTCCAACGCTGAATGTTTTCCTATGCTAATAAGTCTTTCACCTATGTATAACCATGAAGTTTGAAAGACTTACCAATGGATCAAAGGGTTTTCCAACTGTCTCAACAGGGACAACACCAAGAGAGTTTAAAATCTCTCCAAACTGTTTATAAATGCTCTGGTAGCTATTGTTGATCTTCCCCTCTCCCTCTGCATCCACCTTAATCTGGCTTTTTGCCCTCTCAAAATTATCCACTACAGGCAACAAACTCTCCACAACTTCCCCTTGAGCATTTGTTACGAGAGAAATGCGTTCCCTTTCTGTCCTTTTCCGGAAATTGTCAAAATCTGCACTTATTCTCAGAATCCGAACCTTTTCTGCTGACAGTTCTTCAGACAAAGAAGCCACTTTCATTTCAAGTCCTATTTTTTCATCTTCAAAAGATTTTAGGAAAGATTCTATTTCAGCAACTTTTGATTCATCATTACTGGCTAAAGCTTCTTTGTATAGTTGGAGTGAAGCTGTAATGGCTGAAACAGATTTTTCCTCAGTATCACCTTCACCATCATCAGTCATACCACTTTCTTCACCGTCACTTGTACTATCTTCCACAGGAATTGCACCATCTAAAGAGTCCTGTTCCATAAAACTATTAGAAAAAGAAAGAACAGTAGGGAACTGCAAGGAAATATATAAAACCAAATGCCTTGAGAAGTGTGGAAAATAGAGACTTCATAATTATAGAAGAATCGTAGTACTGGTACGTGATGCACATATAATCTTTCGTCTTTTACACTGTGCCAAAAGTAAGTAATCTGCCAGAAACCTCAGAATGAAAGCTTCGTTTTTAAGAAATATACAAATATACAAATACATATATAGAATATTATTGGTAACACGACTCGCTATGCATTGAGAATCACAGCCCTCATCATCATCCTAGTATCATGTGGATGTCATGCATATGCCCGAGAATACATGAAAAAATTAATAGTGAGAAAAAAAAAATCCTTTTAGTCTTCAAAGCTCACAAGTATAAGGCCATGTTTGTACACATGATTGGATTGGAATAGATAAGGCACTATTTTTAAGGTATGTTGAAAGAAGAAATGAAAACATTGTGACCAACTTAGAGGTAGGAGAAGGATTACTCATGAAGAAAAGTTATCCATTCCAATCCTCCCCAAAAAGGGAGGATGAGATGGGAGAAGTTTTCTTCATATCTAATCCTCTCTAATTTCCTCACAATCAAAATCATTCTAATCTACCTTCAATATGCCTTGAATTTAGAGAAATTATCCCTTCCAATCCAATCCTTTCAACCAAACGAGCCCTAAGAGTCCAGGATCACTGTGCAATTTTACAAACTGATTTAAAACATGAAAACCATCACTTAAAAGAGAATCCATATGAACTGCGGATTGAAGTAAGGAAAGCATCAGCCAATGCTCAATCTTTTTCTAATAAACAAGCACAAACAGCTGAAGGATACACAGTGAATCATCAAACTGAACTCAATGAGTTTTAAAGAAAGTAGAATCTAGGAGATGGAAACCGAACTTAGAGTGACAGGCCCTGAAAATTTGAGTATTAACAGTTCTAGGATTGACTTTGTGCTTGGATGATAACTAATACTTTTTCCATTAGACCAAAAAAGTGATACTTTTCCAACTAGTTCTATACATTGTTATAAAAATCCCCGCCTAGACGCCAGGCGGCTGGCCACTGCTCCTATTAATCCCTAGACATTTGAAAATTAAGAAAGGGCGTCTAGACCTGCTTAGGCGCCCTAGACCCACCTATTCAGGTCGTGACTCTCACTTGGACAAAAAATAAATAACTTTTATTTTTTTCAATAAATGGTAAGAGACTTGTTGAATACTTGGATGAACACTCGGTATATTCTGGTTCCCCATGTTTTCAATATGTCCTAATACTTTCTAGTCTATATGTCATTTTATATTGGTTTTTTATTCAAAATGGTCCCTGAGATTTGCATCATTCATAAGTTTGGTCCCTGAGATTTAAAATCAATAGAAGTAGTCCCTGAGATTGTCCACCATCCATGATTTTGGTCCTTCCGCTGAAGCTTTTGGCCGGAAGTTTGGGCAATTTTCAAAGCTTCGTAACTCAATCGTTTCTTAACCAAATTCGACCCATAATATATCAAAATGAAGATAGGAAAGTGTAGAATAAGATCATATCTATTTGGAAGCCCAATGATTGCCGGATATGGTCAGAAAATAGCCTCAAAGTTGACTGGTCCGAGGGAAAACTGGAAAACTTGCCGGAAACTCGCCGAAAACTGGGTAAACTTTAAACGTTCATAACCTCTTCAATACTCAACGAAATCAAGTGATTCAAAAACAAAAATCATACTTCTCAACGAGAAGAAGAGAATGGTACCTTTTTTAACGGCTAACTCGCCGTGGTTTGGCCGGAAAACGGCTCGAAAGTGGCTGTTGAAAAACGAGTCAGCAACTTTCGAGCCGTTTTCCGGTCAAACCATGGCGATTTAGCCGTTGAAAAAAGGTACCATTCTCTTCTTCTCGTCGAGAAGTATGATTTTTGTTTTTGAATCACTTAATTTCGTTGAGTATTGAAGAAGTTATGAACGTTTAAAGTTTACCCAGTTTCCGGCGAGTTTTCCAGTTTTCCCTCGGACCAGTCAATTTTGAGGCTATTTTCCGACCATCTCTGGCAACCATTGGGCTTCCAAATAGATATAATCTTATTCTATACTTTCCTATCTTCATTTTGATATATTACGGGTCGAATTTGGTTAAGAAACGATTGAGTTACGAAGCTTTGAAAATTGCCCAAACTTTCGGCCAAAAGCTTCAGCGGAAGGACCAAAATCATGGATGGTGGACAATCTCAGGGACTAATTCTATTGATTTTAAATCTTAGGGACCAAACTTATGAATGATGCAAATCTCAGGGACCATTTTGAATAAAAAGCCTTTTATTTTTCAATTTACGTATACCAATACAATTATGTATTTTCAAGTATAAACACACTTTTTTTTTGTCAAATAAACACACTTATTCATATGATATTTAATATGTTTACTTAAATTAGCCTAGTCTACCTAGGCCCTGCCTAGCTGCCTAGGCACTAGGCCCTAGTTCGCCATCAAACTAGTGTGCCTAACATCTTTTAGAACCTTGGTTCTATATATTTCTATATGTTTCTTGTCAGACAAAATCCGGGTCCAAAATAGCCTTGTTACACATGGAATGCCTTGCGCTATGTCTTTGTTGTCACACAATCCTTTTTTTACAACAACAACAACAACGACAACAAAGTCTTATCCCACTAAGTGGGGATGCCTATATGAATCCTAAAAAGCCACTAAACTCGATTTTACGTCAAGTCTTCTGTTAGCTCCAAGTACTTTTAGGTGCCGCAGCAACCAATACCAAAAAGCACCATACTTTCCAGCTAAAAGGACATGACAACAAGACATGATAACACTCTCCCCGAAATTTTACACAAATACACCAATGTGGACACAGAAGGGATTAGTAAGGTCAAGGGTTCGATTCCCTTCCGTTACAAATATCAGAAATCCTAGTGTAATTTGTTCAAGCACATTAAGAAATAAGCTAAGCCTCTACTTTCATCACTTGTTCACAAAACATGAGAAATGATTTCCGCACACCGTCTTTCTTCTTCCCTTGACTCTCGTTTTGATTTATTCAATCCAAAGGTCAGAAACAAACATGATATGCAATGAAGTAAAACGGTGCGCGGAAATCACTTCCCTAAAACATTCTCTAATTGGTCCATAAATAAATAAATAAATAAAATATCATCTCATGCTAGTTTGCTTTCTAGTTTGCTGATAAACCAAATTCTCAATCCATAATTAAAATAAGTAAACAATACCTCGACTTCTTCGCCCTCCTGAACCTCCTTCTCCACCGTCTCAGCCGTCTCGGTCTCACCTTGTAAAGCCAAAGGCGCGAACTTGACGAACCGGAGAGACGGCAAGTGAGAGAACCGGAGGGAGCTTACAGTGAGATAAGGCGTGCTGTTGCCGCTGGTTTGATTTAGCCGAAACAAAACGGACGAACGTTTTCTAGAGTTGGGTGAGGCGGCGGAGGGCGGCGGTGCAATTGGCGCCGAGAAAGGTGAAGTTCGGAAGACGTTGGCCATTGGAGAGGTTGCGAGAGGGGGCGAGGGATAAGGGGTGGCGATGTTGAGTGTGGGTGAAGGGTAATGAAAAAGTTCGTGATCGATTTCTAACCGTCCGATGGGGTTTTTGGATGGCTGATCCTATGCTTTGTTTTTTGGGTAGATGAAGTTTCTATTTTTTTTTTTTTTTTTTTTTCTTTGAGAAACATTTCTCTATTTTCTCTCCTTTTATTTTCTTATTTTGCATAGTTTTGTTTCTATAAATTTTAATTGATAATCTGTAAAGGAAATTATTATTATCACTCCAAATTTCTCATTCTACACTCAAAACTTTATATATTTAGAAAAAAATACATGAATGTAAAATGAGATTTTTAAAATGCCAGTAACAATTTCCTGTAAATTCACATCTTAATATAGGTAAGTACATATTTTAAAAATACTTAGTTTTTTTTAAGAGAGTTTTAACGAAAAGCCCGCGGTACTGTTCACTTTAACGAAAAACCACATTTTTACACTAAAAAGTCAAACCTGGTACTATTCAATTTACCCTTTATTTTGTCTTTATCATTAAAACTCAAAGTTTTCAAGCCCTTTTCATTAGTTTTTTTTTTTTTAAACTCATACATGTACATACATATTTTTCATGTTTGACTCGCTTTTTTAGACTAATTATTTTTCTATAATATGCATAAAGTTACGCCTTTTATGCTTACAATTAATAAAAAAATAAAAGAAAGTTGTAAAAATATCTTTTTGACAAAGTTGCTGAATAATACACCTATGTAATATTTTTTTGATAATTAGAAAAAAAAGGCCGAGTTTAAAAAAAATATCTTGTATTTACCAAATGGTGATGTAAATACTTACCATGGATGCGGAGATAAATGCTTTTACTTATTTGGCTATATAACTTAATTGTATAGAAATGTATTGAACAACAAAAGTAGAAGTAAGAATTTGGCCTAACCAAAAAAAAAGGTAGAAGTAAAATTAAATCATGAATTGACATTCGACCGTTAGGGTAACTTTTCAAAAGTTAGCTAGGCAACCATTATCAAATTTGAATCAAAATAGGCCACATGTGAAAAAAAAAAAAAAAGCAATGAAAGTTGTAGAAGATATTTACTATCATGAATTTTATTTCTCAAGTATAATTGGAGATTAAGGCAGCTCATGTTAAAGAAAGATTCTAATTTCGTCCTTAAAAAATCGTCTTATTCACCATTCGATCTTCAATGATGAAATCGTATTAACATGCAACATGTTTATATTTGATTGGCTACTAAAACGACTATAGTATTGCTATATGAAAATACAACCATGATGGAAAACTTCTCACTATTACTAGGCGGATCAATTATTTTTCTTAAAATTATTATTGCAAACGTGCATACAACGAGTAGAAAGAGAAAACAGGTGTGCGAAAATAAGAACGGAATTGCTTGAAGTTTTTTTAATTGAATGCACCTTTATGAGCTGCGTGCGTTTTGTTTGAACCTTGATCGTTTATTTACTTAGATATTAATTAATTAATTAATTATTAATCTTTTACAAATGCCAATAAAAATATAAAATAAATTAAATTTATAAAGAAAAGGCAGCGAGCGCTTGCTGTCCGGTCCTCGAAAGGAGCAGATTCAGATTCCAGAGTTCCGTTCCCCTCTCTCCCAAATTCAAAAAACCCAACCGAACCAACCCTAAAGCCGTTTCCTTCCTTCCTTCCTTCCTTGTTCCTTCTAGAGAGAGAAAGAGAGGGAGGAGAGAGGGAGGAGAGAGAGAAGAGGGAGGAGTGCGTTTCCGAATCCACCCTCCGATTCCGTTCTTTGTTTTCTTCTGCTTCTTCTGGTTCTAGGGTTTTGATTTTGTTTCAGAAATGGGAAGCAGAAAAGAGGAAGAGCGAAACGAGAAGATCATTCGGGGACTCATGAAGCTCCCTCCTAATCGGCGATGCATCAACTGTAATGGCGTGGTACTCCTCCCCTCTCTCTAGTTTTCTCGATTTTTTTTTTCGGGTTTTTATTTTGTTTTTCGCAGCTGGAGGATTTTATTTAATGTAATTTGGTTTGTACATGCAGGGTCCTCAATACGTCTGCACAAATTTTTGGACTTTCGTTTGCATGACTTGCAGTGGCATACAGTGAGTTTCTTCAAAATCGTTTGATCCAATTTCTTGTTTTTAGTGCATAATCTTTGCCTCGTACTGAATGTATTCGTTCTGCTAATTTTGCGTATTGAGATTGCACGCCGGAGTTAGTTTTTTTTTTTTTTTTGTGGAAATGGAAAACCGAAAACCTTCCTAATCTGCTATTTTTGACTGAGGGTTTTCTGTTTGGTCAATTGTATCTAAAGTTTGCAACTTCTTTACTATGCTATAATTATTAGTTAGAAATTTGAGGATGTCGAAGAACTCTGCTTGCTGCCATCGTGCAACAATGCCACTAAAATGGATATCGAAGATTGAGGTAAAATATGGAATGCTTACATGATTCTAAATGTGTACAAGTTTAGTTGACTACAAAAGTTTCAATTTTTAGACCCATACACGGATATTGTAAGGGAAATTATTGCAAGATAGGATTTTCGGTGTTTATAAATCACGAATGATCTGGTCAACTGTTCAATGTTTTTAACATGTTTTAGTTACCATGCTTGTTGTTTGACGCTGATTTATAAACTTTGTT
The DNA here is from genome assembly GCA_035220775.1 of Malus fusca. Classification (NCBI taxonomy): domain Eukaryota; kingdom Viridiplantae; phylum Streptophyta; class Magnoliopsida; order Rosales; family Rosaceae; genus Malus; species Malus fusca. The sequence goes on along the minus strand of CM069072.1, from coordinate 996,193 downwards.
ATCAGCCTCTGCAATTATAGAGCAAGTTTCACAATGTTGCATATGGGAGAGGTTTTGAGGAAAAAACAAGAAAGTTTTAGGCTACTTAACTATGACTCTTGGAAGTTTAGCTTATTCTACAAGTAAAAAAAAATTCAACTGTGGGGACATGATTTAAAGTGTTAAATAAGACAGACATCCCTAATACCAACTTAATACTTGTCCATATATACTGTTATTAACAAGATCACTTTAGAAACTTTTTGGCATCAAGTTGCATTCCTTATATAACGTCCACAAAATAAACCCGATCGATGTCATTTAAACAACTATCTCTCTCCCCTCTTTTATTGCTGAACATACACGAGACTGTTCTCTTTGGAATGTATTGAAATTAACAGAATGACTGATGGTTTATGCTCGCAACAAAAATACAATTGATTGTTTCTGAAGTGGGCCAATTTCTTTTTTTAGGGTTACCTTAACTATAGGAGATGCATGATACTCATGCAAGTGCAGAAGCTGTCCGTCTGCCTCCATAATAAATACTTTGGGCTTGGGAATGTGCTGGATTGTTGAGTTCCCTCTTGGGCCATTCACCAAGTGCTGTTGTGCTGTCTAAATGCTCTCTAATAAGGTTGATGGACCAACTAAACAAGTGCCAAGGATTTTGTACTTAGGTGCAAGTCAGGCTTTGAATGGATTGGTGTGAAACGTACCACTACCCACATCAAATTTAGTTAATTTTTTTTTTAAGCTCTTACCTAGCCAAAACGTCGCAAACTTCAAATAGCCTTTTTAGTATTTAAGAGTAAACTAGGTTTCTTAGGTTGAATTCTTTTGGTTAGTTGCGTAGAATGTGTTATAGGTTCTAAACCATCTGATATCATAACTGAGTAGGGCTTTTTCAATTTATCAGTGTATTTCAGGCTTTCAGCTTTGGATGAAGTGAAGATTTCCTCTTCATTTCACTCTTTCGGTTGTAAGCTTCTTTGAAGATGAATGTATTGAAAGTCCTTTGAAAGATAGATCAACTATAAATTACCTAAGGTGGTACGCTTTTTTTTTTAAATGATTAGGGGGTAAGCACAAGATGACAGTAGATGAGGGTTGATTCTTACATTAGGATGGTATCGCACATGCTTTTTGTTCTCTTAGTTAATTTTCCTTTTCTTATGTATCAATACTTTAGATCGAGCTTTTGAAATGGAAATATATTTCTTTATGCTCGGATAATTAATTCTTGGAGTTTGGCACTTATCTTTACCTTCCAACTTTCAGTACCATTCATGGTAAAATGAATCTCCGAACGGTGAGCACATTAACATCTAACGTTCTGTTCGGATGCAGGATTTAGGCTAAATTAGTTGGAAATACACTACAAAGCATTTAGATAAAGGGATTGAAAATGCAATACATGAGCATTAAAAAGCCACTAAACAAAGGATTTTCAAATTACTCCTTCAAAGTAGTCATTTATAAATCCCTCTCAGTGCATTGCATCTAGTCATTTGAAGTCCATCTATATGTTTTGTAGCACATCTCTTATTTATGTAGCCTAAGCTCATCATCCAAACACAACATAAATGTAGTTTCCTTCAAGTAAACACCGTGTCTCTTCACATATTTTAACGTGCAGTCTTTTCCTGTTTGGTATGTTGTACATATGCTCTATCCACCTTTCCTTTCTTTCCCCTAATAGAATTATACATATTATTTTGTGATATAGTCGGGAATTTACTCATCGTGTGAAGTCAGTATCCATGTCCAAGTTTACTTCACAAGAAGTTGAAGCACTTCAAAATGGTGGTAACCAGGTACATGCTGAATTCTCATTTTCTTTGGAAGAAAATGTTTGCTTGTTTTTATTCTAAAGGGTCATTCACTCTTACCAGCGTGCAAGGGAAATTTATTTGAAGGATTGGGACCTTCAAAGGCAACGATTGCCAGATAGCAGGTAATAGAATTGCTACAATGTTCAGCATGCACATTTTTGGGGTGTACACTTATGTCATGTTTTTCTTCTTGCAGTAAGGCTGATAAAATCCGTGAGTTCATAAGAAGTGTATATGTAGATAAGAAATATGCTGGAGGAAGGACCTCTGAAAAGCCTCCAAGAGATATGCAGGTAATAGTATGGATTAAAATATTGATATGGGCAGATATATTGGTAGTTTGGATTTGCAAAAATATCAGTGGTAACCTTGATATTTCTGAAAAAAGTAATAGATTTTTGTTAACATAAAATTGTGTATCCGTGCTAAATTGAGGTACATAATTGAGAGAGTGAAAAGGCAAAAGGAGTGCCAATGATAGTATTTACTATATACTACTATGCAAGGCTTTACTTTATTAATGTGGGTTCTCTCACAATTGATATATATTATATTGTTATGATAAGATTTCACTTAAGGAAATATTAATTTGTAATAATGCGGTAAAATTGACTGTAATTGAAAAGAGTTTTCATAACTGTCCAGTTCATTTGTTTCGTGGGGCATATACAGCGGCTTGCTCCAGTTCGTATTTGGTTCTATTGAAGAAATTACAAAACAACTAATTGGTTTTTCGCTTTAAGATTCAGAGACATCATGCACACCATCAAAAGAATGGAATGAATAGGCTGTAACTGTATACACCAATAATCTCCTCATGTTACACTATGACTTATTTTTTTCTGCAAAGGTTATGGGCCTAATCTGTGCTATTCCTTGCAGACCTATAGAATCCATGAAGATGAGACAAGACGTGCTAGTTCTTATCATTCCTATTCTCAAAGCCCACCTTATGACTATCAGTATGAAGATCGACGGTATGGAAAACAAGCTGCTGCACTTACTAGGAAGCCTGGTTCTGACCGAGGTCGATATGAAGGAAAGATGTCAAGTTTTGTCCACAGTGCTGGCCGTTTAAGTGAGCAAATGTACGAAGACAGGTTTGCGAATGAGGGCTCTCGTTCAAGAGGTTCAGATTTCTCTGTGTCAAGTGGAGGTGATTTGTCTAGATCTGGAGTACAGTCTCCTAATTTTCAGAAGGACACTGGATCCAGCAGCCCCACTTTCGTGCCTTCATGGGATAATCTAAATGAAGTAAGACACCAATCAAAGGATACATTTCCAGAGGCAAATGTCAGGAGAGATGCAGCAGGGATATCCTGTCCGCAGGTCTTTTTCTTGTAGACTTGCTTTTAGCATTCAAAATGATTAGCCTTATCCAAGGTTCCTTTTAAAATTACAGCTGTGTACCTTTTAATATTCTTGTAGGGCGGATATATATATATATATATATATATATATATATATATATATATATATATATATATATTTCTGTAGCATTGATCTATATCCAGCTAAAATAAATTTAACTGTCTTTGGGGCTTAAAGGGGAAAATTTAAGATCGGATACATGTAGTCAATGATTTGGGTCATGTTTTCTTCGGATAGGCATTTTTTTATCGCTCAATTAGTTAAGTGTTGGTGTTGGTAAGTTGAGCTCATACTGAATGGAGTTATTTCCTCATTTTATTAGTGCTATTTTAATTGGTGTGTGTACCTTAATTCTCTGCTTTTCTCTGTATATATATGTGCACTATCCTATCTGGTTAGCATCATTTCTATTTGATAATCATATTATGCTGCCCTTAGTTTTTCCATCACCTGACATTTGTTGCTTGTTCAGAGAACTGCATCCTCAGGAAATTTTGTCTCGTTGGATAGCTATTCCTTGTCGCTCAAGTCATTTAATTCAGGCGGTTTAACAAATGCTGTTGAACCTGAACAAGCTACTGTAATCTTCCCGGATAAATCAACTTCTTTTACAGGATCATCTCAGTTTGGAACTAGTGATAATTTGGACCTTTTCAAGGCCTCAGTTAAACCAGAAGTCTCATCTGCAGCTAGTTCCATTGATTTGTTCCAGTTACCAGCAGCATCTTTGTCTCCATCCATAGATTTGTTTCAACCGTCTATATCATCTTCCAATTCATGTATAAATATAGACCAGCCTCAAGTTTTCCAACCTTCCTTGGAGTTATTTGCTGATTTTCCTCAGCAGCAGTCAACTCCAACCTTGGATAAACAAGTAGCCGAGGCTGCCCCTAAAAGTGAAGGATGGGCAACGTTTGATGCACCTCAACCCTCAGCTTCTATTCCATCCACCAAAAATATTACCCTTGCCAATGTAGCTTCCAATGGTGGAGGTTCTGTTGGAAATTTTGATGCATTCTCGTCATCAAACACAGGCATGCAATGGCCATCCTTTCAGTACTCTAGTAGTCATGGACCTTTTTCAGATGTTTCTAGTCCATGGAGCGATAGTTTGCACAATGTCACAGATCCCAATACTAGAGGCACTCAGGTAAGCATCATTGTGATAAACTACACCTGCACCAATTACTTATTTGGATCTTCTGGATAATGGTTTTTAAAAGATCATGATGGCTTTCTATGTACTTCGCACCCCTTTGAGTTTTTTTTATTTTATTTTTAATTTCTTTATTATAATGAATATAAAGTTTACTTAAGATAGTGGCATGCCTTAATATGAAATATGTTGTTTTTGAGTAGTCATGGAATGCTTTCGAAGATTCTATTGGCCATCATCCATTGGAGGTCACTAAGAAGGGCAGTGAACCAGGAGTAACAGACAAGCTTTCGTCAGCTGGTGACCATGATTTTGGATTCAGAATTTCTGAGGTTTCTGCGTCAACCTTGTATTTCTCTCAAATTATTTATTTTCTTCCTCTGATTGTATGGAATTTGCTTGCAGGGATCTGGTAAAGATGGGATTCGGGCAGCTGTTTCCCAAGGTGAACCCCGTGATCCTGGTCTGCTCGTACATGCTGTGATGGGGCAATCATATACTCCACAAGTGCTTCCTCAAATGGTTTTTACTCTTCAATTTCCTTCAGCATCTTTCCTGTGGTTTTCAATGTGCTTAGTTGTATACTAATCTCTTATGTTCCACCCGAAATTACAGGGAGAAATTAAGTCCCATGCCACCGACCAGAAATCAAATAACCCATTTGATCTTCCTTATGATACAGATCTGGATCAGAACAGTATGGTATGTTTTTGTTAGTTGTATCAGGGATTGCCTCTTTTTCCTTTGTTCTTTTGGTGAAATTGTGTTTCTATTATAGTGCATTGTTCACTATTTCTATCAGCTTTATGTGAGTGTTTGTGTGTTTGCGTGAGAATTTTGAATGTGGAAGCTGATTAAGGGCATGGGTGGAGTAATGATATTATTTGTTTACCATAACTGTCAACTGTCAAGGATAACCATAGCATGATGCTTGGTTGATAGCGGAAATGAATTGTACTTCCTGTAAAAGTTGTGAATTGATAACTAAAGTCAAATAGTTGATATCAGAACTGTACTTTCTGTGAAAGATGAGTTCTATTAGTGTAATAAACGCTGCAATCTACGTATGCCTCTAAGATCCAGTCTGAAAATTAAGCTGAATAAGACACTTGTTGCATTTTTCATTCTCCCCGTAATGTAATTTAAATCTCATGGGAAAGTGACAATGGAAGTGGTGTGATTGATAAACTGTAATGAGTTGGTACTAATCAGTGTCTACCATATCATTCTTAGACTGTATCATGTTTCAATTAAATTAAAGAAGGATTTGGAATGGCGTTTTCCAGTAACTACCATACACGTATACAATTCTTAGATTTCTCGGTTCTAATTTTGTCTTTGTGTTGTCTTTCAGTTTTTGGACATGAACTCCTTACAAGCCTCTCTCCCAAATGCTCATTTGCAATCCTCTTTCTTCAATGCACCTCAGTCATGGTTTCCGCAAAATCCAGTGTCTGGGATGCCGTATATTCCAGCTGCAGCAGAAGGTAAGCTTTTCAGTGCCAGCAAAATGCTACGTTCATTTCTTTTTTTTGTTTTGTTCCTGCAACTATTGCCAACCAGGGTTGCATATTTTTTAATCCAATGGCTGTTGGACGCATCAATTGGTTGCCAGAGAAAATTGCAGGACCATTGAAATATTTGGTCATAACAATCTTATATTTTTCATTCAATTCGATTTTGATTTGATGTAGGTGGTTTGACATATATGCCAGGGCATGCACTTAGTTCTCAGATTCCGTAAGTTTATGTTCTACTTATTATTTTTTAGCCTCTTCATTATCTTTTAAGACAAAGGTCTAAAATTGCAGACCCATTATATTTCTCATAGATTTGTGTGGTTACCAACTTCATATGGTAGAGGATCACCAATCCATCACCAAAACCGGATAATAACTAGGTTATCTTAAAGGAAAATGGGTAATAACTAGGTGAGGAAGGATGGATGATGTTGATGAAAGTGGGCCTCTAACATGAGAGAAACTTAGTGTGGGATCATTGTGGAGTCGAGTGGGACCAAACTACAAGGGGTCCCGTGCTTTTGTGAGGGGTGCCTTATGGGCTATGGATGACGTCGTTGGGGTGTCCCTACCAAAGTTTTTCCCCTCTTACAGAGGTATCTAATTGAGTCGAGAAGGAATGTGCAAACGAAAATCATTTCTGATTCATGAATTTACATATGACCCATTCTGACAGCTTAAGGAACATGTTCGAACAGGGTAAGTTTTACTTACAGCACCGCCCGATGTAATTGTGTCAGATTGTGTACGATGTATATGATGGACACAATATTCTGTCTCTAGTCACTGCTTAGAGTTAGAGATTGCCTTACCACCTTACCTGATAAGTTGAATATCCAGAACTACAGTACGACAATGCTAGATAGAGTTTAGAAACTCAACATGGCTGGCGTTGGAAGAGAGATTGATGCTCGACGTTGTTGCTGTCATGGATTAATGTGAAGTTGCCTATTTTTGCAGGAATGTCCCAACACAGGAACCTGTCGCGTCCATCGGAGGAAATCCTTTTGCATAGGAATACGGGGAGGCCAGAATAGTCTGTGGAATCATTCAGTTGGTAGTGTAACTTCTATATTGAATTTGTACGCCGTCGTTTTAATCAATAGGACAGATTGTTCTCGTGGTATTTATTTGAGGAAATAAACGTTTGCCATGAATATTTTTCAGCCTGTTTGATATGCTTCTTCAAATTCCACTCTCTGTATTGACGGGTACAATGTGTATATATTTTTCTTTCTGTATTTCTTCTGCACGTTCTTGTGTGCGTTTATTTCTTTCACTAGTCCAATATTAGGGTCCCATTTTCTCCTTCACATGCTCCGTTAATTATGTTCGTTGTTTTTGTTTAATTTATTCTCTGATAACCAAAAATAAAGGGCTGGAGGACAAGTCCATGGCAACACGGAATGCAGCATCTCTTTTTTTTTTTCTTTTTTTTGGGAAAAATTCGTAAAATTGAAAAGCATGAACCCACAAATCATTTAGTATAAAATTGAAAAGCATAAACCCATAAGTTATTTAATATTATAGTCTAGTGAAATTTTTATTCATTTATAAGTAAGAAGTCTTAGGTTCAATTTTAGCTAAAAACAAATTTGATCGAGCTTTGAACAAAAGAAAAACTGTAATCACTTTGTCTTGAAATTTGTCATGGTACGTATTTGAACTAACGAACCACCAGGTCGCTCCCTTCCACATCCGCAACAAAAGTTGTCCTCAAAATTTAAGCCGTTCCATGAACGCATTGCTATGTATCTCCAATCATTTATGTGAGGAGATATTATTCAGTATGACCGGAACACAAGACGGTACGTCACATGTCATTATATAACTAGAGATTTTTTTTTTAGTGTCCCTCTAAAGCCTCGAATTGTATAATAGCATAATGTTCTCATGTTCTGATTATACTGAAAAATCTCTCACGTGAAAGAAAAAATTCAATGAATGAAAAATCTCTCTCATGCTAGACGATGTTATTGTTCCTGAAGCACATACATGCTTTACTAACACACAAGGAATGAAAAAGTCGGTAACTCGCACATTTAAATTAGTTTAGGGTTTAAGGTTTTGGTGTAGTGAGAAATCCTTCTTAAGGACCTCATTTAATAGTTTGTGTTTTCATACATGCATAAGCAAAAAGATCATCAACTAATCATTTTTTCACCCCACCCCAAGTAGGGAATATAGGAGGTTCACAATGCATGTGTATGGCATTGGCACGTGACGACGAGGAGAGAAAATGATACAAAAAGCTACAGATATTTGAGGGAAGACAGTTGAAGAGAGTTCATTTTTAGCCACACGATCTATTATGGACGGCCAGATCGGGTGACTGGATGGATCCGGAGAGGACCCGAATCCTTGATCGACTTCCCCTTCTGACTTTGATTTCTACTGATAGGCTGTATTAAAGTTGTTTAATAACAAAGGGCAGATTACTCAGCAAGGTAGATGATCAATACATACACATATATACATACATGCATGCATGCATACATTCATACATATACATATATATACATGCATGCATACATATACATATATTATATATATGCTCATAACATAAGAGTACTATTTGAAATGTTTGGGTTTGTATTTTAGGTCCTTGGGAGAGGGCAGAGATCTAGAGAGAGAGAGAGAGAGAGAGAGAGAGAGATGGTAAGGCCTCCTTGCTGTGAGAAGGTTGGAATCAAGAAGGGTCCATGGACTCCAGAGGAGGACATCATCCTTGTTTCTTACATCCAAGAGCATGGTCCTGGAAATTGGAGATCAGTTCCCACCAACACTGGTAATTTTATCATAAAATTCAGCATATGTCTTTTCACTCGAGGTCTTGAGTTCGATTTCTCTCTTCCCTATTTTAGCTTGTGTCAGAAAAAAGTTTAAGCTATTACCATGCGAATTAGTTACTATTATATTATGTGTTATGATTTTATCTTATTTAATTTCTTTGTGAATTGATGTTTTGTACATTTATTCAAATTTTTCTTGAATTTTTGGGTGCAAAAAGGGTTGATGAGGTGCAGCAAAAGTTGCAGACTCAGATGGACTAACTACCTCAGACCAGGAATCAAGCGCGGTAACTTCACACCTCATGAAGAAGGGATGATCATTCACTTGCAAGCTTTATTGGGTAACAAGTAATTCATCTTCAAACTTATTCGTTCATTACTTTTCTTTTTCTATCGACGATTGTCAATAATACAACACTAATTGTTATTAGCGAGAATCAAATGTTGTCGGAAAAGGCATTCTGCTATCGAAAAAGGTTATGTGTGTGTGTTTTTATTCTTATAGGTGTGTATTAAATTGGTGAGTTTAATTATATGAATAATTAATACTGGTTTGATCGAGCAGATGGGCAGCAATAGCTTCCTACCTGCCACAGAGAACCGATAACGACATAAAGAACTACTGGAACACTCACTTGAAGAAGAAGCTGAAGAACTTTCAATCAGCTCTTGATCCTCACACGACGTCAGATGATCCGTTTAACGTAAATGTATCAAGGAGGAGTTTGAGTGAAGGGAGCTTAGATAATATGACAAGCCATGCCTCCTCAATTATTCTGAGGAACAACCAATCCTCCTCCACATACGCCTCAAGCACCGAGAACATTTCGCGGCTCCTAGAAGGTTGGATGAGATCCTCCCCAACTCCAAAGACCTCCAGCCTCAAACACCATGCTGCATGTGACAATGATCAAGGAAAACCTAGCGGTATTAGCACAGGAAATCTAGCATCTAACGAGGAGTTTGAATCGATTCTGTCGTATGAGAACTTGAACAATGTTGCTTCGTGGGACAGGTCTACTTGTGATTCATCTACTTATTCCAACAACAAGGTGTTACAACTTAGTATTAAAGTTCCAAACAATGGGGAAATAATTCATGATCGCCATCTTCTGCGCGACGAGGATCAGAAGAGTAAGCAAATTCTTCGATGTGAAAGCAGTAGTACTAACTGTAACAATCCTCCATTGACGTTTCTTGAGAAGTGGCTGTTGGACGAAAGTGCTGGACATGTAGAAGATGATCAGATGATGGAATTGTCTCCCATGTCCTTGGTTTGAGCTTCATTAGCTAGCTAGCTATGCCTTAAGAGGTTAAGCTAGCTGCTGAAACATAACCCTAGTAGGAAAAAACTACAACAATGAAGGGTCTTAATTTGTTAAGTGTAACTTTGATTTCTTTTCTTTGTGAATGGATGAAATATTTCAAGAAAGTTGATCATCATTTATCTTTGGTGTGTGAAAGTTTTATTGTTCAAATGACAAGGGTTTTAATGCTGAGTTGGTTCGATTGCCATTGACCTGGTTGAATGCAGTCTAACAATAACAAAATTGAGTTCCAAACCCTACATTTAAAATGGAAAATAAATTGACTTAAAATATTTCATTTATTGGGTGGCCCTTGATGCTAGCAGGACGCAAGAGCTAATTGGCCTAAGTAAAGTATATGTGCAATTAATATTGAGTAAATATATTGAAATGTAGGTAGGTACATTGACTGTTATTCAAGTTTATAGGTAATTGCTCCATGGTAATTAACTACTCCTATACTTCAAATAATAAGTTGAGAGATAATTGCTCTTTTGAAAGTGTTTTTAAAATAATTGAAAGGGCTTTTAGAGAAAATGTTTTTGAGTTCCGATAGCACTTCAAGTGCTTTTCTAGGATTCACTTGCATTTTGACTAGGGATTGGTTTCAAAAATATTTTCACCAAAATCGTTTTTAGCTATTTTAAAAGCACTTCCAAACGAGAAGTTTTTAATTATTCTTTTTTAGGAAAACTAACGAAAAATCCAAGAAAAACTTTAGTTTTAATGAAAATGACAAATAAAGGTGTAGTAAATAGTATCAGAGAAAGGTAAAAATGTGATTTTTCGTTAAAAAAAGAACAGTACTAGGAGTGTTTCCTTAAAACTTTCTTCTTTTTTCTTACGTGTATTTAGTTATGTTAATTAATCTTATACTCTTTTTTTTTTGGGAACAGAATTAATCATATACTTGAACAAAAATGGAAACAATTATCCAAAAATCGGGGAGAGTGGGATTTGCGTGACGAAAGTCTCGTGCATGCTAAAGAGGTAATTGGTTGCCTCAAAAGTCCCTCCTTTTTGGGAAAATGATGTGAGCAAATTACACGTGAGCTTATTTACCTTTCGGTGTGAGAAGCAAGCAAAAGCTGTGATATCTCATCTCTCATTGCAGCCTTCAAACCCTACCTACGAATCAAAGAGGATAGGTCTAGGAGATGTTCGAGACGAAACCTGAGTGCATCGTTCTTACGCTTGTTGGTAAAGTTAGGAACTAGTGAATTTGCGGGCAAGATGCTGCCACTTTGACTACTGCCTCCTCTCCTGCTGGGCATATTTTGGCAGCACTCGACAGGTTGCGTTGTGAGCACTTGATAAATTCTCTCGATAACACTTATCATATTACTTCGAGATATGTTGATAGTCATTGACATGTGCTCAACATGATTTGGCTGACGACAACAAGTCCACCAAGTGTTCGAAGAAACGGCTTAGCGAATAAACTGATTTTTTTTTATTTTTTTCACACGTCGCGCTTTGTTTCTATTGAAAAACTTGACCTTTTAACTCTGAAATCGCAACGTTCAAATCATGGATCCACCCGTGCCAATATAAATCTTCTTTCCCCACCTCCTACGTACGTTCCAAGCAATGCAAATGCGAGAAAAACTAAAAAGCTTTCACAGGACGTAGGAAAGAAAAGGTTTTGAGTCTCATGTCATGTATGTGCATGCCTTTACAGACACCAACAACCAATCACAAAACGCCATCTTCTTGTTGTGGTCCATCCCTCAACACTTTCACAAGAATTGATATGGAAGTGCATCCCATCCGGATCCAGTTTGTGGAGATCTTAGAGATCTCCATATTTTAGTCATTCATCGTATATCATGCGGTCATAAATCATTTAACTATTTTCATTTAAAATTAAACACAAATAGTGTCTGACGAAAACTGGCTGTAAAATGTACGATGAACTGTTAGGATGTGGGGATCCCTAGGATCCCCACAAAGTGGATCCGGAGAGGATCCTCTTCCAATTGATATAACCAATAGTGATTAAAAAATTAGTATATTAATTACTAACTCTATCGTACAGAGAGCCCTTTTTAATCGTTCTGAGTGGAAGAGAAGTAGCCTATTTTGTAGTTGGTGGCTACTCTCGGACTCTTGGTTCTTTTTAACCGTCTTGTGCTGGTTTAGAGAATAAGGCTACCATTGTAGTCCAAAGATCAAACCTTATATGTATGTGATTATGTATTGGAATATGAAAGCAACTCCCTCCCCGTGTAGATATGGTTTTAGTTTAGGCTATGTTCGAGCGATGATTTTAAAGTCTCAAGGAACTAAGGCCAAGTTAGTAAAGAATGTACGCCAATACTAGAGGGGATTAGAAATGCACATTCACAAGCATTACAAAATTTTGTATGAGGAAATCATCAATGACTCCTTTTAAGTAGTCATTTGCTAATTCCTTTCACGTGCTTGTGCAATCCTTTTGAAGTACATCCATAATCCCCTCTTGTCTAATTTCGTGATCTATTTTTATCACATTACTCTCAAATCACCTAAGAGGACTTGGTCCAGCGATTAGGTATTTGGTTTGCTCCCAAGTGGTATGGGGATCGACTCTCTCCCACTGTACCCACCTAGCAAATGCTAAAGTTTCTTGCTTCCCAGATATTGCGGGGTCATACGGGAGACCTAGTGATTAGTAAGGTGAAAGACTTGGATACACTAGTTTAAAAAACAATCTCTCAAATCTCTTGATATTTAGAAGTTCACACCCAAACATAAACATAAACTAAGCTTAAGTTTCCCCTTTGCTATGCTAATCAATTTTGTTTATTTCCTTAAAAATACATATGAGGTGATCCATTATTTATGGACTCCCAATAAAGGAAATTGTGACAAGTCTTTATTACGACTTCCAATAAAGGAAATTGTGACGAGCCTTTATCTCCCAACTTACCCTAAATTAATGTTGTCTTACAAACCTTAGATTACATAAGGCCTTTAGTCTTTCAATAATTTCACATACTAAGTTTGGGATTAGGGGTAAGAGATTGTTTAGCTGGTTTTTAGAGGTGGATTTTTTTATACAACGATATTTTACACTAATAGAGTAAGGATGACGGAGAGGAGAGGGGAGGTGGACTTAAGCTAAAACACACGATGGGTCAGTTATAGTTCAGTGTCAAACTCAATGCAAATGTCATCATACATTCGAGTTGAACCAGGAAAGATCAATTATGTAGAACTCTATCTTGGAGGACCAGAACTCTATAGACAAAAATCCCAAATCTTCCCTAAACGGGTGCGTATCCGCGAGAAACGGATTTTCCAATAAGATTTCCATCCATAGATATACAAACAAGGCAAATACAGTTTACTTTTCAATTACTAAGATGAATGCGAATTCATAAGCTTCAAGTTATAATTGCAGAGAAACAAAAATGACAACGAAGTGGTTGTTGTGGATTCAAGCACGAAAGTGAAATGGAGTTGTGAACTCAGACGGATGCAACAATCATACTGATAAAGTGGGACTCAGGACTATGGTGAGTTGGTCTGTGGAACAAGGAATTTCATCTCATCGTAGTCTCGTTGTATCAGTACCTATTTATGTTCATAGATGATCGACTGTGTGTAACATCCCAAGGTTTTTCTCTAAATTTGGTTTTGATCAATGTATAACGAGATATATTTTCCATCTGAATCAAAATATGCATCCTACATATGAATCAAAACATACATTAAGACCGCTTCTGAAAGAAGTAAATGGACAAGACGAGGCAAAACATCCTATCTAAAAACCAACCTCAATTTTTCTGATTTTTCATTGATCAACTACTCTCTGCATTCCTTTAAAACCTAACCTGGAGTAATCTGCCATCAGTGAATCACAACAGCGAATCACAACAGCATTCATATGACACATGTGTAACAGGTCAAATCTATTTACCTTCTCGGAAACATGTTGATTTCTGTTTGCTCGATTTGTATGGCATTCAATCTTTACGATGATATATTGTCTGGAACAATATGATTATTTTCCCTTCATCTTCTGAACCTCTTCGTAAATTGATTGGAAAAGTACAGTGGGAATATACCTCTCACCAAAGCTTGGAAATATAACCTATAATATGAAACACAGATACATAGATAGATACATATTAGGAAAATGCGTACCAGATAAGATGTTTATAAATGCCAAAATAAATTGACACAATACTGTTTGGAATGATACAAAATGTAATCAACTGTAATTGTCACTAACAGGTAAGAGTATCGTTAGCACACTCAGTTTCAATATAATTTAGAATGAATTATGTTTTCAGTCAGAGTGATAGTTCTCTCTCGCTCTGTTTCAGTTACGTTATGAATGAAATATTGTTTTGATCAGATTTACAGTTTACTGTCGCTTCATTAGTTTTATTCTGCAATAAAAAGAAAATATGAGGAATCACGGGTCACTTCCTCATAAGATTGGGCTGAGACATCTAATCTGAATCTGCCCCACGATTGTGTAAAAAATGAAGCATCGCATGCTTTAGCTAAGTTTTGTTAAGCCTCAAATGCATTTCAGAATGAAACTAGCTTGATCAAAATACATCATACGCCTGTCAGGACAATTTTATTCCATTCAACTTGTGCATCAGTTTCTTACTCTACAAGTTGCTCATGTCGCAAACTAATGACATTAATAGTACCCAGCACAGCTAGTCCAATTGTATATGTAATCATGAAGGGGGAGAATAAGATGACAAATGTAACCAAAAGAGAAAACCTTACCGCAATAAGTTTTCCAGTATTCTCAGGTCTTCTTGCTAAACTTATTGCAGCAGCTGCAGCAGCACCCGATGAAATACCAACCTACAAGCATTGCATATTGAATTATCAAAATCACCTTAAATTAGGATAGAACTGCAGAAAAAATGGGGTGGATTTCTAAGTTAAACATATGATAAGTTTCAGAAGAAGTTGGAGCTTGTCGCTTATAAAATGCTCCATATCAAAGAGTAGTCGCAAATTACCAGTAAGCCTTCCTCCAATGCTAGCCTCCTTGCCATTTCAACAGCTTCATCGTTGGTAACCTACATTTAGATAAAAAACGATTAAAGAAATTTATCAGATTATATTTCCAACAGACAAGTGAGAAGCAAGACCACCCCGAAAAAAAATTTAAAAAAAAAAAAAAGATTGTCGACAAGCTGATTCGCATAGCTTATCAAAGTAATCCAAAATTCTCATCCCAGTAGAATGGGTTTATGGTGCATTCAGTACCAGTTGGGAGGGAAGAAAAGAAAAGAATAAGAGCAGCATAGACAGGATCAGGGGGTAAGAGTGGAGAAAGAAAGGAAAGGGCGAGGAGGAGAAACAAATGAGGGAAGCTAGAATTTTGATTCAATAATTCTAAGCCAAGAAACGATAAGACAACAACAATAATAATAATAACAACAACTAAGAGACAACACAAATCCATTTACCTTGATGACCTCATCGAGCAAATTAACGTCCAAAATGCTTGGTACATAGCCTGCATGAATTGCTCACATAAGTTATATAGTACAAGCATACCATATTATTGAATAAGAAACTACAACAGAAAATTGATGTAATAAAAATGAAGAGCAACAGTGATTTCACCTGGATTTTCTCCAGATATTACTCTCCTCTCTACAGGTTCCACACCTACTACCTGGATAATCAAAATTACAAACGCATGCAATCCAGAGTTACAAACACATTAACCAATAAAGCTTAAGTCACTCTAATTTCCACTTATCAAAGCCAAATAAGAGCAAGCATTCATATTTAATCTAGAGGTGCTAAGTTGTTCCACCTTCACCGTTTGCTAACACTCAGGTTTATCTTTTCCCTCTCAAATCCAGTATCAACAATAGGATGAATACCACTAACAGTATCCATAATGCGCATTTAACATTGTTTTTTATTCCTATAACTCAAATGACTATGCTCCATAACTTATTAAATCAATTGTTGCTATGAGACAAATTATGCAATATGTATGTACATTATGAACTATCCTGACCTTTATCTCCTTGTTCATCATTTTCAGGTAACGCCCAGTGCCTGTAACAGTGCCACCAGTTCCAATAGCAGCAACAAATATGTCAACATTACCCATGGTATCCTCCCATATTTCTGGCCCGGTAGCATCGAAATGGATCTGTATTTCAAAAATGTGTATCTTAAGTACATGATTACATAATACGATATAAGGGATTTGTTAGCAGCCGTTAAATGATACGGTTTAGCTTTACCATTGTTTAATTAGCATTACCTTAAAGGTCCTTGCTACTTACCGGTTCTAGGTGGAACTCTTTTCCACTTATGTAAATTCTCTCTTTTATATAAAATTCTTTCGTTTCTTCTAAAAAAAAAATTATATAATACGATATACATGTGATATATATAACCAATAGTATTATTGATGTGCATCCAGAGAAAATAGAAATTACCTCTGCATTCGCAGCATTATCAAACTGTTGAAGCATATATGAATTTGGCGTGCTGAGAACAATTTTCCCGGCTTTATCTAACGCTCCTTTCAAACCCTTTTCTGGATCTGTCAAAACAACCTCTGCCCCAAATGCGCGTAAAAGAATCCTCCTTTCAATATTTATGGATGCAGGCATGGTGACTATAAGTTTATATCCTTTAGTTGCAGCAACAAAAGCAATACCAAGTCCTGTATTTCCACTAGTTGGTTCAACTAATACAGTCTGCATAGTTACACAAAGGAAATATAATTCTTATGTACAGCTGAAAGAAACACGAAAAAAAACCGCCTATAAAGAAACATGGCTTTCACAAACGCTAAAACATCTTAGTCCTTGTAACTAGCAAAGTCATCTCAGATGACAAAGTAAAATATTGATCTATACAGTAAATTTTTGGTATAATAACTTATCATCACCTTCCCAGGAGATATTAACCCATTTTTCTCAGCATTCAATATCATGCTACAGCCAATTCTGAAATGTTATCAGCATAGAAAACATGAGTTCATCTGACGCGGAAAATGTAGTGACATGGCAATTCTAATTGATCAGCTAAGATAATTAGTTCCATTAAAAATTGATTACTACTAATCGACCAAATGGGGCAGTTATGTCCTAAAATTTAATCAACAGATGGCTCCATATACCTTAACAATCTTCTACAATCAGGATGGCAAACAAGATAAAAAATCAACATGACAAATAACGGTAAAAGTATCTAGCAAGATTTCAGCGCAAAATGACAACTAATCAGTCAGCGGTTACCTATCCTTGACACTTCGGCAGGGTTCCATAGATTCAAGCTTTGCTGCAATATTTGCCACACAACCTTCGGAAACTTTGTTGAGGTATACCATGGGTGTGCTCCCGATCAACTACATTTATTTATCAGAACAATTCATGTCAACAAAAGTTGTTCAATGTATGTAAACCATCATGTATACAGAATTCACTGACTAAGACAATGTCGTATATTGTTGTGAAAACTGAAAACGGGTCAGCAACTACAATGAGAAATCTATTGCCAAAAACGCATGACCACATCACCTAATGAAGTAATAAATTCATATCGTACAACGGGGATTTTGAATGTTGAATCCAACACTTAAACAATGCACAGTTACATTTCCATAATCTACTTGCTACAGTCCAACAACAATAACAACAACAACAAAGCCTTTTCCCACTAAGTGGGGTTAGCTATATGAATCCTAGAACACCATTGCGTTCGGTTCGGTGTCATGTCCTCCGTTAGATCCAAGTACTCTAAGTCTTTTCTTAGAGTCTCTTCCAAAATTTTCCTAGGTCTTCCTCTACCCCTTCGGCCCTCGACCTCTGTCCCGTAGTCGCATCTTCTAACCGGAGCGTCAGTAGGCCTTATTTGCACATGTCCAAACCACCGTAACCGATTTTCTCACATCTTTCCTTCAATTTCGGCTACTCCTACTTTGCTTCGGATATCCTCATTCCTAATCTAACTTGCTACAGTCCAGAGTGTAAAAATTGTTATCACTTGATTTTCGAGTACTTTACATAGCAATTAATCAACAGAAACCACCACTTTAAAGAAAAACACTTCAAGCTCGATACTTTATAAAAAGGCCATTCTTACTTTGCAATGAGAGAAGGGCACCAAAGGAATTTCACAACTGAGAATAAATAGAAAAAATGACAAGTAGATAGTTAAGGGTTTTTTTTTTTTGGAGTTTTAACGAAACATTTCGGTACTGTTTATTTTTAACGAATTTTTATCTTTTTTGGTACTATTCACTTACATATTTATTTGTCATTTTTCATTAAAACTAAAATTTTTGAGGATTTTTCGTTATTTTTTTTTCCTCCAAGTGAGTTCTTGAATAAAAAAAAGTTTTGAGGGTGTTTTTCTAATTTACTAAATTTCTCGTACCAGTTTTCTGAGAATCCAACCAAATACCAATACAGAGCCGAAATTGCAGAAATACCCAGTTAAATTCTTCGCATTTAGAGAGATTATTCAGATAAAAAAAGATTAAAAATTCAGCAAATGCGAGTTAAAAAGAAGCTAAAACGAAAGAACAAAATTGGAGCAGAACCTGCGTGACGTCCTCGGCGATATTGACAGTGTCGAGCTCTTCTCTGGTGGCGTAGAGATAGGAGGGAGCTTTGGCAAACACGAGACCGTGCCGTTTTGCAAGCTGTCCTCCGAGAAGAGCTCCATTGGTGGAATTTCTGGGGAGCTTGAAGGAAGCGAAACGGTGGCCGGGAGACGAGAAGGGAGGAGGAAGAGGAAGAAGCAGAGGAGGTGATAAAATAGCCATTGGTTCAGAAAAAGGTTTTTGAGGGGTTTAGTTTAGATTGGGTATCGTGGGTACACTTACAACATACCGGGGGTAGTTGACGGTTTTGCCCTTTTTCTTTCTTTTGAGTTGGGTCTAGGGGTGGGCACTTGAAACCGAAAACCGCAACCGAAACACGAACCAAATCGAACCAAACCGAACGGTTTGGTTTTGCGGCTTCAAAACGGTTTCGGTTTGAAACCGAACCGAATAGGGGAAAAACGGTTTGGTTTCGGTTTCGGCCCTCCGAAACCGAACCGAAACCGAAACCGCATACCTTTATTAAATGTTAAATTTTAGGGTAAATTACATAGTAGCCCCTCAGGTTTGAGGTCTATTGCAATCTTATACAACATCTTTAAAACATTTCACTTTCATATCTCAAGTACTATTTTATTTCAATTTCATACAACCGTTACATTTTCCATCCATGGATCTGTTAAATGCTGACGTGGCTGCCACATATATGCCACGTGGCTGCCAAATGTCTGCCACGTGGCAAATAAAATAATTTTTAATTTTTTTTAAAAAAAACCTATCTGCCACTTTTTTTTTTCTCTTTCTTCTTCTTCTCTTTCTCTTTCTCTTTCTTCTTCTCTTTCTCTTTCTTCTTATTTTGGGTTCGGACCCTTTTTTTTTTTTTTTTTTTTCTTCTTCTTCCTCCTCCTCCTCCTCTTTCTTCTTCTCTTCTTCTTCTCTTCTTCTTCTTCCTCATTCTTCTTCCTCCTTCTTCTGGGTTCGGTCCCTTTTTTTTTTTTTTTTTTTTTTTCCTCTTCTTCTTCTTCTTCTTCTTCTTCTTCCTCCTCTTTCTTCTTCTTCTTCTTCTTCTTCCTCCTCCTCTTTCTTCTTCTCTTCTTCTTCTTCCTCCTTCTTCTTCTGGGTTCGATCCCTTTCTTTTTTTCTTTTTTTTTTGCTTCTTTTTCTTTTTCTTCTTCTTCCTCCTCCTCTTTCTTCTTCTCTTCTTCTTCTTCCTCCTTTTTCTGGGTTCGGTCCCTATTTTTTTTTTTTTTCTTCTTCTTCTTCTTCCTCCTCCTCCTCCTTTTTCTCTTTCTTCTTCTTCTTCTCTTTCTCTTTCTTCTTCTTCTAGTTCGGACCCCTCTTTTTTTTTTTTTTTTCTTCCAATTTCAGGTTTTTTTAAAAAAAATTAAAAAATTATTTTATTTGCCACGTGGCAGACATTTGGTAGCCACGTGGCATATATGTGGCAGCCACGTCAGCATTTAACAGATCCATATATGGAAAATGTAACTGTTGTATGAAATTGAAATAAAATAGTACTTGAAGTATGAAAGTGAAATGTTTTAAAGATGTTATATAAGATTGCAATAGACCTCAAACCTGAGGGGTTACTATGTAATTTACCCTAAATTTTAATTGGTTATTTTCATTGAGTCCATACATTTAGTATGGACTCAACCACATCATGACATGGCCACATAACATAACCTTTTATTTTCTTTCTTCTAGTCCCGTAGTCCGTGGACTAAGACTTTGTGTTCTCTTTCTCAAGTTTCTCAAGGTTATTCATCTTTCCCAAGTACATTTAGTATAGACTTTCTTTATGTTACACTTTCTGTGTGTTTGCAACTTAACTAAAACACATCTACCACCTTTTGTTATTAAAAAAATTTCACATAGTTTGATTGGTAGGTTCTACCAAAACCAGAGTTATTACTTATTAGAATCTTTTTTATGTTTGGGTTTGCGGTACTGGCATTGGAGATTTGATGTGCTCTTAGTTGCCTCAAGTTGAATTATTTTGTTGTGGTTCTTGTGGATGTGAATGTTGTTGTCATCAATTAGGTAACCATAATAGTTTTTTCAAACAATGAAACCAAACCGAAACCGTTTGAAACCAAACCAAACCGAACCAAATGGTTTGGTTTCATTTCGGTTTTAGCCTCAAAACCGCACCGAACCAAACCGCAAAAACTTGCGGTTTTGGTTTTGGTTTCACTCAAAACCGCACCAAACCAAACCGCGCCCACCCCTAGTTGGGTCAGGTCAAAAGAATAACTTATATAAAACAAGTTCATCGTCACGTTGCGTATCGATTCAATAATATTTTGTCACTAGTTTGTTCTCCTTTTAAAATAATAATAATATTTTGTCACGTGAAAAAAATTTGCACATAATTACGCATTATTGAACAAAAAACACTACGCTACTTTGAGCCCGCCTCATTGTATAAGGCCATCTCCAACCGATCCGGCCAGAGGGCTTGTAAGATCCCACATCGCCCCATGGGTGAGGATCATGTAAGCCTTATATGTATATTCTCATCTCTACCTAGCACGAGGCATTTTGGGAGCTCACTGGCTTCGGATTCCATCGGAACTCCGAAGTTAAACGAGTTCGAGCGAGAGCAATCCCATGATGGATGACCCAATCGGAAGTTCTCGTATGAGTTCCCAGAAACAAAACCGTGAGGGCGTGGTCTGGGCCCAAAGCAGACAATATCGTGCTACGGCGGAGTCAAGCCCGCGATGTGGTGAGAGCCCGGGCCAGGATATGACAGGGCCATATGGCCGAAAATAGCCCGAAATGACACAAAAACCGTCTCCAACCGAGGGCTAGGCCAAAGGGCTTGTGGGCCCCACCGAGCCAAAACCAACCAATCAGGCTAATAGGCAAGCCATCTACAGCCAACCAACTTTTTTTTTTGGACGTTGTTTTTTTAATTTCTAATTTTTTCCTATACCATTTCTCAAATATTTTTCAACATTCCATACTATATTACCTCATTTTATTTCAATTCTTCACATTCCATACTATAGCCCTTTGGCCCTCTGTTGGAGATGATTTTTTTGTCATAGGGCTATGTTTGGCATATGGCCCTCTGGCCCCTCGGTTGGAGATGGTAAGAAATATGGCCATGCACTATTCATTAAAATATTAATTTTTGGGAGGGCCAGACGTCTAAAACAAGCCATCTGGCCCTCTTTCGATTGGAGATGGCCTAAAGTGGTGTTCTTGATCTTAGGAAAATGTATATTGTTTTGTCCTTGTAATACACCCAAAATTTTAGGTTAGAGTTATTTGTGTGTATGTAGTTCTCACTTTAGGCATGTATTTTCGTTATAGGCGAGCTTGAGTTCTCAAGTCTGCTTTTGTTACTAGTATATGCCCTCACACAAAGTGTATGTGAATTTTTTTTTTTTAAAAGGAGGACAACTGATGACAAGTCACGGTTATCCACCCTTTCCGGGGGCCATGAAGACTCACAGAGACATTTCAGCCTCCTCCTGGCCACAAGTCCAGCTTTCACACCAGCAGCGGGTTTCGAACCCGAGATATCCAATTTTTAGTTTTAAGGAAGTCTCGTAATTCACGCTTTACCATTAGACCACTAGCTCGTGGTTGTGTATGTGAAATTTTTTATTTTTGTTTTTAAAGTTGGAGAGAGAAGGAGAGCGAGAGAGAACGTGGCAGTGGGGAGAGAGGGAGAGAGGTTTAATTATTATTATTATTATTATTATTTTAATTAGAGATGTTAGGTGATGCTTAAATAAAAAATAGCAAAACTTTGTTTTATAAAATTACGTTACTACTCTTAGTTTTTTTTTGTTATGATAGAAGATTAGATAATCTTTTCACCTTCTTTTGAATGACAAAGAGGAACCTATTAATACGTAGTTTAGATAACTTCTAGAGAAAGAAATAAGTACGTTCTAGAAAAGGAAATAAAACAAAACCCTCAAATGTAACGTCACGCACTCGATGGATTTCTTAACTGTTAAACTAACGACTTTTTAAAATTTTATGGCATATTACTACCAATTTGTTAAAACCCAAAATTGAAATTAATTGATCCAATTCTTTGATTGAAACCTTTTTCCTTCTTTTGAGTTGGGCCAGGTCCAGAAGAATAACTTATATAAAACAGGTTCATCATCATGTTGTGTATCAATTCAATAATATTTTGCCACGTGAAAAAAATTTGCACATAATTACGCATTATTGAACAAAAAACACTACGTTACTGTGAGCCCGCCTCATTGTATAAAGTGGTGTTCTTGATCTTAGGACAATGTGTATTGTTTTGTCCTTGTAATACACCCAAATTTTAGGTTTGAGTTATTTGTGTGTATGTAGTCTCACTTTAGGCGTGTATTTTCATTATAGGCAAGCTTGAGTTCTCAAGTCTGCTTTTGTTACTAGTATATGCCCACACATAAAGTGCATGTGAATATATTTTTTTAAAGGGAGACAACTGGCGGCAAGCCACGGTTATCCACCTCTTCCGGTGGCCGGGAAGACTCAGGCCCCGTTTGGGATTGAGGTGATTTTAAAAAAAGCCACTGTGAAAAAAAGCTGAGGGTCATTTTTGTGTTTGGTAAACTGAAAAAAAGGGCTTATTTTGGAAGCTGCTTTGAGAATAAGCTGAAAATCAAAAGAAAAGCTGAAGCTGCTATTTGCTGCTTTGAAAAAAAAAGCCAGTTTTTTCAAAGCACACAGAGCTACAGTGCTCCTTTAATGAAAAGACACACTATCATCCTGCTTTTTTTTCCAAAAGCACTTTCACAAAAAAATTTACCAAACACTCTACTGGCTTTATTTCACAGCCGCTTATTCTCACAGCAGCTTTTTTTCAAAGCACAGCAATACCAAACCAGCCCTCACAGAGGCATTTCAGCCTTCTCCTGGGCACAAGTATGGCTTCCACACCACAGACAGTAGCGGGTTTTGAACCTGAGATCTCTAGTTTTTAGTTTTAAGGAAGCCTCGTAATTAGCCACTTACCACTGGGTCACCAACTCGTGGTTGTGTATGTAAAATCTTTTATTTTTGTTTTTAAAGTTGAAGGAGAGAGAAAAAGAGTGAGAGAGAACGTGGCAGTGGGGAGAGGGGGAGAGAGGTTTAATTATTATTATTATTATTATTATTATTATTATTATTTAATTAGAGATGTTAGGTGATGCTTAAATAAAAAATAGCAAAATTTTGTTTTATAAAATTACATTACTGCCCTTAACTTTTTTGTTACGATAGAATATTAGATAATCTTTTTATCCTCTTTTGAATGACAAAAATGAACCTATTAATACGTAGTTTAGATAACTTGTAGAAAAAGAAATAACTATGTTCTAGAAATGGAAATAAAACAAAACCCTCAAATGTAACGTTACTGTTTGGGCCCAAAATATCAATTTGGGCCGAGGACAGAACCATTCTCGGCCCGGAAGGCCTGGCAACAAGGGAGCCTTGGGCCGTTCGGTTCGTGGGCCTCTAAAACTAGGCCGGCTAGGTTCTGCTACATTTGCGAAGCCGAATCCTAATGCAACAAGGAGTCTCGGCAAGTCGGATAACCAGGAATGGATTCAACTCAATAAGGGACTAGGTTCACAATCCTAGTGAAGATAGGACTGGTCGAACTAGGGTTGATCCGGAGAGAAAATCCTAGTCCGTGTAGGGTTTTAAGCCGAATTCGAGGAAATCCAATGCTATAAATAGGGGTGATTGTGCAACGTTCAAAGCCCCATAAAATCAATACAAAATTGCCCTGCGCAAATCCTCAACAACTTGAGAACTTTTTCCTTTTCTTTTTCGCTGACACATCTTCCGTTGGCATCAACAGCACTGTGAAAGCAACCGGTGATATCTTAAGTCGGCATAGATAGCTCTATCACCGTAGAATTGGCCGAACTCGCAGTACCTTCCGTTGGCATCAACAGCACTGCGGCGGGCACGGTCAGTTATCTATCCAAGTCTCGGTCGAGAAGGTTTTCTAAACCCTTTTTGGTCGAGGTCATCTCATTAGTCTTCTCGACGAAGTGAGGTGTTACAGTTATTACATTCGGCACATTGAAAGCCGAATTTGATTTGTGAGCTTCGTAATAATAGTAACCTTGTCTTCAGGTTTGAGAATCCAAGAGGCCGAGACGTGTTCCTTTCTCGGCCGCAATCGCAAGACGCAGAAGTCAGTAGCGCGACCCAACGCGACATCAACAAATTTACTCCTCGGCCGAGCTCGGCCGACGAGTTGGCACGCCCGCATTCACCGAAGGACGTAGTTAGCTTTAGATTACTCGGCCTGCGCGCCACGTAGGCTTTGTAGTTTTTAGGGTCAACATTTTGGCACGCCCAGTGGGACCTAGTGCTAAACTACGAAGTTCATGCCAATTGAAACGCGATCGGTAAAAAAGAAAACAGCTATGGGAAAATCAACAGCCGATTTGCCGATTCAGAACACAGGACAGAATGTGCCCCAGGCACAGAATCCCCTTAGCGCTGTGACACCCGAGTCCACAAGCGCAACTCGCCGAGATAGGGAAATTAATCTCGGCGGTCAACCCCGCGGTCTGGAAATCCCTAACAGGAACACCTGCGTTCTCATTGAAGGGATAGTGGAGGATTGCGATGAGGATGGCGGTGAAGGATCCGACCCACCAACAAGGTCGTTTCTTCGAAAGCGACTCGACGAACAGTCTCGGTCAGTCGAGCAGACGTTTAGTCGAGGTATTGACAAGCTACATGACGTGATACTCAGTTCCAATGAGCAACAGACCAGGTTGCTCGAAATGCTGGTTAGTAAAGTCAGTGACGGCAGGCCTTTCGATTTTCCCCAGCGCTTGCCACCAAGAAATAATCCGTTACCAATCGTACAGGCCGAGCCAATTCCTGCTCGGCTCAAGCCAATTGACTTGGAAAAGGTAGGAGGGTCGAATAGTAGGTCAGGCGGAATCGACCAGAGGGTCGAAGCAACACATGTTGATATGACCGAAGTCCAGCGGATGATCGACTCGGCCATAAAGAAGGGGCCGAAGTTTCCTAAGTTTATCCATCCGTACCCGGCCTACGTAGAAACGTTCGGATACCCGAAAGGTTTTAAGATTCCAGATTTTAGCCTCTTTGCCGGTGAATCGTCTTTGTCTTCGTTGGAGCACGTGGCTCGATTCACCGCGCAATGCGGAGATGTTAATGGTGATTTCCATAAGCTAAGGCTGTTCAACTTTTCATTAACCGGCTCGGCATTTGCTTGGTATATCAATCTTCCTCCTAATTCCGTCCAAAACTGGGAAGAGTTGGTCGAGAAATTCCACGAGCAGTTTTATCGGCCGGGGATGGAGGTGTCGGTTTCTTCATTAGCAAGGATGGCTCAGGCATCTGATGAGTCACCAATGGATTATCTCACCAGGTTCAAATCATCCAGGAACTGGTGCCGAGTGCCTTTACCCGAAGTTGAATTCGTCAGACTCGCTTTGAACGGCCTCGACGTCGAATACAAAAAGAAGTTCTTGGGGGCAAACTTTCGGGATATGTACGAATTAGCCCAACATGTCGAACAATATGACTATTTGCTCCGCGAGGAAAAGGTTTCGAAAGCTCCATCTCGGGGGACGATTTACAAGAATCCTACCGTCAATTATGCGTCAACCGAGGATGAGTGCGTTAGCGTGGATGCAGCCGAGATAGTGATAGATAAGCCTTTTGTTTGCAAGGCATTGACTCAAGTTGACTCTAGGGAAGTCAAAAGCCGTTCAGCCGCTGAAGGAACATCGAAACCGTCAAAAGTTTATACTTTTGATATTACAAAGGCTGACGCAATTTTCGACCAACTGTTATCAGCAAGAATCATTAAGCTTCGGCCTGGCCACAACATTCCCAAGGCCGAAGAACTTAAAGGAAAGGTGTATTGCAAATACCACGATTCAAGCAAACATACGACGAACAATTGCGTCGTCTTTCGTGACAACGTCCAAAGCTGGATCGATAATGGTAAATTAAAATTTCCAGAGAAAAAGATGAGTGTCGATACTGACCCGTTTCCCACGGCAACAGTAAATATGGTCGATGCATGCCTCCCTAAGGACAAAGGGAAAGGGAAGGTCGAAGTTGTTAAGACACAACGTTATCATAATCAGAATTCTCGGCCTCGTTTCATGGCCGATTTTCGTGCCAACAAGCCACCTACAGCTTTAACGGGGCCCGCTATTGTTAAACCTATGAGGGATTATAACACCGATGAAGACAATGGAACAGCAGTTCTGTGCAGAAAATGTAGAACCGAGGTCGGCAGTGAGCCAGAGGTGAAGCCTTTTTCGCTGGTAACGGAACGACCTACGGTCGTAATCCAGCAAAAAGTAGCCAACGTGAGCCGGCATCGGGGGGTTTTTGATCGGCTCGGCCCTAAAGCACGGATAGAAGAGACATCATCAGTCAGGCGGTGCCTCGACTTTGATACTGCATTTTACGACGATGCCGACTATAAACGTAATTCTGGCAGTTCGGAATCCTCGCGGAGCCAAAAAACTTTCAAACCTCCCGAGCCTAGAGATCAACGTTGGTATACGTATCATTCTTCAAAAGGTGTCTACACTGCACTGTCCAAATCCCAGAAACGCCGACACCAAAGGATCGATTGCATGGCACGCCGACGGGAAGCCCAAGAGGCTTCGGTCCCTAAATGGCGGCCGAAGGACATTATTGTCAACGACAACAAGCAACCGCATCCAGCTGTTCTGACAACGTCGAAGCAAGGGAAGCAGCTGGTCGACCAAGATGTCGAAACCATGTTTGAAGAGGCTGATAAACGGATCAAACTTCTTATTCGACCAGGGGAGATAAAGGCACGCCTTGAACATTTCAGGCAGGAGGCCGAAGGCGAATTAACCAAGTCGGCCATACAAGAGCCTCTAATCAAAATTCGACGAAATTTGCATCCACCGTTCCTTGGGGAAGCTTTGGCGTATATGCGAGAATTTCACAAGAAGCATTCGGCCAACGACCTGTATGGTTTGCCGAAGGCATGCCAGGACACCATTGATCTGGTCCAGGTTTGTCCTGATGCCGAGCGAATTATCCAGAAAACTTCAGACCCCGGATTGAAAGCAAGGTTCCAGCACATACGAGAAGCCCGCGTCTTTGGATTTGAAGTTGACCCATACATTGATATGGAAGCAGCCGAACTTCCTTTCTCAATTGAGGACCTTCAGTATTTACGATGTCACTTCGAGGTATTTTCGGCTGTTTCTCTCTTCGGCCTCACGACCGATGAAATGGCACGTGTTGCGCGTTTGGATGCATATCTCGATACCAGGGATGCCCGGATACATTACCAGGAGCGGGTTCGGATCTCGGCCCCAAGCACGCTGTCGCGCTCACCCTCACCTGAGGCAGTTTCACGGACTCAACAAGCGGCCGAAGCAGCACCGCATGAGTAAGCCATTGAAGAAGGAGCAGAAACGCCTCTTTGTCCGGCTTTGACAAAAACGGAGTCCGTAGTTGATGATCAAACGCAAGATGCGGATAACGAAGAGAATTCCAACCCGATGGGCCCGTCAATCTTGGATGACATGGACATTAGTATGGTCCATGTGTTACCCGCTGATTTTCAATCAAGCACGGCTCAACCGAATTTCCTCGATGGTGATGTCGTCGCCGAAGACGCCGGCCATGTGGATTTTGTATCTGTTGTTGAAGGTGAGTCAGCATCAAAAGATGAGAGCTTAAAGGCCGCCTTAGCCGAATTGTTCCCTCGTTCATCATCGGCCGCGCTTCACCATTTAAAGCCATTGTATGTGACGGCCCATATCGAGGGATACCCAGTTTCTAAAGTTTTTGTCGACTGTGGGGCTACCGTCAATATCATGCCTCTGACCATTATGAAGGCCTTGCGTCGCTCGAATGACGAACTGATTCCGTCAGGGATCACAATGAGTAGTTTTGTCGGTGACAAGTCCCAAACCAAAGGTGTACTTCCGTTAACTGTGAATATTGCCGGTCGCACTCACATGACCGCCTTTTTCGTGGTTGATTCCAAAACCGAGTATAACGCACTGCTCGGTCGAGATTGGATTCATCAAACCAGTTGTATTCCTTCGTCATTATATCAAGTGCTTGTTTTTTGGGACGGCAAATCGGTCATTGTTCATCCGGCCGATAGCCAGCCCTTCGAGGCTAACATGATCCAAGCACGGTATTACGATGACCACGTCGGCTACATTACTTTACAAGGCTTCAATGATGAAGGACGGCCGACTCAGATTTCTGTACAGAAAGCTATCGAGGTTGGCGCCGAGACTGTCCATCAGGATTCGGCGAGACTCGGATTAGCTAACTTCCTCCCCGACGCCGATGTCTGACACCGATCGGGAAATACGTAGGGTCGCGGTTTCATCCACGATGGAACGACTGCTGGCCCATTGGTATACTATATCTAGACGACCAAATTCGGCCGTTAATCTCGTTGAGTTCCTGGCCGAAGGGGATAATGGTCCTGTCTTATCTCTTGATAAAATTCAAGCAGCCCCGGCCGAGCTCGAAGATCATCGGCCCCAAGTTAAAGACCCCCTGGAGGAAATTAATGTTGGGACGACCGATGACCCACGACCTTTGTTTATTAGTGCTTTACTTCCTCAGCAAATGAAAGACGAGCTTCGTGCCTTGCTCACGGAGTTCAAAGATTGTTTTGCTTGGAGCTACCATGAAATGCCCGGTTTAGATCGTACTCTTTTCGAGCATGAATTACGTATTAAGCCCGGATGTAAGCCTTTCCGTCAGCCACCACGTCGTTTCTCAACGGAAGTGCAACTCAGCATCAAGGACGAACTGGTTCGGCTTTTGAAAGCCGGGTTCATTCGGACAGCTCGATATGTTGAGTGGTTGGCGAATATCGTACCTGTCTTAAAGAAAAACGGTGCCCTGCGCATCTGCATCGATTTCAGAAATCTCAATCTGGCAACTCCCAAAGATGAATACACAATGCCGATTTCAGATCTGTTAATCGATGCCGCGGCGAATCATGCAATCTTATCTTTTATGGATGGACACGCGGGGTACAACCAAATATTCATTGCCGAAGCCGACGTGCACAAAACTGCTTTCCGTTGCCCGGGGGCACTCGGCACTTACGAATGGGTTGTCATGCCATTCGGTCTAAAAAATGCCGGCGCCACATACCAACGGGCGATGAACACCATTTTCCACGATCTAATTGGAACCACTGTCGAAGTTTACATCGACGATGTTGTCATCAAATCTAAACGCCGACAGACACATCTGGACGACCTCCGACAGGCTTTTCTCCGCATGCGTCAGCATAATCTCAAGATGAATCCCGCCAAATGTGCCTTCGGCGTGTCGGCCGGAAATTTCCTTGGTTTCCTCGTGCATCACCGTGGGATTGAAGTCGATGCGAATAAGGCACGCGCAATAATCAATGCCCCACCTCCAACGACGAAGAAACAACTCCAGTCCTTACTCGGTCAGGTCAATTTCCTCCGCCGATTTATTTCTAACTCGGCCGGTAAAATGAAAGCGTTCTCCACGCTTTTGAAACTCAAGGACTCAGATAAATTCGTATGGAACGACGAACATCAGGCGGCGTTTACGCAAATCAAAGTCTCCCTCACGAAACCACCTGTCCTGGTTCCTCCTCGGCGCGGGAAACCTCTTAAGCTTTATATTTCGGCGGCCGAAGAGTCAATCGGCTGCCTCCTCGCACAAGACAGCGACGCCGGTCGAGAGCAGGCGATTTTTTATCTAAGTCGCCATCTTAGCCCTCCAGAGATCAATTATCCCGCCGTCGAGAAGCTGTGCTTGGCCTTATTTTTCGCCGCATCCAAGCTTCGGCATTACATGCTCCCGTCAGTCACCCAAGTCATTGCCCAGACCGACGTTATCCGGTACATGCTTACCCGACCAATCGTAAAAGGCCGAATTGGGAAGTGGACAATGGCGTTGTCCGAATTTAGCTTACAATACGTGCCTCAGAAAGCCGTCAAGGGCCAGGCGATGGCCGACTTCCTTGCTCAACACCCTTCCCCTTACGGTTTTGGGGATGCCGATGTCGAAATCGGCATGGTCGCGACGCGCGACAATCATTGGACGATGTACTTTGACGGTTCCAGTACGTCATCCTCAGCGGGCGTAGGAATTGTCGTTCAATCCCCCAACCACGATCGTTGGTATTTTTCGCTTAAGTTGGATTTCGAATGCACCAACAATCAGGCCGAATATGAAGCCCTAATCATCGGCCTTGGGATCCTTCATGACCTGCGGGCGACCCGCGCCCTCGTCCTCGGCGACTCCGAACTTGTGATTAACCAACTTAATGGTTCTTTTCGTTGCATGAGTTGCACCCTGGCGCCTTACCACATGATCGCCAGCTATTTGGCCGAGTCCTTCGACGGTATTACATTTCAACATATTTCCCAGAGTCGTAATACCGACGCAGACGAGTTGGCTCAAATCGCCTCCGGCGCACAACTCTTGGGGGGCAAGCTAGGCCGAGAAATACCCGTGTTGCGACAGCTATACCCGGCCTTGGTTAACCAACAAGTCCTCCAGCGTGACAACGTGATACGTACACGAGTTATGTCCCTACCTTCGTTGCTAGATCGAGACGACCTCATAGACGTTTGCGCTGTCGAGGCAATACCGGATGATTGGAGGAGGCCGATTATGCAATATCTCGACAATCCCAATAATAAACACGATCGCAGGACAAGGGTTCACGCCACGAACTATGTCATGTATCAGCGTGAGTTATATCGAAAAGGCGAAGATGGTTTGTTATTACTGTGCCTCGGTCCCCAAGAAAGTGCTCAGGCGATTTCAGAAGTCCACGAAGGGATATGCGGAGCTCATCAATCCGGACGAAAAATGCGATGGCTACTTCGACGGCACGGTTATTTTTGGCCAAGGATACTAAAGGATTGTATTGAGTTCGCACGAGGTTGTGTACAATGCCAGATACATGGACCTATACAGAGGGTCCCGGCCGAATCATTGCATTCGGTCATAAAGCCATGGCCGTTTAGAGGATGGGCCATGGACGTGATCGGCAAAATCACGCCGTCTTCTGGAGCCGCTAAACATGCATGGATACTAGTCGCAACCGATTACTTCACCAAGTGGGTCGAAGCAAAGTCATATGCCGAACTAACATCTAAAGAGGTTTGCGACTTCGTGGAGGAACACATCGTGACCCGATTTGGCGTACCAGAAACGATCATAACTGACAATGGAACAATTTTTACAGCCGAAAGGTTTAAAGAGTATACAGCCAATTTGAAAATTCGGCTCGAACAGTCTACACCGTATTATCCGCAAGCGAATGGGCAGGCCGAGGCAAGTAATAAAGTGTTGATCGGCATCCTCGAAAAAATAATAAAAGAAAGGCCTGGCATGTGGCATTTGAAGTTGAACGAGGCGTTATGGGCATATCGAACATCGCCTCGATCAGCGACTGCGACAACCCCGTACGCATTAACTTACGGACATGATGCAATGTTACCAGTCGAGCTAAGCATAAATTCGTTGCGATTAATCGAGCAAAGTAGTTTGTTTAGTGCCGAATATAATCAGTCCATGAGACAGGAGTTAGAAGACTTGGAAGAAGCACGGCTTGACGCTTATAACTTACTAGTGGCACAAAAACGGATTGCCGAGCGAGCCTATAATCAAAATGTACGACAAAAAACATTCGGCGAAGGTGAGTTAGTGTGGCAAACGGTGTTGCCCGTTGGACTAAAGGATCCTAGGTTCGGCAAATGGTCGCCGAATTGGGAAGGACCGTTTGTCGTGCATAAAGTATATGGCAAGGGGGCGTATCACCTTAAAGACCGAACCGGTGTGGTCCATAGGTTACCAATCAACGGAAAATTTTTGAAGAAATACTATCCGGTCACATGGGAGATGCAAGAATAATAGAAGACCAATTCATTAAAGATTGATAAGTATTTACAAATAAGTAGGCCGACCGATTTACAGCCAGATACATTCAAGGTGAAGCAGGTAGAAGGGTGCCGAGTAAGGCCTTTAGCTCCAACCACCGCACTTCTCCCATAATGACCTGGGCCTGCCGATTCTTCTTCTCCAGCTTCAATTGCTCGACCCGCCTCGCATTCGCCGTGAACTCAGTTAAACAATCCTTGCCGCCCGACTCGAAGTCCTTGGCAAGATCAGAAGCAACGGCCGATCTCCTCTTCGACAACTCAGCCATTTGACGGTCGAGGTCGGCCAGGACATCCCCTTTAGCCTTCAGGGCGTCAACCTTCGGGCGAAGGTTCTCTTGTACGGCCATGGCAACCTGTAGGTCTTGCTCGGCCCTTAAAGCACTCTCGGAAACAGTGAAAGTTTCTCGAACGCGCTCCAAGGCAGTTGAGGCCTGAACAATGGCCTCGCCGCTCAGTTGACCGTCGGCTCCGAGGTCATTCAGACTCTCACCCAGCCGATCAAGACCTTTGCTCTCAAGAACTTGCGAAGCCGAGAGCGACAGGATTTCTTGCAGCCGAGTCAAAGCAGTTGAATCGGCAGGTTCGGTCACGGCGGCAGAAGGGCCAGCCCCTCCAGTGGTACCGGACAGAAGAGCTTTGAATTCGACCTCCCATGATGCCTGCACGCACAAATCGGGTTAAGCTCACAGAAAATAAAAAAAAAATGGTGTGAAGGTTTCGTCTCTTTTAACCTGCTGAGAGGAGACTTCGGCCATGTCCTCAGGATCGTTGCTTGAACCCAAAGAACTCAATGGCCGAGCCCAGTGTCTCAGATTGCTTCTCAGTTCTCGTGGCCGATGGAGGTTATCTACGTTTGATGGCCACTGAGGCGGCCACGAAATATAGATAACGCCCTTCGGCGCGTAGAACTTTCGATGAAAAGAATGTACAGGTACCTGACAGTTTTTTCGGGTTTAGAATTCTAAAGCAGTAAAGTAATCAAAGAAAGGTGGTAAAGGGTACTTACGAAGGCCGAAGTAGCTTCCTGCGAAGGAATGTGGAGGTTTTGATCCTGAGGATGCACGGGCGTCTCCGCCGTTGCCTCTGGCTCCCCGACCGGTCGTTTGCCGCGATCGGCTGTGGAAGGGCCGACTGGGACAGCAGCTTCGGGCGAGGGGGGGACGCCCTGGTCCTGGAGAGAAGCGGAAGG
Source organism: Malus fusca (assembly GCA_035220775.1). NCBI lineage: Eukaryota > Viridiplantae > Streptophyta > Magnoliopsida > Rosales > Rosaceae > Malus > Malus fusca. Next base: position 962,580 of record CM069072.1, on the reverse strand, counting down.
TTCGGCCACCATGACTGGTTCCTCGGCCGGACGTTTGCCACAGTCAGCCACGGAGGGACTTGCTTGAGCAACCCTCTCGGATGTGGGAGGAGGTTGTCGACGCGTGCGAGGACGGGTTGCCAGCGGAGTCTCGTCGCTCCCTTCGCTCTCATCCAGAACGAAGACAGAGGGTTTTGGATTTACAGGGGAAGTTCCCTCGGCCGCAGAAACCGTTTTTTCCAAAATCGACGCAGCCTCGACAGAAGGAGGTACAACTGGTGTACCGGCCCCGGAAACAGGTCGCGTCTGAACTGTCTCTGCGGCCGGAACTGTTCGCTCCTAGGCCAAGCGGTGGCCGACGGCAGGTGGAGGGGAAACACTGGGGGTCGTCGTTCCAGTAGTATGACTGGAGATGACGTGGATCTCCCGTGCGCCTTTATTTGCCAGTTTCTTTACCCGCTTGGCAGGCGGTGGAGATTGGACAGCCGGCGCGGCCTCTTGGCGAGGCCGTTTGGTCAACCTGGCCCGGCCAGTAGTTTTATCTGTCTTCGCCACAACCGATTCTTTCCCGGCTGCGGCGACTGCCCCTACTTTTCTCAATGGCCGACTACCTGGGAAGATAAAAGCAAATTAGCACGGAAAATCGAAGAACTTAAAGGAAAAGTGAAAAAATGAACAGTTACCTTGAGTTTGGGGGGCAGAGGACTTCTTAGGCCGGTCGCCGAAGAGTTTGTCCAGCACGTCTTCGACCGGAGCACCAAAGAATTCCTGGATATAGGCCTCCCACCAATCTCCGAAGGTGTCAGTGCATAGGGTTTCTGGGGTGGTCGGTCGAAGGCGGAACTTTTGGCACTGCTCTTGAAACTCCCTCGCAGCAGTTCGGCATTCCTTCTCCGAAGAACGAGGCTCACGTCCGCGGCTTAGGACTGTCCGGGAGGAGAGAAGGGGGACCGGGCAGCCTTGAAGATAACCGAGCTGTCGGGCAAGGAAGTTAGGATGGTACACTTCCCAACCCGCTCGTTTTCCATCGCAGCCAAGGGGAAGGTCGCGAGTAAGCACAAATGACCCCCAGGATTGGCGAAGGTCGGCGTCTTCCCCCGCGCCCCACATGGATGTAGGCAGTCTGATGGAGGAAGGGTAGTCCCGACGACGGCATATCAGGAACTCGTCGTTGGAGAGGTCATCAAGGGCGAAGAGGTACTTAAATACCTCTTCGGCGTGATGAGGGGGTGTCGGTAGGGAGGCCAACTGAAGACCAAGTGCCTCCGTTGGTGAGAAGTCGGCTATAGCCGGCCGAAGGGAGGCGAAATACACTTGTAACCAGAGCTGGAAGACCCATAGGGGACCGTTCTGGTGTGGGTCGATCTTGTGCAGGGTCGCCTCGGCCAGGCAGCGGAAGAGGTGGGCGAGAATGTTGGAGCTCAGTGACAGGACATGGCCACTAGCCAGGGCCTCGGCCACCGGCATATTCTCGACCAAGCACTTGTTGGATTTGGTACAACAAATGTATTTGTTGTACCAGTAGAAGAGGAAGGCTTCATGTTCCCCTTCTCGCAGGTCCTCTTCTCCTCGGCCGGCGAAGTGGAGGTAGAGGGTGTTGTAATTGAAGAAGTTTTTGTGAAGCTTGTGAATGTCTTCTTTCGACGGGATTCGGCCTTCACGGTTTAACGTCTCGAAAGCCCGTCGATCAAAAAGCGTCTTCAGGTCGATGTTCGACGGGTACCGAGAGAGGGCCGCGTCGATAGAGAGCCCAGTCGTTGAAGTACCCAGGATGGCGGTGACATCCAGAGTGGTGGGGCCAATGGGACCAAGTGGAAGCACCATGGTGTTGGTGGCTGAGCACCAAAAGCACAAGGCGGCTTGGAGGAGCTCCTTGTCGGGAACGATTTCCATTGACGAGAGGATGATGGCGTCGTGGATGCCAAGGACCTTCCATTGATCGCCGAAGAACTTCTCCATTCGGACAACCCAGGCTGCCCAGGTTGTGGTCGTCGAGGGCCAGGAGCTTTGGGGTTTCGCCGCGTCCCATCTCGACCATTCAAACCCTTGGAGTAAGGGTGTTAGGCAGTGCTCCTGGAGAAGGCCAGTAATGGCCGACGGAACGGCCGCCTTGAAAAGAGGACCCAGGATTTGGTGGGGAGTGCTCATGTCACTCTCAAACCGTATGGTTTTGATCGAGCTTCGATCGAGTATTTTTTGATGTTGTTCGCACTCCCTGGAAAGCTTTGAGATGAAGGATGCCATTTTAGGAGATTCAAAGGGACGGTGTAAAAAGAAGAGTTTTCTGGGTTGAGGGATTTAAGAACAAAGACTTGGCAGAAAGGAGCAGCAAGAAAGTTCAGAAAGTTTTGAGAGCGTAAAAGTGCAAATGGAAAATTCCGGTATTTATAGAGATGGGAAAGGAAGTGCAATCGTTCGAAATTCAAAATAAAGGGTAAAATCGACTGAAGAAATCACTGATCATAATGAACATTCAGGGAATGCAGTTGAGAAGACCGAGGGTCTCGGATTTTGGGGACGCACGATTGCGTGTGACGGCAAGATTAATGGCGAAAGACGTTTCGGCGTCCGCACGCTGAAAAGTGGTTCGCGGATCGAGACAAGAGTGGCTAGGGTTAGCCATAAGGTCATGATGACCTGACGGTTCGAGTGACCGCACGCCTCAGACGTGTGCCGAGTCGCAGGCTGCCACGTGGGGTGGAGGTTTGCAGGTTCAAGATCGTGCGATCGTGCTCAATAAATGCGCCTTGAAAATAGAGTACTTGGGTTCTGTGAATTAGATTCGCTTCTTCAAGGTCGAAATTCGGCCAAGGGGGTCAGGCTGAAGACCTCAGAAGCGAGGGGGCAATGTTTGGGCCCAAAATATCAATTTGGGCCGAGGACAGAACCATTCTCGGCCCGGAAGGCCTGGCAACAAGGGAGCCTTGGGCCGTTCGGTTCGTGGGCCTCTAAAACTAGGCCGGCTAGGTTCTGCTACATTTGCGAAGCCGAATCCTAATGCAACAAGGAGTCTCGGCAAGTCGGATAACCAGGAATGGATTCAACTCAATAAGGGACTAGGTTCACAATCCTAGTGAAGATAGGACTGGTCGAACTAGGGTTGATCCGGAGAGAAAATCCTAGTCCGTGTAGGGTTTTAAGCCGAATTCGAGGAAATCCAATGCTATAAATAGGGGTGATTGTGCAATGTTCAAAGCCCCACAAAATCAATACAAAATTGCCCTGCGCAAATCCTCAACAACTTGAGAACTTTTTCCTTTTCTTTTTCGCTGACACATCTTCCGTTGGCATCAACAGCACTGTGAAAGCAACCGGTGATATCTTAAGTCGGCATAGATAGCTCTATCACCGTAGAATTGGCCGAACTCGCAGTACCTTCCGTTGGCATCAACAGCACTGCGGCGGGCACGGTCAGTTATCTATCCAAGTCTCGGTCGAGAAGGTTTTCTAAACCCTTTTTGGTCGAGGTCATCTCATTAGTCTTCTCGACGAAGTGAGGTGTTACAGTTATTACATTCGGCACATTGAAAGCCGAATTTGATTTGTGAGCTTCGTAATAATAGTAACCTTGTCTTCAGGTTTGAGAATCCAAGAGGCCGAGACGTGTTCCTTTCTCGGCCGCAATCGCAAGACGCAGAAGTCAGTAGCGCGACCCAACGCGACATCAACAAATTTACTTCTCGGCCGAGCTCGGCCGACGAGTTGGCACGCCCGCATTCACCGAAGGACGTAGTTAGCTTTAGATTACTCGGCCTGCGCGCCACGTAGGCTTTGTAGTTTTTAGGGTCAACAGTTACGCACTTGATAGATTTCTTAACCGTTAAACTAACGACTTTTTAAAATTTTACGGCAGATTACTACCAATTTGTTAAAACCCAAAATTGAAATTAATTGATCCAATTCTCCTCAATCATTCATTTCGCCGTTTATATAAAGACAAACATACAACTTAAATTGGATTATATTGTCGCTCGAATAAAACATTTAAATCGAATTAACCGTTAGACTAACGACTTTTCAAAATTTTGCGGCAAGTCACTGCTAAATGGTTAAAACTCAAAATTGAAATTAATTGTTCCGATTCTCGTCAATCATTGCCATATTTCTAACTTCTCAGCTTTCTTCGTTTCACCATTCGTTTCAGGCAAACATACAACTTAAATTAAAGAGAGATTTTGGATGCGGTCCCTAACTATCAATATTTTTTTACTAAAATCTTATTGGTTTTCAATTTTTGATCGAAATCCCTGAAATTAATGTGATAATTTATTTCTATGTATGCTACTATATTTTTTAAATTAAAAATTGAAACTTATAGTTGTTTATATTAATGAGATTTTAAATAAAAACCCATACTTTGTGGGATTACAAATATTAAAATATAAATTATACTATTGTGTGTGTGTGTGTATCATGGGTACATTCATCACAATTAACAAAAAAATTATTGTACCAAAACATGGGTACATTCTTCAAAACCACACAAAAAAGTAATAGATATTAGGCTTAATAACATTAGTAAATATCTTTGATTAAACTTGACATGGATACATTTTCAAATCAAAAGAAAAGAATGTATCCATATAAGTTTAAAAATGGATTAGAGAAAAATTGAATAGATTTTATATAAAAAAAGGGTACATTTTACATATAACAAATTGATATATTTAAGAATAGATACTTTTTAAGATTAAAAAATTGAAAAAAAATTACATGAATAGGTGCATAAAAGATTAAAAAATTGAAAACATTTTATAAAAAGCTAATGGGTACAAACTTATTCTAATTTTTCATTTATTTTGGAAATGTTTTGAATTGAAAATTAGTTAGGAGTTTAATAAAGGTGTGAGTATTAAAATTCTAAATCAATTTTTATTTTAAAAAATTATGTAACTGACATGTAAATTCATCATTACATTAATGTTAGAGACTTAAATCAAATCTGAAAACTAATAAAGTTTCAATTAACGAACATTAATAACTAGAGACCAGATACTAATTTTTTCAACAATCAGGGCAAGCTGGAAAGGTTGACACGTGTCGAGTTCAACTGGTCCCACGTCATCCCTATCAGTGTCCGCGCCTCTTCGGTCCGTTTGGGACTTCGTCTTGTTTCCGCATTTGTTGACCAAAGAACAAAAAATGAGTCACATACTGGGCAGGAGAGGCAACCAAGCGCTTGTCATTTGTTAGGGTTTTTGAGAAAACCAAAAATATCTCCCGGTACGACGGCGTCCGCCGCGACGGAGCAGCGGAGAAGCATGACAGCAATGGAAGAGATAGCTTCGAAGCTGAAGAAGGACCTGGACGACCACGTCGACTCCGTCAGGGTCTCGCTCCACGCCGCATTCGTAGGGCTCCTGGAGCGGGAGAAGGAGATCGGGTCTCGATTCGCTGTCTTGGAGGCAAAAGAGTCGGAATTCGAGTCGGCGATGGTGGTGAAAGGCAGGGAAATGCAGGACATTGTGCGGGAGGTTGAAGAAGGTAAGTCCCAGTTGCAGTGTATTAAGTTATCTTTCGAAAAGTATTCGGTTGAAGAAGGTAAGCTAGGAGAATTACAGAAATTGGTTAAGGGTAAGGAGATGGAGTATTATAATATGCAACAACGGTTGAAACAATTGTCGAAGGAGATTGAGTTAAAGGAGCGGGAGAAGGAGATCCGGTTCGCGGTCTTGGAAGCCAAGGACTCGGAATTGGACTCGGCGCTGGCGGCCAAAGGCAGGGAATTTGAGGACCTTGTGCAGGAGGTTGAAGAAGGTACGTCCCTGTTGCAGTCTATTAAGTTATCTTTCGACAAGTATTCGGTTGAAGAAGGTAGATTAGGAGAAATACAGAAATTGGTTAAGGGTAAGGAGATGGAGTATTATAAGACACAACATCGGATGAAAGAATTGTCGAAAGAGATTGAGTCAAAGGAGCGGCAGTTAAATGCGGTTAGGGGTAAGGTTGCGGATCAATGGAAAGAGTTTGATTTGAGAGACGACGAAATTAGAGCTAAGCAAATATTGATTGAGGAATACGACAAAGAGGTGAAGTCAAGAGAGCATAAACTCGGTTTGATTGAGAAATTACTAGTAGAAAAAACGAATGTAGTTCAATCGAAAATGAAGGATTTGTGTGAGCTTCAGAAGTCAGTGGGGGTGTGGGACTGTAAACTTGAATTGGAACTTAAAAGACGTGTTGTGAAGGTCGAAAAACAATTTGAGTCAAAAGCCGACGAACTTAATTTGATTGACAGGAGGGTCAATGATTGCCTCAATGAGTCTCAGTTGAAAGAAAAGAGTTTGCATTCCCACGAAAAGCATTTGGACTCAGTCGACAAGTTGATACAGGAATCTGTGAGGCGGCTTGAACAAAAGACCAAAGAGCTTGTATTGAAGCAACAAGAATTTGAAAAGTCCAAAGAAGAACATATTCGCACAAATAAATCGAAGGAGAAGACTGATATACATCATACTCAAGTGAAGATTGAACAATCAGTAGATATCCCCGATAACATTGCCGTCCCTCCTTTTTGTGCAACCAATAATTCAAGAATCATTAGGGATGGTAGGAGCTTGCAGTTTTTCATGAATGATTATTTTAGGAGAACGGATTCAGTTTCTATCCAAGTTTCAGCCTGTCTTCAATTGTCATCAGACCCGGCAAAATTAGTTCTTGATGCTATGCAAGGGTTTTACCCTTCAAATTCAACTGTGGAAAACAGGGAATTTGATTTTGATTTGAGTGTAATTAGAAGGAGCTGTATTCATTTGTTAAAGGAGGTAAAGAGAGTCTCACCACAAATTAGTGAAAAGGTGAGAGCAGAAGCAAAGAAGTTGGCGGGTGAATGGAGAGCTAAGATGACTGTGGCGGCCGAGAATTGGTTGGAGGTTTTGGGTTTTTTGTGGCTTGTTATGGCATATGACTTGAACTCTATTTCTGACAGGGAGGAGCTTCAGTCTCTTCTCAGTATAGCTGCTGATCATGAAAAACTGTCAGATGAATTGTACGGGATCCTTGACACCACAGATAACACACCTGGTAATCACTTTTCCTGTTTTATTATTGTTTCTAACTTATTTATATTTCTATCTGAATGTCTTTTCTCGTATCACTCTCTCTCTGTGTTTTGGATGCCTTATAAAAATAAAAATCTAAAATATATTTTCTGATTGAATTCTCTAGGCTTGAAGATTCATAAGGGTTTTTCTTGTATATTCCTATCCTTGTTAAGTAATAAGTCGAAATCTATATCAGTAACACTTGATGCGATCATGGGAAGGGATAGGGTCATAGTTCTGTAAACGTTTTCGTATTATAAGATTGATTACGTATAGATGTCATAAAGAAACATTCTGAACCGGTGATGCAGTGCTTTACGGAATAGATAAAAACGAAAACTTATAGTTCTTGCATTGTGGAGTAGCGTTGGTCGCACTCCATATTGGATGTGCTTTATACATTTTCATTTTAGGGTAGCTTTCTGAAGTAGCCATGTACTTTAAGATGTCGTTGCAAGCAATGATAAAAATATTTGTTTTGTTGAATGTTTCTCTTTTTATGCTCTTTAATTTTAAGTAGACATACCTTAAAAGGTAGTTAGAAGCAATGATAGGTGTTGTTGTATGTTAATATTTCATACAGCTTTTTCTTTATAGTTTTTAAGAAGCGAATACTTTCTTCTTGTTGCTGGGCCCTTTTATTTATTTATTTATTATTATTATTATTATTATTTATAAAAGTGCCCCATAAGGCTATACTTTGATACGTGAAATTCAGAATTATTCACTCACTAACCTCTAATTCATTTTCCTTGTATTTTTCAATTGAATAGCGAGCAGCAACCTTTGTTCCTTTACCAAAACTGATAAACCAGAATCTCCGCTGGGAAAGAATGCCGCAACTTGTTCTTCTTCAAATCTTGAACTAACTGCCACCACAGATGATAGGAATTTGCAGGGGGGTCCAACTTGTTCTTCTCCAAATCTTCATCAAACTGCCACCACAGATGCTAGGAATTTCCAGGGGTTATCAAATGAGCATTCTAGTGGGAATCACTCAATACAGAATGAATTTTTACAGATCGACAAGTTGTTTTCTGTGTTAAATGGAGATGAGTTAGTAAATTATCTCGGGTTGATTTCGCAGAATAAACAGGCACTAGAATATATTTGGAGTTCTGGTTGTGGAGATAAGATCCCTGGTAAGTTTGTTGAAAATTCGCTTGCATGGTTGTTAGTATTTCTCTTACCATGGCTCTTGCTTATTTTCGGAGTTTTGGTTTTGGGATGATTTCTTAGGAAAAGGTTTTAAGCTCTTATTCACGTTCTTGCCATGCTGATCAACTGTATTTTCCTTCCATAATTGTTATGTTCTAGCTAGTTTCTTCTATTACATGCTTTCTGTCGTTTATGCATTTGCTAGCATTACCTTATATTTGAGTTTGATTGGTGATCTCCCCTTGAAGCTTATCTGGAGCAGTTTGATGAAAATCCTTCAATTTTTACTTTATGTGCCGCAGATGCTATTCCGACTCTTATTGAATGGGGGCAACGGATTGAGGCTGTTAGAGTTATTTGCACCTTCAACTTAATTGACGAGTTTCCCCCGGGACCCCTCTTGAAAGAACATGTGGAGATTGCGAGGAAGTGTTCCCGGTCACTTATCTCGAAAACAAAACTACTTGGTGACGAGGTAAATTGGCTCTTCTCTGGACATACAATATCTGCTTTGCAAACAAATAATTCTTGCTGCGGCCATCCTCAGTGTAAATAGGCATCCATCTGTCGAGGCTAAATTACTTTTGTTTGCAGATTAAGGTTGTAGACGAAGAAATAGCTGATCTAAGAGCTGTGATTGAATGCATTAAAGATTACGACCTAGAGTCAGAATACTCCCCCCGGGCCATCGAAACAAAAATTGCTCAGCTGCAGAAACAAAAGGATGAGTTGATACACAAGCGTCTGGCGCCATGTCACAAGGTGAAACAACCGCGGAAAAAGAAGAATAAACGCACTGCCAAGTTTCAAGCACAACAGCTTAAATCTAAACGTCAGCGGGCATCAATATCAGCTTCCCCACCATATCCAATACCAAATCCCACCCCTGGATATGTATCGCCGTCATATTTGCCGTATGAAAACAGCGGACACCCCTGGAAACTTCAGCGGGCAGAAATATCAGCTGCCGCACCACATCCAGTACCGCCGCTGTCATATTTGCCACTGTCATATTTGCCGTATGAAAACATTCGACACCCCCGGCAATTCGGTATGGCTGCCAACGATGTAGGCATTTCGACAGGAACTCGTTACCATTGCGAAGAGTTAGAGCATTTGGAACGAGTTGTCCCAAGTATTCACCCGAGAAGAAGAACGTGGATGTGATCAAATCAGAGATGAATTAAGTCCCTTGTTAGTTATCTTGGTTAATTTTGGAGCAACCAATCAATCAGATTTTGCAATTTATTAGATGCCAAAGTGATTGGGAGATCTGCTTCACAATTTGTACAGCAGTAAGAAGTAATATCATTTCGGGTTTTTATCACAAATGGTTCTTGAGATTGATCAAACTCATCATTTTGGTCTCTCACTTTTAAAATCAATCAATGTCGTTCCTGACATTTATTACTGCACATCAATTTGGTCATTCGGTTAAGATTTCGTCAACTATTCTGTTAGTTTGTATGTGGGACTCACAAACCCAATGAAATGGTGATACGTGAGTTACACAAACTAAAGAGCAAATGGTCTTTGACATTGATTCAACTCCTCATCATCAATTTGGTCATTCGGTTAAAATTTCGTTAACTATTTTGTTAGTTTGTGTGTGGCACTCACAAATCCAATGAAATGGTGACACATGAATTACACAAAATAAGGAGCAAATGGTCCCTGACATTGATTCAACTCCTCATTTTGATCATTGAGTTTAAAAAATCGATAAAGTTGGTTCCTGATTTTCAATACCGCATGTCAATTTAATCCTTCCGTTAAAGTTTGGCTAGCACGAGTCCCTTAACTTTCAATAAATGTCGGTCAACAGGTTCACACCATCTAATCATCAAATGAGGCCGAGTAAAATGAGATCCACTTTGAATCTCTGTGTTCGAACCACTCATTTTAAACCATATGATCCATATTAATCAATTTTACTAACCTACTTCACACAAATAAAAAATGTAAATCTCTCTTCAACGGCTGCATATTTGGCCCCTGGGGCTCTAGACATAAGATATCCAAAGAGATATCCCGTCTCAGGTTGAGTGAGTTATTTTTAAGGAAAACTAATGAAAAATGCTTGAAAACTTTGAGTTTTAATGATAAGGACAAAATAAAAGATAAAGTGAATAGTACCATGATTGACTTTTTAGTGTAAAAATATAATTTTTCGTTAAAGTAAATAGTACCGAAAACTTTTCGTTAAAATTCTCTTATTTTTAAGGTTGGTGTAATAAACTGTCACTTTTAGGAGAACTTCAGGGGTGGGTGTGCCCTGAATCCTACAAGTATATTAACCGTACGATCAGACCACGTACGAAAACCCGCATCCAACGGTCCAGATCAAATTAACCGCCTTTATGTTTGGGAAGAAATTTAAAAATCTTTGTAGTTTTCATTATCCACAACAGTTACCCACTCTCAGTACTATCATTAATTCCACTCCTGTTTTCAATATCGCCACTCTTATCTCTCCCAGCTCTGAGCTCCTCCAATGGCCACGGTCCTCCGATCTCCACCTTTACGAGCACCGTTCGCACCGCTATCCTCCACCGTTTCGCCCAACCATCCGAGAACTTCATACGTCTCGGGCAGACAAGGCTCGAGCAGCACGGCGCAGTTTCTCAGTTTCAGCTCTCTTCGGTCATCTCACTCGCCGTCCGTACGGTTCCTCAAGTTCGCGCCTTTAGCTTCCCGCCATGAAACTCTAAGTGCCGAGACGGCGGAGGAGATTCGAGAGCTCAATGAGGTCGAGGTATTATTTACTTTTTTCTTAACAAGTTTCAGAATTGGTTTTTTGTTTTCTTGAATTGAAGTTCATGAGTCTGTTCGTTGATTGTTGATGAGGAATTGATTTCGCAACGAAACACGATCGAAAAATGCAATAGATTTTCTTAAATTTCAGGTAGACGGGTCACTCCAACAACACTGATAATATCCCCACGACCACATGCTCAATCCGTTAGATGTGGAGTTTTAATCCAAAAGATCTTGATGTTAGTTAGAGTGGGATAATTCTATTTGAAAGTCTTGTTCTCAAGCCTTCTTGCCGATGTGGGATTAAGAAATTCTAACACTCTCCGCACATGAGACCCCATTTTATGGGTCACACGTGAAGTTTCACACATCAGCAACCACGTGGAGCCAACCCAGGACTCACTCATTCACGCAGGGCCAATGGGGACCCATCCATTCACGTGACATCTCTTGGCCTACGTGGAGCCAAGTCGGGCCTCACCCATTCGCGCGGGGTCAAAGGGGATCCACCCATTCATGTGGATGTACGGGCCAGTCCCTTGGAAATGATACCATCTTAAACTTCAAGTAGACGGGTCATGGGTCCACTCTAACAACACCAATACTATCCCAACTTGACCACCTGCTCGATCTGTCAGGTGTGAGGTTTTAATACAAAAGGCTTCGGTGTTAGTTAGAGTGGGGTAATTCTATTTAAAGGGTTTATTCTCAAGCCTTCTGACCGATGTGGGACAGATGAATGAATTCTAACACTCCCCTGCACGTGAAATCTCATTTTATGGGTCACACGTGAAGTTCCACACATCGACAACCACGTGGAGTCAAGTCGGGGCTCACCCGTTCACGCAGGGCCAATGGGGACCCATCCATTCACGTGACATCTCTTGGCCTACGTGGAGCCAAGTCGGGCCTCACCCATTCGCGCGGGGTCAAAGGGGATCCACCCATTCATGTGGATGTACGGGCCAGTCCCTTGGAAATGATACCATCTTAAACTTCAAGTAGACGGGTCATGGGTCCACTCTAACAACACCAATACTATCCCAACTTGACCACCTGCTCGATCTGTCAGGTGTGAGGTTTTAATACAAAAGGCTTCGGTGTTAGTTAGAGTGGGGTAATTCTATTTAAAGGGTTTATTCTCAAGCCTTCTGACCGATGTGGGACAGATGAATGAATTCTAACACTCCCCTGCACGTGAAATCTCATTTTATGGGTCACACGTGAAGTTCCACACATCGACAACCACGTGGAGTCAAGTCGGGGCTCACCCGTTCGTGCGGGGCCAATGGAGACCCACCCAATCACATGGCAATACGAGCCCGTCACCTGGCTTTGATACCATGTAGAATTTTTCCGGTCGACGGGCCGATGGCTCACTCAAACAACATCGATATTGTTCACACTTTACCACATGTCCAATCCTTAGGTGTGAGGTTTTATCATAAAATGTCTCGATGTTAGTTACCATCTGCCTAATTCTCAGGTGGCTTTTCTCCTTCCATCCTGGCCGATGTGGGATAGATAACACTCCCCCCCACGTGAGATCCCATTTTATGGGTCACACGTGAAGTTCCACACATTGGCAACCACGTGTAGCCAAGCCGGGGCTCCCCCATTTGCGCGGGGCCAATGGGGACCCACCCATTGACGTGGCATCGCTTGGCCTACGTGGAGCCAAGTCGAGGCTCACCCATTCACGCGGGGCCAAAGGAGACCCACTCGTTCACGTGTCAGTACGGGCCCGTCCCCTGGCTCTTATACAATCTTAAATTTTAGGTAGACATGCCATGGGCCCATTCCAACAACACTGATACTGTCCCCACTTGGCCACCTCCTCAATTCGTTAGGTGTGGGGTTTTAATCCAAAAGGCATCGGTGTTAGTTAGAGTGGGCTAGTTCTATTTAAATGGCTTGTTCTCAAGCCTTCTAGCCGATGTGGGGAATTCTAACAAATTTTGCTACAAAAGCTGCTGTATTTAATCAATTATGTAGAGTGCCGTAAGAATTTGCATTGCATAAATTGAGTGTATAGAAAGTGTTGGAAGTGAATTTTTATGGTTGTGTTGTAGTTTTGATCAAAATTTGGAAGCAATAACGAGAATTAATCACTCAAAACAAAAACAACAATAATAACCAAGCCTTGTCCCGCGAAGTGGGTCAGCCGTATGAATCCTAGAACACTACTGCTCTCGGTTTTGCGCCAAGTCTTCTGTTAGCTCCAGGTACTCCATATGACTAATGCCTAAAACTACGTTTAGTTGTGGTGGTGAAATTTAAAAGCATTGGACAAAGAAAGGCACAAAATCTTTGACACCGGAGGCAGTTCTGAGTTATGGACCGAGATTTTTATAGCTTTGAATGATTCATGTTACTACAAGGGAACCATTGTCCTTTCTTCTGCTTCCGCATTTTGAAGCGTCGAAGGCTTGATATCCATCCTATAAATAGCGCTTATGTTCCAAATGATTCATGCTTCTCCTTTGTGTTTTGATTTAAAAAAAATCTAAAGAGATGATAGTCTAACAATTTTTTGTGACAGTGGCTCTTTACAACGCCTGATTAGAAGCATCTGCAAGATATTTTTGTGGCTTTCTTAGTCTAAATTCCGTTAACAATTGTTTTTACTAATATGTTGTGCAATCGTGGGTGAAGGCAGATACTCCGTGGAGAACTAGCAGTGGAAACTCCTGCCTCAACAATTTTGGAGAGTAATTTCCTGTTCACCACAAATACTGATCTTCACACAGACATGATACAAATTGTTAACTTTTATGGACCGCTCGAAATTTCTTTAACATGATATCATTATGTACCTAAATATTTCATTTGTGTGGATCGCAAACAACTTTAGTTGATTTATTATATACTTTTTACTTGGTCGTTGGGAATGATCTTTGTGATATCATCATCTTATTGCAGAGATTTTTGGGAACCTTTTGGTTACCAGGGATGTAAAATTCATGAAGAGGCCATATGATTGGGTATCTGCATTCTTGGTTGGACAAAGCTTATTGCTGATTTCTGCTCCAATGGCTCGATCACGTGATATTATTAAACCAAATGCGGTTTATGAGACCGGGGAGTTATTTGAATTAGGAATCCAGCTATCATACTTGCTACTATTGTTAGGTTTTCTTGGGGTTGGAACTTTCTTTGTGATCCGTCAAGTGCTTGTACGTAGAGAACTTGATCTTTCTGCCAAAGAATTGCAGGTATGAGCCTTGCATTTTCCATAATGCACTGTTTTCAACATACTTTGCTCCTGCCTTGACACTTGCTACACATCCTACACTAGACATTAAATTCTTCAATGTTTGTCTGCTCTTATGGACATTTGACAGAGGCTGTCTACAACCGCCAACCGGTTACTCACCTTGTAATGTTTTCTATCGAAATACCAGGAGCAAGTAAGAAGCGGTGATGCTGATGCAACTGAGCTTTTCGAACTTGGAGCAGTGATGCTGAGGAGGAAAATTTATCCTGCTGCTATTAAGTATTTGGTTCAGGCAATTGAGAAATGGGATGGGGACGACCAAGATCTTGCTCAGGTATGATGAATTCTCAGATATATTTGCACTTCTACTGTCTAAACTAAAGCACATCATACTGAATCCAACAAACAGATGGGCCTGGCTTAAGAATCGTGTTATAACAATACTTGCGACTGTTTAATCGTTGTATTCCAATTTCAAGATTTTGTGGTCTTGCAATGCTTGCTACTTGGTTCTGTTGCTTGTGTTAGTCCTTCCCGGAGTTGCATCTGTTAAAAGGGCGCTAACTTGTTGTTCTGAGTAACGCATATTCAGTGCTGTTGTATGATTGTATCTGTTCGTGTGTTCAGGGTGTCTACACATCTCGAGTTTCACATGTTTTGAACTGTAATCCCATCCACCCATTTAAATCAGATTGTATTTTTCTTTACATCATATGTTTGGGCTTGGATTATGAATTTTCTGATATTGGTTTCCACATTTCATGTATTTGAATAGGTTTACAACGCCCTCGGTGTCAGTTATGTCCGCGAGGGTAAACTTGCTAAGGGAATTACGCAGTTTGAAACTGCCGTGAAGCTTCAACCGGGCTACGTCACAGCTTGGAACAACCTAGGTGATGCTTATGAAAAGAGGAAAGACTTTAAGGCTGCACTGAACGCGTTTGAAGAAGTACTGCTGTTTGATCCGAATAACAAGGTAGCGATACCACGGCGGGAAACTTTGATGCAACAAGTGAAAATGTACAGAGATGTTCCGGTAAAAACGAAGGAGAGATCATCTGACAGTATGCGTTGACGAGGATATTACCAGCAACAGCTTGTGTAAGTTTTGCTTGGCATTCTCCGAAACATTCAATGGTTGTTGAGTTATCATTTCGTTTTTTCCACGGTCCAAGATTTAGGCCTGCCTTCGATAGTCACATTTTGTATTCTCTTGCATTTAAGTCTGTAATTTGATTCGGAAAACTTGATTGTTGCTATCCATACACCATTTTTTACCTTCTATACATCATTAATTTTTGTTTTTTGTTTTTTTCAATTTATTCGACCTGACGGCCTAAAATTGCATGTATTCAATACAATCTCTATCTGACGATCAGATAATAATTCATGTGATACATGTATTTAATGCAATCACCATCTGGCCGTGGATAGAGTGATTGTCTTAAATACAGGAGCCAAAATCCTAAAATCTTGAATATGCCCCACCAATTTGAAAGGTCAAGATTGTAAACCTAAGGAGATTACCATATGGTAACGTAGTGGCAATAATCCACTTTATAAAAGAGAACTAGTAGTGTTTCGCTTTTAATGAAATTTTCTTTACTACAAGAATAACGTTTTTAGTGGGTTAAATAATTAGTTATTAGGGAGAAGGAGAATCGGTAAGAATCAAATCTTAGGAGTTTAGACTGGAAAACACAATGTATTTCAATAAATTCAGATACATTCCAATTTCGTTGTAAACTTGTTTGTAATTTTCGGATTTCAATTTTTGGATGTTGAATTTGATTAAGGTGATACAAAGTCGAAAAATATTGGATTGGAAAGCTCAAATCAAAATTTTCAATTCAACTTGCTCCCCTCGTCGAAAACTATCTTCTTTTTTAAGTGCTTTCAGACTTGAATAATCGCATATTGGCCCTCCAACTTGATTGTAATGTCAGATTGAAACCACTAATTTATGTAAATTTGACCACCAATTTTTATTTCCTGCACACATTCGTCCTTTCAAGTTTTCATGCAAATTGGAAAAAACAGACCACAGTCTACATCTAGTTGGCCGAACAGAACAGTCCCCATGAAGGGAATAGAAACCCAGAAAAATCATACATATTGACAAGAAATGCAAGCCTATTCACCGGTACGATCATCCAAACGATCATTTTGCCGGTTCGTTGCTACGAAACAACACAACGACAAGGACGAAATGCGTGTAAGAATGTCGGATGCAAGTGACCAGATAAAAATATTATGAGTTTACAGATGACAACCTTTTCCTTAGAAATGAAATATGACTACCAACTGAATTCTATCCTGAGTAGGAGCGAAGAACGAATCGGTTTTGAAGGCGTAGAGCTAACTTATCCAATTTAATTTTCTAATGTTGGAGCAAATGAAGATGTTTGCACAATGTTGTTTCTTGTAGTTTAGTCCAGTGTGGTTGTTAATAGTCAGAAGATCTGCAGAGACAGACAGTGTTGATTCCCCCGTCTTACCAAAAGTTACTTGGTGATGGTATCCTGCTTAACTCCGTCTCCTTCCGAGAAACTGTTCGAGAGAATCGTCTAGACTTGTGTAACTTCATCCTGATAGCTGGAACTCTGCGAGCAACTGCTTGCCATATCATCTGGACAGCATCGCCCTCCCTTGATGGAAACTGAAACTCATAGAATTTCTGAACCTCCTGCAACTTCTTCCACATTTGCGTCCACTCGTCCCTCCCAATGTTCCTGGTGAGGTTTACGAGAAAGTTCTGCTTAAGAGCATCCCTTGTTCGAATAAATATGCAGAACTCAGAGTAGTCAAGCACATCCTCGTACGGAAGTTCAATATCATCACTGATGATGACGGGGACACAGTGGCTAGCAATAGCGTCAAAGAGGCGATTTGATGATGGGGTGTCACCGGCTATGTTGAGGCAGAATTTGGAGGTGTGCATACCCTGGGAGGCCTTGTTGATTCCATCTTTTTGAACACTCCCAAATGTGAAATGAACATCTTTTTCGTCTTGTAGAAGATAGAACAACTCTTGCCGAACAAAGCCACCCTGAACATGTGGAACCGGAAGGTCAAGAGCCGTGAGTTAGGAATGAACATACAGCCTAGACCAAAACAGAAAATGAAAGACAGAGAAAGTTAACATGAAAAGAATGAGCAAACATTTTATGTTGCATTCTTTCTGCATAATGCATCTCCTTTACCGTAGCAAACTATACGAACAAGTTAACATGTAACTCTCAAATCCTGAATCACCTCCGCTATGTATGCCATATCTGGAGCCCGCATGCACAGTAAAAATAAGAAATTTATACTTGAATCTATGCAACTAAGATTGCTGTCTTGACCACTGCAACATATGCAGATTTAGAACTAGATCTTATCGATTTTACATCGAAACGCATCTATGTAAAAGGAAATTTCTTTGGAGAGTATCTAGATTTAACCTTGATCTGTTCAGATTGGTAGTCAGCATTACACAATTGTGAGGCACATAAAAGGAAATAAGGAAGAAAAAACATTAGCTTTCCTGTGACTATGAGTATGAGCAGACAATTCTGAAGAAACAACCAACAAAAGTAAATAAGGGGGAGAGAATACGTACATCCTTTCGATATATTGCACCTTGGAAGTACAGCAATGTTGGCCGACTATCAAAAGTAGACGAGTCATTCACATAGGATTTGATTACATGCTTGTAGGGAGCAATGACATCTTTCTCCACATTTGCTACGTTTGGAGGATACCTCCCAAAGTCCGAAAGTATGAATGTTGCAGGCCATAGACTCATCCTCGCGTCTAAAAGGCTATTTGGATGGTGAGCCACAATTAAGTGGTCTCTTCCCCCTGACCTCTTCCATTCCTTTTGAGCAGTCACATACTTAACCAATTTATCTTGCAGCACCTTATTACTGCTTTTCTTCTGGTGCGGGTTTCTCTTGGAGAATCGGTTATAGCTTAAGGAAGAAAAGAACGGTATAAAAATAATGTCAGCTTCGCTAGCATTGCGCACTCTCATTGCAGCACGAGCATTTGGTGGGTTGGGAAGTTCCGAAGCAAGGAGGTCCAGTGTCAGCCAATATTCTATACTGTGTTGCAAATTCAACCCGCCGGGATAAGCAGGTATTTTAGTATGAAAATCTGGCCAAACGCTACGCCCTTGGGGTTTCCAATTCAAGAGTCCGAAATGAAATTCGGGGGGTAAATCATACATGAACACCTTGAGAACTACTTTCTCATTTGTGTTACATCTGACACCATTGTTAGCTTGGGACGCTTCTTTTTCTTGGGATGAAGATGATGGCTTTTCTTCTTTCTCATTATCCACAAGGATTGCTCGATTCCCAGTTGAGGGTTCGACATCTTTTTTACTCTCACTTCCAGAACTCCTGCTGCCAATCACGGCATTAAGCTTGGAATTGGGTAACAATTTATGGTCAAGGAAGCGAGGACTGCCCGTCGAACGCAACACAAAGAACCAAGATAATATGAAGAGTGTTGATGTAACTATAAACAAAAAGAACAAAGATTTTCGAGTAATGACAGCGAGGGACGAAACATTCCTTTCGGCCATTGTAATTCCCATCCCAAAGGATTCAATGAATCATGATACTCAATACCCGAAAAATCGAAAACCATGAAAACCAACGAGAATTAAACTAAATGATCGATGAAACACATCACGGAATCACAAAAAACCGCGGCATTAAGCCGAAAGAATCTAAACACTGATCGGAACAGATTTCCATCAATCATTTCCCAGCACCATCACAAAAATGCAGAAGCTTTCAACACCCAGAAGAGAGAAGAAACGCTAAGATTGGTAATCCAATGAAAAATATAGATTGAAGATAGTGAAACTAACCCATGAAAACAGATCTCATTACGCTCTCACACCATTGTTTTCTCTCTCCATTTCGCTACACTGGCTACGATTGAAGAACAAGAACAATACAGAGAGAATCAGCTCAGAAAAGGAAAACCCAGATGAAATCAGATGAGAAAAAACAGAAAAACCAGGTGAAATGCAATCAAACGTGATCAAACCCACCAGAAGAAAGCAACCCAGAATCCAGCTGAAGCAGAAGAAGAGAAAACAGAGAGAAATCCAATGTGGGTGTGTTGATTTGGTAAGGAAGAAAATGGCGTGGATTTCGTACCGTGGATGAAAACCAATCGCCGCGGTTGGTATTTTTGTTGAGTAGGTGACGAATTTGCCAGCTGAGAATTCGAGTTTCTATCTCAGAAGCAAAGGAGTGGGAAGAAGGAAGCGTTGGAATAGGGGGTCTATCTGTTGAAGCGGGCTCATCTGTTCTCGTAATTTCAATGGACTTTCCATAATTTCTAATTTCTTTGTTTTAATTTTTGTATTTTATTTTATAAAAAGTATTGTTATTGCTACTTAAGTTTAACTCAACCATAATTATGCTAATTATGGCAAACAAACTAATAGTCTATTTATCAAGGCATGTTATTTTGGAGGAGACTTATGCTTTCGACTCTTCGATGACGATAGATATATTTGATATTTTATTTTCAAAAAGAATTTATTTTTAATGTAATTTTTCTTCTCGATACATCATATAGATAAGCAAAATAATACTAGCGTGAGATTCTCATGAAATCAAAATTAAGCAAAACAGAGAGGAGTTCACTGTGAATGTGTCACATTGTATACTAACGGAATGCTCGTACTAATGCTCAATCGGCTTATTAAAAAGTAATATACAATGTGTTACGATAACGTGACCAATCACCAATGTAACCTCTCTATCCCTCTCGATTACTTGTTTTATTTTGATTTTGATTTTTTAGAATATTAGATGCTTTACTAATTCGATCGGGTTGTCAATTAAAAATAGTGGAGTGTACTTAATCTTTGATCAAATATTATTTGAAAAATAAAATAAAATAAACATATTTGTTAACAACTCTCTTCACAATCAACAACTACGCACCGGTTGTCCTACTTTTTTGACATAAAAAACAGCCACGAATTGATGGATCTCCTTGAAAATAGTGGACATTTTGAGTCAAACAATGCAATCTGCACGTTGATGCTCAATTGGGATCTACAAATGCAACTAATGCAAATAAAAATATTTTCTTAGTTGGGAGAGTAACTTATGTAGAAGAGATTTTTCAGTATGTTAAGAACATCGTTCGACATATTAAGTGGTATAATATAATTGGTTGAAAAAAAAAATTCAAGTAACCAACCATTTTTATTATGATACTTAGTGTACGAGTCAATGTTCCCACCACTCTAAAACATTTCTCCTTACGTGGAACGAATTTATCATCACATTATCCATTTCTTATGGCATTGTATTATGAGACCGAAATATTGCAACAGAAATTCGTTCAATGTAAGTCATTTTCAGCCAGTTGGAACGGGTATATGACTTGGCCTTGCCCTTTTTTTTTTCTTTTCTTTTTGACCTTGTTAGCAACGGTCCCTTTTACCTTATTGATTTTGATTTTGATTTTGTCTAGGCATGGAGAGGCTTTGTTAAGTGACATATGTTGTCTCTCACCTTCCTTGCCACAAATAACAAGACGATGATAAAACTAGTTTGCTTGGCTATGAGTTAGGAGAGAAAAGTGTACTAATAGCAGTATGATTTAGTAGTAAAGAAATGTCAATTATACTTTCTATGGACTCTCTTTCACCTTAGGGCCCGTTTGTTTAACCGGATTAGGAAGGACTGGACTGGACTAGACTATAGTCCCTTGTTTGGTCTGCACCAGGATTAAGTTTAATGACACTAAGGGCTGGTTTGGTATTGCTGTGCTTTGAAAAAAAACTGCTGTGAGAATAAGCGGCTGTGAAATAAATCAGCAGAGTGTTTGGTAAACTTTTTTGTAAAAGTGCTTTTGAAAAAAAAAGCAGTCTGATAGTGGGTCTTTTCATTAAAGGAGCACTGTAGCTCCGTGTGCTTTGAAAAAAACCCAGTTTTCCAAAGCTGCAAATAGCTGCTTCAGCTTTTTCCTTTGATTTCAGCTTATTCTCACAGCAGCTTCCAAAAAAAGGCATTTTTTTTTAGTTTACCAAACACCTAAAACCCTCACAACTTTTTTTCATGGATGCTTTTTTTTTAAGCACCTCACTCCCAAACCGCCCCTAAGTCGGACTCGCACCGACTAACAGCTTCACTAGCTGTTCTTAGTGAGACCCCACAAAAACTGGAGGATTGATGGTCCCGTCTCTAGTGCGTACGTCGTCTGCAAGCATGCGATGCCGATCTCCATCATCCCGTGAACCCAATCACAAAATCTTGCCTTCTCCTTTGTACATGAGCTACAACCCTTTCTCCAGTCATCAAATCAGAAACTCGCCGATCTCTGTCCCACGAACCCAACCCCCTCTTTGCTTCAGCGATGAATTTGTCCAGTTAAGCTTGCAATAAGTTTAATCCACCATAAACAACAATTCAATTCAAAGATTAAAGCTTATAAATCCCAATTACAGAAAATATCAAAATCTGTGATAACCCCAGAAATTTATTACCTTGGGTTGCAGTGCACTACTCCAGAAATTTGTAGGAAAAAACGAAATCAAATTTGGAGTTGTAAAACATAAATTATAGTAGAAATTTGATATGTGATTTCCAATTTGCAATGCTCTCTCTGCTTTGAGGAACAAGAAAAAAGACCTCATTTTGAGGAAGAAAATGCACAGATCCTCCTTTTTAATACATAGATCCTCCTTTGAGGAAGAAAACGCAGGTGCGTTTGTTGCACCGGAC
Organism: Malus fusca; assembly: GCA_035220775.1. Taxonomy (NCBI): domain Eukaryota; kingdom Viridiplantae; phylum Streptophyta; class Magnoliopsida; order Rosales; family Rosaceae; genus Malus; species Malus fusca. Next base: position 940,678 of record CM069072.1, on the reverse strand, counting down.
TAACTCGGACTGTACTAGCTTTAGGGACTAAGCTGGATTGGCTTAGACTAGACTAAGCTGAACTGATTTAGTAAAGCATTTGGTAGAGTGCCGGGCCAAAAAAAAAATGAATAGTTAACAACTATAATTTTATATCATTAAATACACATTTAATAATATTTCATTATTAACTCAATAATATTTTATTTTTTATTCAAGCTTTTTCTTTTTGTTTGTGTCTGGAACACTCTCCTGTCCCTGGGAGTTCATTCTTTTCTTCCTCGTTAGTGCCGTTCCCCAGCACTCATTTTTTCCTGCAAAACAATATCCTTCAAAGCGATTTTTCCTGCAAAATCGTCCCTAAAGCTACTCTCTCCTCCGTCTCTCCATTTTTCTTTGTACCAAGGCTACTCTCTCCCTTTCTCTATCCATTTCTCGGGAATTTTCTGGGAAAATAATTTATTATTTGGGAATTTTTTGGGAATTATTGGGAATAAGGAAGAATTATTATATGGGGATTGTTGTTGTTTTTGTTTTGAATTTTGGTGTTGAAATTTAGGCAGTGGGTGGGCTGGGTTCCAGATCTGGGAAAGAGAGAAGCAGATAGATGGGCAAGGGAGAGAGAAGCAGATGAAGCAGAGCAAGGGAGAGAAGTGGACGAAGAGAAGCAGATGGAGTGAAGCAACGAATGTCTTAGCAATCCGATGCCTTTCGATGGGACTCGCTAAGACCGTCTAGTGACGTCCTTTGTCGAGGCAAGTCCCGGCTAGTCCCACTAAAGGTTGTCCGGCTGCGTAACAAACACGGTATTGCTCTGAGTTTTAGACCAGTCCAGTCCAGTCCAATCCCACTTAGTGAGGGCAAACAAACGCCCCCTTACAATTTAACGTTAATTTCCATGTCAACTTTACAAAATATTGTGCTAAAAACATGAGGTGACAAATATTTCATGAAGAGAGTCCCACTTTTGAGTCTCGTTAACAAGAGGTTTTTGGTTCAAACTCACATTAATATAACAATTACCACACACATTTATAACCATCTACGAATTTCGGCAAAAATTAAAATGTTTCCGAGAAGATTTGGAGTTGTTAGGTCGTCATCACTGGTGTATTCAATCGAGAATTTTAAGAATTTAAAAAAAGATGAAAAGGCTGCTTAGAGTTGCTTACATTTGTAGTAAAGTGAATTTATTCCTAGGATTAATCCAAAATTCCGATCCCAAACCATCAGAAACAAGATCCAACATCCCTTCTTGAACCAAAGGAGTCCACTTTAACAATTACAATTGCCATGTAAAAAGTTCCATCCGACTTTTAAAGCAAAGAATGTGCCAATGAATGGAAGTCCTTCGCTCGACCCGCGAAACCTCTGATTACAGCGTTTGTAGAAGAACGATCAGAACTGGAACTGCATCTCCGGTGCATATCCAAGTGCTTCAAGGTGACCAGCCATGGCCTTGTTCATCGGGGGCGGACCACACCTCAGAATCTGCAGATTTCCAAGGACAATGTCAGCACTTCGCTTATAACAATACGCTTGCGACTTTTCATATCTAACAACGCGATAATGGAAACGCGTGTTTGCAAGCTTTTAGATTCACTTACCTGAATATCATGCGCCGGGGCAGGCAATTGCTCTTGAATCATTTCCTTTGAGACAAAGCCAACACCACCATCCCATACTTCCGGAGGCTGTGAAGTACCGGTTTTCAGAGGCAGTAAAAAAAACATAATGGTCGTCAGTCATGGCATACAACATAAGGACTAGGAGTCAACACTAACGAAAAAAAAGACGAAATATCATTCACAGTAACGAAATAATAGCATCGAAGCAGAAGATGGCAACTTCAAGCTCCATGAGGAGAACTTTGTTGTAGTACTAGGGTAGATTATCTATTTCTATTATTAATTTCTTTTCTTATAAATCTTGAACCCCTAAAAGTTGGAAAATAATTCCTGTTAATGCTGAAGACCATCCTTATCAAAACACACACAACGGTAAAAATAGAAACGGAATTCATGGCATTTTAATTTACTTTGGCTTGTTATAGCGAAACGGAATTCATGGCATTTTAATCTACTTTGGCTTGATATAGCGAACTCCGGTAGCAAACTACAAGATAAAACTCAAAGTTTTTTCAAAAACACGAGGAGAAAGCAAAGGGAAGAAAAATTGTTTTAGAAAATACTGCATGAGAAAGGCAACTAACCTGGTTCAAGACGTAGTAAATCTTGAAGCGATCAGGGTAGTTCCTAGCAAGGCCATCCAACTCTTCCTGCAAACAAACAGAAGGAATTCCAATTACATGACTGCAATTCTCAAGTGGCCAAACACAATTCCTACTTCCCAGTTCAATGTCAAAGCCGAAGACAAATAACATCTTCCTAGACTATATACAGACCGAGCATGTAATTCACTGCACATTCAACAAGGCAGGTTATCTAAGTGGGAATTGTATAGTCAACTAAGAAATATCAAATTAAACTGCATTAGTATGTTGGTTCCTGGGTGAAAGAATGGGCCAAACCAGTGGTAGTATAAATTATCAAATAAACATAAGAAGTAGACAATGCAAAGATGATACGAAACACGATACATGATACAAAGGGGAGAGCAGGATACCTTTAAGAGAATGTCCTCATATGTCACATTGGCATAGATCAAGTGCACCTTCGTTTTGTCTTTTGGGTTTTCTAATATTGCCCTCGCAACCTACAGTGGACGCAGATAAGGTGAGAATATTCTCCAAGACTAGAGCAACGAAAGAACAAATTGTACTCTTATGTGGTAAAACATACATACCTGGAACATTGGCGTGATTCCAGACCCTCCAGCAAGCATCCCAAATGCTCTAACTTGGCCAGGTTGATACTTGAAACGCCCCTGGTAACCATAAAATTTCAGAGATCGACTTTTGCATGTAGGATTTATATGATTTCAGTGCCAAACACATTTGAATAGCAAATAAAATGTGCACCTTCGGTCCCTTGACAGCAAGATGATCTCCAACACGCATCTCTCGGAAGTGATGTGACATTCTTCCTTGAGGATACATCTGATGCAAAGAAATATCCAATACATGAGACCTTTTTAAAATAACTACATGTACATTTTTCTCTGTTTCCATTTTTCAATAAAGTGAAGGTACAAGTGAATCTCCCTACAAGTTAACAGATAAATACCTTTATAACCAATTCAAAATATCCAACATCAGAATCCAATGTAGTTGGGGTATATGGTTTGATTATCTCTTCTCCTTGCGCATCCTTGCCCCTATTCGACAAAGTATATCACATAAGAAGCTACAGCGATACAATCAAGACAAAAAATCATCCAAACTTCCTCTTTATCGATCGGAATTTCCAACAAACATTCAGTGAATCATCCATCATATATCAAATTATCAAAAGCTAAAAGACTCGGAAAAGATGACCATTTAGTAAACAAAGTAAACGCAAAAAAACCAATATGAATCAATCGTACCTGCAACTTATGTGCTGTCCAATTGGAAGGCCTAAAACTGCTGTAGGTGTTGGAAGTTCAAATTTAAACTTTGCCACATTGTGGCTCAGCTGCGTGCGCTTGGCAAGTTTGAAGTCCTTGAAATTCTCCGGATCTAAGTAGACTGTGAACATACACAATGATGTGAGGCATTTTACACATGTTAATGGTCAATGTTTAGAAGAGGCCACACACACAATGAGTCCACCCAGTTTTGTATACCTTACATTGTTAACACACAAAACTGAAGGGAAACTTGAGTAGAAGCTGCCATTTGACTACCGAGAAGGGCAAAAAAGCAAAAACAAGAAGGACTGGAAGTAAAATAGTCAAATCTAGGATTTCTTCAAACTAAACAAAACAGATATTAAAGATAAAAACATTTTCAAACTCTTCAAAAAGATATACAAAACGTTTAAAATAGTCCTGCTTTTCGATGTTTGATTCGTATATTTACAAAAGGATGAAGAAGGGAAAAAAGAAGAATTTGAAGATTAAGGCTTTGGTCCACCATTGACTTCCAGAAAGTGATCCTCTTACTTTATAAACCATTCTACTGGATAACATAGAGTAAATTGTAGCTATGGTCCCTGAACTTTACTCAAATTGGAGCAATGGTCCTTCAACTAAAAATCCATTACCATTGGTCCTTCAACTCATTAAAACGTGCAGCTATGGTCTCTCAACTAAAAATCCATTACCTTTGGTCCCTCAATTTTAATTCAACTGGAGAAATTGTCCCTTAACTTTATCCCAATTGTAGCTATGGTCCTTCAAACATAACTCGTTTTGACAAAATTTTTTACGTAGTTGACGAAAATAGCCATAATTACACACTTTGATGAGTTGAAGGACCCTAATTAAGTAAATGGTTATTCCAACATAACATATTTTGACAAAATTTTGAAGAAATTAATGAAAATGACTATAGCTACACATTTTGATAAGTTGAGGGACCAATAGTAATGGATTTTTAGTTGAGGGACCATTGCTCCAATTTGAGTAAAGTTCAGGGACCATTGCTATGCTACAATTTACTCGGATAACATATAACCCTTTTCCCTAAAATCAAGCATCAAACTTTTTTGGATACAACAATGTTTCGGAAATTTTGGCTAAGCCACACACAATGGGCATGCGATAATAATAATAATAAGGGAGTTTTAACAAAACGCCCAAGATGCTGTTCACTTTAACGAAAAACCACATTTGTACACTAAAAAAATCAAACCTGTACTATTCATTTTTCCCTTTATTTTGTCCTTATCGTTAAAACTCAAAGTTTTCAAACCATTTTCATTAGTTTTCCTTAATAATAAAGTATCGAACTTGTCATCCATGTGAGTTAAACTTAAAACCCCTACTTACAGGTGATGAGAAATACGACTAAACTGTAGTACTAGTGACAGTGGCAAAATCAAGCATCAATCTTAATCGAAATATGATTACCCAATGATCATTACAACTCAAACAAATATCACAAAAGAGTACATCACAAAGCACCAACTTTTCCCACCCCTCCAAATCCAATCCAGAACAAAATCACAGAAAAATAATACATATTCATAACCCAACAACACTAAACACTCGAATGAACAACCATAAGTATGATCAAAGCTATGGAAACCACCAACTAATCACAAAAAATTGAAAGGAAAACAAAAGGGGCAAAAAAACAAACCTTTGGGCTTCTTGGAGGAGAAGAGATAAGCAACAGTCGCAATAACAACAACAGCCACAGCTGCACCCACAAGGATCTGGGGATCCAGTGACTCTAAGAAATCCATATTACTTGTGGGTTTTTGGCAAAAAAATGATCTTGCTTCTTGATTTTATCAAAAGATATCAACCATATATAGTACAGTGTAAGAAGCGCAGTGAGAGAGTTGGAGGTGATAGGGAGGTAGGTGAAATCGTTGATGGTGGGCTGACAGATCCGGTCTTGGTATACCAAACGATGCTGACCCTCAGATTGCAGGCGCCCATAGAAACGATTACTTAACCCGGGACCGTTCTTAAAACAACATTTCTCAATAAACAAAGGATATTACTTCTCCAATTAATTTCTCATGTCTTTTCCCATGCGAAATTTTGTCATGTTTTTATCATGTTATATTATGGTTAGTGGTATTTTTTCTTCATTATATCGAAAATTTTCGGATTAATTTTTGTCAATGGTAGGTAGACTAAATTTTAAGATCATATTTACAAATCATATGATGTGTCAGTGTCATTAATAAAAATTAAGTACGTTAATAAATACTTAAATGATAATTCAATCATCAACAACCACGTCATATGATTTATAAAATGGAAAAGGAACATCTCCGGATCCTATTTGTGGGGATCCAAGGGATCAATCAATTATGTATGTTCATCGTACATCATGCAGTAAGTTTTCGTTATGTATTATTTATATTCAATTTTAAATTTTAAATAATTTTTTACCGCACGATATATGATGAACGAACATGATTGATTAATCTTCCGGATCCCCACAAAGAGGATATAGAGAGAATCTTTTTCCTTGTTAGATAGTGGGAGATATAAGCCTCTTTGATTCGAATAGGGATATTGTTATAGAGTTTAAAGATGGAGGGTTAAAACGGGTTATAAAGTTGAATCTAAAATTCATGTCTTTATAGTATCCTATTCTTTTCTTGTATGACGAAGATGAATATAAATCTGATTTAGAATGGAACAATTATTTTAAAGGTCATAAATGTAAAAGAGGGAGAGTACCAATGCGAACTTTCATAGCTTATCAGTTTTAGAAAAAAGAGTCTCACAATTGGACACTCTGTTAAAGGGTGAAAGGTTGTTCCAACAATTTTTAGTTGATTCTTATGCAACATTTGAAGAAAATTGATTGGATTATATTAGAAGAAAAAAAACTGGGAAGTGAAGTTTATAAAGGTATTTATAATAGAATCTCAAGGGGTGACAATGATGCCAATAATGTAAGACAAAGAGTGATATTAGATAGCTTATACCCTATAGTTATTTATAGACAATATGGGCATCCTGATTTGTTTAATACAAATCAAAAGATCGACTTGTTATTGTTTCTAAGGTGTTTAAAACGAAGCTTACTTATATCAAATCAGGAATTTTTTTTGGAGAAATTGAAGCAGGTAAATACAAACTCTACACTTCTACTTTTCTTTATATATCCTCTTTTAAAACACGATAGAACTTATCTCTTATTTTCTTATTTAATCACATGCTGATTTAGTTGAAACGAGCTTACAAATGCTTTTTTATGTAAAATGTTGCACAAGTTATGAGAGGTGGCAAAATATAGAACATGTGGCGCCATGGGTCGAACATGTTATGGGTGGTGGCAAAATATGGAACATGTGGTGCCATGGGTACAACATGTTTTCCTGTAGCCCCATATGCTTTGTGGTACAAACAAAGAAGTACCAAGCACAAATGTGGGAGCACATGTTTCTCATTTTTCATCCAGATAAGATAATTAGACATCGTGGAAAAAATGGATCTAAATTTGTACTCTCTGAAATTTAATTTTAATCTCATTTTACACCTTGAAACTGAAAAGTCGTCATTTTGCTGTATAAAACTCGAAATTCGCTCCACGTTGCCTTAATTATGTTAATTCCATTATTTAGGCTGTTAACTCATAGTGGAGATTTATAACATTTTCTGTTAATTTCATCATTTTACTTTGCAAAACTCGATTTTAATATTTTTTTCATTGTTGAATGTGAACACATAGTTGAGATTTATAATCAAATACATTATCACGTGGCATAGTCTAATTGAATGGGGGGGTCCCACATATGTTTTAGAGGGCGACTTTTGAATTTCAGAAAGAAGAGAGAGTCAACAAGTCAAAGTGATAAATACTTTTAAGTTTCAAAGAATAAAGTGATGATTTTTGAGTTTTAGGTGGCAAAATGAGATGAAAATTAAGTTTCAAGGAACGTAGGTAAAAAAAAGACAAATTTTGAGTTTCAAAGAGTAAAGTGGTGACTTTGAAGTTCAGTTGGCAAAGTAAGTTCAAAATTAAGTTCCAAGGGAGAAGAGAGTCCACAACTAATTGCCCTCACCTAGTGTTCGTCCATGTCTCAACATGAAAAATGCATTTAGCTCCAATCTGGACAATTGCATAACTAGAAGAAATGTATATCTTTATACACTGTTTGGAATGCACCCAAAGTTTCGTCCAAGGCAACCTATGAAAAATACAATTATGCAGAAGTAAGAAATAAACAATTACCTCATCTTCCAAAACAACAGAGAGGAAGTCCTTTTTGTGATTTCTCAGTTACCATCTCTTTCCTTTGCTGGATCAGAGCTTACAATAGGAAGATTTTTTCTGTATTGTGGAGATGTCAGCCTCCTCTCCAACGGCGTTTTCCGCTTGCTGACAACAAACCTATTCACCCCTTTCCGCATTGGCATTATTGACGGGAAATCTTCATCCGGAATCTGACTCAGCTCTGAGATGTCTTTTATCTGCGCAACGCGCTTGAACCATCTCTCCGCCTTTGCCTCCTCTGACATATCTAAAGGATCTGGCTCCTTCACTGCTGACCCCTCCAAACTTTTCCCAGTCCAGCCCTGCCTAATGTTCTGATCATTGGACTGTTGGGGTGGTGGATTCCATGTCGAACTTGCTGTCTGGTTAGAATTCTCTTTCCCTGAAGATCCACTGTTCAATCTATCCGTGCCGTTTGGGCTAGAATTAGCAAAATTGCGGGCAGTATCCTTGAGCTGATTTTGTCCCGAACTTTCTGAGTTCCGGCTTGGCACACTGCTTTGCTGATTTTTCATCTGTTGAACATGATCAGCATTCAGCTTCCCAGGCGTAGCATCAACCATATAGTCTGAAGGGTTGTTATCTGGGATCATAGTTGTAGTTGTTTCATCAACAGTCTTGTTAGTCAAATCTGTCTCTTCTGTCTGCTGGTGGTTTTTTTTAGCAAAGTAGTCGGGTGGGAAGGGTACGAAGGGAACATAATTGGCATTGCCAGCTTGTTCAGTAGCTGAACGTCTCTTGTATGCCGGAGTAGTCAAAGACCGATCTTTCTTCTTACTGACAACAAATCGATTCTCTCCCTTACGCATCGGCATAATTTCAGGAAAGTCCTCATCTGAAATTGCGCTCGCAAGATCAGTAACATCGTGCAACTCTGCAACCCTCTTAAACCATCTCTCAGATTTTTCCGCTTGATCTCTTTCGTCATCCTTGCTCCCAGCCTGTTCCGGAGGCTTCTCAGATAGCTGCATACTCTTCTCCACACTTGAATTCTCAGGTTTCCCGGCAAACTTATCCTCAGGTAACGGCACAAATTGGGAATAATTGGAATTGCCCCCATTAGGTTGTCCATACTCTGAGGAAACTGAGGTCTGCATGGAAGAGGGAGTGTCAGTTCCAACATTTTGTCTGGGATTGGTACCTGTATTATTTGATTCAGGAACAGATGCACGGCCAAGAATTTCATCTAAAGTCCGGTTGGCTGTACGACCAAGTGACCTATTCGCACTCCCAGCTTGAAGATCCTTGCCTTGATAATTGCCCTCATTATCCATGTTTCTTTGGTATTGAGCATTTTCCAGCCTCCTCTCTAATGGCGTCTTCCTAGTGCTTACAACAAATCTGTTTACTCCTTTTCTCAGTGGCATTATTTCAGGAAAATCTTCATCAGATACAGCGTTGCTCATGTCTGAAGTACTGTCTAGCTGAGAAATCTTACTAAACCACCGCTGTGCCTTCTCTTCATTAGCGGCCAGCCTGCTATCGATTTCAGCCCTATTTCTATCACCCACATTTTCATATCCCATATCTAACCTATTTTTGGTGGAACCAAGTGAGACCTCTCCAGGGCGCTTACAATCACACCTCAAACATACCGTGTTTCTACCATAGTTGAAAAAATCACATCTGAGAAAGAAGTAATTTTCATCATGAATTAATCAGTAAAGGAAACAAAATTACCGGAAAACCAAAAAAAGAGATTTAATAAACAAGCAATGCTTACTGAGGGCACTCCCACTCATTGCCAGTCACCTGTCTCTTTGGCCGAGCCTCCTCACACTCCAGGCATTTCATGTTTCTTGCAAAGTTCATGAAATTACACCTGCTCATCAACAGAATCTCATATGAACAATAAACAAAAGAAAAATAATGTAGAATAAACTATACCTATAGCCCCGAATCATTTCATACAAAATGCATTATAATATAAATGAAGATAGTAGGCCAAAAAAGGGACTCTACCTCTGACAAATCCAATCACCTCTTTTCATTTCAATAGTTTTTCCAAAAGGCCTAACAGATTCTCCATAGTTATCAGGGGATCGACTCTGCATTGCCCCAATAAAGTTCGAATCTGGAGCGCTAAAGCCGAGCTTGGCCATTTCACCCAACAGAGTACGAACAGATGATTCAACAATTTCTCTATTGTACAGATTGTTTTTCTCCGACGAAAAAACAGGGGTACTAGCATAACTCAAAATAAATCTCATCAAATCAACAGTTTGTGCTTTATCAATGTCCAAGGCCTGTTATGGAGAAGGCAAATAGAGCATAAAAACTGACTGGGTTAGCAACTTGTAACTTAAATGTACTTAATTTAAAACCGAGAAATTAGAAGATATCCAAATCATGTAGAAAGTCATAATGGTAAAAATTTAGACAAACCACATGAAACTCAAGTGGTCTTAATGCATTTATATCAAATTTAACATAGAACAAAATTCAATTAGGCTGGAATGTTCGGTTTACAGAAAATTTTCAGCTCAACGGTTTTAACATAATAAACCTGCCTAGAGAACATCAGCTTTTGTACTTCTGTGGAACACATTACTTTCTCTGGTGGTTTCGCAAAGTGCCCAACTCGGGAAGGCCATATATGTTTGATCTAAAAAGTTACCGAACGCTACAATTTAAGATAGATTTTTGTAGTAAAAATGTTTGTTTGACTATATTTGTCTACCAGATTTTCTTCCTTATAGGTTTGTTGTATCTGATCAATCCAGTGTCTGAACAAACCATTTCACCAAAAACAAATTCAGGAGCATTGACAGAGTTAATGAAAACTCACATTGGTATCGCCTTGGCCGAGAAACAATCTCATTCGCCTCACCGAATCATCGCCATTCTGAAACAGAAATGGCGCCCCATTCTCCACCACAACCTCTAAATCCCGCCTCGAAAGAAACCTGCATTGAAAACCACACACAATTCACCCATTGGTAAACATTTCGAGAATTTTACTGATTGAGAGAGAAGCATATAAAACATTACCTCAAAAGGCCAGCTCTTTGCCTAGCGAACGCCAGGCAAACATTCGCAGCAAGCATGAACTCCTCGGGCAAATCCCGGACCACAGCGGTGAACTCATCCTGGCCGTTGGTTCCGTTGTAGCCGGCAGCGGAGAGGGAGTTGAGGAAGTGGGACCACTCGGGCCAAGGGTGCGAGTGTCTTAAAGGGGCGGAATCAGCATAAGAAGGGTAGGCGGCGGAAACGGGGGTGTGGGAATGGGAATGGGAATGGAAATGGTGAGAGGAATTGGGAGGGAAAGGGGAGGCAGGGGAGGAGGTGGGGCGGGATGAGAGGGAGTGACGGTGGGAAAGGAAAGAGAGGGAGGAGGAAGCGAAGAGTGGGGGTTTGGAGTGGCGGGAAAGGCGGAGGAGAGAAGGGAAGCGGTGGACAGGGTGGGTGGTGGGGGTGGAGAGGAGGGTGAAGAATCGGTTGCCGGCGCCACCCATTTAGAAGTGGCGTAGCATGGGAGTTTCGCGGTGGAGCGGGAGATGATAAACCCTACTTGCTTGGGGTTGGGGATGGAAATGTGGTTGCAGGAATAAATGGCTTTTCTGAGGTTTCTGATTTTTTTTAATCTTTTGGATTCATAATAGGCCCAAATAAACAACAAAAGTAAGCCCAGTATAATTCTCCAATTAAAATAGGGGTGTAACTTGAGCAGGATCAATTCGAACTCAGTCGAAACTTAACTCGAACTCAATCGAAACTTAATTAACTCGAGGCGTTAGAATTAGGTCAATACTTGCTCGTATCCAATAATTTTTTTGGTTGGGTAGAGATAGAGTCAAGTTCATCTCCTCCATAATCCAACCAGATTTCTAACTCGAATGCTTATTAGCCACATGTTCAACATTTGTAAAGATATGATGACACTACATTATAAGTAAAGATGGTGAGTAAAATGTACTCATTAAATTGAGACCTCAGTTTTGTTTTTTCATAATAAAATAATATTGGGGCGTGAGGAGAGGAATTAGATTAAGCTACACAATAAATTATATTAATTAGGTATCTAACTCGTCATTCTCTTAAGTTAGACCTAAGACACTTGAGATGAATAATATTAATAAAAGTTAATGAGCCAAGGTCAAGCCCAAGCCCATAATTTGAATGAAGGCTAATAATTGGGCCTTGGTGTTCGTCAACTACACTAGTAACACTACATGGCCAACTCCTTCGAACCCACATCAAAAGGAGCCCAAAATACAAAATTTCCAACATATAGAGGTGATCCAATCCAGCTCGTTTGAAATGAAAATTGGCAGCCACACAAAAGATGCAAGACAAATTGGTGTTGATATAATGCATATGACACTTTACTACAGTGGTGGAAAACAATCATGCATATGCATTCTAGTGCGAGTTCGTTCCCACCTATCTCCTCTGTAACAACTAACAATTTAATATATGTTTTTCTAAAACAAAAAAACAAAAGTATAGCTTAACATATTCCTTACATTGTTGACTGCATTCTTTTCCAAATGTCTTCAAACACAATGACTTTATTAGGTAAAGTAGGGAGGATACTTGTCGGCAAATATAGCATTCACGTGCAAACATATAGACCACTAAGTGATGTCGAATTTAAATAATAATAGAGCTACATTCTCTTGGTTATTAGGTGACTAAAAATTTACCATCACTTATTATGGAATTTGATACTAAAAGTTAGAGATTAAAAACAAAAGCTCATCCATTAATTCTTCATTATCAATATCAAATTCACGGTGAGTGACTATGCATTCTTTGATCATCTGGTCATCAAAACATCATATTGGATGACTATTTAGTATGGAAGTTGAGTTCATAGTGGTTTTGGGGGTTTGTCACATTTTTTTAGCGTGTTAATTCCTTTGCAAAAAGGGCAGTAGTCAAAAAAGGCAGTTTAGTTGCAAATGGTGATGCCCCAAAGCCGCTTTTTCTTTTGGTTCAACAAAGGCTGCGATTGGTGTCTTGTTTTGGCTACAAAAGAGGCAAACCCCCAACCAATCTCAAAAGGTGTCGCTAAGACACACAAGTACCACTGTCTTGTAAGTTGTGTCTCTCCCTAGTCCCATATGGGTGCATGGTGACTGTCCATGCCTTGAGGTCATCTGGATTTCTGAGTTGGGTTGATTTGGAGTTTGTTTAGTATGCATCTGTATGTTGTATAATCGAAATTCTTAACAACTAGATCTTTAGTTTTTTTAATTTAAAGCCTTATATTCAGCTTGGTCAGTTCTTCCAATAAATATCATGCATCGGAGTATAGTAGAAATTTTATGATTTATTATCATGCTCTCGTCTATTAAGTTTAAATGCATGATCTCATTTGATGAAGTGAAGACTGAATATCATTAACTAATTATTATTTGCCAACCTTTTGAGAAACCATGCAGATTAAGCCTATGTGTATACGTATTCTTAACCAAATCAAGTATACTGCTTTGTTACCCATAATTTATTTGGGATTATAAAAGTCTCCATTTTGTTGGAGAAATTCTCCAGTTTAAATTTCATAAACAACAGAGAAATGGGAATGTTTATTGATTTATTGGTGATACCACTGGACACCTCAGGAGGTTGTTATCGTTTTAACTAGGGCAACTATCTATCAAGTAACAACCATGAAAACGACTGCAGGTTTGGTATATAGCGTTCAAACACATAGTATATATAAAATGGAATATAATTATCCCACATTATTGAGACAAAAGCGATTATAAAATTCGAGTTTTAAGTAAATGACAAAGATATTAGTTTTGTAACTATAAACTTTTGAATAATAATATAAAACCAAACACTTAGTTTAGTTCTGTATAGGTATCTACGCAGAACTCGTGCTGCTAAGAGTAGTGCCATGGCTTCTGGCAAGTGTACAAATATTTGAGCACATCCTCGTCAACATCTTCCACCTAAATTTGAATTATTGTGCATATAATGATTTTTTATGAACATATTTTATATGTATTAATTCGAAGGCTATATATTAATGTTTTTAGATTCTTGGAAATACAATCAGGGATATGATGTGAAGAACAAGAGTCAAGAAGCTGACATCTTAGTCGTTAGCTTGGCCCACAGTTTACATTCATTTATGATCCGTCATCTGAGATTATATAACTCTAATTAAACTTAAAATGTTCATATAAAAGTTTGATGACGATTTAACTAACATGCATGGTTTTGCATGCAAAACAAAATGCTAACATATGCTTGGTTTTGTTGACTTCTATTGCCTGATAGGAATGCCATGTCATATTTGATACAGTTTATCATTCGAGGATCAAACACCTTGATATAGATTATAACTTTGTAGAGAGGGTTCATAATAGGGATCTTTGTGGAGCCATAAATAATTCTAAAAATTTTAAAAACGACACATAGACTTTTTCCTGAAGGAGACAAGATTACCCTCATTGCATGGCCCTGGATGTCCAAGCAGCGGACGACGACTGCTCAAATCTCCCATGCTCATGGCGTGGAAAAGTGAAAGGCATTAAGATAAGATTAATCACCAAATCCTATCTTTAATACCTCCACAATTTGAAGATCAACTCAATCAAGTAAGGAATCCTATCATAACCAAGGATGCTTCCCTTATCATCCCAAGATATTATCTCCTAATCCAAAATATTAACTTCATCCATCCTACAAATGACACAACCTTGGCCAATGGGAAGCCGTCAGGTGTAGGGCAAAACCCTACACCTAGGCCGGTTACCGCCCTATAAATACATCATCTCCACCAAATCTTGGTAAGCTTTTTCCTACACATACAAGCCCTAAACGCTCACTCTTTTTAGAGATACTGACTTAGGCATCGGAGATCCATTAGCCAACCCCACCCCCTCCCCCAAAACACCTCGTGGGCGCTTTGGCTTTGATCGAAAGTGTTGATTGTTTTGTAGGTACACATTCGTCAAGATTGAAGATGACGGATTTTTGCTACCACAATCTTCATATTAAATACTAGCCTACTGATGAACAGACTGTTGATATGTTAACTAAAGGACTTCATAGTCTTACCTTTGTTCGACATTGTTGCAATCTTAAACTTGGTTACCCTAGTTGAGATTGATGGAAGATGTTGACCTATATTGACTTATAGGAATGCCATATCATATGCCATGTCATGTTTGATAAGCTTGTCTAGTCATAATAGGATTGGATTATGATAAGATTGCCATGTCATCATTAGTTTGGATAGGATTTGTTACATTGGCTTATAGTGTAAGAAAGGTAGTTATCCTTGTATTAGTAGTGAGGACATAGATCATTTTGTACTACTGTTGTATTGAAGCTAATACACAGAGATTGTTTTTTTCTTCATCAAGCTTTCTCTTTGTTCTTCTTTCTTTCTTTTATGTCATACTTTAAGAGGTTTTATTTCTCACTTGGTACAACAATTTAATGATATTCTTTTTTAATGTAAATGGATATGTAGTTTTAGGTTCGATTTTTTAAATGATGAGTTAGATACCAAATTACTGTGGCTAATCTCTTATGTGACTTGCCCGAATTTCTTACCCTTTCATATAACTATATCGTTGTGAAGAACCATGCATAGTTTTATCGTTTATATATGCAGGCGACAATTTCGTTAGAAATGGAATCGATTCAGGACATCTGAAAGGTTGAGAATATCGAACATGCATATTTTATTTGTAAAAACACTCGAACATATGTATATTTTATCAAGAAGGTGTAGGCTCTTGTTAAGTAACCACCTAGATCTGTTAACCTGTAAACATCTTAGTGAGTATATTGAAGCCAAGTTTTTATCTTGTTTTATCGGCGAGTATCTAACACTAGTGACAATGTCAAGAAAAATAGACTACATTTGGAATTAATGTAAGTTTCTAAATATATGAAACAACATAAAATGATAATATTTAACAAAGCAAGGGGTACACACAGGTCGCAACATAAAATTTTATATCCGAGTTTTAAGTACGGAGGTGCATTTTTTCTATGTTAAGGATGTTTCACTAAATTTACCTTAGTCTTTAATACATATAAATAGAAGATAGAGTAATGATAGGGAAATTACATATTGTACAACATGATATGGCAAATGATGCACAACCAACATTCAATGAGATAAGCTCATTAATTGATATGATGTGTACATGTCACTTGCCGCTTGTGGTATACAAATAAATATATGACACAAAAATGTAGTCTCACTAGCATTTTCCTAAAAGGTATAGATGTACAATATTTGGCTCCTCCTTTTCAACGTTCCTACCTAAATTTGAATTTCTTATGCACATATTTGGTTCTTTGAAATATTTTCTTATAAATTCAAAGTCTTTGTATAGTAAATTAATTCTGTTAGATTTCTTGGAAATACAATTAGTGATAGGGATGTGAATAGAACAATTAAGAGTCAAGAAATTAACCTTTTCATGGTGCTTGAATTCGCCCATGTGTGTGTGTGTGTAGCTAAGATGGTATCAAATAATATTTGTTGTATACGTTGATGTTTTAACTGCATGCTTTTGTTTTTTGGAATGGATCCAGTTGAGGACATATTTCATATGTGTCCTGTTATGAAGGCATGAGACCATCGATATTGGCTATGCATAATATTTGTTCGCATGGACACACTAATTGCTTAGTAACATGTTGGACGTCGTACATTCTTGTTAAGTAACCGCCTTGATCTGTTAACCTCTCTATACATCTTAGTCTACTGAATCCAAGTTTTTATTTGGTTGTATCGGCAAGTATCACACTAGGTGATGATAAATTCAAGAAACATGACCTACAATTGGAAGCCCATTCCTAAATATATGAAACAATTATGAACGCTTGAGGCAATCGATATTTGCTATGCAAAATATTTGGTCGCCTGGATACTCAAATTGCTTATTAGTTGCATGTTGGTGTCGTTCGCTCTTGTTAAGTAACCACCTTGATCTGTTAACCTCTCTAGACATCTTAGTCTATTGAGTCCAAGTTTTTGTTCGGTTGTATCGGCAAGTATCACACTAGTGATGACAATTTCAAGAGACATTCCCTACAAAGGAAGCCCGTTCCTAAAATACGAAACAGCGTTATTAAATAAGAATTTACAAAACATTCGGTACGTATAGTGTTGTGCCTTGGCCGTTCGTCAGTGCGGAAGTGAGATTCAGATTATCTCACCAAACTACAGACCCACAGTTGAACAGTTTAAATTACAAGAAATAAAGACACTGAGAAATTTACGAGGTTCGGCAAAAACCTGCCTACGTCCTCGGAGAGATATTGCTCTTCACTATGAAAATAACTAGTACAAGATACACTTGAGTTAAATCGACATAACCCAAACCCCAATCATTTGTACACTCACAGAATTTTTCCAAGAGCCTCACTCTACCCCAAGAGTTTCTCACTCTCACTCTCTATTTTTTCTCCTTTGTGTTTTCCTTCGGATGCTCTCTCAATGCATTACTAAATGCACAAATATTGCATCTAGTTATAGGCATACACTAGCAACTATGCCAACAAACAAGACCAAAAAGTCTTAAGTTCACATGACATAATTATCACCTAGCCTACCTAGCATGCATCAAAGTCTATACCTAGTCTATAAAGTACAACTTTTCTCCATTTGTCATTTAATGCATATAAAATAAAACATGCACAATTGTGTGCAATCAACCACAAAGTCAAGTCTTGCTTCCAACTTTGCTTGTGGTAGTCACCATGTCTTCTCTTGAAACAAGACATCCATGCCACAACCGAAAGCCAAACACAAAGTGGCTACTGTCATTTCCCTGTAGCACTCAGTAAGTTACACTATCAAAATTGTTGCCAACTCATAAGTATATGAGCCAAACACAACACATAGATCATCACATATATGAAGTGTGATGCACCTTGTAAAATATTTAGAGCAAGAGGCCAAAGACAATATATACACTTCTATGTTAGGCTTTGAATTATATATGACGTTCAGGAAATGTGCAATGACTCGAGCTAAATACATACTATATTGAGCAACGGAAAAATACGTGTGGCTGTTAGATATACAATGGGATTGTTGATAATGAATTCCTCGTTGATAAGAGGAGAGACCTTGCATGTGCTTATAAGAAGTTGAGCCACTTCCCATACTGCTAATTAGTTTTATGGTGGAATCTCAACTTCTTTATGCTATCAGAGCAGGTTGTCCCACGTGTGAAGTCCAACAGTCACACGTGCTCCACGTCACCCTGTTGTGTTGTCCACGTGTTTGACTTACAAATTCATCACACGTGAAAGGGCGTGTTGAGAATGAATCTCATATTGATGAGATGATGAACCTTGCATGTGCTTATAAGAAGTTGAAATACTCCCCATATGCCAATTCGTTTATGGAACCTCAACTTTTTTCAATGATAAATACTATCATATATATGTTTCTCAATATACATTTCTTTCCGAGTTCAAACCTCCTTCTATTAGTGTAGATTAGTACAAAGTATCACTTGTAATAATAATAATAAAATAAATAAATAACTTCCACTTAGTGCAAACTTTTGGTAAAAAAACTGTTCTATAAATCAAAAGAAAAACAAAATTGAACCTAGGGTTCCAATTGTGTTGCAATGCCCATCTCATCATTAGTTTAAACGGCTTCCAAATTTATACGTTAAAGTGACGGCATGATAATTTTTTATGTATATCGGAGCCACTACAAAGAAGTTCCGGAGTCACAAAGGAAACTTCGAGCTCATATTAGTTATCTAATTTGTTGAAATTAATCTACATTTGGCTTCAAATTGTGAGACCTTTAACCTCCATATCTTCGTAAAGGGTATCTCATCTCGAATTATGGATTTATTTTTCCTTGTAAGTTTCCCTAAATTCTTTTTGTATTATTAATTACACTGCTCGTATAGTAAGCTTAACGACGGCATATAAAATTAGAAACGTGAAACTAGCCTTCTTGAGAAAAATTTCCACTCAAAGAAAACAAAGCTTAATTATATAATGCTACTAGCTCCCACATGATTAGCAGTAGTACGTAGTGGATGGTAATTGGGTAGGGTTTCCATTCATTTCGTCGGCAGGAGGTGACACCCTAAACCTAATACTATAAAACCTATGCATGACGACTGAGAGATTGAGAATAACAACCTATCTTTCTGATGGAGACCCAAGACATAGATATATTGTACACATGTGTAATCATAGAGTGACATGCAACACAACTACATCTAGAATCTTTTTAATCCAGTGATTTTTA
Organism: Malus fusca; assembly: GCA_035220775.1. Taxonomy (NCBI): domain Eukaryota; kingdom Viridiplantae; phylum Streptophyta; class Magnoliopsida; order Rosales; family Rosaceae; genus Malus; species Malus fusca. The sequence continues at coordinate 921,701 of CM069072.1, read as the reverse complement.
TTTTAATAGTACGTAACTTTGAATGATACGAAAAATAAATGATTATGATTGAAAATATACGATTTAACAATTATGAAAATAAAATTTAACGATTAAAAGATTCATACACGTAGCAATAAAATCACATCTTAATTAGTCGCTTTCTCAAAATCTTTTCCATAACAATATAAAAAACAAAGAGAATTCCTTGAAATTGTTTGTGGTGGGTTGGTCACTTAGTTGGTTAATTGTACCGATTCCACCAATTATTATTCCAAGTAAAACAAAAAGGCTTTTGTAGCTCGTGGTCTCTTTAGGGGTCAAAAGCTATAGTAGGCCCTTTGGTTCATGCATGCAACAAATTAAGGGTCATCGACTCATCATTCAGCAAGAAAAAGGGAAAAGAAAACAAACAAAAGAACATTGGGTGGGACATCTATATATGAACTATGATTGTGACTAAAGATAATCTCGGCTAACGGCATGATATATGTGATATGTGTACAAGGAACAAATTAACAAGAACTGAATTATATAGATAACTAATCATTTCTTTAATCTAGTTAGTTTCTCGTAATTATTCCCTCTTGTTTTCGTCGACAGCTATAGGAAATTAGGCATTATTAATAAGAAAATGATAACTCATCACACGTTATAATTTTAAGGAAAACTAATGAAAATGTGTTGAAAACTTTGAGTTTTAATGATAAAGACAAAATAAAGAGTAAAATGAATAGTACCAAGATTGACTTTTAAATGTAAAAATGTGGTTTTTTTGTTAAATTGAATGGTACAATGAGCTTTTTGCTAAAATTCCATACATTTTAATATTCATACACCTATTTCGTTATTTCTGATCATCAAACTGAATAAATCTAATAAAAACACGAATAAAATTAAGCATGTGTCGTGTTGGGAGAGAAGAAGAGTGTGTAATTATTAGTTTTTACTGTTATACAATATGTAATTAACTAATACGTACTTTTCATGTTGAAGCATCCAAATTAATCTTTTACCAAGACCTAACCAACATGATGCACCACGGAGTTGTTAACGAGATGTCGTTATCTTATATTAAGACGGAAATAATTGAAAATGTTGATGAAGCAGCCAAATTAATCTTTACCAAGAACTAACCAACATGGTGCATCACGAAGTTGTTAACGAGATGTCTTTATTATCTTATATTAAGACGGAAATTAGTTGAAAATGTTGATGTGATCCTCCTATTTGGATTCCTTGATTTTATAGTTAATCACGTGCACGGTAATTACCACCAGTACACATTGACACAAACGTATGTATTTGGAAATAGTACTATAAAGTATAGTTTTATGATTCTCTCTATGGTACGTAATTTTAACTATTGCACTCCATTAACGTGAAAACCCTCCTTGTATATGATGTTTCTAATTATCTTTCTTAATTAATCTTCTATTTGTTTGATGTTTGATTAATACATATTGAGAATGAATTCCACATCGATGTGAGAATTAACTTTATATAGCCTTTATAAGTAAATTGGGTTATTCTTCATATTGTCAATTGGTTTTATGGTGGAACCTCAACTTTATTCGTGGTAGAACAGGTTGTCCACGTGTGAAGCCAAACGGGCACAAGTGTTTCACGTCATCCTATTATATTGTCCACATGTTAGGTTTGAAAATTCGCCACACGTGAGGAAGCATGTTGAAAATGAATCTCATATTAATAGGAGAATGGATTTTGCATGATCTTATAAGTTAGTTAACTTTCCATATTACCGATTGAAGTTGTAATTGCTGCCATTAGCTAATTTGGTTGTTCTTTTTCAACAAAGGCTGCTCTTTATGTTCTTTTTGTTTATAAAGGAGACAGACCTAATTCATAATTCCACATATTTTATATCATTTTTTTATGTGTGTGAAGACATATATTATATCATTGCCATGTATACTTAAACGATTTTATGAACACTACATGATAACAAACTGAACGCACTATTATTAAAATTAAAATTAAAGTCACATTTCCTAAGTTATTGCTTGAAGAAATGACATTAATTCCGTGAACTATATAGGCTTTGTTGCAATGCACTCGGAAATTAATGGATCAAGTTACCTAGTTTGCCACAAGTAACACATTGTGCCAATTGCAATGTGCAAATTTGTGATCATTACAATTTTGTAACGGGAATGCTGAAAATGCTGATCTCACACCAATTGTGTCAATCCATGTAAGTATGTCACATTTAGTGTCTAAGATTAAATTTTATGTATTAAGTCACTAATTCAAGTTATACCAAAGAAAGTGGAACGAATATCAACTTCCAAATCTTGTCTATGCTAGTGGAACTAGATGAACTAGATGAACTAGTTGTATGGTGTTTCTATCCAATTTGAGGTCATTTCATGACTAATTCAATTTAGAAGCCGATTCCATTTCTTCCTTAAAAATACCTTAGACCTAATGAATTATCAAATTCAATGTTAAACAAACATGTAACGTGAAAGAAAATATCCTTCAAAAAGTTCAAAAACAAAAAGCGACACGAATTTGAAGTATAAATGAGATGTAATTTTATTTTTATGAATTATTAAGATGACATTATCCTTAAAAAAAAATTGGATTCCTACTACAAGAGGCAAAGCGTTCATAATATTTACCATCTGTCAAAACTCATGCATGATATTATCATGTCATGATGAACTCGACTGCTAATGATATTAGATTTTGAACATCCTGTGCACGAGGGGATGTGGGTACTTTCGTCCATCCACCACCTCCACGCAACACCATGGGGGTACTTTCGTCCATCCACTTTCCCCAAACACTTTCTTAACAACTCCTCCAAGTGCGGGAGAAATTTTGTATTATGATAGGAACATGAATGATACATTTATGTAAGTGATGAGAAATTTTATTTTTTAAGTTATTAACTTTTTAACACACATATCTCATCATTTGTATAGTAACACATGATGTACCACCTTGTGTGCCGGTCACATTGAAAAATCTCACTGAATGCGGGACCCACGTCCAATATCCTCATAGATTTCGTTACCCCAGATTGTCATGCCCCGGTAACACCGTTCACGTGTACGACAACGATTCAACCGCACGTGTAACCAGAGGCCCCAAACACAAAAGCCAAACGGTTTCGGGAAACAGACAAAACGGCAGTGCATGGGAGATGCAGTGGAGAAAGCACGAACCAAAAAAAGTATAAATAACAATAATGCTGATGCCAAAAATGTAAATAAAAATAAATTAATCAAAAGCCCACTAAACTAATTTTTAACAGGAAAACGATGAAACCGTTGTCGGTCGCTGCGTCTCTATGCTCTTCCTCTCTCATCGTTCGCACGTGTGCGTATCAGAAAACTCAGACGTTTGCAAGGTGCGTTGTTTTCTGGAAAATATTTTAACTCACCATTTGACCACTTAAAATATTGTGTTTAAGTTAATTGTCGCTACGTAAATTTTGAATTCCGAAATTTATGTAAAAATTGTATTGCATTGAATTTATATAATAATAATAATAATAATTACTAGGCGATGAGCATCGTTGCCACTTAATAATAGTGAGAAAACATGTATTCATATTAATGCTTTTCTTAGGATTGAAATTCATTTTAAATTTTTGTGTTTGGTAGCCGATTATTAAGAGATTCGCACCATTCAAATTCCAACTTTACGGTTCTCATTAATCCATCCAACTGGCCAACTTAAAAAAAAAAAACTTAAATGATATAAATCTCTTTTTTTCTCTTAAACAGTAAAGCTTTCAACCTACGGTTCTGAAGTCTGACATAGAGATCTGGAGTAGATCTCAATTCTTTCCTTACTACTCTCTCTTTGCCCTCTCTCTCTCTGTTACGCAGATTCGGGGCAATAACAACGATATCTTTCACTCACTCTCTTTCTTGATGTGATTTTCTTTTTTACTTTTTTCTTTCTTTTCTTTTTGTTACCAATTTTTTTGGTTTTTTAATGTGAAACGCAATGATGAGTGTTCTTGGGGTAAATAAATGTAATGATGGGTATGGCTACGTTCGTCGTGCAAAGTTAAAGCCGATCACTTGCATTGCATTGTCAATCAAGTTTCTTTGGTTTTACTTTATACTCCTGTTTCCTTCGTTTGTTGTTTTAGAAGAAAAGAACATGTCATTTCATGTTTTTTCGAAAGAGATTTTTTAATATATTCAAAACACGGGGATATGTCAATTGTCATTATACGAGTATATTTTTTTTTTTTTTTTTTTGTTATTTTCTAAATATCTCTCTACTTGTATAATAATACTTAGCACATGCTTGTAAGTATTTCGAGCACACTAAACAATCTCTCCTGGAGTTAAGTAACTTACAGGCTTAAGTCTCACTTAAGCTCTAGGTCAACATAACTCTTACTTTAATTGATAGGGATTGTGGACTAGTTTTCATATTGCCAATTAGTTTTATAATCGTTTCGACAAAAAAAAAGTTCTATGATGGAGCCTCATCTTTCTTCATAGTAACAGAGCAGGTTATTCCATATGTGTAGTCAAGTGGCCACACGTGCTCGACGTTACCTCGTTGTGTTGCTCATGTGTTAGGCTTGAAAATTCGCCATATATGAGGAGGCTTGTTGAGAACGAATCTCACATTGATGGAAGAAGGGACCTTGAATTGACTTGTAAGTAAGTTGAACTACTTCCCATTCTTCCAATTGATTTTGTTGTAGAATCTAAAAGTTAATTACGATGGTTAATATTCACAATTTTAAAAGAAGCAACGTTCAACTCTAGACCATCCAAATAAATTTATATGATAAAATAACCAACCTGTGGGTAACATCCCCTAAGCGTAATTCCACTTAAAGTTTAATTTTGGTTTCATTTCGTTCCGAGGACAAAATTGTTGTAAGTTTATCTTTCGAAAACTTTGTCGACTAGCCAGTTCTAGTTGGTCCTCGATACTTAAAAGAGAACAAAAACAGTTCATATATTGGCCGTCAATTATACTTTGGGTGGCTGAATAGTGAAAATATGTTTATGCGAGGCAAATTCTTCTAATGATTTTACATAGCGATTGTTACAAGATATTAAAAATGATATGTCCAATGGTATATTAGGAATCGTTGAATAAATGCAATTGTCCCAGATCGAAGAAGTGGTTGTTTGTAAAAATGTATATTAAAGTGAGAGTTGTTGTTAAATTGCACCGAGGTTATTTTGAGATAAAACTCTACGTCTAGCAGCCTATAGGCCCAAGACATGAGATTCGACAAAATTGTGATTTTTCTCTTTTTTACCGCATCTCATTATTAAGAAAAATATCGTTTTATGTTCACAATCAGATGGAAAGGATTGAATAATTCTTTTTTATGATAAAAAGAAAATTCCATAATTCTTTTAATTGCATTTGCATCTAACCTGTCACATCCCGGCCCGGGCGATATACAAAATATTCCTTTAGCGTATTCCTGAAGTACTTGATGATGCATATGTGTAGGCACAAGCAGAAGCATATTTGGAGTTACTATTAAAGTTTTACGGAACTGTAAACCTGAAAAGTACTTTTGCATTGGTTATTATTTATATAGATTTATATATATATATATTTTTATAATCTTTATATTAATATCTTTTTTTTATTATTTTAAAGTTGGTGAAAAAAAAGGGAGGCTGCCTGATGGCAACGAAGGAGAGGAGAGGAAGAGAATATAGGAGGAATCAGAAGAGAGAGTGGCCGAATGAGGAGAGGGAAGAGGAAGGTGAGTGACCAACCAGAAGAAGGAAACAGGAGGGAAAATGAGGGAGAGGGATACACCGGATCCCTCTACCCGGTTTTCCATTTCGGGCCGACCTGGCGGCACCATTGATTCCGGTGCATTTTCCGATGATTCTTCGGCAAATTAGGACCCCTCATCACTTGGAATCATCCTAGAATCCTTCCCTCAATCCTTCTTATACAAAAACCCGAGACAATTTGGCTCTAATTCGTGGAATTTGAACAGAGGGTTCAAGGGCAACCACATCGACAATCCGCCATTTCTAAAGCCACCACCGTTGATCACCATCACCATAGCACTTCTCTGGAGGCCAGGAACAAAGCCCAAGCAATGATGGAGGTGTTGGAGCGCGTATGGAGGTCGAATCGAAGCACACCCATTATAGGGTTTCCGTCGGGTTTGAGTAAAATTGGAGCTCTTCCCGGTCAAATTGGACTTGGCCACAAGCGACGATGGTTCGTGACGCCTCGATATTCGTGCTAGAGAATTGTAGCGCGGACTTTAGGTGAGTAGGTCTTTTCCTTTTTATAGTATATATATGATTGATAGTTCCACAAATGCTTTTAAATTGATTTATGCATTTTATGTCATGTCATATATATATATATATATATTTTTTTTTAAATACTATGATATGGTTGAGTTTTATATTGCATCATGACATATCTATATGCATATTACCTGCATATAATTGTTGTAAATGCTTTGAAGTGCTAAGGTGAACGGGGACGCGTAGGTAAGTTCAGGTGAGTTTAGGGTGTTATTTGAAATGATTGAGTTATGACATGACTATATTTATGTTTTATGCAACTCCGATACTGTCGTACATGTTGCAATAATAGGCAACTTCGACACTGTCGTACATGTTGCTTATGAGTCGTATAGGTTGCATTATGCAACTCCGACTCGTGTGTTAGCATAGATTGATTTATGAGTCGTACAAGTTGCATTAGGCAACTCTGACTCCTATGTCAGCATAGATTGATGAACACCTGATTTTATTATGCTGCTGATATGTAGTGATTTGGAATATTTCTGGATTTATTGTTGTTTTGCATTTGATTTCATACTATAACATAGTATGACTTTCTGGAAACTATACGGGTTTTACAGCGAGGAATTATAACGTTTTCAAAAGGTTTTTATTAAAAATTTATTTTCAGGCCCACTCACCCTTGTTTTTTTTGCCCCTCCAGGTTTTAATAGCTGAGCTTTCTTATCGACGAGGATTTGTGGCAAATCTTGGTATTGGAGATTACCTTCGATGGTATGATTCTCAATCCACTCTACTGTACTTTACTTATGCTCTGACGTCACGCGTGAAATGAGTTCATTCTCGGTCACAGTGCACTCTTGTATTTAGGCACTTTTAGGTTTAAATTTATTTACATTTTCCACATCACTACACTTTATGGCTTCGTCACCTTCCAGGTGTCGGCCATCACAACTTGATTCGGAGTCCTAGTGGACATTCCGGGTCGGGGTGTGTCATAACCTATCATTTTTTTCTAGGTCATATACATTTAATCTGCCATTGTTGCAAAAAAAAAAAATCGTTTTATGTTCACGATCAGATGAGAAGAATGAATAATTCTTCACGATGAGGAAAAGAAAATTCCATAATTCTTTTATTTGCATCTAACCTGTCATTTTTTTCTAGGTCATTAACATCTAATCTACCATTGTTGCCAAAAATAATTTTGAGACAACACCGCCCGAATAATTTGAAAATTTTGAATTTGGAAATTTCGAATCGATTCGAATTTTTTGGAATGGAAATTGATAAATTTGTTTCCAATCCGATTCTTTCGTAAATCACCTTCGAGGTTCGTAAAATAACAATTTCTACTAATTTCTTTTTTTTTTACAAGTCATTGACAAAAAAAAAACATGCCACAGCTAGCGCAAAAACGAATTTGAATCACATTATTACTTTATCATTGCGAGACTTAACTAACTCCCTAGTAACTTAATATAGATAATATCGTTTATTAAAAAAAATTAAAAAAACTGCCACAGGTATGCAACTCTTAATTAGTTAGTTGGTCAAATGAAAAACGTTTGCTTGCAGAAGAACATGCAAAAAAGCACTTTGCTTAGGCTGGTACATTTTGCCAAGTTGGATCCTGCAACAAGGACATGCATGCACTAATTACAAATATGGAATAATACAAAGGAAAAAGGGGGAAAAGAAAGAAATCTGTTCAAAATCTACTTCCTTAAGCCAAGAGGTTTATACGGAAGAAGTAAAATAATAAAAGGAAATAAAATTTAAACAAATAGAAAGTAGTTGAATATAATCGGATAGGTAGTTTTAGAACAGTTGAGTTTTGGTGTTAGTTTGAAAATCAAACGTGAGTTTTTTATTATTTCACATTGCACTCTGATGTTTTAAAATTCGTCCAATTCACACCTTTTGTTTAATTGTAATCATAGTGCCAAAAGAGTCTCAACAAAAAGTGTAAATATAAGAAGCATCCTATTGAATTTCGTTACCAAAATTGGGTTGGCCTCGGACTCTCAATAACATAATAAAGATTACAATTTGATGGAAAATGTACATTGAACAAATTTCAAAATATCAAAAGTGCAAAGTAAAAAAAATTAAATCTTCGTGCCCCTCGTTTTAAATTTGACACCAAACTTCGTTGGCGTGAAATGTACTTAGTCCGAGTATCATATATGGAAAAAATAATAATAATGACAATAGTATTTTTAGTTATGGTACGAGAGCACAGAAGGGCAATGACCAATTACAGGTGGTGGGGATGAAGATTAAGACTTCGGTCCTTGAAAATTTCCATTCTTTGAAAACGAAGGAAAAAGAAACGTTTCGCAAACAGACAAACAGATTCTGGTTTTCCCCAAAACCCAATGCCAACGCACAAGAAAAATAAATAAATAAACAAAAGAAGATGGGACAAGCAATGCAGCACTACGAGTACAACTAGTAGTACTTCTACGACTACATTAATCACCTACCCACCCCTCTCACGAAAATCTCAAACTCAAAAGCATCGGTTTTTAGAGAGAGAGAGGCTGGATCCCCACCACCACCACCACCCACACGAGCGGTTCTCGAAGTGCATGCACAACAGCACAGACTTTCCTGCTTTCCAAACAATCCCACCACCCCATTTTTTCTATATGAGAGAGAGAGAGAGAGAGTATGATGATGATATCAGTTTAAAAATAAGCACCCTGGCTCTTTGAGAGGAGGAGAGAATCAAATTTCAACCGTGCGGTTTTTTTTGTTTATTTCTTTCTCCCAAACAAAACCCATTTCTCTGTTTCCTGTTCCCTTTCTTGTTTAATAGATTTTCTCTGGTTTCTGCTTTTTCTCTTGCATTTTCTCTCACTTTCTTTCCTGCCAAACAGACCCTTGTTTGAGTGAGTGATCTCACAGATAGAGTGGTCTAACAGAAAAAACCCGAGTCTTGGTTTCTGTTGTTATACCCTGTGGCATTGCACTTTTTATGTTTGATGAAGAAACCACCCCAAGTTTTCTGCTTTTTTTCTTCCATTTTCTTCTAAAATTGTGCATCTTGGGTTTTTACCCTTCTGATTTCTGTTTGGTGGGTTAATTTTCCAAGTGAGAGTTACTAATGGGTTTTCAACATCTGAAGAGTGATTGTAATGGTTTCACCAGATACCAAGATTTGAACTTTTTGCCACCACCTCCTGTTTCTAATCAACTTTCTCTCTCAAAAGCCTTTGGTGGTTCTTCTACTTCTGCAATGGGGCTTGGGCCTTTCAGTCCCTCATCATCCCAGCAAACCAACAAACCATGGAGTTTTCAAGCTTTGGAAAATGGGGGACCAAAAAATATAAGCGATCATGGTGTGCTTTTTGGGGTTGATCTGAAAAGGCCCGTGCCTTTGAATTTGACTCTTGTTGGAGAGGAAGATGATGATGAAGATAGGAGCCCTGCTGGTGGGAGAACTAGTGCTAAGAGTTGTGCCAGAGGCCATTGGAGACCAGCTGAAGACTCAAAGCTCAAAGAACTTGTGGGACAATATGGTCCTCAAAACTGGAACATAATAGCTGAGAAACTTGATGGTAGATCAGGTAAACCTTTTATCCCCCTCTTTAAATTTGGTACTTTCAAAGTTAAATGATTTTCGTACACTTATTTTCTCATTTTTTGCTCCCATGTTTATTTCTATCCCTAGGATGTTAAAAAAATGTGCGAAATCACTTCTCCTTGAAATGTTTTTTTATTATGAAAATGTAAACTAATTAATTTGACATTGTTCATCATCTAATTTTTGATTTGTAGGGAAGAGTTGCAGATTGAGGTGGTTCAACCAGCTAGATCCAAGGATCAACAAAAGGGCATTCAGTGAGGAGGAAGAAGAGAGGCTGTTGGTTGCCCACAGACTCTATGGCAACAAATGGGCAATGATTGCAAGGCTCTTCCCTGGAAGGACTGACAATGCTGTGAAGAACCATTGGCATGTGATCATGGCCAAAAAACACCGAGAGCAATCCAATGTTTTCAAGAGGAGAAGGCCCTCTTCTCCTCCACCTCCATCTCCTCCTGCACCTCCTCCTCATGTGGTCGCTAATTTCCCAAAAAATCCTTCCACCAGTACTGAATCAACCATCTCAATAAGCACCATCAATGATGAGAGCACTCAGTCTGCCTCAACATGCACTGATCTCTCCCTCACTCCCTCAAACAAACCACCTCCCACCTTTTTCACCAAGTTCCATCCTTTTCATCACCACCAAAACTTTGGATCACATATAGGTATGTGACTGTTCCTTATGTTGCCTCTTTTTTCACTTTATAAATGAATCATAACAAATGCGTGACCAAATTGTTCATTGGTCGGTGCGGATTATACCAAACTCACATGCATTAGATTCCATCAGAAAGTTAAACGAGTTTGGGTGAGAACAATATAGAATGGGTTAATTAGTTTATTTAAAATTATAATCTATATTTGTTACTTATTATAATTTTGTTGTTGTTGCAGGCTCATCATCAAGTGATGGGGGATTTAAAAAGATGATTGGTAGCAATGGGAATGGTTTCTGCAGGAGCACCGGGCGAGTGAGAGGAGTGGGAGCAGCAGCTGCAGCTATGAAGGGTGTGGATAATTCTGGGCATCAATCAGATTCAAATTCAGATATTTCTGGGGATGAGTCAGTCACCACCACCAGGACCAATTTGTCCTTATCTGGGGAAAATCAAAATCTGCATCATGAGAAGATCACCACCATCCATTTCATTGATTTCCTTGGGGTAGGCACTCCTTAAAAAAAGATGTGGGTTTTTAGCCAGCGAAAGGATTTTCTAGTATGTATCGGTATATCCAGAAAAAAGCCTAAAACTTTAGCAAAAGTGCAAGAGATTAATATCTGTTATGTGGTTAAAAGTAGGTCTGCAAATTGAGAGGGGGCATAATCTCTGCAGTCTTTGTGTACAGTTAGTTCTATAAAAGGCAAAAGAGAAACTACAGTGAAACTAGGTAAAAGAAAACAGGGGAGAGAGTTAAAAGTATTTGAGAGTGGGTTAAAGGTAAAAGTCTTTGGATGTTGTTTTTGTTGCGTGGCATTTTGTACACAGTTGCTTCCTGCAGACTACTTACTGACTCAAATCAATGAATGAAACTGCCCATGTTTTTTAGTGACTAGTGTTTTAAATGTCAATTCTGTCAATGTCATTTGTGAGTTTTGGTATTACTTGTTTGACTATGTTTTCCTCGCCCTTGCATTTACTAACCTCCTCCTTTTGTGCTTATGGTTTCTGCATTTGTGAGGTATGTGCTTTTATCGGCAGTAATGCAGTTCCTACATGAATGATGTATAAAAATGAGGTATGCAGATGTGGTAATTGGAAATTTCACAGGAAACTGCACCTATTAATTCTCCTAGGAGACTTCTCTTACGATGGTAATATACGAGGACTTGGTGGAACGAGTTCACCGGCATCATAGCATTGTAGGGTAGAAGGCCATGGAGATAGTCTTTGACACAAGGTCATTGAAGTCTCTTTCATACTATACATGTTTGAGGAAATAGTACTAACTATCTTCAATAGAAAGGGCTAAACATAGTCCCGTCTAGAATTATATGTTTAGCCACCTGCATAATTATCTCCATGGAAACAATTATTTTTAAATGAACAATGTTAGGTCATACTCATATATCATCTCTAATCGAAAGGACCATTCCTCAATAATTTATTAATTTTAAGTTTTTATTTTAAATTTATTGATTAATTAAATTCAATTAAATTACTGTTAGATGTTTTTAAATGTACTCGTTGAATTTGAATCAATTATTGCAATTGAGGAGTTGGGTCTCAAACAAAGGACTAAGGAGGGCAACATTTAGCCAACCTGGTGTCATTTTGGCTAAATAATGCATGGTAGGCTCCATGGAATTATAGCTCATCTATCGGTTGAAGATGAGTTTTTGGCAAATCAGGCCATTTGTTTTGCTTTTTGACCTTTAGCCATCCCAATTGAAGATATCATGATGTTATATTGACAGGGCATTGACTAGGATGGCCAAAATATCCGAGGGTTTGGGTAACCACGATTATTCGCTCATTTATACTTGATGACTACGGTTATAGGTAACCGTTTAAATAAATACACTATTATTAGTATAACTGTTTACTTATGAAATATAGATAGATGATTATGAATATTAGCCGCGGGTACAAACAAGGTAAACATTTAACCGTTCCTTCTAATTTGTTGTTGTAGTTCGTTTGTGAGAGAGATATCTCTTGAGCTATCCATGTCCTTTGAGACTCCAATTTGCAAAAGACAATTGCTATTTTGGTGAAGGACCTCTGCTTGTCCATCCAACTCGATGGCTTCTCACGCCATGTTTTTTCCCTTTCTTTTCTGTTCTTTTAAATTGTGCTGCTGATTGTTTGGGGTTAGGATAGATGGAGGAAAACAAAAATAACATTCCATTAAATTGTAAATTTGCCTTTTTCTATTGCAAAAAATCTTGTAAAGAATATGCTTTCTCTTAGCACACTAGCTGCATCTATATTTTTCTCACCACACATAAGTTAGAAAGGTTGATGATTGATTTTGAGAAAATAAAAGATTGCCTCCATGGTTCTAGCAAACACCCAGAGACGAAATCAGAGATTTGTATGAACAGCGGCATCCTCAAATAACAAAGCCACATTTAAAAGGCTCAAGAATTTACTTAAAAAAAGACACTGATATATTAACCTATACAGTGTTACATACAATATATTACAATATTCCTCAACGCGTTTTCATGTTTTGAAAGCGTTGCATGACAACATCATTATCAATATCATCACATATTTCTCTCTATATAAAAATAACCATGTTATCATTCATCCATCTCCCATCTGATTTCTGAATCGATTCTTCAGAAATTTCATAGCTGAAAATTTTATTTCAATAGTGGCAATAGCAACTAAATAAGTTAGTGCTAATGTAAGATCCCACATCGCCCAGGGGTGAGGATCCTGTAAACCTTATATGTATATTCTCATATCTACCTAGCATGAGGCATTTTGGGAGCTCACTGGCTTCGGGTTCCATCGGAACTCCTAAGTTAAGCGAGTTCGCGGGAGAGCAATCCCAGGATGAGTGACCCACTAGGAAGTTCTCGTGTGAGTTCCCAGAAACAAAACCGTGAGGGCGTGGTCGAGGCCCAAAGCGGACAATATCGTGCTATGGCGGAGTCGAGCCCGGGATGTGGTGGGGGCCCGGGCCGGGATGTGACAATTTGGTATCAGAGCCAATCCTTGGCTGGAAGTGTGCCGATGAGGACGTCGGGCCCTTAAGGGGGTGGATTGTAAGATCCCACATCGCCCATGGGTGAGGATCTTGTAAGCCTTATATGTATATTCCCATCTCTACCTAGCACGAGGCCTTTTGGGAGCTCACTGGCTTCAGGTTCCATGTAAGATCCCACATTGCCCAAGGGTGAGGATCTTGTAAGCCTTATATGTATATTCTCATCTCTACCTAGCACGAGGCCTTTTGGGAGCTCATTGGCTTTGGGTTCCATCGGAACTCCGAAGTGAAGCGAGTTCGCGGGAGAGCAATCCCATGATGGGTGACCCACTGGGAAGTTCTCGTGTGAGTTCCAAAAAACAAAACGGTGAGGGCGTGGTCGGTGCCCAAAGCGAACAATATCGTGCTATGGCAGAGTTGAGTCTGGGATGTGGTGGGGGTTGGGGCCGGGATGTGACAGCTAACGTCACAAGCAAGTAAATTAGTTATTAATTAAATTGTCATCACGTGGGGTACTGTGGATGCAAAACGGTAGAATTATTTTAATTGTCTACCAATTTTTAATTGTAGTTTAATTAGGACTGATCATTGGAATGCAAAACTATACAATTTTTTTAAAAAAGGCCTAATTGGATAAATTGTCCTCGTGGTGTCGGAAAATAGTCCCGTGCTAAAAAAATTAGGATATAAACCCACGTGATGTAGTTCGTTAGCAAATTTAATTCAAAAGTGATTTTTCCGTTAAATGTTAGTTAAATACAAGGGTAACAACGTATTTTAATGTGTGCACCTTTTCTTCAACGTCTGTCTGCTCTCTCTGATTGTGTGAAATTTTTGGGAATTTGAGTCGTTGAGGAGGTGGCTAAGATGAATTTGAGCCTTGCCCACCCTATTGTTGTTCAAGAATGGAGGTTGCCCACCTTTGTAATATATTTATGGGGTTAATCTCAGTTTACTATCCTGAAGTTTCTTGGTTTTCAACATTTAATACATGAAGTTTTTTTCATATAGTGGTACATACAGTCATAATTTTGGGACACTTTCATACATTCATTAAGTTTGCTGTTAAATCAGGCGTTAACTAGTGACTAGGCGCCACGTGTCATAATGGCCCATATAAATATTAAAAAAAAAAAAAAAAAAAAAAAAAAAGTTTCTGGCCTGTCCCCTACCTTAACCCCCGACCCCCTTCCTCCCTTCTCTCATCTGCACACCCTCTCCGCGCACCCACCCTCAATTCCCTCTCCCAAACCCCCAATTCCATCTCCCATTTTTGCTTTCTTTCATTCTTCTTTTTTTCCTTATATTTTGTCCAATTTTCTTGCTTTTTTTTCAAACCCTAAAATTTACATAACCCAGTTTTCAGGCAGAGCTTCAGCGACATGGGATGAGGTTGGTGCGTAGCCAATCGCAGTCGTCCATCTCCATCTCCACAAGAAGACTCTCATCCCCTTCTCTGTGATCTAGCAATGGCGACTTCAATTTCTAAGCTCTCTAATCCAACCCCGTTTCCTCCTTGTCCTCCATCTTTAGCCCTAGAATGCTGCAGCCCAAGTGGTCATCGAGCATGAATCGCAGAAAAACATCATCGCAATTGAGCCATCCCCCTCGTCAAATCACCGCTGCGAGCGTCCAATCAGCCGGACCCACCTTTCCTCGTTGCCAACGGTGACGAATCTGCAGCCACATTTAAGGGCGAGCTTGGTGACGGCGTTGAAGCGGGAGAAGAGGGAAGAGATGATGGGTTTTGGCTGTGCGGTAGAAATGGGTCAAATTGAGAGGTGGGTTTTGGTCGGCGATCGAAATGGAGCCTAGCCCGGATCTGTACGGGTCTGCCGAAAAGACATGGTTGAAGATGGAGGAGTTGGAGGGTGAGCTGCAATTAATGAGGTAGTTGTCTAAGGGAGTGAAAGAGGCTGTGAATTGGAGGAGAGAGAGAAGGATAGAGAAAGAAAATGGAGATTAATGGCGTTAAGGGTTTGGGAGAGGGAATTGAGGGTGGGTGTGCGGAAAGGGTGTGCAGAGGAGAGAAGGGATGGATAGGGTCAGAGGTTGAGGTAGGGGACATCCCATAAACTTTTCTTTTTTTAAATTTTCAATTTTTTTAATATTTATTTGGGCCCCTATGACATGTGGCATCTAGTCACTGTCCACGTGAGCGCCACGTCACTAGTTAACGACTGATTTAACAGCAAACTTAACGGATGTATGAAAGTGTCCCAAAATTATGACTTTATGTACCACTATGGGATGAAAAAAACTTCATGTATTAAATGTTGAAAACCAAGAAACTTCAGGGTAGTAAACTGAGATTAACCCATATTTATGTATCCAAGTGGGAACAGAGCTCACTGTGACAGTTATCACTCGGACTAGGAGGAAGAGCCGGTGCGCTAGAGAGTAATTGTGAAATTAAAGCAGCATAGCCTTCAACTTCACCACCAATGGCGGAGTTAGGAATTTTTTACCGAGTGGGCTAACTTAAAAATTTAAATCTTTATAAATAAAGAAACTCAATATCGTATTTTTCATAGTATCAGCTAACTTAAAAATTTTCACAAGGTAAGTCAAAAAAATATTTAATTAAACAAATAGGTGTTAAAATTAAACAAATCCAAACTTGTACATGTAAAAGAAGCAATGAGAAAAATAATGTAAGAAAAAGAGATGATTTGTAAACTATATTATATAATTTTATATAGTTAAACCTAGAGAATTCGGATTAGTGACTAAATATTTGGTGAGCTACATTCGAAATCAATAAAAAATACATGTAAAATTTTATTTTTCACCGAAAGCTATCTGGGCTACAGCCCAGGACAGCCCTTAACCTGGCTTTGCCAGTGTTCACTACCACCCCATTGAAGAAGAAATGACACATTGATTTGATTTGATACCAAAAGTTCATCTGGAGTTCTCTTCAAACCACTCCCGCCCTCCCCCAAAACTCCCCATTTTCCACCCACCACATCTTTCTCTCTCTCTCTCTCTCTCTCTCTCTCTCTCTCTCTCTCTCTCTCTCTCTCTCTCTCTCTCTCTCTCTATATATATATATATTTATTTATTTATATATAGGAGAAATTAGGTTCTCATCCATCTTTGTTCAACTCCATTGATTGAAACCTTATTTCTTTTCAATTTTTAATCAAGGTCCATTGGTTTTAATAAACATCATTAATTAATTCAATAATTAAATATTTTACATATGAAGATAATTAAATTTTATTTCTAAATTATTCATTTAGTGTTAGAATGTCACAGCCCGTCCCGAAATATTCAATTTCAACGGTGTGAAATGACTATTTTGCCCTCAGACGTTTTGTGTGATTGTGTGATTTAAGTTTGGAAGTGAACTAATACCTTAAGTCCCTGATATTTGGAACTAATTAGGACTTAAAGTTTTTATGGTTTTGTGGTTGTTTGGAAGTCAAACAATTTTGGACCACACACACACTCCAACTCCCTCTCTCTTTCCTTCCCATGCACTCTCTCTCTCCTCCCTCTCGATTTTCTTCTGTTTCCGTCAACTTTGTACGGACGAACTCCAAGCCTTCCATTTCAGGCACGGATCGAGGGTTTAAAGGTAACATTCAAACTCTTTGCATGCGTAGGAGTTGATTTATACCTTTATTTGGACTTAAAACCTTCGAAAACCCTAGTTTCTCACGAACTCCGATTTAGGTACTATTGATGCACTAATTATTGTGAGGTTTTTAGGAGTTTTTAAGGGCATAGGAAGCTTTAGATTGTCTTCATGAAGCTCGGAGAAGAAAAATGAAGTGATTTGGACGTCGAAAAGTTGAGTTTCGACGAGTTGCAGGTTTAACCGGATTATCTAGGGATTTTTCGGCGAGTTCCGTGGGTTTTAGGGCTTTTGAAAGGTATGGTTGTGTTCTATTCATATTAAGCTTTAAATTGGTTTAAGTTTCATGCAAATTGGTTGAGAAATGGACGAGAAATGAAGGTTTTAAAGTTTTCCAGTTTCCGGCGAGGGCGACGGTCGCCGGAGTTCGAAGGTAGGGGATGAGGGAATATTCCGTCAACTTTGACGGAATATTCCTAACGGCGTTGGTTAGTTTTAACAGTTTCCGTTACTTTTAACGGAATATTCTTAACGGGGTTAAGGGATTCCGTTAGGGTCCCTGCGCGTGGCCGCGGGTAGGGCCGTGCCCTTGCCGGCTCGTGAAGGCTCCAAAAATTATTTTAAAAATATGGGGATGTTCGTGGAGTTGTGTAGGTCACGATGATATATTTATATACCTCATTTGAGTAATGGATGAGAAGTTATTAGCTAGTATTGATTATGTGCTTTAAATTAATGTTTTTATAGTTGTTTCACATATAGGGGAGACGTATCCCGAGGACGAGCGCAGTCAAGGGCGACTCAGGGGCTACGACCCTTCGACATACCAGTGAGTGGGCTTTTGGTTTTAAGTATATACTTAAATGCTTGATATTTTCCCAGAAAATGCATTTAAATGAGTTATGCTTTGAAAATGCCATGCCTATTGATTTATGCTTAAACCATGAGTTAGAATTGTATGCATAAATGTGATTTGGTGATGTGGGCGCTCAGGTAAGTTCCAGGTGAGTTTATGAATTGTGAATGTGTATTAAATGACTGTGAATAATTGAGAAACATTGAGCTCATAAACCTGCACCCCGGTGTTAGTGATTAGCCATAGATATGGCTCAGACTTGTATATAATGTCACCTCCCGCACCATATGCTCACATTGGATCCAATTTAGGTGCACAGTCTTGTCGTATAGACCACTATAGGTGGTTCCGACTCGTAGGTGACTAGCGATTTATCGCATAGCTATCATGAGTGCGTAGCATTGAGCATAACTATATTACACCCAGTCTTGTCGTACAGACCTTTTAGTGGTTTCGACTTGTGTGCAGTGTAGTGTCGTATAGGTCATTTGTAGTGACTCCGGCTAGATTGACTAATTAGCTATGAATTCAACCGTACAGACTTCTGCAGGGGTTTCGGCTAATATGTTATTTTCCATGAATCTATTTTTACCTGAGTTACTTATTCTATTTTATGTTTTGGCATGGCATACTTATGAATATGGTTATGTGAAGCATGAATTTTATATATATATATATATATATATATATGTATATATTTATATTCTATTTATGGGAAAATTATACATGTTTTACGGCGAGGGGTTAGAGCATTTTGATGATGAAATGGTTTTGAAAAGCTTTGTTTTTGCCCACTCACATTTTCTGTTTTGCGCCACTCCAGGTTTTAGGTAGACTTGTTGTTGGTGGCATTGAGAATCTCGACGGTTCTGACAGAATAAAAATTCGTAGGATATCTTATGGTTCTGTATAACTAGTACTTGTCCTACTGGACTGTACCTAGACTTTCTATGCTCTGCTTAGGAGTATTTATTCTTGTATCTCACTCCTAGCACTTTCTGCTTATTAGTACACATTAGTAGCTTTCGGTTTTTATTTATTCGTATATTTCATATCCTTATCGCTTCTGCACCGTGCACATGACTACGTCACCCTCACGTGACGGCCAGCACGCCCTTATTTTAGGTCGGGGTGTGTCATAGAAACCTTACATTTGATATATTTATATTTATGACTAAATTTTTTTATCATATATTTGTATTTTTAGTTTGTACCCATTTTAATTTGCAACCCTTTTTTTAAATTGTGCCAATTTTCTATTCAGTTTTAAAAACGATAGATTTTGTTAGTTTGTACCCATATATTAATTTCTTTTTGTGTCCATATTTTTCAAACTTTTATTTTTACTCATATTTTTTGACCTTTTATTTGTACCCATAATTTATTAATAATGTACCCGTTTGTTATATGTAAAATGTACCCCTTTTTTTTTTGTAAGTACCATCTCTTTTGTGTAAAATGTACCCATTGTTATTTTTGATATGAAATGTCCCCATTATATAAAACGTATCACTTTTTTTTGTATAAAATGTACCAACTTTTTGTATGTAAAATGTATCATATAAAAATTACCAATTTTTTGTATGTAAAATGTCATTAATATAAGTAATGACAAATCCTGTGTTTTATTTAAGTATATATATATATTTTTAATATTTTCAACAAATTATGGATTTTATTTAAAATGTCATTAATATAAAGAACTACAAATATCAAATTTTAACTTAAAAATTATAATAAACTACATAGAAATACATTATTTGCATTAATTTTAGGGACTTCAATCAAAAACCGAAAAACAACAAGGTTTCAATAAAAGAACGTTGATAAATAGGGACCGCAACCAAAGTCACCATTATATATATATCTGTTTGTTAAAAACCCAATTGTTGTTGTATCAATTTTTACACCTTACTCCAACTAATCAGATAATGAGATCAAGTTTCTGACAATTTTAACCCATATCTCTTTGCATACCTTTTTCTTTTTTCTCCCTTACAATCTTATTCAATGGAAGCATAAGAGAGTGCAGTGTGAAGGTGGCTTTGCACATTAGACCGCTTATCGGCGATGAAAGTTGTCAAGGTTGCAAGGAGTGTGTTGCTGTTACACCCGGAAAGCCTCAGGTGCTCTAAGTTTTGTTTCCAGCGAGGAACTGTATTTTTGTAGATTGGAATTTTTTGTGTTACTAAATTTGGATATCTGGATTCTGTATGTGAGGTTTAGTTTAATTTAATCTTTTTAGCATTATCAAATGAATTATTAGTGTTTCGAGATTGTATCGTGGTTTAATCCATGGATTTTTGGAAATTTACGGTTGATTTGTTAGTCCCCTTCATCTGTTATGTGCATTGGTTGTAGGGGGTGGGCAAACGGGTCTAGGACCCGCGAGTCGGGGCGGGTACCTGCAATTTGGGGTGGGTAAGGGACGAGTCCAAAATTTTAGAACACAAAACAGGACGGGGTGAGGTTGTTCTGAAAATTGGAGGGAACAAGTCCCCAGCCCGGTCCGCTTGTAACATGGAATAATTGGATTATAATTTATCCTAACCTGAGTTTTCTCTGATACTCATCCTTTCATTCAGTTTACCTTTCCCTTGATCTCTCATCCTGACTCATGTGCTCTCACTCAGACCTTAATCTCTCATCCTGACTCGCTCCAACCGTCCCAGCTTCGTCCGCCACCATTATCATCAAACCTTGATCTCTCATCTTGACTCGCTCTCACCATCTCAGCTCTGTCTGCCGCCATCATCATCAGCTTTGTCGGCTTTCATCATGATCAGCTTCGTCCGTCGCCATCATCATCAGCTTCGTCCGCCGCCATCATCATCAGCTCCGTCAGCCGCCATCCTCATCAGACTTCGATCCAGGGTCACTGAAATCCTCTCTCATTTTTTTTTCTGTCAATTTATAGTGAATTCCTTTTTTTTTTTTTTTTGTGGCTTCAATTTCTGAATGCATGCAAGAAATTGGGAATGAAAATGAAATCGTGGCGGATGATATGGTGCTCCTTGATTTCTAGTGTAACCCTAAACCTCTGCTGCTGCTGTGTCTCTCTCTGTCGAACTCGAAAGAATTTTGTTGGGTTCTTGAATCTTGACCTCTGTTTTGTTCCAATTTCAAATCTTTTGTTAAATTAAATTGAATTTGGGTATTTATGCATGCCCTGTGATAGTTCCAGACTTGTATATATTTGAATCTTCTGTTTCAGACTTCGGTATTTTTAATTAGATTATGTTTGGTTGATTAATGGAACATTTCTGTAAATCCAAGTAATGTAATTATATTATGTTTGGTTGATGAGAAAATTTAGTGGAGAATTCTATAATTGCAGTCAATTAAGTCAAAATGATTACTCATTGGTAACCAAATTGAGTAATTGTGTTTGTGAAGAATCTGTTCTAATAAAAAATAAAATAAAATGTTATTGGATCCGTGGACTCGATCCGAATCGGCCCGTTTCAAATAAGCCGGGTTAGGTCTGGTTCCAAATTAAAAAAATTCATTATCCAACTTATGCTTTCATCACGCGTGTGATGGATGCAATATTGCCCAACTTATGCTCTGATACCAAACTGAAACACCCTGACTTGGAATGTCCACTAGGACTTCAAATCGAGTTGTGTTGGCCGACACCTGGAAGGTGACGAAGCCATAAAGTGTAGTGATGTGGAAAATGTGAATAAATTTAAACCTAAAAATGCCTAAATACAAGAGTGCGCTAGTGAACGGGAATGAACCCATTTCACACGTGACGTCACAGTATAAGTAAAGTACAGTAGAGTGGGTAAGGATTATACCCCCAGAGGTAGCCACCTATACTGAGATTCGCCAAAAATCCTCGTCGATACGATCGTTCAACAGTTAAAGCTTGGAGGGACAAAAAACAGAAAACGTGAATGGGTAAAAACAAAGCTTTTGAAAACACATTTCTCTTTCTAAACATTATAACCCCTCACCATAAAACCCGTATAATTTCCCAGAAAATAATAATACATACGTATATAGAAATCATGCTCGAGAGTAGTAAAAACCAAGTATATGCCATGTCAAGTATCTCAGCAATGAAATAAGTAAGCCAGGTGAAATAAATCAATATAAATAATATGCCAGTCGGAGTCACCTAACGTGACATGTACAGCTGAACCTATAGCTCATCAAATATGCCTGCACACGAGTCAGAACCACATATTATGGTATGTATGACAGGGCTGTGTGTAAATAAGTACGCTCAAATGCTACGATCACGTGAAGGCTGTGCGATAAATCGCGGGTCACCTACGAGTCGGAACCACATATTGTGGTCTGTACAACAGGGCTGTGCACTAAACTTGGATCCAAGGTGAGCGTGCGGTGCGGGAGGTGAATATCACGTGAAGGACTGTGCCCTGGCCACGGGCGGGAGCACTAACACTGGGGTGCCGGATAATGAGCTCTAAATGCATCTACATATAATCACAAACAATGCATCCATTATGGTCAATATATACTCACCTGAAGCTTACCTGGGCGTCCACATCATTAAGCAACAATATGCATATCTATACTAATGCATACTCTAAAGCATAATGCAATTGACATGGCATTTAAAATGTAAATCCATTTAAAACAAGTTTCTGGGAAAATGTAAAGTATATATACGTATATAGAAAACCAAAAGCCCACTCACCTGGAGTTCGCGCTACAACTCCCTAGCACACACATCGAGGCGTCACGAACGATCGATGCCTAGAACAATTATCAAACCATAACTCAAAATCCTTATTAATAGAACACGTAACTTACATAAAACACATCCCCTAAGGACGTTCTAGAATGATTTGAGACCTATCGACCAAAAGTCAACCGTCTGTCAAAGATCGACGGTAGGGTCCACAACCCTATGTCACTTGATCTGGAAGATCCGCACGTCGGATTTCCGATCCATAAATTCCAAGTATCCACATTATGTTTTTAGAATAACATACTAAAGTTTTGGAACGATCCAACAGTCGGATCTCCGCCAATTGCCAAAACCAAGTGGCGGTTAACATTTTATTTTATGAACTTACAAATCCAATTCGGGAAGATCCGTACGTTGAATTCCTGATCCGTAAGTTCCTACAATCCTTAAATATTACGTACTCTAATGTATAAAGTTTGGTGACGATCCAATGGTCGGATTGTCGGTTGCTATAATAATCAAGTGGCGGACCTTAATGGAACTAGGTTCAAACGACACAATTTCTTCAATCAAACTTCACAAACGGAACCAAGGTATTCAAATTTATCCTAGGAAGGTCAGGGGACACCTCGGCCCACGCACCGCCGCAAGTGGCGGTTGGCCGCCTCGACTAATCGGAAAAATCCAACTATTTCTAAAAATTCTCAAACTTCACAGAAATGAAGATCTCAGTGAGTATAGCAAGTTTCATACCTGCGACCAAGTCCAATTTGGCCGGGAACACCATAAATTGGCCACGAACCGCCGGAAACCCTTGAATTTGGGTGTGTTCAATTTGACCTCAAACGAACTCCGATGCCCCCAAACTTGTTTGGGCTTTGTTCCAGACCTCAAGGGAAGTCTAAAGGTGGTGGAGATGGATGTGGTTAGTTTTGGATTTAGGTGATTCGAAGCCAAAACCGCCACACCCCACCATGCGGGTTTTCCCATTTTCAAGGCCAAATCTCACCAAATTTGGGGTGGAATGGATAGAGGGAAGGTCGTGGAGTTGGTTCTAGGTGGTTAGGTGGTGTAATTTGCCAGAAAAATGGGTGAAAAGCCGTCGGAAACCATGGAAATCGCGGGTCTTCAAAAGGACCCGATTCTCTCATTTTCTTCTTCATCATTTCCCCTCCTTACTCTCATCTCCCATTGGCCGGTTCCATCCCATTTTCTCTCTCGCATTCTCCTTTTCTTTTCATCTCAACCACACACGTGGCTCCTGATCACAGCTCCAACAAATCTAGAGCCTTCCAAATTAACAACCAATTTACCATTTTGTCCCTAACTTTAAACGTTAATAACTCTTTCATTATAACTCCGTTTCACGAACGATTTTTGCCTACGCGCTCGTGAGATCGAGCTCTATCCAAATATGACAAGAAACTTGATAAATTATATGAGGATAAAATACGTCCCCATAAAATTACGTTTAGCCACCTAAGGGCATTTTTCGTAAATTCACTTATTAAAATTATAAAAACCGTAAAATTGGGAACGGGTCGTTACAGTACATATAACGGCATTCAATTGTCAGTAAAAGAAAAATTATGACAAAATTTCTTTTTTAATTTAACTTGTTAAAAAAACGGATAAACAAGTATGTGGTTACGATTTGATTAAATAGATATGCGGTTATGGCTTTATAAATGGTTGTGGGTATGTGCCTACTTGTTTAGACAATTACCCAACGGATAAACAGTTATACGGGTAAGAGTCTAAAAGGTTATGAATAAATTACTGCAGTTAGCCTGCAATAATCGTTGCCTATCACTAGCATTGACTCCATTAACAGGACAAAACTTGTGTGGGGCTCGACTTGCCATTGGATTGTGCTGAGTGGCACTACCATCCACTCAAAACTTGCCATTAGTTAAACCAAATAAGTAAAAACAAATGAAAATTTTTTAGTGGGTAGTAGTAGACATGTAAACGGGTCGACCCCGGGTCACCCGAACCCAACCCGTTAATCTAATAGGTCACCCGTTAACAGTTTTTTTTTTTTTTTTTTTTTTTTGCATTCCAATACACTTACACATATTAACTACGAAAATTATGAACTTCACCTGATGGCAGACATTGAACACTCCGTTAGGAACACTAGCCTTCATAAGAATTTACAAGAGAAAGTAAAAAATGGCGAGCCACATTGGCAATAAACACGAACAAATGTAGAGAATGAGCTTTTTCTGATGAGCACAATATAATGCAGAGAGAAGTGTTTGCTCAACAGGTTTGGAGATGGGTTTTTACCAAGGTGGTCAACGGAGCCGCCATTGAAGCTACCTTGCTGCTGCTGCTACGAAAGCTTTTTTGTGCAATGTGGTGATAACTGTGCTCATCAGAAAAAGCTAAGAGTTTATTTTTTGTTGTTAAGGCTTTACTGAAATTACTCAAACATCCTCAACTAACGGGTGTTGACGGGTCTAGCGGGTTAATCCAAAGCGACCCGTTATTTAACAGGTTCACCCGTTAGTGATCCGACCCGTTAAACATCCACCTAAATACTAATATTAACGGTTGGGTCGGATCGGGTCCAAAATGCCAAAACTAGGTAGTAGTGCCACTCAACACAACCAGTGACAAGTTGAGCCCGACGCAAATTTTTCTCTATTAACAGAGATAAAATGTGTAAAATTCCCCCATTTAAATAGCACTTTAATTATGGATGTAGATTAGATATTGATATGGTATTGATACAAAATTGATATGGTATTGAGCCAATTCGTAACACATACCAGTTCTTATAAGTGGAAATGCTAATGGCTTAGTACAAACAACAGTGTAGAGACTTTTTGCCTTTGTTAATCGTGTTAATATTATGTCAATGCTGGTTATAAATTGGGTGTTTAAGTGGATCATTTTAGAATTTTTGCCTTTGGCAATACTCCGTCAACATGGTATTAGTGCTATTTAACCTGTATTAGAGAAGTGTTATTTGGTGCAGTCTTTGAAAAATTATTGTGTGCTTGTAAGTTGTAACACAATTTAGTATGCTAGTATAGTATTACCAATTCACCTAAATTATAACATTGTGAATGACTCATCATGTAAGGTGTATAAATGATTGCATATAGGAATATTCTGGTTTTAAATTGGTCAAATAATTAGAACAGCTCATTGAAGTGAGTCATTTCAAAACATTCCCTTCTATACTTCAGGGTATATGAACAGTAAAATACATGCGATATATTCAACTAAAAAATACATGTGATATAATTTGATTGTAGTTACAATATGAGGTCGATATATCATGAAGTGTTACATAGTCACACAATGTAACTTTTCGAGTAATTGATAAATTCAAGTGGGGTCTTAGACACATGGAAACAAGGAAAAGAATTTCAAGTAGGGTCTACAGATCTTTGCATGAGCTTTTATCAAAGGATACCAAATAACAGTGAATGACAATGTTGTAGGCAGGACAATGGTGCTAGTCATATATGCAGTGAGAGCTAGTAGGGGTGAAGGAGGGGAATGGTCATGTCAATGCGGTTGCTTTTATTTGGCACATTCGACATTTCTTTTCAATGGAGAAGTGGCACACTCATGTCTAGTTCTTATAGAGTTTAAATTTGTTTCCTTTTAGATTAGAAAAAAATTACAACATTGACTCTAAATTTTAGTCGAATTGGAGCTTTTGATGTTTAAACCAAAAAATTCTAAGTATTAGTTTATAAAGTTGTCATAAAATTTTAATTCAAGGACCAAAACTCTCTTTGAGCCAAAATTTAGAGAGTAATGCCTTTTTCTGATTATAATTCACTTGATATGTGCTAGCCTTTCACCATGATTAGGGCTAAAATATGAAGACATTATTTTCCTTTTTATTTTATATTTTTGTTACAAAAAGTTTAGGAGATGAGAGACTATCCCATTTCAAGGCCAAGGCCCACCGCAAACTTTTGTGAGGACTTACAAAGAAAATCTTAGCATAGTTTTTAGTTTTTACAGATTGTCAACCAAGAGAAACTTTTGGCAGCTTGACTCGAACTTAGACCTTTGTTCTAGTGAAGAGAATGATCCTTTTTATTTTTGTTTGTAAGAATGTTATTTTTGAAAATTTTGTTACTTTGCATTTCGAGGTCACGAATGGTATTAGAATTAGCATTAACTTGGACAGTTTGGGGCGCAAGTAAGATAGGCCCATTGGTACCCATTTTTCTACATGTAATTTAACTGTTTAGACCTGGGCTTTCATTCCTTTCTGATCCGTGCCCCTTGTTTCCGGCCCTTGTTTTTGTGTTTAGGCCATTACGGGGTGGGTATTTTAGCAGGGTTAGGGTTAGATTTAGGGTTTATGAGAAGTCTTTATCACAAGTTTTGATGAATCTGAGTCCGCCAAGTTCAAGTTCCGTGTCTTAAGATTACTTCATTGCGTACTGATGAGCTTCTGAGGAAGATGAAGGAGGAGCTGAATCTTCAAGTGCTGGCTTACTTGGTCTGGGAAAGCTTTTGCATAAGCTCAAGAACTTAACAAGGATGATATGATTTAGCGATGAAGATGACCTAGGTGGCCATTAACATCACCCATATAAATTTAACAAGAATGTCCGAGAGAATCACCAAATATACAAGATTGATTATAGTTGCGCCCTAACGTAGTTAAATCAATTGATGCCATGGTAGCTTCTCGAAAGATGCGATTTAGCGCATGGTTAGGATTTTGTTGCAGAATGTGTCAAAATAGCCTTTTTGATAGATAAAATATGCCCAAGGAACCTGAATATCTTGTTTAATTGTATGCATCAAGATCTTTCAAAACTCCTTCTATGTTGTAACTTTGTGAAAATGCATTCGAATTAAGCTTTTTAGTAAAAAATCATCCTTGAGATTGATATAACTCTTTACTTTGGTTTCTGAGATTGAACATCGTAGAAGTGGTCTCTGAGTTTGTCCACTATAAATCATTTTGCTCATTCCGAAAAATCTGTCAACATCATTATTAAATTGTCACGAGAGCGACCACGTGACTACCTTTTTCTTGCTACTTTTGTCAAACCAACCCCTTTTAGCCAAAATAGTCTTTGAGATGGACATAACTCCTCACTTTGGTTCCTGAAAATAAAAATGGATACAAGTGGTCTCTAAGTTTGTCCATCGTAAATCATTTTGGTCATTCCGTAAAAAATGGTCAATATTCTCATTAAATTGTCACGTGAGCAACCGCATGACCACATTTTTAAGGATAATTTTGCCAAACCAACATTTCCACTTAACGAAGATATTGACAAACTTTGTTATATAACAAGATTTTTCTTTAGTTCATTAAAAATGGATTTCAACCATCCGCTAATTTGGTTTACAAATTATGGTGTAAAAAAATGGTCTTCGTAGCATTTTCTTTAGGGTGGTGCTATCCACACGCCCATTTTTACCTCTCACGTATATTTTTTAATTTGCAGTCGTTGAATCGAATGAATTAAATAAGATTAATAAATAGAAATTAACAAAGGATTTGTGAAGGAAAAATAGATGTTAGATGGCACCACCCTTTCCTTGAAACTTTCAACATTGGATTCCTAAAAAGGTTGACTGGCTGTTCGTTGGTCAAGTACAAGAAGATCAATAACCTTGCTAACAATGTATATTAAAATTTAAGCACAGTAATTTTCTATTGTGGCATCTATAGAACCATAGAATCTAACGAAAGTTAAACAAGCAATTTTAAAGGAGATGCCAGCCAATAAAAGTTCTAAATTTTGACATCACATACTATTTTATTCCGTACCGAACATCCGTCTGTTTTGGATTGGTTATATTGGTCGGTGTGGATGCCAAGTTGCTTATTCTTTTCTAGGGTTTTTATTCAAGGAGAGGAATCCAGCACGTACTACTGGCCATGCAGTTTCATCAACTTCTATGTTCAATATTTTCCCCACTTATTTTTGTTCGGGTCGAGAAGAAAATTGGAGATTGCCCAAAAAAGAAAATTTGAGAGAGATTCCAAAAGATTTAGAACGAAGATAAACGATGAGGTAGGAGTAATGAGTATATATGTGTACCTAAACAAGAGCGGCCAACAGGAAGATCCATATTAAGCCATACTTTTGTATATACTTATTACTTACCTAGAATTCTTAGAACATTAAGCCATATTTTTCTATACATTCAACCCAACGATTGGGAAACACTAAGAAGGAAGTTGCTTATTTGTGTCTTGTCAAGTAATGAGGAAGATATCTATATGAAAAAGTTCCTTTTCCCACATAATTTTAAGTCGTTAACATATTGTAGTACTGTCAAGTCTTTTGAATAGTTTGACTCATCTAACCCTTTATTTCTCCAGTTACCAAAAAAAAAAAAAAAAAAAAAAAAAAAAACTTTAACACATGTTAATTAGGTGAAACCTTGTTTAAAATATATGATCTAAATTTACAATATCACAATACAACATTTAGGATATAATATTGCTTAATGAACAAATACACATATTATAACCTTAAGTGATTAGTAGTGTACTATCATGCATACGTGTGAGAGTCGGACCAAAAAAAAAAAAATCAAATTTAGTTGGTATTTTTTATGGTAGTAAACTTTAGAATTGGTCATTATACTTTAACTCTAGTTTAAAAGAGTAAAGTTTGGAAATTAATTTTTATTTTTTCTGGATCAGTAAGGGATTCCTAAAGAAACTGAAGGCAAGCTGCTGCAGAAGAAATAAAAGCGTATTTTGTCTTGATAAGAGATTCTGAAGAATCTCATATTCACCCACCGAGTAACCTCTGAATACATATTTTGGCTGAAAGAAGTGGATACACGTTACGCTAAACACCATGTCTTGTTTGTACCTACCTAGTTTTGCTACTGTCGATTGTCGACAATTTAATAGTTAGAATGAGCTATAGTCAATGTTTAAAATTTCTTCGATATGTTTGATATTTCCATGGAAATATCCAAAAAGTCAGAGAAATATATGGAAAGGAAGGTGCAGTCTAAACTTCACTTCATATCGGAGAAACTCTTAAATTTGGCCTATAATCGACAGATATTGTTCATATTTCTAACACATCGGAAAAACTCTTATATTTTGTTCAAATCAATATCAATATTTGATATATCCGTCAATATTTCCACGAATTTGCATATCGACATTTCCACCCATACATACCGATATTTTAAACACTGGCTAGAATACGTTCTTCTAATTCAAGTTATTTGATTTATACTCAGTAATTTCACTAACAAACTTGTTACTTGAATTCTTAGATTAGTGAAAAGTTAACTGTTTACTCTATTTGATATCTAATTTTGGTGTGCCATAGGTAATAGCAATAATTAAAGCTATTGAATTAGATTCAGCTCGATATTGAAATTTTATTTGGTTGGAAGTTGATTTTGCTTTGGTTCTTGATTTCTTAGCTTTCCTCAGTTGGTGCTTTCCCACTTGAGGGTGAAGTAGAGGAATTGTTTACATTAGAGTTCCCAAATACATTTTTGATCTTTTCACATTTATAAGGGAGGTAATCAAGTAGTTGATGCTCTTCCAAATCATAACACATCCTCTGCTAGCCTTTATCGTATTATCATCGGGATTATGTGGGTCTTCCAAACATAGAATACAATATAATATGGCCAATAACCTATAAAAGCTGCCGCCCGATTACCGCCAAGCTATTTTTAGAACATTGGTTGGTGCTGGGGTTTGGTTGGAGTGATACAAGTGGTGGTGGTGGCAAATATCGGGTGTGGTGCAACAACGGTGATGGCAGAGGGCTGATGGTGATGGGGGGTTGGTTGGGGTGAAGGTGGTGGAAGTGGTGGCAGTTGAAAGTGTTGGCGGGTGGTGGAAGATGGAGGCTGTTGAGTAGGGTTGTGCACAGTAGGTTGTGGTTTGGGTTGGGGGGATTAAGGGTAGATTTCATTTCTAAAAAGTTAAAAACCAATGAGGGTTATGAGAATTGAAACTTCATTAAAGGTTATGTTTTTCTTATGAAAAAGCTTTCAAAAACAACTTAGATGTCGCTTTTAAAAGCTGTTGCCAGATTCCATTGCTTTTAGAATAATTAGATGTTTATTTTATCAAACACTTTTTACTGCTTAAGTTTGAAGTTAAACAATATTTCAATGTGAACCAAAATCCTAAACAAGGCCTTAGCTAGAGTACTCGGCCGAGTAATGGTCCTAAATGTCACATTTCTTTATTCTATACAGAGAGGGAAAATGGGGACGAAGGATTTGATTAAGCTACACAACGAGCCAAACAAAATAATCAGGAATCAAACTCACAATCTTTTGAGTTAAACCTGGTATTTCATATTCACAAGTGGAGAAAAATATATTTTGTAAGTCACCTTAAGTTCCACATTTAAGCCACATATATATAGGCAACCCATCTTTGTTGAAAGATATTATGAGTTTAAATTATATCCACGACAAGATTTTAATCAAAAACACACAGCATTCCATAACCTAATATATCCATATTGTTCTACAAAAATATGCAAGCTAACATGCTGCTGTCTCATATACGAAGTCCCTAAATATATTGTGCAATGCTGATGAGGTCAATTTCAGTAATACAATGAAGAAAGAAAGAAGAGAAAAAGGATATAATTTGATTGACCATAAACTATCATGCATGGTAGCTAATATATAGATATATTTTTCTAATAATCACACTGTGGGGGTGGGGGGAAACGAAAGACGATAACGAAACCAGAAAAGAAGGCAAGATGATGAAGAAACATGTAGGAAGCTCCCATATTGTAGGTGCAGCTTAAATTGTACTTAACTTGGTCTTGAAACCTGCATTAACAAAACATTTGGCGACTTAATCAGCAGTATACATAAGAATGTAAATTTATTTATGACTCACGAGAGAGAGAGAGAGAGAGAGAGAGAGAGAGAGAGAGAGAGAGAGAGAGAGAGAGAGTATTATACCAGGAAATAGCTTTCACCAGACTCCAAGCTTTGTGCCAAGAAACCAAATTCATTGATTGGAAGTGGGAGTCCAGAGGAGTGAACCAATAGCACATCTTGGCCAAACACGGCTTTCATGTCAAGTGGCTCTTTGGGAATTTCTGTTGGAAACCCATTAATAAACACTGTGATGAGACCTGAAAATAAATTAATGGACCCTTCATGGATTCAGTACTTCTTGTAATAGCTAAGCTTCTTAACTTGGGTTTTGAGAGAGATATGATATTCATTGATGGGTGAAGAACTCATACAAGAGCTAGGATTATTCAAAAACAAAGTGAAGGTTATTGGAGAAAATCTTGCCGGAGCTTTCAACCCGTGTTCAAGGAATAAAGGGTTCACATTAACAAATACATAATTGAAAAAGACATTAGACTCTTGATTCGATTAGCACTTGAGTTTATCATTATTAAATCCTTGAGGATGATTCATTAAACTAATGCAGATGTCCTTCAGGTTTCATAGTGTAAAGATCCAAAAGAACACAAAAAGGCTTTTGTACAAGAAAAAGATCACATAATCTTAGGGCAAACAAAAGCAGAGAATATTTTTCCTTACATTTAAGTATTACGAAACTTAACGAATATCCTTCATGAATTAACAATGAAGTTCTGCAGATTGTTATTATAATTGAAATCGATATTATTGTCAAACAATAATTAATGTATATGGGGTATACTCTCTTTTTCTTTTTTCTTTTAAATCCATTTCAACTACCTAAAAAGGTTACACTTTTTCATTGCAAAATTTTCTTAAAAGCAATCTGAAACCGAGTGGAAAAGACTGCCACAAAAAGAAATTACATGGATTTAGGGAAATCTACAACTTTCATACAATTCGAACACAATAACTGTCACATCAACAAAAAGCTGCTACTGAATTATATACTCCGTCGTTCTCATACTAATTGTGAATCTATGGAACTTCAACAGTGTAATATTAGTCAACAAAATTGAAGACAATTGCTTTAGGAAACTAATATAACAAATTAAACTTACTGAAGAAATGAAAAACTGATTTAATTTGAGCTCAGATGAGAGAATGTAATTATATAAAAGAGTGCGAATATATAGCTGTACAAAGAAAGTGTAAAAATGAGTGAAACGGTCCATGCAATTACCAGACTGGAAGTGCAAATTGGAGGTATCAGAAGGGCCTCCTCCTAACGCAGACGTTACACCGGAGCTCTGCTCGATTTCCGGAAACCCCATTTGACCAGAAACTGGAAAGAACTGATCATCAACGCAAGCAGTACTATGATGAACATCATGATCTGTTATCAGATGATGGCCACAAGACGAAGAAGATGAAGAACCCATAAGGAAATTATTAGGAGAAGCTCCGAAAGCCAAGGGAGGAGCAGTAGCAGGAACACTGCAGCTTATTCCGTACGGAATTTCACCACGCAATTGGTGATGAGAAAGAGAAGCCATTGGATCATTGTTTATATTATTATTGGTCCTTTGTTCAAGGCTTGCCTGCAACTGCCGTTGTCGGCGGCGAGATCTCGACCGGCGGTTTTGGAACCAGTAGAAAACGTTGGCATCCCCAACAGAGCCAAACTTCTCAAGCAGTTTCCTTATTCTCACAGTTTCTTCTTTGGGAGGATTCACCATTCCACTGTTGAAAATTGACTCCAGAATTAGGATTTGCTCTGGCTTCGGTATCCATCTTGACCTCACCGGCTCCGGGCTTCTCTCGGTCGAGCCGTTGCTTGGACTACTACCGTCAGGGTCTTGGCCTTGATGTTGATGATGATCTTCCATATATTCCGTTAGGTCTTGGTCTTTGAAGCTGCTGAAACCTAGGTTGAATGGGAAAACTAAAAAAAGTTATAAAGAGAAACATGAAGTACATATGAATACATAGTAAACCGCTTCAGGGAGGTTTGAGGGGATATATCATATATAGGGCTGAAAGAGCAATTGATTGATTATATTACCGTAAAGGAAGTTACATTATTACCCTTCACAATTTTTTATTCCCGTCGACGAAGAATTAATACTATCAAACAAGAAAATATAGAACAAATAATAGTAGAGAGGTCACATGTATACATTTTGATCACATTAATGAATTAGATGCCAGTTGATGTTTTAATAGGAAACTAGAGCATCAAACATGCGGGGCATGTGATGGAAGTTGGCAGTGCGTTACTGAAGAAGGAGAGATGAAGGGTGTGCGAGAGATATAACAGAAAAGGAAGTAAATTACAAATGTAATAAGCAACCTTAATTTGGGCGAGGAAAATAATCTTGGAATTTGAAGAAAACATGTTTCTAAAATGACATAAATCAAATCCTTTGTTTGGATATATAAACATAGAGAGAAATTTTATTTGAACCCATCTAACCTCTTTCTACACCCAACTTACTCTCTTCACCCATATTGTTTTTTATTAAAGAATTAATATCTCTTTAAACCCAAATTTATTACCTAAACTACACTCTCAAAACCAATTCAAAATGTAAAATTATCTTTACACCCATATGCTAATTAGCTTATAACAATGCATGATTGGATTGGGATCAAGATTGAGGTTGAGGTTGAGAATGAGATTGAGACTGAGAGGTGTCGGCTCGCTGTAGGTGTTTTTTCCTGTATCTCCATGCTACTTGAATGCATCTTTATGCAAGGCCTCTCCAGTAAGGTGACTCATACTTGCCATAAAAACCAAACTTCAACATCAATGTTCTGTCATAAACCATTCCCACATGCATCCTAGACGATTTCTTGTAGACCACGTATGCATATGTCGCCAGTCTTCAATCGTGTATGCATACATGAGATATGAATAGCTTTAATAAAATAAACCTTATGGCTCATTGAGCACGTGGTTTGCACAAGAATCTGGAGAAAACATCGGTGAGTTCTTCAATGTCAGCTGCGGCAATCAATGGAAGAGACCTACATGGGTGGACTGCTCTTCATAGAGTCTGTTTCAAAGGGAAGATAGAAGTCATTTGAACGCTGCTTGAAAAGGGTGTGGATATGGATGCTAAAGATGAGGGTGGATACATCGTGTTGCACTGTGCAGCGGAGTCGGGACATGCGGATGTGATTGAGATGTTGGTAAAGAAAGTAGCTGATGCTGAAGCTCGAACTAACAAATGTGTGACTGCACTGCAGATTGTTGAGTCTTTGCACTACATTGGGATTACTAGGATACTTATTCATAGAGGTGCAACAAAAGACAATAGTAATATGGCACATATCTTGACCCATGCCTCAGTTTCATTTGGGAAAAATCTATGGGACAAAAGACAATAGTAATATGGCACATATCTTAATTATTGACACTTAAAAATAGTCATTGTACTATAAATAGACTTAACCACTCACATCTCGTATCCCAACTTTTCTAAATAGAGAACTCCAATTACAATAGAAAGTGATCTTTTTCAAGAAACCCTAAGTCTGATAAACACAAACTTGGGAGTTAGACACGAACTCCTCCACTAGTTGCACACATTCATTGAGGATCGAGCTAAATGGATACAATACAAGCCTTCATCAAATTGTTCACCGACCCCAAAACGGAGGCAACCTTTCAAAATTCTTTAAAGAGAACAACGTGATCAATGTAAATCAAGAAGAAGAAAGCAAGAAATCAGAGGAAGAAGAAGATTGAGAAGTTGAGAAAAAGCAAAGAGAAGCTGAAGTGCTTTTTGTATTACTTTTCTCAATGGGAAAGTTATTACAACGAGTATTTATACAAGAACCTCAACAGTGCACATTCTACATACTCTAACTAACTCTCTAATCTTTTGAGAAGTGGCATAATCTCAGCTATACAATATATCTATCAATCAACTCCTCTCCATTGATCTCTGAATGTTATATTTCAATGGGATGGCCTCTTTGTCGTATATGCATGCATGCAATTCACCAAAAGAAAGTACAAAGCTTTTACATCCTTCCACTCAGCTCCACAAAGCTTTTATTTGTTTATGTGAAATTTATACTGCCTGCAAAAGTAGGGATAAAAACATTTAAAAATACTTGCAAGAGTACAAGGTTGTCGTAGTATAGCAGTTCAAGCAAGGTCGTTTTCGCAGGGATTGAATGAATAATTTGTATTTAAACTAATCCTTAGCTAATTATTTAGAACAAAGTTCCAAAAATGTTGATTTTGGAATTTAAAATAATAAAAACGAATTTAAATAAAAATAATTAAATAATTGACAAAGTAAAGAAAGCAAAAGACAAAGGTTTTGGAAAACAATTTAAACACTAAGGTTCTGCCGTCACCATTAACAATCCTACGAAATTGTACCGATTACTTATGAATTTCCACATACATGCTTTGAAGGTTAGGTTTTCCTAATGCATATTTTCCTCGTGATGTTCAAGCGAAAACGTATATCTAACATGCAACCCGTCTGTGATGTTCAGATCAAATATAAACATGCAAGACTCATTAAGCTTTGTGAAAACCCTTTGAAAAACCATGCAACCCTTAAGAGCGTGATGCCTTAAGTGAACTTATAATTACTAATCACAAGAAGCCCTCTTCAATTTCAGGGTGATGTTCTAATAGAAATTGCATCAAATTACTTGTCTAAAATCCCTAATGGTCACGAATCACTAAGACAATTAGATAGTTTAATCGTGGTGATTAATAAATCAAAGCAAACATGCATCCATTCATAAGCAAATTAATAAAATTACATATTCATGCTAAGGTTCATGGCCTAACCTTAGTACAAGGAATTAGTTACGCATACTCATAATAAAAATTAAAGAAAATATCATTAACTAGAAAAGAATGAAAACACCTTGTAGGTAAAAAGTCAAAATAACGTGTGCCTTCCCCCCCCCCCCCCCCCCCCCCCCCAAAAAAAAAACCCGAATGGCTAAAAAGCCTTATTTATACTACTCCAAATTAAAACCCTCATAGAAAAAGTTTTCAAAAAACTAGGAAATAAAATAATAAAAAGATAACTAGAAATTACATTCCTATTCTAACTAGGAAATCTGCCCAGCACAGAAATCGCCACGTTTCTTTTAACCTTCAGGGCTCCAAAACAGACCTAAAGCGACTCAAACTAAATATTAGGACCTTCTCTTCAAGTTCCAAGAAGAGCCCAAGTCCAAAATCCATCATCTTCCAGCCCAAAAGTCGCAAATAAGCTTTGCAGCCTAATCTGCCAGCACTGCACGCTGGACATAAATTAATTCGCCACGATCTGATGCTTCGGGATAAAATTATGAAATTTTTATAAAATCTTCTCGACATATTCATGAACTTTCTCCAATTGGAATCACTAAAAAATTCCATTGTTTGATTACTTTATGCTCAAAACAAGTTCGCATGTCTTACATTAAAAACACATAGTAAAGCATCAAAATCTCATCAAAATAATAACCAAAATTTACCAAGAATAGGGAATAATATATAGTATAAAATCGACTCATCAGGTTCTACCGAAATGTGCTTAAATTTGTGATAATGATAGCACTCTTCTAGTATATGTGGCTCGTTGATTTTTATCTTGTATTAGAGCCCCTCGATTGGGGTCTTGATATTCGGTACTCCTACTTGAGGTGGCGAAGGATTTTGCCTCATGTTCAGCTTCCATCATTTATCAATCAAGAGTTGTCATAGAGCACGCACATTGATGAAAGGTTTATGCGTTGAACAGTAAATTTGACGTTCTTAAGAAACAATGGAAACCTATAAAATAGTAGTCTCATATAATTGTGAGTATTTCCCATTATTCTTGTAGGGTTGATGCTCTCGAGACCACCTTTTAATTAGACCATATTTGTAGAACACATGACACTATGGTTGATGGTTGAATATTTTCTTTATATCATTAATGATGATATCCAACTATCAACTGTCACATAATATAATTAAAAATATATGATCTAAAAAAAGATCTCCCTAGCATTTTCATTCTTAAAGTGTGTTGAGGTTGATAATAATAATCATCCAAGATAGTAGAAATATTCACTGATACGTTTCCCACAGAGACAAAGAGACATGGTTTATGGTTATAGTTCTACTGTTCATTACATAAAATAGTTGTATGAACTATAGGGGTATTAAGTTAATTAGTCATATAATGAAGCTTTGAGAGAGAGTGATTGAGCACAAATTGAGGTAAGAGACACGGGTCTTAGACAATCAATTCAGGTTCATGCTAGGGCATTCGACTATAGAGGCAATCTATCTCTTTATGGAGATCAATGGAACGATACAGAGATATGCAAAAGGCTTTGCAAATGGTGTTTATAGATTTGAAAAAAGTGTATGTTAAGGTCCCAAGAGAAATTCTTTGGAGGATTCTAGAGAAGAAAGAAGTAACATATATCTAAGAAATAAAGGATATGGAGCAAGGATTGCAGTAAGAACTCATGAAGGACAAATTGAAAGCTAACCATAGGTTGCACCAAGGCTCAACTTTAAGTCTTTACCTTTTTGTATTAGTGATAGACGAGTTAACGAGACATATTCAATATGATATTTCTTGGTGTATGCTTTCCACAAATGGTATAATGTTGATAGATGAAACATAGGAGGGAGTAAATGCGAAGCTTAACCTTTGGTGGGAAGGGTTGGTATCTAAAGGTCTTCGCTTAAGTAGGTTAAATACAAAGTATATGGAGTGCAAGTTCAATGGAAATGTGGGTCCAAATGAGATAGAGGTGAGGATTGAAGGTCATGAAATACAAAAGAGTGAGCGCTTTCATTATTTTGGGTCTATGTTGAAAAATAACAGAGAATTGGATAGAGATCTCAACTATAGAATACAAGCTGGATGGATGAAGTGTAATAGTGCATTAGGTGTGTTGTGAGGCAAACGTACGTTACTAAAACTCAATGAAATCTTTTTATAGGATGGCAATAAGGCCCGCAATGCTCTATGACACGGAATGTTGGCGGTCAAGCATCAATAGGTGCAAAAAATGAGCATAGCAGAGATGAGAACGTTTCGTTGATTGTGTAGGCACACGAGAAAGGACAAGATTAAGAACGAGGATATCCGATGTAAAGTAGGAGTGGCCGTAATTGAAGATAAGATGAGAGAAAAACGGTTAAGGTGGTTTGGACATATGAATTGAAGACCAATAAATGTTTCGGTTAGAAGATGCAATTATGAGACAGAAGCTTAAGGCAAAAAGCGTATAGGAAGTTCTAGGAAGACTTGTAAAGATAATTTAAGAAAAGACATGGACTATGGGGAGCTAATGGAAGACTGAGCGCAAAACCGAGCATATTGTCATTTTATAATAATTCATAGTCAACACCACTTATTGGGATAAAATTTTATTATTGTTGTTGCATACCATATGTAAAGAGCACTGTGCAGTATAAAAGCTTCAATTCCTAGTCAATGATAACATTATCATGATAGCAATAATAATGTTAGGGAATGTATAGTGAATAACGATGAATAAAACATAATAGCCAGGCTAAATAAATATTCAATCAAAGAAATGATAAGTGATTCGAAATAGTGAAAGGAAAAATTCATCATTTATTAGGAGAAGTTTAAAAGAAAATTCGTGTTAGTATCATACTTGACCAATCTCGAAATTAACGAGCATCACTTAACTTCATACCTTTAAGGACCTATTGAAGAATTCGTGTAGAGGTACCTTTCTTGAAGCACAAGAGTTTTTCTCCAACCAGGAGGCTAGTCACAACAGGACATGTGTCAACATCAGAATAAAGCTCATAGAGTCTTACATCAACCGTAGCGGAAGCCAAAGACTCTCCTCAACTATAAAAGAAGACCATTCTCCTACAATTAATCCCGAATGTTGTTATTGTACTCAAACTTATCATTAGGATCACTAATAATGATTATGCTGGAACTATATATTGTGTAAACTCTTCAATATTAATGAGAACTCCTATACCCTCGTGGACATAGCCTAACTTAGGGTGAACTATGTACATCTTGTGTTTGCTTCTCCATTTTTATCTCATTACATATTATCTTCACTAGGTGATCGGAACAACCTTGAAAATATCATAAACTTGACACTTTACGTTGTTCCAAAGTCTTACTGATTTTGTGCATCAACAATTCATTAGCGTGAGAACTATATAAGAGAGAGTAAAAGTCTATGTAGAATCAATATGCCATTGTATTGTATACGTACTATATACGAGCAAGGTTTGCATGGGAAAATAGCCAAAAGAAAAGGTCAAATTAGTAAAACAAAAGGGATGATAATTGTGAGAGGTGTGCAGTTTGAAAGATGGACAAGAAAACTAAGGTCTGAGAGAGCAGGAGCAAGTGCATGTGACTGAGAAGGGAAGCAACGCAAGCTGGAAAGCTGTAGAAGAAGAAGCCATTAAAGAAATAGGATGAGAGGGAGGAACAGGCCAAATGGATGGTCAAAAAACCGTGGCAATAATTTATTCTGTGACGTTAGACAAACCTAGCAGAGTTTAAATCTTTTTATTTATTTTACATTAAACGAGAGGAGGGTAAGAGGCCGTAAAGGTTGGCTTAAAAATCGAGCACTTTTGGTTTATCTTTGTTGCAATATAATATTAGGGCTTTGAGAACAAAACAGGAACCGACTCTGTTTTTCAGGCGCGGTTTTGTGTCTGTGCTGGCTTTTATGCGTTTTTCTAACTTTTTGTTTTCCAGGATCTGCATGCACTCTTCACTCTGCAGGTTATACGGTGTTTGCTTCATGACTAAGGTTTATTGCTGCAATGTATGAATATTATGATGCTGTCCATTTTACATTCACACTTCCTGATATCCCTTTATTTCTAGATTTCCTGATGTACAATAAGGGAGGCTGCTTTAATCAATATTTTTAGTTTGATGTCACTGCCTTTTATCATTATATGTTTCTTGATTAAGTGTCAGATGCATGTATTTGAATAGTTTGTAACTTTAAAAAACCAAGAGCTACACACGATATTGTTTGCCAAAACATAAACTACTAACAATGATAATTGTACAAAGAAAGGGATCGGTTAATATTATTTTTGAAAGGAAGAAAGGCATAATATTTTGGGGATCTAGCTGTTTTCTGAGAACATGTTTGATATGCAATGCTTGGGGATCTAGCTAGTTTTTCAGAAAGGAAGAAAGGCATAAATATTATTTGATAAGAAAACTAAACAAAAAGTAGCTACTCATCATGAAACACTTACAGTTACTTTCTGCGTGCATTACTGCAAATTACATATTTATATCATCGAATTAAAGATTATATACGAGGAGCATCATACTTCTCATTTTGCACGTAAGTTTGAATTCTTTATTTGTAATCTTTTGAAATGACCATATTTTACTTTAATGTCATACGGATTATGAACAGAAATTCAAATTCGAGTGCGTAAAGAGAGCATATTTGCCGTACCAATATAAATACATCCCACTTGTCTGCGCATAATAATTTAGATTAACTTAGGGTAGACTATCACTTAATTATGATGATAGAAAGAAAGAAAATTGTTTGAGGGGCATAGTTCGATATATTTTTTCTTTTGTTACAGTTAAAGGTTTCAAATCCTGAATCTAACCTACTGCCATCAATTATCACACACCCTCACCGCGAGGATAATCCAAGTGGCTTAGTTCGACATTTAATTGAACATTGAAATATACATGATGTTACCATTATGCACAAATTTTTATTCATATCTTATTTATAGTAGTTATGAAGCACTCTTTCCTTAAACAATAGTATAAATGCTTAGGAGGAAGTTAAATAAAAGAAGTACTATAACGATGATGATATAACTGAAATATTCAGCATAACGTGACATCACGTGTATTCCGAGTTCGGAGTTCTATTAATTATTCTACTAAAAGAAGAAAAAAAATTTAAAGTCTACATGGTCATCTAGTTCTTGCTTTACCCAGCAATGGTCGTTGTAAGCTAGTTGGTTAAGAGTACTACTGGACTCAATGTCTCAAGTTTGATTCTTTTTTCTTTATTACTTGTATATATAAAAATTATGATTCATCAAGGAATACAAGAACGTCTTTTAATAAATATCAATCAAATTGGAAGAAAATATATAATTAATTTTTTTTGTGTAACATAAGATCGATCACGTGTATTTCGAGTTTAGAGTTTTATTTATTACTCTACTAAAATAGAAAGTAGAAGTTAGAACCCCAAATGGTCATACACTTTCTAATGAATTTGTACTTCAGTTGGTATTTTGGTCACTCGAAGGCTGACGTTTGATTCCATTCTCCATATATAGCTTTATAAATAAAAAAATAAAATATCTACTTCAACTAGGAACACTAGAACTTCTTATATGACTTGTCGCAAAAATTTAGTTTATGAGAAAGAGTCTTCTTTGAAAACATGAATATAATTAATTAAAATTTTTGGACGTTACTGATTTAATTTACTGGATTTGATAACTAGTTCGACAAACTAATAACGATGTAGGGATGCATATTTTTTTGTGTTACATGAGATATCTATTAAACTGTTTGACAAAAAAGAAAAAGATATCTATTAAAATGAAGGTGTCCAACCCAAAAGATCTTTTAAGCCTTCCAAGCAAGACTTCTATCTTCAACATGAGATGACTTATCACGCCCCTTCATGTATGGCGCTTTTATGTCTATACTTATGCACAATTTTTATTAGTTGACGCGGAAGCATGTGAGACTATTGGACATACTAATAAAAAAAATTTGGCAATGATATAACATGTTATGATGTGAGTATCTAATATAAAACCAATAGACATATATCGATAGCCTCAAGATTTTGACGTCTTTAAACGCAAGACTTCCATCTACAATATGAAACTCAAAACATGATTTGTCTTCTAAGGTCACATGACTAACATTTTTAAAGGGAAAGGTTATTGCTGTTTATGTTGAGGCACATATTAACCTTAAGGGTTGGTGATGCTGGAGCTTTGGCACACTACCAAAAAAATCAACAAATTAAGGTCACGAATATAGCCCCACCCCATTTTGTGCCACAAACACTGTTGGTTTTTCTTGTAACTGCAGTTAACTTACCCTAATTTTATCACATTACGCTCAATCTGTCATTTCGAATGCAAAATATTACAGTGAAAGCTCAAATCCAAAACCCTAATTTTTAATATATTTGGATGGATCTTTTATTTTTTTTTGTTAAAACTTTGGATGGGTCTTTTGAGGAAGAATTTTAATCAAATGTGTGTAAACCGAATATATCGCAAAAACTTTATTAAACTGGGACCGAAAGCGCCTAGTTTTGATGGTTTGGTATAAATACACACGTTCACTTTGTCTAATATTCAGTTCATTCAACGGTGAGCATGCAAAACTGGAAAAACTCGAAGGATGTGCCCTAAAAGCAGAACCAGATGCTGGTAGTGGTCGGTGTCTCTTGGAATACCTTTTCTACAATCTTAGCCGTAGATTTTATCCAAAAATTAAAAAACAAAAGATAAAAAGTGTTTTCTACACTATATAAAGAAATTAATGAGAAAGAAGAAAGAAAAACTGAAGCCTACAAGAAAGTTTATTAAATAATTATGTTGCATGGGACTTTGGGAGTTTGGCAGGGTTCCATTTCTGTCAAGTTTACAAGGTGGAATTTAGCTAGAATTGGAAAACTGCCAATTTCAGTGACAGCACAAGGAATCTTCACTGTGCTTGTGGGTGCCTTTATCGTTCCAAGTACTGTAGCTTTAGTAGTCGCACTGTCAATAGTGAGAAATTAACTTTTAATTGTTAAACTCATTAAAATCAAATATTGTCACTATAATAATCAATAATAACGAAATAAAGATAACATATTAAAGTTGATTACTTTAACAATTGAGATCCGAAATGATGATGATTTTTTGGATTTTTTTTTTTTTTTGGCTAGAATAGTGTGCTGATTGTGAGATCATCTCCCATTGTATAGGCAAACATGTTTTGATGAGCCACTTAGGTATAAATTAGCTAACATGGTATAGGCAATTGAGTTGGCAGTGCTGCCTACTTCACCAAGAGTACGCAAAACGGGTGATGACAAAAAGAAAGATAAAAGTGAATGTTAAAGATGAAAAAAACTTTTTATATTAGCACCCCATAAAATGTTAAATGCACCACACATTAAAATTTAGTATTAAATAACTTATTTACCCTACCATGCAATGACAATTTTGACCTTAGTAGGTTAAAAAAAAAATTATATACACCCAAATCATTTTTAACGTATTATTTATCTTCTTCAACTATCAAAACCCCTCCAACCATTCATTGTTGAACAAAAATGTAACCAATGAAACTATAAACATGTTGATTGAGAAAAATTATTTTTGACAAACGAAACACGAAATCGATGTTTCTGAAGCTTCACATGAGGTAAGACTTCATATTTTTTATTGTTTTAGTGATTTTGATGACATCGATAATTATTTAATCTTTCTTTTGATGCGTTATTGAAGCTTCTATGTTCGTATTCTTCTTTTAGGGATCACATGGATTACATGACGAATTAAACACCTAAAATTACCACCAAATATTAAAAACAGACAACATAGGTTTTAATGGTGGAATTGAAAACAACCCACATATGCTTTAAATCCCAGGGAGCAACTTTTGTCAAAATTCCAGTTGGCATTTTTTGTCCAAATTAAATGTGGGGTGTATAGAAAATA
The DNA here is from genome assembly GCA_035220775.1 of Malus fusca. NCBI lineage: Eukaryota > Viridiplantae > Streptophyta > Magnoliopsida > Rosales > Rosaceae > Malus > Malus fusca. The sequence continues at coordinate 877,558 of CM069072.1, read as the reverse complement.
TGGGGTACATGTAGAAAATGTAAGGTGTATATTAAGAATATGGGGTGTGAGGGTATTATGAGGAAGTATGCGAAGTGTATTAAGATAATTTTTAATTGAAAAATAAAATGTGGGGTGTATTAAGTATGTGGAGTTTATTCAACAATTTGTGAGGTGTTAATATAATAAGCCATGAAAAATATCAAAACATATTTTCCCACTTGGTTTTGCATTGTTCATTTAGAAAGGCAGACTTTTTTCATGAAGTAATTAAACCTACTTTGGTTGCCTATGTATTGTTCATTTAGAAAGATAATTTTGCTATAACCCGGTGGTTGTTGTGGGTGAGAAAGGAAGTAGGCTCAAATTAGTTTTCAATGATGTCACTCTAGGTCATGTTAGTCCAACAGCCCTTGAAGCTAAAAAGGAAAAAGCCCAATATACGTCGACCTAAACGTTTGGATGATATAGTCTCAAATTTGGATAATTTTTTTGTTGCACACTAGAACAAATGAATTCTGAAAGAAAGCGTGTTTACGCAACTTGAACCATTTTTTTTCCGAGATGAAATGGTGGCACCTTGAAGGTTCTTTCTTCCTCCTCTTGCTTGACACCTTCCCGTCATCTTTCTTAGCCAACTCACATTTCTTTTAAGCCATAACTCACATGTTTGAGACTTCAATTTGAAATTTGATTTTGGGTTTTGAAACTTGAGAATTTGATTTGCAATATGAATAAGACGACTTAAGATCGATTATGGATGATATTCAAATGAATATTAAAAAATTGAACAACACTTGTTATGAAATTTGTACGTCGAAGACACTTTTTTTGCATAGGGTGAGATATCTGCAATTTTTTCATGAACAAGGTTGGTCAATAAGGCCGGTCCGTTGATTTGAAGGGCCTGTGCGGGAAAATAAGTTGAGGCCCTTCTTCTATAAAAAATAAAAATAGCACCTAATTTTGAAGAACACAAAGAACAAAAATCTGTTGCCCTTCAAATTTTCAATAACAAGCACGAATACATTATTTTCTTTTAAAACCCAAAGCATAAAGACATGAAAGCTTTTTTTTTTTTTTTTTTTTTAATAAGGGTTAGAGGCTAGAGCATGAGGAAAGAGAAAATTTGCATTTCTTTGCACAGGTTTGCTGGTTTTTATAGGTTATAGAGGCCCATTTTTTGTTGATTATAGAGGTATTTTTTACTCCAATTTGTCATTTTTACAATAAAAAATATGTATAAAGTGTGGCCCAAAGTTACGCATCTTCTTCTTCCTCGCACCTGCACAACCTCCAAACCCCCTGCAATTTTTGTCAGCCGAAAACCTTTGGTTCATCGGAACCCTGTGCAGTCGCACATCTCGCACTTTTCAACATTTATAGGAATCATACGCCATATGAAGGCAAGTATTATCCAATATGGATATCAAGCTCAAATATACACGTTTGGAGTAATCTAAATAGAGTTACAAATTAATTTACAACAAAGGAAAAAACCCACTTAATAATAAGTCAACAACATAAATCAAGAAATATTCATTTTAATTGTAGTTTTTTCTTCTTAAAAAGCGGCTCGAGTCAATTAATAGATGAACAAGGCTGGTCAACAAAATGCATGTGGTTCAATATTCTTGTAGATATGGTGTTGGGTTTCCATCCATACTTCCTGGGTTCAAAACTCTCCCTCCCTTGAATAATGGTAACAGTTTTGAATCCTGACCCTAATAATAATAAGGCTGGTCAACAAAAAAAAAAAAAAGAGAGAGAAAAGAACATGCATTTTCTTATTTTATTATAGTTCGACTTCGATATGTTTTTGTCCATTAATACATGGTCGCCACTAGTTCTAATACATAGAGATTCTGAGATTTGCTTATCCATATGGCATAATTCCTATCACCTCATACATGATTGCCACCTCTGGCTAGTAGTTATCAATCATAATCAAACAACCATGCACAACGACTTAGTAAGACTTATTTCTTCAGATTCTTCACAGCAAAGAATATTGAAACTAATTAACAATTAATTAGAGCCCTCTTAACATAATTTAGTTCTTTGACTTGGCAGGATTAAAAGCCCTACAGTTTTTCCTAATTTCACCCGCATTTCCAACCAGAACCTGGAGACTCCCCATCTTTAACATAGCAGTTGCAAAGCTCTGACTGAACCTCACGCAGTTTGATGCAAATCCAGAAACAATACCAGCCGTAGATGTATCCGAAGCAAGCTCTTGGTCAATCTGCAACACACCTCTTTTCAAAAGAATCTGGTTGTAGAACTGGTTATCAAAAGTGGAAGATGTGTTTTGGTCCAAAAATGTAGTGGGGTTGTTACTAGCTGCACAAAGTGTGCTCAACTTTGAAACCAAAGCTGGATCCATTGAAGGATCAGGAGATCCTGACCCTTGAAAATTTGAGAGCCTATCTTGGAAAAAATTACAGTGGGCAAAACCAACCGTGTGTGCACCCAATAAGGTCACCATGTCATTTAGGGTCATCCCTTTGACATTGAAAGATCGCAATGCCTGAGATACTGAAAATGATGGACCGGGCAAGTTAACGTCGGTAGGGTTTGATACGAGCCCGTCACGGCGTCCTGTTGGAGCAGCATAGTTTGGCCCTCCTGCAAGAACCACTGAATCCCGGGTTGCTAGGGTTACAATATCGGCACAGGATACAGTTGAAGGGCATGCAGCCTCCAGGCTTTTCTTGATCTCGTCAATAAGCTCGAATCCTCGTACAGTCAAGTTTGGCCCTGCCGATTTTTCAGATGACTTCTTTTTGGTTGAATCTATAAGTATGGATGCATCACAACCCTGCAATATGCATAAAATTGCATTGGTTAATTGTTGATGAAACGAGATATTGACTGAATATCGAGTATCAATCTACATTCGAACACATAATAAAAATTGTATTACACTTACATTTTGATCCTGACTGTTAATTAATAAAATATCACCTAAATTAAGAAGAAAAATAATTTCTCGAATTAGAAGTACATATTAACAATAGAAAAGTGTGTTTCAATGTAAGAATGTAGCTTACCCTAACAAAGCAGTCATGGAAATGCATGCGAAGCAAGGCCCCAGTGATAGATGAATCAGTTGCAAACCGTTTCTGCACAACTTGACGTATGATTGATTCAGCTTGGGGGCAGGTAGCATTATAGAAATTAACCCTAAGGTCAGCCACTACAAAAGGAAGAAGAAAGAAAAGTGCTAGGATCGAAGTCTTAATGATCTTCATCTCAAATGTTTGTCTCTCTCTCCAAAATTAGTAATCGAAAGGAGAACAATGATAAGGATCTGATGTTGATGAGGAGTATTAGTTTATGAAAACATTAGGATGTAGAGGAACATTTATAGAGGGAAAAATACGAGTTATGAACTGGGATCATTAGCTGGAGTGCGTGAAAGATCAAAGGGTTGAGGTATACAAAAGTAAGAGAACAAGGTTTTTGAAGAATAATTTGGATGCATGCAAAAAGGATATGTACGTTGAAAATTATTTCTGTACATGTTGAAAGCAACACAATTTTCCGCGCAAGGACAAACATAGGTGACAAAGCTAAATATAAAATAGCAAATTGACAGAAAGACTACAAAAAGTGACAAAAATTATGTGTATATAGACACTACAAGTAAGAAATATTCTTTTTCACATGATGTGTTACAAATTTATTGTATATATAAGCGTTATAATTGAAATTCATTCTCTTTATCATTGTCTAAAGATCATTTATAGAATTATTCATTCGATTATGAGAACATTTAGTCAATTCATATAAATATAATAAATTGACGGTTCATCATAAGTATATTATTTGTTGCCATAATTGTCGAACTATCCGACAAATATAGATGGCTAAACAGTCTTCAAAATAAATGAACTTTTCTATAGACAATCTTTGATAATCATAAAAAGAATGAACGATTTTAATTATATATTGTGTATGCACAATGAAATGATGTCATGTCCTCACATAAATAAGGACTCGGTATATGTTAGGAAATAAGTTTTGTTCCTATGTATATATCCAAGTTGGTATATAAAAACAACGAGTAAGCAATTATCTCCCGTGGTTCTATAGTTCCTATCCAGGAAATTTCCCTAGCTAGAGTCCTCTCGTCTAGAAATGATGGGCATTTGGCTTTATAGTAAGCATTGCGGGACTTGTTTGGAATTACTTTTAAAATGAATGAAAGCACATTTAGAGAAAATGTTTTTGAATTCACTTTCATTTTTACTAAGGATTAATTTCAAAAACATTTTCGTCAAAAATATTTTCAACTATTTTAAATAAAAGTATTTTCAATCGTGCCCGTGATTGTGATCTGACTTTATAACATTCATTTTCTTGTTAGATAAAAACGTCTGGATCAATTTATGTATGAGAGGATAATGATTATGAAAGACAAGAATGGCTGATCATGTTGAAAACAATAATGGTGATGTTTGTTGAGACGTGACCAAAATTGATTTAGAAATGCAATATGTATATAGTTTAGCAGATCGCCCTTTTTCTTGAATTTGGTCATACGAAGACGGAACAGTGAACGGCGATAATTGGTCATTGTCAGATTCATATATAAGGATTTTGAGTTTCTCAATTCTACAATGATAATGTTTGGTAAGAAGCCATTCCTCCTTCGATGTGATACAAAATGAAAATCGAAACGATTTATTTTTTGTATCATCATTTAAAAACAATCTTAAAAAATAATTCATTAATTTGAAGATTATTTATGCTTTTACGCATTTCAAACAAATTCACGATTATGATAACAATGATGTCTACACGGTATCCAAATAAGATTAATTTTCTAAAAATAATCTCTGAATAATTAAAAAAGAATGAACCGTTTTCGTGTTTAATATTGTAACTTTGATCAAAAGTCAAGAAGGCCTGCACATTCAATGCAAGTGCCAAATGTGTTCCCCTGCTTTTATGGAAATAATTGTTCGAATCACAATTTTAATTTCATATATCCCACTATTAAATATTTTATATTTCTGGGTTCCATTCTCCCAATATAAAACTTTAGAGTGCCATCTGGCCGGTGTTTTTGGATTTTACAATTTTCTATTTTTAAGTTTTTGTAATCTTCGGTATTTTGGTAAAATTAAGGTTGTAGTCAAGCTGAATACGTAAACAACACATATTGAGTAATGTGGAGCACGTATAATGATTTCACACATCAACAAATGTAATATTATAAGGATTCGAAGTTAAGGTGAGTGGCCAACTCCTTAGAGTATCTCCAATGAATTCCTAACCAGTGGGGATCCAAGATTTAACATCGGGTGGTCATAGACTCATAATCAAGGTACACTAAGGCGCTAGTTAGGCAACAAGCTAGACCTTGCGCGTGGGTTTAAATAAATTTATTATATATCATATAAATAAGTGTTATTTATACTTAAAAAAATTATATTTGTATTCCGAATTTCAGTTTATTATTTTAATTAAGTTTATTATTAACATGTAACATAGAAAAATGTCATAATTTGTGCCTTAGTATTTTAGTGAATTTGATGGTATGATTTAGTGAATTTGATGGTATGAGATAGAAGTTCATATGATCTCCGAAAAATATTTTGTAAAGTACTATGAACTCATAGTTACTTGAACTATTTTGTAAAGTACTATGAACTCGTAGTTACTTGAACTTATATATCATGATTTTATGAGAAATAACAGTTTCAAACATATGGTATAAATGGTTGAGTAATACACCATCTCAAATAAATGCTAGGTGGCACAACCTGATTGGAAAACAATTTTTTTTAAAAGAAAAAAGAAAAAAGAAAAATGGGGAGTTGATCATGTGGGAATTTGAGAGAGAATGTCTTTCTTCTTCGTTGATACCAAGGTCCAAGAACAGCAGAACCGTGGTGATATTTCTTCTTGGTTTAGAGCTAATGTTGCACAACATCTGCATAACCATCATGGTCTTCTCTCTTTCACCACCTGCCCAGACCATTGGGTGGTTCTCGAATGTCCTCACAAGCTCTTCTTTGGACTTCTGAGTACTCTTAGGATCACTTGGTCCATACATGCATTCACTTTTGCTCCAAAGTAAAAATTAAAGATTATCTAGAAATTATCATTTTCTATTGCACTATTTAACATGCTCATATGATAACGAAATTGCTAAGAGCATCTCCAGTAGAGTCCTTAAATAGGGACAACCACCGCATAACATGGGTATAAAACAAATATAGGGACAAAATGAATCTCTAATGGGTCGGAAAGTGAGTTCCTAAAGTATAAAGACTTACTGAATACACAGCGTATGTTCTCACATATAGAGACTGTATAGGAAAAATCTTGAGTGGAAAACGGGGCCCACAATCTTAATTGAAGCTCTTAATATTTTTTATACTTTTAATTTTAATGTTTTTATTTAGTTAAAAAAAATGGTTAACATAAACAAAAAAAAATGTACACCTTGAGTGAAAAACGAAATCCACAATTTTGATTGAAGATTTTAATGGTTTTACTTTTAATGATTTTAACTAATTAAAAAATGTTAACATAAACAAAAAATGTGCATGTAATCAAATTATCACATAAATCATAAAAACTTCAAATTTAGGAATTCTACTGTAAGGACTACCTTTATTCACTATTGAAGGCAATATTCTTTTAAGTATACAAAGATTCCCTTTAAGTTCCAAAATGAATACTTAAAAGTGGTGGTGGGAGTCCCTAAATAGAGACTTCCATTAGAGATGCTCTAAGTACTCTGAATTTGAGTGAGAAAGGAGCTCCTAACATTATATACAATTTTTTTTATAATTTTATACATAAAGTACTCTATTCCTCTTAATTGGCTGGAGTATAATTTTTTTAGAGAGCTCCTAAAATAGCTTTCTAGCATTTTTAGCTAAAATTCAACTAAAAAATAAAGAGCATGATTGGAAATGCTCTTATTAGTTGTTACGAGGTTTATTAATTTTCTGATGTTAGACATTTTTTCCAATCCTCACATATTACCCCTCCTACTGATATTCACCACATTAATCATCTACTTGGTACCACCAAACTATCGAATTGATCGAGAGGTATTGCGTCATTGACACGGTGCTAGTAACTTCATCAATCAAATTTACCTCACTAGATTGGATGGGTGTTGCCACCGGACCAATGCCCAAAACTATACGTCCAAGGATCATTTGTACATTCAACGACTTTTTGATAGGAGACTCTTGTGACACTTTTGCCTCTAGGATGAGTGATTAGATTATCACTATCATAATTCATTGTCATGATACCATGTTAGAATTACGTATATTATCTTTACTGATCGATGAATGAATGAATTTATGATGAAATACAAGGCTATATAATTTACTCGTGCAAGACAAGTAACCTCCACTGTAAGAGGAAAATATAATTGATTAGAAAAAAAAAAAAAAAAAAAAAGGGCGGGACAAAAATCGAACTCCATTAAAAAAAAAAAAAAACTAAAAAGGATTGAAAACATGAGTTGTTAGGGGGAAAAAATCATTCATCACAAAGGGGAGACAAACTTATAGCTCGAGACCAATAAACCTGACTGAATAAACAAAAGAATCTCTAAGAGACGAGTATGATGCCAAACAACTGAAGACAAAAGCAATTCTAGCCTAGATTGACATTGGATCGGCAGAAGTTGTCACGCTCTGATCCTGAGATACACCAGGATTGACATGTGATAGCTGGAAGTAGAGATATAATAAAACATAGAGTCAGCTGAGACTCATACATAATAATCAAAGAATCAACGGAAACGAAATTACAATAAAAGTAACCAACTCTACTCTGTACTGCAGTGCAGACACTAGCTACACCTCTTGAAATCCTCTTTCTTTGACCGCTACTTGTACTCTGCAAGAAACAGTCCTACACTCTGGAAATCATGCACTGAACAAACTAAAAATCCGGGATAAGCTGCGAAGCTTGTGTGATGCGTTGGTTCTGGTAGGCTATAGCAATATGTATTACGATCAGCTAACATTCCTAACACTATTAAGTAAGTTCTAGTATCTGAACCGGTTATAGAAGAGAAGCCATGAATTATGACTGAAACCGGATAAAATTCAGTTCAGATAAACAGAAACTTGTAAGCCAATTGACTTGCATGCTATTATCTTGCAACCATTTTTTCTATCCTGATTGAGTCAGTAATATTGTTCCACGGAAACATAACAACTCATACAAATTTAACTTTACCGAAATGGTTGCCTAAATTTCAAGATTAATCGAGGAATCAATGAAGCAGACAGGTAAGCAAGAGGGTTTTCCACTACTGCATATATATTTACAATGAGCAAACAAAAAGAGAACAGATATGTAGCTCAACAACCTTTATACAATCGCAGTATCTAAACTTTCGTAAAATTGCCTTTCTTTTTGAAGTCAGAACTCAAAACTCTAGAAATAATCAACGATTCAGTTTGAAGTGCAAAATGTACCGACTCAAGAGAGAAACTGATCACCACATCTGACCAGGAAGCAAGACCAGCAATACGCGCCCAAGACCATCGAGCAAAAACACAGTGAAGGTTTACGTACATTTTTAGGAATGACGAGAATGAGGGTTTCCACACTATCCTGTCTACTAGCATTACCTAGTAGTGGCATGCTTGCGGTTCTTACAATTTCCTGCCTATATATACCAGAGGCTGGGAAATTAGTGATAAACATGGATGAATTCAAGATATGGCTCTTGCCTTTTGTTTTAGATTCTAAAGTTCTGATAAACATTACATTTTTGAGGTGGATTCCATCTGGTTAGGCTTAATGCCTAAAGCGGTCCATATATATAGGATTCTTTGAAGCCTCATCCGGGTCATCAACTCTAAATGTTTTCGGAACAAAACACAGTTCTGATTTCTCCACATCCATAATATTTTAAACCCTCGAGTGCTTTCCTAGGGTTGGCGAGCCATTACCTGAGCAGCGATTATTACCAGTAGAGCTAGGAAGACGGAGATAAACAACCATTAGATCCTCACAACAATACATTTCCCAGTCCAGCAGGAGGCCATAGAGGTATACAATCCCAATGTGGTGTTTGAACACTTTGTAAGGAAACTAAAGACATGATGATAAAGTATAAGGTAAATCACTTCAACAAAACCATTTTCCAGTAAATGATCAGTATGTTAACTGATATTAAAAACCAAATTCATATTTTGGAAGTAACTACTACAAGTTAAGAAACATTTATATATAAAAACTTAATATGCTTTAACAATGTCAATTATTCTCAGTCCTGGACTCTCTATCGGTAACAATGTTCTGAAAAACGTAGGTAACCAGATCAGTATAAGATTGATTGAGCAGAGGCGTTTGAAAGTTATCTTGGATGTGATAGTGAAATTGCTTCGGTTTGAAGGTTATTTTGGATGTGATAGTGAACTTGCTTCGGTTTGAAGGTTATCTAGGGTGTGATAGTGACCCTTACTAAGTACCACCTACCAAGGTTGGAACTTCGTAAGGACTGGGGCACTAACCGACTAATCAATAAACTTTGGCAAAACCACGTCCATTTTAGCTGAGGTGCACCCGTTCAAGTGCAACACTACGGCTCCTGCGCTGTCAATTTTGTTGAAGGTCTCACCAGGTGCCAATAACAACTTCATCAATTTTGTCGACCTTGTCGATTACCTTGGTTAGCAAAAGGTTTGTAAAGCCACAGAAGGGCAGATACTTGAAAAACACTTGGAGCATGAGATCCTCTGCTAGTTGTACTGAGTTCTCTGTTTATAGTATTCGCAGACATGGGCGTCAAGTAATCAAAGCTGGACTTCCATCCTCATAACTTTCTATCTCGGCATTTGACTCAGAAGAGGACTTCACCAGTTCTAAAATGAAGATTTGAAGTCTACGGGCTAGTTTAGAAGTGCTTTTAAAATGGTTGAAAGCTCTTTTGGTGAAATCATCGGCAGGATAATCACCCCTACCGATCTCATACTTATCCACATCCAACTTTAAATAAAACAAGGATCAAATTCCCACCTGCTGTTACTAGATTCCGTTGTTGATAAAAATTAGGTGTTGTAAACTCACTTGTAGAATTGGAAGAGCATATCGGAAGGGCAATTTCTCTTTCAAATTGAAAATGTCTCAAGTTCGAAATTCCCATGCCATTTAATAAGATAAAAAAGTTTAATACATCCAAAGTTCCATGCAGTTTCATACGAATGTTTGACAAAAACACAAATAAAAGTTCGTCCAGAATCTAGATGGATCGTGACTGTAAAGTTTACACACACATATGTAAAACATACTAAAACTAAAGCTTGAGAGGGAACAGGATCTTTAAGCTTTTCCAGGGGTTCTTGGGTCATGATGGTTGTTTGCTCCTGTTCCTGGATAGTCTTCACTTTCTATAGCCATCCTTCCTTCAATAAAACTCTCTCCCTCGCCCGCATCAAACACCTCGTCTCCTCTCCCCACATCCACTATACCCTGCCAGAAAGATAAATTAAGAAAGCATTATTATGGGATAAATTGCAAATAATTAACACATACATAAATTTATGTACGAATCTCTATATATTGCATAATAAAGCGAGTATAATAAGAGAATTGTTATTAATACTTTGAAAAAGTCATCATGCACTGCTTCATACTTCTTTTCACCTTGAAGAAGTGCACAATGACATTTTCATTAAAAATGCCTTACCGCTTTATGAATACAGGATAATGTTTTAGAGTGACAGTAACAACGCTCTAAAATAATTGTCATTGGTACAATATTTCACTTCTTTAAGGAAAGAACAAGAAGAAAACAATGAATGAGAAGGCGAAAGAGATAGAGAGCTGAACCAGAGATTCTTGGACCGACAAGTCTTTCTCCTCTGACCTGAGGCTCCCTACAAAACAGGCATAATAACGAACTATTAATCCACTTCTTTTATATAAGAAAAAATAATGAAATAAACCACTATTTTTTGCACAAATAAACTTTTGTATACAGATAGACTGCATATATGTATATCATGTTGCATCAGATTTAGACCCTTCTACTGAATCCAAATGACCTAAGAAAATATTTAAAAAGTGAAAGGAAAGAAAAAGAGAAATTCTTGAGCCTTACTGGTTGTAGGAACTGCAGATGAAGATAGATCATACGAGAAAACCAATGAGAGTACCAGCAGTAGTCTAAGAGATGGATTTTGAAGCATGTTGATCAAATAGGAGGAGGAAGAAGAGGAAGAGGCTAAGAGTTGGTGAATAGCAAGAAATCATGTAGTATGATTGCTTATATAGGAAGAGCTATCACAAGAATGTTTATGGAATTCTTTATCCCACCGCAAAAGTCAGCTCAAATTATTTCTCCTCATCCAATTTAATTTGATATAATAATAATAATAAGGGTTTTTATCACAAACGGTCCCTGAAATTAATCCACGTCATCAAGATGGTTCCTGAAATTGAAAATCAATCAATGTAGTTCTTGAAATTGGGTGTCGCAAATCAATGTGGTCATTCCGTTACAATTCCGTCAAAATTTCTGTTATGTGGTGATGTGGCTCGTAATTGGGTCCACAAGTCTAATTAAATATAGCTATGTGGATTAAAAATAATAATATTTTTATTTTTATATAATTAAAAATTTTTTTAAAAAATGAACAGTTCATCGTCTTCTCTCTGCGCTTCCGCACCAACAGACCCTCTCCCCATTCCCGGTGGCTCACGTCTTTCGCCACGTCCACCGTGTTCCAGACTTCAGAAGATCCTTCAGGATCTTGTTCGACAACACTCCCATTCGTTCTCTCTCGATCGAAACTGTAAAGTTGTGGAATTAGAAATGGAATGGAAAAAACTCAAATCATCCCCAAATCAGAAAAGAAGAAAACTGAAATGGGGGAGTTTTCAAGCAATTAGACCAAACCCAGTAAAAAGAAAACTCAATTCAAGACCAAATCGCAGCAATTCAAACCCAGTGTGGTTGAAAGGCTGGTTGGGGTTATGAAAGTACGGCAACGCCGAGAAGAGCTCAGGGATGTCGCTGGGCTTGTAGTTCACCTTCCTTTTCTTTTCTTTTTCTTTTTAAAGTTTTTTAATTATATAAAATAAAAATATTATTATTTTTAATCCACATAACTATATTTAATTAGATTTGTGGGACCCAATTATAAGCCACATCACCACATAACAGAATTTTGACGGAATTTTAACGGAAGTACTACATTGATTTGGAACACCCAATTTCAATGACTACATTGATTGATTTTCAATTTCAGGAACTATCTTGATGGACTATGTCAATTTCAGGGACTGTTTCTGATAAAAACCCTAATAATAATAATAATAAGGGTTAGTTACATTTTACACCTTTGAACTTAAGAAGATTATCATGAAGTACTTATAATTTTCTCACATTACGTCTTAAAGTTTTAAAATTGTATCATTTTATATCTTTTTGTCTTTTTAAACATATAATCCTCCAGTGAATTGCTGAGTTTTTTTCTTTAATGTTGTGGTGCAAAGGTGGCTTACACGATAGCCCATACAAGGATCTCATGCTCATCATGTCGTCAATTTAATGAATGTTAAAACAAGTAATCCTTTGACCTGAAACACCATGGTCTTATGGAAAAGCCATTGGCTAATTGATGATGCAACATGACCATGCCCCAATTTGGATGTGTTTGACATATTCATAGAGGCACATGAGTGTAACAAGGAATTTCTAACCTTCAATAAGAGAAGGAGAATACTATACGATCTAATTCGCGAATTTGTGGTCAAAGTATCCAGCATGATTAAAGAAGGTATTCTTTATACGTCTCAATTGAATAATATATATTTGGGGAAATCACATTAGGGGTTTGACATAAACATTCATACTCTAATAATTTGATTATAAGTATTGAGTTAAAGAATGATCGAATTGCAACCAAGTAGGCTCTCTAAACTATTCTATATTTGCTTGGGTAGTGGCTAGAAGTCACTCATGACTTGTGAGTCTTCTCGAGGAATAACCACATACTCTTCGATGATTGGGAAAATTAAAAGAATGTTTTAATTTGCTAAGTGATTGTAGTATTACTAATCACCTCACTGCCTCGCTATTGAAACCTAAAGGATCATACATTGATACGCTAGTGTATTGAGATAAGTACAAAGTGATGGAAACAATTAATTACAGTAATTAAATAGAGGTGAAATTAATTAGAGAATCTTAATTTATCATATTAACGATTAGACGTTAATTTTAGGCCTTAAAATAGTTTCGGGGTTTTGGGGCCCACTGGGCCCAAACACATAAAGCTTCATTTAAGGACATGAAATGACGAAAATGACATAAGATCCGAAAGAGCCATCCTTCTATGTATGGCCAAGGAGAGGGTCAGTTCACTTGACTTACCTCCCTAAATTAGCTAACACTTGGCTTATTTCTCTTTATGATTTTTGGTGGTTCATTTCTAGAACAAGAGAGGAGAACGTTTCTCCCTGTCTAACATCAAAGGCCAGCCCCTAGAGGACAGATTACTAGTCTTTATTTACTAGAGGTGTGGGGCATTTAGGTTGTCTCATGTGTCAATTTTTTGGAGAAATCAACGGAGAGGACCAATGGAGAAAGCCAAGAGAAGGTCCATGGAGATTCAAAAAGTAGAAGACAAGGTTCTAAGGAGCATAGGAGCTTTCTTGGGGAAGCCAATCTTGGCTCCAAATGGTATACAATCCTCTCTCCCTTCCTCTCTAGTTAAATGCTTTTTAAAATTTGATACCTCAATCATTAGGCCTATAAATCTTGAAGGGTATTTAGTTTTGATTAATTTTTGTTTATTGATTCTATTGCCATGCATTATTTTAAAGTACGCTGATCTAGTGAAATCTCAACACAAATCTCTAATTTTTCCTTCAAGTTTGTCATAAAAAAAAAGTAATTAATGCTTTATGTTAGTTTCTCATGAGTGAAGAAAATTCCCAACGATAAAAATGATTAAAAAAAATCTGTTGGAATAAAAGAAATTAATAAAAAAAGTTCCTCAATGGTCATACAAATTAATCAACAATTTTGAAAAACATGAAGGGGAAACCGAAGTAAAAATGATTTCCTAAGTGGGTGGAGGGCATCACTTTCCCCTCTATTTTCCCATGGTCAAGGAAATTCGTTTCCCAAGCATATCCTTACCAAACATGAAAAATGCAACAATTTCCCATTCCCAAGTCTAGTTTCCCACAAATCAAACGCACCCTAAAAATAATTGTGCATTTAGTTTTAAAATCAAAGTTGAAGGGTTGAAAAGTCGAGCTAGAAGTTAAACTAGAGAGTAATGCTATAAGAGTCATTTTATTTGAATCGTATTCTTATATCATATGATGTATTGTTGACATATATTTGTCACGTTATCAAAGTTAATAATTGTATATATCGTTTAGCCACTTAGTATTACATAGTAATATTTTCCTTCACTCATTAGATAGCGAGTTCGATATATACCCCACCCCTTACCCACACCCTCACCACTAGGCTATTCCTAGTGGCTTGAATGATATGTTTGACACTAAAAATTTATAAATGAATAGACCTTTGGTTTAAGAAAAAAAAAAAAGAATTTTTGACCTAAAATTCAGGTATCATGTATATTATAATTTGATGGATGAGGATTCTCTCCGAATCCTCTTTGTGAGGATTTTAGGAATCCTCACATCCTAACCGTTCATCGTATATTGTGCAGTCAGTTTTCGTCAGGTACTATTTGTGTTTAATTTTAAATGAAAAAATCAAATGATTTCTGACCGAACGATGTACGATAAAAAGTTAAGATGTGATAATCCATAAGATCTATACCATTTAGATACGGATGGATCCAAATCTTAATTTGATGACCTAAATTAAATTTTCTATATTAATTTCTTGTAATATGTCCACCACTTGTAAAAGAAAATTTAAAGGAAAACTAATGAAAATGACTTGAAAACTTTGAGTTTTAATCATGGTCCGAAATGCCGATAATATCGGCGATATATCGCCGATATTATCGGTTTTGGGGAGTACCGATTTTTTTTTCTATATCCAACTGGTTTTCGGGATAATATCGCGATATTACCGATATTAGTAGATATCGTCGCGATATTCGTCGTCGTCGCCGCCGCCGGGAGGTGAGAAAGGGATCCAGAAACCAGATCGAAGAAGATGGATCCAGAAACCAGATCGAAGAAGAAGGATCCAGATCGAGGGAGAGATGAAGACGGATAGACCGAGGCAGAGATGGAGACGGAGAGACCGAGGCAGAGATGGAGACGGAGAGACCGAGGGAGAGACGGAGACGGAGAGACCGAGGCATAGACGGAGACGGAGAGACTGAGGGAGAGACGGAGACGGAGAGACCGAGGCAGAGACAGAGACGTAGAGACGGAGATGGCGATGAGGTGGTGTCGCCGTTGATGTGGTGTGGAAGTGAGGGCGTGGGTTGTTCACAGGGAGAAGGAGAGAGTGCAGAGATGCAGAGAGGGCGAAGAGGGAGAATGTGGGTTGTTCACGGGGAGAAGGAGATAGTGCATAGAGTGCAGAGAGCGATGAGGAGGTGTCGCCGTTGAAGTGGTGTGGAAGTGAGGGTGTGGCGTGTGGGTTGGTTCACTGGGAGAAGGAGAGAGTGCAGAGAGTGCAGAGAGAGAGCACGGTAGAGATGAGAGAGTGAGGGAAAAGAGAGATCTGAGAAAAAAGAGAGACGGGGACACAAAAGCAAGGTGGGCCCCCTGGGCACACCTATTAAGATCCAAAAATAATTTTAAAAGCAAGATAAACTCAAACTTAGTGAAAATACAATTTAAATTGGGGGTGGGTGTAACAATCTACCCCTCTTAAAAGAATTTCGTCTCCGAAATTTAAAATCACTTACTAAATTGAAATACTAGAAAATAGGAAGAAGAATATATGTATAAAGAGAAATCAAGTCCAAATAATTACATCATATTAAAATTTGATTAATTTTTTTTCAGTTACATATATTCTATATGATAAATTTCTATTTTAAATCAAGTCCAAATAATTACATCATATTAAAATTTGATTTTTTTTTTCAATTACATATATTATATATGATAAATTTCTATTTTAAATCAAGTCCAAATAATTACATCATATTAAAATTTGATTATTTTTTTTTCAGTTACATATATTATATATGATAAATTTCTATTTTAAATCAAGTCCAAATAATTACATCATACTAAAATTTGATTAATTTCTTTTCAAGTATCTACTTTTGAACTACTCGCCACGTTCAATCTATGTGATACTAAGTCACTCATGTATCTTACCATACAATGTATAAAGTGTAAAATATTGTACTAATTCATTATGTATAAATTATTATGGTGTGTTTAAACTTATTTCATTAATTACCACATATTTTCTACACTTACAATGTTTGCCAGATCGCTATATAATCAACTTAAATCAGTTAAATCCATCATGCAATGCATTTCATTCCAATTTTTTGTGATAAACTAATAGATAATTGACTAAATAAACATCCTGCAAAGTTTCAATAAAATTTTCCAAGTTTTTCTTACAATTTCCGTGGTTTCCATGTAATTTTTATTGATATCGATATTATCCCGATATTTCCATCGATATTTCCGTATTTTCGGACTACCGATATTTCCGATATTACCGATATTTAATACCTTGGTTTTAATCAAAATGACAAAAATGTGTTGTAAGTGAATAGTATCAGAAATGACTTTTTAGAGTAAAAATGTCATTTTAGTTAAAAGTGAAAAGTACCAAGAATGTTTCGTTAAAATTTTCAAAATTTAACAATTTGGTGTTATGTCATTAATGGACATGACATAAATTAAAGAAAAAGTGTATTATATTGTTCTAACAAAAGTTCATTTGTGAATTATTTGAGAAAGTTTGTTTTTTTCTTCCTGTTTTAAATACTATTATTGGTACAGCACAGAATAACGTAAGGAATCCCCGTGACTGCAATTGATGGACATCTTGGGAAGTTTGGAGAGCTTGGACGGTGGAAAGACGTCTGACTCGTGACTTTGTTCAATTGTCGCATATGGCAACGTCGGCAAGTTCGATTGTCATTAGGGTTAAGATCCCACTCACTCGCTGACTTAGGGTTTGTGGTGGTTGTCCCCAGTGATGGAGATCGACTGATCATACATTCATGCATGGTCACAATTATAGATAATTACAGACATCCCCTACCACTTCTAGGGAGAGCCACCTAAACCTTATCAGCTTCTTTTTCTTTTTCTCTGTCTTCCTAATGAGATCAAATGAAATCTTACCCAAAAATCAAAAGAGATTGAAGGAGATTTGAACCTCTGGCATGCACTTATATAAAAAGCTAAAACACATTCCATCGTTTATAGCTTTTTATAAAAATGTTATTCTTACTACATTTTTAAATTATATAATTTGTGTTATTTCTATAATAGATTAGACTCATATGTATTAGTAACTTATATTTCTAATGTGGGGTATGAAAAAATGTGATAAGTGTATGTATAGCATCACTCAACATTTTAAGTTTTGAAGAAGTTTAAGATAATTTGTTAATTGTTTAATTCTAACCCTATTTTGAGGACATATAAGAGGTTTAAGGCATTATGCATGTTTGTGATGTTATCAGTTATTATTCAAAATATTGAGATTTTCTATGGTTGATTCCAGACTTCTTTGTTCTTTGAACATTCACATTGATTAATCTTCTCTTTGTCACGCTGCACCAATTTTACATTCTGATTTAGGAGATTTTTCAATCTAGAACATTATCACATGTGATACTACTCCACTCAAATTGTAACACGTGTACCTGTTTTTTTAATTATTAAGATACCTTAAAAGTGGACTGTGTGAACCTTATCGTTTGCTCATATTAACATGTGGAATAACACATCAACTCCCAAGTATATTCCATAAACGCATAAAATGTAAATTATATGTAAATTTAAATAATTCTGCATCTATTATGTTCTATCAAAAAGAATATGCTGAAGATTAACACAAGTGAAATATATAAGGGATGATATATATGGAAGTGGAACTAACCCACACAGAAATACAATAAATAATTACCCAAGTTGACTTTAGGGGAAATATTCTTATCAGTTACATTTTGGCTTTTGCATGCTCAACTTGTCCTTCTTATCTTAATTAATATAAAACGCCAGCCATTCCCACATGTTTCCTCATGCCAATAGCCATCATCGCCCACCCTCTCTCCCCTCCTTTTATTTTTCTCCAGTCTGCAGTGCTGTGTAGATCCATTGAGTGCTTCATAAGAAGCAAAGGCATGGCGCACAAGTGTAATTTTATGACACAACTAGTTATCTTTCTATGTTTTACATATGTCCTATCATCAATTGCTGCAGCTCCTACGACAAGTAAGCCTTTTATTTATTTATTTATTTTAATTTTGAAATAACTGAAAAAATTACAAGATCCTCGACGAATGATATTTATGTTTCTTTTCCTTGGCTCTGGATAATATAGGAAGTCGGAAGATAAGTAAGGAAGACCTACCGAGTCAGAATTTGTTGGATGAAGGTGTCCTTGATTTGGGAGAAGGATTTGTGGAGGGGCGGATGGATCTGGAAACCAATGATTATTCAGGGGTAGGAGCAAATCCGGTGCATGATCCAAAACCCCCAGGAAGAATTTGAGCCTTATGGTGGGTTCTGTTTTTTAACTTTTGATCTGGTTGGGGTTTTCTTCAGTTGTATGTCCTCCATGTCCATACACGTAATAATTTAATATACAAGAATTATTTTTTGGGTGATAAGAACAACGTGCTTGTTGAATACAATCTTTCTGGTTTTTGGTTGTTGTAATCTTCTTCTAATTATTTTATTAATTCTCCTTTATTATTTGTTGCTACTCCCACCTTCATATCATGTTTTCTCACTCTTTTGTTTTTGTTAGATGTTACAACTCCCCTAGTAATAATACATGTAACAAAATAAACCAAGGTGGATTGGATTCATTGCTCCTAACATCTAACAAAATTTATTGTTAGAATCTTGTCTGTGCTAATCTAACATCTAATCTAACACAATCTATCATTTGGCAAAAAAACTAAATAAATAAACCAAGGTGGATTGGATTCATTGCTCCTAAACCCAAGGCCATCTCCAACTAATCTGGCCAAAGGGCCAGAGGGCTAAAAAAGACCCATTTTGACACGAAAACCGTCTTCAACGGAGGGCTAGGCCAAAGGACTCGTGGGCCCCACCTGGCCAAAAATGGGAGAACCGGCCAAAGGGCTGGCCAAGAGCAGCCAGCCTGCTAGCCCTATGGCCCAGCCCAAGCACATGCTACCTGACGTCCCATTTGATGTCATGATGGCGTCAGCCACATGACATCATGTCACTGTTTGACTATTTTTTTTGACGAAATTTATAAAAAAAAAAATTCTATTTTTTATTTTTAAATTTTTATAAATACCTAAGCCATTTCTACTAGGGGTGGGCACAGGCCGGGTCAAGCCCAAAATTGAAGGAACCGAACCGAACCCATTTGTAAATAACACGGGGTGGGGCGAGGCAGGTTTTGGATTTTTCAAAATGAGATCCAGACCTAACCCGGCCATTTTGAAACGGGCCGGTTCCTACGAGTACCCACGGGTCCTACAATGGTGAGGGTAACCAGATAGGAACAAAAATATTGCTCATGGAGACCGACTGACCCCAAGGAGTAGACGGCGCTGCTGGCGACGACTCGACGACACTACTGGTTGATAACAATGTTGGAAATGTGCCTTAAAACCAATCATATGATGATTCTTTACGGACATTTCACATGTTAAACTAATATAGTTTAATTTAAAGGGCAAAGATTATTGTTTGAAACCGTCTCATATAAATGTTATACCAAAGAATATGTAATTGGGAGAATGCAATTTAAAGAAGTTAGATTCATGAGACCATTCTCTTTCGTATACATATCATAAACGTTCCTGATCATAAGATTGCCAATTGGGCATTGACAGTCCGTTAAGATCAATACGTGTTATGTCTTCTCTTAGGGAGAGTGACTGGTCTCAAGTCATTGGTGTGACTGACACCAAGACAAGTACGTAGGTGCTCAATAGAGAATGAGTTCACTGAACGCGATCAACAAGGAGTTCTCATACTCATGTCACATGAGAACTCATGGTTGTGATAATGTAAAGTAGTCCTTTGACCTGAGGCATCATAGTTGTCTTGTGGTTAGGTCCTTGATCTTAGACTATGTCAAAGTCACTCCATCCGAGGGTGTCCACGACATAGTTGGGGTTAAGCCACTTAGCCATGGAGGCAAGTGAATGCGCAACAAGGGATCTCTAACCTTCAAACTGTTTGAGGGAAAATACTCTATGATATGATTAAGAATCTCTGGCCAGAGTATGAATGAGATTTAGGAAGTCGTTCCAAATCACATTCAAGGTAATCATATAAGTAAATGAATCACATTGGATAGTAGACATGAATAAACTATCAATCCAAACAATGTGGTCCAGAGTATTGTATTAGAGAAAGACCGTATTGCATTGTAATCCTAAACTGAATAGGTTCTCCACCTCTTCTGATTAGCTTGGGTAACCATGACATACTGCTAGGTGTCACTCATGGTTTGTGGAAGCCCTAAACGTGTATAATCACTAAAGGGAGAATTGAAAGTAAGTTTCAATTCACAATCGATTTGAAAGAGTTCTAATCGCCCACTGCCTCGCTAAAAGGAACCTAATGGATCGCACACCGTGTAAGGTAATGCTTGAAGGATTTGACGGAGATGAGTAAGGACAATTAAATGGTTTAATGTTTATGGCAAGAATTAAATAATATGTTAATTAATCAAACGAATAAGTTCGTTTTAAACCTTGAGTTAGTTTTGGGCCTTAAAGCCCAAATTGGGCCTTAAAGCCCAAATTGGGCTTCGAAATGTCAAGCCCATTAGCTTAAGTTGTATGACAACTTAACAAACAAAATTCAAGAAGCCCAAAACAGCCCAAAGGCTTGGGAAAACTGGCCATAGAGAGAGGAATGGCCTTTTGGTCCAAAATGCATACAAAAGTTGAAAGCATAGAAGGGGTATCTTTGCTCCATCCTCATTTAGGGTTTTCTAAGGATGAAAAGTGAGAAAAACTCTCTCTCTTGTCTCTCTAGAATAGCCGGCCACCATGGGAGAGTTTACTAGCATCTAACTCTTCCATGGCCACTCATCTTCTTCCTCAACCATCCTTGGTGTCGGAACTTAGAGGTCTTCAACTTTGGGGACTTTTGGAGAAACCAATTCTTCCATCCATATCCAAGAAGGCATGGAGCCAAGAAGCAAAGTTCCTCCATCCACATCCATGGAGCCAAGGAGTAAGGTGACAAAGGAAAGAAGGCCCTCACATGGGTGATTAACCTTTGCTAAGCAAATAGGTGCTTCAAAGGTATAAAGTTTCCCAACTCACTTTGTTTTGAGTTGAGTCTTGGTTCACCCTTCTACTAGGCTTTGAATTTCATGGGTAATGTTTTGTTTTTGAGTGCATACAAGCATGATTCCGCCTTTAATTGTTAATTGCATGCCATAGATGTTGCTCAAATAAACATGTTTCTCACAAAATTTCCTTCAAACAAGTAGCTCGACTATTACAACCACTACAACACCATCGACGACTACGTCTGCAACGACATAAGATTCTTGGCCTTGTCCTTGGCTCCTGGTCCCATAGCAACCACCTTCCCTAAGTTTAACAGCACCGATTGGACCAATCGCAACCATTAAAATTCAAATCAAGATAAAACCTTAAACCCTAAATACATTTATGCGAAGAAGAAGATGATGTCATAGAATTTACCTTGGTGGAGGACTCGAGGAAAAGATTGCTGGCAGTGGTTTTGGAGGGCGGGATGATTTTCTCAATCAGGACGCAGTTGAGAGTTGGCCATTTGGGTCTCTGAGAACACTGGTGCTACTGGGTTTAGGGTTTGGGGGAAGATGACAACTGCTGATGGTTTAGAATGTGAGGGTTTGGGGAGGAGGAGGACTACTTGTTGATCAAGTTCTAAGAGATGATGGAAGTTCTAAGAGATGATGGAAGGTTCTAGGTCTTCGAGTTTTTGGGGTATTAGGTGTTGAAAGGTGTGTGTTGTGGGTGTGGGTCTGATAGTGGAGTTTGGGCCTTTGTTTATTGATGTAAATAGTCCAATGCTTAGGCCTTGTTTGTGTCACGCCCCAACCCGCGAATAAAGACTATTCCTGAGCTAAGGTGTGAGTCATATGTTACCAATTCCTCCTTGAGTCGATCCTCTTTTTCCATTAAGTTTCTATTAAAAACTCAGTGTTTTATTAATAAATGGTTTGCTCAACTCAAATTTATTGCAATTAGACAAAGGAACGCGGAGATTTAAGTGGTTCACCAATTTGGCTACATCCACTAGGGTTGTGTTTGTATTTGTATTTCACTAGGTAATGAGGATTTACAAATGCGTAACAATGACTTAAAAGCCTTGACAAAAATATGTAAGAAAAGTGATATGAGAATGACGGGTTTTCTCTCTTTTCTTCCCCCCTCCCTTTTGCTCTCTTCTCCTCATTCCTTTATATAGTGAGTGATTGGGTTTCTTCCCTTGAATTCCTTCCCCTTGAAGCTCTATACGTATAGATTAACCTTGTTTGCTTCTTTTCCTCATGATTCATGGCACATGTATTCCAATAGCAAGACACCAAGTGTTGTTCTCATCATTAGCCATGATATGTGATCCAATAGAAAAACAACAAATGTTAAGTTAATCATTAGCCCTAATATGTGTTCCAATAGAAACACA
Organism: Malus fusca; assembly: GCA_035220775.1. Classification (NCBI taxonomy): domain Eukaryota; kingdom Viridiplantae; phylum Streptophyta; class Magnoliopsida; order Rosales; family Rosaceae; genus Malus; species Malus fusca. The sequence continues at coordinate 854,800 of CM069072.1, read as the reverse complement.
CCAAATGTGAAGTTAATCATTGACAATAGGATGTGTTCATATGACAAAGCAACATGTGTTAAGTTAGTCATAAACAAAAATTATCTTGCAAAGTGGACAAATACCCAAAGGCCACATCCATACTCTATAAGATATAGAATCCCACCTCAACCTATCTAGAGTAGTGACTAACCCCTCCTCTTTATTCTCTAATGGTTGGCAAAACGCTACTTAGCCTTTGTGAGAAAAATAAAGTCAAACTCATCATAATCCCCTTCTCCAATTCAAACTAAAAATATCTCTAATTACATATGAACATGAAATAATACTAGTTAGTTTTTGAAATAATCTTGTAGCAAAAATGAACTTACGTTGACACTAGTATACATATCAAAAGTATAGCGTATAAAAAGAAACCCAATAAAATTATTACATAAAAACAACTTCGCACATACAAACATACATATATAATCATTTTTTTTAATACGGGGTATTACATTTTGGTAATAAAATAGCCCAATACATAGGCCTTGTTTTGTTACAAACAGGCCGGTCCGAGTACCCGTTTTTCTATACTTCTGGAACCGGCCCGCCCTTAAATTTTCATCGCCCCGCCCCGTCCCGTTTCTCTTATTAAAAATTTGGAACCAACCCGTACCCGCCCTAACCCGTGGTTCCTATACCCGTTTGCCCACCCCTAATTTCTACCCCATTTCTCACATACTTTTCACCTTTCCATACTATCTTACCTCATTTTATTTCAAATTTTCACCAATTTTTCACATCATTTTCATTCTATAAAGATAAGAAATCCGAAGACTTATTAATTTAGCGACAAGTGTCACTCAAAATATGTCTGAAAATCTTATTTTAATATGGTAATCCAATTCAATTAACCATATTAATTCAATTAAAATAATAAATTATGTTTGGCCTATAGCCTTTTGGCCCCCTCGGTTGGAGATAGTGTTTTGTCAAAGGCTATGTTTGGCCTATGACCCTTTGGCCCCCTCGGTTGGAGATGATATAAAATATGGTCTGACATTGTTTATTAAAATATAATTTCTTGCAAAACTATAGGGCTAAACATGGCCCTTTGACCCTCTTTCGATTGGAGATGACCTAAGGATCTTCTCAAGGCTAAAGGCCCAAGAGAAGAGTAACTAACTCGACCATATTGATTAACAAAGTGTGACCAACTCTGAACAAGCAACATTACAAAGCACGTACTCGATCATTTCTAGTAACCCGAGTGAGATGCCTTCTTCCAGTAAACATATATGGGCTCCCTATCGGATAGTTCTTCAAACTGAGCTCCATTAAGAAGTTGCATGAAAGAACGCTGGAAACGAGTGGAAACAGCAACTCTACAACACAAGTAAAGATTGCAAGGATGTCAAAGGCTTCCCATACCATGAGTCTGAACAACAAATAAAAGTAAATACAAAACATAAACATAAAACGTGCCTACTTCTTAATGGTTATAGCACCAATCTTTCAATCTTGTCAAAATTTTGCCCCAAAATTTTGCTGACCTTGTAAGGCAAAATGGACAACGAAAAACTACCATATTTGTCCTATTTCCCTAATAACAGTTGATTTTATACCATGAAATGAGATAATTAAAGGGTTCAATCGAAATTGACTGCAATACTTTCTTTGTAAAAAATTACAAGCATATGCATTATATATACCCACATATACTTCTTCAACCCGATGTTAGAGCGAGTATACCAGATTATAAACCGGAAGCACTAACGATTATCCCTCTAACACTGAAGGTTTTCTAAGCTTCTAACTTCTGCTTTATAAGTTTCCAAATGGCAAATTAGTTTATAAAATCATAAAACATTAGTCACTCGGGTTAAAGGGCGAGTTTAAATCCAAAGAAGCAAATAAAATCGTACAACATTACAAAGTAATCAAGTAACCAACTCGATAATTCCTTAGTAACAAGGTATGTTGTGACTAAAGCATTTTTAGTCAGTCGATGTATTTTTTTGGTGACTAGATCAATTAGTCACTCAGGCTAAAGGGTGATGAGTTTAAATCAAAAGAAGCAAATAAGCACAACATGCCCAAGAAACCTAAAAAGGTCAGCAGGCACAAGAGAGATGGTCGACCATTTATGTGCGACCAACATTTACACGCCGTGGATCTATATCTCACGCAGAGAAGACGCGTCATTCAAAATGTGTATCCACTGCCCCCTCCTGATACCTCCTAGGCAATATGAACCTTCCATTTCACATCGAAGATCACCACAAAGGGCATCAGTTTGTGTTCTTGTAAAAGCTCATCAATTTCTTTTTCAGCAAAGGTACAAACAACATTTCTTCCGAAACTGCTGCATTTTCATCTTGTAAAACATAGGATGTGTTAGAATCCATGGCAGCCACTAGTTATTTAAGAATTCGGCGGGGAATGACGTCATACTGGCTGTGTGGATTAGGACTCAGATAGGGATGGGCAATGGTTATGCCGGACGGGTAATCGCGGTTATTTACCCATAACCGTTTATGCTTATACCCACATAACCGTTTACCCGTTGGGTAATTGCCTAAACGGTTATACCCATACCCATAACAATTTATAAACGGTTAATCATACTCATAACCGCATACTCATTTACCCTTTTTAACCCGTTTATCTTTTTTTTTATTATTATTTTTTTTTTATTACCATTACCCCTTTTTCACCAGTCATGTTTTTTAACAACTTGAAAATTAAAAAAAAACTGCCATAATTTTCTATTTTTTTTTTTGCAATTAAAAACCGTTATAGGTACATTCATCATACATTTCCGTATTTTAATTTTTCCTTATACCATTCCAATAATTGAAATAATAGTTTACGAACGATATTTTTAACTGTTACCAATGAAGGTAATGTATATTTACTAAGTATTATTGGGTTACGAAAATTGTTTCGAAGACATTTCAATCAACTTCACGGTTACCCGCAAGGAATTAAATTAATTTGGCGAATTCCTTGCGGATGAGAATCATCATTCCTGCAACAGTGTTATTGAGAGAATGACCGACAAATTTCTTGCTAATTTATTGGGTGCCAAGTATTATTAGACCGAGAACATGGTTTGTGTTAATTTTACATATATAAAATAAATGGGTAAACGGTTACTCGTTTATAAACGCGGTTAATACCCATAACCACCCATTTAAATTTCAGTAAACGGTTATACCCATAACCGTAACCGTGAAATTTAAAATGGTCAGTAACCGTAGTTAATTTGCTCATCCCTAGGCTCAGGCGGACGAGGCGTTTCAGGAGGCGTGGCAGTCAGATTCAGGGGGGGTGTTGATACCCGAGACCCGAGCTAAGGTGTATTTGTCTCTGAAGCTTTGGTATTTGAGAGTAACAGTCATCCAATTAACCAAACCCGAGCTTTGGTATTTACGTGAAAGCTCAGCCGGAAGAATACACCTGTGAGTTTGTTTAGAAGGCGGGTATCACGTGCTGAATAAGGCGGTACACGTGACAAGCGACGTTAGACCGGCGACAAAGCAGCCGGCGAAAACGCCGATTGGGTTGCTGGAAGTTAGGATTCGCGGGGCCACGAATTGCTTCCGGTGAAGACAAAAAATGGCGTGCGTGGGACCACCGATACATACGTGGTTGCCAAACACGGGCCGAAGTGGGTCCGGACACAAACTATTCTCGACCGGTTTAATCCACGCCGGAACGAGCAGTACACTTGGGACCTGTACGACCCTTGTACAGCTCTCACGACTGGAGTTTTTTATAACGGAAGGTACAAGCGCGATGAAGCGGGAAAACCCGAGAAGGATAGTCGGATCGGGAAGATCCGTGTGAGACTATCCACTTTGGATATGAATCGGGTGTACATGAGCTCATATTCCCTTACGGTGTTGCTTCCTGGTGGAGCCAAGAAAATGGAGAGATTGAGATAGCCGTTAGATTCTCATGCTTATCGTGGATTAGTTTTATCCAAGCTTACACGTCACCAATGCTTCCTAGTGTCACAGGATGACTCTTTAAGCCTTCCGCCCGTGCGGCACTTAGACTTGATTACCTCGAAGAACAAGCTAAGTAAGCCTTCGAAGCCTCGCTTCCCCGGATCGAATCACAAAGAAAGCTAAGATAGCTTGGAGAATGCTAAAATCACTTAGAAGATGGGAGAAATGAAGCTTTGTATTGAAACTTAGGAGAACTTTACAATTGTTTACAATTCTTGGATGCCTTGGCCAAATGGCCTTGCCTCCTATTTATAGGCCTAAGTAACCTCCTCAATGGAGGGTTCTAGAATTCCCTACTTACATCCAAAAATATCTAGTATAGTTCTAGATACAACTTGCCTAATCTAGATTGTTCTAGGTGAGGCTTGAATTTGTACACTTGTGTGGAATGTTTCGGAATGCCCTAGATTATCTTGAACGCTCCGCCATGTTCTTGATTTTTCCGGGATGTTCCAGAAGCTTCCATGAAGACAAGGCTTTATGGGCTTAGATATATGATGTCTTGGGCGTTTTCTTTGTTTTTAACATATGGCCCGTGACACTAGGATGCACTACATGCACCCACTAGGTCCAGCGCAACAAGATATTCTGAGGCACTCGGCTCTCAAGGTCCGAGCCGCCGTTGTGACATGAGGGTGGTTCAGTTCATGTTGGATTCTGACACGCATGTGTGGAGTATAGAGATATTTTTCAGTATGATCGGTACATGAAGTGGTACATCATGTGTTATTATACAAATGGTGAGATATGTGTGTTAAAAAGTTAATAACTTAGAACATAAAATTTCCCACCAATTATATAAAAACACATGATGTACTTTTCGTGTTCTGATCACAATAAAAAATTTCTCTAAGCAAGGCCAACTAGTTTCGCGGGGTGCCTATCACGTGCGGCTACATTGGCCCGTTGGCTCGATGGAATCTGCACGTGGCTTCATCCTCCCACCACCGTTTTAGTGCACGTACTGCTCTTGGCGGTTGTAATTTGTCCGCATTTGGTGTCACCCACTGTATTCATGTATGCCTTCTTCATCCTATTGGTACGGTCTCGGTATCGGCAACTGGGCCCACATAATATGGACCCGAGAATGTCCTACGTCGCTGCTGTGAGCCCAGAAGAGTTGAACGAGGAGCTCGACGGGTTTCCATCCACGTGACCGTTGGATATAATTCGTATCCGACACGATCGACTCCGGGCCCTCGGAGGTAGGGCCCAAACGCTTTTGGGTGACGTGGCACCCCAAGGGGAGCGTTTGGAGGCCCTGTTTAATCGGAGGGATCCAAGGGCCGCGGAAATATTTGTGGTGTTTTGCGTGGTAGCTTCTTTGGTGTTTTACATGGTGCCATTCAAGGCCTTTGTGTTGGGGTCACGGTTCTACTACTTGCGCCACCCACGGTTCCACGACGGCATGCTTTCGGTTCCCTCCAACTTTTTCCGGCGATCGCTCTCTGACCAGATTATGTAGGGTGATCCATCTGTATGGGCCACTCTCTTGGTGAAGTACTTAGCTGCTAGGTAAGTAGCTAGCTGCAAACTGATGATGATTCTTTGTTTTCTTTTTTGTTTTTCATTGGGGTATTTAATATGAACATTATGTTTTTTAATTACTCAATTGGAACTTGAAATAATGCACTCAAAAAGGTGGAAGAATAGTGAAGTGACCGTTGTTGTCTGTGGGGTGGTGGACCTCGTAATTAATTCTCAGTACGATTTCATCTAAATTCAAAAATTTATGATCGAGGAAGTGATCGTAGTATAAATCAGCCTTCACAATACTACAAGTATGTGTTGCAAATATGAATCTCACGTCGAGAAAGAGAGACTTTACATCTGCTCGGCTACTATCCATAGAGTCAATAGGTTTATTGTAAAACCTCTTAACTGTCTTCAGTACAACTACACATCCAATACAGAAAAAAAAATGACTTTAATTAAAGGAGAATCCTTGTCCTTTTTCTCTCTAGCTGGTTAAAGCATTGAAAAACATTAGTTTAAAGAGTTTAAAATTTTTGCATTAATTTTGTGTGTGGTCTCTCTATGAGGTCTATTATTGATTGATATGTATTAAGTTTATGAAAATAGAATTAATGAGGGTTAAGTTTATAGACACGTGTCAATTAATGTTAAAATCCACAAAAAGGCAACACACAATAAATGCAGAAGATTTAAACTCTAATTTAAACTAATTTTGAACAGGCAAAGTTCAATTATTCAACCAAAAAGTATCGAGTAAACTTTTGTAATAATCACTATTTTATTGCTTGCTTGTTTATTGTTGCCTAACCCACAAAACTCTATATATTTTTCTTTTGTCGGATATGAACAATAATGAGAGGAGGAATTCAAACTAAAATACCCGATGCAAGAGGGAATGATCTTAACCAACTATGTTGCTAACCTCTTACCAAACCTTAAACCCTTAAATAAAAATTATCGTGCAATTGGTCTTGAGTCATCCAAGCACAAGTGCATATCATCTATGTGATTTAACTCAAACAATAAGACGTTAAGAATTGTGTTGGAAAAGATAAAAGCACAGTAAACAGATAATAGAGGGATAATATAATGTGTTCAATTGCTTGTTTAGTGCCCCTTTATGTGGCATGCTTTAGGGTTTACCTTGGCAAAATTCAAAGAGTACCCTTCAAACTAGGCAATAGAAGTGATTCAATCCTTAAGACTTTGAAGCTTGCTAGCTAACTAGCTATTATCATAAAGATATATAAAAAATATAAATAAATAAAACCCCCAAATTTCAAAAAATCATGTAGAGAACACACAACTACAAGCATGCCATTTATTAATTTTGGTTATTAAAAGAATCATCTGCATTGTTGTTTCTTGAAGTTCCTTGTGGAGAGGAGTTTCGTTAACAAAGATTGCAACCTCCTAGACCCCGGTCCCGGCCTTAAAACGCCATAGTTTTCACTCTGCAAACTCGAGCATACCTTTTGCGTCTTCCCATTACTCCCAGAACACCATCCCCCGTAAGCAAATTGTCCGCGATGTCGTTTAAGAAGGTCGCGATCAATTTTGTTTAGAACCGGGGCATTTTTCTTGAACTTTCTAGCAAATGGACGGTTGCTCAGAATCATTCTTCTGAGATCTCTCAGTCCAAGAGACCTCGGATGCTGCTTCGGAGGTGTATCCCATGTAATGTAATGAAGGTCGTGATTGACGGTGGTGTTCTTGTAGTCTTCGGAGTTACATATTACTGTCTGGAAGTAGCCTTCCGGTGATGAGACAAAGTTAGTGTAGTAGAGGAGGAGAGTCCTTGGCAGATTGTCCCACCCTACGATACAATACTCGGCAAAAGATCTTGATAAAATTGTCCAAGCTGAACCTGGAGTGAAAGCAAGAGATCAATATAGATTAATAAGTGTACTGCTTTGTTACTTTTATGGTCATTTTAGTAAAAGTGTTGCTATTCGGACCACATTAACAACCCACATTACCGACCATCTTTCAACAATGTGATTAGTACATGTAATACAAAAAACGTTATTCCTTCTGTAAAAGAAATCTCAAATCCGTAACCCTAATGACACTCCAAACAAATATTTTACAATTTTGAAACATTGGCTAACATGCAGTGTTCAATAACAAACTGAGAGTGCGAACCTAATAAAATCATGCGAACTTAAACTACGTTCATATAAACTTGCAAATTTGCAAGCAGTGGATTTATTTATGTGTTTAATAACAAGTGTATATATTGGAAAATACTACTTCAAAGAGTCTATAGAAGCAAGAGAACAAGTTCATCCCAAGCGAAAGCAGTTTATAAAAGAGAGGCCTTATCATTTAGATATGTGGTGCATGCAGATTGCAGGTGTCTGTTGTTTGACGTAGCTCTGCTCCCTCTCCAATGCTTATACTCTTTTTAGTTAACCAATGATTATTACTCGACCTACACCATATTGCCACATGCAGTAAAAAGTTTCAACCAGATTTAACAAACCCCCCACCCCACCCCCTCCAAATAAGGAAGGTGCCATAAACCAGTTTGGCAAACTCGCCAAAATGATCATCTTCCAAATTCCCAAGTGTTGAAATGTTCAGTTTTTCAGTACGCTACCAAAATATGGCCGCTATATTATTAATTTGTTATTAGTTATTTATCAGTTTATCAATTAAAATTTAATTTCTGATTATGTTGGCCAATCTTCTTCATAATTTCTTGAATTTTTCGTGTTGCGTTTAAGATGCGTGTAGTGTTGGTCAGTAGTTTGGTTCAGCCAACAATAGTTAGGTGGAGCGGAGAGAAAAATGCCAAAGCATGTTATTAAGTGATGCATAAACATCATGATAAATATGAACTGCGCACTAAACCTACCAGAAGAGGTGGAAAAAGAATGTGAAAGGGACATTTGAAGTTTCCCCAAATGAAAACAACCGCAATTTACATGTAGTCCGTAAATTTCATCATCACCTTCATCTTGTCATGGACTTATCATAGGTTTCCAACTGGATTGTTCTCCACCTTAGTTTTTTTTGTTGACTGTTTTTTTTATAAGTAGTGGACTAACTGGTTTATTTTTATTTTTGTATAACAATATTTTATTTGGACGATAAAGATTTGAGATAAGTAGTTGAAGGGTGGTGCTATATACACAATTTTTTTTACCTCACACACATTCTTGTTAATTTTTATTTCTTAATCTTCTTCGATTCATTCGATTCGACAACAGAAGTTGAGAGATGTATAGGAGGTAGCACCACCCCTACCACCATTGGTTTTCAAAATAACTAGCCTCTTTTCACACGGCGTGTGGCAATTAGCTATTTTTTAACTTATTATTTATTTTTCTGGTTAATAATATATTATTTATTATTTGGTTGTTTTAGTTTTACTTATTTTTGTTGTTATTATTTTTATTAAATATATGTTGAAAGATAATGAATTGCAAGAAAAAAAAAAGACAAATTGGGCAATATGAAAGTTTCATCATTTTTGCCTTCTTCCTTTATATATATAGGGATACAATGACAAATTAACAAGTTCATTAAAATTTGATAAATGGTTACCTTGAAAAATATCAATTTTTTTCTTTGCTAAGGAAATTAAATCTCAATTAGTACGACTAGTTTGCTCATTTAGTTTTAAGATTCTGACATCTAAACTAACCTTTACACGTCGACTTCCTTTTTCCTAAACTTGAAAAGTACTTGAAAGTACTGATCAAGTTCAAAATTTGATTTATAATTTACAAGTAGATGTGAAAATGTGCACCAGCGGACGAAGACAAATGTTATCGACAAAATGCGTGAACGAATTTCGTACAAAGAAAGAAAAATGAAAAAGAAGCACAAAAGTAAACCATCACAACAACAAGACGTGTTATCTTTCGATGCTTGTGCTGTACGGAAGATATTTTTAGCATGTCAGGACACAGCCTGTTACACAATTGAAAACTTGAAAAAAAAATTCCATTAATTTTAGAGGTGTGATATCCACACTCCTTTTTACTTCTCCCACATATTTTTGGTTTTCGACTGTCTAATCAGATGAATTAAAGAATATCAAATGACAAAAATTAACAAGGGTGTGTAAAAAGTAAAAAGGGGTGTGTGGATAGCACACTTCTAATTTTATTATGGCACTTGATGCCGTATTCTCAGCACAATGAAAAATTTCTCGCTGGTTAGAAGTTTGTGTGCTACTATAATAGCAATATCCAAAATAAAAGAAGAAAATATATCTATTATCTAATTTTCTTTTCTAATTTATAATTATTAACTTAATTAATGAAATTAATCATTTTTAATAAGAAAAAACTTGGGAGTTGGGGTTGAACCTGTGTAAAGATTGAAAGCAGTTGGGAGAGCCCTTTGTTTGATAACCCACCACAACTCTGATTTATTCAGGCTGGACAGTCCTGGGTCTATTACCATTGGCTTCCCTCTCTTATTTCTGCAAAATCACTAATTAGTTTTAACAATATAGAGGTATATAAGGTACTAATTATTCTTTTCATCATAGCGATATTCTAATTTAATAGGCTTTTTAATCAAAATGGTTTATGAGAATTGTATAACTCTTCACTTTGGTCTATAAGATTTAAAATCAATAGAGGTGGTTCTCGAGATTGTCCAACATCAATCATTTTGGTTATTGGATGAAAAATTATGTTAAGTAAGGACCAAAATGATATAATTACTCTCAATTTAATAAACAATAGGCCAAAATAATTTGACCAAAATTAAGAGTATTTTTGTCATTTTATTCTTATTTTATGGAAATTTTTTATAAAATAATCAAAATGATTGATTGTAGACAAACTCAGAGATTAAAATGAGGAGTTATGCAAATCTCATGGATCATTTTGGCTAAAATGCCAATTTAATATAAAGAGCAATAAGCGGAGAGTGGAGAGGGTAAAGCGTTCTAATCAACTTAATTAACGCAAGAACTAATTGATAATTAACAAAAAAAAAAAAAAAGAAGGAAGAAACAAAGACTCACAGCTTCCAACCCAAGCGACTAGTGTGATGTATGAAATTGAGATCTCTTGGTAAATCAGAAAAAGCATGTATCAGATCTGAAAACAAATTTTAATAATTATGTAAGAATGCAAGAAATTCAAGTAAGAAAAACCCAACACAAAAAATGGATTTAATTGCAGCAAAAACAAAATTAAACAAAAATAAAAAGGCACTCACCATACCATCTTGAGTGATTAAAGGATAATCAGAAGCACTAAGATTGATAAACCAATCCCAATCCCAAGTCCTCAGGAGCAAGGACAATGCATGAAGAGTAGTGGCAAGCATGGTTGGTCCTCTGTAAGTGACCAAATTAGGTTTTCCCAAAACCCAAACATTACCAACTTGCCCAAAAACTGGATCTCCAGCCACAAAGTCAGCAATGTCCCTGTGCTCATCTTCTGGTGCAGCGTAATCCATGTGGATTAGATAGTAATTTCCAGGATGGTATAGGGCATACAGCATGCGCTTTAGCTTCATGGAATCGCCTTTGGATGCAGAGATTAGGTAGGAAAATGTCACTGGATATGGCTTGGTGGTGCTGTTGCTGGATATGGTGGTTAAGTTGAGGTAGTTTATGACTGGCTTGAAGTTGTGGATGGGGATTTTTAACCTAGTTGGGATGTATAGGAGAGAGAAGAGAACTGAGGTTAGGAGGAAAGATATTACACAAACTTTTATAGCCATTGCTGAAGATTTTGGGGATGGAAGAATGTTTACAGAGAGAGAGGGAAAGATTGTAGTTAAAATGGTTAGGGAGAGAGAGAGTTCTAATTGTAAAGCCAATGAAGGAGAGATTAGGAAATGTATTGGAAGTGAAGTTGCTTTGAAGTGAAGGCGATTTAGATGTGTCAGTCACTGTATACTTGTTGTTGGGTGGGGGAGATCTTTAAGGTTTTAATTAGTTTTCTGGTGATGCGTTGGTTAATTGCTTAGTTTTTTAGCAATGACAAGAACTTAATGAAATGAAGAGATTTATGACATGAGTACACCATTATCATGGTGTTATGTGGATATTAAACAATGATATATGTAAGTGTTGTTTTCACGTAACATTGTATTATTAGAACAGAACACTATATTAATAGTATAGTCAATATATTTGTGCTATATCAATTGTTTTCGATAAAGCACTAAAAGTTTGACAAAAGTTTTTTCTTTGACTGTGTAACTCATAATATTTACGTTATGTTTTGGTGAGAGATTTCCAAGTTTCAAGTGATTGAATTTGATGGTGATGTTCCTTGTTCTATTTTGCAGATTTAGACCTTTAGGTTCAGCTTTAAAGGGATTAGGTTTCATGTCCTCCTCCCCTTTTTTTTCTTGTATCTTTGTTGCTTTTGTTTCTAAAAGGGTAAGGTTTATGTCCCCCCTTCTTTTCAAGTATTTTTATCCTTTTTTCTTGTATTATGAGGGGTTATGTTTATGTTCTCCCTGACTAGGTGTACTATTTTTTTTCGATATCAATAAAACTTCTCTCTTTCCGTCGAGGTTTTCTAAAATAATAATAATAATAATAATAATAATTGAATTTGAGGCCAAGTTAATGGGGATGAACTACACACTATTATATACGAGAAATTAGAAATGCACTTCATAAGCATTAATACAAAACAAGTGAGAAAATTTTGCAAATGACTACTTGAAGCACATACCTTTGCAAATGCTCATGACGGACATTTCTAATTCTCTCTATCCTATTGTTTATGCCAAATTATGGACCAACGAGATAGAGACTAGTGAAACCACACAAACACACAACAACTTATGGTTCACATGAATTTGGGGTAATCCACATTGAGTTGTTTCTTTGGTTTTCATCATGAGAGCCTTCAAGGGAGAAAGAACAAAACTTGGACTCAACCTCCTTTTGTGTTTTTTATTTTTTTATTTTTTTTTATTTTTTTTTCACATATTTTTATATTAGGCCCAAAATGGGGCCCAAAAATGAGGCCCAAACCATGTACCAACAAAATATATAGTAGCTCAACTTCACCATAGCATTTCTTGGCAAGTAGTTGTAGTTGGCACCTTGAAATTGAACTGCCCCCAAATTCTGTTGAAGGGCAACCCTGTAATTATGCTTGCCCCCAAAGTGGTTACAAATCAGTTAGCAGCTGAACCAAACAATCATCTCTCTCTTTTTAACAGAATAAACAACTTTTTTTTCCCCAAAAGAAAAAGTGACGGAAAATCCGTGCGGAACAAATAAAAAAAAGTAGCCCAACTGCTTCACGAGGGAAAACACAGGGCCAGCCAGAAGTTGTTTTAATTCTTGCGCGGCACGTCACCATTGCTGACCTGCCTAATAACCCTAATCAGCAATAGTGAGGATCCTCGCCGGATCCTCTTTGTGAGAATTCCAGGATCCTCCAATCATATCTATTCATCGTACATTGCGCGATCAGATATTATTGTAATTTTTTTTATTTAATATTGAATATAAACAGTACCTGACGAACGTGATTGGAGAATTCTCGGATCCTCACAAAAAGAATCCGGCGAGGTTCCTCACTCAATTAGCAAAACATAAACGCCCACGTGGCAGCTAGCCAGCACATGATGCCAAGAGTGAGGGTACGTGACCAACACGTGAATCTGAACTCAAGATAAATTGTCGTAGTGAAAGACTCGGTCAGTCGTCTTTTTAAATCGAATTTCGGAAATTTCCATCCATTTGATGATTTGTTGAATCTTGGAGGCAAAGAAAGCGAAGGAAATCATACATTTCCACACAAAGAAAGCGACAGTCGAATTGGGAGCCATTGAAATACCTAAGTACTTCGACACAAAGATAATTAGAAGAAAGAACACAGTCCTTGCAGTTGACCTCTTTCCGATATCATTTTCGTCTGTCTTCGTTGATCTTGATATATCCGGTTCGGTTTCTGTGGATGCAGACGCAAGAACTTAGCAACAATCCAACTGAAACAACCACGGCCGGAGAATTTCTATGAACACAACCCGGGATTAGTTTAATTCGAAGTCCGGGAATTTTGGTGCGTCTGATTTTGTTGAAACTTGGAGGCAAAGGAAGTGGTAGAAACCATCCCAGAATTTCTGTTAGAGAAAGGACAGTTGAATTCAGAATTTCGACGCGATTAAGGCATATGTGCATCGAGTTATGGCAAGTTTAGAGACCACCAAGAACATCCACATGCAAGTTCAAGTCAGACCTTCATCCGTAAACCAAATCAAGGTTCTCTCTCTAACCCAATTCTTGTTTCTTTCTCTGGCTTTCATCTCCGTCACCAATTTTTCTTCTTTCTTACTGCATCTTTCTCTGTAATATAGATTTTGTCGGTTTTCGTTGATCTTCTTGTTCATTGATAGATCCATTTCGTTTTCTGTGGATGCAGACGCAAGAACCTATCGACATTCCAACTGAAACAACCACGGCAGGACAATTCCTCAGGGGGCTCGTTAAACTTCTGTTTTACTTGCACTTGATTTTCATCACCATCTTCGTAATCTTCCTTACGCTCTATGGCCTCATCTTCACCACTCGCACTCGCCATTTCCAACCCCTCGAGTATTACCCTCCATTGCTCACTGCAATTGGTTGCTCTGCAACTGTTGCTTTCATATGGCAGTGGATCACTAGCTCAAGCCCTTCAAAAGCCATCAAGGCAGCCTTCTCGCTCAGCCCTTTGCTAACATGCGCAGTTGGAGTACTACTTATATACATAAGTTCTCGTGTAAGCTTGGCAGCGGGTGTGGTTGCCATCGTTTGTGCCCTCATTCAGTCTCTGTATGCCTGTTGGGTCAGTCCCCGTTTTGACTACGCCATTCGAGTTTTATCAGTTTCCACTGCTTTTCCTCCTCCGAAAACTACAATACTAGTCATTCAATCAATTTTCGTCAGCATTCTTTACTTGTGTCTCTTGGTTGCCGGCATTGGAAGAGCCACTGCCATCAGAAGTAGTTGGAAGGCCCTGTTCATTGCAGTAATCTTGCTAAGCATGGCATGGACGATGCAGGTAATCAAGAACACGCTGCTAGTTACCATCTCGCGAATCAAGTATATGAACTTCGCATTTGGAACAGAGATTGACATACGTGAGGCTTCCCGCGACACCATTAAGCACTTGACTGGGAGTATTTGCATCGGCTCCATCTTGGTTCCGGTTCTTGGGGTTGTTCGTGGCTCAGCCCGAGCCATGAAACTGACTGCCGGGGACACCGACGAGTTTCTGTTTTCGTGTGCCAACTGCTATTTAGGAATGGCTTCGACGCTGGTGATGTACGGGAATCGCTGGGGTTTTGTGCACGTAGGAGCGTATAATAAGGGGTTTGTGCAGGCATCATCAGATACTTGGGAGAAGTTCGAGAACGAAGGACTGAAAGAATTAATCGACTCGGATCTCACCGGATCGTTCTGTTTTCTTTCTGGGGTGGCAGTAGGTGCAATCTGCAGCCTAGTGAGCGGGACCTGGGCTCTTATAATTCACAAAAGCTATGCTACAGAAGTTTCCATATACGCATTCTTCATCGGATATTTCATGGTAAAAACTCGCCTGTAATTATCCTTCCTCAGTAAACTTAGCAATATCAAAACACTAATGACTAATGTGTTCTAACTTTGGCTTTGATGTATGTGATTCAGTGTCGGGTTGCTATGGCATGGCCACAAGCATGCGTTTCGTCTTACTACGTGGCGTATTCAGAGGATCCACAGAGCTTTAGATTTGATTCGACCATACCTGCTCGTATTGAAGAGCTCCAGAGATTCCAAGCATAAGAACCGCAAGCCATCAACAAGTGATCAAGCCTATCGCAGGAGTGGTCGAGTAGGATCCTCTGCGTCCAGTTTTCTAGTCGACTAGTAACAACATACAGTTTTCTGTAAATGATATGTAGTTCTGAACATTCAACACGATATAGGGCATATAAATCTGAGGAAGAACACCATTTCGAAGAGTAAATGAATCAGATGCATTACTGTTACACTTAACGTAAACTCATCGTGGAATCAGCCACAAAAAATTCAAGAAAGGGTCATGGCTATAATTCAAGTTACTTGCACATACAGCAAATTCAAGGAAGATAAGCGAACCGGTATGGTCATCCTAGATGCCTGCGGCCACCACATTCTGAACCCATAATATTGCCACTTCCCCCGCAACCTTCATGGAGCAACTATCGCGTTAGCATATTCTCATTGGCCATATATACTCAAATGAACACTATAAAACTTTAATATTTGACAATCAAGTGCAAATATCGTTTTCTTTTTCAAATCAACAAATGTACTCAGTTATGAGAAGAGGAGCTAATTACCGAGGCAGTGAACTTTGACAAGAATTACCTGGCTCTCCCGTACTGAATCAACATACAGGCCTGAACCAGAACAAGTGGTGCAAAGGACTGCGCCTTTAGCTTCACAGTCAAAGCATCAGGGATTGTTTCCAATGATTTTCTCAGTCAAAGATATCCAATAGGCTTCTCGATTCTCTCTTCCGATACAGACTTATCATAACAAAACAGAGATTCAAGACTACTTCTTTGTTTATCCGCATCTCCAGCTGAGCACCCAGCCTACAACATCAAATAAACGCTGAATAAGATACAGACCTATCTAACTCATTGAAAAGTTTTATTTCCCTTCGGAATTCATTATCTTATTTCATCATTTTCCGTCAATCACGCGACATTCTCACATTTACTCATTCAGGATAAGAATTCATCTCAATGCACATTTCATGTAGTTAAAGAACCAAAAAAGACCCCCGAATGAGCTAGATATTATCCTAGGTAAGGCCTCCTTTCAATCAAGGCAGTATAATTTCAACAGTTTTAAACAACATCTTCGTCAATTGGAACTTAACGGGGGACTTGCAATCTAGGTAAGGCCTCGAAGTTTTCTCAAAAGATAATCTTGGCCTCAGCTTTTGATAAAATGACACCCCTTTTCATTTACTTCCAATCCCTAACCTCAACATTCCTCACAGAGATAATCTTGGTCACACTCTGAAAATGACCGAGAAACTGAGAAAAGCTTATACGCCATCAAATCAAATCGAAAAACCTCAGTCAAAGCGAGCTCCAAATGCTCGACGAGGTTATGAATCAAACTTATGAAAACATCCATTACCAATTAGAAACAGTTAAAAATCAACTCTTGCTACAAATCATTAGCAGCAAATAGGCAAAAAAGATAAGTAACTAACAATTGAAGAAGCATCATTCCCATCAACAACAATTTGTGTCATTTGGTGGAACCACATTAATCAATAGTAAAATTCAACCAACATCAGAGGTTATTTACTAAAAAATTCCCAACTCACAAGTACAAATACAAAAATTGATACAGAATCAGCGCATCAAACTAAAAGGTAAAAGCAAATTAAACATAAATAAACAGCTCAAGATATAAATTCCAGGAAAAAATAAAATAATACGCAGGAAAAGAGAGAGAGGTGAAGAAACAGAGGCCTACCCCATGTGAAGGAGGAGAAACAGAGCCGTTGGGAGAGATGGCGGCGGTAAATTTGGCGATCGACCCACCACGTCTGAGATGAAACCCCTATGAAAAATTGTCATGGATATCCAACTTTGTCGAAGAAACAGGGACGACAGTAATCAAAGACGCCGTATTTGCAGCAGCAGAAGCAGAACCCATTTGATCAAATTCGAAATCTTTATCAACTTTCACATATAGAAATTACAGGGAGAGAAAGACTGAAGAGAAAAAAATAATTTGTAACAATTAAATGAGTGAGAAGAAGAAACTGTTGGAATTTAGGATAATTTTGTTATTTGAATTTGGGCTTAGCCTATTAGTATTAGGGTTTCGTTTTCTTGCTTATTTGGGTTATATTAGTTCTCTATGTATATGATGCTTTATAGCTCGTAGAATAACAATTCATTCACAATGTAATCTCTTAGGTTTTGTAGCCGTTTCGGCATTTTCAGTTTGTTTAATAAAATTCTTATTATTTTGTTAGTCTTATATTCAACTTGGTATCAGAGCATGTTTGATCCTTCGGGATTTAATCTACCCTTGATTCATATTAGTTTGTTTGTCCGTCTTGTTCGTTATTTAGATTGTCGTTGGTTTAGTTTTGAAAAAAAAAATTGAATATGTTTGCTTGGAAGTCGCACCACTCCTATCTCTGCAACTTTCGTCGAAGCCCTTCTCGCACCAGACCCGACCCCACCACCACCATCTGCCTGCAACCACCCTGCACCTGAACCGTACCCGTTGTTGCACTAGAGTTCCTGCACTTGTTGATATGGAAAGGAAAAGGGGGACGATGGAGAAAAAGGAAACAAAAAAAAAAGGAAACAAAAGAAAAAAGAGAAAGAAGGAGAAAAGAAAAAAAATAAAATAAAAAAGGAGAAGAAAAAAAGAAATTATTTTTGGATGTTTGTTTTAGGCCTGCAGGAATTGTTGGTTGGCCTGATTGGAATTGTGACCACTCGAGTGATAAGAATTTGTTGATTGCTGGAATTGCTTGTTTGCTCGCCTGCTCGCTTGGATTGTTTGTTTGTTCGCTTGATTGCCCGCTTGCTTTGTCGTGTCCGCCTAACGGAGCTTGCCTTGTCGTGTCCGCCTAACGGAGCTTGCCTTGTCGTTGTCTGCCTAACGGAGCTTGTCTTGTCTTGTCCACCTAACGAAGCTTGCATCCGCATCTGCTTATTAGCAAACTCATGACGTGTATCGCCATGAGTTTGACCGGGGGGGGGGGTGCTAGAATTTAGGATTATTTTGTTATTTGAATTTGGGCTTAGCCCGTTAGTATTAGGGTTTCGTTTTCTTGCTTATTAGGGTTAGGTTAGTTCTCTATATATGATGCTTTGTAGCTCGTAGAATAACAATTCATCACAATGTAGTCTCTTAGGGTTTTGTAGCCGTTTCGGCATTCTCAGTTTGTTTAATAAAATTCTTATTATTTTGTTAGTCTTATATTCAACTTGGTATCAGAACAGGTTTGATCCTTCGGGATTTAATCTGCCTTTGATTCATATCAGTTTGTTTGTCTGTCTTGTTCGTTGTTTAGATTGTCGTTGGTTTAGTTTTGAAAAAAAAAATTATATGTTTGCTTGGAAGTCGCACCACTCCCATCTCTGCAACTTTCATCGAAGCCCTTCTTGCACCAGACCCGACCCCACCATCACCATCTGCTTGCAACCACCCTGCACCTAAACCGTACCCGTTGTTGCACCTACACCCAGATCCCTCGCTGTCGTCTCGCAGCCGCCAAGCCATCCAGTCACCCACCGCTGCATCACCGCATCCAGGGCCTCCTGGACCACTCCTGCATCAGTACAAGATCCGCTTCATCTGCACTCACTCCTGGATCCATCTCCGCCTCATTGACCCTCTGCACCCCGCGCATTTTGCACTAGAGTTCCTGCACTTTTTGATATGGAAAGGAAAAGGGGGATGATAGAGAAAAAGGAAAAAAAAAAGGAAACAAAAGAAAAAAGAGAAAGAAGGAGAAAAGAAAAAAATAATAATAATAAAAAAGGAGAAGAAAAAAAGAAAGAAAAAAAAGAAATTATTTTTGGATGTTTGTTTTAGGCCTGCAGGAATTGTTGGTTGGCCTGCTTGGAATTGTGACCACTCGAGTGATAAGAATTTGTTGATTGCTGGAATTGCTTGTTTGCTCGCCTGCTTGCTTGGATTGTTCGTTTGTTTGCTTGATTGCCCGCTTGCCTTGTCGTGTCCGCCTAATGGAGCTTACCTTGTCATGTCCGCTTAACGGAGTTTGTCTTGTCTTGTCCGCCTAACGGAGCTTGCATCCGCATCTTCTTGTTAGCAAACTCATGACGTGTACCGCCATGAGTTTGACGGGGGGTGTTGGAATTTAGAATTATTTTGTTATTTGAATTTGGGCTTAGCCTGTTAGTATTATGGTTTCGTTTTCTTGCTTATTAGGGTTATGTTAATTCTCTATATATATGATGCTTTGTAGCTCGTAGAATAACAATTCATTCACAATGTAGTCTCTTAGGGTTTTGTAGCCGTTTCGGCATTCTCAGTTTGTTTAATAAAATTCTTATTATTTTATTAGTTTTATTCGTTGCGCACTCTTATATTCAACTAAAACTTCGGTGTAATCGACGACGACGAACTGGGTTGTGAAAGTCTCTTTAGATTAGTTGTTGGTTTCATGGTGTCGTCGAATAGTTTTTGTTCGCGGCTAGAATTTCCGTTGGGGATGTTTCCTAGCCGACGAGCACACAGCTCCCCGAGAGGTTGGCGCCGGTCGATACTTTCTGTCGGGCTTCTGCTTCACTGGCGGGCTTATCGGGAAAAGCTTGTCAGGCAAGGCTTGTCGGGCAAGGCTGAAAGAGAAGGACAAAGTTAACTTTGAAAGGTGCCTTTGTGGGGCCTTAGGTATAGGCCTTAAGGCTCACAATCAAGATTAACTTTGAAGTGCTTAAATAACTTATGGTGATTAAATAACTTGCCAATTAGTTTTGAGGGTACTAAAAAATGGTCCAAATAAAAGTATGCAGTCTGTTTTCTTATGTCGTTGTTGTTTGTTTGTCAACTTTTGTTTCAAGTTTTTTCGTTTCCCTTGTGTTCTTGTTATGTGGTAATTGTATGGTTCTGGTAATCCTAGTCAAGTTGAATGTTTTCAATGAAGTTTAACTGCAAATTCATCCTTCCAGCAGTCAACTCCGATATTTTGTTTTCTGTTTTCTGCTTTCGTTGCCTTTCATTTAATTTGACAGTGAGCCTACGTGACTAATCTGACAGATAAAAACTTACTTAGGTAAAGAATCCGACACACATTGTAGAAACTCTAATTGATAAGAAAACCACCTTCCTTAAATTTTCTAATTTTCGATGTTAAAGTTGTAATAACCTGAAAGTGAATATGGAAATACAGTTAATTTCCTAAGACAAATAAACTTGTTTGCCGGTTTATACATCTTCTCAGTTCTACCCAGGAAATGTTATCATCTTAAAAATAAAAATAAAAACATATATATATATATGTGTGTGTGTGTGTGTCTCCTTTGTATCCCTTTTTATCTTGCAATTCTGGTAGAAAGTAATTAAACAACCAAAAACTCAACTTCTTTACTGATAAAGAAAACCAAGATCCTTAGAGGAAACCTTGCTAGATTATAACAATCTCAAGAAGTAAAGTATCCCTTTACTCATTAAATCTCTCTAGTTTTCGCTTGTACAACAGTAAAAAAGGAAGTTAAAAGAGCACGACAAACAAATTGAAGCTTGGATATGTAGTTCTGAACATACAGTTTTCTGTAAATGATATGTAGTTCTGAACATTCAACACGATATAGGGCACATAAATCTGAGGAAGAACACCATTTTGAAGAGTAAATGAATCAGATGCATTACTGTTACACTTAAAGTAAACTCATCGTGGAATCAGCCACAAAAAATTCGAGAAAGCATCATGACTATAATACAAGTTACTTGGACATACAGCAAATTCAAGGAAGATAAGCGAACCGGTATGGTCATCCTAGATGCCCGCGGCCACCACATTCTGAACACATAATGTTGCCACTTCCCCCACAACCTACATGGAGCAACTATCGCATTAGCATATTCTCATTGGCCATATATACTCAAATGAACACTATAAAACTTTAATATTTGACAATCAAGTGCAAATATCGTTTTCTTTTTCAAATCAACAAATGTGCTCAGTTACGAGAAGAGGAGCTAATTACCGAGGCAGCGAACTTTGACAATAATACCCTGGCTCTCCAGTATTGAATCAACATACAGGCCTGAACCAGAACAAGTGGTGCAAAGGACTGCGCCTTTAGCTTCACAGTCAAAGCATCGGGGATTGTTTCAAATGATTATCTCAGTCAAAGATATCCCAACAGGTTTCTCGATTCTCTCTTCCGGTACAGACTTATCATAACAAAACGGAGATTCAAGACTACTTCTATGTTTATCCGCATCTCCAGCTGAGCACCCAGCCTACAACATCAAATAAACGCTGAATAAGATACAGACCTATCTAACTCATTGAAAAGTTTTATTTCCCTTTGGAATTCATTATCTTATTTCATCATTTTCCGTCAATCACGCGACATTCTCACATTTACTCATTCAGGATAAGAATTCATCTCAATGCACATTTCGTGTAGTTAAAGAACCGAAAAAGACCCCCGAATGAGCTAGATATTATTCTAGGTAAGGCCTCCCTTCAATGAAGGCGGTATAATTTCAACAGTTTTAAACAACATCTTCGTCAATTGGAACTTAACGGGGACTTGCAATCTAGGTAAGGCCTCGAAGTTTTCTCAAAAGATAATCTTGGCCTCAGCTTTTGATAAAAAGACACCCCTTTTCATTTACTTCCAATCCCTAACCACAAAATGACCGAGAAACTGAGAAAAGCTTATAAGCCATCAAATCAAATCGAAAAACCTCAGTCAAAGCGAGCTCCAAATGCTCGACGAGGTTATGAATCAAACTTATGAAAACATGCACCTCTATTAGTAAATGAACTTCCTTTAATCCATTACCAATTAGAAACAGTTAAAAAACAACTCTTGCTACAAATCATTAGCAGCAAATAGGCAAAAAAGATAAGTAACTAACAATTGAAGAAGCATCATTCCCATCAACAACAATTTGTACGTGTCACTTGGTGGAACCACATTAATCAATAGTAAAATTCAACCAACATCAGAGGTTATTTACTAAAAAATTCTCAACTCACAATTACAAATACAAAAATTGATACATAATAAGCGCATCAAACTAAAAGGTAAAAGCAAATTAAACATAAATAAACAGCTCAAGATATAAATTCCAGGAAAAAATAAAATAATACGCAGGAAAAGAGAGAGAGGTGAAGAAACAGAGGCCTACCCCATGTGAAGGGGGAGAAACAGAGCCGTTGGGAGAGATGGCGGCGGTAAATTTGGCGATCGACCCACCACGTCGGAGATGAAACCCCTATGAAAATTTGTCATGGATATCCAACTTTGTCGAAGAAACAGGGACGACAGTAATCAAAGACGCCGTATTTGCAGCAGCAGTAGCAGAACCCATTTGATCAAATTCGAAATCTTTGATATCAACTTTCACATATAGAAATTACAGGGAGAGAAAGACTGAAGAGAAAAAAATAATTTGTAACAATTAAATGAGTGAGAAGAAGAAACTTCGGTGCAATCGATGACGACGAGCTGGGTTGTGAAAGTCTCTTCAGATTAGTTGTTGGTTTCTCGGTGTCGTCGAATAGTTTTCTTTGGGCTTGAGGTGGTAGATGGGTCAGGTTTACATGCTTTGGTTCAAGAAGAGTTGCTCTTTGGGTGAAGCTCGACCCAATAAGTACAGGATCCGAACCACAGTCGTTTGAAACGGGTCGTGTTTGATTATTTTGGAATGGATATTTCTTTCCAATGTCAAATATATTAAGGTAGGTCTGACAATTTCTTGCATGAAATCGATACAATACAACATGAGAAAATGAAAGATTTGGGGACATCTCAACGAGTGGGTGGTTATTGGGTCGTCGGGTCATGTCTAGACATTAAGAATCTATTAAGATAAAATGACCTCTTAACCATGTTTAGACATTATGCATGTTAATTTCTTACATAACCTGTTAACTAGACACGAAAATGATAAATGAGTTTAAATTTCGAAAAACAATTAATAAGAACGACACACCATAAATACGTTTATGAGTGTGTATAGACATGAAAAAAAATAAAAGAGATGAAAGTTATCCAATTCAATAGTCTTTGAATATAAAAGTTATCTAATTCAATAAATTAAACCAGCCATATGTTAAGAAATGGCTAGTGTTTCAAATTTAGGAAATAAGATCTCTACTTGTGTTTTTGGGATTTCCCAACGAAATTATACCCTTTTGGTATGAATAGTTTATGGATGTTCTTATTTGGACAAATCAAATGTGAAAAGTGGTGTAAAGAAGGCAAGAATATACATAGGGTATGCGATAGATCTATTTTCCTTCTAATTTTTGTACTTTTACTTTACTGTCCAAATAAATTATATACTGTCATTTTGAGCTGAAGATCAAAATTGGAGTATATTTTATAAAAAATAAATTAAATGATGATGCTTACAAATAAATATGTTAGCATAGAAAATGGAACTAACACAAGATTAAATATAATAAATTGCCTATGCAGAATGCAGTTTTCTGTTTTTGTTGGTATTTTTGGCTACTTTTCTCATGTTTTTGTTTTGTTTTTCTTCACTGGTTTAGTTAGCTACATTGCCCACACTAAATCAAAGTTTTAGGTCAAGAAAGCAGAAAATACCTAACTCAGCAAAAAAACACATTTCATATGTCTGGTGAGAAACATTGAAACTTCATTCATATTCATTTTTTGAAACGGATATTTACAGGAACCATAAAGATCGATCGGCTTTTAAACGGACATATACAGGAACCATAAAGATCGATCCGCTACCAAAAGAAATAGAACAAAAACAAAAAAAAAAAAACAAAATGGTTTCGTGCTAACACTGCAGATCACTGACCACCATAAGTAATAATGCTGTCCATTATCTTCCCCATGACGTCTTTGGAATCCTTCAGCTTTTTGATCGTCTTGTTCAACTTTTCTCTTAAATTTCAAGTAGACGGCCATGGGTCCACTCCAACAACACCGATACTGTCCCCACTTGGCTACCTGCTCAATCCGTCAGGTGTGGAGTTTTAATACAAAAGGGACCCACCCGTTCACGTGGCAGTACGGGCTCGTCTTCTGGCTCTACACTAGTAGAAAAACATGTTTGCGCGACGGAATCTTGCGTGACGGAGAAAATTTCGTCGCGCAAAGTATGTTTGCGCGACGGAAAACACAAAACGTCGCGCAAACTGCCTTGGCGTGACGGAACTTTGCACGACGAAGGTTTGCACGACGAAGGGTGACAGAACTTTGCACGACGAAGGTCCACATGTGTAAATGTTTTAAATTGATGATCAAATTAGTTCATTGTATTCATATAAGGTTAAAGAGTGTAGCTGTAAAAAATCATCAAAATCGGAGTTAAAATAACCGTTAAATCGTGATTTTTCGTTTATAACCATCGAAAAGTTTTGTGCCGTTACTTGATCTTTGAATGTTTTTTTTTTTTGCGATTTTTGGCGTATGCGATCTCGAAGAATATACAAACAAGTTTGATGGTTGGATCGTTCAAACTAGTTTCGTACAATGGGTTTCCCATCAAAACAATAGATTTACTAACACTTGGAATTTATTAATACTTTCATCAACTATAACATAAGAATTTGTGGTATCCACTTGTGTAAATATTTTAAATTGACGATCGAATCAGTTCGTTGTATTCATATAGGGTCAAGGAGTGTAGCTGTAAAAAATCATCAAAATCGGAGTTAATAGAACCGTTAAATCGTGATTTTTCGTTTATAACCGTCGAAAAGTTTTGTCCCGTTACTTGATCTCTAAATGTTTTTTTTTTGCGATTTTTGACGTATGCGATTTCGAAGCATATACAAACAAGTTTGACGGTTGAATCGTTCAAACTAGTTTCGTACAATGCGTTTCTCATCAAAATCAATGGTATATGTATTTACTAAGTATATTTTCATTTATTTATTTTGTACTTATAAGCACAAGGGCCAAAAAAAAAATTGAAGACTTTGCGCGACGTAGGTACAACTACGTCGCGCAAAGCCGTTTTGCGCGACGCAAAAGTACCTTCGTGGCGCAAAGTCTTCATTTTTTTTTTTTTTTTGGGTTCTTGCATTGCCTTTTTCTTTTGTGGTATCCACTTGTGTAAATGTTTTAAATTGATGATCGAATTAGTCATTGTATTCATATAGGGTTAAAGAGTGTAGCTGTAAAAAATTATCAAAATTAGAGTTAAAATAACCGTTAAATCGTGATTTTTCGTTTATAACCGTCGAAAAGTTTTGTCCCGTTACTTGATCTCTGAATGTTTTTTTTTTTGTGATTTTTGGCATATGCGATCTCGAAGCATATACAAACAATTTGACGGTTGGATCGTTCAAACTAGTTTCGTACAATACGTTTCCCATCAAAATCAATGGTATATGTATTTACTAAGTATATTTTCATTTATTTATTTTGTACTTATAAGTAAAAGGGCCAAAAAAAACAAAACTTGGGGCGACGTAGGTACAATTACGTCGCGCAAAGCCGTTTTGCGCGACAAAAATGTACCTACGTCGCGCAAAGTCTTCTGTTTTTTTTTTTTTTTTTTTGGCCCTTGCATTGCCTTTTTCTTTTGTGGTATCCACTTGTGTAAATGTTTTAAATTGACGATCGAATTAGTTCATTGTATTCATATAGATTTAAAGAGTGTAGCTATAAAAAATTATCAAAATCGGAGTTAAAACTACCGTTAAATCATGATTTTTTCGTTTATAGCCTTCGAAAAGATTTGTCCCGTTACATAATCTCTGAATGTTTGTTTTTTGCGATTTTTGGCGTATGCGATCTCGAAGCATATGCAAACAAGTTTGAAGGTTGGATCGTTGAAACTAGTTTCATACAATGCGTATCCCATCAAAATAATAGATTCACTAACACTTGGAATTTATTTGTACTTTCATTAAGTATAACATAAGATTTTGTGGTATCCACTTGTGTAAATATTTTAAATTGACGATCGAATTAGTTCATTGTATTCATATAGGATTCAAGAGTGTAGCTGTAAAAAAATCATCAAAATTGGAGTTAAAACTACCGTTAAATTGTGATTTTTCGTTTATAACCGTCGAAAAGTTTTGTCTCGTTACTCAACCTTTGAATGTTTGTTTTTTGCGATTTTTTGTGTATGCGATCTCGAAGCATATACAAACAAGTTTGACGGTTTGATTGTTGAAATTAGTTTCGTAGAATGCGTATCCCATCAAAACGATAGATTCACTAACACTTAAAAGTTTATTTATACTTTCATTAAGTATAATATAAAGATTTTGTGGCATCCACTAGTGTAAATATTTTAAATTGACGATCGAATTAGTTCATTGTATTATATAGGATCAAGCACTGTAGCTATAAAAAATAATCAAAATCGGAGTTAAAACTACCGTTAAATCGTGATTTTTGGTTTATAACTGTCGAAAAGTTTTGTCTCGTTACTCGACCTTTGAATGTTTGTTTTTTTCGATTTTTTGTGTATGTGATCTCGATGCATATACAAACAAGTTTGACGGTTGAATCCTTGAAATTAGCTTCATAGAATGCGTATCCCATCAAAACGATAGATTCACTAACACTTAGAGTTTATTTATACTTTTATTAAGTATAACATAAAGATTTTGTGGTATCCATTTGTGTAAATATTCTAAATTGATGATCGAATTAGTTCATTGTATTCATATAGGATCAAGTACTGTAGCTATAAAAAATAATCAAAATCGGAGTTAAAACTACCGTTAAATCGTGATTTTTGGTTTATAACCGTTGAAAAGTTTTGTCTCGTTACTCGACCTTTGAATGTTTGTTTTTTTCGATTTTTTGCGTGTGTGATCTCAAAGCATATACAAACAAGTTTGACGGTTGGATCCTTGAAATTAGCTTCATAGAATGCGTATCCCATCAAAATGATAGATTCACTAACACTTAGAGTTTATTTATACTTTCATTAAGTATAACATAAAGATTTTGTGGTATCCACTTGTGTAAATATTCTAAATTGACGATCGAATTAGTTCATTGTATTCATATAGGATCAAGTACTGTAGCTATAAAAAATAATCAAAATCGGAGTTAAAACTACCGTTAAATCGTGATTTTTGGTTTATAACCGTTGAAAAGTTTTGTCCCGTTACTCGACCTTTGAATGTTTGTTTTTTTTTATTTTTTGCGTATGTGATCTCAAAGCATATACAAACAAGTTTGACGGTTGGATCCTTGAAATTAGCTTCATAGAATGCGTATCCCATCAAAATGATAGATTCACTAACACTTAGAGTTTATTTATACTTTCATTAAGTATAACATAAAGATTTTGTGGTATCCACTTGTGTAAATATTCTAAATTGACGATCGAATTAGTTCATTGTATTCATATAGGATCAAGGAGTGTAGCTGTAAAAAATCATTAAAATCAGAGTTAAAACTACCGTTAAATCGTGATTTTTCGTTTATAACCGTCGCAAAGTTTTGTCCCGTTACTTAATCTCTGAATGTTTTTTTTTGCAATTTTTGGTGTATGCGATCTCGAAGTATATACAAACAAGTTTGACGGTTTGATCGTTCAAATTAGTTTCGTACAATGCGTATCTCATCAATTTCAATGGTATGTGTGTATATATATATTAAGTAAATTTAAATTTATTTATTTTGTACGTATAACACTTAAGAAATTGAAAAACATGTATATTTATTAAGTAGCTTTAAATTTATTGCAATTGTTATAAAAATATATTATTGTGGGTTTTATGTAAAAAAAAAATTGAATTTGAAGGCAGTAAAATTACATTTTCAGTACATTTTATAATATTTATAAAAAAAAAAAAACCTTGCGCGACGCCACGTGTACTCGTCGCGCAAAAACCCTTTGCGCGACGTCGAAAGGTAAACCTGCGTCGCGCAATGTGTGATAATTTTGGCCGTGCACTTGTTAAAAATAGGCGCTTTGTTTAAATTTTCGCTATCTGTGATAAACCCGAACTCTCTCTTCTCTCTCGGTCTCTCTCCTCTCACGCAGGTGAATCACCCTGTCTCTCCCTCTCGCTCATATCGCTCTCTCTCTCCCTTTCGCTCATTCGGTCTCTCTCTCCCCAAACCTGAACCCTCCCTCTTTCTTTCCCTCTTTATTTCTGAGTTGTGATAAATCTGAACCCTCCCTCCTTCTTTCCCCTTCTTTCGAACCCAATCTTGAACCCTCCTTCTTTCCCCGCAGACCCCAAATCTCCCTTTCTTTCTTTCCTTCCTTCTTTCCCCTTCTTTCGAACCCAATCTTGAACCCTCATTTCCCCGTAGACCCAAAATCCCCCTCTCTTTCTTTCCCTCGATTTACTGAAACAAAAGTAGGAAGGAGAAACTGTTTGATCATCAATGACTGGATTTCACGACAACGAGTCCGCGGCTGGGTTTCACGACAACGAGTCCGACTCGGAACGAGTCGAATCGGGTATTGGGCCGTGGAAGGGACTTTTTAGTTTCTTCTTTTTCTTCTGTAGGTGTATGGGTAAGGAAGGGACTTTTTAAAAATTTGGTGGAAGTTTACATGTGTTGATCTGCTTGAAGTGATGCTCGTGGAACATCTGCAGAAGTTATTATTAATTCGCATTGCAATATACGACTCGTTAGTTTCCTATGTTGAAAATTTGTTATGATTTTTTATTTAGCACTTTTTTTCCTTCACCTTGGCAGGGTACAGGACTTTTTTTCAGTCAGATTACTTTCACATGTAAATGAGCAAGTGACACTGCTTTGTTTTCTCTAGAAAGAATTTTGTTTCGTTATGAGTAATTATCGATGTGTTGCAGTTAATGATCTTTTTCATATGCCACCCATGCTGGGAAGTTCGAAGAATGAATTATGACACAACCAGAAGGATAGTTTCTGCTGCTCCGCAATTGACTGAACCTCTTTTAGTTGAATTCATGAATTTCACGTCTGTAGTTGAAGAGAAACTTTGTATTTCAAAGTTAAGGTGCAACTCTTTTTTATATACGCCACTTATCCTTTTTAATTCTTCCCATTGGGGTGGGTGCAGGCAGAATAACCATCTTGAACCTTGACCATCATTGTTAAGTTCGGTTTGTTCTTCTTATGGTTCTGTAGCTTTAGTTGATGCTGTTGGTTCTTCCTTTCAATCATATTTAAATATACTATTAATAACAATATTAAATACAAGTGTTTGTGGTGGTTTAAGTGTATTGATTTGTACATTTAAGTACCCATCTCTGCACATTGTTTCTCATATCCTCTCTGATATGGTGGCGGGGATTTAATTTTCTATGTGTTATAGTGAAACAGATAATTCATTGGACACTCAAGTACCATTCCTCCCTTTGGTTGAGGTTTCAGTGAAGGCTTTACTTGTCATATCATCAGTAGCTCTACCTGCAGCTCCAAGTGCAGCGACACGAGTTTTGTTCTGTGCTCATCATCCATACTTGGTTGGAACTGCAAAGAGAGACGCAGTTTGGAAGGTAAATCTTTCTCATCAGTAGCTGTATAATCTGATACATTCTAATGCAAACCTTCCTAGTATTGGGCCGTGGAGATAGCTCTATGCTTTGTTTGATGCTTTTCCAAACCTCACTTGGTGTTTCTCAATTCCAAATTTGTCAATTCGGAAAACAGGAATCTGTAATATGTCTTACAACATGGTATTTTGGAGATAGATCTACTGCTGGTTGATTAGCTCACCTGGCCCTCAAGTTGTGCCAAGTTTCAATTTTACAATATAGACAATCCATAATAGAGGTTACTTACATTAGTACGGAATTGATTGTTAATTTATTGTGTAAAGATAAAGTAGATCCCACTTTGTTGGCATTTATAGAAAGACCATGATGAAATTGTTTTGCATCTTTTCAGTTTTGACGAATGATAAGTGTTATTAATTTATGAAGTGATGGATCAACCTTTATGTTATTATGAAATCTGTTGGAGAAGCAGAGTATATGGACTGATATGAAATTCGTAGACATATTTATGGCTTGGTTTAACTTTTCAGTTATTTTTTTGTGATAATTTCTGTTAAGGAGAAGCAATGGAGAAAATGATAGCTATAGAAGGACTCGAATGCATTTCTTAAAATTCGAATGCATTTCTTAAAATTCTGCACTTGCTCTAAACACCAAATAGACATCTGATCAAACGATGAATTGTAATTAGAAGGATGTAAGAATGCCATCTATGCTTATACATTGTTCTATGTGCACTATAAAATATTGAAAGAACAGACTGTTTGGAGCATGTCCTTAGTAACAACTATTTGGAAGCCAACGTGATTAACTTACTGTTAAAGTGGGATATGAAATGCTTGTATGCAATAGGTTACCTTTATGGAATTGCATTAAATTGTACATGCATGACTTTTTTTTCTTTTTAGGTAAAGTATATATAATAGTAGTTGGCTTACATCCTAACAAATCATTTAACATGCTACTGGAATAGTTGATCTTGAGTTACAGTCAGTGCAGTTACAACCTCTCTATAAAATGTTGAATTTCCACCTTTGGTCTCTGTACCGGTGGAAAGAGGCTCGCATGGGAGATCAGAACCCCACTCTTGAGATCTTTCAGAATATAAACATTATATTGTTTGCTTCCTAACAAATTAAGATTCTAGTTATTATTGTAAACCGACAAACTTTATCAATATCTTATAAACTAGTTGTCAATTATTCTGATACATGGTCATTTTGTTTGTCATTTTGTTTTTCATATTTGTAGGTCGTTTTTGAAATGGAGGACATATCCCCTGAGGTCAGTGCCTACTTAGAGGAGACCTTAGCAAGACGGTACAAAGATTGGAAGAGCGCTCTTCACAAGCATTTTCAGCTATGGGAATCTCCGGAGATTGCTCGCCTACAGGGTTGACCACATTAGGGCCCATGACGAGAGGATCAATATGATTGTTCAGGCCTTAGCGATGTCCGGCCTCCAAATCCCGACGATGCCAGCACCTAATGTTGCTCCACCTTTGACTTCCCAGCCATTTCGCCCAGACGATACCGAGTAGCATGATGTATTAAACTTAGAAGACTTGTAGTTTTTTATTTTTTTGTTCGGACAAACGTACATTTTCATATATTCTATAATTAATTACTTTTTCTTGGTTTATTAATTATTGTTTAGAATTTAATTATAATATTTATTAAAAATTAAATAAAAAAATATAAATGACAAAAAAAAAAAAGGTTTGCGCGACGTAGGTAGGCACTGCGTCGCGCAAACCCTTCCTTCACTGCCTTCGCGCGACGGTTCTTGCGCGACGAAGGTTCGTTTGGCTAATTTTTGGGCGACGTATTTTTGACTTTGCGCGACGACGGTCCTACGTCGCGCAAAGTCTTTTTTGTACTAGTGCTAATACCATCTTAAATTTTAGGTAGACGGGCCATGGGCTCACTCCAACAGCACCGATACTATTCCCACTTGGCCATCTGCTCAATCCGTCAGGTGTGGGATTTTAATACAAAAGGCCTCGATGATAGTTAGAGTGGGATAATTCTATATAAAGGTCTTGTTCTCAAGCCTTCTGGCCGATGTCGGACAGAGGAATTCTAACATTTTCCCGCTTAATTGCCACCGCCGGAGACTCCTCCAGCATCTTTTCAACCTCCCCTACGCAGTCATCCGCATTTACAGGTCATACGCCGCCGATAGAGCGTTCGGATTCTTCCTAAGAGCTTCAACTTCAACCTCCCCTATGCCCTCTATAGTTATCTTAGCTGGGCGGTTTTTGTCTTTTAAGACTCCGTTAACGAAAGCGTCATGCTGACCTATCAATCTATTCCATTCAGAGAGGTACTCCGGATTACATGTATAATCAGTAACTTTCTCCATTTCAATTATCTCCGTCATCCAAGTAATCGACCTTTCTTTCATCTTCGACATAAGAGGAGACACGTGCTCATGTACTTCATGAGTGGATTGCAAAATTGGGCAAGACTCGAACTACAAAGGAGACACGTGCAAACATTGTCTGATGCCATTGCCGCCGCCGAATCCTTGATTGAGTTTAAATCAAGCCACCAAGGTGAGTTCAAGTCCACGGGGAAGAGGGGTAACCATGAGAGAAGTGGGGGAGAACATAAGCCGAAGGACAAGGCCGAGACAAGCAAACCGAAAGAGAAGAAAGCCGATAAGCATGACAAAAGCAAGGGTAAGTCTTGGCAACCCAAATGTTACCTATGCGACGACCCTCACCTGATGCGAGATTGCCCACAAAAGAAGGCCCTTAAGGCCATGGCCTTCAAAGAGGACAAGACCGAGGAGAATAACAATTCAAGGATGGGATGCATTCGTCTACTGAATGCCATCCAGACAACCCTCCCACAACCTAAGGCTCAAGTTGAGGGAGGATCATTGTTCGTCGACGTCAAGACTGGTGACAAGACGACGCGTGTGTTGGTGGACACAGGAGCAACCCATAACTTCATGACGTCGGAGGAAGCCACAAGGCTTGGCCTCCGAGTCACAAAGGAGCCTGGTAGCGTGAAGACGGTAAATTCCGCTGCCACCCCTATTGTTGGAGTTGCGCGCAATGTACAAGTAGACATTGGCGCATGGAAGGGAGAGATCGACTTCACTATAGTCAAGATGGACGACTATGGCGTAGTCATTGGGTTAGAGTTCATGGACAAGGTACGAGCCTTTCCCATTCCCTTCTATAATATCTTCTGTATCCTAGCCGACGGAAGACAACCTTGCCTAGTGCCATTGGAAAGGCAAGCCAAGAAGTGTACCCAGCACTTGTCGGCAATTCAATTTGCCAAGTCTTGGAAGAAAGGCGAGGCCACATTTCTTGCAACCCTAATGTTGAATGAAGGGGAGGAGAAGCACGGGCCTTTGCCGAAACAAGTGGAAGCCGTCCTTGTGGAGTTTGCGGACGTGATGCCTAAGGAACTGCCAAAGAAGTTACCACCAAGGAGAGAGGTCGACCATGCGATTGAGTTGGAGCCTGGTGCTAAGCCTCCCTCCAAATCACCTTATAGGATGTCGCCACCCGAGTTGGAGGAATTGAGGAAGCAACTCAACGAGCTACTTGATGCTGGCTTCATCCAACCATCCAAATCCCCATATGGTGCACCCGTCTTGTTCCAACGTAAGAAGGAAGGTAGCCTAAGGTTGTGCATCGACTATAGGGCATTGAACAAGATTACCATCAAGAACAAGTACCCACTTCCGTTGATCGCCGACTTATTCGATCAACTTGGTGAAGCAATGTACTTCACAAAGTTGGATCTTCGCTCGGGATACTACCAAGTGAGGATAGCCCCTGGAGATGAATCGAAGACGGCGATGGTGACCAGATATGGATCGTTTGAGTATAAAGTCATGCCATTTGGTCTGACCAATGCCCCTCCAACATTCTGCACATTGATGAACAAGGTATTCCATCCTTATCTTGACAAGTTTGTCGTGGTTTACATTGATGATATCGTTATCTATAGCAAGACATTGGAGGAGCACGTCAAGCACTTGCGCATAGTGTTCAAGACCCTTCGGGAGCATGAACTCTATGTCAAGAAGGAGAAATGCTCCTTTGCCACAAAAGAAGTAGAATTTCTTGGCCACAAGATAAGGGAGGGGAAACTTATGATGGAAAAGGGCAAGATCAAGGCCATTCAAGAGTGGGAACCGCCGACCAAGGTACCAACACTACGATCCTTTTTGGGGCTAGCCAACTACTATCGGAGATTCATAAAAGGGTATTCAGCCATAGCGGCACCCTTAACGGACCTTCTTAAGAAGAACAAGGCATGGGAATGGACGGACCGATGTCAGGAGGCCTTTGAAAGGTTGAAGAAGGCCCTAATGGAGGAGCCTGTACTAAGGTTGTCCGACCTTAGCAAGCCATTCGAGCTGCACACTGATGCTTCCGACTTTGCCATAGGAGGAGTGTTGATGCAAGAAGGACATCCGATAGCCTATGAAAGTCGCAAGCTAAACAATGCCGAGAAGAGGTACACGACCCATGAAAAGGAGATGACCGCCATCGTCCATTGCCTTAGAGTTTGGAGGCATTACTTGCTTGGTACCCCATTCATCATCAAAACGGACAACGTTGCCACTAGCTACTTTCAAACCCAACAAAAGCTCACACCTAAGCAAGCAAGGTGGCAAGAGTTCTTAGCGGAGTTTGATTACAAGCTAGAGTACAAGCAAGGAAAGGAGAACGTGGTGGCCGATGCTCTAAGCAGACGAGTAGAGTTAATGGCTACGGTACTCAAGCCGCAAAGCCATCTCTTGGGCCGTGTCCGAGAAGGTTTATCACATGACGTCCAAGCCAAGAACATTGTGGAATTTGTCAAGGATGGGAAGACAAGAAGGTTTTGGCTTGAGGACGGCTTATTATACACCAAGGGCAAGCGGATCTACGTCCCGAAGTGGGGAAGCTTAAGGAAAGAAATCCTTAAGGAGTGCCATGACTCAATGTGGGCAGGACATCCTGGCACTCACCGCACGTTGGCTTTGGTGAGCGATGCTTATTATTGGCCACAAATGCGAGATGATGTAGATTCATACGTGAAGACTTGTCTTGTGTGCCAACAAGACAAGGTGGAACAAAGGCAACCAGGAGGACTGTTGGAACCACTTCCCACCCCATCAAGACCATGGGAGTGTTTAACCATGGATTTCATCACACATTTGCCCAAGTCTGATGGATGTGGATCTATCTTCGTCGTGGTCGATAGATTCACCAAGTATGCCACTTTCATACCCGCACCTATGGAGTGCACAGCCGAAGTAGCTGCACACTTGTTTCTAAAGCACGTGGTGAAGTATTGGGGTGTCCCGAGGAGCATAGTCAGTGATCGAGATGCTCGCTTCACGGGTAGATTTTGGAAGGAGCTCTTCAAGCTACTTGGCTCAAAGTTAGACTTCTCCACAGCTTTTCATCCCCAAACTGATGGACAAACGGAGCGGGTTAATGCATTGCTAGAGACTTATTTGCGGCACTATGTTAGTGCCAATCAACGAGATTGGGCTAAGTTACTTGATGTTGCCCAATTCTCTTATAACTTGCAACGTTCGGAGTCGACAGGGAAAAGTCTGTTCGAGTTGGCTACAGGGCAACAACCCTTGACCCCGAACACGGTCGTGACTGGCTACACGGGGAATAGTCCAGCCGCTTTCAAAACCGCTAAGGAGTGGCAATTAGCCCACGAACTTGCTCGAGCTCATTTGGAGAAGGCTTCAAAGAAGATGAAGAAATGGGCGGATCGTAAGCGAAGGAATGTGGAGTTCCAAACTGGCGACCAAGTCTTTGTGAAGCTCAATGCGTCTCAGCACAAGAGTACTCGTGGCTTGCACAAGAGCTTGTTGCGGAAATATGAGGGACCATTCCCTATCATCAAGAAGGTTGGCAAAGCCGCTTATGTTGTGGAACTCCCACCCCGCCTCAAGTTTCACCCGGTGTTCCATGTGAGCAACTTGAAGCCTTATCATGCGGACGATGAGGAACCAAGCCGAGGTGAGTCTCATCGAGCACCCCCTTTGATGGTGGAGGCATTTGACAAAGAAGCGGAAAGCATTGAAGCCAAGCGTGTCGTGGTACGGCCAAGACAACCAAAGCACGTGGAGTACTTTGTCAAATGGAAGGGGCTACCATACTCCGAAGCAACATGGGAGAAGGAGACGTCCTTATGGCAATATAAGGACTTGATTGAGACATTCGAGAGGCAAGAGTCGACGAGGACGTCGACGGCTTAAGTGGGGGAGGATGTCACGGGCCGCATGCTAAAAACAAAGAAATCGCCCAAGACATCATATATCTAAGCCCATAAAGCCTTGTCTTCATGGAAGCTTCTGGAACGTCCCGGAAAAATCAAGAATGTGGCGGAGCATTCAAGATAATCTAGGACATTCCGGAACATTCCACACAAGTGTACATATTTAAGCCTCACCTAGAACAATCTAGATTAGGCAAGTTGTATCTAGAACTATGCTAGATATTTTTGGATGTAAGTAGAGAATTCTAGAACCCTCCATTGAGGAGGTGACTTAGGCCTATAAATAGGAGGCAAGGCCATTTGGCCAAACCATCCAAGAATTGTAAGCAATTGTAAAGTTCTCCTAAGTTTCAATACAAAACTTCCTTTCTCCCATCTTCTAAGTGCTTTTAGCATTCTCCAAGCTATCTTAGCTTTCTTTGTGATTCAATCCGGGGAAGCGAGGCTTCGAAGGCTTACTTAGCTTGTTCATCGAGGTATTCAAGTCTAAGTGCCGCACGGGCGGAAGGCTTAAAGCGTCATCCCGTGACACTAGGCTACCTTGCATGCATGCATGAATATAAATGATGAAAAAGGTCGAAATGGTTTCAAGAAAATGAAAAAATCATGGTTAATCAATAGCTTACCTTGGATCCAGAAAGAATCTTTCAAAAGTAGTTAATTAAGACTAGCTAGGGTTTGAGTTCATACCAAAAGAATCCTTTCTGATTTGGGCTGATTGAATCCCAGCTAGCTTCTTCTGGAGTTGTGTGCATGCATGCAAGGGCAGATGCTAGTTAGACCTCAATTAATAACTAGGGTTTGAAGGAAAATAAAAAATAAAGAAAGCTGGTAATCTTTGTACCTTTCTTAATTAAGGAGAGGTGCACTATTCCTTGAACTTTTGCAGAAGAGTTGTAAGGAAGTTGGATGAGAGGCGTTTCTTCTATATTCTCTCTTAAAACTCTTGAAGTGGAGGTAATGTAATTGGTTTCATCAATTGGGAGAGATTTTTCAGTGTGACCGGCACACTAGGTGGTACGTCAAGTGTCACTATACAAGTGTTGGAAATTTGAGTTTGAGTAGAAATTTATTTGTCCCACATTGGCAATTCCCAAAAGCTTTCATCACTTTATAAGGCTTTGTCCTTTATAGAAAGTAATTAGAGTAATAGGCCTGGAGAATAAAATTGGGCTCACCCTTGGGATTAGGCTTTGGGATGCACTATTTAATTAGTAATTAATATATAATTAATTATATTTAATATATATAATTAATATATATTTAATTATCAAAAGATGGGCATTGGGACTTGGGCTTGTCCTATCCCTACTCAACTTCGAGTGCAAATGTCCCCCCTCCCCCCAGTTCTCAAGTTTCCTTTGTTGGCTATGTTGACGCTAGGTACTTCTTCGATCCACACATGGCAAGATCCCCAATGGGTATTGTTCGTGGAACCACAATTTCTTGGAGGTCTATTAAGCAAACTTTAGTTACCACGTCTTTGAAT
The DNA here is from genome assembly GCA_035220775.1 of Malus fusca. Classification (NCBI taxonomy): domain Eukaryota; kingdom Viridiplantae; phylum Streptophyta; class Magnoliopsida; order Rosales; family Rosaceae; genus Malus; species Malus fusca. The sequence goes on along the minus strand of CM069072.1, from coordinate 817,500 downwards.
TATGTCAAGGATACTCGCCCTTTATAAGGTTGTTCGTGAGTGTACCCAGTTGAGAGTTGTTGTCGAGCATATTCAAATCACTTGTGGATTTTCGTCCGTCATTGATGTCCAACAATGATCTTTGAGGATAATTTCGCATGTAGACCAGATTCGTAAAAGATACATCTTAGATTTCTTAGATTTCTTGAACACATATTAACTGTTAAATTTAATTTATGTTATAAACTTATAAGTTGATGTACTCTAGAATTTTCGCTTGTAAAAAATTAAGACGAGTTACCACTAGACCAATAGTTGACAACATTTGAATTTAATAAATATTGATAGACTAAGGGCCTAAGTTCTTTGAGTTTTGATCGCTATGTTATCGCTTTGTTACCGATATTTAATTTTACTCAATTCTACAATTGAAATTTGAATTTTGATCATTAGTATATGCATTGAAACACAAATTTTATAATAGAGGTGGATAGGATGAAATTAGATTTTTTTTTTTTTTCTCATTAGCATTTGATGTCCACAAATGCTAATTACTCATTGGCTTATCATGCTAGAGAGGTTATACTTTAGTAAAGGGAAAATTAGATTCACATCTTTCTTTTTGTTACTCCATTGATTAAAATCCTATTCATTTTTAATTTTTGATCAATGTCCTCGGGTATTAATAACATCATTAATTATTTGAATAATAAAATATTTTTATTTTTAAATATATTCCTTTAGTCTTAAAAATGTTACAATTAGTATATTTATATTTATGGCTAAATTTTTTATCATATATTTTTATTTTTAGTTTGTACCTATTTTTAATTTGCAAATATTTTTTAATTTGTACCAATTTTCTTTTCATTTTTAATTTGTACCCATATATTAGTTTCTTTTTGTGCCCATATTTTTTAAAATTTTATTTGTGTGTGTACCCATGTGTATACTGTTACGTGACATTGTATATTTAATCAATGATAGAAAAATTACATATGATATATTTATGTTTTATGCCTAAACTTTGTATCATATATTTATATTTTTAGTTTGTACCCACTTTTAATTTGCAACATTTTTTAAAAATTTGTAGTATTTTCTTTTTAGTTTTATTTTGTACCCATGTATTAATTTCTTTTAGCGCCTATATGTTTAAAAATTCTTTTGTACTCATAATTTTTAATCTTTTATATGTACCCTAATTTATTTATAATGTACCCATTCTTCTTTATTAATGTACCACTTTGTTATATGTGAAATGTACCAATTTTTTTTGTAAAATGTACCAATTTTTTTAACACTATGGATACATTCTTTTGCCATTTATTATTTCTTATTTTTACATAGTTTTTATCCATTTATTCAATCAAAATGTTTGAATTTTTTTATTGTATCCGTTTCTAATAGTATTATAATGAGGGATTTTAAATCTCATAAAATATCAAACAATTAATGTCAAAACTATAAAAATATTAATATTAATAGTAATATAATGAAGTGTACAAAGTCAATGGACCTTGATCAAACCTTGATCAAGACGTAACGTATCTTTTTACTCATTAAATCTCTCTTGTTTTCGCTTGTATAACAGTAAAAGAGGAAGTTAAAAGAGCACGACAAACAAATTGATTCTCAAAAACAAATTGAAGCTTTTGAGTTTCTAAAACACCCATTATACAGCAATTGTCTTTGTCTAGTGTTGCTTTGTTTCTTGTTTGGGCCTTCAAAGTGAGAAAGGAAACAAAAGTAATGCATCAAATTATTTAAGTATTGATGAGGTGGAGCTTGGTGAAAATGATAAACGAACAAAAAATATAGGGAACTTTAACGAAAAGCTCCCGGTAATGTTCACTTTAACGAAAAACCACATTTTTACACTAAAAATTTAATCTTGATACTATTCACTTTACCCTTTATTTTGTCCTTATCATTAAAACTCAAAGTGTCACATCCCCGCCCGGGCGGACCACTTCCCGGGCCCGCTCCACCACCGTTGCACGATATTGTCCGCTTTGGGCTTACCAAGCCCTCACGGTTTTGTTTTTGGGAACTCACGAGCAACTTCTCAGTGGGTCACCCATCCTGGGAGTGCTCTAGCCTCCTTCTCGCTTAACTTCGGAGTTCCTACGGAACCCGAAGCCAGTGAGCTCCCAAAATGCCTCGTGCTAGGTAGGGATGGGAATATACATTTAAGGATCACTCCCCTGGGCGATGTGGGATGTTACAATCCACCCCCCTAGGGGCCCGACGTCCTCGTCGGCACACTTCCGGCCAGGGTTTGGCTATGATACCATTTGTCACATCCCGGCCCGGGGCGGACCACTTCCCGGGCCCGTTCCACCACCGTAGCACGATATTGTCCGCTTTGGGCTTACCAAGCCCTCACGGTTTTGTTTTTGGGAACTCACGAGCAACTTTCCAGTGGGTCACCCATCCTGGGAGTGCTCTAGCCTTCTTCTCGCTTAACTTCGGAGTTCCTACGGAACCCGAAGCCAGTGAGCTCCCAAAAAGCCTCGTGCTAGGTAGGGATGGGAATATACATTTAAGGATCACTCCCCTGGGCGATGTGGGATGTTACACAAAGTTTTCAAACCCTTTTCATTAGTTTTCCTAAAAATATATGGGTGTTAAAACCCAAGAAAATCATTTGCTTTGGTTTAAATTCATGTGTCGCATTTCTGTTCTTCGTTCGCGTCATCTTATTACAAATTATTTAAAATCGTTTTGGTCAAATACATAATATATTTATCGCAATGAAAAACTCATAATCTTATGGTCATTTTGAGATTGATGTGCTTAAAAAAAAAAAAATTGCTTCTGATGTGCTTTAAGAATAATTTGTTACAAAATAAAGTAGTTGAGTGTTTGATGAACTATATTTTTAAAAGTGTTGAGTATGAAAAACAGTGTAAAAGCGTTTGATAATTTATAATTGTATATAATGACAAAAATAGAAGTAACAATGTTGGTGGTGACGACGACAACAGTGATAAGGACAAGGGTTGTGATGGTGGTGGTGGTGGTGGTGGTGCCAATAAGGGATTCTAAGGAGGTAGTGGCCAAGATTATGGACAGCATTATCACTTATGGTGATTAAATAACTTGCCAATTAGTTTTGAGGGTACTACAAAATGGTCTAAATAAAAGTATGCAGTCTGTTTTCTTATGTCGTTGGTTGTTTGTTTGTCAACTTTTGTTTCAAGTTTTTTAGTTTCCTTTGTGTTCTTGTTATTATGTGGTAATTGTATGGTTCTAGTAATCCTTGTCAATTTTAAAGTTTTCAATGAAATTTAACTCAAATTCATCCTACCAGCAGCCAACTCCGATATTTTGTTTTCTGTTTTCTGCTTTCATTACCTTTCATTTAATTTGACAGTAAGCCTTAGTGACTAATCTGATAGATAAAAACTTACTTAGGTAAAGAATCTGACACGCATTGAAGAAATCCTAACTTATAAGGAAACCACCTTCCCTAAATTTTCTTATTTTTGACGTCAAAGTTGTAATAACCTGAAATTGAATATGGAAATAGTGGTGGTGACCATGACAATGGTAAGGTAAGAGGTTAGGGTTTATAGTGGTGGTCACTTTGTTCTCCAATGATAAAATGTGCCTACAAGAATAAATAATGTTTTTTTTTTTAAATTATTGAGCGTATTACAAGAATTAAAAATATTTATTAAAGGCTCAACTCTGTTTTTTATTAAAGCTGCTGTCTGGAGGTCATGCATTACTTTTAATATAAGCAAAATAATTTATTTTTACCAAACACATTTTTACTGCTTAACTTTAAAGTGAAGCAACTTTTGATGAAAAAAAAAAATACCAGACAGGGGCTTAATCTCGATAAGTGAGCATTTAGAAAACATTTTGGGTGAAATTATTAAGTGGGGAGAATGTGGATAAATTCTTGAAGAGAAATGCTAATGAAACTCTCTATGGACTCTTTGTCACCTCATATATTTGACACAATGTTTTATAATGCGGGTAACGCTAGGGAGACTAAATTTGTAGACAAATTTTGCAAATTAAATGACGTGTCACCAATAAGAAATGAGCATGTTTATCAACGCTTAAGTAATAATCTAATCATCAACTTCCATGTCATTTAGTTTACAAATTTTGTCTATAAATTTAGTTTTCCTAGCATTAGTCTTATAATGTTGGCACATGAATGAATTGACGTTAAACTAGCTATGAGATGGCAGAGAGTTCTTGGAGAGTCTTACTTTTGAGAGTCACCTTAGCATTCCTCATCCATGAATAAAGGAAGTCATGTCACGTCCTCCCACTTGTATCAGGCGTAATGTATTTTTTCATCTAACTAAAATTCATACTTAGTAGTGTCATGGATTTTCACACACCATTTTTAGTTTCTCACATACCTATCTTTATTTATGGCCACCAGATTGAATAAATCAAACGGAATCAACATCCAAAATTAAATATGGGTGTGTAAAAAGCTAAAACAATGTGTGAAATCACTCCACAAAAATATTTGTAAAGTTGGTCATTTATTAAACAAATTGTATTATCCATCTAATAAATTCAAAATTGTAGCGTGGTAAACTGGTGACGTGAAAGAATCTATTCTTGAGATGAGCGAGTGACGTGATACAGACTAGTGAACCCAAAAGTTTCTCAAAAATTTCCCTAGGGCGTGCGACACACATTTGTGTTGGAGAATTAATTTGTAATCCTATTGGCTTAATTAGATATTACTAGAAATTACGTCTGCACGTTGCTGCGGGAACCAGCTGTTTCAGGCGTAATCGAATAAATAAAACACATTTAAGTTGAATAAATTCAACACAATTATGAACAAACATAGGGATACATGAGCGAATGAAGTCGATAAGATAAACAGTTTTGCTTTTATATACATTCAAGTGAGCTGTCATATAAACACATTGTACAATGAAACATCCACACTGAAATAGGGGATCCTTCAATGTTATGAAACATCCACACTGATCTTAAAACTACAAATGTAAGCACCGAACTCTGTAAAGGAATCATCTCTGATACAGCATTTGCATATTTGCCTTCTCTCATCCCCTTCACATATATACTAAACCATTTTTGTGCACTACAAATTTGAGAAAGAATCAAGTCGGCATCTGCCATGCAAATGGTTTGTTCCACTTCTTTTCTCCAGTTCCCAAAACTATAGATACAACCGTAATAAAACATACATGGCCCTCACACAGTGTAGCCCCCTAGCAATCTAACATAGAGAGATTTATATCCAAAGAGAAAAAGAAAAAGAGCTTTAAATGCCAGTTGTTTGGTGTGGTTTTTGTTTTCTCTTCTTCTTTTACGGAGTAAGCATACACCTATCCATCCATCTTCCCTTTTATGTATAAATCTATATACACACATATATTTAAATATACACACTGAGAACATTGAGTTCAATCCAAATCTATAGTCCTAACAATGTACTTAACACATCAGAAACATAAATCCAATGTATCTCCAACAAAGATTTGAACCATCTTTCATGAGTCAGCATCGCTTTCCTTTGCCCTTTTTCACTTTCTAATCTCTGCAGATCTACAACATCACAACTCGTTTATACTCGATCAACGTTTTGCTCTAAAATCTCTATTTTAGACTTAGTATCTAGAAACAAAAAGTCTTATATGCAAAGGATAACTCATTCATCACAAAGCAATGATACATTTGTAAGGGTGAAATTTTTTCCCGAAAATCCCGAACCGTACCAAATCGATCCCGAAAGTTGACCGAAAAATGCCCAAACTGAATTTCCCAAAAAAATCGATACCCGAAACCAAACCGATCCCGAAAGTTTAGGTTTGGGATTCGACCACATCTTTGAAAGTGTCCGGTAATCCCGAACCGAACCGAATATTATATATATATATATATTTAATTTATAATTAGAAATTACTTGGACCGTTGGATTGGTTAAGATCTAATCCCACCGTCCATGTGAGTTAGGTTATTTGTATTCCTCACTTCCTCAGGCTCTAAGTCGCTCACTCTCACTCTCACTCTCACTCTCCCAATGTTGCGCCCATCCTGTTGCTGACGCCATCATGTTGGTCCTGTGCTTGGTACGTACTGGTCAAGCTATCTAGGTCACCTTACCTTCCTCCGGCACGAAGTGCGTCTCGGAGGAAATCCAAAACAACGTCGTCGTTTTGGCCGATTACGTCGTCATCCCCGACGATCACTCCCACTCCCCCACCACCAGTATTTAGCTTATCGAATTTTCTGCCCTTTGGGTAAAATTTAAGAAGAAAAGAGGATCTAAAACGTAAAGTTTGGATCTTTGTATCCTGCTTGGATGTTTTTCTTGCTAAAATTAGTTGATTTGTAGATTTCACGTATACCCTCCTATTAATTAAGAGCATACTAAATGAAACTCCTGCTGTAGATTGCGAACGGGAAACAGTTTCGGGTATCCTGAAATCCCGAAACAGTTTCGGGTATCCCGACTTTTCGGGACTTGCATATTTTCGGTTCAGTTTTGGGATATAAAATCTCATCCCGAAATGTTTTGGTTTGGGATTTGGGTTGGGGGTTTCGGTTCGGGATCCCGACCCGAACCAGCCCTATACATTTGCAGAACTGTTTAAGTCAAAACATATTGATCATCATGAATTGCAGCATTAGCATTCTAATTAGAAACTTGTAGCCATCAAATTAACATTTCACTACCACGTTTGATCGCATTAAACAATCCAATTATCGATAATTACCTTAGCAGAAGCTTGAATTTCTCTGGCAGTCACATCCAAAGCAAGTGCATAACCTTAAACCCTCCGATTTCTAATCGTATACCTAAAAATAGCAAGGAACCGGCTTCTTCCTCCCACAACCAAAGTTCCTGAAATTTCCATAGAAAGTAAATCCGTTTGCAATTCAGAGAAATTGGAGGACCAAATCGTATTAAATTTGAGTTAAATGAGCAAAGGTACACCAATTAAATGAGATACTAAACACATTTTGAATCTATGAAATAGAGGAACAATCATGTTAAGACTCCCAAGATTGTGTGTTGAGCACAAAATTATACGTTAATAAAGGTAAATCCCAATCCAAAGCTCCAACCTTTTAACCCAAAATGAAAACAAAAAGCATGGAACATATATTTCAGTTTTATTATTAGATTTCTAAATCCTCAATTTGAATGCGTTGTAAAGATAATACCACCAACTAAGGGTGGCAATCTGACCATGGTTGTTTATGTCATGTCGACTCTATGCAACTGAATATATAAAATTTAAGCAACCCCAAATAGTCTTCTAAGCATCTACAAACTATTAACATTATTTCCCCAATTTTATTTCTCAATTTTATCAAATGCTGCATAAACGATCACAATTTACTCTCTTCCAATTCCCACATAACTCCGAACAAACAATATTGATAAATCTTTATCATCACCTTTAACAAAACAGGTTACAGCGAAAAGAAAAAAAAAAGTTCCTACGCAAACAAATTTAAGCAGTTTCAGATAGTCTCCTAAGCACAAAATTACAGTTGAATAAAGAAAACTCCCGATCCCAAGCTCCAACTTTTTAACCCAAAATGAAAATGAAAAGCATGGAACATATAATTCAGTTTTATTATTAGATTATCTAAATCCCCAATTTAAATCCATTGTAAAGATAATACCACCGACTAAGGGTGACAATCACAGAAATGGAATCCAGGTAAAACCAAAATACATTAAGAATCCTCAATAGTTAAACTGCAAGCTAAATCGATTAAGTGCTCCGAAGATAAATGCACAAATTTCCAAACAAAGCAAAGAAATTGAAACTATGTCATGAAAACTAATTAAAGTTCATATAATGTGATTGTATCATTAGCTAAGAGGCCACACAGAATGTCGGTACTGCATGGCACAAAAGCAGTGTAAAATCTACATGTATAGGCAATATCATCACGCTTGAGAATTCGAAATGAACAAACACTGCACACACTCACACACACCAGAATTCATGTTATGATCCAGAAGCTTTCAAACCATGCATCAAAAGCAAAAGCAAGATATAGGAAATGAAAATGAAAAAACAAAATGAAAGAAAAAGCAGAATGAAAGCAATGCATTGGCATAAGATTTTAACTTGGGTTATGTATAAAACAGGGGAAGGAGCAGAGATGCCAACCTTCAAAGAAAAATGTGCAGGTACTACCATAGCCATGGCAGAAGCATAAAGCACCTTTGATTCGACCACCAACTTTTGGCAACCAGCTTTTGCAGAAAATCTCCATACCCCTTGAATTCCTTCCATACCCGGTGGTGTAGGCGGTGATGATGGGAATGGACGGTGATGGGTTCGGGTGGGCTGCCCATTTGAGGGTTTGGGTTAGTTTGGTCGGGAGAAGTTTCCAAGAATATGACTGAAAGCAGATACTGACTGATTAATGACACCAAACTCAATTTTGCCTGAGAAATACATAGGGGCAACAACAGCAGCGGGAAGAATCTGAATAATATAGCGGTATCCGTTGGTGAAAAACTCGAGATTTCTTGGATGTGCATGGCATAACAATCTACATGCTCAGAAATTATAAAGCAGTAAAACTACTAAATGCAAACAGAACATCATGCTCTAGATCAAACCTCCCAGGCATTTGTGTGCCAAAATTAACTTTAACAGGAAGTCCTAAGCATAACCGTATAATTCTTAGGCCTGATGATGCAGCTCAGCCTCGGGAATGAGCCACATATATCACCGGAAAATTTTGTTTTTGTTGATTACCAAAGGGATAGAGGTGACATCAACAGAGAGTAATATAAGTTGAAGTTGTGTAGGATGCTTTGTTGTGATTAAGTACACAGTACACACACAAAAACAATAATGCATTGCATCAACTTAAATTTGTGAGAGAAAAAGGAGTCCTCAGCGTAAAGGCTAATGACTGCATGCAGAGAAGTGAAAACAGAAGAAGATAAAAGTTATTCATACACTCAGATTATCGAAAGCACTTGTGAAGCGTTGTAGACACATGAATCGTAAGAAGCAGAAGCACAAAATTGTTGCTTTCAGAACCCGAACACATAAAAACCACCTTTTCCATGTACAAATTGCCATCATAGCCCAAAGAATTGCCATTCCCAAAAGGCCTAAAATGGATATAATGCAAAACAAATTCTCCACCCAACTCAAAAACCCTAAAATTCGATAAATCCAATACCTTTGGAAACGCTTCGGGCAGCGGCTTCAACTGAAACCGCGAGAGAGGATTCAGCAAGTGCATCTGACCCGGCACGTCCTCTTCGATAACAAAGGAATCAACCCCAGATAAGAAACCGAAAAAAAAGAAGAAGAATTTTCTTAGCTTTAGTTTCTGAGTTTACACTGTGGAATCCTATTGAGAACTGAAAGATGAGACTGGTGATGGTATCTTCTCCAATATTCAATCCAAACAACATGCCTAATACTCAAGAACACGTTTAATCTTTAAGCACATTTACAAAACAGATTTAGAACATTTTAAAATCCTCTGAGCAGCAGAACATAAAAATCCAACAGAAAGACAAAGCAGCATACCAGTTCATGTGGATCTTCCTAACTCGTCCAAAAAACCGTGCACATAGTTCACCTGCAAGCATCAGCCCACAACCAAAAATTAGACAGAACCAAGGAATACATAAGGAACCAAGAGATGGGGCAAAAAAATCAACCAACAGAGGAATGAGAAGCAAACACCAGAAAATTTTGAAGAAGCACAGAAATGAGCAAAGTGAAACCCAAAAATCGAATTATGGTTCTAACAAAGCAAAAGGAAAACAAAACAATAATAGTTTGAAACAGTGCATAACCTATTCAATCAGAAGGAAAAACCGAAAACCTCTGTGACTCTCTCCTCACTGACCCTGTGCACTAACCTATTAATTAATCCCAAAAAATGCACACAGCCATGCTTTCTCCTCTCTCTGTCTACCTCTATCTCCCTATCCATCTCTCTATAGAAAATTACAAATCCCCCAAAACAGGACCGAACATACTAAACAATCAGAAAATCCAAGGCAACATTAAAGAATACAATTTTAAAAAGAAACTTATCTTTGGATTTCAGGCATGCAGCGCAAGATCCGGTACACCCCACCCTCAGTAGGGTTTGTCGATGTCCCCTACCCCGTCAGCCTGAAATCCCGACGACCCATATGGTCTTCTCTACCCATACCCACCATCCCATATGCATCAACAGTGCCGAGACCCCTACCCCTACCCCTCCCCCTCGCTCTCCTTCCATCATCATCTCTCTCTCTCTCTCTCTCGCAGGCCGTCCCCGAAACCCTAATCGAACGGGACCAAATAGCTGCCCGCTGACCCCCCATCTCGCCCAAATCGGAGAGGACAAAATTGCCCTTCATAATAAACCATGCCCACCATTGGATTGTAATCTGTGATGGGAAAAAACGTAATTAAATAATTTGGGCCTTACTGAAGGCCGGGCTTCCCAGCTAAAGCCAACACATCGGGCTGCTGACCCAAAACCAACAGAAATACCAATGGCATGGTTGTAATTAATCTAAAATTCGGATCAAAACACTACTCATTTCTACAGTGCCAATTCCAAACATTTCTTTAGACCAAAGTAATTCACTTTATAAGCCTAAGGGGTCTATGTAACATAGTGTGAGAATTCACAAAGCGCAAATAGAAATTAGAGAGAAAAGAATTAGGTTTTCCAATTTAGAGAATTGAAAAATAAAACACCATACCAAATCCCTTTGCCGCAACACCTACCTGATGGATAAAGTTCTAGCAGATCATCGTCTTCATGCTTCACTGGCCGGAGATTAATTTGTGTAGATACTAGTATATGGCTAACACTTGGGAGCCTCAACAACATTGAATTCGTCTGCCTATGAAATCTAAAGGTTAGAATTCTAAAACTTACTCTAAGTTTATACATGTGTTCTTAATTTTATTATACCTGAACATAACCAATACATAAATTAATTTAATATGATTAAACGGAATCCAACATTTTGCTAACATGCATGTTAAAATGATTATTTACGCTTACGTCACCCGCCACACTTCTGCACATATGTACTAAGGTAGTTCACAATCCAACATTCTGGTCCATCAATCACACTACACCAAGACGGTGTTACATTGCTTTAATGATAAAGCGTTGCCTTTGAGTACTCTCATTGTCATCCATACGCTTGATGCACAACGAGACCTATATCGTCCAAAGATAGATGATGAAGAGGTTTTAGAACCCGAGGTTCCATACTTAAGTGCAATTGATGCTTTATTGTACTTATCTCAATGTACAAGACCTAACATCTCCTGCATTATGAATCTCTTAGCACGACACAATCATTTGCCAACATGCAGACATTGACAGGTGTTCAAGAAATTCTATGTTATCTTAATGGTACTGTGGACTTGGGCTTGTCATATCCCTACTCAACTTTGAGTACAACTGTCCCCCCCAGTTCTCGAGTTGCCTTTGTTGGTCATGTTGACGTTGGGTACTTATTCGATCCACACATGGCAAGATCCCAAACGGGTATTGTTGGTGGAACCACAATTTCTTGGAGGTCTACTAAGCATACTTTAGTTACTACGTCTTCGAATTATGCCAAGGATACTCGCCCTCTATAAGGCTGCTCGTGAGTGTACATAGTTGAGAGTCGTTGTCAATCATATTAAAAGCACTTGTCTATTTTCGTCCGTCATTGCTGTCCAACAATCATCTTTGAGGATAATTTCGCATGTAGACCAGATTCGTAAATGGTACATCTTAGATTTCTTTGATTTCTTGAACACATGTTAACCGTTAAATTTTGTAATTTATGTTATAAGTTGATGTACTCTAGAATTTTCTCTTGTAGAAAATTAAGACGAGTTACCACTAGACCAATAGTTGACAACATTTGGATGTAATAAATATTGATAGACTCATGGCCTAAGAATTTTGAGTTTTGATCGCTATGTTATTGTAGACATCGAAATTTCGGTAAATAAATGTTGACCGATAAATCCAAGTTTCAACGCTCATGTATTACATAAATTTTACACGTAGCGTGTGTCTAAACAAAAAAATCAAAATAAGTTGGAAAAGTCATCAAACATGACACGTGTCAACACCTGGCAGAAACGACTCATTTCATCTGGGATATTATATTCAAAATTAGGCCTTGGAAAATTCTATAAATACAAGCCCATTTCATTCATTTAGGGGACGAATTCACATTACACCTTGAAGCTCTGAAGCTCTGAAACTCCGAAGCTCTCAAGCATCCAGGTTCTCGAAGAATCAAGAAAGCCTTCTTCGTTCTTCGTTCATCGTTCCTCCAAGATCAAGCCCCGACGGCCCTCGGATCAACAATCATCCACCTTCAAGATCAAGCCCCAAAGGCCCTTGAAGAACTTCCACAAATTCAAGATCAAGCCCCGACGGCCCTTGAAGAAAGTACCATCGTTCATCATCCGTTCATCTTAAGATCAAGCCCCAACGGCCCTTTGGATCAACAACGTCGACAAATCAACAAGCCACCGTTCTTCAAGATCAAGCCCAAAAGCCCCTTGAAGATCCGTTCATCACTGTTCTTCAAGATCAAGCCCAAAAGCCCTTGAAGATCCGTTCATCACTGTTCTTCAAGATCAAGCTCAAAAGCCCTTGAAGATCCGCTAATCACCATTCATCCAAGATCAAGCCTCAACGGCCCTTGAAGAAACGCTCATCCTCAAGATCAAGCCCCAACGGCTCCTTGAAGATCCGCTCAAATCCACATTCAAGATCAAGCCCACGGCCCTTGAAGAACGTTCATCCTTAGATCAAGCCCAACGGCCCTTTGGATCAATCGCACATCCACAAATACACACCTTACGGAGATCGAATCAGAGGATCAAATTTAAGAGAGATTGTAACCCAAAATCATCAATTACGAAATATTTGTTTGTGCACGTGTTCTTGTCTCTTTCGTTTCAGGAAATTTCCGTGTTCACAGTTATCTTTGTTACTGATATTAATTTTGTTCAATTATACAATTGAAATTTGATCATTAGTATATGCATTGAAACATAACTTTTATAATGGAGGTGGATAGGATGAAATTAGATTTTTTTTTTCTCATTAGCATTTGATGTCGACAAACGCTAATTACTCATAGGATTATCATGCTAGAGAGGTTATACTTTAGTAAATTACATTGTAAACTATTTAATAAAAGTAGGGTTCACTAATATAAGTAAATTCCACCTTTTTTTTAAGATGTGGTACAATGTGTCCTAAATTGTAGTCTTAATTGTTTTGGTCCTGTCATCTTTCCCACGTTCTCTTTTTTCTTGCAAAACTATGTAATATTTAATGGTGCCATAATCTCCAAGTAACAATGATTTATATGAAATTCGTTTATTGTCGTGTGGCGTCCTAGTTCAGTTATATGTGCTTATAAATGTTAAAAAAACAGTTTAAAATGTAGAGTAATTCTTGAATTTGTATCACGTAACTCATCTGCATAAAACTTAACACATAAAATGAGAATTCCTTAATTCGAGTTCACCAAAAAAGTGTCTGTAGACTTTTAATTTTATATCTCAACTGAAAGAAATAATGTTTATGCTTGTTTTGACACAAACAAGTGACGTAGCACACATACGACACCCAAGAGATTCTCATAAAATGTCATCTACAAGCAACTTATCAAGAAAGGAAGTAAAATATAAAGAACATCGGCAAGGGGGAAAATGATTGATGTCGAAGCTCTTTCCACTTGGATGCCCATGGGACTGCTTTTTCTTTGACGGTGGGGGCCCCAACGGCACCATCATTCGACATCTGTCCAACCATGTCAGCATCCATGATCTATGGCCTTACAATGGTAAAAGTGAAACAAAATCTCCACAACGTGAAAACTAAGAAAGGAATCATCAAAGACTCTTTCTCTTCCACATTTCTCCACAAAAAAACTGCAACGTTAATCACTAAGAAAGGAATTAGATGTGTTGTTATTGTTCACTGAGAGTCAGTTAAGTTGCTTGAAGGCTAAGAATGATATATAGCAGTAGCTATAAATAGAACATTTTACTCCATCTTCGAATTCTCTCTCATCTCTCAACAATCTCGGTTTACCTCTAGATTTTTCACCATGGTTTTGATTTGCTATAATTCAGAAACGGAAGGACGAAGGCAAATGGAATCGAGTTACACAGTTTTAAACGGTGAAGGCTCCCTCGCAATGGTTCAGGTAGAACTAGAAGCAGTACCTCTCAAATGCGCACCCATTGTGTCGTCCTACAACGACAAGATCCGCCCTCTTCTGGATGCGGTAGACAAGTTACGCAGCTTGATGGTGATGGATGAAGGCATTCAGCTGCCAACGATTGTGGTGGTCGGAGACCAGTCATCCGGGAAGTCTAGCGTGCTCGAATCCTTGGCCGGCATCAGCCTCCCTAGGGGCCAAGGCATCTGCACGAGAGTGCCTCTTATTATGAGGCTGCAACACCACTCGAGTCCTCAGCCTGAACTTTCCTTGGAGTACAATGGCAGAGTTGATCGTACTGATGAAGACAATGTTGCCAAAGATATTGTGAAAGCTACTAATTCTATTGCGGGGGGAGGTAAGGGAATTTCGAACACGCCACTTACTTTGTTGGTGAAGAAGAATGGGGTTCCGGATCTGACTATGGTTGATCTTCCGGGAATCACAAGGGTTCCGGTCCATGGTCAACCTGAAAATATCTATGATCAGATCAAAGATATGATCATGGAGTATATTAAGCCGGAGGAAAGTATTATTCTGAATGTATTGTCTGCTACGGTGGATTTTACTACGTGTGAGTCAATCCGGATGTCACAAAGTGTAGATAAAACTGGTGAGAGGACGCTCGCTGTGGTTACGAAAGTGGACAAGGCACCGGAAGGACTACTTGAGAAGGTCACTGGAGATGATGTAAACATTGGTCTTGGTTATGTCTGTGTAAGGAACAGGATTGGTGACGAAACTTATGAGGAGGCAGCGGCGATGGCTCATGAACTATTTCAAACCCATCCCCTGCTTTCGAAGATTGACAAGTCCATTGTCGGTATTCCAGTTTTAGCACAGAAGCTGGTCCAAATTCAAGCAAACAGCATGGCAAAAAATATACCCGAGATAGTGAAGAAGATCAATGACAGGCTGAACTTCTGCATTATGGAGCTGAACAAAATGCCAAAGAGTCTTTCATCTGTTGCCGAGGCCATGACAGCCTTTATGCAAATCATTGGCTTGGCTAAGGAATCGCTTAGGAAGATTCTTTTGAGAGGAGAATTTGAGGACTACGCGGACGACAATCGCATGCACTGCACTGCTAGATTGGTTGAGATGCTCAACCAGTACTCGGATGAACTTCACATATGTGCTGAAACTGATGCAAAGAGAAACTTCTTGATGGAGGAGATCAAGATCTTGGAGGAGACCAAAGGTATTTCACTTCCGAACTTCCTTCCACGCAATGCTTTCCTCATTATCTTGCAGGGAAAAGTGAATGAAATTTCGAGTATTCCGATTGCATTTGAGGAAAAAGTGTGGAGCTACATTGAAGAGGTGGTTATTTCTGTGTTGATGCATTATACGGAGAACTATCGTCAGCTGCGGCTGTCAGCCAGGCGTGCCGGCCATAATCTAATGGCCAAGATGAAGGAGAGGTCAATCAAGTGGATGCTGGAGCTTCTAGAGATGGAAAAGCTGACGGATTATACATGTGATGGTGATTATGTTTCAGAATGGAACAAGTTGATGGCTAGTCAAAATCGATTCATTCATGGAGTCTTAACTGACGAGAAAAAACCTTCTATCATAACTATAGAAGGCATCGGGGAAGTTGCAGTCGGTGTTCTGAGGAAGTACCGTCATGTGTTAGCTCAAGCTTATGACCTTAAAATGAGAATGATTGCCTATTGGAAGGTTGTTTTGAGGAGGCTTGTGGACTACATGGCATTGCACTTGCAGCGGTCTGTTTTCAACCTTGTGAACAAAGAGATGGAAGCTGAGATTGTGAATGAGTTGATGGGACCATACGGTGGGGGAATTGAGAGGATGTTGGAGGAGTCCCCGGCAGTGGCAGTAAAGCGTGAGAAGCTTAACAAAAGCATAAAAAAGCTGAGGGATTCGAAGGAGGTGGTGGCCAAGATTATGGACAGCATTATCACTTATGGTGATTAACTAACTTGGCAATTAGCTTTCTGTTGTCTGATGTGGGTGGTTGTTTGTTTGTCAACTTTTGTTTTTAAGTTCTTTTGTGTTCTTGTTGTGTGATGGTCTGTAGTCGTATGGTTGTGGTAATCCATGTCAAGTTTAATGTTTTTAATGAAATTTAAATGCGATTTCCTCCTACATACAGTTAACTCCTATTTTTTGTCTCATGTTATCTGCTTTCATTACCGCTTATTAATATGATAGTGAGCTTTCATGACCAATTTGACAGACATAAAAATTTATTTAGGTAAAGAATGAGACACGCATTGTAGAAATTCTAACTGATAAGAAAACCATCTTCCTTAAATCTTCTTTTTGATGTCAAAGTTGTAATTGCCTGAAAATAAATACGTAAATAGTGTTACTTGTCTAAGATAATTAAATGTGTTTGCCGGTTGGATAATTTTAGAGAGACCAAATTTTTAAAACCAAATTTGCAAACCAAATGATGCGGTTGTTGATGATTGAATTATTACTTCTGCGTTGATTAACGTGCTTATTTCCTATTAGTGACACATCATTTGGTTGAAAATTTTGATTTCCCTAACATTACCTTTGCTGGTTTATATGCTCAGTTCTATCCAAGAAAGGTTATCATTTTAACTGATCTATACATACCCACACACACACACATATATATATATGTTCTCCTTTGTATCCCTTTTATCTTGCTTTTGTACGGCAATTGTTTTTAGTCTAGCGTTGCTTTGTTTCTTGGGCCTAGCATCAAATTGAAAAAGGAATAAAAAACATTTAGACAACATTTTTGATGAAATGGTCAAGTGGGGGAGAATGTTCTCCATTGTATCTCTTTTTATCTTGCTTTTGTACGGCAGTTATTATTATTTTTTTTGGCAAACGTACGGCAGTTGTTTTTAGTCTAGTCTACTGTTGCTTTGTTTCTTGGGCCTAGCATCAAATTGAAAAAGGAATCAAAAGCATTTAGACAACATTGTCGATGAAATGGGAAGGGATCATCTCCGAATCTCTTCCACCAAATCTAACCAATCAACAAATTCAAGCATTTAAAATTTAATCAAACGGTTAAAAACATGAGACCTCTTTAAAAAGTTATACTAACTTTAACCGTTAGATTAAATTTTAAGCGTCCAGATTTGTTAATTGGAAGGATTTGGTGGAAGGATTTCGAAGAGGATCCTTTCTCATGAAATGGTCAAGTGGGGGAGAATGTGGATTGAATATAGAGAGTTTTAACGAAAAGCCTGCGGTACTGTTCACTTTAAACCACATTTTTACACTAAAAAGCCAATCATGATACTATTCACTTTACCCTTTATTTTGTCCTTATCATTAAAACTCAAAGTTTTCAAGCCATTTTCATTAGTTTCGTTGCCTTTCATTTAATTTGACAGTGAGCCTTCGTGACTAATCTGACAGATAAAAACTTAGGTAAAGAAAATCTAATTGATAAGAAAACCACCTTCCTTAAAGTTGTAATAACCTGAAAGTGAATATGGAAATACAGTTACTTTCCTAAGACAAATAAACTTGTTTGCCGGTTTATACATCTTCTCAGTTCTACCCAGGAAATGTTATCATCTTAAAAATAAAAATAAAAACATATATATATATATATATATATGTATGTGTGTGTGTGTGTGTGTCTCCTTTGTATCCCTTTTTATGTTGCAATTCTGGTAGAAATTAATTAAACAACCAAAAACTCAACTTCTTTACTGATAAAGAAAACCAAGATCCTTAGAGGAAACCTTGCTAGATTATAACAATCTCAAGAAGTAAGGTACCGTTTGGTACGTGCGACGGGACGGGACGGAACGGGACGAGCCGTTCTGTCCTACGTTTGGTGCGCCTAAAAACTGTGGAATGGGTTGTCCCATGGAACGAAATTTGGCTGATTTTTCGTTCCACCTCTTCCCCTTGGAACGACCCGTTCCACATCCGTGGAACACAAATTTATAACATTTTATGACAAAATTTCTCTTTATCTTTTTCAATATTTACATCATCTGTTCCGTCCCGTCCCGTCCCGTCCTGTTCCGTCCCGTCCCGTCCCGTCCCGTCCCGTCCCGTCCCGTCCCGTCCCGTCCCGTCCCGTCCCGTCCCGTCCCGTCCCGTCCCGTCCCGTCTGCGTACCAAACGGTAAAAAAGGAAGTTAAAAGAGCACGACAAACAAATTGATTCTCAAAACAAATTGAAGCTTTGATATGTAGTTCTGAACATACAGTTTTCTGTAAATGATATGTAGTTCTGAACATTCAACACGATATAGGGCATATAAATCTGAGGAAGAACACCATTTCGAAGAGTAAATGAATCAGATGCATTACTGTTACACTTAACGTAAACTCATCGT
This sequence comes from Malus fusca, assembly GCA_035220775.1. NCBI lineage: Eukaryota > Viridiplantae > Streptophyta > Magnoliopsida > Rosales > Rosaceae > Malus > Malus fusca. The sequence goes on along the minus strand of CM069072.1, from coordinate 798,997 downwards.
GGAATCAGCCACAAAAAATTCAAGAAAGGGTCATGGCTATAATTCAAGTTACTTGCACATACAGCAAATTCAAGGAAGATAAGCGAACCGGTATGGTCATCCTAGATGCCCGCGGCCACCACATTCTGAACCCATAATATTGCCACTTCCCCCGCAACCTTCATGGAGCAACTATCGCGTTAGCATATTCTCATTGGCCATATATACTCAAATGAACACTATAAAACTTTAATATTTGGCAATCAAGTGCAAATATCGTTTTCTTTTTCAAATCAACAAATGTACTCAGTTAAGAGAAGAGGAGCTAATTACCGAGGCAGTGAACTTTGACAAGAATTACCTGGCTCTCCAGTACTGAATCAACATACAGGCCTGAACCAGAACAAGTGGTGCAAAGGACTGCGCCTTTAGCTTCACAGTCAAAGCATCAGGGATTGTTTCCAATGATTTTCTCAGTCAAAGATATCCAATAGGCTTCTCGATTCTCTCTTCCGATACAGACTTATCATAACAAAACAGAGATTCAAGACTACTTCTTTGTTTATCCGCATCTCCAGCTGAGCACCCAGCCTACAACATCAAATAAACGCTGAATAAGATACAGACCTATCTAACTCATTGAAAAGTTTTATTTCCCTTCGGAATTCATTATCTTTTTTCATCATTTTCCGTCAATCACGCGACATTCTCACATTTACTCATTCAGGATAAGAATTCATCTCAATGCACATTTCATGTAGTTAAAGAACCAAAAAAGACCCCCGAATGAGCTAGATATTATCCTAGGTAAGGCCTCCTTTCAATCAAGGCAGTATAATTTCAACAGTTTTAAACAACATCTTCGTCAATTGGAACTTAACGGGGGACTTGCAATCTAGGTAAGGCCTCGAAGTTTTCTCAAAAGATAATCTTGGCCTCAGCTTTTGATAAAATGACACCCCTTTTCATTTACTTCCAATCCCTAACCTCAACATTCCTCACAGAGATAATCTTGGTCACACTCTGAAAATGACCGAGAAACTGAGAAAAGCTTATACGCCATCAAATCAAATCGAAAAACCTCAGTCAAAGCGAGCTCCAAATGCTCGACGAGGTTATGAATCAAACTTATGAAAACATGCACCTCTATTAGTAAATGAACTTCCTTTAATCCTTTACCAATTAGAAACAGTTAAAAATCAACTCTTCCTACAAATCATTAGCAGCAAATAGGCAAAAAAGATAAGTAACAATTGAAGATCTTAAGCATTCCGAGGCTTACCCCAAGTCGGGAAATCGAGGAACTCGCCGGAGAAGGCAGCTCTGCCGCGATGGTGATGTTGCAGGGTTGAGAGGGACGAGAGACTGTGATGATGGGGGAACAGAGAAGGATGGGGACCTCGGCTTGGTTTCAGTTCCGTGGAATCGCCCAGGTTTTTGGGTTTAGAAGGAGGATGAGGGTCGTGCGAGAGAGACGAGGGCCGGGAGAGTTTGGCCATCTCCAAGTTGGCCAGAGGGCAGTTTTACTGCTTCGGTCCTCTAAAAAATTAATATTTTAATAAACAGGGCAGTGCTATATTTTTTATCATTTCTTAACGAGGGGTCAGAGGGTCATAGGCCAAACATAGCCATGTGAAAAAAAAAATAATCCTCAACCGAGGGCTAAAGAGTCATAGGGCCAAACATAATTTATTATTTAATTGAACTAGTATGGTTACTTAATTAAATTACCTCAATAATTTTCATATTGTTAAATGTTTTTAAAAATGTTGTTTAAGTTTCATGTTTTTAATTTTTTTATGTTGTTTAATGTTACTTAATGTTATTTAATGTTGTTTAATGACTTAGGAAGTTATAGGAAAAAAATAGAATTTTTAAATTTTGTAAAAAAATAATAATAATAAATGTAAAAAAAAGAAAAAGAAAAAGAAAATATGACGTCAGCATTTGGCCCAACCCCGGTCCGACTGCTTTAGGCCGGTCGGTTGGCTCTTTGGCCCTTTTTTGTCCAGTGGGGCCCACGAATCCTTTGGTCTGACCTTCGGTTGGAGATGATTTTCGGGCTATTTTTGGCCCTCTAGTCTTCCATACCATTCGGTTGGAGATAGCCTTAGAGAGTGAGATAGTCCAAGATGAAAGAAGAGAGTGACGAGGAGAGGGAAGAGAGAGAGAGAGGACCAAGAGACCAAATAACAGGGGTGAGCCCCATTGGCACACCAAACAAGCCATAAAAGACAAACATGCAAATATCTCCCACATGTGAAAGTACCAATTTACCCTTGTCGTTATGAAATTTGTAAAATTTTGGAACGGGTCGTTAGAATAGTTTAGTTGTTTATCCTTGCTGCATAAGTTGGTATGTTTTTTTATCCATAACCCTAGTTTTAACGAAATATTCCTTACATACCCCTGCTATCTAAGCATCTTCAAATGTTTTAGTAAGTTGTAATGTGTAAATGTATTTTTGTAGGTTCAACATTTGTACCTGAAACGACGACAAACAGTTCTAGTAAAACTGCAACTCCGGCAACTTCAACACTTGTTGTGGCTACTAAAAGGTATGTGTAATACTCTGAAAATTTAAATATACGAATATGTGAAAATATATATATATAAAGAAATAAAAGAGAAGAGTTGAGAACTCTCGAGAAGGGGAGACATCGGTGGAAAAGAAAAAAAAGGGAAAGGAATGAAGGAGGAAGGGGAGGAAGACTAGTGGGAGGAGGGATTCTTGTTGCTGTGGATGTTGAGATCAGCGGGAACGCCCCCATGCTTCAGGTTTGAGTTGTATCGTTTCATCTTTATAAAATACTAACCTGTGTTAAAATATAGAAATAGATATTTAGCACTTCAACTATAGAGACCAGTACTTCTAAGAATTTTACTCACTTATAGGGGTGTATTCAATTGAGAATTTGAGAGACTTTAATGGATTTATAAATTCATGGATTTTTATGGAGTTTAATTGATTTGTAGAGATTCTATATGAAATTTTGATTCAATTCCATCGAAATCTCATGTAGAGATGTGAGATTTATGGATGCTTAAAATACACTACGAAATCTCTCCAATTCTTTCTAATTCCTCAACTTTCTCAAATTCTTTAAAATCAATTTCTAATTAAATACACCTGGAATGTTATAATCTTCTTTAAAATCCTAATTTAATACAACCGAATTTCTAAGGATTTTAATAAACTATCTTAAAGTTCTAATTGAATACACTTTGAATTTTAGAGAATCACTTAAAATCCTGATTGAATACCCCTATATTCATTAAAAGAATTAAAATCCCAATTGAATACACCCCCCTTAGTCTCCCTTGCTTTCTCCTTGTTATTTGGGTCATGTGAGACGAAAACTAGCTCTGGGTTTCTCACTTTTTATTGGGGTTTTTTACAGCAGTTGATGATCCTTCCATTGTTGTAAGTATTTCCCAAAAAACTTCTGGGTATAATTGTACAATATATATAACATTGACATAAATGCTTCAATCAAACAGAACCCTGATCATACATAAATATATATTGCTTTGTTTATAAATTTGATGTGTTTTAAGCTCTGCACTTGTATAACCTTTTATGAAAAGCTAAATTGATTTAGTGGATGTGAGAAGTATGTGTGATTAGAGGATTAGTCATTTTAATGACATAGAGTCAGACTTTTGCTTTATTCTAAAATGCATTTTCTAATTAAACGAAGATGGAGCTGGACAACTAGTGACTCAAATGATGTTATATAATGAATTGACAATGATTTATTTTGAATGAATGCTTCTATTCAACATGATGTGAAATTAAATTTCTTACTTGTTGGGAAATGATGTTGGTACACTGAGATTTATAGTTATAGACGGAAAGCATAAGATTAGCTTCTATTTTTAAGTACTTTAGAATTTATTCTTTGTTATTGGAAGTACCTTTGGGGTTAAGTGAATCAAATGCTTGGTTAGGTCCATGTAATAAGTAAGTAGAGACTCTGTCTTCCTAGGTAAAGACCCCAAAGAAAGTCAGCTCGCATGGGTATACTTGATGGCCTTATTTCGAGGTAGTGGCCATGACCTTTTATTAGAGCTCATAGACACGACATTGAGGCCTAACCAAGATGTTTAGAACTAGATTGAGAAACGTTGAGAAAGGATTTCGTAAATAAAATAACGTATAATCAACATGGGTTTTAGAATAGCTATGAAATCTTCTATTGAGGTGAGTTAGTAGCATAGTTATGGATTTATTTATTAAGGTGAACTGCGAATGGCTTAATTCCTTCGTAGGGTATGTAGGCAGTCTAATGAAAAGGTTAGATGCAGCCATAAATAACCGAGATTAATCTTTATCGAAAATTAGAAAGAAGAAAAGAGATTGGGTGTTTATAAACTAATTAGTTTAAAGATGGACCTTATGTTTTTGTTAAATAAATTTAGCTATAAAATATGTGAGGAATTAAGAAGTTATTAAATAGTTGTGATTAATGGTAGTTAAATAAACAAGAGTTTAATTTGGCCTATCACGGTAATTATATCCCGAAACAAATGTTTCGGGGTGGGGCGTTGCAGTATGGCATCTGAACTTTCTTGTAGTTTATTTTCCAATACAATGTAGTCCAACTTCATAACAATGCATTATCCCTCTACCGTAGCACCTACCTGATGGATAAAGTTCTAGCAGATCGTCGTCTTCTTGCTTCTCTAGCTGGAGATTTATTCGTATAGATACTGGTAGAGGGCTAACACTTGGGAGCCGCAACAACATTGAATTCGTCCGCCTATGAAATCTAAAGGTTAGAATTCTAAAACTTACTCTAAGTTTATACATGTGTTCTTAATTTTATTATACCTGAACATAACCAATACATAAATTAATTTAATATGATTAAACAAAATCCAGCATTCCGCTAACATGCATGTTAAAATGATTATTTATGCTTATGCCACCCGCCACACTTCTGCACATATGTACTAAGGTAGTTCACAATCCAACATTCTGGTCCATCAGTCAAACTACACCAAGACAATGTTACATTGCTTTAATGATAAAGCGTTGCCTTTGAGTACTCTCATGGTCATCCGTACGCTAGATGCACAACGAGACCTATACCGTCCAAAGACAGATGATGACAAAGTTTTAGAACCCGAGGTTCCATACTTACGTGCAATTGGTGCTTTGTTGTACTTATCTCGGTGTACAAGACCTAACATCTCCTGCATTATGAATCTCTTAGCACAACACAATCATGTGCCAACGAGAAAGACATTGAAAGGTGTTAAAGAAACTCTATGTTATCTGTTGACACAGATATTGAAAGGTGTTAAAAAAACTCTATGTTATCTTAATGGTACTGTGGACTTGGGCTTTCATTACCTTTCATTTAATTTGATAGTGAGCCTTCTTGACTAATCTGACAGATAAGAACTTACTTAGGTAAAGAATCCGACACACATTGTAGAATCGCTAACTGATAAGCAAACCAACTTCCCTAAATTCTCTTATTTTCTACGTCAAAGTTGTAATAACCTGAAAGTGAATATGGAAATACTGTTACTTTTCTAAGATAAATAAACTTGTTTGCCGGTTTATATATCTTCTCAGTTTTATCCAGAAGAAAAAAAAATTATATATATATATGTCTTCTCCTTCGTATCCCTTTTTATCTTGCAATTCTGGTAGAAATTAATTAAACAACCAAAAACCCAACTTCTTTACAGATAAAGAAAGCCAAGATCCTTAGAAGAAACCTTACTAGATTATGACAATATACTTGTATATCAAGACGTAAAGTATCCCTTTACTCATTAAATCTCTCTTGTTTTCGCTTGTATAACAGCAAAGGAGGAAGTTAAAAGAGCACGACAAACAAATTGATTCTCAAAAACAAATTGAAGCTTTTGAGTTTCTAAAACACCCATTATACAGCAGTTGTCTTTGTCTAGTGTTGCTTTATTTCTTGTTTGGGCCTTCAAATTGAGAAAGGAAACAAAAAGTAATGCATCAAATTATTTAGGGTAAATTACATAGTAGCCGTTCAGATTTGAGGTCTATTACAACCCTATACAACATCTTTAAAACATTTCACTTTCATACCTCACATAGCTGCCAAATGTGTGCCATATGGCATAAAAAATAATTTATTATTTTTTTTTTTAAAAACCTTAATCTTCTAAATTAAAAAAAAAGAAGAGAAAATCCAAATCCCATCACCCCACCCCCTCCCCCATACTCACCTTGAAAAAAAAGAAGAAGAAGAAACCAGAAAACACAGTTCACACCCAGTTCCCACATACACACCCTCCCCCCAAATCCCATCAACCCCTCCCCCCCCTCGGCGAAACCACGATCCCATATCCCCCCCCCCCCCCCCCAAAAAAATCATTTTCCATCCGTCGTCCGCACCCATCCTCCACCTCCTCCCCTGCACCCATCTCCACCTCCTCCGTGCACCATCTTCCCATCTTATGCCCCCCCCAACCCGAGCCCAACCTGCAACCCAGAAAGAAGAGGAAAAAAAAAAAACCTAGCGCACCCACCCTCGCACGCATCCTCTTCCCTTTTCTACACACCTCACTCCTTAAATCCACACTCATTGGGGAAGATGGGATTTGGGTTGCAGGGAAAGGGAGATGGGTTTCTTTTTTTCTTTTATTTTCTTTTCTGGGTTGGAGGTAGTGGGTGCGGAGGAGGAGGTGAAGGGTGGGGTGCACGGTGGGTTTAGGGAAGACGGGAAGGGGAAGAAAGGGGTGGGTTGCAAGGAAGGGGGGTCGGGGAAGATGAAGATGGGTTTTTTTTTTCCCTCTCCTCTTCTTCTTCTTCTGGGTTGCAGGTTGGGTGGGTGGGGGTTGCGGGTTCAGCTTTTGTTTTTTTATTTTTATTTTTATTTTTTAATTTAGAAGATTCAGGTTTAAAAAAAAAATTGCCACGTGGCACACATTTGGCAGCCACGTTGCACAAATGTGGCAGCCGCGTCAGCACTTAACAGATCAATTGATGTAAAATGTAACACATGTATTATTTTGAAATAAAATAGTACGTGAGGTATGAAAGTGAAATGTTTTAAAGATGTTGTATGGGGTTGTAATAGACCTCAAACTTGAGGAGCTACTATGTAATTTACCCATTTATTTAAGTATGAGTAAATTGTAGTTATGGTCCTTTAACTTTAACTTAATTGGAGCAATGGTCCTTCAACTAAAATTCCATTACCATTGGTCCCTCAACTCATCAAAACGTGCATCTATGGTCCCTCAACTAAAAATCAATTACCATTGGTCCCTCAACTTTAATTCAACTGGAGAAATAGTCCCTTAACTTTAATCCATTGTAGTAATGGTCATTCCAACATAACTCGTTTTGACAAAAAATTTGACGAAGTTGACGAAAAGGACCATAATTACACACTTTGATGAGTTGAGGGACCCTAATTATATAAATGGTTATTCCAACATAACTTATTTTGACAACATTTTGACGAAATTGATAAAAATGACTATAGCTACACATTTTGATAAGTTGAGGGACCAATGTTAATGGATTTTTAGTTGAGGGACCATTGCTCCAATTTAATTAAAGTTAAGGGACCATTGCTACAATTTACTCTTTAAGTATTGATGAGGTGGAGCTTGGTTTCTGGATCGGAACATAATACATTTCGTTAAGTATTGATGAGGTGGAGCTTGGTGAAAATGATAAACCAACAAAAAATATATGGGTGTTAAAACCCAAGAAAATCATTTGCTTTGGTTTAATTTCATGGGTCACATCACATTTCTGTTCTTCTTTCACGTAATCTTATTACAAATTATTTAAAATCGTTTTGGTCAAATACATAATATATTAATCTCAATTGAAAAACTCATAATCTTACGGCCATTTTGAGATTGATGTGCTTTAAAAAAATTAAAAAATTAAAAAAAAACTGTTTTTGATGTGCTTTAAAAATACTCTGCTACAAAATAAAGCAGTTGAGTGTTTGATAAACTGTATTTTTAAAAGTGTTGAGTATGAAAAACAGTGTAAAAGCGTTTGATAATTTATAATTGTATATAATGACAAAAATAGACATAACAATGTTGGTGGTGATGACGACAAGTGTGATAAGGGCAAGGGTTGTGATGGTGGTGCCAATAAGGGGTGTGGTGGTTGGGCTGTAGAGGCAACATTGGTGGTAGGGGTGGCGACAACAACGATGGTGGCGGTTGTGGTAGCAGTGGTGGCAGTTATGTTTATGGTGGTGGTGGTGTGGTGGTGTGGTGGTGACGATGGCAATGGTAGTGGTGGCGCGTATGGTTGTGGTGGTGGTGGTGGCAACAGTGGTGGTGATCATGGCAATGGTAGTGTAAGAGGTTAAGGTTTATAGTGGTGGTCACTTTGTTCTCCAATGATAAAATGTGCCTACAAGAATAAATAATGTTATTTTCTAAAATTATTACAGGAATTAAAAATATTCATTAAAGGCTCAACTTTGCTTTTTATTAAAGCAGTTTTACCTACATGTTGCTTTTAAAAGTTGCTGTCTGGAGGCCATGCATTACTTTTAATATAAGCAAAATAATTTATTTTTACCAAACACATTTTTACTACTTAACTTTAAAGTGAAGAAACTTTTGATGAAAAAAAAAACAATACCAAACAGGGGCTTAATCTTGATTGGTGAGCATTTAGAAAACATTTTTGGTGAAATTATTAAGTGGGGAGAATGTGGATAAATTCTTGAAGAGAAATGCTAATGAGACTCTCTATGGACTTTTTGTCACCTCATATATTTGGCACAATGTGGGTAACGCTAATGAGACTAAATTTGTGGACAAAATTTGCAAACTAAATGATGTGTCACCAATAGGAAATGAGCACGTTTATCAATGCTTAAATAATAATCTAATCACCAACTCCCATGTCATTTAGTTTACAAATTTTGTCTACAAATTTAGCCTTCCTACCATTTGTCTTATAATGTTGGCACATGAATGAATTGACGTTAAACTAGCTATGAGGTGGCAGAGAGTCATTGGAAAGTCCTACTTTTGAGAGTCACCTTAGCATTCCTCATCCTTGAATAAAGGAAGTCATGTCACGTCCTCCCACTTGTATTAGGTGTAAGGTCTTTTTTCATCTAACTAAAATTCATGCTCAGTAGTGTCATGGTTTTCACACACCATTTTTAGTTTCTTGCATACCTCTCTTTATTTATGGCCACTAGATTAAATAAATCAAATGAAATCAACATCCAAAATTAAACATGGGTGTGTAAAAAGCTAAAAAATATGTATGAAATCACTTACAAAAATATTTGTAAAGTTGGTCATTTATTAAACAAATTGTATTATCCATCTAATAAATTCAAAATTTTAGCGTGGTAAACTGGTGACGTGAAAGAATCTTTTCTTGAGATGAGTGAGTGACGTGACACAGACTAGTGAACTGATAGGATTTTTACCATGTACAAAAGTAGGGATAAAAACACTTAAAAATACTTGCAAGAGTACAAGGTTGTCGTAGTATAGCGGCTCAAGCAAGGTCGTTTTCCACAGGGATTAAATGAATAATTTGTATTTAAACTAATTCTTAGCTAATTATTTAGAACAAAGTTTCGAAAAGGTTGATTTTGGAATTTAAAATAATAAAAACGAATTTAAATAAAAATAATTAAATATTTGACAAAGTAAAAAAAACAAAAGAAAAACGTTTTGAAAACCAAATTGTAAAAGCCTAGGGTTCCACCGTCCCCTTAACAATCCTATGCAATTCTACTAATTACTTATAAATTTTCACATACATGCTTTGAAGGTTAGGTTTTCCTAATGCATTTTTTCCTCGTGATGTTCAAGCGAAAACGTATATCTAACATGCAACTTGTCTATAATGTTCAGATCAAATATAAACATGCAAGACTCATTAAGGTTTGTGAAAACCCTTTGAAAAACCATGCAACCCTTAAGAGCGTGATGTTCGCCTTAAGTAAACTTACAATTACTAATCACAAGAAGCCCTCCCCAATTTCAAGGTGATGTTCCAACAGAAATTACATCAAATTACTTGTCTAAAAACCCTAATGGTTGCGAATCCCTAAGACAATTAGATAGTTTTAATCGTGGTGATTAATAATTCAAAGCAAGCATGCATTCATTCATAAGCTAATTAATAAAATTACATATTCATGCTAAGGCTCATGACTTCTCCCTAGTAAAAGAACTTAGTTACGAACAATCATAAAACAAAACATTAATAAGAACATGGAAAGAAAACACCTTGAAAATAAACTTCCAAAGCTCTCTAGGGTAGTGAGCGTATTCTCCCCTTATTTCTTGCGTCAAAACCCTAATGGCTAAAAAGCCTTATTTATACTACTACAAAATAAAACCCTAAAATGTCTTAGAATAAAACTAGGAAACATAATAAAATAATAAAACAGAAAACAAAAGGTTTCCTATTTGAACTGAAATTCGGACTTCTCAGAAAATCAGACTTTTGACCAATCAAATCAACTCCGATTTGGTCCAAAAGGTCTCCTTTGAAAGATGGAGACGTCCCCTACAAATCCTCAGAAGGAATCTGGCTCAAAGTATGCCATCTTGACCTTCAAAATATCCAAAACGTCAAGAAACGTCAATCTGGGAAATCTGTGTGCTGGGCCTTTATTTCATTACCACGGTCAAAGGGCTTGATAGAAAAATCTGAAACTTTGATACAATCATCTTTAAAAACTCACTAACATTCTTCAATTGGAATCACTCCAAAATTCAACCGTTTGATCACTTTTTGCTCCAGAGGAAGTCGAATGTCCTACATTGAAAATACATAACAAAATATCAAAATTCTACCAAAATAACTAATATATTAATACTAAGATTAGGGTAAAATATATGGTATAATATGGACTCATCATGAACCCAAAAGTTTCTCAAAAATTTCCCTAGGGCGTGCGACACACATTTGTGGTGGAGAATTAATTTGTAATCCAATTGGCTTAATTACATATTGTTCTCTTTATAAGCCTAAGGGGTCTATGTAACATAGTGTGAGAATTCACAAATCGAAAATAGAAATTAGAGAGAAAAGAATTAGGTTTTCCAATTTAGAGAATTGAAAAATAAAATACCATACCAAATTCCTTTGCCGCAACACCTACCTGATGGATAAAGTTCTAGTAGATCGTCGTCTTCTTTCTTCACTAGCTGGAGATTTGTTTGTGTAGATACTAGTTGAGGGTTAACACTTGGGAGCCTCAACAACATTGAATTCGTCTGCCTATGAAATCTAAAGATGAGAATTCTAAAACTTACTCTAAGTTTATACATGTGATCTTAATTTTATTATACCTGAATATAACAATTACATAAATTAATTTAATATGATTAAACAAAATCCAACATTCCGCTAACATGCATGTTAAAATGATTATTTATGCTTACATCACCTGCCACACTTCTGCACATATGTACTAAGGTAGTTCACAATCCAACATTTTGGTCCATCAGTCAAACTAGGGGTGAGTTCGGTTTAAATCGGTTCGGTTTTTTGCCAAAATCGAAACCAAACCGAAATTTCGGTTCGGTTCATTTTTTTTCGGTTCGGTTTTTTCCGGTTCGGTTTCGGTTCGGTTTCGGTTTTTTGTTTTTTGTTTTTTTTCAAAAAATGAAAAACATTGAAATTTTAAATTTTAACATATCCAACACAATCATAACATAAACATTCTAACTAGAATCAAAGACAATGAAAATAAACATTTAAAGTTGAACTAAAATAATCAATCAAGTCTTCCAAAGTCCAAACTAACAACCTCACAACACAAAAATCGTACAAATGACTAAGAAAAGTTAAATTGTATGATGTTGTTCAAAGATCAAGGTTGTTTGCTTGTAATTGCATGTTGACAACTTGATTAGTAAAAGTAATGCGTGGGTGGATTTATTTAGTGTGCGTTGGAATTCTTTTCCATCACAAATTACCCAAGTAATCTACCCGAAATAAATGTTTATGGATTCTGTTACATGTTATATGAGAGTAGATTTGGAAAAGAAAGCTGGGGCAGAAGTAGACAGTTCTATAGAGATTGATGTAGGTACTTCACGAGGAGGTTTAGTTCCGGAACCTTATATGGGGGAGAAATAATAGGTTAGGGTTTAGAGTTTTTATAGGCCTTTTTTAAATATTTTGAGCTTAAAGTTTGGCAACACATTGGGTTTAGCACATTTTAACTTACAAATTGGGTTTAGAAAATAATACCCAAAACAAATAATTAAATAAAAAAATTAATTTAATTAATTCGGTTCGGTTCGGTTCGGTTCAGTTTCTAGATCACTAAAACCGAACCGAACCGAACCAAAAGAATTCGGTTCGGTTCGGTTTTTTCAATTCGGTTCGGTTTTTTCGTTCGGTTCGGTTTTTTCGGTTTCGGTTCGGTTTGGTTTTCGGTTTTTTTCGGTTTTCGGTTTTTTGAACCCACCCCTAAGTCAAACTACACCAAGAAGGGGTTACATTGCTTTAATGATAAAGCGTTGCCTTTGAGTACTCTCATGGTCATCCGTACGCTTGATGCACAACGAGACCTATACCGTCTTGGTGTAGTTTGACTGATGGTGCTTTGTTGCTTTGTTGTACTTAAGTGCAATTGGTGCTTTGTTGTACTTATCTCAATGTACAAGACCTAACACCTCCTGCATTATGAATCTCTTGGCACAACACAATCATGTGCCAACATGCAGACTTTGAAAGGTGTTAAAGAAATTCTATGTTATCTTAATGGTACTGTGGACTTGGGCTTGTCCTATCCCTACTTAACTTCGAGTGCAACCGTCCCCCCCCCGGTTCTCGAGTTGCCTTTGTTGGTTATGTTGATGTTGTGTACTTATTCGATCCGCACATGGCAAGATCCCAAACGGGTATTGTTGGTGGAACCACAATTTCTTGGAGGTCTACTAAGCAGACTTTAGTTACTACGTCTTCGAATTATGTCAAGGATACTCGCCTTTTATAAGGCTGCTCATGAGTGTACATAGTTGAGAGTCATTGTCGAGCTTATTCAAGGCACTTGTGGATTTTCGTCCGTCATTGATGTCCAACAATGATCTTTGAGGATAATTTTGCATGTAGACCAGATTTGTAAATGATACATCTGAGATTTCTTTGATTTCTTGAACACATATTAACCGTTAAATTTTGTAATTTATGTTATAAGTTGATGTACTCTAGAATTTTCGCTTGTAAAAAATTAAGACGAGTTACCACTAGACCAATAGTTGACAACATTTGGATTTAATAAATATTGATAGACTCAGGCCTAAGTTCGTTGAGTTTTGATTGTTATGTTATCGCTTTGTCACCGATATTTAATTTTATTCAATTCTACAATTGAAATTTGAATTTTGATCATTAGTATATGCATTGAAACATAAATTTTATAATGGAGGTGGATAGGATGAAATTAGATTTTTTTTTTCTCATTAGCATTTGATGTCTACGAACGCTAATTAGTCATAGGCTTATCATGCTAGAGAGGTTATACTGTAGTAAATTACATTGTAAACTATTTAATAAAAGTAGGGCTCACTAATATAAGTAAATTCCACCTTTTTTTAAAGATGTGGTACAATGTGTCCTAAATTGTAGCCTTAATTGTTTTGGTCCTGTTATCTTTCCCACGTTCTCTTTTTTCTTGCAAAAGTATGTAATATTTAATGGTGCCATAATCTTAATCTCCAAGTAACAATGATTTATATGAAATTCGTTTATTGTCATGTAGCGTCCTAGTTCAGTTGTATGTGCTTATAAATGTTAAAAAAAAAAAAACAGCTTAAAATGTAGATTAATTCTTGAATTTGTATCACGTAACTCATCCGCATAAAACTTAACACATAAAAAGAGAATTCCTTAATTCGAGTTCACCAAAAAAGTGTCTGTAGACTTTTAAATTTAAATCTCGACATAAATAAATAATGTTTATGCATGTTTTGACACAAACGAGTGATGTAGCACGCATACAACACCCAAGAGATTCTCAGAAAATGTCATCTACAAACAGCTTATCAAGAAAGAAAGTAAAATATAAAGAACATCGGCAAGGAGGGAAAAGGATTGATGTCGAAGTTACGAGTGTGATGCAAAATCTTTATACTATCGTGGGTTCTCTTTCTGCTTGGATGCCCATTGAGACTGCTTTTTCTTTGACGGTGGGGGCCCCAACGACACCATCGTTCGACATCTGTCCAACCATGTCAGCATCCATGATCTACGGTCTTACAATGGTAAAAGCGACACAAAATCTCCACAATGTGAAAACTCAGAAAGGAATCTTCAAAGGCTCTTTCTCTTCCACATTTCTGCACAAAAAAACAGCAACCTTAATCCTTAAGCTGTTAGATGTGTTGTTATTGTTGACTGAGAGTCAGTTAAGTTGCTTGAAGGCTAAGAATGATATATAGCAGTAGCTATAAATAGAACATTTGACTCCATTAAGTCATAAACTCAATACAGAACATTTTACTCCATCTTCGAATTCTCTCTCATCTCTCTACAATCTCGGTTTCCCTCTAGATTTTTCACCATTGTTTTGACTTGCTATAATTCAGAAACGGACGGACGAAGGCAAATGGAATCGAGTTACACAGGTTTAAACGGTGAAGGCCCCCTCGCAATGGTTCAGGTGGAACTAGACGCAGTACCTCTCAAATGCGCACCCATTGTGTCGTCCTACAACGACAAGATCCGCCCTCTTCTGGATGCGGTAGACAAGTTACGCAGCTTGATGGTGATGGATGAAGGCATTCAGCTGCCAACGATTGTGGTGGTCGGAGACCAGTCATCCGGGAAGTCTAGCGTGCTCGAATCCTTGGCCGGTATCAGCCTCCCTCGGGGCCAAGGCATCTGCACGAGAGCGCCTCTTATTATGAGGCTGGAACACCACTCGAGTCCTCAGCCTGAACTTTCCTTGGAGTACAATGGCAGAATTGATCGTACTGATGAAGACAATATCGCCAAAGATATTGTGAAGGCTACTAATTCTATTGCGGGGGGAGGTAAGGGAATTTCGAACACGCCACTTACTTTGTTGGTGAAGAAGAATGGGGTTCCGGATCTGACTATGGTTGATCTTCCGGGAATCACAAGGGTTCCGGTCCATGGCCAACCTGAAAATATCTATGATCAGATCAAAGATATGATCATGGAGTATATTAAGCCGGAGGAAAGTATTATTCTGAATGTATTGTCTGCTACGGTGGATTTTACTACGTGTGAGTCAATCCGGATGTCACAAAGTGTTGATAAAACTGGTGAGAGGACGCTCGCTGTGGTTACGAAAGTGGACAAGGCACCGGAAGGACTACTTGAGAAGGTCACTGGAGATGATGTAAACATTGGTCTTGGTTATGTCTGTGTAAGGAACAGGATTGGTGACGAAACTTATGAGGAGGCAGCGGCGATGGCTCATGAACTATTTCAAACCCATCCCCTGCTTTCGAAGATTGACAAGTCCATTGTCGGTATTCCAGTTTTAGCACAGAAGCTGGTCCAAATTCAAGCAAACAGCATAGCAAGAAATATACCCGAGATAGTGAAGAAGATCAATAACAGGCTGAACTTCTGCATTATGGAGCTGAACAAAATGCCAAAGAGTCTTTCATCTGTTGCCGAGGCCATGACGGCCTTTATGCAAATCATTGGCTTGGCTAAGGAATCGCTTAGGAAGATTCTTTTGAGAGGAGAATTTGAGGACTACGCGGAAGACAATAGCATGCACTGCACTGCTAGATTGGTTGAGATGCTCAACCAGTACTCGGATGAACTTCACAGATGTGCTGAAACTGATGCGAAGAGCAACTTCTTGATGGAGGAGATCAAGATCTTGGAGGAGGCCAAAGGTATTTCACTTCCAAACTTCCTTCCACGCAATGCTTTCCTCATTATCTTGCAGGGAAAAGTGAAAGAAATTTCGAGTATTCCTATTGCATTTGAGGAAAAAGTGTGGAACTACATTGAAGAGGTGGTTATTTCTGTGTTGATGCATTATACGGATAACTATCATCAGCTGCAGCTGTCAGCAAGGCGTGCCGGCCATAGTCTAATGGCCAAGATGAAGGAGAGGTCAATCAAGTGGATGCTGGAGCTTGTAGAGATGGAAAAGCTGACGGATTATACATGTGATGGTGATTATGTTTCCGAATGGAACAAGTTGATGGCTAGTCAGAATCAATTCATTCATGGAGTCTTAACTGACGAGAATAAACCTTCTATCATAACTATAGAAGGCATTGGGGAAGTTGAAGTCGGTGTTCTTTGGAAGTACCCGCATATGTTAGCTCAAGCTTATGACCTTAAAATGAGAATGATTGCTTATTGGAAGGTTGTTTTGAGGAGGCTTGTGGACTCCATGGCATTGCACTTGCAGCTGTCTGTTTTCAACCTTGTGAACAAAGAGATGGAAGCTGAGATTGTGAATGAGTTGATGGGACCTTACGGTGGGGGAATTGAGAGGATGTTGGAGGAGTCACCGGCAGTGGCAGTAAAGCGTGAGAAGCTTAACAAAAGCATAAAAAAACTGAGGGATTCGAAGGAGGTGGTGGCCAAGATTATGGACAGCATTATCACTTATGGTGATTAACTAACTAGCCAATTTGCTTTCTGTTGTCTGATGTGGGTGGTTGTTTGTTTGTCAACTTTTGTTTAAGTTCTTTTGTTTCCTTTGTGTTCTTGTTGTGTGTGATAGTCCGTAGTCGTATGGTTGTGGTAATCCATGTCAAGTTTAATGTTATTAATGAAATTTAAGTGCGATTTCCTCCTACATACAGTCAACTGCTATTTTTTGTCTCATGTTTTCTGCTTTCATTACCGTTTATTAATTTGACCGTGAGCTTTCATAACCAATCTGACAAACATAAAAACTTATTTAGGTAAAGAATGCGACACGCATTGTAGAAATTCTAACTGATAAGAAAACCACCTTCCTTAAATCTTCTTTTCGACGTTAAAGTTGTAATTGCCTGAAAATAAATATGTAAATAGTGTTGCTTGTCTAAGATAAATAGACTTGTTTGCAGGTTGGATAATGCTAGGGAGACTAAAGTTTTTAAACCAAATTTGCAAACCAAATGATGTGGTTGTTGATGATTGAATTATTACTTCAGCGTTGATTAACGTATTTATTTTTTATTAGTGACACATCATTTGGTTTAAAATTTTGGTTTCCCCAGCATTACCTTTACATGTTTATATGCTCAGTTCTATCCAAGAAAGGTTATCATTTTAACTGATCTATACATACATACATAGATACATACATACATACATACATACATACATACATACATACATACATACATACATACATACATATATATATATATATATATATATATATAAAGGAGAACATAAGCAAGATAAAATTGTTGTAAAGGTGTTGACCCTAAAAACTACCAAGCCTACGTGGCGCGCAGGCCGAGTAATTAGTAAGCTAACTACGTCCTTCGGTGAATGCGGGGCGTGCCAACTCGTCGGCCGAGCTCGGCCGAGGAGTAAATTTTGTTGATGTTGCGTTGGGTGCGCGGCTGACTTCTGCGTCTTGCGATTGTGGCCGAGAAAGGAACACGTCTCGGCCTCTTGGGCTCTCGAACCTGAAGACAAGGTTACTATTCTTACGAAGTTCAATATCAAATTCGGCTTTCAATGTGCCGAATGTAATAACTGTAACACCTCACTTTGCCGAGAAGGCTGATGAGATGACCTCGACCAATAAGGATCTAGAAACCCTTCTCGACCGAGACTTGGATAGGTAATTAACCGTCCTCGCCGTAGTGCTGTTGATGCCAACGGAAGATGCTGCGAGACCGGCTGATTCTACTGTGACAGAGCTATCTATGCCGACTTAAGATATCACCGGTTGCTTTCACAGTGCTGTTGATGCCAACGGAAGATGTGTCAGCGAAAAGAGAAAATAAAAAATCTCAAAGTTGTTGAGAGGGTTTGCGCAGGGCAGTTTTGTGTGTTGAATTGGCGGTCCTCTGAACGTTGCCTGCGACTCTGTATTTATAGTGACGAATACGCACTGGTTGATAAGCTGAAAAAGACTCCCAAACAATTAAAACTCATCTTATCGAATCCAAGATAATCTGCAAGCTTGGGTAACGTCCATCTAATCAACCACCCAATATATATATATATAACAAAGGTTGCACCTTTCCCATGAATTGGCAGACCTCATGTCGTCAAATATATATATATATATATAAAACAAAGGTTGCACATTTCCCATGAATTGGCAGACCTCATGTCGTCAATTATATATATATATATATATATATATATGGCTGATAGCTTTTGACACGGCCCCTTAGGTCTCCTACCTCATCCTCAATAGCCATCATCATTCTGATCAAACGAATTTTAAATTCATTTTACTTCCAAGTGCTGTCAGACATCAATTCGAATTGTACTGCTTATTCGGGATATGAATCGCATTCTATTTATCTGGTTTAAACAGATACCGAGATAATTCATATTAAAAGATAATTATAATATTATCCTTTAATAATCAAATTATCTCCACTTTCTCATCTGGCGGTCGAGAATCATGTCCACTCAACGACCTCGATCGCTTGGGCCGATGATGTAAAATCAAGTCCAAACATTGCCCCCCAGTTTCCTTGAACTTCGGCTCGTAAGCCGAATGATTAAGGAAATTAAGTATCTCTAGCCTAATCAGATGTACTTTTGACCGTCATCCCTTGCTGCTGTTTACTCATGGCTCATTTCGACCAAAGAACAACTCATGGCCGAAGATAAACAGTTATGAACCAGGGTCGAGAAGAATTGGAATTGGGGTCGAGGATAAATTTGGCCGAGGTCGAGAAGAGTCTTTTCTTGGCAGCTCGGCCTGCCTACATATATATGCATATCAAACCCATTGTCAGCAATCATGGCTATATATATATATATATATATATAACCTCAAAACAGCAACCATGACTTATTCGGCCAAACTTTGACCCTAGCATCTTCCTGATTAAATGGTTTTGAAACTTGTCCCCACACTTTGACCATAGGCATGGTACTATTGATAGCAGCGAAAATAACTCTTCTCAGGTCGGCTTGTTTGTCGAGCTCGGCTAAAAACAAAATGACCAAAATTTTGCCGAGCACACCACTTGTTGCCCCTCTTATTTTCTTAAGTATCGGTCAAGGGGCCAAATGGTTAAGAAAATAAGTTATTATATATAGTTATATTTTTAGCAAAAGAAAAGAAAAGTGGCCGAAACATAGTCAGGAGGAGGCCAACGATGCTTTATTCCAAGCCGAGATCTTTTTACATCAAAATTTTCACTTTGACATTTTCCAAAACCGAATAAAAGATCATCACCAAATATTTCTGACTTGGTGAAATATTTTTCATTTTCGGCCGCCGAATGTGTTGAACAATTATTATGCTCCCCATACATAATTTCGGCTTTTAATTCAAATAACTTGCCTGAATGGGATTTCCCCATATCGGCTTTATCGCCGATAATCATATCAATTGGCATAGTTTCTTGGGCTAGGCCAATATCTCTGCCTTGCTCATCATTGGAGCATTCCTTTGACGAATTATTTTCCAAGTCAATTTTTGTATCTAGCTCAAGGACTTGAATTTTTTCTTCTAGGCCTACCATACTTTCAGTCTCGACCGAAACAACAAGTGACCTAGGTTTTTCTTCGGCCGTCTCGACAATTTTCTTAGGCCGAATGTTGATTGTGGCCGGAGTGGAAATTTGCCCCCCGGCCTCTTGCTTTTTAGGAATTTTTCTCAATCTCTCAAGGAGTTGTTTTTGCTTCTTTAATAGGCGATAACACTCATCCCGTGAAGCCTGATCGAGATAGATCATGTGAACTTCGTAGTTTTAGCACTGGGTCCCATTGGGCGTGCCAAAATGTTGACCCTAAAAACTACCAAGCCTACGTGGCGCGCAGGCCGAGTAATTAGTAAGCTAACTACGTCCTTCTGTGAATGCGGGGCGTGCCAACTCGTCGGCCGAGCTCGGCCGAGGAGTAAATTTTGTTGATGTTGCGTTGGGTGCGCGGCTGACTTCTGCGTCTTGCGATTGCGGCCGAGAAAGGAACACGTCTCGGCCTCTTGGGCTCTCGAACCTGAAGACAAGGTTACTATTCATACGAAGTTCAATATCAAATTCGGCTTTCAATGTGCCGAATGTAATAACTGTAACACCTCACTTTGCCGATAAGGCTGATGAGATGACCTCGACCAATAAGGATCTAGAAACCCTTCTCGACCGAGACTTGGATAGGTAATCAACCGTCCTCGCCGTAGTGATGTTGATGCCAACGGAAGATGCTGCGAGACCGGCTGATTCTACGGTGATAGAGCTATCTATGCCGACTTAAGATATCACCGGTTGCTTTCACAATGTTGTTGATGCCAACGGAAGATGTGTCAGCGAAAAGAGAAAATAAAAAATCTCAAAGTTGTTGAGAGGGTTTGCGCATGGCAGTTTTGTGTGTTGAATTGGCGGTCCTCTGAACGTTGCATGCGACTCTGTATTTATAGTGACGAATACGCACTGGTTGATAAGCTGAAAAAGACTCCCAAACAATTAAAACTCATCTTATCGAATCCAAGATAATCTGCAACTTGGGTAACGTCCATCTAATCAACCACCCAATATATATATATATATATATATATATATATATAAAACAAAGGTTGCACCTTTCCCATGAATTGGCAGACCTCATGTCGTCAAATATATATATATATATATATATAACAAAGGTTGCACCTTTCCCATGAATTGGCAGACCTCATGTCGTCAAAAAAAAAAAAAATATATATATATATATAAAACAAAGGTTGCACCTTTCCCATGAATTGGCAGACCTAATGTCGTCAATTATATATATATATATATATATATATATATATATATATATATGGCTGATAGCTTTTGACACGGCCCCTTAGGTCTCCTACCTCATCCTCAATAGCCATCATCATTCTGATCAAACGAATTTTAAATTCATTTTACTTCCAAGTGCTGTCAGACATCAATTCGAATTGTACTGCTTATTCGGGATATGAATCGCATTCTATTTATCTGGTTTAAACAGATACCGAGATAATTCATATTAAAAGATAATTATAATATTATCCTTTAATAATCAAATTATCTCCACTTTCTCATCTGGCGGTCGAGAATCATGTCCACTCAACGGCCTCGATCGCTTGGGCCGATGATGTAAAATCGGGTCCAAACAAAAGGTAAAGTCAAATTAAAATTGTTGCAGGTTTATATATTAGACTAAAAACAACTGCCATACAAAAGCAAGATAAAAAGGGATGCAAAGGAGAACATATAAAATTGTTGCAGGTTTGTATATTAGACTAAAAACAACTGCCGTACAAAAGCAAGATAAAAAGGACTACAAGGGAGAACATTGTTTTTAGTCTAGTGTTGCTTTGTTGTATATGTTCTTCTTTGTATCCCTTTTTATCTTGCTTTTGTACGGCAGTTGTTTTTAGTCTAGTGTTGCTTTGTTTCTTGGGCCTAGCATCAAATTGAAAAAGGAATAAAAAAACATTTAGACAACGTTGTTTACGAAATGGTGGATTGAATAAAAGGAAAACTAGTGAAAAGGGTTTGAAAACTTTGAGTTTTAACGATAAGGACAAAATAAAGGGTAAAGTGAATAGTACCAGGATTGACTTTTTAGTGTTAAAATATGATTTTTCGTTAAAGTGAACAGTACCGGATGCTTTTCGTTAAAGTTCCCTTGAATAAAAGCAATCATGTCACATTCTCCTCCTAGTATGAGGCAAAGGGACTTTTTTGTGTAATAAAAATTCAGTTCCAGTAGAGTCATGGATTTTTTTTTCACTCTTTTTTAGTTTCTCACATAATTGTCAGAATAAAAAAAATAATAAAAAAAGAAAAACTAAATAATGTGTGTAAAATTTACTTCCCAAAAATATTTGTAAAGTTGGTCATATGAACTTGAAGCAAAACAGAATTCAGTGACATTTTAAATTCATACAACCGATCTCACTTATTGGAATAAGACTTTGTTTTTGTTATTGTTATCCATCCAATAAATTCATGATTATAGTGTGATAAACTGATGATGCGAAAGAATCACTTTTTAAAAAGAACGAGTGACGTGACATAAACTAGTGAACTCAAAAATTTTTCAAAGAATGTGATCTACAAACAAGTAATGAAGACAGTAAGAAAAATGTAAAGCACATTGGCAAGGAGGGACAGATTGATGTTGAAGCTTTGATTGTGACGCAAGTCCTTATGTCGTTGTTTTCTTCTCTTTGCTTTCACAACTCAAATGTTATCGCTTTGTTACTGATATTTAATTTTGTTCGGTTCTACAATTTTGATCATTAGTATATGCATTGAAACATAAATTTTATAATAAAGGTGGATAGGATGAAATTAGATTTTTTTTTTCTCGCATTAGCATTTGATGTCTACAAATGCTAATTACTCATAGGCTTATCATGCTAGAGAGGTTATACTTTAGTAAATTATATTGTAAACTATTTAATAAAAGTAGGGTTCACTAATATAAGTAAATTCCACCTTTTTTGTAAGATGTGGTACAATGTGTCCTAAATTGTAGTCTCAATTGTTTTGGTCCTGTCAACTTTCCCACGTTCTCTTTTTTTCTTGCAAAACTATGTAATATTTAACAGTGCCATAATCTTAATCTCCTAGTAACAATGATTTATATAAAATTCGTTTATTATCGTGTGGCGTTCTAGCTCGGTTATATGTGCTTATAAATGTAAAAAAAAAAACAACTTAAAATGTAGAGTAATTCTTGAATTTGTATCACACAACTCATCCGCATAAAACTTAACACATAAAATGAGAATTCCTTAATTTGAGTTCACCAAAAAGTGTCTGCAGACTTTAAATTTTAAATCTCGACGGAAAGAAATAATGTTTATGCGTGTTTTGACACAAACGAGTGATGTAACACTTATACGACACACAAGAGATTCTCAGAAAAATGTCATCTATAAAAAACTTATCAAGAAAGAAAGTAAAATATAAAGAACATCGGCAAGGAGGGAAAAGGATTGATGTCAAAGCGATGAATGTGACGCAAAATCTTTATACTATCGTGGGTTCTCTTTCCGCTTGGATGCTCATAGGGACTGCTTTTTCTTTAACGGTGGGGGCCCCAACAACACCATGTTAAGCCCATTTACTTAAGCCCACTACTTCTCCTCTTGCAACCGGCCCGTACCAGCCTTCTTTCCTTATGTCCAAGTAGCTAAGGTTTTTCCCTTTTATGAGGAGTATAAATATGTAATAATGGAGAGCAGAAAGAACCTATGAAATGATGAATTAAAGTTGCCTCTTTTTCCTCAAACTCTTCTTTCCCTCTCCTCTTTTAAATTCCTACACTATTTTCTATTAAAGTTGTCATTTTCAGCCAACCTGAACCGATTGGGCATACCAATTGGTATCAGAGCCCGTCGATTCGATAGACAAAAACACGCACTCCACCACCTCTGATGCAGACGTCGTCATTGTAGCAGCTGATGTTAGTCAAGAACACCTGCAAATGCAAGTTGATGACTTGGGTGACTCAATCTCCACCATGGAAACACAACAAACCCACATCCAGAAATCTCTCGAAACCTTGAACACCTCCAACACAGCTTTTCAAAAGAATATGACCTCACAGTTTGCAGCTTTTCAATCCCTAATGCTTGACGAACTCCGACTCCTCAAATCGGAGCCTCCACCCTCCCAAACCTCTACCCACCACACACCCAACCCCTCTTCAACCTTCATTCAACCTCAACATCATACCATTTCATTCCTCGGTCCCCGTCCCTCTAACCCTAACTCATCCCCTTCATTTCACTCCATTTTTGTGTCTTCCAGTGCTTAGTCGTCAAGTTTGGGCCTTTCCCACCTATTATCCCTGAGCCTAGCCCCATTTCCCATTTAC
Organism: Malus fusca; assembly: GCA_035220775.1. Taxonomy (NCBI): domain Eukaryota; kingdom Viridiplantae; phylum Streptophyta; class Magnoliopsida; order Rosales; family Rosaceae; genus Malus; species Malus fusca. Next base: position 775,074 of record CM069072.1, on the reverse strand, counting down.
ACCATCCTCACTCGACCTACCCACGTTCCCACCACTACAACCAGCAAACCTTACCCCTTATCACTATGGCTCTTCCTCACTTTTCTTACCACACATCCCCTCTTGCTTCTCAACACACTTAAAATCCTTCCACTTAAGTCATTCCACGACACCCAGCTCATCACCACCCCCTCCCATATTACCCAACCCACATCCCTAGAACCCCCGTTCCCATTTTAAAGCTATTAAAATGGAACTTCCATGATTTAATGGCAAACACCGCTACGGCTGGTTAGCCATGACAAAACGTTACCTTGACTGTTATGAGATACCACCCCATCAGTAGGTACTCGTGGCTGCTTGCAATTTTGGAGCCGATGCCTTAATTTGGATGAGAGGATTTGAACAATGGTATGGTCGAGACAACTGCAATCTTTTTTGTTGAAATGATGCTCTAACTATTTGGGGGCTGTGATCGCGCAAATATTGAATCCCAGCTCACCCACATTCAGAAAAAGACCATTGTTGATGATTATATGGCAGATTTCAGAAGGCTTTCTTGTCGGGTAACTGATTGGACTGAAAACCAATTGAAGCATGTGTTCTTAAGCGGTCTAAAAGAGGACATCCGCCACAACGTTCTTGCTCTCGAACCAGAATCTTTACACCAAGCTCAGAAACTGGCCAAATTTTTTTGAAACTAAACTTCAAGCCAAATGTTTCATCCTCCCCAATTTTCCCCGCCCTTACCCACCTACTAGCATCATTTTCCATTCCTCCATCCATAATCCATCACAAACAAACACCACTGCCTAACGGCCCCTTCAAGTTCCTAACACCAGTTGAGGTGCAAGACAAACGAAGAAAAAATGAATGTTTTGGCTGTAACGAGCAATATACCTTCATCCACAAATGCAAAACCCCATTGCTTGTATTACTTGACACTACTTTGCCATATGATGATTCCCTAGAATTCCATGATTGTCGAGATGAAGCCACTGTAGACAAAGAGCCCTCTTGTCACATGTTTGAGCTTTTCTCAATCCCTGGTATCAATATAGGTAGACCAATGCGCTTGAAAGGCTCCATTTCCTCCAAGCCCATCACCGTCCTTGTCACTCCCCAACCCGCGAATAAAGACTATTCACGAGCTAGGGTGTGAGCCATATCTTGGCCATGGATATAAATTCTACAACCAAGATATGGTGGAAAATAAAATAAAATTATAATGATTACACCATACATCAACAAAATCTTACATAATAAAAGCTTAAGTTTACTACATAATTTACTGAATACGCAGCGGAAATAAAATATTAGTACACAAAATTAATTCATAACAAAAGTACCAACTAAAATAATAATTGAAATGAGTAGCTCTTGCAAATGCCAAAAATGTATGCAATGAGATGCATGAATGTACTCACTCCCTTCTAATCCTGCTAACACATACCTAAGGCATCCAAGCCTGCACGTCCCATACTGTGTTTATGTTTATGTATATGTCATGTTCATATAGATATCAATACTCACATGTTATCTAACAACCCTACAAGCTTCAACATAAATCAAATTGATTAGTAACAGGAGTAGTATAATCATAATATTAACAACAAAATAATAATCTTTAATATAAATGATAAGCAATATGTTACCATTTCCTCATTTTTTTTATTGTTTCAATTTCATTTCCTCACTCTTGTTCTCTTTCTTCCTTCGCCACTTCCCCTTGCTCTTCTTTAATGTAGCTGAAATTCTACATATGTAATAGGAGTCGGATTGTTGAAAAACCTCCATGAAAGTGAGAGAAATAAACTAGAGATGTTGGCCATGCAAAAAGGTTGGCAGAGAAGGCTAGCTCAACCGAACATTAGTTGTTTGAACTGGGGTACAAGTCAGCACATAGATTGGATTGTCATGGTTTTTGGATATGTTATAGATGAGATGATAAGGAATGTGAAGGAAGTGTTTTGATCGGAGCTCTAAAAAATGGGGTTTTGGTGCTCATAACATGGTTGTCCTGTTTTTTGTGGGAAGAGAGATTGTGTTGGTATTTCAAACATATTAGACGATCGCACTGTTGAATTTTTCTGAAATTTGGATATATCATGGTAGAGACAAAGACAAAAAACTTTCATGAAGAAAGTACTATAATATAATCTATGGTTGATGGTGTTTTGGTCTGTTAAATAGGAGGGACGAATTTCTAGTTTTTGGATATCTTTCTTTTGATAGATGAAAATGACGGTGAGTTAGGTGGAGAGATTTGTTGGGTAAGGTCTCATGTATTTTTCTGGGATTTGTCTCATACTTATTGTACATCATTCTCAAGGGAAATAAATGGAGATTTTCGATAGTTTGGTAGAAGTGTTTCTCATGGCAATGATCTCCAAATGTAAATGCATAAACAACACAAGATTTAAGTGGTTCGTCAAATTGACTACATCCACTGGGGTTTGCTTCGATTGTATTTCACTATATATGACAGACTTACAAATATAATGAAAGATGGCTTAAAGCCTTAACAATATGTAAAAGAAAGATAATGAGGTTGTTTATATCATACTTAGGGCCTCCGTATTTAGACCTCGTATAAATACTCGGGGGACTCAAATGTAATTATGTAATAAATTGAGGGGTAAATATGTAAAAAGGGGAGGAGCCCTCATTCTATAAAAGGGCCTCCTCACCCTCACCCTCACAAACCTCAAGCCCTCTCACCCTCACAAAGCTCATCTCTCTCAAGCTATCATGCTCACAAACATAGAGCCCTCTCAAACTCTCTCTTTCTCTGGGGGACTCCCCCTCACCCTTGTAATCCATACATACAATCAGAGAAATACAATATCAGTGTGGACGTAGCCCAAACCTTGGGTTAAACCACGATACATCTTGTGTTATTTACTTTCTTGTAGATTCACGGTCGGATTTACGTTGTTCCAAGACCCCTGCAGTTTTGTGCATCAACATTTGGCGCCGTCTGTGGGAAACGACCCAAAAAATTACGTCGGTTTCTCTTTCAATTTTTCACCTCCGTCGTGAATCTGCAGAAACCCAAAAACCCAAAAACCTCACTCTTTGGGCTTCTCCAGAAAACTTTCACAGAACTTCAACCACTTTTTTCTCCTCTCTCAGTCAGTCAACACAGAAACCAAAGATCAGCTGCAAATTCACCTGCTTTTGCAGCCCATCCACGCCACCATGTCCTCATATTTCCACTGAGTTCCAAAGTGCTCACCAGGAGGCTTCTGGGAGCAGGAAGCGGTTCCAAGACGACGTCGTTGATAGCAGCAACAAGATCCAGCTCTGCTTCCACTGCCCCTAGAATAGCAGCAGCATCATGAACGGAGAGGGAGGGTGGAGATGCGTCGAACGGTGGGGAAGAGTGGGCCCGGGAAGATCGGTGTTGTGGGCTCCGCATCGTCGGATGCGGTGGTGGTGATGACGGTTCGTGATTTCTTGAGTTGCGGAGGGCTCTCTGACTTTTCCGACTTCAACGACGGGTCATCATTGCCATCCACCATTTTTCTCTTTCAATTTCAAAATTGCAGCGACGAAATTGTGCTGGTGATATGATGGACTGAGGCGTTAGCCTTTGTTTCAGCTTTTGTTTCTTTTCACGGCGGATGAGATCAGTATGCACATGAACGGAGAGGGATTTGAGTCCGGAGATCCCGAAAGTGACCCAAGGCGCTCTCAACTTGTCAGCCAAGTAGACTCCAAACCAAAGGATGGCATTGATGATCAAGCAGCCGATCTGCTTCCCGATGTCCACCACGGAAGCGTCTAAGTTTCTCGCCAGCTGCGAACTCCTTGACAGCTCGACATCTTCACTCTGAGATTTATGCTCCAAATTAAAAGGCAAAGTATGCGAGCCTGATGGGTCATGCTTCTTCTTTTTACATATTATCTTCTCCTATATATTTTCTCATCGACGATCGGCCTCAGATTCTCACCACTGTCTCTCCCATTTTTTCTCAGCCATGTTCGCTTTTGTAGCTAGTTCTTCCAGGAACAGGGGAAAAATAGAGTGTTGCGTCTGTCTCTATGGGTTTGAAGTAGAGCAAAAAGTGAGCGAGTTGTCCTGCAAGCACTTCTTCCACAAAAGTTGTCTGGAAAAGTGGTCCGACCACAACAACAGTACGACTTGCTCTCTCTGCTGCTCTACTGACTAAAAAGATAAGTTCTTTGTGCTATGGAGTTTTGGGGTCATCAACTGTACATTTTCTCTTTCATGATAATTTTTATAAGCTAGTTGATCCTAGCACAATAGGAATTGAATACATAGAGTGTGCACTGGATAAACTGTTTCGGTTGAAAGCACGCAGCTATGATCCTGTCAGTTGGCTTTTTCAGTAGTACAAAGAATACCTGGATTGCAACCGAATTCCAGAGTCGCCTACTATCTCTTTTGTTTATCCAGGTAGCTGTCACTTTAAAGAAAAGCAGGAAAAGTAAGTGGGTGGTGTTGAAAAGACTGTCCAAACAGCTGTAGGAATATTGCCATTAATCATGTCATCAAGCGACATATCCAAAGCAGTCACTCATGGAGAAAAGCCGAGACAGGGAAGCAAAAGCAAATCAGAAAGAAAAGCAAAAAAACAGTGGGAAACAAAGCAGAAAAAACATAAACAAAGCAGAAAAAACATAAACAAAAGCGAAAGCAAAGCATAAAAAACCGAAAAAAAAACAGAAAGCAAAAGAGAGGCTTTCCTTTGCGAGAGCACATGGCGACACTGCAAAAGCAAAGAATAAACACCCCACCAGAATGATGTGATTTACTTTCCTTATTATTTGATGTAATTTATTCTTCGTATCTTTTGGAAATATCTGTATAACCCCATCAGAGGGTAATTAATTAAAAAAAATGAAAAAGCCCAAAATAAATGGGCTGGAATGTTGTGTGGAAGGCGAAGGCCCATAAGCCCAAAATAACACCAACCAGGTGACCAAAAGTACGCCCAGTACTACAAAAAATTATTCAGCACCCCGCTGCTATTATCGTCAACCAGGTGATCAAAAGTACGCCCAGTACTCCAAATTACTCGGCAGCCTGCCGTTATTATCACCAACCAGGTGATCAAAAGTACGCTCAGTACTTCAAATTATACATGAGCATTACTTATGTTAATCATACATAAACATTCATGAGCATTACTCATGTCAATCATACATAAACATTCATGAGCATCACTCATGTCAATCTAGCTTCAAAAGCTTCATTTACATAGCTCCAGCTTCAAAAGCTTCATTTACAGAGCTTCATTTACAGAGCTCTAGCTTCAAAAGCTTCATTTAGAAAAGCTTCAGCTACAAAGCTTCAGTGCAGGTATACAAATACCGCCCCCGAACAACCGCCACTTCGGCCCATACATGGATTCAATTTGAAGTCTCCAGCCAAGAGACTCTATTGACTGAAGACTTAGGGGACTACATTATGTACCATATATTGGGCCTCAACTGGGCTTCATGAAAAATACTTGGGGAACTTAGCCCATTATTTATGTATTGAGGAGCGAGCCCTTATTCTATAAAAATGACTCCCTCACCATCATTAGAGAGCATCAACTCTAGCCCATTATTCATGTATTGAGGAGCGAGCCCTTATTCTATAAAAGGGACTCCCTTACCATCATTAGAGAGCATCGCCGCCTACTGAGCAAACCGCCTTGCCGCGAGCATCAACTCTAACCCATATTTATGTATTGAGGAGCAAACCCTTATTCTATAAAAGAGACTCCATCACCTCTAACGCCAGAAGTCGAGCCAACCAAGGCAACATAAGCCACAAGCAGAGCAGCCTCGCAACATGTGCTACTTCTAGTTGAGCATCATTTCGGATTGGGCACCGCCTCATATCGAGTATCAGTCCTAGACGACATCTAGTTACTTCACCCCATACGTGGACTGAATTTCAAGTCTCCAGCCAAAAGACTCTCTTGACTGAAGACTTAGGGGACTACTGTTTATAACATACTTAGGGCCTCCGTATTTAGACCTCGTATAAATACTTGGGGGACTCAAATGTAATTATGTAATAAATGAAGGGGCAAATATGTAAAAATGGGAGGAGCCCTCATTCTATAAAAGGGTCTCCTCACCTTCACAAACCTCAAGCCCCCTCACCCTCACAAAGCTCATCTCTCTCAAGCTTTCATGCTCACAAACAAAGAGCCCTCTCAAACTTTCTCTTTCTCTGGGGGACTCCCCCTCACCCTTGTAATCATACATACAATCAGAGAAATACAATATCAGTGTGGACGTAGCCCAAATCTTGGGGTGAACCATGAAACATCTTGAGTTATTTACTTTCTTGCAGATTCACGGTCGGATTTACGTTGTTCCTAGACCCCTCCGGTTTTGTGCATCAACAGAGGTAATATGAAAAGGAGAATGGCTTTCTTTTTGGAGCGGTTTTTTCTTCCTTTTTTTCTTCTTCTTCCTCTCTCTTTTTCTCCATGTCTCCCGTTGGTTCTTGCTCATTCCTTTATAAAGAGCGAATAACCTCTTTCTTCACATCGAGTTTAAGGAGAAAGCTTCCAAGTGTGCCAATAGAAAGAAACCAAGTATTGTGCTAATCATTACCATGAAATGTGTTCCAATAACAAGGTAACAAGTGTTGTCCTAATCATTAAGAATGATAAGTGTTCAAGTGGCAAAGCAACAAGTGTCGAGTTAATTATGAACAACTGAATGTCATGCAAGATGTTCCTTGCTTCAAAGGCCACATGAAATGTTCTATAAGTTGTCATCTTCCTCTAGTTAGAGTGGTGAATATCATCTTAATGATTATCAACTTTGCCAACTCACCCTTATGTAGACTTCCACCTCTTCACCCAAATTATTAGCTTCTATTATGTGTTCCAATAGAAACACACCAAATGTGAAGTTAATCATTAACAATAAGATGTGTTCATATGACAAAGCAACATGTTTTAAGTTAGTCATAAACAAAAATTATCATGCAAAGTGGACAAATACCCAAAGGTCACATCCATACTCTATAACATATAAAATCCCACCTCAACCTATCTAGAGTAGTGACTAACTCCTCCTCTTTATTCTCTAATGGTTGCCAAAACGCCACTTAGCCTTTGTGAGAAAAATAAAGCCAAACTCATCATAGTCCCCTTCTCCAATTCAAACAAAAAATATCTCTAATTACATATGAACATGAAATACTACTAGCTAGTTTTTGAAATAATTTGTAGCAAAAAGTATTTTACATTGAAACTATTTTACATATCTGTTGACCCTAAAAACTACCAAGTCTACGTGGCGCGCAGGCCGAGTAATCTATAAGCTAACTACGTCATTCGGTGAATACGGGGCGTGCCAACTCGTCGGCCGAGCTCGGCCGAGGAGTAAATTTGTTGATGTTGCGTTGGGTGCGCGGCTAACTTCTGTGTCTTGCGATTGCGACCGAGGAAGGAACACGTCTCGGCCTCTTGGGTTCTCGAACCTAAAGACAAGGCTACTATTCTTGCGAATTTCAATATCCAATTCGGCTTCCAATGTGCCGAATGTAGTAACTCGTAACACCTCACTTCGCCGAGAATGCTGATGAGATGACCTCGACCAATAAGGATTCAGAAATCCTTCTCGACCGAGACTTGGATAGGTAATCAACCGTCCTCACCGCAGTGCTGTTGATGCCAACGGAAGATGCTGCGAGATCGGCTGATTCTACGGTGACAGAGCTATCTATGCTGACTTAAGATATCACCGGTTGCTTTCACAGTGCTGTTGATGCCAACGGAAGATGTGTCAGCGAAAAGAGAAAATAAAAAATCTCAAGTTGTTGAGAGAGATTGCGCAGGGCAGTTGTGTGTTGAATTAGAGGTCCATTGAATGTTGCCTGTGACTCTGTATTTCTAGTGACGAATACGCACTGGTCTATAAGATGAGAAAAACTCCCAAACTATTAAAACTCATCTTATCTCATCGAATCCAAGATAACCTGCATGCTTGGATAACATCCATCTAATCAATCACCAATTATATATATATATATATATATATATATATATATATATATATATATATATATATATATACACATATATGTGTGTGTGTGTATATATAAACAAAGTTTGCACCTTTCCAATGAGTTCACAGACCTAATGTCGCCAATTATATATATATATATATGGCTGGTAGCCTTTGACACGACATGCAGGCCATGTCTATCATCAATTCACTTCATCTGACAACATCCATAAATCTAGCCCTCTTAGGTCTCCTATCTCATCCTCACCTCATCAACAATAGCCATCATCATTCTCATCAAATGAATTTTAAATCCATTCTTATCTAAAAGATAATTATAATATTATCCTTTAATAACCAAATTATCTCCACTTTCTCATATGACGGTTGAGAACCATGCCCACTCAACAGCCTCGATCGCTTGGGCCGATGGTATACAATCGGGTCCAAACAATTTCATAAGATAATTACTACGAAAATCCAATAGTAATATCTAGAAAAATATGAAATCCAACAGTCTAGAAACCATTTATTTAACGGTCTCGATTACTCGGGCCGATAGTGTAAAATCGGGTCCAAACATTGCCCCCAGTTTCCTTGAGCTTCGGCCCGTAAGCTGAATGGTTAGGGAAACTAGCACAGTCAAAGAAATATATGGTAGAGGAATCCACTCCATAGCCTGACACGTCTTGAAAAAGACCTCGACGAGTTGGCCGAGAAAAACCAAATAGGGTCGAAATCTTGAGGATTCTCGCCCACTGCTGCTCATGGTACTCAGGATATAATATATAAATATACATATATATATATATATAGATAAATATACATATATACAAAAATAGATATATATATATATATATATATATTCGGCCAAACCCCCTATATTCGGCCAACTATATATATTCTACCTTTCTCGATTCTTCGGCCTAATGTTTGGCCGAGCACAAGCCTGGCACCAATTTTCTTGTTATTCAGCCAAATTTGCTTGGCTCCCACTTTTCAAGGCGCCCTTTTCCATATGCATGCATGCATTTATCAAACCAAGAAACATGGCTTTGTCAAACCAAGGTCATGTCGGCCATGACCAAGAAATTCCCAACAAATGCCAATCATGCCATATACTTTTTTTGGTCGAGATTTCAAACCCACTTTTCAAGGCGCCCTTTTCCATATGCATGCATGCATTTATCAAACCAAGAAACATGGCTTTGTCAAACCAAGGTCATGTCGGCCATGACCAAGAAATTCCCAACAAATGCCAATCATGCCATATACTTTTTTTGGTCGAGATTTCAAACAAGGAAAGACTTGCCACTATAATTCACTGCAGGCCGAATAACCTTATGGTAACCTGTGCCGAACACCAGCTCATACTAGCCGAGCTCGGCAAACAGTTGGTTATAAATACACTTTTTTTTTTCGACTCTCGGTCGTCAGAAAACACACAATGAAATACAGGCTGCAATATAGCAAATTTGGATTACTTCCTCGGCCAACTAATATATAAATGTGGATTGCCGCAGTGTTGTTGCCCCCCTTATTTTCTTATGCATCAGCTTAATTAGCCAGATGATTAAGAAAATAATTTATTCTTTTTTATTTTATTTTTCTAAATGGAAATAAAAGTAGCCGAACCATAGTCAGGAGGAGGCCAACGATGCTTTATTCCAAGCCGAGATCTTGTAATAACAAAATTTTGAAATTGATTTTGCTCTAGGCCGAATAAAAAATCATCTCCAAATACTTTTGACTTGGCGAAATATTTTTTATCATCGGCTGCCGAATGTATTGAACAATTACTACGCCCCCCGGGCATAATAATTTCGCCAATTTCAGCTATTAACTCAAACAATTTACCCGAATGAGATTTCTCCATATCGGCTTTATCGCCAATAATAATATCAATTGGCGTGGTTTTTCGGGCTAGGCCTATGTCTCGGCCTTGTTCGTCATTGGAGCACTTTCATGTCGAATCATTTTCTGAGTCAATTTGTGGCTCAGAAACTTGAACATTTTCTTCTAGGCCTTCCACACTTTCAGTCTCGACCGAAAAAATAGGTGGCCTTTGTTCTTCGGCCAAATTAACAATTTTCTTAGGCCGAATATTGGTTGTGGCCGGAGTGGAAATTTGCCCCCCGGCCTCTTGCCTTTTAGAAATTCTTCCCAATCTCTCGAGAAGTTGTTTTTGCTTCTTTAATAGGCGATGACACTCATCCTATGAAGCCTGATCGAGATAGATCATGTGAACTTCGTAGTTTTAGCACTGGGTCCCACTGGGCATGCCAAAATGTTGACCCTAAAAACTACCAAGCCTACGTGGCGCGCAGGCCGAGTAATCTATAAGCTAACTACGCCCTTCGGTGAATACGGGGCGTGCCAACTCGTCGGCCGAGCTCGGCCGAGGAGTAAATTTGTTGATATTGCGTTGGGTGCGCGGCTGACTTCTGCGTCTTGCGATTGCGACCGAGGAAGGAACACGTCTCGGCCTCTTGGGTTCTCGAACCTGAAGACAAGACTACTATTCTTACGAAGTTCAATATCCAATTCAGCTTCTAATGTGCCGAATGTAGTAACTCGTAACACCTCACTTTGCCGAGAAGGCTGATGAGATGACCTCGACCAATAAGGATTCAGAAATCCTTCTCGATCGAGACTTGGATAGGTAATCAACCGTCCTCGCCGCAGTGCTGTTGATGCCAATGGAAGATGCTGCGAGATCGGCTGATTCTACGGTGACAGAGCTATCTATGCTAACTTAAGATATCACCGGTTACTTTCACAGTGTTGTTGATGCCAAAGGAAGATGTGTCAGCGAAAAGAGAAAATAAAAAATCTCAAGTTGTTGAGAGAGATTGCGCAGGGCAGTTGTGTGTTGAATTGGAGATCCATTGAATGTTGCTTGCGACTCTGTATTTCTAGTGACGAATACGCACTGGTCGATAAGATGAGAAAAACTCCCAAACTATTAAAACTCATCTTATCTCATCGAATCCAAGATAACATGCATGCTTGGATAACATCCATCTAATCAATCACCAATTTTATATATATATATATATATATATATACATATATATGTGTGTGTGTGTATGTGTATATATATATAAACAAAGTTTGCACCTTTCCAATGAGTTCACAGACCTAATGTCGCCAATTATATATATATATATATATATGGCTGGTAGCCTTTGACACGACATGCATGCCATGTCTATCATCAATTCACTCCATCTGACAACATCCATAAACCTAGCCCTCTTAGGTCTCCTATCTCATCCTCACCTCATCAACAATAGCCATCATCATTCTCATCAAATGAATTTTAAATCCATTCTGATCTAAAAGATAATTATAATATTATCCTTTAATAACCAAATTATCTCCACTTTCTCATATGACGGTTGAGAACCATGCCCACTCAACGGTCTCGATCGCTTGGGCCGATGGTATACAATCGGGTCCAAACAATTTCATAAGATAATTACTACGAAAATCCAATAGTAATATCTAGAAAAATATGAAATCCAACAGTCTAGAAACCATTTATTTAACGGTATCGATTACTCGGGCCGATAGTGTAAAATCGGGTCCAAACAATATCGAAAGTAGGTTCTTGCATAAAATAAATCTAATAAAATCATTACGTAAAAATAATTACTCACATACACACATATATATAACTTTTTTTTTTAAATACGGGGTATTACAATCCTGCTTGATTCTGGAGCCTCATGCAACTTCCTGAATCCCCACATTGCTGAACAATTGGGTTTACTTATGGAACTAATTGAGCCCGCGAAATTCACCACCGCATCACATGACCGTTATTCCTCCAATCATGTCACGGGTGTGACACTAAAAATACAAGATTACACATTGTACGGGTCCTTCCTCTTACTGAATGTGTCGGGTTGTGGTCTCATTTTAGGTGCAAAATGGTTAGAATCTTTGGGATTTATTGGTTGGCATTTCAAACATGTATTCTCAATTGGAAGAAACATTTACAGCCTCCAAGGCTTGACACCCTCAGCATTCTTGTTTCCTACATACCACAGGGTGGACCACTTATTGGAAAATCCATACTCTCTCTTAGCCTTCATAACTTCTACAGATAACACCCTTAACCCACCAATTAACACTCATCCTACCATTATATCCCTCATCCATCAATACAAGCACATCTTCGCCAATCCATCAGGCCTTTCACCCGAAAGACCAATAGACCACAAAATACCGTTACTGCAAAGTACTAACCCATCAATGTTCGCCCATATCGGTATTCCTATCGTCAAAAGGTTGAGATTGAAAAACAAGTGCGGGAATTTTTGAATTCAGGTGTCATCCGCCCAAGTTTAAGTCCATTTTCTTCCCCGGTTCTTCTTTTCAAGAAGAAAGACGAAACATGGCGCTTAAGTATTGATTATCGCGCCTTGAATGCAGCAACTATCAAGGACCCTTTTTCTATACCACTAGTGGATGAACTTCTAAATGAATTGAATCGAGTAACCATTTTTTTCCAAATTGGACCTCAGATCTGGTTACCACCAAATACGAATGAGCACTGAAGACATTGCAAAGACAGCTTTCTGCACCCATGATGGCCACTACGAATTCACGGTAATGCCTTTGGCTTATCAAATGCACCTGCAACATTTCAATCTTTAATGAATTATATTTTTCGTCCTTACTTACAAAAATTTGTCTTAGTATTTTTTTATGATATACCTGTCTATAATCCTTCAATAGTAACTCACCTCTCCCATTTGGAGACAATTTTCGAGATTCTATCTAATCACAGCTTGAAGGTCAAACTAAGCAAGTGCTCAATCGGCAAAGAACAAATTGATTATTTGGGCCATACAATCTCTGGCAGTGGAGTTGATGTCGATCCATCTAAGATAAGGGCCATCATAGACTGGCCACAACCAACATCGCTCAACGGCCTTCGAGGTTTCCTCAGATTAACAGGTTATTACCGGAAATTCGTCAAGCACTACGAACTAATTACCAAGCCCTTAACAAACATGTTGAAACATGACAGTTTCTCGTGGTCCCTTGATTCCATTAAGGCCTTCAAAGCATTGAAGCGTGTTTTATCAACAACACCGGTGTTAGCACTACTAGATTTTTCAAAGCAATTTGTCGTCGAAACAGATGCATTGGGCAATGGTATTGGGGCTGTTTTAAGCCAAGATGGTCATCCAATTGCATATCTTAGCAAAGCACTTTCAAGGCGTACCCTTGTCATGTCCACTTATGACAAGTAGATGTTAGCAATTGTCTTCGAAGTGCAACATTGGCTTCCTTATCTATTGGGCTAGCACTTTTGCATCATCATTGACCATCAACCACTCAAACTCTTTCTAAAATAGCGGGTTACAACTCCACAACTACAAATATGGCTGGTGAAATTGTTGGGGTACAACTACTTGGTCGAGTATATAACAGGTTCTCAAAATAATGCTCCAGATGCTCTCTCCCGCTAACAAGAACTCCTGCACTTAATGGGCCTCTCCACCCCTATATTTGATTGCATTCCTTAGTTGCAACAGTCCTATGCATAGGATCCAGAAGTGCAAAAGTTTTGGAACCTTTTAGTTCCAGCACCCAACACTTCAATCAAAGGGTTCTCAATTATAAATGACGTGCTGCACTACAAGCAATGGATCTTTGTCCCACTCACATCCCAATGGCGACCTAAACTTTTGGACAAATTCCATGCATCTCTCCAAGATGGTCACTCGGGCTTCCTTTGAACATACAAAAGACTCTTCAAAAAAATTTTATGGCTGGGAATTTAGAAGGAAACTAAAAATTTTGTGGCTGAATGTACAGAATGTCAGCGCCAAAATATTAAGAATATACACCTTCCTGGGTTACTGCAGACCTTGCTTATCCTCACTGGCATATGGCAAGACATCACTCTTGATTTTGTCGAATGGCTTCTCTTTTCTAACGGGTACATCGTGATCCTAGTTATAGTCGATCGCCTATCGAAGTCTGGCCACTTTATCCCACCAAAGCACCTATACAAAGCTGCCTCTATAGCTGTTACTTTCATCAAGGAGGTCTTCCGACTCCATGGCATGCCCAAGTCGATCGTTTCAGACCGCGACCCAATTTTCATTAGCAACTTTTAGCAAGAGTTCTTTAAACTCCAAGGCAGCAAACTTTGCCTAAGTTTAGCTTACCACCCTTAAATGGATGGGCAAACGAAAGTCCTCAACCGCACCTTGGAACATTATCTTCGATGTTTCTCAACAAACAAACCCACCAAATGGTCTTTTCTCATTCCCTGGGCTGAATGGTGGTATAATACAAGCTTCCAATCTGCCATCAAACATATCAGGTTGTTTACGGCATTGAACCACCAACCATTCATATGTATATGCCCGGTTCCATGGCGGTACACTCGGTTGATGCTGCACTACAAGATAGGGACACATTAATCCGTCTTTTGAGAACAAATTTACAGCTTGCACAGAACAGAATGAGACAAGTCTATGATAACAAGATAACTGAGTGGGAATTTAACGTTGGTGACTAGGTTTACCTGAAGCTTCAACCATACAACCAACAATCAGTGGCCACTAGAACAACAAACAAGCTGGCACCCAAGTTCTGTGGACCTTTTTCAGATAACTAAGCGCATCGATTTCGTAGCATATCAGCTTTGTTTGCCTTCAGACTCCAAAATCCACCCCGTCTTTCATGTGTCTCTCATCAAACAAAAGATTGGTAGTGTTTCTCCTCCATTGTAAGTTTTGCCTCCTATCGACTCCACTGGGGTTCTACACTGGCAACCAGAAAAGGTTTTAGACATGGGCATGTTCAAGAAAAAAAATAAAGTTATGACAAAATGGCTGATCCAGTGGGCTGGCCTACCCACCAAAGACCCCAACTGGGAAGAAGCTGACGACATCTTTGCCAGTTACCCCAATTTATTGGCCTAAGGTCAAGCCTATTCTCAAGGGGGGAGTTATTAAGCCCATTTACTTAAGCCCACTACTTCTCCTATTGCAACGGCCTGTACCAGCCTTCTTTCCTTATGTCCAAGTAGCTAAGGTTTTCCCTTTTATGAGGAGTATAAATATTTAATAATGGAGAGCAGAAATAACCTATGAAATGATGAATTAAAGTTGCCTCTTTTTCCTCAAACTCTTCTTTCCCTTTCCTCTTTTAAATTCCTGCACTATTTTCTATTACAGTTGCCATTTTCAGCCAACTTGAACTGATTGGGCATACCACACCACCATTCGACATCTGTCCAACCATGTCAGCATCCATGATCTATGGTCTTACAATGGTAAAAATGAAACAAAATCTCCACAATGTGAAAACTCAGAAAGGAATCTTCAAAGGCTTTTTCTCTTCCACTTTTCTCCACACAAAAAAAAAAAACAAAAAACAAAAAAACAAAAAACAAAAAACAGCAACCTTAATCCTTAAGCTTTACCAAACTCAAAAACCCTCCCATTCTCTTCAATTTCTCTGGAGCACGATCATAAAGGTAGATTCAATATGATTTAAGTTCTCTACTCTTTTTGTTAACTAGAATTTTGGTTGTTAGATTGAATTTCTCTAAAATACACTTTTGCACTAACTTTTGCATTTAAAAATTTTCATTTTAATGAATGACATAATAATGTATATTTTTTATTTCTCATCGTTAATTCCTAGACAAAAGCTTTAAAATTCTTGCTTTTTTGTGTAGAACATTATACATGTTATTTGTTAAAGTGAAAAGGTCCAAATACAAATGTTAGTTCAAAGGCTGCTAGCACTTCCTTTTCTCTAACGGGTGCCTTAAGTTTTCTTACCAAAGTACGAAAAATATATAATTTTCTTCAACATCTCGTCTTTGTTGGGTTACAACTTACATTGGCTAGTTTGTCATCGATTATTTGAATGAATAATATATAAAGGTTGATTGAAGTCCAAGAGCATCAAGCACAACAAATGACTATCAGTTAACTGTCCATATTACATTTACACTGATTAGGGTTTAGAAGTTCAAAGGCTCGCAAGGGGTGTGGTTTGCTGAACGTTTGGAAGTCCAAATCACAACTCTCTCAGTATGCGGTTTTGAAACGGCTGGTTGTCATTTACTTCGATAGGTTTTGCTGAACAAATATACATACTACTAGGAGCCTTTAAGCCTAAGGCACTTGCTAAAACCAGCTTTCTCACTTCTTCCTGACTGATATCTTCTTACTTTAAGTGATGTGGCTGCCATGTCAGCTTATGAGTATGAGTGCTATTTATCAATGTAAGCAAATGATGGTACAAATATGTCGAAAAAGTAGCATTTTTGTTAGATGTGTTGCTATTGTTGATTGAGAGTCATTAAGTTGCTTAAAGGCTAAGAATGATATATAGCAGTAGCTATAAATGGAATTGGATCCTCGCCGGATCTAATTCATGGGGATCCTAGGGATCAACTCACGTGGGCCGTTGATCAAAAATCGTGCGGCCACAATTTTTTTATTTTTTATATTTTTCACGGAAAACGAGACTATTTTACTTTTAAAACATTTAATTGTGACCGCACGATTTTTGATCAACGGCCCACGTGGGTTGATCCCTAGGATCCCCAGGAATTAGATCCGGCGAGGATCCAATTCCGCTATAAATAGAACATTTTACTCCATTAAGTCATAAACTCAATACAGAACATTTTACTCCATCTTCGAATTCTCTCTCATCTCTCTACAATCTCGGTTTCCCTCCAGATTTTTCACCATTGTTTTGACTTGCTATAATTCAGAAAAGGAAGCACGAAGGCAAATGGAATCGAGTTACACAGTTTTAAACGGTGAAGGCTCCCTCGCAATGGTTCAGGCAGGACTAGACGCAGTACCTCTCAAATGCGCACCCATTGTGTCATCCTACAACGACAAGATCCGCCCTCTTCTGGATGCGGTAGACAAGTTACGCAGCTTGAAGGTGATGGATGAAGGCATTCAGCTGCCAACGATTGTGGTGGTCGGAGACCAGTCATCAGGGAAGTCTAGCGTGCTTGAATCCTTGGCCGGCATCAGCCTACCTCGGGGCCAAGGCATCTGCACGAGAGTGCCTCTTATTATGAGGCTGGAACACCACTCGAGTCCTCAGCCTGAACTTTCCTTGGAGTACAATGGCAGAGTTGATCGTACTGATGAAGACAATATCGCCAAAGATATTGTGAAAGCTACTAATTCTATTGCGGGGGGAGGTAAGGGAATTTCGAACACGCCACTTACTTTGTTGGTGAAGAAGAATGGGGTTCCGGATCTGACTATGGTTGATCTTCCGGGAATCACAAGGGTTCCGGTCCATGGCCAACCTGAAAATATCTATGATCAGATCAAAGATATGATCATGGAGTATATTAAGCCGGAGGAAAGTATTATTCTGAATGTATTGTCTGCTACGGTGGATTTTACTACGTGTGAGTCAATCCGGATGTCACAAAGTGTAGATAAAACTGGTGAGAGGACGCTCGCTGTGGTTACGAAAGTGGACAAGGCACCGGAAGGACTACTTGAGAAGGTCACTGGAGATGATGTAAACATTGGTCTTGGTTATGTCTGTGTAAGGAACAGGATTGGTGACGAAACTTATGAGGACGCAGCGGCAATGGCTCATGAACTATTTCAAACCCATCCCCTGCTTTCGAAGATTGACAAGTCCATTGTCGGTATTCCAGTTTTAGCACAGAAGCTGGTCCAAATTCAAGCAAACAGCATAGCAAGAAATATACCCGAGATAGTGAAGAAGATCAATAACAGGCTGAACTTCTGCATTATGGAGCTGAACAAAATGCCAAAGAGTCTTTCATCTGTTGCCGAAGCCATGACGGCCTTTATGCAAATCATTGGCTTGGCTAAGGAATCGCTTAGGAAGATTCTTTTAAGAGGAGAATTTGAGGACTACGCGGAAGACAATCGCATGCACTGCACTGCTAGATTGGTTGAGATGCTCAACCAGTACTCAGATGAACTTCACAGATGTGCTGAAACTGATGCAAAGAGCAACTTCTTGATGGAGGAGATCAAGATCTTGGAGGAGGCCAAAGGTATTTCACTTCCGAACTTCCTTCCACGCAATGCTTTCCTCATTATCTTGCAGGGAAAAGTGAATGAAATTTCGAGTATTCCGATTGCATTTGAGGAAAAAGTGTGGAACTACATTGAAGAGGTGGTTATTTCTGTGTTGATGCATTATACGGATAACTATCATCAGCTGCAGCTGTCAGCAAGGCGTGCCGGTCATAGTCTAATGGCCAAGATGAAGGAGAGGTCAATCAAGTGGATGCTGGAGCTTGTAGAGATGGAAAAGCTGACAGATTATACATGTGATGGTGATTATGTTTCCGAATGGAACAAGTTGATGGCTAGTCAAAACGAATTCATTGATGGAGTCTTAACTGATGAGAAGAAACCTTCTATCATAGATATAGAAGGTATCGGGGAAGTGGAAGTCGGTGTTATGAGGAAGTACCCGCATGTGTTAGCTCAAGCTTATGACCTTAAAATGAGAATGATTGCCTATTGGAAGGTTGTTTTGAGGAGGCTTGTGGACTCCATGGCATTGCACTTGCAGCTGTCTGTTTTCAACCTTGTGAACAAAGAGATGGAAGCTGAGATTGTGAACGAGTTGATGGGACCTTACGGTGGGGGAATTGAGAGGATGTTGGAGGAGTCGCCGGCAGTGGCAGTAAAGCGTGAGAAGCTTAACAAAAGCATAAAAAAACTGAGGGATTCGAAGGAGGTGGTGGCCAAGATTATGGACAGCATTACCACTTATGGTGATTAACTAACTTGCCAATTAGTTTTGAGGGTACTAAAAAATGGTCAAAATAAAAGTCTGCAGTCTGTTTTCTTATGTCGTTGGTTGTTTGTTTGTCAACTTTTGTTTCAAGTTTTTCGTTTCCCTTGTGTTCTTGTTATGTGGTAACTGTATGGTTCTGGTAATCCTTGTCAAGTTTAATGTTTTCAATGAAATTTAACTGCAAATTCATCCTACCAGCAGTCAACTCCGATATTTTGTTTTCAGTTTTCTGCTTTCCTTACCTTTCATTTAATGTGACAGTGAGTCTTCCTGACTAATCTGACAGATAAAAACTTACTTAGGTAAAGAATTCGATACGTATTGTAGAAACCCTAACTGATAAGAAAACCACATTCCCTAAATTTTCTTATTTTCGACGTCAAAGTTGTAATAACCTGAAAGTGATTATGGAAATACTGTTACTTTCCTAAGATAAATAAACTCGTTTGCCGGTTTATATATCTTCTCAGTTCTATCTAGGAATATGTTATCATCTTAAAAAAAAAAAAAACATATATATATATATGTGTGTGTGTGTGTGTCTTCTCCTTTGTATTCCTTTTTATCTTGCAATTTTGGTAGAAATTAATTAAACAACCAAAAACCCAACTTCTTTACAGATAAAGAAAGCCAAGATCCTTAGAAGAAACCTTGCTAGATTATAACAATAAACTTGTATCTCAAGAAGTAAAGTATCCCTTTACTCATATTAAATCTCTCTTGTTTTCTCTTGCATAACAGTAAAAGAGGAAGTTAAAGAGCACGACAAAAAAATTGAAGCTTTTGAGTTTCTAAAACACATATTATACAGCAGTTGTCTTTGTCTAGTGTTGCTTTGTTTCTTGTTTGGGCCTTCAAATTGAGAAAGGAAACAAAAGTAATGCATCAAATTAGTTAAGTATTCATGAGGTGGAGCTTGGTTTGTGGTTCGGAACGCCATCCACAACCGACCCGGTCAAAGGTCAAAGGGTCATTGGGCTAAAAATAACTTGAAATGACACGAAAATTGTCTCAAACTGAGGGCTAGGTCAAAGAGTTTGTGGGCACCATGGTCCAAAACCACCAAATTAGGCCACCAGGCTGGCAATTTCCAGCCAGCTAGCCAGCTAGCCCGCCCGCCCGATGAGCCTAGCCCACTTTTTTTTTTTTGGATGAATTTTAAAAAATAATAATAATAAAATTTCATAAACTATTTCTCACATACTTTTCATCATTTCATATTATCTTACCTCATTTTATTTCAATTCTTCACATTATATTCTCTTCCAATACTCTATCCTTTAATTTTTTTTTCAATAATTTTCAAATGGCCACCTCTTTCAATAATCTTTCAATATGTTCGAAAATCTTATTTTAATGTGGTAGTTTAATTTAATTAACTATCTTAATTCAATTAAAATAATAAATTATGTTTGGCTTATGCCCCTTGGCCCCCTCGGTTGGAGATGATTTTTTGTCAAATGACTATGTTTGACCTATGGCCCTTTGGCCCCCTCGGTTGGAGATGGTATAAAATATGGTACGGCACTGTTCATTAAAATATAATTTCTTGCAGGAATTTAGGGCTAAACATAGCCCTTTGGCCCTCCTTCGGTTGGAGATGGCCTAATACATTTCTTTTAAGTATGATGAGGTGGAGCTTGGTGAAAATGATACACCAAAAAATATATATATGGGTGTTAAAACCCAAGAAAATCATTTGCCTTGGTTTAATATCATGTGTCACATTTATGTTCTTCTTTCGCGTCATCTTATTACAAATTTTTTAAAATCGTTTTGGTCAAATACATAAAATATTTACCTCAATTGAAAAACTCATAATCTTATGACCATTTTGTATTGATGTGCTTTTTTAAAAATAAAAAAAATAGAAAAAAAGGGCTTCCAATGTGCTTTAAGAATAATCTGCTACAAAATAAAGCAGTTGAGTGTTTGATGAACTGTATTTTAAAAGTGTTGTGAGTACGAAAATTATTGTAAAAGCGTTTGATAATTTATAATTGTATATAATGACAAAAATAAACGTAACAATGTTGGTGGTGACGACGACAACGGTGATAAGGGCAAGGGTTGTGATGGTGGTGATGCCAATAAAGGGGTGTGGTGGTTGGGCTATAAAGGCAACATTGGTGGTAGGGGTTGCGACAACAACGATGGTGGCGGTTGTGGTAGCAGTGGTGGCGGTTGTGTCTATGGTGGCGGTGGTGGTGTGGTGGTAATGATGGCAATGGTAGTGGTGGCGCGTATGGTTATGGTGGTGGTGGCACAATTGTAGTGTGGTGGTGACGGCAACAGTGGTGGTGATGATGCAATGGTAGTGTAAGAGGTTAGGGTTTATAGTGGTGGTCACTTTGTTCTCCAATGATAAAATGTGCCTACAAGAATAAATAATGTTATTTTTTTAATTATTAAGCATTTTACAGGAATTAAAAATATTCATTAAAGGCTCAACTCTGCTTTTTATTAACTCATCCGCATAAAAGTTAACACATAAAATGAGAATTTCTTAATTCGAGTTCACCAAAAAGTGTCTGTAAACTTTTAATTTTAAATCTCGACTAAAAGAAATAATGTATATGCGTGTTTTGACACAAACAAGTGACTTAGAATGCATACGACACCCAAGAGATTCTCAGAAAATGTCATCTACAAACAATTTATCAAGAAAGAAGGTAAAATATAAAGAACATCGGCAAGGAGGGAAAATGATTAATGTCAAAGCGATGCGTGTGACTGTTGACCCTAGAAACTACAAAGCCTACGTGGCGCGCAGGCCGAGTAATCTAAAAGCTAACTATGTCCTTCGGTGAATGAGTGCGTGCCAACTCGTCGGCCGAGCTCGGCCGAGGAGTAAATTTGTTGATGTTGCGTTGGGTCGCGCTACTGACTTCTGCGTCTTGCGATTGCGGCCGAGAAAGGAACACGTCTCGGCCTCTTGGATTCTCAAACCTGAAGACAAGGTTACTATTATTACGAAGTTCACGAATCGCTGTCGTCGGACTCGGTCACAGTGATGGTATTCGTCAGAGTAAACTCACGCCGAATCGACACCAAAGTGTAAGGACACAAATACTCAAAGCAAATATAAGTCTTTATAGTGAACGTAGTTCGGCCGTCTGAATGCCGAACTCTAAATCCCACTTGAGAGTATCCAATCATAAAACAACTCGGCGTGCAATGCGCCGAGCTCGGTAAATGGTAACACTTCACTTCGCCGAGAAGGCTGATGAAATGACCTCAATCGATAAGGACTCGGACGTCCTTCTCGACCAAGACTTGGATAGATAACCGACCGTGCCCGCCGCAGTGCTGTTGATGCCAACGGAAGGTACTGCGAGTTCGGCCAATTCTATGGTGACAGAGCTATCTATGCCGACTTAAGATATCACCGGTTGCTTCCACAGTGCTGTTGATGCCAACGGAAGATGTGTCAGCGAAAAGAGAAAATAAAAAATCTCAAAGTTGTTGAGAGAGTTTGCGCAGGGCAATTGTGTGTTGAATTGGAGGTCATTTTACTGACGCACAGCTTCCCCTATTTATAGCACTGGACCTTGAGTCAAAATCCTACTCGAACTAGGTTTTTCTTCTCCGGATCATCATCATCTCGACCAGTCCTATCTTGATTAGGATTGTGAACCTAATCCCTTATTGAGTCGGATCCCTTCCGGACTATTAAACTTGCCGAGACTCCTTGTTGTACTAGGACTCGTCTTGCAAATGACCTAGCCGGCCTAGTTTTAGAAGCCCACGATCTGAACGACCCGAGGCTCCCTTGTTGCCAGGCCTTCCGGGCCGAGAATGGTTCTATACTCGGCCCAAATTAACATTTTGGGCCCAAACATTGCCCCCTCGCTTCTGAGGTCCTCGGCCTGAACCCTTTGGCCGAGTTTCGACCTTGAAGAAGCGAATCTAATTCACAGAACCCAAGTACTCTATTTTCAAGGCGCATTTATTGAGCACGATCGCACGCTCTTGATCCTGCAAACCTCCACACCACGTGGCAGCCTGTGACTCGGCCACTTCCTAATAATGACGTCTGAGGCGTGCGGTTACTCGAACCGTCAGGTCATCATGATCTTATGGCTAAACCTAGCCACTTATCTCAATCCGCGAGCCACTTCTCAGCGTGCGGGCGCCGAAACGTCCTTCGCCATTAATCTCGCCGTCACACGCAATCGTGCACCCCCAAAACCTGAGACCTCCGGTCTTCTCAATTGCATTCCCTGAATGTTCATCATGATCAGTGATTTCTTCGGTCGATTTTACCCTTTATTTTGAATTTCGAACGATTGCACTTCCTCCCCCAACTCTATAAATACCGAAATTTTCCCATTTGCACTTTACGCTCTCAAACTTTCTGAAATTTCTTGCCATTTCTCTCTAGTGCACCTCTTTCGTTCAGGTCTTCGTTTTCAGATCCCTCAACCCAGAAAACTTTTTACGGCGTGCTTCCTTCCTACAATGGCATCCTTCATTTCTAAGCTTTCCAGAGAATGTGACCAGCATCAGAAAATACTTGATCGGAGCTCGATCAAAACCATACGGTTTGAGAGTAACATGAGCACTCCCCACCAAATCCTGGGTCCTCTTTTCAAAGCGACAGTGCCGCCGGCCATTACTGGCATTCTCCAGGAGCACTGCCTAACACCCTTGCTTCAAGGGTTTGAATGGTCGAGATGGGATGCGGCGAAACCCCAAGGCTCCAGGCCTTCGACGACCACAACCTGGGAAGCCTGGGTTGTTCGAATGGAAAGGCTCTTCGGCGAGCAATGGAAGGTCATTGGCATATACGACGCCATCCTTCTCTCGTCAATGGATATTGTGCCCGACAAGGAGCTTCTCCTAGCCGCCTTGTGCTTCTGGTGCTCGGCCACCAACACCATGGTTCTTCCTCTTGGTCCCATCGGCCCCACCACTCTTGATGTCACCGCCATTTTGGGCACTTCAGCAACCGGGATCTCTATCGACGCGGCCCTCTCTGGGTACCCGTCGAATATTGACCTGAAAACGTTTTTTGATCGACGGGCCTTCGAGACGCTGAACTGTGAAGGTCGAATCCCGTCGAAAGAAGACATTCAGAAACTCCACAAGAACTTCTTTAATTACAACACCCTCTACCTCCATTTCGCCGGCCGAGGAGAAGATGACCTGCAAGAAGGGGAACATGAAGCTTTACTCTTCTATTGGTACAACAAGTACATTTGTTGTACCAAGTCGAACAAGTGCTTGGTCGAGAATATGCCGGTAGCCGAGGCCCTGGCTAGTGGCCACGTCCTGTCACCGAGCTCCAACATTCTCGCCCATCTCTTCCGCTGCCTGGCCGAAGCGACCCTGCACAAGATCGATCCACACCAAAATGGTCCCCTATGGGTCTTCCAACTCTGGTTACAAGTTTATTTCGCCTCCCTTCGGCCGGCCATAGCCGATTTCTCACCAACGGAGGCACTTAGGCTTCAGCTGGCCTCCCTACCGATACCTCCTCATCAAGCCGAAGAGGTATTTAGGTACCTCTTCGCCCTTGATGACCTCTCCAACGACGAATTCCTGATATGCCGTCGTCGAGACTATCCTTCCTCCATCAGACTGCCTACATCCATGTGGGGCGCGGGGGAAGATGCCGACCTTCGTCAATCCTGGGGGTCGTTTGTGCTCACTCGCGACCTTCCCCTTGGCTGCGATGGGAAAGTAGCGGGTTGGGAAGTGTACCATCCCAACTTCCTTGCTCGACAGCTCGGCTATCTCCAAGGCTGCCCGGTCCCCCTTCTCTCCTCCCGGACAGTCTTAAGCCGCGGACGTGAACCCCGTTCTTCGGAGAAGGAATGCAGGACCGCTGCGAGGGAGTTTCAACAGCAATGCCAAAAATTCCACCTTCGACCGGTCACCCCAGAAACCCTTTGCACTGACACCTTCGGTGAATGGTGGGAAGTTTACATCCAGGAATTCTTTGGTGCTCCGGTCGAAGATGTGATGAACAAACTCTTCGGTGACCGACCTAAGAAAGCCTCGGCCCCCCAAACTCAAGGTAACTGTTCATTTCTCCCCTTTTCCTTCATCTTTGCATATCGATTTGTTTTGCTGATTTGCTTTTACCTTCTCAGGTAATCGATCAATGAGAAGAGTAGGGGCAGTTGACGCGGCCGAGAAAAAATCGGTCATGGCTAAGAAAGATAAAACTGCTGGTCGGGCCGTGCTGACCAAACGGCCTCGCCAAGAGGCCGGGCCGGTTGTCGAACCTCAGCCGTCTACCAAGCGGGTAAAGAAACTGGCAAATAAGGGCGCACATGAGATCCACGTCATCTCCAGTCATACTACAGGGGCGACGACCTCCAGTGTTTCCCCTCCACCTGCCGTCGGCCAACCCTTGGTCGAGGAACGACCAGCTCCGGCCGTAGAGATAGTTCAAACGCGGCCTGTTTCTGGGGCCGGTATACCAGTTGTACCTCATCCTGTCGAGGCTGCACCGACCCTGGAAAATGCGGTTTCTACGACCGAGGAAGCTTCCCCTGTAAATCCAAAGCCCTCGGTCTTCGTTCTGGATGAGAGCGAAGGGAGCGACGAGGCCCCGCTGGCAACTCGCCCTCATACTCGCCGACAACCCCCTCCAATATCCGAGAGGGCTGTTCAAGCAAATCCCTCCATGGCTGATCGTGGCAAACGTCTGGTCGAGGAACCGGCCATGGTGGCTGAACCTTTCACTTCTCCCCAGGACCAGAACGTTCCCCCTTCGTCCGAAGCGGCTGTCCCGGTCGGCCCCTCCGCAGCCGATCGCGGCAAACGACCGGCCGATGAGCCAGAGGCAACGGCGGAGACGCCCGTTCATCCTCAAGACCAGGACATCCGCATTCCTTCGCAGGAAGCTACTTCGGCCTTCGTAAGTACCCTATATCGTCTTTCCTTAATTACTTTTCTGCTTTAGAATTCTAAACGAGGAAAATACTAAATGTCAGGTGCCTATACACTCTTTTCATCAAAAATTCTATGCGCCGAAGGGCGTTATCTATATTTCTTGGCCGCCTCAGTGGCCATCGAACGTAGATAACCTCCATCGGGCGCGGGAACTGAGAAGCAATCTGAGACACTGGGCTCGGCCATTGAGTTCTTTAGGTTTGAGCAACGATCCTGGAGACATGGCCAATGTCTCATCTCGGCAGGTTAAAAAAATGAAACTTTTCTTGCTCTTTTTGTAACTTCTTTGGAGCTTAATCTGATTTTTGTGTGCAGGCTTCATGGGAGGTCAAATTCAAAGCTCTTTTATCCAGCACCACTGGAGGGGCGGGTCCTTCGGCCGCCGCAACCGAAACTGCTGATTTAACTGCTCTGACCCGGCTGCAAGAAGTCATGTCGCTCTCGGCGTCGCAAGTCCTTGAGCGCAAAGGTCTTGATCTGCTGGGCGAATGTCTAAACGACCTCGGAGCCGACGGTCAACTGAGCGGCGAAGCTGTTGTTCAGGCCTCAACTGCCTTGGAGCGGGTTCGAGAAACATTCAATGCTTCCGAGAATGCTCTGAGGGTTGAACAAGACATGCAGGCTGCCATGGCCGTTCAAGATGCTCTCCGCCCGAAGGTCGACGCGCTGAAGACTAAAGGGGAGGTCTTGGCCGACCTCGACCGTCAGATGGCCGAATTGTCGAAACGAAGATCGGCCATTGCTTCCGATCTTGCTAAGGATTTCGAGTCGGGCGGCAAGGCTTGCTTGACCGAATATGCGGCGAATGCAACACGGGTCGAGCAGTTGAAGCTGGAAAAGAAGAACCGGCAGGCCCAGGTCATCATGGGGGAAGTACGGTGGTTGGAGCTGAAGGCCCTGCTCGGCACTCTTCTACCCCCTTCACCTTGAATGTATCTGAATGTAAACCGGTCGACCTACTCATTTTGTAAATGCCTATTAATTCTAATGGACTGGTTTTCTTATTCTCGCATTTCCCATGTGACTGGATAATATTTTTTTAAAAACTTCCCATTGATTGGTAACCTGTGGACTACACCAGTCCGGTCTTTAAGATGATATGCTCCTTTGCCGTATACTTTATGCACAACGAACGACCCTTCCCAATTCGGCGACCACTTGCCGAACCTAGGATCTTTTAGTCCAACGGGCAACACCGTTTGCCACACCAACTCACCCTCGCCGAATGTTTTTTGTCGCACCTTTTGATTATAGGCTCGCTCGGCAATCCGTTTTTGTGCCACCAGTAAGTTATAAGCGTCAAGTCGCGCTTCTTCCAAATCTTCTAGTTCCTGTCTCATGGACTGATTATATTCGGCGCTAAACAAACTACTTTGTTCGATTAATCGCAACGAATTTACGCTTAACTCGACTGGTAACATTGCATCGTGTACGTAGGTTAATGCATACGGGGTTGTCGCAGTTGCTGATCGGGGCGATGTTCGATATGCCCATAATGCCTCGTTCAACTTCAAATGCCACATGCCGGGCCTTTCTTTTATTATTTTTTCGAGGATGCCGATCAACACTTTATTACTTGCCTCGGCCTGCCCATTCGCCTGTGGATAATACGGTGTAGACTGTTCGAGCCGAATGCTCAAATTCGCCGTATACTCTTTAAACCTCTCGGCTGTGAAGATGGTTCCATTGTCAGTTATGATCGTTTCTGGTACGCCAAATCTAGTCACGATGTGTTCCTCCACGAAGTCACAAACCTCTTTAGATGTTAGTTCTGCATATGATTTCGCTTCGACCCACTTAGTAAAGTAGTCGGTTGCGACTATTATCCATGCATGCTTAGCGGCTCCAGAAGATGGCGTGATTTTGCCGATCACGTCTATGGCCCATCCTCTAAACGGCCATGGCTTTATGACCGAATGCAATGATTCGACCGGGACCCTTTGTATAGGTCCGTGGATTTGGCACTGTACACATCCTCGCGCAAACTCGATACAATCCTTTAGTATCCTCGGCCAAAAATAGCCGTGCCGTCGAAGTAGCCATCGCATTTTCCGTCCGGATTGATGAGCTCTGCATATCCCTTCATGGACTTCTGTAATCGCCCGAGCACTCTCTTGGGGGCCGAGACATAGCAATAATAAACCATCTTCGCCTTTTCGGTATAACTCGTTCTGATACATGACATAGTTCGTGGCATGAACTCTTGTCTTGCGATCGTGTTTATTACTGGGATTGTCAAGGTATTGCATAATGGGCCCTCTCCAATCATCTGGTATTGCTTCAACGGCGCATACGTCCACCGGGTCGTCTCGATCTAACAACGAAGGTAAGGACATGACTCTTGTACGTATCACGTTGTCGCGCTGGATGACTTGTTGGTTAACCAAGGCCGGGTATAGATGTCGCAACACGGGTATTTCTCGGCCTAGCTTGCCCCCCAAGAGTTGTGCGCCGAAGGCGATTTGAGCCAACTCGTCTGCGTCGGTATTATGACTCCGGGAAATATGTTGAAATGTAATACCGTCGAAGGATTCGGCCAAATAGCTGGCGATCATGTGGTAGGGCGCCAGGGTGCAACTCATGCAACGAAAAGAACCATTAAGTTGGTTAATCACAAGTTCGGAGTCGCCGAGGACGAGGGCGCGGGTCGCCCGTAGGTCATGAAGGATCCCAAGGCCGATGATTAGGGCTTCGTATTCGGCCTGATTGTTGGTGCATTCAAAATCCAACTTAAGCGAAAAATACCAACGATCGTGGTTTGGGGATTGAATGACAATTCCTACGCCCGCCGAGGATGACGTATTGGAACCGTCAAAGTACATCGTCCAATGATTGTCGCGCGTCGCAACCATGCCGATTTCGACATCGGCATCCCCAACACCGTAGGGGGAAGGGTGTTGAGCAAGGAAGTCGGCCATCGCCTGGCCCTTGACGGCTTTCTGAGGCACGTATTGCAAGCTAAATTCGGACAACGCCATCGTCCACTTCCCAAACAGTGACGCAAAATCTTTATACTATCGTGGGTTATCTTTCTGTTTGGATGCCCATGGGGACTGCTTTTTCTTTAACGGTGGGTGACACACCCCAATCCCGTTATTCCTCTAATACCAGGATGGGCACATGCTGACCGACACCCGAGGGTGACAAAACCATTTTAAACATGCCTATAAATAAAACATATAATTAGAAAGAGACTCACCAATGCAAAATCGTGTTCAGAGCATACAACTAATCAAGAATTAACTGAAAGAATTATGATAGAAAGGTACGAACCGAGGAATGGGTCCTACCTTGATAAGACTCGAAGATCTCTACACGGAGTTGCCTTGACGCCAGGACGATGTGCCTCGATTCTAACTCCTGAGGGGGCGCAAAACCTAAAAGGTGAGTGGACCAAAGTTTATAATAAGAAGAATAATAATAATAATAATGATAATAATAATAATAATAATAATAATAATAATAATAATAATAATAATAATAATAATAATAATAATAATAAGAAAACCATTTTATTTATGAACATAATAACCCCCTGTTTTGAAAACTCATATATAATACTACATATAGGTTTTATGAAAACTGTTAAACCCCACCCCCGAATTTATATGTAACTTTATAATTTCCCAAAGTTTTATTGAAAATTTCATTTTGGTCACCTAGCTTGACTAAATCTAGACCCTTTATCTAGATTCTTAAACCCCCTCAAACTGCCACGTGGCAGCACCCTAACAAACCTCTTCTCTCTCTGTCTCTTTGTTCCCCCTCCCCCGTGACTCGTTCTTCTTCTTCTTTCTATTTCTGCTTCTCTCTCTTTTTTCCCTCTTTCACCGAGACACACACACACACACATATACGCACCCAATTGCTTACCTGCACGAGGAAGACAATCATCATCATCATCAAGCCCTGTCTTTTCTCTCTCTCATGTTGCTGCACAACTCTAGGTAACCCCGGAGCTCTCCGACGAGATTTCTTCAATTTTTCCAGTTAGGCAAACCTCGTGTCTCCCTCTATCTGTTCTAGATTGAAACTTGGATGTGATTTTGAATGTTATCTCGTCATTTTTCTAAAGTTTTTAGAACAAAATCGACTCAGATGAGAGCTCACCCATCTCCCGCGAACCAGTGTGAGTCGTGGGATTTTTCGGTCATCTCCGGCCGTTCTACGGCAAAAGGAAGGTATAAACATGCTCCTCTCGACTTATGCTTCATTTTGGTACCTAGATCTGATCCTAGGGTCATCGTTTGCAGTCGATCGGAGCTCTACTGCTCCGACGTTCTTCTCCAGTGAACGCCAGGCCTTTAGGCCGTTCTCAAAAGGCCACGGGCCTTAAGCCCGTTTTGCTTAACCCCAAAACCTTTTCAAAATCAGGCCTTAGGGCCGTGTGGGTATGGGTCGAGCCCAGAAACCCCCTGAAATCCTAAACCCTTTCAGAATAGGCCTTCGGGCCTTGGGAGAACTAGGGCCTTCGGCCCGTGTAGCAAAACCCTAAACCTTTGGGCTTTAAGATCTAAACTTTAAAAACCCAAAATCCTAAACCCATTCCCTTAAACCCTTTAGACCCAAAACCCATTTCCTTTTTAGTTTCTTTCATTTAAATTGTTTTTAAAAAACCTTAGGGCCCAACCCAAATTTAAGCCCAATCTGACCTTTTGACCCGTTGACTCTGACTGTTGACTTGGTATACAGTCAGATTTGATTTTGACTTTGACTTTGACCCGTCAACGTTGACTTTAGAGTTGACTTTTTGGGGTTTCGTCCGGGACATCTCCTAGGCCAATTTCAACGTCCTGAATCCATTTCCGATGTCTATTTTCCCAAATTAAATCGTTTGAGTAGAGTTTGACTAAATATACCATTTTTGTGCTTAGGGGCAATTATTGTGGCTTTTGCATATTTGCTAGCTGCGCGGCTTTTCGATGGCGAAGTACTGTGAGTGGACCCCTTCTAAAATTACATGATTTATAGTTCAATTGCATAAATGAATAGAATGCCTTACGAGTTTATGATTTGATTTTATGTTAAGCATGTTTATTGAATATGTTGACTTTCGTCTTGTGTTTTTGGTGAGGAATTAATTGTCGGCCTATATTGAGTTATATCTTAATATATCGTATTTTCTATTAAAACCATGAACTGGTAGACTATCTGATGGATGACGATAGGATACTAGAACGTGTTTTCAAAACCCTTCTTTATAGTATAGACGATGGATGACTTTATACTATGAAGTGGTTATTTATGAGAGGCGTAACTATTTGTGCGTACCTAGTGGACACTATGCCGCCTGGGGCGAGGATCTGGTGTTGGCAGATAGGTCGGGAGAAATAATCCCTAGCTACGAGCCGAGGGACACGGAGCAGGCATTGGGTCAGGAGTTGGTAATCTCTGGCTACGGGCGCAGAGACCACGGTGATGGCATAAGGCCGGGAGTTATATTTATTTCAGTGATCTTACTAGCAGCACATCACGCTTACGAGATGATCTACAAGACGATACACGCGATGATTTATATGATGTTTTTCCGCATTATACCTGTTGAGATGTTTTATGGCATGCTAGAGTTTCAGAAAACCTATCATTTATTATGCTAGTAGTTTTCATTATTAAAACTTTGGGGTTAGTATGTTTATAACTGTTTTTGTATTATGTATGTATATAAACTTGGTCCACTCACCCTTGTTTTGCGCCCCCTTTCAGGATTTAGAATTAAGGCATACGATCCCGACGTCAATGCTTTCGTATTGGCATATTCGAGTCCTCTCGATGTAGGACCCACATCTTTTTATTTATTAAATTTTATATTAATTCTTTTAGATTTCTAGTTAGTTGTATGCTCTGAACACGTTCCTAAATTATTAACTCATTTTATTTAAATTCATAACCCTTATTTATTTCTTATTCTTAGCTTTTGTATCAATTAATGGCTTTCGTCACCCTCAGGTGTCGACCAGCACGTCTATCTTGGTATTCGAGGAATATTAGGGTCGGGGCGTGTCAAAAACCCTAGCATGCCATGTAAAACACTCGTAAAACATGTACATAAAACCAATGCTCAGAAAATGATAATATCGTCGCTCGAAGGCAAATCCGTAATCTCATCAATATTGTACTCTCTAGGGGTATCATAGTCGCCCGAAGGCAGTACATGTCCATCACCCGAAGGTGAAGCTGTACGACACTGGGTTACGTCAGTGAAGAAACCATGGTCCATCACCCGAAGGTGAAGCTGTACAACTCTGGGTTACGTCAGAGAAGATGATATATAACATGACACATCGACACTAGCCCTGGGCTAGTAAAGCTGGGGGTATATCATCAATGTCATCTACTCCTCATCTGCCCGAAGGCAATACCTGTCCATCACCCGAAGGTGGAGCTGTACGATACTAGGTTACTCCAGTGAAGAAACCATGGTCCATCACCCGAAGGTGAAACTATACGACCCCGGGTTACGCCGGAGAATAGGTATATACATCAATCTTCTCAACTGTGTCCTATGGCCATATACATCTAATACTCGTGTTATGTGGATGTGTTGTATGATAACCCACTAGATAAGTACCAAAAACATACCTTGAAAATCTCATATCAAATCACCGGAGCTCAAAATCTCATAATCCATGGTAAACCATACTCGTAATTCCATAACCAAATTATACTCGAGAGCCATAGGAATTCATATATGCAAATCCAATAATTTATGACCATTCGTAAAAACGTAATTTCAATAAATCATAAATATTTCGTAAACCATAATTATAGAAATCCATAAAGCATAATATAAAACATACTCAAATCAAGAAATATGAAATGCATGCTAGGCTAATATTTTATGAAAATATATAAGCTTAGAAGGGGTCCACTCACTGATTTTATTGCCCGAGAACTGCTCGAACTATCGAAGTACACTATCCTTGAACACAGGAATAAAATCAGTGGGGATCGAAAGAAATTGTTCCTGTGTTCAAGGATAGTGTACTAGTAGTGGGGATCGAAAGAAATTGTTCCACAAATGGTGGTTCAAAGCCGAGAACCACCCGGACCCGTCAGTGGGTTTTCTCGCAACATCGGGGCTAAAACTTGTCGGGTTTGGCTGGAATTAGGTGTTGGGATGTTGTGATGAGGTTTGGTGGTGATGGGAGGTTGAAGAAAGCAGGAAAATTGGACGGAAAACCGTCAAGAAACTTCAAGGAAACCGGATCGATCACGCAGGTTAAGGGGAACCCGGCCGGTTCCCCTCATTTTCTACTCCCTCATTTCCCTCCTTGCTCTTTCTTCTCATTTGTCACTTCTCACCTCCCTTTTTCTAATTGGTCCGGTTCCTCATTTTCTCTCCTTTCTTTTCCATCTCAGCCACGTGTCCACACATGTGGCCTCAACTAATTTCTCTAGCAAAATCTAGAGCCTTCCAAATTTATGGTCAAATGACCATTCTGCCCTCGACTTCATTCGTTAATAACTCCTTCGTTATCACTCTAAATTACATTCCGTTCGCGTCCACGCGTTCGTAGTGACGAGTACTACATCTTACGTGACATGACAAGGCGGTCAACAAAAGTCAACATATTTGCGTCGAAGGGCATTTTCATAATTTCACATTTTAAAATTATAAAAACCATAATTTTTTGGGATGGGTCATTATAGTGAGGCCCCAACGACACCATCATTCGACATCTGTCCAACCATGTCAGCATGCATAATCTATGGTCTTACAATGGTAAAAATGAAACAAAATCTCCACAACGTGAAAACTCATAAAGGAATCTTCAAAGGCTCTATGTCTTTCACTTTTCTCCACACAAAAAAAAAAAAAAAAAAAAAAAAAAAAACAGCAACCTTAATCCTTAAGCTTTACCAAATTCAAAAACCCTCTATCCGTTTCAATTTCTCTGGAGCACGATGATAAAGGTAGATTCAGTATGAATTAAGTTCTCTACCTTTTTTGTTAACTTTAATTTTGGTTGTTAGATTGAATTTCTCTAAGAGAAATACACTTTTGCACTAATTTTTACATTTGACAATTTTCATTTTAATGAAATGACATAATAATGTATGTTTTTTATTTCTCATCGTTAATTCCTAGACAAAAGCTTTAAAATTCTTGCTTTTTTTTTTTTTTGCGTAGAAAATGATACATGTTATTTGTTAAAGTGAAAAGATCCATATACAAAAGTTAGTGCAAAGGCTGCTAGCAGTTCCCTTTCTCTAATGGGTGCCTTCGTTTTCTTACCAAAGTACAAACAATATATAATTTTCTTCAACAACTCGTCTCTGTTGGGTTACAACTTACATTGGCTAGCTTGTCATCGATTATTTGAATGAACAATATATAAAGGTTGATTGAAGTCCAAGAGCATCAAGCACAAACAAATGGTTATCAGTTAACTGTCCATATTACATTTACACTGATTAGGGTTTAGAAGTTCAAAGGCTCGCATGGGGTGTGGTTTGCTGAACGTTTGGAAGTCCAAATCACAACTCTCTCAGCATGCGGTTTTGAAACGGCTGGTTGTCATTTACTTCGACAGGTTTTGCTGAACAATTATACATACTACTAGGAGCCTTTAAGCCTAAGGCACTTACTAAAACCAGCTTTCTCACTTCTTCCTGACTGATATCTTCTCTGACAAGTAATCTTCTTACTTTAAGTGATATGGCTGCTATGTCAGCTTATGAGTGCTATTTATCAATGTAAGCAAATGATGGTACAAATATGTCATAAAAGTAGCATTTTTGTTAGATGTGTTGTTATTGTTGATTGAGAGTCAGTTAAGTTGCTTAAAGGCTAAGAATGATATATAGCAGTAGCTATAAATAAACAGTTTACTCCATTAAGTCATAAACTCAATACAGAACATTTTACTCCATCTTTGAATTCTCTCTCATCTCTCTACAATCTCGGTTTCCCTCTAGATTTTTCACCATTGTTTTGACTTGCTATAATTCAGAAACGGAAGGACGAAGGCAAGTGGAATCGAGTTAGTTTTAAACGGTGAAAGCTCCCTCGCAATGGTGATTATGTTTCTGAATGGAACAAGTTGATGGCTAGTCAAAATGAATTCATTCATGGAGTCTTAACTGATGAGAAGATTCTTCTTCAAAAAAAAAGAGAAAAAAACTGATGAGAAGAAACCTTCTGTCATAGATATCGAAGGCAGCAGGGAAGCGGAAGTCGGTGTTCTGAGGATGTACCCGCATCCGTTAGCTCAAACCTATAACCTTAAAATGAGAATGTTTGCCTATTGGAAGGTTGTCTTGAGGAGGCTTGTCGTTCAGGCAGGACAAGACGCAGTACCTCTCAAATGCGCACCCATTCTGTCGTCCTACAATGACAAGATCCGCCCCCTTCTGGATGCGGTAGACAAGTTACGCAGCTTGATGGTGATGGATGAAGGCATTCAGCTGCCAACGATTGTGGTGGTCGGAGACCAGTCATCGGGGAAGTCTAGCGTGCTCGAATCCTTGGCTGGCATAAGCCTCCCTCGGGGCCATGGCATCTGCACGAGAGTGCCTCTTATTATGAGGCGGGAACATCACTCGAGTCCTCAGCCTGAACTTTCCTTGGAGTACAATGGCAGAGTTGATCGTACTGATGAAGACAATATCGCCAAAGATATTGTGAAAGCTACTAATTCTATTGCGGGGGAAGGTAAGGGAATTTCGAACACGCCACTTACTTTGTTGGTGAAGAAGAATGGGGTTCCGGATCGGACTATGGTTGATCTTCCGGGAATCACAAGGGTTCTGGTCCGTGGCCAACCTGAAAATATTTATGATCAGATCAAAGATATGGTCATGGAGTATATTAAGCCGGAAGAAAGTATTATTCTGAATGTATTGTCTGCCACAGTGGATTTTACGACGTGTGAGTCAATCCGGATGTCACAAAGTGTAGATAAAACTGGTGAGAGGACACTCGCTGTGGTTACGAAAGTGGACAAGGCACCGGAAGGACTACTTGAAAAGGTCACTGGAGATGATGTAAACATTGGTCTTGGTTATGTCTGTGTAAGGAACAGGATCGGTGATGAAACTTACGAAGAGGCAGGGGCGATGGCTCATGAACTATTTCAAACCCATCCCCTGCTTTCGAAGATTGACAAGTCCATTGTCGGTATTCCAGTTTTAGCACAGAAGCTGGTCCAAATTCAAGCAAACAGCATAGCAAGAAATATATCTGAGATAGTGAAGAAGATCAATGACAGGCTGAACTTCTGCATTATGGAGCTGAACAAAATGCCAAAGAGTCTTTCATCTGTTGAGGCCATGACAGCCTTTATCCAAATTATTGGCTTGGCTAAGGAATCTCTTAGGAAGATTCTTTTGAGAGGAGAATTTGAGGAGTACGCGGAAGACAATCGCATGCACTGCACTGCTAGATTGGTTGAGATGCTCAACCAGTACTCGGATGAACTTCACAGATGTCCTGAAATAGATGCAAAGAGAAACTTCTTGATGGAGGAGATCAAGATCTTGGAGGAGAGCAAAGGTATTTCACTTCCAAATTTTCGTCCGCACAATGCTTTCCTCATTATCTTGCAGGGAAAAGTGAATGAAATTTCGAGTATTCCTATTGCATTTGAGGAAAAAGTGTGGAACTACATTGAATAGGTGGTTATTTCTGTGTTGATGCATTATACGGATAACTATCATCAGCTGCAGCTGTCAGCAAGGCGTGCCGGCCATAGTCTAATGGCCAAGATGAAGGAGAGGTCACTGACATCAGCTGGCCAAGAAGAGGTGTCAGTGGCCATGGAGAATGAGTGGTATGCATTATACGGATAACTATTATCAGCTGCAGCTGTCAGCAAGGCTTCCACCTCCCAATCTTTCACCTTATCTAATGTTCTCTGTGTTCCCTCCATGCAAAAAGATATTATTTCCATCTCTAAATTCAATAAACAAAATAATACCTCTATTGAACTTTTTCCTGATTTCTTTCATGTCAAGGATCTGAGCACGGGGGCGGTTCTTCTGCGAGGCCCGAATAAGGATGATGTGTACGAATGGTCTCCCAAAACTTTGTGTCCACCGCAAGCTCTGGTGGGTGTGGTCGTCTCTCCCAACCTCTGGCATCGTCGTCTTGGTCACCCAAGCCATCAAACTCTCACACAAGTCATTCGTCTGTCTTCAATTAATGTGTCTTCCAAGTCGTTAGAATCTGTTTGTCATTCATGTCTATGTAATAAAAGCCATCAGCTCCCGTTTGGTACTTCGTCTCTCACCAGTCATGGTCCATTAGATCTCCTTTATAGTGATGTTTGGGGCCCTGCTCCGTACTCTTCTATTGATGGTTATTCTTACTATGTCATCTTTGTTGACCATTTTACAAAGTACATCTGGTTCTATCCTCTAAAAAAAAAGTCTGATGTGTTTTCCACCTTTGTCACCTTCAAAGCTCTTGTCGAAAATTACTTCAAACGCAAAATCACTAGATTGTACACTGATGATGGGGGCGAATTTATCAAACTCCAACACTTTCTCTCTTCGAACGGCATCACCCATCTTCTTACACCACCTCATACTCCTCAACACAATGGCGCCGCCGAACGACGACATCGTCATATCGTTGAAACCGGTCTTACCCTTCTTCATCAAGCTTCTTTACCTCTCACCTATTGGTCTTATGCTTTTAAAACCGCTGCCTATCTTATCAACCGCATGCCTACTCCACTTCTTCACAATCTCTCCCCATTCGCTAAACTATTCGATGAACAGCCAAATTATTCCCGTCTTCGTACCTTTGGTTGTTTGTGTTTTCCATGGTTACGTCCTTACAACTCGAATAAACTACTCCCTCGTTCCCGCTCATGTCTCTTCCTTGGTTACTCCTCTAATCAAAGTGCCTTTCAGTGTCTTGATCTCTCCTCCAACAAACTTTTTATTTCTCGGCATGTTCAATTCGATGAGTCATCCTTTCCTCTTGCCAACCTTCCTTCCTCCATTCCCCATGTCACTGTTGATAACTCTCACTCTTGGCTCTCCTCTCTTCCTCCAGTTACCCATGTTCCTGTACACTTACCCACCAGGCCTGTTGAGTCGACTGGTTCTTCCTCGCTGCCACAAGTCACATCATCCGAAACTCCTGCTGTCTCAGACCCGTCACCGTCCGCTGCCTTGGTCCCTCTTACTGCTGCTCCCTTTCCATCCCCCGACCACCACACATTAGCCACTACCTCTATTGCACCCCATTTAACCCCACTGCATTCTCCAACCCAAACTACTCCAGTCCAAACACCTCATCCCCTCAACTTCACTCGCCCATACACTAGAAACCCTAATAGGTCTGTTCTCACCTTCTCATCTTCTGAACCCCAACCTCCCCATCCTTCCGTTCCTCCTGTTTCTCAAATCATCACCCGTGCCAAAGCAGGCATCCACAAACCTAATCCTCGATATGCTATGACTGCAACTAAACATCCCATTCTATCCTCCATTGAACCGACATGTGTTTCCCAGGCTGTCAAGGATCCCCTTTGGCGACAAGCAATGTCCAATGAGTTCAATGCGTTAATTCGCAATGGTACATGGGAGCTCGTTCCTCCCCTCCCCTCTCAAAATCTTATTGGCTGTAAGTGGGTGTTTCGTATCAAACGGCATCCTGATGGCACTGTTGACAGATACAAGGCACGCTTAGTTGCCAAGGGTTTTCACCAACGCCCTGGCATTGATTTTTCAGATACTTTCAGTCCGGTGGTCAAACCGACTACCATACGCATTGTTCTGCATATTGCCGTGACTCATGGGTGGCCAATCCGTCAGTTGGACGTTAACAATGCTTTCCTTCATGGCACCATTCGTGAAAATGTTTTTATGGTTCAACCGCCTGCTTTTGTTGACTCTACTCATCCGTCTCATGTGTGTAAGTTGAGGAAAGCTCTCTATGGCCTTAAACAGGCTCCCCGGGCATGGTACAAGGAATTACACTCCTTTCTGCTCTCCCATGGCTTTGTCAATGCCATCTCTGATGCCTCACTCTTTCTCTTCAAAAATGGGACTGCTGTAATTTATTTTTTGGTTTATGTTGATGATCTTCTTATTACAGGCAACGATTCATCACTAGTAGCCAAGTTCATTCACCTTTTGGCAAATCGTTTCTCAGTCAAGGACCTGGGCTCATTACATTACTTTCTTGGTGTTGAAGTACTCCCAACAGCCACTGGTCTATTCCTCTCTCAGCACAAATACATTCATGATCTTCTCGTCAATGCCAAGATGGATGGTGCCAAAGCTGTCAGTACGCCTCTCTCCACCACTCACTCTCTCATGCTACATGATGGTTCCTCCCCAACGGATGCCACTCCCTACCGTCGCCTTGTTGGTGGTCTTCAATACCTCAGTCTTACACGTCCTGACATCTCTTTTGCAGTAAATAAGCTCTCTCAATTTATGCATTCTCCTTCCGAGACTCACTGGCAGGCACTGAAGCGTCTTCTTCGATACTTGAAGGGTACCATTTCCTTTGGACTTCATCTTTCCCGTCGCCCCTCGCACCGTCTCTATGCTTTTTCAGATGCTGACTGGCTGGTGATCGTGATGATCGCAAGTCTACGACTGGCTACGTTGTCTATCTCGGTGGAAATCTCATTTCTTGAAGCTCTCGTAAGCAGCGATCTGTTTCTCGTTCCTCTACCGAAGCCGAATATCGGGCCATTGCTGCCACCACTGCTGAACTTTCATGGATTCAGTCCTTACTGCGTGAACTTGGCATTCCTCTTCCCAATACCCCGGTTATTTCTTGTGATAATATTGGCGTCATGTTCTACTGTGCTAATCCTGTCCTCCATTCCCGTATGAAACATATCGATATTGACTTTCAGTTTGTTCGGGATCGTGTCACTCGTGGTCTTCTTCAAGTCTCTCATGTCTCCACTACTGATCAGCTTGCTGACGCCCTCACTAAACCCTTGCCGCGATCTCGTTGCCATCTTCTTTGTTCCAAGATCGGTGTCTCCGATGGTACCACCGTCTTGCGGGGGCGTGTTAAGGATGATAAACCTACAGTCAGCATACCACTCCATATCAGCAATCCATGTGCTGCTGACTTCAAATGATTATTCTAATTAAATGGAAGCCATGTAACCTTGTCTGAAGATGGACAGAATAATATTGTATAAACTTCACAGCTAGACAAACACCTCCTGTAGTTGTTTATTGCATGCGTGGCCTTTTATTATTGCATGCGTGTATGTAGCTCTAGTATAAAGAGCATGCTGCTGTTGAAGAGCTGTAGGTAATTAAGAAGAGAGTTGAGTTGTGTTTATGAAATCTGTCTTTACAAACTTAGTCTAAACTCTTACACTTCTATCATAGATATCGAAGGCATCGGGGAAGTGGAAGTCGGTGTTCTGAGGATGTACCCGCATGTGTTAGCTCAAGCTTATGACCTTAAAATGAGAATGATTGCCTATTGGAAGGTTGTCTTGAGGAGGCTTGTGGACTCCATGGCATTGCACTTGCAGCTGTCTGTTTTCAACCTTGTGAACAAAGAGATGGAAGCTGAGATTGTGAATGAGTTGATGGGACCTTACGGTGGGGGAATTGAGAGGATGTTGGAGGAGTCGCCGGCAGTGGCAGTAAAGCGTGAGAAGCTTAACAAAAGCATAAAAAAACTGAGGGATTCGAAGGAGGTGGTGGCCAAGATTATGGACAGCATTATCACTTATGGTGATTAACTAACTTGCCAATTAGCTCTCTGTTGTCTGATGTGGGTGGTTGTTTGTTTGACAACTTTTTTTTTTAAGTTCTTTTGTGTCCTTTGTGTTATTGTTGTGTGATAGTCTGTAGTCGTATGGTTGTGGTAATCCATGTCAAGTTTAATGTTTTAAATGAAATTTAAGTGCGATTTCCTCCTACGTACAGTTAACTCCTAAACTCCTATTTTTTGTCTCATGTTTTCTGCTTTCATTACCATTTATTAATTTGACAGTAAGCTTTCATAACCAATCTGACAGACACAAAAACTTATTTAGGTAAAGAATGTGACACGTAGAAACCCTAACTGATAAGAAAACCACATTCCCTAAATCTTCTTTTCGACGTCAAAGTTGTAATAGCCTGAAAATAAATATATAAATAGTGTTGCTTGTCTACCATAAATAAACTTGTTTGCAGGTTTATTATGCTCAGTTCTATCCAAGAAAGGTTGTCATCTTAACTGATAAATACATATATATACATAAATACATATATACATACATATATATATATATACATGTTCTCCTTTGTATCCCTTTTTATCTTGCTATTGTACGGCAGTTGTTTTAGTCTAGTGTTGCTTGTTTCTTGTTTGGGCCTAACATCAAATTGAAGAAGGAAAGAAAAGCATTTAGACAACATTGTTGATGAAATGGTCAAGTGGGGGAGAATGTGGATTGAATAAAAGCAATCATGTCACGTCCTCCTCCTTGTATAAGGCGGAGGGACTTTTTTATGTAATTAAAATTTAGTCTCAATAGCGTCACGAAGTTTTTTTACTCTTTTTAGTTTCTTACATAATTGTCAAAAAAAAAAAAAAAAAAAAAAGCGAAAAGAATGTGTGTGAAAATTACTTTCCAAAAATATTTGTAAATTTGGTCATGTATTGAAAAAATTGTATTATCCATCTAATAAAATTGGCGTAAAACTGAGTTCAATGACGTTTTAAATTTATACAACCGATCTCATACTTATTGAAATGAGGCTTTGTTGTTGTTATCCATTTAATAAATTAATGATCGTTGCATGATAAATTGGTGATGCAAGAAAATCTCTTTTTAAGAGGAACGAATGACTTATAAAGATCAGTGAACCCAAAAATATCTTGGAGAATGTGATCTACAAACAAATAACGAAGAAAGTAAGAAAAATGTAAAGCACATTGGCAAGGAGGGAGAGATTGATGTGAGTGCGACACAAGTTTTTATACCGTGGGTTCTCTTCTCTTGGCTCTAACAGATCAGATGCTAAACTCACCGTGATAGCCGACGTCCACCAAATTCATACGTGTAGTTTTTACCGCTTGAATGCCGTGGGAACAGCTTTTTGTTGGACGGTTGTGGGCCCCAACGATATTATCATTCGACACGTGACCTCAACTCGCAGCATCCATGATCTATGGCCGTACATTGGATAAAGTGACAATATTCCTACAATGTGGAAACTCAGAAGGGAAGCTACAAATGCTCTGTCTCTTCGGCTTCTCTCCACAAGAAAAGCTGCAACCTTAACTCCTTAAGCTTTACCAAATTCAAAAACCCTCCATCCATTTCAATTTCCACCCTTCTATTTTTTGTATATTTGCTCAATTTCTGCCCTAGTTTTTGGATTTTTTTTATCTTCTCCAATTGGTCTGGAGCACAATCATAAAGGTAAATTCAATTTCAATCAATTTCTCTACTTTTTTTTTTTAATTTTAGATTAGATTTTGAATTTCTCTAATGGGTACCTTGGTTTTCTTACCAAAGTACAAAAATTACATCACTTTCTTGAACATCTCGTTTCTGTTAGTGGGATGCGCTTTCTTGGTCGTACATTCCTATGTTCCAGATTTTCTTGTTCTAAGCACTTCTGAGATAAGCACTTCTGGGGTTTCCAGATTTTCTGGTTCGCTAGATTGCAATGGTTTTCTTAGTTTAGATGACTACAAAGCAAAGTGCTTTTACCTTAAATCCAACAACCCATGTGTCTCCCAAGGCTATATAAACTATCTTAACATTTTCTACTGCAATTTTGGAACTTTTCCTCTATTGGGTTATTGCTGTATGTTTCTTTGGCTTCTGGTTTTGTTCTATGTGTTGGGGAACACAGCTTCTGAGTACTTTTGTTCTTCACTTGATAGTTTATCGAGGTTGT
Source organism: Malus fusca (assembly GCA_035220775.1). NCBI lineage: Eukaryota > Viridiplantae > Streptophyta > Magnoliopsida > Rosales > Rosaceae > Malus > Malus fusca. Next base: position 732,549 of record CM069072.1, on the reverse strand, counting down.
TAAAACTGTCCCCCACAATCGCTGGGGTAACTCTGCTTTCTCTTGGCAATGGAGCCCCTGATGTGTTTTCCAGTCTTGTTTCGTTTATGGGTGGCGGGACGGGCGAAATCGGTCTTAATACAATTTTGGGCGGTGCTTCCTTTGTGTCGTGTGCTGTGGTTGGAATCTTAAGCATTTCAATGCGCAAAAGGCGCATTCGAGTTCACAAAGCGGACTTTGTGAGAGATATTTGCTTCTACCTTTTGGTCATTGCATGTTTGGGTGTTATCTTGATTCACAAGGAAATAGATGTGTGGGCTGCAATGGCTTTCTCTTCGCTCTATATTGCTTATGTGATTGTGGTTTACGTCTCACACAAGCATCGGAAGAAAAGTGTAGAATTGAGCTGTAAGTCGAGCAATGAGAGTGACTTGACTGTGCCAATTCTTAGCAGCATTGAAGAGGAAGATCTCAGTGCTGCAGAGGAAGGAGCTGCTCAAGGAAGTTCTGAAGTAGTAGAAGTCAAGAAATGCTGCTCTAATCTTAGATCATCGGTTTTTTTTCGCACGCTGATTTTCATACTTGAGCTGCCGCTTTATCTGCCTAGGAGATTGACTATTCCTGTTGTTTGTGAAGAAAGATGGTGTAAGCCATATGTAGTTGCTTCAGTGACACTAGCACCGGTGCTTTTGTCAACAATTTGGAACCATCAATTTGGAAATTTTAGCTTCAAGACAAAGCTTGCAATCTATATTATCAGTTTGATTTGTGGAATCACTTTTGGGATTGTTGCTTTTTTGACAACTGAGAAGTCAAGCCCACCAAAAAAGTGCTTATTTCCTTGGCTTGCCGCAGGGTTTGTAATGAGTGTTACTTGGAGTTACCTTACAGCTCAAGAATTGGTAGGGTTGTTACTTTCTATAGGGTACATATCAGGTGTGAGTCCTTCAATATTAGGGCTGACAGTCCTTGCTTGGGGCAACTCGCTTGGGGACTTGATAACAAATTTGACAATGGCTTTGAATGGTGGAACAGAAGGAGCTCAAACTGCATTTTCAGCATGTTATGCTGGCCCTATCTTCAACACTCTGTTTGGATTAGGGTTATCGCTTGTTGGCTCAGCTTGGTTTAAATTTCCGTCACCTGTTTTGATCCAGAGTGATGCATACCTCTTGGAGACCGTTGGTTTCTTGGTTGGCGGCTTGCTTTGGGCACTTGTGGTTCTACCGAGGAGAGGTATGAGGCTTGATGGGGTGTTGGGAGGTGGGCTTTTGGTTGCGTACATCGGTTCCATGTCTTTGAGGTTGATTCAAACACTTTGGTAGTATGAGTTAATCCTGTAAATTTTTAACTAGTTAATGTAAATATAGTTACTTACAAGCTTTGTTTTGTGTGGTTGAGACACTAAGTTAATTGCAGCTTTTGTTTAGCTTGATTTGAGGTGGTAAGTGTAGTTGACAAGCCTTTAATTAGTGAAAAGAAATGTATACATTGATTTTTTGTTTGAGTAAACTGTCGGTATCCTGGCATCTAGTTTCTCTTGTACATGGAAATTATGTGTCTTGGGAAAATACATCTTTGCAAGAGATTCGGCGATTGCAAGTTTGAGTTGTAAAAATAGTCTCTTTGAAAACAAGACGAATAAGTTGTGCTATCGTCAATCGTTGCACATCAAGCTATCACAATCATTATCTATTCGGAATTTCATTGTGACGCACTTATATGAAAAATCAAACTGTATTTTTTTATGTGACACACCATTTCGCCATTGAATAACACTCTCCCCCTCCCTCCTCTGCACTCTTTCCCTTTCCTTCTCTCTCCGTCTTCTCCTCTCTCTAGGCCACCAAAAAGCCAAGGTCTAACCACACCCTATACCACAAATCACATAAAGAAATTGTAGGATTTCGTGCCAAAATAAACTTGCATTTTCATCACGAGAACAAGTACTAAGTAAGCAGAAATTGAATAAAAATCCAAGGAGGATAAGGATCGAACATTTTACCTAGAGGAGAGGCACCAACCTTCGAAGGTTTAAGTGTCCGATTGCTATGTCCCTTTGTTTCTATGCTCAAGTTTGCTTAGGTTTTGTTTATGGGAGATGATTTTCACGCACATTTTTTTATTTATCCGTTCTTGTTTGTTTATGGTTTTTGGATCAAATAAAGAAAGGAAAAATTAAAAAAAAAAAACATAAATAAGCTGGGTATGCAGAACGAGGAAGAAGTGTGTAGAAAATATTTCTCTTATTTGGAGAAAAATGTAAGTTGATTTGGAACAAAAGTTTGCTTCCAAGAATGTAATGCACAAAAAAAATATTGAAATAGTACATAAATGCGAAACTCGGTAAACTTATAGGCAGTAAAGTGAAAAAAAACTCGAAATTTATTTCTTGAAACTAAAAGAGAGGCTACCGCTACCCATCCTCCTTCTGTCGTCAACCCTCCCATTCTTCAGCATTATCACTGGCCACGCCACCCTACATGGACCATCACTTGTATTAGTCTGATTTCATTACATGAAAATGAGAGGCTGACCTGATTTGAATTTGAAACATTTTCCAAAGTTCGACGGGTTTTGGTTGGTTATAAAGAGCGGAGCGACCTAATTTTTTGCCCTAGTCTCAGTATGGTTTGCATGCTGGTTGACAGTCTGTGCAATCCGAGAACGTAGGTCAATTTGCCGACCCTCGTTAACTTGTGTTGCTCTTCAGTTTCATTTTTCAATTCTCTGATTGCCTTGTCAATATGCCCGTCCACATGTTCGTAAATAGTCACACCATCCTGCTAACTTTTAAAACTAATAATTGTGTTAGGCAGGAGGATGATTGATCGATCAAAGGCCGGCCCCCACATCAACTTGGAACTTTGTCAAGTGGTCCTATCAAGGTCTAAAATATCGATGATATCGGAAATATCGGTAGTCCAAAAACATGGAAATTTCGATGGAAATATTGGGATATTATCGATATCGATAAAAATTGAATAAAAACCACGGAAATTGTAAGAAAAACTTGGAAATTTTTATTGAAATTTTGCAGGATGTTTATTTAGTCAATTATATATTAGTTTATCACAAAAAATTGAAAGGAAATGCATTGCATGATGGATTTAACTGATTTAAGTTGATTATATAGCGAGCTGGCAAACATTGTGAATGTAGAAAATATGTAGTAATTAATGAAAGAAGTTTAAATACACCATAATCATTTATATATAATGAATTAGTACAATATTTTACACTTTATACATTGCATGGTAAGATACATGAGTGACTTAGTACCACATAGAGTTCCTATCAAGGTCTAAAATATCGATGATATCGGAAATATCGGTATTCCAAAAACACGGAAATTTCGATGGAAATATCGGGATAATATCGATATTTTAGACCTTGGTCCTATGACATTGTAGCCTATGTACATATTATTACTCAATCCTGGGCTTCCAGCCAAATCATGATTTTGTACTTTTTTTTATCTTTCATCGTTGAATTAAAATTAAACAGTGGGTGATCATAATTTTATTGTACTATTGACAAAGGAAGAAGGTGACACATCATAATTAATTGGATAAATATAATTAATGGCTAGAAGACACAGATCTGAATCCAACCAAATCAAAGGTTCATGTTGCAGAAAAAAATAAAAAACATTACTTACTAACTAATTAGGGTACGCCAAAACTTAGACAGAGAAATACGAATAAGATATGTGCTATCGTTTTCTCATGGGATATTCCCGCCATTGATTTGTGTGGAGTGACATCTAACTGTTAAACGGTCAGAAACTGTATGCATGCACGCGTAAGCGACTGTTTTGACGTGACACCATTTTGCCATTGAATAACACTCTCCCCTTCCCTCATCTTCACTATTTCCCTTTCCTTCTCTCTCCATCGTCTCCTCTCTCTAGGCCACCAAAAAGCCAAGGTCTAACCACACCCTATACCACAAATCACCACATATAGAAACAATGTTCTAAAAAACAGCCTAGGCGGCCGCCTAAGCGCTGGGCGGGTTGGAACCGAGGCGATTTCGTGCAAAACGGTTGGAAAAATCGGGATGGCCCTAGGCGGCTGGGTGGGTTTTTTTTTTTTTTTTTTTGAAATTTGTTTAAAGTCTAAGTTCTAACTCGTGCCCTGCAACTCTCTCTTACTCTAATTTCACAAACAAATACAAAACCAAGCCGTCATCACTTTGTCTATCTACCCATTTCTCAAATTCTTCAATTCCTTATTTTCCTCCTAATTTCTATTTTATGTTGTTTTAAATTGTGAACTTGTGTACATGTATCATCCTACAATACTCCTCACTATGGTTATATGGCATATATGCTTAATGTGTTTTTAAATTTTGGACTTGTTGGATACTTTTTTGTAAGTGTCAATATGCACTTATTTACAAGATATACAAGAAATTTACCTAAATCCGCTTAGGCGCTAGGCGCCAGCCCGCTGCCTGACTAGCGCCTAGCGTTTTTTAAAACCTTGTATAGAAATTGTAGGATTTCGTGCCAAAATAAACTTGCATTTTCATCACGAGAACAAGCACCAAGTAAGCAGAAATTGAATAAAAATCCAAGGAGGATAAGGATCGAACACTTTACCTATAGGAGAGGCACCAACCTTCCAAGGTTTAAGTGTCCGATTGCTACGTCCCTTTGTTTCTATGCCCAAGTTTGCATAGTTTTTGTTTATGGGAGATGATTTTCACGCACGTTTTTTATTTATTTATCTGCTCTTGTTTGTTTATGGTTTTTGGATCAAATAAAGCAAGGAAAAAAAGAAAAAACATAAATAAGATGGGTATGCAGAACGAGGAAGAAGTGTGTAGAAATTATTTCCCTTATTTTGAGAAAAATGTAAGTTGATTTTGAACAAAAGTTTGCCTGCAAGAATGTAATGCACAAAAAATATTGAAATAGTACATAAATGCGAAACTCAGTAAACTTATAGGCAGTAAAGTAAAAAAAAAACTCAAAATTTATTTCTTCAAACTAAAAGAGAGGCTACCGCTACCCATCCTCATTCTGTCAGTCAACCCTCCCATTCTTCAGCATTATCACTGGCCACGCCACCCTACATGGACCGTCACTTGTATTAGTCTGATTTCATTACATGAAAATGAGAGGTTGACCTGATTTGAATTTGAAACATTTTCCAAAGTTCGACGGGTTTTGGTTGGTTATAAAGAATGGAGCCACTCCATTTGTCAAACCTCGTTACCTTATCAACATGCCCGTCGAAATGTTCGTAAATAGTCACACCATGCTGCTAACTTTTAAAACTAATAATTATTGTGTTAGGCAGGAGGACGATTGATTGATCAAAGGCCGGCCCCCATATCAACTTGGAATTTTGCCAAGTGGTCCTATGACTTTGCAGCCTATGTATACATTATTCCTCAATCCTGGGCTACAAGCCAAATCATGATTTTGTACTTTTTTTACTTTCATTGTTGAATTAAAATTAAACAGTGAGTGATCATAATTTTATTTTTATTCTACTATTGACAAAGTAAAGGTGACACATCATAATTAATTGGATAAATGTAATTAATGGCTAGAAGACACAGATCTGAATCCAACCAAATCAAAGGTTCATGTTGCAGAAAAAAATAAAAAACATTACTTACTAACTAATTAGGGTACGCTAAAACTTTGACAGAGAAATACTATTAAGATATGTGTTATCGTTTTCGCATGGGCGATTCCCTCCCTTGATTTGTGTGGAGTGACATATAATCGTCAAATGGTCAGAAACTGTATGCATGCACGTGTAAGCGACTGTTTTTCTTAGTAAAGTTTACAAGTAACGCAATTGTCTGCCTTATTCACTATATTTTTAAGGCTCCTAATGGAATCCCTTGATTTCTTATGGTGGATTGGAAGAATTGTCTCTGACGACTTCATCAAATGCGATTTATGTGTACACATACTTATATAGAGAAGGAAATGGTTGCATATGATTTCGCTTCATTTGAGGCAGATAGTTATACTTACTATTGGAGGTCTACGGTTCTAGATTGTTTTACCTCTACCCATGCTCGTGACATTTTGTTTTGTTCTTATTATTGTTCTCGTTGATCGTTTTGTCTTTGCGGGTCTTGGCATGATTCCCCTGCTTCTATCTTTTCCATTTACTTTCACCATTATCAATAAATTTGGTGAATGATGGACAGGTGGGGTTTCTAGGTGTAATGGTCCTCATTTCTTATGAGGAGGGTAGGTGCCTCACACGCGACTATTGTGAAGAGTTAATCTTGCATAATCTTTCTCCATTTAGAAAAAAGAACTGAGATGATATAATGCTATTTAGATACACAAAATTGACATATTTATTAGCACAATTTTAATAGTATTGGCTCTATATTTGCATGTAAAACTCACATGTATTAGTAGATGTTAATTCCGTATGTCCAAATACATCACTTTCGAAATACGTAATGACTACATCAAAGTGGCATTAGGCAAAAAGAGTCACTCTCTTGTATACTATAATATCTTACATCATCGTTATTGATTTATTGATTAGGAGAGAGGATACATTTCATGAGGCCAGTTGCAGTCGATTCAAAAGTCGTCACAATTTGGCTCAGTGCATTCTTAAAGCCATGCTGAAATCTGAATGGTCACAAAAGCCTTCAATTGTTGTCCAATTTCTATGCAATATAGTCCAAAATACATGGGGACATATATCATCTTCTGAGAAAATGAAGGAACAGATCTTCTTTCTCGCAGACCTTGACAAGATAATAGAACACTGATACAGCAAATAACGATATGACAATGCTTAGTAAGGCGACAAGGAGTTCACCCTTTATGACCATCAATTATTGTAAACTACTGCATAAGCTCAAATGTTTGATCTCCATTTTGTTGATGATGTTCTTCTTACTCCAAGTCTCCGGCTCCTTACTTTGATTATGGATAAAATATGGGTCAATTTCAACGAAAAAAAGATAAAATAAAATAAAATGTTTCAAATTTTAGAAAAGAAGAATAAAGTTAAGAATTATTGAATCCAATCTACATGGCGACATATAAGGGAGCAAGAAATTATTTTGATGTCCACTAACATGTTGTTTTTGAAGAGAATCGTGAGTAGAATAAGACTCATGGTTAAACATGAGCCTGCCATGTGTAAGTCCAAAAACCATGATTTAGGCTTCCCAAACCGCAAAATAAAGTTTGTAATAAATATCGAACTTTTCAATTTCTGTTCGAATTCATGTCGTTTAATTTCCTAAGATGCCTGAGCTTCCCCAACTACGGTCATAGTCTTTTTGAGTTGTTTTGCTCCCAATGTAATTCATCAATTCTAAATTAATCAAATAATCTTTTTCTTTCAAACTCTGATGGGTTCCAAAAAACTTGGTTCTTCGAGGGCATACAGTTGTAACCCTCTGTGCTCATGCTGCGTCGATTCCTTCTCATTTCAATTCAGTGTGCCAGGAACAAGGCCCAGTGGACAATTTATTGAAAATTTTTATTCCAAATTTCCAACCACTTGTATTATTACAATTGGTGCACGACGTGTGTTCCTCGCACTGAAAAATCTCTCTGCATGCATCATACTACTCTTCTTGAAAAACACTCTACCTTGAGCTTCCTTTGAATTTTTCTCTGTCGTTCGGATGACTTTACCACTTCAAATCTCACAAGACCCACCTAACAACGATCAAACTTTGGAGGAACATCAAAATTTAAGATGTTGTCACCTAAAAAATCTGAACCAATTGTTTCTTCTACTTCCGTTTGTTAGAACATACACAACCTTAATTATTGACATCAACGACATGTTCTAGCCAAATGAAGATATCGTTTTGTAGAAATAGCGGATTGAGGAATCTATTGAAGATCTGGAAACTAGAATGGAAGGGCTTTCAAACGATATATGGCGTGAAGGTTGAGTACAGTTAATGAACTCGAAATTTGGCCCGCAACAAGGTTGATTCTAGTTTCCACACAACATTGAAGCTCTGTGGTATTTTGCTGATATATGTTCACAAATTTTTTTTGTTGATGCACAGTTAGCTGTATTGGAACTAGACACCCATAACTGAGTTAGTTTTGACGACAAACTGAGATAATGCACGAAGATACCACTATTGAGTGATTAACATCAAAGTCTAAGTGTTCAGTTCATATTGGTTACCTGTTAGGACTACGCAAAATAGCAAGAAGCGCCATTTCTGCGCGCTACGTTCTTGACAGCCTATATGATCGAAGGTATGTTGCGACAATGTCATCTTTACATGATTTCAAATCTCCAAAATTACGATGTCAAATTAACTATCAGCCTTGCATGTCAATGAAGGGAATCCTAACTCTGAAAGAGAGAGCTTGAACTTTGAACAGAACTCTCAGTATGCCAGCCTACCAGCCTGTCCATACAAGTCATTGCGTATCAACATTTCACGTCCCATTCCTGGAAGCTCCTCATGAGGATACTTGTGCTGCATTTGCTTGGGAGAATCGGCTACAAACAGAAACACTTGTTAGTACTACATTCCAGAAGTCAAGGAGAAAGCAGAGAGCATTAAGGAGAGAAGTCCTAACCCATCTCTGACACATCAGGCAGTTTATCAAGTGCGTCGAGGATAGCTCTTTCATGCTCCTAAACCAAATTAAACATTATTCATAAAATTGTTTTCAATAGAGTTTAACAAGAATAGTTGAGTTCTTAATCACCAGATAACTGAATACAAACTGCAGGATGAGGCCTGAAACTTACTCGAAGGATTAGCTTTGCCTTTTCTATATGAAGTGGGACTACTCTTTCTTGACTAAGCAGCTTATAAGCCTGCCAGAAGCAAAACAAGCAACGTAAGCAAACTCATGACAAGCAGCTGCTTCTTGGCATATAATAAGGCATCCCGATAATCTGGACCACTAAAGTAGAAGAATGCTGCATTATAAACGCATATCCACAGATTCTCTGTGGCTAAGATCCCTTATAAATGAACAACTGACCACATGACAGGCATGCCTCATTTCCATGGAAACTTTTAGCAACAGACATGCTGATACAATGACACTTGGTATGAGAGATTTTTCAGTGTACACAGATATGCTGAAAAGTCTCCACAGATTTCTAGGTGTACCGGGAACACATCCTGGTACACCAAGTGTCATAATACAAGTGGGGAGAAGTTTTTATTTTCAAGTGTCTATCCACGCATTTACAGGGAACAACTGAAAACAACTTCATATATCCCGAGTTTGGGGTGCAAAAGTTACCAATGTCAAGTACTGCGGAGAATCATATTGAATGTACCTAGGCAAAATTACACTTATTCATATTCTGCATCAAAGATCGTATTTTCAACTTCCCCTCTAAATACAGCACCCAAAACCAGTTGATAATTACATACCGAAATTAACTCAAGCAAACATTGGAAAAAGTAAATAGATAACTTAAGAAAACATGTGAAGACAACATTTCCCTCACCTGATGAATAACTTGATCTGTAGCACGAATCCTAATAAAATCACAACTTTCCTTGAAATTATCAGAGCCAGGTGCACGGAAACCTATCTTCGATTGGGGTTTTACCAGTCCAGTACTTCTGCTACCAGATTGAAACTGAGGCTGAGGGTTATGACAACTTATATTCATAGCCTGCCTGCCTTTCTCAGAGGAGAGCATTGCCGGGTCGGTACTTTTATCATTGCTAAGTTGTCCTTGGTACTGTATGCATATTTTAAGAAACATCATTTAAAAGACCATAAGGAATCAAACGTAAATCTGAAACTCAACAAAGATAAAACGAACAAGTCCTCGGTACAGGATGGTTGAGGTTCAGGTAGGTCGTAGAATCAGAAAATCTAAGCCTAAAGAAAAACATACAACTAAGTAATATTGTCGTGATTACATACTAGCTTAATCAGAGATTAAATGGAAATCGAAACACCCACCCAAGGGTATAAATGGATCTTAGTTAGAGGTATACTCTGCTAAAAACATACTTTCCTTTATAGGAAACCAATTTTATTAAAGAGAAAAAGAAATTACAAAAACAGGATGGGGGACAAGAAGTCTATCAGGAAAACGACTACTGAGAATATCAACTAATAAATAGGAATTCATGTTGTATAAAACTTACTAAGTTCATTATGCATACAATTTTAGTTTCTTACTTACAGCCTACTGCCGATAGTTACCTCCTGTGCTCATATATTATAATTCGAGTATTCAACGGAGAAATACTAAGGTAAAAAACATAACTTACAATTTAAATCCACGAAACAACACAACATAAAAAAATAGTCACCGAGTTGAATTCACCAGTCTAGTTTTACCCATTTAAACATAAAAGACGTTAGGATAACCATATGCAATTGTTACTATCAAGAAAGAGCAGTAAATTATGATAGCCCCATACAAACCAAGATAGTTAAAGGAAGAGGTATTGTTGACAGAAATGAGTTGAAAATAAGACTCATCCACCCGACTTGACAGTACAGTTTACAAATTTTTAACCAATAATACAACCACTAGGGGTATGGACACTTAAAGGTAAGCCTACTCTGTACCTTCTAAAATGAAATGCCCCACCCTTTATTACAACCACAACTCCCACATATGCCGCTAACTTTAGCATCATTGACTCATGTGCATTGTGGACATATTTGTTTGCTTATTAAAAAAGAGAGCTGTTCAGAGAGACAGCTCGTCTCTGTGTGTGTGTGTGAGAGAGAGAGAGAGAGAGAGAGAGATTGCATTTGCGAGACAAACAATAATCAAGTATGCACCATTGCGATTGAATAAATACATGCCTTCAAGCTCACGACAAGGCTGTTTCCTTGAGTTAAGTTTTTTCCACGTTTGACTTTCATTCCATTAGTGTTTTTGGTGTGGGCATCCTGTCATATTTTTTAAGAGGATTACTGAGACTAAATATCATTCCATGATATGCAGAAGAGTGTGCTATAGAATAAATGTAACAGCAATATTCTGCTTGGAAACTTTCTACTCACTGGTGCAGCAGAAGGAGCAGTTTCTTTACAAGAATGACTGTATGAGACACATTTCTGAGACTTTGAAACAGGAGGATGTGAAGTCTCCAGTTTTCTCGGTTCAGCATTGATCACTACTTGAGGAGGAGGATATCTAGGAGCATCCTCACTATACTCTTGAGCACAAGGGGCACCATTCCGCCATTCCCTGCATGAAATACACATAAAAAATAAAATAGGAAGTCTGAATAAAATCATTGACATCTGAGTTATCATACCAATCACAAAACATGTGTCAGTCTACTGATTAAACAGGAAGAAAGTATGAGGACCTTATCACTTTGATTGACTGATCTGACTTAATCTTAATGAGCAGCTGTCCATGTTCATCATCTGTAATATTAAGTTCCCTCCGCAGCTCAGTCATAAGTGCCTCCCGTGCCTATAGAATAGAAGACGTTTTGGACATTAAGATAACAGAAGAAAGAGTGGAAAGGGAATTGTTATTAGCACTCCGAAAAAAAAAAATCACAATAACACTATTTAGGAGTGCTAATACCAATTTGCTAAAAAAATCAGAATAACACGAGGAAAAAGCACATGATTAGGAATTTCTACAGGCCAAAAAAAGGTTAACAATTAATAATTTACCCAAGTTAGGTTATTAGATTGAGCGCTAAAAGCCTTCAGAACAGCATGGTATGCCTCTGTTTCCAAATGGTGAACGTGAAGCTCCATATCCCATAAATCCTTTCCATGAGGTTTTGTTGCTGGAGACATCCTTTCAGATCCAATGCCATGGTTGTGCTTGTGATTTCCTGATGAAAACATTCAAACAACACCATTTTTATTACACGGAGGTTTGATCCTAGGATCTCTACCCTCATCCCCACCCATCCCATACAACTTGAGCTAAGGTAGAGGGCCAAAGGACAATTTAAACTCCCATTTGCCTCTTTTATCTGAGAAAGCCTAGTAATATATCAGGCTTAGTTAGGAAAATTTTTAGGAACAAAAAGGTTTACATTAATCACATAACTGCTTATTTAAGCTGTTTTCATTATCTTACTGTTATAATTTCACTCAGATACCAATGAAGCATGTCACATCCCAGTCCGCACAGTGAGATATTGTCCGCTTTGGGCCACGCCCTCACGGATTTGTTCTTGGGCTTCCACCCAAAACGCATCTCACTATAAGGGAGGTGGGCTACATATAAAGCACATCACCTCCTCTCCCCCGGGCGATGTGGGATCTTACAATCCACCCCCCTTAGGGGCCCGACGCCCTCGTCGGCACACTTCTAGCCGGGGAGTGGCTCTGATACCAAATTGTCACATCCCAGTCCGCACAATGAGATATTGTCCGCTTTGGGCCACGCCCTCAAGGATTTGTTCTTGGGCTTCCACCCAAAACGCGTCTCACTATAGGGAGGGTGGGCATGTACATATAAGGCACATCACCTCCTCTCCCCCAGGCGATGTGGGATCTTACAAAGCATATCCAGTTCAAGAAACTAATTACAAGTAATCATAGGAACGAATAAAACGAGCATAAGTTCAGCATTCGCTACAAAGTATTAATTTGCTTCAATAAAGAATTGCAAAAGGCGACCGGATTTATAAAGGCACAAGTGGTGCATTATGGAGGAATATAAGACCAATCACATTCTAGATTTACATTAAATCACAGAAGTGATGGCCAAAATGGAAGAAATGCAGATTAACCATGATCAACATCTCAACTTTAAGCATCACTTGTGCAGGGAAATCATACTGTGGTTTAACTAAAAACGAGACATCAGAATACATCAAATGGTCATAACCAACTACGAGCTCAGTCTGTTACTACATTATAGGTAAGAATTGGAACTCTGCAGGAAATATTCAGTTCACATAAGATCTCTAATAACTAACCAGTTGCAGGTCCTTGTTAGGAGTGGAGAAGAAATCTTTTTCAACAAGTAAAAGTCGAACAGAAAATCAAAACTCACATGCTCCATGAAATGAAGTTTGGTTAAAAGTCCCATATCTAGCAAAAAGGATGATTTGGTGGGAAAATTGAGCACCTCAAATAAAAGAAGTTTAAGAGCAGATTATTTAAATGAACATAATTTAAATGACTCATTACCAATAAAAAAGGAAAATATGCACAAATAGAACCGTTTACAAATCTTCGGTAAAAAATTAAACTCTTTTACTAAAGAACCACTAAACCAGCAATAAAACAATTTTTAATGCCATTTTATTGTCTATTTAATTAAAATATTTCGCTTTTCAATTGAAATTTTGTAAAATGTTCTATTTGTGTATTTCCCAATAAAAGTCACTAAAAAAATGTGTCTTTCTTCTCCCCCATTTTTGCCCACAACTCTCTACATTTTGGGAGAGAAGACACCATGGTCACTATAAAATGCAGCTCCCAATTTCCAACCAAAAACGAAATTAACTTAGCATTAATTTAAGAGTCAAATATTCCCAAAAAATAAATGTGGGTCAGTCTTGTTACCAAGATTCTAGGCAACCAACAAGCATATCCCTCTCACATTTAATATTAAATTATTATTATTTATTTTTTTGTCAATGGATCAAAGAGAAAGCTTTGAAATGCCCAAAAATCTCTCCCAAAAGGATTATTTTATTTCTCCTCACTTTCCATAAAAGTTGACATCTTTAAGCAAATAATACATTTTCAGAGCCACATTTCTGTGAAATCTGTTTGGTAACTGAGAAAACGAGAGAAGATGAAGTCGAAAGCAGTGAGTAGTAGAGGAAACGAACATACCCATTTCGTCTTGGAACGAGAAAATCCTAATGGGTGTCAGAAGATGGGCGGAGACTGGTACAGAGTTGCTTCGGCGGAGGAGACGATCGGAAAATGTATGGAGGTTTCTGCTGCGGTTTGCCTGGGTACTACATTCCCAAGTTATGACCGTAGTCTGTAGCAAGTCAAAATGTCACTCAATTTTCTTTTCTTCCTGTTAAGTGAGGTCACGAGTCTCATTTTGACTCGTTCAAAGAGTCCAACACAATTTAAATTCACTCAACAGTGATAAATAAAATATTGAGTAACGTTTTGGTGTGACAATTGTACATTTTGGAACCATCAGTTTCATAGTGTTCGAGTACCGTTTTGGTGTTATAATTGTACGTTTTTGGTGTGACAGTTGTTTGTTTTATGTCATTGTCTCGCGACCATCAATTTCACAGTATTCGAGTAACGTTTTGGTGAGACAATTGTACGTTTTTGGTGTGACGGTTGTTTGTTTTATATCATCGTCTCGGGACCATACGAGTGTACATTTTGGTGTGATGGTTGTTTGTTATGTCATCGTTTCGGGACTATCAATTTAACAGCGTTTGAGTAACATTTTGGTGTGACGGTTGTTTGTTTTATGTCATCGTTTTGGGACCTTCAATTTCACATCATTCGAGTACCATTTTGGTGTGACGATTATACATTTTGATGTGACGATTGTAGAATTACATTAGTGGTATCATTTCATTGTATTTCAATTTTAATGTTATACCATGGTTGAGTGACATATTAACCACATGGCTTTCGGAAAGTAATCTATGCACACATTTTTTCTCTTCTTACACATTGTTCTCTTTTTTTGGTGGTTGGAACAAACCCGTTGCACAAAGATACAGTCAATAATTAGGTCTGGAGTCTGGACTATGAAGAGACCAGTCGTTGGGCACACAACTCCGAGACTTATCCTGCTTTAGCTGCTACAAATGGTTCCCATTTTTTCCGATCAAGTCACAGACCGCCCTCCTTCTCCCTTGACGGGATGTCTAGAAACGCTCGAGGGTTCTTCCATTCCTAATCCTCCGAAACTATTTCGTCATCTGTTTCATCATCTGAGGACGATTCTATTCCATCATGCATGCAGCTCCATTCCCTTTCTCGAAAGCTCCATGCGCTTGCTCACTTCCTCCTCATAGTACGGAACCTTTAGTGTCTTTGATGCTCCTGCCAACACGGCTCACAACCCCAAACCTCCGCCTTCTCATGCCGATTCTTCGCGCCTTCCCGAGCTAGAGACAAAACGAGCTTGACGTGAGCTCGGCGCGTCCGGCGGCTTTGCTTGGTTGCTCGTCGTCTACTTCGATGTCAGACACGACAAGCAACTCGACATCCAAACCCTTGAACTGAAAAAAATGATAAAAAATGGTAAGCATCCCCAGTCGCGCGCGTTATTTGAAGCCAAAAACGAAAAGTGAACATGAGACTGATGAAGTGCATGCGTACTTGTGCATTATTCTCGACATTCTTGAGCAAATGCAAGATGAAGTTGGCAGAACTGAACTGACAGGCCAGCGTTTGCCCTTCGCCTGACGTCGACGACGGAAATGAGTGAAGGGAATGGCTTGCTTTTGGACCTTAACAACGTCCACAAAAAGAACAAACGAGCAAATGCAAATGCAATAGCAACACTTACGTACCTTGAAAAGAAGGGAAGAACATATCACAACATATCATTTAAGTCCTTGGCATACGCATAGGGGACTGGTTTTAGAGAATAAAACCGGTCCCGTACCAGTTTTGTGGAGATCTTCTGTTCGTATTATACCGAAACCTTTGAAAATCGAAATATCGGCACGGTCCAGGTTCGGTTTCAGCATTCGTTTACAAATGCTACGATTTTTTCAATTGGCTTTTTAGTCAAAATGGTCTCTGATTTGCATAACACATCACTTTGGTCTCTGAAATTGAAAATCAATAAAAATGATGCCTGAGATTGTCCACCATCCTTATTTTGGTCATTCCGTTAAAAACTCCGTTAAGTGTTCCGAAGTTCTTGGCCGAAAGTTTGGACAATTTTCAAAGCTCCGGGACACTTAACGGAGTTTTTAACGGAATGACCAAAATAATGAATGATGAACAATCTCGGGACCAAAGTGATATGTTATGCAAATCTCAGAGACCATTTTGGCTAAAAAGCCTTTACAATTTAGGGGGGCTAAAATGATACTCCATGTTAGTTTCAGGGGCAAATGAATAATTAAGACTTTCTTCTTTATTTCATTTCTGCCTTCTGTCAACCCTGCGCGCCTTTGAAGTAAGCGGATAAAGTCTTCTCTCTCTCTGTAACCAGTAGAGTGAAGCGGAAGCGGCCACACTGATAGAAGCAAGATATGTTGGCAAATCCTGACAGTGGCAGACTCCACTGCCCTAATCCCTCTCAATTCCTGAACCCAAACAGGCCCAAATGTTTCCGCTTTCCAAACTGCCCTCGTTCCCCATGCTTCCCCAGCAAGTCCAAGTTCTGCAACTTGTCCCTGCTTCTGCCCAGGCAGACCGGCAGGAAGGGCCCTGGCATCAGAGCTTTGTGCGAGACCGGCGGTGTTTCGACGAGCGGTGGTCCTCAAGGATACCCCCAGCCGTACTCTGTCAAAATCCCTGTTGGTGATCGACATGTGAGTCGAGTTTTCACAAAATTTGTTAGCTTCATATTTGAAAAGAATGTATTTTGCATGCTTATTAGCCGCCCTTGTTCCGTGTTCTTTCGTGTTTTTCGTATCTTTTTGTGCATTGGATAATTGGGATTATCCTGATCAGTTTCTTCTTCTTTTTATATGCATATTTAGAAAGATTTTGGATAGGATTTGTATCAAGTGTGTTGAATAAGTACTACCAAATTGTGTGAAATTGGTGTTAAAACTAAATGAAATTGTGTTTCTGAATCTTTTGTTGAAACTCCATTGTAGTTTCTTCTGGTACAGTTAATCATGTAGCTGAAATGGATGAGATTTTGAAAAGTAGAGTAGGATCGGAAACCCATTTTCGGAATAACGCTGGTGTTCAAACTTGAAAGTGAAACAAACTTAAAGTGGAGGTCTTGCTGATTATTTTCAAGCGAGCGTCGAGAAAACCTAATCTGTTCACATTGTTCAAATATTTTCTTTTGAGCTACTTCATATCTTTATCAAAGGGCTCTTATCATGTGTTCCACTTATTTGCGCCTGGCATATGAATAACTTTGTGGATAACTAATTTTTGCAAAATGCATTTGAATTGGATACTTCCGTGATTGCCACAAATTATTTATAGAATCGTGGTATATGGAACGCCCCTTAGGACTGAAAAGTGTACAAAAATATTGGTTTTACAGAACATGTTTATCAGTTCAGTAATATCATATTGACAATTGTGACATAGCAACTTGTTTGAGAGAAAAAAGATATACTGAATTAAGCTTGATTGTTTTATCATGTAATATTTATTTGGAATCTTTACAGATTTTGGTTGAGACAGGTCATATTGGGAGACAAGCCAGTGCTTCTGTTACAGTGACAGATGGAGAAACCGTAAGTTATTTGTGCCTGAAAGAAAATCGTTCCTTTTTTAGTCTTGTACTTTTTCTGCGGTAGTCAGCGGCAAATTTTTCAGCATGTCAAATATGAAATGTATAACTGTTATACTATTTGAGGCATTTTACATGTTCTTTTTATACAATACTGATATTCTAAACTGTCATTTAGAATTTCCAGCTTTAAGTGAACTTATGCCATTTCATGATTTTTACCTATATTTCCAATTTCTATAAATCTGGAATATTGATGTTTCTACTAATATGAGTATTTTCATCCTTGGCTAACACATACTTGTCATCTAAAAATGGAAAGCTCTAAGGTTTTGCATTTTGTTATGCAGTAAAAATATGTTTTTGGTGTGTTGCTTTTGGTAATAATCTTTGATTCCTGCTTTTATTTTATAGCTGAATTTATGTATTCTTCCTGTGAAGTTTTAGCAGATTTATGTTTCTTGTTGTAGATTATTTACACATCTGTTTGTCTGGCTGACACTCCAAGTGAGCCTTCAGACTTCTTCCCTCTTTCAGTACATTATCAGGAGCGCTTTTCTGCAGCAGGTCGAACTAGGTTTGTCTTGGACTTTTTTCCTGTATGGTTAGTTGGTTAGACTCTTACTTATTGCCTGTCTAGTAATACTTTGTATTTGACATTGTTTTAGTGGAGGCTTCTTCAAACGAGAAGGAAGGGCGAAAGATCATGAGGTACTTGCCACCAGCTTTGAGTATTAACTATTAAGAACCCCTGCCTTACAGCTTGAGCTGTCTTATTTAATCAAGACATGCAGATCGAAATGGTTATTTATTTCATGCGATTGCTATTGCATTGCTTTATAGGTCTGGCGTGTTTATCTGTTCTTCCTTAGAAAGCATGCAACGTTTGCCTTCTTAAGTTGTACATGTACATCTAGGTCCCAGGAATGAAAGGAACAATATTTAAAGTCGAAGGTTGAATGCTTACTGTTTCTTCGTATAAAAAGAATTCTTTATTTCCTATTTGGAGGTCTGTGCTATTTTATCAGCCACCAAAAATTCCGATATACCTCTTGGCCATTTGGTAGCTCCTCTTATCATCAATAAGGGTGGAAAGTGTGGTTGTGGGTTCACGTTGTACATGGCATCTCAGATTTAAGAGCAGAAACTGTAGCATGGAATTATTGATCTGAACTTTCTAAGCTTTTCCTCTCAATTGAGTTCCCATATTGGGAAGATCGTCTCACTAAAAAATAAAAATCCCACGTAAATGTACCGATGTATTCATCGTACAAAAGTCAACATTCTCCTTTTTTAGCTTTATTTGAGAGGTCTGGTTCTGTACTTTAGGCTTAATTTTTAGATTTTGGATACCTTATCCACACTTTGTAATTGCTTCTGTTTCTAATAAAAGTGTGTTTCATCTAAAGGAAAATAAAAATAAAATTATTTTAACTTTTCATTCTGTGCAGGTTCTCATTTGTAGATTGATTGATAGGCCTTTGCGTCCAACTATGTTGAACGGCTTCTACCATGAAACTCAGATACTTTCTTGGGTATGTTCCATATGTGTTTTTAGATATGTTAATTGCTTTATTTAAGTAAATAACGAAATAAAGAAATAAAGTGCTATTATATTGCTTGGTTTATATTTCCTCTTGCTAACAGCTCCTTTGTCAACATACCCCTACAGGTTCTGAGTTATGATGGTTTGCACTCTCCTGATTCTTTGGCAGTCACAGCAGCTGGGATAGCAGTGTAAGCCTGGCTGTTCCCAGCTCTCTGGAGCATTTACGACACACATCTTACAATTTAGTTCACCTTTCTTACAAAAGAAAATGACACTTTATTAGGCCTAATTATTCAACTTCCACAGGGCTCTTTCAGAAGTTCCAAACTCAAAAACTGTAGCAGGAGTGCGAATTGGTCTTGTTGGTGACAAATTTATCGTGAATCCAACAACAAAGGAGATGGAAGACTCTGAGTTGGACTTGTTGGTCGCTGGCACGTATAATGCAATATTGATGATAGAGGTAAGTTACTGAAAAGTTAAATGTAATGTTCTACAATTCCAAACCCTTGTCAACTTAAGTCCTTAGAAATGGATTACTGTTGTAAATTCAATTATGCAGACTATACTGAATTCATATGGCAGATTTATCACTGTTAAAAAAGTTTGTAGGCACATTTTCTGGGATTTAATAAATTAATACTTTTAGAAGGTATCAATAATTCTGTTCTCAGCCTCTGTAATTTTCCTTAGGTGTAGTGGAAAGAATGTCTATTGCAGGACATGGAAATAAACAACATTTTATTTATCTGTTCATTGATATGCTATTGCAATTGAATAAAATATATTTTAGTAATTTGCATCTCAAATTACACAATGTAGGAAATAGTATTTAGAAAGGTTACTATGATATTCAGTACATGTTTAGCAGCGAATAAAATCGCACTTGCTATCTGTTCTGTCAACTGGACTACTAGAGTAGAACTATAGAAATATCTCGTGAAAGCAATGAAGAAATCACTATGATTGATCTGCAGAGAAGCCCTAATAAGTTACAAGAGAGAAGCTAGAGAGAGAAGTCTACACTTCCCTTTCGAAGAGATAGAATTTATTTTTTCATTACTTGAACTGGATTAATTCCATACATCAACTAATGCAGCTCATCAACAAGTAAACACTATTAATTAACTTTAATACAACTGAATGATTTAATTGTCTAACTTAATCATAGCTGAGTTGGCACCTGATTGGGCTCCAGACTGAGAGAGTAATCTGGTACAATAGAGCCGATACTAACATCTGGTTCTGTCTAGACTCTAAATCACATCTTTAGTCGTTATATGTGTGTGTGTGCATCACTTCATGTAGATTTTTACTTACTTTTGGGCTTTTAAATTCATTTTTTATCTGCATTACTTTATGTGCACATTATACATTTTAAATTCATTTTTTATCTGCATTACTTTATGTGCACATTATACATTGACATGAAAGACTATTAAATAACATTTTACTTTCTCCAGTGGTGGATATAGTAATTCCATGAGAGTTTTCTATGTTCATTGTCTTTATGCTGACTCACACTCATTGGTGTAACATCTTATTTGCAGGGCTATTGTGATTTTCTCACAGAGGAAAAGTTGCTGCAAGCAGTAGAAGTTGGGCAGGTTGTTACTTCTTTTGAGTATGTAGTCTATGTGCTTGCACGAGTTATATTATTTGCCTCAGGTTAAAAAAAAGATTATGCTACAGTCCAATTATCTTGGCCTTACCAAGGCTAAACCCTAGAATTTCTGGTTAGGCCAGTAGTGAACTTGTGCCCTGTATGTTATGTACTGTATTGAAGTTATAATTACTTTCTCTATTAGAACATGATTTTTTTTTTTAAAACTATATGTACTAAGTCTCGCTGCTGGGAGATCTGCAACTCTATTTGGTTGGTCAAAGAGTTTTGTTTAGTTATTTCTTTGATTGTTTATTAGAATAATCCCACAACAGACACATATCCATATTAGATGTATAAACTTTGCTTATACACCAATGGCAGGATGCCATACGAGCAATTTGCAATGAGGTAGAAGCTTTGGTTAAGGAGTGTGGAAAGCCAAAAATGCTTGATGCAATCAAATTACCTCCCCCTGAGCTATATAATCATGTTGAGGTATGCTTTCTATCTGTTTTTATTTTTTTTGTAACAGAAAGATATCACCTTTTGAATTAGAATGATCCCCCCTCCCCCCCCCCCTCTCTCTTTCTCTCTCTCTCTCTCACTCTCACTCTCTCTCTCTCTCTCACTCTCACTCTCACTCTCAATCTCTCTCTCTCTCTCTCTCTCTCTCTCTCTCATGCACACACACACACACAAACTCAGAAGTAAGTTTAATAATAAAATTGTTAATTACTTATTTACATGAAATTCCTAGTTCCAGTATAGTTGTGGAATTCTTAGTTTTCCATAAGAAAAGTGTTATTCCTTTTGTTATTTTGGTGACCAAGGTTTTACCTTTTTATACATGCCAAACATTAAGTGCTCACGAGTTATAGTTTACCATGTGCAGGAAATTGCCGGTGATGAGTTGTTAAGAGCTCTGCAGATTAAGGACAAGATTCCTAGAAGGAAAGCTCTCTTGTCTTTGGAAGGAGAAGTTTTAACGATACTAACAGAAAAGGGATATATTAGTAAGGATGCAGCTCTCATAGGCAGTGAAACAATACCAGATATATTTGAAGATGAAGAGGAGGATGAGGAAGTGGTTGTGGATGGTGAAGTAGATGAAGGTGATGTTCATATAAAGCCTAGTTCACGAAAGTCAACCCCCTTGGTATAGAACAATTCTTTCTATTCTGTATTCAAGTGTTTTGTGGTTGTGTGAATGAGGACATTATCTTTTATTGTTAATGCATATATATATGTATGTATGTGAGTATTTATCCAATGTCTGTTAATATTTAAGAAAGATGGAACAATCTTATTCTTATTTGTTTTCTTAACTAAAAATCTTGGTTTGTTGATTGGTCTTGAATGGTGTTGATAAAAGTTTTGAATATTTCAATTGACAGTTGTCTTATTCTTCGTCCGTCTCCGTGTTTTATGAACGCTTAATTGTGAGTGCAATTGTTAATAAAGTAATGTTTTTTTGTTTTCTAGTTCTTTTCTGAGGTAGATGTGAAGCTGGTATTCAAAGAAGTTACATCCAAATTTTTACGAAGACGCATTGTGGAGGTATGAGCATTTTCTTTTAGTTCGATAACCTTTACTTAACTATATTTGAGGTAGATGTGAAGGTGGTGCTTACTTTTAAATATTTAAAGTATCAAACCGATAGAAACCTTAGATTTTTGTCATCTGGCTGTTACAAGTTGCTATTCACATTCATGTCTTAGATTTTTTTTTTTTTTTTTTTTTTGGTTGTTACAGGGTGGAAGAAGAAGTGATGGACGTACCCCATATGAAATACGTCCAATTAACTCAAAATGTGGACTGCTTCCAAGGGCACATGGAAGTGCTCTTTTCACACGTGGGGAAACCCAGGTTTGAATTTTATTATTCAGCATGAATTGATGACTTACCTGGTTGTGTTTTGTGTACTGTAGCTACTCTTTTGGGTTGTTCTATTGTGATTAATATGTGTAGGTGGAACTTAAATAACGTATAGATAGTTACATGTTGTTCATGTATGGTCGCCTTTGCGACATGTGTGCTTGTGTTTTAAGGATTTCAGCATGATTTGTTTCTTTCAAGCACTTAGTTCCATGCATGGAGCTATCCCAATAGTAGTAGCCAGTTACCTCTTATATGATTTTAGTAGTATGAATAGTTTGTCAATTAATGTGAATTGTGCTCTTGAAATGGGGTTATGTCTGGCTATCCCAATTGTTGAAGCTAGTCACCTATTATATGTTGTTAATGAGATCAGTATACCAGTGATGGAGCCGAAGAGTATCATTGACTTCTTTAATCACACCCCATATTCGTTTAAAGCCTCTCATTCGACTCTCATTTGTGCTAACTGAGCATGTTGCTAGCCTCTTAATGCACAGGTTTTATAAATAAATTTTTTAGGTTGTCACATCACATTGCTAGTCTTATCTTTGTTTAGTTTAATCTCATATCTTGCCAGAAAATGAATTTCTCAGGCAATTATTTAACAAGTGTTATTGATTCAGTTATGTGGATATTTCAAGGCTGTTAATGTTTTTAGTTTAGTTTCATTAACCATTTCTTTTCATTTTTTCTATTGTAGTCATTGGCTGTTGTTACACTTGGGGATAAACAGATGGCACAGAGGGTAGACAACCTAGTAGATGTTGACGAATGGAAGAGATTCTATCTCCAGGTCTCTCAATATATCTCTTAATTTAAGTAACTTTGCTATGTGGTAAACATTTTTTGGCAATGTAGAAGCTCTGGCACCCTGCACCCATGTAGTTTCCTACAGCTATAAATATGTAAATCTGTTCGTGATGTGATATTCTGCCCTTCTCTTCTGATCTTAAGTAGATTTGTCTTTTTCTGATTTCATCTATTTCCTTTAATCAACTTATGATTGTCATTTATGATCATTTTCTTGTGTTATTTTGGAAGTTGTCATCATAATTGCCAACAGGGTCATAAATAGAGTTACAGAGAAACAAGTTGTTTGATTTTGTTTGTACCATACTTAGGGCCTCCGTATTTAGACCTCATATAAATAGTCGGGGGACTCAAATGTAATTATGTAATAAATGAAGGGGCAAATATGTAAAAAGGGGAGGAGCCCTTAGTCTATAAAAGGGCCTCCTCACCCTCACAATGGGGAGGCCTCACTCTCATATTCAGAGCTCTCATCCTCACAGAGAAGCTCTCTCTCTCCGTCACAATCCTCTCACAAACAGAGAAATACAATATCAGTGTGGACGTAGCCCAAACATTGGGGTGAACCACGATACATCTTTTGTTCTTTACATTCTTGCAGATTCACGGTCGGATTTACGTTGTTCCAAGACCCCTCCGGTTTTGTGCATCAACAGATTTCATAACAAATTTCTCTGTTTGTAATTACCACCGTTCATTGATGTTTGAATTCCACTAAATCATGCTTCAATTATTACAATTGCCATTTCTAAATATGTTTGCATTTTTTTATGTTATAAGCAGTGGGAACCTGGCTAATAATGTATTGATTTTTCAGTACGCATTTCCCCCTTCATGTGTTGGGGAAGTTGGACGGAATGGAGCCCCTAGTAGAAGAGAAATTGGCCATGGAATGCTTGCTGAGAGAGCTCTTGAACCAATTTTGCCTTCCGAAGATGATTTTCCTTACACTATACGTGTTGAGAGTACAATTACTGAAAGCAATGGCTCTTCAAGGTTGACCTTCAACTGAATAATTTATTTTATTATCAAATATATTTCAAACATTTATAACATGGTCGATATTCTTATGAATGGTTTTGCCTATATTAATCCAACCTATACCACTAAGATGTACCTCTTAACACCATTCTTCTGCGGAATACAGTATGGCATCTGTTTGTGGGGGCTGCTTAGCTTTACAGGATGCTGGTGTTCCGATCAAGTCCTCTATAGTTGGGATAGCAATGGGTATGGTTCTGGAAACTGAGGAATTTGGGGGAAATGGTGCTCCACTAATTCTGTCTGACATAACTGGATCTGAAGATGCATCCGGGGATATGGATTTCAAGGTCTTATGTTCTAGAATTTATTTAGTTCACTATCCTAGTGTTTTTGTTGGTTTTTCCTTGATTTTGATCATCTGTTGTCAAAGTGGTCTGCAAAGATCATGATTTTATGGCATAGTATTGTATTGAATAATTCAGTGGTTGCAGGTTGCTGGAAATGAAGATGGTGTAACTGCATTTCAGATGGACATAAAGGTCAGCTATCAGTATCACATACGTGTTGATATTTTCTTCAAGATGAATTTCATTCTTCTCTGTTCATCTTAACTGCTGTGTTTTACGATGTTTAGTTGTTACTTCTAGGTTATAAACCACTTCCCACGCCAAATGTCAGGGATTGTGTAAACAGTATGCGTATGTGTGATGTTTCTGTTGTTCAGGTTTTCTGTGCATTATAATAAGTAATGACCTGAAGAATTCCTATCTTAGGTGAGCGGGATTACATTACCAGTTATGAGAGAGGCACTCCTACAGGCAAAGGATGGCCGTAAGCATATTATTGGTAAGGTTTAATAATTTCTTTTCTCTCATAAAGGTGTATGCACTGATTTACAAGAGTTCCGAATAAGTCTAGGGAAACAATTAAATTAATAACAAAGTTAACTATCTTAACTACATATAGGCTAATTATAACCTAATTACAGCTGTACATTCTAACAGTTTGTTGAAAATTTTATTTGCTTCTGACGAAAATGCTACCATGTAAAACTTCTACAAGGTAAAAATGCTTCCTCCAGAACCCACTCTCAGACATGCCCCAATACAACCAGTGAAGTATCTATAGTTCAATTGATTAACACTTTGATCTTGCTTTAGACGGCTGCATGTGTACAAATGTTGTTGATCATCTTAACTTATAGGATTAGAGCTAGTGGGTCAATTTATATGATTGTGTGTTACACTTTTGTGGGTTCTAAACAACTACCAAAGATGGTCAGTATAGTTGTTTGGATTCTAGAGATATCGTATCTTGTTATCTCATATTTTCTTCTGTCAGTGGAAGTAGAAGTTAATTATTGTGTTTCTGTTATTTTGGGTCAAAATTCAGCGGAAATGTTGAAGTGCTCATCTCCTCCTTCAAGATTGCTTTCTAAGTATGCACCACTGATTCACATAATGAAGGTTTGTTGATTACCAGAATAATATTGCTAAGCAAGTTATAAAACTGATGATCTGAAGTATGTAATTTGCTTCTTTCGTACGACCTGATATTGTAATAGGTCAACCCCGAGAAAGTAAACTTAATCATTGGTAGTGGTGGGAAGAAGGTGAAGAGTATTATAGAAGAGACTGGAGTAGACGCAATTGACACACAAGAAGACGGGATAGTAAGAGCAGACTATTATCCAATCTGACCATATATTTCCCTTAAAAGTTTCACCGTAAATATTAAATATTACTTTTGTTCTGGGTATTGAAGGTGAGAATTACCGGCAGGGATTTGTCTAGCATAGAAAAGACTAAAGCTATTATTACTAACTTGACAATGGTTCCGTCAGTTGGTGATATTTTCAGGTAGCTGTTTCTTATGTAGAAAATATATGCTCATTCACAAAAGATACTGTTATTGCCCTTATAGTTCAAAGGTTTAAATATCATAGTAGCTGTTGCATTTCTTTTTTTATAATATTTAATCATAACTTCATTCTGCATTAGCAGTTTTACATATAGTTTATACAGTTGGAGAACATTCCTTGCTCTCTTTCAAATATGTTGTCAAGAACCATGATGTATATAAAGTTAGGTAAAATGCACATGTGGAATGAAAGTAATGGTACTGTTAAATTCTGAGGAAATCTAGTAGTTATTAATTATATTTAATACACGACAACTATAAGGTGTTCGTGACATTTTTTTTTCTTTCCAAAACGTAGTCAGACTGCTTGCATAAATAGAGAAATCTCATTTAAAAGAAAATAATTTATGGAACTAATTCTTAATAATCTTATGGACTAAGGACTGGGATCTATTACTCCCCTTGATTTTGTATCTTTTTCTGTTTTATTTATAAGAGTACATCAATATATTAGCTGAAAATTGGCCAAAGTCCTTATACTCTAGGAACTCCAGGCACTCTGTTGATTACTACCTGAAATTGTAGACTATCTGAATTTGTGTCTGCTACTACCAGAACGTAGTTTCTGTTAAAACTTAAATGTGGTATGGAAACTCATAACTGATACATGTTGTCATTCATTAGTGTATCTGGAAACAGGATGTCTCTTTGATATACCTTGTGCTTGGTTAATCGTGGATTAGATTAGTAGCCAACTGTTTGACTTTCTGGCTTTGATTTATCAGGAACTGCGAGATCAAATCAATAGTTCCATATGGAGTATTTGTGGAAATAGCACCTGGGCGAGAGGTATAATGCAGTGCATTCTTAGTACAGAATTATTTAGTTCTTTTACTTCTGTAAGCCTTATAAACCTCGTGATATATGGATAGGTATAGGCCTCAAACTTATAAATAAATGTGGTTGAAACAGTACATCAACAGACATCTCACATCTTAATCTTTTACAGGGACTTTGCCATATTAGCGAGTTGAGTTCAGAGTGGCTGGCAAAGGCAGAAGACGTAAGCACATAATCTTTATATATATTACTATATATGTGTGCGGGTGCGTGTTATGATCATGGAGATAAAACCTTTCTTGTTTATTTTTTAACAGGCTGTTAAAGTTGGAGAGCATATTGATGTTAAACTTATCGAGGTACGTTTGCCATTTCTGATATCATTAGAAATAAAAACCTAACGTGAACTGTTCAGTGGTAAGTGATTAATTTAGTGTGACATTATAAATCTTTGTCTCAGTGGAACAATAACCTTTTCTAGCAGCCAAATACACAAGAAAAATGTAGAATCTCCTTATCCTAGACCGTGAAGAACATGTCTTTCCTAGTAAGATTAGCAAATTCCATTATAGTCTATGGTCCAGCAACGTTGGTTTCGTTAAGGGAAGTTCGAATCCAGTCTTAACCTTTGCATCAAGTTGCTATTTCATGACTTGAGCCTGTGTAATTGTGTTTTATATCCTGAAACTTTTACCATTGCATTCAACAATGATCTTGCTAATACTCCATCATTCCACTGTAAGGTTCGTTTCCATTTCACGCCCTTAAACAAAGTGAGGAATCCTCACACATTGAAGACATGTTGACAAGGATACTCATTAGACTTGGTTGAAATTTTCTATGCCAATGCATACGACTGCCAGATTTTGATGGCAACAACTCTAGTCATTCATGTGAGAATTTGAAGTACAACCATCTCCCTGGCATAAAAATCTTGGAAACATTCCTAATGTCATAATTGCAGTAAACATTGCATCATTGGTTTTAAGAAAGCTCTTTTATAAATAGATTACTGACATGAATGCATAGTTACAGAACAGATGCGTTGTTTTTCTTGTTAGGTAATCAGTCAAGTTATTTATGTAAATTTTTTGTAGTTGTTTATGCATCGCTCTGCCATAACCATGACAATGCCTTCTTTTTTCATTCCTTGCTATCTGTTGACCAAGTTTGCTTTTACTGGGCCAACTATGAAGAACTGCAATCAGATAATTTGGCCTTATAATGCAGGTAAATGAGAAGGGGCAACTTCGCCTTAGCCGCAAAGCTCTACTTCCAGATACAGATGCAGAGAATGCCAGTTCAAAGCAGCCTACTGGTGACTCCAATGATGTAGCTTCCCAAGAAACATCTGACAAGGGTTCAACGAAGAAAATTATTAGCACTCCAAAGAGGGACTTAGCTGGAGAGCTCCCACAAAAGAAGTTCATTCGGAGATTAGCCAGTGCTGCCAAAGACAGACCAAATATCAACAAAGATAAGACAAAGAAGAGCAGTAAAGTAGTCAGTAGCGTCTCCAGCAAGGATGAAAATACTTTAGTGAATGGAGAGGCTAACATTGGATAGTATGGATATTTTCTTCTTGACTAACTCACGAGGATTATTTATTGCTTCCTGTTTGTCATGTTGAAAAGTGACGGTGCTGTGCCTCCAGCTGAGGAAGAAACGGTATGAGTTACCTGCTAATACATTCTTTAAATGTCATATATGGATGCATACATATAGAGTTCATACGATCTACGTGAAGTAAACTAGATTTTGAGCATGATAGTTCGCCGTAATTGTATTACATAATCATTCAATAATTGGAAATGATGGAATCTGCTTTTGACAGGAAGTGATTTATTAGCATGTTCCACCAAAGGGTTCGCCTCACGTGCATTGACGTGAATGTGTCGCATTTAACTGAGGAACCGGATTAAATGTAACAACATCATGTGTTCTTTAAGAAAGCTGGGAACTCTTATGAGCTGGGAAAAGTTGCTGAAGCAATGATTTTTACTTGCTCAAGAGTCCGAGAGCTCCATTTGGTTGGGGTAAGCTTCCCTGCTATGTGCTTGAGAGTTTCTTTTGCAGTAGAGGAGGATGCCCCATGGTGCATTTTTTGTTCAGATTTCGACACGATAGTTTCGTTTCTGTTTTCTGTTTATTGCTGCACCACAATATTTTTAATATTATGTTGTAAACGGTCACGGTTGAGCTCCATCGCAACTTTTTTTTATAAGTTTTGGTTCTCTGAGTTCAAAAGCCTCATGGCATAAGTATTTCTCCATGTTTGTCAAATTATTAACATCGGATTCAATCAAAGTAGAACACCATCCTACTCTAGCTATGGACTGATGCTCTTAAAGCTTTGAGCTGTTAAAATAGTCTTGTATTCGGGAGAGGGGTTGTTTTCGGGTAACTGTAACCGGACAGCATTGTCTGGTTTGTACACAACCGGGTTGTGTCGAATTCCCAACCCGCAGTCACGACCGCTGCACCATTACTAATCGAAGCAGTGCAGTCGGTGAGCAATCTCATGTCTCCCATGACTCTAGCTTGGGGCATGGTTTTCACAACACACTTGCGGCCTCGGGTCGATTATTTTGATCCGCCCGCATGTTTTATTGCTTCCGCAAAAGTCCCATTTACAGCTTTGGAATAAGACCCTTTCGGAGCTCCGCCACAAACCAAAACCTCATCCCCCACATTTGAGCTTGTGAGTTTTTAAGGGTAGCAATACGGCCTTGCGGCCGACCTTGGGTTGCCGCCGGGGATTTTCAGGTAAGTTTAAACTACTATTCTTCAAATAATCGAGCAAAATAGCTTGATTATTTGCGAATATTAGAGTAGAGATTAAAGTTAAATCACAAAATCATTTTGCTAAAATAAAATTTTATTCATCGGATTAGATACAAACTTTACGATTAAGTTCGGTAAAAAGATAACAAAATACAAAAGAAATTTGCAACTTTACCTTACACAATGTAAAATCAATGTACCTTCCCCAAATTTCTCACAGAATTTGGACAAAGATGCCCTCGCTTGGAATTTGTTGATGAACCACATACAAAATGTAAAACCCGGAAGGTGCAAGGTTTCCCGAAGGCGGAGTCGTCACCTGAGCTTGATACGTCGTTGGCCCTACCTGTCGTACGTTCTCCGCACCAAGAACCAGCAGCCTCTGATTCATCGAGAACGAATGCGTGCTAAAAGGCGGCGCCACCATTGTCACGTACACTGAATTCGTTGCTAGCGTGCCAGTAAGTGAGAATTGAACGGCTAGTTTTATTCCATAGCGGATTTTGGCTTGGTTTAGAGGTGCAATGATCGTAGGACGCAAATCCGCGTACTTAGCGTCGAGATACTGAGGACTAAATGCCTCTAATCTCAATTCTGTTGGGAAAAGCACGTTGTTGCCAAACTCGTATTTATCATGAGGGTTACTACCTCCAACGATCACTCTACCATCACGTACCAATAATGCTGTGGAATGGTACATCCGCGGTATGGTTGTAGGGTTTTGTTGTTCGAATCGTGACCCAACCGCGTTATTGGGTCGGTACACAACAGGGTTGAGAACTGGGAATAGAACTTTTACGGGAATTCATCTTGTATTACTTGTTTAGAAATATATACATGTACAATTTAAGTTCAACAAGGAAACAAAAGCTTTTATACAAACCTACTTAATAAAGGACTCCTATTATTTACATTCCTTTTTTTCCTAATATTGACTCATGACCAACACTCCCCCTCAAGTTGGTGCATAGATATCACACATGCCCAACTTGACAAGTGAGTCATCAAACTTTCGACTACATACTGCATGAGTTAGAACATCTGCAAGTTGCTCCTCCGAATTCACAAACGGTATCGACACAATCTTCCTTTCAAGTTTCTCTTTAATAAAATGTCGATCAACTTCCACATGTTTTGTCCTATCATGCTGTAACGGATTATCAGCTATATCTCTCGCTGACTTATTATCACAGTATAGTCTCATGGTCTCCTTTGGCTTGAACCCAAGCCCCTCAAGAAGTTTTCAAAGCCAGAGAAGCTCACAAATGCCGTGAGCCATCCCTCGAAACTCGGCCTCAGCTGAGGATCTTGATACTACCTTATGTTTTTTACTTCTCCATGTGACCAAATTGCCTCCTACAAAAGTAAAATATCCCGAAGTAGACCGTCTGTCACCTACACTTCCTGCCCAATCAGCATCCGTGAACCCCTCAATCCTCAAATGTCCATGCTTCCGATATGGAACTCATTTTTCAGGTGCAGACTTTAAATATGCTAAGATACGCATAACAGCAGCCATATGATCTACACTCGGTGAATGCATAAATTGACTTACTACACTTACTGCATAGGCAATATCTGGTCGTGTATGAAGATATCAGAACCCGTACCGTATTCATCTTGGCAACCGGAGAGAACGTTTCTTGATAATCTACACCATATGTTTGGGTGTATCCTTTAGCTACCAACCTTGCTTTGTACCTGTCGATTGATCCATCGGCTTTGTATTTAACAATGAACACCCACCGACAGCCAACTGTTTTTTTCCCTTCTGGTAAAGACGTCACCTCCCAGGTATTATTCTTCTGTAACACCAACATTTCTTCATCCATTGCGTTTGCCCATTTTGGATCCTTTAGAGCCTCCTCCACACGGGTTGGTACTCGAGTAGCCTCCATATTGTCCACCAAAGTCTTGCGCTCTGGTGCAAGACCATTGCATGAGACATAGTTGGCTATTGGATACTTCACTTTGCCTTCCGGAGAAAACCTGTCAGGTGGCACACCCCGATTTTGTCTCGGTGGCAGCTTATATGTATTTACATCATTACTCGCATTAGTTACATAATCATCCACAATACTTACCTCAGGTATATCCAGAGAAGATTCATTGGGCAGCACTGTGGAGCTAGAGAGAGAGGGGGTTACATCAGTAGGCTCGACAACAATCTGTCCTGACTGCAGATCACTCTCATCTGGAACCAGTCCTGACTGCATGCTGCTCTCGGCAACAGTCTGCATGCTGCTCACGGCAACAGTCTGCCGTGGAATATCTGCAGCTGAACTTGCAGATTTATCACTCTCGGCATGTATGATCACTGCCCCATTATGCACGGCATCAACCACATGGATTCCTTCCAAGTCCAACCATTCCAGATCACCACTAGAGCTCTCCCCCTGGTGATCTGAAGATGAAGATACGGGAGCATAAAAATACTCCGATTCAGAAAAGGTCACATCCATGGTAACATACATATGATGAGTCGCAGGGTGATAACATTTATATCCTTTTTGGTGAAAGGAGAAACCAATAAACACACATCGAAGTGCACACGGATCCAACTTAGTGCAATGAATTTTCTGAATATGCACATAAGCCACACACCCAAATACCCGGGGTTTGAGAGTATGAGAAGACATCACTTGAACATGTTGAGTGAGGACTTGAAGAGGAGTTCAAAAATTAACCACCTGAGAGGGCATACGATTAATCACGTAGACGGCATAAGTAACAGCTTCAGGCCAAAAAATCTTAGGAACAGACGCGCCCAGAAGTAGTGCACGTGCCGTTTCTAAGATATGGTGATTTTTCCGTTCAGCCACCCCATTTTGCTGTGGAGTATAAGGGCAGGTTGTTTCATGGAGAATGCCTTGATCACAAAGAAACTCTGACAACTCACGATTAATATACTCACCACCATTATCAGAATGGAGAACTTTAATCACAGAGAAGTATTGGGTCCGAAGCATTTGAGAAAAAATCTGAAATACCATACCAACATCACTCTTATTTTTTAACACATATAGCCACGTCATACGAGTGCAATCATCAACAAACGTAACAAACCACTTAATCCCAGAAGAAGTAACAACTTGAGATGGTCCCCAAACATCAGAGTGCACAAGTTCAAACGGTAAAGCTCTTTTATTCATACTAGGCGGAAAAGAGGCATGATGGCTTTTAGCAAGAATACATACTTCACAATGTAAGTCTGATTCATTTATTCCACTAAATAGACTAGGTAACATATGCCGTAAATACCCAAAAGATGCATGCCCTAACCGACGATGCAACAACCACACTTCTTGTAAATTACTAGACCGGGACGCGCGAACTGCATTAGCTCTGCCAGAAACGACATCGTCCACGTAGTACAACCCCTTTCTCTTAGTGCCACGCCCAATTATCTCCTTGGTCTGAATATCCTGTATGGTGCTGATTTTCGGAGGCTAAGAGAACATGACCCACGGTACCTGTGTCAGACGACGAGTCACCCCCAGTACGAGTCAACAAATTCTGACTGGAATCACTGGGGCTAGGCACGACTTCCTGGACTGTGGGTGTAGCCGCAGCAAGGGAGGCACGGCCTCCACTGGACCCGGCTGCTCCACGCTCATTGGCACGCAATTTTTTCTTTAACTCTGGGAACCAATCAGGCACCCCATTCTTAGCAAAACATGTATCCTCAATATGACGGGTTTGTCCACAGAAAGTACACTTCAAATCATCTTTATTTTCTCGGTTGAAGGGATGAGAATTTAAAGATTGATTAGAAGAATTACTAGAACGATGAGTACCAACTGGCCGAGAGATCATTGCCATGGACGGCAACCCTCCTTGATTGTTACTTCCACCCATCATGGTAGCATGTCGTTGAGCTTCACGTCGAACAACAGAAAACACCTCCTCAACAGAGCGTAAGGGTTGAGTACGTAAAATATCACTACGCACTTTATCAAACACATCATCCAAACCCGCCAAAAAAGCATACACACGATCAATCTGAATTTCTTCTCGAAGTGTCTTGAGATCCACAACACATACCATCTTGATTGGTCTCCGTTGATCTAACTCCTGCCAAACGGACTTGAGATCAGCATAATACACACCAACTGGCCGACCCTCTTGACGGAGTCTGAACGATTTAACCTTCAATTCATAAATCTGAGAAATATCTGAACCATCATAATAGGTCCGAGCCACCTCTTCCCAAACTTCTTTAGCAGTACGCAGGTGAATGAAAAATCCCATGATAGTAGGTTCCATGGAATTGATCAACCACCCTTTTATTAGTGTATAAGCTGTGAGCTAAGTAGAGTTAAAGTAAATAAGCCTTTTTTGTTAATTGTGTATTCACTTATGTTAAATACTAAGTGAGAGGGTATATAGATATAAAAGGCCATGAGTGCCATATGTGATGATCTTAGCTATTGGCTAAATGTGTGGCTGAGATCCTTTCTAATCCAGCTCAGTTTTGTAAAAGCCATATATCTCTCTTTGCACGTTGTGTGCAAGTGAGAGAGTGTGAGACAATTAATGAAAACAAAGTTATTCCTCTGTGACTTTGCAGAAGAAGCAACACCCACGTTCTTCTCTCCCTGTTCTTCTCTCTAAGCATTTTCATCTTCTCTTCTTCCATAGAATTTACTTTATCAAACGTTAACATGGCCTCAGAGCCTTGTTCGATCATTTGAGATCTGGGAGTAAACTGTGAAGCAATCGAGCTACACTCGAGCTCGTTCCGGTTTAGGCGAAGTCGCCGAAACTCCATAGAATCCGATTTCGATTTGTGTTCGTCTTGTCTAAGCTAAGAGATGGCTGGATCTGGAAGTTCTGAAGTGAGAACTTCGATCTTCTTCGGTGAGAACTACGAGTTCTGGAGAATCAAGATGGTGACGATCTTCAAATCTCATGGGTTATGGAGATTAGTTGAAAAAGGGGTTACGATCTCAGAATCAAAGAAGAAGAAAGTTGAAGGAAGCTCAGAGGAAGTAGAAGACGATGAGAAAATGGTAGCAGCATATATGCAAGATGCAAAGGCTCTAGGTATTATACAAAATGCGGTTTCTGATCAGATTTTTCCTAGGATTGCCAATGCCGACTCAGCTAAGGTGGCATGGGATCTACTGTATGGAGAATATCATGGTGGTGATCAGGTTAGATCCGTAAAGCTTCAGAATCTTAGAAGAGAATTTGAGTATGCTAGAATGCGAGATGATGAATCTCTATCTAGTTATCTTACAAGATTGAATGATTTAATTAATCAGATGAGAACATTTGGTGAATCCCTTTCTAATGAGAGACTTGTGCAGAAGGTTCTGATTAGTCTAAGTAAACCTTATGATTCCATCTGTTTAGTTATAGAAAACACAAAGTGTCTAGAGTCTGTTGAGTTGCAAGAAGTGGTTGCAATTTTGAAGAGTCAAGAGCAACGATTTGACTTGCATAATATTGATACTGCTGAGAAGGCTTTTGCAACATTCTCAGTAAGTCCAAAGGGGCAAAACAGAAGTGGAGTTCAATCTGGCTCATCAAAATTCCAGAAGAATTGGAATGCTAAGGGAAAGAAATGGGATTTGAAATCTCGATTCCAACAGAAACCTTTCACTAGTCCTGCACCAAATCCATATCAGTCACAGTCAATGAGTCAAGAGACTGTCAAACCACAGTGTAGAGTGTGTTCTAAGTATCATTTTGGTGAATGTCGATATAAGGGGAAGCCTAAGTGTTATAATTGTGATAAGTTTGGTCATTGGGCTAGAGAATGCACTGTAGGGAAGGTTGTGCAAAAGGCAAACTCTGCAAATCAGGTGGAAGTGTCAGGAAATTTGTTTTATGCTAATAGTGCAATCTCGGAAACAAATATCAATGGAAATTGGTATGTTGACAGTGGTTGTAGTAACCACATGACAGGGAATGCTGATCTCCTTGTTGACATAAAGACAAATGTTGCTGGAAAGGTGCAAATGCCTACTGGTGTGTTGGTGAATGTTGCTGGAATGGGTTCATTGCAGATTGACACTAATAGAGGAAAAAAATATATCAGGGAAGTCATGTATCTGCCAGGTTTAAAAGAGAACTTATTGAGTGTTGGACAAATGGATGAGCATGGATATTATCTAGTGTTTGGAAGAGGCTTGTGCAGCATATATGATGGACCTTCACTTGAAAACCTTATCATCAAGGTTAAGAAGAAGGAAAATCGATGCTATCCTCTTTCTCTGGTGAAAAATAATCAGTTGGCTTTGAAAGCTAGCACAGATTCAAACTCTACCTGGATTTGGCACAAGAGATTAGGACATCTAAATCTCATGAGCCTTAAACAGCTTAGAGAAAATGAAATGGTACATGGTCTTCCACATCTTGAGAACATTGATGGTGTATGTGAAGGATGTCAGTTTGGAAAACAACATAGAGAATGGTTTCCAAAAGATCAAGCCTGGAGAGCAAACTGTCCCCTGGAACTTATCCATGTTGATTTGTGTGGTCCTATGCAGAATGCATCCTTGGCTGGAAACAAATATTTCATGCTATTTATTGATGATTGTACAAGGATGATTTGGGTGTATTTTCTCAGATACAAATCTGATGCACTCAATTACTTCAAGAAATTCAAGTCAATGGTGGAGCTGCAGAGTGGTTTCAAAATTAAAAGTCTAAGGAGTGACAAAGGAGGAGAATTTTTATCTTCTGAGTTCACTAAATTCTGTGAAACTGAAGGCATTCAAAGGCAACTCACCATGGCTTATACTCCTCAACAAAATGGAGTGGTGGAGAGGAAAAATCGAACTGTGGTTGAAATGGCAAAGACTATGCTTCATGATAGAGGTATGCCATATGTTCTTTGGGCTGAAGCTGTACACACAGCAGTATATATTCTAAATAGGTGTCCTACAAAGGCACTTGGAAATACAACTCATTTTGAAGCCTATAGTGGCAGAAAACCAGGTCTTGCACATCTCAAGATTTTTGGTTCCCTGTGCTATGTTCATATACCTACTGAGACAAGACAGAAGCTAGATGCTAAGAGTGTTAAAGGTGTATTTGTGGGTTATGCTACATGTGAGAAGGGATACAGAATATTTGATCCATGTACTAACAAGTTAATCTTGTCAAGAGATGTGGTTTTTGATGAATCTATGACCTGGAATTGGAAAGAAAGTTCACAAAGTTCAGCTGCTGCAACTTACATTCAGAATTCACATGAGTTGGGTGAGATTCAAGACAGTGTCTCCAGTTCCTATACCTCCTCTCATACTGAAGAACAAGAAAGCAGCATTCAAGAATCTGTTGAGATCCCTCAGTCTTATGATCATACTCCAGTGAAATGGAGAAGCATAAATGACATTATGACACAGTGCAACATTTGCATTGTGGAGCCTGAGAAATATGAAGAAGCTGCACAAGATCAGGCTTGGATAAAGGCAATGGAAGAAGAACTGCAAATGATTGAGAAGAATGGAACTTGGGAGCTTGTTGACAGACCAAGTGATAAGCAGGTGATTGGAGTTAAATGGGTGTTCAAAACCAAACTGAATCTAGATGGTTCAGTACAAAAGAACAATGCCAGATTGGTTGCCAAGGGGTATGTGCAAAAACCAGGAATCGATTATAATGAAACATTTGCTCCGGTTGCTAGACTAGATACAATTAGAACTTTAATTGCCCTTGCTGCACAAAAGAGTTGGAAGTTGTACCAGCTAGATGTTAAATCTGCTTTTCTGAATGGAGAATTGCAGGAAGAAGTATATGTAGATCAACCTGAGGGGTTTGTAGTTAATGGCAGGGAGGACAAGGTCTACAAATTGCATAAGGCTCTTTATGGTTTGAAATAGGCACCTAGGGCCTGGTATGGAGAGATTGACAGCTATTTTGCTAAGTGTGGATTTGAGAAAAGCTTAAGTGAAGCAACTCTCTACACTAAGACAAGGGGAGAAAAGGATATACTAATAGTCTCCATATATGTGGATGATATTGTGTATACTGGAAACAATCAAGACATGCTAGATGAGTTCAAAGAAGACATGAAGGATAAGTATGAGATGTCAGACTTGGGCCTTCTTCACCATTTTCTAGGGATGGGGGTAATTCAAACAGAATCTAGCATCTTCATTCATCAAAAGAAGTATGCCTCTTCCCTGTTGGATAAGTTTGGATTGAAAGAATGTAAATCTGTCTCTATACCTCTTGTGGCAACTGAAAAGTTGAGTAAAGAAGATGGTAATGGTGCAGCAAATGAAGAGAAATACAGAAAGCTTGTAGGCAGTTTATTGTACCTTACTGCTACAAGACCAGATGTGATGTATGCATCAAGTTTACTAGCTAGATATATGCATTGTCCTACAAACAAGCACTATGGGACAGCAAAACGAGTGCTCAGATATGTTAAAGGGACATTGGATTATGGTCTGAAATATGAGAAAGGCAAGAAGGCAGTTTTGATTGGATTTTGTGACAGTGATTGGGGAGGATCAATTGAAGACAGCAAAAGCACCTCAGGCTATGCTTTTTCTTTTGGAAGTGGAGTGTTCTCATGGGCTTCTGTGAAGCAAAGCTGTGTTGCTCTCTCCACTGCTGAAGCAGAATACATAAGTGCTTCTGAAGCCACAGCACAGGCTATGTGGCTTAGATTTGTCTTGGGGGATTTTGGAGAGTTGCAAACATAAGCAACTCCTCTGCAGTGTGACAACACATCTGCAATTTCAATCACTAAGAATCCAGTGTTCCATCAGCGTACAAAACACATCGATAGGAGATATCATTTCATTAAAGATGCTCTGCAGCAAGGAATAATCGATTTGGTCTACTGTCCTACCAAAGAGCAAGTTGCAGATATTTTTACCAAAGCTTTACCAAGAGAAAGGTTCAACTATCTCCGAGACAAGCTTGGAGTTATATCAGCTCAAAGCTTAAAGGGGAGTATTAGTGTATAAGCTGTGAGCTAAGTAGAGTTAAAGTAAATAAGCCTTTTTTGTTAATTGTGTATTCACTTATGTTAAATACTAAGTGAGAGGGTATATAGATATAAAAGGCCATGAGTGCCATATGTGATGATCTTAGCTATTGGCTAAATGTGTGGCTGAGATCCTTTCTAATCCAGCTCAGTTTTGTAAAAGCCATATATCTCTCTTTACACGTTGTGTGCAAGTGAGAGAGTGTGAGACAATTAATGAAAACAAAGTTATTCCTCTGTGACGTTGCAGAAGAAGCAACACCCACGTTCTTCTCTCCCTGTTCTTCTCTCTAAGCATTTTCATCTTCTCTTCTTCCATAGAATTTACTTTATCAAACGTTAACACCTTTTACTATTGCATTCCCTATCTCCCACGTCTCATACTCAGCACTAGCCTCAGCAGGCTCCTTGGTACTCCCAGTCACAAAGCCCTTCCTACCGCGTCCAGCGATGTGCATCTCCAAAACCTTGGACCAAAGAGGATAATTTGATCCATTTAACTTCACGGTATTGGGTACAGCAGACGCATCACTCTGAATGACGACAGGATTCACTACTTGATTATTGGTTGAGTTACTGCCCTCTAACTTCATCACGCCACTGCCTCCTGAGTCCATTCGGTGTTACTCACCAAATCAACACAAAACAAACACGATATTGAGGCGCACACACAACCACACCACACAAAAACGTGTAGAGAAGTCAGCGCACACACAGCAAACAACCACTCACGGCCTACACTGTTTTCTGCAGAAATTTTGCAGAAAAAACGCAGGCACCCAAGCACAGCGGAAAGCACTAGGGTTTCGGCTGGCTCTTGATACCAAATAGAACTTTTACAGGAATTGATCTTGCATTACTTGTTTAGAAATATATACATGTACAATCTAAGTTCAACAAGGAAACAAAAGCTTTTATACAAACCTACTTAATAAAGGACTCCTATTATTTACATTCCTTTTTTTCCTAATATTGACTCATGAACAACACTGGGTTACGTCCAAGTTCCCAACCCGCAACCCCAGACGAGGCACCATTGATGAGCAAAACGGTGGCATCTGGGAGCAATATCATGTCACCCATGACTCTAGCTTGAGGCATAGTCTCAACAACCCACTGCGGGTTCGGATCAGTTATTTTGATCCGAGCGCATGTGTTTAGAGCTCCGACAAAAGTACCGTTTGTTGCCTTGGTGTAAGATCCTTTTGGAGTTCCACCACAGACCAAAACCTCAGCCTCAACCGACGGAGCCGTCAAGTTCTTCAACGGCAGCAACACGGCTGAGCCGGTGCTGGGGTACGACCTGGGGTCGCCACCAGGTATTTGCGGGTAGCTTTTAACGACGGTGTTGTTCACATAATTGAACAGAATAGCTCGGTTGTTGGCGAAAATAAATAAGTTGCCGTCGGGGTTGAGAAAAACAAAAGGGTAGAGATTATTTTCCTCGCCGGCATCGTTGGTCTGCGAAAGGAACGGTAAATTGTAGACGCTGCTAGACGATGCCGTCTTGGGATAAAACTCGTAGTTGAACTGCCTCCGGCCGCCGACGATAATCTGCCGTCCGTCGGGCAGAACATGATTGGTGGGGTACCAACGGCGCACGTTTACGCCGTCCACAATCTCCTTCCAATCACAACCCGTGCATGGTTGGAAAACCCTGACGCGGCGCTCTCCACCGTTGAAGCCGCCGGTTTGGATTAAGTTACCGTTGGGGGCCATGGAGCCGGAGGAGCACCAGACGTCGGATAAGACGGTGAGGGGGCGGACGGCATTGGTTTGGGCGCTGAACTCTGCGGAGTGGGCGGTGCAGTCGTTGTTGACGCAGTTACCGTTGGGTAAGGACAAGTTGGATTTGCCGAAGTCGGTGCAGTCGAAGAGGACGATGCGGTCGTTTTTTAAGAGCTGCATGTGCATGGCGGAAATGCCAACGTTCTTCAACACTTGCCATTTGCCACCGGCAGCGTCCGCCGTTGGATTTTGAGAGAAATGAAATATTAACAACAGAAATAATGAAAGATCAATGAGACTAACATTTGTCATCATTCTTTTCTTCTTGGATTTTGCTTAATTAATTACTTGGTCTGTACGTCTTAAGGCTCAACCCTAGCCCTCCTTAAATACTAGCTAGGGTTTCAAGCATCATCTTGAATGTGTACAAGTTCAAGTCATGTTGTTTTAATTCCATATTTGTTATTAAAATGAGATATAATTCCTTTATTAGTGAATTTGGATAATTAATTATTTACAAATATACGGTTGATGGGGATCATCAAAATTTGTTTGGTACGGTTGGTTTAGACTCAAGAGACTCATACATTCTCTTCAACCAAATTTATAATGTATTTCTGATCTTATAATTCATACGATGATTGAAAAATTTATCAACTCAAATGGTCGGACCGTGGAAAATAGAAAAAGACATGCACCACGTCTTGATATGCGATTCTTTCGTTCCATTTTTTATGTTTTGGTCGAAGAATTGGTTTGTTATAGCTTGTTGAAATT
Source organism: Malus fusca (assembly GCA_035220775.1). Classification (NCBI taxonomy): domain Eukaryota; kingdom Viridiplantae; phylum Streptophyta; class Magnoliopsida; order Rosales; family Rosaceae; genus Malus; species Malus fusca. The sequence goes on along the minus strand of CM069072.1, from coordinate 691,528 downwards.
CTCCTCACATTAGTCAACGCTTTTTTTTTAAATAAAAAAATTGCCAATCATGTTTTCTGTTTTTTTTTTTTTTTGGTGTGTGTGTGTGTGTGTGTGTGTGTGTGTGTGTTTGTAGTATTCCAAATTTGAGATTCAAAAAATATATTTACATTCTCTTTTATATTTTTAGTAGATGTAAATGAAAACTCTACTTCGATAGGAGGGATGTAAATTTGAGATCCCTTAAAAAGAATGTAAATTGTAGCTTTTATTTACATCTTAGGTGAAGATAGATAATTTACATTTCGCCATTGGAAAGTTTTACATTTTTCATTGGAGATGCCTTAAAGAGCTAAAAACGCTTTTTGACAACTTTTAATGATTTTGATAAACTTTCAAGAAGAAAAATGCTTGAATTTTAGTAAAAACACTTGACCCTTTTTTAATACGATGATATAAAACCAAAATGATTTTATACAAACTAAATTAGGAGACCACATATTTAAGTATCATGAGATGTGTTCAATAGTTCACGTGATAATCAACATCTAAATGATGTGACATGTACATATCATTTACTATTACACTAACATGATATAAAAAAATACGATCTCTCTAACATTTTCATTTTAAACCGCTTAGGGATTTTTCATACAAATTAAAGTTCTTAATTCATGAACCTACAGAAGAATGTTTAGCCGCCATGGTGCTTGTTAACCAACAAAATATGCGAGTCAAACCTTTCATTCATGACCCTATAACAAGCACCACCCATTTTGCTTCAGCAGCAGGAGACAAAAACCATTGCTGTTGGAGGGACAACAAAAATATAATGCAGAAAATATTTCTGGTGAGAAATATGTAGAGGACCAGAAAACCTAAAACGTTTGCAGCATGATCGTCATTAAACTTATATTTTTGCAACATTTGGTAACCATGGCCATTAACATTCAATCTTCTCATCACAGCTCAGCTCAGCTACCTTATTATAGTCGTTGTTTATTAAGAAAAGTCAACATTATTATCGTTTATTAATTTGTTTTTGTTTCGTTCACTTTGCTCTCCTTTCAAAGAAGATTGGTGCTCAATAATTAAGAATGAGAATCCTCTTTGTGAGGATCTCAGAAATCTTCTAATTACATCCGTTCATTGTACATCATACGGTCAGAAATTATTGTAATTTTTTTTATTTAAAATTGAATATAAACAGTACCGGACGAAAACTGGCTGTACGATATACGATGAACGGACGTGATTGGAGGATCTCTGGGATCCTTACAAAGAGGATCCAGAGAGATTCCTCATTCAATAATTAATTAAGAAGGATTGAAAGGTTTAATTAGAAATGACCAAAAATGACTTGTTCATATGAAGTTTCTCAGAGTGGCTGTTTCAAGGCCTTTTTTCTACGTGAATGTCAACTTAAATACTTGGAAACGACGAAGTACCAATATATCTATTGTGAAGAAGCTTTTTCCTTTTTCTTTTTGCTCAAAAGAAACTTAATTGGAGCTAAAGGAAAGAGAGGACGAGATTAATCCCTATAATGCTTAAAAGGGAACGAAATTAGAATAGTCTACATATTTCCGCATTTCCGCCACAAAGATTAATCCTTTCCACTTGTTGGTGAAGTTTCTCCGAGTTCGTTTCCTTTTGGTGGTGTTAGTCACAGTGATTGATCTTTTTTCTTTCAGATTATTCCCCATTTCCACCACTTTCGTCACGATACCAAAAGGGGACGAACTCTAACATATATAATCCATACATCATTTGTGTATATATTTGTTATCAATATGACTCTACATGCAAAAGTTGGGTCAATTGAGTGCTACCTGGAAAAAATATATTAGTTTGATAGTTCAACTAATAGAGGGCCAACATCGTAACACTCATTGTTATGTGAATATATCGTTGTATTAAAAAAAAATTTAATAAAAGAGAGGAGTAAGTCACCGCGCAGAAAATAGGGGATATTTGGCTAATGCAAAAGGAAGTAGGAGAAAAGGAGAAAAAAACAAGATAAATTTGACAAAATTCATGAGTGCATATGTCTCAGTAATGATCTGGTTTTGAATACAATTTAACAACATTGAGTCACACTCAAACAAAATACAACAGAAAGTACAAAGATTAAGGGTAATTGTTGTCCATCAGAATATATTGTCCATCCAATCAGTTCAAGTTATCCAATGCCAAACAATTTCTCCACTGCCATGCACATCGGGAATCCTCCACCACTTCCAAGCTCTCATGATCCACAATTCGATTTGAAGTTCAAAACTTCAATCCTCGAAGAGATCTGTTAATCAAACACGAGATCATCTTACATTGTTATGTATCTGATATGATTAATTTGATAAGAGAATGTTGTTAACACACCAAAACAATACCTTCATAATCTGACAGATCTTCGTTATTGGACATGAGATTGTCTGACAGGCCTTCGTTATCTGATAGCCCTCCGTTATAGAACTCTACACAAAACCATGGAAAGTTTTTGAAGAAATCCATAAACTCTACTCTGACCATACGTATAAGTAATAGGTTAATAAGAAAGAACAAGAAAGAATTTGAATTGTTACCTGACTCGATTTCTTTGTAAAATATCGCATCCTCAATTAATACTTCATCATCATCTACCATGACAGGAGAAGATGGTAGGCTTCGTAGCCAATCTTGTGAGCACATCAAGGCCTGCACAAAGCTAGGAGGGTACGAGCTCCAGTACTTATTTAGAACACACCGTCTTGTGCTAAATGCAGACTCAGATGAAGCCATTGTAGATACGGGGATAGCAAAGACATCCCTCGCAATGCGCGACAGCATTCCATACTTTGTAGAGTTTACTTTCCACCAATGCAGCATATCAAAAGTGTCGTCTGCTGTATTCTCACAACTGTCTGACAAATACCTATCCACCTCATTTCTTAACAGTAAACCTTTCTTTTCTTTGAACTCTAGAAACTTATTCATCCATTCGTAATGACACTGATCACCATTAGAAGCTTCGGTGCAACTAGGAGTGGAATCCGATGCACTATAAACCTCGTAAAGACGAAACAAAAGCTCTTTGACCCCTTTCTCCATCTCTTCAACCATGGAATCACCATATATCTCACCAAAACAAAATGCCACATAATCCAACTTAAATCGTGGATCAAGCACAACTGAAACAATCAACAGCTTGTTGTCGTCAAGAGAACCCCAATATTTGTCATATTTTGTTTTGATACTAGTTGCCATTTTCCCCAAAAGTGAATCTTGACTTTGGCTCAATGTTGTCAACTTAGATCGAAGTGAACACATTGTATCAAAACAGATATTGGAAGTGACACCTGAAGCACCAAACTTCAAGGTTGCATCATAAAAAATCTTCAAAAACCAAACAAAAGCCCGAACGTTTTCCCAATCATCAACTGTAGGTGGACCTATCATTTTTAACCCACTCTCATCCTCCAAGAAATGGCTACCATAATCTTCATCACCTTCTTCTAGCTTCTCAAAAGCCTTTTGGAACTTTAAGGCATCTCTCAACATCAAATAGGTGGTATTCCACCTAGTAGGAACATCCAAAACCATAAGACCTTTACATTCAATTTTTTCGTGCTTAGTACATGCTTCAAATTTCAATAACCCTTCGGGAGACGAACTTACATATTTCACAGCATTGCGAATACTATCAATTGATTCATGCACATCTATCAAGCTCTCGTGCACAATCGAGTTCACAATATGTGTATAGCATCGCATGTGTAAACATTCACCATCTAACAAATTCCCAGTAAAAATTTTCAACTTCATTTTCATAGAGTTCAGAGCCGCATCATTCGCATTCTCAACAGAAACTGTCAACACTCTTTCTATACCCCAATCAACTAAACAAGATGCAATGACTTCTCCAACTGTCTCCTCATTATCATTAGGTACTTCACAAAAGTTCAACATTTTCTTATGAAGTTCCCATTCGCTGTCAATAAAATGGACCTTCAGAGCCATGTACTTGGTCTGTTGCATAGAAGTCCATGTTTGGGTAGTAAGGCAGACCCTCTGCGAATCTTCAATCAACAAGCTTTTCAGTTGCTTCTTCTGATCCAAATAAAGCTGGTATGCATCTCGAGCAAGTGTTACTGGAGATGGGATATCAAAATCAGGACGAAGTAATTTCATAAAAACTTGAACCGATTTTCTCTCTACAAAGCTAAAAGGCAACTCGTCGATAATCATCATCTTAGTGCATGCTCTGATATATTCTGCTATACTTAACCACCCTTCCAAAGAATTCTCACCAGAACAACTTGGAACTTGGCTAGTTTCAAGACTCGGGTTTTCTTTCCTTTTGTGCTCTGATCTATGCGGGTTATTTTCACAGTCATCAGTCAAATGATTCCATAAAGTACTATCTCCGTGCCTGATATTATCCACACTGAATTCCTCCCCACAGTAATTGCATTCATATCTAGGCTCGATAAGGCCATCATTTTCGAGTTTAATGAAGTGATCCCATACAGTTGGCAGTGGTCCAGGTTGTTTTCCCTTAACGCCCGCACTGAATTTAGGAACTGGTGGAAGCTGGTTAGTTTGGGAAGTTTCAACAGGATTAGGATGAGGAGTTGAATCATTTGGTAATGATCCAGGTTGTTTTCCCTTGACGCCCGCACTGAATTTAGGAACTGGTGGAAGCTGGTTAGTTCGGGGAGTTTCAACAGAATTAGGACGAGGAGTTGAATCATTTGGTAGTGATCCAGGTTGTTTTCCCTTAACGCCCGCACTGAATTTAGGAACTGGTGGAAGCTGGTTAGTTCGGGGAGTTTCAACAGAATTAGGATGCGGAGTTGAATCATCGTCCATCTCAACCCTATGAATCAAATTGAGTCTGAAAGTATAAATTAGAACATTGCAGTAACAATCAACACAGCATCAAAAGTATCAAATAATTCTCACGAATAACCTCAAAGCATCAGAAATTGCAAGCAATCGGAGACCCATAAAATCAAAATTGGGAACTGAAAGTATATTAGTTAAATACAACATATATTTGTCTGCCTAATGCTACAGAAAAAATACACACTCAGAATATTTAGTATCCAAACTGCTAAGAGTCCCTTACCTTAGCTCACAAAAGGGGCACAATATGTGGCCCACTCCACAATGTACTTCCGCGTTATTAGAACCCTACCTATAGAAAGAATTTGGTGATGCTAAAATGCGGTGGTTCTTCAACTATTTCTAATCTAAATAACAGAAAATGAGGTATAATCGGCTACAAATCTCAACACTCATGTATGTATATGTATATATATGTGGTTTTCTAGGATATTGAGTGCAGTGGCGTTCTAGGATTCATACAGCCGACCCCACTTCGTGGGATAAGGGTTTGTTGTTGTTCTTGTTGGATGTGGCTTGTTAAATGACAATATGAACTAGTCGCAACCAGCCTATGATGACAAAACTTTCCCGAGGCATAAATCTGGGGATCAATATACATGTCAATGAATGTCACCACTATTTTCTGGTAATTTTCAACTTATATGCCACAGGCCCACAGGTAGACTTGCAATTTTAATAAATGGAAGGCTGCAAATACCCATCAACCAATTTACAGATTTATGCTTTTATCACTCACACCCCTAACAAAAAAATATACAAAAATAAAAATTCTCCATTTGGGCATGGACAAAAATCATCAAACTTGCTAGGTAACCAAAAAGAATTATCCTTTTCATTACACACAAATAAAGTTCCAGTTAGGGCACAAAATCTTCCAAATTTTCTATTTTTTGCCCCTTCTAGATGGTGACAATAAAAAAATAATTACGGTAGAAGGAGAAATAACCCAGAAATGGGGTACATTGGAAGATAAACTCACCGGTTCCAGCTCTCAGGCTGCACTGTGCAGACCAAGTTTCGAGCTTTTGAGGTGAGAGAAATGAAAGGGCGAAGAAAGCCTGCTGCAGTCTGCAGAAATTATAAGGGTTTAAAGACCCCGCCTTTTTTTTCTTTTCCCCCCAAGTTCCAAATTTCCGATTCTTATTATTTTGGGCTAACTTTATTTTACGCCTTCAAATTTAAGGTAATTTTTAAAAGAATAAATTATAACAATAGTTCATCAACTTTAATTAAATTGAAAAAATAGTCTCTTAACTAAAAATTCATTAACATTAGTCTCTCAACTAATTAAAATGTGTAGCTATGGTCATTTTTGTCAACTTCGTTAGAATTTTATCAAAATGAATTATGTTGGAAGAAACATTGCTACAATTGGGGTTCCTCAACTCATCAAAACGTATAGCTATGGTCATTTTTGTCAAATTTGTCAGAATTTTTCAAAATGAGTTATGTTAGAATAACCATTGCTACAATTGGGTTAAAGTTGAGGGATCATTGCTCCAATTGGGTTAAAGCTAAGGGACAATTTCTCTAGTTGGATTAAAGTTGAATGATCAATGGTAATAGATTTTTAGTTGAGGGACCATAGCTACACGTTTTGATGAGTTGAGGGACCAATAGTAATGAATTTTTAGTTAAGGGACCATTGCTCCAATTGAGTTAAAGTTAAGAGATCATTGTTACAATTTACTCTTTTTAAAATGAGTCATAAGATTTTAAATTTCTCACATTGTCTTATACAATTTTGAAATTGTATCTATTGACACTTTTTTTTTATTTGAACGTCTATTTAATTAAATTGAAGAGTATTTAAGTTAATGTGATGCACATGTGGCTTACACGTCAACTTAATTATGAGTTTCATGCTCACTATTCAATCATTTTAAGACAAAATATGTAAATTGATTCAATTTTAAAACCTTAGAAAATAATGTGAAAAAATTGAAACTTCTTAGACCATTTTGAACATCACCACAACATGGAGGCTGTATAATATAGTCGGTCTTCTTTTTTTTTAAACACAATGGTACATTTATACTAAGGCGATGAATTTGGCTAAGACATGGAAGCTTGATACCATAATTTGATATCAAATTTATAATTCATGATATTTAAACTTAAGACGTTTTACATATTTAAACTTAAGACGTTTTACTAAAAACGTCATCAGACTGTAATAGTGAGCGGTCTCATTTTGATTTATTTGGTTAGAAAATATATCAAATTACAATTTTATGTGTGACGGTCACGTGATCATCGGAGCTTTAAAATACAGTCCAGTCCAAAATAAGTTGCTTCAGAGTTCCTTTGACTTGATCATCCAAATTTCCATGGATGAAGCACAACCTCCTACTCCTACTCCGGTAATGCCCCTCCCTCTCCCTCTCTCTCTCTCTTTCTCTCATCCGATGGATCGAATTTGTACGGAAGGGAAGTCTGATTGTAATTTGTGAATGGGTGGGTAGTTTCTGGAGGTGAAATGTCAGAGTTCAGGGATGACACGGCGGTTCGCGATGGGGACGGAGGCAGGATTCGCAGTCTCACTGATAAACAAGAAATTGGGTGCGGGGGACCCACTTGCTCTGCACATTGAAGCCGTCAAAGAAGGTGAGGAGCCCATCAGTTTCGGCCCCAGCTCCGCCCTTGTCGACTACGGCAGTGGCTGGCGGCTGCAGACCGTTACCCAGCTGGATTCTCCTGGTAATTCGCTGTTCTCTTCAATCACTCAGATCCAAGTTTTTTACTTTTTGTATTTTTGAGAAAATTGGAGCATTGGTTCTGAACTACGAGAGAATTTTCAGTGTAACTGAAACACGGAATAGTACACCACGTGTCACTATATGATGAGATATGTGTGCTAAAAAGTTAATAACTTAAAATATACAATTTCCCACCACTTATATAAAAACACGTGGCAGATCACCCATGTTCCCGTCACAGTGAAAATTTTCTCCTGAACTATGACCGTATTGTAGGCTTGTAGCTTTCTTCAATAAAGTGGACGTGACCCTTGTAACTTTAGGATAATTGGAGCAGTGGATCCTGAACTATAATCGAATTGTAGCTTTCGTAATCCATTAAAATCGGTATAGGTATCTGAATTTAACGAAATGCATAGCATTAGTCTTTGATGCCAACTTCGTAAGAATTTTTGTAAATGAAATCCACATGAGCCCCTTTCAAGAAGTAAATCGGCAACTGCGCCGAGGGCCAACTTTGACAGAAATTCTTGCAGAGTTGGCGTGAAGGAGAACTGCTCCGCGTTGTGTCAAATTTAAAATTGGATATTTAATTCAGGGCCGTAACTACAATGCAGTACCAATGCTTCAATTTACTCTGTATTTTCTTTCATTTTTTGGGTATGTTAAAATGATTAAATTGTGGGTTGTAATGACTTTTTGTCTTTGCTTAAGTACAGAGTTTGGAAGTGGAGAAGGGGTTGTAAGGCCAATGGCAATGCCAGTTCCTGCTGTAACGGTAAGTTTTTGTACATCTTTTTTGTGTATGTTAAGTGAGTTAAGAATTCTGTTTCGGGTATATTGTATGTATGAGTTTGAACTGGACATTTGTTTATAGTGATAATGAAAGGAAATATTCAACCTTTTTTTGTGTATTCAAGCGATATTATACTTTAAGTTCAAACTCAGGTGAATAGGAGCCAATAGCCAATAGGGCTGTGCCCACATCTGCAAAGAAAATCAAACTTTAATAATACGAATTCTGTTGGTTAATAAACAAGTCAGTGGCTTCATTGGATGACTTTGTGGAACTTTCTAGGTTGTAAATAGATTTTTGGCAAAACCTTTACTTTAGTCAAGAATCAAGAGAGAGAGAGGTGCGACAGGAAGAAAACATGGGACTAAAACCAAGACTAGATATATACTTTAGGTAGTTTCCGTGATTTGGAAGCTCAGTTTCTCGGGCCCATTAAGGTATTAGAGTGTGCATGGAAGCATCTTGGTGATAAAATCCAGTTCTGTCCAAGAATTAGTCTCGACTCTTCAGCTTAAACCCAGTGTTGTCCATTACGTTGTTGAGGAAAGAGATATAGATAATAAAAGAAAGGATTAATCTATATTTTAGATTTCTAGGCCATGTCTTGGATAGCAAGGGTTTTGATGGGAGGTGGAGGATGTGGATTGAAGGGTGTTTAAGTTCAGTGAACTGTGTCATTTCAGATGGGAGGATAATGGTGAGGCAGGCGATCCATTGTCGTGGTTTCTTTTAAGTTGTAGTCAATGTACTAAGTCGATTGTTTTGAGGGAAAACATGTCTCATCTCAAGTTCACAGCTTGGCCATGATTATTTAACTTTCGCAAGTGAATGTGCAGACAACTCAGAAAGTAAACCGAAAATGTGAATTCTGAAAATTATGTTCATAACTTCATATGCACTTCTAACCACCTAGTATTCATACTTCATAGGGTTGAAGTTTTGGTTTGCACCCATGTAAAAATCCTTATTTGTGATGTGATGAGTGAAAACTTGCACTTGGATAGTTACCTTTCTTTTCTTCTCAACTGAAGTTTTTGCTTCACGAAAAGTAATATACGATGTTAAATGATTTAAAAAGGGTATCTGATGATGTACAATCAAATAAGCTATTAAGTGTAGCGTTCTGCCTTTTTAAAGATTGGACATTCTTTTATCAATTGTTGACGTTTTAGCTTGTATTAATATATGTTTATGATTTTCTGTAGCGTTCTGCCAAGTTACATGATCCAAAGAGGGTGTTGAAACCAGCAATCAGTTTTACATACATTGGAAAAATAGTATTAGCCTTTGTTATGATTTTTGTGCTTGGTGCAATATTCACGTTGGCTCTCGAGAACCTTCCTAGAATGATTTCTTTCATCAATTCATCTATGTAATTCCTTTTGTTATTCTTTGAACAGTGTTAAAGATTATTTACCTTATCTCAATCCTTTTGTATCAAAGAAACTAGAAATGAAAAAGAATAGAGGAAAAATACTTTCCGATATGTATCGTCTCCAACATAATGTATGATGTGGCACAAATAGTTTTCTCTACTTACTCCATAGCAGAGCCGAAGGGTTAGCTGAATTACTGAACGTAAGTGTTTGTTTTGGGAAGTAGCAAACCGAGGACAAAAATCATAAACTTGAACAAATTCGGTTGTTGAAATCCAAACCTATGCAGGGGCTTCAGACTCCAGAACCAACCCTAAACCATGAACCTGACATGTGTTCGGCTGTTCCAGTGTATGTGTAGGCTGAGTAGCATAACATTCGGTGGTTGCGGGCCAAACTTTCACAGTTGAGTTCATCCATGAGCTGCCGAATACTGAAACTTCATCGAAATTGTATTTTGCAGCCACAACATGATGCGTCTACTACAAGCAGTGGTGTTGCAATGGACAGCCTTTTGGACACCACAAATGAATTCATCACTGATGAGGTAAAGAAGTTCTGTTTTGTTTTAACTTGTTAGTGTTGTATGGTTGATTACAACAAATATACGTATTTTGGCAGGTATTCAAGAATCGAGAAGAATTGGTCAATTGGATTCATGTACAAGGACGGAGTTGCGGTGTAGGGGTGGTCATCAAGAGGTCAGATGCTGCTGGAAAAAATAGATTACGACGAGCTAGAATTAATCTTTGTTGTGAGCATAGTGGATACTATACTAAGAAGTCTGATGTAGATTCAGGTGGCCAAGCAGCGATGAGTTTCAATGCAGATATAGATCATCGGAAGAGAAAGCGCCCTAAGGCCACAGGTACGAAAAAGTGTGGTTGCCCGTTTCTATTGAAAGGTGTAAACATTGGTCCCGGAGATGAGTGGAAACTTGAGGTCGTATGTGGGGTGCATAACCATCCTTTCGGAGGAGGGTGTCTTGAAGGGCAGTCGTATTTAGGTACAGAAGAATATGTTGAATTTGAATGAGCATAGCCAGGATCAAATAAACCCCCTTTCATAATATCATGCAATCTGCAGAGTTTGGTTCTCGAAAAGTATGGACTGATTGCTGTCCTTGCATTTCCTGTGCAAACTTAAGCTGCAAAATTTTCTGAGCCCTGAAAATTTTCATCGGCGTGAGCTATTGGCACGTAAACTGCCTACTCGAATGAGTTGTGTGATCGGCCATAAAATACGTAAACATCCACTGATGTTAGCAGCGATACAATGCAGCAACATGAGCCCGTGTCCGCCCTGAAAACGAAACAGTCTATGGCATTGTACAAGGAAAGAACATTTAGGTCTCGTTTGACACACCGTATAAGACACCGGATTGTATTATATAATCTTTGAGTCTTTGAGAGATTGAATAATCTTTGATGAAGCTCTCGCATCCACACGATTTTTCCCACAAAATTACCATGACGCCCATAATTATCCTAGGTCTTCACCATTGGAACCAGATCCCCTCCAGATCCAAAGGAACTGAGTCCAATGATCAAATGATCCGGACCATTGAAATTTGATCCAACGGCTACAATTATTATAAATTTTAGAGGGCCTCCTGTTTGTAGCCGTTGGATCAAATTTCAATGGTCTGGATCATTTGATGAGTGGGCTCAGTTCCTTTGAGTCCAGAGAGGATCCAGTTCCTTCACCATCCTCATCCAAATATTTTTATTTTATGGCTACTAGGACGAAGTTCTCACATCCGTACGATTTTCACTGCAAAATGATCAGGGCTACGAACCAATATGAGATATCTCATAACATAACAAAGTGGGCCTTATAAAATCCATGTAAATTGTCAAATTATGGTCCAAACAATTTTTGGCTTTGAAGAGACTAAATAGCCAAAATGGTATCTGAGATTTGCATAACTCATCACTTTGGTCCCTAACATTTCAAATCAATAAAAGTGGTCCCTGAGATTGTCCACCATCCATCATTTTGGTCATTCCGTTAAAAACTCCGTTAAGTGTCCCGAAACTCTTGGCCGGAAGTTTGGGCAATTTTCAAAGCTTCGTAACTCAATCGTTTCTTAACCAAATTCGACCCATAATATATCAAAATGAAGGTAGGAAAGTGTAGAATATAATTATACCTATTTGGAAGCCCAATGGCTGTCGACGATAGCCGGAAAATAGCCTCAAAGTTGACTGGTCCGAGGGAAAACTGGAAAACTCGACGGAAACTGGGTAAACTTTAAACATTCATAACTTCTTCAATACTCAACGAAATCAAGTAATTCAAAAACTAAAATCATACTTCTTGACGAGACGAAGAGAATAGTACCTTTTTAGACAGCTAAATCGCCGTGATTTGGCCGGAAAACGGCTCGAAAGTGGCTGTGAGGGACCACTTTTATCGATTTGAAATGTTAGGGACCAAAGTGATGAGTTATGCAAATCTCAGGGACCATTTTGGCTATTTAGCCTTTTGAAGATGACCTAGACCAGTTTATAGGACAAAAAAGTCAAATATGTGAACAACACGAAAGTTTCGAGATTTCACAAACGACAGAAAAGTGGCAGTTTTTTTTCCCTACATGCTCACTTTACATCTATCTATTTGTAAACACGAAATTCCCTGTAGCAAATAACAAGAGAACACGTGTACAAAATAAATTTGTATTAATGATTTGTTAGGGTTACAATCTCTGTTTATAAGTTTCCTCTTATTTTATCTCCAAAAGATGTGTAGGTTGTTGATCCAAGGTCGTGATGACTTGATCTCGGATGAATAGTTGCCGTAAGGTTTTGGCTCTTGGCTATTTGAAGGATCGGCACATGTAGTACTTGATGATTCTTCGAAGGAGGTTTGGTGAAGAACACAGAGAACTTTCTGAATTCTTCCAAGTGTTTTGAGGATTTGGGTGCTTGAGCTTTGACAACGTTCGGGTGCTTGAATGATTTTTGGATCTCTTTCCTTTGCCTTGGAGTCTTGTATTTATAGACTTTCCAAGCCTTGCCTACAAATGGATTTGGCCTTGTGTGAGCTTGATTAATTGACAAAAGAACCATGACTTGATTTGTGGCTGGGTTCGTGATTTGTTTCCATCAATAAATCAATAAATCAATTTTTTAATTTAAATAAAATCAAATAATCAATTTTGTCCAATTTAGCATTTCTATTTGCTTTAATTTAAATTAATTAATTTGTTTAATTTAAATTTAAATCAAATATTAATTTCCGCCAATCGTTGACATGTATCCTTGATGACTTGTCTGGTATTGATGAGTCATATGCCACGTAAGCCCTCGCATGTTGAACTTTAATGTGTTGGTGAACATTTATTTCACCGAAATTTCGATATCCACACTATCTATATATAAACTATTTATTAACAGAACACTTTGTCAATACCTCAATATCAAATCAGTACTTAAAAGGCTCAACGTTACCGTATATATTTTAATTCTCTACTAGGTGGCAGCAGTGGCGAAGCTAGAAAACTATAGGAGAAGAAAACGCTCAACTCTATCCGAGCCTTCCTCCCGTTCAAGGGCAATCAAGGATTTGAAAGGCAGTTGGTATATGCGGTAAACGTTGAACCCTTTAAGTAATGATTTGGTTCTGATGTGCTTTTATAAAAAATAGGTATAAAAAAAAAGCTGAGCTCAAAAAAATGTTTGGTAAGCACTTAAAAACAGCTTATTTTCACAGTTTTGGGTGAAAAAAAAAAGCTGAAAAAAAGAAGCAGCAAAAATGAGCTTATTCTCACAGCACTGCAGAAAAAGTTTTTTTTCAAAGCACAACAATACCAAACCAGCCCTAAGCCACACGGAATAAAGCAACATGTCGTGAAATATGCCACCATTATTTCTGGTAGTTCTGGTATTGCCTCTCTCCTAAGAAAGGAGACTGGAAACTTTCATTAATTGCAAAGTATTTACACTGCTCGAACACGTCCAGCATCAACAAAATAATAATTATACAATGGACTGATTTCTGTCCTTGCTGTAATAAGATTACCAACAACAAATAATCGGAGTCAAAAGCACGCGATAAAAGCAAACTTCACGATCGCCAGATGACATGGTACACGATACAACGGACTCTGTTTGTCCTTGCATTTCCTGTACAAACTAAGCTACTCAATTTCCTGAGCTCCGAAAGATTTCATCGACGTGAGCTACTGGCACGTAAACTGCATCCTCCAATGAGCTGTGCGATCGGCCATAAAATACGTAAATAACCACTCCTACTAGCAGCCATACAGCAACACGCGCCCAGGTGTCCGCCCTGAACACGAAACAATATATGGCATTGTATAAGGAACAATTACAGACGACAGATTAGACACGGGGCATTCAGCAGAAATCAAAAGGAAACTTCGTTTGCATTTTATAATCTCTACTTGGTTATGATAATAATGAAAGTGCTTCCCGGTGAAAACACAATACGAATTATCTCAATTCTGATAACATTAAAAGTGAAAATCTATCAGAAATGAAAACGACAAGGTAATTAAAATTAAAAAGAACCGAAGTATTTAATTAGATAGTTACTCAAGATTAATCAGTAGGTAGACGTTGATGAGAATGCAGACAATAGGTAGCAATGGCACAAATGGGCATAAGAAACCTGAAAGGAAACCAATACATCACTGTTATCATATAGTCAAATAGTACTTTCCTCAATGAACACTAACCTAACCATTTAATCCATCCAACGTAACTAAACACGGGATGAAGATATTATTGAGTTTCTTTATTATTGGTCTTAAAATTCTAATCGCTGCAAATGAAATCACGTTTTAAGTATTAGCTAGCTAAGCCTACAGTAACCAAATTAGATAACCAGCCTCGTGTGTTATATTCTTTTGAGGAAAAGCTGGCCACATCTGCTAGAGCCAAGCCGATATATATGTGTGTTTGTGTGTACATATCAATAACTAGTAATACACTTTACAAGTTCACTATTTACAGCGTGCAGACAAGGTTGCATCCCCTGAAGCCGTTAAGTGAAATTCGTACTACCGTAAAATAGTGAGCATACCTCCTGTGTGCCCAAAGGTGTGTCGTGCATCATCTTGGTCAATACATGTGAGCACAATCAGACCTAATAAAAGAAGAATACCGCCACCCCCACATAATGTATAGCGAAGAAAGCTGAAATCGAAACCAAGAATATTTCTGTAGATTAAGGAACAGAGAATTAAACTATATTACTAAGAGAAAGTAAAACATAAAGCATATTAACTTAAATAAAAGAAAAGCATAAGCAAAACCACAAATCTTGGCATATAAATTTTGGAATATAGAATTCCTCTAGAATTTGTTTTTGCAGCTAAAAATTGAATCATGCAACCAGAAAAATATCATTCTCAGAACTATGTCTAGGACCGAAATTCACCCACCTGGGGAGGGCCAAATCTGATGCTGAATATGTCAGAAGAAGCACGCCGACACATGTGAACATTATGGTCCAGCCAGCAACTTTACGCCTATTATCTTCACTTAACGTGTCTGTAATAATGAATACACAGTGAAAAAAAAACATTTCAGAAAAGGCCCGCATAACAGAAATATAGAGCAGAAACTACGAAGAATATTTATAAGGTTATTTCTGACACAAATGTAAGACACGTACATCTCATTGTCATACATACTTTATAGACATGCATAGGTACAAGGAAACATTCTCTTGCCTGACTGTGAATGTAGATTATTTATAAGGTTGTGCCTTGCCTGATTGTTGGGCCAGATTCAGATTATGGCAACATAGCTACGATAATAGGACATTTTTGTGTATGTGTGTGTTTCTGTATGACCTTTCTACTGTTGCAGTGGCTAAATATAGTATAGGGAAATACGAGACTCTAAGGTCTTACAGTTAATAAGAGGCAGTTGCTTTCCGATCAGAGGAAGTTCAACCATGATATCCACTTTCTCAAGTAGAGGTTTGGTACTCTCCTCCGAAGAACTAACATTAATCTTAGTCTTAGGATCGTCCCCTTTGACCTCTTGAGAATTCCTTCCATGCCGCAACCACACTGAATCAATGGACTCTCGAAGAGATGAAGGCAAAGGCACCTCATCTGGTGGAACATATCTGATTATCAGTACAGATATTGCTACCATAGTGAATGCAACAAGTGTACCCACGCTAACCTGGACAACATAGGTAACTATCTAAGTCAGTCTAAACATCTACATTCACTATTTCAGAAAAAGGTGGATGTCAACATAAATAAGGGTTAAACACATCGATTTCCATCTCGAAGTGAGTTCCTTGAGTCGTTATCATGATCCAGAAAATAAAATCCTCAATGGTATCAGAATTTGTTAAAGGATATTAATATTATAGAGGATCCATTATTGTGGAAATAAAAGAAAAGATTTCAAGGCTAGTTCAGATGCAGGGGGAATCCCCCTTATAAAGAGAATGTCTTGTAAAGCACAAATAAAGCATTAACATCAAGAATACTCGCATGTCTTTTAGCAAAACAAAGAGTCAACAAGTTATCCACCTTATCAACAACAATGCCAGATCTTTCCGTGAAGGTCAACTTACCATTCCTGCCAACACTGAAACATCCATGAAGAAGGCCAAGACTGCAGAACAAATCCCAGTTGCTAATGTACTCTTGACAGGAGCCTGAGTTTTTTTATTAATATCCGCTAAAAATGGCGGCAACAATCCATCTCTAGACATTGCCATCAGGATTCGTGGCTAAGAAATACAAGAAAATATCTTCATCAGTGGTACAGTTACAGGTGTTGTAAGGAATTCATGGACAATAAACAAGCAGACGAGACCTGAGACCATACATGATACTTCTCCAAAAGGAGGAGATAAAAGGAAAAGGAAAGAGATGAATGAATGATACCTGAGGAAGAATAGAGCCCATCAATGTTGAGCAGAGAGCAGTAACAGCTCCAACAGTTATCACATACCTTCAACCATAAGCAGGAAAATAACTTAGTTTCTCAAAGAAATGTAACAAAAAGGCAATCCCCACAATATTATTCACTTACGCTGCCCACTGCATCCCATGACTAGCAAATGCACTGGAAATGGGTGTATCAGGATCCATTGCATAATAAGGCACTAAACCAACAATGACCATCGAAACCAACATATACAATGCACAGCAAATAGATAGTGAAGCACCAATACCGAGTGGCAAATCTCGTTGAGGATTCTTCACCTTTTGATAAACATGAAGGCATAATTCAGATTCTACACAAGTTAAAACATCTCCACAAAAATGATAAGATAGATATTTCGGATGACATATCAAGAACATATTTACCTCTTCAGCAGTGCTGGCAACTGAATCAAAACCAATGTATGCAAAGAAGACAGTTGCAGACCCAGCAAGCATACCATTCACCCCAAAGGGGAAGTACCTGTTACATGGATAAATAGGAAAGAAATTCAAATTTTATTTTTGAAAATTACATGAGTTGATATAGGTATAGGGATGCCAAATACCCAGTAGGAAGTTCATATCCAGTCCAGCCAGACTTGAAACCCAGATAAGTACCAGCTACTACTACAAATATCATTGCACATGCATTTGCTATCGTCACAATGCCTTGTGCTACTGTACTCTGCATAAATGAAGTGTTCCATTAAAGAAAATAAAGAGAATATTTATGAAACAGAAGAAAAAATATGTTTGCCAAGTTTAATGATTGATCTGATACACAAAAGAAAACAAACGAGATGTACGCATACCTCCTTTATTCCCACACACAAGAGCCCTGTAACAATAACTACTAGAATTGCTGCACATGGGTCAACCACCAGACCAAGTGCAGGAATATGTTGCCGGGCTATAAAAGCAGGCAGACTGCCCTCTCCTCCAAAAAGTAATGCCTTCAGAAAGAAAAACAAGCCCATTTAAAGATATATGTCCCATACTTCTCTTAAAAGATTGTCAGAGCATGCAGGAAGATCTTTTTATTTGAGCGGATATTATAATCTTTCTTCAAGAATACATAAATTAGATGTTTTTAAGAACTGTACCAGATTAGGTGATATGCCCCGAGCAACAGCTGAGCCACCAATTGTATATTCTAGAATCAAAGCCCAACCGACTAACCAAGCGACACTGCAAACAATGATAGTTTTATCATCACGAACTGACGTAAAACAAAATTTTCAATGTAAATAGTTTTGTACAACTGTGCAAGCATGTATTGTTAAACAAGCATGATAACGTAATTCTTTTCTTTTCCAATTGCTATGCTCAACACTTTAATGACAGAGAAGGAATGAGAAATTACCCTTCTCCAATGCATATATATGTATAGTGGTAGGCACTCCCTGCAGAAGGGCACCGACTTGCAAGTTCAGCATAACAAAAGGCAGAAAGGGCTGCCGCAATTCCAGCTATTAGAAAGGAAATTGCTAGTGCTGGTCCAGAATGCTCTCTAGCAACTGTTCCAACAAGAATATAGACTCCTGCTCCAATCGTTGAGCCAACCCCTAATCAAAGTGTATGATAACCAACAGTTACTTATATGACAAAGACAAAATAATTCATGATAAAAAACAGAAGTTGCCTGTTCCATTATTTCAGTACCGAAATGTGCGTATAAGGAACAATATTAAAATGCAAGGATTAGTAGTAAGTATTCTACAATGACGGGTGCACAGCTACAAGAAGAATCTTAAAACATACCATAAATCTGAAACTTAAAGTACGAACACACCAAAAGTGTTTTTGACTACATTTGACAAGAAAACTTAAAAGTGCTTCTAGTTTATATGAAAAGCACTTCTAGCCGGTCGTGTAGCCAGGAATTGTCTGGGAGGGTGAAATTTAAAAGGGTGTAAAAGGTCCCAGAAAAATGCAGACAACCAAATCTTTTTGGATAGTAGATAAAATTAATGTCGTTCTTAATTTAGCAATACAAACAACTTACAATTGTTGTCGGCGAGGTTTCATATCATGAAAATGTCGCATAGTAGGCTCATTATCAATAAAATCAAAGACATCTCTCTTAATATAAACAACCATAACCATGAATGATTGATCACCCATTTCATCATTCCCCTTGATGAGTGATATATCATATATGAATATAGCAGAATATAGCAGGCAACCGAATATTCCATCAGCATCATCATCATCATCTCATAAAAAATTACAAAACAGAACAAAATATATGATTGAAAAAAAATAAGAGGGGGAAAGCAGCAAGCTTTTACCAACTGCAACCAGATGGGGAACAGTCAACTCCTTCGCCAATTGATGATCCCCTGACTTCACATGAACAGAATCCACCTGCTTCCGCCGTATCAAACTATTCCGACCGCCCCATGAACCGCCATTTCTTCCACTTTCTCCGCCGCCCCCTTCCCCATTTGAATCAACCAATAACCCCATCAAACAAACACCACAAAAAAAACAAAAAAAAAAAAATTTCTCCTGGAAAGCTCCAAACTTTGATCTTCCCACGCTGATTTTCCAAATTTTCTTTTGTCCGAACCAAAAATTACGAACTGGGTTTTTCTATTTCGATTGGCACTTTGACCCCAAAGTGTAAAATTCCACAATTTAATCTGAAAAATTGAAAATTTATGTACACTAAAATTCAACCTGCCGGCACACTCCCGGATACATAATATCTGATGCAGATTTCTGAGAATTTTGCACCGAAGGGGGAAGCTGGCAGATTAAAGGAAGGAAAGGGCGGATTTTTTTTCCCCTTTTTTCCTTTTTTATTTTTCGTTTTATTTTTGTTTGGGTTGGTGTTGGTTGTTTGTGTAGATATCAATCACAAACAATCTGAGATTCTGAAGTTGGTGTTTTTTCTAATCTCTTTTTTTTTTTCCTGTTTTTTTGGTTAACATATGGAGGGAATTGAATCAGTCAAAAAATAACAAGGAATTTGGATTTGGGTAGGTTTTGTTCCCACAATCCTATTGGATATGAAAAAGGCGGTGTAATGTTTATTCTATTTAGATTGCGTTGTCGGTCCACAAATAATTTATAATTCGATCTCTAAGTTGTTATTTAATATGAAAGTTAAAGTTAAAGAACTATTAATTAAATTTAAAGTGAACATTATTTATTGTAGCTCTTGTACATCTAAAGCAAGAAAATCCGACAAAGTTAAATAACAAACTAATTTGAACCGAATCTTTATTTGGATTCATCTTATTTATTTGAAATTAGATACCATTCCGATTCATTTTATGAGAATCTTAAAGATTCTTACATTTTAATCATTCATCGTGTATCGTGTGGTAAAAAATCATTTAATTTTTTTTATTTAAAATTAAACACAAAGTGAATCAGAAGATAATCATCTTCTTTTTATTTGATGCATCGATGAAAGAAAAACGAATCTAAGCATAGTAAACTACTAAAGCTTTGGTTATTAAATTTTTAATATAATCTCCTTACTACCAGCTCATACGATAAAATAAAAAAATAAAAAATAAAAAAATTCAACTATCGTCTCATGTCAACCCTTTGGTTTATCTTAATAAATATATAACTTTAATGAAAAGCTTAACGAAAAATCATATTTTTATACTAAAAAGTCTATCTTGATACTATTCACTTTACTTTTTATTTTGTACCTATCGTTTAACCTCAAAATTTTCAAATTATTTTCATTAGTTTACCATAATAAATAAGTTAGAGATACCCACGAGTAATCGATGCGCGTGGGACTGAATAGTACCCATAAGAAATGGACAAATCGGAAATCGCGATCGTCTCTTTTTACGAAAGTGACATCGGCACGTTTATTGGCAAAATGCCAACCCAAATAATTCATATGGCGATGAATGATGTAATATTGAATTAAACAAAAACTTGGCACAACTTGCTTCTTGTTTTTTTTCACTTAGTTCTCAAGTATCGTTTGGTATGCAGACGGGAGGGAACGGAATAGAATAGGACGAGACGAAATAGGACAGGACGGGACAAGATGAAATGGAGAGGGAGCAAAGATGCCGTCGGATGGAAACAAGGAGGAAGAAGGAGACGGAGAGATTATAATTTTGTGTTCCACAAATGTGAAACGAGTCGTTCTAGGGGGTGAGGTGGAATGAAAATTCACCCAAAATTCGTCTCGTGGAACAGCGTGTTCCATCCATTTTAGACGCACCAAACGTGGGACGGAACGTCTCGTCCCACTGCATTCCGTCCCGTCTCACGTACCAAACGGTACCTGAACACACGTCTTCCAAGAGTCAAATAATGTTGGAATATGGTTAAAACAATCGGAAATCAAATTTTTATTAAATTAATAGCATGAAATACTTATTAAAATATCAGGACGGCATAGCGATCAAAGATTGAGAACACAATGACAACATATTTGACGATTACTGAAAAATGCATAATTTTGGCAAACTTCCTAATAATATTTTGTTGACCATTAGTTGGAGTCGGTTATTCGGTTACGCATCTGAGTGTTTGTTGTATATTTATTTCTGCGAAATACCCCTATATATGATAACTAGTTTTTTTTTTTGGAAAACATATATGATAACTAGTTAGGATGAGGGTTTCATACTTGGGAAAGAGATGTGCCATCTTTAGTTCCTAGTATTGGATTAGACCGATAGTTCGCCTATTATTAAGGGTTCCACATCATTAGTTAGATAACTAGTTAAATAGTTGTACAAGTCAGCAATACAGTTAGCAAATATGTTAGTATTTGGTTATAGTTGTTAGGCTTTCTATTATAAAAACGGAGTGTGTAATCATCGTTCTTTCAAGTCAATATACAAGTCTCATATTTCTCTCTTTAAATTCTCTATAGTTCATCTTTCTCAGTTACTCTTTCTTCTCCATTTTCTCTTCGATTTGCAAATATTTCAATGTAGTTAAAACATATATGGCTAACTATTGAAGTAAGTTGAAGAAATGGAAGCCAACTTTCAATTTTTTTCCAAATTTAAGGTAGTAGGTGTCAAGAAAAAACTTATCGCTTCCAAACCACTCAACAAGATATCAACACCTTATAACTATTCCATCTAATTCCTTAACTAGGTCAAAATTAAAAGTTGGTCTTCGTTTCTTTCTCCAACATAGATGTCCAGTCTAATTCAATCGTAGGCACCAAACGCGTCGACAAAGATCATATGCTCGCCATGGTCCTATATGGTTAAAGTAAAGAAAACAGAGCTTGCTCTTCTCTGAATATTCCCCTTCTTTCAAGGCCTACTTGGTATTGCAAAGAACTGAAATACAAGCAACAATTTGGGTTATTTACAATGAGATGAACATTCTGTTCAAAAGTTACAACATAAACATTTACATGATAGAAACACATTTGTGGCCTGCACCGGGGCGAGTGTGGCTCTTGCCCCGGCACAGACTATGCCGCGTGGTCTGACGAGGAGCGATAGATCCCATTAGCATAAGCTGAGGATACATAAACTGAATTATAAAGTGAACTATGGCTCCGGCTGTAAAACAAGTATACCAATGCTCCTATGGCAAACCATACAGAGATGCGGATCCATGTCGCAGCTTTGCGAGTATGAAACATGTAATTATTTGGATACGAATTTGCTTATTTGCATGTGTGTTACGAGGGGAAGGGAGAACTCACCCGAGATCAATCAGCAAGTAGGTATTTATGAGAATGCAAGCAGCAGGCAAAAATGGAACAAATGGACAGCTGAAACCTGCAGAGAGAAACAAAAGGTTGTGCAGTCGAAAACTGATTTTCTTAGACTTTCGAGGATGAAGTCCGCTCTAAACACAAGCAGAAAACATAGAGAAGAGAGTTCGAGAGAATCAGCACTTTTGGATGGACCCATCAACACTGACTAATGCCTATCAATCTCAACAATATTTATCGATAGATTTTAATTGTACCTCCGGTGTGTCCAAAGCTGTGCCTTGTATCATCTTGATCAATACAGGTCAGCACAATTAAACAACACAGCAGGAGAACGCCGGACACTCCGCACACTCCTATTCAAAGTTCTTTGTGTTAAAATGATAACTTGAAACTGCACCGAACAATTTTGAGTAAGAGCTTTTACTTATCTTTTAAGTAGCCAAGTAGTAATTGAGAGTACCCAAAATTCCAATCTTTCACAAACTTACGACCAAGAATTTCTAAGGAAATGTACTTACCCCCCAAATAAACGAGTTGCATTAGGAGAATTAATAATAACAGCATCGACCCCACGTCCCTACCTCAGATTTTGTGACAAAACTTTGACTCAATTATTAAGACATTAAAAAATCATGTGATCAAATGTCACGCAAGTTAAAATTTCCACGTGGTATTGTTAGCATTTTCCCTCTTAAAAAGGGGAAAATAAGAAGACGTATGAGCCTAAACCCGGGCGTGGGACGCATTTATTTTTTCCATCAAAGCTTAATAATCGTTGAATTTATTTGTTTATAGGTTGTTCAATTAGAAGAACCAAAGTAGCTTAACACGTACATTGTATGTGATCCTCTCCGGATCCTCCAATTACATCTGTTTATTGTACATCGTGGGGTAAAAAATCATTGTAAATTTTTTATTATTTAAAATTAAATATAAATAGTACTTGGCGAAAACTAACCGCACAATGTACAATACGGAATCCAGATCCAGATTCGAATCCTCATTGTGAGGATCCTGGAAATCTGTGAATCGTGTCCGTTCATCATACATCGTGCAATCAGAAATCATTTTAAATATTTTATTTAAAATTAAACACAAACATTACCTGTCAGTGCTGTCAGAAATTATTTTAAATAAAATTTTTAAATATTTTATTTAAAATTAAACACAGACGTGCAGTCAGAAATCATTTTAAATATTTTATTTAAAATTAAACACAAACAGTCGCTGACAAAAACTGACAGCACGATGTATGATAAACGAACATGATTTACGGATTCCCAATTCCTCACCAAAAGGATCCGGAATCCTGTTGGATAAATACCACTCAAATTGTACTCACACTCTCACTCATCTATGGAAAGAAAGAGAGTAGCATTTGTAACAAACAAAAAAGATCCTGTTTCAGTGAATTTTCATATTTGGACATGAAATCCTCCAGCGTCAAGCCTTGAATGATACGAAAAATGTTACACACCAGGATTATGAGTGGTGAGAAAAATACACTAGGAACCACAATATTTGTACATGCACTGGCCCCATCACCCCTCGCACAAAATGCACTATAAAATATCAGTTTTCTCGGTCACTTTAACGCATCACCGGTCGCACCAAATGCGTTAATGTTTGCGGCCTTACAAACTCAAAAATTACTCTCTAATTCAACAAACATATAACGTTACAGAAAAAAATAACAACAGCCATGCTTTTCATACTTTCTTTTATCACACAGTTTTCCTAGTCATTTTTCCTTCCATCTACTCACATTCAAACCGATAAACACATCCTCCATGTCAATCATCTTGCCTGGGACTCCTACTTCTACTCCTACCTCTTGCATCACCCCCATCCGAAAGCGGGACCCAAATGCTTTGACTTCTCTCACCTCCATTTTCCCAGGTTCGTTGCCTTACACTCCTGTCATTTGTATCCCCTCCGTCAGAAAACTGGCCCCACACACTCCGAGTCTTTTCCCCTCCGCTAAGTTCCTCGTCACATCCCGCAACTGTCTTCAGCAGCTCCGACTGCAGCAGTGGGCAGTTTTCCTTGAGATACTCAAAACCATCTGATTCCATGACGGCTGCATCAAACAGGTTAATCAGAAAATGTAGAATTGATAAGTAAGCACAAAGACTTAGGAGACTGGCATGTAAAGTGCAATAGGAACGACAGGCACCATTCTCGATTCCCAGGTTTTCAATATCTTCAAGATCCCTGAATTTTGATCATAAGATCATAACTCACTTGTAATCTAAGCTTAACATTTTTATATTTGCATAACTAAATAAAATGACAAAGAAGTTTCCAAAAATAAAATGACAAAGAAATTCTAAAGTGAATGCACAATCGTACTGCAGATATCACAAACAAAAGCATATCATTATTGGTTGTATGTAATACACTCCCACAATATGTATGTCAGACTCACTGTTATATGGCCGGTCCCACTTGCACGTTGTTTGATTGCTCATGCAAAACCTCAATTAGTTTTGGTGAGCAACATAATCTTAACTATGACCTACAAGTTATCCCAGATATGAAACACTTGAAGCTGCTAGAAAATTCAGAAAGCTCGAAACTGAATCAGAATCAGATAACTTCCCTTACTCCTAGCATCCTCAATCTGTCCTTTTGCTATGGTAAAAGGGTTTGCGTGAAGTTGGAAGACTATTTGATTGGGTCAAGCAGCTGCTTTTGTGTATTTTTTCATAGGGACAGATTGAGGATGGTGATGCCAATTGAAGCAAATCCTTTTTTTTTACAGAAAAAAAAAAAAAAAAAATTTATCAGAGAGAGAAAAGTACAGAAAAATAGACAAGATGTCCCCAAGAACAAAGAAACTAGTGAACTGTAAAAGGATAACCTATTGAGGAAGAAGACAAAGAGGTCTTCTCCTCTGATCCATGTTGCAAGCGTTAACCATCCTATTAGCAATAACCAACCCATGCTAACAACCAAACCTTTGGAGGTACTTTCATCCTCCAAATTTCATTTAAGGGGATAAACGGAGAAAGAGAAGGGTTGTCTGTCAAATGTCTCAAGCAAAATTTCCAAGAAAAGACCCCTGATGACTACCTCCCCTTATCCATCCTTCTCCTTCATGAAACCAGCACAACTCTCTCTAACCAAGACAGGAAGGACATGAGCTCCTCAACTTCCAATTCATTCATATTTCTACAAAACCCAAAATCCAAACTCACAAGAAACTGAGAAGGAATAACATACGCCCTAGCTATGGAAAATTGAGATACTGTGATAGACTGTATAGTCTAGGAAAAGAAAGGTATAAGGCAATTCCAGCACCTACCCCACTTCCCAAAACCTGACCCTTTTGCCATTACCCACCACAAATTGGCAGCAAGAATAAAACAAGTTAACCCCTAAAGAAATGTTTTTCTATGGGCTTATACAAGATCCCTTTTTTTTTCTTTTTTCTTTTTTTGAAAAGAAACGAAAGAATTTTATATATAAGAGAGAATTCACATAAGTGGATAAGAGTGACTAACTGGAATCCCAGCCACTGCACTCCCTATTTGTTTCTAATAACAGTACAAAGTATACCAAAAGGACACACACACACACACACGACTTGCATTAAGGAAGAACCATGAAAACAGAAAATTAAACAGGAAGGACATACCAACTAGGTTTTCAGCAGCAAACTTTAGGCAAACAGACTTTAGATCCATAGCACGATAACGGTCGGCCAAGGCCAGAATAATGGCAACAGAATTAACAGACATAATCTTGCAGAGAACAGATTCACACATCAGTCTGAGTCGAGGTAACCCATATTTGTCTGATGCGGCTAGCAACTTGGCAGCTAATCCATCAGATAGAGATGACATGCACAGTGAACTTGCATCTGACAACTCTTCATCTTCAATAAGGTTATCTGTGTATATGAAGTGTAACAACGCCTGTTCAGAAAGCACAAAAGACATTAGAGAGGAAGGCAGGATGAAATTTGCTTCATAGGAAGCAAACTACGTAGGATAATGTGGTACATTATATTATTTCCACCTGGCATACTACAACAAATACAACTCGCTCTTACAAAAGCATAATTGGACAAGGAAAAGAAATAATTGAGAAGCGTTACCTTAAAGACCTTGGGATCCGTATCTCTAACAACTACATCATGATTCTCTTCTTCCATTCCATCGAAAAATTCTTTTTCAAATAAAGGAGATCTAGCTGCCAATACTAACTTGTGGGCGTGAAACCTTTCCCCACATACATTGAAAGTAACATCTGAACCTTCCTCATTCTCCAAGAGCATACCAAAATGATCTCCAATATCAGAATCGGGGACATGTATGGAGTGCAATCTCGAACTATCTATTGCAGAAACGACAACGCCAACAGTGCAATTAATTTTCAAGCAATCATCCTTGAGGAAACTAGATGATTCGAGCAGTGTCCGTCTGAAAAATCGTTTGTAGCCCCTAGAATCCAATTGCAAATAAGTTTATTTTAAAATGCATAACATAACGGAGTTCAAATAGCATTACGTAAAATCTACTTATCAACTCTGTTAGTAGGCAAGTCCTATCCATTTCTAAGACAAAGACACAATTCATTACAAATGCCAATCCTCCCATGCCCACCAGTACCAAAGTAGCTATTCAAAACCCTATTCCCAATCTAACAAACCGCCGGTCTTATCGAAAAACCGCGAAAAATCATTCAATCACAACATGCATAAACTCACTTTCAATTAAGTAAAGCATCGAATTAGCAAAGAACTGACGAAAAAAACCATTCATTAACAACATACGTAAACTCATTTCCAATTGAGTAAAGCATAAAATTAGCAAAAAATTGCGAAAACCCATGCATTCATAACATACATAAACTCTTTCTAATCAAGTAAAGCATCGAACTAACGAAAATTATCAAAGATTGAAATGAACCCAGAACAACAAACTAGCAAAGTGAAATTACCCACCACATGCTGCCCCTATACTTGAGGGTGTAAGGCCCGCTTTCGAGCGAGCGATCGAAGTGGCTATGGACCTTGTGCTTGCCATTAGGACCCTGATCAACGAGTGTCAATTCGAAGAGAGCTCGGACGTCGGTGCCCTCGGAGGCCAGGGCAATGAAGACGGAGACGTAAGCGGAGTTATCCTCAGGGTTTTTACCATCAGGGTAAAAATAGATGGCCCATTGAAACCCCCCGACGGTGAAATTCTCACTGGCAATGTGCTTTCCGACCCCAATTCCTTTGGCCAAGGAGTACCCTTTGATGACGAAGTTGTGGGACCCGTTAACGGTTTCCGTCACGAAGCGCGAGCTCGACGGCGACGCCAGAGACCGGCTGCTCTTCTGCCTGCCGGATATCATCTGTTTCCGAATTGAGGATTGCAAATTCCCAATTTTACAATTTCAGAATTCAAGCAGTAACAAAAGCAGGTCAAAAGCTTTGGACTGGTGAAATCGATTGATTTTTTCTCAGATTTCTTGCGATTTCTGAGATTTTTGTTCTTTTGGTGTGTGGTTTTGGCGGTATTGATGGATTTTCCCTGGGAAATTGGGATTGTGTTTTGGCTTGGGGAAGAAGTCGATTTGCTATGCTTCTCAAAGTTTCTTTATTTTTTTCTTTTTTCTTTTTAATTTCTTTTCTTTCTTTCTTTTTTAATACGCGGGTGAACTTCTTTTCACCTCACCACCCACGCCAACACCTTATTGAGATTTGGACTTATTTGTAATAATCTAGGAAAAGGGTTTTGAATAAGACTGACTAAGTTACACAATGGATAACCTAATTTGGTATCGAATTCATCATTCACGAGATTCATATTTAAGATCTCTCACTTCCAAGTGAAGATAAATACTATTAAACCGTAATATTGAGTGACAATAACCATTTTGTTTACGTACACAAGCGAAATTATACTTTGCCCTAATTTATGGAGTAACATTTTATCCTGTCTTAATCTCTTCTCTCCTCACTTCTTTTCTATTTAAACAGAATTAAGCTACATCAGTATTTTATATTTTTTTTTATATAAAAAGATAAAGATAAAAAAGAAAGCGTGAGAGGTGAGAAGGAGAGGGAAATAAAAGATGAGAGCATCGTACTTCTTGATTCATAATGTGAGATTTGACTATAATACTTACATAATTTAATAAAACCTTTATCTCAACGTGTAAGTATTGTAATCAATTTCATAATGTGAGAACAAGAAATTAAATTTGGTAATTAATGTAACTTCGTCTGCCTCTGCAATTGTATGGTATCATTAACTTTTAAATGTAACACAATTAAATAGCCTAATTGACATAAAATCAATGGAAACCGTTATTTATTTGTTTTCTTTGCCCTTAGTTATGTGGTCTCAAGATGTGCAGATTTTTCAATGTGACGGAATAGAACCTGGTATACCAAATTGTAATAATACAATTGGTTGGAAAACTTAAAAAAAAAATTCAACTGATTAATTATGACACTTGGTGTTTCAAAGTTGTGTTTCCGCACACAAAAATTTCTCACATGGGAGGGAGAGGAGTCTCGCCGATGATAAATATATTATAATTTATATTTAGGTGTTGTTTTATACATCACGAATCACACAATGGTGGCTAAGGAGATGCTGAAATGTTTATGTAAGTCTTCTCGACTCACAGAAGAGTGGGTTGGCGAAGATATCAGCTGGTCCCCTTTTCTGCCCTTAGAGAGTAATTATTATTTTTGTATTTTCCAAAACAGAATTTGCCCAAAACATCTTTTGCTAGTTTTTTTGCCCAAAACTGTTGAACTACAAACAACTTCAGATGAGGGTTCGAAAAATAACACAGAAATTAAGCAATCGAATCGACATCTTTTATTAGTCTAAGTGCCTATTTAGAACACTTACAAAATCCAAGTGCCTATATATAATGACAACACATTCAGAAACTACCATTCTTATTATCATAGAATTCTGGCTCAGATTCACAAGAAATACAAAGCAGAACCAGTTTCTTCCTCACTCTAATGGCATCCTTCACCGCCAAATCACATTTTCCCCCACCGAAAGTGAAATATACCCACAAACAATTGCAAAACAGAAGATGAAAACTCACAGTTGCATTCCATCAACTTGTCTTCCATGGCCATTACAAGATCAAAATATATGCGGTCAGCTGAGAAGGGATATATAATGGCGGAAACCAGTTTTCTTAATAAGGGGCAACCAGAATCTCCAACCACAGCAATTATGTAGAGTCTTTGTCTATACACTTCTTTTGTTCAGAAACCCTTGCTCCCGTGATGTTACAAACAGGCTCATCCTTCGACTGCAGAAGCTTGAGATCTGGATGAACTTTGAGATCTCCTATTACTATCTTTTGGTTAACATCTAACTCACTCAGATCCACATCAATATATGGAGGAATCACATCAGCAGGACAAGGGAACTTTACGATCCTCTTCACTGTGTTTAGACAACCATCTGATACCCCAGAAACTCGTGCCTGTTCACAAAATAAAACTTCTTTAGAACCAGGTACAACTGAGTGCTCGGAAAGAGGTGCCGGGATGACTTCTAGTACTGGGTTTTCAACATCAACACCTGTGATTTCAATATTGCTAAAGGTTAGTTTCAAATATACAACAAACCAGCGAAACAAAAGAGAAATTCGAACTCTTCAAATCCCTAAAAATACAATGGACATACTGTTTAGCTATAGCAGATTAAAAACTCAAAATCATACCGACCGGGACCGGTAAGGTGCAATATACTTTATCAGATCAAACCCAAAAGGGTATCACGCTGACCTAGAATATTGAAACTTTCCACTTTCAAGGCCGAAAAATCGACATTTTTGAAACCCTAACCGGCTAAGAGCTTGACACTTCACTCAAGCAATACAACAACCCAAATAAACCCTAAAGAGGCATAACGAAACCCTAACCCTCTATCTTCCTTACAAGTAAAGAAACAACAAAAGTGGAGATTAAAACGTAATAATTTTCACAGCAAATAAATGTAGAGCAAGTCAAAGCTCAAGTTTTTCTCTATTAAAATGGAAATAAGTAAACAACCCACATAATCAAACATCAAAATTTCATTGATTTTCTTAAAATTTTCTCGGAAACCAAACAGGCGGCAATAGGCCGGGAAATTTGGAAAACTAACCAAATTTTGGACCCTATATAGAATTCTAGCCACTTTTTTTAATTTATGATAATTATAACCAAAATGTGATATGAAAATACTAATACACCTTTCAAATAAAGTTTTCTCAAAAAAACCAAAAAAAACAAAATGTCATCCATGAAAATTAAACAAAGCAAGATTCAATTAAGATCAGGAGATTTGAAATAGAATTGAATAAGTTCAATGCCACCCGTGCTCCTTGAAGTTCCTTAAACAACCCAAAACCCCAATTCAATCATAGAAGAAAACAAAATCCAAAGTTCAACCTTTGGAGAAAAAGAGAGAAAAAGAGAAGGGACCATCGGGGGCTGAGATGTTGAGGAAGGGCAGCAGACACTGAAGTGAGTGAAGGCCTCGTTGTAAGCTTGGTGGTGCAAATGCTCGAACTCAAGGATTACATCATCGTAGTTGAAAATTAGAAATTAGAAAGCAGAGGAGGAAGCTAACCAAGACTGAGAGTGAGAGTCGTCTTCATGTGGAGGAGGTCGAAAAAATTTTGGGGGTTCGGAACTAAACGAAGGTTATGTGTGAGAGTATAAAAGAGGAAGAGGAGGAAAAGAGAGGGATCGTGCTGCATGCCATGGCTGGCGGTGCGTGGGTTGGGTTTATGTAGTTTTGGATTATCGTCTAGAAAGGACAGAGATGGCGGTAAAAGACAGCCGAGCCTTTTGTTTTTTGGTTTTTTTTTTAGAAAACTTTATTTTCAGGGTGTATTAGTATTTTCATATCAACTTTTGGTTATAATTATTAAAAATTTAAAATGGTGGTTAGAATTCTATTTGGGATCCGAAATTTGGTTATTTTTCCAAATTTCCCCAATAGGCCTATAAACACCGAACACAAATTGAAGGTAGGAAGGGAACGAATAGGAGCGACGATAAAGAGATAGATACCTTTGAGGTCCGTGGCAGGTGAGAGGGTCGGAAGAGAGAGACAGAAAGCGAAGAGGATGAGCATAGTGGCGGAGGAGGGAGAAGAGCCCATTGCTTCGCACACTCATTACTTTCTTTCTCTGATTTCCTAAATAAAAAGTAGAGGAGCTTTTCCAAATTCTGAAGAGACGATTTCTTAACAAGGGAGGAGAAGCTTCCAAGTTTGGGCCTTGAAGAAAAGGGCTTGGATCTTGTCTGGCTCAAATTCATGGTTACCATTGGGCTTTTCTTATACTAAATTTGTCTACAAAAGCCCAATAATTCTTCTTGTTTGGTATCTTAAATCTGATTGAAATAGATGACGCAACGCATTATCTTATACGTAAAGGAAAGACAACAATTGTAAAATTGTGACAAGTTTTTCGACATATTTTTATTGCAAACAATAATTATTTTAAGTTATAAATAGGAAACGATTTAAACTCGAGATGCAATAAGTTAACTGAAGTTTTGACTTTAACACAAACGCTACAATAGACAATTCCTAAACAAAATTATCAACAAAGGTGATTCAAAATCTTAATTTAACCATTAAAAATGAGATTCAACTTCATTAGCGTAATTGACTATTATAAAAGACATACGAAGTCTTCTTTATCTTATTTCTCAAAAGACTGCATATATTTATCGAGAAGAAAATATTATTGCTAATGAATTTACGAATCTAAGATATGTTCACATGGAGTTTTGTATAAAGACATACAACGTTCTCTTTATAAAGTTTTTGTTAACAAGTTTTATTCAATAGTACATACTACGTATTAGTACAAGAAATAAAAGGTAGGATTACTTAATACACCGGACTACTTTCAAGAAAAAAAAAAAAAACGACCGACTACTGAAGAAAAAAAAACAACAGTGCTTTTGGTGTTACCAAGCTTCAACAAAAATATTTGGACAAAAATGCCCCCAAGACAAAAAACTCCAGACATCCCAAAATAAACCAGGGGCATTTTCGTCATTTAATAGTGTTTTTTTAATAGTTAATTTTTTTTAATAATTATTACCTCACAATATGCTAACAATAATGTGATTTAATTTCTTTATTTTTAAACACGTTCAAAACATCTTAAGAGGCGTGCAATGCCGGTTATAAAAAAGGTATTTCGAATGCAGATAATAACGTGATTAAATAAGTTGTCAAATGATTTTTTTTTAACAAACAATATTATCTACACTAAGAGGGAGGAGGTGGGCTTAGCCTCACAATGAGCTAGCAATAATGCGATTCAATCAGTTGTTTATTAAATATTATTTTCTCTATTTTTAAACACATTCAAAACATTTTAAGAGGCGTGTAATGCCGGTTATAAAAAGCTATTTAATAATGTGATTAAATTAATTGTCAAATCATAGTTTTTTTTTTAACAAACGATATTATTTACATTAAAGGGGAGGGGGTGGGCTTAGCCTCACAATGGGCTAGATTCAATCAATTGTTTATTAAATATTATTTTCCCTATTCTTAATGTAAATTCTATAGAGACCGATTTTATTATGTGTATTCAGTTGCTTTAATTGGTTTATGAGGGGTTTTTTCTAGCATGATCTAAAATTATTCATTTACTTCAAATATTTGACTTTCCCTTTGTCAATTTACGCATATAAATACATTTAAAACGTGTAAGTCGCATGTGCATGAAGGCTAGTATTAAAAGAATGTGACTTCAAAAATAAGAGAGCTGCTAGACCCACCCCGTTGTCTTATTTTCCCATCCACGTTATATTTACACCTACTATAAAAAGTTAAAAAATTAAAATGTTATTTTCCCACCCACAAATGCCAGGAATTCTCATAGGAAAACGTGAAACAAATTGCACCCTAACTATCACAACCCGTCCCAAAATTATATTTATCGACGGTGTGAAATGACGGAAATACCCATAGACGTTAAATTGTGTGATGTGGTATAGGTGTTGTGCATGGATCACTATTCTCAAATCCTAATTGTTTTGGACCAATTAGGATTAGGTATATGGTGTATTTTGGATTGTTGACCAATTCTAGGCCACACACCCACATCCACTTCACCTTCTCGCTCTCACTCTCGTATTCTGCCTCTCGGTTCACTCTCTCTCTCTTCGAACTTGTACGGACACACACAAACAACCCAAAATCTACACGAATTTAAAGTTTTAAGGTCTCCAGTGTGTTCCTAGGATCCTTACAAGTCGAATGGTATCCATTTTCAGCAAGGAAACCTTCGAGAAACCCTAGTTTGAAAGGGAGTCGTGGGTGTACAGTACACCAAACCAGTTCGTGGAGGTTTCAGACCATTTCAAGGCTTGTATAGGTATCTCTTCTTCGTCCTAAGTGTTTTGGATGAGTTTTGACTAAGTTTGAACGTAAGGAAACCATGAAAATCGAACCTCCGAGGGTGACACTATTCACCAACTTTTAAACCCTTGATTTTTTGTGAATTTTAGGACCACAATGAGCTCAAGGAGGTCCTCACGATGCTCGGAGTGCATCGTTGGTAGGATTTGGATCGAGGGAAGCTCGAAAACGGAGCTTTGTAGAGGTCGCCGGAGTTCGATGACTTCTCCGACATAATTTCACATGAAACGAGACGTGAAAGAGGTATAACGCGATTCTTTATATCCTAAACTTCATTTTGATGGAAATTGCATGAAAAATGGTGCAGAAATGAGCTAGATTAAGAAGTTGGAAAATTTACCCAGTTTCCGGACCGACGACGGGTGCCGGAGCTGGAGATAGGAGAATATTCCGTCAAGTCTGACGGAATATTCTCACGCCATCAGTTAAAAGTAGCGGAATCTGTTAGGTTTAACGGAATATTCCCTAACGGTGGTTAGGGAATCCGTCAAGTTTGGGCCGCGCGTGGGGGCGCGTTTTGCCGTGCTCATGCCGGCGCGTGGGAGGTCCAAAAATAATTCTAAAAATATGGGGATGATCCTGAGGTTGTGTAGATCATTGTGGTATATTCATATACCCATTTTGAGCAATGTATGAGAAGTTATTAGCTAGTTTTGTCTATGTGCTTAAAAATAACGTTTTTATAGTTAATTCGCATATAGGTGAGACTTATCCCGAGGACGAGCGTATCCACGGGCGACTCGGGGGTTACGACCCGTCGACATATCAGTGAGAGGGCTTTTGTTTTCAGTATATAATTATATACTTGATATATTTTCCAGAAATGTGTTTTAAATGAAAGTATGCTTTGAACTAATATGCCAAATGCCTTTATATTCTGAATATGCATTTCATGGTTGTATATATATATATATATATAATTGTGGTGCTGTGGAGGCACAGGTAAATGCAGGTAAGTTAGGTTTGGTGTAGGTGAACTACGAACGGCTTGATCCCTGTTTAGGGTACGTAGGCAGTTTAACGAGAGGTTAGATGCAACCATTCAATAAATGAGATGAACATGTTGATTGTCTATATGAGATATGATTGAGAAATGATGAGCTCATAAACCTGCACCCCGGGTGATTGCGATTTAGCTAGAGAGAGTTCGCACAGGCCTGTATATTATGTCACCTCCTGCACCATATGCTCACATTGGATCCAAATAGGTGCACAGTCTTGTCGTACAGACCACTATAGGTGGTTCCGACTCGTAGGTGACTAACTTATTATCGCACAGCTAGCATTGAGAGAGTAGAATTGAACATAATTATATTACACCCAACCTTGTCGTACAGACCCTTTTCAGTGGTTCCGACTTATGTGCAGTATGTTGTTGTATAGGTCATAGTAGTGACTCCGGCTAGATTGAGTTTGAGCTATGAATTCAGCCATACAGACTACCACAGGAGTTCCGGCTAACATATCATATTTCTATAAAATTAATCTTACCTGGATTGCTTACTTGTTATATTTTGGCATAGCATACATATGAATATGATTATGTGAAGCATAAACTGAATTGATATGATTTCAGATATATATATATATATATATATGTATATGCTCATACCTTAATTCTGGGAAAATTATTCATGTTTTATAGAGAGGGGTTAGTATGTTGATAAATGATATGTTTTAGTAAAACCTTTGTTTTTGCCCACTCACGTTTTATGTTTTGCGCCCCTCTAGGTTTTAAGTAAGATTGCTGTTGGTGGCTAGAGGACGTCGGCAATTATGACTTATCCATATAATAGTAGGACATTCTTGGTACTGTATAACTAGTACTTGTCTTACTGGACTGCACCTAGACTTTATGCTTTGATTAGGAGTGTTTACTGTTGTAACTAACTCCTATCACTTTCTGTTTAGTAGTGTACCCTAGTAACCTGGTTTTTAATTATTCGTATATTTGCTATCTTTATCGCTTCCGCATTGTGCACAAGGCTACGTCACTCTCACGTGACGGCCATCATGTCTTGACCTCGGTTGGGGTGTGTCAGTTTGGTATCAGAGCTTAGGTTTAGCAGTCCTGTATAATTCTTGAATGTTCTAATCCTTGTGATGTCTTATGTCAGAACTATGCTGCCTCGTAGAGAGCCCCATCAACCAGCTGAATCTAGATTCCCTGATATTGCTCAATTAGGGGAAACCATAGTTTCTACCATCCAGACAGCCTTCCGTACTCCTCATAGGACACCTCTTGAGACAGTTCATAACCTGAAATTGAATACCTTCATGGGAAACGAAGGTCATGAGGGGGCAGAAAAAATGGTTGAATCATGTGGAGAAGACTTTCCAGGTGATGCAGAGTCATGGGAATCTTCCTCCTGATAGGTGGGTCAAGACGACTACCTGGTTTTTGGGAGAACAACCTGCATCCTGGTGGAGACAGGAGTCTTATGAGATGACCCCAGAAGAGATTGTGGACTGGGGAGTGTTTAAGGAGCGGTTTCGGAAAATGTTCATTCCTCCTGCATATATCGATCTTAAGAAACAAGAGTTTACTCATCTGAGGCAAGGAAAGATGTCTGCTAATGAGTATTACAGGATGTTTACTGATCTGTCTAGATATGACCCGGAGGTTGCTGCTAATCCGGTAGAGATGCTTCGCCGTTTCAGTTTGGGTACTAAGAAGAAATGGCGTTCCATAACGACATCTACTCATTATGCCTCTTACCAGGAGTTTTATGAGATTCTATTGAGGATTGAGGCTTCAGATAGCATGCCTAGTGAGAGTGAGGATGAGGAAGGAAATAATGGGGGCCAGAGGCGAGATAATAAAAGGAAAAGGGCAAGCTTTTCAGAGACCCCGTAAGACCCAGAACTTTAAGAGGAGTGGTGGCATTTACAGCTCTTCTAGCGGGGGATTGAGTACTAATATGCAAATGAGAGGTGGCAGGTTTACTGGAGGCCCTATATTTCAGAGGCAGAGAGATTTTGGTGGTCCAGGTGGATCTGGTGCTCCCTTATGCCGCATATGTAATAATCGGCATTTTGGGGAGTGTAGGAGAGGCATCAATGGATGTTATACATGTGGACAGATGGGTAATCGGGCTGCCCAATGTCCTCAGAGTCAGCAGAGACCCCAGCAGCCTTCCTTTCCACCAACTGCACCTACCCAGTACGCTTCAGGATCTAGTGGTTATACTCAGACTGGACGAGGAGGTGCCTATCACTACCAGGGCGACGCCGCTCCCTACACCTCTGGACAGCAGCAATACTCTCAGGATCCTCAATATCAGAGTGGATATCCTCAGCATCAGGGAAGATCTATGTCTTATCAGCCTCATTCAGCCAGAGGATCTCAGTGGTATCAAGGGGGACAACCCCAGCAGGGGGAGATTGTTGCTAGTAGTGCAGGATCTTCGAGGCAGTCAGGGCAGCAGAGGCAGGGACGTGGTATTCACGCCAACAGAGGTTGCAGTTGACGACAACAGAGTCAGGGGCGTATCCATAACATGTCACTGCAAGATGCCCAGAATAATCCAGATTTAATCATGGGTACGTTAAATATTCTTGGTCATTTTGCTAGAGTGTTGATTGATTGTGGTGCTATACATTCCGTTATTTCTCATATATTTGCTCAAGTGACACAACCTCATCCTACACCTCTAGGATATGATTTAGAGTTTTCTATGCCTAGAAGGGATAGATGTTTTGTGGATCGGGTATATTCAGGATGTCCAGCGATAGTAGAGGATGTTATTATGCCGGCTAATCTTATGTCGTTGGATATTATGGATTTTGATGTGATTTTGGGCACAGATTGGTTGCACTATAATCGTGTCAAGATAGATTGTTATGGAAAGACAATCACATTTCATGGTTCTGGATTACCTGAAGTTACATTTGTAGGAGAGCCTAGTGGGGTGAGACATGGTCTTACTTCAGCCATGAAAGCAAAGAGAATGTTGTCGATGGGTTGTCAGGGATATTTGGCTCATGTGGTGCTGAATGATGATACTCCTAGTAGTGTGGAGGATGTTCATGTGGTCAGATATTTTCTGGATGTATTCCCTGAAGATTTGCCTAGATTGCCGTCAGATAGAGAGGTTAAGTTTGTTATTGATCTGCTTCCAGGTACAAATCATATATCTTTGACTCCTTACAGAATGGCTCCTGCTGAATTAAGAGAATTGAAAGTACAGTTGCAAGAGTTAGTGGATAAAGGTTTTATTCAGCTGAGTACTTCACCTTGGGGAGCTCCAGTTTTATTTGTGAGGAAGAAAGATGGAACTTTGAGGTTGTGCATTGATTACAGGCAATTGAATCGGGTGACCATTAAGAACCGTTATCCATTGCTTCGTATAGATGATTTGTTTGATCAGCTCAGAGGTGCATGTGTATTTTCTAAGATTGATTTAAGGTCGGGTTATTATCAGTTGAAGATTAAAAATGAAGATGTCCCTAAAACCGCATTTAGGACTCGATATGGTTATTATGAGTTTCTTGTGATGTCATTCGGGTTAACTAATGCACCAGCAGCTTTTATGGATTTGATGAATCGAGTATTCCAGCTATATTTGGACAGGTTTGTTATTGTCTTCTTTGACGATATCCTGGTATACTCTAAGTCTAAGGCTGAGCATGCTAGCCATCTGAAGTTGGTGTTGAGCAGTTTGAGGGAACACCAACTATATGCTAAGTTTAGCAAATGTGAATTTTGGTTGAATCAAGTGGCATTTTTGGGACATGTAGTTTCTGCTCAAGGCATTCAAGTGGATTCTCAGAAAGTGGCAGCTGTGGAGAATTGGGAGCAACCTCGAACCGTCACCGAGGTAATGAGTTTTCTTGGCTTAGCAGGGTATTATAGACGGTTCGTTAAGGATTTTTCAGTGATTTCTTTGCCACTGACGAGGTTGACTCGAAATGATGTTAAGTTTGAGTAGGATAATAAATGTGAGCAAAGTTTTCAGCAGTTGAAGTATTATCTCACCCATGCACCTGTTTTAGCACTTCCAGATGATAGCAGTAATTATGAGGTCTATAGTGATGCTTCTCTGAATGGTTTGGGACAGAGGGAGAAACGTGGGGGTGATGGGGTGCTACTACTTGGCAGTTTGAGGATGGGAACAAATCTCATTTTCAGATCCTGATTGGGTAAAGGAATAGGGTCCAAATTGACAATTTTAATAATATTTGGGGAGAATTACAGAATTACATTTATAAGTGGGGGGTGGGTGTAACAATCTACCCCCTTTATTAAAAATTTTCATCCTTGAAATTTAAAACCTTAACCAAATAAAAACGGATACTGACTCCTCATTAGATCCTCCGTTTCCCATGTCGCTTCCTTAACATCGTGGATCTTCCAAAGCACCTTCACCAACGAAATAACTTTGTTCCTCAAC
This sequence comes from Malus fusca, assembly GCA_035220775.1. Taxonomy (NCBI): domain Eukaryota; kingdom Viridiplantae; phylum Streptophyta; class Magnoliopsida; order Rosales; family Rosaceae; genus Malus; species Malus fusca. The sequence continues at coordinate 652,385 of CM069072.1, read as the reverse complement.
ACTTTATCATGTCGGTTAAGGATAGCCACTGGTTCCTTGACATAGCTAGCATCCTGATTTACTTCCAGCGGCTCTAACTGAATGATATGAGAAGGATCTGGTACATATTTCTGAAGCATAGAAACATGGAAAATGTTGTGAATTAGTGAAAACTCTCGTGGTAGCTCCAATCTGTAGGCAACTGCACCAATTCTCTCAGTAATCTGATAGGGACCAACGTATCGAGGATTCAACTTTCCTCGCTTACCAAACGAGCAACACCCTTCCAGCGAGACAACTTCAAGAACACAAAATTACCAACCTTATACTCACGGTCCCTGGAATGTTTATCCATGATACTTTTCTATTGGTCTTGCGCTGCCTTTATGTTTCTCTTAATTAGCTGGATGTTAGCATTGGTAGTGTCCACAATCTCTAGTCCCAGTAACACTCATTGGCCGACCTTTGTCCAACATAACAGCGTCCGACACACTTCCCATACAGAGCCTCATAAGGTGCCATGCCGATACTCGAATGATAGCTGTTATTGTATGCAAACTCAACCAACGACAGATAGCTATCCCAACTACCTTTCCACTGGAGAACAGACACTCTCAACATGTCCTCCAATGTCTGAATTGTCCGCTCAGACTGACCATCGGTCTGTGGATGGTAGGCAATGCTGAACAGCAATTGAGTACCCATGGCAGTATTAAAAGCTTTCCAAAACCTGGAAGTAAACCTGGGATCTCTGTCTGAAACGATGGAGACGGGTACACCATGAAGTCTGACAATATTATCGATGAACAACTTCAACAACTTCTCGATTGAATAGGTATGTCGAACAGGCAAGAAGTGAGCGATCTTAGTGAGTCTATCCGTAATTACCCAAATGTCGTCCAATCTCGATTGTGTCCTCGGCAAACGATACACAAAATCCATGGTGATGTCTTCCCATTTACGACTAATGCAAAATCTTCTGATACCAGCATGGAAATGGGAATACATCACCATGGATTTTGTGTATGGTTTGCCGAGGACACGGTCGAGATTGGACGGCATTTGGGTAATTGTGGATTGACTCACTAAGATCCCTCACTTCTTGCCTGTTTGACAGACCTATTCACTGGAGAAGTTGTCGAAGTTGTTCATCGATAATATTATCAGACTTCATGGTGTACCCATCTCCATCGTTTCAAATAGAGATCCCAGGTTTACTTCCAGGTTTTGGAAAGCTTTTAATACTGCCATGGGTACTCAATTGCTGTTCAGCACTGCTTACCATCCACAGACCGATGGTCAGTCTGAGCGGACAATTCAGACATTGGAGGACAACAGGTTTTGGAAAGCTTTTAATACTACCATGGGTACTCAATTGTTGTTAACACTGCCTACCATCCACAGACCGATGGTCAGTCTGAGCGGACAATTTAGACATTGGATGACATGTTGAGAGTGTTTGTTCTCCAGTGGAAGGGTAGTTGGGATAACTATATGCCATTTGTTGAGTTTGCATACAATAACAGCTATCATTCGAGTATCGGCATGGCACCTTATGAGGCTCTGTATGGGAAAACGTGTCGAACGCCGTTGTGTTGGACAGAGGTCGGCCAACGAGTGTTACTGGGATCAGAGATTGTGGACACTACCAATGCGAACATCCAGCTGATTAAGAGAAATTTAAAGGCAGCGCAAGACTGACAGAAAGGTATCGCAGATAAACATTCCAAGGACCGTATGTATAAGGTTTGTGACTTTGTGTTTTTGAAGTCTAACTGGAAGGGTGTTGTTCGTTTTGGTAAGCGAGGAAAGTTGAGTCATCGATACGTTGGTCCCTATCAGATTACTGAGAGAATTGGTGAAGTTGCCTACATATTAGAGCTACCACCGGAGTTGTCACTTGATATCGATTTTACCACTTGTAAAACAAAGGGTTAAACCATAGAAAATTCTTGCAAAAGAACAAGTGTTTGTAGTATAGAATGGCTCAAGCAAGGTCGATCTCCTCATGGACTGATATAAACAATTTACGAGTTTTTGTGTATTTAACTTATTTAACTCTAAGAACTAAACTAATTTGACGAAACTAAATACTACTGGATGTGACTTAAACAAATATCTAAAATGGGAATTGGTTTATAGGAATAATGATTCAACTAAACAAAACAAGTAAATGAGAAAATTCAAGATAAAATAAATGATTGAAGAAAAATAGATTGACAATATGCTAGAGTTCAACCTTTACCAACAACACTCCTACGTAGCTATTCCAATTGCTTAAATAATTGAAAACACACATGCTTTGAAGGTTGGATTTTCCTTGTGTATGTTTTACTTGTGACATTCAAGCTAAAACGCATACCACTACATGCAACTTATCCATGACATTTGGATTAAATATAAACATGAGTGATTCATTAATCTTGGTGAAAATCCTCTTGTTAAACCATGTAATCCCTAAGAGCATGATATTTACCTTAGGAGAGTACAATCCTCAATCACAAGAAGCACAACCAATTTTAACGTGACATTCGTTCAAAATTGCATCCGATAACTTTTCTAAGCATCCTAATGGTGATCAAGCATCAAGGTACATATATAGTTTAATTTAGTGATTGAAAATATCAAAGCAAGCATGTAACAACACTTAAGCAATTGAAAAATAAATCTACGTATTCATGTTGCGGCTCATGGCCTGACTCTAGCAAAATAAATTAGTTACACATACTTGTATTAATACATAAGAAATTATCCATAAAAAAATAACAAAGAAAGAAGACACCCGTTTATTGCAAGACGAGCTCTTCGTTCCTTTTGCTCTCTGCTCCTCACTTCCTCTCCTCTGCCTTTCTGCTTCTTCCTGCGCACCGCTTCTTTCCGCACTGCCCTCTTTTTCCCCCTTTTATTTTCTGCCGTGCTCCTCTCTGTCTTCTTTGCTTTTATTCTTTCTGTCTGTGCCATCATATTTGCCATGCCCTACTCTCTTTTCTTCTTCTCTTTTTTCTTTCTTATTGCCCAACCTCTGTTTCCTTTTCTTTTTTTTTAATTTCTTTTCTTTCTATCTTTTTGTTCCACTTCCATGTGTTCTCATCCTTTATCTTTCTTTCTTGCCATCTGTTGCCTTAAACAATAAGGCAATGATTTTTCAAAACATCACCCTGTGGAGACAAGCTCCACTTCCATTTCTTTTATTTTATTAATTCCTTTTCTCCATTTTGCTTGAAATTTATCCTAAAACAAATTTAACTGCACATTAACACAAGGTAAGGTAAAATGCCACAATTTTAACACAAAAACATCACAAAGACTTTAGAAATGGATGGTATAAATGCATGAAATATATGAGTGATCATCACTAATTCACAACATTTTTCATGTTTCTATGCTTCGGAAATATGTACCAAATCCCTCTCATATCATTCAGTTAGAGCCGCTAGAAATAAATCAGAATGCTAGCTATGTCGAGGAACCAGTGGCTATCCTTGATCGACAGGATAAAGTGTTGAGGAACAAAGTTATTTTGTTGGTGAAGGTGCTTTGGAGGAACCACGTTGTTGAGGAAGCGACATAGGAAACAGAGGATCTGATGAAGAGTCAGTATCCGTTTTTATTTGGTTAAGGTTGTAAATTTCAGGGACGAAATTTTTTTATAATGGGGGTAGATTGTTACACCCACCCCCTCACTTATAAATGTAATTTTGCAATTCTCCCCAAATATTATTAAAATTATCAATTTGGACCCTATTCATTTACCCAATCACGATCTGAAAAAAAGATTTGTTCCCATCTTCAAACTGCCACGTGGCAGCACCCCATCACCCCCACGTTTCTCTCTATGTCCCCTACCCGTGACCCATTTCCTTTATTTCTCTCTCTATCTCTGCACTCACTCTCTCTTCCCTCTCTCGAGACCCTCTCATCCATCTCCATTCCTTTCACCAGTGAACACCCAAGTGCACCCACATCCTCACCATCGTTCAGGCATCATCATCGTCATCAGCATTCCACCATCTATCTCTCTCCCCTGTCGCTGCGAGGAGCGGTGGAATCCAGGAACTCTCTGGCGAGATTCCTTCGTTTTTCCGGTTAGGTAAGTTTCAGATTTTCCTCTCTTTTCGTTCTATTGTGAAGCTTGAATGAAATTTGTTGAGTTTTAGCTGGTTTTTATCAAGGTTGTAGAACGAGATCGGCTCAGGGGAAGGCACACCCATTTCCGGCGAGCCCGTGGTTGTCGAGGGATTTTCCAATCACCTCTGACCGTGCTACGGCAAACCAAAGGTATAAAAACACTCATCTCATCTAGATCTTCATTTTGATACCTAGATCGGGGTCTAAGGTGTGCGGTTGCAGTCGGCCGGAGCTGTAGAAGCTCCGGCGTTCTTTTCCGTGCAACATAGGCCCTTCAGGCCGTTTTCTAAACCCACGGACCTTAAGCCCGTTTTGTTCCAGCCCAATACCCTAGCATGTTCCCTTTTTAATTTTGTTTTAATTCCTTAAAGACCCAAATGCCTTCGGGCCGTTTCCTTTAGGGCATTTGGCCCGTTAACCCAAGCCCAAAACCCTTGGCTTTCAAGCCTTAGGGCCAGGAGGAACTCGGGCCTCAAGCCCATTCTTTTTCCTTTTTATTTAATTTAATTGTTTTTAAAACCAAACGGGTCTTTGGGTCGTTTCTGTTAGGGGCTTCTAAGCCCAAACCCTAAACCCTATGCATCTCAAAATAGATCACACCCCCTGATCTTCGAAATGATGTCTACCTTGTGGGATTTGCTGAATCGGATCATCTGTCTGACCGCACAAGGTACGTTCTCACATGGTTATGTCTTTACCATTAAGGAACACCGCAATATCTTAGAGGTCAACTAGATAAACCTTTTGTTGCGAAACCTTTGAATCGTTCCAAGACTCACTGTATCTCATCACGTGAAAGATATGGTCGAGAACTCTTGTTAAGCATATTCTAAATCCTTCCAATTTTCATCCATTGTTGAATCCCAACAACAATCCATGAAGACAACGTTGTATGTATCGATCATATTATGATACATCCAACAAGTCAACACCAAGCATATTGTGTCTACATCGGCATGAGCATCAGAAGATTAAAATCAAGCAGTCCAATCCAAAACAACATTGCCGACCTCTACACAACGTCATTGCCAAAGTTTACCTTCCAGAAGCTTGTCCAAATTATTGGTATGCGTAACTTTCTCATTTGCAATGCTTGTAGTTTCATTTGGAAGTTTTGTCAAACTCAGGGGAATATCCAGAAATATACTCACTAAACCTTAATGTACTTTTTTTTTCCTACGATTAGGAGCATTTTTCTAACTGGATTTTTGCTACCTAACTAAGTTTTGACGAGGCACCCATCCTGGGTTAGTCATACCCATGTGTGTTCTTCTACTTGCGTTCAGAATACGTATAGTTTTGACTTAATACAACTTCTCACTTTTATCCTTTGACTATGAGCTTTTGTCCCATCTTGGGTTTTGCCATAGCGAAGTTTTGTGAGTTTTACTACCCATGCATTCTTCCATTTGTTTTGAGACTCGCATTTGTTACTTGTGTCAACTAGATGACACGACTGTTGGGTTTTTTCCAGCCCATGATAGGTTGTCCTACGTCTATAAGGAATTATAGTCTCAGAGGATTAAATTGTTTCATCAATTGGAGTTGTTTTCCCAATTGGAGTTAGTTTCTCAATTGGAGAATGATTCATAACTAGATTCCAATTAGGATTAGTAATCCTTATTGAAGAAGACCTTTATTATGTCTATATAAAGAGGCTATTGTACTAGTTTTGAGAATGGAGCAAAACAATAAATTGTATACCACTCAAGGGATTAGAGTGAGAGAATATTGTAAAGTGTGCGAGAGAAAAGAAAAGAGAGGTTATTTCTTGTTCTTGTTCTTTCAGGTTTTTCGTCAAGTCCTAGTTCTAGAGATTTGGCAAGATTATTGGTTGTACTCATTATTGATATAGTGAAAGATTGTTGTTGCTGTCCCGTGGACGTAGGCACATATTGCCGAACCACGTAAATTCTTGGCGTTATTTATCTTGATTATTTGTTTTTTTATTTCCGGAGTTTGTTCTTGTTTTTCCCGTTCTTAAACGCGATATTCTCAACAAGTGGTATCAGAGCCAGGTTTGGCTGATAACGGTTTAGAATGGAGGGTGCAACCTGTTGTAATTGGGTTACGTGGAAATCAAGAGGAGGACATGCTTTACTGAAGGTGTTAAGAGCAAGCCAGCAAGTATGTCTGATGCTGATTGGACCAAGATGAAGATAAGCGATGTTTTCTGGCAAATAAGTCTATAATTGCCTTTGCCAATGACGATGGGCATTGCGATCAGGGGGAGCCTGGTCAAGAGAAGTCTAATCAAGAGGGTCTTGGTTAATGAGTAGTTCGATCAGGGGGAGCTTGGTTATGGGTAATTCGATCAGGGAAAGTGGTCATGAAAAGTTCGATCAATGGGAGTTTGGTCAAGAGGAGCAATCCTATTTTGGTATACCTTCATCATGGTCTGGAGGGGGTGATTGTTGGGTTTTTTCCATCCCATGATAGGTTGTCTTACGTCTATAAGGAATTATAGTCTCAGAGGATTAAATTGTTTTATCAATTGGAGTTGTTTTCCCAATTGGAGTTAGTTTCTCAATTGGAGAAGGATTCATAACTAGATTCCAATTAGGATTAGTAATCCTTATTGAAGAAGACCTTTATTATGTCTATATAAAGAGGCTATTGTACTAGTTTTGAGAAGGGAGCAAAACAATAAATTGTATACCACTCAAGGGATTAGAGTGAGAGAATATTGTAAAGTGTGCGAGAGAAAAGAAAAGAGAGGTTATTTCTTGTTCTTGTTCTTTCAGGTTTTTCGTCAAGTCCTAGTTCTAGAGATTTGACAAGATTATTGGTTGTATTCATTATTGATATAGTGAAAGATTGTTGTTGCTGTCCCGTAGACGTATGCACATATTGCCGAACCACGTAAATTTTTGGCGTTATTTAGCTTGGTTATTTGTTTTTTGATTTCCGGAGTTTGTTCTTGTTTTTCCCATTCTTAAACGCGATATTCTCAACAACAACTTCATCAACTGCTTTGTAGACATTGAAATTTCGGTGAAATAAATGTTGACCATTGCATTAAAATTACATTTGTAGACATTGAAATTTCGGTAAAATAAATGTTGACAATTGCATCAAAATTACATCATCCACCCAATTCATCTACAACAATCCACCCAATTCACCTACAACCTCCACCCAATCCACCTACAACATCCACCAAAATAAAATGATAGTTGAAATTCATTCTCAAAGTCTATAAATAGGCCTCTCCATCAAATGATCAAGGGAAGAAATTGAAATACATTTTCTCTACTCTCAAGCAAATCTCGAATGATCAAGAAAGCCCTCTTCGTTCTCTGTGAAATCCTCCTTCAAGATCAAGCCCCAACGGCCCTTGAAGAACTTCCACCAATTCAAGATCAAGCCCCAACGGCCCCTTGAAGAAAGTGTTCATCATTCATCAATTGTTCATCCAAGATCAAGCCCCGACGGCCCTTGGATCAACAACACAATCTGCAAATCTACGTCTTACGATGATAAAATCAGAGGACTAAATTGTAAAAGAGATTGTAACCCTGAAATCAATACAAAAAAAATATTATTTTGTACACGTGTTCTCGTCTCATTCATCGTAGGAATTTTCGTGTTCACAAATTTGGCACGCCCGGTGGGACAATCTCTACCTCTCATATCTATCTTCGTAATCAGTAAAACACAAAAATGGCATCAAGGAAGGCTCAAGCCGTTCACGCAACCAATGCAAGGAACAAGAGCGTCATCGCCGCATGTGGTGTCACAATCTGTTTCTTTTTTTCAATCTTTCCAATTCATATTGAAGAAGGTCAGGGAATAAGGTCAGATGCTGCAAAAAATTTTGTTTTGAAAGATCAAGGAAGTTCGCAGCAAACCCTGAGCAGTTTGGTTAACGGTATGATCTTCAAGGGTTGTCAAGACTTTGCTCTTCAGCGACAGTGTCAGCGAAAGACTGTTGAAGCTTCTCGAGCTCTTTGATTATAGCAACGATGGCGGGCTTGGATTTGACTTAGACTCCTCCGTCCGGATTATGCAGTTCTGCCGAGAAGGGTGTCCTGCTATAATGATTTGTTCCAGCTCATCGTGTTGCATTCTTCTCTGCTTGTTTCTTTCGCATAGCAGAAGTGGTGCGCAACCTTTTGCCTTTAAATGGTCCTTCATAGCATGACTTTTCAGCGCCTCATCCATGCTTGGTAGCTTCAGTGTAAAGAGCCAACATCATATCAACTGTCCTGAAGTATTTGTTGAGGAAATTCGAGACCCGTCGACAGTTGAAGATGAGCACTCGAGAGCAGTGCTAGGTAAGCAACCAAGCAAAGGTTCCGGGCAATCAATTCCCGATCAGAAGTTTGATTTCAGATTTCGACTGATTTGCTTTATTTCTCCTTGTTCTGCAAGCAAGAGCAAGGGCAAAGGAAAGGATAGGGGGAAAACATGATATGAGATACCTTTGCTTTCGATCCTGATGATATGAGATACTTTTCCTTTTAAAGAAGTAGCAGACGATCATCACATGTATTTGTTGCCCTTGTCTCCACATGCTTCGATGCATCATTTTCACTTGCCTCTTCTGTTATCCAGGCATCTGGTATCTTCTTTGGAAGCACAAGATGTTGAAACAATGGGTACTTCAAGAGCAGTGCAAGGTAAGCAATCAGGAAAGGGATTTCAGGCATTCGGTTCCAAATCGGAAGGCTGATTCCAAACGCCGACTGATTGCTCTCTTTCTCCTTGCCCTGTAGAGAAGAACGAGGACAAAGAAAATGATAGGGAAAAAGCATGCTATGAGATACTCTTGCTTTCAATCTTAGTGCTATGAGATACTTTTGCTTTGGTGTGACTTGGTTAAAGAGGGCTTTGGTGTGACTTGGTTAAAGAGGTGTTTCCGTGGAGGAAGAAAACTGAGTATGTTGAAGAGTTTGGTTGCAGATGCATTTGGCAAGGAAGAAGAGTTAGGCGTTTTGGATATGTGCATTGCCATAGAGGATAGAGGTCGAACTATATAGTGATTTCCCAATAGCAAGTGGTAGTGCGGACGCGGGCTTGTCAGCCAAAAGTGTGGTAGTTGGAATAATGAACTTCGCACGTTTTCAACTCTGTCAGTCATATTTGACAAAGTTGCACGTGATAGCCGAAAAGCTGAGATTGCGTCTGAAAAGTGTTGACGAACTTTATGCAGGAAAATCCGGCTTTTGAAATTCGAAGAGTGGTGTCTCTTCGATTTTTGAACAAGTGGTTGTGTTGCCTTTCCTTTTAAAGCGGTGTCAATCGTATTCAACATGCACACTTTGAAGATTGCCCGCCTTTGAAAATTGTCTTTACTGTATTTCTGAGATTTTACTCCCTCAAACCCTTTTCTTTTACCATTTTTGAAAATGGCATACCCGTCTAACATTTGCTTAAATTTGAGTCTCGGGAGTGAAACAAGTGCGCCATGTTAGGGTAATATATGGCGTTTGTCCTTCTTTTCTTCTAATGACCCTCTTACAGTTGAAGACTCCGTGATGAGGGATGCAACAACGACTACGGTTATAGCTAGGAACATTCTCACTCTTAGAGATAATAGGCTACTTTCAAGGTGGTCCGATGAGTTGGCTGTTCAAGGCCCATGATTGTCACGAGGCCCATGATCGGAACCATCCATCTCACCAGTTTCATCAATATTGGGATCACAGGAAAGAGCTCCGAAATCAGACCCATGAGTTCCAGAGCCTTCACCTTGATCGAAACCGGATCCGCTCTTACCAGTAGGATCTCCGAAATTAGCCCCATGAGTTCCAAAGCCTTCACCTTGATCGAAACCGGATCTGCTCTCACCAATAAGATCTGGAACAGGTTGAGGTGGAGCAAGATCTTTTATAAGTGACTCAGCTTTGTGCTCCCACTCCTCAGTGTATTGTTCATAGTGGCAGTACGTCCTCCAATCGATCCATTTTGGCCACATCCTTGAAATGATCTTTTTTAGGCGAATCTTATTCATCAAGTCACTCACATCCACATGTTGAATGCCAAATTGCTCTGGACATTCATTGGGGCACTGATAGGCTCTCTCTTCAAAGTAGATGAGGACGGTTCGAGACCTTTCCAATTCTTCTTGGCCGACTAGGTTGATTAGGAGAAAATCTGGAAGCAGTTTTTATATATGGCTACCATTCAATATCTCCCTCATCGATCTCTCTGAAAATGGCAAGCAGTTTTTCCATATCATGGACATCTCCGAAATTGTTGTTAGTGGGTTTCTTCAGCAACGCTGACCAACCCATTATCAACGGAAACTCAATGGGAAGATGTGGTTGCGGACCCAAAAATAACGAATCTATCTTAGGAATCCGCTCCATTGCAAAAATCATCAAAGAATATGTGTCACATCACGAAAAATGCCAGCGCCCTTACTTTCGATTGACCGCTTCTATACTTATCTATTTCTTTTTTGACAATTTCTAATGAGCAGTGTAGGTGTGCTAATAAAGCAGCACCCCACGCATATGTATCAATTTCTTGAAGATTCTCCAAGATTCTCCAAGAGATGAAAAACAATACTCTGGACCAAATATGTTTGTTCCGGTAGTATGATAAAAAATAATATATACATAAGATAAGCTCTAACATACGAAAGCAACTATGGACTATCTATTCCTATTTCAGGTGGCACTACTTGAAACTTGTCCCTAAGCCACTTGAACTTGAAAGCCCCCTCCTTGACTACAAAATCCTCCCCTAAATAAGTGCGGGTCAGATACTTTCCCCCATAATCGACTCTAGAGACGGCTCTTCAATCAACTGACAACCCAGTGATGTACAAAACGTCTTGTAGGGTAAATGCTAACAACCAAACCTTTAGAGATACTTTCGTCCTCCAAATTTCATTTAAGGGGATAAACGGAGAAAGAGAAGGGTTGTCTATCAAATGTCTCGAGCAAAATTTACAAGAAAAGAACCCTGATGGCTACCTCCCCCTATCCATCCTTCATGAAACCAACACAACTCTCCCTAATAGAGACAGAAAGGACATGAGCTCCTCCGCTTCCAATTCATTCATATTTCTACAAAACCCAAGATCCAAACTCAAAAGAAACTGAGAAGGAATAACATACACCCTAGATGTGGAAAATTGAGATACTGTGATAGACTGTATAGTCTAGGAAAAGAAAGGCATAAGGCAATTCCAACACCTACCCCTCTTCCCAAAACCTTATCCTTTCGCCATTACCCACAACAAATTGGCAGCAAAAAGAAAACAAGTTAACCCCTAGAGACACGTTTTTCTATGGGCTCATACTGGATCCATATTTTTTTTTTTGCAAAGAAACAAAAGAATTTTATATAAAAGAGAGAATATACAAAAGTGGATAAGAGTGACTATCCTGGAATCCCAGCCATTGCACTTCCTATTTGTTTCTAATAACAGTATACAATATACCAAAAGGACACACACACACACACGACTTGCATTAAGGAAGAACCATGAAAACAGAAAATTAAACAGGGAGGACATACCAACTAGGTTTTCAGCAGCAAACTTTAGGCAAACAGACTTTAGATCCATAGCACGATAACGGTCGGCCACGGCCAGAATAATGGCAACAGAATTAACAGACATAATCTTGCAGAGAACAGATTCACACATCAATCTGAGTCGAGGTAACCCATATTTGTCTGATGTAGCTAGCAACTTGGCAGCTAATCCATCAGATAGAGATGGCATGCACAGTGAACTTGCATCTGACAACTCTTCATCTTCAATAAGGTTATCCGTGTATATGAAGTGTAACAACGCCTGTTCAGAAAGCACAAAAGACATTAGACAGGAAGACAGGATGAACTTTGCTTCATAGGAAGCAAACTCCTAAGGATAATGTGGTACATTATATTATTTCCAACAGACATACTACAACAAATACAACTCACTCTTACAAAAGCATAATTGGACAAGGAAAATAAATAATTGAGAAGCATTACCTTAAAGACCTTGGGATCCGTATCTGTAACAACTACATCATGATTCTCTTCTTCCATTCCATCGAAAAATTCTTTTTCAAATAAAGGAGATCTAGCCGCCAGTACTAACTTGTGGGCATGAAACCTTGCGCCACATACATTGAAAGTAACATCTGAACCTTCCTCATTCTCCAAAAGCATACCAAAATGATCTCCAATATCAGAATTGGGGACATGTATGGAGTGCAATCTCGAACTATCTATTGCAGAAACCACAACACCAACAGTGCAATTATCCTTGAAGAAACTAGATGATTCGAGCAGTGTCCGTCTGAAAAATTGTTGGTAGCCCCTAAAATCCAATTGCAAATAAGTTTATTTTAAAATGCATCAACATAACAGAGTTCAAATAGTATTACGTAAAATCTACATATCAACTCTGTTAGTAGGCAAACCCTATCCATTTCTAAGACAAAAACACAATTGATTACAAAAGTCAATCCTCCCATGCCCACTAGCACCAAAGTAGCCATTCAAAACCCTATTCCCAATCTAACAAACCGCCAGTCTTATTGAAAAACCACGAAAATTCATTCATTCACAACATGCATAAACTCATCTCCAATTAAGTAAAGCATGGAATTAGCGAAAAACTGAAGGAAAAAAAAAACCATTCATTAACAACAGATGTAAACTCATTTCCAATTGAGTAAAGCATAGAATTAGCGAAAAATTGTGAAAACCCATTCATTCACAACATACATAAACTCTTTCTAATCAAGTAAAGCATCGAACTAGCGAGAATTATCAAAGATTGAAATGAACCCAGAACAACAAACCAGCAAAGTGAAATTACCCACCACATGCTGCCCCTATACTTGAGGGTGTAAGGCCCGCTTTCGAGCGAGCGATCGAAGTGGCTATGGACCTTGTGCTTGCCATTAGGACCCTGATCAACGAGTGTCAATTCAAAGAGCTCGGACGTCGGTGCCCTCGGAGGCGAGGGCAATGAAGACGGAGACGTAAGCAGAGTTATCCTCAGGGTTTTTACCTTCAGGGTAAAAATAGATGGCCCAATGAAACCCCTCGACGGTGAAATTCTCACTGGCAATGTGCTTTCCGACCCCAATTCCTTTGGCCAAGGAATACCCTTTGATGACAAAGTTGTGGGACCCGTTAACGGTTTCCGTCACGAAGCGCGAGCTCGACGGCGACGCCAGAGACCGGCTGCTCTTCTGCCTGCCGGATATCATCTGTTTCCGAATTGGGGATTGCAAATTCCCAATTTTACAATTTCAGAATTCAAGCAGTAACAAAAGCAGGTCAAAAGCTTTGGACTGGAGAAATCGATTGATTTTTTCTGAGATTTCTGAGAGTTTTGTTCTTTTGGTGTGTGGTTTTGGCGGTATTGATGGATTTTCCCTGGGAAATTGGGATTGTGGCTTGCGGAAGAAGCCGATTCGGTATCCTTCTCAAAGTTTCTTTTTTTTTGTTTTTTTTTTTTAATACGCGGGTAAATTTTTTCACCTCACCAAGGCCAACACCTATTTAGATTTAAGTAAATTGTAACAATAATTCATCAACTTTAATCAAATTAGAGCAATGATCATTTAACTAAAAACATATTACCATTGGTTTCTCAACTCATCAAAATGTGTAGATGTGATCATTTTCGTCAATTTCGTTAGAATTTTGCCAAAATAAGTTATGTTGGAACGACTATTGCTACAATTGGGTCCCTCAACTCATCAAACATATAGCTATGGTCATTTTCGTCAACTTCGTCAGAATTTTGTCAAAATGAGTTATGTTGGAATGATTATTGCTATAATTGGGTTAAAGTTGAGAGATCATTGCTCCAATTAGGTTAAAGTTGAGGGATTATTTCTCCAGGTGGATTAAAGTTAAGGAACAATGGTAGTGAATTTTTAGTTGAGGGACCATAACTGCACGTTTTGATGAGTTGAGGGACCCCAATTGTAGTAACTTTTTTTTTGGGGTCCTTTTAACTAAAGTGGTTTTGTCACGTTAGTTCATTCTTTTGGGGGTCGGGAATACTCAAATAGGCATTTGAATCTCATTTAGCCATCATTATGTGACTCACAAACGTAAAGAATCGAACATAGGACGTGACGTGTAGAATACGAACCTGAAATTCGTTATCAACTATTTTGCCAACCCGTGGTGGTTATTTGTAGTAACCTTATTGGTTACACAAGCGAAAGCTCACCGCCCTCAAGTAGTGGTATTGTTCACAACCCTATTTATCAACATTGGATGTGTCTATTTATTACACATATCTCAAATTTAAACTCATCTGACAGTGATAAATAAGGAGGTGAGCAAAAATATTCCCAATTCATAATGTGGGATTTGGCTGTAATACTTATACGTATTTAATACAATTACTACACGTTCATACAATTACTATATCAACGTGTAAGTATTGTAGCCATGATGCTAAGTAAACAAATTTTAGACCAAATTTACAAACTATATAATGCGTTGCAAATAAAAAATAAGCATATTAATCAACACTTAATTAATTTAATTATCAACAATCATGTTAAATAGTTTACACAAATTGATCTCCTAAGCATTACCCAATCCCATAAGTGAGAACAAGAAATTAAATTTGATAATTAATGCCACTTCGTTTGCGTCTAGAATTAGATGTTATAATCTATAAATCTAGTACACTTATGACCTAATTGACATTAAATCAAATGAAAAGGAAACCATTATTTATGTGTTACCATTTGGTGAAATGGGAGGTACTTATTAAAAGTAAGGAGGAAGGGGGTTTAGGTGTGGGGAATTTGAGGAAACGGAATGAAGCGTTACTCGCTAAGTGGTTGTGGAGATTCTCAAAGGAATCAAATTCTCTCTGGCACAAAATGATACGAAGCAAGTACAGGTTGCAGGATAATGGGTGGGATGCAAATCCTTCCGCTGCGTATTTCAGGTCATAGCCCTTGGAAACATATTTCGTCTAGTCTTCAATTGTTCCTAGAGTGTTGCAAGTTTAAGGTGGGCAACGGGGAGAGCGTGACGTTTTGGGAGGATGGTTGGTTGGAAGGTGGACCATTGAAAGAGCAATATCCTAGATTATTCTTGTTATCGAGAATGCACAACCATAGCATTTCAAGTTTAGTGGATTTTTCTCTTCGATCTTTGAGCTAGAATTTTGATTTCAGAAGAAACTTGAATGAGTTTGAGATAGCAAAGGCGGCTAGGTTATTACAAAAGGTGAAAAATGTTCGTTTGATTCAATCAAGAGCGGATAACAGAAGGTGGAAACTAAACTTATCAGGATTGTTCACTTGTAAATCCTCTTGAGCAACAATGGAATTGTGCAACATTTTTCACCCTTTTCTCAAATTTGGAAATCAAAAGCTCCTCCAAAGGTCAAAATTCTTGTGTGGTTAATGGCTACTGGGAAGGTCAACACTTGTGATCAAGTTCAAAGGTGAAGGTCTTTTATTTGTATTTCTCCTCATTGGTGCACTTTGTATAAATCTAAGGAGGATAGTGTTAATCATATTTTTCTCCATTGTTCTTACTCAATACAGTTGTGGTGGAAATTGGTTTAGGAAGTTAGAGTTAGTTGGGTCATTCCAAAGGGTTGTTTCGAGTTTCTAAGCACCAATTTTGAGGCTTTCGGAAAGTGGAGGAAAGCTAAAGCTTTGTGCGGCTGTTTGGTGTTGGCAGTTTTTTTAAACATTTGGTTGGAGCGTAACATAAGAGTTTTTGAGGATTATAATTGAGTGGGGGTAGCAGAACTATGGGGTAGAGTAGGATACCGGGTAGCCCTCTGGGCATCAGTTTCGAATGAGTTCAAGGATTATTCTATTTCTCATATAGTTTGGGATATGTTAGCAGTCGTAAAATGATTTTGGTTGAGGTTATGTTACTTGTAATCAGATCTATTTGAGAGGTCTTAACTAGCTTTGCCACATGGTCGATTTCTTATACACTATTTTATAAGTTTTGTTTTTATTTTAATAAAGTGTTATCGTTTCTTCTCACAAAAAAAAACAAAAAACAAAAAAACAAAACAAAATAAAATGTGGCCTCAAGTTGGGAGGGGATGGGGAGGAGCCTCGAATGGGGGTGATAACTATATTTTAATTTATATTTTGGTTTTGTTTAATATTTCGAGTTTTATTGTATATGTTGATTTGATAGACTAATTTATAGGGGTGTGATATCCATACACCTCCATTTTACTTCTCACACACCTTTTTAATTTTCGGCTCTCGAATAGGATGAATTGAAGAATATCAAAGGACATAAATGTGGACGCACCTCGATACTATAACTTTGAATTCAATATCAAAGGTTAAAATCAAATTAAATATTACGAACTTCGATCTCTGTGTGTTCTCCATTCTAAAGTGAGAAGAAATTTTTCTGTGTCCGGAAGAACTACCCATGAATCTGAAAATTAACATATGCACTTGAATAATCTGACGATACGAAAAAGGTTTAATTTAGGTTGAACTTGAACACATTGACTTACCAATAACTTGACAAACAAGGAAGCCTGAATATGTCTACATTTCCACCACTTTCCTGCACACTTTGTAAACCATTCGCGCGATATGTAGCACAACCAAAGGTGATCTGACTCGATGCATATGTCTTTGGTGAAAGGAAGAACAAGGCCAGGGATCATGATACCTTTGTCAGTATCCAACTCACACCTAATCTTTGGTTCATCTGTTGAATTCAAAACTACCCGGCGGATGGTTGCATTGTCGCGGACTCCAAAAACAGCTGATACAGCAACTCCCTTGAACTTACTACTGCACCAATGTGGACGCACCTCGATACTTAAGGAAGAGCCTGCACTCTGATGCGTGAACCACTTTGGAATTTCACTTCCAGGAATACAACTACTGAACGCAGCAAATGGTTCCTGTACAGTGAGTACAACTTTTATCACATGTTTACTAGCAGGATTATGTATGAAAGGTACGAGTATCGTTCTGATCCTGACATATCATGCGTTGACTAACACATAAGAATGAAAAAGTAAGTGGGTCCCTTGTCGAAATTATGTATGCCAACCAGGTATGGATCAACCCCCCGCCCCCGCCCCCGCCTTGTTCATTCCATACCTTAGGAATCAAGTATGTGTTGTATGTGTCTCTGTGTGTGAGAGACAGAGAGAGAGACCTGAGAATCGGCTTTCATTGATGATTGAAGATACTTCCTCAGCATGAGAAATGTCAGGTTAATGCCTGGATTCCCTGCCAATCTATAGCAATTAATAAAACTGAACCCCACCCGCACCGAACTGCCTGCAGACAATGGATTTGAAAACGTTTCAAGTGACGAACAATCTTGCGCCATTAATTCTCTTACGCTTGATGGAATGTCCGGCAATAGTTGAAGCCTCTTGCGACCATTTAAGTTCAGTTCTGTAAGCTTTGTAAGTTGACTAATGCTTGCAGGAACGCTGACGAAATTGTTTCTGTTTAGATATAGCTTCACCAATGAGCTTAAGCAGCCAAGATCCAAAGGAAGTGTTCCTTCCAATAAATTGCAGTCACTTAGATCAAGTTCCATTAGAGAATGTAAGCTTGACAAACAGGGAACCAGAAGCGCTATAGAATCTTGACATCTTCTCATGACCAATGTAGACCAAATGGATGAAATCCAAGGTGTAGATGGCAGTCCATTACATCCGTGGAAAGATAATAACTTAAGGTTCTTCAAGAGTTCAAGGGAGGACGATGCTTCTCTTATAGCAGTTCCACCAATATCATGATCCTCTAATGATTCTAATCCCCCAAGTTATCCGGCAGTTTTTCAAGTTTTGAGCAACCAGATAATGTAAGAACTTTAAGAGACCCCATCGCACAAATAGCGATCGGAAGATTCACAAGGCCTTTACAGTCTCTCAAATTTAAATATTCAAGGCTGTGTAGGTGCCCAATTGTTGAGGGAAGTTCTCGTATTGATGTACCATCTAACGACAGTTTGAACAAGTGTTCCATATTTCTGACTATCTCAGGGAACTTTTTGAGTTTTGTGCAACCGGAAAGAATGAAAATTCTAAGGTACTTCAGTTCGATGGAGCTTGGAAGACTTCTAAGACTTTTACAATCTTTCAGATTCAACAAAACAAGTCCTTTAAGCCCTGTGATGGACGGGTGAATCTCGGATAAACTTGTACAACCTTCGAGGATCAGCCTCTCAAGGTTTGGGACTACTCTAAAATCCGGGGTCTTGATGAGACTTCGAGAGTAACGTAGCTTAATGATTTTCACCTTCTCCATAGGCTTCTATAAATCCAGAAGAAAGGGAAAAAAAAACAAACAGAAAAGGAAGAGAAACTAAATTAGCATTTACTGATTTGCAAGCCATAACACAACTTGAGTTCTTCAATGCGGCTATAACACAACTTGAGTTCGAAAAGCTTTTCTGTTCGGAAACTTGATGGGAGAGATTTTGAAGGATATCCGTGCCATTCGAGAATTCTTAACTCATTTGAGAGATATGTAAGTTCTTCGGAAAGGTGCACATTACCTATTTTGAGAAACCGCAGTTTGTTCATTTTTGAGAAGGCCTCCGCACTCAAGTGAACCTCTTCGTCTAAAGGCGAAGTTAGGACTAAGCCTTCAATGACTTCGGTACCCTAATTAACAAGAGAAAATATTAATCAACTGCATGATATAGCAGAATGAGTAGAGCATATTATAGTTTTGCTTAGTCATACGTTAGTTTCTGAATTCACACTGCAAATCTCCTACCTTATTATTCACTAGTACATCATAGACATCCTCGAAAAGCCACAACCTGCTGCGTTTTCCAGGGTCCTTACGAGATTCTTGGCGAACAATTTCCCAACCCATCTCTTGTAGCAAATCATGCATCCATAACATGTTATACGAAACACTTATGAGAGATTTATCAATTAAAACTCTTATTCCAATATCTGAATGAAAGCCAAAGCTGTCAAGTATCTCTGTTACTCGAGCTTTGTTCTTCGACTTGAAGAAACAAGCGATATCTAGGAATATGTTCCTCTCCATCTCCTCTAGTCCTTCGAAGCTTAAGTACTTCAAAAAATGTTCTGTTAGGAACTTCTTTTAGTTTATTCAATGCACTTTTCCACTCAGATACAGTCCTGCCAAACAGAAAGGACCCCAAAACTTCAAGCGCCAACGGAAGACCATTAGCATAGTTTACGACAATGTTGAAGAGGTCTAGATATTCTTTTTGCGGATGGTATTTTTTAAACGCTTTCCAACTAAAGAGCATAAGAGATTCAACATAGTGGCCAAATTAGTGGCCAACTTGGCATCCACTTTCGGCTATTAAACAAAACAAAAGAATGAAAGACAAAATGATGAGGGAACATCATGATGAGGAGGCATCATGATTATGTTTCCTTGTTTTGTGGCTTTTTCAAAGCCATAATTATTGGTTTTCTTCGGATGGAAAATAAGAGAGAAGTGAGAGTTGCAGAGAGAATGGAGAGCTCATTTTTCTGCTGAGAGCAAGGAGAGTTGCAGAGAGCCCAAAAGGAAGAAGAAGTTGCTGCTTCATTTGGTTAGTAATCATCCACCAAAGTAGTTGTTGTTGTAATAGCTTTGAGCTATATGTATAGAGAAGAAATTATTCATTATATTTCTTTCTCTATTTGTTTCTGTGGTGTGTGAGAGTTATTGGGTGTATTGAGTTATTTGGGTTGTGAGATTGCCAACACTTTGTAAACTCCCAATTGGTTGATAGTGGATTATTGGGTGAGCTCCTACTGCTCCGAGGACGTACTCCAGTTACACTGACTGTTGAGGAACCTCGTTAATATCTTGGTGTCTTTTATATTTTGTTCTTGCATTCCATTTGATATATTTCCTGTGGGTTAGCTTGAGTTGGTTTCAACGGGTTTGGTGCTATCCTAGCACAACATCATCTTGATCCAATTCCTTGACCTTGTATATTTGATCCACTCCATGTTGAAGAAGCAAATGCTCATCTCTAGTTGTTATGATGATTCTACTCCCCGAACCAAACCAATCATGTTTTGCTGCTAACTTTTCTAACTGTTCTGATTGATCCACGTCATCAAGAATAAGAAGAACCCTTCTATGACGCGGTCTGGTTCTTATTACATTTGTTTCCATCAGGATTTCTGAAATAATTTGTCTCTGTAAAGCAACTAGTCCACACTTTTTGGAAACCTCTCTGACGTTGGAAAGAAAGCTGCTACCGTCAAATTGGCCCGAGACTCTGTCATACAGAACACGAGCAATAGTTGTCTTAACTATTCCTCCCATCCCGCAGATCCCTATAATGCGAACGTCATCTAACTCTGTACCTAAGTACGTATTTAGTTCCTCCAGACGAGATTCTATTCCAACTAGTTCCTTGGAAACTTGAGAGAATGTTTCACTCAATTTACTCGATATTTCTTGAGAAATTTCACGGATAACTTCTGACTCGTGTCTGCAGGACGAGACAATTCTATGTTTTAAGAAAGCCGTAAGCACAAGTCAATGAGTGAAAATATGCCGATGGAAGAAAACAAAAGTTTGATTACCTATCCTGCAAATGCCATCCAGAGAGATTGGCTATCTCCGTCGTTGCAGCCCTCCATCTCCGCACCTTCTCTACATTTCCCTTGAAAGATTCTTCGTGAGCAGCAAACGCTTTCCCAAAGCTCCCCGTTTGTTTGCGCACCTCAGACGGATCCACATCATAAAAAACAGGAAAAACAGTTTGTCCCAGTTCCTTCATGCATTCGCAAATCTTACTAAGCTCATCCAAACACCATGTCGAGGAAGCATAGTTTCGTAAGAAAACAACTACCGCAAACCTTGATTCTTCGATTGCTTTCAGGAGTTCCGGGGAAATGGTTTTTCCTCTGCCAAGTTTGAGGTCGTCTCTGAAGGTCACGATTCCTTTGAGGTCGAAAGCAGCATACAGATGGTCAGTGAAGTTCTTGCGAGTGTCTTGGCCTCTGAAACTAAGGAAGACGTCGTATATGCATTGAGTTGGATGCGTAGTGGAAGCCATTCGAAACTTGAGAGCTTGTCGGAGTCAACTTCCCGTCGTTCCCTTCCCTGTCTCGCATACTCAACGAGAAAAAACAGAGATAAGGTTCGAAAGGACTATTATGGCCAAATAGACGTGTTTTACAAGAATTACGGGTATTATTACATATTTGCCCCCAAAACTTTTGGGGTTTTTTCAGTTTGGGTTTTCAATTTTTTTGGGTACCCCCAAATTGTTGACTGACACGTATTTATAAACTTAATTTTTCTTAATTTTACTATCATAAACTTAATATGTGTCAAATAATGACTGAGCCACAGAAGGGCCACACCAATTTTAGGTGCAGAAGATCTTTCATGGTTGATCCAAACTTATAAAAGTGTGTTTAATAGGGACAAAAAGTGATTTTCGTTACAAAAATGAGAACCATAGGATGTAGACAAACGGACCAACAATCCACTACCAATCAACATCGATGTTGTTCCAAATTTGCATATTACCACACATTATGCGACGTTTTATCGGAAAAGACCGACCTATGTGCCACTCATCGACACCAAAGAGACGTATAGGTTTTGAACTGATGAACACCCTTCAACTTAATTCTTTTAGATGATTGCGTCGGTGACTATCTTGTTATTGTGTTTTTGCGAGTCACTTTAATTTGCCTTCCGACCACCTTAACCCTGTTCGAGTTTGTTGCTATGTTTTCCCAAAACAAAATTTGACCAAAACATTTGTTGCTAGTTCTTCTGCCCAAAACCGTTGAACTACAACGAACTTCAGATGAGAGATCGAAAAAGAAACACAAAACCGAATCGACATCTTAAATCTGTCAAAGTGCCTATTTAGAACACTTACAAAATCCAAGTGCCTATATATAATGACACGCATTCAGAAACTACCATTCTTATTATCATAGAATTCTGGCTCAGATTCACAAGAATCACGAAGCAGAACCAGTTCTGCCTCTCTCTCTAATGGCATGCTTCACCCGCAAACCACATTTTCCCCCACCAAAAGTGAAATATACCCACAAACAATTACGAAAAAGGGGATGAAAACTCACAGTTGCATTCCATCAACTTGTCTTCCACAGCCATTACAAGATCAAAAGATATGCAGTCAGCTGAGAAGGGATATATAATGGCGGAAGCCTGTTTTCTTAATAAGGGGCAACCAAAGTCTCCAAGCACAGAAATTATTTAGAGTCTTTGTCTTTAGACTTCTTTTGTTCAGAAACCCTTGCTCCCGCGATCTTACAAACAGGCTCATTCTTTGACTGCAGAAGCTTGAGATCTGGATGAACTTTGAGATCTCCCATTACTATCTTTTGGTTAACGTCCAACTCACTCAGATCCACATCAATATATGGAGGAATCACATCAGCCGGACAAAGGAACTTTACGGTCCTCTTGATTGTGTTTAGACAACCATCTGCCAAATTGTAAAAATGTCACGGTTTAACTTAAGAATGCAAACTGATCAAAAGTAACCAAAACAGCAAACTAGATTCTGAGTACAACAAAAGCCATAAATTAAGACCCTTCCCTCTATAATTAAACATCTAATTTACCTGACCCGCAAACTATTTTGAACTTAACCTTCATATCCATGATTCGAAAATGCTATAACACAGAAAGCAATCTACCAAAATCAATACGAAGAACAACCTTCAAAAACTTAGATGCAACTCAACTCTTGGAAATGGAATATGGTGAAAACTGTTTCCATAAAAGCGAAGCTTTTTTAGTTTGACAAAATCCTTGTATAATCCCTAACACTTTCCGGAACTTTTCAACCTAATTTAGTTATGGATTTGACCAATAACATGCTCCACAACAGAAGCTTTGTATGCTCAAACACCGATGTCAGGAATTACAACTTTGAGACAAAAACTTCCAATCCTTTCATAATCTTTGCAAGAAACAATGACTTCCCACATAAATTCTTGAAGCATTTAATATTTCAGAAGGTTCCATATCCACATAAGGCTCGTAATAAAACTGAACTAAATCTAAAATCTGATGATATCTGCATGCTATGTTGTGATCAAAACAAGCCCCTGCATTCTTCTTTTCTATATACGTCTATAATGCACGTGAAAACCCACTAACACAAAAATGGAATTATGAGAAAGGAACAGTGGGATATAATCCGAATGAGACCAATTATCCTACTTTGCTAACTACAACAGTTTGTTATATGCACAACAGAATGGAGGCAATGTTGGATCAAAGCATGGCATACACAACAAGAAGATAGAAACAGAAATTGCAACCGGAAATTCGCAACAACGAAATGAAACAAATGAAATCCCATACGACAGATAGAAAAAAGGTGGTTTCTTTTACTTTTCTTCAATCCAGGAGAGACATCATCTCCTCGAAACACAAGGGGAATATCGACTTTCAACAGAGCATGGGAAGGAGCCCTTATGAAGGTTACATTCAGCGGTGCGTCCGTGGCAGAGTGCAGATGAATCTAACCAAAAAAACACCACATTTGATAAACCATGGCAGCAAATTAAATTAACTTTATTTAAATTGGATCAAATTTGTTGAAGTTGTTAGAGACTGCAGAGTGCAAGACTACATACCGAGCGAGGCAAAACACGGACCCTCTCAACGACGTCGTTTTCGGAATCGAAGTCGGAGCGAACCTCAAGGTCAAAGAGCCTGGAGAGGAAGAAAGAGCGGCCGAGATGACCGACGAGCTTGCGGATCTGGTTGGTCCGTACAGAAACGAGGCGCTTGTTGCCGCCGTGCTGGCCGTCCTCCTGCTCGAAGATGATACTGGGAACGCGGCCGGCCTTGCGCTCTTTGGCGGAGATGCTTTTGCCGGAAGTGGTGCGTGGGACTGCGAAGATGGTCTCGGCGTACTTCGGGTCGGGTATCGGGAAGGAGGTTATGGATTCGAGTTCGGGGTCCGGTTGGAGGAGGACGGCGGCGGACGATTGGGTGTATCGGCGGAGTTGGATTTGGAGGGCTCGGGTGAGTACGGAGGCGCGCTGCCTCTGGAGGAACATTTTGGAGTGTTGGGAGTGGCAAAATGAAATGTTGGGGTTTAGGAGGGTTTTCCCGTTGAGTCCACGAGCGAATTCTGTAGAGACCAAAAAATAAAAATAAAACTAATGAAAATGATTTGAAAATTTTGAGTTTTAATTAAAATGACAAAAGAGTGTTGTAAGTGAATAGTATCATGAGTGTTTCGTTAATACTCCAAAAATAAAAATATGCAGCAACTACAATAACCTTACACTAGGGTCGATTCTATAAATCTTAAAGCACCACTACGTTCAAGTTTATGCAAAATCTTTCGTTAAACTCCATATCTTTTTTTATATCTCTTTCCAAATCTTCATCTACTTCTTTTGACTGACTGTACGATTTAAAGTTTCATTTTCTAACCGGAACATCTATAACACTATTTGGATGAAGAAATTTAAGATTACTAAGGAATTTTAAAATGACAGGATTTTATTTTCTAAAATTTGTGAATTTTCTTGTTTGGTTAACCTAAAAAAAAATTGAATTGAATACGTAATTTGTTATTTTTAAACTCTCAATCATAGAAATTAGGAATAACACATATTTACATGGAAATTACAGGGGTGTAGTCAAATTAGGATTTGATAAGACTTGATAATATTTTAATGGACTTTAAAATTTGGGTGTAGTCAATTAGATTTTAAAAGAGGATTTTAAAATATTTTGAGATCATGGTGTAGTCAAATTAGAATTTTAAAGAATACATCAAAATTCATGGGTAGTCAATTAGGATTTTAAAAAGTCCACAAGAATCTAAGTGTAGTAAAAATATCAAAGATTTGTTAGGATTTGAATGAACTAGGGATTTTGATGGATTTGAGAGTGGGTGATATAAATACCAAACATCTTAAACAATCCAACCTCCACCCCTATGATTTCTTTTCTTCTCTCTGGAGAAGAAGATGAATCATCTCTCAAAAAAAGAAGAGGACGAACCATCTCTCAAGAAAAGAAGACGGCATACGAAGTTCCTTTAATTCTTAAAAATATATCTACCAAATCCAAAATCTCACCACAAATTCAACCCCCACAAAATCTCCATTCCCTATTCTGCTATGTGTATATTACTTCTCTACCTTTTTTTGTCGCTATTTGTTTAGTTGTGTGTTTTAACTCTGTTTGGTAGCCTAGAAAATGTCGGAAACTGTGGGGAAATGGAGGGGTTGGAGGGGGATTGGAGTATGGGATGTTGGGGTTTTGAGTAACTTGGGTGCTGAAATGAAAAATGGTGAATTGGGTTGCGAGTTTTTCAGTTTTGGAAGCTACAACAACAAAAAGATGGGCTTTTTTAGGATTCAATAGTATTTTTGTCTTGTACTTGGAGTTGTTGGCTACTGGAGCAAAGATAATTTTGTATGCTTATGTTTTGGTTTGTTAAAAATTTCATAAAAAATATTATAATTCAAGTGAGAAAAGTAAAAATATATTGTATTGGTTTGTATTTTGATATCATATATGGTTTAGATTGTGTACTGAGAAAGAAATTCATTTTATATACTAGAAGTCAAATAAAAATCCTAAGAAATCCATGAAAAAATTCATACAAATCCATAGAAATCTATAAATATAAGGGCTCGTTTGGATGTGCTTTTAAAATGACTGAAATCGCTTTTAGAGAAAATATTTTTGGGTTTCAAAAGCACTTAAAGTGTTTTATGCAAGAAGCACCAGTTATGTGTTTCTTCTAGGAAGCACTTTAATTGCTTTTCCAAAATTTACTTGCATCTTTACTAATGATTGGTTCTAAAAACATTTTCACCAAAAGCGCTTTCAATCATTTCAAAAGCACATCTAAACAATCTCTAAATCTATACAAATCTATACAGAATTATAAAGTCCATTAAAATCCTTTGAAATCTGTCACTTAAAATAGTCCATTAAAATCCTATGAAATCCAAATTGACTACACCCTCCTAAACTTGGGAATTGAGTTCTCAAATTCCAAGTTTTTTTTTTCCATGTGGAAATTCTAAATTTCTATGTTTATGAATCCAAAAAGGGGAATTGTTGCGTGTCAATTTATAAATTCTGACTTTCATCTAAATCCAAGTTTATTTTTCTCATCCAAACATAGTTTAAGTCTTCAATTCACTGTCCAAAACACCTTAGTTAATTTTCTCTCGTCTTAATTTCAATTGTAGCCACTCCTATTTTACCTCAAATATTTTTGTTTTTTATTCTGTCCCTTCTCGTATGCCCACACATTCAACGAAGCATTCTCACCTTTACTACAATCATATGTTGCTTTTTAACCACCCAACTGAAACAAATTAGAGCGAAATGTCCAAATTCAACTTAAAATGATTGAATTATAAAAATTATTGAACAAAATATAAATATTCCAAAAAAAACAAGATATAAATTTTGATAAAAAAATAAAATAAAATAAACAAGATATAAATAATAATTCACAAGATCCCGTTTCTTACTTAAATATGTGTTGGCTGCTAAAACTTAAAAAGGGGTGAAAACACACTTCAATTCAACATTGTGGGACTGAAGCAAATACGCAACAAGCTCCGCCAATGACATGGTTAACTAGTTTTAGAAAAAACGTCGCTCACTATAACGTTTACTGGTGCAAAAAAATTAACTACGTCGTTCCTACGGTGTTCTATACAGCTCTCTACGTATTCCTTCAAGGAGGCAGTTCAAGTTAGTGTGACCTACATCAACAGTTACAGAACACAACCTAAGCCAACTTCAAATCGCAGATGCCATAGTCAATAGGATACTCTGTGCCAGTCACTGCCACTTAAGAAAACCTAATCGATCTGTGCTACCCACGACATTCTCATCTGTAGAATCTGATGCGCTTCCCACAGTTTCATCTGAACTCTCGCTTGGAAGGAGCTGTATGCGGTCAGCATGCTCGATGAGCCAATTGGGGACTTCAGGAGATGCTGCCCATTCTGCTAGAGCTTGGCGGGTTGATTCGTGTGTGAAATCATCCCACTCTTTCTTTGTGAACTTCTTTCGGTTCTGCACCTTGTGGAAGGTTGAATAGTACCCCTGTTGATTAGGTGCCCTGGAGGATGGGCTCATGACACCTGCAACAAACAGAGACAAATAACAAAAATTAAAGCGTCAAACTGCGGTTCAGAACCTTTCACAAATGTGAAAGACTTTTATGAAGCACTCAGCGAAACAACAGAGATAGTATATCGACTCAGTTTTTTCTGAATAACCACAACAAATAACCAACCAAACTCTTTGTTGAAGTATATAAAAAAACAACTACTGAGTAGTTGAAACAACAAATCAGTCAAAATATGTATAAACGTAACAGCAAATACAATAAAAATACCTTTAACAGGAGAGTCTGACCAAGCAGATAGACTCTTTCGGCTGTTCCAACTCTTTTCTTGTGGGCTAGACCTGCTAAGAAATTCTGGACGACTTTGTCTACCCTTGACCTGTTTTCCCTTCTGCAGCCAAAGACTCCCACTCCCAGCACCCGACTGATGACTGCATGGAATAATACTAAGATGTTTTAATGTGACAAAACCCTTTATTAATGATCAGGGAAGCATCGTTCATCTAACCGAACTTTATTGGACGACTAATTTTTACCTTCCAAATACAAAACCTAGCCAGAAATCTAAACTTATTTCAAGAAAAATATAGGTCCGCACAAAATGTTAAAAAAATATTTCTGCTAAAATGCATTCACTTCAGTAATGCCAAGAAATTACGCAGGTAAAGAATGTATGACTTACGATTTGAGATGCCATTTCAGAGAAGTAATGAACTTGCAGATAATCCAGTAAGAAACCAAAGCACCCATTGCTAAAGGAGTATCAAGTGTGCTCTGAGAAATAATGAAGAGTGGAAAAGGCTTATATTAATAACAGAAGAGAAAATGAAAAGAATCAACAACACAATATTTTGGCAATTACATTCAATTTATAAAACTAACTTTAACAAAAGACTATAGAATAATCAATTTAGTCATGAATATCAAGAACAACCAATAGGAATGCGAGAGAACACCTGCAAGATGGAGGTGATTCCAATGATACGCATAGCCCACTTGACAAATTGTGCTATACCAACATCTACTGTCCCATCATTTGAGACAACAAACCTCCTCACAATCCAGTACCCTAATGCAGCTCCCGCAAGGATAATTCCCACTACTAAAAATATAGAGACCTAGCAGAAAAACACGACAAGGTAAGAAGCCAAGACAATACAACGATCCAAAAAGAAAGTATCAGAAGCAGATAATTTGCCTAGATATTTATGAGAATTTTGCGAAGGTAAGATTAAGGGAACCAACACTTACTGGGTTATGCATCTCCTCACTTAGCCCAAAATTCAAAAGAATTGAATTTACCATCAGTGAAAACTGATGAACAAGGAAAGATCCTGCTCCAAGCTGTCAAAGGCATATAAATTGTAAGATTTACTAGTACTATAAATTATATGCGGTTAACAAACTCTGAAGCAACAGTAAAATTCAAGACACCAAGTGTTACCACTGATCCATATATGGTAAGATAGAGGACATTTTTCCTTCCAGTTGGCAACAGCTTCATTCCCTAAAAGATTAAAGAAAACAATAATGCAAAACATTATCTACAAAGTTGCAAGCTAAAAACTGCAGGTGAAGGATAATTATCACAAAACCCTGTGACTATAATTCTTTTTAGAGGAGATCTGAAACTCAAACTACCCAAAGAAAACCTAAGAGCATACAAATAAAACAAAAATACATAGGAATCACATAAAAAAGTACCTGGAAGAGAATGATTATAATGACCAGAAATACTCCTATGATCATTGAACTGCTATAATAAAAAGGTACCCAACTGCTGACAATTGGTGCTAACAATAGAAATGTGAATCCCAATGCCAGACACACAAGGCGCCATCTCTGAAAATCTGCATAGACATAATTAAGATAATTACTGAAGCCTGAAAATTGTAGCATAAGCAATTATAGGCAGCCATACATTATTTTATTTTTGACAGACCTTCTTCAACAGTTATGGTGACAGAGCCAGGTATTTTGCCAATGAACTTGACATCGACATATTTTTCCTCGTAAGGCGACATGACAGAGCTCCATAACCCTTTCTGAAGATTTTTCCAATCATCCTCTTCGCACTGACATAATCCAAGAGTATTATTGCTGTACATAATTCAAGAGTCAGACAAAGCAATCCACAGAAAAAAGGTGTGTGCGTGTGTGTGTGCGCAACTAGAGAAATGAGTAAGGGAAAGAGCAACAGAGAGATGGAGGGAGGGAGGGGTAGGCATACAGTGCACTCATAACTCAATCAGAATAAATAAAACACAATTATCCTAAAAAAAAAAAATGCTTGTACAGTAAAGATGAGACATTTCACTCACCTATGAAAACAGACTTGAATTTTGCTATGCAACCTCTCTGGGATTCCAAGAGATGTAGACAAAGTGATCTTAAGTGAACTTGCATAACTCCCAAGTTTTAACCTTGATACCCCAGAAACTCGTGCCCGTTCGCAAAATAAAACATCTTTAGAACCAGGCACAACTGAGTGCTCGGAAAGAGGTGCCGGGATGACTTCTAGTACTGGGTTTTCAATATCAACACCTGTGATTTCAATATTGCTAAAGGTTAGTTTCAAATATACAACAAACCAGCGAAACAAAAGAGAAATTCGAACTCTTCAAATCCCTAAAAATGCAATGGACTTAGCTATAGCAGATTAAAAACTCAAAATCATAGCGACAGCGACTGGTAAGGTGCAATATACTTTATCAGATCAAACCCAAAAGGGTATCACGCTAACCTAGAATATTGAAACTTTCCACTTTTAAGGCCGAAAAATCGACATTTTTGAAACCCTAACCGGCTAAGAGCTTGACATTTCACTCAAGCAATACAGCAACCCAAATAAACCCTAAAGAGGCATAACAAAACCCTAACCCTCTATCTTCCTTACAAGTAAAGAAACAACAAAAGTGGAGATTAAAACGTAATAATTTTAACAGCAAATAAATGCAGAGCAAGTCAAAGCTCAATTTTTTTCTCTATTAAAATGGAAATAAGTAAATAACCCACATAATCAAACATCAAAATTTCATTGATTTTCATAAAATTTTCTCGGAAACCAAACAGGCGGCAAGGGGCCCATAAACACCGAACACAAATTGAAGGCAGGAAGGGAACGAATGGGAGCGACGATAGAGAGATAGATACCTTTGAGGTCGGTGGCAGGTGAGAGGGTCGGAAGAGAGAGACAGAAAGCGAAGAGGAGGAAGAGAGTGGCGGAGGAGGGAGAAGAGCCCATTGCTTCGCACACTCATTACTCTCTCTCTGATCTCCGATATAAAATGTAGAGGAGCTTTTCCAAATTCTGAAGAGACGATTTCTTAACGAGGGAGGAAAAGCTTCAAAGTTTGGGCCTTGAAGAAAAGGACTTGGATCTTGTCTGGCCCAAATTCATGGTTACCATTGGGCTTTTCTTATACTAAATGTCTAAGAAGCCCAATAATTCTTCACATTTTGTATCTTAATGTACTGTTTGGTACGTGAGACAGGTCCGTCCCATGTTTGGTGAGCCTAAAACGGGTGAAAAGCGATATTCCATGGGACGAATTTTGGGTGAATTTTCGTTCCGCCTCACCTCCTAGAAGACTCGTTCCACATCCGTGGAACACAAAATTATAACCTCTCTGTCTCCTTCTTCTTCCTCCTTGTTTCCATCCGAGGGCATCTTTGCTCCCTCTCCGTTCTGTCCCATCCCGTCCCGTCCCATTCTGTTCTGTCCCGTCCCGTCTGCATACC
Organism: Malus fusca; assembly: GCA_035220775.1. Lineage (NCBI taxonomy): Eukaryota > Viridiplantae > Streptophyta > Magnoliopsida > Rosales > Rosaceae > Malus > Malus fusca. The sequence continues at coordinate 621,527 of CM069072.1, read as the reverse complement.
AAACGATACCTAAATCTGATTGAAATAGAAGACACAACGCATTGTCTTATACGGAAAAGACAACAATTGTAAAATTGTGACATGTTTTTTGACATATTTTTATTGCAAACAATAATTATTTTAAGTTATAAATATAAAACGATTTAAACTCGAGACGCAATAAGTTAACTGAAGTTTTGACTTTAACACAAACGCTACAATAGACAATTCCTAAACAAAATTATCAACAAAGGTGATTCAAAATCTTAATTTAACCATTAAAAATGAGATTCAACTTCATTAGCGTAATTGACTATCATAAAAGACATACGAAGTCTTATTTATCTCATTTCTCAAAATACTGCATATATCTATCAAGAAGAAAATATTATTGCTAATGTATTTACGAATCTAAGATATGTTTACATGGAATCTTGTATAAAGACATACAACATCCTCTTTATAGAGTTATTTTAACAAGTTTTATTCAATAGTACGAACTACTTATTAGTACAAGAAATAAAAGGTAGGATTACCTACTACACTAGACTACTTTTGACAAAATAAAAAAAAACGACGGACTACTGAAGACAAACTCGTTTTAGCGTTAAAAGAATGTGACTTATGGCTCGTTTGGATGTATTTTTAAAATGATTAAAAGCGTTTTTAGAGAAAATATTTTTAGGTTCCAAAAGCACTTTTAAGTGATTTCTACAAAAGTACAAGTTATGTGTTTATTCCAGAAAGCATTTTAAATGTTTTTCTATAATTATTTTCAAAAATATTTTCACTAACATTTTCACTAACATTATTTTCAAAAATATTTTCACTAAAAATCAACTCTTAAAAAATAAACATGAGAAAAAATTGAAAAAAAAGGGGATATTAGCAAAAGTCATTGGATATTCACATATTCAGCGACAGCGAAAAAAAACTAGGTGAAAGAGTGCAGGACTTCTTCCCTTCCTCTCCTTCCAAATTCCAAATGGTGTTGTAATTTCACACCCTCTTAATTTCACACCCTCTTAAAATTCAAGCTCTGTGAATTCAGCTGAATGGGAACGCTCACCGGCTGCACTTTCAGCACCCTCGATTTCAACCTCACCCTCAAAACCCGCCGCCAAATTCCTAGACTGCCATCGCCCAAGAAACCCAGGAGGAAGAATTCTTCATGCTTCTTGTGCAGCAGAGCGAGTGTAAATACGCAGAGAATTTGTTGGGTTCCGCGTAGGAATTTTGATAGGCTTAGATGTTATAGTTCTAGCGATAGTGGTGACGGTGACGGAGAGAGTAGCAGCTGCGGGAGTAGTGGTAATAAGTCAACCGACTCCACGACGGCGACGAAGGCGGTGACAACGACGGAAGACGAAGATAAAACGCGCGCAAATGACTATGACTCTGAACCTCCATCGGTTTCTTCCAGGGTACTTTGCTCAACTTTGTTACATGTGTTCTTGCTTATATCCATTTGGGTTTTTGCATTAGTTGTTGAATTCGCATTGGCTTGTTCTTCTCTTAATTTTGTTACCTTAAAGCGTTTGGTTATCAAGTTTGAATTTTTAATGAAGAAATTGCTATAGGAATTAAAATTCGGTTTTGGGTTCTGCAAAAATAGGAGTATAAGGTTCTATATTTGTTGACTTTCCAGTTTAGTCAGTGGGTTTTTATTTTGTGGAATTCGTAGTTGATGACGGTATGGCATTGATAATAGTCGTAACGAAAAATGGTAGCAACCCAATTGTGGGTTTAGTTTTGCATCACTCTAGGGTGCCTTTGAGTTCATTTTCTGTGTTAGTGTCTTTGTTGGATTGTTTTAAGAATTGTTGTTGGAGAAATTTCCGTTTTGTTTTCTACATATATATGTGGAGGTGGAGCCTCATCTGGACTTCCAACAGTTGAGATAGACAGAATCTAGTTAGCTTCAACCATTGAATGTCACCAACGGTTGGGAGCTCAGTTTCAAAGACTGACTGCAGTGCATGAATTGGTGAAAGACACAATGAATGGCCCTTGAATTACGCACACACATGCTGACACATAATATATATATATATATATATTTACCTTGAATGCTCATGTAAGAATATAGGTTACAGATAACCGTTATGGCTAATCTTCTATGTATGCTCTATTCATAGTAATTATGAGGGAACTGATTATCAATGCAGATATTTGCATATGTACTGATAGAATTAAATTATAAGCGGCTAAGCGGTGTACATCTAACTTAGTACGATAACACTGTCTCTAATAGCTTGATGTGTCAATATGTCCTTCAGCCGCCAACTATATCACCACTTGGGCCTGCGTACAATAATTTCCAAGTTGACTCTTTTAAACTGATGGAACTCCTTGGACCCGAGAAGGTTGATCCTGCTGATGTAAAGCTGATTAAGAAAGCACTTTTTGGTTATTCTACCTTTTGGGTGACCAAAGAGGAGCCTTTTGGAGACCTCGGTGAGGGCATTCTTTTCCTTGGGAATTTGAGGGGAAAGAGAGAAGAGGTATTTGCCAAATTCCAACGTCTACTGGTTGAGGTCACGGGTAACAAGTACAACCTTTTTATGGTGGAGGAACCCAATGCAGAAGATCTAGATCCACGTGGTGGTCCACGTGTTAGCTTTGGCTTGCTGCGGAAAGAGGTCTCAGAACCAGGGCCAACCACACTTTGGCAATATGTAATTGCTTTCTTGTTATTCCTTCTAACAATTGGATCATCTGTGGAGTTAGGAATTGCATCTCAGGTACCGTACACCAACTTACTTCTACTTATGAATATATTTCGTGATGTTATAAATGGGTCTATCAACAATTGAGTTCTTTCTCATTTTTAGATTAACTACTTAATATCGCATTTTATCAACAGATAAATAAACTTCCGCCAGAGGTGGTGAAATACTTCACAGACCCAAATGCCGTTGACCCACCAGATATGGAGTTGCTATCCCCGTATGTAGATTCCGCTTTGCCCTTAGCATATGGTGTTCTGGGGGTTTTGCTGTTTCATGTGAGTGAGATGTATTGCTGTTTCCTGTGTTTTGGTTCAAACTTAAAAATGTATTGTTTCATGCTATATACATGGATACAGTATATATTGGCTTTAGCACTATGCTCTTTCGTTTCCATCAAGTGAAATTTTTAACCCCATGCATATGCAAGAGAGAGCTGATTAATTGTAATGTTTCTTTACATTGTTATGTATAATGTGTGATTTGATGTTTGCAAATAAAATGAACATGCTCATATGTGAGGGGCATGCTTATGAATAAAACGAACTAGATGCTCAATTTTGTCAGTTTCAAGTGAGTATATGATGACTAGCATATGTATTGTGTGAAAATTATGTCAATTTCTTTTTCAAAAAAATTCTGTCAATTTTAACCTTCTCCAAATGATTTTTTTGAGTTTTGACAAATTAGTCCATATTCTGTAAATTGTGATCTTCTATTTGATTTGAATTTTACTTTTGTTCTTATTTGAATATGATTATGATGGAGTCAATTGCATGCAGGAAGTTGGGCATTTTTTGGCTGCTTTCCCAAACAAAGTAAAACTTAGCATTCCTTTCTTCATTCCTAATATTACTCTTGGTAGCTTTGGCGCCATCACTCAGGTACCTCTAATTATCCAAGTATAGCAATTTGAAACATGTCCATTTAAGAGACTTGTCTACATTGTTTAGTATACGATCTGAGGAGTGAATCATTCCTGAATGAATAATGTAAATTTGATCTTTGTAATCTATTTCTTCCCCCTGCCACTCTCCATCCTACACACGAAGTTACACATTTTATTTAAGACAGTGGTGGCTTATTCTATTCTGACTTTTTAATTTCTCCCATATTGTATGTTTGAATAAGCTAGGACTTTTATATTTATGTGATGGTTGTAGCTATAGGTATGTTGTATTTGATGCAGTAGTTTGACCTAGATACCTCTGCTCGAACTAGGTATATGTGCGCCTAGACCCTCTTATCTTTCTTGTTTTGTGATTCAGAGAATTTCTTCTCATCGGTCACTGGTTTTGTAGTTTAAATCCATTCTTCCTGATCGGAGCACAAAAGTCGACATATCACTGGCGGGTCCTTTTGCTGGTGCTGCGTTGTCATTGTCAATGTTTGCTGTTGGCCTGCTGCTCTCATCTAATCCCAATGCCACAGGAGAGTTGGTGCAGGTTCCGAGCACGCTGTTTCAAGGTTCTTTGCTTCTTGGACTCATCAGTAGAGCCACTCTTGGTTATGCGTATGTCCTTCCCTTGCCTCTGTAGCACTGTTAAACTGACCACCTTGTTTGTATGTGAGCTAAGAGACATCTATTGCCGGAATTTCGATTTGTTTCAGCTTTCACATCATACATTCATATTGACATGTTACCATCCTAAACATGCAGATCAATGCATGCTGCGACTGTTCCAATTCATCCTCTTGTGATTGCTGGCTGGTACTATTTCTGGACTAGTTGCTTAATAATTTCATTGCAATGCGTAACATACTCATGAATCAAGTTTAACATTGCAGGTGTGGGTTGACAACAACAGCTTTTAATATGCTTCCAGTGGGCTGTCTTGACGGTGGAAGAGCTGTGCAGGTGAATTTGCAAAATTGTGCACATAATTTCTCTCTCTGTTTTCTTTTTATGATGATTTCGTCAAATCTTTATTTAATTTGTTTTAGTTGTTTTTTCCTTTGAAGTTGCCTAAGATAGACATTCAGCAGTGATGATAGCTGGATTCTAATGTGGCATATGGTATATCTCTGGTATTGTAGGGCGCTTTTGGAAAAAATGCGCTAGTTGCCTTTGGCTTGACGACATACACCATGCTTGGATTGGGGGTGGTATGCCTAACTTTTACGACTTAAAAATAACGTGCTAGTGTTTTGCTTTAAACATTAAGTTGCTTGCATTAGGTTTTTCATGTGTTCCAATATCATCTCTATAATGACAGTTGTTTCAACTTCCGAGGTTCGTTAAGTTTGATTCTGTTTTTTTTTTCCCTTTTTCCTTTCAGCTTGGCGGACCTCTGTCACTTCCATGGGGACTCTACGTGCTCATATGCCAGGTTTGCAAATAAGAATTTATAAATTGTGGTTTCATGCTTCCAAAAATCCTCTTTCTGCTACCGGAAAAGGATAAAAAAAAAACCTCCATCTCATGGCATTTTTTTATTATGTAAATGTTCAGAGGACTCCCGAGAAACCTTGTCTGAATGATGTAACAGAGGTTGGAACGTGGAGGAAAACAATTGTTACAGCGGCCGTGTTCCTTGTTGTACTCACACTTCTTCCTGTATGGGATGAGCTTGCCGAGGAGCTGGGTATAGGTCTTGTAAGCACATTTTGATGCATCATACGTGAGAGCCAATTTTTTGTTCGAGTCATTTCGATAGTGATCCAATAGCCATAAAGTTTGCGAATGCAATACGCAATCGATCTAGTAAAATTCCATTTTTTTCACTCTTTTTCGTATTTGATAGTTCTGATGTGCTAGTATTGTAAAGATATGAATACAGAACAACTGTGAAAGTGAAAATATTACAATCTGGTTAGTGGAAAATGTGGTTTTTCATGTTTCTTGCAATCTGGAAACAACGAAAAGTGTGGGAGCACGCACGCCTGCCTAATCGGGCAGGTGCGAAGTCGCATTGCAGGCCCGTAGGGGCGAGTACCTTTGCAAGACTCGCGTAAGCTACGGGCCAGATATAACCATCCTTGTTAATACGTTTTTTGAATTAAATGGCTAATTGACTTGATCATCGGAATAATAGTTCACACAACGAACACTGATATTTAGCCATTCTAATCAAAAGACACTACCATATGATTAATGTTTCCGCATCGTTAGTTATTTTTAGGCATTCTATGATAAGCAAATGATTGCCAATTAGTACTACTGTGGTATTCCTCTTCACTTGTAAGTGAGAGGTTTTAGGTTCGATTTTCGTCAAATGTGCATTTGAACCACATTATTACTAGTCTATTGTAAGGTTAAGCCTATTCCCCTCCCCCTTAGTGTAGATAATATTGTTTGTTCAAAAAAAAAAAAAAAGATAAGCAAATGATTTTCACGCACTTGTTTCTCTTTTTGCAAATCTTTTTATTTTGGGTGTTTGGATCAAATGGAGTAAAGAATAATCACGGGGCAAAAATAAGCAGAGACATGTATGAGGAGAAAAAATGTGTGCAAAAGTCATTTCACTTTTAAATTTCAGGTACGTGTTCGTATGCTATATTCTCTCACAGAGATTTCTTTCTCACAATATTTCAAGCCCTCCAAATTTCAAGTGGTTTTAAGAACGCATCTCTTTGTTCAAAAAAAAAAAAAAAAAAAATCTCAAACTTTTAGTTTCTCACATTGACCTTGATGTTTGAAATCATATCCATTTATGTTTTATGGTTACTCGACCATTTGTTCCTTCGTTAAATTGATAACTTTGACCTATTTATTGGTCGATGCAGAAGCAACATTTACACCACATGTACTAAAGTGATCATTATGGAGCTGGCTTCTCTCATAACGACAAACAATCACACAGTTCAGTCATAATGGTCCAATTGTGGCTTCTATGCAATCTAGAAACTAATTCCACCTTTGCAAGGCCATCAATTTAACGGAGGATCAAAACGGTTAAATAGATGACAAGCATTTATTGATATGGTTTTGCAAACTTCCTGGTAGGACGTGAGAAAATTAAAACCTTGTGACCCGTTTTAGATATGAAAGGTGTAAAATCTTACTCTAGGACATATATGGCGAACTGGGAAAAAATGAGAGTATAGTTTGACTATAACGATCGATATAGATGATAGCAAGCGAACTTTGAAGAGTTTGCATGAAAAATATAGAAAGTTTAGACAAGGAAAATAAGGCAGAGAAAATTCTAAACTAATATCGATTATTGGCGAACAAGAGGGGAACTCGACTCTCTTCCTCATCATCTTCATCATCTTGGGATGGCCTCGAAAGCTGAAGAGGCTCCATGAAGCTCTGTGAAGATGGCGCCGCGTCGATGTCCAAGCTCGAGGTCAAGCTGCTCATGTTGATAAGTTTAGTGGAGGCGGAGGTGTTGTTGGAGTAGGCAGGCTGTAGCATTAGTGCCATGTTCATTTGCTGCTGCTCGTGCTGTTGCTGCTGCAGCGAGGTGATTTGGAGAGCATTTGCAAATGCAAACCTGCTGTTTATCAGCTGAGTTTGCACCATTGCTAGCTCGCCTTGCAAAGATGCAACCTGCACGATATTCATGTCACAACAGTTAAACTATATATCATATCAGTTAGCCATACGTATACGTTTCAATGAGTGTATATGTGCGTATGGTTTGACTGTTTTACTGGTGATTTGCATCTTAACTGAAGCCTTCCGGTCATGACAACTCACGTCATCTTCATGAACGTTAAAGTAAACTTGTTTTCTTATCGATACGTCATTCATATGACAAACCTCGAGTGCAACAATAAATACAATTTATTGAATATATGCAATACTTTTGATGTCAGTAAAAGATGTTCAAAAGGTGACAAAGCTTATAGTTAAGCAATAATTAATTAGTATTGTTTGTAGGATATCAATTAGTGTTAACTTATGGAAAGGTTCGTAATCGAGATAAAGAAATATTGTGTTAATCAATCCACCAAGCAACTTAGTTTTCAAAAGAAATGATTGTTTAAGAAAACATCTACTGTAAAACCTCTATGAAGTGATACCCTATATAGTAATAATCTTCACTAGCTTTAAAAAAATTTCGGTCCCAACTTCGGCTAGTTAAAGATAGTTATATATAACCTCCATATTGTAATAAGTTTTAAGTTTTTTAGTCTCATCTTAAGAACTTGTCACCACATAAAAGTAATTGTCAATTAAGACCTTTAAAACGACTCTTACGTATTTTCCTAACCATTACATATATGTATTAGCTATTTAAAACTGTGTCTTTCTTTTCTCAATGTTACATCTTGAAAACTGACGTGCTCCATTATTATTATAGTGATTTTCCTCTACTTGCAAAAAGATCTCCTCCTTCACAAGAATTAATAGGCCAATAATTTCCATGAAGGCAACAGATTAGAGAGAGATAATTTGTACATGTAGAGATAATGGATGAAATAAACATGTTAATATACGAGTTAATGAAACCTGTTGTTGCAAAGCAAGTATGGTGGAGACACAACCGTAAACGGGGTCGGAGAGCCTAGCTTGAGCCTCGTAGGTGATGGTAACGACAGCGTCATGCCGGCGGTTCAAGGGAATGTGCAACAAAAGCTTCGACACATTACTCGCCCCAAACACCTTGTGCACCGCGGCAAAGCGTGCAGCTCCTTGGTCTGAACCGAAATGGGGTGCGAATATGCACCCGCTTATGCACTTCCTCCTCAAAAACTTGCACGCCCCACATGGAGCTGCACCACTACCTGAACCTACTGCATTACTAGTTATTGTTGTCGTTCTGACTGCCGCCTTCATAGAACCACGCTTTCCTCCCCCGCCGCTGGTAGTGCCCTTCCTTCGGCCCTCAGACGTGCCATTATCTCCTTGTACTGGCTGATCAGCCATCAAGTAATTACTGGAAATACTATTGGAAGGACTAGCTAATTAACAAGTTGGGCTATAGGTGTGTAGGAAGGTATAAATTAAGGGTAATTTAATTAGAGATTTAATAAGCTAAGGGGGGCGCGGGGGGGGGGGGGGGGGGGGAGCAAAAGAGAAGGGTGGTGAGTTTGGTGCTTATAAGGAAACTGCCGGAGCTAGCAGTGCACGTTTGTCTCGTGAAATAGTTGGCAACCTGATGTGCTAAGCTTTTTTTTTTCTTTCTGAGAGAGAGAGAGAGAGAGAGAGAGAGAGAGAGAGAGACGTTATGGTTGGTGAAGTTGATGGATATTGAGTGAGTGAGTGAAATGTGAGTGGTAGCTGCATGGTGTGTCTGAGGTCCGCGTGCAAAGGCCAGGGGAGTAATTTTTCGGTATATTTAGAATACTTGACATTACTATTTTATTTAACGTATAATACGTGAAATTAGTTTTTATTAATATAGTCCTTGAAATATATTAATCACATCATCTACTTTTATTTATAACACATCAAATGACGTGAAAATTTCAGTAAGTTTTATGAGAAGTAGTTGGTTAATTTATCATATTAAAATCTTAATTAGTTTTATGAAAAGTGGTTTTGTTAATTTATCCTATTAAATGACACTTGTATGGAACTTGTGGAAGGTAGTCTTCGATCATGGAAAGGCAGGCAGGCACAAGATTTGTATTGCCCGCAGCGTGTGGGATGCGGAAAACCTCAAAGTGCATGGGTGCACATGTCATGCATAATCTTTTACCTGTAGTTAATAAAAAAATTAATAGAGAAATACTGAGCAAGATGTTTATGTTTTAATGAAGAAAACATGCACTAATATTAAGTCTGATATGGTGAAAACATAATGTCATTATGTTCTATTGATAATATATGTGACACTGGTCGTTCTTAAATTTTTATGGTCAAAGCAAAATGTTCAAAAATGACACATTCTATATTAAATGAAAAATGTTACAGATTTTATTTCTCTCTATGTGCTTTTTTTTTATATAGCTTTAACACAATCTAAATTTATGCTAAAATAGAATTATATAAAGGCCTAGTCTGGTAATGTAGGCTTGTAACTAATCAAGCATTAAGGTGATTGATGGGTAATGGATCCTTGGTTAAGTAAGGCATGGTATTTGAAATATGTTCACCACCATATGGTGATATGAGATCCTTAAGCACGCCCTAAGCTACTCGGATTAGTAAGGCGACCCACCCACAATGAGTGTGTAGCAAACAAACAAACACATATTTGGCATCAACTGAAAAAAAAAATGAAATATATAAAGAGAAAATTTACAGACTTAAGAAGGAGAATGAGAGAAGGATGGATGGGGATAAAAGGTACAGAACGTTTGCTCAGTATATGTACTATGCTGAAAACATACATGATCCCTTGTAAACCAAGAAATCTGAATAAAAGGTAAAGAACGTTTACACTCCTTAATTTACAGTTGTGACTTAAAAACCAAGAAATCTCTAAACTGCTGCAGAACATAGATCACCAGCCGGCAAGGCATGGTTCGCCATCAGTTGATCCCTTTAAGGTCTTCCGTAACCTATGATGCCGGATATGAGTAATGCAACATCTTTCTCGGCGGAAGTCATTGATTCTCTTTGTGTAGCTAGCTGTGGCATGAATTCTCAAGCATAAAAAATAAAATAAAAACTCCGGTGACTCACAACTAAAAGGTGAGGCGTGGAGGTTGTGAAGGTGAAACCGGAGAGCCCTCACTGCTCTGGGATTCTCCTCCTTGCCATGCATCCTGAACTTGTTCAGCATACTGCAAGTTCCACAGAACATCCTCAATAGAAGGCCTTTCTGCTGGATCCTTGCGCAGACACCGAACACAAATTTCCATCATTGTCTTCACTGACTGATCCAAGCATGTCTGCTTAACCCGTGGATCAACTACGCTTCTTCGAGCTTCATCATCAGCTGTAAGGGCCACTTGTAGCTGCATATCATCAACGAATATATATAAGTTAACTACTTATTTCCCATATTAGTATATTACCGTTCCTGGCAAAGGAAAAAAGATGAACTATTTTCGGAAATAATAATGATATCAGTGCAAGTTTTTTAGAGTTCAATCTGAGTAATGGCCAGAGTTTAGAGGAAACCTAAGCATTTACATAATAAGAAGGAAAGGAAGCTTTATGGTTGAAGGGATTGGTTTAAGAATTTGAAAGCTCAGTTGTGAAATTAGCCAACACTAAGTCTTCCATGAAAGGTCGAAAAACCATAAGGCCTGTGAGAGCATTGCAGGCGGCGTGGGAGATATTGAAAGATCTTGTTTACTGAAAAATTAAAATGGATCTTTTGAAGAAAATATAAGAAAAGCAAGTTTCTTTTACCTGATCTTCTAAACCCTCGATTTGAGCCTCAGACTTCACCGGTCTCCCCTTGATCATTTCCAGCAATATTACTCCAAAGTCATGAACATCAGTCCTATCGTCGTCTTTCTTCCTGTCAACCAACATAGCACAATGGTTACAATGCAATACTGTGAAGGTAGCAAGAGGTGACAAGATGTCGACAAGAGCAAAGGCGTGCTAAGATTATGATCAAAAGTAATTAAAATTAAAAAGTTCCTATGAATGGTGCATTTAAGTGTTTTAGTATACATGTAGCTTAAAGTGATTGAAAATTCTCATTGCAGACCTTGCACCGGTACTGGAAGTTACAGATCCGCTCGAAGAGACTCCATGACCACCCGGGGAGGAGGAGCATATCTGAAAACCAGTGCATAATGATTTGTCTCAAGAAATCGAATGGACAATCCCCCAATGAATTAATTACAACATAATGTTTTACCTGTTCCATATTTTCTTCTAACAGAGGAAGGTTGTAACTGCTAATTTTCGCAACGAAATTCTGATCCAGTAAAATGTCTGTTATTTTAAGATTATTTGAAAATACACCAGGCATGATCCCCGTGTGCAAAAACTGAATGCCCTTTGCCACGCCTATTGCAGCTGCTATGCGTTGTGTCCACGCAAGTGATCGTCTGGGATGTCCCCCTTCCGAAGAGAAAAAAACAGAACGGAAAATTCCAGATAAATGTGTGAAATCAAAAGAAAAGAAGGTCATGGTGGAGAAACTAAATAAAAGATTTCATGATGAGTTACCAGATATCCAGCTCCGAAGTGTGCCATTTGGTACATATTCGAAGACAAGAAATATTCTGCTGACGCTCGAATCATCCAAGTAACACTCAAAGCAGTGTCCAAGTGCGCTGACCAAATGGCGATGCCGTAGTTTCATAATTAGCTCTATATGGTGCATGAAAATTTCAGTGCTGTGACTTCCCTTCATTTTCAAACATCTGATGGCAACAAAAGAACCATCCTTCAACTGGCCTCTGTACATCTGAAACCACAAAAGGAACGAAAACACCAGCTAACGACCATTAATTTAAGATCGGAAGAAATTCTAATTCTACGATGTGATTCATAGTTAATCACACAAAACTGCATTCAAAAGCTCAATACCACTTGAAATTAAAAGGTTTATGTTATGTACCTGTCCATGTGAGCCTTCACCCATGAAAGTAGATGTATCAAAGTTTTGTGTAGCGTCCTCAAGTTCCTCGAGTGAAAAGGTTCGATAACCTGGAAGGCCAAGCGCTCCCGTCTTCATTGTTTGGGATATATATCCTTTAGACATAAGCAGAATATCAGACTTTCAGACATTTTGAATAAACTGGAAAATTTAACCAATCAACATCCAGTACTTATGTTTTTCCTTTCTCATCATTTATTTTTGTGTGTATGCGAGTGTGCGCGTGTGTGAGCGACTGAGAGATGAGAACTTACTTGCATCTGATAGCAACTTTGAGGTATATCCACTTGATGCATTCTCTGTTATTGATCTTGTTGGAGATTTCTTCATTGTCTTGTTGGTATTCATTCTTCTATATACAAAGAAGATTAGACCGACAAGTAGAACACCTCCAAAAAGCGCTCCAATTATACCCAAGGCAAGGGCTGCTTTGGAGGCTTGCTTTCGCTTGCTTCGGTCAGGTACTATTCCAACAGCTAACGCCTCATTGTGGCAAAATGGAAGCGGATGTTGATTTTGATTACTAGTAGCTAAACAATTGCTTGCATACAGGAAAACCTTGTTCTTAGACTCCGACTCAAGACATTTTGGCAAGCTTCCAGTCAAAAGATTCGAGGATAAATCCACAACTTTAAGTTCAGCATTGCAAGATGAATTTTCGAAAAGCATTCCTGTGAATTTATTTCCTGAAAAATTAAGGTAAGTAATCGAAGGTAGAGATAGCAGCAATGGAGGAAATGGCCCCACGAACATGTTGGAAGAAACGTCTAGACATTGTAGCTGATAATAGGAACTCAATTCAGCAGGGATGGAAGACCGAAATTTGTTCTTTCTCAGTACAAGGGTGACCAACTTTTTCCCAAGTTTCGGAAACTGAGGTCCAAAAGCATTATCTCCCACTTCAAGAACTTGAAGGTTCGTCAAACGACTAAAATCAGGCAGTTCCCCATAGAAGTGGTTATGAGAAAGCCCGAGAAGTCTAAGACTTTCCAACTCACTCAATGAACTCGGCAAGGATGAATTGAACAAGTTCTTCTTCAAACTCAAAACAGATAAAACCGGAAGTGAACCCAGCCCTTCTGGAAGCAGTCCAGAAAACATGTTGTCATCGAGTATAAGCGTCTGGAGGCTTGTTAGAGAGGAAAGCTCTGGAGGGATGGTGCCATACAAGAAATTTGAAGTCACATTAAGTATTTCGAGTGATGATAAACGCGCGATTTTACCAGTCAAGTTTCCCCATAAACCAAGAGAGACCAATGTGAGGACCTTCAAGCTCGGAAGCTTAACCAGAGTTGTTACAAAGGAATCAATTGAAAAGTTTCGGGGCAACAAAGGAGCAGGTTTTTTGCCGATTATATGCAGCTGGGTTATGTTCCCTTCGTAGCATGAGACCGCAAAAGAAGAATTCACTTCAAAGTTGCAAAAATCTGTGTAGTTATTCAAGCTTTTCAAGACAGTTGGAAGGTTTAGGAGTCGCGTAATTCTCAAAAGGGTCTGAGCTTCGGAGGATTGGTGCTGTTCGGAATCAGGAACTGAAAATATAATGATAGCAAGAACCAAAGGCAGAGAACAGAGAGAGCGTTTTGCCATAGCAGTTCCAGTTACTGCATTCAGCTTCCCAAAACCATATACAATGATATATAAAAAAACATATATAAACATATGATCAAAATATAAGAAATTCAAGTCTTCGTTTATCAAATTCCAACTGATATTTCTGTTTTATCGATTTTGCATCGGAACACAAGTTTATGCAGGAATCAAAGAATGTTACCTTAGCTCAATGGATTGAAGATTGAACAAACAGCTCAATGTGACTTTGAGATCAAACAAATCCAGGAAAATAATGATGATATACAAATCCACAAGCTATTGCTTTTCCAAATCCTGTGAAAACAAATTAACAAGATAGATACGTTCAGAAAGACGAGTCATTGGCCTACTGCTAACCACACCACACCGGTACGTCAAGATTTCGTTGGTTACAATTTTACTAAACAAATGATTGTTACTTCAACTTCAAAAGAAAGTAAATATTCACCAAAAACTGTTCCAATAAAAACATAGAAATTCCCTACAACAAAAGAAAGGAAAACTTTCAAACTACAACGCAAACAGCAAGATTTTCGAACAAAAGAAAAACCAACTCAGATAATTATTAAACAGAAACAAATTTAAGCAAAACCCAACAAAATATAAAAAAAAAAATTAATAAAAAACACACTGACCTGCCTATTGCTTCAGTAAACCCCAAAGGTTTGTGAACCACTCGGTGAATCCAACAGTCGGCAGTTTCAGAGGTGCCTGAAAATCTTAGTGACTGACACACGAAAGAGATGGAGTTTCTTCTTCTCTTCTCTCTTCTCCACAAGTCAGCTTCTGGTTTGCTTTCTGGTTGTAGTTTGCATAACACAAGAAGACAATCTAGTCAACTTGAAACTGACCTTTTTATTATTATATTTATTTGAGTAATGTTATTCGTACCATATTTTTGTACCATATTTTTATATCATCTTAGGTGACATTTGATGTGAACAGCCATATTTTTTGAATTAATCAGATTTTTTTAATTTAGTTCATTATTTAATAAACTAATAATTAAGAAAAACTAGTTAATTAAATGATGATTGTGGTATACGATAAATTTTTCTTCATACTTTTCTATCTAAAGTTGTATAAAAATATTCTCTAGTTATTTTTCTCTGTGTTTTTATTTTTGTCCTTCTGGAATATATTCATGTGCTTTTTGGAAAGCTAAACTCAAAGGGCAGCCATAGTTGGACTGCAACTTGAAAGCAAAAGCAAAAAAAAATATTCTTTCAGAGGAGAATGGAAGCTTTATTTCACTGTAACTGTCTGTGAGTGGGGAAGATTGTCGAAGAGCATAAATATAAAAAATCACGTGGAAAAATGGACAAAATTAAATACGATTTATCTTGTTTTGTTCTGTTTTTAACTCCATCGAAACTTTTAACGATAAATCTCTGCACTTATTGTGAGTTTTCTGGGATACAGGAAAAATTCATAAAAATATTTTAATTTTTTTTTTAATTATCATCGTATGATTAACCGGCGTCAATAAACTACTGATCCGTTTTTATGAAACTTTGACAGAAATCGATCTACTGATAATATTCTCATAATTCCAGATTGATTTCGAAGATTATAATTTATTTAAAAAATGGGAAATAGTAAAATAAAAAGGTGGGCAGGGCAAAGAGCCAAAGGCAACACAGACTGGGTGGAAGCTTTCGCTTTCTCGGTGTGGTGGTGTGGTAAGCTTTGGCTTTCCATCCACCTGTCACGTGCTGGTGTAGCCCTGGCCCACCCTCTCCACATAATCTGTTGCTTTTCGCGCCTTTTTCTACTTTCCCTTCTGCAACCGTCAACTCTCTCTCTCTCTCTCTCTCTCTCTCTCTCTCTCTCTCTCTCTCTCATTTGTAATTTGTCCCAAATAAAACTTGTTACACAAGGTTTTTAATTAGTGACAATATAATATAAAATATGAACAGTACACAAGATTTGATTGATTTAAAGATCAAACTTTGTGTCCTGAGACGAGCCGGTCACAATATTAACTTTAAAAAGAAAACTAATGAAAAGAGTTTGAAAATTTTAAGTTTTAACGAAAATGATAAAATAAGGGTACAGTAAATAGTATCAGGATTAACTTTTTAACGTAAAAATATGATTTTTTGTTAAAATGAAGAGTCCCTGGAACTTTTCGTTAAAAGTTCCCTACTTTAAAATCTTACAAACCCTTCATTTCATGTTAAATTTTTATTATTTTGTCTTGATTTTATTTCATTTGTTGCAACATCTTCTCGTAGCTCAAGAAATTGTGCGACATCATAAGGACAATGGAGGTCAATAAGGAAAAGCATTTTCCAATGTTTTGTGTGTGTTGGGACACAATTGGAGACTTTAGGTTCTAAAGACCCACTTATTTAAAGTGGAAGAATCAAATAACAAGGAATTGAGAGCTTTTTAACGTCACACAATCACACATATTCTTACCCTTTTTTTTCTTTATACAAATTAATCGATAATGAGGGAGGAAGAATCTTGAGTTAGGGATATAAGTTGTTATCTAACTCAACAAGTAATATTAAAGATGATGAAATCGAATTTAACATCTCGTAAGAATGAATGTTCTTAAGTAACTCAGCTACAAACCATTTTTTTATCCTTATCTTTTTTTTTTCCTTTCACTTTCATAATCTAGGACTTGACCACGGTACGTACATTTATTTTATACATTTATCATCTAACGGTTAGATATGATTAGATATATAATATCCCATTTTATTATTTTTACACATTTACTAAATACATTCACCATCTAACATATGTTATGAATCGCGTATTTACCATCTGTTGACCCTAAAAACTACAAAGCCTACGTGGCGCGCAGGCCGAGTAATCTATGAGCTAACTACGTCCTTCGGTTGTGTGCGGGGCGTGCCAACTCGTCGGCCGAGCTCGGCCGAGGAGTAAATTTTGTTGATGTTGCGTTGGGTGCGCGGCTGACTTCTGCGTCTTGCGATTGCGGCCGAGAAAGGAACACGTCTCGGCCTCTTGGGCTCTCGAACCTGAAGACAAGGTTGCTATTCTTACAAAGTTCGCGAATTGAATTCGGCTTTCAATGTGCCGAATGTAATAACTGTAACACCTCACTTTGCCGAGAAGGCTGATGAGATGACCTCGACCAATAAGGATCTAGAAACCCTTCTCGACCGAGACTTGGATAGGTAATCAACCGTCCTCGCCGTAGTGCTGTTGATGCCAACGGAAGATGCTGCGAGACCGGCTGATTCTACGGTGACAGAGCTATCTATGCCGACTTAAGATATCACCGGTTGCTTTCACAGTGTTGTTGATGCCAACGGAAGATGTGTCAGCGAAAAGAGAAAATAAAAAAATCTCAAGTTGTTGAGAGGGTTTGCGCAGGGCAGTTGTGTGTTGAATTGGGGGTCCTTACTGACGCACAGCTTCCCCTATTTATAGCACTAGACCTTAAGTTAAAATCCTACTCGAACTAGGTTTTCTTCTCCGGATCAACATCACCTCGACCAGTCCTATCTTGACTAGGATTGTGAACCTAGTCCCTTATTGAGTCGGATCCCTTCCGGGTTATCAAACTTGCCGAGACTCCTTGTTGCACTAGGACTCAACTCGCAAATGTAGCATGACCTAACCGACCTCGGTTTGGAAGCCCACGAGCTGAACGAACCATGGTCTTCTTGTCGCAAGGCCTCCCGGGCCGAGAATGATTCTACACTCGGCCCAAATTGTCATTTTGGGCCCAAACACCATCTATCCCAAGCTACCTAGACAGAACAGGCGCACCTTTTCATCTTTTCTACTCTCTTTTCTCCTACTTCGTATATCCTATAGTTATAGTAGCTTCGTGGATCTGTCAAGTTCTTGCGTCCCTGTGCTTAGAGTGAGTCCAGTTTGAGTTTTAGGTATTGTCAAATATGATATTCTCTTTTTTATTGTATATTTAACCGTTAGTTGACGAATATATTAAGTAAATACATGTACTATAGCGAACCTTGATTAGTTTCCCATGTATTTCAGAGGTTCAAGCCCATAACCATTGACAATTCGTTGTACACTCCCAAGATTTTAAATGGAGGGTGTTATTTTTATATTACAACGAGGAGGATAGATTGGGTGCCTGATTAGACATGCTTTATTAATGGTATAGGCCCCCTGGTCCAGGAGACCCACCTACACAAACGTGATGGTCTCTTTTCCACTTGTTCTAGGACTCCTGTGGTCCTATTTCAACCCCTACATTAAGGTCCAACCCACCCCTAATTTGTCTTGAAGCCATAGATGCCCCACCCCGACGTAAGATTCTCTCTCTCAACGCTACAAATTCATTACATTTCTATACCCTAAAACTCAAAACTCGAATCTCATTTAACTCTTTGAAACACAAATTTTGTTAGACAGTATCTTAGAACTCAACTCGTGTCTTAGGTTGTTGTTCAAATAGGTACCGTATAGGTGTGATGTGATTGAAAATTAACAAAAATCTTTTTTTATTTTTTATTTTAATTCAAAGTTTTCTTATCCAAATAAGAAGATAAAACTCCTTAACAAAACTTTTTAGGAGCTCGTGACGCGTCTAACCAACAAGAGTTCTATTCGTGCCACGTAACAGTTTTACCAAGTTTTATTAAACGAACTTTAACGGTAGAAGGCAAAGTGAGACATGACATGAGTTTGAGTTTCAAGGAATTACGTGACAAAAGATGAAAAACAACAAAAAGAAACGAGCAAACCCCTTCTTATAAAAAACATGAGCTCTTTGAGCAACATGATTCTTCAAATACTAAAAATAGGAGAAAGAAGAAACAATGAGACAAAGCTCAACAACCGCCTTATGTCACAAAGTAGTCAAATTCATAAACCATGAACTTAAAGGTAACCAAATCCACCTAACTTTTTTTTTTCCCTGAAAATCTGTAAAACTATGGTACATAAGCAATAACAAAGTAATGAAATGAGAGAACAAATCCTCTCCGGATCTCTTCCACCAAGGCCACCGAATCAAGTGATCCGGACCTTTGAAATTTCATCAAACGGCAAAAAATTATTATAGATTTTAAGGGGTCAAAACAGGTAGGCCGTTGGATGAAATTTCAAATTCCCGGATCACTTGATCCGGTAGCCTTGGTGAAAGAGATCCGCAGATGATCTCTTCTCATGAAATGAACCTCTACAACCATCTTATCTTAATTCAAACACTGTAGGAAAATGAGAGACTTCCGCCTAGATCGGAGCGTGGAGACGAATAAATACTCGGAGGGCATACATCGGGAGAGCTACGAACTCCTCTTGGTAAGTTGTGGACCCAAGTACTCGATTCTATCCATTTTTGCGTACTCAGGCATTTCAATCTCTTCCAACCACCAGTAACTATCGTGTTTCTCTTCAGTTTCTGCTGCTCCTCCATCTGCGTCGAATTGGCAAGCAAATAAGATATAGCTTATAAACTCAAACGTGCATCAAAATGCCAGTAACAAGTTTCAGTATTTTAACAAGTCTCAGTAACAAGTTTAAGGAGTTCAAGTTTCTTCAATGGTTAAATAGAGTGACCGAGGACCGTGCCTAAGCAACCTAAGCAGAAAATGGTCAGGTTAAATCATCAACATGCAGCTGGAGAGTTTCAGACCTGTACACAAATACTAGACATATACTGGAGATGCGAGTGTTGAGAATATAAAAACATCCGCTCTACCTATAGCCAATTGAATTTGTATCGCCAAATGGCTCACCAATTGCATCATGCACATCTCTGATGGTTCCTACATTCTCCCACATTGATTGTGTGTAGCTTTTATAAATGCAAGTCCGAGAAAAATTCATACGCATCACGCCATAATTTGGTTGTTTTCACAACAGATCAAAGCAAATAAACTATTTGGCAACTTGTCAAAAAAGCAAAAGTTCACTTACTTGAATAAGCAGCATAGGGATGGTCTCTGTAATACGTGCAATCCCGGCCATCTTCTTTAGAATAGGGTGGTCCCATCACATCGAGCACTGCACATGGTGTTTTGGCAGTGAAGGCATGGATGTTGCCACCTTCTGTTGGATAAAGTACTGATGCTTTGCATGAGGCTGTGAAGACATCATTAGCCTTCAACTCGGCCAGTCTCACTGCAAAATCATCCTACTAGTATTAGATACTGGTTAAGACACAGTCCCAGAAAGTTTTTATTTTCGTTTTAATTCTACAGGAGAATGATATCGACTCACATTGAGGCGCTGGCGTGGAGCCATCTGAATTTGCGGGATCAACCCAATCGTATGATTTAATATGCATCTCGCCTAATAGAAGCTTACTGAAAACAGTCATATCTGGATGGTTATGGAGTGGGATAACACCATTTGCTGGAATAAAAAAGCAGCACAACTGCACATGGAAATAAACAGCAGAACCAATCAACAAATGGTTTTTGAAAAAAGAAACTTTGCAAATCGACCAAGTAAATACTGGACCAACTAGATAGAAGGAAGTAATAAACTTACCGAAAATTTATTGCACTCATATATGGTTGTATACGTGACCCTAGGAGTCCCCTTCACAACAGCTTTACGCTTGAAGAACTGCAGATCCCTACTTAGCCCAACATCTTCTGGTCTCATATTATCTACGGCAACACAATAAAATCGGCTTGTAAAGAAGATGGAGGATGTCCACATTAAACACGCAGTAATGCAATCAACTCACGAAACTTGGATCAAACATAAACGACAACAACATGCGACTGAAATAATCAAAAGTAAAGTACGAAACTTGGTAAATCCGAAAAACGTACCGAGGATGCGACACAGCTTGTGCACATGGTGAGGCAAAGGAACGGTTCCGGGGCCTTTGAAAACTTGTCTGCACGCACGAAAGAGCTGTTTCAGCGGAGTTGGAACCTTCGACGGCGGCATCTGATGTCTTCCCTGCTCCACCACCCTCGCAGTCTCCATAGTGATATATTCACTTCAGATGCAGCACAGAATTTCTCCTTCAAACCCCAGAATTCAATATCCAAATTGAGAAACAAAGAAGCAAGAGAAGCAACCGATCCGCAAAGCAAAGATTAATTTCAGAATGGTCGAAGGCGTTTGATGAAATGCCAAAGAAAAGTGGGGCGATGATGATACCGTGTAACAGTGGGAGGGAGGGGGACATCTACGATCATATATAAGGATCGAGCCATCGAGAGAGAGAGAGAGAGAGAAAGGAGGAGAGAGAAACCAAAACCAGGGGCGGCACGGATGGATGTGGTGCGGAAGAGGAAGAAAAGTTGGTAGATTGTGGGAAAAACCAAGGAAAAAGTAAGAGACAAGGTTCTGCAGTTCCGCCATTTGTACCCATAGATTTGAGTTGAAACTAGGGGCTTTGGCTGAGCTGGTCACGCCAGGATGTGAAATGACCAAATTGCCCATAGACGATGGCGAATTCTGTTGGCTTTGACCGTGTATTTTGTAATTTGGCTGCAAAAATATCTTGCTCCTCACTACTACAATCGACCACGTGTCACTCTCTCTGAAGTCCGTTGTTTTATTATATTATTGTTCTTTTTTTTTCGGTTATTGCATTATTATTCTTGCTGCGGCTTATTCTCTTCACAAAACTTCGGGGTGCTTCTAGGTAAAGCACTTTTTGGCAGAAAGTGTCAGTGTTTCTTCTAAAATACGAATACTCTCAACTCTCAAGAGAGACATTTAAGTTATGAAATGTACTGTGAATGCTACACATATATTTGTGCAAAAAAACCTAATAAAAAAGGATTTTGGTGAAAGTCAAATGTACTAGCAGATGAGAACGTATTCTATGTATATGAACAATCGTCCACCTACTTCTACGTTCTCTTCAAGCGCAACCGTTTTAATTCATTCAGATTATCAAAAAAAACATCGTGATTTTACTTACGTGTATGAAAAAATGATGGTGAAACAATTTCTCTTAATAAGTGCATATTTTTAACCTTATGTAAATATTTCGATATAAAATTACTATTTTTCCCTTCTTATGTAAATATTGTGTATCAAAAGTGGGGGCAAAATAGAAAAAAAGGGAAAAGATACATAATTACTATTTTGCCCTCCTGATGTCAATATTGTGCATTTAAAAGTGAGGGCAAAATTGGAAGAAAAGAGGGCAAAAAGTTGACAAGCCCTCTTCTCTTAATAGAATATAGAATATATAAATAGATTAGATGAAAATGTTGGAGGGAGGTGAAATACTTTCTTCTTGTATATAGAGCTCGTTTGGATGTACTTTTAAAATGACCGAAAACACTTTTGGTAAAAATATTTTTAGAACTAATCCTTAGTTAAAATGCAAGTAAATCCTATAAAAACACTTAAAGTACTTCATGGAAGAATCACATAACTGGTGCTTCTTGCAGAAAACACTTCAAGTGTTTTTGGAATCCAAAAACATTTTCTCTAAAAACGCTTTCAGTTATTTTAGAAGCACATCCAAACAAGCTTATAAGAAGTTGTTGGATCAAATTCCTATAAATAGAAGCATGTCTGTAACTTCATTACAACACATCAGATCAAGAGTGATAAACAATAATACCACTATCCCCCTCCTCTCTTTACCTACATCCTTTGTGTTATACATTGTACTCGTTCCGCTTCTATATCTATCAAAAGTTATCTCTCACTTTTGCCTATTTATAACAGTTATGTGAATCGGTTCACTTCACAACTATTTCTTATTTACTAACATATATATTTGAAATTTTTTAGTTTTCTTGTAAATCTATAATAAAATATTAAAACATCAAGAGTATGGCATGTTTCTAAGAGAACTTGTTATTTCCAGATCCTCTTTGTGAGAATTTCAGAAATCTGTGAATAATATATGTTCATCGTACATTGTGCGATCAGAAATTATTTTAAATATTTTTATTTAAAATTAACTACAAACAGTACCTGATAAAAACTGACCGCACGATGTATGATGAACAGACACGATTAACGATCTCCAAGATCCTCACCAAAATGATCCGGAGAGGATCATGTTGGGTTATTTCCTTCTCGCATAAGTAAACATGTCTTTGCAGATGGTACTTTACCACAATGAAAAGTTGTAATTATGTCAATGCATCTTAGTGCAGGTTTGATTCATATCAATATCCCTTTTATTTTTTACCACTAACAATTTAACACATTAAATGCTATCATCTATCAGAAAAAAAATAATAATAAACATGTCATTTATGTAATGAGTATGTACCGGCTTTTGTCTCTCTCTCTCATTACAGGTAAAAAGAAGAGACAGCAGCAAGGGGATGCGCATTCAGTTGCATCTAGCTTTCAAGCAACAAATCCCATTATCTAGAATAATTTGACAAATCCATTAACTAGGATACACATTCTCTCGTACACTCGAGCAACAAATCCATTAAGCAACTAGAGAATACACATTCTAATATTCAATTTTAATAGCGTCACCTTCCAATAAATACTCTTTATTTGTTCGAAAAATGTAATGATTATTTATTGAAAGACTACCGCATGATGAAATAGTGACATAAGAGAATCTCGCCGAAGATAGGGGAAATTTGGCTAGTCCAAAAAGCAATAAGTGCCATAGGGCTTTCTAGCTTTCAATTCAAGTAGCAAAATCCATTAACTAGAATAATTTGACAATTTGTTTAGAAATTTAGAAATAGGTATTAACTTGAAATTGACATGTTATAATTACGCTCAATTGCATAACTTTCAATTTACTTCTCTTTCTTAACTTTCAATTTTGTTGCATTTCTTTGGACTACTTGAAAAATTCTGTCATTCCTACAATATTACAGAACAAATCTATGCCGGAAACTTAACGAAATGTCGCACTTCTAAGAAGTTGTCGGATTTTGGTAACAATTATGTGAATCAGTTCACTTCGTAACTATTTCTTGTTTACGAACATACATATTTGAAAAATTGTCAGATTTCTTGTAAATTGTAATAAAATATTAAAACATCAAGAATAAGGCATGTTTCTATGTTCTTTCCTTCTCGCATTTAAGTAAACATGTCTTTGCATATGGTATTTTATCACAGTGGAAAGTTGTAATTATGCTAATGCATCCTAGGGCGGGTTCGATTCGCGTCAATCTCCCTTTCTCTTTGACCACTAACAATTTAACACACTAAACACTATCATCTATCAGAAAAAATAATAATAAAAATGTCTTTTATGTAATAGTAATAGTATGTATCAGCTTTTGTCTCTCGCTCTCACATTACAAGTAAAAAGAAGAGATACACATTCAGTTGCGTCTAGCTTTCAAGCAACAGATCCATTAATTAGAATAATTTGACAAATCCATTAACTAGGATACACATTCTCTCACGTACTCAAGCAACAAATCCATTAAGAGAGCAACTAGAGGATACACATTCTAATATTCAATTTTAAGAGCGTCACCATCCAATAAATACTTTTTATTTGTTCAGAAAGTGCAATGACTTTATTGAAAGACTGCCGCCTGATAAAATATAATTTTATTGAAAGGCTGCCGTGTGATAAAATAGTGACATAAGAAAATCTCGCCGAAGATTGAGGAACTTTGGCTGGTCCAAAAATGCAATGGGACTTTCTAGCTTTCATTTCAAGCAACAAAATCCATTTTTTGAGAAGAAGCAACAAAATCCATTAACTAGAATAATTTGACAATTTGATTAGAAATTTAGAAATAGGTATCAACTTGAAATTGACGGGGTTCACATTTTTTAATTACGATCAATTGCATAACTTTCAATTTACTTCTCTTTCTTAACTTTCAATTTTGTTGCATTTCTTTCGACTACTTGGAAAAATTCTGTCATTCCTACAATAATACAGAACAAATCTATGCCGGAAACTTAACGAAATGTCGCACTTCTATTTCCGGTTGCTGGAAAAGCTTGACGTCGTCTACCCTGTCCTAGTTCTTTTGACCCGTCATCGTTTGAAACTAGACCAGCTAAAGATTTTTTCTTTCCCGCTGAGTTTAAGCTCTTCACACCTTCCGCAGCTCCAGCCTCTCTGATCGGCTTAGCTCCGAATATGACCTGACTCTTTGCTGCCTCATAGTCGAAAGGCCTCACCTGCAAACCACCAGATTCCTGGGACTTCTCCACTTCTCTCGTCTTCCTGTTTTGGTTAAGCGACTGAAAGCATTTTTGGAAGCTCGACGACAAATCAGAGAGAGACACGGGTTCGTCTTCCCCATCCCTCCCCAAAGCAGATGGTACCGAATCATTCTCCTCCGGCTCATTTCTGGTTTCTGAGGAACCATCTACCGGTTCACCTCCATCTGAATCATTTTCCAATAATATGATGTCACCTAAACCAGAACCAGAGGGTGATGCAGTAAGCGGCCCTTCAGAATGGGGAGTTTCTGAACTTTTATCTCGTGCTTCCAAGGTTGGTTTGGATTTCTCACTCCCGCCCGAAAATGAGTGGAATGGGAAGTTCACTGAAGATCTAATTTGTTCCAACTTATTATCTTCCTTGCCCTAGAAAGAAAATTAAGAGCACAAGAGTTAATAATGTACCGAGTTACCAAAGAAGATTCCACGGAAATCTAGCTGTTTAAATATTAAAAAAAAAAAAACCACCACCAATATATGATTCAGTTGACAACGTAAAAAAGGACCGTCACTGATCACTCAAGTGCTTGATGTAGAAGGTGAACATTCTATATAACAAGACATTTGTGGTTGCAATATTTCTATTTGACTTGACTTGTAACGCGCAAGATTTAGGCCTAGCTGCGATTGCAAGTAATACAAGACAAAGATGGCCTATTCCATTTCAGGCATACAATTTACAGCAGTGTTCTTACTAACCTTTTTATCGACATCGAACTTCCTTTTTGGAACTGCACTCCCCAACAGTGAACTAAAGGCACGGCTGGGCTTCTTTTGCACCTGAACACTCACTCCAGTGACCTACAACAGAAATAGACAACTATTTTAAGACTAGAGCTCTCTACAAGCAAGAAATATAACAAGATAAAACATCCAAAAGAAGCAAATGTATGTCAACCTTCGCTGAATCTAATAAACAGGCATTGCTGCTTGCTTCTCTGCTTTGCCCCAGAACACTGTTCTGCCTATGATTCACTGAAATGGGACTGCCAGTTTCAGGAGAGTTTCCTTGTCCATTTCTTACAAGTTCAGAGGCACCAAATGCAATCCCCTTATACTCCATTCCATGCTGCTGAGACGGGGTGGAAACTACAGATACATCACCATTAGTCGAATTGCTGACAGACTGATCCGGTAACAAGGCTTCAGATCCATCATTGACCAATATATTCTCTTCAGATGCCTGCAAAAAGTGTACTGTTAACTATAGATAAAAGTGAAGAAAAAAAAAGTCATCGCCAAACACCTGAAGAATGGACTACTGTCAAAATTAATAAATTTGAAAATGAAAGGGGTGAAAAGGACAGTGATTTTATCATGATAGCATAGTTAAATGGCACCCGACCCGATACATGAAATTGATAGATTTTTGTTCATAACATTCCGTAGGTAACCTGAATGAAAGCCTAATAGAGAAAGGCAAACATGAATGCCCAGTCTTCATGATCACCAAACAACTAAACATAGGGCTTACCATTCCTGCATGTGCCAGCTTCAGATTTTCGACAGCAGGCTCAAAAAAAGCAGCATTTTGCATAGAATGTCTAATGATACTAACAACTGAACCAAGATTACGCTCAATGTACGGGTGCTTTGATTTCACCAATCGCTTTAACTTGCTAGTGGTGACAGGCATCTGTTTAGCTTTTACAGACAAAAAAGTAAAAGTAAATAAGTCGGATGTCTACTGTGTAAAAAGAGAAAAGAATTAATAATCATCTTGAAAACCAAGGAACTGAGTACAAGTAATACCAATTTCAAGAAGAGTTTTGTTTGGTAATATATAGCCAGTACTTTCATCCTCTGCACGAGCAACAACATCCCTCCACTCACAAAGACCCTGAAACCATTTAACAAATGAATAAAGTATAAGTGGTGTATAACCTTTAAAACTGAGCATTAATCAATTGAGTTCCTCGTCTAACATAAGTACATATTACATTACTCAATAAGAAACAGATTATCAACTTATGGTTGCGCCAAATAATTTAATATTTAACTAGTCCTCTTACGTAAAAACTCATTATTTAAACATAGTTTAGAAGTAACGCACAATGAGAATCATATTGGGAAAGTAAATAAGATATACTACAATTCAAATGAAGATTAGCCAACATTAAAATTTGAACAATGTATAAAAGAAAATATGGAGGCATCTTACGGAAACAATGGCAAGCTGCTGAGAATTGAAACCCGCACCTTGCAACCTGCATCGAAATAGTAAATAATATAAATTGAAGTCATTATAAAATATAAACAAAGGTAATGCATACAAAATTCCTATTCATGAACATAGTTATAGAAAGGACAAAGGAACTGGACTCCCTCCCATTATATATTCATATTTCCTCAATTAATAGTATAATCCAACAAGGTCATCTCACCAATTTAATTGACGGCACAAGATTTTTACACAACCCCTACCAACTTATATGAAACTTCTAATGGAGCTTTAATGGAGGTAAACCCTTGTTTTGATGACGGATATTTGGTACAGAGTTGTGGTGGGCTTAAACAATGAAATTCAGAAAAGATGTGTGCTCTCTGAGGGAAAAACTAGTCTAACATTAACAATGTACAAGGCATATGAACAACCTAAAAATTGCGTGTAATAATATTAAAAATCTTTGAAAGAAATTTTGGTCAACAAAACAAAAGCATGCACTAGGGAAATTGAGGATTGGGGGGATTGGAGAGGGGTCATGGCCAAGACCAGAAAAAATTACCCAAATACCAAAAATAGAAAAAGAAAAAGAAAATAAATAAATAGATAACATTTGCCCGGCCACAAAAAATAAAAGCATACCCGTATATGTGGAGATAAGAATTTTCTGTCAAAAGCTCTTTCTCATACAGATGCATGCATATATCATAACTGCGTTTGTAAACCTGTCAGGAAAAAAAAATTAAAAAAAAACTTAAATAAAATTGCCAAATTATAGTAAATGGAAAATAATATGTAAGACAAGATAATTGGAAGAACAATTTCCTAAGATGTATCAACCAATTTACCATCAAGACATAATTACTCTATATGAAAGAATACTTAGATCACAAAATACTAGAAGGATACCTACACAATAAAACACCAACTCAAACAGTAATCCATCTGCAGATGCTATAAACAAAAGAATATCGAAATAAATATTCCAGAAGTGCTACAAAATTCGTCTTGGGAATTTAAAAACAAATAAAAGTTGGGCTGGTTTGGTATTGTTGTGCTTTGAAAAAAAAAACTGCTTCTGCTGTGATGTGAGAATAAGCTCATTTTTGCTGCTTCACATTTTCAGCTTTTTTTCACCCAAAACTGTGAAAATAAGCTGTTTTTAAGTGTTTACCAAACACCTTTTTAAGCTCAGCTTTTTTTGATACCCACTTTTTATAAAAGCACCTCAGTACCAAACTAGTATTATATATCCTAAACGCCAAGAAACATGGCTAGGGGCCAACCCAAATATGCAAATTCAATAATGAAAATACAGTCTCATATAGGCAAAACTAGCAGTTCTGTACAAAGGGTAACAATATATAAAAGTGTTAAAATTGTAAAGAATGCGAGAGCCAAAAAGAACATATTCAAAACAAAGAAGAGCATGTGATCATCATTCATACTATACCTCCACTAAAGGAGTGTCAGAGTTTTCTGATTCCTTGGGCATCAGACATAACTGTGTTCTCATTAAATCATACATATGCAACAAATAGTGTGTATCTTCTCTGGCATATCTGTCAAGAAAAGAAAACTTCTTTAGATAAACATGGAATAAAAAAAAACTCTAAAAGGAATGGACATGAGAATGCAACATCTAAAATATCTATTAATATAAACACCCAAAAGGCAAAAATAATCATGTGAACAAGAAAGCAAAATAAATTTATGATGCATGAAGACTGCCCTTAATGCATTGCTTACTCCAAGTTTCAATTTGGACGTAATCTTAATCCTAAAACTAATTTTCGAATTACTAGAAACCGCCGCACTAGATGATCCTAAACAATCAAGTGTCAAATAACTCTAATACAAATAAGAAAGAAATTTAACGTTGTGTCGATTATAAAATTAGGATTGAACAGTTTGAGACTTATGAAATATTATCAACAGAACTAATACTAGCTGAGTTGCTCACTTAAACATATACAATTCACATTTTTACCTGACCATCTCCTCAGGCAGAGGGCGTAATCTCCAGTCTGCATTCTGGTATCTGCAGGAGAAACGGTAGTTAAAATCAAAGAAGCAACACATGAATCTATCAAATATAAAGAGAGAAAGTTATTTAGGAGCATTTAGAAGATTAAAGAAATCGAAGTAATAGCAACAGCTTACTCTTTGTTAGCAGTAACGCCACATAAGTTCTGTAGAAGATACTCCAAACTATTTCTCTCCAATTTCAACACCCTCGAAGCCTGAGGATTAAATAAATTGGTCGTCTTTGGTTAGCAACACATTATAAAGAAGGAGTATATTTCAAGTAGAAAAGCTAAAATCGTAAGAACAAAAGTAAAAATCATGGTACTTTTTCCAGATAAAGGAAAAGATACTAAAAATTCCTTTGCGAGACAAGAAAATCCATTCGTTCAGTTGCTTCAAAGAATCAAAGTACATCACCTGGCCAGTATCAAACAAATTGCAGATATAAATGCCAAAATCACGTTGAAGCCACATGATATCACGATCTGCTCCATGCATCACCTGATGAATTGTAAAATATTGTCAGAAAAAATCATATGCTACCAAGGTAGAAATGCAAATGGGCATGAAACAAACCTTTCTCTTGGCAGGGTCTTTGAAAACTTCCCTAAGATATGGCCCAACATGAATTCTAAGCTTCAGAGTATCTACTATAAAATCTTCGGTTCGAGTTGAAATTTGCATCAAGCAAGTCAATCCTTGAAAAGATCGATATTGATTGTGTTCCAAATCAACCTAGACAGCAAAAGATAGAAGTTAAAATACAGGGGAAAGAATGCCAAAATGCAAAGTTAAGTAAAATGAAATAATCATAACAATGAAATGCCAACTTAGCAATTCCATGCAGCTATGAATGAATAAACCTTTTGAAAAACTCAAATATAGGGTACACATAGGTAGCAATGTTGCAGATGAAATGGAAAAGGTTAAAAGAAGCAGAATAACTGAAAAAAAAAACCGATGGAAATATATGCTCACATAACAAACATCACACAAATGTTTATACAACGCCAATTTGACATCAATTAATACCATGCTCAGGTTGTGCTATTTTATCACAAGCAACTGTTTGTGAGTCTAGGAATATATTCTATAATGCTATAAGTCCCTATGAATACAACCATGAATTATACACTAAATAAAATGGATGACAGGACAGCAACATCAAATCTGCCTAATCATAGTGACTGCAAGTACAACAAAATTCTGCAGAAGCAAATAACTTTAACCATGATGGAGTTGACTGCGAAATGGAGATCAACTTTCACAAAAGGAAAAAATAAGGATCATTGCAGTCAAATTTTACCGCAAATTCATTAACAGCACGGAGCTTAGCTGCGAGCTCTTTCAGATCTTTGACCTCCTCCACAAGCTTGAATGGCGTGGACTCTAATGAAGCCGGTTTTACAGACTCAACATCCCCAATGTTGTTGTCAACAAAATCCAGAACAGAAAGCTTCTCCTTTATTCATTAACAACACACTCATTAGAAAAAATACATACTCAAGCATACTTTTTTCTCTAAATACATACTCGTCGTTTAACAGCACAATCCCAAAATAATGTAAGACAAATTCTCAAAAATTAAATAATTTTCAAGACCCAACATAAAATCACCCTGAATTCAATACATAAAATACAAAACATGATCAAGTAATGACTTACTAGGGGATGAAGAAACTGTTGACCGTCCTCACTTCTCTGCAACCAAACATGCTCAAACGGCTGGTTTGCATTATTAACCAAAATGTTAAACTCCTCCTGAGGCCTCCGAATGCTCGGTATATGAAACGGCACTTTCGGCTTCGTCGCCACCACAGTTTTCTTGTCCTTGGGAGCGACCTTCACCGCAGAGGATACCTGACTCGAATCATCGTTCCCACTGGCGGCTGCCGACCCAGTAGGTCCCTTCTTCTTCTTCCCACACACCAATTGAAACCCATCGTCTGTGTCCATAGCCGCACTCGTCGGCCGCTTGGCCTCCTCCGCCTCCTTCCTCACAATCTTGAACTCGTCCACCGACGAGTCAAACCTCTCCAGAGCCTCGTCGTTCACATTAACGAGCCAATCGTACGCGTCGTCCAAGTCGTCGGGGAAAGCCATCGGTTTCCCCCAAACAGGCGCCGACGAGCCAATCGAGCCGAGCATCGTCTGCGATTCCTTGGTGATTTGCTCGATCGGGACTCTGAATTCGTCAAAGTTGCGGTAGAAATAGAAGTCCTTGCTGTTAGGCAAGAATCGCGAGGAGCCGGAGAGCTTGGAAATCGAGGAGGAGAGAGGGCCTTTGGTCAGGGTTTGGAGGGCGTCGGACTTCGTCTGCGGCGGCGGAGATTGGTCCACGGTCACGGCGTCTTGGCTCATGGCGGTTGTGCAAATGGGGGATTTTATCGGTTAGGGTTTTGCTAGGGCTTCATTTACAGTTAATTTTGCTTCCCTGGTGATCACCAATGTTTCGTTCATTGGCCATTGTTTGTTAAAACTAAACCTAACGCCGGATGTCACGTGATATTCGTGCATGATGCACGTGATGATGAAGAATGTGCGAGTAAATTTTCAGTTTTGCCCACATAAATTAATGCATGAGATTTTTGTCACACAAAAATGGAAAGGACGTTACTGGGACAAGGACAAATAAATATGCCTGTTGGCAGTGTTGGATGCAAAATTCGGAACCGGATCCTCCTGATCCAAAGAACTGAGCTCAAAAATCAAATGATCCAATTTATTGAAATTTGATCTAACGACTACAAATATGAGACTTTCTAAAAATTATAATAATTGTAGTCGTTGATAAAAACTTTCAAATATAAACAAAGTGCAAAACGTGAAAAGATTTTCAATTTATTTATTGAGGTATTTTGTTGAATCCTACATAGTGGTAAATTGAAAAAATTTGTTGAGTGTTATCTACTTAACTTGTCGAGATATAACTAGTATACATTATATAAAACACTTTTGTAAAATATAAAAGGAACTCTTACCAAACAAGTATTCGAAAGACCTTCAACGTATATATTTTTTGAACTCTCAATAGTTTTAGAACCACTTTAGTCCAAACGTACATCTTTATTTTTTATTTATTTATTTATTTATTATGAAAGATGATATAGTAATGTTGTAAAACAGAAAGTAACGCAAAATACGAAAAAAAACCCAAGCAAGCAAAAGAAGTGAGCGGCACCAGTCTCACTGCAACTAGGCGGCTCCCTCCCTCTTGTCTGCGCCGCCAGCATCCAACTCCACCCTCCTTCCGTCCTTCCTCCGGCAACTGTAAGTCCTTCTTCACATTATCTTCGTCTTCTTCTTTTCCTTTTTCTTGTAAACTCATTTATGATTGTTTCTGATTTCTGATATAGTGATTTTGGATTTAGGAATCAATGTTGATGGGTTTTTAGTTGATAGCTTTTTTAGGGATTTGAGGACTTTAATTACTGCCCAATTTCTGATTTCACACAATTCCTAACCTTTTAGGGATTTAAAAGGGTCAATTAATAGTAAAGATGAAAGCTTTGGATGATTTCACATAAATGTCTAATTTCTAATTTCTGAATTGGGTTTGTAATTGAGCTCGGCAGCTTTGCGGATTTCAGTCCACCCGTTTTTTGAACCTGAATCCGTCCCTGCTCAATTTAGACTGCCATTTTTTGTTCTTGTTTGGAAAGGATTCATCTCCAGTGTTTGGGATGACCATGACCATCTTCTCTTACCCTTTGCACTATGGAATACATTAGGTTAGGT
Organism: Malus fusca; assembly: GCA_035220775.1. NCBI lineage: Eukaryota > Viridiplantae > Streptophyta > Magnoliopsida > Rosales > Rosaceae > Malus > Malus fusca. The sequence goes on along the minus strand of CM069072.1, from coordinate 588,825 downwards.
TCTGTTTTTCGTTCTTCGTTTTCCATTTCTGAAAATTTGTAAAAATTGTACCTCTGATTGTTAGCATTTTTTGTTTTTTGTTTATGTTTTATCTATGGTGGCTTTTGTTTATAACGGCTGGACAAGTTGGTCTCCATATTTGTTCGAATTTGTCACCACCCATACATTCATTCTTCATCTACCACCACAGAGTGTACATGAACATGGAGTCCTTAGCTGTTTTCAACTCCTCACTCTCACTCTACTCTCCCTCGCATGACCACTTCATCCCAAAGAACCTTGGACCCTTCCGTACGACATCATTGCAACCAATGCATAAGATGGAGGTCCGATGTGCTGCCCAGGCCCAATCCACTGAAACCAAGTCCAAGGAGGCCAAGCTCTGGGGCGGCCGCTTCGAGGAGAGCGTAACTGACGCTGTCGAACGATTTACTGAGTCCATCTCCTTCGACAAAGCCCTCTACAAGCATGATATCATGGGCAGCAAGGCTCACGCTTCCATGCTAGCCAAACAGGTCATTCCTCTTTTCTCATTTTTTTGGTTTTTTAAGTTTTATTTTTCCAGGTTCTGATTGGTCTGAGGGGAAGCTTTATTTTTTATTATGTTTAGGGATTGATTACTGTTAATGACCGGGATAGCATCCACAAGGGGCTGAGCGAGATAGAAAGGCTAATTGAGAGTGGCAAGTTTGAATGGAGGACCGACAGAGAAGATGTGCACATGAACATTGAGGCAGCTCTGACTGATTTAATCGGCGAACCGGCTAAGAAGCTCCACACGGCTCGGAGTCGAAACGATCAGGTTTTGACAGATTTTCGATTGTGGATCCGAGACGCGATTGATGCAATTGGAGTGAAGATTAAGTATCTTCAATTTTCGCTCGTCAAATTGGCAATGGAGAACGAGGGTGTTATCGTTCCTGGTTACACGCATTTGCAAAGGGCTCAACCTGTTCTGCTTCAGCATTTGCTCTTGGCGTTTGTTGAGCAGGTTTGTATCTGTATGGCTTTGCACGATGCAATTCTTTAATTATTAACATATATTTATATGGTTTGTGGCCCTTGTATTGTGGTAGTTGCTATGCAATCATACCTTGTTTGTAGTGTTTATAGTGGCTTGATAGTTGGTTTGTGTACGAATTTGTCAATTAGTTGTTATTACCATGTTAAAATTGAAAATGTTGGTTGCTTATGGAGTACTTTTCTTTGCTGTAGTATATCCTCGGCCTTCGGAAGAGACTAATTTTGGCACTTTTTCTTGTTATGTAGCTTGAACGTGATGCTGGCCGTTTACTAGACTGTAGAGTGAGGTTGAATTTCTGCCCCTTAGGTGCTTGTGCATTGGCCGGCACTGGACTTCCGATTGATCGGTTTATGACCTCTGATGCTTTAGACTTTACTGCTCCTATGAGGAACAGGTACGTCCCTTGGTTTGACTTTGACTCTTTGGTTGGGATCGAAGTTGACTTGTGCTAGTGTGCGGCAGCATAGAGCTATGTTGCCTTTCTGTTTCATTGGTACTCTGCAAATGATGTTATATACTGGCCAATAGTTAACACATTAGTCAATTACTTTATGGCATTCTCATGTTGTCCCCTTTTCCCGTTTTTCCTTCCAATGCATGTGAGACTTTGCAACATACATGATTATAGTTGTATGGTTCAGTTTTGCTTTTCATTCTAATGAACATATGGCATGGAACTCTGTGAAAGAAGCAGTGGATATTTTATCTTTTCCTTTAACTTAGGGTTGATGATTATTTTCCTTTTTTTCTCTCATTAACAATGGCAAAGATTAGTAATCTTTATCCACTATTGGAAAACGCAATTGTTCAACTTATACATTCATCACCCCTTTGCTGTGATGCCATACAAGTACATTAGGTATGCCCAATGAGGTCAGTTTAATGAGTGATGGTGGTTTGTGGTGCCATCTGTTGGGTCTAAATCTTGTCTTCTGGTTGGTCGTGTATTACATGCTTCTTTATCGGTTTTCACCAAATAATAATTAGTTTCTTTTCTTAATATAGTATTGATGCAGTGTCAGACCGAGATTTTGTCATGGAGTTTCTTTCTGCTAATGCCATCACAGCCATTCATCTCTCCCGGCTTGGTGAAGAGTGGGTACTGTGGGCTTCAGAGGAGTTTGGATTTGTCACGCCAAGTGACAAGGTTTCAACAGGAAGTAGTATCATGCCTCAGAAGAAAAATCCAGATCCCATGGAACTTGTTCGTGGAAAGTCCGCTAGAGTGGTAGGAGACCTGGTTACCCTTCTCACATTGTGCAAAGGACTTCCCCTTGCTTACAATCGTGATTTGCAGGTATAATCTTTTCTCTTCTTTTTTGAATTCACATGCAATCAGCACAGAAAGGCGAGGGTCTAGTTGGGTCTGTTCACTCTTTATGTTCTTGGGCCTGAAGCCAATGTCTTAGTTGGATATTGCATGCATATTACTTTACTTATACACGAACACAATGCTACATAAAAGGATCTATTCCGCTTGCACTTACAGTGTATAAAGTTCATTGTTCTTTTTACTAATCCTGCAATATTTTGAGTATGATTGCGGAAGGTTCTTTCTTTTCCCCTTGAGACAGGAAGATAAGGAACCTGTCTTTGACAGCGTGAAGACAATATTGGGGATGCTTGAAGTATCTGCAGAGTTTGCACAGAACATTACCTTTAACAGGGAGAGAATACAAAAGAGTTTGCCTGCTGGTCACCTTGATGCCACAACGCTTGCTGATTATCTCGTGAAAAAGGCAAGTTCTGTTGACTAACTTTCATTTTTGCCAATTATGATGAGCTTAGAACTTCTTGGACTTGAAATCATCATTCTTGATTGGATATGCTGTTCTAAAGCTGAAGCTATCCTTTGTAACTATTCAAATTATTGGATCAATGTTCTCAACGGCCCATTTTATTTGCGTGTTTTACGATCGAATGTAATTCATAACATTTGTCAATAATTGCTACTGAAGTTGCTTTCCTTGTTTTATAAAGGGAATACCTTTCAGGACTTCTCATGACATAGTCGGAAGGGCAGTTGCCGTGTGCGTCTCAAAAAGTTGCCAACTGCAGGATTTGAGTGTCGATGAGCTCAAAAGTATTGATCCAGTGTTTGACAAGGATGTATATGAGTTTCTTGGAGTAGAGAATTCAGTTAAGAAATTCTCCTCGTATGGCTCCACAGGGTCAGCATGTGTCGCCAGTCAGCTTGATCATTGGGTTACAAAACTTGAAATCAACAAAGGGGTCTGACAAACTATGGTGCTAGAGATATGTAACGTGGATCGCTGACATCGATTAGGAACACATTCACTGGACGCTTTGAAGTAGTGCTTCGCTGAGGAACGAATAGTCTTGAATAGTTGGAGTTAGCGAGTATGAAAGATGCGAACTTCTCTCAGGAAGTACATACAATTTTGAAGTATGTTAGATTTGAAGGATCAGATTGTTGTTCCATTAAGTTCTGGTTGGATCAATTCACAATTATTTTCTCTAATTTGGTTGAGTACTTGAACAGTTATTGAGAATGCTATACAAAATGTACAGGGAGTTAAACACAAGGCATGTAACCTCCCATCAATGACGCCTTGTTATGCGAGAAAGTGCGTAATTTGTTTGAATTGCCCTTACCGTGACATCCTCGAAAATGTAAGACTATTTTCGAGTAGATACGCCCGGAGGGTACATCTAATCTTCGTCCCAAGTCAAATTTGTGTTCTTCAGGTTAATCATAACTAAGTTTCTTAAGCAACGACACAAGTTAGGGTACAAGTCAGATCAATATTGAAAGGCATTTGTTTTGTAATTTTCATTGATGAACGATGGACCAAAAGATTAAGGAATCTAACAGCCAAAAAATAATAATGATTACCATGATACTGCCTTGTCTGAAGACACTACTCTACATTTTGAAATGGCATTTGGCAAGGCAAAAGAAAATGCAGTTTACAAAATAGGGAACACACAACAAAATTATGAACTTATTTTTCTAAAAGCGTTTTTAATTATTTAAAAGTACTTCTAAAATAAGCCAATGAAATTTGTTTTATTTTTTTTGTCAAACGATGGACTAATCTTGTTAGATATGGATAGAAATGTTTACATCAAATGTCATAGTGTTGAATAACCAAATGACATATATAACCTCCCATGAAAATCTTTCATGCTCTTTGCTTCAATTTACCATTAAGGGAGTAGAATTCGAATATCTTTTCCACATTGGAAACAAAAATATCACTAAATTAAGATCTAATGTAAAATACGTAGTCATTATACTTTGGTCAATATACATAGACGTTGTATTGTATACAAGATAAGTTTCAATAAAGAAGAACATGGTAAATTATGAGTCAGATATTAAATATAAACAAATCAACGATATAAATCTAAAGATATTTGAATCTAACAATGGTTACTCAAATAAAGTACGTATGAAAAAAAATCAAAGGAAAAAAGAAAAAAATAATTAGAAGGATACGATAGGTAGAACTCTACACAACCTATTTAGTTAGAGTGGCTAGGTCGTAGCACCCCGTTTAATGTATAAAAAAGGGAGGAAGATTCTCTCCCCTCCTAATCTCTCTCCCCTTCCCTCCCCTTTCAATTGAATGTTTACGGTTAAGTCACGTCAACATCTTATATTGATTTTTTCATAAAGACAATAAGACAAAATGTAAAGTGTGAGAGGAGAGGAGGGAAGTGGATGAGAATAGGAGGGAAGATAATCCTACTCCATAAAAAAGGGCTTTTAGATCCAGGTCCAAAAACATATAGAGCTCATTTGGTTATGCTTTTAAAATGACTGAAAGCGCTTTTAGTGAAAATATTTTTAGAAACAATCCTTAGTAAAAATGCTAGTAAATCCTGGAAAAACACTTAAAGTGCTTTCTGGAAGAAGCATATAACTGGTACTTCTTGTAGAAAGCATTTAAAGTGATTTTGAAACCCAAAAACATTTTCTCTAAAAACGATTTCAGTCATTTTAAAAGCACATCCAAACGAGCATTTTTAGGAGTGAGTCCAATTATCCAGTTATCCAATTATATGTTTTAATTTCTTTTATACTCATTTTATATTTTCTAAAAAATTAAAAATCAATTAAAATCTTCTAATATTATGCATTTTCCAACTCCAAAAAATCTAATTAATATCTTATAACAAAAAAACTAATATACTAACATAAATCTATATGCAAAACATTATACCCTAACTCAAGTAACAAATATATGAATGTATATTATACGTATACGTGAGATATGAAGCCTAACTAGAAGGTATAAAAAAAACATGACATACCACAAGCAAGACACATTAATTTGTGACAAATTGATTATAAAAAAGAATATTTTATTGTTGAGCAAAAATTGTACATAATATGTAAACAAATAATTCACTCGACACAATCTCACCCTCGTCCATTTTTTCGAACATGGTTTTATTAGTTTGAGCTCGACCCATTCTAGGCTACGCGCCTATTAATTACAACATTTCTTTTGGGAAAGGAATACCCTTTGATTCTAATATGAATAAATCGTAACTTGAGGATTTGGGTGTTTATTTGATTTTGTGACTGCATCTAGGTATAACCCTAGATTGCCTACGTATCCTCGTTGAGGGATCAAGTCACTCGTAGTTCCTTGTATGCTTGATCCTTGTTTGGATTTGATGCCTTATGCAGTTTTAGCTCATGTGGGTGAGGACGTTGGCCATTGGAGCGTTTGATGCCTTGTGCAGTTTTAGCTCACGCAAACGAGGACTTTAAGTCATTGGAGCGTTTGATGCCTTGTGCAGTTTTAGCTCATGCGGGTGAAGACGTTGCGCCATTGGAGTGTTTAATGCCTTGTGCAGTTTTAGCTCACGCAAACGAGGACTTTAAGTCATTGGAGCGTTTGATGCCTTGTGCAGTTTTCGCTCATGCAGACGACGACTTCAAGTCATTGGAGCGTTTGATGCCTTGTGCAGTTTTCGCTCATGCAGATGAGGAGTTTAAGTCGTTGGAGCTTTTGATGCCTTGTGCAGTTTTAGCTCATGCGAGTGAGGACGTTGCGCCATTGGAGCGTTTGATGCCTTGTGCAGTTTTAGCTCACGCAAACGAGGACTTTAAGTCATTGGAGCGTTTGATGCCTTGTGCAGTTTTAGCTCATGCAAACGAGGACTTTAAGTCGTTGAAGCTTTTGATTCGGCTTCATGCCATTTGAGATTTTTCTTCAGCTTCATGCCTTTTGGGATTTGACGCGGCTTCATGCCATTTGAAATTTGATGTGGCTTCGTGCAATTTGTAATGTGAAACGGCTTTGTACCATTTGAAGCGGCTTCGTGTCATTCGTAATTTGAACCGACTCGCTTCTCTTTTACTCTTCGTAGAATTTGTAATTACTTGGTCAAAGTAACAGAAGTCAATTTAGTTTATATAAACCAGGGATTCGTCTTGATTTCACGGTTGCGTCTATAATTTGATACCAGACTGCCTACGTATCCTTAACGGAATCAAACCGGCGTAGTTCATATATTTTGAGACTCATCGCGGCTTTGTGCCATTTAATACTTGATATGGCTTCGTGCCATTTGAAGTTTGACGGGGTTTTGTGGCATTTGTGTCTTGTAAACTTTGAGTCCCTTGCTTTTCTTCTTTCTTTATTTTTCTTTTATCATTGCCGTATGTCTCCTTAATGGTTCGAAGAGGATGGGATCCAATTTTGAAATGGCACAAGTTAAATTGCCATAAAGAACTCCCATAACTTTATTGACCCCCACGTGAGCGACTTTCCATGTGAGGTGCTGATTTCAGAGCAACTCCAGCCATGGAGCCCTCCCCCCTGGCAATCCACTATTTAATCCACCCTATTGAACAGTAACTGCCTTAAATGAATAGTAACTACCATTAATGAACAGTAATTGACATTTACATCTCCACCCTTGAAACCCTCCCCCTGGCAATAAGCAATTAAAATAATAATATTTTTTGTTTGTTTAAATAATAAAAAATTGCAACCGGTCCCCCCCTCTCTCTCTCTCTCTCTCTCTCTCTCTGACACAAAAAAAAAAAAATGGCAAAACCCTCGGGCCACAGGCCCGTCGACTCCCCACCCCCCCTTCGCTCGGGCTCCCACCGTCGCTCGGCCTCCACACGGCTGGAGCTCTCTCCACCGGGCCTCCGGCCCCTTCTTCTCCACTGTCCCCCGAGCAACCCACATGGGTGGAGTTGCTCTCAGTTAGCGTTTCTCCTCCCCCTTTTTATATTTTTCTTTGAACTTTTCAAAACATGGGACTTCGAACCTATCTGACCTAAACTTCTGACCAATCTGACAGCAAGCCTTACTCTTGGCTTTAAAGGTCTCCAAATTCCAATAAGACTTTGTCCCATGATTTAAATGGGGAACCATGACTTTCTTTTGTCCTCCACGACTTCCTTTTGTCCTCCACGTGAGTGGTTTTCTTGCTATCAAGGAAAAGAAGACCACATCAACATTTTTTGAACTTTACTTTTGATGTGACAAAAGCTTTTTGGTCTGGAACTCTTCTTCTCTTCCTTATGAGTTTTAAACATTTTTTTTTTCTTTGTCTTCAACCTTGAATTTAGCTTTGCCCAACATTTGACAATAACTTGCTTCATCTTTGAGGTGCCACGTGCTTAGCCCTTTTTTTTAAAAAAACAAACAAGCACTTTCTTTTGAGTTTTCCGTTTCCTGCATGGATTGGGGTAAAACTAGTCTTCGACTAAAATCACGAATCATCTTTGCTTGTTGGAGATTTTTTTCTTCAATTCCTAATTTAAACAGGAATTCGAATGAAACTTGGTCAGTGGCAACTAGCGCCTATTCTTCTTTGGGTGGGCTTTCTTTGGGTTTCTGTCTCAATGAAGAACGCAAAAAAAAATTTTGAAGACGACCATGGCCCGTCGACCGATAGAAGCTCGGGACCATAGCTGGGCATGTTGGGTTCTTGTTCTCCACTTGTTCAAACGTGCAGAGTGACGGCTTCTTCTCCGTTGCATCTCTGAAAAGAGGAAGGGAGGTGTCGAAAAACTTCTTTAGACACCCAAGAGGCTGCAGGAGCTTCACAGAGAGCCTTTGAGCCTCTGTAATCTGTTTTAAAGTGCAACTTTAGAACCATTTCCGCTGCATCCTTGGACCTGGGGACATGTCTCTTTTCCCAAATTCTCGGCTTTCTTGCCTTCGGATGTCTTCCACATTTTCTGAAGGCCTTGGGTTATTCTCGCCACTGTCAGTGGGATGGGGATGGCTCATGGCGATTGGTGTTGCATTTTTTCTTTCACTTCTTCACACTGACCATCGCTGCCATCTTCTCATACGAGCCTTTGTCGAATTTGTTGATGGTCTGGACCCGCGTGCCTAACTACATCGCTTGGCTCAACGTCCTCGGAGTGCGGATGGCACTGCCCTTGGGCTTCTTCCGAAGGACTGCCGGAAACAACGGTTGAAGAGCGGTGGTGACTGGGTTTTTATCAAAGCAACGCCCCTATTAAAAAGGGTGGATTGCTTTACCTGTTGTCGGCAAGATTGAGGGGGAAGGAGAAGAGATTTTTTTCTTCTCTTATCTTTTGGCTGCCATGGGGAAATTTGCCCATCCATCTTTCTGGCTTCGGTGAAAGAGGAAAAGCCAAGTTCCTCTTTCATTCATCCTGCAAAACGCTGCACCCAATACACAAAACCAAGAACAAATTAAAGATAAAGATTGATACCTTTGGGTATTTTGATGTTCTTTGTCGTGTGCACACTTTGATGTTCTTTGCCGTGTGTACACCTTCCTCCTTTCTTGTTTTTTTTTCTGCTGTTGTGTACTTTTCCCCTTACTCTCTCTCTCTTTGTTCTTCTTTGTCGTTCGTTCTTCACCGTCGTCTCTCAATTTCTGCAGAGTCTCTCCTCTTCTTTTTCTGTTTTCCTCCTCTTTGCTTTGGTTCGATGCCTTTTTACAGGCGAACAGTGGACATGGCAGTTGAAGTTAGTGGGATGCAACTTTCCTGGGGTGTGGAGATGCTGAGAGAAAACCATCTCTTGAGTGGAGAACGTGGGAGTTTTAGAGGGTTCTAGATACACACGTTCTCTGTACCCGGTTGCCATGTAGATGACAAACTCCTGCAGACTTGGTGTACGTTGAGGTCCATGTGTGCGGGTGTAGAGTTGTTTTTTTACTTTCTTTATTTCTTATATATATTATATAAATATAGTATACATAAGAATATATGCACACACACACATAAAGTGAGCCTTATTTCTAGTCGGTCCATATTTTGGACTCTATTATTATTATTATTATTATTATTATTATTATTATTTTGAAGTCTTCCCATTTTTATTAAGACTTGCTAATATATTTTGTTTATGAAAATATATAGCTCAACATTTATATAAGTCGATAAATTCAATTAATATGTGATATAGTTTGATTATAAAAAGTAAAAATAAAATCTATAAATGGTGTTTAAAGCATGAGGAAGAACAAGAAACAAAAAAATAAAAAATAAAAATAAAAAGAAGTAATTAAAGAGATAATTAGGAAGAAATTTGATTTTTATAATAAATTTTATTATTGAAGAGATAATTATTGGTAAGTAAATAATTAAATTTAAAGAATTGAACTTATTTTAATAAATTGGACTACTCCTTCTATTGGCTCAAAAAATTGATTTTATATCAAGTTCCCCTATAAAGAACACCATAACATAGTATTATTATTTATATTATAATATAAATAACGAACTTGATAAGTGTCACGTATATTAATTTGAGTGAAATAATAACTAGCGTTACACACGTTTGTTAAAAAATTACTTGAGGGTCGCCACGTAACCTACTTAATTCTCTTCCCTCCTTTTTCTCATTCGGATTCTTCTTTCGGGTCGTCTTCTTCTTCCTCAATTCGTTTCTACACACCCAGGTATTTCACCATCTTTCAATCATTGATTGTTTTCTGTTAATTTAGGATTAAATTATGGCTTAAGTTTTGCTAATTGAGGTTTAAGAGTGCGGATTTCTTGAGACAAATGCGTTCGTGATCGAGTTTTATTATTTGCAGTCAGTCCTGCTTCCTTGTTTAGGGCAAACAAATATTTGAGCTTTGAGTGGCTAACTTCTACTTGACATTTAAATTAATACATTTTCCTAATCACAACAAGCTGTATTCAAGTTCTGAGCATGGAATTTCTCAAATTTATAATCCACGAGTGCTAAAGCTGTTAATTTTATGCTGAAATTCCTAATTATTTGAAATAAATTATGGAATTTTTTAATAATACGGGTCAGATTTCTAGTAGGTTTATGCTGAGGAGTTGTTTTTATCAAGAACCCAGATTATTAACCTTAATGTATTTTATCAGTTCAAAGTAAGGGATACCAGGAGGGGTAGGGGTTTGAATACAGAGAGAGGAAAAGATGTCGGGTATGGGAGATGGATATGTGGGCACGGCTCAAGATGCCGTGAGGATTCGAAGACTCGAGAAGCAAAGAGAAGCCGAGCGCCAGAAAATTCATGAGCTCAAAAGCAAGTCGGCCTCCGATAATGGCCAGCCGGGTCTCCTCCAATTCGGATCAAGTACTTCTGAGGTTTGTCTTTGAAACCTAACTCATATCTAGGGTTTTAAAGTTTCCCCATGCTCATATACTTCAGTGTCAGTTATCTCTGTTTTACCAGTGAATGATAAGCATGAAAATTGTGCAATTATTCATTCAGTTTTTTCTTCTTGTCCTTATGATTTATGTGGTACCAAATAGGTGTGCTGAAATAGATAATGATAGCAAGTTTGTATAGACAGAATTTTAATCATTTATTAACGATTTATTGTTTGATATTTCAGATTCTTGAGACGGCATTTAAGAAAGAAACCATTGGTCTGGTTACAAGGGAGCAGTATGTGGAGAAGGTGAATATAATAAAACACATTGTTTTTTTTTTTTTAATTTACTTGTACTAATGGAAGCATAAGATGGTTTAAATGCGGTGCTTGTACTGTCAATTTATGTTGTAGAAAGAAAATATTAAGAACAAATATGAGGAGGAAGAGAAGGAGAAACTTCAGAAGCTACAACAGGAGTGAGTTTCGTAACTGAGGACTCTGTTGCTGTTTGACTTATGAACATTTGAAAGTGTTTATATTTGTCAATGTCTGCAACAGTCTAATATTGTTTTTCCTTTTATAATTCAGGGAGGAGGAACTCCAATTACAAAAGCGAAAGAAGAGGAAGATAAAGGGGAGTTCTCGATTGTCCTTTGCAGATGAAGTTGAGGACGGAATTGAAGAGGAAGGTGGAGAAAATAGTAAGAACTTCTCTCCTTAAAGAATTAATAAGGATTATTCTGGTTATGCAGTGCCTTAAGTTGCTCGTAGGACCCATATTGTTCTTATTTTTTTATGACCGACCGTCACTGAAGTTTATTGTTTGGATTTGGAATTTTGTAGATTGATATGGCATTTCTTTTCACCATTTTATTTGACACGTTCTCCCCTGATGAACTTTAGGTGTAGATCTAGACTGATATATATTGCAACTTTCTTGTATAGAAGTGTCCATTCTAATTTTTGACGAGAGCATATATTTAGATACTTGATGATTTAGTGGTCACTTAAGGGTATTCTTATCTAGTGTTTTTGTGGATGCCCATTAGAAACTTAATACTGATTCTTGTTCTTTCATTTTGATTATATGCTTTTTCTACAGAAAGCACGGAGGCTACAAGGTTACGGTGTGGTAGACTTGGGAAAGATCCTACAGTGGAGACCAGCTTTCTGCCAGATAGGTGTAATATTTTTCTATCTTTCTTCCACTAACTTTTATATCCCTCGCTCTTATTTGATTCTTTTTCGGTCTAACATTTGAACTTAAGAGGTGCTATGGATTTATTTCAGTGAGCGGGAGGCAGAGGAACAAGCTGAGCGTGAAAGGTTGCAGAAGCAGTGGCAGACTGAGCAGGATAAAATAAGAAGTAATTTTGCTTTTCTAATTTTTCTCTGTTTTTCTCCTTTTCCAGTAAGAAGTTTTGAAAGAAACTTTTACCGTGTTTTTTCAGGGGAGTCACTTCAAATTACTTACAGCTATTGGGATGGAACTGGGCATAGGAGAGTGCTACAGGCAAGTAACATGCTCGACTTGCATTTGTTTTCCCTTCATGATTCCTCTTTTAAAATTGAAACTATCGTCTTTTCTATTATTTTTCATATTCTGTTTATTTCCGTTCAGGTAAAGAAGGGTGATAAAATCGGAGATTTCCTTAAGGCTGTTCAACAGCAACTTGCACCTGAGTTTCGAGAGGTGCGAACCACCTCAGTGGAGAATTTGCTATATGTAAAAGAAGATCTTATCATTCCACATGTAAGAAAAAACAACTGTTAGTAATGCATTTGCCTGGTAGAAACTTTACTGAATAAATGCTAATTAATTTCCCATCACTTGTGTCATGATTGTGGAAGTACAGCAGCATAGTTTCTATGAGCTAATTGTAAACAAGGCTAGGGGCAAAAGTGGACCGGTAATGTTCAATATTTCTTGTTGTTCTTCTTCTGTCATTTGGGAAAAATTGTATTAAGGTTAAGTTTGTCTGAAATATTATTGTAGGCTGTGCTCATTGATAGTAACTCATTACGTTATTCTGTTGTATTTTGTATAGCTTTTTCATTTTGATGTGCATGAGGATGTGCGAACAATTGCTGATGCTACAATAGAGAAGGATGAGGTACATTGTCGTTTCATTATTAGTAATCCTCTATTACATAGAAAGTTTCCAATACTAAAGAAATGAAAGACAAGCATTACCATGGCTTGAGTATGCTTGCTTATACTTTTCAGGTATCTATTTCTGGTAATGACATGGCTCCCTTCGTATTCTTATATCTTTGCTTTTATTTTTGTGGCAGTCTCATGCTGGGAAGGTTGTTGAGAGGCATTGGTATGAGAAGAACAAGCATATTTTCCCTGCTTCCAGATGGGAGGTACCCTCTTTCTCTCTGACTCCCTCTCTCACTCTCTATTCTTAGATGTGTGCTATATATAGTATGTATGTCTGATAGATGCCGACAACAAAGTGTCCCTTTCACTTTTCACTCCAGACAGGATTGATAGTGTGGTATACTGCTTGCCATTCTACAACTTGTTTATCTTGAGTATTAACTACAATGCTTTTGAGTATGCAATTTCTGTGTACGTGGTGAAACCAATATCTGAATATTGCTGGTAAATTTTATTTTTACGTGGGATAACATTATTGTGTCCACCAGCATGGGCGGTAAATAAGTTTGAGTATGGGAGCGGGGTTTAATTCTCGAACCTCTCTCTTTCAATGGGATCATTGCCTACCTTTTTTGCTACTTCATCCAATTATATAAGATGTGTTTAATATACTTGAGTAGCCAAAATCAAACATAGACTTGCAGATGAGACTTCGTGCTTCTTTATTCTTTTATAGCAATATGGGATGTTTACTTTTGGACTTTTGAGTGACGATATATCCACTTAAAAGTGTATAAACCTCTTGTGATGTTTCCTTCAAAGTTTGCATCTTTTCCTTCGTAATGTTCCAGTATCGATGTTTCCCTGTTTTAAGTTCCTTGATGTTTCTGTTTACAGAGATACCCTACTGTTGGGTACTTGTTTATGATCTTCAGTGTTCTTTTTAGTCACCCGTTTTATCTTTTTTCTTGTGGCAGATATATGATCCAACGAAGAAATGGGAGCGTTACACAATCCACGGGGACTGATTCGTTATCACAATTCACTGACATGGGAGACTGAAGTGAATGCAGTTGCGAGTTGTTCCTCGTATGCTGCACAGCACTATTAGTTAGAGGGTTGAGGTTCTGTTACTGCAGGTCCTTTTTTTTTTTCCCTTTCACTTAGTGGTCGAAACAGAGATCAGACTAACAGAATGTTGTTAGCAGATTGTATACACCTTAATCAGAACTGTAACGAAATCTGTTACGAGCATTTGGAGCTTCGTTCATTTGCTGTTTAGTTTCTTTGAGGTTCTGTGGAGATGTTTGAGATGGCATACGTTGTGCCTATGCTTTTAGAAATGGTAACGTTCCTGAAAGATTAAGGATTTTTTTGGTAAAAAGGGCCGAGCTGCTTGCAGACTTTATTAGTCGACTAGTCATTTTTTACATACAGCAATATTGGAGAATAAAATGGTCAAAGTCACACAATCGGCTAGTTATAAGAATTTTTTAAGGTATTGAACTCGTCATTTATAGTCTGTAAGAGTGGAACGTGAGATATTCCAAAATTACATGGGGAGAGAATTATTAGATCGTAGTACAACTGGCCACGAACTGGTTAGCTCAGTTAATTTTTGTTTTAACGAGCCTGCTATTTTGTTCAAGTTCCTCCCGTCTAATTTTCAAAGAGCCTACTACCTTCAACCGAATTTGAGCTGAACACAATGTTGAAAATTTTTCGTCAGAAATACGACACAGTTCACTGTCATAATACAAGTAGGGTTTATGTCAAAATTCTCCATTTCCTTGTTGCTTTGTGCTCACTGTTCTTACAGTACCCAGTACACCTGATCTGTGCCTTCCCCCGGCCGCAGCGACACTCTGAAATGAGGTTCTCCTTCTCTCCCCTCATTCTCTCTCTGGTCTCTCTCTCTCTCTTTCTCTCTCTCTAAGGTTTCAGTTTGATTAATTTTTGGTTGTGTTTTGTGGTGGGACCAGTCGGCAGCCGGAGGTTCTGTGGGCGCAGCGCTCCGACAAGGTGTACCTGACGGTGGCGCTACCGGACGCCAAAGACACCACCGTCAAGTGCGAGCCTGGGGGATATTTCAGCTTCTCCGCCGTGGGAGTCCAAGGCAAGCCCTTTCACTTCACTCTGGAACTGTACGGTCCAATAACCCCCGACGGCTGCAAAACCCGAAATGGGTTCCGGAACATTCTCTGCTCGATCCAGAAGGAGCAGAGAGGTTGGTGGAAGCGGTTGCTGAAGACGGAAGAGAAGCCGGCGCCCTACATTAACGTTGATTGTATAAAATATCGATGATATCGGAAATATCGGTAGTCCAAACACACGGAAATATCGATGGAAATATCGGGATATTATCGATATCGATAAAAATAATATGGAAACCACGGAAATTGTAAGAAAAACTTGGAAATTTTTATTGAAACTTTGCATGATGTTTATTTAGTCAATTATCTATTAGTTTATCATAAAAAATTGGAAGGAAATGCATTGCATGATGGATTTAACTGATTTAAGTTGATTATATAGCGAGCTGGCAAATATTTGTGAGTATAGAAAATATGTAGTAATTAATGAAAGAAGTTTAAACACACCATAATCATTTATATATAATGAATTAGTAAAAAAAGAATTCAAAACAAAACCATATATATAAATATTTTAGCATACTTTCACAAAAACATAAGTGATATTTTAGCATATTTTCATAATAAAAGAATGATAAAATGCAAAAAAAGTATCTAACAAACAAGTCCAAAATTTAAAAACACGTAATTTTGAGATAATTGATTTTACATCCTACTTTAATAAAAACGAACGCCTAAGACAAAGAAACTAAAAGAAAGGAAAAACATAAAAGAAACAAATAAATTAAAATAAACAAATAATAAAACAAAAAAAAAAAAAAAAAAGGAAAGGGCTCACCTGGATTCGAAATCAAGACTTAGAGCCATGGGAAAAAGAAACAAATAAATTAAAATAAACAAATAATAAAACAAAAAGAAAAAAAAAGAAAAAGGAAAGGGCTCACCTGGATTCGAAATCAAGACTTAGAGCCATGGGAAAAAGAAAAATTTGATGGGCGCAAGGGTTCGAACCGGAGAACTTGGGGATTGTGAGGACATGTTGACCAACACGTCCAAGTCCACACTGGTGTCAATCTTTAGCAACAACTATAATATATGCGAATTTAGCAGCTTATGTTCATTTCAGAAAAAAAAACCCTAGCACTTTCTGTCTTGCCTCGAGCCCAGAGCCCCAAACGGCTCTTTGTCTTTCCGTGTCAGACTTTTCCCATTCAACAGACATGGCATGGACACATGTCATGCATCCATGTGGTGAACTTCTTAGGATTCCAAAATAAAGGCTAAGATGTGCCCCATTTTTCCCATTTCTGATTACCTTTTAGAAATCCTAGGCCTCTCTCAGAGATATCTCTCAATAATTCAAGGACTTCCTTTCATTTCACTCGGCCCTCTCCTCCCATTTCTCTCAGACCTCTCTCTCTTTAAGATAAAAAAAAAACAAATAGCTCTCGTCGGCGCCGTCTCTCTCTCGAAACTCTCATCTCTCTCCTTTCTCTCTGCACCGAGACCCACATACACACATGCACACCATCGCACCTGCTTGAGGAAGACACCCATCGTCATCAACAACCTCGTCTTTCTCCCTCTCCTTCTCGTCTCTGCAACTCGGCGACGCAGGAACCCTCCGGCGCAGAAAGAACAGACAGGGAGCGAGCGAGCGGAGGGGAGACACACCACACCCACCCCACCGTGACCTCCACCACAGTGGCGCACACTCCGGCGAGCACCATCACCACCTGTGAGAGGCGCAAATCTTGGCAGCTGCGACGACGGAGCTCGGCTGCCGTTCCGACGACGGAGAGAGAGCGATATTATCGATAATATTGATAATATCGCGATAATATCGATAATATCGATAATATCGCGATATTTTGACGAAAACTAATTGGATACCTATTAAAATATCGGTAACGCGAAAACCCGATAATATCGGCGCTATTTCACCGATATTATCGGCATTTAAGACCTTGATTGGAACAAATTGTTTTGGTTAATATTTGAATGTTGGACTTGAATAAAATAAAGCTCAGGATGCCAATTAAAAGAGATCTGCCCAAAGCCCAACACTAAGTCCATAAGTAAATTGAAACCTTCTCAGCCAAGGTACATGCCACGTGTCTATAATTGAAATAACAAGTGATGGAGACTAACCTACTATCAGCCAAAAAACACTTTCCAGTGGCATTACTAGTAATAAGTTGATGACTCACTACCCTCCAAATGCTTTCGGGCAAGAGCAAAAGCTACAGCAGTCGGGCCAAACTGCCTATAAAAGGAAGAAGAGACAACGAGGACAAGGACACTCAACCAATCAAACAAACAAATATACAAACTCTGCTCTCAAGCCAGATTTGCATCCAAAAGCTGAAAGCAACCCAGATTCAGTCATTTTTAGCGATAGTTCCCTGAAAAAGCTATCTTTTGTCTAGTATAAAAGCTCTGCTACCTCCCTTAATGTTGTAGTATTGATTTCCTCGTGTAAACTTGTTTACCATCCATCCCTCTTTAGCATATAAACCCTGTAAATTCAAAGAGAAATAACTGCAAAAAGTTTAACCTTGCCAGATAAGGTGAAATCTTGTCCGAAGCTCTTTGTTTGTTTTATAAATTAGTAGATCTACTGTGTAGTATACTTTTCAGTATGTATTCAAGTCATTTCCACCTGTGTTGTCATTTTGAGAGTCATATTTGCATATGGATCTGGTTAACTCAATGGATATGTTTTCATTAAGAGAAATATAGAACCAAACAAATGACTTAAAGGGCTCTGGACTTCCTCCATTCGAACATACAAGATCATGAATTAAAACTTCTTGTTTACGAGGCAAGAAAAAGAAAATGCAAACTTAACCCATATGTGACAATCCTTTGATAACAAGAAGTTTGAGTAACTTGGGGTGCAAGTAATCAACTTAAAACACACTTGTTCTACATCTGCTATACTGAGATAGCAGTGGCACGTCTAGCACTTAGTTAGTTTTGGTTGCGAGCCTCAAGGCCTACACCTAAGGCCCTACAAAGGCACATTTCAGAACTAACTTTGTTCTCTTCTTGTAGCACATCAACAAGCAAAAGCCCGACTACACATCCAAAGTGCCAATTCCTTGGGAAGCTGTGTTGAGGTCCGAGGAGCCTTCTCCAGAGAAATTTTTGCCCGAACACAAATGGTGTGACGAGGACGAGGAAGGTGAGACTTGTAACTTGTTTTTGTCGGTCAAGTTTCGATTTTCATAAATTGGGTTGTTTTGTTTTAGCTTTTTGTTTGGTATTGGTATATTTTTCGAAATTTTATCATGTTTTGATTGATGGGGTTCATCCGGTTATGATTTTGTCTAACCAATTTGTGATTTTGAGGTGAATAGCGAACCGCCGAAATGAATTTTTGGATAGGGAAGGTTATTTAGGATGGAATGTGAAAAAATGAGCACAAGATGGCATAAAGTTGATAGCTTGTGTCTTGTGAACTATCTGGAATTTGGATAAAACATATTAAGATAAATGAGTCCGTGTAAAGGCTCTAGTTTGGCAAGTAGAATCATACGTCTTGCCTTTTCTCGTTCATGCGCTTGTTGTTGTTTGTCCGAGTAGTGAGTGATCGAAAGGAGAGAAGCAGGACTATCTGGTGATTTCGTCCGCTCACTATGGAATGCTCTGTAAGTTTATTTTTCCTCTTTGTCCGTTGGTGATGTTAGTCACAGTTAATCTTATAGAAGTATGTGCATTTGGTGATTTTTGCTGCTGAGTCCTTACGAAGAGTTCCACAAAGTTTCTTTTACTAAGATAATGTGGTGGCTTAAACAGCAAGCCAGTGGCAGCATCCTCTGTTTGCAAACTCACTTGATAATTTATACGCATAGCGAGGCACATGAACTGTCAAGTTGATTTCTTTCAAGCCATAATTTGTAGACTTTCAGTACATTCGACATTTCTTCTTATTGTGTTTAAAGTTTGTTTGCCGTCCGAGTCCTAAAAGATAAAATATATGAGTCTGCATTTTAAAAACTACAAGTTGACAACAACTTCTCTGTTACTCTCAAGTTACCATCCATTGTCAATTTGTCCTTGAAAAAGAAGAAACCCTAGCGATGCCATTTAGGACACTGGTTTCGGTCGGTGGTTGAACGAATTAGAGTGAGTCATATGAAGTGTGTTGGAAATGTTACAAGTGTTGCATCTGCATCTCCTTCTCACGGTTCTTTAACCCCCGGTTTTGGATTGTTTACAGATCTTCCGGACCTGGAGAAGGCGAGAATGTAGGAAAATGGTGCTGAAGTAGTGAGTAGCAAGCAACGATATGGGATGGACGGCAAGCGACTCTTATTATGTAGATCAGAATAGAGGGAAAGCTCGTTAAACTTGATGGAAGGCAGAATACTTTGCTTTTGACATGACATGACAGATCCTCTTTTGACATAACTCGAAGGTTTCACATACAATGTGGATCAGTTGACTGCTGTAGTTCATCTTTAATCACCAGAAAGAGCAGAATGGTCGGCAAAAAATTGGAACGATGAGAACAAAGAGAAAATCTGTGAGTATTAGACCCTGAACTTGTAACAATGTGAAACAATGGTCACTTCGATTAACTTCAGTAGAACTTTTGTCCCTTATTGCCGCTTTAAACGCTTAATTTAGATGAAAGTTGTAACACTGTTATCCAAAAAAAACCATTGCCCCACATTATGACAAATTCAAGGACCAATACTCAGCTGAGAGACTGAAACTCACGGTTCGACTAAAATTCGGAGACTGATACTCCAATTATTATTAACATTACCAGTTTTGCTGTAAAGAAAGTATGACAATAGCAACATTCATTTATAATCTATAGGTCTTGATGATGGTATTTATTTACACATGGCCACACATGCAAGCTACCCTTCTTCTGTATGCATTTACCGCAATGTCGAAAATAAATCGGGGAATCCACGACAAACCGGATGCAGAAGCGCAACGGAAACTATTTCGGGCAGTTGCAGTCGGAAGCAGACTTATTTAGTCTGTCTTGGACTCTCGAGTCTGGACAACGCGGACAGGAATGACTGGAATTGAATCCCACCATTCTCTTAGTCGTCTGTTGCTTTGGTTCTCCCCCTTACTCATACCTATTCTTGATGCCAATGTCGAAGAGAAGCAACAAACTATGGCTGCCATTATAATGAACTTCACCGGAACCACCGCCAAAAATATTGCGATCGCACTCAACAACACCATCGCCGCATTTGCATGCTGCAACAACAATTAAAGTCTGTTAATTGGATTGATCAATCTCTTATATGCATGAAAAAAGTCGGCAGGACATAAGCATTGCGACATTTGAGCCTCGAAATTAAAGAGTATTTTCGACTCTTGCTACTAATGCTATGCACATAGTGAGTTGTAGAAGCGAACATATAGCTTGGCTGCATAAATAAATACCTTGCGAGCCTTCGAAATATATATGGACCACAACTTCAATATCGAAACATTTGCTATCTGCACCATCTCATGCACAGTTTGCATTCCATGTTGAGCAGACACTATGCTTTCTATTGTACTCTGGTCCGAGGCGGTGCACACAACTATCTCATTGCATTTTATATCAAGTCCTTGCCGTCTTGCTCTAACCATCTTTGCAACCAGCGAAATGAAGAAAGCAGCCATTGCTTTGCCAACCCACTCCCTGCATATCAGGAAGAAATTATTTTTAACTAAGTCTCATTCACCAACTTCGAATTTTATTAAGCTTACGTAGCACTGCAGCTAGATAGAGAACGAGACTTACTGATAGGTGACTATTAAAGCCACAGCAACCACAGTGAGAGTGGTTGACGGTCTTTCCCATGCGAGTAGTTCTTCAAACCAAGGCACTGAATTCCTAAGGGGCCTTAGTAGCTCCTACACAATAAAACGAAGTCAGATGATTGTAGTGAGGATGTCTGCGAAGGTACATGTGCGGAGGAAAATTAAGCTTAATATAAACAAGGATATTTCCGCCGTTGGATAGATGGAAGTTGCTCTAGAGTGATATAGACGGGGTTAGATACTTGCCAAAAAGGTGGTAGCGCTTTCACTGATTCCCTCCTCTTTAAGTTCCTTCGTGGTAGCTTTGGCAATAGCAATTTCCTTTTCTTCCTCTCTCGCTTGATTAATTGCTGTTTCTAGTAAGGAACTGTCTTCGACTTGACCGCTTGGAGTTGGGGTTGCACTTTCGCTGCTGCCTACTTCTGTCTCTTGATCTAAACTTGAGATGATCATTGACTCTGACAAGTTCATGCTCCTTAGGATTGAACTAGCACTACATGGATGCCCGCTATTTCCCTTCTTAAGACTCTCCGCAAGCTCTTCCAGGACATAATCTCCCTTCGGTATCTCATCGAACAAAGAAAAAATTAAGAATCTTGTTGGTGGAGGGGGTGATATTCTCAGCATTTCTCTTGCTGCATGGAGCCTTGTTATTGCTAGGATTGTCCTTGAATGCATCTCCCATGCTTGTATCGGACAATTTATCTCATACTTTGCTAGGAAACGATGCATCAACATAATCTCCTTGGACAGGGCAAGCCAATGGTCCCGCCTTGTAGAGCTTGTTATCTCAGGGAACTCCAGAATAATCCCCTCTGATCTACAAATTTGGTGAAACAAATCATTAATCTATAACAACAATATCAAGATTCTAACGAACTTCGTGTGGTTGTGTTTCTGTTTGGTTGATGTGGCATCAGGAGGACTAGAAACCCTAGCGAAGATTTTGGTTTTTCAGTGTGTCAAATACTAGTTTCTAAACAAGTGAGACATAGATCGATTAGCTATATGGTGCTATGGGTTAGACTAAAATATGAATGCAGTGCAGAGTATATGTCCTTACAATTCAGGAGACTCGTAAATTATAGCCTTGTCAAAAAGTGGAGCACCCCATGGCCCTGTTGAAGCTGGCTTCACCGTTTGCTCCACATCCTTTGTAAGGTCTATTTTAAGAGCATCTTCATACGTTAATACTCCAGAAGCCTCGAAATAGAGTGCGTAATTTGTTAGTGTAAGCCTACCTGAAATACCGATGCATGGCTAGCCATATCAAATCGTTTGCTTAATTACGGGGAACAGAAACTACATATAAGATTGAGATGATCAATGCTCTCTTTTCTAAACAAACCAGGCCAACTTGTTCCTCCAATGTGGCGCACTACTCGCTGTGTGCTAGCAGTTCCCTCGACGTGTAAAATGAATTCGTCGTCTGCAAGCTCCACACCCTTCGGTTTTGCATGTTTTACCAAATGTTTTATACATCTATAAAATCAAAACAGTACAAAAAGGGAAAAGTTGTAACATGTTATTATTCCAAATGGAAGGTTAAACTAGGGTATTAAAGAGCGTCTCCAACAATATTAGCTGCTTATTGGGTATGCGTCGACGCATCATACAAACGAAATATATGGTTATAGATGCATCACCTATCAATTTCCTTTAAATATTTGTTGTAGGATGGAAAATGGAGCCGGTTTCCTGTAGACGCCGTTAAAGTTTCAAAGGTAAATCTCCCATTGACAACATCTGTAACTAGTGGAACCAGCGACCCCATCCAAACAAATGCATCTTCTCCAACATCTTTCTCGTTATCAACCTGCCAGACAGTAGGTGAAGAATGAATAGAAACAAAACATAATTATGACTGCAACGAGGAACAAAAGATTAGGGTTCGAGCAACGACCATTACTTTAACCTATAACTTAGTTCAGTCCAACTTTCCATCTCTCTATGTACGTATCTCGGAACGAAATTACAAAATGAAATTAAATCTTAAGAAATGATATAGCTTACAAGAAGTGGCATGAGGTCTGAATAGAACAAAGGGACGTCATCTTGCTCCGAACGAAATTTTCCAGGTAATTTTTTCTCTTCTTTCTCCTTCGCTACGCACTCCTGCAAATCCCCAAAAATGTGACATTTAAAAAATATATATACTATTATTAAGAGAATGAGGGGGAATCGAAACTAATACAATAATTTAGGAGAGGGGAGTTTCGAACCCGGGATGCATAAGTAAAAACCCAAAAAGCTATGTTTGAATGTATTATAGGGTAAATATGGTGGAGAAATTCAATACCAAATTTTTCACTTCAACATCATGATCATGTGGCTTAGCGAAATCACCGTTGGTATAAAAAGAAACAATCAAATTACGAACATAGTTAATTACCTCAAAAGATTCTTCGTTGGCAGAGGTAGGCATCTCCCAAGCGAGCATCATGTCGAAAGTGAAGCGGCTAAAAAATCCATTGGCAATCTTTTCCTCAATGGTTTTGCACATGTCACTACTCTGCAGAGCCTTGGCACTGCAAAATTCTACCAATTTCCTCCCATAACTATTACTGTTGTTATTAGCACCAACCGGCACCGTTTCATCCGTCTTCCCTGTAGTTTCAAATTCCTCCACCAATTTATCCACCGGAGTTTCCAGTTTCCTGCACGTAATATAATATTAATTATATATAACCACATAATAGGATTTAATCACAAGGCATGCATATACACACGATGTAGACGTAGCCCCATTGGTTTGGCTACAACAGATGTGCTCTCTCCTGTGCCCTCAACATGAGCGGTTTATAGTAGTTTAAAGTAGAATAGTGATTTGTATAAAAAAGGCACTCATCTATATATAAAAATATATAGTAAACGTGGATTTGAACAACAAATGTGAATAATAATATTCGCAGGTGCACAGGAGATTGCATATGAAGAACAACAAATATGTTTATATATTGTTCTTCATATGAACAACAAATATGAAGAACAATATATAGTAAGCATGGATTCTATATACATGAATTGCATATTATATATAATGGACTTACAAGGCGCATTTTTGTACGACATCGTTTGCAATGGAGGACAGATGCTTCAACCTCATTGTGGACATTGTTATTTTTTGCAGATCTGCAGAGAAATTAGACCAGAGTATTGTTTGGTTTTCAATAGGGAGGAAGGAGGAGGGAGGAGGGAGGAGGGAGGAAGGAGGAAGGAGGAAGGAGGAAGGAGGAAGGAGGAAGGAGGAAGAAGGAAGGAGGAAGGAGAGGCAGAGGCTGAGATGTGTTTCTGCATGGAGCTGCCACGTTTGGCTGGCCATGCAGCAGTTGCTGTTCCACCCACCTGTTGCACGTTGCTCGTTTCACTGAGGCTAACTTGGGCTGTCTTTCCATAACTTTTGGGTCTACTTGGGCCCAATTATCCAGAATTAGAAACCAACCACACTCTTGGCCCTATTCAACTCCATTGCCAACTAGTTGGTAATTAAGTTATGAAGATCATTTCTAAAGGAGCTGTCAAACTTTAAATATAAAATTTAAATTTGACAGCTTTAAAGTTTCTCTCTCCACATAATATGTTAAATTTTAAGCATAAAATAAAAATTTATATTTATTTTCTTTGCATTAATAATGAAAGAAAATGAATTAAAAGGTATAATGAAAATCAATTAAAAGGCAAGGCTTTAATCTAATAAAAAATTAACAAAAAAAAATCTAATAATTGATTAAAAAAAATTGAAGCTGCTGCAAGGGGGAGATATGTCATTCCATGTCATGCTACATCAGATTTGACTTCTCGGTTGGAAAACATTGCTACTGTCTTTTATTATCTTTATTGCTTATTTAAATATTTTGACATCTCATTTGAAGATGCTTGCCTACTTCATAATGTATGATAAGCGTTGTTCGTCTTTAGGTTTTCATTCAAAATAATTTCTACAAAATTTTAATTGGACGAAACGTGTTTAGTTATTTAAGTCTGACCAAAATAAACACACTATTTTCAATAAACAATATAATATCGATAAACAAGTTGAGTGAGCTTGTTTTATTAGGAGTATCCTCAAAGAAGGACCTAATTAACAATTAAACAGTTTAATACGTTGTGGAGTGGGCCAAAATGAGTAGTTATTTTCGTATAAAGTAAATAAAAAACCAGTTGAAACTTTGAATCTCTTGTCAACATTAAAGAAAAGAGGGAATTGTAGTAATGATCCTTCAACTTTAACCTAATTTACGCAATAGTCCTTCAACTAAAAAATCTATGACCATTGGTCCCTTAACTCCTCAAAATGTGCAGCTATGGTCATTTTTGTCAACTTTGTTAGAACTTTCATGAGTGTTGGAAGAATCATTGCTATAATTATGTTAAAGTTGAGAGATCATTGCTTCAATTGGGTTATAGCTGAGAGACTATTTCTACAATTTCCTCATTTAGATTTCCATATTTGACTCTTGATTTAGCATCACTTGCGTGGCACGTGACTCATTTTTATGGAAGTTTTAATGAAGATGACGAAAATGACTGTAATGAGTTAAAGAACTAATGATCATGAATTTTTAATTAAAGAACCATTATTTCAATTAAGCTAAAATTGATGATCATTGCTACAATTATCTCTCAAGAAAAAAAACACCTCCAACTCAAGAGTTGGGATGTCTTCATTTCTCATAAAGAAGTGAATTATGCATATTATTTTCTCTCATGCGTAATATTATTATTTTAAGTCTTGAAATTAAATAAATAAATTAAATCTAAAATGCTAACAAAAAAACCAAAACATGTTGAAATTATTTCCATTTTCCTCACTTTCTCTCTCGTACCACTAATTGTTAAAAAAAAACACAATAGAGAATGAGACCTACATTTTCCATTTTTATGTTTTAATCTTAAATTTGGTTAGGAATTGTTTTAATTTTAATTTTAATAAATAATTAAAATTAAGAAGAGAAGAAAAAAAAAAGAATTGTTACTAGCACTCCAAAAATCTTATTACACTCCTCACAACTGTATTTTTCTTTCTTAAAATTTGGAGCAAAATGAGATTTTTAGAGTGCTAATAACAATTCCCAAAAAAAAAAAAAATTTATTATTGGCACTTCAAAAATCTCATTCTACATTCTAAACTTTCTATATTTAGAAGAAAAAAATAAAATGAAATGAAAATTTTAAAATACCAATAATAGTTCCCAAAAAAATAATATCTTTATTCTATTTCTCGCTTGGCAAGTAAAAGAAGAGATGCAAAAGCACACCAAACTCGAACCTAGAATATCATAAATTCGGAAAACCGAAACGTAAACACAAAGCTCCGAGCTTTGAAGTACATGCTCCTGCGGATTCCCAAATCGGAGCCCCCAAATCAATGACGAAGGACTCCGATTCCTCCTCTCTGATTCGCCTTAACATCGGTCAGTCACCTCCCCTTCTTCTCTCTCTCTGTTGTAATCCAATCCAATCCAGTTTAATTTCAATTTTCTGTTTCTTACAGTAGAAAGTTTGTTGTTGAATCGATTTGATCGCTCTCAAATGGAATTTGAAACCCTACATTTTCATTTGCTCAGAAAATGCTAGCAATATAAGTAAAACCAATTGAATGTTTTGGTGAGGCAATTTGTGCAATCTGTGTGTTTGTGCATGTGTGACTGATTGCAGTTGTCAAAAATTCAAAATTGGGCTTATAAGCCTTGATAATATTACATTTTAGGGAAAAACCACTTCAAACCCAGTACTTTGGATTAAAACCCATCTTACTTTGTAATGAGAAAATGACACCAAAGAAATTTCACAACTACGAATCATTAGAGCATGACAAGTGCATCAATGGGGAGTCTTTTTTTCTCCAATTTATTTAGCTCTTGAAGTGGTTTTGTTTGAAACTTATTATTATGGTGTAGTTTAATAGAGCTCGAGGATTAGCTACATGATTTGGATACGTTCTTTGTTTGTTACCAGGAGGAAAGAAATTTTGTACTACTATTGATACTTTGACTCATCGTGAGCCCGATTCGATGCTTGCTGCAATGTTCAGCGGTCGCCATAGTCTATGTCAAGATGCCGAAAAGGTATAAACTTCTGCCTTTGAGACACATTTTAAACAGTTTTCCATTGTGACTATTGATTTCCCCACTACAACCTGACCAGATATTAGATAATTATTTATGTACTTGAATGATCATGTATAAGAAGGCTGAAATGGCACTGAGTGGAGACATAGAGAGAACCATCTATTGTGGCCTCGACGTGTTCCAGCGAAGGCCGGTGAATGTGCTGGTTAGGAAGAGTGACTTAATCAAAACAGAGGGTAGTGCTACGAAAGGAGATGACAAGGGAGTTATTAGGAAAAATACAGTATGGTGTGATTTGTTTGAAAATATGATCCATATAGGATCGAATGAAGGGTTAGGATTCAAGTAACAATCCTAAATAGTTGGACATGAATCTAATTTTTAATGTATTTATTGTTATGTAATTATGAATTAAACATTCTTTTCAATTTTTATAATGATAATCTGCTCCCGGGCTTTTTTTGTAGGGATATGTGTTTCTTGATAGGGATGGCAAACATTTTCGGCACATCCTTAATTGGTTGAGGGATGGCGTTGTTCCCATGTTAAAAGATTCAATATATTCAGAACTACTTAGGGAGGCTGAATACTATCAACTTCTTGTGAGTGTGGTTTTACGTTTTTATACTCATTTACTCGTATTTATTATCGTGATCAATGGGCTGCACTGTAGCTTACTCGGATAGTGAATTTTTGTTCCGTGAATTTAACTGATGGATTAAAAAATGTCCTAGTTGTGCTAAAATTGTACACTAGGCTTGAAAGAGACTAGTGCAGCAGAAAAGCAGATGCATGGATCTCTTTAAAGGGCCTTATTCCATGCGTGTAAATTGTAATGATAATCCTTTTGTTTTGAATCACGTGTGTTTCAAGGGAGCAATGTATTGGTTACCAACTTGTCTTTTTATCCTGGTCATTTGGCCTGTTTACATTTAGCTCTATGCTGTGAGCTCAAGTGCATAATGTTATGAATGTTGGTTTCTGATAGGTCATTATTATTAAAATTACATTTGAAAGTGCATTTGCAATATATGGGTAATATTCTTTTTTTTTTGTTGAGACAATCTGCAACATAGGAATCTTAATTTCCTTACTATGAATCTGGACCATATATTCAAGCAATGATCAAAGTAGTTAATGGTTCAGATTCACAGTTAATAGCATAAACTGATTATATTTCCAGAATGTCGAAACAAGTCCCTAGATATAAAGTATTAGCTTTGCAACTATTCAACTTGGATTAAACATTTTCTGTATATCTCTTAACTATGTTGAAGTAGTGGAGTTTATACCTGTTCCTGAGATTCATGCATCAATATACTAATGAATTTATATGTCAAACATCTCCATTTTTATCCGCTTTCCTTCCTCCCATCGCAATGAATCCTGCCATATTTAGGGATGGGCACTGCCTCTTTTCATTTGACAGTCATCTTTCATCAACAATGTTGTGAATTTTTTAATCAATTTTCAGGGGCTGATGGATGGAATAAATGCTGTTCTAAATAAGAAGAGGGAGGATGAAGAGTTAGATACAGAACTAACACGTACTGATATCATCAAGTGTATACAGTCTGACAGAGTGCGGTTTCGAGGTGTCAATCTTTCTGGCCTTGACCTTTCCAAATTGGTAATTTCTCAGGTTCTCAGTTCTGAAAAAAGTAAATCAGAATTCGATATGTGCCTTGTAAAATTCGGTTTCTAGAAATTTGAAAAAACAAACAACAAGAAGCTATTTCTGTTTAGAACACCTAGCTTCAGAATTACAGGCACATAATGAAGCCCCTAAGAGATCTATACATTTCCATTTTACCAAAAATTATTTTGAATTTGCTAAACAACATCTATTACAATCTGTTTTAAGATTTAAGAATCAAAATTTCCTTTAGCATGTTGAAACCAGTTGCTTACATAAAAGTAAGCATTGATGAATTATTTGAACCTTGTATGAATTTAAATGAAATAATGTTTGGATGGTTAAAGATGCTTGATAATCCATCTATTTGATACCGTGTCTCTGACGTTGTGGTCTTACTTGATCCATGAAATTGCAGGACTTGTCATTGGTTGACTTCAGCTATGCATGTTTGAAAAACGTCTTTTTTTCACGTGCAAATCTTCAGTGTGCTAAGTTCAAGGTAAGCTTTATTTATACATGGTATGTCTGGTCTGTTAAGAACAACTGCTGTTTCTACATATTTTATTTTGTTAGAAAGTCTCACTGTATTTTTCATTGGCGTATATGGTTTTTGTTTCTTTTATAAGATCAGCACATGACTATTGAGGCTTTTATATTTTGTCACAGGATGTCGATGCGGAGGGTGCCATCTTTCACAATGCAACTTTGCGGGAGTATGAAATCTAATAAATTTCCAATTAGTGATGATATTACATTATTAATGGGTTGCCTGATTAATGCATTTATATTTTGCCTAGGAAAGATGTGAATTTACTGGGGCAAATCTCCGTGGAGCTTTGTTGCCTGGTGCTGATCTTAAGAGTGCAAATCTACAAGGCAAACTTTTCTGCATTCTGATTTCTAATAATGTTTTACTATTTTATTTGTTAGTTCCTTCATCATGTTGCCTTATATTCCTTGGCATATGTTTCTGTTCATGTAAACTTCAAATATTTTATTTTAACTTATTCTAAAATGGATTTAGCTTGTGTCTCTCATTTACCAAGAGTTAAGAATATTCATTTTCCTTTTAATCGTGTTCTGTCTCTCTTGCAGATGCATGCTTGATAGATTCTAGCTTCTGCCAGGCGGACCTGCGTTCTGCACATCTACAGGTTCTGCATTTATCAATTGGAATATAGTTCACTTGTTTCTGAGTAGTTTGTCCCTTTTTGGTTTTTTAGAACATCCATTAATGAGATAGTAACTGTTTGTTTGAGATGCACATATTACGTCGATTAATGAAAGGCTCAGGATTTGGTACTTACGGATTGAGATGCATTATCTTCTTGCTCTTAATTTTTCAGAATGCTGATCTTACAAATGCCAATTTAGAGGGAGCTATTCTGGAAGGAGCAAATTTGAAGGTAAAGTGGAGGTTGTGTGTCAAAAGATAAAAAAACGTAGTCTGAAGTATGAATCTTATGCTTAAGATATTATAACAATTCCTATAAATTCATTTTGAGAACTCAATATCTTTTTTGACTTCTAAAAATGCGTATGAATTGCCATATTACATATTTTATCATAATTCTAAATTTTCTGGGACATATCTTCACGGGCTTGCTAACACATTGCAATAGAAGGGAGATATCTGGCTCTCTTTTACTAGGAAAAAAAAGCCATGAAAATAGTCTTCATTTTCTACCAATTTAGCGAAACATTGAGCCTTTTTCTACCTCTTTGTTTTTTTTTTTTGGAAACTTTTTCTGCTTCTTTGTTTGGTCTGCGATAATAATGAAAGATAGGTTCTTTCATTCTTTGGTTTGTTTCACCTTTAGGGAAGGGTGATAATTTAGAAAGATCCCTAACAGTGAAGGTTGGATCACTTTGTGGTGAATAGGTCTTTCATGTTTAAATGAATATAATAAATGCTGGTAGTGAAAATCTAGTGTTAAGTAGAGAATAGAATACGACCAACAAGTCCATCATATTAGATTTGGTATCAGATCGAAGGTGTGTCAGAAAATGCACGAGGTGATTGCACTACGTAGTTATTGAAGGTGAGTGGTGGAAGGTATTTAAAAAAAAAAACAATGTGAGATATCTGTTGAATTATCTTCTACTTTCGATCTAGTGAGATCTTCTGTTACTTAGTAAAGTAGAAAATAATGCAAGTAGACCTGGCAATTTCTTACACGACCTGTTAACCCGACCCGAAACGACACAAAAATAACGGGTTTCGTCTTAACTACTCGGGTCGTTATTGGATCACACGTTTTGAACCCGCGGGTAACCCAATTCAACCCGATAAGAAAAAAGTTTGATAATTTTAAACTAGTAAAAAACCTTACTACAATTATGCAAGTGATATCTCACATTCTTTTAGGGAACTTATATGGTTGGAATTTGGATGAGTTTCATTGCAATCGGAGAGTTAGGAGGTCTCAATTATGGGAGATCAAGTGTAAGTAACACCTATTTTGTTTGCTTATTTATTGTATTTTATTATGTGATTAGGAATGCCTTCAGTCAGACATGCATGAGAGGCTGTTTCGGAGAAACACCCCATGTTTGCATAAAAACGAATTGAATTTTACAGAAAATAATCTTGCAGTTCATCTTATAATGCATTATTGTTCAAAGAAATGAATCTTAAATGAAAATAAACATATCTCCCCTCTCCTTCCTTAATTTATTTGTTTGGTTTGTCTCTTTGCATGCTAGGGTGCCAAGTTGAGTAATACCAATTTGAAGGATGCAAACCTTCAACGAGCTTATTTACGTCAAGTGAATCTTCGAGATACGGTAATGAAAGCTGATCAAAGCATTTTTTAACTGAAGTTCAGATTTACTTTCCTCCCTTGAATTGAAGTTTAGGATGTCTGGTATACGTGCATTATCGTAACATTCCAGTGTAGAAATTGCAGCACAGAGAATGCCCTTTCTGTTGGTAGGATAGTTGATAGGTGTGTCAACTGAATAGGCCCCTTCTGTTGGCATGGAGTTGAGGATGTAACTCTAATTTTATGTTTTGAACAGCATTTGGAAGGTGCAAAGCTTGATGGTGCAAATTTGCTTGGAGCAACCAGATGAAATTGAATGATATGGTGGTATTTTTACATACTGTGGAGGTTTGTATTTCTGTTTGTGTATAATAACATATTTATTTTATCCGTCGTCTTCCGTCTCCCAACATTTCCCCAATTTTACATAGTATTGTCCAATTTGTTTGTGTATAATAATTTCTCCGTCTAACGAAAATGTGTGGACCGAGCTCATCTTGGATAGGCCGACTCCATTAGGTTGTCCAGATAGGCCATCATTTAGATGTGGCCTAATTGGATTATTAGTCCGTGGTAACAGGGTAGTTGGAAAATAGCTCATGTGGTGAAAAATTTAGGATTTAAGCGCTTGTGGTGAAGTCTATTAGGATTTAGGCCTAAAATTGAAAATTTCGTCAACTCTTTGTTAATTAGCATGTGAGTCACATATATGAGGCTAAAACGAAACTCTTTGTTAATTGTTATCATGTGAAGCTTACATGTGAGGCTAACATTATTTTTTAGTCTCACATGTTAGACTCATGTGCTAACAACCAACGGTGAGTGAGAAAAATTTTCAATTTTGAGCTTAAATCTCAGAGTAAATTGTAACAATGGTCCCTCAACTTTAATCAAATTGGAGCAATGGTCCCTCAACCTACAAAATGTGTAGCTATAGTCATTTTCATCAATTTCGTGAAAATTTTGTCAAAATAAGTTATGTTGGGATAACCATTTATATAATTAGGGTCCCTCAACTCATCAAAGTGTGTAATTATGGTCATTTTCGTCAACTACGTCAAATTTTTTTGTCAAAATAAGTTATGTTGGAATGACCATTACTCCAATTGGGTTAAAGTTAAATGATAATTTCTCCAATTGAATTAAAGTTGAGGGATCAATGGTAATGAATTTGTAGTTGAGAGACCATAGCTGCACGTTTTGATGAGTTGAGGGACCAATGATAATGAATTTTTAGTTGAATGACCATTGCTCCAATTGAGTTAAAGTTAAATGATCATAGCTATGAACATTTCAACAAACTAAATAAGAAGTTGAGGGATCATTTCAACAAATTTCATCACAGGAGCTTAAATCTTTTTTTTTTTTTTTTTATTTTTATTTTACCGCAGGGCATCACATTCACGTCGCACATAAGGAGTGAGTGGGAAATAGACAAGTCAGTAGAAGATGTTGGCTTTAGTTTGTGTGGAGGAAAATGATGCGGTTTGGCATAAATCTCGGACCCAAAATGTAATTCACGTGGTAACAAATAAAAGCAAGAAAGATCAGTTTCACCACATGTTAGTGTCTTTCGGTTCTCATTGCACATAATGAAAGAGATACTCACAAGAGTGCAATCGGTGACGCACTCAAGAAGTATGTCGAACAAAAATGCTTCAATGAATCTTCTCAGTCTTCGAAATGATAGATTGTTAAGGCGAAGCCATCGGCCGATCCTTTAAATAAATAAAAAATGATTGCTATGTTGAAATAACGTTCGACCGAAATGATTGCTGTACTGAAATAATATTGGCAACTTTTTCATTTCTATTTTCTTTCTTCTACTTTCTCATATTTTTAGGTATGTATTATTTACACACCCCATTTTACTTCTCACACACCCTTGATAATTTCTGTCTGTTGATCTTCTTCAATTCATCCGATCCGACGGTCGAAAATTAAAAAGGTGTGTGAGAAGTAAAATGGGGTGTGTGGATATCACATCCCTATTTTTATATGATTTTATGATATTTGATAATGGGAACTGTTTAATTTTTTTTAAGTTAGATTTACTCTGTAAAGAATCAACCAAAAATTGTTTAACTGTTTGATTTACATGGTCATAATTACTGACAAGATGATTTATTTATTTATTAAATGAGTAACCGATTAGGTGTAAAATGATTAAACAATTTTAAATTTAGTTAATTTTTGCATATACGGTCTTTAAATGATTAAATTAGAAAACAGACGTCGTATGCGCTGTATGATGAGAAGGTTGAAAAAAAAGTATTTAAATGAGAAGGTTGATAGAATTTATGGTAAAATAGATTAGGGTGTAAGTCAGGGTGATGATGAGAAGAAGATTGAAAATAAAATATGTAATTGAAAAAAGGTCGGTAGCATGTTGCGATATCGATTCTTAGAAATGGGTAACCTTCCCAAATCTGTCGGCAAGTTGTCGACCGTACACGTGTCAAGCACTGACACATAGAGAAGTTTGATTCGATTCACAGGACTTTCTCAAAGTATATGTAAAAAATAGAGCAGGATTCTCTCTTAAACTTTATTTTCATACGAAAACTAATGAAAATGATTTGAAAATTTTGAGTTTTAACGATAAGAAAAAAATAAAGGGTAAAATGAATAGTATCAGGATTAACATTTTTTTTGTTAAAGTGAACAGTACCAGAAGTTTTTTTTGTTAAAGTTTCATATTTTCATTCACTTTCTTTCTCTCTTTTTACACTTTATTTTTTGTTTTATTATCTTTATAAAAAAAATTAATATTTCTACTGATTAATGAAACATTGTTTGTCAATAAAAAAAATGGCGAAAAGACAACTTAGTTTTCTATCACAAAAAAAAAATTGATGGGCAATAATGTAATTTCACATGTTCAAATTTTACTGTTTTTTATTAAAACCTCACCTACAGATGATGTTAAAATAAAAATAAAAACCTCTACTCCCCCTCCTTCCCCCCCCCCCACGTTCTCTCTCCCTTCCTCTCTTCTTCTCATTTTCTAAAAAAATGTATTTATACACCTAAAGTGTGTAAGCAAATGCATATTGACGTAACTTAATCGTAACTGTTAAGTAAAAGAAGAGGAGGAGAGAGATACTATACTATACTAACACTAGTGATGCATTATTGTATTGAATATGGCGTTATGTAAGGAGTCGTTGAAGCTTTAAAGAGAACAGGTGTCAGCAGCAGCACGTGAACTTGTGTTCTGCGGCCATCGTAGAGCGGGGGGTCTGCCTCAATCTACTCCCTTCTCCATGCTTCAAGATTCTTGCTTATCCAAGTGTTTGCCAAAAGGGTAGAAGATATTATCTCTTTGTACATCTCCATATCTTAATTTCTTCAATCTTCTTTTCACCATAAACACTTTTTATTATATTTACCTTCACATATGGAATGAAATCCATCTCCGGATTTATGCATCTGAATAAAAAGAAAGGAAAACTAATGAAAAGGGTTTGAAAACTTTGAGTTTTAATGATAAGAACAAAATAAAGGGTAAAGTGAATAGTGCCAGAATTGACTTTTTAATATAAAAATGTGGTTTTTCGTTAAAGTGAACAGTACCGGAAGCTTTTCGTTAAAGTTCGCTAAAAAGAATCCAAATATTTAGTCAATTCATTTTAAATTGTGCGATCTTTATTATTTTATCATACCGGCTCACTACACAACTCACGCCCTAATATCTCTCTCTCTTTCTCAAATGGCCCGCATTTTCGGATCCATCTGCTCTATGGTCTATGATTCTTAGGTAATTGAAGAAAAATTGAACTTGGACCTCCTATAAGGTCTTTAATTATAAAAACATTTGGTAAGGACGTTTATCTGATAATCTGACTATAATAGTTCCCACACCAAATGAAATCAAATTGCATAAATAATTACGAATTTGTCGGTCACCTCGACTCGAGTTTTTCTCTTAGTCTAAGACTTTGATGTAGAAATGCTCGTATTAAAAAAAGAAGAAGAAAAGAAACTGATTTACCGACATCCGACAGATGTGGGATATCGAAAGTCTAAAGATAGATCATGGAAGAGACTTTTTACAAAATATATATATATATATATATATATTTTTTTTTCTTCTGTTTGTAAAACGGTGCTAAATCTAATGATACAAATAAAATTAATAATAAATTTAGACTGAAACATCCAAAGCCAATTTTTATGAACAAAACTAATTGAAGAGGAGAATTATCAAACTAACCTAAATCTAAATCAAGGTTGTAGGTCCTTAAACTGTCCGACTTCTATATGAGTGCATAATCTGATTCTACTAGTAATTTATCCGTCTTAATCTTCATGCCAATTGTAAGCTTAAATAAAGTCCTCGTAGCTCAATAGTGAGAATCTCACATGTGCCTAAATTAGCGCAAAACTCAAAAATCTATTTACCATCAAAATCTCTTAAAACACCACTTGCTCTAATAGAATTATTATTTCACTTTCTTATAACCATCAATATTAAGCTTAAACCAATATGAATTTAGAGCTTCCCAACCATCATTGTAACAATAATAAGTTACAATAGCCTTTAGCATATTGTCGGAGAGCTGGCAGCTAGCATATGAAGCAAAATACTACATTTTGCCCATTTGTCAGCCCAAAAATATACCATATAACTATTTCCAATTCACATAGTACTCCTCATGCAAAAGTTTAGTCCATTCAAGAACACAAAGTGCAAGAATAGTCTAATACTATATTTGGACGAGGGAAATAAACTTAGAATTTGGATAAAAGTTAGAATTTATAAATTGACATGCATCAATTTCCTTGTTTGGATTAATAACATAGAAATTTAGAATTTCTGCGTGGAAAAAAAACTTGGAATTTGGGGCCTCCAATTTTCAAGTTTAAATTCCATGTAAATATGTGTCATTTCCTAATTTTTATGATTGGGAGTTTAAAATTAACAAATTTCGTTTTCAATTCCATTGTTCTTTTAAGTTAACCAAACAACAAAATTCACAAATTCTAGAAAATAAAATCCCTTCATTTCAATTTCCGTCATTTTAAAATTCCTAGTAATCTTAAATTTCTTTATCCAAACATAGTGTAAAACACTTTTATCATTGAGTAACTGACCCATATCACCTTTAATATACTTGATGTCGAAAACTTTTGCCCAAAGGCCATTATACCCCTGCATCAATCTCAAATAGTTCTTAGAAAGAAGAGAGGTAGAGATGAATTTGTACCTCTCATGTTTTTCAAGCCAAACCCACCAAAAGACTTTGAAAGGCGAACTTTAGGTCCATTAAACCAAATTAACTTTATTTTTGGATTGGGTGGAGTCCTAGACAAAATTCTTATTCTGATTTCCAAAAGGCAAATCATATTTTCTTATTTTAATTACCCATCATTGTTTCGCGCGTACACGTCGACGTAGTATGGATAATGATATGGCATGGATCTATTACGTGGCAATGGAGAAATTTTTCTAGATAACGCGTTATAATACATGTAACGTGTTTGTATTACTTTACGTGTTATAACATAATTGAACATTAATTTAATATATTTGAATTTTAAGTTACGTATTTATATCATTTTACGTATTATAACATAAGTAAACACTAAGTTTGATATAATCAACTTTAAGTACCAATATGAAGTTGTTTCATAGAAACGGTGATATTTTTCAAGGTTAAAAAATTCATGTCACTTGTTTATATTATTTTATATGTTATAATATAGACGAACACTAAGATTAATATATCAGACTTTTAAGGTATATTAATAAATTAAATCACGTGATATATTTTAAGTTGAATAATAACATCATATGCCCGTGTATTATGTGTTCTAGATACACATGAAAAGTACTAGTATGGCCAATGGGCATTTTTGTAGTTTCAAATCAGACCACGGATAAGCTCGAGTATCAGTTGTTTGCTTATTTAAAGAAATAACGAAAAGGAAAGGTAATAAATTTTCGCATTTTCCTTATAAATAGGTACATCTTCAGTTTCATATCCCATAAAACATAACACTACTACACACAGAAGTTAGAGAGAGTGAAAATGGCAGGAATCGTTAGCAAGATTGGAGATGCCCTCCACATTGGAGGAGACAAGAAAGACGGCGAGCACACGGACAAGAAAGGCGAGCACCACACGGACAAGAAGGACGACCACCACAAGGACAAGAAAGACGACCACCACAAGGAGAAGGACGGCGACCACCACAAGAAAGACAAGGGCGACCACAAAGACAAAGGCGAGAAGAAAAAGAAGAAGGATAAGAAGAAGGATGGCCATGGGAGCGGCAGCAGCAGCAGCGACAGCGATTGATCCGCCCTTGCTACTTCGCATGTGCATGCATCTGCCCAATAATCAGGTAATTATTCACAAAAGAATTTTGATTAGTTCGATTTAATTAAGAAACAAAAAATTAGTCATTTAATTTTGATCTAAATGTGATCAATGGCAAGGTTTAATTAATTCAATTATTTTTCAAGTTTAATTTAATTTGTTAATCTCCATGTAATTACATATGTAAGTTTGATTTGCCTTGTAGGTGTTTCATGTTTGGGGCGTCAAGAGAGCATGCTCAAGTCCTGTTTCCTTTTCGTTACGGCCAATATTTACATTCAAGAAGAAAAGGCTTCTTTCGCAGCCCAACCAAAAACCCAAAAAAACGTGTTTATTTGCTTGTTACTAGCAAGTTGTAAAATGTTTCTGTGAAGCCTTGGAAAGCCTTTGTGATATGAAATAATAATGTGGGTGAATGCTCAGTATTATCTGTGTTAATTGATTTAGTTGTTTAATATATATCTGTACTGCCCATCATAGTAGTGTTTTGTAATTAAACAAGACATTTAAGTGTTATTTAGTATTATTAGCTTATAGGTATTCTTCTTCGTAAGTTAGATTTTAGATTCGAATTTCAAAAATTACGAGCTTGATACTAATTGATGCTCACAGCCCCAGTATAACGATACATGTCGTGTATATATAAAAAAAACTATAGATGCGGAGGTGTGGCCAATAAACACAATACTTTTCATCGGATTGAGAGACCCATACAACTCAATTTCAATCTTACGGCCCTATTAGATTATTATCCCATCCCATTAGTCCATTTCACATAAATCTAAAAACTTAAAACGGTCCAGATATCTGCGAGCTCCAGATAAAGAGATTCCTAATGGTTCTCATTCACGGACCCGGCTTCTCTGCTCTTCCATTTCTCATTCTCTTTTATTTTGTGCACGCTTAAACTATGTTAATATTTTATAATAATTTTTTTATAGAGATAATAAGACAAAAAATAATAATAATATAAAATGTTAACGTGATTTAATTGTGATCGTACAAATAAGAGGATAAGAGTATATGGTAAGTGAGAGGGCAGAGAAGCCAGGTCCCTCATTCACTTCTCGTCTTTCTTAAGAAGATAAGCTTGTCGAATTTTTATCCGACTTGTGATGTGTTCATGTTAGATTAGAGGAATACTAGATCATGATACTAAGTGATTTCTCATATTTTTCAAAAATGACGACTTTTGTAGCCTAACTTCATGTTATTAATAGTGATCGAAATGATGGTTAGAGAGCGGTGAACAAATAGTTTGGTTTAGCTTGTCTAAATAGTTGTATTGTATTCATTACTTAGTACTACAATTTGATAATATTTATCTTCATTTGTGAATAAGAAGTTTAGGTTTAATTCTTGCTAAAAAGGTATTCGAACCAAATTATTATGATTAGTACATTGTGGTAGCTCATTTCTCACCCCTTAATGTAAGTAATATAGTATGTATTTAACAAAAAATAGTTGTATTGTTTTCAAAAAAGCATGCTTATATGTACGTAAGAAAAACGAAGGTGCATTTTTGTTCATACAAAGATGCAGAATATATATTTTTTCTTTTGACTTGTGAGATATAGATGTACATTTTTACTCGTAGCAAATAACAAGTGAATTGATTATTTTAAATTCCCATACTGATTTAGTCAAATTAGATCACGTGTAGATAAGTAGTGTAATTATAAAAAATGAAAATTAGATTTTTTTATTATTACAAGCTATTTTTTGTATTAATCTGCACGTGGAAGGAAGGAAGGTTTCAACCTGAGTTGGTAATATTTTGAAGAGAAAGATCTAACCACCAATTTCATAGAAAATCAATTTCAAAAAGAAAAATATATGGATAAAGAAATTATGAAATATGTTGGGCTGTCTCGAATTCTAAGTTTCTAACCTGATAACCCTAGTTTTGGCACGATGGATCACCTCAGTTAGGTACAGAATCAGAAAATGTGGACTTCGATGGGCTACCAAGGATAACATACATGTAATTTATGACAAGTACTAATCGACTTAAAGAACAAAAAATGACAAGTGGTGGATTGTTACGATGATTAGCGTCTTATTTTTTAATTCACTACTTTTCAAATTCAAAACTTTTCTCCCTAAGTTTGTAATTTAGTATTGTAATAACACTTATATTAAAAATAAAAATAAAAATTCAATTTAAGACAAAACAAAAGAAAAATAAAATAAAATAAAAGTACCGAGGTAGTTGACAATTTCACACAATAAATAAACGCACATAGAAATACAGAATCCAATAACTCTAGCAGCAAAAGTTAGATATATGGGTGTAAATCTAGTTGAACAAAACCAACAAATTAAAGACATCGAAAATAGAGGAAGGGCACATCATACATCCATGCAGCAGCCAACTGTATAAGTTAACCATCAACTCACCAGGTGAAAAATCAGCAACCCTACCCACTGTTTTGCTTTTCCTTTCCTTTTCCTTTCGGAGAAAGCAACCTAAACCAGTGGACTGCAGTTAATTTAATTCACCTTCTCCCACTGTTTTGCTTTTCCTTTCCTTTCCTGTTCCTTTCGGAGAAAACAACCTAAACCCTATATATATATAGCCACAAACAAAACTCTCTGTATAATCATCTCTATACATATTCACCACCGTTTCAACTTCAATTCAAGCACAACCAGTTTAGTTCTACTTTCAATGGCTTCTCTTGTTCTTCTGTTGTCCGTACTAGGGCGTCACAGCAGTAACAATACAGATCCAAGTAACTTCTGCGTGACAACAAGTTCACCTCCTCCTCCTTCTTCTTGTTCTAATTCTGCCGGTGCTGCCGCCTCCGCCGCTTCTAATTCTTTTACTGCCGCCATAAAACCGCTGATCAGAAATGGAAGCTGCAAATACAATGAGAATATGGGAATGTTGGATGATTATCTGCAGTTAGAGTCAAGAGTTTGTGTGGATTCAGTTTGGCCTTAGAGATCCATGTCCTGTTTTACCATCTTCAAAATATTAACCAATTTGTTAATATTTAGGTCTATTTATATTTTCTTGTTGATCTTAAATTAGAGTCTGTTACATTTACATCTTCTTAAGTTTGTCGTGGTTTTCATTTAACTCCTTCCAGTTGTATAAAGTTTTAAAGTTGCAATAAGAAAACTTGAATGCGATTGCTTGCTATAAAGTTTTAAAGTTTGACACGCCCTTACAAAACTGCAACTTGAAAGGTTGCTTTTCTAATCAATAACAGATCATGCCTTGGGGACCATCGAATGGGCCTTGAGACCTATAGACATAAACTTCATCCAAAATTAGGTTAAACTTCGAAAGATTCACCGATAAATGCTACAAGTTGTTTGTGACATACCCTTCACTCTGTGATCCAATTGCCAAAGTGAAACCATAAAATAATTCATTTCTAAAATTCCACATAAAATGAAAAATGAAAACAATTACCAATTAACTTTGTAAAAGTTTAATTATTTATTTATTTATTTGAAAGCTAAAAAAAATAGCTATTCTTAAACTAAACACTAATCTGTAAATTGCAATGATTATTAAACGAGCAGGACACATTTTCATTAAACGTATCAGTTTTCTTCTATTGAGTTACAACAAGGAACACAGTCGAATCAATCGGTGCAATGTCTAAATTTGGAGCTGAGCTACGGGCTTCATTGTTCACTAGAGTCAACTATGATTTCTGGTGCATCAAGATGAAGATAATATTTAAGTCTCACAATCTGTGAAAATTTATTGAAGAAGTTTATGAGCTTCCCTCAGATTCAGATATGAAGAGCTGACTGAGAA
Source organism: Malus fusca (assembly GCA_035220775.1). Lineage (NCBI taxonomy): Eukaryota > Viridiplantae > Streptophyta > Magnoliopsida > Rosales > Rosaceae > Malus > Malus fusca. Next base: position 547,679 of record CM069072.1, on the reverse strand, counting down.
GCAACAAATTGTGGCTGAAGATATTACTGCTCGCGATGCTAAATCTCTGGGATTTATTCAAAGAGCAGACTCTGATGAGATCTTTCCTCGGGTTGCAAATCAAGAGACGGCAAAGACAGCTTGGATAAGCAAGAATATAGAGGTGCTTCACATGTCCGAGCTGTGAAATTACAAGGTCTTCGACGAGACTTTGAATATGCTCGTATGAGAATGATGAAATGTTGTATGCTTATTTGACTAGATTGTTTTATCTAATTAATCAAATGTATGGTGAAGAATTGTCAAATAAGAGAATAGTTGAAAACTTGGTCTTACTCCATCTATTGGCAATATAGTGTTTGTGATTGAGGAAACTAAGAAGAGAATTAGATGAAATTGATTCTACTGAAATTGTAGCTACTCTAAAAGGCCCTGAGCAGAGATTATTGAGACATGTTGAAGGAAATGAGGTTACTGAAAAGGCTTTTAGTAGATAGCTCACAAGCTAATAGTTCTAAGGGCAAATTTTTTTGGAAGAATAAGGAGAAGAAGGGTGGATTTAAGGCTGGTGATAGAACTGGTACATTGGTGAAGTATAATGGGAACAAGGAGAGTTCAAAGGAAGCTTGTAAATATTATGATGTTTCACTATGACACGTTGGTTCAAAGGTAAGCCTAATAGGTGTGACAAGTTTGGTCATATAGCTAAAGACTGCAAGAGCAAGGTGAAACAACTTGTTCACCATGCTAAACATGTAGAAGAGGAAGCCTCAATGTTTTATGCTTGCCATTCTGTAGAAGTTGTGAAAAAAAAAAAAAAACCTAGTGGGTGTAGTAATCATATTACATCACATGAATCTCTCTTGATTGATAGTGGACAATGGATCATATGACATCACATAAATCTCTTAAGAATAAGTCTCTGACTTTCAAGGTGAAAATGGAAAATGGTGAACTAGTTATTAACACAGGATCCTTTTCAACACTTAAAATAGTACAGGTCGAGTGAAAAACTGAGAAAAGCTCAAGAAAGATCAAAGCCCAAAGAGGAACATGAAGTCCATGGCCCTGTGGAATTCAAATGAGGCATTTTAGAGCGCTCACTAGTTTGATCCGATTGAGCAACATAAAGTACTTTTTGACCGTCAAGTTCACGTGAGAAGACTGACAACTTTATGGCACAATGCTTTAAGAGTGGCTTACTCAGACAACAATTAGGCCACGTGTCAATCATCAATCAAAAGCAGAAGTCTAGGGCGAGACATAAAGGTAGTCGGCCCACCGCTTGGGAATGACATCGTTGACTAGTCAAGGCCGAACAGTTCACTCAACACACATTGATTTGAAAAGCCGTGCAATCCTAACTGAGCAACTGTCACTTCACCATTGAATATTGACTGATGGGTAAAAAGGTTATCAGCATGCTAGTCTATATAGGTGGCACATTAAATGCCAGAAAAGTAAAGCCAAGTGAGCCCAAAACTTTCTGGGTTTATTGAGGGTGTATATAAAGGAGTGGAAACCTCTTGTAACTAAAGGTGCTAAAAGAAATTAGCTAGGAAATGAAATTAAAAGGTATTTCACTTTTTAATTTTGGAAGAAGTTTTAAGTCCAAATATCCCATCTTTATAGATTATAAGTATATGCCAGATGCTAAAATTGACAAGAAAAACAACTCATGCTTGAAGTATGGTTGCAACAGCAAGAGTGATCATCAAATCAATGAGCCGTTTACAGTTTTTTTTTTTTTTTTTTTTTTTTTTTTTCTGGTAAATAATCATCAAATAGTTGGCTGATGTGCTGCAACATCGCAATCGTAGAAAAGGTCGTGTTATGTAATTTGAAGAGCCAAAGACAAGGCTGCTGATTCAAATAGAGCAAATGACATTAGAGATTTTAGGGTAGGGTTCTTACCATTCACAAACCAAATGATGCCACGTGTTAAAGTTCAGCAGTATGTTGTTATGGTTAGTTGTATTGCCAGCAGAAATATTGCAACAAAATCCATTGAAAAGGTAGGTAGTGCCTATTTGTACATGGTATTGTTCATAGTTAATTCGGCAAGTAAATGGTAGTAGGATATTGAATCGCTGCACACAAGGAGTTCTTTATATTTACTCCATAGAATGTTCTTATGATAAACAACAACAAAGTCTTAGTTCATTAAGGGATCGGTTGTATAAATTCTACAACGACACTATGGAGTTGAATAAATTCATTAAGTCATTCGTTTGCTCCAAATACTCTATGTATTTTCTTAAAATCTCATTCAAATCCTAAATCTTATTCTACCCCTTATGCTCTAAAGCTTCTGTCACATAGTTCTAAGCCTTTATTATCATATATTCTTATGATAAACTTTATTAAAATAAAAAAGAAGAAAGAAAATATTCTTGTAATAAAACTTATACGTTCACATAGGGTTGTTAGTTTTAATTTTAAATGAAATAAACTAAGAAAATTGTCTTTCTATAATCAGTTTAGACTCCTAGGAATTTTCAATTGGATGGAGAGCATCTTGTTGGCTTCTTCATTGATCCCACTTTGTTAAACAATGATGTTAATTCATTTGACGTAAGCCTCCTCTTTCTCTAGACATTAGAGCAACGACAACAATTAAAAAAGTTTTCTTGTGCATAACATAAATTATATTACAAAACTGAGAGTGACATCTTAGAGAAAAGGCTTTGAAATTAACTCTCTGTCTCTTCCAGTTTTTTTTTTTAGAGAAATGAGATCCACATATCATTTTTAGCCTTCAACACACCTATGTTCTTTTATTTATTTATTTATTCAATCTCCCGACTAAAAATTGATAGGGATGTGTAAGAGGAGAATAAGAATGTAAAACATAATTATTTATTGAATTATCTATCCTCTATCTCTTTTCAATCACTCATTGTTTTTTTTAATCAAAATTTCAATCACTCATCGAGTAACCTTTTATGTTGACAGTGGATTTTTCTTTTATGAAACTAAACGTGCTAAAAGAAACTAGCTAGGAAATGAAATTAAAAGGTATTTCACTTTTCAATATTGGGAGAAGTTGTAAGTCCCAATCTTCCATATCTGTTGATTATAAATAATATACCGAATGATAAAATTGACAAGAAAAACAACTCATGCTTGAAGTATGATTGCAACAGCAAGAGTGATCATCAAATCAATAAGCCGTTTACAGTTTTCATTTTTCTGGTAAATAATACAGTTATAGTTGGCTGGTGTGCTGCAACATCGCAATCGTAGAAAAGGTCGTGCTATGTAATTTGAAGAGCCAAAGACAAGGCTTCTGCTTTAAAGAGAGCAAATGACACTAGAGGTGTAGGGTAGGGTTCTTACCATTCCACAAACCAAATGATGCCACGTGTCAATACTTGGCAATATATTGTTGTGGTTGGCTGTCTTGCCAACAGAAATACTGAAACAAATCCATTGAAAAGTATTGAAACAAATCCATTGAAAAGGTTGTTAGTGCCTGTTTGTACATGGTATGGTTCAGAGTTAATTCGGCAAGTAAATGGTAGTAGGATTGAGTCGCTGCACACACGGAATTCTTTATATTTTCTCCATAATATATTCTTATGATAAACTTATTAAAAATGACGAACAAGATGAAATATTCTTGTAAACTAAACTTATACGTTCGCATAGTTCTTCATATTTACTCCATAATATATTCTTATGAAACAACAACAACAACAATAAAGTTGTATCTCACTAAGTGGTGTGGGATGTATAAATCATACAACGTCATTGCGCTTGGTTTTGAGCTAAGTCATCCGTTAGCTCTAAATACTCTATGTCTTTTCTTAAAGCTCTTTCAAACTCTTCCTAAGTCTTCCTCTATCCCTTATTCTCTGAGCATCTGTTACATAGCTTTAGAGGTGGCAAACTAACTCATTGGATTGTTAATGGATACCCGTTAAAATCCGTTTAATTTGATATAATCATAATATAAAGGTGACATTAGTAGTAATGATGATGATGTAAGGTGAAATCAAACTAAATGGATCTTAATGAGTACCTATTAACAACCCAATGAGTTAATCTTCTACTTGATAGCTCTAAACCTCCGTTATCATATATTCTTGTAGTAAAACATACGGTTGTTAGTTTTGATTTTTTTAATTTTTTTTTAAGAGAAACAATAGCATTTATTGAATAATCATGAGTCAATCAACATCAACGAGGGCCTCCACAATTCAATCCAGAGGCTACTCAATTGAAGAAGACACAACCAATTTGGCCATACCATATGTGCCGATTCCTGGGATCTTCATCCATGGATCTTCTGATGGATGACATCCGTGCTAGTTTTAATTTTAAATGAATACGTTCACATAGGTTGTTAGTTTTAATTTTAAATGAAATAAACTAAGAAAATTATATTTTTATAATCAGTTTATTGTTGTACTCTTAGGAATTTTCAATTGGATGGAGAGCATCTTGATGGCTTCTTCATTGATCCCACTTTTTAAACAATAGTGTTAATTCATTTGACGTAAGCCTCCTCTCTCCCTAGATATTAGAGCAACAACAACAATTAAAAAAAGTTTTCTTGTGCATAATATAAATTATAATACAAAACTGAGAGAGTGACATCCTAGTTAAGCAGCTTTGAAATTAACTTTCTGTCTCTTCCAAAAAAAAAAAAATTTTGAGAAATGGTTTTTACACATCATTTTTAGCTTTTTACACATTCTTACTCATTTCTATTTATTGATTTATTTATTTATTTAATTCACTAACTAGAAATTGATACGGGTGTGTAGAGGAGAATAAGATTGTAAAATTACCTCTCAAAAATTAAGGCGACTAAATTTTTGGCATCTTCACAAGAAGAGTATAATGATATTTCTCTGTACTTGTATGTGGAAGCTTTTAAACTCGACTTTCATAGATGACAAGTTTGATACCGAATTACTATAACTACTTGTTGGATGATTTAGTCCAAAATCTTCGATTCTTTAATGTGAATATATTGTTTCATTAAAAAAATTGTTCATACAACTGTGATTTTAGGAGTTATACTCTTCCTAGTTGAGACGCCGAATAGAACAAGTCAGCATTGTTTTTAACACCCCCACTTGGCATTCTCTCATCAAAGCCGGCCTTCACATTCCCTTCTTTTAAACTACACCCACCAAACTCAAAACTTTCAATTCGAATATCACTTCCTCCTTCAGTATTTCATGTGTTTTAATTTCTTCTATACATCATAAGAACCCTAAAAACTCATTGATCTGAAGCCAAAGTGAAAATCAAAGAAAGATGGACAGGCTCATAAGTTTGGAGCCATCAAACTTTGTTGCAATAAGGATCGAACCAGGACAGAAATGTTACGGCCAGCTCACTTTACGCAACGTTATGTACACTATGCCGGTAGCGTTCAGGCTCCAACCGCTGATCAAGAATCGTTACACGGTGAAGCCTCAGTCCGGGATCATATCTCCTCTCGAGAAGTTGACCGTAGAGATTGTTTATCACCTTCCACCGGGGTCCAGTCTCCCCGACTCCTTCCCTTACTGCAATGACTCCTTCCTTTTGCATAGCGTGGTTGTGCCCGGAGCAGCTATCAAAGACTCTTCTTCGACATTCGATGCTGTCCCAAACGACTGGTTCACCACAAAGAAGAAACAAGTTTTCATAGATAGTGGTGTCAAGATTATGTTTGTTGGTTCACCTATTTTGGCACAACTTGTGTCCGATGGTTTGATGGATGATATTCGAGAAGTGCTTGAGAAGAGTGAAACTTCATGGAGAGCTGCCGATTCCGTGGATTCTGAGGGCCAATCTTTGCTTCACTTGGCTGTTGCTCAAGGACGGCCTGACCTAGTCCAGCTACTTCTTGAATTTGAGCCTGACGTGGAGGCTCAAAGCCGATCAGGGTCTACCCCACTCGAGGCTGCAGCCTCGAAAGGAGAAGCCTTGATAGTCGAACTTTTAATGGCCCGACGTGCCAGCACTGAACGATCTGAGTCCTCCACTTGGGGCCCCATTCACCTTGCGGCCGGAGGAGGCCACGTAGAGGTTCTGAGGCTTCTTATAATCAAAGGGGCTAATGTTGATGCGCTGACTAAAGATGGTAGCACAGCTTTGCACCTTGCGGTGGAGGAGCGAAGAAGGGACTGCGCAAGGCTCTTATTGGCGAGCGGGGCAAAAGCTGGAGTTCGTGATTGTAGAGATGGTGACACGCCTTTGCATATCGCAGCTAGCATGGGGGACGAGTACATGGTGAAGCTGTTGCTGCAAAAGGGTGCCAATAAAGATATCAGAAACTTTGCCGGCCTAACGGCCTATGATGTTGCGTCGGAGAATGGACACACGAGACTATTTGACGCTCTTCGACTTGGTGATAGCTTGTGCATCGCGGCGAGGAAGGGAGAGGTGAGAACAATTGTAAGGCTGCTTGAGACAGGTGCGACGATCAATGGAAGAGACCAACATGGGTGGACTGCTCTCCATAGGGCATGTTTCAAAGGGAACATTGAAGTCGTTCGAACGCTGCTCGAAAAGGGTGTGGATGTGGATGCTAAAGATGAGGATGGATACACCGCGTTGCACTGCGCAGTGGAGTCAGGACATGCGGATGTGATTGAGATGTTGGTAAAGAAAGGAGCTGATGCTGAAGCTCGAACTAACAAAGGTGTGACCGCACTGAAGATTGCTGAGTCTTTGCACTACGCTGGAATTACTAGGATACTTATTCATGGAGGTGCAACAAAAGACAATAGTAATATGGCACGTATCTCGACCCAGACCTCAGTTGCATTTGGGAAAAAATCTAAGGGACTAGAGGAGGAGATCATCAAAGGAGGGATGAAGAAGAAGAAATCGAGTCGCGCTAGAGCTCTTCGTGGGAGCTTCGACCATTCGATCCCATTGGTTGTTCTTTAGCTAGCAAAACTGGAACTGATATTGGTGCATGTGTATTTTGAATTAGGTTTTGTCACATTTAGAGCTCACAATGACGCTGCTTTGGCTGAAATTATAGGCGGAAGAAATTGTAGACTCTTTTGTAATATATTCATTCTAAAAACACCCTAAATACGTATATTTTGTTATTAAAACAAAGTTGATCTACGTCACAATTGATTGTAATTCCTTATATGTATGCTAATAAGTGGATGTAGTTGGTTTATATTTGTCACTTGATAAAAGATGATCATAACATAAATATATATGTATATATATGTAGTCAAACCAATGTATTACAAAATATGCACAAAAGCAATGAGAAGACCGAAATTTTGCAATATATTGCTTGTTTGAATCCACAATATTATAAGCCGGCAGTAACAAATCATCATTTGCCAGATTAGGGTAGAAAGGATAATTAATCTTTTCTGGGAGGAAGAGATATTGTACTAAATTTTTTTCAATAAGATCTTAACAACGGATTCTATTAACTGCACATGCAACCACCACACAGGCCAAAATAACCACACAAGAGCTTATAGTGGCTCGGCCAATTGTGCTTACAGTCACTCTGGTGATCGCCTCAAGAAATTTCACTAGCAAAGAATAGGAACTGCTATGGCTACAAGCCCCTTACCTCCTATCGAACCCTAGGTCTTAACGTCTCTCACACCCTCCGAATCAAACCCTTTGACTCCCCTTATGACTTGTGTGGGAATTCGATAAACCCGAATAGCTCTCTTGTTCTTTGAAATCTCATGTCAAGTCAAGTCTATCTCCCACACCGCCCCTATCCTATTTACAATAGGAATTGAAACAGTAAACAAATTCTCAAAAATAGGAAAAACCTAGAATTCATATATTCACTTATCGCAACTGTTGGTATTCAGACCATCTTCATCTTAATTAAAACTAGAATAAAAAGATGGAGATATGAATTAAGGCAGCAGCTGCAGAGAAGAAACAGAGAGCAGAGAAAGCTTTTGCACGAAGAGATATTTTCTGATTATTTCCTTTTTGGGTAATGCTCCCAGTGCATAGGACAGCTGCTAAGGCTTGTAGGGCAGCAGCATTAGAGCAACTCCAATGTTGCTCATTGCCTTGGAGATTGACAACCCGATCCACTCCCTCCTCCTCAAAATACTCCAGTCCACTCGGGTAATTGGGCTCAAGACAAGTCCGATGGAGAAATCAGGTAATAATCGTATGACTCAGCGCCCTGCCTATGTGATGCAAGGTTGACATCAGCCACAATTTAAATTATTAAAAAATTATAAAAATTATTAAAAAAACTATAATAAACCAATTAAAAATATAAAAGTTATATTTTTTTCTATACCTAACCATGTTCTTCTACTTTGTACTACATTTCAATATTTTCAAATACTTTCAACCAATCTTTTATTATTATCCGAAATTAAAAATAAGGTTATCTTTTATTAGTTTATAAAAAAAAAATTAATACGAATTGTCTGGCTATTCAATTTAAAGGTGTGGAGATGCACTTGGACAATTACTGTTCACTATAGGCCGTTACTGTTCATTTAAGGGAATTGAGTTGCCTATTGCCCAACGCGCTTTAGTACACTGGAAGTGCTCTTACAATTCATCTCTGCTAGGCCTGGCATTTTGGACCCAACTCGTTAACCCGACCCGACCCAATTCGTTAATATTTGTATTTGGGTGGATGCTTAACGGGTCGGGTCGCTAACGGGTGAACCCGTTAAATAACGGGTCACTTTGGGTCAACCCGTTAGACCCGTTAGGACCCGTTAACACCCGTTAGTTGAGGATATTTTAGTAATTTTAGTAAAGTCTTAATAACAAAAAATAAACTTTATGCCAAAAAAAAATAATAATAATTGTTAACGGGTGAAACAGGTGACCCGTTAGCTTAACGGGTCGGGTTCGGGTGACCCGTTAGCTTAACGGGTCGGGTTCGGGTGACCCGTTAACTTAACGGGTTGGGTTGAACCCGACCCAAACCCAATAAACCGGACCCGTTTACAGGTCTAATCTCTGCCATACATGTGGCAGAAAATTAGAGTTTAGATCAAAATGCAAATTACCAAACTAAACCTACAAAAATATAGCATAATACTAACTTTATTGTGAAAAACAAGACATAAGAGCTGGTGGACAGACCTTGTAACAACTTCATTATTAGAGTGAAGTGGGTTTATAAGACTAAACTCAATCAAGATGGTTCCATTCAAAGGAACAAAGCTAGATTGGTAGCAAAAGGTTAGTCTTAGAAATTCGGGACTGACTTCCTAGAAACCTTTGCATTGTTAGCTAGGCATGAGGCAATCAGAGGTCTTATTTATGTAGCTTCTCAGAAGGGGTGGTTCCTACACCAACTCGATGTCAAGTCTGTTTTCCTAAATGGAGTCGTAAAAGAAGAGGTGCTTGTTGACCAACCTCAAGATTTGTTCGTAAAGGACAAGTGCACAAGGTGTACAAGCTTAAGAAGGCACTTTATGGCTTGAAACAAGCTCCAAGAGCATGGTATGGAGAGATCGACTCATATTTCAATGAAATATGATTTCAAAGAAGTGAGAATAAACCTGCCCTCTACGTCAAAACTGAAGGTACTTTAGATATCCTTATTGTTTCTTTATATGTTGATAATTTGGTTTATACTGGAAGTAGTGATAGAATGATCTTGAATTTCAAGAATGTCATGATGATGAAATATGAGATGAGTGATCTAGGCATGTTGCATTATTTTTTGGCAATTGGTATCATTCAACCAGATGATGGTATCTTTATTACTCAGAAGAAATATGCAAAAAACACTTTTATAGAAATTCAAAATGGTTGGTTGTAAGCCTGTTGCAACACCTCTAGTTGTGAATGAAAAGTTTCAAAAAGAAGATGGTAATGGTGATGCAAATGAATCTATGTATAGAAGCCTTGTAGGGAGTTTGTTGTATTTGACAACAACTAGACCCAAGATATCATGTATACTGCAAGCTTGCTGTCCAGATTTATGCACATGCATACTCGCATTCACTATGAAGCTGCAAAAAGAATCCTATGATACATACAAGATACACACTTGACTTTGGTACTATGTATGAAAGGAATGTTGAGCCAAAATTGTTTGTGTTTTGTGATAGTAATTGGGGAGGTAGTGTGGTTGACTTAAAGAGCACATTTGGTTATACTTTTGCACTAGGGCTGGTGTATTCTCTTGGGCGTCTAACAAGCAAAAATCAGTTGCACTATCAACTGCAGAGGCCGAGTATGTGCTTTGACTTCAATTGCAACTTCTCAAGCAGTGTGGCTGGGAAGAATTATGCAAGACTTTGGTGAGAAACAAGAATCAGCAACCCCTATTCTTTGTGATAACAAGTCCGCTATTGCCATGAGCAAGAATCATGTCTGTCATGACAAATCAAAACATGTTGCTATGAAACATCATTAACAAAGGAAAAATTCATCTACCTAAGAGGACTACTGAGAGTGAAGCAGTAAAGCATTAAGGAGTGTTAAAGCTAACAGCAACACCAATTACAAAATACTATCACACTTACTTTTTTTTTTTTTTTTGAGAAATTTCGACGATACGAGAGAATATTATTGATATATAAAAAAAATTACAGCTAATTAAGGGGACAATCATACCCTTAACCTTTTCGACTGCTAACCCTTTCCATTTTCACCTCCCTTCTTTTTTTCTCATGAATCCTGGATTTCATTCCCAACGTTACTTCAATGTCAAAAGTACATAGATTTTTTGACCAAACAATATTATCTACACTAAGGGGGTGGGGGAGTGGGCGAAGCCTCATAATGGGTTCGCAATAATGTGATTGAAATTTACCTTTGGTGAGAATCGAACCTAAGACGTTTCACTTACAAGTGAAAAGAAATACCACTAGACCGTATAGTAATACTAAGTGGCAAGAAGTACATAGTTAAGAAACAATAAAAGAGAAGAAAAATAAGACGATAAGCTTAGACCTCTGTAAAAAATCTTCAGTTTGAAAACCACCTGATATGAGGAGAAGTCCACCAAAGAAAAAAGGCGCATCCTACCGTTTGGTACGTGAACGGAACGCAGTGGGACGGGACACACTCGTCCCACATTTGGTGTGCCAATTTGCCTAGGACGCGTTGTACCGTGGAATAGATTTTAGTCAATTTTTTGTGCCACCCTCCCTCTGGAATGACTTGTTCCAGCCCATGGAACACAAAATTATAACTTTTTGGACAACAATACCCCTCATCTTTTTCATTAATTTCACTATCTACCATTTCTCTCCCGTAGCCTCCCTCTCTTCTACCCTTCATCTCTCTTGTAGCCTCCTCCTCCTCCACCACAAACTCAGCAACCCAGGCTAACCCAATCCCAGTAAACCCATCCGAACTCAACCCCACCTTCCTCCCGCCGCCTCCCTACTATCTGCTAGTCCCACGACAAGACCATCGCCCTCCGTCGCGAAAACCTCAAGACTACCCACTCACAGGATGTGGCCAACGCCATCACTCTAGGGATGTGATGGCGAGGATTAGGCAGAAGATGTGAGGGATGACGTTGAACTATTCGGTGGTGACTCAAGTAAGGTCGAACTCGTCTGAGTGGATGGGTATGATTGTCATTTAATCATTCGTTCCATTCCTGCCTGAGCGTACACCAAATGTAGCATGGAACCTCTGTTATGTTCCGTTCCGTCCCGTTCTGTCCCGTTTTGTCCTATCTGCGTATCAAACAGTACCTTATATTCTTGCTTGGCTTGGAAGCCATCTTATAGTTCAAAAAAGGTGTGCTAAATTTTCATAAATCAAAGAGGGATTTTCCAAGTAAGATGAACTAGTAAACGTTGTAGTTTGACTTCTTTCTTTCTTTCTTTCTTTTTTCCGTCAATGCATACATTTTTAAAATATTGTTAGGTTTTCCCTAAAGAATAGTTTATGACTAATACATTCAGCAAAATTGTATCACCACAATCAGTTAATTACATATGTATTAAACCCAACATAAATATCTATGTAGTATCTCATTCACATATGAGTCGAATTTAAGCAGCCTCCAGTCAAGTGGTAACAACTATCTCAAAGCTTAGCTATTTCTTTATTTCCCTTACAATATGGACTATGATTGCGTTATTTTGTACCGCTAATGTTAAGAAAGGACTTAAGATCTTCCTCTTTAACTCATTTCATCTTACATTCAAACTCGATCTCTCCATCTTTTTGTAACATAAAGTAGTAATATCGCTTATACAAAAATTAAAATACAAGAAAGAAAGAAAATGAAACTTTTGAAAGGGTTGAGTTTTGGATGTTGGAATTCTTTTTGGGCAGTGGACAATTGAGTAGTAAAACCAAAAGGGAGCAATCAGTTGTTGGTGTTGAAGATGAAAAGACACCTTTCTAGCTTTCCATTTTGTAGTCTCATAGATCACCAACCCTGAATTATACTAAAAGGTGGGTTGGTGATTTTAGGTATTTTATGTGCATCAGGTCCATAAGCTGACGTTATGTGCATCTAGAATAATTACTATGAGAAATAAGCACAAATTTTAAAATAGAAAGAGAAATTTTTTTATACGTATCATTATTTTTAATATTTAAACAATAAGCACAAAAAAAAGAAGATGTTTTGCTTGTAATGTTTTTTTTTTATATAAAAAAAAAAAAACAATTGGACTCAAACTTGAGATGATAAAATGTAATTATGCGAGATTAGTCCTTCCCAAGTTCCCTGCATGTCATAGAGACCAATACAAACGCCCGCCCACCATATCCTAGCATTTTATTCCAAAAGCAAGAACAAGCAAATGCAAACCAAACCAAAACCTCTGGGACTTTTGCTTACCTATCTTCTTAATGATAATAACTTGCATAGTACATGTACATTGTTATGTGCTGATCTGTATTAAAAAAATGAGACTGTACAAAACAAAAATTTACACATGTCTTTGTTTCTTAACATGGAGGTGCCATATAAATCCTTCTCCTCCAAAAAGGCATTGTACGCACTATGTTTATTTGAACTTTGTTGAATGATATTATCTCGATTCACCGCAAATGAAAGACAAACCGATGCGCCCTTAACTCATCAAAGATCATGAGCGCAGAAGTGCTAGCATAAAAAACCAAATAAAACAAAACCCAACACACACCATTCCCCAAAACAACAACTAAACAAATTAACAAGAGACTCCACGTCACTATTTACCATCATCTTTCCAGTCATGGTTGACTCCTTAGATCGATATTGACGCCATTATAACACTTGACAATTATCTCTAAGGTCTCAGAGCTGCTGGAAAAGTCAGAGAATATTCTTTAATTACATCGTCGTTCTCATTAATTTTATTCATCAATCCTCACACCCGTTACACAACAAAGAAGAAATGAGAAGGGAGAGAAATAAGAGCGGAAATAATCTCAAGTTCTTAGAGCTGAAAACCTACCATCCGAATAATAACACTCTCAGCCTTGACATTTGCATTGGACTTGATGATAATCTCAATTTAATAGGAGTGGTCAGCTTAATTTCACTTAACTAGGTCAAAGCCAAGCTTACAACCTAAGGATGTTGGGTACCTTTGTTTTTCTAATTCATATTTAGTTTATTTTTTAATTCCTTAACAAAATTAATAAACGATAATTGAATAAAGCTTGTGGGATAGATGACAGGTGAAGAGAATTGGGTAGCATACACACAAAAGAGAATGTGGGTAGCAAAAATGCACCCTTTATATGAACCCTTCGAAAAGTAGAACAACATATGTAGTTAATCAGGAGCTTGGAATCGCCTTTAACAGTTTAACTAGAAAGATTCTTTCTTGCACCATAAGATATAGTTTTTAGTGACGTTATTCATCTAATTTATCTTTGTCAAAAGAATGCCTCTCCTTTGAGGTTTTAATTGGGAAAAGAAACCTTATTTTATGTATTATGTATAATGCATGTACTTTGATTTGGACGGATTGATATCATTAGTGACTGATCAGCAGTAGTGATAATGTACGTTTTGTGCATTGGGAATGTAGGAGAATCCAAATGAAAAGGTTAATAATTAAATAGAAAACGACAACAAACTGCAAGCAATCTGCGCACAAGTATCGGCAACGACCGACGAAGAAAAGGCCATGCAGTACACTGCATGCACTGCCCTACTGTACTCTAAGCTATCTCCTTCAATACCTTGTCAGTTGTATGACACGGAAACATCATGATATAAATGTGTTAACTTTTTACTTAACTATTCTTATATTATTGATTTGGAAACTTCAGTGTAGCGGTAAATTTTGATGAGAAATGATAATGAGATTTTTTATAAATTTTTTATCATTTTATGTTTTTAATATAATTTTTATGTCAATATTATAAAAAAAAAAAAAAAAAGATGACTAAGTGATCATTGAGAATCCTCATTTGCCTTCTTAGCATTTCTCTACCTATATCACAAGTTGCGCTCCTTTTTGTGACATACGATAAAACGTGTACGTCACTTGCCCCCGACAAAATAGAAGGAGCGTGGGCATTAATTTTAGTTCACTCCAAAACTATCAGACAATAGCATTAAAGTTCTAAATCATGCAGTCGTAAATCTTATGGGATGTGCGTGTTTTGATAGATAGAGAGAGAGAGAGAGAGAGAGAGAGAGAGAGAGAGAGAGAGAGCGAGATGGGGCAAAGGCAGAACTCCTTGTACTACCGACACTCAGCGTGCGTGCCATGCACGCTATTCTTGTTCTGTCCTGACTGAATCTAATAAAGCCATTCGATTCAAAGCAGCTCAATTTCTTTTGCGTTTATTTCCTCACCGTCACCGACATTTCTATAGCCCAATTTAATATAGAAATGTGATCTCAAATCCCCATATAAAACTTTATTTATAGATGATAATCACTTCTCCTTTCTGGCATTCTGTATCTGCATATTCTTATATTTCTCTTTTACCTGAATTTCGATGCATAATAACCAAAAGTCTCCCACTTTTTCAGCTGTTTATTTAGCCTCCCACTAGGGGGCACTACTGGTTGTATTTTATTTATCTATATTAGTATATGCTCCTTAAATTTTTTATTTTTATTTTTAAAATTGAAAGAGGGAGGAAGACAGTGAGAGGAATTAGAAAAACATTATGCTTTAAAAACTTTAGTCAAGAAGTTGGGATTGCAGCAATCGCAACTCTTGTTTTGCTAACAAAGCTATGTTCAAAAGCGTAGAACCCGCACCTTTCTGTCTCACCATACACAAATTGTCCCCGACTAGCCAGTACTAGGTACTCAGCAATCGCAACTCTTGTTTTGCAGGAACGCGCGTCTGTTTTCTTCTTGATGCAGTCAGACTACTACGTACCCAGCTCGGCAGATGTCTGGTCTCAGACAATGCCAAAAGGAACCAATAGCTAGCCCTCACACAACTCAAAGGCTTCCGGAGAGATCCTATAAGGCATGGTTCAACTAATGATAAGAGTAAGACTCTAACTACTGAAGAACTTTCACAATCTTATATCCCAGATGTTTGTTGTTTCTGACCTGGAAATCTCATACGCACGTCACGTGGAATGCACATGTGAGAGAGGAAAAAGATAAGGTGGAGAGATGAGTGAGAAAGTTGGAAGGGTTCATGTTGTTGCTCTAGTGGGCGTTAGCGTCATTCCACATCAACTTTTGTAAGCATGATTCTAGTATTAGTATATCAGATAGAAAAGTGGTATTTATTTTCTTAGAGCGACTATGTTATTTAAATATCATAATAAACTCAAAGAGTTTACTAGAGACGTGGCTTTCTAAACGCAGTTAGAGACTAGAGCAGTGTACTCAATTTTTCGTACTCAAGTTCGACTTCCTCTCCTAGTAAGTTTAGATTTTTTATCGGACGTTTCTCATAATAAGTTAAAATTAGATTAATCAGAATTGCTCAAATGAAAGGAATTAAGATGTTAAAAATTGAGTTAAAATGATTTCTTATAATTTGCCCAGTTTTTTTACAACTTACAATGTTTATATATAAAGGTGTTTCGTGTTTTCACCAAGTTATTTAGCGTTGTCATCTAAATTTAGTTATGAAATGAGCCGAAAAATAAGATAGTTTGATGAAAATAGCATCACTATTTACTTAAAAGTTAAAACTATAGAACTTTTAGTACATTCAATCATTTTTCTTAAGGTAAGTTGAGAAGCGTAACCAATTTTGTTCATATTTAAGTTTGAATACAAGATTAAAGCCAAAACATAACGCAAATTTAAAATGTTCGTGACCTAAGCTAAAACAAAAGATTGTAATTAGTTGCTTGTGTGAAGAAATTAATATCTTTAACTTAATCCATTTTTACGAGAAAAAAAGGACCAAAAAAATTCTACTTCGTAAATTTTTTTAGATTGTATTTGATTATGATTGGATTATAACACATTTATTGGTAATACTAAAGATGATAGTTATTGTTGTTACAAACTACGGAAGATCACTAATATTACCACCAGTTGCCCAATCAATGAGCAAACAAAATAGAAATTGAGAAATGCTAAGGAAACTCTCTCAAAATGAGACTCTTCATGTAACATCCCACATCGCCCAGGGGAGTGATCCTTAAATGTATATTCTCATCCCAACCTAGCACGAGGCCTTTTGGGAGCTCACTGGCTTCGAGTTCCGTAGGAACTCCGAAGTTAAGCGAGAAGGAGGCCAGGTCACTCCCAAGATGGGTGACCCACTGGGAAGTTGCTCGTGAGTTCCGAAAAACAAAACCGTGAGGGAATTGTAAGCCCAAAGCGGACAATATTGTGCTACGGTGGTGGAACGGGCCCGGGATGTGGTGGACCCGGGCCGGGATGTGACAAATGGTATCAGAGCCAATCCCTGGCCGGAAGTGTGCCGACGAGGACGTCGGGCCCCTAGGGGGGTGGATTGTAACATCCTACATCGCCCATGAGAGTGATCCTTAAATGTATATTCTCATCCCAACCTAGCATGAGACCTTTTGAGAGCTCACTGGCTTCGGGTTTCGTAGGAACTCCGAAATTAAGCGAGAAGGAGGCCAGAGCACTCCCAAGATGGGTGACCCACTGGGAAGTTGCTCGTGAGTTCCCAAAAACAAAACCGTGAGGGATGGTAAGCCCAAAGCGGACAATATCGTGCCACGGTGGTTGAACGGGCCCGGGATGTGGTGGACCCGGGCCGGGATGTGACACTTCATGAACTCTTTGACACCTTATAGTTTAGGGAACTTTCATGAAAATGGCTTGGACTAAGTTTATTTTAATAAAAAACCATGCTATAACTTTATTTAATTAAAAAGACTTAAATTTTAATGAAAACCCCTTAAATTTTAATAAAAATGACAAAAGAACTTAAATTTTAATGAAAAAGACATAATTTTAATATTACAAAAAATTCTGACGCGCAGACCCACGCGTCCTCACACTGTTTATGAAACTTACGACACTATTTATGAAACTTATAGTACTGTTTATGAAAATTTACGACACTGTTTATGAAACTTAATACATTGTTTATGAAACTTAACGGTACTACATTATTCTCTCCTCTCTCGAACTCAATCTCTCTAGCACCAGGAGAAGAAAGCTCTCACTCTCCCACTTACCTTCACAAATCAACCCCAAACTTAGCATATTCGAAGTCTGTGGGATGCAAGGATCACAATGGTGGTCTTACTCTTACATGTGGGATGGGTGCAGTATGGACCTCGGCACCATTAATGTCCGAGAGCTTGAAGCTCTCAAACTCAAACCCAGGTGATGTCTCTACTTACTTTTGAATTTCTGGGTATTCGATCTCTTTTTAGAGAGTTTCGAGATCGTAAGTAACACAAAATGGTTGCTCAAGCATTTGGTAGTCATATGCTTGGACGGAAAAGCATACGCCTGTTGCTTGGCGTCACACCCTCATTGAGGTGCCAACTTCACCAGCGAGGCTGCTCAAGTGGGGTGGAGTGTGCTAGCTCATGTTCCTTGACTATGGGAGATTCAACAGGGCTATCGTTAGGCTCAGGGCAATATTTTTCAGAGCTTGGTTCTTCCTGGAAAGCAAGCACTTGATAAGAACTGGATGTCGTAAGTGCTTTTGAAGAGATTGGAGCTTGCAACGAATCAGCATTTGTTTGCTTTTGTTCAGAACTTGGTGAATCCAGAAAATCAAGCACCTGTGGAAATTGCACAGCGTCCACATTTGAATGTCCTTGTCCTTCATTTGGGGGGATGCGCCCAGCGCAAGTTGGGTGTATTTATGTTTTTTTTTTGTCCTTATCATTAAATAAAGTTAGTGGATGATTTTTTATTAAAATGTAAAGATTTGAAGCCATTTTCATTAGTTTTTCTTATAGTTTAACGTTAATTCATGTGCCATTATTATTAAATATTGTACCAAAAACATAAAGTTGGTTGAGAGTCTATAAAGAATTCTACTTTTAAAAGAGTCTTCTCCTTTTTTTTTTTTGTGAAAACAAAAGAGTTTTCTCCTTAGCCAAACCCATACATATTTAACATGTTAAGAACGGATGTTATTATTTTGGAAAGCTTAACAAGAAGGAACCGGATCCCCTCCAGGGTGGGGATCCTCCTGATCGGGCCATTTGAGTCATTGAAATTTGATCCAACGACTACAATAATTATAACTTTTAGAGGGCCCCTTGTTTGTAGTCGTTTGATCAAATTTCAATTGTCCAGATAATTTGGTCAAGATGATCCCCACCCTATGCTCAGGAGGGGATCCGGTTCCTAACAAGAAATCCTAGAAAAATCAAAATCACGTGGCACTCACTCTCATGCTTACAATTTACTAATATTATCGTGCGTTTTAAGTATAAAATCTGGTCCCATCCCACCTACTCCGCGGCACTCTTTGCATACAAATCATGGGGTAAATTTGGTAATTCACACAATGTTTAGTACATTAAACAAATAATTAAATTTAGAGAAACGTTAATCTCCCAACAATAGTGCAAAAAAGTGGCTCTCCCCGCCACCAACCCCCCCACCCCAAAAAAAAACCCGTCACCAACTCAACACCAAAAAAAAAAGCACTCACCAACTTTCTCCCATTAATTTTTTTTTTACAATTATTTCCATCCTTTTTATAAAAGTTTTACAAGTTAGAGAAAATCACGTATTTCTGGACTCAGTCAAATTAACGATTGCAATGTGTTTTCTTATCTGCATTACGAGTCCAATCTTCTTTATTAAAAATTAATTTTGAATAGACAGCTTACTCGTATAATTAATTTTCATTTTACAGAAAATCACCAAACATTTTGGAAAAACTTTAACTAATATTTGTGGATGTTCCCACCAAATGCTTTTGTGGCGCGTGATGAACTGATAATGCTAACTCAACCGGGAGAGCTAGGTTTGTTTGCATTATGCGCGTACTGTATTTTTCAATACAGCACCAATCATGGATGGTTTACACTTGTCGTCATCATTTGAGTAGGTGGTCAAGATATCGATAGATTTTTCAGTGTACCAGAATTACAGTTAAGTACACCAAACATATTGGTTAAAAACTTTTAAAAACATTTCAACCAGTTTTATATTACATGTGATGTATGCACCGTGTTCCAAACATACGAAAAACATTTCTCCTCGATATCCTATTCTTGCTTACTCCTAGCCTGCCAACTCTCTGTTTCTTATGTATATAGTTAAGAGTTTTAATATTTTCCATCTCTATTGTATTGTATGTCTCGTGTTATTAATTAGGTTGTCTATATTTTTTTAAAGATGTTGTTCTATCTCTTGATATTCACAATAGCGTGTATTTTTAATTCATTCGATTCGACGGTCAAAAATTAAGAAAAAAACAAAAAATTTAAATAAATAATTTTGTAAAACTTTCTCTTCTTTTTCTTGCAAATGATAATTATACCAATCAAATAATACATTTATGGGTGAGTATGATTTAATTTGGATTATCTCACCCATCTTCAGTAATTAAACAAACAAAAGCAAGTTTCCTTTCATTTTCGGCCATGAATCTTCTCCTAAATACGGTCATAAAATTTGAGTGCATTCAAAGCAAAAGGCCTAACAGACGGTGCATTTTTTTTTCTTTCAAATGTTCCTACAATTGTTTAAGAACGCGTGATATTTTATTCCGTGTTCCGAGCATGTTAAGATAACCCACACAAAATAAGTTTTAACTAATCCTCCTCCAGTCTCAAATCTAATAAAAACCATTTCCAGTCTCCACCCACTCCCGGGTGGGCCCCACCCTAGGCATTCACCTACCATAACAAGCTCTTCATCTCCAAAATAGTAAAGAAACCGCCACAGATTTGTCTTACCATAAATAAAAAAAAAAAATATTATTAGCAATTTTTTCCTCATTTTACCTTTTTATCTTATATTTTCACCCTACAATGTTACTTAATGATTTGGACCGTCTAATATTTAAGTAATTTGATGAAAATCTAGTTGCGAAAGGGCAAGGACAATGGCTTGGAAATTGCCCTTCAACCTCAAAGTGCATCTCCAACGGGCCAAATTGAAGATAGCAATTGGTGGCCATGCAAAGCCTGCCTAAATGCTTGAGCAGTTTAAGTTTGACATTGCGCTTATGGGTAAAGTTGACGTTAGCCACATTCTCTTTTTTTTGTGTCTGGCGCATGTAATACACGCACATCATGGCGAGTGGGCTGACAACTTCTGCTGTCGTGGGCCTGGCTACTGCTACTCCAAAAAAAAAAGCCTAGCAACTAATGAAGCGACACGTTCTAAAGCGTCAAATTCAATAATAAGAAAATAAAATGTACAAGATTAATAATTGTTAAAAACAAAAAGAAAAGATAAAAAAAAAATTATTTCATTCTATATATATCAACCATCTACATTTATTCGCCTTTTATTTTTAATTATTATGTTAGTTTAATAGTATGCTTTATTTCCAAACACACTTATGAGGTATAAAAAATAAAATAAAATTTGTAAATAGTAATTTTTTTTGCTCTTAAAACGGGCCAACTTGCTAGTGTGATAACTAAAAAAAGTTCTGTAAAATAAAATCAGAAATTAAAAAAGAAAAAAGAGAACCCAGATCTAGCAGTGGTTTTGGGCCTTTGGCTATAAATACGGCGAGAGTGAGGCATTCGAACTCGCTCCGCTCTCTTCATCGCTAACAACTACTGATAGGGAAGAAGAAGCGAACCCCAAAAGAAAGAACCATTCAAGCCTTCTCTATCCCTCCGAAAGGTAGGAGTACCGTTCTTTCGTTTTCTCCCTCCTCCTCTTATTCTGTCTCTGTGTCTCTCCCTCTCTGCGAGTCCCGTATTGCTTTCTCTCACCAGATTTCCAATTGTTTTGCCATGCCAACGTGATCTAGAACCCTCGTCTCCCGACCCATTTCGCACTTTTTTTCCATATTTTCAAAGATTTGATATTTTTCTTGTTTTAGGCTGAGATCTGTACTGGTTAGTGTCCATTTCTGTGATTCTCTGGTGGGTTTGGCTTAAAATTTTTATTTTTTGGATACCCTTTTGGTTTGAATGAATGAACAAATTGGTGGCATTGGGATTTTGGGTTGCAGATCTGAGTGTGTTGCGGTTTTTGAATTCGTTGATCTGCTGTAATTGGGTTTTCGGGTTTTGCAGCAGATCTCTGTTTTTTGAGTGGTTAAGATTTTCTAAAAGGATAAGGACAAAAAAATATAGATTTTGTTAAGTGGCTAAAATAAATTCCATTCTTTTAGGATTAGATCTATAAGTGAGAGCATTTCTCTTTGAACTATTGTTATACTTTACTGCGATTTGAAGATGAAATTGCCTGCTTTAAACATTAGGTCTATAAGTACCAAAATTTTGTGTTTAAGGTCGTGCTTTCTCTGATCTATGATTGGATTTGATAAAGATATTTATTCTCTAAGCTTTTATTGTCTCAAATGTTATGTAATTTCTGATGTGATTTAGTTACGTAATCCTAAATAATTACACTTTTGTGAATCTGTTGTGATTTCAAATTTTATGGGCTTTAAATAACTTCAATTAAACAGTGTTGTGTTTCATTTTTGCTTAATTGTGCTTTGTTGAATGATTTGTACGAGTCAACTTTAGATCAATGAGTTATGAGTTTGACTTGTCCAAAGGCACCTGAATTCAAGTCGAAATATATTGGTATTGGTCATCGTGGATAAATCTCGGTGCTTTTATGCATACTATGTTGTTCTAGTTGTTGATTAAGTCAGCTAAACTTTGTTGCATCTTGATCTGTTCGAACAGAGAAATGGCGTCTCACATTGTTGGATATCCCCGTATGGGCCCTAAGAGAGAGCTCAAATTTGCTCTTGAATCTTTCTGGGATGGGAAGAGCAGTGCCGAGGACTTGCAGAAGGTGTCTGCTGATCTCAGATCTTCCATCTGGAAGCAGATGACTGATGCCGGGATCAAGCACATTCCCAGCAACACCTTCTCATACTACGATCAGGTGCTCGACACCACCGCATTGCTCGGGGCTGTCCCACCAAGATATGGGTGGAATGGCGGTGAGATAGGATTTGATACATACTTCTCCATGGCCAGAGGAAATGCCTCTGTCCCTGCTATGGAAATGACCAAGTGGTTTGATACCAACTAGTAAGTGGACCCCTCTCAGCTTTCTGTGGATTAAAAGTTTCCAAATATTATCAATTGTTATAGTCTTGTACTAACTTTAACTATGTATGTACTAATACAGCCATTTCATTGTCCCTGAGTTGGGCCCTGATGTGAACTTCTCTTATGCTTCTCACAAGGCTGTTGAGGAATACAAGGAGGCTAAGGCGGTATGTATTTGTTTTTATTCTCTATTTAATTTTTATGCATTATTGATTGAGTTGAATGTTAATTATTACTGCAAAAGGAGCATCATAACATCTTGGGTGTAACATTATTTTACTAAACTAATTTACATGCTCGTGTTTGTATGTTACTGTAGTATTGGTTTTGTCAGAATTGAAACACAAAATATGCATTTCACCCCGTGCCAACTGAGCTAAAGCTTGTTGGCCATGGTGGTTTTGCTTCACTATATCTATATGTACACATATCTAAAGGGAAATCCTACTTAATGGACCCCACAAGCATGATTCCACAATTTTGTTATTATGTATATATATACACACACAGAGGCAGATAATCACACGGAACACACACATGCATATCTGAAAGGGCAATTCTCGCTTGGGAACCCGATTAGCAATGATGCAACTTATCCTACTTGCTGATCTTTATTCAAGCAATTACTCTTATGCAGCTTGGAGTGGATACTGTTCCAGTCCTTGTTGGCCCAGTGTCATACTTGTTGCTGTCCAAGCCAGCAAAGGGTGTTGAGAAGACCTTTTCTCTTCTCTCTCTTCTTCCCAAAATTCTTCCCGTCTACAAGTAAGATACTTTAGTTTCTTTTTATATATCATATATATGTAATATTTCCTTTTGGTTTTGTTAATTTGAAGTATACACATTATTGTTCCAACTGTGATTGTTCCTTCAGGGAAGTTGTATCTGAGCTTAAGGCAGCTGGAGCTTCATGGATTCAATTTGATGAGCCTACACTTGTTTTGGATCTTGAATCCGACAAGTTGCAAGCATTCACTGATGCCTACTCTGAACTGGAGTCAACTCTATCTGGCTTGAATGTTCTTATTGAGACCTACTTCGCTGATGTTCCTGCTGCGGCATTCAAGATCCTCACTGGCTTGAAGGGTGTCACCGCATATGGTTTTGATTTGGTCCGTGGTACCAAGACCCTGGATTTGATTAAGAGCGAGTTCCCCAAGGGAAAGTACCTCTTTGCCGGTTTGGTTGATGGAAGGAACATCTGGGCTAATGACCTTTCTGCCTCTCTAAGCACTTTGTTGACCCTTGAAGGCATTATTGGAAAAGGTATTCAGTTTTTTTCTGCAGATTTTTGTGAAGTAATTTTGTTTTTTTAAACTTGTATATCATCAGTTGTTTGTCCGTGCAGATAAACTTGTTGTCTCCACCTCCACCTCTCTTCTTCACACTGCTGTTGACCTTGTCAATGAGACCAAGCTCGACCAGGAAATTAAGTCATGGTTGGCTTTTGCTGCCCAGAAAATTGTTGAAGTTAATGCTTTGGCCAAGGCCTTGGCTGGTCACAAGGATGAGGTAAAACCTTTGTTTTTTTTATTTTTTATTCTGTTATGGGCCAGTCATAATGTTGGAGTAGTCGGCAGTTTAACATAAGCAACATTTTGGAGTTTGAGCTTATTCAGTTCAGCATTGGTTTCTCGGAGTTTCTATTAGTTTCTTTTGTCTTGTTGTTTGGTATTGTAACATAGTAAGAACTCACCCTTTTGGTTTTTGTCATCAGGCATTTTTCTCTGCTAATGCCGCTGCCTTGGCTTCAAGGAAGTCCTCCCCAAGGGTGACCAATGAGGCTGTCCAGAAGGCTGTGAGTGCTCCATTCATGTGCCTTTCAAATTGACATGTGGCTGAAATGGTTTTGTACTTTTGAGTTGACCTTTTATTTTCTTTTCAGGCTGCTGCTTTGAAGGATTCTGACCACCGTCGTGCTACCAATGTTAGTGCTAGACTTGATGCTCAACAGAAGAAGCTTAACCTTCCAATTCTCCCAACCACCACCATTGGATCGTTCCCTCAGACCATTGAACTCAGGAGGGTCCGTCGTGAGTACAAGGCCAAGAAGTGAGTGAAGTTAATTGTTCCTTTGTGTTTTTTAAAAAATGTGAAATTATCACAATTTTATTAATAATGCATGAGTAAACATGCTGATGGTTCTTTTCACAGGATTTCCGAGGAGGAATATGTCAAGGCCATCAAGGAAGAAATTAACAAGGTTGTTAAACTTCAGGAAGAGCTTGACATTGATGTCCTTGTTCACGGAGAGCCTGAGGTAAGCTTTCATATATAAGAACTTATTTGTCCTTTATACTTGTGCCATCAATTCATTATCGGTTATTCTCATGGCAGAGGAACGATATGGTTGAGTACTTCGGAGAACAATTGTCTGGCTTTGCCTTTACTGCCAATGGGTGGGTGCAATCATATGGATCTCGATGTGTGAAGCCACCAATCATCTATGGTGATGTGAGCCGCCCCAAGCCTATGACTGTGTTCTGGTCATCTGCTGCTCAGAGCATGACTGCCCGCCCAATGAAGGGTATGCTTACCGGCCCCGTCACCATCCTGAACTGGTCTTTCGTCAGAAATGACCAGCCCAGATTTGAGACCACCTACCAGATTGCTTTGGCCATCAAGGATGAAGTGGAGGACCTTGAGAAGGCCGGTATCAGTGTTATTCAGATCGATGAGGCTGCTTTGAGAGAGGGATTGCCTCTTAGGAAATCTGAACATGCTTTCTACTTGGATTGGGCTGTGCACTCCTTCAGGATCACCAACAGTGGTGTACAGGACACTACCCAGGTATGTTTCCGCTTCAATATTTGCTCTACTCATTATGTTTATTTTTCTTTTCACTTGTGCAATTTTCTTAACTGGTTTTATTTTCAAACCCGCAGATTCACACTCACATGTGCTACTCCAACTTCAATGACATCATCCACTCAATCATCGACATGGACGCTGATGTGATCACCATTGAGAACTCTCGTTCTGATGAGAAGCTTCTGTCAGTTTTCCGTGAGGGAGTCAAGTATGGTGCTGGAATTGGCCCCGGTGTGTATGACATCCACTCTCCAAGAATACCATCAACCGACGAGATTGCTGACAGGATCAACAAGATGCTTGCGGTGCTGGAGACCAACATCTTGTGGGTGAACCCCGACTGTGGGCTCAAGACCCGCAAGTACACAGAAGTGAAGCCGGCCCTCAGCAACATGGTTGCTGCCGCCAAGCTCCTCCGCACCCAGCTCGCCAGTGCCAAGTGAATGATTTGAGAGGAAAGGAGGGTTGAGTCCACACTTTCTATTGCGTTCAAATTGTTGAAAAATCATGGTTTTTTATTGGATTATTAACTGTGTGATGATGAAATATTTAGTAGGGTTTTTAATGTTCTCTTGAGGGCATTTTATCTTCTATTTTTTGTTTGTTTTTTTTTTACCTCTTTTATATTTTGTATTTTTGAGGCAGTGCCTCCTGTTATTTTCAGTCAATGATAAATGAAGAAATGGTCATTTACCAATTTGAACTTCTTTTTCTGTAGTAGACTTATTTAGTATATATTATTTAACAAAACAATGTAAATGCAAAATGTCACATATTACTAAATTAAATTAGAGTAAACTGCCGATTTGCCCCCTGAACTATCACCCAACTTTCGATTTGCCCCCTGAACTTTTTAATTGGAAAATTAAGGACTTAAACTAATTTTTTTGGCCAATTTGCCCCCTGCTGTTAATTTTTCATTCATTCCATCCAAATTTCTGTTAAATGGAAGCATATGCACAACATGTGTGGGTAGTTCGGTCACTTCATTCTTTAAAATAATTGAAAACCTTAGATTTCTAAAATATAAATATATGCAAATATGTGTGATTCTATAGCTTTTATGTCTGAAGGTCTAGTGAAATGACGCTTTTGTCCACAAATGAGAGTTACGTGGTTTGCACATGATAAGAGTTAACGTTAATTTGGATGAAATTTATGAAAAACTAACGGTAGGGGGGAAATCGGCCAAAAAAATTAGTTTAAGTCCTTAATTTTCTAATTAAAAAGTTCAGGGGGCAAATCGAAAGTTGGGTGATAGTTCAGGGGGCAAATCGGCAGTTTACTCAATTAAATTATAGTATTCCCACCTGCATTATATAGACTTTCTAGAAATAAACCAAAGTAATTTGATCACATTGGTGCCTCAACTAAATTTTCTCTTTTATTACAAGTGTTATTTAAGCGTTGGAAGGATTGAACTCGGAATTCAAAATACGTTGAAGAATCCACTAAAACAATCTACAACCCGCAAAATTCTTTTGTGATTGGTAACCATAAGTGTATTTACATATCACGACATCTTTTTGAAGTATCACTATGTAACATAGTTGCAAGGTAAAATCTCTCCACCACATGAATTTTTTTCTGAAGCTGTCCAATTTAGTAAGTGGACCAAACATGTAACATAACACCAAATTTGTGAATTTGTGCGGATTTATCTCCCAATTAGAATATTTGGTCACTGGAGTATAATAACCATCTGGCATCTCGATGTAACGTTGGTTGTATGTGTATGTTTTAATTAATGACATTCTCTATAGCCTCTGTAAAAAATATATATATAATATTTTAATTACATATATAATTATCATCCCAAAATCCAATCTGAAGGTTCAAGCCCATTGTTTTGCTCTCCATAGTCCATTTTTACAATTGCTTGGAGAAATTGACGAAGTGTTATAAATTGCAAAAAATCTTTTCAATTTGAGCAATGTGAGATAATGAAATTTTTACTCAAAATTCAACAAACCACACAATAGACTTGCCTTCATTATCATTTAAAATTGCCTAACTACCCTGAATGGGCATGATTTTGTGAATAATTTGACTAAACCACACAATAGATTTACTCAAATAAATTTTGATATTGAACTCGTCGTCCACACAATTTAGACTAAACCGTGCAAATTCAAATGGGGCAGACTAAAAAATGAAAACTTTATAAATTTTGATATCATCTCACGACTTATGTGGTTTACCCTATTTTGTTGTGCTTAATCTGACTTCAAATCTCTTGCATCCTTCATAAAATCTTGCTCCACTTAGTTACAAACCTTGGTTACAAAACTCTGCACAACATCTTTTTCCAAATCTGCTGATCGTTGTGCGCGCTTATTTGTATCAACTGTTTGACTTGTGGTAGTTATATGGTTTGAATGATTAATTAGCCATGATCTTTGGACAACCAATCACGTAATGCGAATAACAACCTACGGGCATGTAGCTCGACTCGATAGGCTTGAGAATCAGAGTACGCATAAAGAACGAGCGAACAAATGAATTACAAAACGAATAGATTACTCAGTTAACTAAACGGAAGAGATCACTACAAATTCATCAAAACAACTACATAACTTGTAAAGACTACATTGTGATTGACTTAATTCTCATAGTAAAATATAAGCTATATTTATAGCGACATAAACCTAAAACACCCTAATACGTAAATACCAAAAATAATCTAATACAAAATCAACTCTCGAATTAATTTCTTAAATAAACTAATAAATTCCAACAGATAGTTGTCGTGATCGGTTGTTGTTATGGCTTTGTTTTGGGCTAAAAAGTTTTCGGGCATGAATGGCTCATGTCCATGAACTTGGCAGAGGTTAATAATTTGTTAACTCTCATCTAATTTCTAAATGCCATCAGTAATACACATTTTCTCACTGCGCCGCCAGACAAATGCATTTGGAACAAAAACAAAACATAATTACCTAAAAAATTTAAAATAAAAAATAAAAAAATTTATGCTTTGACCAGGTGCTAATTAATAAAGCCGGCATTGTCTTTGAATTTGCAAAGAAAAGCATTGATCTTCTTGTTCTCTGCGTGAGACTTTATGATTAGGACTGTTTCACAGGTTGTTTCTCCCTGTGGCGGTGGCCGTTTTGGGACCTAGGGAAGCATATAATAAAATAGAGAATTACAATGGTTGTAACTTAACTTGATGGTTATCTTATATAAAAATATCTCTCGACTATTTTACGAAGTGACACTTTAGAAAAATTAGTTGATTGTCATGAGATATGCATAAGATGAATACTATATATTCGACCTTGTATTGGCTTGTTGAATGAGACGATGTTCCCATTTTTTTTTTTTTTTTTTTTTTTTTTTTTTTTTTTTTTTTTTTTTGAGAACCTCGGCGGTACGAGGGAAATTTTATTGATAAGAAAAAAGAAGTTACACCTAGACAGGGGGGGACATAAACCTAACCCCTCATAGAACAAGAGAAAAGAAATACAAAAGAAAAAGGGGGGGACATGCACCTTACCCCTTTCGAGAAAGGAAATGCCGGAAAAAGAGGGGGGGACATAGACCGTACCCCTCTTGGAAAAGAAAATACAAGGAAAATACTAGGCGGACATAAGCCCAAACCCCTCTATAAACCTTAAAAGGTAATAACCTGCAAAACAAACTGCAAAACAAAAGGGAATCCAAAAATGGTTAGGAAAAGAAAGGAGAAGACACATCAAGAAGAGGAGACAAACCTGTAGGTTGGCATGCCCAAGAAATCTGAGTGCAGAGGAGGGAGGATCTCAATTGGGGGAGTGGAATGCCAGACAAGTGAAGACGATGTTCCCATTTAATTTAACTTTTATAAAGAAAAATTTGTAAGAGACTTGTAACCGATTTGATTAGAAATAAGTGGAGAAATAACACTAAGTTGTAGTTCTAGGTGACAAAAGAATCAAAAGTTAAAAAAAGAATAATACTTGCATTTTCCCCTTTCAGGTTGAGCTCATTCCCCCTTTGCAAATTACTTATCTTTGCTGTATCGGAATAGTCCGACTCTTAAATCTCCATTTGAAGATCATCTCCACAAAAAAAATCATTAGAAGTGTGAGAATAGAAAAGGTGAATAGTGATTTTGGTGTCACCAAGCTTCAACAAAAATAATTGGACAAAAATGTCCCCATGACAAAAAACTTCAAAGGCATCCCAAAATAATGCATCAAATAGGGCAAGGGCATTTTCGTCATTTTAACAATATTTTTTTTAATAATTTTTTTTTGTGGTTTGTTTGTTTGTTTTTATTATTTATTTATTTATTTTTAATTAGTACCTCACAATAGGCTAGCAATAATATGATTCAATTTCTCTATTTTTAAACACGTTCAAAACATCTTAGGAGGCGTGTAATGCCGGTTATAAAAAAGGTCTTCCACATGTGGATAATAATGTGATTAAATTAGTTGTCAAATGATTGTTTTATTATTTTTTTATTTTTAACAAACGATATTATCTACACTAAAGGGGAGAAGGTGGACTTGGCATCGCAATGGGCTAGCAATAATGTGATTCAATTAGTTGTTTATTAAGTATTATTTTCTCTATTTTTAAACACGTTCAAACATCTTAAAAGGCATATAATGCCGGTTAATAAAAAGGTATTTCACACACGGATAATAATGTGATTAAATTAGTTGTCAAATGATTGTTTTTTTTAAACAAACAATATTATCTACACTAAGGGGGAGGGGGTGGGCTTAGCCTCACAATGGACTAGCAATAAAGTGATTCAATCAATTGTTTATTAAATATTATTGTTCGTGGCTAGAATTTCCGTTGGGAATGTTTCCTAGCTGACGAGCACACAGCTCCCCGAGAGGTTGGCGCCGGCTGATGCTTTCTGTCGGGCTTCTGCTCACTGGCGGGCTTGTCGGGCAAATCTTGTCGAGCAAGGCTTGTCAGGCAAGGCTGAAAGAGAAGGACAATGTTAACTTTGAAAGGTGCATTTGTAGGGCCTTAGGTGTAGGCTTTGAGGCTCACAATCAAGATTAACTTTTAGGTGTTCAGGCGTGCCGCTGCCATCTTTAGCATGGTAGATGTAAAACAGATGTTGAGTTTTAATTGTATATATACCCGAGAGGCTGTTTTAGTTACGAAAGGTGCCTTTGTGGGGCCTTAGGTGTGGGCCTTGAGGCTTCCCATCAATAACTAACCCAGTACTCGAACATATAATGTTTATTTCATTGATTGCAGAAGTGTTATGACTATTATACTTCTAATTACCCTAGCCCGAAGAGCAGAATGAATCCAAATAGGTGCCTTTGTAGGGCCTTAGGTGTAGGCCTTGAGGCTTCCCATCAGAATTACTTCTATACTCAAACGTTCTACGATAATCATAATATAACATAAATAAAACTAGGAAATAGGTCGATTACTTGCGCCCCAAGTAACTTCAGACTTCTTGTTATCAAAGACTGTCGTGGATGGGTTAAGTCCACATAAGGTTCTTTTTATGCCTTGAGACCAAGGACTTTTGAATGATCAATCTTACATGCCCGAGGGTTTAGAACTTAGATCTGATTTAAGTTGTGACTACATATTCCAATCGGATTCAAGCACTGAGGAGTCTTTTAATCATCAACTTGCTTGAACTAACTTGGATACAAATGGAAGTATACAACATATTACTAGACTTATGAATGAAAAGACAAAAACAAAGAGGGTCGGGCAAGGTTTCACCTTGTCGGGCAAGACTGGTCGTCTTGCAACTTCCTATCTTTGTGATTTATAGAGGGGCTTGAGAGTTTTAGAAAGAGGGATAGGGAGATGAGTTTACAGAAGGAAATCGATACCACAGCAGGATTTATACAAGGTAGCAGAGCTTTTACAAAGGCTTTGGGTGAGGGTTGACCCCGAAAAGGGATGAAGGTTTGGGCTGACTACAACTTCGTTGAAAGCAAATCTGGCTTGAGCAGAGTTTGTGCTTGTATTTGTTTGTTTGTTTCAATGTCCTCATCTCTGATTTCTCTTTCTTCTTTTATAGACAGTTTGGCTTGGTCTTTTGTAGCTTTAACCTTGCCCGAATGCAGCTTGAAGGGCAATGACTCATCAGCTTTTTACTTGTACTGCCACTGTAAAGTGCTTTTGGGCTGATTAGCTGGCTGGTCTACACCACTTGGTCTCTAGGTAGGTGAACAAGTGGTTCAAATGATCTGCACCTAGTCGGGAAAAAGCCCTTTTCTGCCTTCTGAGCTTTGGCTGGGCTTCAGGCCCCTTTCCTCATAGTCCTTCTTTTGGGCCAACTTCCTTTTGAGCCCAAAGTTCAAGTTTTCACCCAAACAATTATTTTCTCTATTCTTAATGTAAATCTATAGAGACCGATTTTATTATGTGAATTCAGCTGTTTTAATTGGTTTAAGAAGGGTTTCTTCAAGCATGATATAAGATTATTCATTTACTTCAAATATTTGACTTTCCTTTTGTCAATTTACGCATATAAATACATTTTAAACGTGTAAATCGCGTGTAGTACGCTGTGATTCAAAAAATGCATTCTGCACGCGTGTGAGCGCGTGCATGAAGGCTAGTATGCATAAGATGAATACTATATATTCGACCTTATATTGGATTGTTGAATGAGACGGTATTCTCATTTAATTTAACTTTTATAAAGAAGATTTTGTAAAAGACATGTTATTGAGTTGATTAAAACTAAGTGAAGAAATAACACTAAGTTGTAGTTCTAGGTGACAAAAGAATCAAAAGTTAAAAAAAGAATAACACTTGCATTTTCCCCTTTCAGGTTGAGCTCATTCCCCCATTGCAAATTACGTGCCGTCTCGGAACAGTCCAACTCCTAAATCTCCATTTGAAGTTCATCTCTACAAAAAATCATTAGAAGTGTTTAGTTATCCAATGTATCAAATAAGTGGACAATTTATGATCAATATGCTACTTGGCACCTACATCCTTGATTTATTTGGTACAATTGGATGACAAAATTATTTTCTCCTTCAAAAGAAAATTAAGAATTTGGATGGTTCCGATTATGATTTCCACGACAAAAATATATTATTTGCAAGTGGGAGAATGAGTTTGTCCCCCAAAGGGAAAATACAGTATTATCTTCTGTTTTTTTTTTTTAAATATCAACCCAACCCTAATCTATAACATTCACAATTCGGATTTGGCTTGAGTTCAGGTTGATATAGGTTTATATGAGTTCAGGTTTACTTGGGTTGGGTTCAAGTTTGCTCAACTTTATTGAGTTCAATCTTGTAACATTTTATGTTGCAAGACTTTTTAAAATTTTGAATCAAGCAACATCAATACTAGTTAAAATTCAATTTTACGCATAATCATCCATAAAGTAGTGAAAACAAATAGTGTATAGATCATTTCTAATACATGAACCATACGAAGGTGAAATAAAATTAAAAG
Source organism: Malus fusca (assembly GCA_035220775.1). Lineage (NCBI taxonomy): Eukaryota > Viridiplantae > Streptophyta > Magnoliopsida > Rosales > Rosaceae > Malus > Malus fusca. The sequence continues at coordinate 515,003 of CM069072.1, read as the reverse complement.
AAAATATCAAAGTTCTGACAAAATAAAACGTAAATGCAACATTATCATTCATTGTGGAATTACTGTCCAACAAATAATCAAGTTGAGAATTGAGATCATGTTGGATTTAAGCGGATTTTTATTTCATTCTAAAATGCCTAATCGAATTTAAAATCAAATTAAGCATATACGAATTTAGTTGACCCAATCCAAATTGCACCACAGACAGAAACAAACTACACGCATTATCTTCCCCGCCTTTTCCTTCCGTCCCTTAACCTTAGTAGGGAAAAAGCATAATAAAGCCGACCATGCCATAACCTATTTTATTAGCACATAGTCTGGTGAGCCGACCAAAGGAGGTCTTCCATATTTTTATCTTTTAAGTCGAGGGTTTCGATGTATATTCAACCATTCAACATCTTATAAATAGACCAGACAACATGCATTCTCACACCAGAATACAGATTAGTACACCCAAGTAAGAGCTAATACAAAGATTAATATCTGCATTATCAAATCAATTAGCTCCAATGGCTTCCAACAAATTTGTCACCCTAGTTACCCTTGTTGTAGTCCTTCTTCCTACAATCGCCATGGCAACGGACTATGTCGTCGGAGGTGATAGCGGCTGGAACACTGGTGTTGATTATTCAGCGTGGGCCAAGGACAAAATGTTTCATGTTGGTGATGCACTAGGTAATACACACACACAATATATATATATGCGAGATTCACAATCTGACAAATCATATATAAGTCTGGCAAAAGAACATTATTGTTACCGTACACATAAACAAATGATTAATTTATAACAACGTATCATGCAAATTTGTACGTGCATGCAGTGTTCAAGTACACGAACCCACCCCACAATGTGTTCAAGGTGAACGGAACTGGGTTCAAGGCATGTGTTAAACCAACAGGAAATGATCAACCACCACTTACATCTGGAAACGACAGAATAGAGCTAAAGACTCCCGGAAACAAATGGTACATTTGTGCAGCTGCCAATCACTGTGATTTGGGACAGAAGCTTGTTATTACTGTTATGGACACCGCACCTGCATCTCCTCCATCCTCCGCCGTTCGCGGGATCATCATTTCTGGATACCAAGTCTTCGCCGCCGCCGTCGTCGGAGTCTTCCTTGCTATTGCAGCCTGATGATATATCGATCGACACATACAATATGCATAAATACACCAAAAGACATGAATAAGTATAACACATGTGTTGTTCTTATAATTTTAATTTTGTGCGACGTACAATAAGAGAATTTAATTCTGTATTAGAAGCTAGCATGTTATGCAATTGCTCAATCACAGAGAGTCTGCTCTTCTGTCATCAATCCAAATTTATTATTGATTAAAATTTAATAACATTTTTGCATCTGATTAAATTCGTAGGACTATGATTCTCTTCCCCCCTTTTTCCATCCCCTCCTCACACATTCTCTTTCTATAAAAAATTAATATAAGATGTTGACGTGGTTTAACCGTGACCGTTCAAATAAGAGAGAAGGAAATGAGAGAGAAAAAGAAAGAGAAGAGAATCCTACTCCAAATTCGTATTGGTGTTATTTGTTTTGGTCTACACATTGGAACGTACTGAACTTCGTGGATAAATCGTATTCATCATCTCAAGATTGCCATTGGCCCACTGCTAACACCTACAACTTACTTTTCTCAAAGCCTAAATGCTTCAAGGCGAATAATAGGAATCCAGATCCTGATCGGATTCTATTTGTGAGGATGTTAGAATTTGTAAATTGTGTCTGTTCATCGTACATCTTGTGATCAGAAATTATTTTTAAATATTTTTATTTAAAATTAAACACAAACAACACCTGATAAAAACTAACCACACGACGTACGATGAACAAATACGATTCACAGATCCCATGATTCTCGTCAAAAGGATCCGAAGAGGATCCTGTTGAGAATAATAGTAAGGAAATAAAACAAAATATTCCTCATTTCACAATTATATAATAAAAAAATAAATAATCTGGTAAATTTAAACGATTACACGATGTAACTTAATGTGCACACCGTAAAGGGCGACCTTGGTATAGTAATACCAACGTCATTTTGCATGATTAAATATAACTTTAAGATAATTATGTAACTTTTTGGAGTGTATATTTGAACAATTACGGTATAACCATACCTTAGACTTTATGGGTTAACATCATATTGCAACACGATAACGATCTGGTGTAAGTGCATAATGTTCTCTAGTAATATTATAAGTTTATACAGTAATAATACGTCATACATATAATAATAAACGTTAATATAGTAATAATCTCGTCATTTTTTGTCGTTAACTTAAGCTGTATCATTATTATGTAATCTTTAAATGTAATTTTAAATCATCATACTCTGTCTTAAATAATACCAATATTTTATATTTGAACAAAGTACCGTAGAATCTCCCAATAAAAAAATTACTCTATCAAGAACAAAAATATGGCTTATTATATTAACACCCCATAAATTGTTGAATAAACTCAACATACTTAATACACCCCACATTTGTTTTTTCACTTAAAAATTATCTTAATACACCCCACATACTTTCCCCTAATACCCCCACACCCCACATTCTCAATATACACCTTATATTTTGTACATACACCCCACATCTTCTATACACCCCACATCTTTTATAAGAGAGAAACAAAGCCCAAAAATCAACAAAACCCTAGCAGCAAAGAAACTGATGAACATCTGCAAAAATAAGGTGTTGTACCAGCTACTAAGCCTCTTGTTTTAGTTTCTTGGCCTGTACCGTGCAAGATTAATCGCGACAAGAACCATGGAAAAACTAATCCCGAGATTTACTCAGATTATTCGAGACCAAGAACACGTCCTCCATCCCATAACTGAGCTTAAATTCTTTATGTAGTAACATCTTTTTTCCTTCTTCATATATAAATATGAATATATCTTATAACTTTCATAAGAATATACATAAAGAAAGCGCTTAAAGTATCCTTGGAGTATACGATCTATATATCTCCAAGAACTACTTTGTATTACTGTGCATCTAAATAGTACTTGGATCCAATTGAACATATTAATTTTTCCTTGTGATCTCTAAAAGAATGAAAAATATGAAGTCTTACATCATGTGAAGCTTCCGAAACATCGATTTTGTGTTCCATTCGTCAAAATCAATTTTGCTCAATCAACATGTTTGTAGTTTCATTGGTTAGGGTTTTGTTCAACAATGGAGGGTGTGAGGGTTTTGATAATTGAGAAGATAAATAATACGCCAAAAGTGATTTGGGGTGTATTTAGAGATTCTTATTTTATTTTTTTAAAACCTAATAAGGTCAAAATTGTCATTGCATAGTGGGGTAAATAAGTAATTTAATATTAAATTTTAATGTGGAGTGTATTCAACATTTTGTGGGGTGCTCATAAAAAAACCCAAAAATATTTAACTTTAGTTGACTAAGCCATCAACTCTCCCATAACAAAACTACAAATGGAGAACTTAAAAATAAAGAAGTTCTCCTCACATTTACGTGAATCGAACAGATGACTACCATCAACCAACTTAATACTAAATACCACTAAACTAACTATAATTATGTATCTTGCTAGTTATCTGCCAGCATAAACATATCGAATTAAAAATTGTAGGCAATGGCACACAATTTTTGTGAAAAATGCAATTTTGGAGTTTACACAAAATGTTTTGCATCCTCGGCTAAAAAATATGATAAGACATTTAGAAGCGGTCTTACCATTTATTTATATACATTGGTCTACTATGTAATATAACAAATGATGTGTACAACTAACATTTAATGAGATAAACTCACCAATTAACATGACATATACCCATCATTTGCCACATCAAATGGTACACTAAGTGGTCTCTCTAATATTTTCGCCATAAGAAGCTTATGTTTTTTGACATTTTTGTCCCGCATTGTAAGCATCTTAAAATTCATGCAAGACATTCCGGCCATGTTCATGCCGACAAGACTATGTTGAGGCTAAGTTCTTACCCCGCGTAAAGCAACCACAAACCTTAATCATGAGAACTATACATTGACATATCACTTGAAGCAACCACAATTAAATTCAGCGCCACTAACCAAGAAAGTATTATGGGTTGGAAGAAGAAGCAACTGATAAAAACATGATCTAATAACCAACGGTCGTTGTTAGAAGTTGATCAGGTCAAGAATAAACCAAAACATCATTTTCCAAGCTCATTCGTTTCCTTCACTAAGACGATACATGTGAAGCATAAATTATAATAAGCCGACCAAATATACTTCTAATGTTAACATAGTATGGTAAGCCGACCGTAGTCGGTCTTCAAATTTGTCTCTAATTCGAGGCTTTGGATGAACTTTACAACAAAAACTATATTATAAATAGACCCTAAGCATACCTCAATGGCATCATCACTATGTTGTGCTAGGATAGCACCAAATCTATTGGAAGCAACTCAAGCTAACTCATAGAAAATATATCAAACAGAATGCAAGAACAAAATATAAAAGAAGCTACGATTTTAACGAAGTTCCTCAATAGTCAATGTAATTGAAGTACGTCCTCGGAGCAATAGGAGCTCACCCAATAATCCACTATCAACCAAATGGGAGTTTACAAAATATTGACAAGCTCACAATCCAAAAACCTAATAAACCCAATAGCTTTCACACATCAAAGAAACAAATAGAAAAAGAAATATAATGAATAATTTATACTCTATACATATAGCTCAAAACTATTACAACAACAACTACTTTGGTGGATGATTACTAACCAAAGAGATGAGCTCTTTTTCAAATGGGGGATGCGGCACCCCTTTTGCTCTCTGCAACCGCAATCAGAAAATGCTCTCTCTTTTCTGCTGCTCTCTCGACTCTCCCTCGGCATCTATTTTCACCAAAGGCAACTAGTGTGGGAGCCAAAACCGAATTCTCTGCCAACAACAAAACCAGCCTTCCTTTTTCTTCTGCAAACATCATCATTACCCTTTTTATCTTTTCAACAAACATCATTATGTTTGTATTTTTCTTTTTTTCTTTTTTATTATTTCTTTCTAGCCGAAGGGCATTTGCCACTAAATCCAACACAGTATACCCACTGAAAGCTAATATAACAAAGATTTGTTGAAAATATATATTGTCAAAGATCCAATGGGTTCGAAATTTGTCCCCCTAATTTCCATTCTTGTGCTTCTTCTTCCTACACTGTCCATGGCAAAAGAGTTCGTCGTCGGAGATACACACATTGTGAAAGTGCATTGTGATTATTTTTTACGGAAAGTAGCAGTGACGAGTATAAAAACATATATCCGACTTATTCTGCTTTATACCTAACATTCGAGAGGTTCTTGGGTAAGGAAACTGGGTTAGAGGATTGTGAAAGGGGGAGAAACCAAAAATGGGTCAGTGTAGCATGACAAATTAGATAGACTAGAGTAAGGTTTTTTGTGTCTGGATCTGCACGGACACGTGATCTAGTTGTCGAACTCCAGAATTTCTTGTAACATTAGCAGTCCCATAGGTTAAGTGAATATGGGCACAAATAAAAGAGAAGAATACGAATGAGCTCATTTGTATACACATGGGTAAGTTCAATCTTAACACACCCTAGAACAAATTTAAATAACAAGTGACTTTTAATTAATGCTTCTCAACAACATGCGTAGATGGCAAGTGTTTCAGGATTACATAACCTCCAACAGCCACGCCCACAGCAACAAGTGCAATTGATCCGAGGATTCCTCTTTTGCCGATTTTCAGCCTGAAAAGCTTACCGTTGTAGACAAATAGATCAGACTTGTCGTCGGAATTCGAAATCATCAATGGTTCCCTTTTTGGCAGTTTTATGGTAAGGACACCATTGCCAAAACTTGCATGAATATCCTTAGTGTTATAAACATTGCAAGGAAGTTTGAATTTTTGGCGGAAGCGGCTCCATCTACTTCCACCCTTAGGACGTTGGCCTTCAATCTTTATTGTTCCTTTGTTGTCGTTCAAGAATAGCTTGAATTGTTCCATCTTGAAACCTACCAACCAAAAAAAACAGAAAAGAAAATATGTTAAAAAAAAAAAAAATCACAAAACAAAGAACATGAAAAAGAAGAATACCATGGAGAGGAATCTGGTAAGTGTCGAATCGTTCCTCTTTTAGGAACTTGCAATAAGGCATAAAATCCTCGTAAGAATGTATAATGTTCACTTCCTCGATCTTCTTGTATAGCTTGCTCGAGAGAGTAGTCTCCTCAGCCTTCAGATCACAAAGTTGTTCCTCCAATTTCTGGATCTCGGCAGCTACCACTATTATCCGATCTTTCATGGTCGAGCCCTCCTCCACCAGCTGCTGCAAAGTAGTGGAGGTCCGAGTGTGCTTCTCCTTGTAGCATCTCACCTTGTTGGCTTGCCTCTCAGCCTTAAGATGTTGATCCCTCAAGGCCCTTAGATTTTTAAAGAAGGAAATGAAGGACTCATATTGCACCTTAGTCATCTGCTGGGCTTGGTATAATTCAGTGAGAGCTATCTCAGCATCTTGAAGAGCCTTAAGGCTAAAGGAGGCAGAAAAGTCCATCTGCATAAATTCTTTGAAGATCTTGCGCTGATCTTGAAGATGTTGAGGCTCAGAAGGGCACCTTGGGGATCGCAACTTCGTCCTAATTTGCCCGAATTCTCTAACTAGTTCATGCAAATAGGTCGTGGCTGGGAGAGAAGCCATAAGAGGAGGCATCACGCTAGCGCCACAAGAAGCAACAACAGCAGTGGCAACCTCAGCGGGAAAAGAATGAGAGGATTCAGCAGCAAGCTGAGAAAACCTGCCCGAGCCCTCACCAGTGGCTTGTTAAAACGCAGAGAAGACAAATTAATGGAGCAATATTGACCCGAATTAGGAAAAGACAAGATTGAGAGTACGCTTGTACCTAAGAAGGGCCTTGTGCTTTGGGAGGAGGATGTGTTGATGTAGCTGGTCTAACTTGGGCCCTCCCCTCAGGCTCAAAATCAGAAGATTCTACAACAAAAGATCTCGGCCAACGAAGAGAAGATCTTGCCCGACATGGTCTTTGCTTCTGACTCATATTCACCATTGGAATCCATGTGATAATCAGTCAGCTAGCTGCTTTTCTAGGTTTTTGGCTCTGTCATAGGCATATAAAATATAGGGGTGTGATATCCACACACCCCATTTTACTTCTCACACACTTTTTTAATTTCCGGCCGTCGGATCGGATGAATTGAAGAAGATCAACGGACATAAATCATCAAGGGGTGTGTGAGAAGTAAAATGGAGTGTGTGGATAGCACACCCCAAAATATATAGCTTGATCATTTACAGGTTTCTTGTAGGCTTGGTCAATCTACAAAGATCGAGAATGTTCTTTAGTTTGTCTAACATCCTAACCTTTATATCTTGCTTAATTTCTGTCTTTGCATTTCTTTAAAACAACGCATGCACAGAATCTTAGCTAGTTGATGCCTTTCTAACTTTTTTGTAGCTCAATATAAGTGTATTCAGCTTCAAGGGAGCTGACGATTGTATCGATCATTATTTCCAATGTGTGCGTATTTGCAATCCTAAGCATCTATGTCCGTTAAATACAGGCTTTGTGTTCAAGGTGAAAGGAACTGGGTTCAAGGCATGTGTTAAACCAACGGCAAATGATCAACCACCACTTACCTCTGGAAGCGACAGAATAGAGCTAAAGACTCCTGGAAACAAATGGTACATTTGTGCAGCTGACAACCACTGTGATTTGGGACAGAAGCTTGTTATTACTGTTATGGACACCGCACCTGCATCTCCTCCATCCTCCGCCGTTTGCGGGATCATCTTTTCTGGATACCAAGTCCTGATGCACATATCGATCGACACATACAATATGCATAAATACACCAAAAGACAAGAATATGTATAACATATGTGTTGTTCTTATAAATTTAATTTTGTGCAACATAGAATAGAATTTAATTCTGTATTAGAAGCTAGCATGTTGATGCAATTGCTCAATCAGAGAGAGTCTGCTCTTCTATCATCAATCCAAATTTATTATTGATTAAAATTTAATAACATTTTTGCATCTGCGATACGTATTGGCGTTATTTGTTTTGATCTACACATTGGGAGGGAAGGTGAGGAAAAAAAAGAGATGGGATAGAGGGAAAAAAAAGAGATGGGATAATCCTACTCCTAAATCATATTCATCATCTAAAGATTGCCACTGGCCCACTGCTAACACCTACAACGTACATTTCTCAAAGCCTGAATTCTCCAAGGCGAATAATAGTAAGGAAATAAAACAAAATATTCCTCATTTCACAATTATATAATGAAAAAAATAAATGATCCGGTATTTAATAGAAAAAAGTATCAGTGCCATTTAATTTGAATGCTAAACTATAATGTAATAAAGTTCAACTATAATATACTACTTTAACAGGGCTCAGCGGGCTTCTGTGGGGGATTGTGCTCGGGCATGGAACCCTCCCCCACCTGGAGTCATTAAGGTATATGTGGATGCCAGCTGGAAGCGGATTGATGGGTGCTGCCACATTGAGGTTGTCATTAGGGACTCTGGTTCTCGGTGCTTGGAGGAGGATCGGAGCCCCTTCGGTTCTTATGGCGGAGGCGCGAGGAGTGCTGGACGGTTGCATCATGGTGCGGCAGCGAGGATACGCCTGTATTGTGGTTGAATCGGATTCAAAGGAGATTATCACTTGGTTGAACGGATGTATCGAGCAGGGTTCATGGCAAGTTTTTTCTGTTTTGTGTGAGATCAGTAAGGAGGGGAGGATGTTCTCCTCATGTGATTGGTCAGAAGACCCCCATCTTCGTTTGTCCGTGTTCTTAACAAAGATGGGCTCCCATGCCCTCCGCATTAGCACTTGATTCGGTAGAAGTAAGGGTGACATGGTGATGTAATGTGTCTTGTTTTCTGTCCCTTTTTCTACTGCTTGTCTGTTGTTGTTGGCCATCTTGGCTTTCTATTCTCTATTGGCTTCGGCTGGTTAATGATATTTTCCAGTTCACCAAAAAAGAAAAGGTACCAATACTCTGTTTCTTAAAATTACCGTATAGAATTTCCCAAAACAGATGGTCCTAAAAAACTTCATTCTTTTTACAACGTTGAGTATTCATGTACAAACAACTTATTCATATTTGTTAATTATACCTCAAAATTTTCAGCCTTCATGAATAAGAATGAAATTGTATTTACTTGCAAGTGCATTGTGATTATTTTTTACGGAAAGTAGCAATGATGAGTATAAAAACATATAGCCGACTTATTCTGCTTTATACCTCACATTGGAGAGGTTCTTGGGCAAGAAAACTGGGTTAGAGGATTGTGAAAGGGGGAGAGACCAAAAATGGGTCAGTGTAGCATGACAAATCAGAGAGACTAGAGTAAGTTGTGTTTTTTGTGTCTGGATCTGCACGGACACGTGATCTGGTTGTCGGACTCCAGAATTTCTCATAACATTAGCAGTCCCATAGGTTAATTGAATATGGGCACAAATAAAAGAGAAGAATAGGAATGAGCGCATTTGTATACACATGAGTAAGTTCAATCTTAACAAACCCTAGAACAAATTCAAATTACAATTGACTTTTAATTAATGCTTCTCAGCAGCATGCGTAGATGGCAAGTGTTTTAGGATTACATAACCTCCAACGGCCACGCCCACAGCAACAAGTGCAATTGATCCGAGGATTCCTCTTTTGCTGATTTTTAGCCTGAAAAGCTTACCGTTGTAGACAAATAGATCAGACTTGTCGTCGAAATTCGAAATCATCAATGGTTCCCTTTTTGGCAGTCTTATGGTAAGGACACCATTGCCAAAACTTGCATGAATATCCTTAGTGTTATAAACATTGCAAGGAAGTTTGAATTTTTGGCGGAAGCGGCTCCATCTACTTCCACCCTTAGGACGTTGGCCTTCAATCTTTATTGTTCCTTTGTTGTCGTTCACAAATAGCTTGAATTGTTCCATCTTGAAACCTACCAACAAAAAAAAAAGAAAAGAAAATATGTAAAAAAAAATCACAAAACAAAGAACATGAAAAAGAAGAATACCATGGAGAGGAATCTGGTAAATGTCGAATCGTTCCTCTTTTAGGAACTTGCAATAAGGCATAAAATCCTCGTAAGAACGTATAATGTTAACCACTTCACCGTTGGAATCCATGTGATAATCAGTCAGCTAGCTGCTTTTCTAGGTTTTTGGCTCTGTCTTAGGCATATAAAATATATAGCTTGATCATTTACAGGTTTCTTGTACGCTTGGTCGATCTACAAAAATCGAGAATGTTCTTTAGTTTGTCTAACATCCTAACCTATATGTCTTGCTTAATTTCTGTCTTTGCATTTCTTTAAAACAAGGCATGCACAGAATCTTAGCTAGCTGATGCCTTTCTAACTTTTGTGCAGTTCAATAGAAGTGTATTCAGCTTCAAGGAAGCTGACAATTGGATCGATCATCATTTCCAATGTGTACGTATTTGCAATCCTAAGCATGTATGTCCGTTAAATACAGGCTCTATTTCTAAACTTCCTCCTTAAGACTTTTTGGGTATATACAGGACTGGCTGCAAAGGTATATGCTCTCAAACGCTAGCTACAAGCCCCTTGCTCTCCTTAGTAATACATAGATGAAAAGATAGTCGCGGTTTGTTACAATAAATTCTCAGTGTCGGTACAAATGGAGTCAACACCACCAAGTGATGCATAGCATAGCGGAGCCAAAGACATAGCTAATTCTATTTTTAAACTTCCCCTTGGTTCTAAATTCTCATACAATTATTTGAACAAGATAAAAATATAGTTTTTATTTCACAACAAATGAGCAAATACCACTACAAGGAAAATGAGCAACAGTTACCAAGACCAGTAGTTGTTTGATTGTTTTTGGTGGCGTAAAAATGATGTTATTAATGAAGGATATGTGGTAAAAGCTAAAAAGTACGTAATAGCACAGCACAATAGTGACTAATGCATTTTTTTCCCGGTAAAATCTAAAAGTCAATCCAACTCTAGCATTGCTATCATGAGAAGTGATAATGAGGTAGCTTTATTTAAAAAAAAAAAATTACAATCAGTCAAGGAGGACATAAAGCCTAACCTGGCCATGGTACCAGCCATAACAGAACAAACCCTCCAATAACTAATATAAGATATAACAAGACTAACAAAAAATAATTTATCTAAAATGATAGTATGGAAACCTTACATAATCGCGATGATAATATGGCAATACAAAAACAAAAAGAGAATCTCACCAAACAAGACTAGTAAAATATACTTTTTTTACCACTGACTCACCTTTTCTCATTGGTAACACATTATTATCCCGACAACATCGACCAATTAGTCTTTATTGGTTCTTTTTGTTTTGGTCAATAACCATATCTGGTTCATGGTTTCATATTTTTTTATTTTTTGATCACGAAGACAACTTTCATTACAATAAAAACTAGTACATGGCCCAAAAAGGACCGGGCAAACAACTACAGAAAAAGTAAAACGCCCAAACAAAATGAGAGCAACAACCCAAGATACTATGGGAGGCCCACACAAGCTTAGGCCCAAAGGCAGCAGAAAATAAACAATAAAAAATACTAATCTCTAGCAGCAATGACCATATTGTTGCCACTGTCACATCCTCAAAGGAAGCCAAACTCCGAACTAAGAAAGTAGACATCAGATCCAAGTTCCCTTCACGAACCCATGCAAATATATACAAACAAAGTAACATATGGGAAGAAGGTGAGACTAAGGGGTACATAAAATACCCAACACTTGGCCTCAATGGAGATCCAGCATGCTGGTTGGGGGAAGGGAAGTGAGAGAGAGGGAAGTAGATCTAATATCCAATTTCTGATAAGAGCCCGCCGATCCAAGCACATGGTAGGATGGGGATGAAGTATCATAGCTGGGGAGGATAGAGGAAGAGAAATAAAAGATAAAAAGCAGTAAAAGCAGGCGATAAAATGCCGAATAAGAGGCAAGAAGCCCGGATAGTTGAGACTCGGCTCAAGGAAAACTGAGACTAAACTCAAGGAAGAACCTACAATGAAAAAGGAATGGAGAAAAATGGAAAAGATGAAGGAAGAGGAGGTGGGAAGCAGGGGAGGGGAGGACGGAGGAGATGTGGGGAAGGAAAATAGGGAAAGTGCAAATGAAAGAGAACCTAAGAAAACTTAAAAGGAAAATGAGAAGGAGGAAAATAAGAAAAGAAGGAAGGGAGGATGCCTCCGGCACCTAAGCCAAAGGCTAGGGCCGACGGTGAAGTTGTTGGGATTCTTCCACATAGAGAATTTTAGAGATATAGAAAAGGGGAGACTTTTTAGAGAGAAGAGAAATTCAATTACTACCCATTTACTTTCACATTTTGGTGGAGCGGTTCTTGGCCTCTATTTGCTAAGTTTATCGTTTTACGACTTAACAAAACTTATTTCTACATATTTTAATCTTCATTATTTGTTTTTCACACTTAGACCATCTCCAACCCTTGAGTTAAAACTTAAAATTTTTAACCCAAAAAATTTAGGTTTTAACCCAAACAGTTTTTCTCCTCCAACCCTTATGGGTTAAAATTTTAGCCCGATATTATTAAAGAATCAAATTAGGATAATTTTTTTCTTAAAGTAATTTTTTTAAAAAAAATATGTAGACTATCCTAATTAAATTTTAAGGAAAACTAATGAAAATGACTTGAAAACTTTGAGTTTTAACGACAAGGACAAAATAAAGGGTAAAGTGAATAGTACCATAATTGACTCTTTAGTGTAAAAATATGGTTTTTCGTTAAAGTGAACAGTACTGTCGTTAACGTTCCCTATATTTTATGAACATTTTAACCTAAAAATATATAGATTCCGATAAATATTGAAAAATCACTAAACCGATACCATGAAACTCGTGAACACTATGAAAGAATATGAAACACACATAAAAAAAATTAATTACTTTAGCCGTTGGATTTAAATTTGGACTGTTATATCTTTCTTTTTTAACCGTTGGATTTGATCATATTAGATTTTAACTGTTGAATTCATAAATTTTGGTTCTCACTGCTCTACATATAAATCCAAACTTTGACATGACTATATATAGCCCTCATAGTTGATCTATCAAGAATTTTAGTTTATCCAATTTTATTTGACTTCTATATATTCCTAATTTCATGAATTAAACTTGCCACGCCATCCATTTTGGAGTAAGACTTGAATTGTGATTCAATTAGAACAACACATTACCACTTTTTTTACTTATTTGGTCATCCTTTATATATTGGATGAAGCTTCAATTAGTTCTACCAAACAAGCCCCAAATTCTTTATGGTAATTGAGATTAGTCTCTGATTGTTTGATAATCCTCTATATATTTGATGAAGCTTCAACTAGCTTTTACCAGACAACCCCTGATTTCTTTATAGTAATAGAGCTTCGTCTCTAATTGTTTACTGTCTAATTAGATTATTATAATATTTGGGTTGTTGGATAAGTTGGGTTTGAATTGAGTTTTTGTTTTTGTTTTTCAGAGTGATGGATTTTTGAATGAAATGCACTCAACCATGAATTCCAGTAGAGGTGGCTGAAGCAGCTACCGGATATGGCAAAGGGCAGCCAAGGTTCCCTAACTTGCCCATCCTTTTAGTTTTATGAAGTATGACAATTTGATATATATATATACACACACGTATATAGAGAACTTACATCTCTTGACATATTGTGTTGCTAGATAGTTTTTCACTTACCTGATCAAAATAAAGTTTATCAGGTTATTCTGTCCAACTATTGATTTGTAACAACGTTATGTAAACACTTTTTATACACCATTTTTATAACACATTTAGTCTTGTATTTGAAGACTTATATACAATACTTATATTTCGTTTGACATTCCGCTGCAACGCGCGGGCTAAATCCCTAGTTAATGCTTAGGTTAAAATATACAGTAACATATTGACTCATCAACATATAAGCCCTAAATTAACAAGTTTACATCTTTAGCCAAGGCAACTATCATAGAATGATAAGTCTGCTTGATGGTAAAAATGCGACCCGGCTCTTCTAAAACTATATTGCTGTTGGCTAGCTGGGCTTCAGACTCCTCCACTTCGTGGTTTACTTTCTTCACTTTCTCGAGCTTTTTGTATAGCTTGCTCGAGAAAGTCATATGCTCAGCCTTCATAGCAGAACGTTGTTCCTCCAGTTTCTGGATCTCACAGCTACCACTATTATTCGATCCTCCATGGACGAACCCTCCTCCACCAGCTGCTGCAGAGTAGTGGAGGTCCGAGTGTACTCCTCCTTGTAGCACCTCACCCTGTTAGATTGCCTCTCGACCTTAAGATGTTGATCCCTCAAGGCCCTTAAATGAAGGACTTATATTGCACCTTTGTCATCTGCTGGGCTTGGTATAATTCAGCGAGAGCTATCTCAACATCTTGAAGAGCCTTAAGGCTAAAAAAGGCAGAAAAGTCCCTTTGCATCCATTCTCTGAAGATCCTGCGCTGATCTTGAAGATGTTGAAGCTCAGAATGGCGCCTTGTGGATCTCAGCTTTGTCATAATTTGCCCGAACTCTGTAACTAGTTCAAGCAAATAGACGGTTGGAAGAGAAGCCAAAGGAGGAGGCATCACGCCAGCGCCACAAGAAGCAGCAGCAACAGTGGCAATTTCAGCAGGAACATAATCAGAAGATCTTGCCCAACGAAGAGCAATGGTCTCTGCTTCTGTCTCATATTGACCATTGGAATCCATGTGAAAATCAGTTAGCTAGCTGCTTTTCTAGGTTTTTGGCTCTGTCAGGCATATAAATATATCATGTATAGGTTTCTTGTTGGCTTGGTCGATCTACAAAAATCGAGAATGTTCTACTTTGTCCAACATCCTAACCTTTATATCTTGCTTAATTTCTGTCTTTGCATTCCTTTAAAACTTAGCTAGCTAATGCCTTTCTAACTTTTTTGTAGTTCAATAGAAGCGTATTCAGCTTCAAGGGAGTTGGCGATTTGATCGATCATCATTTTCAATGTTTACGTATTTGCAATCCTAACCATGTATGTCCGTTAAATACAGGCTTTGTTTCTAAACTTCTTCCTTTAAGACTTTTTTGGTATATACAAGACTCTGGCTGCAAAGGTATATGCTCTCAAACGCTAGCTACAAGCCCATTGTTCTCCTTAGTAATACATAGATGAAAAGATAATTTAAATTAGGATAATTTTTTTTAAATTTAATTAGGATAATTTTTTTCTTAAGTAATTTTTTTAAAGATATGTAGACTACACTAATTAAATTTTATGAATATTTTAACCTAAAAATATTTAGATTCCGATAAATATTGAAAAATCACTAAACCGATACCATGAAACTCGTGAAACACTATGAAAGAATATGAAACACACATAAAAAAAATAATTAGTTTAGCCATTCGATTTAAATTTGGACCGTTATATCTTTCAGATTTAAATTCGAACTAAAAAAAATACACATATAATGGTGGGCTAGCCCCACTAATCCGGGGGAATTCTTGGCTAAATTTGCCCCATAAAAGAGTTTTGGGTTAAAACTCATATTTGCTAGGGTTGGAGCAAGTTGGGGTAAATTTAGAACCTAAAATTTCAGTTTTACTCCAAGGGTTAAAGATGATCTTAGGCTTCACTATTTCGCCCCAATCATGCCCCCCCCTTCGTGGTTTCAATGTCTTTTTATTCATACCGTTCCTACTGTTGAGACTTGAGAGTAATGAGAATCTCACATCAGGAAAGAAACATATCTTGCATGTGTTTATAAGTAGTTATGCTACTTCCCACATTACTGATTGGTTTTTTATAGAACATCAATTTTCTTCATGGTATAAGAGCAGGTTATCCCGCGTGTGTGGCGTAACAGACACACGTACTCCACGTCACTCAATTGTGAGTATGAATCACACATAAGAAAAAGAATAAACCTCACATGTTCTTATAAATAGTTAAATTACTCCCCATATTGTCAATTAGGTAATTAGTGACTTGATGTGTATTGACTGCGTGTTTAAATGATGTGGTTGAATCCTTAATATACTCCATTCTATGCTAATGAATCTTTGTAATGAAATAAGGTTCCTTCCAGCGATGTTTTGGTCTCCGTTGAATTGACTTCAATCTTGTATTTAATACCCACAATTTGGGCACTGGTTGAATTTGTCTATGAGGAATTTGGATGCCACATTCCGTCTTCTTCTTCTCGTATGCCTTAGCCTTCTTGTAGGATTGGCCTTGATATTCTTTAAATTTTGATGGGTTGTACTGCTGGAATGTCCAATTCAGCAACAAAAATTGTATTAGTAGTCATCAGCCTTGTATGTGTCCAAAAGCTGACAATCTAATTTTCCAGATTTTGAATTTGTGTGAACATCCCTCTCCAACACATCTATTCCAGTGCTTTCCTACAGTCTTTGTGGGAAAAATTCTGATAGCACATGAACCTGGGTTGCCGTAGATTCTGGGAGAATTTCAGGATTAGCATATGTTGTTTCCTCCCTTAGGCGTGAATAGCTTGCAGGTGGCTCTTTTGTTTATGCACCAATTTCCTCTTGATCATCATAGCTTTTCTCACAGTTTAAAGCTTGAATCTGAAATCCTTGATTAGTTCTTTCAATGTACAACTCAGTTGATTCCATTAATATTGAAAATTTGTCCTCCACCGAGAGCTCTTATGGCACATTAGGTTGCCCAAAATATTGCTCAAGATGTTTTTTCAAACTTGAAGTGTAGAACTTTGAATAGAAATTGTTCCAATGCCTTTTTAGTCGATTCTCATATTGATATGCTTTTGGACAAACTCAGGAAATCTTTCGGGGCACGCCAAAGGATAATGGGTCTTCAAACAACAAAGGGCTCAACTATAGGTTTAAATCCATAAAAACCTTTTACTGCTTGAAACCCATAACGGCAACCCTCCTGGTGGATCCATCATTGAATTGCTCTCTAAATTAACAAGCCAACAAAGATAAAAATAAAATCAACAAGTAAATAAAAAGATACACACACACACACACACACACACACAAATAATTAACTAAGAATATGATAAACACAAATTATTTAAAACAATCTCCGGCGATGGTGCCAATTTCTTGATAGAATTTTTACTACCTACAAAAGGAAGGTTAAAAATCACACAAAAATACTTGCAAGAGAAAAATGTAGTTATAGTATAAACAACTCAAGTAACGTCGTTTTCCACAAGGATTGAATGAATAATTTGTATTTAAACCAACTCTTAATTAATTATTTAAAACAAAGTTTGGAAATGTTGATTTTAGAATTTAAAATAATAAAAATGAATTTAATAAAAAACAAATTAAGAAATCAATTTAAATAAAGTCAATTCAAAGGGATACTATTTGTAAAAATACTAGGGTTCCGCTGTCACTTTAACAATCCTACGGAATTCTTCCAATTACTTATGAACTACCCATGTATATTTTGAAGGTTAGGTTTTCCTAATATATATCCTACTTGGAACCTCCAACATATGTTAGATCCCACATCGCCCATGCTTTATGGGTGCGTTTGGTACGTGGGACGGGACGGGACGGAACGGGACGAGGCGTTCCGTCCCGCGTTTGGTGCGCCAAAAATGGGTGGAACGAGCTGTTCCACGGGACAGATTTTGGGTGTTTTTGCGTTCCACCTTCCCCCCTAGAACGGGTTTGTTCCACGTCTGTGGAACACAATGTTTTACCATTTTAAGACATATATACCCCATGTCTTTTTCAAAAATTACACCTTCGTTCCGTCCCGTCCCGTCCCGTT
Organism: Malus fusca; assembly: GCA_035220775.1. Lineage (NCBI taxonomy): Eukaryota > Viridiplantae > Streptophyta > Magnoliopsida > Rosales > Rosaceae > Malus > Malus fusca. Next base: position 497,209 of record CM069072.1, on the reverse strand, counting down.
CCGTCTCGTCCCGTCCCGTTCCGTCCTGTCCCGTCCCGTCTGCGTACCAAACGCACCCTATATGTACATGCTCACCTCCTTTAGCACGAGACATTTTGGGAGCTCACTGGCTTCGGATTCCATAGGAACTCCGAAGTTAAGCGAGATAGCGCGATAGCAATCTCAGGATGGGTGACCCACTGGGAAGTTCTCGTGTGAGTTCCTAGAATCAAAACCGTGAGAGCGTGGTTGGGGCCCAAAGCAAACAATATCGTACTACGGCGGAGGCGGGGCCGAGATGTGACAACATATAACGTATATCTAACATGCAACATGTCCAGACGTTATCAAATATGACCATGAAAGACTCATTAAGTTTTATGAAAACCCTTTGAAAAACCATGCAACCCTTAAGACGTGGTGTTCATCTTAAGTGAAATTACAATTATTAACCACAAGAAGCCAGCGTCATTTTCAGGGAACTTTCCGACCAAAATTGCATCAAATTACTTTTGTAAATATCCGAATAGTCGCGAATCACTAAGATACTTAGATAGTTTAATCACGGTGATTAATAATTCAAAACATGCATGCATAAGAAACCACATATTCTTACTAAGACTCGTAGCCTCGCCCTAGCAAAAGAAACTATGAACAACCATAAAACAAAATATTATTAAAAATATGAAAAGAAAATACCTTGAAAATAAACTTAAATTGTCAAAGGTTGCGTCTACCCTTTTTTTTTTTAAATATTTTTGGTCTTAATTGGTGAGCCCAAGGGGCCACCCCTGAATTGTGTCCCCGGTTCCCCATCTGTCTTTTCTTTTCTTTTTCTTTTTCTTCTTTTCTTCTTCCTCTTTCTCTCTTCTTCCTCACCTCTCCCGTAACACTCTCTCGGTCTCGGCTCTCTCTATCTCAACTCCTCGGAGAGTTTTTCTTACCAACAAACATCACCATCGTCTTTATCTCGTCGCTACGAACTCAACCATAGTCTTGGCATCTTGGAATATCAAACCGCGAAGCCCCGTACACGAACTCCGGCGAGCACCGCCCCTTTCGAGGCCATTTCCGGCCAAATCACGGCGAGTTGGCCGGCGTGTAAGGTATAAATCTCTTTGTCTCGTCGAGTAGTACAACTTTCCTTTTTGTTTCACTCAATTTCCTTGAGTATTGAAGAAGTTATACTCATTTGAATCTTACCCAGTTTCCGGCGAGTCCGACGGCTTTCGAGGCGTTTTCCGGCCAAACCACGGCGAGTTAGATATCGTGTGAGGTACCATTCTCTTCGTCTCTTCAAGGGCTACAACTTTTGTTTTTGTCTCGCTTGATTTCATTGAGTAGTGACAAAGTTATGACCGTTTAAAGTTGGGTGGTTTTCCGGCCGAATTTCCGGCCTTCTCCTTCGACAAACCCAGGCCATCCGGCCTTTCCCTTCCCCTTGGGCCTTAAGCCCGTTAGACCCCAGTCCATTTCTTTTATTTTTGTTAGTTTTTTTTTAAAACCCCAAAAGAAAGTCCTTGGGCCGGTTTCATTTAAAAAGGGCTTAAAGCCCTATTTTTTTTAGTGAGGCCTTAGGGCCTTTGTGACCCTTGTGCCTTGTGTGTGTGTGTGTTTTTAGTGTGTGTGTTTGGGCTAAAGCCCAAACCCCAATTTTTCCATCCTAAACACTTTTAACCCAAAAACCCTAGGTTCCTAAAATCTATTAGGGCCTAACCCATCCAACCCAATTCCCTTATTTTATTTAGTTCAAAACCCAATAGATCCTAATCCTATTTAACCTAAACCTTAATCCGGATTTCAAGCCTAAAACCCGTTTGACCTAATTTGACCGTTGATCCCCGGTCAACGTTGACTTTAGGGTTGACTTTTCGGGTTTTCGTCCGGGACACTTCTTAGGGTAATTCGACGTTCTGAATCCGTTTCCAATGTCCGTTTTCCCAAATTCAATTGCTATTATATAGTTTTATTTATTGGACTCTTTAATGTGCTTAGGGGCAATTATTGTGACGTTTCCGTCTTCGCTAGTGGCGCAGCTTTTGACAACTAAGTACTGTGAGTGGACCCCTTCTAAAATTACATGATTTGATAATTTAATTGCATAAATGATTAGCATGCCTACGAATTTATAATTTGATTTATGTGAAGCCTGTTGATTAAATATATTGATTATCGTCTCGTGTTTTTGGTGAGGAATAAATTGTTAGCCTATATTGAGCTATATTTTAATATATCGTATTTTCTATAAAAAACCATGAACTGGTAGACTATCTGATAGATGACGATAGGATGCTAGAACATGTTTTTGAACCCCTCTTTATAATGTAGACGATGATCGGTAACCTATGCTATGAAGTGGTTATTTACAAGAAGCGTAATATTTTGTACGTACCTAGTGGACACTATGCCGCCTGGGGCGAGGATCTGGTGTTGGCATTTAGGCCGGGAGAAATAATCCCTAGCTACGGGCTGAGGGACATGAAGAGGCATTGGGCCGGGTGGTAGTTATCTCTGGCTACGGGCGCAGAGACTTAGGTGCAGGCATTGGGCCGGGAGTTATATTTATTCGGTGATCTTTCTAGCAGCACACCGCGTTTACGAGACGATTTATGATATGTTTACTGTTTTGATTTCCGCGATGTGGCTTTTAAGATATTTTGGCATGCTAGGATTTTTATTAAATCCATCTCTTACTATGCTAGTAGTTTTCACTATTAAACTTTGGGGGTTAGTATCTTGATAACTGTTTTATTATTATTATATATATAAACTTGGTCCACTCACCTTTGTTTTGCGCCCCCATTCAGGACTTAGAATCAAGACACCTAATCCCGGCGTGAAGGCATTTCCGCAGCAGCATCTTCGGATCCTCTCGATGTAGGACCCACTTCTTTATTCATTCAATTTTATCTCAATTCTCTTTAGTGATTAGGTTTAGTTGTATGTTCTGAACACGTTCCTAAATTATTAATTCATGGTATTTTAAATTCATAACCCTTATTTATTTCTTATTCTTAGCTTTTGTATCAATTAATGGCTTTCGTCACCCTCGGGTGTCGGCCAGCACGTGTCTATCCTGGTATTCGGGGAATATCAGGGTCGGGGCGTGTCACTCCTCCCCTCCGTCTAATGGTTAAATATCCTTATTTATACTACTACAAAATAAAACCCTAAAAGGTCTTAGAATAAAACTAGGAAACATAAATTAATAAAACATCAAATAAAAGGTTTCCTATTTGAACTGAAATTCAAACTTCTCATAAAATCAAACTTTTAACCAACCAAATCAACTCTGGTTTGGTCTCAAAAGGTCTATTTTGAAAGCTGAAGATGTCCCCTACAAATCCTCAGAATGAGTATTCCTCAAAATTTGCCATCTTGACCTCTAAAATACCCAAAATGTCAAAAAATGTCAATCTGGGAAAACTACGCGTTGGGCCTTTATTTCATTGCCACGGCCGAATGGCTTGGTAGAAAAATCTGAAACTTTGATAAAAACCTCTTGAAAGACTCACGAACCTCATCCAATTTGAATCACTCCAAAATTCGTCCATTTAATTACTTTATGTCCAAGAGGAATTCGAATGTCCTACATTAGAAATATAATTTAAAGTATCAAAATTCACACAAAATAACCAATAAATTATCTATTCAAAAGTTGAGGAGGGATTTGACTGTAGCTTAGCTACATTCAAATTTTTGCCACTCAATTTTGCTTCATTTACACCACTGCCAACAAATCTGAGACTGGGTTGGAGGGTAAATATTAAAAGTTAGGAAGGTAACTTTGTCTTTGACCAGATTTCGAAATATTTACGATTTTGCCAGTCTATTCATGTTTATTTTGAAATGGGCTCTCGATTTTTAAGTTTTATGAAGTATGATAATTTGATATAAATATATATATGTATATAGAGAACTTACATCTTTTGACAGATTGTGTTGCTAGATAGTTTTTCACTTACCTGATCAAAATAAAGTTTATCAGGTTTCTGTCCAATTATTGATTTGTAACAACATTATGTAAATACTTTTTATAACACATTTAGTCTTGTATTTGAAGACTTATATACAATACTTTTATTTCGTTTGACATTCCGCGACAATGCACGGGCTAAATCCCTAGTTAATACTAAGATTAGAGTAAAATATATGGTAACATATTGACTCATTAGTACATGAGCCCTAAATTAACAAGTTTACATCTTTAGCCAAGGCAGCTATCATAGAATGATAAGTCTGCATGATGGTAAAAATGCGACCAGGCTCTTCTAAAGCCATATTGCTGTTGGCTAGCTGGGCTTCAGATTCCTCCACTTCATGGTTTACTTTCTTCACTTTCTCGAGCTTCTTGTATAGCTTGCTCGAGAGAGTCATCTGCTCAGCCTTCAGAGTAGAAAGTTGTTCCTCCAGTTTCTGGATCTCGACAGCTACCACTATTATCCGATCCTCCATGAACGAGCCTTCATCCACTAGTTGCTGCAGAGTAGTGGAGCTCCGAGTGTGCTTTTCCTTGTAGCACCTCACCCTGTTGGCTTGCCTCTCGGCCTTAAGATGTTGATCCCTCAAAGCCCTTAGATTTTCAAAGAAGGAAACGAAAGACTCATATTGCACCTTAGTCATCTGCTGGGCTTGGTATAATTTAGTGAGAGCTATCTCGGCATCTTGAAGAGCCTTAAGGCTAAAGATGGCACTAAAGTCCCTCTGCATCCATTCTCTGAAGATCCTGCGTTGATCTTGAAGATGTTGAGGCTCAGAAGGGCGCCTTGTGGATCTCAACTTCGTCATAATTTGCCTGAACTCTCTAACTAGTTCAGGCAAATAAGTCGTGGCTGGAAGAGAAGCCAAAGGAGGCATCATGCCAACGCCATCAAAAGGCATCATGCCAACGCCATCAAAAGCAGGAGCAGCATGGGCATTAGGGTTAACTTCAACATGAACAGAAGGAAAGGATTCAGCAGCTGCAACCTTTTGAGGCCAAGGGATTGGAGACGTGCCTAAGCCCTCACTAGTGGCCTATTAAAATGCAAAGAAGACAAATTAATGGAAAAATCTTGACCCGAATTAGGAAAAGACAAGATTGCGAGTATGTTTGTACCTGAGAAGGGCATTTTGCTTTGGGAGGAGGATCTGTTGCTGTAGCTGGTCTAGCTTGGGGCCTCCCCTCGGGCTCAGAATCAAAAGATTCTACAATAGAAGATCTTGCCCGACGAAGAGCCATGGTCTCTGCTTCTGTCTCATATTCACCGTTGGAATCCATGTGAAAATCAGCCATATATTTGCTTTTTTAGGTTTTTGGATCTGTCATGGGCATATAGAATATATAGCTTGATCATTTACAAGTTTCTTGTAGGCTTGGTCGATCTACAAAAATTGAGAATGTTCTTTACTTTGTCTAACATCCTAACCTTTATATCTTGCTTAATTTATGTCTTTGCATTTCTTTAAAACAAGGCATGCACAGAATCTTAGCAAGCTGATGCCTTTCTAACTTTTTTGTGTTAGATTTTTTAAGTATTTCAAATTACAAATCATTTTACTTCCTAAAAATTATGGTTGTTAATAGCTATATAGCCGTTTCTTGTATTTGTCTATCTTTGGTTTGCTTTTAATTTGCAATATATGTGGGGGATTGTAGGAAATATGTTTTGCAAATTAAAATATTTTTATCCCACAATATTACGATTATTAAATTGGATATGTACAAACCGTTAAATGGGTTTAATTTGCTTTATTTTCAGTTTTGGTTGGTTACCATATCAATCTTATTATTGCTGCCTTTATATGCTTTTACTCTTGATTTATGATAAGAAATTTATCCTTCCGTTTTGTTTTGAACAATTAAGTTACCTCATTTTTAATATATATTAATAGCTATATAATTATAATATCTATATTCTTATTCTATTAAGAGAAAATGGTTTGTCAACTTTTTGCCCCCTTTTCTTTCAATTTTGTCCTCACTTTTGAATACACAATGTTGACATGAGGAGGGAAAAATAGTAATTTTGTATCTTTTGAACTTTTTCCTTTTTTTTTCCTATTTTGACTTCACTTTTGATACACAATATTTACATAAGGAGGGCAAAATAGTAATTTTATATCAAAATTTTTACATAAGATAAAAATATGCACTTATTAAGAGAAATTGTCCCACCATCATTTTTTCATATAGGTAAGTGAAATCATGATGTTTTTTTGGATAGTTTGAATGAACTGAAGCAGTTACGCTTGAAGAGAACGTGGGAGGAGGTGGACGGTTGTTCACACACACAAAGTGTATACTCTCTGCTAGTTTATTATTACGAAAACATGTTACAAAGGAAATATATATAGCGCGGGCATTTTATGGTACAGAGTAGTTTTCCAAAATTTCATGACCTTTCCTTATTCCTTGAAGTGTTGATCATTTACAGGTTTCTTGTAGGCTTGGTCGATCTACAAAAATTGAGAATGTTCTTTAGTTTGTCTAACATCTTAACCTCTATATCTTGCTTAATTTCTGTCTTCGCATTTCTTTAAAACAAGGCATGCACAGAATCTTAGCTAGCTGATGCCTTTCTAAATTTTTTGGAGTTCAATAAAAGTGTATTCAGCTTCAAGGGAGCTGACGATTGGATCGTTCATTATTTCCAATGTGTACGTATTTGCAATCCTAAGCATCCTCCTTAGGTTTTTATCATATAATTATTCAGCTCTGTTTCTAAACGTCCTGTATGTAGCTAATCCTAAGCTTCCTCCTTAAGGGGAAGTTTTAAAAGTGTATTCAGCTCTGTTTCTAAACTTCCTCCTTAAGACTTTTTTGGTATATACAGGACTCTGGCTGCAAAGGTATATGCTCTCAAATGCTAGCTACAAACCCCTTGCTCTCCTTAGTAATACATAGATGAAAAGATAGTCGTGGTTTGTTACAACAAATAATCAGTGTGGGTACAAATGGAGTCAACACCACCAAGTGATGCATAGCATAGCGCAGCCAAAGACACAGCTAATTCTATTTTAAAACTTCCCCCTTGGTTCTAAATTCTCATATAATTATTTGAACAAGATAAAAATATAGTTTTTAGGGTTTTTTATCACAAATGATCCTTGAAATTGACCCACCCAATCAAGATGGTCCCTGAAATTGAAAATCGATCAATGTAGTCCCTGAAAACGGCTGTTGCAAATCAATGTGGTCCTTCCGTCACAATTCCGTTAAAATTTCTGTTAAGTGCTGATGTGGCACATAAATGGGTCCCACAAATTTAATTAAATATTATTATGTGAATAAAAATATTTAAATAATAAAAAACAATTGTTATTTTTTATAATTAAAATATTAAAAATAAAAAAATAAAAAAAAGAAGGAGGAGATGATTGAACACTGTTCATCATCTTCTTCCCCTCCTACTCACATAAATATTCACATAAATGATGACATTGGAAGGAGAAATCCCAGGCTTGAAATTGGCAAGCCAAGTGAGGAAGAAAGAGGACGGGCCGCCTAGAAAAACGGTGGTCAGATTGAGAGGGAGGTAGACGAAGAAGAATGTGACGGGTAGGATGGCGAGGAGTCTGGTGGTGCCCGGAGAAGTGAGCTTGCAGACGGTGTGAAAGTAGGATAGTGATGCCACAACCAAAATCCACACCATGAAAAAGTTTGGGATTTCTCCTTCCAATTTCATCATTTCTATGAATAGGAAGGGAAGAAGATGATGAACAGTGTTCAATCATCTCTTTTTTTTTTTTTTTTTTCTTTTTTTTTTTAAGATTTTAATTATAAAAATAATAATTGTTTTTATTATTTAAATATTTTTTATTCACATAATAATATTTAATTAAATTTGAGGGACCCATTTATGTGCCACATCGGCACTTAACAGAAATTTTAACGGAATTGTAACGGAAGAACCACATTAATTTGCAATAGCCATTTTCAGGGACTACATTGATCGATTTTCAATTTCAGGGACCATCTTGATTGGGTGGATCAATTTCGGGGACCATTTATGATAAAAACCCTAGTTTTTATTTCACAACAAATGAGCAAATACCACTACAAGAAAACTGAGCAATAGTTACCAAGATTGGTAGTTGTTTGATTGTTTTTGGTGGCGTAAAAATGGTGTTATTAATGAAAGATATGTGGCTAAAGCTAACAAGTACCTAAAATAGCACACCATAATAGTGACTAATGCATTTTTTTTCCCGGTAAAATTCTAAATTCAATCCAACTCTAGCATTGCTATCATGAGAAGTGACAATGAAATTGCTTTATTTACAAAAAAAAATTACAATCAGTTAAGGAGGACATAAAGCCTAACCTGGCCATGGTAGCAGCCATAACAAAACAAACCCTCCAATAACTAATATAAGATATAACAAGACCAACAAAAAAATAATTTATCTAAAATGATAGTATGAAAACCTTACATAATCACGATGATAATATGACAATATGAAATCAAAAAGAGAATCTCACCAAACAAGACCAGTAAAATATACTTTTTGTACCATTGACTACCTTTTTCTCATTGGTTACACATTATTATCCCGGCAATATCAACCAATTAGTCTTTATTGATTCTTTTTTTTTTTGGTCAATAACCATATATGGTTCACGGTTTCATTTATTTTTATTTTATTTTTAAAACGAAGACAATTTTCATTGCAATAAAAACAAGTACAGGGCCCAAAAAGGACTGGGCAAACAACTACAGGAAAAGTAAAAGGCCCAAACAAAATGATAGCAACAACCCAATATATAATGGGAGGCTCACACAAGTTTAGCTCGAAGGCAGCAAAAAATAGACAATAAAAAAACACTAATATCTTGCAACAAAGACCACATTGCCGCCGCCGTCACATCCTCGGAGGAAGCCAAACTCCGAACTGAGAAAGTAGACACCAGATCCAAGTCCCCTTCATGAACCCCTGCAAATATATACAAACAAAGTAACATATGGGAAGAAGGTGAGGCTAAGGGGTATGTAAAATACCCAACACTTGGCCTCGATGGAGATCTAGCACGCTGGTTGGGGGAAGGGAAGTGGATATGATATCCAATTTCTGATTAGAGCCCCCCGATCCAAACACATGGTGGGATGGAAATGAAGTATCATAGCTAGGGAGGAGGGAGGAAGGGAAATAAAAGATAGAAAGCAGTAAAAGCAGGCGAAAAAACGCCGAATAAAAGGCAAGAAGCCCGGATAGTTGAGACTCGGCTCAAGGAAAACTGAGATTATTCTTTCACATTTTGGCGGAGCAATTATTGGCCTCTATTTGCTCGGGTTTTCATTTTACTATTTAACAAAACTTCTTTCTACATATTTTAATCTTCATTATTTGTTTTTCACACTTAGACCATCTTCAACCCTTGAGTTAAAACTTAAAAATTTTAACCCAAAAAATTTAGGTATTAACTTAGAAACAATTTTTCTCTTCCAATCCTTCTGGGTTGAATTTTTAGCCCAAGATTATTAAAGAATGAATTTTCTTAAAGTAAATTAAAAAAATATATATGTACACTATCCTAATTAAAATTTATGAACATTTTAACCTAAAAATATTTAGATTCCAATCAATATTGAAAAATCACTAAACCGATACCATGGAACTCATGAAACTCTATGAAAGAATATGAAATACATAAAAAAAAAATTTAATTACTTTAGCCGTTGGATTTAAATTTGGACAATTATATCTTTCTTTTTTTTACCGTTGGATTTGATCATATTAGATCTTAGCAGTTGAATTCAATGAATTTATAAATATAAAACAAAAAAAAAATACACATATAATGGTGGGCTACCCCCACTAACCCGGGGAAATTCTAGGCTAAATTTGCCTCACAAAAGAGTTTTTGGTTAAAACTCATATTTGTCCCAAGAGTTGGAGTAAGTTGGGGTAAATTTATAACCTAAAATTTGAGTTTTACTTCAAGAGTTGGAGATGGTCTTAGGCTTCACTATTTCGCCCCAACAATGACTACCTTAAGTACCACTCTTGATTTATCTTTTTAATTCATATACATTAACATTGTGCGTGGTTTATGTATTTGGTTAATACTTTATTCGGTTAATTAATATGGTGTTATCTATAAAGGCATTCTAGGAGCTTGTTCTGCTTTGTAACCTTTATTATATATTGAAATTGAATAATTACAAATTAAGATACAATTGAAACAGAAAAACTAAAGAGACCAAGTAAATTAAGTGAAATGACCAGGTAATATAGAAATGTAATATGGTCTGAAAATTAAAAATGTTTTGCTAAAATTGATGATCAATTTTGAACTGTAAGAGTAGCTAGCTAGCTGACTTTGGATATCTACACACTACATAAACTCCCAGAGCCATGACCAGAACAACCACCACCACCATCACAGCCGTCTTCTTGCTCAGCCTTGGCTTCAAAACTTTGCTTCTTAAACCAACTAAGTAGTCATTAGCTGACGCCCATGCAGCATTCACTCCGCCGTGCTGAGCTTCTTTTGGAATGGTTATGGAAAGAATTCCAAGGGAAAACTTAGCGCGGATACCGTTCGTAGTACAATGTTTAGAAATTTTGATCTCTTTACAGAAGCGGCTGGGTATAGCAGATGTAGTTTCTTCAACCCTAGGTTGCTTTCCGCTAATGGTTAGGATGCCCCAATTGTTGATTTGAACTCTAATATCTTGTCTTTTGAAACCTACATGCATGCATCAACAAGTAGAACAATACGTAAGAGAAGATGAAACGTAACTCGGTCTTTTGCCAAACTTATGCTGTTAGGCAATTGTCATGCTTACATCTCTCATGTACAAGAGTATATATTTAGACAGTAAATCGAGATTACACATTTAGCTAAAATTCTAAAGAACAACAATGTATAGCATACATTACTTACTAGCTAGAGAGACGTGCGCTAAGAAATATTTCAGAAAATTTAACAAGTGAATCCGAGTCACTTAAAAGATAATATATACTACACATTGATGTATGATAGAATGACTCAATATTTAGTCATGATCAATTTGATCTAGTAGTACCTGGTAAATGAACTTCAAGAATGTCATGTCCTTCCTCCTTGTTCCATTGGCAAAATGGTTCGAATTCCTCATAACATGTCTCATCCTTGGCCGCGGGTTTGGTTTCCATCGTAGAGCAGATGCTTAATTACTTGTTTTTTCTCTTTTCGGTGATCAGTTTCAACGAAATGTAATAAGAACATATGAAGGACTCTCTTTCTCTTATATTTATACATGATGTAAGGGTTGGTGACAAGGGCCTAAAAGGTTTCTTCTGGGTTTCCTTCCTAAAGAGAATGATTCGATCTCTTGATTTTTTTGTTTCCTTTTCCCAAGTTGAAGTTTTCTTGTTCCTGGATTGAGGTAATAATTTCTTCAACCTCAAGATATCAAGCATGTGCTAATACTTCCAGAGCACATCATCAGCTATAGGCTTTATATATAGAGAACTGTGAAAAAAGGGTTGTTTAGATATCTGCTATCTGTTGATCACAACTGCATGAACTTTTGGCAACAAAGAAGCAAAGCGTCTAATTGCCATCAACAATCTTCGTTGTATAGTCATTCATTTTCTCATCACCATTTAAGAAATTAATCAAATTAGAGATCATTAAGTCATTATCAAATAAATGAACGATTCTTAATGATTAAGTTAATTTTTTTGCGGAAGATACACCTTAAATTATGAACTAAGAAATTAACCATTTGTGATGTGTGCGATGAAAATTCACTACACAATTGGAATGAGGAAAGGGAGCTCATTAACTTTTTTTTTAAGGTAATAAGAGGAAATGATCAGTGGTTCTTTCAAGAAATTAAACTCGTTAAAATTATAATCACATGATTATCGTAGCGAAATAGTTAGGTGGATTATACATGCATCGTTAAAATTATAATCATGATTACAGGGCTGGTCAATGCGGAGAAGGGTTCCTGGTTTGAACTTTGAACTCTCCCGTTGTTGAACCACATGTTGGGGGCAGAAAAAAATGAATAATTTGTTGGGTGTAAGTAGAGTATAAAGTGTTATAATGGGTGTGAACATTAACTGGCTCTATAATCTTAAACTTATGATACTTCTGGTCATAAGTTTTCTTAAATAACTGGTCCTAAGAATTTATTACTTGGAATGGGATCTAAGTTTTTTTGTGTTACCTTAATTTATGTGCAAGACATACAACGTTTGTGGTATGAAATGTTTAAGTTCGTCTTGTAAATTGTACAGCCTCTTTATGTCATCTGAATTGAATTTATATGAAAACCAAGTAGCTGTGTCTTATTCATGCAGTTACACCTGATGCATTCAGTTCCCGCCGCAACGCGCGGGCGTATTTTCTAGTTAATACTAGGATTATGGTAAAATACATAGTAACATATCGACTCATCAGTACATAAGCCCTAAATTAACAAGTTCACATCTTTAGCCAAGGCAACTATCCTAGAATGATAAGTCTGCATGATGGTAAAAATACGACCCGGCTCTTCTAAAGCTATATTGTTGTTGGCTAGCTGGGCTTCAGACTCCTCCACTTCGTGGTTTACTTTCTTCACTTCCTCGATCTTCTTGTATAGCTTGCTCGAGAGAGTCATCTGCTCAGCCTTCAGAGCCGAAAGTTGTTCCTCCAGTTTTTGGATCTCGGCAACTACCACTATTATCCGATCCTCCATGGATGAGCCCTCCTCCACCAGCTGCTGCAGAGTAATGGAGGTCCGAATGTGCTTCTCCTTGTAGCACCTCACCATGTTGGCTTGCCTCTCGGCCTTAAGATGTTGATCCCTCAAGGCCCTTAGATTTTCAAAGAAGGAAACGAATGACTCATATTGCACCTTAGTCATCTGCTGGGCTTGGTATAATTTAGTGAGAGCCATCTCAGCATCTTGAAGAGCCTTAAGGCTAAAGAAGGCAGAAAAGTCCCTTTGCATCCATTCTCTGAAGATCCTGCGCTGATCTTGAAGATGTTGAGGCTCAGAAGGGCGCCTTGTGGATCTCAATTTCGTCATAATTTGCCCGAACTCTCTAACTAGTTCAGGCAAAGAGGTCGTGGCTGGAAGAGAAACCAAAGGAGGAGGCATCATGCTAGCGCCATCAAAAGCAGGAGCAGCGGGGGCAGCATGGGTAAACTTAGCAGGAACATGAGGAAATGATTCAGCAGCTGCAACCTTTTGAGGCCAAGGGATTGGAATCTTTGAAACTCCAGTAGCTCGAGGTCGATGAGACCTGCCTGAGCCCTCACTAGTGGCCTATTAAAACGCAGAGAAGACAAATTAATGGAGCAATCTTGACCCGAATTAGGAAAAAACAAGATTGCGAGATGTTTGTACCTGAGAAGGGCATTGTGCTTTGGGAAGAGGATGTGTTGTTGTAGTTGGTCTAGCTTGGGGCCTCCCATCGGGCTCAGAATCAGAAGATTCAACAACAGAAGATCTTGCCCGATGAAGAGAAGATCTTGCCCGACGAAGAGCCATGGTCTCTGCTTCTGTCTCATATTCATTGTTGGAATCCATATGAAAATCAGTCAGCTAGCTGCTTTTTTAGGTTTTTGGATCTGTCATAGGCATATAAAATATATAGCTTGATCATTTACAGGTTTCTTGTAGGCTTGGTCAATCTACAAAATCAAGAATGTTCTTTACTTTGTCTAACATCCTAACCTTTATATCTTGCTTAATTTCTGTTTTTGCATTTCTTTAAAACAAGGCATGCACAAAATCTTAGCTAGCTGATGCCTTTCTAACTTTTTTGTATTAGATTTTTTAAGTATTTCAAATTACAAATCATTTTACTTCCTAAAAATTATGGTTGTTAATAGCTATATCGTCATTTCTTGTATTTGTCTATCTTTGGTTTGCTTTTAATTTGCAATATATGTGGGGAGTGTAGGAAATATGTTTTGCAAATTAAAATATTTTTATCCCACAATATTACGATTATTAAATTGGTTATGTGCAAACCGTTAAATGGGTTTAATTTACTTTATTTTCAGTTTTGGTTGGTTACTATATCAATCTTATTATTGCTGCCTTTATATGCTTTTACTCTTGATTTATGATAAGAAATTTATCCTTCCGTTTTGTTTTGAACAATTAAGTTACCTAATTTGTAATATATATTAATAGCTATATAATTATAATATCTATATTCTATTAAGAGAGGGGTGTGATATTCACACACCCCATTTTACTTCTCACACACCTTTTTAATTTTCGGCCGTCGGATCGGATGAATTGAAGAAGATCAACGAACAGAAATTATCAAGGGATGTGTGAGAAGTAAAATGGGGTGTGTGGATAGCACACCTCTTAAGAGGAGGGTTTGTCAACTTTTTGCCCCATTTTCTTTCAATTTTGCCCTCACTTTTGAATCCACAATGTTGACATGAGGAGGGCAAAATAGTAATTTGCATTTTTGAACTTTTTCCCTTTTTTTCCTAATTTGCCCTCACTTTTGATACATAATATTTACATAAAGATGGCAAAATAGTAATTTTATATCGAAATATTTACATAAGATAAAATATGCACTTATTAAGAGAAATTGTCCCACCATCATTTTTTCATATAGGTAAGGTAAGTGAAATCATGATGTTTTTTGGATAGTTTGAATGAACTGAAACAGTTGCGCTTGAGGAGAACGTGGGCGGTTTTTCACACACACAAAGTATGTGCTTTCTGCTAGTTTATTATTACGAAAACATGTTACGAAGGAAATATATATATAGCACGGGCATTTTATGGTACATAGTAGTTTTCCAAAATTTCATATGACCTTTCCTTATTCCTTGAAGTGTTGATCATTTACAGGTTTCTTGTAGGCTTGGTCGATTTACAAAAATCGAGAATGTTCTTTAGTTTGTCTAGCATCTTAACCGTTATATCTTGCTTAATTTATGTCTTTGCATTTCTTTAACACAAGGCATGCACAGAATCTTAGCTAGCTGATGCCCTTCTAACTTTTTTGGAGTTCAATAAAAGTGTGTTCAGCTTCAAGGGAGCTGACGATTGGATCGATCATTATTTCCAATGTGTTCGTATTTGCAATCCTAAGCATGTATGTCCGTTAAATACAGGCTCTATTTCTAAACTTCCTCCTTAAGACTTTTTTGGTATATACAAGACTCTGGCTGCAAAAGTATATGCTCTCAAACGCTAGCTACAAACCCCTTGCTCTCCTTAGTAATACAGAGATGAAAAGATAGTCGCAGTTTGTTACAACAAATAATCGATGTGGGTACAAATGGAGTTAACACCAACAAGTGATGCATAGCATAGCGGAGCCAAAGACATAGCTAATTCCATTTTTAAACTCGTTAAAATGGAGATAACCATTTGTGATGTGTGCGATGAAATGAACTACGCAATTGGAATGAGGAATGGGAGCTAATTAACTTTTTTTTTTTAAGGTAATAAGAGGAAATGATCAGTGGTTCTTTCAAGAAATTAAACTCGTTAAAATTATAATCATGATTATCGTAGCGAAATAGTTAGGTGGATTATACATGCATTGTACAACCAACTTCATTGCATTTTCATCAACAAAGTTTACATCCAAACAAATTGATGAAAATACTCGACCAACGTCCACCCCAAGTCATACCATCAATTCCCTTGGTAACTACCAACTGGTGAGTTAAAACTTACAATCCAAATAACATCTGCCAGCAACGAAACATCACTAAAACGAGAACCTGCCAACCTCTTCGTCTTCATCTTCATCTATACCTTCCTCGTCTTCAGAAAAAACCTCATCTTCCTCTTCGACTTCATCTTCTTCATCCTCATCCATCATGGCATTACCCCTCTCATCTTTGTCCTTCAAACCAGTGCTCAAGACCACAGTTTCTCCCCTGGATTTCTCCATATCCTTCCTCAACTTCTCCATGTTCTCCTTTCTGTGTTCCTTCTCTAATCGTTGCTTCTCTGCCCGTCTCTTGTCCAGATCAGCCCTACACAAACGATAAGAAGCGCCTAATTATGAAAACTAAATCAAATATATACATAATTTTGACCTATATCATAAACATATTCCCACTGTGGCATTGTAGCATAAAGTGAAGGTAGGTTCGTGAAGTTCATGCATTACTTATAGGTTTCCATGTACTCGTCAGCACTTGCTTCAATGGCGTTAAAGAAATCCTTCATTCCAGCACCACTAACCGCAGACACTCCAACAGACCGCAAGTTCTTATAGAATTCATCCAACACAAGGGAGAGGCTCTGAGCCAAATTTGAAGAGTATGAACTATCTGCACTCACTGCTGCTTGAAATGTCTCAAAATCCTCCATCCACTGTATGAACACAGCAGTTTTCAGGACTGGAACTACAATTCTTCCATATAAATTTTCAATTATTTCCATCAAGCTACTAAAATCGGGGGCATATTAAAATGGTATTCCAACACTTGAATCATAACAAGGTTGAACAGAGCTATTCTACAAGAAAAATGGCATAATATAATACCGGAGATTGTTTTATGCTCTGCTCCCTGTCACTACTGAGTTTTGCATGACAGAATGCCCCCTAAAAGCATTGTTCCACAATCTATACATTTGTTTAATATTAAACTTGAATAACTATAAACCACCTGAGTTTGTGACAGATTCTACCACTAAGGCCGAGCAATATATTCCTGAAACCATCTACTGCTTATATTGTGGGCAGCTGGCTTAATTTATGGTTTACCCTAACAGCTTGCAGATCCACCATACTCAAGCACTTCAACGATGTGAGTATGTCATTAAAGTGCTTATGTATATGTCTAATCAGTCTATGTCTGCATGCTATCTCCTGCCTGCATTCACACACAACTACAACTGCAAAACATACCTCCAAAGCAAATTGATGTTGAGCAACGTCAATTTTGTTGAATGCCAACACAAGGGGCAGCCTTGTCTTGTAAAGAATACTACAAGCATACAGCATATTGCTCATAAAAGTGACTGGGCTAGCTGAACGAGGCGTATCTACCACATAAGCGATTACAGTGGGAAACGTTGAAGCAAATGCTTCTGTGATGATAGCACCAGAAGCGGACCAAGTGAATATCTCAATCTGACCAGGAGTATCCACAAGAACATAATCAAGCTGATCCGCTCGCTTCTCAATGACTGAGACAACCTGAAATTGAAGATCATAATGACAATTTCATTCTTAATAAATGAGAAAAAAGAATGAAGCAAATAAGACAAAGCATGAGATACAAGAACCACTTAAGGGCTTAGTCATATGGATCCAACCAAAATTGCCATGTATTTGGAAACAAATTGAACAAGTAGAACCAGCACTCAGCCCAACGATGCAATAGATTATACAAAGTTATTGAATGAAATCACCAAAATTACAATCTGATGAACCATGCATGTGATACAAAACTCTTCCGAATGCTTATGAAGATGGGTTGATAGTAAAAAAAGGCGCCATATCCCATTTACGGTGCTTTCCAAACGCTCAAGTGAACAAAATGATTTGAGGCAAAGATTCAGAAGCAAGTTTTTACCTCATCAAACTTGGTAGCAAACAAGTTGAGTGAAGTCAAAATCCCACCATTTGGTCCAAGATTGAACTGTTTCATCACCTCCTTGTACCGAACAGTGTCCCGTATGTCAATGTTCGCACCAAACGGGAGAGTCATCACAGCTGGGTCGAGATTCATCACGTATCCACGAATGTTGGATTCATGTGTGTGCGAAACCAACCGATGCATAAAGGTTGTCTTACCGCTCCCTAATCAAAACCCACAACACATTTCAATCGCTTAATCGAGTAGTCACATAATAACACAATTATTCACCAAACTAGGAACCAAAATGAATCAAGTAAAACAACCTAATTCAATGAAGTTACCTGCCATGCCGACAACGATTACAATAACCGGTTTTCTCTTGAAGTTAGACACTGATGCCTGCCCTGAACTGGATGATGATTCCTCAAATCGTAGTTTCTTCATTGAGTTAGTAAGCTCCTCATCTTCTTTCCCCTCATTCTTCTGAGCAAAATCAAACACACTAAAGCTTAATCAAAATTCAAGCAAAAAACCAATAAAGCTAAGAACTTGACAAACAAAACCCTAGTGCGCAAATGAGAGAGAGAGAGAGAGAGAGAGAGAGAGAGAGAGAGTACCTTAACGGCGGATGAGTTTTCCGAGTCCATGGGAGCTGGCGTGCCACTTCCTTCCCGCAATTTGATATTGATTTTCTGGGAATCGGAATGAATTTCTATTGGGTGAAGGAGAGTTGCTGGGTTTCTCTGATGGTCGGAAGTAGAGCTGCGACGCTGTGAGCTCCGGCGGAACTGTGGGGTTTATGGGAGGTTCAGGGATTTATAGGCTGAGATGGAGTGAAAAGTCTTGAAATTTAGGAACTTTTTCACCCGTATTTCACGCAAATTCTGAAACCCTACGTATTTTATTATTCTGTACGACGTCGTAGGGGCTCGAAATAATTTGCCAGAGTTGCACAAACGCCCTTCTGAAGTCCGAAGTAGTAAAATTTTGATAATTTACCACCCAATAATTTTTTGATAATTTACCACCCGAACTCATGTTTTACTATGCGTGTTCATTATTTAAAAAAAAAATTAGTTAAAAAAATGTATCATCTGAAATACAAAAATATTTTTTCCGGTTAAGTACATATGGATGACGAACCATAAATCAATTAATAACAATCGTGAGTGGAAGATTTCAGGACGGATATTGCAATGTGCTTAAAACACGAGATGACACATTTTAATATCTTATGTTATTATACAAGTAAAAATTGATTTTTTTTCTATATACATAATAATGATATATGATGTACCGGTGTATGCAAATACAGTAAATATTCTCTTACCAACATCACCTAGAGATTTACCAAAAAATGAAAAGGGAACACGTAAGGCTTAAAGAGCAAGCCCGTGTCAAACGGGGAGAGAGACATCGCCGAACCGAATAGAGCTGATCAGACCGCCCACCTCTCGCGCGCGCGCACGCACGCCAACGCCATCTCCGTCAACTCTAAAGTACAACCACATTTTTCTTCACCCAACTATTCTAATCCCCAAAATGCCCTTCCAGTTGAAAGATTCGGTTCTCTCCTCTCTGTCTGAAGCGTTGATGCGTTTATGCCTTTCAGGATATTCTCCGTTTCGATTCACAGAACAGAACGCAACAGCAACACGGTAACAGCTCCTTTAAATTCTCTCTCTCTCTCTCTCTCTCTCTCTCTCTCTCTCTCCCTCCAGAGGAAAACAGGTGATTTATTTTCGTATTATTATTTTCTTGGGTAAATTTTAACGATTTATTTTGGAATTTTGATGCGATCCAGTTGAGTTGGTCAGTTAATTTCCGAGCTTATTATCTCTGTTCTTGTGATTTATTGTAGTTTCTGGAAAATGGGTATTGATTGTTTTCTGGTATCTCGGTGTGTATTGGGTTCACGTTTCTGTTCTTACCATTCTAGTAGTGTTAGTTTCGTGCTCATTTTCTTATATGAAATCCTTTTTCTGGTGGTGGGCATGATTTGGTTTGATTGGCACTCTTCAAATTCATGTGATTTTTCTTTTATTTGAACTTTTATGCGGGTTTTGAAAATTATAACTTGATCCGTACATTTGGGGGAGTCAATTTTGTGTTAAAGTTTGCATTTTGGGTCGATTGGGTGTAAGTTTGAATTTTGAGTCGCTTGGGTGTTAAAGTTTGCGTTTTGAGTCGATTGGGTGATTCGGGGATTTGTTCGAAAATCACATCTTTCGGTTTGTCATTGGACTATTAGCCAACTGATGAGAAGTAGGTCTCAGTTTTTTTGTCTGGGATTTCATTTCATAGAAAGAACAAATCTTGTATAGATGGATTATATTTTATACTGAAAGTAGATGAGCAATGTGGTTCATGTAAGCGCTGATACAGTGATCTTACCATTAATTGCCAATCTGTGAAAAAAAAAAGAATCTACATACCGTGGGGTAGAATTTTACTTTTGTTTCTAGCATTTTTTAAGATGGAATTGGCAGTCATTCAGGGTGTAGCTGTATGACAGATAAAAAAAAACCCTTTTTGGCAATCCATGCAATTGGTTTAGTTGTTAATGTTGTTTTAAATTTGTTTCAGTTGGTCGGCGTGAAGGGTATATTGTACTGTCAGAGTAACTGCAAATACAGTCTCTTGTCTATTGAATATCTCTGTTTGTCGGAGGAGCGGAGATTGGGGTCCGTGAGGGGATTGTGTTCAACACAGGGATGTTGATGATGATTAGCTACTTGGATTTCTAGATATTAGATTGGAAATCAACTGGAACATGGATTAGACGACACCAACCTCAACACCTCCGTGGTTGGTTGGTCATTAACTGGCAGTGACAACATATTAATCGTTACGTAGTGGCATTCAGCCTTGCTTTTTAGACTAATGGAAGCCTCGCCTCAAGGACAAAAGCCTGCTCGCAAATTTCTGTCGACTGGAACCCAGAAAGATCTGTGCATTGTTGTGCGAGAAGGATCATTGGCTGATGTGGATTCAGCACTAGGTTTACTGAAGAAGAGTGGTGGTGATATAAATTCAAGAAATATTTTTGGTCTCACTCCTCTTCATATTGCAACATGGAGAAATCACCTTCCCATTGTCAGGACGCTTCTTGCTGCTGGTGCTGACCCGGATGCTAGGGTTTGTTGCTTTACCGATCTTTTAGTGACATGAATGCTTTTATGTTGTTGCTAGTGGTTATTAAGCTGTTTGTTTTATGTGATTATTATTTATTTATTTATCATTACTTCACTCATGCACCTGTAAAAGTTGAAATTTAGTGACCTTTCCTGAAATTTAGGACTGAAGTTGTTGTTAAAGTAACTATCAGCGATAAACTTCCATACAATTCAGTTGTAATGTTATTGCTATATTATATTAAAGTTCTTATTGCCAATTGTGTTTTTGAGTCGCTGTACTGTGTAACTTCCGTACAATTCAGTTAATCAGACCTGCAGTTAAGGAAATTTTATAGGAAATAACAAATTATTAGAGAAATAAAGCAACTGAGGCCAAGGATATAATCTAACTACCATGATATAATCAAGTAAATTGCTAATCTAAACGGACTTGGAAAGAGACTTTATGAAAAGACATGGAGTACTTGGAGCTAACGGAAGACTTGGCGCAAAACCAAGCACAATGGTGTCCTAGATACAGCTGACCCCACTTAGTGAGATAAGACTGGTTGTTGTTTGTAAGTTTTTACAATGTAAAAAAGGCAAAGAAGTAAATACTCAACTTTTAGATAACTACAATTCAAAAATATTAGCCATTAATTTTTACAAATAGGCCTCATCTGCAAGGCATGTGACAAGTTTGTGAATTTCTATGCAAGGCATGTGACAAGTTTGTGAATTTCTATGTTTTTTATTTTTTATTTTTTTATCTTCTATGTTGTGGTGAAGGCTATAATTTCCAATTATCCCAAACACTTTGATCAGGAAAGTAGGATTCATTTATATAACAGAATGAACTGATATTTTTTGTGATACTTTTGTGTTTTGGTTGGGGTTCATTTATACTTTTCATTTTATATGGAAACTGGTTTTTATGATTTGCATGGCCATTCATATCATTTATTGCAGGATGGGGAATCTGGATGGAGTAGCCTTCACAGAGCTCTGCATTTTGGTCATCTTGCAGTGGCAAGTATACTTCTCCAGTCTGGTGCTTCTATCACACTAGAAGATTCTAAATTTCGAACACCTATCGATCTCCTATCTGGGCCTGTCATGCAAGCTCTTCAAAATGGAGATAATTCTGGTATCTACCGCTGTGTTTTGCCAAGGTTTCTGAGGATCTTATGTTTTTTCAGACTGTTATTACTTGTGCTTAGAGATTAGCTGATTCCTGTTGTTGTCTTCAGTTACTACAGAGGTTTATAGTTGGGGAAGTGGTACAAACTATCAACTTGGAACTGGAAATGCGCACATACAAAAGTTACCATGCAAGGTTGATGTTCTTCGTGGTTCTTTAATCAAATTGGTTTCTGCTGCTAAGTTCCATAGCGTGGCAGTCACTTCTCGAGGAGAAGTCTACACTTGGGGATTTGGAAGAGGAGGACGACTTGGTCACCCTGATTTTGATATACACAGGTATAAACATTTAGGATACTTTAACCTTGGTTGATTTAGCATTTCCATATAATATCTAAAATTAGGTACTCAACAGTTCTTAATGTGCTAATTGTTTGGACAATTTTGAATGCTTTAACATAACTAAATTTAAGTGTGTGATACTCCTACCATTATATATCCATGTATGGTATTGGGTACACGAATATGCTTGTCCTCATGGAAAATAAGAAATGATTTGAGTAGGTATGTAGTTTCTAAGGCGAAGGAACTTTCATCTTGAACTTGTAAAAAGACGAGATGCAAGAAAAAACAGCCGTATATTTCTGTAGGTTTATTCACAGTATGAAGTAGAAGTCGAATTTTGTCACCTTTCACTAAAAAAATGGCTAATCGGTTGAAATCTCCTTGCTTTACCTAGTTATACCTTTTGTGAATCGCCAGTCAGATCCATTTTATTATATGCATTTCAGCGGTCAAGCTGCAGTTATCACACCGCGTCAGGTGACTTTTGGTATAGGGTCCCGTCGGGTGAAGGCAATTGCGGCAGCTAAACATCACACTGTTATTGCTACGGAGGGTGGGGAAGTGTTCACTTGGGGATCCAACAGAGGTAAATCATATGGGGATTTAAACTGCCAACTAAAAGGGGTTGATATTTCAAATTACTTACTGATCATAATAAAAGAAACACAAATTTTGTCTTCTTTAGTCAATGGCTACATTCACAATTCAACTTGTAAGAGAATTGATTTGTTTCCTTTAATGTATTTGGGCATTAATAAATGGTTCATCTGTGATCAATTTATTGCCGAGATTGAGGACTATAGAAAATTGATTTATTCACGTGATGTTGTGCAGAGGGTCAGCTTGGCTACACTTCTGTGGATACCCAACCTACTCCTCGTAGAGTGAATTATCTTAGGTCAAAAATTGTTGAAGTTGCTGCAGCCAACAAGCACACTGCTGTTGTTTCCGATGCCGGTGAAGTTTTCACATGGGGCTGCAATAGGGAGGGTCAGCTAGGCTATGGTACATCCAACTCTGCATCAAACTACACTCCAAGATTAGTTGAATCCTTGAAAGGCAAGGTTTTTAAAGGGGTTGCAGCAGCAAAATATCACACAATTGTTTTGGGAGTTGATGGGGAGGTAAATTTAACCTGATTGAAAATTGCATATTCTTCTCAAACATTAGAACTATCTCTGGTATTCAGTTCCGATACATTTAGATACTATGCTTTTATCTGGGATCTTGTGAAAACTTTCCTCTATCTGCTTTGTTTGAGCCTAATCCTGTATGTATTTATGTGCCAGGTATACACTTGGGGTCATCGAATTGTTACGCCAAAACGTGTTGTAATTGCTAGAAACTTGAAAAAGAGTGGAACTACCATTTTGAAGTTTCATCGCAAAGAACGGCTTCATGTGGTCTCTATAGCTGCAGGGATGGTACATAGCACAGCCCTGACAGATGATGGCGCACTATTTTATTGGGTGTCATCAGATCCGGACTTCAGATGCCAGCAGGTTTTACTTTAGTAAACTAGTGATGTTGTCGATTGTCTTATCCTTTGGGCGACGCATGTCAAAGCACTAATCTTCTCTGTGTTCTTTTGTTTGTTATATAGCTGTATTCATTGGGTGGAAGAAGTATGGTGAACATATCTGCAGGGAAATACTGGACTGCTGCAGTTACGGCTACAGGTGATGTTTACATGTGGGATGGGAAGAAAGGTAAGGATAAGCCACCAGTTGCAACTCGGTTAAATGGTACAAAGCGGGCTAGTTCAGTTTCTGTAGGCGAAACACACTTGTTGATTATTGGCTCCCTTTATCACCCTGCCTTTACTTCCAATAACCCTCAGAAGCAGAAGTCAAATGTCAAAGATGAGCTAGAAGAGCTTGATGAAGATCTTATGTTCAATGACATGGAGTCTGATAATCTTTTACCTACTATCCAAAATGGTGATGCTGGGATAAAGTCCGCACCAAGCTTAAAAAGTCTTTGCGAAAAAGTGGCTGCAGATAATCTAGTGGAGCCACGAAATACTATTCAACTGCTTGAAATTGCCGATTCACTTGTGGCAGATGATTTGCGGAAGTACTGTGAGGTATTCTTTGACTGCTCAATATATGAAGGAAAAGTTATGAAACTTTTAATCTGTCTCAAATTGTACCTGAGTGTGTCTCTGTGTGTGTGGTTGGGTGGGCGTATTACTGATGGCTAAAATTATCAGATAGGTCTTGTATTGCCTAAAATTTGTCCAAAAAACATTTGATATTTGGGCTGTGCCATTGCCTTATGTTTCTGGTTTTGCAACTTGTGAGGAAATTTATTGTAGCTTTCTGTTTTACATGTTATTGAAGCTGTTCTTTTTTTTAATCGCAGGAGATTGCCATACGCAACCTTGACTATATTTTTACGGTATCTTCACAAGCTATTGCTAGTGCTTCACCAGATGTTCTGGCTAACCTTGAAAATGTATTGGACCTTAGGTCATCTGAACCATGGAGTTACCGTCGTCTCCCAACTCCTACAGCTACTTTGCCTGCTATTATTTGTAGTGAAGAGGAAGATAGTGAGACTGAGGTTCAAAGGACGCGCGATGGCCATACAGAGCAATCCGTATGGAAAAGTGAAATCCATCAAAGGACAGAATCCTTTCTTCAACCCAAAGATGACTCAAATATTGAAAAGCAAGTTCGAGCCTTGTGGAAAAAGCTGCAGCAGATTGAGATGCTTGAAGCAAAACAGTCTAGGGGGCAAGTTCTTGATAACCAGCAAATTGCAAAGCTTGAAACAAGGTCAGCTTTAGAGAGCTCGCTGGCTGAGCTTGGTGTTCCAGTTGAGGCACCACTGTTGAGGGCACCATCATCAGGTTTGGTAGATGGAAAAGGGAACAAAAAGGTTGAGCCATCAAAAAAACAAAGGAGAAGGAACAAAAAGATGGCAACACAAGTGGATATAGGGTCGTGTTTTTCGGGAAATGAAGTAGAACCAGACCATGAAAATGGTTTTTCGAATATTGAAATCTCTCAAACCTCAAAGAAGATGGTGAGCTTGTCAATTTCTTGAATTAATTTGCTTTTCAAGATTGAGTAAATTATGGTTCTTGTCTACAAATCTATTTATCAGCTCATGTTGAGATGATTTTGTTTTTCTTTTGAGATGTTTGAAACTTCAAATGGGCTAGGGAATCTTTTCAGTTTATTGATAATAAAGATTCACGGGTTTAACACGTTCATAATTAATCGTTTTCTAGATGGAGGTTTTGAATTTGACCTTTCCCTTTATTACTTCCTATCACTCCACCCCACCTAGCACATTCCTTTAGCTTGATCTTGCCATGCTATTCACTCAATATTAGAACTTGCATTTCTTAAATATTTGTGATCCTTGCCTTTTTTAAAATATTTTATACAACTTAGTGCGAACAGAAGTTTTAAATTATGTGTTGAGCACTTCATCTCATTTTCTAAATTGTTTGAAATTTTACGTGTGATAGGACGATGTCATGATTCAAGAGATTGCTACAAGCCAAACCAATCAGGAGTCAGCTTTGTGTGTTCAGAAGGACAATTTCAACCTAACAAATAACAAGTGTTCTTCACCAATAGTTTCCAAGAAGAAGAATAAAAAGGGTGGGCTTTCTATGTTCTTGAGTGGCGCTCTTGATGATGCCCCCAAGCTTGTTGCACCACCTCCACCATCTCCGAAAAGTGAAGGCCCTGCATGGGGTGGGGCTAAATTTTCCAAGGGTTTTGCATCCCTTCGTGAGATTCAGGATGAGCAAGGCAAAACCAAGGAGAGTCGGTCAACTAGGAACAAAAATCACGTGGAAGATCCTTCTGAAGCGAGAAGCGACGGGAAGATTCGACTGAGTTCGTTTTTACCTTCCAAGCCAATACCATTGGTCTCAGCCCATACTTCACTGGCATCTGATGGAGAAAGATGTACACCTCCTTGGACTGCGTCAGGAACTCCTCCCCTGGTTTCCCGGCCATCTCTTAGGGACATCCAAATGCAGCAGGTATATGACTTGCACCTCTTTCTCATATATCATGTTTTCCTGCATATAGTTTACAGAACTCTTACCTGTCTTTTTACGTCTCAAAGCAAGGAAAGCAACACCAGAGTGTTTCCCACAGTCCAAAGACAAAAACCGCCGGATTCTCAATCACAAGTGGTCAGGGATCGCCACTGGATACTTCCGGAGTGAACCGCTGGTTCAAACCGGAGGTAGATCAACCATCACCAATTCGGTCAATTCAGATTGAGGAAAAGGCTATGAAGGAGCTTAGGCGCTTCTACGACAGTGTTAAGATTGTCAAGAAGCCGATGGTGAATTAGGTAGAAATTTAGGCATCTCCCTGTTCCTTTGATTTACATTTTGGGTTAACACAATGCTGTAAGTTTGACTGTATAGATTTAGCTTTGCTTTGCACATATATCATCCCTTCAAATTTAGGCAGTTGTTTTCTTCTCATGCTCCCTTGAGACTTTAAATTCAGGGAGTTATGTTCATAATATAGAACTATATATTGTCAATAAATCCGTAAAAGTATATTTTTCCGATTGGAGAATTTAGTTCAAATGATTCATTTTATTTTTTCCATGATTTTATTTACAGTAGTTTTGCGGTTATCCCATTTAATATAAGTTTTATTGTTGAAATACTTGTTCATTCTTTCAATTTTTATGTTTTTTTTGCAAGGATTTAGAATAATGAAATTGTATTGCTTCCCTTTAGAAGTATGATATTAAACAGAATACAAAGTTCATACACAAATAGTTTTCACAAAATGGTTAATGTGATAGTTAAAAAAAACAAATATCAAAATTAGAAAAAGAACGAAAAAAAAAATAATTAGGAAAATTCATGACATAACAAGTACCCACTCAATATTGTGGTTTAGTGGTGTCCAACCATCAGGGGCATGGTGAAACAAGTCCAAGTTTTTTGGGTTCTTCTTGCATTTAACATTTTCATTTACCTTAGCACTCGAGGTTCTAGGAGGCTAGGACTACACTAAATTGCATGAAAATTATATTTTATTTACGTTTTGGTCATTTCATTAACTAATATTGCAAAATAAATGAAATAAAAATAACAAATTTGTTGGAATGTAAAGAAACTAATTATGCAAATTTTGTTGATATATCATGCAACATATGTCTTTTTAAGTAATCATATTTTTTTCGCTTAAAAAAGTAATCATATTTTCATGATAGTAAACTTTATGCAGTTGCATACTAAGTTGATAGATGCACATTCATATGTCAAACAAATGACTGAATTATAAATGAAAAATACACTTTAATTAGTTTGAGATATTGGAGAAAACTAGAAATTAACTATGCTCTCTCACTCGCAAAACTTACAGAGACATAGAGAGTCAAATAGAACGTCAAACTCGACAAGTAAAATCTATAGAGATGAGATAGTGTCTTCAACAAAAAATCGTGTTCAACAAAAAATCAAAATCTGAAGCAATTGGGTTTTTACATCTAAAATCTGGATAAGATTACTAATTATTCAAGTATGATTAGTAAATCTCCGAAGTCTTCCCTATAAATATCACCTCTCACTTAATGAACTTATCATTCTACTCTTAATCCCATTCTTTCAATCTCATCTTGATTAGCTCCATCGAATGCTGAAAATGAGTATCCGCAAACTCACGGTTAGTTACTTTTATTTCTCAGGTTTTGTTCATTTCTTTTTTTCTTCATAATTTTCATAAAGAAAAAACTCAATTTAAGGTGGCTTGTTTTTTTTTTTTTCTTTTTTTTGGCATTAATAGGTGATTATTAGGATTGCAATTGCTATTAAATTTGGGGTTAGTAGCAATGTATTGTCAAGGGGGTTTGTTGATGTCTTGATGAACGGCATCTCAGCATATGTTGCTGGATTTGCATGGTTTTGGGAATCTAGGTTGGTGGATTTGCATGGTCTTGGACCTCTAGGATGGATGGTGCAGGGGGTTTGTTGATGTCTTGATGAACCGCATCTCTGCATATGTTGCTGGATTTGCATGGTTTTGGGAATCTAGGTTGGTGGATTTGCATGGTCTTGGACCTCTAGGATGGACGGTGCAGAGTGAAATTTTCCCTGTTGAAGTAAATTCACTTGCTGAATCCAGCGATATCATTACCAAAATGATCTTCAAATTTTCCATAGCTCAAGTTTCATCAAAATGCTTTGTTACTTGAAGTTTGGGATGTTTATCTTCTTTGTGGTCTGGGTCCTGATCATGAATGTCTTCATCTACAAGTTAAACTAAAGGCGTTCCGATTGAAGAAATGCACACTATTTGATAGAAGCACCCGTTTGAGATAAGTATGTCCTTCAAGACGAAGGAATTGTTATGGGCAAGGGACAACATGGTTAATGTCTAGACTTTTCTCTGCTTTATCTTTTAAATATTGAGGCAAATTTATCACTCTACCAAAAACTTGTTACTTTTTGCATTCAGTTCTAACATGTAGTCCAACTTAAGCAACCAAAGAGTTTTTGGCTCCCACTTTATCGGTCTAACAATATCTAATTCTTCTATTAATGTGGAATTCATTCTCCACACATAAAATATGATAAAAGGTTTTATGATGGTTTCGTAAAACTTCACATATTTGAACAAAAGCCGTGAATTAACTCACAAATTTTGTGAAAAATGCGATAGTTGAGCATTGTTGATAAACTATTGGGTGTGTAAAAATTAGAACCCTTAGGTTTTTACAAGATACACGCAACTAAAAAATACTCATGATTTGCCTATCTTACATTTTACATAATTCCAATTACGATAATGTTAAGAAAACCAAATTTTTAACCAAATTTAGAAATAGAAAATAAATATGTTAATCGATACTTAATTAATAATTCAATTATCAACCTTCATATTATTTTCTCTTCAACCTTTCTCTTCCAATTAGATTGAATCTGTGTGTTGTCCTGTGTCAGGAGCACCAAGCACTTTTCAATGGAATCAAACTTTTAGATTTATTGAAGTGTGGGAAAGGCTTGGGTGATTGGCTTGTAGTCATATAGCCTTAAGTGTGAACGAGTCATCTTTGTCAAATTTCCAGTTATCATTACAAGACAATGTAGTTGGGGTGACAAAATCCCGCGGTCGGTGACACAAAAGCTTTTCATCTTTGAAAAAAAAGCTTGTCCATTACTTTATATATATATATATATATTAGATACGGAAACACATTTTTCAAGAGGATCTGAAATTTCTCCAATCACATCCGATCATCGTACGTTGTACAATTAGAAATTATTATAAATTTTTTTTATTTAAAATTTAATATAACAGTACCTGACAAAAATTAATTGCAGGATTTACGATGAACGGATGTGATTGGAAGATCCGGCGAGGATCCTCTATCACACATTTTGACACATATTTTGTTGGATTCATTTCATAATGTATTTCAATAATTAAAGTTGTTCCTAAATGATTCTTGCAAAAAATTAGGTAAAAAATTAAAATCATTAAAATGTTCATAATAGACAGTATGAATTGTTAAAAAATATTGCAAAGTAAGCCCTACAAAATAAGTGTAAATATGTGTCAAAAGCGTGTGCCTCTAATGTCTGTGGTATTGGCCAAAAGGAAAGGGCTTATACTTGAGAGACAGAATCTTTGAGTTTAATAAAGAAAAGTATTTCCTAATAACAAGCAAAAGAAATTAGATAGTCTAAAAGCTCCTTACACATCAAGAAAAAAATAATAAAAGCTTCTTGGGGATGAAGTTAAGCACCTTTAGTTTTCTTATCTCCCTATCTCCTCCTCCTCCCAATCTTTTTATCCTTTACTTGCCCACCCAACTGGAATCCCACTACCTCTGTTTCCCATTTATCGTTCTCTTTTCCATTTTTTCTGCACCAAAAGAATTAAAAGACATATTTATGTATATATATTCAAAAAGTAGTGAATTAAATAGGTAAAAGATGAAGAAGTTAAGAAACATCTCTGTCATGCGGCAAATTTTAGGTGTAATCAGTTGCATCTCTCTCATGTAATGTGATGAGAGAAGTAGAGTGATGAAAATATACAATCGATATGATAAAATCCTTGCTCGCATGCATTACTTAATATTTTTGCTACACCAAAAAAAAAGGTAAGAAACGTCAATTTTATTCGGTAAAATCTCAAGTGTAATCAATTGTATTTTTAATCTCTCATTACATGAAGTGATGAGAGAATTCGAGATATGCAATCGGTCACGGGATAGAATCTCTCCCCTCATACTTTACTTAACATTATTTATAGCTTCTCTCCATAACCATGATTCTCTCTTACTTGAAAGTGGAGTATGATAGTAGCTAGCTAAGAAACTCTACAGTACCAAAGCTAGCTACACATTTTCTGTGACATTTTGATCACTCAAGAACCAACGTTATGGCTACTGTACGGAAACTGATTGTTGAGGTTGTCGATGCTCGAAATCTGTCGCCGAAAGACGGGCACGGCACGTCGAGCCCGTACGTGGTGATGGACTACTACGGGCAGCGGAAGCGGACTCAGACAAAGATACGAGACCTAAACCCCGTGTGGAACGAGTTGCTCGAGTTCAACGTCGGCAAGCCTTCCGATGTTTTTGGGGATGTGCTGGAGCTCGATGTCCACCACGACAAGAACTACGGACCCACCCGGAGGAACAACTTCCTCGGGAGGATCCGACTGAGTTCCACTCAGTTTGTCAAGAAAGGCGAGGAGGCTTTGATTTATTTCCCATTGGAGAAGAAG
This sequence comes from Malus fusca, assembly GCA_035220775.1. Classification (NCBI taxonomy): domain Eukaryota; kingdom Viridiplantae; phylum Streptophyta; class Magnoliopsida; order Rosales; family Rosaceae; genus Malus; species Malus fusca. The sequence goes on along the minus strand of CM069072.1, from coordinate 466,406 downwards.
AGCTTCTTTAGTTGGATTCAAGGTGAAATTGGCTTGAAGATTTATTACGTCGATGAGGTTGTCCCGCCGCCTGCACCGCCAACACCGCCGCCTCAAGCGGAAGAGCCAAAGGCTGAAACTGCACCGCCTCCGTCGTCCGAGGCGCCGCCGCCACCAGAATCTGACTCAACCCCACCACCAGGCGAGAAGGAAACTAAGGCGGACCCACCACCGGAAGCAGAACAAGCACCGCCACCGGAAGGTGAGAAGCCCGCCGAAGAACCACCGACTGAGGTGGTGCCACCACAGGAAACTGTAGCTCCTGAAGATATACAGTCTGATCCTCCACCGGGCCCGACGTCAACACCACCACCACCCACTGATGATGCAAATCATGATCAAGGGGATCCGCCGCCGCCGCCGCCACCACCTGAAGCAGCCATGCAACGTGAACCCGAAATAGAGATGATTGGAGCCGCCGTATCGAAATCAGTTCCAGATGTCAAATTCCATGGAATCAACGGCCCACAGCCAATGCCAAGGCCACCAGTAATGAACTATACGTCGCACCTGGAGCCAACAGAAAGCATGTCGATGGATCGGCCGTCGTTTGATCTGGTGGAGAAGATGCACTACCTCTTCGTCCGAGTGGTGAAGGCGCGCTTCATTCCCTCCAGCGGCAGTCCGATTGTTAAAATCTCCACTGCCAACCACCATATCACGTCCAAACCTGCCAGAAAAACCCAATGCTTCGAGTGGGACCAGACCTTCGCCTTCGCCCGCCAATCCCCCGACCAATCCGACGCCTCCATCCTCGAAATTTCCGTGTGGGACCCGCCCATGTTTGACCCCGCGACCGCCTCGGTTGCCTCCGGGCATCACTTCCTCGGTGGAATCTGTTTCGACGTGACGGAAATTCCCCTGAGAGACCCGCCCGACAGCCCCTTGGCCCCGCAGTGGTACAGGCTGGAGGGCGGCGGGGCCCGCATGAACGGCGACCTGATGCTCGCCACGTGGATGGGAACTCAGGCGGACGATTCGTTTCCCGACGCGTGGAAGACCGATACAGCCGGTAACCCAAACGCGCGAGCCAAAGTCTACCAATCGCCGAAGCTGTGGTATCTCCGAGCAACAGTCCTCGAAGCCCAAGACGTTCTCCCCATGACGCCGTCGTTGACGGAGTCATCTGTCCAAGTCAAAACCCAGCTCGGATTCCAGTCCCTCAAGACCGACCCCGCCGTCACCCAAAACGGCACGCTGTCGTGGAACCAAGACTTGATGTTCGTAGCCGCGGAGCCGTTCAGCGATCGTTTAATTTTCACTGTAGAGAATCGGCTAGCGAAAGGACCGGTCACATTGGGGGTGGCGACAATACCCCTTACCGCCATCGAACGACGCGTCGACGACCGCAAAGTGGCTTCGAGATGGTTCTCATTGGAGAGCCCAGGAGAGGAAGACCAGAAGAAGAGGACGGTGTACAGAGGCAGAATGCACCTGCGCCTCTGTTTCGACGGCGGGTATCACGTGATGGACGAGGCAGCGTACGTGTGCAGCGACTACCGGCCCACCGCGAGGCAGCTCTGGAAGCCGCCGCTGGGCACCGTCGAGCTCGGCGTCATCGGGTGCAAGAACTTGATACCTGTCAAGACGGTGAGCGGTAAGGGATGTACGGATGCGTATTGCGTGGCAAAATATGGATCCAAATGGGTACGGACACGGACCGTGTGCGATAGCTTGGAGCCCAAATGGAACGAGCAGTATACGTTTAAAGTATACGATCCGTGTACGGTGTTGAGCATCGGCGTTTTTGATAGCTCTGGACCGGGATTCAAAATCGACGGCTCGACAGATGCCACGCGTCCCGATTTTCGTATCGGGAAGCTCCGCTTGCGTATTTCGACGCTGGCTACGGGTAGAGTATACAGAAATACGTATCCGCTGTTGCTTTTGTCTCCCGCCGGTTTGAAAAAAATGGGGGAGGTGGAGGTGGCCATACGGTTTGTTCGAGTGTGTCCGACGTTGGATTTGATCCACGCGTACTCGCAGCCTTCACTGCCGTTGATGCACCACATAAAGCCGCTAGGTGTGATGCAACAGGACCTGCTGCGGAGGGCGGCGGTTAAGATCGTCGCCGCACACCTGTCTCGCTCGGAACCGCCTCTCGGGCGCGAGGTTGTGGTTTACATGCTGGACGCGGACTCGCAGGGATTCAGCATGCGGAAAGTGCGCGCCAATTATTTCCGGATCATCAATGTCGTAGCAGGGGTTGTGGATGTCGTAGCGTGGATAAACGACACGCGTTCTTGGAAGAAACCGATGGCAACGATTCTTGTGCACGCGCTGCTGGTGCTGCTCGTTTGGTTCCCGGATCTGATCGTGCCCACCCTGTTGTTTTACGTGTTTGTTATTGGCGCGTGGAACTACAGGTTTCGCTCTCGGGCCCCACTCCAGCACTTTGACCCGAAGCTCTCGCTGGCGGACAACGTTGACCGGGACGAGCTGGACGAGGAGTTTGATGCGGTGCCGAGCAACAGGCCGTATGAGGTGGTGCGGGCGAGGTACGACAAGCTTAGGATGTTGGGGGCACGCGTGCAGACCGTGCTGGGAGATTTTGCAACGCAAGGGGAACGAGTGCAGGCGCTGGTGACGTGGCAGGATCCGCGGGCGACGGGGATCTTTGTGGTGTTGTGTTTGGTGGTGGCGATGATACTGTACGTGGTGCCGTCGAAGATGGTGGCGATGGCGTTTGGGTTCTATTATCTCCGTCATCCGATATTCCGTGATCGGATGCCGTCGCCGGCTTTGAACTTCATTCGACGGCTTCCGTCGTTGTCTGATCGCCTTTTGTGAGATTGATTATTTCATCACGTTTTTAATTAATCAAGCTTAAGCTTCTGTATTGTAATGTTTGGATAATCAATTGCTTTTGCTTAGGCAAAGCAAGTGAAGTAACATTAATAAGCATGTGTATCTATAATTCTTGTAAGATACGTATATGTAATGCTTTTTGGTACATGAGTAGAATTTGCATCAACAACAAACAAACATTATACCACTAAATAGAATCGGCTATATGAATTCTAAAACGTGACTCCGCTCGTTTTTGCGTTACGTCTTTCGTTAACTCCAATACGCAAACAGTTAATATTATCCATCAAGTCAGTTCATTGTTCATTGAAGAAGCAAACAAGAAGTCGGTGTCCTGTTTCAATAAGTGAGAGTCAAATTGTCCATCTATAACTTCACGTTTTTCACTCAACTCTCTTCTGCCTTTCACTCACTCACTCACTCACTCACTCACTATTCCTTCAAGTTCAACACAGAACAGATAGAGCTCATTGCCTCTCCACTCCATTACTCCTCTGTAAGTTCCCACTTCTCACTTTTTAGTACATGCAACTTCTTTAATTACTCCCATTTTTTTGTTTCTGGAAAAGGGAAACTTTCAGTTCTCTCTTGTTCGGTTTCGGATTTTCGTTACGGGTAATTTACGATCAGATGCTAAAGGGGATAAACGAACTTTATGTCGAGTTTTGGTGGGGAAGGAGGATTAAGGAGCAATGTTGAGGAGCTCAAACTATTCGTGTCTTGTGCTTCTCACTTGTTTTATTGTCTATATTTGCTTGAAAAATGGATTCTCTTCTGTTTCTATTTTGATCAAACGGTGCTTCTGATTCCTTTCTCCGAGTCTAATTTTTGCTGCAGTTTTTCCTTTTTCTGTCGCACCGCGACCGCGCAACTATTATTCCCTTGCTGCCTGAATTCTTGAAAATTATAAGATGGTTGCTTTCTACTTTTCATGTTCTAGTTTTAGACCTGTTTTCTTTTCTAGTATTGGTTGTGAATTTGTGATGTTGTTGTTATACATTCATCCTCAAAAGTGGCTTTCTAATTGAGCGCCGCGTTACATTCTTGTGTAAATATTTGGAACAGGAAATGGCTAGGAATCCCTTCTTGTTGGGGTTTCTTTTAGTTTTCTGCATAGCTATTGCAGAAGCAGAATACATTAAATATAAAGATCCCAAACAACCATTGAATTCTCGAATCAAGGATCTACTGAGCCGGATGACGTTGGAGGAAAAGATTGGCCAAATGGTGCAGATAGACCGCAGCGTTGCTTCGCCTGAGGTGATGAAGAAGCACTTCATTGGTAGTACACATTACTATTCTTTCTCTCGTCTCTGTATAAAATATATATAGAAAGAATGGAAGCAGCCCTTCTGCATATATATGAAGATTAGTTGGATTTTAAGGGTAGAGGAAATTTGTTTTGGGCAGGAAGTATATTAAGAGGGGTTGTGAATGTTCCGCCACAAAAGGATTCTGCAGAAACTTGGATTAACATGGTGAATGATCTTCAGAAGGGTTCTTTATCAACTCGGCTTGGAATTCCGTTGATTTTTGGTATCGATGCTGTTCATGGCCACAATAATGTTTACAAAGCAACAATCTTTCCTCACAATGTTGGCCTTGGAGCTACCAGGCAAGTAGATATCTATCCATTGCTAACATATCACTGAGCTATAACTTATTTTGTAATCCTCGTCTCAAAGTAATAATGATTGAATTTAAAGTAGATATTGTGCTAGAATTTATTAGCAATAGAGAAATTCGTTTTTTCGACTCTTAACTTTTAGTCGTATTAAGAGATCAACCCGTATGAAATTCAAGGAGTAAATATACTGATATAACTTGATCGAACTTAAAACCAACTAGGGATCCTGAACTTGTTAAAAGGATCGGAGCTGCAACTGCGCTTGAAGTTAGAGCTACAGGCATTCCTTACGTCTTTGCACCTTGTATAGCGGTAACTAAAATAAACTGTATATATCTGATGATTGATATGAACACAAGTCAATTTATGCTGGCACTGAACTTCATATTGATTTTGTCCATGCAGGTCTGCAGAGATCCAAGATGGGGTCAATGTTATGAAAGCTACAGTGAAGATCTCAAGATTGTGCAAGCAATGTCTGAGATCATACCTGGCTTACAAGGGGAGATACCGGCTAACTCTGAAAAGGGTGTTCCCTTCGTAGCAGGAAAGTAAGAATTGTAATTCCTCAGCTTTTGACTTGCTAATTTCTAGTACTAACAAGTCTCCTCCATAGCGAAAATTTTCTCCTTCATAGCTAAACTTTCAACTTCACCGAAGGTATTTTGTTCATGATGTTTGGTCTTTTCTGTTGGTAGCAAAAAGGTTGCAGCGTGTGCAAAGCATTTTGTTGGTGATGGTGGAACAATGAAGGGAATCAATGAGAATAATACTGTGATAAACAAACACGGATTGCTCAGTATTCACATGCCAGGCTACTATGACTCAATTATCAAGGGTGTGGCAACCATTATGGTATCCTACTCAAGCTGGAATGGAGTAAAGATGCACGCTAATCATGATCTTTTCACTGGCTTCCTTAAGAACACTCTTCGATTCAGGGTAAAGCCATCTTTATGACGTTCTTTTTCTTTTGGCCTTTTCTCAATTCCACTAAAATCAATTTCAAAACTAAAACCATTTCAGAACCTTGTGCATTGTTTCAGGGTTTTGTCATCTCAGATTGGGAGGGTATTGATAGGATCACCTCTCCACCTCATGCCAACTACTCATATTCGATTCAAGCAGGAATCAGTGCCGGCATTGACATGGTATGACAAACATGTTGGTTTTCTTCCTTAAATTGCATATAATTCATAATGTTATTTGTCTTTCTAACACCTATTTTTGTACATGCCACAGGTCATGGTTCCATACAAGTATACGGAATTCATTAACAATCTAACCTTCCTGGTAAAAAATGGAATCATTCCCGTAAGCAGAATTGATGATGCAGTAAAGAGAATTTTGCGAGTTAAGTTTGTCATGGGCCTATTTGAGGAACCATTGGCTGATCTCAGCTTTATCAATCAGCTCGGCATCCAGGTAGCTATTGGTAAACTTGCCAACATTCTACAAGCACTGAGGAAAACTTTAATGTAATTTTTTTGCATTACTACTTTCACAGGAACACAGAGAACTGGCTAGGGAAGCTGTAAGGAGATCTCTAGTGCTTCTAAAGAACGGTGAATCTGCTGACAAGCCGTTGCTACCCCTGCCGAAGAAGGCATCAAAAATACTTGTAGCTGGCAGTCATGCAGACAATCTTGGTTATCTGTGTGGTGGGTGGACCATGGAGTGGCAGGGAGTAAGTGGCAACAATTTCACTGAAGGTACATTTAGAGGAGGTCTCATAGGCATGTTTGCCTATGAGATCTGTCAAATTACAAAATATTTACCTACTAAGCTCTGTATGAAGCTTATTTTTCTTCAACAGGTACCACAATTCTTACTGCCATAAAGAACACAGTGAATCCTAAAACTGAAGTTGTCTACAAGGAGAATCCTGATGCTGACTTTGTGAAGTTGAATGCTTTCTCGTACGCCATCGTTGTGGTAGGAGAACACCCTTATGCCGAGACAGTTGGTGACAGCTTAAATTTGACGATACCTGATCCTGGCCCGAGCACCATCACAAATGTTTGCGGGGCTGTGAAATGCGTTGTCATCATCCTCTCTGGTCGTCCTGTTGTGATTCAACCATTTGTTCCGCTGATTGACGCTCTTGTTGCAGCTTGGCTTCCAGGAACTGAAGGTCAAGGGGCGGCTGATGTTTTATTTGGTGACTACGGCTTCACTGGCAAGCTTTCTAGAACTTGGTTCAAAACGGTTGATCAACTACCTACGAATGTTGGGGATGCACATTATGACCCTCTCTTCCCCTTTGGATTTGGGCTCACTACAACACCCAAAAAATTCAACTAAAAAAATCATGTAGCTACTCTTCTTTTTCGGTTTTAATGTGCAAGTTATGTCTTTTTTTCTATGAACGCTCTGCGGGCGTCTTACATCATCCTTTACTAAGAGACTTGATTCGAAGTTATTGCTTGAGGTGCAAGTTATGTATGTCTTTTTACAATCTATTAGGATTTCTCAATTGCTACTAGTGGCACTATCATAATTAATTAAATCTTTTGTCAAACGATAAATTTGTTAGAGATGCTAGATTAGGACATCACCTTGCTAATTAATTAAATCTTTTGGCTTTGCTTATATAATTTCTTTTCACAATAATAATATATTAGTGTGACGAATTAAGAAATTCTAGTTACAATAGAAGCTAGGAAAGAAGTTTTTACTTGTTTTTTATCACAACAAATTGGTGACTAATATATCCCACTTTATTTATTCAATCGAAATTCTATTTAATCTAATATAAATTACGATATGAGGATTCAAATTTAGGTGACATAGAAAAATGAGCACACTGTTTTAGTCAACTTAACTGCACATGCAAGAAAGAGCACAATGATAGATTTGCTTTTTATTTTTCCCTCCTTTTTCCTTATATATCTCGAAACGGTAAAGATCCACATTTCCACTTGGGGTATCTTGCAACAGAGTTGTCCCCAGAACGTTTGATTTTGAAACAACTAGTCCTTCCATGCATACAGAAGATCATATGAGCCAGTATAGCCGTTGAACCTGGACGGACCGTTCACTTGTATCCGCCATAAACAAACGCTGTCGTCTAGTACACAACCTCCATCCCTTCCTTGGTCGTATATATCGAAATGGTGAAATTGGCCCGGCCACTCAAAGCTGCAATAAAATAGCGTGGTCCGCCATATGTTTGGATGGAACTTAAATTCGTAGGAGTCAGCAAGGGGGACGGCATGGACACCAAGGTCATCGTCTTTGGATTTGCAGTGAACTTTCAGTGGCGAGTCGCCCGATTGATCCCACAAATAATTTTCGATCACAACAGTTACTGCATCAGACATAATTAGAATCAACATAAGCAGCATTAGCAGCAGTGCATTTCTTGCGAAGAAGGCCATGACCAGTTTGCACTTTGCATCGTTATGTACAGTAGTATTTATATAGCTAGCTAGGTTGGGTGTCGTGTCACGTATGAAAGTGCTTGATTTGCATGGCTAAATTGTGCATGCAGTTTGGCCTCAAGATACGTACAATGCGTGACGAATGAAGAAGCTATAATCACAACGAATTCGTGACTAATAATATATATGCAAATTTCCAATTGGTCGATCACTTTGCTAGCTGCTTGTTTAAAGGAAAATCAAACAAACCATTGTTGTTTCTTTGTTTTTTTTTTTCTTCCCGAAAATAAAATAAAATTGAATTGGTTGTGTTTCTTTTCTGGATGCTATGTATTTCCTTGATTAAGTGTGTTCAATTAGTTGTTTATATACAAGTGCAACATCAGGAGAGATGATTTGGCTACCCAAAAAAAGCAATAATCCAAACCAATTCAAGTCATCCAATACTTGTAATATTTAATGTCTTCCATACAAATTTAGGTATAATGAAGGAAAAGCATGCACTTGAAGTGCTTCCTGGAATAAGCACATAACTAGTGCTTTTGGAATCCAAAAATAATTTTACCAAAAGTGCTTCTAGTCACTTTAAAAGCACTTCCAAACGAGTTTTTTTTTTTTTTTTTATCTCTTTCTCTTTTATGTTTTTTCATTCATTAGAAATTGGAAAGGAAATGAAAAAGTTCCAGATCCAAATTAAGACAGGCTATCTAATGCTCGTAGTATTTAAGGTTACGTAGAATGGAATAATTTTCTCAGTTCTTGATGATTGATGGGTTTTTAGAGTCACAAATTTAAAGAGAAAATAATTGTTTTGCTACTTGCATGTAAGTTTATAATTTTATATTGAAATCGAGTAGGGATTTGGGAATACCCAGTAAGAGGAGAGAAGACTCTAATTCAAAAGGGTACTCTCTCTCTCTCTCTTGTGCCGCCTCCCTCAATCTCATCGCCTTCCCTCAATTTCTAAAACCCCACTAGCCGTTTTCAAGCGATATCGATCTCTGGAACGCAGTGCATGCGTGTGTAGTGTAAGGCTGTAATTTGTGGATGAGGCAGGAAGCCAAAAACAAAAGTTAAAAGTTGGAACAGTTGTTTCTTTCTTTTTAGAAGTTTGATAGGAAGAAGAATTTGGAATAATAGTCAACAAGCAAAACCACCAGTTTTATTGCCAGTGGGGCCTACTTAATACACCTACACCAGCAGCATCACTACTGCGGGTGCTGATCTCACCGATTAAGTAAAGATAAGCATGATGAATTATGAGTCCATCCATGAAAACGAAATGAAAAGCAAGTAAACAAATTTGGATTCCAGTAAAACTCTCTGCGTCACCTTTCTCTGCCCGCTATCGAATTGACAAATATTTTTTTTTTCCAGAAATTGACAAATATATCATCACATCCAAATTTTCAGCCAACTAGCACCTAATTTTTTTTTTCTATAAAGTTCCACTCTCTGCAGCACATTGCTTTCCAAATCCCAAGTCCCAACCCAACTTCTCTCTCTCTCTTCCACAAAGCAGCAGAGCTCATTGCCAACCTCTCTCTCTGCTCATTGCCTATTGGAGTATCGGGTCTCCATTGCTTCTCTGTAAGTTCCACTTCCACATGCTACTAGTTTCTTTTGACAAATGGGAATTTATTAGTTTCCAGAAAGATGAAATGAAATACTTCACTCAGTTGTGATTCAGTTACCTCTCTCTTAGTTGTTGGGTTTCAGATTTTAGTTCCATTCAGTCACAAAAAAAAAGGCCATCGAAATTTCTTAAGTGTTTTGGTGGGTAACCAGGAGCAACATGCATGTGTTGTGATTGTCACTTGAAGAAAACTAAACTTTTTTTACTGTTTTTTTTATTGCTTGAAAAAGGGTTCTCTTTGATTCTGCATTTTGCTACAAGGTCCTTCTGATTCCTTTCTCTGGGATTAACTTAGGGTGCAGCCTTTTTTGTTAATAAAAGTGGTAACTTTCTATAATTTCCACCATGCAACTAATCTTCCATTGGTGTTTGAATGCTTGAGGTTCATAATATTGTGATTCCTTTCCATTGTTGCCTTATACTTTTCTTCAAATTTTGTTCATCTTTTAACTGTTTGATGTTCTAATTTTAGGCCTTTTTTATGTTTTCGAACTTTGGTTCACAATGTTCCATAGTTCATCCTCAAACTGGCTTTCTAATTGTGCATTACATTCTTCTGTAAATTTTTTTGGGAACAGGAAATGGCTAGAACTCCCATCTTCTTGATGGGGCTTCTTCTCTCATGTTTCTTCATAGCTATAGCAGAAGCAGAACATATTAGATATAAAGACCCCAAACAGCCGCTGAATACTCGAATCAAGGATCTATTGAGCCGGATGACGTTGGAGGAAAAGATTGGCCAAATGGTGCAGATAGACCGCAGTGTTGCTTCGTCTGAGGTGATGAAGAAATACTTCATTGGTAATCATCACTCTTCTTTCTGTCCTGCCTGTGTATAAATTATATATACATGAGTAACTATAGAAAAAATGGAATGTATCACATATGCATATGCAGATCAGTTAGATTTAAGGAAGAAGAAATTAATCTGTTTTGGGCAGGGAGTATATTAAGCGGGGGTGGGAGCGTTCCAGCACAAAGGGCTTCTCCAGAAGCTTGGATTAACATGGTGAATGATTTTCAAAAAGGTTCTTTATCAACCCGGCTTGGAATTCCAATGATTTATGGTATCGATGCAGTACATGGCCACAACAACGTCTACAAAGCAACAATCTTTCCGCACAATATTGGCCTTGGAGCTACCAGGCAAGTAGATTTGCCTTGAATACTAACATTTCGCTTAGTCTCTTTTGTCAACCTAGTCTCAGCGTTTTGAATTTTGGAGAGAAAAAAACAACCTTTCCTTTCTCTACAATTAAATGAAGAGTCCTACGATGCGATAATTGTCTTATGTGTCCGGCATTTGATCAAGAATTTGACTGAAGCTTTCATTTTTCGTTGGTGCTGACGAATTAAAATTCCAAATACAAATAAGTTCGTGTAAATATGTTCGAGTATATGATGATACTTTAACTAAATGGGATCGATTGAGAAATTTGTTTCTTCAACTGTAAAATTTTAGTCCTCTTAGTAGTTCAAACTTTAAACCATAAGAGTGAATGTATTAAGGTCAACTTCATCGTATTTAAAATCAACCAGGGATCCCGTACTTGTTAAGAGGATCGGAGCTGCAACTGCACTTGAAGCTAGAGCTACAGGCATTCCATATGTCTTCGCACCTTGCATAGCGGTAACTAAAATAAACTGTATATCTGATTAGTACTGACAGAAGTTACTTTAATCTAAGTTGTACTTCCTCTTAATTTTGTCTTTGCAGGTTTGCAGAGATCCAAGATGGGGTCGATGTTATGAAAGCTACAGTGAAGATCACAAAATTGTTCAAGCAATGACTGAGATCATACCTGGATTACAAGGGGAGTTACCAGCCAACTCTAGAAAGGGCATTCCCTTCGTGGGTGGAAAGTAAGAGTTTTAATCCCTCAGTTTTTTGTCATAGCCTTGTGCTTGATTTATGCTTTTTTTTTGGTCCATTTGTGCTATCAAAGATAAAACGGTCCAACATTTCTACCACATTACAAGAGTTTGAAAGGTCTTATTCTCTTTTGCATAATGTGGCGGTCCACGTTCTCGAAAATGATTGATACTCATCATAATGGTCCTGTGAAAGTTACAGTTTTGGAATATCTTGAAGTTTAACTTGGTTTTAGTTTTATTGTCGTTTTATTCTTCTCTTTCGCGTGCAGTGATGTTGGCTCTTCGATGAAGGGAGAGATGACGAGTGTGTTTAAGCACTTTCATTGAAAAATTGGTAGCTTTTTGTAGGAAAAAAAGAGGGAAAGTGCTTGTCAAAGCATACTTTGGCACTAGGCTATTTACGGTGGTCACAAAGACCACCTATAATCCCTATATTGTTGCATTTTGATTTGTCCGAAAAGGACATATTTACAACTGCAATTCTCATGGCACATTAATTTACTGAAAGATCATCAATCATTGTCAAATTCCAAACAACACGATTGTGATCCAATTTACGAAGGTGTTTTGTTCATGTTCCGCCATTTCTGTTGGCAGTAAAAAGGTTGCAGCGTGTGCAAAGCATTACGTCGGTGATGGAGGAACAACCAGGGGCATCAACGAGAATAACACTGTGATAAACAGACACGGCTTGCTCAGTATCCACATGCCAGGCTACTATGACTCAATTATCAAAGGGGTTGCAACTATTATGGTATCTTACTCGAGCTGGAATGGAGTAAAGATGCATGCTAATCATGATCTTGTTACTGGCTTCCTTAAGAACACTCTTCATTTCAGGGTAAGAACGACTCTCTGATGTTCTTTTCGGCCCTATGTCCATTTTACAATAGCCTAAGTAGAAGCTAAAAGCACTGTAAAACTTTGTGGACTATATCAGGGTTTTGTCATCTCAGATTGGGAGGGTATTGACAGGATCACGTCTCCACCTCATGCCAACTACTCATATTCAATTCAAGCAGGCGTCAATGCCGGAATTGACATGGTAATTAACATCTCTGTTGCTTTCCTTTCTTAAGTTCCATAAACTTGATGATGTGTTTGGTCTTCTAACCCCTACTTAATTGCCTGTTACAGGTCATGATTCCATACAACTATACGGAATTTATTGACGGTCTAACCTCCCTGGTGAAAAATGGAATCATTCCCATGAGCAGAATTGATGATGCTGTAAAAAGAATTTTGCGGGTTAAGTTCGTCATGGGCTTATTTGAGGAACCGTTGGCTGATCGCAGCCTGGTCGACCAACTTGGGAGTAAGGTAGACGTTGGTAAATTTATCACCATTCTACAACAATGCCGGAAACTTAATCTGGTTTTTTGTATTACTATTTTCACAGGAACACAGAGAATTAGCTAGGGAAGCTGTGAGGAGATCTCTAGTGCTTCTAAAGAACGGCGAATCTGCTGATGTGCCGTTGCTACCCCTTCCGAAGAAGGCATCAAAAATACTTGTAGCTGGTAGTCATGCGGATAACCTTGGTTATCAGTGTGGTGGGTGGACCATTGAGTGGCAGGGCTTAAGTGGCAACAATCTCACCGAAGGTAAACAAAGATCCTTCTGTTTTTGCTGTTATAAAACATAATATCCTCTTGATACATGTTTGCCTATGAAATCTGTCGGGACTCCGAAAAAACTGACCTATTAAACTCTATATAAAACTTATTTTTCTAACTCTTTAACAGGTACCACAATTCTTAGTGCCATAAAGAACACAGTGGATCCTAAAACCAAAGTAGTGTACAAGGAGAATCCTGATGCTGACTTTGTGAAGTCGAATGATTTCTCATATGCCATCGTTGTGGTAGGGGAACACCCGTATGCAGAGACGTTTGGTGACAGCCTAAACTTGACAATACCGGATCCTGGCCCGAGCGCCATCACAAATGTTTGCGGTTCTGTGAAATGTGTTGTTATCGTCATCTCTGGCCGTCCTGTTGTGATCCAACCATATGTTCCCTTGATGGATGCTCTTGTTGCAGCTTGGCTTCCAGGAACGCAAGGGCAGGGCGTAGCTGATGTTTTATTTGGTGACTATGGCTTCACGGGCAAGCTTTCTCGAACCTGGTTCAAAACCGTTGATCAGCTGCCGATGAATGTAGGAGACGCACATTATGACGCTCTCTTCCCCTTCGGATATGGCCTCACTACAACACCAGCCAATTCCAACTAGGAAACTATTTAGCGACTCATCGTTAGTAATTTGCTCATGTCAGCTACTCTTCAATAGTTAATAGAAATCATTTAACTAATCTTCGATAAGTACGTCAGCTACACTTTTTATCAAAGCGTGTAAAGATTATTTAGTGTCATTATACAAGTGGAGGAACATTTGGAAGAAAAAATAGAAGACTTCCCTCTACTTACATAATAACTAATGACGTACCGCTCTATGTTTCAACCACATTGAAAAATCTCTCCAAAACAAGAAAATCTACATCCTAACATCGCCCTATACATCTTGGCCGACGACGCTCGATTAACTCTCTTACACCCCTTCTCGGAGAGTCCGTTACATCCGTACGAAATATCGACGGGAATATCTCCGTGACGGTACGGTTTTATAACCAGTAACATGAGACATTCAAGAAGAAAAAAGAGAGTTTTCTTTTATGCATATTAAAGAATCCCTTAAAGAATATAGTGACAGTTTGTTTCGATTAATAGTGTTACATGCAAACATTATCACAGGAGAACAAAAGGGCTAGAAATGATTCACAAGAGTTGCTCGAGTCCCAGAGGTGTCAGTTGTAATCCCCTATACTTATCAGTCACAAATTATCATAGGAGCTAATTTAAGCACCTTTGTTGCTCTGCCACGGCTTGAACACCGCCACCACAATGATTGCAACGATGATAAGAAGAATGAGTATAGCAATGCACATCCATTTCCTCGAATTCTTTTGTAGCTTCTTGGCCTTCTGAAGAGCGGTATTCCCCTGCTGTACGTGATCTACTGCACTTGATACCTGCGGAATGAAAGCACAACATACATGATCGTCTACCCCCAAGTGTGATACAAGAGTTGCATTTTCCATGTCATGTTTTTACAAATCAACTTCTGTTTTCTTTCGGGTTTGAAACTTTACGAAATTCAGGGGGTCATCATGCTTTGAGATTGTGGTAATTACCTGGGTTTCTATGTTGTCAAGCAATTCCCCTTGTGCATCGACCAGCACCGCCATGTCCATAAATATCTGTGCACAAGAGTTGGTGTTTAACATATAATAAATATATACTCATGGCGAAACACAAACAGAAAGTTTTCCTTTTAGTTTTGCAGCTATTCTCATGGTCGGCCTCAATAAATCAGGGCAATTAAAAGTGGACAATAACTTGGCTTTCTTATGAGCTACATGCCTAAACACAGACTTACCACGTCATGACACAACTTAATAATCTACTGATCCTTCACTTTCTTACAGAATTCCATGCAGAAAGATTTAACAGATTAATGTTATTATATTCAATAAGGCAATACCAAATTGTAAACTCTAAATTAAAAGGCCTATTGGTTCTGGTACTTTCATGTGATGGACTCCCTTGTCCTCCGTCATTGGTAGTCTGAAGACGGCTACTCCATTGCCATCCTCTATTTTTTGTATGCCTTAATGGCTTTTTGTAGCTAGTGTTATCTTCTCTTCCTGAGATTTACTTTCTCTGTATGGTTGGTATCACTATGTATCCCCAGCTGGGATCAGAGTCTTCTATGACTCCACTTGTACTTGTTATCTCTTTCAATATATTTCCTCATTTTTCCAAAAATTATAAGGCCTATGCTAGACATCTGTATTGTATAGCAACTTCATGTCTTCATCAGAGAGTACGCATCATTGCACAAACTAAGAAGATACCTGTTGTAAATCGAGAAGCTTCTTCTCAAGATCTCTAACAGCATCATGTCGCTCTTGAATTTCGGCCAGGGTGTCCATTATCTACAATTTGATACACAATTTTGGATGTGATCAATCTTAATCAGAAAATTCAATGTTTCAACAACCCAAGCTAACAAATTTACGAGAGGAGTTAGGAGCTTGGAATTAATTGTTCAAAGTGTCAAAAAGTTTGTCAAGTTTGTGAGAGAATTCAGAATTTTGATCATAAAAAGTGCTTATTTGGGGGCAGAGAATAAAAAAGGAAAATTGACAAACCTGGCCTCGCCCTTGTTCCTGGATTGCCTTTTGGAAAATTTGTTCACTGTCCCCTGTCTCGATTAATCTTTCAATTGTCTGTTGAATATTAAATGATTAGAAAATGAGCTTTCACAATGGTATTATACCATAATTTCAACAGTGCAATAAGTTTTACCTCTTCATCAGCTCTTGCGCCAGTCACTGACGATAACAAAAAGCAAGAAAAATAAAATATAAAATCAGATCATGGAAAATCAAGTAGATGTTCTAAAAATAGCAGAGATTCATGAGTGGCAAGTGGGGTTCAAACCTGTAAAAACTCGCCTCTCGACAACATCACGATACTCTTGATGGATGGTTTCCCTTAGAGTCTGCATATTTTGGAGGTTAAAAAATTTAGTGATGAAAGAAATAAAGAAACAGACAGTAAAACAAAATGCATGCGTGGGTGTGTGTGGCCTACCTGAAATTCAGCCATCTTGTCCTTTAATTTCTTTTTCAAGGCACTGCAACAATAGATAACAGTGGACACTTGACAATGTTGGATTCAGTTGAGTTGACAAATTAATAAAAGACTTCTCAAACAAGCATGTGAGGGAAAAACATTGGTGATCCCACAACTTAGTGGATACCAAAAGGAAATGAGGGGAAATAGGCATAAGGCATTTTGAAGGCAATTGTTGAAGTATGAACTTACAGGGTTGTTGCTGTTCGGGATCTATCTACACCTGTTCCTTTTCCGCAACCAGCCTTCTGTCTATTTGCTAAATTCTGGACCCAGAAGGAAAGGTTAGTCCGACAAGCAAAATTACAGTGAACCACAGAAATAAAAGCAAGCTTTCTGTGAGTCAGGTTTTACCTCTTTGTCAAGTTCTTCAATTTTTGACTTTATCCAACGAGCAACTTTTCCAACTTCATCGACATCCTTTTCCATCCGTTGCTTGATTGCTGCACATGGTGAAAGGATCCATCATCTTTGTTGGGTTAATGAGGAAGGAAAAAATAAGTTGATGGATGCAAACAGAAGAGAGAACACCAGCAGAGGGAAACTGATTACAGGCGTTATTTTTTTTTTAAATTATGAGAAAACACGCTAGAATAATTTCTGACATCTCCTTTCCTGTATGCATATCGTTTCCTCCCTTCATTTTAATCCATAGACATCATTACAGAACTATGAAAGGAACAAGCATACATAACATAATAGAAAAATACGAATATAAGCATGAAAGATTCACATGTTTATCAAATTAACTAAACAAGTTTGAGATTACATTTCATTGAAGGAGCCTTAGTAATAGCCTTGGACTCCTCATGTGCACCCTGCAGACAAAATCCATTGAAAGTGATAAAAAAATAAAAGTGCATTTAATTTTTAATTTTTTATATCTCAAAGTATCATCACAACTAAAATGCTCTCTAATTTTTTAAAGCTATTGTATAAGGCACTAAAATGTAAGCACAGGAATTTTCCAAAATAACAGTTTCACAATATTTAAATTAGTGGGTACAAACACAGTAAATTTACCAATCTGGATGATGCATTATTTTGCAAATAAACAATACTCGGTCCAATTGCTATACAATTCTATGTTACCTTCACTGCACTATGACGTTTACTTGTTCGGTTTAGTTTCAGTTATACTTGTTCATAACCTTATCACTAAATTCCCAATTTGATGAAAACGATATGTAACTAGAAATCCGTTAATGATATCACCACATATTGGCATCATGCATACAATTACAAAGACGACAACATTGTCAAACCAAAACGGAAGGACTCAAATCTTTGAGCTTCTTGGATAAGTAAATTCACTCTCAATTAAGTTTAACGGCTGATTTCATTAGTGCAACATGAAATGCAACCAAGTTAAGAGTAGTAAGTCTATACATTTTAGACAAGAGAACCCAACCAATTAGGAACTATGACAGCTGAGGCTAACAAAAAAAACCTTCATGGTGCTGGCAAGGTAAGGAAAACATATTGGAAAGCATAATACCTGGAGCTTTTTCAAAAGCTTATCAAGCTTCTCATTTTGCTTCTCGATCTCTTGAACCTGGAGACAAAAATCATGAACGCATTAGACAGAATCAACAGAAAGTAAACATAACACATACTCCATATACAGAATAATTATCTATGGAAAAAGTAACGGAAAAAGAAATAATTGTGTTTCATGCATTTAAGGGACATTAAAGAGAAATAAGTCAAGGAAGCTAAAGCACCTTTTTGAAGAAATTCTCCAAACCAAGTTCTCCAGAATTCATTGAAGCATGTGCTCCTAGTTCAATATCCCCATCTCTCGAAGCTTGACCCCGAGGGATCTCAAAAGAATCCTGCAAGCAGTAATTAGGTCATAAATGTACTTGAAAAAAACCTTAATCCCAAATCCAATTGCTTGAGTTCAATGGGGTTTAGGAAAGAAAGATAAAAGGAAAGAAAAGGCACGATAACTATGACTTGAACTTACGTAACGACATGACACTACTAAATTTCTAAGAACACATTTTGGTATATAATTAGTATATACAAGCAAACACCATACATAGAAAGAAAAACCGAGCCTCAATCACAGATTAAATGGCTTGGGTATTTGTCAAGTGTTATTCAGCAGTTCTGCATTATGTAAAAGTACAATACTTGCTTTGCAACTTCCATCATTGTCCTTATCGTTAATCATTTCAATTCCAAAAATGAGAAAATGGGCAGTACTTCTCACAAATTAAAACAAGTTTCGTTTATAAAGATCTTAAGTGATTCAAACACCAATGCCGACGAACTCTGTTCAAAAGCTGAGAAACCAAAAACAACACAGGAAAATAAAAGGAAAAGAAACCAAATTGTTCAATTTTCTCAGTTTAGGGTAACACCAAACTGTTTGAAAGCTGCAGTAGCTCGTGTTGATTGAGCTGCAATGAAGTATGTTTGTACCATACTTGATCAATTCCAAAACTACCGAGCACCGATCAACGTTATACCGTCAAGAACCCAGAAGGTTTCCCTCCAACCAGGAGGCCAATCGCAACACGACACGTGTCGACAGAAGCTAATCACAACACGACACGTGTCAATGTCAGAACAAAGCTAGAAACTCTCTTCTATAAAAGAAGATCATTCTTCCACAATATTTCCTAATATCATTTGTACTAAATCATTCACTAGTACTCACAAAATGAGAGCTTGAACCTATGTACTTGTGTAAACCCTTCACAATTAATGAGAACTCCACAACGTAGCCAATCTGGGTGAACCACGTACATCTTGTATTTGCTTCCTGTCTCTATCCATTTACATACTTATCCACACTAACCAAAGCAATCTAGCGAAGATCATAAACTTAACATTTTCAGTTGTACCAAAGTCCACACTGATTTTGTGTATCTACAAAGTAAAACCCACCACTTCCATTCCCTAAAGCACAATGCAAAATCCCATGATTCAAAAACTTTCAATTCTTCCATCAATTTCCCTCCTTTTTCTCACTAACCAAACAGAAAGTAAAGAAAACCAAAACCCCATAAGCCAAAAATTCAAAAAACTCATTACCAATAACATCAAACGCAGCCGGATCATGACAAAAACAGAGCATCAAAACCTCCAAACATGCCCAAACATACAAACCATGGCATAAATTAATGAAAGAAAATCAAATACATTACCGTTAGCAGGTCGTTCATTGTCGAGGGCAGCTGACAAATGCAACAAAGAAAAACTACAGCTTGCGAAGAAATTTAACAAAAACTAAAAATTTAAGAAAAAAAAATTGAAGGTTTTTCCCCTGTGAGGGACCTGGTTAATTGAAAAAACCAGGCCACTGTTAGGATTTCCAAAGGAGAGGGAGAGCGAAACCAAATGAAAGGGAAAGAAAGAAAGAAAGACGACGCTTTTTGCGCTGGAGATGTTGCAGCAGAGGGGAGAGAGAGAGATCAGAGACAGAACGTGATTTTCTTCTGTTTTAAATTTCTCACTTTGTTTTCAGTAAATTCGTTTGTTACTTTTTTATTTTTAAATTATTATTGATTTGTTACTCAATGTGGGAATTTTCACAAAATGATATTATCAACTTGAATGAGAGATTTTTCAGTGTAACCAGTACATTGAGTGGTACATCATGTGTCATTATATAAATATTGATATATATATACTAAAAAGTTAATAAATTAAAAAAATAAAATTTTCTACCACTCCTATTAAAATATGTGGTGTACCACTTCTGTTCTCATCACAACTAAAAATTTCTCCTCGTAAAGAAGTGGATTAAACTTTACAATAACTAGCAATAATATAGTACAAATTTATTTTTACGAGAATCAAACTTAAAATTTATCATTTACAAACGAAAATAAAGAAAAATACTATTAGTACGAAATGACCTTAACCTAGGAAATTTGAAAGAGAAAGAAGTGGCACTTTCTATTTTTAAATGACGAAAGTGGCCCTTTGATTTCGGCTGTTTTTCTCTACTTACATTACATGACAGCCATTGAAAAACTATGTAGCATGTGTTATGTCGGTCATGGCGGTGGACCTACGAGGTTCCACAAGTACATTTATATTAAACTAAGGTGCCTTTAATTACGCTCAATTGTTTTCTAAATTCACATTATTTAGTTTCTTCTTTGATAGTTATTTTTAGAAGGTTAAAAATCTATTAGTACACCTATAAACATTTAAATTGTTCCTCATCAAACCCAATTTGGATAACTTAACTTGTAAATTTATTATACATCATCGAAACTTACAAGTTCATAATGAATGTTAAAAATTCTTGATAAAAAAGGACATGAATCATTGACTAAGGTTCAGTCCGATTGCACCTATCCTTGTGCATTCAACCTCAAATCTTGGACTATGGTTATGTAGAGAAAAAAAAATTCAATCATGGTTGTTCAATAAATAATACTGGACGGTGAAAGAAGTTCACTCGATCAACATCTAAAATCTATAATTTTATTTTGTTTTTAATTCGCTTATCTTTATATATAAAGCCAACAACAACTCTTTTTGGGGTCACAAGCTTCACCAAAAAATAAGTGGACAGAAATGCCGCTCAAACAAAGCAGCCCAAAATAATTCATCAAATATGATAGGGGTATTTTTGTCATTTTAAAAGTATTTTTTTAATAATTATTTTTTTTGTACATTATTTTTTTATTTTATAATTAGTACCTCACAATAGGCTAGTAATAATGTGTTTCAACAAGTTGTTCATTAAATATTATTTTTTCAATTTTTAAACACCTTCAAAACATCTTAAGAGGCATGTAATGCCGGTTATAAAAAATGATTTCGCACGCACATAATAATGTGATTAAATTAGTTGTAAAATGATTGTTTTTTTTTTTGAACAAACGATATTATCTACACTAAGGGGGAGGGAGTGAGCTTAGTCTCACAATGAGCTATCAATATTGTGATTCAATCAGTTGTTTATTAAATATTATTTTCTCTATTCTTAATGCAAATTCAATAGAGACAGATTATTCATTTACTTCAAATATTTGACTTTTCTTTTGTCAATTTACGCATATAAATATATTTAAAGCGTATTGATTGTACGTCGTGATTCAAAAAATGTTCTCTTAACGGAAGGGCAAGAAGGAAAGTACAAAATTGATTAAAAGTTTGGCACCCTAAAAATACAGACCAAAAAATACTATTGGAACAAGGAAGGAGGTTGCGATGTGAAAGTGACCGGAAGGTAGGGAGGGGTGAGGGGTTCAGACTTGGAAGAAGACTTAAGAGCTAAGTAAATTTTCTAATCCAAGTCGTCGACGTTGGACTTTCGGAGAAAACACACAAAACAAAACGCCACGTATTGGGTACGCACGCTACGCAGAAGAATCAAGAAGGTGTCGGTCCTTTGCGTGTCGACGAAAATACCGACAGGTGGCAGCCCGTGGCACAATCAATCCAATGCCCAACAGCTTTCCGTATTTCCAATTATGTTTATATATCGGTCAATTTGCACATCGACTCGAATCGAAGCTACCACAATTTGCAAAGGAAACCAAAGCTTTCTCTCTCTCTCTCTCTCGCTTCCTCTCTCAGGTTACTGAAGAAGGCGGCAGTCAAACCAGAGCTTCCTTGAGGTACTGACGATTCGTTACTCCAATCAATTCCGGTTACGGATTAGTAAACGTGTAGTTTTTGTGATCGATCGTGAATGCGTGTTATGAAATTGTGATTCTTTCTTGTTGCTTTTGTTTGATGTTATTGTGTTGATTTGTGTACTGCTTTCGCAATTTCTTGAGGACAAAATTGTTGCTTTATTTACTCATTTGCGTTCAATTGTATCAATTTAATTACTTTGTGGGAATTTGGAGAAAAACGTTATCGAATTGTGCTCAAATCACCGTTCAGAAATCGATTTGATATGCTTTCCTTTCCCTTACAACAGAATCGTGTTCGTGTCTTGAGAATCCTGACTGTTTATATGGAAATCTCTCTGTTGGATAAAAGTGATGGGTTTTCCATTAAGTGTAGGACAAAATAGGGGTCGATTAAAGTGGCTAAAATTAGGGAACTCAGAGTTTGAGTTCCATCCTCCCAACCTTTGCAAGTTTGGGGAAATCTTAAGCCCTATGTGTATCGGCTGTGTATTTCGAAAAATGACAACAAAATGTTAACTAGAGCTAGATTCTTTTGGAACACTCTTTCGCCCTTTATCGACTGTTACTTGCCGTCAAAGATATGCATAACCTTGTCCCGGATCTGTACTCTGTGTTTTGTGATGGTGAACTGAAAGTAAGCATGGTCTGCAATGTGCCGAGTATTAGCAAGCAGAAGGGATTTATACTTTTTTTTAGTTACTTCGTTTTGTACATCACCAAGTTCAGCTTCTTTTTTTTTCTTTTTTTTTTTTTAATCTACTGAATTTGTTTTCCGGATTACTGATCGCACGGTTAATTTGTTTTAGGGATCTCAGGTTCGGAGGAAACTGTTTTGCGTTTCGAGTTTTGGCAAATAGTCTGTAGATGGAAGACAAAACTGAATATAAACGAGAAGAAATTGAAAAGGTTCAAAAGGAAGAACGGTTTATGGTGATGAAGGCCAAGGATGTAGAACCAGGCGACCTGAAGGAGAAGACTGAAGTGGAACTTGAATCTAAGACCAAGTCAGCGGTAAAAGAAAAGTCGAAACATGAAAAGGATGAGGATAAACATAAGGATGCAGACGAGGAGAAGTCGAAGAAGAAGGATAAAGACATAACGAAGAAGGAAAAGAAGAAAGAGAAGGCTAATGAAGCGGGAGAGAGTGAAGAAGATAAAAAGGAGGACAAGGAAGAGAAGAAGAAAAAGAACAAGGAGAAGAACGAAGATAAAGAAGATGATATAGAAGGGGGAAAAAAAGAGAAAAAGAAGAAGGATAAAAAGGACAAAGGTAAAGATTTAGAGGAAGGGGAAAAGGTGGATGATGAAAAAGAAGGGAAGAAGAAGGAGAAGAAAGACAAGGATGACAAAAACGACGGTGATGATAAGAAAAAAGGAAAGAAGAAGAAAGACGAGGATGAGAAAAAGAAGAAACACAAGGGTGGTGGTGATGAAAAAGAGAAGAAGAGCGATGAACAAAACGATAACAAAAAAGAAGGAAAGAAGAAGAAAGACAAGGAGGACAAAAAGAAGAAACACAAAAATGAAGAGGATGAGGAGGAGATCAAGGCTGAAGTTACTTCCAGGGAGATTGACATTGAAGATAATGTAAAGGAATCAAAGGGTGAAGCAGAGGAGACGCATAAGGATGAAGGAAAGGACGATAAAAAGAAGAAACACAAGGGCGGTGATGATGAAACAGAGAAGAAGAGTGATGAGGTAAAAGGTGACGATGATAAAAAAGAAGGGGAGAAGAAGAAAGACAAGGACGATAAAAAGAAGAAACACAAGGGTGGTGACGGTGAAAAAGAGAAGAGTGATGAGGTAAAAGGTGACGGCAATAAAAAAGAAGGGGAGAAGAAGAAAGACAAGGACGATAAAAAGAAGAAACACAAGGAAGGTGATGATGAAAAGGAGAAGAAGGGCGATGAGCAAAAAGATGACAAAAAAGAAGGAAAGAAGAAGAAAGACAAGGAGGACAAAAAGAAGAAGCACAAAAATGAAGAGGGTGAGGAGGAGGTCAAGGCTGAAGTTACTTCCAGGGAGATTGACACTGAAGAAAATGTAAAGGAATCAAAGGGTGAAGAAGAGGAGGAGACGCAGAAAGATGAAGGAAAGGAGGGTAAAGAGAAGAAAGATAAAGAGAAAAAGGTGAAGGGGGAGAAGGGGGAGAAGGGGGAGAAGGGCGATAAGAAAAGGAAAGTCGATAAAAAGGACAAAGGCAGTGATGTTGTAAAGCTGAAACAGAAGCTAGAGAAGATCAATGGCAAAATAGAAGGCCTACTTGAGAAAAAGTCAGACATCGTGAGGCAGATAAAAGAAGCCGAAAGTGCAAGCCCCACTGTTGCTGAGAAGCCCACAGAAGCAGCAGCATAGCAATCTTTGGTAGCGCATTTCACCTCTCTATACTAAGGTCCATACTTTGTGTTTAATATTACTTGAATAAAGTGTTCCTGGTAACGAATAAACGTAATCTGTTAGTGTGGTTTTCTTGTGTTGTGCAATTTAGAAGTGATCCATGTGTAAACTGATGTTTTGTGTAAACACCTCACATTTCGGTGGGTGATAGGGCAGCGGAATATGTACTAGAGGAAACCCAGTAAGCTGGAGTGGGTTGGTATGTGTATCAACTTACAGGACTATGATGGGAGGTTTCGGTAGGATGTAAATTACTTGAAATTTTGTTTTGCTCGTAAACAAAGAGGCTGTATAACTTTTTATATGAAATTACAAATTACAGTTGTATGTATGTGATATTTTCTCTGTATTCAAGACTTGTTTTCTTCTGAGAAAGCATGCAGCTGCCGCCTGAATTTCCTTCTGTTCGATCTAGCTAGCTTTAGATTTGGAGCTGTTGAGGCTGCTATATTTTTTCCGGGTTAACTAGTTTTGCCCTTTTGAGTTTTAAAGAGAGTAACATACAGAGAGCCACAAATTGCTCGAGCGGTGGTGGCATATGCCTCGATTGTTTGCATATTTCTCCGGTGAAGTAAATTTTCTAAATGGATCTCTGTGCACAGGAGAGGAGCCTCTCCTACGTAAGGGCTTGTTTGGATTGTTTGGATGTGCTTTTAAAATGACTGAAAATGCTTTTAGAGAAAATTGTTTTAGGTTTCAAAAGCACTAGAAGTGCTTTTTGCAAAAAGCACCAGTTATGTGCTTCTTCTAAGAAGCACTTTAAATGTTTTTCCATGCTTCACTTGCATTTTTACTAAAGATTGGTTCCAAAAACATTTTAACCAAAAGCACGTTCAATCATCTTAAAAGCACATCCAAACAAGCTCTAGTTCAAAATTTGAACAAATAGGAGGCTGTGTGAGCTACATGTGTTTTGATCCGCTAAATTTTTGCTCGAATTATGGCCAACAAATGAGCAAGTGCATGATTCAAAAACGGAAAGCGAACTGTTTTCGAAATGAAATGTATCGACAAAAAATTATCTGAGAGACCGCAATGAATCATTTCGTGTACTCGTCATTTGTTCTCTACAAGAAAATTACATGTGGCTTATCTAACAAGTAATACTTTTTCTATGAATAAGAACCTTACATATCAGTAGAACGGTGTACAAACTCTGGTTGGCTTTACTCCAAGCGCATCGATTTGTCCTCGATCCTCGTCTTGTGTGAAGTTAATGTCATCTCTACCTCCAAAACTTTCCATTTTGGTAGAAAACGATGGAAACTGAATGCCGCAGTATAGTAAAAAGATAGGAACTGGATCGTATGTAGATCCAACTTTAGTCATTCGGGTCCATTTCCTCATCCTGATCAGAGTAGAGAGTAGCATTAGTTCTGTCACTGTCATTTGATTCTGGTTGTTCGTCCAGAGTACTTCCGTACTCTGACAATTCATTGTCCTCCACTTGACCCTCTTCCCCAGCTGAATCCAAAGGAACTTCTTGACCATGCTTCATCCACTTCGGGCACTCTTCTTCGCCTCCATATACAGTTCGGCCATCATTACCTTTTACATGAACTGGAGCATCGGCAGAAGACATTCTACAAGAGCATTCGGGGAGTGGGTGTGAAATAAACAAGGCTGGCTTCGACACAACGGATTGCCTTATAAGGCCTTCCTCACTTAAGCTTTTCTTAAGATGTTCCTGCACTGACAGTGTCCAATTATGCTTGGGATGGTAGACATTGTCCCTCGTCATGTTGAAAAGTTGTGCTACAACTTTCCTGTTCGAAAAGAGGACACACAAAGTTAAACAAGATCATCAATCATATATAAAAAGTCGAATTAGATTCTTTTTGTTTTTCTCTTGCCTGTCTGGTCGGTATGTTCTAGAAGAAGCAACCTCATACAAACGGTGTCCCATGACCAAGCTTGAAAAATCTGGCCATCCACTGCCATCATTGTTAAAACCAGGAAAGAATGTGTCTGCTTCCACAGAGACAATATAATCAAGAGCATCCCAAATTAGTCTATGTGCTTGCATTCTCAGATCCAAAGCAGAAAGGTCTGGTTCGATGTCAGTCTCAGTAATCCAACCATACCAGCCTTCTTTTTCATGTTGATAGATAGGTCTACCAGGAGGTGGAGGAAGAGGCCGAGGCCTAGGACCAGCCTTCTTCCATTCTTCTTTAAGTTGTTCCTCGCCTTTTGCTGGAGGTGGATGAAATGGATTTTGCAGAAGAGGTGTTTCAGGTCCAAGTATATCAGCCAATTCTTTATTGCTGCACAAGGAAGTGCGATCCACTAAGTTGGGAAACATAGCACGCAAAGGGACCAGAACACGTTGACCCCCAAATGTTTCAGAACCAGCCAGATATATAATTGTTTTAGGAGAAAACCCCATTGAACGAAGAAGAATTCCAACCTGTGAAAGTCTCAAGAAGAATAAATGAGCTAATGAACCACGGAAATGTAGATAGATTGATTTATTAATTATCATCAATGAGCCCATACATTATCAATGCACCACCAAAACTGAAATTATACAGTGTAAAATGACACAATAAGTAGAAGATCAAATTTATATCATGATTCTTAGTCGCAAGCTTGTTCACAAACGTATTAACGTGCTTGAGTCAAGCCCCGGAATAAGAACTCAAGCTTGAGATAATATACAGGGTTTTCAAGCCGACCCCACTTAGTGGGAAAAGGCTTTGTTGTTGTTGTTGTTGTTGTTGTTGTTGTTGCTTTTGGTAAAGGTGATAACCCAATTAGAGCCAGTCAAGGAGGTAATGTAGAAATCACATTGACACATATCCTTATTTTGAGTGGATACCTTTAGAAAGGATCAGTCCTTACTCTTATTCATTGTCTATTCATCATTTTCTCCTTTAAAATAAAATTTTCAAGTAATTAAAATACGAAAGTTGTTTTTATGAATTAGATGGTGTTGGATTAATTAAATTCTCAGTGTCATTCCATCCTCTACTGTTTTTTTTGGTCTGCATCCTCGACTTAATAAACCTATCACTTGAGGATAAATTTTTGGAAACACAAATTCCACTCCTATTGTAATGTTAATATTTAATATTTAAAAGCGAAATTGATAGAAGGATGCTTGAGGTTCTGCTTTTTCTGAACTGCTCAAATCAATTCAGTGTTGAGTGAGTGCCAAGGAAGCTTAATTTCACAACCAGCACTGAAGTTCACTACTAATCTTCTAGACATTCTTATGGCATTGAAAAGTGAAATTTTCAAAACAATAAAAAATGGACCACGAAAAAGAAGCATCAGGCTGGACTAAAAGCCACACAACAGTACTTACAATTTACAAATACATACGCTGGATCTGAAATTAGTACTGAGCTTACCTCTTCAGGCATCAGCGGGCATGAGCCATTTTCTCTACGCAAGTGTGAATCTATGCTTAGTTCCTCATGAACAATGCCCTTTTTAATCATTTGTTTCCTTCGATATTGTATGAGTTCAGTGTGAACATCCTACAGAAAAGTAGCAAGTTAGCAAGATAACTTTGATAACCATGACAGTGAATGGACACGCTGTTAATATTTTGCAGTTGTTTAAGGTAGAAACCACCTGTACTCATGAGGAGGGAGAGAACTCCAAAACTGAATTTTTATCGGACTTAGATTTTAACCAAGGAACAAAGGAGAACAATCATTTTAACACTAACTTAGACTTCACAGGCAGAGATATGAAAAAGATTGTAACCAGAAAGTTTAAGCTGTGTGTATGTGTTGGACAGAATTATGTTAAGTTGCAACACCTGTCACATGTGAACCTCTTTCCATCACTAAGGACCAACATGTGGAACTCAACTTAATATTGGAATTTCATAATTGGAGGTGGTTCAAACTTAGGTTCTATTACTCTAATACTATGATAAAGTCTAAGCATGTAGATCAACAATTTATATTTTCACAACTACCAAAGATAAAACCGGCTAAAACATCTTACCTGAAAAAGTTCAGCACAGCCATGATATGCCAAGGTTTCTCTCACTAAACCAGGATGATACGCTAGGAAAGGTTGACCCCATGCACGTAACCTATTGGAGTATAAAAGCCACATTGATCAACTGAAGGAAAATAGTTCTTAGAAGTAAATTATTACAAGAAGTGAACGGGGTCCACCAGAAGCCACGTAAAATGATTTTGGTTGAGGTTATGTTAATCAGATCTATTTGAGAGGTCTTAGCTAGCTTTGCTATATGGTGGATTTCTTATGCACTATTTTTTAATTCTTGTTTTTATTTTAATAAAGTGTTATCGTTTCTTCTCAAAAAAAAAAAAAAAAAAAATAAAGGAAACTAATAAAGATCCATCATCTACAGAAGCTACATAAATAAAAGCTATGATACAAAATAATCACATAACTGCCTTCTAATCTAGTAATATGTACGAAAGTAATAATCCCTAAACTCTGATGAGATAGAATCCCTAAGCAAAAACCAAAACCTCACCCCTTCCCAGAAGAATATGACCACACTAGCGGATATTATAGGAAACTTCACGTGGCCTTTGAACCTCTTTAAGAGGATGTGTTCACTTTGACTGCTTGGAAAACCTAGGCATATCCATTAGGCTTATAGTTTCCATTTTCCTTATACAAACTTCCATCCAATTTGTAGAAAGCCAAACCTAAGACTTTCAGGGTGTGTTTGTTTTCCTTCACTAGGCCTCACTGGACTAAACTGGACTAACAATCAGTCCAATCCCTTGTTTGTTATTTGTGTGGACTAACTTAAGTGGGACTAAGTTTCACTCGCCTGGATTGGAGGCCTCACTAAACGGTCTTAGCGAGACCCCCCGAAATCCATGGGACTGCTAAGACCGTCTCTCTCTCGCATTCTCGTCCTCGCCTTTCGAAGCTACTCAACATCGTTGTCTTCCTAGCGTCCTCAACCATTTTCGACCGCGATGACGACGACATCCAATAAATCAGAAACGCCTCTTTGTCAACGCACCTCCCCTTCACGATCTAGCAACCACCAAAAACCCTAAATCTTCAAATCAGATAATCCTTTGAATTCCCACTGAATCCCTATCAGACCCTAATTGAATGGTCGAGCCCTAATGTTCAGACGGAATGGCCTTCGCTTATTCCTTCTCCGCTGGAATATCTGAATCTGCAATTGGAGAAAAACTGATTTGCATCTAAACCAGAGTATGAGGGAGAGGAGGAGGAGAGGGTTGATGGGCTCGAGTCGGTGGTCGAGTAAACAAAAACGGATTGAAGTTTGGATTTATAAATTGAAAATTATAAGGAAAACAGGCTTGGAGGAGGAGAGGGGAGTAGCAACTCTCCTTTGTTGCTGATGCTTCTAATTTCCAACGAAGAAGAGAGAGTCCTGCTTGATTTTGTTGTAAAATTTTGGATTTGATTGTGGGTCAGTCATGTTATATTTTCATTATCGTGCTTGGTTTTGTGGTTAAATTTCTTCTAGGTTCCTTGATTATTGTAGTTTTGTAGCTAAATTTGAAGACCCACTTCTAGTTTTTTCATGGGTTTTCTGTAGCTCTGTGAAGAAGCAATGTGGAAAAGGTAATGCCTTACATATTCTGGGTTTTGCTTTAAAGCTTGAATATTTGTAGTGGGGGTAGTCTTTACAGAGCCACATTCGTGTGATTTACTGCTTTGAGCTGTGTAGTATGAAATGGTGAAATAATTTTTGTTTTTCTTTGAGAAGGAGAATCTGGTTCTTTGAAGCTCTTCCCAAGTTCAAAGATCTTTTTTGTCGGAATTTTTTTTTATTTGTGATGAACGTTTGGGGTTCTGGATGCATGTTTGATTCCAATTGTGATTGTAGAAAGTCCGAAAATTAGTTGAGTTTATATCCTCTCATCTTAGTCCGACACTGCACCAAACGTTTCACTAAGTTAGTCTAGCTTAGTCTATTATAAGCCAGTCCAGCTTAGTCCCTAAAGTTAATCCAGTCCGAGATAGTCCGGTGCAACAAACGCACCCTCAAAGATAAAATTTCCTTACTCCATAACTCGACCCCTCCTGTTGACTCCATCCTTCTGGTTAACTCTATCCCTCCAGTTAACTCTATCTATTACCTAATCTTTCCAACTCAATGGTAACCTTCAAATAATATCTATTTAATTAAAAACATCTTGCATCAGATGGTCTAAGAGCAGTCTGTACTAATCAAGTTCTCTAAACACCAATATCACTCTATCGATTCAAATCTTCAGGAAAAAAGGTGTGTTGCTAGATTCATACCTCTCCACCATCTTGTGTCCAAGCATTTGAATTTCTGGCCTGAATTGAAGTGAATGGAAGGCAACCCTGCATCTAAGTCTTTGAAACTCGGCCATGTTTGGTGGAAGGATTGACTGAAAATAGGATTATATTGCATCAACACTTAAACTTAATTGTCAAGCATGCATGCTTGGAACACAGAAATCACTAAGTGAAAAGAAACAAAACAGATTCACTACTGACATAATCATATATGAATGAATGATCCCTATCAACCAATAGGAAAGCGACAGAGAATGAATGTTTAAGTGGTTCTTAGATAACATTTATTTATTTTCATAGACAATGGTTCACAGGTGACAGTTCTAGCGCAAAAAAGAGTATGACAATATGTGGTTATAAATGTTAACAGAATATGCATATTTTCTCAAGCAGATGACATTTTGAAATAGGCTATACTATTAAACTAGTAGAAAATCAGCTACCCGCAGACATCCACCATCAGCAATGATCAAGCCGATAACTTTGGTTTTCTTTAACTTTGGTAGGACTTCTTTGATATAAAAATTTGGAGAAGCTGAATTCTTGGGTCTAAAAGAAGGGAATTCATTTCTTTTCCTTGCTGCCTTCAGATTATCTGGCAGACTCTTCACAATGACTATGTCATTTTTTAGAGATGCTATAAAGTGCACCTCATCGTAGAGATATGTAAAACTCTTGAAACGAGAGCTGGCAAAGTCATAAAAAACAAAAGAGATAAGAAGCAATGAATCATATGATCGCAGCAAACTGGCATAAAAGAAGTAGCAAACTAAAAAAGAACCTGATGCCTTTTGAGCGAGTACTTTCTTGAATGTCTGGAATGACAAGAGTAGCATTTAGAAGCCTGGATATGGTGACCAGATCACAGATCTAGAAAATTAACAAAGATTTATGAACACCACATACAAATTATCACAGAATCACTTTCACATATTTGACAAATCTTACCGTAGATCTTATCTTTCCAAATCCACCAAATATTTTTGCATAAATGAAGCCATTGCTCTGTTCATTTGGAACTGTAAAAAAGGTAAAAGTATTCAATCAACTAAAATATGAATGGTTCAAGGTTATCAAATCCTCCAGTGACAAAAAAGAACATAGAATGAAGGAACTCAATTCAAATTCAGTATAACAAAGATAACAGTTACCATTAGCTTCGAGACTACAAAATATGTTTGGTCATGCATGCGAGGGAATGGATTCACCAATGGGTTCAAATTGTCAAATTCATAAACTATACCATGCAAGTATATGATAAACCTAGAAACGAACAAACTAAGAAAATACACAAATGCAAGAAAAAGAGCAAGATCATCACCAGGATAGTTGCCTCGGGGGTTGGCATAAGGCTGAAAAGACTGCAGGGTCTTCAGAGGCCCCCATAGCTTCTTATTAGGAACACGCTGCATGATTGTAAAAAACAAAAGAAGCCCATCAAGACAACCAAGAACATACACTCGAAATACATGCATAATGGGCAGAGAAATGACTCAAAATCTCACCTGCCTCCCAGAGATAGAATCGAAATCGTTATGGAATGCGGTCAATGCGCTATACTGGACTAAATCGACAGTCGAAAATCTTGCTATAGAGATGTGCCGAAGCAATGATGCAAAAGATAAAATGAGGACAAAGAGAGCAACCCATTTTATCTTAGATTTGAACAGCATCTTGGCTCATCAAGCACACAACAAGAATTCCACTTTCCCCAATCAAACATCACATTCCAAATCCAATTTCAACTCCATGATTTTCCTACTCAAAAATAAACAATCATAATTCAATTAACCAAGAAAACAAAGACAACACATTTGAGCTAAAACAATGAATCAATAAGTAAAAAAAAATATTTAAAAAAAAATAAAAAAGATGTCAAATTTCGAATCAAATGATCTGAACTATTGTACCACCAGATTATCAAAGATCAAAGATTGAGAAAATCGTAAGTTAAGTCAGCGAACCTCGGAAGCAGGGGCCATTAGTTAATCCAAATCTGAACAATAAAAAATTGAACATGGAAAAACTTTCTCGGGAAACAAACAGAAAGCAGACGGAGGAGGGGTATCAACGAATCTGGTGGTGTGGAGGGAAGCTTTGGATGAAAGAAAATCCGAAAGGGACAAGGGTTTTAGATTTTGTGCAGTAAATTTGTAAAATGTAAAATGTAAAATGGAATTGGAAATTTGGAAGAAAGGAAGGAATTTTGTGTTTTGTCGTGGGTGTCAGAGTGTGTGTTCCGACTCCTTTTTTTTTTATTTTTTCGATCGAACCTTTTTTTTTATGTTCAAGATCTCGAGTTTTGTTTGTCTTACTTTTACTGCACAATTAATAAATACGCGTGAAAAAAACTAATTCAAAAGTCGGGTACAAAAATATTCTTAATCAGGTGAATTACGAATCTTTGACACTCTGATATTGTTGCTTTCTTCTTAAACTTGTTAACAACTTTGTTACTAAATGATACTGTTTATTGATATTTCTCTTCTTCATTTGTAATTGATAAGTAGTAGGATTAAATCTAATGATACTTATGTAAATAATACCATTGTGTTAAAGCTTGTTAAAAATATTAATTTTTTTCCTTAAAAGACACGTTTGCATTCTCTCTCTTCCTTCTTCTTCAAATTACTAGCAAATAGCATTATTTAATAAGAGATGCGCTATAACAAAAACAGAATTATTATTAGCACTCGAAAAAATAAAATGTAAGTTTCATTTCGGAGTCATTTCTCCAGACTTGAAGAAGCTTTTCTCGTACTGAGGAGTGGGAACTTGATTGGGGCGAAGTACGCAACCTTCGTTCTGCATTTCATTAATTTTTTTGTTTGTTTAAATCAACAACAACAAAGCATTTTCCCACTAAGTGGAGTCAGCTATATGAATCCTAGAACGTCATTGCGCTCAGTTCTGTGTAATATCCTCCGTTAAATCCAAGTACTCTAAATCTTTTCTTAGGGTCTCTTCCAAAGTTTTCCTAGGTCTACCTCTACCCCTTCGGCCCTGAACCTCTGTCCCGTAGTCATATCTTCGAACCGGAGCGTCAGTAGGCATTCTTTGCACATGTCCAAACCACCGTAACTGGTTTTCTCTCATTTTTTCTTCAATTTCGACTACTCCTACTTTACCTCGGATATCCTTATTCCTAATCTTATCCTTTCTCGTGTGCCCATACATCCAACGAAGCATCCTCATCTCCGCTACACCCATTTTATGTACGTGTTGATGCTTCACCGCCCAACATTCTATGCCATACAGCATCGCCGGCCTTATTGCCGTCCTATAAAATTTTCCCTTGAGCTTCAGTGGCATACGGCGGTCACACAACACGCCAAAGAAATGAGAGTTCGGCTAAGTCACACAATGAGCAACTTAATTTGGTATCGAATTCGCCATCCACAAGATTCGAATCTAAAATCTCTCACTTACAACTGAAGAGATATACCTCCTGAAAAGATCATTTAATGAACGAAGGTCACGGGGGGTTTGATTTGTAGGCCAAATTTGTGGCAGACATGCATCCTTGTGTGGTATGTAACCCGGTAGGAAGAAGCTTGAAGATCAAACAACCCCAACGGCATTTAATTTGCCTTCATTTGCTTGCTTTTCCCATGGCTGACTGTGACCGCCCAAAGGACTCGCAAGCAACGTATAAATGATGTCCTCCGCCGCGTCTTGTTTGTTCTTGGAACACGTCTTTATATTCCATTTTTTTCATGAATCCCTTTGACAGAAGAAACGGAACCTCGAGTGGTTCATTGGCCGGCGAACATACAATCTCATTACAAAATTTAGTCGGAATTTTTGTTGCTAATCTAGGATTTCCAAACATGTCATCTACTTTCAATCAAATATTCATTCTTACATATGCAAACTCCCAACTTTGAACGGGCTAACCAACTGGATCCAAATCAGCCTCCGCGTCCTCACCATCAAGCATCCCTGCCTCGACCTCGACCTCAGCATCTGCTTCCAACTGACCTCCCTCTTGACCCACATCCGCATCGGAGCTTTGCTTCTGATGTTCATCGGGGATTGGACTTCCACCTTGGGACATGTTGCCGGCTGCAGCAATGGTATCAGTGTCCATTGGCGTCCCTGAGGCTTCACCATCTAATTCACTTGCAGGTGTAGTATTCTTCAGGGAAAAAAATATTGTCAAAATTCTTGGGGTACAAGTAATGCTGATACTTCCATATTCGTACACATGCATTTACTTGATCTCAAATTTGAAAACAACCTACCCCAAGACAAAAAAGAACACAAAATATACAACAATAAAGGGACAAAAGTTTATAACATTTTTCATCTCATTTTTTCAATCTTTAGGCTGAAGATGCATTGCACAGATCAAGTGTTATGCAGCCATGTAACGTTATGTCTAAATAATAAAGATGTTTCTTTCTAAATCTCATCGGCAATATACACGCACACACAAACACATACACATTATTCATATTATTTCCTCATTTGCATATTCAACTTTCTACAGGAATCAAAGATGTCAACAATAAAACACTAGAAATTCAACACACTGCCAATTATATACCTGATTTTCTTCTAATTGATGTGCAGCACCTTTTGATTCTTCCTTTTTAGCACGTTTAGACCTGTCATTTGGTTTAGCTTGGTATTTAGACCGCTCCTCAGGAGACAAAAGTTCCAGCGGTACAACTCCTTCAATACCATGTTCAGTAAACTGCAATGACATCCACACAAGTGGTGTAAAGCTCAGTGAAAAACGAAATAATACATTAACTATGCAAACATAGTTATATTCATACTCGAGAAAATCCTTCCAAGTCTTGTCTAGCTGAAAATCGAAGACCTTTCCAGCAATATACCTGCATGTTGAAATTTTACTATTGGATAAAACAAAATCAAATTTTAAGTGGAACACTAGTTTGAGTTTCAACAATTCTAATATTCAAAAGCAAGAGGTAATGCACATTGAATCAGATTGTGAAACAGTTGAACAGCTATTAAATAAAATAGCACTCTATATTACCAATGAACCCTAGTCAAAATGCAACCCAACTTTTATCTATATGATTGTCTTCTGATATTGACCCAAAATTCCAGAAGAAAACTCACTCGGTTATTTTTGTGGTGATACTCAGGTTCTATTCCAGCTGCTGGATCCATCTGTAACTCAAAGAAATTCATCTTACTAAACAGTTACTGAGAAAATAAAAAATCCATAGCATGAGAAGGGACAAGAGTGAGCGCGAGTACACACACACACAACATGCTAGTTTGGGCATTGAGAAGTAAATAGGACTTACATCTTCAACCAAGGGCTTCCAGTACTCAGTGATGGAAGGTGTTCGAACACGTTGAGGATCAGTTAAAGCATTCTAGACAAGTAAAAAATAACTATTAAACAATATAACACCAAAATTTTCAAATTAATTTTGTGGTCAACAATACTGAAAGGAACATATTGCTACATATTTACATGTTTCTTCCTCAACAACTTGATCTGTAATCTTTGTCCTCTTTATAGTAAGAACTGAACTGATATTCTATGAGTATAAAAGTACTAATTCAGAAAGGACAGTAGGTATGAACCATGAAGAATCAGCAAGATGCTATTAACTTTTTTCTGTTAACAGCTGATAATATAATTATTTATATATACTGTATGAGTGTGGGGGTGTACATTTCCTCGTGATGGTCACCGCCACTCTTGAAAATAAATCAAACTTTTTCTCAATATTTAAATATAGAATCAGCGAAGCTTGTGAAACATTGGAGGTTGCAAAAAATAATTGCGTATATTCAAAACCTTGTGAATGTTTGTCATGTTTGAAGCCAGATTTATTTCAACAATCTTGTCATAAATAGCAATCTAGCATACCGGATTCTGATCTGCCCACTTCCACAACTGAGATAGTTCTTTATTTCCCATTCTCCATCTCGGCCTACTGTTGAATTTAGGACAAAAAAAAACCAAAAAGTTCATTATAATGAGCACTGCAGACTTATTAAATATCTTCACAGGTCACAACAAACAGAAGGCTGATAAAAGTTGGTGAACAATTCAAAAATTTTAATTTGTAGGCATGGGTATATATGCCAGCAAAAATCCATGAGTTCATCTAGCATGTGAATTTGTTTATTTTTCTGCATAGATCGTAGCTTATTTTAAAATATCCTAAATACCATTACGAAGGTAGGGTTGTATTTCTCTCAAACCAAATCATTTCGTATATTCAAGTAAGAGGAAACAATCTCCACCACAAGGCAAAACATCTGCACTTGGTCAGAAGACCTCATCTCAAAAACAGTCTAGTTTTGTTTCCTTTTTTCTTGGTGAAAGTGAGTACAGAAGTATCAGCTGGTATCAGGGCAGGATTTGGGTAGCAGGGTTCTGCCAAAAAATGTGTAAATCTTATTCCTTCGTACAATATCATTGAGGACCAGTGGAATGTCTTTAATATTTTGTCACAGCAATTTTGACCAATTTCCAAGTTCTTGCTCTGTTATGTAAAATGGTAGTATCACTGGAATCTCTAAAGTTGTTAATATTCCCATTGAAGTTTTCTACAGCAATGTCTTTAGTATTTCCAGAGATAAAGTTGAGATCTGATGGAAATGTCTTTAATACTATTATACTACACATCAAAGGTTGAAACAATAAACACCCGTATCTATACCAGTAACCCAAAACTTCAGAAACAAAAAAAAAATCCAAACATCAAAACGACAAGTCAAAATATGCATCACTGTTTAGAATAAAGAGATCTAAAACATACATAAAAGATAAACCTACTCCCAAGGCCATGAATAACTAAAGTAGAATTGCCCAGCAGGGCTAGAAAACAAAAGATGAATTTACTTCTATCTGCTTCAGTTATTCTTATTAAGACCTTATACAAAAGGAAAAAATAAAATTGTTCAATTTTTTCTTATTAAAAAACACATTAAAAGGAATAGCAGGACCCAGACAAACAGGCCACTGAATTGCATACCGCTTTTTGGCTCCTTCTTGGATCACCTTTTTCTCCATTGGCTGCTTCTCAAATGGGGGACAACCGTCACATTTCCACCATACCTAAGAATAGATTAAATGCATATTATGCTCAAGAACAACGATAACATTTTCTGAGAATAGCGTGGCTGACGCCAGATAACACACTCACCCAATTCCTTTCACGTTCCAATATATGCTCAATTTTATTAAGAAATTCCTTCCCTTTGGGCGGAGTCATCTCAAGCAGCTTTTTGACACGCTCCTCACAAGATTTTATTTCCTCTTTCTGAAATCAACAAGGAAATCTTTAGCAGACATCATAAATTGCACAGATATTCTAAAGCTGACTTTATAGTATCATACATAACATTTTGCTATAACCATGTCCAAATGAAAGTAAATCCTCTTTACCAGTTCACAATGAAAGGTATACTACACAAATTCATTAATTTTTCATGCTTAAAGAAAATGTAAGCGGTGTCCATTCGCATCTTAATAAAGATAAGATATAGTCCCAAGTACAACTCAATTACGACCATCAGTTGCTTTTTAATACAATAAACTTAGAGAATTGCATGAGTAAATTAGCGATTTTTTTTTTTTTTTGAGAAGAAACGATAACAAAACTGATGCAAATGACTGGGATAATACTGCATTCATAAGCGAACACAAGCACGGAACATTGATATAAAGTTACAGGTGAGATCTGATTGTAGTACTCTAATCCACCCTTGTTCCAAATTCCTAACTTTGGAGATAAACAAGGCTAACAAAATCATAACATATCTAAGGCATCTCAATTTATTCCATTTTTATGTCAACATCTTTTGTTATAACCAACACCGCCGAGGTAAATTCTCTTTCTAAAGATAGCACCACCTGAGGAAAGTTGTTTTCTTTTCTAATGAAAGCAAAAGAAGAAGGAAGAAAGTTACAAAAGTCAACAAGATATAACTACAACACTGACCATGCTTTCAGAAGGTAAATCTTTTTCACTTTTTCCTGGGGCCTACAAGAAAATAAGAGTTAGTTTAACCATATTAGAGTACTATAGAAAAAATAGATCAATCAGAAAGTTGAAAAGGGCCATTATAACAAGCCCAAAGATTAGGAAGGTGTAATGATATTTCCCCAAAATCAATATTTAGACCTGTTCAACTCTACCTTCAGATAATCGAACAATATGAGGCACTGCACAAGAATGTGACGTCGGAAACTGGGATCCTTCAACTGTGCTCACCAGAAAACATCAAAATTCAAGGATTTGATTCCTAATCAAAATAATGGTCAGCTACAATTAAACTCTAAGTCAACACTCCAGCATTACTAACCTCCAAACCCATCAGTTTACTGCTTGTAAGATATTTTATGCTAAAATTTGTTGCTTCCTCCTCCAAGTTATTGGCATCTCCCTCTTCATCACTTAATGGTTGAGCTTCAAAGGTATTCAAAACAACCTAACAAGGCATTCAAGAAAAGAATATTTGAGTGAATAATAATATAAAGAGAAACTGGCATACCATAAAGATAAATAAAACGAAGATGTCAGAAGACTGTTATTACCATTAAACCAGACGTAAATTTCTTCCACTTGGTAGGACCAAGAGTTAAGGAAGGAGGGTTACAGAAGCTTTCCTGAAAATCCACCCAGACAAGTTTTTAGCATAATGAATGATATCACTGATATCAGTTTACAAGAAGATTTACATCAGTTTACAAGAAGAATTACAGAAACAAAGTATGAATATTTAACAACATTTCAAACTATATAACCTTTTAGCATTATATATACACTCCCTAAGCTCAAAACTCAAATCAAAATGGAGAAGAGGAAACCATAACTAAAAAGCCTAGCTCCGTATTGCTTCCCAGTTGCATAGTTTACCTGTAAACTCCAAAAGGTTTTGTAAAAGTTGAAATCGATGGAAATTCCTGAAAATTATAAAACAGATAACATATATGCTTAAGAGACCTATACTCACCAAAAAGTTATACACACTAGATATATTATACAGATATATGTGTAATAATATGTTGACATCAACATTGAGAAATCAAGCAACTGTCATTAGCAAGGATGTACCATCAGGGGGGTCTTTCTCATATTTTGTCTCGTTTGATGTGTTAAAAACTCCTTTTATATTAACAGCTGCACACAGTAACCATAAGAGCAACATGAATATATAGTCCAGCTGAACACCAGGGTCGAGAGCAATTAAATTACAAGTGAAGACAAGGGTTGAGGACAAACAGGTACCTGAACGCTCAGATAATGGGAAAAAGTGTGCCAAAAACATTAGAATTCGTCCACAAAATACCACGTCATTTGCCTATGAGTCAGGTTCAAAGAAATTAGTACGCAACATGACTATAACAATAAGTTTTTCAAGTAAAATTTAATCATCGAAGTGGATATAGTTTCATCAAATAAGGACTTCTTGAAGTGGTACAACAAAAGCTAAAACACTTAATTTCAAAAAACAAAAAATTAGTTAATAAATCAAAAGAGAGAAAAACAATATCAATATGATTGTATACCACATTTTAAATTTTGTTTATCACAGTGAAGCAATGTGACGACCCCACTTAGTGGGAAAAGGCTTTGTTGTTGTTGTTGTACAGTGAAGCAATGTGAGGAACACAATGGAGCAATGTGAGAAACACATAAGAACCTCCCTAGCACAAATATGCAATGCCCCATCCTCAAGTCTATAATGTCAAATATGTAACCACCATTACATAATTACGAGTACAACACATATTAACCTGAGCACCTGTTATTTTCTATAAACATTATAAAACCAGCTTTAAATGTGACTTCTGAATGGCATACCAATTTTTGGTGTTTGAAAAACAAACAAATATCACAATATAGGGGAAAGTTTCTAAAATGAAAGTTGGCTGTAAAAGCAATGATGACTACTATGATTAGTAACACCACCTTAGACAGACGACGAAGAAGTTGATTGCATGTTCTCAACATCACAAGTTTTCCTCGAGCAAAAAGCTCAGGCTGCATGAGGAGAACCATATAAAGTATAGCAGGATGTAAAAGAGAAGGAAAATGGGAAACTTACAATAAAAAAACAAAACAAGGAAAAATAATCCATTGACATATAAAAAGCACAAACCTTTCCTAATATATCTTGTTTACTCTCAATATAACCAAAAACGTCTTTGCAATTTCTCATAGTTGACATTTCTGTTAAGTCTTCCAACAGCTGAAAGATCATGCCGCCTTCGACATGCTCTTTCTCACAAAGATACAACACAACATCTGGTGCATCAGAAGATAAAAGGAGCTGTATAAGGCAGAAGGAGAGAGTAGTATGTATGTGGAGACAGAGCAAGAGAGAGACGCATTCTATAAGACTCGTCAATTTTCTTCTTCACTAAAACCAATATTACAAGCCATTTTCCATAGAGTAGCTCTTGTAAGGCAAAGAACTGACCTAAAAAAGCTTATTGTTTACATTAGAGGATATACAGGTCTACAATTGAGAATCAAAAGTCAATTCTGAATTTTGTCCAAAAGTAGTTAGGTGCGATTTAAATGTCAAAAGATAAACCACAAAAATTGATAGCAATACGAATTATTATCGGAAAAACATCAATGTATAAATTATTCTCAGAGTTTAAAGATTTATGCTGAGTGCACCACAAGAAACATATCAAAATACCAACACAACACATAGGAATTTTTATATTAGAAAGTGTATAAGCTTCTTCTAAAAAGCAAGTCAAGAACATTAGATACGTACAACTAAGTGCTTGCAATAGATTAACAGAAACATGTACAGACCAAGAAGACGTGGAATATGTCCTTGGGCAGTTTCTCCAGCATCAATTGATTGACCATACTGCATTATTTGCTCCCCAGACTGTACTGCAGAAGACTGTGAGAATCTCAAGTTACGCGACATAAAATTACAAATAAAACCAAATGCATAAGAGAGAGAAAATTCTGTTTTGATGTCAAATATGTAAAGAGGGTTCAGGTTGATGGGGAATCAAGTATATAACAGGGTCTACTTTACTTCAGATTTAGATAGAATACATGACTGTGACCGTGTGACGTCAAATAAGCATAAGGTCTTTTTTTAGTGTGTTACAAACATTAATTTCCTGTGGATGACCACCATGCTAACATATGCAGAAAAAACTAGAAATGCAGTATACTTCAGAAGTATAATCAAATAATCAAAATATTCTGTTCACAAGTACAAGAAAGAGATACATACCACCAGTTCCTGAAGCAATGTCCGAAGGATATTTTCTAACAATTGATTCTCATCTTGGACTAACTTTGTTTGTTTCTGTCATGATGAAATCAATTGGCCCAATTTTTATTGACCAAAAAACAAAATCCGGAAAAAATAAAGATTTCAATATGAGATTAATGTACAATCAGGATATATGTGAAGAAAGCAACGCTCCACTGAAAACCAAGGATAAAGCCTAGAATCAAGTAAAGGACTCATTGGAAAATTAGCAATCGGAGTCTTTATAGGACAAAGGTAGCAAAAAAAAGTGTATCCAAATGTAGCAAACAGAAAGAGAATGAAATCACAACTGTATTTCAGTCTTGAGAAGCGAAGCCATAAATAGCTAAGCATGCATTTACACAAGACTTAATCTTTGGGAAGCAAAAAATATAAATAAATAAGAACCCTGAACATGAAGGATATATGGTTGTTACCTGAGGTTGTATAACTTGTTGAACTGTCTGAAGGGCAAACCTTTCAGGTGGGCCGGGCTGCAATATGGCCGTCCTGAACACTTCCTGAGAATAAAAACAGAAAGAAAATTTAACCATACTTGACAGAGAAGACAAATAACAATCAAAATTATAAGTGTGATGAAAATAAGGCTAACCATGTTAAAGACTTCAACCAGAGTGCTGACACTGAAGCCAACGACAAAAAGTCCGCTTTCCGCTCTGTCAAACAAAGCCTTCCCAAAAGCTCAATTAAAATGATTTCGAAAATATTCTGCAGCAGCAAAAATGAAAGGTATCGTCTAAAGAAATTAAACCAGCAGTGACATTTGGAACTGCATGTTAGAATGTAGAACAGGCAGAGACCCAGGAATGTAAAATGTGGCGGGATGAAATTCTAAGTTCCTCGGTTAAAAATTATACAGTCCCCTGTGTTAATATGAAATTTCCCCAATTTTATGGAACCTGTTAATTCCTTAATCTGCACATTTAATTGTTTCGTTTTTCCGGTCACCCGCTTTTCGTTAGAACAAAAGCATCAACGAATCAACAGACTTTACACTGAGAGACAAGTTATTCAAAGACAGAACTCCATCGTTTCGTTGTCCATTTGAATCTTCAGTGAATACTAATCTCACTTTGTTTTCACTTTTCAGAAGCTATTACAAATAGTTGAAAATTAACAAGCAGAGAAAAATCGCTGAAAACCATTCACTGAACAAGTTGGAAATTTTCGAATTCATCTGTTTGTAATGGCAACATCCCTAAATCCTCAATACGCAAATTTCTAAATTAGAGAACGAAGCGGAATTAAAAATAGAAGAGGCAATAAATCTCTTACCCGGCAGAGGTCACGGCGGCGGGGCGAGTTATAAGGAGAGAGTCGTGCTTTACGTACGGCGGCGACCCGGGGAAGAAGAAGAAGAAGTTGATGTTGTCTACTACTGTAAAATCCAGTCCCTCCTCCTCTTTCGCCGTCACAGGCTTCGCCAAATTATATGGATAAAAACACCCTGAACAAAAAGAAAGCTACATGTCGTTTTTTATATTTGACGGAATTTTTATGAGGGCGCTATGTACCAGAGGCAAGCCGTTCCACTCTCTCTACTCAGAATGGTGATTAGTCCCACTTTTTTGGGTGTGGAGACACATTTCGCGGTTTTTATAAAACAAATTTACTTTTTACATTCGAGTTTGTTGATTAATTTAATTTCTCCCTCTTCTATATCATTTGTTGGTTATTTCACAAAAAAGAGAATATTGTTTGTTATGGATAAAAAATAAAAAAATAAAAAAGTGGTTCAAGGAGAATTCGAGAAAAGTGATGAATTGAGTTGTTTTTTTTATTATTAGAAAAAAAATGATCAGTTTGTAGCTTCGACGGCAATCCATCTTTTTTTGAACCGAAAAGAGTTATGTAGGCATTTCAGGCTCTCTCTCTGGCTACCATCTTGTGATTCATCAGTGCCAGAAATCGAACTCATGACATGTCATGTAAAAGTAACTTGTATGTTATTAGCTAATGCTTAATTTCTTATACTCCAAAGCATATAAGAAAGAAGTGAGAAACGACCCCAAAGACTATAAATAAGATGGACGGGATTTGATTTTTATTAGTTTGAATTCGAACAAAGGAGTCCAGTTCCTTTAATACTAATAGTCTTCCAAAGATTCTCGAACACAATGATCTCATAGTTGATGGGGCCACTATAGACCGAAGAAGAATTGACAACCGCAATGACAAGCTTGAAATTGGTTCCCTCCACTATTTAGAACCGTCCCCGAAATAACTTTTGCAACACCAGTTTTTTGTCATAAATCTTGTTGTACTTGGAGATAGCAAACTCACCGATCTCCCTCAAATGTGGGTCGCTCAAGTTGTCAATAGAGAAGTACCCACCCCTTAGAGAACGTACTTGGGAGGGTAATTGTGCTCTTCTCCTCCTCCTACTCCTTACGCGGTGGCAGCAACGGAAAGATACAACAAGGTGGTGAGGACTAGGAGGAGACAACTAAGGTAATACATGCTCATCGTTAGTTTCGTGTTTGTCTCGAGAAAAAATAGAAAAGTGAGAAAGAAACAGATGCCACATTAACTTGGAATGTAAACTACGTTTATAATGAATAACAATTAAGTTGGAGGGCAAAAAGGAGTCCCTTTTTTGTTATAAGAAAAATATAAAGAAAAGAAACACTGCACCATAATTAAGAGGATGACCAAACAATGACCAAAAAATGAAAATTGTTGCAGTCCTATTAGATTATGAATGTGATTATGTACATCCTATCATATCTAAGATATCTCTTAGACTATATATTATCATATTAGTGTTGTAATCCTATTAGGGTAAGGAATTTACCTTCCCTACTACTATAAATAAAGGCACAATGGGTGGCATAACACATGTTTATACCATATTTAGGGCCTCGTATTTAGATCTCATACAAATACTCAGGGGACTTAAATGTAATTATGTGATAAATGAAGGGGCAAATATGTAATAAGTGAGGAGTCTTTATTCTATAAAAGGGCCCCTCACCCTCACAATTAGGAGAGGCCATTTCAGAGGCCAATTCCTAGGCCCTCTCACCCCTTCTCAAAGCTCTCACTCTCGGAGCTCTCTCTCACTCATATAAATACATAATCAGTGTGGACGTAGCCCAAACCTTGGGGT
Organism: Malus fusca; assembly: GCA_035220775.1. Lineage (NCBI taxonomy): Eukaryota > Viridiplantae > Streptophyta > Magnoliopsida > Rosales > Rosaceae > Malus > Malus fusca. Next base: position 421,711 of record CM069072.1, on the reverse strand, counting down.
GAACCACGATACATCTTGTGTTATTTACATTACTTGCAGATTCACGGTCGGATTTATGTTATACCAAGACATCCGGTTTTGTGCATCAACATTTGGCGTCGTCTGTGGGAAACGACACAAAAAAACTATTCGGTTCTCTTTCATTTTTTCACTTCCGCGGTGAATCTACAGAACCCAGAGACACAGAAAAAGAAAATGGTATGTGTCCTACAATACCAAACTATGGATTCGAGTGCCTCGGTTCTCTTGTCCTCTCCATCAAAGCTCGAAAACCATTAGGAAACCGATAGCCATATCCAAAATGGAGGTATTGCTCTTTTCATTTACTCATCATATTTGCAAAAACAATCCCATGTCCCCACTGGTTTCATTTGGCCTGAACGACACTTGGTTGCTGCTATTGAGGAACTCAATAAACCATTGGTGGATCTTGAGGATTTTCTTCAAGGGTGATGCTGTGGCAACCGAGCAGGCTGCCAAACTCATTAGGGCATCAACGCCAATGACAGCATCAGCACCTCCTTACGCCACGACCTGGACGACATCAACGCCGTCGCCGTCCATGCCACAGATCCAGCCAAGAAACCATGATCTGCAGAACACACCGCAAACAAGATGCTTTATTGTCATCGACCATAGAGATTCAGATGCAGGAGGATGAGACTCCGAAGAATGGAAGCGGCGGTAGCGACGGGTCACACACCCACTTGTGCTAGATCTGCTGTAAATAACACAAGGCCCCGAAGGAAAGAGGGTTTCCTTTTCATCAACAGCAAACACGAGCCAGTTTCTCTCTCTCTTGAATTTCTCTCTCTATCAGAGAGTCATCCTCATAAGCTTATTGCAGAATCCTATATTTGAATTGCAACTGCTATATTTGAATTGCAACTGTATTGTCAGATTTCCAGATCTGGCGAGATGTGCCGAGGGAGAACGCGAGGATGAAGTTCGAGGAGGCTCGATTCGAGACGGATCCGGAAGTTATAACGCGACTGCCCATTGGCGATCATGATACGGTGCAGTCGGCTGAAAATACATATAATTTGCATAAAAGTTATAACGTATTCAAAATTGCAGCAGTGCTGAAAGTGCATTTAATTTGCATAAAAGTTCGTATATTGAAATTGAAGCTTGCACCCATGAACAATATCAGCTTCCTCCCTGGCCTACTCGTCAGCCGCCTCGCTCATGGCCAGAGATCTTACCACGGCGTTGTTGCCACCGTCGCCAACCACTTCAATTTCTCCCGCAAGCCCACTCAACTGACCCATTTCGTTCCCACCCATCAATATTACTTGAGCTACAACTCGGACCAGTCTCTGATCAGGGTGATCGAGTCGGAGATCAAGTACGCTGAGAAGACCGATAATCTCGACAAGAAAAATATGAGCAATGAACGGTCATCACGACGAGGAAGGGATGCTTACGTCCCCTGAGTACAACTCTGACACCAAGTCGACTTAGCCCACCGCGCTCGGAGGTAGCACCTGGACAAGAACCTGGTCGACAACGAAGAGGATGAGGCCAAGTTCAAGCAGGTTTCTCATCTGTTGGAAAAGTATTTTGAAATATTCTGCACGAAAGCCTGAAAATTAAGATTTGTGGGCCGAATATGAGGGAGGTGCGGCTGACTCGAGTTGAACAAACCTGGCGACTGACGCGGACCGTGGTTTGATTAACCGGGGCGCCGCTGGAGTCATCATTCTCCTCCACCTGGTTCTGCAGTGGTCCTCTTCCCAACCTGATTGGTTTGCAACGAATGAGATAAGTTTTTTATGATTAATCATATTATTGCTGTCTGCCATATGCTAAAAGAAGAAGATAAGTTTTTTATGGTTAATCATATTATTATTGGCTGCCATATGCTAAAAGAAAGAAGAGGATACTGAAGCATGGGGTGTGGAACCATATGACTTGGAAGATGTTGACGCAAGTTGCAAGAGTCTTGTTAGCAAAGGCATGGTGCGGGCGGCTGACATAAAGTTGCCATTGTCATACCGGGCAAAATCATTTTCTCTTGTGATAACATCAGTAAAGCTACGGGAAAAGAAACAAAAGCAGAAAAGAGAAAGTAAAAGCAAAAGAAAGCAGAAAAAGAAAAGCCGAAAAGAAGATGCCCATCAACATGCTAAAAACATGTAATTTATTTTCCTTATCTTTCAGAGACATCTGTATAAACCCCATCAGAGGGTAAAAAAAATAAAAAAATAAAAAAGGCAAAACCCAAAACAAATGGGCTGGCATGTTGTGGAGGGCGAAGGCCCATAAACCCGCCGCTATTACCACCAACCAGGTGATCAAAAGTACGCCCAGTACTCCACAATTATTCGGCAACCCGCCGCTATTACCACCAACCAGGTGATCAAAAGTACGCCCAGTACTCCAAAATTATTCGGCAACCTGCCGCTATTACCACCAACCAGGTGATGAAATGTACAACCCGTACTCTAATATCATTTGGCAACTAGTCATTCATGCCACCAACCAGGTGATGAAATGTACAACCCGTACTCTCCTTCATGCCACCAACCAGGTGATCAAAAGTACGCTCAGTACTCCAAATTATACATGAGCATTACTCATGTCATTCATACATAAACATTCATGAGCATCACTCATGACAATCATACATAAACATTCATGACCATCATTCATGTCAACATTCATGAGCATCACTCATGTTAACATTCATAAGCATCACTCATGACAACATCCATGAGCATCACTCATGTCAATCAACATAAACATTCATGAGCATCACTCATGTCAATCAGCTTCAAAAGCTTCATTTACAGAGCTCTAGCTTCAAAAACTTCATTTACAGAGCTCTAGCTTCAAAAGTTTCATTTACAAAAGTTCCAGCTTCGAAAGCTTCATTTACAGAGCTCTATCTTCAAAGCTTCACTTGCAAAGCTTCACCTACAAAGCTTCAGTGCAGGGTATACAAATACCGCCTCCGAACAACCGCCACTTCGGCCCATACATGGATTTAATTTGAAGTCTCCAGCCAACAGACTCTATTGACCGAAGACTTGGGGGACTACATTATACACCATATATTGGGCCTCAAATGGGCCTCATGAAAAATACTTGGGGGACTTAGCCCATTATTTATGTATTGAGGAGCGAGCCCTTATTCTATAAAGGGGACTCCCTCACTTTCATTAGAGAGCACCCATTATTCATGTACTGAGGAGCGAGCTCTTATTTTAAAAGGGACTCCCTCACCTTCATTAAAGAGCAACGCCGCCAGCTGAGCAATTGCCTCGCCGCCAGCTAAGCAACCACCTCGCCGCGAGCATCACTCCTAACCCATCACTTATGTATTGAGGAGCGAGCCCTTATTTTATAAAAGGGACTCCCTCACCTTCATAGGAGAGCAACGCCGCCAGCTGAGCAACCACCTCGCCGCGAGCATCAACTCTAGCCCATCATTTATGTATTGAGGAGCTAGCCCTTATTCTATAAAAATGGACCCCCTCACCTTCAAGCGCCACAAGCCGAGCAGCCTCGCAACATGTGTTACTTATAGTTGAGCATCATTTCACTTTGAGCACCGCCTCATACCAAGTACCAGTTCAAGACGACATCTAGTTACTTTGGCCCACACATGGACTGAATTTCAAGTCTCCAGCCAAAAAACTCTCTTGACTGAAGACTTGGGGGATTACTGTTTATACCATATTTAGGGCCTCGTATTTAGATCTCATACAAATACTCAGGGGACTTAAATGTAATTATGTGATAAAGGAAGGGGCAAATATGTAATAAGTGAGGAGTCCTTATTCTATAAAAGGACCCCTCACCCTCACAATTAGGGGAGGCCATTTCAGAGACCAATTCTTAGGCCCTCTCACCCCTTCTCAAAGCTCTCACTCTCAGAGCTCTCTCTCACTCATATAAATACATAATCAGTGTGGACGTAGCCCAAACTTTGGGATGAACCACGATACATCTTGTGTTATTTACATTACTTGCAGATTCACGGTCGGATTTGCGTTGTACCAAGACCTCCGGTTTTAATGACTAAAAAGGAAAGACATTGAGGGTTTAACAAATTAACTTCAATTGTTTGTCTCTTGCCTTTAGCTTCCGGTGTTTTAAGAGTTGTTGAGCTTCTTATGGATCAATGTCACTATCCTTCTCTGCATCATCTACTAAAATTTAGCCCTTCCTCTTTTTGACGTCACAAGCTTCACCAAATTATATGGACAAAACAAACCTGAACAAAAAGAAAGCTACATGTCGTTTTTTATATTTGCCAGAATTTTTACGAAAGCACCTTGTGGCCGGTGGCAAGCCAAACCTTGAGTAGATATTGGTCCCACTTTTCGAGTGTGCGAACACTTCACGGTCTTTACCCCAAAAAAAATTTACTTTTTTACATGCGAGATTGTTAATTAGTTTAATTTGTTCCTGTTCTTATATCGTTTTGTTGGTTATTTCACAAACGAGAAAATTATTTGCCATCGAACGAAAAAGAGTGAGCAAAGGAGAATCTGAGAAAAGTAATGAAATTGTGTTGTTTCCAAACTGTGTTTGTATTATGTTGTTTTTTTTATTAGAAAAAGAAGCCTAGTTGGTGGCTTCACTATGGTAATCCTTCATTTCGGAAATCGGGAAGATTCACAAAGACATTTCAGTATTTCTTTGGCTAACATTGTATAATTAACTAGCACAAAAAATCGAACTCATAATGCATCATGTGAAAGTAACTTACATTATTAGTTGATAATGCTCTAAAACATATAAGAAAGTGTTGGTTATTTATTTTATTTTCTTAAAGAGTCAAAACTTTATTTATTAAAATAAAAAATATGAAGAGTCATATTCATTAGAGAAGTCATATCTTTTATTAAGGGGTATGTAGAGTTTTATAAATAACGTACACCTCAAACAAAACAAAGATGTTAACATAGATTCAACTGTCTTCCTTCTCTCCCTACTACAGTACTCATATATAATCCTTATTATTTTCCTACACATCTTGATCATCAATGGGCAATTGATCACTACTTGGCACCCCGTCTACCGTAATCGTGCTTATGGATTAGACACTCTGTGAGATTCAAGGGTTGTATCTTGGAGTTGTAGATAGCCGTTATAACCGGCACGTAGGGAGGCGTCTACGGCTTTAGGACAGTGACAACACGCCTCTCTTGATATCACAGGCTAGATCATTCTTTTCTTTTTCCTTTTTCCTTTTTACTGTTTTTTTATTGATATATGTGTTTGATGCATTTGGGTATTATCTAATTGATTGAAGTTACATGTGTATTATGATCATAATCATTAATATAATCCTACAGAAAGAAATGAGAAAGGTCTCCAGAAACCTTAAAAATAAGGTGGACTGGATTTAAGTTTTATTAATTTGGACTCGAACAAAGGACTTCAGTTCCTTGATAGTCCTCCAAAGATTTTCGAACACAATGAGTTGATTGGGCCGCTAAAGACCTTAGAAGAATTGAGAACCGAAATGACAAGCTTGTAATTGGTTCCCTCCACTATTTGGAACTGTCCATGAACCAACTTTTGCAACACTAGTTGTTGGTCATGAATCTTGTTGTACTTGGAAATGGCGAACTCTGCGATCTCCCTCAAATGTGGGTTGTTCAAGTTGTCAAAGGGGAAATACCCACCCCTTAGAGGAGGGTACTTGGGAGGGTAAAGGTGCTCTTCTCCTCCTCCTACTCCATACGCGGTGATAGCAACGAAAAAATACAACAAGGAAGTGAGGACTAGGAGGAGGCAATTAGGACGATATATGCTCATCGTTAGTATCTTGTTTGTCTTAAGAAAAAAAGAGAAAAGTGAGAGAGAAACAGATGTCACATTAACTTGGAATGCAAACTACTTTTATAGCGAATAACAATTAAATTGGAGGGCAAAAAGGAGTCCGTTTTTGTCATAAGAAAAACACAAAGAAAAGAAACGCTACACCATAATTAAGAGGTGAGCAAAAACTCACCTAAAAATGAAAATTAATTTCAAATAATAATGATATAGTAACTACTTGTTTAAAATCAGGTTTTCTAATTAATTGCCTTCTTGGGTATATTTACGAATCTCACTAATTGGGCAACGTATATCGTGATTTTTATTTCTTTCAAATGTTTCCAAATCATTTTTTTTTTCTTTTGTTTTGACGTACGTGGTTGAACTCCGATCACCAGCCACCAGGGTGTCTAAAGTCTTGAAGAAGAGTCTTTGATGGAGGTCGTACTCAATCAAATTAACCAAAATTCCAAGAGACCAAATTAATTAACGTAGTTATAAAGTCCATTCTGGTGGAGACGCCTTGAGGGTCACTCCAAGAAGAACCAATTCGCGTTTGTGAATTATTTCTCGATCGTATATTGAATATGGCCTATAAACATCACGTCTTGAATTTTGTAATGAAGCATAGGTCATCACATATGTGACAAATTAATCAACCAAATTCTGATCGAAGTGGGTCATGACTCAGTAATATCATTTGTTTGAATATGTATGGTGTTCCCATCAGTTCCCCTCGTGGCCTGTCAAAATATCTACCAATTAAGTTCTTGCATACGAGTAATCTGATTCGGCAACCAATTAATTAGCTGCTTCTAATCAATTATTTGGATCAAGTATTTCCAGGTAGAGTAAGAGCATAGAGAAAGAAAGATTAGTTTGTAAAAAATTAAGCGTTAACTGAACAAAACCATCCAGAAGTTGTAACGTGTATGTGAGTTATAAGCTAGTTTGTTAGAACTATATATTCATTTTTTGCACTTAGAATTCTTCTTCTCGTAATTTTGAATAATTTAGAAAATCGTATAAAACATGAAGAATAATGGCAATAGTTAACTATTACGTAATCATGTTTGAAAACTAAACTGCTTAGATAATATAAGACGATATCGATCAGTCGAGATTATAAAAGTTCATTACGCATCCATGTGATGCATGGGATGGGATCCACCATTGGCCTTTACATGAAGATAACGAAAAGGAAATTGGGTGTGTTACTTTTTAATACAAATTTCCTTTCAACCACACTAATACAAGAAAAGTTAACAGTTACCAAAATTAGTGACTAGTACATTATAATTTTTTTTTTTTTTTTACTTTTTGCTATTTTTTTCTCGTTGATAACAACATTGTTACCAAGCACTCAAGCAGCAACAACCAAATAACTACTCATCTTTGTAATTGTTCACTTTTCTTGTAGTGCAAAAAGGTTCAAGATGGCGGAAGAGAAGTGAGAAATGAGAACTTTTATATATCTTCTACAAATACAAATAATATGTGTGTAGCCAAGCTAATACAAAGTTGGGAATCTACTATACAAAGAAAGGATTCGGAATCTAAATATACAAGCATCGATCCCATGCATGCGACGTGCAATTATTGACCTTATACGCTTAGAAGAAAGATTATATATATCTTGTACAAGTACATTGCAAAAGCAAACTCACGCAGTACCGTACCGTACTAAAAACTAACTTCCATTTCGTCGAGTTGGCGCCGGCTGTTCATAAACCATTATAGTAACCACCATATGTGACATGAGCTCTAGGGAGGGGTACTCCTCTAGCTGCTGAAAATGCTTCATTCAATTTGGTTGGACGTTCTATAGCCTGCTTAAACCTCTGCAAACATCCAAAAATTAACAAAAGTGGGATTAAATTATTATTGGTTCAACTCTAGTACAATTGACAATCCTAAAATGGGGCAAATAAACCTATAACAATGCATTTTGACGCCACACGGAAGATATTATTGTGCATGATTGAAACATCATGTTGGGTTCAGTAATTTGTAACCAGTCACCATCTTGTTTATATTATATAACTCGGGTCAAGTTTAACGTTTAATGACTAACTGGACATGTTAGCGTGTATTAGAAAACTAATCAGATTTGATAAAGAAAATTAATCAAACAAATTTTAATAAGTCAATGTTTTGGACGAGTGCCAGTTTTTAATTAACTAAAAAGAAAGGGAAAAAGAAAACAAATTAAGAAATTAAAATAGCACTTATGTAATTAATTGGACTAATTGTGTAGCTAAGAGCTGGAAGAAAAATTAAATTTGCTAACCTTGTTGTCATCGGTATAGATCTGGAAGCGATTCTGGTTGTGCTGATACTGTTTGTTCCTCTGATGGGCACCGAAAAAGATAATACAAATGGTAGCAGCAGCAAAACCAAAAGAGCAAATCGCACCGATTCCTGTAAAACTCAGCTTCCAGATGTTGTTGCTGTTGTTGTTGTTGTTGCTGCTGTTATTGATCTCTTTGGTATCTTCTGATGACTCCAACAAGCTGTTTTGGTCAACAACTTTTGTCCTTGGAGAGGTGATTTCTTGACCTAAATTTTCATCAAACTGAAACTTATCAGTTTGTTGATGCATAAACTTGGGTGATTTGCAGGTGGGAGACTTTGGGGAGTCCAATATTTTCATGTCGGCAAATTCATTTTCCCAAGTTTTCTTGAAGTAAACTTGGGACAGTTGTGTGTCTTGATCCACTTGGGAGACTTTGATGACTCGTTTTTCTTCTTCTTGTTCTTCTTGTGAGAGTGATGAGGCCTTGCCAAAGCTTGGAGGTAGTTCCAGTTGAATTGGAACAGGAACAAGCCTTGAATCAATCCCAGCTGGCGACGCCGATGGCTGTGGTGTTGGCGGTTGTGGTGGTGGTGTCTCGTGAATGACTTTTGACCTAGAACTGGGTGATGGGATTATGAAGTAGTTCATGTTGAAAACACTTTTTGAATTATCAGAGGAGTTGTGTCGCTTGCTTGAGAAAATCCTCTTGTCCGCACTCTCTTCATGGAAATCAAGAAACGCATCGTCAGGGAGGTATTCCCACTCATCAAGATCCATCTCGTTTCCAAACCACAACAAAAAAAGAAATATTTTGTGATCAACGAATTTAGACGATCAAAAAAGGAGAAGGGTGTTTCATCTATATATTATAAAATCGGGAAATATTTTTCAAAGTTGGGTACTGGTAATGTTGAATAATAATTGAATCAAAGAAGGTGGCTTTCATGGAGTTTTGTGGGGAGATTCTAACTGTACATGGGATGGAGTGTGTCTTGTTGCTCTTGGAGTGAAAGATTCATCCACCATTCAGCAAGCAAGATATTTGACACGGTTTGAGTGAGGGGCGTGCTTATCCTTTCTAATAGTGACAAAGAGAAAGGATGCATGGTGGCTCCTAAAGGGGACCCACTAGAGAGAGAAAGCAAGGTTTGCCTTACCAGATGGGTTCGGTTTATATTTCTTTTCAATTGTTAATGGCTTTATTTTAAGTGTAAAGTTTGATTACTATTGTGTAACTTGGGTTAGAGGTTATTTAATGTTTAAGGACCAAAGGTTCTTTCTTTTGATCCTCCCTCCATGTGGCAGTTACACACTTTCTGCTCAAGAGAAAGGAAATTAGAACTGTCGGTTGCTTGTTCGAGTTTGCTTTGGATGACAATGATGCAAAAGCAAAAAGTTAAAAAACACCAAGCAAAGGGGGGGCCGTACAACTGTCCATCGGATGGAATCTTTATTATTGGTTTCTTTTCTTTCTTAAGAAATGTTGAGGAGACTTTTTAAAGTGAAATTGGTTTAGGAGACTCTTTCAAAGTGAAATTGTTTTTGAATCAATGAAGAACGATCGAGTTTTACCATGTTCAGAATCTTCTTCTGGCTAGGTGTGGTGGGTTAACTTGTCGGTAGGGTAAGCATGCTTCATGTGATGATGGTAATTCTTATTTACGCTTCTGAGTTGTTTTAGAGTTGTCGTTGATATTGCTCATGTAAACCGGAGAATACTATTCGATATTATTCACACGATGCAAGGCCTCAAATTTCTTATTGTACCAATTAGGATTAGGTTCAGAGCTTTAATCGAAGAATGCGAGACTTGGTGACGTTTCCGTTGAGAATGATTACGAATATGTCGAAGAATTTGAATATTATCATAATTTTACAACTCAACAGACTTGGGCATTAAGGAAATTTGTTCTTACAAATACAAGAGGATTTGCAATGAGAGAAACCCCCTTCACCTCAACAAATAACTCAAATGCTCAACGTGAAAACCCCTGCTCTACACGAAACCCTTCTCACACCTCAGTTAACACATTTTCAGTTTGGATGAGTAAACAACAGTGGTGCTGTACAATCAAGCAACATAGGAGCACCTTCAGTTTGGATAAGTAAACAATACTGCTTCTAGATTGGTTGATTATCTTCCAAGTCTTGGTTGACGAAGAATTCTTAATTTCGCCCAAAGAAGTCACTTCATTAGCTTCCCATTGAAGTGGAGTGCTCTATGACTTGTTAATCTTATGTGCATTTGCAGTTCGACATTCACACGACTTAACCACATTCACCATTAAAACGCTTATCTCCTTTGATTACCTTTGTCGTTATAGCTTGATATCAATTCGACGCACACTGACCACGGTGCAGACGATCTTGACCTTCAAAGTGAATTAGACAACCTAGCCTTTAGGTTCTAGAACAAGGCTGAGATGCGTTCCTTCCTCAACCATAGTCGCTCAGGTGCATAAGTCAACAACAAATCCAACACCACTACCACACTATTCTACTCGCCCAACCGAGCTCGGTTGCGAGTTGGCATGCCGGTACTCCCAAAAAGACATTAGCTCATAGTTACTCGACCAAGCTTGGTTTTCAAGCTGTTAACAGCTGCAAACGTAATGTCGTGGCAGAGACGGTCAATGATGAAGCAGAGTTCTTTGTGTGGGCAAGTCGTTCGATATGGAATGTGATGTTTAACCAACAAGTCGTGGATTCCATTAGGCAAATTAAGAATGCCCAAAAAATGCAGAGCTGCTTACTCAACAAGCACTCAATATGCCCAACTATTATCTGGAACATGATAATTAGTGAAAGCAAGATTATGGTCATGAACAATGAAACTTGTATAACCCCATACAGGTTCCGTCAGATGACGAGTAATTTACAAAAAGAAAGCTATTCTCAAATTTACAATGCTTGTTTGTTTTCACCAAAAAAACTCAACTCAAAGGACAGCTTCAGCTATCATCACTACCAGTAAAAATTCGAGGGAAAGAAAGAGAGAGGACTACCTGCCCCGAGAGCATCACAGCAGATTATGATCGATGATACACGTTAGTTGGAGATTTATACGCAAGTTTGTCTTGCACAAGATTTTAAGTACTGCATTTAAGATGACAATGACGATGATCGAGCAGATGAAGATTCGCCCAAGGAGACAGAAGTTAGGGAAGAAGCCCAAACCCTGGCATTCTTGGCTCCCTCGTGGAAGTTCCTCGTCTTGCATAATCTCAGCTTGGTCCAAATCCTCCTAACGTCAACCATGGGGAGGATACGCCCCATAATTTGACTCGTCTCCCCAAATATTCCCAAGTTAAAATGGGGAACGTATAGGACCCAGAAAGCTTGGAGGCGAGTCAATACCTTTGGGAATGTATACAGAATCACCCTCAAACAGAGAAACAATATGGCAAAAGCTAAATAGGGTTCCCTCCTTGATATCTCCCTGAGTGACATGTTACTCGTTGACTGGATTAAAAAATTTTCACGAATGTTTAAGCTGACTATTTGATCGCCATCAAAATATTGAACTGGTTTAAGTCCTGAAAGACACAAGGCATCAAGAACATATGCGGTAACAAATAGTGCAAAAAATGGATGAGAAGGAAAAGAATACAATAGGTAAGCTTCCTACACCACATGCATAAATATTCTTCAATTTAAGAAAATTTTACCTGTGGTTTTCTGGTAAAACTGTGCAAGCAAGGAGAGACTTTTTGGACCATGATAACGCACCATTGATGTCTGATTGACTATTAAAATCGAAGGGAAGCTATGTATTCCATATCTTGAGAACACACTGCAATACAACACATCAAAGGCAGGCAAGGCAGCATGACGATGTAGCTAATGTTTTCAAAGAACAGATAATATTGTAACTTTCTTGCATCCCATAAATATCTTACGGTAAATATCTCCTCCATTGCTGGAAGCGGTATAGTAATAACTATAAGAAAATGAACAAATTGCCTTCCAAGGCCATGGATATTATGCAGTTTAAACTAGAACAAATCTGTAGAGTTTTCTTTGACAATTAGATTACAAAACATTATGAATGCACAGATTTTTTTTAAGAAACAAACAAAATAATCAGTAAATTACTAAATTTACACAGTTACACTTATATTTTCTTTTTCCTGAAATGAATGTTTGGCCTACAACATTAATAATTTAGCTTACCACAGATACAAATGCAATCTTACACGAAAATTAGATAGTAGACAAAAGTACACCAAGTTAAGCTTACCTCGGCAGGGCTGAAGATTGCTCAATGGCCAAATGTTCTACTTGAGGGAACATGAAGCTGAGCTTTTCAAATGTAGGATACATTGTGCATGAAAATGGGCACCAGGAAGCATAAAAGAGCACCGCTGTATAATCAGTCCTCTGCTGCGATGCCAAAGCTCTGTCTAGGAAGTTTCCATCCACCTGCAAAATTTAAAATAATAAGCAACAACATTCAGAAGTCTCCATTTTTTAAAGGGAACAAGAATGTCATGCTAGTGTTGTATTCTTTCAAAACAATGTCATACTACCATCAACAGATTATTATGACTCAATAAAATAATATAACGGTAAAAATATGATAAAGATTGAAAAACAGATCCCCGTTGCATTTAAAAGATGATCATTTACTGTTCAAATGGATCCCTGTTGTTTTTCCCCAAGGCCTAAATCCTAGAGTCTAAACCGTATCCAAACTCTAAATTCAACTTACAAAAGCAGCAAACCTCGTTTACATCCCCTGGAAACGAAAAGTAAAACATCTAACAATGAATATGCACTCCAAATTCTTAAGGTTTGCGGTTTTCATTCTAATACAGAAAACACTGTAAAGATTAATGGCACTTGCTGAGATGCATCCTTAGTCAACAACAAAATTTCTGAACATATTTCTAATAAATATCGAGTCGCTTTGGTACCTAGAATTTAGTCTCTTCCATGGATATTCAGGCACTGCTATGATCATGTGTACATAACCAGCCCCTATTTCTTCATATCACCACCACAATACTCTTTTTGGATCCCCCAAAACACTTTACCTTAGCGAAACCAGCAATCTATATCCCTATCCCTAACACCTTGTTTCAAGACTATCGTGCAGCAGTTTTCACTTAAGACTATCAACCTCTAATCAACTTTACATATTATATTTATATATCATAATCTCTTTCATTGTACATAAACTTTTCAGCAATAATATAAACAATTAACAGCCAGTGTTTCACAACCTACTACTTTACAACCTCTAAAAAATAAGATGCTCCGATAAAAGGACAACAAAGGCATTCCAAATGTACTAAAACCACTGTAAGAGAATGCACTACTCAAGTTCCTTATGTGCCGCAAAATCATAAGTTACCAAGAGAGATCACTACATGACTTTATGATTAATTTAATGTTGTAATGCTAACATTCTCACCAAATGTAGAAGCATACATGATCACAAAGTTCAGCACATTAAGTTTGATAAAATGGTCCAAACATTATGTCTAACTAAAGTAACCACCTTTCTTCTTCGCCTTTTAATTTGGGTGAACAATAAATTTAATTTTGTTTTATTTTTTTTAATGAATATACAATCTGAAAACACGAGTCCCTTATATGAAACTAGTTCTAGTTTAAAATATAGTGTGGCTGAGGATTGGGAGGTAAAAGGGGGAATGAAACAACTGCTGCATTTAATGCCAAATTAGAGAGAGTTTCGGTGCAAGGCAATAGTCTTGTTTTGATGCAACCCCAAAATGATCCTATACATACACGATGTTCATATCGTTTGTCTGTAGGATTAATCAGACAATGCACCAACTTGAACCATAGCCACACACGACGACACACCCTACTTGTTGTAACTTATAACATTTGCCAAGCTTCTAGCTCCATCATGCAGCATAGCACGTCTTCCCCCAAAACCCACCATTTACCTAAAACTATCTCAGCAGATTCTTCAAGGCAGCAAAACGTATATGTAAGCACAACAACTAATAGCTTACTCATACAAAGATTTACTTCATACCAAGCCCCTTCACTGGATAACGCAACACTAATACCGCACTCCGTGGAGTGACTAGACAGAAACGCTATCTAATAGGCAACCTAGCACTTTGACGGAGTTATATAACTTATATTACCTTGAAGCCAATACATATTTGTACATTTCTAATTTTCTTTCTTTAGCTCGTTGATCACGAATTCAGAAACTTAACGAATTTCATCATTCTAACAAAGACAAAATACATGGCATACGAAGTTTATCTGTAATCGTATTTCATCATTCTAACAAAGAAACAATGCATGGCATAACAACCACCATCTAGCAATTAAAACCTCGAAAACTGAAGAAATTGGATTCAGACATCACCAACCCATAGAAAGAAAAAAAAAGAGATTTACAATAATCAACAAAGTCAACAACAAAAGAAACAGTAATTTAACAAATAAATGGATAATTAACGAGTTATGTAAGAAATTGGAAGGGTAAAACGTACCTTGAGGGGTGGGTGGGGGGAGATCGAGATAGGGCATTGAGATTGAAGGCCGTATCGGAAGAAATCGGAGTCGTGAGGGCATAGAACAGAAGAAGAAGAAACTAATCGTAGCGAAGTTGTCAAGGCAGCGATATACAAAAAGATTACAGATTTATCCATAGACGATGAACAACAATAACCAGTCGAAGGTGAGAGAAGGGTAAAATTGGAAAAAATGAAAAATGGGTATGAGTTTTTATGAGAAACAAAATCTGGGGTTAGAAGAAATGCAGGAAAAGATAAGGGTGCGAAATTTTGGGGTTGGAGTTGGTGGTGGTGGTGACTGGTGTTGGAATTTTACCCGCATTCCTTCTTCTAACAAAAATATCTTGGAAAAAAAAAACCAGGGAGAGGAAAGGTAGCTCTCAAAATTGAAAATTCTCTGTATCCTCCTTCCTCCACGCGGCGGCGGCCTCGTTAGTGAATAAAAATGGTGCTCAAAATTAAAACCAGACTAGTCAGATAATATATTTATAAAAAAAATACGTTAGAGTCAATTACATTTTTAATAATTAAATTATTAATATCTTGAGATTTATGTTTATAATTTATTTTTTTCTCTATCTTATCAATATAAGTCTTGAATATGGAAAGTCTATGAGTTTTATTTTTTTCCTCAACAAATGATGATGTTATGTACATTACGCGAGTGAGAGAATATGCTAAATCTCACAATAAAATTAACAATAATGTGATTCAAAGTGACATATAATCTCCTTTTTTAACAACTAAAAATATAAAAAATACAAGTTTTGAAATTTCTACAAAATAAAAGTTGAAAGTTCAAGAGATATTACCGTGACACTTGGGAAAAAACCCCTTTATTAAAATTAGTTGTAAAGAGATATGTTATTTCTTGAAATCTCTCTTCGGATTCAAAATCGTAGTGTAATGTTTAAATAAAAAATAAAAAAATTAGTTATGTGTGGAGAGTATAATTGTATTTTCATGCATTTTTTTGGTTGCAAAGAGACTCTTAAAAATAGTAAGTAAGTACTGGTTTGGTACTGATGTGCTTTTATAAAAAGTGGATATAAAAAAAAACTGAGCTAAAAGAAGTATTTGGTAAACACTTTAAAATAGCTTATTTTCACAATTTTGGATGAAAAAAAGCTGAAAACGTGAAGCAGCAAAAATAAGCTTATTCTCATAGCAAAATAGAAGCTTTTTTTTTTCGAAGAACAGCAATAACAAACCAACGCTAAGTTCAACCCGAAATCCAATTGCGGGTAATTGAAATTGAGCCCAATAGCCGCGTTTCTCTTCTTCTTCTTCCTTCACTTCATACGGTGTTCTTCCGTTGTTGCTGTGCGTTGCAGAGAGAGAGAGGAGAGAGAGGAGAGAGAGAGAGAAGAGAAGAGAAAGACGGAATTAGGGCTTTTGGGAGGATGGAGTTGATAGCAGAAAAGGAGTCGAACCACAACAACAATGAGAACAACAACAACAACGTCACCAGTTACGCGCAAGCACTCTTAGACTCTCACGATAATCATCCCAATGAATCCGATGAAGTTCGTGAACGTCATGCTCGCGACCTCAAAGCTGGCCTCCATCCTCTCAAGGTCTTCTCTCTCTCTCCCTCTCTCTATATATGTGTGTATGTATAGGGTTTAGATTGATTGACCAAGATTTGTTCATCTAGATAAAGTGATTTGTTCATCTAGATAAAGTTGTGGTATTTCATTAGTGAACTTCTGCTCAATGAGCTGAATTTATTATGATTAGACTGTTAATCTTCTAATTTGCTGCGAATGAGTTGGCTTGCTGCCGATTTATCTATCTTTGAGTCAGTTTATTTTGATCTCCGTCTTTTGTTCTCGTCAGTTTTGTAAACGCTACCGGGTTTCGTTGGATTCACTTTGTCTACTGTGGGTCTTTCACATGCCCAAATTGTGTTCCTCCATTTTCTGTTTGAAATGCAAGTTCCAATTGGTAATCTTTGTGTCCTTGTAGCACTTATTTTTGTTATGTTTTTATCATTAGCACAAGTTCGTATTTTGGTAC
The DNA here is from genome assembly GCA_035220775.1 of Malus fusca. Classification (NCBI taxonomy): domain Eukaryota; kingdom Viridiplantae; phylum Streptophyta; class Magnoliopsida; order Rosales; family Rosaceae; genus Malus; species Malus fusca. Next base: position 405,112 of record CM069072.1, on the reverse strand, counting down.
ACTCGCCGAACTCCAGGAATCCGGAGCCAGACATCATATGAAGACAATATAAAGAAAATAGTCGACTTCAGTACGGTATAACATCTACCTTAATTTCTGCCGGAGGAAATGTGATTGAGTCTAATCGTTTCTTTTTATTGACTTCTTGTTGCTTGGATAACATAAGGTTGAAGGTTTTTGGGTCAGTTATTGCCACCTAGCCCGACCTTCTTCTTTGCCTAGTCCAACAGACTTGCATCTTTTCAAGGATGGAATTCGCCCTCTCTGGGAGGTAAATATCTGAAACCTGACTTTCATTTTCCTCTTTCTAATCACTGGCTAGTTTTGCTTCTTATTCCTTCCTACAGAATGCAAGTGTTCAGAGATTTTAAACTTTTTAAATGACAGAACTAGTGTGAATTTTTTTGTTTCTCAGGACTCTGCTAATTGCAACGGTGGCAAATGGATAATACGATTCAAAAAGGCTGTGTCAGGCCGTTTTTGGGAGGACCTGGTAAGGATAAAAACTGGAATTTCTCTATCTGTTTTGGTCTTGTGCAATTTCCAGGCCATACTATCAGTTGATAGTATTATTTCATTTTTAAAATGCCGAGTTTTGAAAAAATTATCCTGCTGAAAGCTTAAGTGGCTTCTAGTAGGAAATTCTCACATTTTCTAAACTTTTGGAAGGGTCGTCTAATTTTCCTATATATGTTGCCTTTCTGAAGATTTATGCCTGCAATACACAGTAATCATGATTATTGGCAAATTATAGTATTCCATCTTTTGTTTTGTGTGCTACAGAATTTGTTTGAATTGATACCTTGTTGCATTTGACATGAAGTGAAAGTTCTGTAAAAGGGAAATTGTGACTAATTTATCAAGGTTAAGGGTGTCAGTATAACTTACTATTCTGCATTGCATCTGTTTTACTATAGTTCTTTTCTTACCAACTGTAGGGATGAAAAATAGATACTAAGGGAATACATCGCTAGTCCAGATTTATCAAATTATTGGTGAAAACATATAGTAAAAGTTAAAAAAATGCAGCTTTTGTAAAAATACATAAATTTTGAATGAAGCTTTAGGAGATGCTAATTAATGCACTGATTAAACTTGTAGGCTTTGTATATCCATATATGTTGAGCTCAACAGGATCAAGAAGCCTACTTGGGTCAAGACCAAGAAGCTCTTGCTTTGCACATCACATAGGAGGACTAAGATTTTGGTGAATATTCATCAAATTTGTGGTCCTCTTTCACTGCTATGCTGGGAATTTTTTTTGCCTCAGCGTTGACATATACTGATACTTCTCTTTATCTCGGTGTCATATGGCCTAAATGTCAGTGATACCTTTGAAGAATATATCATCCACCCCCATATAGTTGGTAGCACCCTAAAAAGTCTGAAATTTGAAAGATTGGCTTCACCTGGATATACACAACTAACTTCGAATCCATACAGGTTTTATTACCTGGTTTGCCAAAAAGAAACCATATGTTTTTCTTAGAGTTGCTTATCTTGGCTCGGACCTATTAAGGCGTTAAATTTACAGTTCTTGGTTGTGGAATATTAAATGGGAATTTAATTACGAATTACCACAATGGAGTTCACTTATTAGTCCAACTCTTACAAGTAATGCATTTTTTTTGTCCTTGTTGAGACCCTCTTTAGAATAGATGTTAGCCATGTAGTAATTTGGAAGCTGTTTTTGTATTTTCTGTCAGGTTTCAAAGTATTTGCACTGATGTGCTCGTAATGAAGTAGGGGTTTATTTTTAATTTGGCTAATAAGTTACTTTCTGGATTAGGTAACTTAAAATACTACACTGCATTCTCTATTCATTGGTACTTTGTCTCATTGATTTTGTTGAGTAATGAAAATCTTTCTGCAATTCAAGTGATGCTTCCAATTGTTTTTTACTGATCTAAGAAGGCATATTCTGGCAGCTTCAGTTGCGGGGTCCTGTTTGGCAGTATCCCAGATCGTATGAACAGCATTTTACACTTTTATGGCAATGGGTTGATGCTTTTAGGTTTAGGTTTTAACTCTTGGGGGTGGTTTGTCACCCAGAACCTTAGCATTAAAGCCTAAACCCTGAATCACACATGTTGGCATCTGTTCTGAAGTACACTTCCTAATCTCTGGATGCTGTCTGAATGGAGCCTATAGAAGTATATACAAATGCCTGGACGTGCTTGACATATTAGTGCACATACATGTGTTTATATGAGAGTGTTTCTGTTATGGTGTTTTACTGCTAATTTAATGTGGCTTTCTCTTATGTTTTCTAAATTGAGATATTTGGGGGTGGGGATTGGGGGTATTTGAATGTAGTATATCCTTGTTAGAGGAGAGATGTGTATACTAGAACTTATTTCTGCGCCTACTTACATGTTATGCACAGGTTCTTGCCTTGGTGGGTGACCAGCTTGATTATGGAGAGAACATATGTGGTGCGGTACTAAGCATCCGATTCAATGAGGATATATTGAGTGTCTGGAACCGGAATGCTTCTGATCATCAGGTTGGTAATTTATAGCAATTTGCTGCTTGTGTGACTAGTCTTTCTGTGTGTGTGTAGTGTAATCTGTTGACCTTGCTTTTGTTGACCAGGCTGTAATGGCTTTAAGAGATGCGATCAAGCGGAACTTGAAGCTTCCACACAGCTATCTCATGGAATACAAGCCACATGATGCTTCGCTGCGCGACAATTCATCTTACAGAAACACATGGTTGAGGGGCTAGATTGATGCCACCAGATAAGAGCACTAGTTTCAGAAAAGCTTTCTGGAAGGCGACTGATGCACAAGCCACGACCAGAATCGGTAAAATTCTTGCATGACGAAAAGGAGATGCGCAAAGTCTGGAGACATTATAATTGGAGGCAATCTGTACCTGAGTATATCTGTACCAAATTAACTTACTGATGGATTATCAAACAAATTACTGGCTTTATCAAACAGATCTTTCCAATTTGCTATTGTTGCGCGTGGTTCCTTTAATTTGTTTACGTCCAATTTATGGGAGCATTTTTGCTCCCCACAGTGAATGCCGCCGGATATAGCCCCAACACTGATGGCATCCAGGCAACATCGACTGCCCTGTTCAGGTAATAAACGTCCATCGCACATTTGAGTGTAGCCAAATAGGTTTTGTGCATCAAAGTTTGATTCCCTTGAATCTCTTCAACGGTTTTTAGGTTAGATTAATTAGAATATCGCTAGCGTTAAAACGTCTCTTTTTATCCTGATGCAATGTATTACAGGGATCAGGTGTGAGAGTCAGCGACGTATTGTACCGGAACAAAATGGTTCAATCACATTGTATCAATGTAAATGTAAACACTTCTGGCATTGTTCAACCAGATGCTTGTTTGTAATATTCAAAAAACAAATTAACTAGGCATCTAGTACTTATCGAAGATGATTGGAAATAAAAACTAAGAACAAAATGGTTACCAAAGACCCCTAAATTATACTTCTCGTCCGCAGAGTTTCATCTCATATACCCCTAGAATATTATCATAACATGTGTAACGAACACTGAACACAAATGAGAAAAAAGAAAGGACTAAACCACATTTATTAGGTTGTTTGCTTCTGTTCTGTAAGCAATTCTTCTTTTCAAACAGATGACTTAAGGCCAATGATACCTGTCGAAAATCAATATTACCAATATTAGGAAAGGGTGTTGCAGACGGAAAGGGTGTTGCAGACGAAAAGGGGGAAGGGGAGAAAAAAGAGCGAAAATAGAGGAATGACGAAAAACAGTTTGCCGGACCCTACTACTGAATTTGATATAAACAATTTGTCAGCAACAGCAAATGGATAGAGAAGTGAAATACATACCACATCCAACTCTTGCTCCTGCGTTCCCAGTAGTCTTGCTAAGTTCATGTCCACCTGTTCAATCAGGGATATATAGACATCAGGTTAAAATATCGATGATATCACTCTTGTGCGGAGATGAATCAGAGATCAACCCACAGCTCTGTCATTTGCACTTAAAACGGAATTATGAAATAACTGAAGATGCCCATGTAATTTATTTACAGAAAATGCAGAAGCCAAATCAGTATGCTGCTTTATGATTTCCTAACATCATACTAACAATTGCAGCACAAACTGGAAAAAATCATCTACAGGGTTTACGTTTTGTTATGAAACGTATATGATATGACTTTAAGGGCTACTAAACAGGTAAAGTCACCAGTTTTTCTGTTAAAACTTAAAGTCACAATTAAGTCCCAAAAGATATGCAAGAAAGATTATTTCTCAAGTATGAAGGGCTACTGAGACAAAAATTTCTAATTTGAATAACAAAAGGTGGAAGAGCTCTTCTTAGAGTGTTCAGTGATTGGCACAAACCTTACAAAAGTGAAAGAAAAATTTCACAGCAAAAGAATAACCATAATTGAGTCTTAATTATCATGAGATTGTCGTCTCCATGATATAAGCTCAAAGCATAAGCTCAAGAAGATGCTTTGCAAAATCATAAAGCACATTCATGTTTATTACAGTATCTCCAATAGCCTTATAGGGCTAACGACTTCAAAATTAATAATTTTGAAAAACTTTACAAAGTCTCATAAGATTTTAATTCCATGAAAAGAAATTCATTGCAGATTTGGAACTAAGTGAATTAGAATTAAATACCAAGACAAGCTAAAACTCTTAAAAGATTGATACTTTGACACAATGTTAAATAGACAAATTTTGGCCTATTATCCATGTACCGAAAAAAAGTTATACAAACAAATATTGATCCCCACAGCGTAGTTATTTGCAACTAGGAAGTGTCGTAAAATCAGTAGCTGGTCAAATGCCAATTGATACTGATAATTCAGATTCAAAAACTTGAGTGATCAAGTAATAATAATATGCACAGTTTCTCTGATGAATTAAAACTTCACCTCTTCACTTAAAAACCAAAAACAAAAGTAATCGTCCATTAGAAGCAAGAAGTGACAAGAAATTTGTAATCAAGGGCTAGATGCCTCAAAATCATATTGTGTAGCATGTGCAATCCCTTTTGAGCGAAATAATCATGGAATAGGAAAACTTAATGCTTTTGTGACGAATCATCAAAGAAGATACCAAACTTCACAAAGAGGTTGTAGTAGCCTAAACGTGATAAACAAACAATTGGCCAACCAAATTTTACACACTCACCTTTACCAAGATCATCAGGATCAGCGTGCACTACAACTGCTCGCCCAAGAATTGAATTAGGTCCGCTTAGTGGAATCTAAGATTGATATCAAGATATTATAAAGTAAAGAATATAAACAGCAATCCAAGGACATATGAATTATGAATAATCTCGTAGCTGCCGATAAGCCTATGACATGCACATACATGCGCTTCTTCTACCAATTCAATCCTTTATCCATAGAATAAAGTTAAAGAGTCTAGGCATACATATTTCTTCATATTCGTATTTCGACTTTTACAAAAGGGAAAGAATTGTTACCTGCCAGTCCTGGAGAGAAACCTCAGCAACTCCTGCGGAGTGAGTGAGAGTGCAACTTTAGTAGAATGCTGAATTTATTACACACAGAAAAGAAAAGCAATACTTTTTCATAGTTGTTCATACCATCTGGGCCGGCAACAATGTTACCCAAATCGCCGGCGTGACGCTCCTTATCTGAAGGAGCTCCATGCTCCTTCTTCAGTGGATTAAAATGAGGTCCTTAAACATCAAAGATTAAAAATTTGAAAAGTCCAAACCAGAAACCACCCACCAACGAAAACAAATAGTAGGAATCAAGTAAAACCCATTAAAGAAACAAGAACCATGTCCTAGATGCAATGAAAAATTACATTAATTGAAGAATTTAACCAGAAATTAAGAGAGAGATACCAGTGGAATTGCAACCATTGGAGGTATCACCAAGAGCATGGATATGGAAACCATGAAGGCCGGGAGAGAGGCCACTAATCCTCCCCTGTATGTGTGTAGGCCCTCCTGTTCATCATTCAGTTGATTTCCGGTGAAACAGTAGGGAAAAAGAGAAAGAGAGAGATAAGAGAGAGACCGTTGGATGCCTGAAGGAAATGAAGGGAGCCTCGGACGTTGGAATCTCCGGTGATAAGAGCCACCGCTTTCACACTAGCCATTTGATTTCCTCCGCTGCTTCCGCTGCCCCTTATGCCGCTTTTCAATTTTTTCATCTCACATATCTTTTTTTTATTTTTTATTTCAGGCTTTTCAGCTCCCATGCTGCCATGCATGTGATAATACTAAATTATTGAATTATTAGTTAAACGTTAATTAATGTTTTATTGATGATATATAATTTAATTTAAATTTTTAATCTTTTTAACATTATCTCTTCACATAATATACAATTTTAACCATTTAAATTTTTATTATTTTCTGGATAACATAAGAAGATGGATCATTCCAAAAATTAATTTAGATAGTCATCACATCATCAAATAACGGAAGATTTTTCAATGTTCCACATAATATTGTCCTGGTATATAAGTTTATAACACAATTGATTGAAATCTATTTTTTCAAGTACTATTACACTAATAATTAGTTGGTGCATGAACCTTCTTTCCCCATACCTTTTTATAGCACATCATATGTCACATTTATGGTATCCATCTAGCACAAGATTGGGCTTAGCCAATTAAGTTAGAGCCACTAAGTTCAATTTTATTATTTTATAATATATAATGTAGAATATTCCAATCTTACGGGTGACGAACTTAATATTAATTTATTCTTCAAAATTTTACTGTAAATACTAAATAGATTGAATCAAACAAAAATCATAGAAATAATACAAAGTTTAAATTAGAAAATAGTTTTTGAATTTTGATGTGTTACATATGAGTGAACGGGTGGGTGTAGATATAGGGATCCATCCCTTTCATCTAATTCTTCTCATCAAACAAATTAAATCCTTGAAATTTGATCTAACAGTTAAAAATACGGTCACATTTTAAAAGTTATAATAACTTTAGACGTTGAATCAAATTTTAAAGATTTATATTGTTTGATAAGCATGATTAGGTGGAAGGGATCCGACCTAAATCTAGAACCACTAATTATTTACTTTACCAAAAACAACTAGTAATTGATTATAACTTTTTACCAAAAAAAGCCATACAACGAATAATTTATATTGAACAACTAAAAATAAATAATCATTTCAGTGGTTCCTCTGGATTGTTTCTTCTTCTTCCCGTATTTCTTTCCTGTGTTGTTTCTCTGTGTTTGTAATTGGAGAGTGAGAGAGAAAGATGAGGGAGATAATAAGCATACACATCGGACAGGCAGGGATCCAAGTTGGGAATGCGTGCTGGGAGCTCTACTGCCTTGAACATGGCATTCAGCCCGATGGTATGATGCCCAGGTATGTATTTATCTCTCTCTCTCTCTCTCTCTCACCCCCTGAGTTTCTATGATTTTTTTCTTAATTTGAATCCGTTCCTGTGAAAAAACCAATCCTTTTTATTAAAGTAATAGTTTTTGGGTTTTGGTATTCAATTCAATATGGAAATTGGGAATTGAGTTATATTTATGTTCAACAAATCTAGCGGATCAGATTTGGATTAACCTAAATGCAACATGGTTTCTTGCTACTTCATTCATGAAAACTAAAATGTGGGGAGTTTATTTGTGGTTGAGATCAATTCTTTTTGCTTCCTTTGATCCGTTTATCGTTGCGTTTTCAATTTAGAGGAACCTTGAATGAATTCTGGAGTTAATCGAGGAGAAAAAAAAAATCACCTTGTAATGTTAGCTTCCTGTCTAGATTTGGAATGTTGGATTTTGTCTTTCTTGGAATTTCAATCAAGTTTTGCCTCTTTGTGCTAATAGTTTTGCCTCTGGTGAGATCAAACTAGCAATCGCGGTGGCTTGATGCAGACTGTCTTGTCATTCAATCTATTAGATGAACACATGCAATGTGTTGATTTCATATTTACTCTTTTCCTTTCTTAATTGAAACTCAGACGCCCTCGTCTGTTGCTAATGTGCAAATATCAACAAATGTCATGATCTCTTAATGCAAACTATGTGGTGTCAGCTACATTTAACTTATCACAAGCTCAAACGTATGCTTAAGATCTTTAAGAATGTAGAATTATCTGATTTTATTGATACCTTTCCTATGCAATTCCCTACTGGGGAATCAGAATATTTGAATTGGCAAAAATTTCTAGAATTTATGTACCCAAAAAAAAAAACAAGGTAGTAGGTATGTAACACGTTTTACATCCTCATAGTTTGGTTATGCAAGTTATTTTTCGTTCTTTCCAATGCACTTGTATGAACTTGTCTGTGTGTTCACATCTCCCTTTTGTGGGTTCCCGTGCCACGTATATCCATAACTGGTATTTGGCGGGGTTGTGAATAGTAATATAGTTCTGATATTTAGAACAACTCCTTTTCATTTTGTTTTGTTGTATTTCTTCTTTGATATGTGGACTAGTTCATTGGGTAGTTACTTAGTTACCGCAAAGTTCTTATAATCCCTTGTACGTGTGTAGAAGGATGGATTATTAATTTTTAATTGTATTTGTGTGAATGCAGTGACACCTCTGTCGGCGCTGCAACCGATTCTTTTAACACCTTCTTCAGTGAAACTGGTTCTGGAAATCATGTGCCCAGAGCCATATTTGTTGATCTTGAACCGACGGTTATTGATGAAGTCAGGACTGGGACTTACAGACAACTTTTTCATCCCGAGCAACTTATTTCTGGCAAAGAAGATGCTGCAAACAATTTTGCCCGAGGACACTACACAGGTATAATTATGTATATTGCACTGTCCAACTGGCATTTCCATCTATAACTTTAGTTATAACTGCTTTTCTGAATGCTACAGTGGGGAAGGACATTGTGGACCTATGCCTTGACAGGGTAAGAAAATTAGCCGATAATTGCACTGGCCTGCAAGGGTTTTTGGTATTTAACGCTGTTGGTGGTGGCACTGGTTCTGGTTTGGGTTCCTTACTTCTCGAACGATTGTCTGTTGATTATGGAAAGAAGTCAAAGCTCGGTTTCACGATTTATCCTTCTCCTCAGGTACATTACTTAGAAAAGTGCAGGATATGGTAATTGGATAGATCTTAACTGCTAAAACTAGTATTTGTGAACACTTGTCTAACTCGTCTTTCTTCTCTAAATTTTGTATGCTGTACCTGTTTCAATGGTTTACTGCGACAAATTAGTTCTGCTACCTCAATAAGCAAAAAACTAAATCTGATAAAAAAGCTAGTCTACAATTATAAGAGACATGTTTATTCTTACCAGAAGGGCATCAGAAATGCTGGTCAGAAAGATTCTCAGAACCTAGACAAGATGACTTCTTTGAGAATATAAAATTTTTAGTGGCTTGCATTCGGTTAATGTTCACATTTTTTAATATTTTTTACCTTCTGATTCTACTTAATGGTTTTTCAGTTCTTAATGTAAAAATATGCACGCCAAGTCCGAAACTAGATATTACATCTGGAGAGACAACATAAGTGGTGTGCGGAAACTTAGGAAATATTACAGTTTGAGAATAAAATCTTTTGAAGGTTCTCCCTTTCATCTGCTTCCACATAATTAGCTCTCTTAATTTTCTTGAACCATTCATGTGCGACTGTCTACAGAAACTAATCTTAAAATGTGCAGGTCTCCACTGCTGTGGTAGAACCTTATAATAGCGTGCTCTCCACGCATTCTCTCCTTGAACATACAGATGTGGCTGTGCTTCTGGACAATGAAGCCATTTATGATATCTGTAGGAGATCTTTAGACATTGAAAGGCCAACCTACACCAACTTGAATCGTTTAATATCCCAAACAATATCTTCTTTGACAACTTCGTTGAGGTTTGACGGTGCCATTAATGTGGACATTACGGAGTTTCAAACTAATCTGGTTCCATATCCTCGTATCCACTTTATGCTCTCATCTTATGCCCCTGTAATCTCCGCTGCAAAGGCCTACCATGAGCAACTGTCAGTTCCTGAGATCACAAGTTCTGTATTTGAGCCCTCAAGTATGATGGCCAAGTGTGATCCTAGGCATGGGAAGTACATGGCATGCTGCTTGATGTACCGTGGTGACGTTGTACCGAAGGATGTAAATGCTGCTGTAGCTACCATTAAGACAAAGCGGACAGTTCAGTTTGTGGACTGGTGAGTAGACACTCCATGCATCTAGTTTCATTAAGATATAAGCCTAAATAGTATTAATGCTTAGGCTGTATTAATGCTGACATCTTCTTAGTATATCTCTAACACGTTTGTGGGTTAAAACATGTTTTTGATATCATACTCTCATTGTGTATACATTAATTTCTTATGCACTGGGAGCAATATTAATGGTAGGAAACCCTTGTTTGTAGACAAACTGGATTCAAAATAACCGTCTTAAAAAGGAAGGATGCTGGGGTTTTCATTGCAGATTATTTGACTTCATAAACTATTTTTTTGTTGTCCCTTGTGTTTATCTGAATGGTTGCTCTATATGGATACTTTCAGGTGCCCAACTGGTTTCAAATGTGGTATTAACTACCAGCCCCCGACAGTTGTACCAGGTGGTGATCTTGCCAAGGTGCAACGAGCAGTTTGTATGATAAGCAACAACACTGCAGTAGCTGAGGTCTTCTCCCGAATTGACCATAAATTTGACCTTATGTATTCCAAGCGGGCATTTGTGCATTGGTATGTAGGTGAAGGGATGGAGGAAGGTGAATTCTCAGAAGCCCGTGAGGATCTTGCTGCTCTTGAAAAAGACTACGAGGAAGTTGGGGCGGAAGGCGCTGATGATGAAGAGGAAGGGGAAGATTACTAAACCATAATACTCTGGGATTCCCTTCGGTAGCTATCTGTCTATCCTGCTAGACCTCTCCATTATTTTGTTTCTTATCTAGCTGTGCATTTTTCTTTATCCTTTTTTTCTTTCGAAAGACATGCATTGTGTTTTGGTTCTGCCCTTGTGATGGTTTTGGAAGTATGTTTGCCGTGTATAAGTAATCAACTTTTCATTACTCGGAATGAAATAATGTTGTCTTTGAAAGAATTGAGATCTGCCCAAAACTCGAGACCTGTATCTTAGACCCCATGTTAACGAATGGTTGTAAGTGTTAATCGGTTAGCAAGTTAATATGGCAACTCTCTGTAGGTTGTCTCCACAATATGATGTCATGATTTGAACTGTTCATTTTTAGGTTCTCTTTTCTGAACTGTTTTGGACCACAATTTCAATAACCTTTACTTCTACCACAATTACTCCGCATGGATGAAGGTGAAATTGCCCACGATTCCGTCGTAACGTACATCTCCTCGGAGTTTCTTATTTTGAGCTGTAGAGAAATTAGGGATGCTTACTTTATAACAAGATATCAATTACATTCGTTGAGGTAGCTAGGAAACCTTTGAATAACATCAATGTTTTAAAAGACTCGCCTTAGGGCGCGCTTAGGCGTCCTCTGAGGTTGGACGTGAGGGTTACCGTCTCTGTTTTGAGGGAGTGGGCAGAAGGCGTCTCCGGAGCCGCCTAGGTGCGCCTCATGGGATTTATTTTTTATTTTTTTACTCCCAAACCCAAATTTTGGGTAGAGTTTTAATTGCCTCATACCTCTTCCTTGCACAGCAGATATTGATCTTTAATTAAATCCGCAAGAATAAGTTGATACAAATAAATTTCTTATCATCTCTAACAGTTTCTCAGTTGACAATTGCAAGAATATTAAAGAGAAAGAGAGATCCAACTTCCGTGCATGGCCAGCAAGAATAAGTTGATACAAATAAATTTCTTATCATCTCTAACAGTTTCTCAGTTGACAATTGCAAGAATATTAAAGAGAAAGAGAGATCCAACTTCCGTGCATGGCCACCAACAACAAAACCTTCAATTCAACTGATCCTAATTAATTAGCAGAACAAAGAACACAACGGCGGAAGATCCCAGAGCGCTTCGTTAGGATCATGAACTGTTTCCATATACTCTTGCATCCCATTCATTGCATAAAGCGAAGCTGATATCTGTCTCTCCACTTTCAACCTTTCGAAATCCATCAGCTCCGAATCAGCTTCACCTGCCGTACTAATAGTACTAGTAGTAGTCGTATTACTCTCCGCCGAGGACAAAGCAGCCGCCGCCTGATGTTTCGGAAACTCAAACGCTTGTTGAGCAAACGAGAAGCAGTCAACCCCAGTTTGATATGACCCCCATGAAGGAAGGTTGGATTGAGAAGTATTGGAGGAAGAACTCAACTCAAAGTCCTCGTTGCAGTTTCTCAAATCCGGTTTGTAGACATCGTCAAACAGCAGAGAATTATCTTGAAACACCTCGCTCGAAAGGGAAGTTGTGTCGCTGCCGCTGCTAGTTGAAGTACAAGTAGTACTAGTACTACTTTTACGTACTAGTTGTTTAGACGGAGGCGGCAGATGATCATGATCAGAACTAGTACTAGTAGTAGTGCTAGTACTACTGCTTTGGTGTTGTTGTAGTGCTAGTTGTTTAGTGGCTCCTCCTCCTCCTCCTTTTTTCGTGTTGAGTAAATTCCGAATGCGAGAAGCGAGAGGGGAGTCCAAAGATACGTGGGTGATGAAGTTGGTTCGAGCGTTTGAACCGCGAAGAAGGCAGGCGGCTTCATCATAAGAACGGGCAGCCTCCTCCGCGGTCTCAAAGGTTCCGAGCCACATCCTTATTTTTTGAGTAGTGTCTTTGATCTCGGCAACCCATCTCCCCGAAGGCCTCTGTCTCACGCCAACAAACTTGTTTGCGTTGTTGTTGCTTCTACTATTATTATTTCTTCCCTTCAACTTCCCTACTTTGCTGCTGCTTTTTGGAATGCCTGCAGCTGCAAAGGAAACTTGCTGCGGCCGTTGGAACTGAAACTCCATTGAAATTACTTTGCATGCAAATTAATTAAAGAGAGAGAGAGAGCTAGTGTTGGATTTAAGCTAGGGTTTGATTTAAGGAAATGGAAGAAGGGGAGGCACTCTTGTATTGGCTAGCTCTGATTGGCTGCGGGGAGCTCGTCTGCATCTCCTTGTTTGGTTGTGGGAGCGGGACTTATATATTTTAGGGGTTTCTGAGTTTTCTATGAACAAATTGGTTGTTTAGGAGCTTCTCTACGTCCTTTTGTGTTTGTTATCTTATGAAACACATATTTTAAGTTTAATGTAGGAAAAACATGTGTCACAAGAGATTTATTTACTTTTCCATTTACACCCTTTTCCGCATTTCACAATTAAAAGATTATGATTCTTCATCTTATGCATATTAATAAATTGGGTATGTAGTTTAAGTATTTTAGAGTGTTAATCGTTATACTCGAGTTTTTATATTCAAATCATCCCTCCTACATTATCTCTAATTGTACCAAAAAATAAATAATAATACTCTTACGCACAATACTAAGCTGAGTAAACTTTTATGTGCAAGAATAAATTTTTTTAACTACTTTAGCTATAAACTCTCGCTAATGTGTCAATATTTGTTGATCATTTTTTTTTTTATATACTTTACAATGTTGCTCATTTCTTCTTCACCAAATATCGCCTATTTACCTCCTAAAAAAATGTCACCTATTTACAAACAAACTAGAAACTAAAGAAAATAAAATGAGGACTTTTAAGGACATAACACATAAGGAGAGGTTTTGCCATTTAAGATCCTGTAGGGCACCAAGTCAAGCACTTGACATAAAAAAGGTCGTCAAGGCACGACAAGCTGCCACTTGGAGGCACCAAAATCATCTTCTAGAGAGTAACAGAAAAACAAAGAGAGAGAGAGAGAGAGAGAGAGAGAGAGAGAGAGAGAGAGAACGCATCTTGAAATTTAGGTAAAGACAGTCATATGAAACAACTTGCATCTTCAAATGCATGGTTCATCGACAAAACTTAAATCACCACACAAAACTTGGGAAAATTCTTCCGTTAGAGATCTGAATTAGTTTGAATTAATATTTTTATTGTGATTTCGTGAATTCAGATTATCCAATGCTCGTGATATTTAATATTACATAACATGAAAATGGAATTCTTAAACTTGTTCACTTCCTCAAACATTATTGATAGATTCTTTCTTTCAATAAACATAGATATATCATATATGATGGTGATCATCATCACTCTCAACATTAGATATAACATAAGTTAATGTTGAAAAAATGGTCAAAAACTAATTCACATCATACTACTTTTTATGTAACAAACTCTTAGGTCACAAACTGAATTTATAGAGTTCGATAGGGAAAATAATTTTCACACACTATTCTTATCTCTATGCATACTTATGTTTCTAATATATATATATATATATATATATATATATTTAGAAAGGGAGACAACTAGTGGCAAGCCATTATTATCCACCTTTACCAGAGGCTAGAAAGACTCACAGATGCATTTCAGTCTCCCTCTGGCTACAAGTCTAGCTTCCACACTAGCAGCGGATTTCGAACTTAAGACCTCCAGTTTTTAGGGTCGAATAAAGCAAACAAAAATCAATGGCCTGTTGTAAACATTAGTGTGTAGAAAATAAAGAGTGCAGAAATATTATTTGAAGATGAAGGGCTGGTTTGGTATTGCTGTGCTTTGAAAAAAAATTGTTTCTGCTGTGCTGTGAGAATAAGCTCATTTTTGCTGTTTCACATTTTCAGCTTTTTTTTCACTCAAAATTGTGAAAATAAGCTGTTTTTAAGCGTTTACCAAACACTTTTTTGAGCTCAGCTTTTTGGACCCGGCTTCTCTGCCCTCCCACTTCCCATACACTCCCATCCCCTCCTATTTTGTGCGGTAACGGTTAAGCCACGTCAACATTTTATATTGATTTTTTTTTTATAGAGATAATAAGACAAAAAACAATAGTAATATAAAATGTTGACGTGACTTAACCGTGACCGCACAAATAGGAGGGGATGAGAGTGTATGGGAAGTGGGAGGGCAGAGAAGCCAGGTCCTAACCTTTTTTTTATACCCATTTTTTATAAAAGCACCACAGTACCAAAGTAGTACGAATTGTGACTAGGAGAAGCTCGAGCAATTAGTAAAAGCCCACTCATGGTCACCAGAGTGGCCACAATCTACTCTCCTTGAAGGGCCGACGGGGACATCGGTGCATTTTCGTTTGGGTTCGACTCGACTCTCATGCTAAACCCAAAAGCAAATGTGCAAATCCAATTTCATTTTGGGCTCCAAAATCAGGGACCCAAAATCCTTATGCATCGAAACCGTTGATGTTGAATCTAACGGTTACAGTAATCTTCAGTTATTTTAATTGTCCGGCCGACGCAAAGGATAAAACGAGAAATGCAAGAGAGAGAAAGAGGAGGATAGAGAAACAACAGACAGGAAAGGAAGAAGAAGAAGAACAAGAAGAAATAATTCACAAAAACTTGAGAGGAGAAAAACAGAGAGCAACACCAGAACAACAGCAAAGACGGAGGAGGCAGAGAAGCGAGATTTACAGAAGCAGAATCTCCATCTCCATCTGGGCTTTCATCGTCTTGGTGAAATTTGCTGGAAAATCCTCAAAGTTCTGTAATTTACATTTAAACATCTCATCGTAAGCTTCCTTCAACTGGTAAAATTTTGATTATTCACTTATGGGTTTCATTTGGGAAGATGCAAGTTTTTATTTTTATTTTTTTTATATTTAATTTCTGAATTTATTTTTGCAGGTATGGAGACGGAGGAAGAGAGGAATAATCAGAGAGCTTCAGAACCTGAGTTTTTCCTGCAGTGGGGGAACAGGAAGAGGCTCAGATGTGTGAGAGTCAAAGGCTCGGAAATCTCAGCCGAGAGATTCAAATTCAATGGTGGCATGTGCAGGACAATCACATCGTCTCGGATTCATCGCTTTGCGGTCTCCACTTCCGGAAAAGACATCTCTGGTTTTCAATCCAATCGCCTCACAAGGTCAGAAAATTTCACATGATTTCTCTGGCTCACGCCTACCACCTGTGTGGTTTTACGAGAAACTAAAGGAAAAGAAATAAGCAGAGAATATGAGCCAATTTCTTTTGTTATGTGCTCGTTTTTACATGGATTTTCTTTTGTGTTATTATTTGGATCCCAAGTATTACTGTATTAATATAATTCCTCAACCTTTTCTCCGACGAATCGAAGGGAGGTGAGTTATTTTCCGGAGAAACGGAATTGATAACAGAAGGGAAGTGATTTCTGCACACCCGTTTTCTCCTTGCACACCCCTGCCTTTGGATTGAACAGATGAAATGAGAACAAAGCGACATGAGTATACACCTGGTGTGTACAAGGAGAAAATGGGTGCACGCAAATCATTTCTCTAACAGAAAAAATATATTTTTTGGACAAAGAGAAAAGATCAGTTTAAAAGGTTTCAATGTTAGTGGATTTAATATATAAGGAGTTTTGCAATTAAGAATCAATCGGAACAGGATAAGTGGAGCCGTTGTCGAGCAGTTCAGGGGTTTTTTTGTTCTCAAATTGAGCTTTTGAAGTGTTTTGTTATGAAACTTGTAGTTGTCAACCAGTTTTTTTTTTTTTTTTTCTTTCTAATTTACTAAATTTAGTTTGTGGGTCTGTTTGGTTTGGTTTGGTTACAGGAATTCTGACGGGAACCGAAAGTCATCTTCACCGGAGAAGGAGGAAAGGTACTACACCAGAAGAGGATCTGTGGGTGTGGATGAGAGTTGTAACGGGAATGGGAATGGGAAGGTTATGATGGACGGAAACAATGTTGAGGACCGGGGGCTTGTTTGGCCAAAGCTGTACATCACTTTGTCGAGCAAAGAGAAAGAAGAGGACTTTTTGGCCATGAAGGGTTGTAAACTTCCCCAGAGACCCAAGAAAAGGGCCAAACTCATCCAAAGAAGCTTACTTGTAAGCCCTCCTGTTAGTTTCTCTGCTAATTAATAGATATGAAAGTGGATTTTATTTTCCTTGTGTGGCTATGCGGGTTTAATTTTAGCTTCTGATACCAATTTTGGTTGGTTTGTAGTTGGTGAGTCCCGGTGCATGGCTGACTGATATGTGCCAAGAGAGATATGAAGTTAGGGAGAAGAAAAGTACTAAGAAGGTAGTTGAACTGGACATATCTCATAATTTGCTGCATCATTTTTCTTTATTTTCGAGGGGTATTCGTATTCGTATTCGTATTCTGATATTTGGTTGATGTTTGAATGATGCAGAAATCAAGGGGATTGAAGGCTATGGGGAGCCTGGAAACCGACTCGGAGTGATGGGTTGTTGCAGCAGAAGACTGTTTTCTTTGTTTTGTTTAGAAGATGAATGTGAAATGTATGTGGAGTGGTTAGGCTTTTGTTAGAGTAAAAGGGGTTATCGTAAATTACTAAATTATGTGTTGTATACAACTGTGAGCAATGTATCAATCAATTCTTTTTTCGTTGGTCAGATTCTTGGATGGTAATTTATATTATCAGCCGTGGATTATTTTTATGGTCACAAATAGTTATGGTCAGATGTATTGTGTAAATACGGAGAGATTTTCCGGGAAGGGGCTTCTGTGTCGCGAACGGAATGCAGGGGTCCTCGGAATGTCTTGGGAGGACGGGTGATGCGGCACCGGAATCCTTACCCTAGAATTTCTCCTAAGTCCTAAATATGGGGGGACTACCGCTGCAATGCGACACACTAGGTGGATACAGGACAAAGCCCTGGGTTTCTAAGTTGAAAAGCGATGCTACTCGAATGGCAGATTTGGTATCTATCAAAATAATGACTCGGAAAACCTAATGAACCCAATGCAAAAACCCTAGAGCAACCAACACCCAAAGCAACTTCGAATTCGGAAGAGAGTGCCCCGCAGAAGCTAAGGCATCCGTCAAGCGAAAAACACCGTGGGGTTGCTGGTTCCAAGCGTATTCTTGAATTGCAATATTGCATGATCCATCTGGACATTATCCATAAAAGCACTTAGACCCCAACTTCTTGTATATTCAATTCTCATTGAGGTCGATAATATTTTTTTCTTTACACAATCTGTCAAACAAACAAGGACAAGGCGGAAGATTTTACAGTCTGTATTCTACGTATGCACTATGCAATATCGCTTTTCACGCTACACGATTACAAGTTTGGAAGCAGTTTATGTGGATGCCGCAACCATATTATGCAGACTTTCTTTCCGGGCATAGAAACAAGCAAACTTCTGCAACAAATATCTCAGTTCACCTCTTCCGAGTTCAAATTTTTCCATCTCTGTGATGGCAGTTCCGAGGTGCTGAAACATCCTACAAAGCAAAACAGGATAAGAACATCTCAAAACAAGACGACTCTATGGGCAATTGCATCATTCGAAATTTAGATACGCGCACCTACTTATATACTGCGAGATTAACTCACTTAAGGCTTTGCAGCCTGAAGCATCTCCACTATAAAAGTCTTCACATCCCTAAAAAGAGAGAAATAAAATCCAACTTCTTAGAAAAAATTTAAACCAACTCAAAGTATGAAGTAAGAACATTTCAACCAGAACAAACGAATAACTATATCCTCTGACCAATGCGACGGACAATTATACCATGATCTATGCAGTACTACATTAGCATAAAAAACCCTGTAGAATCTGGAATAGCTGAAACACAAATAAATCAAAGATAAATCTTGACTTCCACAAAAAGAGGAATATTCATATAAATGAGAGGTCTCACTTTCGATTCTCTGCACGTCTAGGAAAAGGTATGCGGAGCTTGAAATTATTGCCCTGATAGCCAGCCTAAAATGAGAATAATAAAGTCCGAAAAATATCATGTCAAAATGGAAGAAATTTTATTGGTGATGTGTAGTATTTCAAGCACAAAACCTCATTTGCAGCATAGAGACAAATGCTTTACAAAAAATATAAAGGATGGCTATTAGCAATGAAAAGTTAAAGATTGGTAGTTACCTTAACATTGAAACCCAGGCTATCCAAGTCCAAAATGTAAGCAGAGTCCACCTGTCGAAAAACAAAATCACCTTGCATCAAACTAAACTTTCCCCACCCGTCTATCTATATGTTCATATCTTGTATTATTCCAAAATTCCAAAATTCATATATGGATCTGGGCAATTCATGCAGAATCCTTCCGAAGTGTCAGCCTGGCATACACAACATGTATTGGCACAATATTGACACCATATTCATTGGTTTAGTTTCAACTAATGTGAGCAAAGTTGACATCCCCTATATTGAGAAGGAAAAGATGAAGATGAAAAGAAACACCTTTCCACCTAATAATATTAGTTTATAACAGTTGAAATTACCGGAATTGACATCGAATGTTGCACAATGGCTTTTGTATCATCAGCATGATCCCTGTTCATGTGAGACTTGGATGCAATAGTTTTAAGATTCTATTAGAAAAGACGAAAAATTCATATTAAGATGAACCATAAAGCATGTAATACTAGTTAAGGAGTTAGTACTGCAACAGGCTTTGAAAACTGAGCTATTGGATCAACTTTTGCAGCTTTATACTCCTCACTTCTGAACTCTGAAGGTAAAAGTAGCGAATGTTAAGAAAACAGAAAAATATGAAATAAGGGTAACAAATATTTTGTAAATAAAATATCACTAAGAGGTGCTAAAAACAGAAAAAGAACAAAGCCTTGGTATATCCGTTTCAAAAGTCATCTACAGAGTACGAAATTATCTTTTCCAAGAGCGACAAGACACCAAAAAAGATTGAACTACAAACATTAGAAAAAATTAAAGTACCTCCTGATCCTAATAAGGCTGTTGCAACCCCTGACACGTATCGCACAACTTTTGGTTCAATGCGCATGAATTGGAAGTCGCCAAAGTCAACCTTCAGATTGTACGTGATTATTTAATGCTGACTATAAAATTTGGTGCAACGTCTCATCCATATACATTAATTATGCTTCGGAACAAGAATGTTACCCAGAATGCATTGGGATGCTTAGCCAAATATGCAGTGCGTATGGCTGCTTGATCCTTCTCGGAAACCTAAATAATTGTTCACAAAAGAACACCCATTTTCACTTGTTTGCAACCAGACAGAGAGAGAGGGAGGGAGAGGGAGAGGGAGAGAGTGTGAGAGAGAGAGCACTTCAAACACTATCCAAACGTAGAAAAGTAGCCATTACTTACAGGAATAGCATCACCATGCAGCGTGACCACCAAATCAGTCCTATCTTCAGGGTCTCTAGCCACAAGCAATGAGCACTTGGGATTAAGGGAAAGGTCCTATTGAATCAACAAAAAAAAAAAAGCATGATATGATATGATATGGCATTGTTGATATCGGTGAGATTAACATGCAGAGAGATCCATACAGTGATAAAGTAGCAGCTTATTTTACTAGGCTGGTTTCCATGCTTGGAAGGGGTACATGTTTCTATAGAAAATCATATGGAACAGATTGGAAGTTTTAACACATAATGCTTCTGCAGTCTTCCTTCCGTATGAAAGAAGGTTAGCATCATTTCAAGTGAAGAAAGGATGCTGCCTATGCATCTAGATAATATATTGCAGCTTAGTTCCAATTTTAGCTTGAGTGAGCATTGTGTAAGAGCAAAAATCTCTTCAGAGAGAGTGTGTTTTCTGGGGCATTGAAATAGTGAGTGTATCAGAGTTTAACTTTGCATTTGGGTTGTGTTGATTTAATTCAAACTGTCTTGCATTCATTATATTCCTTATGAAGAAGAAAGATCCCTCATGGATGTACCGATGTAGGGAGAACTTGCTGAACCACATAAAACTCATGAACATAATTTTTACTGCCTATCTATAAGTGCAATTGTGTATTGCTGTGTGGTGTGATTTCTCCTTTGAAACTGAGTTTGTACTTCTAAAACTCAACAAGTGGTATCGGAGAAATGTTATTTTGAGGTTTACAATAATTGTTATTCGCCCCAGTGCAACAATAAGTTCAAAGTTTAATCCAACAAACCTTAGTATGAACTGCCAAGCTGCTAACTGCTAATATTGGAGATCCATCTGCATCACATGCAAAGTCAACCATTGATCCTGATGGATAACCCTCATGCTTCTGCACATTAAAGAAAACCAAAGAAAATGATACAAGAACAACAAGGTCGTTGAAGTAATAAATACCATAAACATCAATCAACCAGAGTGGTTAATGGGAATATACTTGAGGTCATAAAATGATAACACTCTATGACTGTTAAAAGAAAAGTACTATCTATTCCCCAACCATGTACTTTGGTCCAGCATCATGATTTTGTAGCGCAATTACATGTTTTTTTGCACTTTTCATCACCGACCACCAGTGTGTCCTAAAATTAATTTTATTCAAAAATAAAAATAATTTCAACAGAACTTCAACATCATTAACTTGTTGGGAATCAAACTTTGATTGCTTCATCCCAAATTTTGTAAGAAAGAATTATGATGCTCCACAAGGCCAATAGCCCCAATACTCATGGTGTATGTTATTATGAGAACCACCACAAAGACTACACCGTGCATAAACTTCCAAAAGCCTAATCACTAGTGAGAGGAACTGACATATATGTGAGATAATATTACTTTCGCGTTATTACTGGTTAAAGAAAGAGAGATTTACACAAGTGCATCCAAATCCATGAAATAATATGCCTTTCTGATGGATGATTAGTAGGCCTACCCTTAATCATAGACTGGGAGACATCTAATCTAAATAGGATTGCTATCTGGTAGTTCATTCTCATAATCTCCACACTAGACCAAGAATACTAATTGACCCGTCTACTGCTTACAAAGTGCAAGAAGGTCATGCACTAATCTAGAATCAAATAACAATGAAACAAAAATTCATTTAAGAAAAGAACGAAAAACACTGATATAGAAACCTGAGAAAAAGTGGAGAGTGTTCCACGAACACTACGATCAAGTAGAGTTCGGATTTCCTCAACTGGGGGAAGCCGAGCAGCCTTTTCCTGTAACAACAACCAAAATTCAACAGAGCTAAATCCTACATTCCCACATTCAATTTCCTACACTTATAGTCTAATAGCAATAGTACATTATTTATGTAGAACCTTTGAATATGGACATGTGATGCCGTACAAGCGTTCAACTTTACACCAAATTTTACCAAGTATTAAACTTTACCTGATGAGATTGAATCAACTGAAAAACATTGGCATCATCACCAGCTGCAACACTCTGATTCAACAAGAACAATTAAAATTAAAGCTTAAAATTAACAACTTTACATCAATTTTTTTCTCATTTAATTTCGAAATCATTCATTCATTCATTGCAAAATTAGATACAAATATATAT
Organism: Malus fusca; assembly: GCA_035220775.1. Lineage (NCBI taxonomy): Eukaryota > Viridiplantae > Streptophyta > Magnoliopsida > Rosales > Rosaceae > Malus > Malus fusca. Next base: position 382,924 of record CM069072.1, on the reverse strand, counting down.
AATAAAAAAAATCAAAAAACCAATCAGAAAATAAAATTATAAAATTGGGGTTCATTTGTTTTTGCTGGAATCATAAGAAAAGGGTACCTGAGTAGATGACTGAGCGGCGGCGGCGGCCATTGATAAACTACGAGGAAGAGTGGTTGGGGAGGAGAAGAAGGAGGAGGAGGGGTGAAATTGTAAGATGAGAGGGGAGTGAAGGTTATTATGGCCATTAAAGCGGGAGAGTAGGAAGGTCTGCCCCTGCCAAGGCGTCACCAGAGTCTTCAACATCTCTCTCTTCTTTCACACGCCCCGCCACCTAACGCTCTAACTCTTTCTTCTTTATTCGTCTTTCTTCTTTATTCGTAAATGGTTGGAACTTGGTTGTCCACTTTGGAACCGGATCCCCTCCGGACCCAAAAAATGTGAGCTAAGGATCAAATGATCCGAACCATTAAAATTTAGTCAAACGGTTATAAACAAGGGCCACTCTAAAGTTATAATAATTGTAATCGTTGAATCAAATTTTAATAGCCTAAATCATTTGATCGCTAGGCTCAGTTCCTTTGAAACCGGATCGCTAGGCTCAGTTCCTTTGGATCCGGAGGAATCCGGTTCCGTCCACTTTCTACTTCTTTTCTTCCTTTTCGTGTTTTTTTGTCAAAAAATAGTTTCCATGCTCACATTCCCTACAGCAACTCCCATACAAACAAGCTTCTTCAGTTGGAACTTGATCGTTGCTTTTTTCTCGGAAACCCTAGACTCGACGGATTCTTGGTGACTAACAAGGGTTGGAAAATTTCCGGCCTTGTTGAGACCAGGACCCAAAAGACGGGGAATCTGCTTCATAACGGCTTCTGAAGCCAAAAAGGCATGGTATTTCTTTGCCAACTTCTTGTTCTTGTTTAGCTTCTTTAGCCCTTCAACGTCCATATAGTCCAACCCAATCTTTTCAGCCTCCTCAACATGCTGAGCATCTCCAAGCATGCAGACCTTCATCTTTGGACGAGGGATGTGCGGCAACCTTACAGAACCGTTTGTCTCTTTGAGGATCATAATTTTTCAGCCCAATCTGAAGTTCAATAGTCTCGGTGAAGTTACGTTCCTTTGCCATGGACGCATTCATGATGATGGAAATACCTTCTCGGAGAGTATCACTCTCAAGTCTACTGATCATGGCTGAAGCTTAAGCTGCCTGACCAAACGAAGACTTCTGACTCTAGATCTCTCTATTATTCTTGGCTCTCTACTCTTGTATTCTCTTGGTTGGTTGTGTGAATAAATAGCTCCCGACAAGCCTATTTATAATACTTGAACGATAGTTACATGTCTTATAAGTATAAAATTCCTCAATCGTTTTAGAATAGGGAATCTAACTTATTTTCTAACCCTAAACTGATTGGATTACATTGATCGATTTTCAATTTCAAGGATCATTTTGATGAGATGGATCAATTTCAGAGACTATTTCTGATAAAAACCCTTTCCAGATTGTCGACCAAATGTAGCTGCTGCTGATTTCTAACATACAAAAACACACGGGATTTTCTACCCTAATGCCATCTGGATAAATTCCATTGAATTCAACTAATCGGAGTGCGAATTGGTGGCGTAGGCGGAGAGATCGGAAACATCGTCGGAGGAGGAGGAAGAAGAGAGACAAGGAAGGCAGGGGAAGGCGACGTTGTAGGTGGTGTAAAGGGGAGCAGAAGAGGAGGTGAAGCACTTGGTGGCTACTCAATCACTCAGGATTGCAGGCGATGTATTGACATAGATTTGCTGAAATAGTTACAATTCAGTTTTAACCAACAACATTGCCCCAAACATGTTCCAAAAGATCCAAGAAACACTACATTAACGTATGTTACAATTCAAAATTCATGTACTATCCGACAATGTAGGCAAATGACTAAATATATGTTGTAAATCCGAGGTCAAAATTCGATGAATGCACACAAGTTTAAGATGGTACAAATCAAACCATATGAAAATCTCCAACATGGAAATGGAACTTTGATACCATTATAACTATCAGAATTAGCCACATAAATGTTTTGCTAATTCAAAACTGTATTATCTATTAGTCTTATAAACAAAATATATTAGCCAAAAATATGTACTCATTCCTAGCAAGCAGTACCAAAAGCGACGCATTGCCAGATATGCAACGGGTAAGTTGAACAGACGCAAGTCACTGAACCTGAAGAAATCCTTTCACCTCCAAGTAGGACACTACTTGGCCTGCCATGGCTGCAGGCATGGGGCAAACTCCATTTTCTTGTTCTATTTCTATCTGACAAAAGAAGGGTAAAGTTTTCAGTTTGATTTGCATACACAAGGAACACCAAAAGAACACTGGTGATTTTATAATGTCTCCAAACTAAACAATGTGTAATAGAAGATTCATGCCGACATGGCCATTAGTTTTTATACTCCACCAAATACATACCTCGCATTTCTCTGGTGGCTCGTAAGGGTCATCTATTCCAGTAAAACCTGCAATTGAAAACTATTACTGGAAAATTGACCAGAAGAAAAAGGAAAGACTGTTATTTGAATAGAAAGTGACACTATGGTATATTAAATTCATGATACAAATCATATATTGGGATTCTATATTTGTTTTTATTAATTTTATCTCTTTCCCTCCTAAGTATGGCATAGACCAACAGTCTGTCCATGCCAATGGAGAAATTATATGAGTTACATATGCTTTGAAAACACACCCTTAATTTTTCCAGCACGTGCAAGCTTGTAAAGGCCTTTTGCATCTCTTGACTCACATAATTCTAGGGGCATGTTCATGAAAACCTGTTAACATGGAAGAAATATAAAGTCAATCTTCGTAGTTTAAAATAGGTGGACCACATTTACCAGATTATAAGAACAAGAACCATATGAAATCTTGCCTCAATAAAGTTTGCATCAGATAACATTGCACGGCAAGCATCTCGTTCTTTCCTATAAGGAGATATGAGGCTAGCAATACAAATCAATCCCGCATCTGCAAAGAGTTTTGCTACCTCCCCTACATTGAAAACTTATTTAGCTTAAATATTACCTATTTAGCTTAAATATTACCAATGGACACACTATGGTCAAGTTGTAAAGGCAAAGAATTATGAAGCCAGAATACATTTGGCCCCACAAAGGAAAAATCAAATCAAATCAACATTCTCAGCGTGGGCTATATCCAATATTGGTTGACATGTCTTATGTGTTATCTGAGAACAAATAATCTATGTTTCCTACCAAAATAGTTTGTTGTCAAGAATAACATACCAACTCTGCGTATATTTTCAGCCCGGTCTTCGGCTTTGAAACCAAGATCCTTGTTCAGACCATGCCTAAGGTTATCTCCATCAAGGACATATGATAACTTTCCCCTAGAGTGTAGTTCTCTACTTAATGCGCATGCCAGTGTACTTTTCCCTGATTCCAGAAAAGAGTTCAAGAAGCCATTTAGTGAATACATAGACTGGAGTGAATTGAAAGAGGGGAAAAAAAACCAAATTTCTTGTAGCTTGCCTCCTGTGTGTGAAGTGTTAGTTGACTAGGAGTGAGTCAAGATGCTTTCGGTGTGATCTCATACATTTTCTGATTTTTTTAATAGACAATAAATTACAAGTGGTATGGACAATGCCACAACATGGATAACATAAACAAAAACGAGGCATAGAAACAAATGTTCTCTTATGCTAAAACATAAGCACAAGACACAAAACCTAACAAATAGCAGTTTTCCAATCTAACCAAATGCTTGAATGAGATAATGCCCCATCAGTCCTGTAGACCGAGGCCCAAAATGATGATCAAAACAAAAATTTATCCCATAACTTGTCTGTCCCACTGCCAGTAAATCTTTGAAAATCATTTTATTTCTCTCTAGCCAGACTACCTGAAATACAAGCAATACTATGCATCCCCCAAAAAAAATTGTGGCCTTCTTCCCCATCCATGGTCATTTATTCTTCTCAGACAGAGTCACAGAAAAGAGAAACAATTACGGGGAACAACCCAACTTACTAAAAACTCCCTAAACAGCTTCCACCAAAGACTCAAACTCACAGGGTAAGTTAGAAAAACATGACCTACATCTCTCTTGCATATGATTGACCATTGAGGATAGAGGCAAGAATTGGTTCTGCTCCTCTGAATCATGTCACAGGTTTGACCATCCCATGAGCCCCTAACCAAATAAAAAAATTTACTCCAAAATGATGTAAGCAATTCCATACAATCACCAGGATTGACCGAAGTAACTGCTCACGCATATTAAGACTACTGAGAATTTTCCTACCATGCCAAATAATGGGCTGATATCGTATTAGCAAGTTGCCAAGCCAGGCAAAAACAAAATGCAGTTAGTTAACTGTGTTTTTGTGCAAATCTCCGATAAAAATCATTACTGTCGGACAAAAGGAACACAGCAGGAGAAGGTATGGGAAGAAATGTTAGCTAATGAAAAATATATTGATTCATATGTGTAACTTTAAAAGAAGGGATAAACAAGTCAGTTAAGAAAATAACCTGAGCCACTGAGACCAGTAATCCATACAACACATCCCTTTTGATTCAGTAGTTTCTGCCTATCAACCTTCCCAACCTGACATTCTTGCCAAAATACATTTGTTGAATTGTTCAAAGTAGACATCTACTTATCTGTTCTGTCCTACTGAGCGCACTAAAATCATTGAAAGGTAAGAAAATGTACTCAAATTCATTATTTACAACGATGGAAAAAACTTATAAACACTTACTTAAATTTAAACTACAATTAAATTGCAATGAGGATAAGATTAGCTATTTGCAAAAGAAAGTTAACACTAGTTGTGTAATAGTTGATTGTTGGGTTGTTGCTTGCTCCACCATTAATTTTATTTCGTTTTATTTATAAGAAACAGAACTGACTAACAGCTTCATAAGAATCAAAGTTGTGAAAAAGTTTCCACTACAAGCAATACAAAGGACAATTTCCTATCAACATGGATGACAAAGACTATTTAAGCGCAGCCCTCCAATCTGCAAGAATATCAGCAAACGAATCCAAAATCTTACTCTAATCCCAAAAAATTTCCTCCCCAGCTTCTCTATAATTTTCATAAAATCCGTTTGCTTGCTCTCTAGCTATGACCAACTCGTATTACCATTTTGGTTTTCCTCCATAGTAAGAACTCCTCTCTCCATGCCCCCCCCCCCCCCCCCCCCAATATGCAATTTTCAGGAATTTCAGACGAACAAGAAAACTACGAAGCAATAAAAATTGCAGAAGTAATTTATTGTCCAAGAACAACAAACCCAATGTACCATTAACATCTATGATGATTTCAAAATCCATATTAAAAATAACAACAAAAGATCAGGATCCCAATAACTCAATTGTCAAAGCCTACATTAGGAGCATTATAATCTACCGAAAAATATAGCATGACCCATCAAACAAACAGCAATCCAAAACCCAAATAAACAGATAGAGAAAGAGAAAGAAAAGAATACCTGACAGAGACAGGTGTTTGATTATTTGCCTGAAAGAAGAATAAGATGTCGGAGGTTTGGGAGGGAAGGGTTAAATGGAAGAGGAAATGGCCAACCATGCGCCCTGTTTTCAAGGCATCTCATTTGGGGTTTTGCCTTTTTTTGGCTACTTTGGGGGTTCGGAATGAATCTGGACGCATCCTCCTCCTCCTCCATTGCCTACTCCGAGTCTATGACGTCGAACTCATTCCCTCCACTTCCTCTCTTGGACTTTGGTTACATTTTCTTCTCCGCGTGTGACCATGTATGCCAATGTACTCGGGTGAAGTGGGTCCACTTTTGTCGTTGCATTTGCTGACGGGACATCTCATTTCAAAGGTTGACATAGGTGCTGACGCTGCTACCACTTTGTCATACTTGTGAGAGCATCCCTTCCCAACGTGGCAGTGTTCATTTGTTTTCTTAATACACGAACTTAAATTTACATATTAAATAATGTGTAATAAGAACGTTTATCAACGTTTAAGTAATAAACCAATTATTAACTTCCATGTCCTTTAGTTTACAAAACTGTCTACAAATTTAGTCTCCCTAGCATTACTATACGGGTGCGTTTGTTGCACCGGACTATCTCAGACTGGATTAGCTTCTAGGACTAAACTGGATTGACTTAGACTAGACTAAACTGGACTAATTTAGTGAAGCGTTTGGTGCAGTGTCGGACTAAAAAGCAGGATAATTAATAAACTATAATATTATATTATTTATTGTATATCTAATATTATATTATAATTTTATTTATTTTATTATTTTATGAAATCATCTACCTCTCTCTAATGGCCAATATTTTTTTATTTCTAGAATCATCTCTCACAAAACCTATTTTCCTCCGCCACTCTCTCCCTCCCATCTCCTAGTTTCACCATTTTTGTCTAGAATATCTATCTCTCTCTAACAAATTCTAGAAGGCACGACAAATCAATTCAAAGATTTCGGTTTTGGTCGAATTGGGGTCTGGGTTCTTGGTGGAGTTGAACCCATATGAGAAATGGGCCACTTAGGTGGGTTTTTTCTGGGTGTTCCGGGACAAATTGGACGACGGCTTGGACGGCAGGATTGATTAGGAAGGTTACTTTCTTTATCTTCCTCTTATGGTGTTTGTGCTTGGATGTCGATGGGTTTTATTTTTGGGTTATGTGTCGGATTCCATCAATTCAGAGAGAAAGAAGAGAGAGATAGTTGTTAGCTTTGGAGGTGGCTGCTGGTTTGGGAGGTGGGTGGCTAAGGGTAATTGCAGACTTACTCTTCTGGGTTTTCTGGGAGATGGGGAAGTCTACAGTCGTTGATAAGAGGGATGAAGCAAGAAGGGGTGAAGCGGATTAACAGTCCGCTCAATATTGGGGGGTCTCGCTAAGACCAGCTAGAGAAGCCTTTAGTCTGGGCAAGTCCCTTCTAGTCTCATTAAAACTAGTCTCAAACAGTCCGCTCAATATTGGGGGGTTTCGCTAAGACCAGCTAGAGAAGCCTTTAGTCTGGGCGAGTCCCTTCTAGTCTCATTAAAACTAGTCTCAGCGCCTAACAAACACGGGATTGGACTAATACTTAGTCCAGTCCAGTCTAGTGAAAGCCAGTGAAGGCAAACAAACGCACCCTACAAGTAATAATTAGTATAGAACTCGTTATCTAATGAATTAGTATATGACTTGTCATCAACAAGATTTGAACATAGAATCTCTTACATACTCACTTGTCCTTTAGCTTCTGTTTTCTCTTTAATTACTTTTTTGGGTTTGTTCCTGAGAAGCCTTAGAAATGACCCTGTGTGTGTGTGTTGGTAATACCAACTTGGTATGTAAATTCCTTAGTGGCATGCTTTTATGTGGCCCTAATGGTGAGGGGTACCTCCCGAGGAAACCCTGGACACCCTTAGTTTGGCATGACTCCATCACACTTTGATTCGTGCATGTAGCCATAACCTTAATATCTCCCCTACTGCATTTGTGTGGTTAGGAGATCCCACTGAAATTGGTTTTCAAAGAATTTACAGACTTTATAAGGCAGAGGTTCACAATTAAGAACTTATACATTCTTGCATATCTTTTGTAGTATCATCCCGATGTCAGCACCGATTCTCAAGCTGGCGAGGTATTCAAGAGCATCCCTCAGGCGTATGAAGTGAGTAATTTCTAATAATAATAAGTACCCTTTTTCTTATCTAATCTATCTAGTCTAAATATCATCGAGTAAGCCTCTTTGTTGTTGAACCCATTAATAATAAGTTGAAGAACCAAGGATGAAATGGGCATTGTACAATACCCCGTCTTATTTCAACTTTCAGTCTGTTTCTTTCTTTTACTCTTTGTATTCTCTCTGAGTCTCAGGCAATTTGTTCTCCTCCTCTTCATCCAAACCTCTCTCTTCCCTCCCCCAACTTCTACAATATTTTAAATTTTCAAACACATGACTGCATTCAGTAGAACCACAAATGAATTAGCGTCTGGAAGAAGTGGATCGAAAGTATCAACCATGGTTATTTACTTTAAATTTTCTCATCTTTATGGCGTTATTAAGAACTTGGGTAATGATAGAATCACTGGATTCCAAGAAGTGCATTTCGTTTTCCGTAAACCCCTTGTTTCTTTTTTTTATTTTTTTATCTTTTTGCATTTTCATTTTTCATTCATGTTTAGTAGACGCAGCGAGAGAACCTGAATATTACCTATAAAAAGATTCTATCCAATGAAGCAACCAGGAGTCAGTATGACCGGGAACTTAGATTACAAAAGGATACTGGTAGGCAATGCAGTGGAAAATGGAACTACAGTACTGAATTTGAAGATGGAGTAAGGATCTATAAATGGGCTGAAGTGCGGCAGAAAATGCAACGGGAGAGATACTGGGAACCTATAATGTCAATGAAGAGAGTTCGTTCATATGGTAAAACTGAGGAGATCCAGCCCAAGAGAGAGGTTCCTTGGGCGAAGTTCTTTGATCGGCCTTTTTATCTCTGTTTCTATTGCAGACATTTGGATCCTGGTTATCTCTCACGTTTAGCAGCCTAATGGCCTTGTTTGACAGGAAGTTGGATGCCGGATACAAGATTGGTTATGTAATTGCGTGGGTATATCTTGCTCACTTTGTGCCCATCGTTTGCAAGTTGGGTTTGTGGGAAAACCAGCAGCAACATGGTTGCTCTGGTGGTGGTAGCCATGTCCGTTGCCTCCGCTCTTATCTCGCAAGATTTGCATCACTTCCACAGGGCGCTCTTCTTACACTTGTGTACATATCGATTAAGCTACAAGTTGATTTGAAGTTTGAACTGAAAGAAAGGTTGCTGCTTTATCTCCAATGTGATGTTTATATGTTCCCCCCATTTTTCTTTTCTTGGTTTATAGAATTATGATGTTATACATGGCAATGATGTACGCTGGTTCTTTGCAACGGATTTAGATGAAAAGTTCGGTCCTGCAGACGACGAGTATGGATCGATCTTTTTGGACTAAATCTACATTGTCTAGCAAGCAATACTGTATTTTGTTTTGGTAAAGACTAAGAATACAAATCTCTTTTATGGGGAATAAGGCCATCTCCAACCGATGACTGGCCAGATGGCTCGTTTTAACCCTCTGGTCCTCCAAGATCCTCCAAGATATTAATATTTTAATGAATAGTACATGACCATATTTTCCTATGTCTCCAACCGAGGGTCAGAGGGCCAAATGGCTCGTTTTAGCTCTGTCACAAAAAACCGTCTCCAACCGAGGGTCAAAGGGCCATAGGACCAAACATAATTTATTATTTAAAAACTATAACTTAAATTCAAATCCAACGGCTAAGTGATGTCAACATGATCTTGTTGCACATCTTTGGGCCCAAAGAAGCATGGAGTAGGCATTTACGTTTTATGTTTTTAAATGTTTTTAAAAATGTTGTTTAAGTTTCATGTTGTATAATTTTTATGTTGGTTAATGTTATTTAATGTTGTTTCATATTGTTTAATGTTGTTTCATGTTACTTAATTTAATTTAATGTTGAATAATGGCTTAGGAAGTTATAGGAAAAAAAATAGAATTTAAAAAAAATATGAAACAAATTTTGTGAAATAGAAGTTATAGGGAAAAAATGGAATTTAAAAAAAAATATATGAAACAAATATTGTAAAATAGAAGTTATACGAAAAAAAATACGAACCAAAATTTGTAAAATATAAGTTATAGAAAAAAAGTTATAGGAAGTTATAGAAAAAAAAAGGTTTAAATTCATGAAAACAAAAAAAAAAATTTGAATACAACGGCTAGTGACTGGCTAGCCGTTGGAATTCAAATTAGTGTCGGTTATAACCGACACTAATAATATAGTATATATTATTTCTGTCGGCTATAACCGACATAAATAACAAAACAATAAAAAAAAATGGGCTGGCTGTGCATGCAGCCAACCCTCCAGCCCTCAAACCCTCTCCGATTCCGTGGGAGCCAGCCCTCCAGCCCTCCAACCCTCTCCGATTCCGTGGGGCCCTCTCAGCTTCCAGAGCCCTCTGGCCTAGCCCTCGGTTGAAGACGGTTTTCGGGCTATTTTCGGCCCTCTAACCCTCTGGACCCTTCGGTTGGAGATGGCCTAAGAACTGACACTATACATTTGCCTTTATCATCAACCTCCTCACCCGTGAAACGATAAAAATTAGGAAAAATTAAAATAAAATCAAGAAGATTGATTTGCATGGTTTTGCAATAATACCCTCGATTAGAACAAAAAAATTAAATAGACAAGCATGTGCATGTACAATTTGGTAATCAACAACTAACATTTTACTTTGCCTTCATTCATCTCCTTAAAATTCCTCCACAAGTATTTCCCGCTGGTCATGTCCACAAATACCCAGAAGCCATTCTGAATCATCTGAAAATTCAAAAACCAACATTAATAGAATGAGAGAGAGAGAGAGAGAGAGAGAGAGATACATATAAAATATTACTTGAATGGAATAATAAATAAAGAACAAAATGGAGGAGGAAATAAACATACAAATTTAAAATTGAATGCTTCTTGTTCATGTTTGGATGATCCCATATTTTCATTAATGTTGGTAGAATCAAGCTGTGAGGAGGTTATGATGTCGGTTCCGGAGGGAGAAGAATGAACCGTCCTCCATGCAAAGTATCCTGCAAGGATTGCTGAGAAGAACAACAAGATGAACCTTAGAGGACACATTTGGTTGATTTGTATGAGAGAGAGAGAGAGAGAGAGAGAGAGGGGGTTGGATGAACCTGTTAGACCAAAAACAAAAACCCTAACTAGCTAACTAGTTGTATTTTCAAGGGAGATGGAATATTAGGCCGATAACAGAGACAACCAAACGAACGAAAGCCCTTGCTTTTTTAAGGTCGATGATATCGAGGGAGGGAGGGAGGAGTGAAACCGCGTTCTTGTAAGGAGAGAAGTTTCTTCTTCTTGAGCATATGTATACTTGTTGCGTCATTTCTGACTTGGTACGTTGAATTGTACAGTTCAAAAGATATCAAGTTGTCAATGGTGGGTAGGTTACCTACTGCTCCTCCTATTCTTGGTCAACGGTTTTATATATATATATATTTATATTACTTTAATGTTTGTATGTATCCATGCCATCCCGGACATAGAGATAAGACTTTAGAGGTGTGCAATCCACTACCATGTAAGGTCGACAAGTCCAGCCGGCTAAAGTTTTGACCTGGTTTATTATTTAGCAATGCCACTGCCAACAATTCATTGTTACATGGTCATTGGGCAAAAAAGTTGGGTTTGGACTACCCATGCCCATTAACTAAATGACAAATAATGGTCCATAATTCATCGTACTCATCTATTAACTTAATGGGTCTAACCTGCCCACTTAAAAGACAAGTGGTATCAGTGAAGTCCACTTGGTTATGGCTACCCAGGTCCAAGTTAATGGTTTTCTAAGCTGTTTTTTTTTTTTTTTTTTTCCATTTTCTTTACAAGTGGTTTTAGGTCCAATACTTTAGTAATAAAAAATAGTTTAAAAATAAAAAACAATGAAAAAGATTTAAAACCTAAAAAGCCCAAATATTTTCTCATTTTAGTTATTAAATGTTAGATACGTGTATTCATCAAGTTAAAGCTGAATCTGCTGATCATGATACGTATTTGACAACATCCGACAAGTATCGTATTTGATAAAGTATCGAATACGAAATAATCCACAACAAAAGACCCTTTTAGGAAGAGTGTGAGGGGTAGGAATTGATCATAGATTGTGTGGTTTCTAGGAATTTGAGTTGGAGCAAAACCATAAGTGTGGAGATAAAAGTGCGGCATCTGGTGGTGGAAGGGTGGCCCATCGCAATGGAGGTTTACTCGGTTAAGGGGAGAGAGGGTGTCTGAGGGAGTTGATAGATTGAGAAATGACTTAAGACTATGACAACAATGGTAGATCCAGGATTTGAATCTTGGGGGGTCCCATTGTTAAACGTCTAAGTTTTTTAGATAGAAACATAGCGCGAAGCGTGCAAAAACAATTTAGTTTATTCCGTGAGGCATTTCGTCAAACACTTGGTGGATTTGTCGTCGTCGGTTGAACCAAGTTGCACACATGTCAACATTATATTGACATATATGTCGAAGTAATCTGATGAGTGTTATGGAGAGAATTTGTCGAGTGTTGTCGATGCAACATGCGAGAGGCATTTCGTTAAACACTTAGTAGGCACAAAAATGACCTACCAAACATTCGAGGGTTGAGGCACTTCAATCCATCATGATGACGTGTATCATTCTTCACTACATGATTGTGGAAGATGAGTATGATTATGATGCCGTTGATGAATACAAGCCGGACACAATGAACAACTCAAGAACACGTATCTATTGTGCTCATGACGACACCAAAGATCCCGTGCAACACGAGCCATTGGAACGGGATGGACATTACAATCAATTGATCGCTGAATAGTACACTTCATTGCAAGAGCCATACTGGTTGTACCCGTCAAAGTGACGTGATTGAGCACTAATGGGGATTGCAACAAGGTCAAGATAATTAAAAGGATCTTGTGGTGGAACAATAAAGTTCTTAGTTTATTTAGTGTGTTTTTTTTAAGTTTATTTGATGAGTTTATGTAATTTTATTTAGTGTATTTTTTAAGCTTATTTGATGAGTTTATGTAATTTTATTATGATAATGACACGTGGCGTGACGAGATTGGTTAAAAATCCTATCCGAAATTAAAACAATTTATTTATTTATTATTTTATAAAAAAATTAATAATATTTTAAATGGGCTGGGTGCCAGCGCATTTTGTAGGGGTGGAGATGCATTTGCTCTAAGTGGCTCATTTGTTTGAGTGGATAGCATGTTAAAAGTTCTACACACGCTTAGGCGTACCACGTCATCCATATGATTGAGTAGTTAGGTCTACCACCATGCTAAGTAATACAGGTGCATTGTTGCCCATCACTCTATTTATCACGATTCAATGAGTTTAAATTTTTGTGTCTATCCACTATATATAGTTTGTAATTTATATCTCATATAACATTGATGAATAGAATGATGAGTATTACTATCACTTAAAAGTAATGAGCAAAAATATTCCCAAATAATACATATAGTACATATGAAGGACTTCATATAACTGCCAAGGAATCCGAATACCCATTAATATTTGATTCATGGGAAAAACATTAATGGGATAAACTAATGATCAATAACTACGTTAAGTAGATGATTAATCTCATTTGCATTGAATATTTTGTTCTTTAACTTTTGAATGATTAAGCCGGTCGGGTCTCCGTCAGTGTAAAGGACGACGTCACTTGTTGATTAGTAAAAAGAATCTAAAGTGCTACTCCAAATGGATGGAATCTATCCTGCTGTGCGGGTGGTATACTCTGATATTGATTTCCATCAAAGATTCTTTATCACTAGTGATTCCATAATTTCCATGATCTTCACCAATATTTTGGCCCCATTCTATATCTACCATCCATTCATTAGTAGTTAGAAGATATATGTCTAACTATGTGATGTTTTCTTATCAGAAAGTTGTTATAGTTAAATTGTGAATCCGAACCATTAATTATGTCAGTTCTCGTCTCTAATCCTTGCGTACTTCTTTAGCTTTCTTATCAAATTACTCTTTTAAGGTTATTTTGTAATTTTCTTATTATTAACTTTTTCGGTTTCATTCGCAAATTCAAAAAGTTAAAGATAAAAAGAGAAACAATTATTTGGCCAACAAGTGCAAGAGTTGGGGTTTTATTCGATCAACTTTGTTGTATATAAAGAGGTTCTGACTTAGTAAATCATAAGTGAAATGGGGAACAAATTCCCTAATTTTGACCCCAAATCATGGGAATTAAACACCAATCAATCTGTATTTTCTTTTGCCATATATTTGCTATTCACATTGTATACATATTTTTGACGTTACCAAGAAAAACAAATTGTAGGAGTCATTTCTGACAATTTATAAGAACGAAATTCTAATTTATCCGTAACATCGAAGAGTGATCACTTTTTATACGCATGATAGAACTAATTACGAATAAATGCACAGGCTCCACTACACAGAATTTACGTAAGCAGCAAGCTTCTTTGGATGTAGAGATAAAGCCAGGTAGGGTTACAGGGCTTAGTGGGAATGGTAATGCAATGCTTCTTTTGTGTCTTGTTTTTATCTCTTTATCGCTTTAATTTGTTGGCTTGGCAACAAGGGATATATGTAAGACTTAGGCGTATTACGTTACGTAGTGGAATGATGGAATCCAACCTTTTGACCCTCGGCCTCCATTCTATTGGCTTCACTTAATTTCATGCCTTCTGTGTAAGCAAAAACAAAAGCACTTCATTCCCCTCATCCTAATGCTTTATTATACCCCAGTATAACAACAACCACTTTAGCTTTTTGACTTGTCCATAATATATTAAGAAGAAAATATGACTACAGTCTAGTGATATTCTTCTTCACTTATAAATGAGAGGTCTTAGGTTCGATTCTCGCCAAAGATGAATTTGAATCACATTATTGTTAGCTCATTGTAAGGCTAAGCCTACCTTCCCTCCCCTAAGTGTAGATAATATCATTTGTTCAAAAAAATAAAAATAAATAAATACTCTTTTTCTCTGTTAATTCTGTAATGAAATGAGATATCCATACTAATAATCTATGACAATCAAGAGGGGATCAAAATAAGAGAGGAAAAAACCCAAACAAAATTATAATTTGGTTAGCATAAAGTCTCGAGTTTAAATTATGCCTAGGCCAGTCGTGTGAGCAGTCGCATTTGTTAGAACGGATGTGCTCCTTGTTATGCACAAGGTTCTAAAAAACGCTAGATGCTAATCGGGCGGCAGGCTGGCACCAAGCGGCTAGACGGACGCCTAGGCAACCTAGGCGGATTTAGGTAAATTTATTGTATATCTTGTAAATAAGTGCATATTAACACTTACAAAAAATTATACTTATATGAAATCCATGGATATGATAATAAAATAATGATAAAATGCAAAAAAAGTATCCAACGAGTCCAAATTTTAAAAACACATTAAGCATATATGCCATATAACCATAGTGAGGACTATTGTAGAATGACACATGTACAATAAGTTCACAATTTAAAACCACATAAAATGCAAAATAGGAGGAAAATAAGGAAATATAAGGAAATAAGTTAACAATATCGGAAATGTTTCATTAAAACTCCATAGTTTAAGTAAACTATCTTTTATATATATAAAAATATATATATATCTAAATAGGAGTCATACTTAGCTCTAGCTAGCTATATACAAATCATTTGTTATTTGTGACCTACCTGTGGAACGTAGGGTGTGTCATGTAAGCTTAGCGGTATCTTTCTCATACAATCAAACATTTTGATGCCCTGTTAATCTATATTATCAATCAAATGACTAAGTGCAATTAGTCTAGTCTTTCTAGCTCGAACATTTTGTTTTGTTTTTATTTAGGATTTTAAAATAGAAAGTCACACGTATTTGGGTGACGTGAGAGCACATACCTTAGCTATTTGGGCTCAACATATGAGTTAATATATTGTAATAATAATACATACATATGGTG
This sequence comes from Malus fusca, assembly GCA_035220775.1. Classification (NCBI taxonomy): domain Eukaryota; kingdom Viridiplantae; phylum Streptophyta; class Magnoliopsida; order Rosales; family Rosaceae; genus Malus; species Malus fusca. Next base: position 367,384 of record CM069072.1, on the reverse strand, counting down.
AAAGTTGAAATTCCATCCTAAAACTAATTGACTATTAATAAAAAATAGCCACTCAACATAGGAAAAGAATCGACAAAAAAAACTTAACAAGTACTTTATTTTTCTTCACTTTTTGAAATCATTATTAACACATTTAGTACTGTTTATTTTGAAATATACAAATAAAAGGCGAAAAACAAGATTCTATTTCGAAGTAACGAAGTTTAGCCATTCAAATATCTGGTATAACTTTTGGCCAATGATAATATTCAGCCTTGTGGCCTATATTTGAAAAAAAAATTGCATACATATATTTGAATGTGTGTCCCAAAGTTTCAAGTATATATGGATTGAACTCTAAAGATTTAACTTTGTATTAAAAAAACCTCTGAAGATTCTATTATGTTCTTAATCTATGGGTTAAATTTATTGTGAAAGTTTTTGTACTACGGTCTATTAGTATTCTTCTTCGCATTATAAGTAAGATGTCGTAAGTTTGATTCTTGCCACCAAAGGCGAATTTGAATCAAATTATGACTAGTTCATTGTGAAGTTTAAAATTCACTCATCTACCCCTTAATGTAGATAATATCGATTATTTAAAAATAAATTATAAAAATGTGTTCCTCCTTTTATTTTTCTTATTAATTTCAGGATATGTCCATTTCACGCCATGTGCATGCATGAAATGAGGTCAAACATCAATCTCTATTTCCATAAGCAGCATACTAGTCCATCTACGCTCTCTATATGGTTAAAAACTTAATGTTTATGATATTTACATCCTATATCATAAAGGTACGTGCCAGTATGTGAAGCCAATGAAATCCATCAATTGCTACATGTTCGTATACGACATTAACCATTCGATCGGGTTTCATTCTTCACCACATGAATCATGGAGAAATACATGAAAGGAAATTTTGGGTAGATGTATCTTGCATGCATGCATGCGGATAATGAACCCTAATTTGAGCAGAATAGTGCTATCTACACACCCATATATATTTACTTCCCACATACTTCTCTCAATCTTCGACCGTCCGATCGAATTAATTGAAGAAGATCAATGGACAAAAATTACCAAGAATGTGTGCGAGACAAAAACGAGTGTGTGAATAACACTTTTCTTTGAATATAGGAGGAAAAGGAAGAGGTTGGGATTAAGTACATAACGACGGACATTGCTTGATGATATGGGATGAAGACATTTCAATCAAAGGGAAACTCCAATCCATGCCACGGTGCGGAATCAGTTAACGTGGTGTAAATTCAAGCAACATCACCATGAGACGTCGATCAATTAAATTTCTTTTCACTTGTATGACCTTAACCTAAATTATTATGAATGTGAATTTATTTAGACACTCAACATTATCATATTTTTGTTGACACACTTTTTAATACAGGCGGATCTACATATAATAGTACGATGCACATTTTTATGTAAGATTACCTCTATTTGATACTTGAAAACATTGATAATTATATGTCTTAATTTTGTTTGTCGAAATAAATTGTTAGTATTATTAATAAAGTTACATAAGGTCATTGTTAACTAAAAGAAATTGATTGGTTAGACCAACAACTTGAAGGAGATTCTTTCGATCATTAAATTGTCGTTATTTGAATAATGCGTATCATGGTTTCCTTTATTGCTTGAAACTTGCCTTGTTTTGTATCTTTCAGCTGACATTACCTGAAAAATCAAAGATTTAAGAAAATCAATCTCTCTCACTCTCACCACGTAGCATACCAATAATGGTGTGTGCATGTTGTTTTTTTAGTACAACGATATATTTTACACTAAAAGGAGAAGGAGTTCGGTTAAGCCACACAATGAGCAATCTAATTTGATATCAAATTCGTCATTCACGAGATTTGAACCTAAGACCTCTCACTTACAAGTAAAGAGAAATATAATCCGACCATAGTACTGAGTGGCAATGCTGTATGCATGTTGAACCTACACAAGTTATCTATAACACGTATAATGTTGCTATTAATATGTAATGCGACCACATCAGCATGCTTAAATGATTTTAAAAAAAGTTAGGGTTTCACCGTAAAATTAATTGGCAATAAACGGAATAGTCCAATTACTTATAAGCACATGTAAAGTCCCTTCCTCCATTAATGTGGGATTCATTTTAAATATGTCCTCTCACATGAGGTGGAGCACGTGTGGCCGTTGGGCTTCACATACTGGACAACCTACTCTAGTAACATGAAAAAGAAAAGGTTTGGCTTCCACCATAAAACTAATTGGCAATAAGAGAAGTAGCCCAATGACTCATAAGCACATGTAAAGTTGTTGCACCCATTAACGTGAGATTCATTCTCAACATGCCCCCTACATGAGATTGAACACGTGTGGCCGTTGGAATTAATATGAAATTCATTCTCTAACAGTTTTCACTAGTCACCCACAAATTAAGAGGCATCTCTTTAGCATCTCTTTAGGCGGTCTCAAACCCGAGCACTACAAACACTACCATGTGCGGAACCAGACTGAGGACAATACTACGAAGGGCCACTAATTAATTGCTCGTCAATTTGGGAGCTTTTAATTAATTAGTAGTCCAACTAAACCATCCTGTAACAAGTTTTCAGTTTCACGTACATATATAGATGCATATGCATGCGCCCTTTGTCTCCTGTAATTTCACTTTTCATCTCTCTCTCTCTCTCTCTCTCTCAGTGTGATCGTGTGTGGGAATCTAAGTGGTACAAAATCCCACAGGGGTAGGAGCATCGTATATATTCGTATTCCTGTCATGTGAGATGGAATTAATCATCATCATCATCATCACTTTGGAGGTGCTTATAAAATGATTGAAAGCGCTTTTAGTGAAAATATTTTTGAAATTAATCCTTAGTAAAATCCAAGTGCCTTGGAAAAGCATTTAAGTGTTTCCCTTAAGAAGTACATATCTGGTGCTTATTCTATAAAGCATTTAAAGTGCTTATTCCAAAAAAACATTTAAAGTGCTTTTGGAACCCAAAATTAATTTTAATAAAAACATTTCCAAACGAGCTCTTACACTTTTCAGAATGATATGACTATCTTCTTTATATATACAATTACACACACACACACAACTGTGTGTGTGTCTATATATATATATATATACGCGCGCGCACAAGTCTCAACTCTCAAGAATTCCATAGTAGCAATAGCTAGAGAATTGGATTCTACTTTTGTCGCAATTCCCTCGGTTTTACTCATATATGCATTATCGACATCGATATATATTTATATCCACACTTCAAATTCGACTCTCTATCAGTAACTACAACATTTAAGCTCGATTGATCAGTGTTGGCTGCCGCTGCATTTCTGGTTCCTCCTGTTGGTCTCTCTCCCTCTCTCTCTCAATTAGTCAGTGTATATATGTATACATATCTACACATACACATATATTCTTCCTTGTCTCTCTAAATTCCACTACAATTCTTTGGCTATTGATCTGTATTGGTTTTGGAACCCTCGTGATTTTATCATCATCAATACCAATTTCGTACTGAATTTGCTTAAGGTTAATATTTCTTGCAAGCACGTAACAAAAGAGTTGACGTATAAAAAAAGGTACATGCACCTTTTCTTGAACAAAGAAAATGGAAATGGAAAATAAAAGTTGAAAAGGAAAACACTGAAGCTAATTCACATGCTAGAGAATTACGTGTTAAGAAGCTAATTCACATGTCTTAAATACGTACCTAGTATTTATTTATTATATGCGAAGAAATATCTAGTATAAAGTTTGCTTGAACTGCACACTTGAAAGGCTGAAGGGTGACCTTGCTGTTATATGGCTTGTTGATCCTTCTGTTTCTGCAAATCTCAGAAGCATTTCTTTCATCTTTCCTTTGTGTTCTTTCTTTTCTTTGGAGATAAAAGTGATCTTAGAAGTTTCTGAGCATGGAATCATGCTTTTTAGGTGATTATCAGTAAGGCACTTACTTTCCAATATGCAAACATTCGCAGGTAGGTCGTCTACACCACATGACTTTGTCTATCACATTGTTTTGTTTGATTTGTCACTATTTACTTTTGGAAAATGAAAAGATATTGTACTTGTGCGTGTGCATTGTGTCGTGGTGTGCACATAATTGCCAATATGTTATAAATGCATGATTGATGTTGCTTAATTAGAATACGGGAGATTGGCAAAAAAGGTGAAGACTAATGGGGGTTAGACACTTTACTGTACTAGTGCTGCTGTTTAATTATAGATAACTAGTGCAATTGATCATAATCAAGTATTATGAGTGTGAGAAACTTCAAGTTAATTAAGTACTGTAAATCGTTGAAACTATGAAAATAGTAACCTTAATAATCAATTACTTTAATCTCTTCAGAAAAATATAACTACTTGGCTAAGTTTCATGAACTTCAAAACAATTTTTCACCGAAATCAACACATATATAAAATGTTGCAATAATCAGAGTGTGTTTGGAGAACCAGTTCTATGTTCGTAAGAGCAAATCGTCAGCAAGTACTGGCACAATTTTTATTTTTTTGGTAAGTTTGTTTTATACATATAATATGCAGACTGGGGTTGAAGTTACTGAAATGTCATCCTTAATGGTCATTTACTTTGAAAAATTGTTATAGAGTGCAAATTGATGTATAATTCTTAATAATAGCTAGCTAGAGAAGCGAATTGAAATAGCTGAGCTTTTAGATTCTGAGACAGACAGTTGAAGAAGGAACAAAGATGAATGCATTAGTGGCAACCAACAGAAATTTTAAGTTGGCTGCTCGGCTTTTGGGATTGGACTCCAAGCTTGAGAAAAGTTTACTGATACCATTTAGGGAAATCAAGGTAATTATGCATATAATCTCCCTTCTGTATACCCCTTGGTCTTAATTATTAGTAGATTTCACTCTAAAATTAATGTGGTTATTTTTCTTACATCCAGGAAAACATCAAGAACATTCATGGATTGTTTTTGTTTAAACCTTAATACATAGTTGACTCAAACTTGTCACCAAATTCTTATCAAACTAAAAGAAATTTCCCAACTGTTCGTCTATTTTCATTTACGCTTTAGCCATGAATATTTCAGTTTCAATTCCAGCATTTTCCGAAGATATTTCACATGTGTAACTGCATTTTTAATTCTAGGATACAATTTGAGGATATAGAAGATTATTTACAGAGTTTTGAGTTTTCTCCTTTCATTGATTTTGAACTATATATTTCGGTGCAGGTTGAGTGTACTATACCGAAAGACGATGGCAGTTTGGCTTCATTCGTTGGCTTCAGGGTTCAACATGACAATGCTAGAGGCCCTATGAAGGGAGGAATCAGATATCACCCAGAGGTATATGCATACTTTGTTAAGTTTCACTTCGACAAATGCAAATGGTTGTCATGTATCAAGACTCGTTGCCATGAAAGTGTCTCTAACTGTTATGGATCCATCTACGGAAAATGTAGGTTGATCCAGATGAGGTGAATGCTTTAGCACAGCTCATGACATGGAAGACCGCGGTAGCCAACATCCCGTATGGTGGTGCCAAAGGGGGTATAGGATGTGATCCAGGGAAGTTGAGTATTTCTGAACTAGAACGACTTACCAGAGTATTCACACAAAAGATACACGATCTTATCGGAATCCACACCGATGTTCCAGCACCAGATATGGGGACAGGTCCACAGGTTGAGCATGGCACATTTTTCATTAATTCTTTACATGAGATTTGATCACTAGCTGAAGTTGCTAATTAATCAAGTTGATCAGCTTGAATGTCTTCTAAACTTTGGACAGAATTTTAGCATTTTTTTCTCTCAATCTTTTTCCTTTTTTTTTTTGTTTAAACAGACCATGGCATGGATACTAGATGAGTACTCAAAGTTTCATGGCTACTCAACTGCAGTAGTGACTGGAAAACCTATTGTAAGTAAATCATAATAAAAAGTTACTTCAGTTAAATTGTCCTCCTTTATTCGATTCATGGCAGTCTTGTCTTGCAATAGCTCATACCTGTGCTACTAATTTTGTTTGTTTTTATTGCGTAACATTCTGTAATTTTTTTTGTTAATCAGGATCTTGGTGGATCACTAGGAAGAGATGCAGCAACGGGAAGAGGAGTACTTTTTGCAACAGAGGCATTACTCAATGAGTATGGAAAGAGCATCTCCGGACAACAGTTTGTTATACAGGTGGACTTTTACTGAACACAAAAAGTATATATGGTTGAGAGTCTGAGACTTGAGCCTGGATTAGATTTCAATTGATTTAGCTTGTTGTCTAAGCTAAACTAAATCAATTTCAGGGTTTTGGGAATGTAGGCTCGTGGGCGGCCCAGCTAATCCATGAGAGTGGTGGCAAAATAGTTGCAGTGAGTGACATCACTGGAGCCCTAAAGAACAGCAAAGGACTTGACATTCCAAGCCTGCTCAAGCATGTCAAAGACAACAGGGGAGTCAAGGGCTTCCTTGGTGGAGATCCAATAGAACCCAGCTCAATCTTGGTTGAAGATTGTGACATTCTCATTCCAGCAGCCCTCGGAGGTGTCATCAATAAGTTCGTACTACATAATTCTAATTTCTAATAAGCAGTACGAAAACTACATCAAGATTTTCGAAACATAATGAAAATCCTGAAATTAATATGGCTAGCCATGATGATCCAACTGTTGTTTTTGAATGTAGGGAAAACGCAAATGACATAAAAGCTAAATTTATAATCGAAGCAGCTAATCATCCTACTGACCCTGAGGCTGATGAGGTTGGTGCTTCGTTAATTGCTTGACAATTAGATTTAGAGAGGGGACAATTAAAACACCTGTAATGTTTAATTAGTTAAAATGAACATTCTTTCCTCTATTTTGCAGATCCTGTCAAAGAAAGGTGTTGTAATTCTTCCTGATATATATGCAAACTCTGGAGGAGTTACTGTTAGTTACTTTGAGTGGGTGCAGGTATACATCATATACACCATATACATATTTTCAAAACATTTTAACTTTACAATACAATAGCCATGTTTATTATTTTAATCTCATGCTACTAAATTGGTGGTGCATAAATTGCAGAACATTCAAGGATTCTTGTGGGATGAAGAGAAGGTGAACAATGAGCTCAGGACTTACATGACCAAAGGCTTCAAAGGTGTGAAGGAGATGTGCAAAACCCATAACTGCGACCTCCGGATGGGAGCCTTCACGCTCGGAGTGAACCGCGTTGCAAGGGCGACTGTCCTCAGAGGGTGGGAAGCCTGAGCCTAACCCTGAGACAGTTTGAATAAAGATGAGGGCTCTCTCATGAGACTCCATTTCGTTTTTACTGATTTGGTATTTTGCAACCGTACGTACGTTGCATGGAAATAAATTCAACACAACTAGTTTCGTAGTATTTCTGTGTTGCATCAATATGTTTCCCTTCCAAGCTTTATCATGAGATATGTATATGTTCGACAAATAAATTTCACCTACAAATAAATTGCACATATGCCTTGCATGTAGGCCGGAAATTTATATAAACCTGGATTTTAAGATAGCGAGCGTTCACTACTAGTTTCCGCTAATAGACGATACATGTGATGGAAATTCCACTATTTAACTTTTAACCAAAAGATTGTGCCATTGATTGAGAGAAACTCAAGTTTAGGTTCTTTCTTTGCCTTGTGGACTTTTCTCATGCAGATATTATAAAAATGACAAGATTGTTGGAATATGAATTGAATATAAAGTGGTTATATTCAATTGAAATGCTTGGAGATAAACAAAGAAAAACAGCTTGCACAAAAAGAAATATGTATAAACTGGACTGGAAACTTACAATCAAGTAAATGCATGAGCAAATAAAACTATATTGATCAAGTGTGAAATGCCATCGGATTGGTTTTATGTTGATCGGATTGCTCTAAGATTGAGATTGAGATTGAGATTGGTATGGGATGAAAGGTTTATGGTCCAAGGGTTGGAAAATCCTTTGACAAAGAAAAGAGTTGATGAATTAAAAGTAAGAAGGCTTTTTATTTGTACTTGTGTTCTGATTGTTTGAGAGATTTATTGTCTCGGCTTCTTTATATATGTAAGGAACAAAAGCATTTGCTAAGGAACAATTAAGCAGTTGATTTCATTTCCATGAAATGGGTGAATATTAAGGCCCTAATTACGAACAAACAACATTTTCAGGCCTCATTTGAAGATATTTTAAATAAAGAAATGAATGACAACTTCTTTATTTTGTCCAATTGAAGAAAAATTCTCTCTTTTAAACCATTTTTATGGTGACAAGTAGTGTATCTTTTATTCATGAGTAACTTTCAACTTGGATAAAATATAGAGGTTTTCATCCATTATTTTCTTTAAAATATGTTCATTGTAGTGAATTGTCATGTCCCATTTAGTCCTCCTTATCAAACGAGGCCTTACAGTTAAATTGTTAGCAAGAGGCGTAGCCGCGTATGCGGTGGAGGGGAGAGCGATTGGTGTTGTCAGGGAAAACAATGGCAAAGCCTGTAAATAAGTGTACACTTTGTGGTGGTTGTTTACTTGTTTAAGTAATTCACATTAACCATTTAAAATGTTAAAAGCATTACATTGTATTATTGAATTGGGATACTACAGTGACAATGAATTCGTTTAATGCAAGTTACTCTTATGAAAAAGGGTATTTTATAAAAGAAATGAATTTCACACGTCTCTTTTTATTTCTGACAATAAATTAAACGAAAATAACGGACATGATAACAGAGGATTGAAAGACTAAAAAAAAATATGCTTGATTTCCTATTTACAAATTTCTCACAACTTTGGAGAGCACTGACAGCAAATTTCCTTTTGACCAAAAAGTATTAACTTTTTTTTTATTCCGTCAGACGCTTTAGTCATGAAAAAAGAACTCACCAAAATCACAATTATGTTATTGATTTCAACTCTTTTCAGAGTTCTGTTTAAAGGTGTGGTGAGCCAACCTAATGGTATCTTGAATTCAAACCATTCGTCCACTAAAGATTTCAAAGATATCTACCTTTTGTTAGCGGGTGAGGTATTGGAGGAAGTTAAATAAAATGGAAGATGAAATATCTTTTTATGAAAATATACTAGAAAATGTGTATGCCCTTCGCTGCGAAGATTGAATGTATTAGTAGCAACAGACATGCACAAAAAGATGCACTAAAAAGGCGGTAAGAATGGAATCACACCCTCAAATGCACCAACACAGATAACACACACTAATGCCCCTTCATACAAACTGCAGGCCAAGATGCGCAAAAAACATTTGCATATTCCTTGAGGGAAAATTTCTAGGCTTTTGTTATATTATGTATTAAGGATAACCAAATTGTATCCCCTTAACACTAAATTTGTTCGAGTCACAATCCCCTTGCAAGGGTTGTAAAACTCAAAAGCTTACTGTCCAAAACCAAAATAACGTGTACCATTTTCATGCATGTGCAACATATGCCTTACACTGGAAAAACGTTTAAAATCAAATACAAATTTGTAAATCACGTACAAATTTTGTTTTACATTTTTATAATCAAGTAGCAAGTAAAATTACAAACTTTCAGCAACCTCAAAGCAGAAATTAAGATGCAAAGATATCCCCAAACACACAACATATTGTATGGAAGCTAACCGTAAAGGTTTGTGAAGCAAAATGCGGCATGAGGTTCCTCTTGAACAAATTGGAGGTACTTTAGCCTCTGTTACTCCTCCTCAGTCAAAACAATTACAAAAACATAGCAGTTTAACTAAAAAATGCATGATGAAATGGATAGTTTTCATGCAGAGAGAAAGTACTTTAAATTTTTTTATATAATATGAGACAACTATAAAAATTTATCTAGCATTTTTTCTTAGGTACATGTATAATAATACACAATTTGATGGGTGCCTAAGTAAATTTGTTAGGATTGTCAACTGGCTAAAACATATTGGAAAATAATCAAAAGAAAGCACTTTTAGTTGGTTAACTATTATAAACAATGGAAATTAGTATGAAAGTACCAAACTAAATCCCAATTAAGACAAAAGGCCTGCTTGACCAAGTTTAATAAACCAACATAGATGAATTTATCTATCATTATTGTTTGTCGTATATTTGTAGCTTCATCTATCGTCTTTTCTTGACTTTCTCAATTTCTCTCACTACAACCTCATTCGTCATTCAATGAATTCAGATTTCAGATATAGACAGAGGACGCCTTATTGACTCTAATCCTCACTAACCAACGAAGCTTAAATGCTACTATTTTGCTCAAATTAAATAAATTGTACCCCTCTTCCCCATTTTCCACACAATTCAACACCTAAACAATGCAGCAAAAAACAAAAGAAGGGATAAAAGATTGTTACCTATGGTTAAATTTATTTACAATGAAAGTTGTTTTAGCTTTTTGAAAGAAGTTTTACATGAAAAGTATAAGGGGTGTGATATCCACACACCCCTTTTTATTTCTCCCACACCTTTTCGGTTTTCGGCCATCGGATCGGATGAATTGAAGAATGTCAACGGACGAAAATTAATAAGGGGTGTGTGATAAGTAAAAAGGGGTGTGTGGATAGTACACCCCAAGTATAAAATGGGTGAATCAAGCTCTTGGAGCTCTTTGAACCACTTTATGAGCCTAATTTGTACAATTGAAAATGAAGAGTGTAATCAAACTTCATGAGCCTAATTGAAACAAATTAAAGACCATATTGAAAATGCATTAAAAGCTTATAATATGTTGTATAAAGCCATTGAACTTAATTTCAAGTTGCCTAAGAAAATGCCTGGTATATTCTGGCACTTGAGCAATCACCTATGTACATCGGTGTTCGCTTGCCTAACAAAAAAAAAAGAACAGAAATGAAATAAATTGCAATATATTTGGAATACTGGTGTATAAACGTAATTTTCAAATCAGATCCAAGCTAATTAAAATGCTAATCCCCTTCAATTAAGCTTGGGAGCCACTGATCATGACGTGTTATAAATAGGGAAAAAAAAACTAGATGAACAACAAAATGATGTCGTAATCTGCAGAAGATTAATACCTTGACTAACTAAATGAACCGAGAATGAAAACATCTAAAATTCTATTAATTAAGTACAATTACCAGAGGAAGCAAAATAAAATGTTAGAAGTGATACATTAAGATAAGTTTGGCGGCATCAAAATCACTAAAAAAACATGCATAAACCCAACATGCATTAAATCACTAAGACTTGACTTCACTTGCTTGTCAAAATATAAAAAAATTCAAATAATATTGATTCCATAAACTTGTTCAAAGGAAGAAAAAAAAAAAAAAAAAAAAAAAAACCAATCACCTATAAGGCTCTAACCATATGGTGGGGGGACTTCCTCTTCCGCATTTAAATGGTGAATTGAAGACCGATGCTGGCAGTATACCAAGAGCAAGTGCAACCCGACTACGGCAACAAAAACACAATTGATTTTCACACTACATAAATAAATGATGAAAAAACACATGCCCCCAATGCATTGTTTTTTTTTTTTTCTTTCTTCTGTGTAGTAATAAAAAAAGGATAACATTCCCTTGAAAACATATGACATACATATTATATTCCGTAGCCGGTCATTGATCATGCATAAAGAAATAACGCATGTCATTTAAGCCTCTGCACAAACGCAGAGAAGAGGAAAAATTTGTCTTCTTTTAAAACAAATTATCTCCTTGTACAAACACATAGAGAAGAGGGTAAAATTGTCCTCTTCTAAAACAATTAGACTTCCTGAACGAACACACAGAGAAGAGGATAAATGTGTTATCCTTCAAAACAAATTTTTCGAGGGCACAAAAAAAATGACCTCCCTTTTCTACCGCCTTGATAAGAAAAAAAAAATCACACATTCATACACATATGAATCCAAACATGCATTTTAAACAAATGCCAAGACATAGATGGCTGTAGAGGTTTTTTTGCCAGTGACTAAACCAAAACCACCGGCAAACAAACAGTGCAAGCTACGTAAACAAACAAGTACATAGATGCAGCAACAAAATGAGGAGAAACAAATACGGACAAGGAAAATAACTTTGTTAAAAAGAAACAGACATATAACCGCATAAACAAGCACGCTAGCATATATTTTAAAACAACCAAAACCAAGTCATAGACATGCTTGATTTCCTCGTCCAGCAATCAAAATCAAACCACATCTATAAACCATGAAATACCAAATATGAATATAAAAGGTGATCGTCACCTAAAACTATATAAATTAATCGGCAAGGAGCTGCAAAAGCAACAACAGACAAATGCAACCAAATAACAACGAAAGCCATTACCTTACAATATGTGCATCATGCATTCAGACACACTAAGTTATCATTCATTACATTCAAAATTTTCTTTACTTTCATTTTTGTTGTATTTCTATCAATGTCTAAACTTATACTAATTCTTGATAATTTATACATATTTTCACTGTAATTAGAATAAGTACTAATTCTTGATAATTTGTACGTATTTATATCGATGTGGCTTGGTGTCCCTATTAACACAGATATAATCGGTTGAGTTATTTCAGCTCTGATCATTTAGGAAACAATCATCACCTCCATCTTTTCTCTTCAGGAAACAAAATCCCATTTTTGATGCCTAAATCACCAATTACCACGATACCATATCAAAAGCAAAGCAAATTAAACCAAATCACCCACATTTTTTATGCCTAAATCTCACCAAATGTACGCTCAATATTAAACTAAAACCTATTGTTAGTTTGAGTACTTTTGGTTTTGCAAGAGAGGAGAATGTGCGTTATTTAGAAGTCTGCTTTGGCTTTTCTTTTACTATTTCTACGGGTTAGTTTATTATTGTGTTTATTGAATTGTGATTTCAATACTCGTATAAATTTGTAATTCATGAGCTTAATCTCTTAACTTATGTTTTGATAAGTTTAGTCTTACAGTGCCTTCTTAGTCTTATTCTTCCGGGTCTTCCTACACCTATTTTTGTGCACTGCTTGTTATTATGTCAATTGAACTCCTGGTAATTGAGGTGCTGGGATTAGTGGGATTAGTGTTGCTTCTTCGGTTGACCTTCTTGTGCAATAGGTGGTGCTTCTCCCATAGAGAATTAAAGAAAGCTTGATTTGTATTGAGTGTATTTGCTAAAGATTTACATGTTACTTTCATAGCCAAATAAGATAAGTAAATAATTATAAAAAAAATGTATAATGATACAGACAAGGAAGTATGGGATTGAATTCGATTGAGCACCAGTGGTTCTTTAACTCTCTATATGGTATCATAACTTCTTGGACGGTTTAGAATCAGAGGGCACAATGTCTTCGAGGCTGTGAATTTCAAGAACATCTTGAAATTGAGACCGCCAACTAAGGTAATTGTTGCGACCCATAGGAGTGGTGATCATATTGGAGATTTTGAAGGATGTAGGAAGGGTTGAGGTGGCCATGACAAGGGAAAAGCGGGAAAGAAAACGCAGAAGTAAGGTACAGAATTGAAAGGCGAGCGTTAGCTCTTCTGGAAGGATGATACCATATAGAGAATTAAAGAAAGCTTGATTTGTATTGAGTGTAACACTTTGTTATATGTACAGATTTACATGTTGATACAATAAATGAGATAAGTAAATACACAGACAAGGATTTATGGGATTGAATTTGATTGAGCAACAATGGTGGTGTGATTTGTAATATTCTTGTCAGCTTCTTCTGTGGCTTCAACTTCCATCTCATTACCGAAGACACAGACAACACAGTTTCGATCAAGAAAGAAAGATTTTATACCAAGAACTGTATCATTTGAAGAATGAACTTACAAAATGTAAGAAAAAGAAACGGAACAATTGTAATGGTAGCAAGAATTTTCGGATGTTGGTTCTAACGTTTCTGAAAATGAATTGTCAGGTTGAAAGCGGACATATATATCATAGCAGGACGTACTTACCAACACCGAATTGGTACCTTATCAACGAAAATTCTTGGCACTTCATCCTTTTCATAAGCTACATCCTCAATTTTATGGACCATTTGAGATTATTGCTAAAGTGGGACATGTAGCTTGTTGTGCCTTGGCCTGTTCATTAGTACGGAAACGAGATTCAGATTACAAACTCACAAAATCACACTCAGTTGAACAGAATAAAATACAAGAAATAAAGACACCGAGAAATTTACAAGGTTCGGCAAAAATCATGCCTACGTCCCTGGAGAGATATTGCTTTTCACTATGAGAATAACAGTACAAGTACACATGAGTTAAATCGACATAACCCAATCCCAAATCCCTTGTACACCCACTCATAGAATTTTCCCAAGAGCCTCACTCTACCCCAAGAGTTCTTTCACTAGAATACTTTTCACTCTAGCTCTCTTGATTTTCTCTCAACCTTACCCATGCTTTCCCATGGGAGAGCCGAATGCTCTCCCCCCTTGGATGCTCTCTTTCACACACTCTCCTCTTCGGCTCTTTGCAAATAAATGGAGAAGAAAAAAGAATCAACCTTTCCTTTTTCCACAAACATAATGATGATGCATCATGCTCCCTTTGCCTTTTACTCAAACCCCAAAGCCACTCACGTGGCATGCAAATGGGAAACCAAGAAAAAAAAGGCCAAAACCAAATAATCCCAAGCAAACATCATCATTGTCTTCCACTATTAGCTGAAATGAGATATGGCCACATTTGGTCACTACTCCGAAAGCATAACACACAAAGTCACTTAATTGTTGCCAGTTCAAAATATGAGCCAATCACAACATAGCTTACAAGTTGAAGCTACAGAGCCATTCAATTGCTGGTTGGTTGGCAATTAGTTAGAGTCGATTTTCTGGTGGTTAAGCAGAGCTTGCTCGCTCAAAAGTCAAAGGCCAATTCTTGTTCTTGTCTTTGATAAATCTCAGCAAGTTAGGGTTAAGGTATATTTGGTTCTATCACAATTGTAGTCATGTCGCTACTGATTTTTTTTCAGCAAGTCGCTGAGGCAAAAGCAATTAAAGGGATGAAATGAATGAGATATATAAGAATTGTCTTGTAGCGAAAATATCGCAACCAACAGCGCAGCGAGCACTCAGCACAGCAGGGATAAGCCACTTTATCCTCTGGTGGGAAAAACACAGAAGAAGAAGGTGATGAGTAGCATGGCGGCTTTCAGTCCATTTTTGTCACCCAACAGTTTCACTCCTCTCTCTGGTACTGCTAAACACACAGACTACCATTCATCTTCTTCTTGTTTGAGTAGGTTGCTGCAGCAGCACTTGTACAAAACTACTACCACTAGTAACAAAACTACTACCACTAGTACTAGTAACAACAGCAAGAAGAGAGAATTCCCAGTTGCATCAGTGGCGGCTTCAAGTCCAATTTCATTCCCCTACCAACCACCTATCAACGTGGACTACTTGGAGCAAGAGTTCAGCGGCCATGGAGTAGTCTTCAAGGCCATTGGCGACAGCTGTGTGGCTAAGATGGAACTGGACAATGGAAGTAAAGCCATCATGATGCTCCCAAGTGGCCTTATCACCTCCTACAAGGCTTCCATGTGGCATGGCGGCACTGTCGAGCTGCTGCAGTCTTCAGTCTCCGAATCGGAGGAGAATGGTGTCGGCAGTGCCGCTGCCGCCATAGCCATTCAAGGAGGGGTGTCTTTAGCCTTTGACTGTTCGAGTGAGGTAGGTCAACAAGTTCCTTGGTCGCCGACTAACTGGGCTCTTCATCAAATTACAGGGAATCCTCAGGATCACATTCAGGTTCCTTTTTCTAAACTATTTTTCTTTAACAGTACTAGCTAGTTGCAAACTTAATCACATTGTAGCGGATAAGGTCCTCGAACTACTTAAAATAATGTTCTCTTATCAAAGTTGTGTTGCCGGACAAATGCTTAATTTGAACCAAGATAAAATCTAGTCTAGACTCTAGACCACATATTCAGACAATAATCGAACTTAGTCAATTGCCTAAATTCACAGTTTGCAACATAAACATCTTATGTTACGGAAGATTCTAGCAAAAGAAAATTTCTAATGTATATTTAGAACAAAATGCATTGGCCATTGGATCACCATATACCATTTGCTTGAAACTAAGTAATTGAGAAAGAGACAATCTGCGTACAGAGGAGTAGCTAGTAGTTAATTCTAATTTCCTGATCACTCAAGCATTTGATTTCAGGTAGAACTGATTAGCACAGATTCAGAGGACATGATTGAAATCAAATACATTATCACTCTCAAACAAGATGTCTTAATCTCAGAGATTGTAGTCTCTAACTCTACATCTTCGTCGCTCCAACTAACCGGTTCTATTTTAAGTCATCTGACGGTAAGCTCACCGGATGCAACTTATGCTATTGGTTTGGAAAGATCAGATTTCTTTACCAGGTTGCCAATTTTGTCAAGTTTTGGTATCATTCCTCCCGACTTTGGCATGAAAAATGAAGCTCAGATCAGCAAACTATGGCAGCAAATGGCTGGCTGGGGCCCAAATAATCAAAATGATGGCAAACAAGCAGATACAAATCAGAGAGGAAATAATGAAGAAGAAATGGAGGGTGAAGAAGATGACAACTATAAGCATTTAAGAGAGCAAATGAGCCGAATATACACCAGTGCCCCTACCGACTTCACAATCATTGACAGGGTACTTTCCTCCTATATTTCACTTACAAATTCAGGTTTTGGTAGCAAATTCAGATATTTGTGAATTGTGATGGAACAGGGTAGAAGAAACTCAGTGGTAGTGGGAAGAGATGGGTTTGATGAACTATACATGTTCAGTCCTGGCTCGAGCCATGAAGACTATGGCAAGTATGCTTATATATGTGTTGGCCAATCTGCCGTGCTAAAACCAATAATTGTGCATCCTAATGAATCATGGAGGGGCGGACAGCGCTTATACAACCCCAATCTCTAATTTCTCAGCACATGACTCAGCTCTTATCTTCTAAGCTTCGGTGTACCAAGCATACAAAAGAATATAACTTTTATGATATGAGATTGTGTACAAAAAAGATAAAAGTAGCTTGAGTATGTTGTTTGAACTTTGAAACTCCAATTCATCTCAGCATGTGAAAGATTACAACTTTCAAACATGAAAGAAGGTCTTGCCACAAAGATACATGCTCGTTTAAAAAAACCACAATTTCAAAAGCAAGGATAAACATTTCCTCAAGAACACAAATTGTTCGATTCTCTTCAGTACATCGACCATTCACAACTGGTTGTGATGGTTAAATTCTAGTGCTACGGAACATACAGAGATGCTACTGTCTACTACCATTGTTCACTTTATCAAAAGAAATTGATCCATCAGAATGAGAAGACTAACATGGAAGCGAGTACATTAAGTTGGAACTAGATAATAACCTTCATGCCCTTCGCCGTGGTCATTAATCCAAAGTAGTGGCATAGCTACTGCAAGTAGTGTGAAAGAAAGACCACAAAACAACTTAACAGCAGCCTTTCGATAGGGATTTTTTATGCCAGCCTTTTGAGCGACTGTTTGGTTTTCTGGAACCACCTCATGAGATATTTCATTTTCTGGAACCACCTCATGAGGCACCTGAACATCAGCATCCCCTGGAATGCCATCTGTTGATGACACTGATTCAGGACCACCTTCGAACTGCTCACTGCCACCATAGAAGCTACCATGCTCCCCTTCATCATAGTTTGCACCATGTGAATAACCATCTTGATCATATCTGACATTTGGGCACCAATCACATTCGTTCATGGATAAACTTCTAAATCTTCTAGCTAGTTTTTCGGAGAACTTTGAGTTGGCATTATTTGGTTCCTGAAGAGAGTGAACAAGTCTTCTCGGAGTATTGAAGATGATGCTGTCCACGTTGATTGGAGTGCGAGACCTCTGAAGCACAGGAGAGGCAATATTGGTCAACTTCAATACCATAATATGCAATACCAATACCATCCCAAGATTAACAACATCAAAGAAAATCATAAGATTGGCAGATTTTAATAAAAGTTCAGTAGACAGCAAAAGTAAGAAATCAGAGCAGGAAGCAGGAGATTATAAGAGATTCACTGGACAAACAACTTAAGCTGTTTGGAATAAAGGTAACCAACCAATTTCATTATGGAATCAGAGAAGGATATTATGAGTTTGAATCCCTACAATTTCCTCCTCTCAACATAAGTTGAATTCCACATGTTGGGCTCTAATGGTGAGGAGAGAACCACGTGTGAGGAGTGTCAGAACATAAAACAAGTGTCTGTTCATGTCCTTGGCTTAAGTTTTTGGGATATAGATAACGCAACAAACTTTATCGACTATTACATACCATGCCATTCCAAGATTGACACTCTTTTATGGAATGCTAAGCTTTTCAGCAGAGACAATTTCCCAAAGAGTTAGACATGGTAAGTACTTTGGGCAATCAGTACTACAATTACAATCCAGCAAGCAATTTATTCACTTTGTTGTTGCTGCATTACTTTCAGTTGGATAACTACTTTTACCACCGTCACAATCAAATCAGCAATTGTAACTTCAAAATAAAAAGAAGTAAAAACAATAGATTTCTACCATATATACAACAGTACATGTGAAACTCACCCGAGGACTAGTTGTGGTGCTTCTTGATACTCCATTTCTAGGATTTCTTTGCTGGAACCCTGTAAATTCCTCATTGCAATCTCCATCGCATTTCATGAATTCATTACTCCCAGAGTTACCTGGAAATCCATTCGCAAAGGCACTACCCTGAGCAATCTCCGAGAATAAACCATCCTTGAGAGACACATCGACTCCTCCATTCTCATGACTCCAGAGCTTCCGGTTTACGCTCCTACAATCATAAATTGAGTTTTGGGTAGCCTGACTACTCATTGTTACAGGTGACTCAACAAATGAGTCATATTCAGCAAAGGAATCCAGAGTCTGTGATTCAGGTGACACTGATGCAGGAGACTGATCGCCTCCACTTGATAAGTTTCGCCTCCTGCTATGGTCTCTCCTACTAAAATTTGACCCACAGGCTGAACCAGGAGCCTTTTCAAGTTTTGAACCTTTATCTGCAGCTATTCTCCTTGCAGTTTGCAGAGCTTCAAAGGCAGCCCCTGAGACGTAAGCCATCTGATCAGACTGACACTTCTCCATTTCTTGAATTATCAACTCAATCTCAGAGATAATGCTCCAAGGATCCAGGCACTTCATCAAGAAATTCACCATTTGAACAGCTGACAACCGTTTCTGAGAATTCCCCTCCACTACACCAGTATTCAATATCCGGATTCCAGCTTGTATCAACAACCTAGCATATGGTTCAACAATTAATGCATTACGCTTTGCAAGAGCCATAACCAGACCCATGTGTGCATTTGTCTGAGTGGACTTCTCCTCCAAAGCTCCAGAAACATTCTGACAGACCCTATTGACCATCTCATCAGAAGCAAAACGCCAATTATCTGAGTCAACAAGAGCCCTTAAGCAAAGGGCAGCTCCAGAAGTCAAGCTCTCTTGAGAACCCAAGAGGGAATCTGAGAGAGGAGTGCAGAGTGAATGAATAATGTGCCTCTTCTTGTCTTCAGGGGTGGTTGGGTCAATCCCATATCGAGCAATAGCTGGGACAACCTTTGAGCATGCCTGTTGAAGAGGGAAAGACCCCGCACTCGAAGCCAAGGTCTTGATTATGGTGGCCATGATACTGTTTATTAGAGGGACTATTTTGACACCGTGAACACGAGCAAGAACTTCGTAGAGCGAAATAGTGCATTCTCCAGACAAAGAACCAGTTTCTTTAGCCTGAGAAACTTGAGCAAGAAACATGGGGATTGCCTTGGAGTCCAAATCTTTCACATAGGATTTGAGTGCTTTCATTGCTGATCTACGACTATCAGCATCTTTATCAAGATTTTCCAACTCACGCCGCAGTATCGGGCTTAAACTTCTACCCATTGTTGGCCTGCATCCAATTCAAGAAAAGAGTTTATTGAAATGATTAATGCCTAACAAAATGGTTTCATGAGATGGGTTTTTCTAGCTTTGCAAGAGAAACGCAGAATCGAACGCACAACCATGAAAGTCCAAGACTTTGGAAATGTTTGAAACTTTCCCAAATCACAAGAATTGGAAAAGTATGAGGTTTTGAGCATTTGGACGGCAATAATAACCACAAATGTCAAAACTTTTCTGGATCTCTTAGTCCTAAATGTTAAAAATTCCAAAATTGAGGACAAAAGCTGGTTTCTTTCCTCACATTTTACATAGAAATCAAACAGATAAATACTCGTTCGCTGCAGAAAACGATAAAAGGTATATATTTTGTAGATAAAATTGATAGGGCAAAGCAGCACAAGAACTCAACATAGCAAATGGGTTTCTCAGATTTAACATTAACAAACATAAAAGATTAAAAAAAAAAGTGAAATTTAAGAAGAAAGTAGTGCTAGTGCCTTTAACATCAAGAACTAAGAAATACCTTCAAAGCTGCTCTCTCCTGATGCTTGGGTTTTGATTCTGAGCTGAAACGGAGGTTTCTCTGAGAGAGAGAGAGAGAGAGAGAGAGAGAGAGAGGTTTGGAACTTGAGAATTTGTAATTTGAGGGGTTGAATAAGAATTCGTGTATTAAGCGTATTATAGGGAGGGCTGTATGTATTGATGAGCTTTCCCTTTCTGGCAGTACACAGTTTGAGAGAGAGAGAGGCCAGAATTTCAAATCTTCCTTGTAAATTCCACCGCTCTCCCTTCTCCACTGGATCACACAATGAAACTTTCCTTTTAGACGAAAATGCCCCTCTTTTTAATTGACTTTTTACAAAGGCCTTCTTCGGGTTGCCTTGGGAATTGGATTGCCCCTTTTCTAAGTTTTAGTGTATAATAAACCCCTTGAATTTGATAATAAGTGGTGATCAAATATCCACCCTTGATTTTGAATTTGATAATAAGAAAAGAAATACTTAAAAAAAAAGTATTTTTAATAAAGAGATGAAAATTTTAAAACGTAAATTTTACATTTGTAAAATATGTATGTATAAGTTATATTTTTGTTTTTTTTTCTATCAAATAATATAAGTTATACTTTAATAAAGGGTATAAATTCATGATTATGTGTCATTTTACATGGAAAATGAGAATATGACTCAAATAATGTAAAGGAGTCAAAATAATATCATTCATTTGTTCTCTTCTCCCGTCCCTTTTCTTTGGTCGAATTGTTCTCTCGTCTTCTAGACAGACACATAGATATGTCCAAATTACACGTTGCAAGGATATAATTAATGAATAAGGTCTTAGAGTTTCAACATCCCAAGGACCGAGAAACGATGGAAGTCCCAAGGCTGATTTGGTCATTCGCATTCAACTTTATCCGGGAATCATGGCGGGAATCTACTGTATTTTTTAGATCATACCAAATGGGTCATTTCCCGCTCTGCTTTCCCTCTCGATATTGGAATGACTCTAATACCCCGTCATCCGAAAATGACTTAAATGGCATGGGTACACAACAAACATAATTCACATGTCAAATTGCTAATAATATAAAAATATGTGTAATTTTTATCACCATGACGTTGTATTATTGACAATGGAAGCCACAATAACTGTATACTCATATCATGTAAATTGCGCTTTTAATATTCACAATGAAGTAGAGAAATGATAGACCATAGATCCTTAAACACTAGTTTATCGTAGCTAGCAGCCTGGCCCAGCAAAAACTAAAAACCATATATATCTAAAATAGTAGAACGGCAAAAATAGTGACATGTTTACAAGCTCGGGATAAAAGTAGAGCTCATGGATACGAGGATTTCTTCATTGGGGAAATCATCTCTCCAAATAAAGAAGAAAGAATTTGCAGTTTTTTCAGGATCTACATCTGGCATCGTTTTTTCTACAGCGGAAAATTCTGTGTTTTCACTCAGATTTCGACTTCCAAATAGTTATAATCTTTACCCAATAAAAAGCAATCAAATTTGAGCTTCAAAGGAGGAGAGTAGAGGGGAAGTTGTTAGATAAGGATGGCAAAGAAATAGATACGTGTAAGCATCTGAGTAAGCTCACCATCATCACTATATTACAATCCTCACCAACCTTACGGATTATAGTCGTAGACTCATATAACCTTCTCCCCGCTCTTTCCATGCTAAATGATACTGAAACAACAACCATGTATAATTCATTAAAAGCAACTTAGGCCGTGCGAGAGAGATCACTGTTGACTCTGTGGTTGTAGTCTGCATGTTGGACAGTACCACTTTCCCTTGAATCTTGTCTCGGGTGTCAACCCAACACATGCGTAATGGAACCATTCACCTCCTTGGCACTGTCAATAAACACAATAAATACCAAACTTCATACGATTAACCTTGCACATATTTATTTTTCTACATCCAATGACAACCAATATTGTCTTTTAGTCAAACTAGTAAAGGTTATGCAACTAGCAAAACAAAAACCAGATTTCTCATAGTTACAAGTTCTAAATCTATCAAGTGGATACTTAACTGATATGGATTTACTGTCAACTTTTTCCACTAAAAGCATGTAGAAAGTGATTACAAAGATACTGCTGAAAGTGTTACAACTATGAGCGGATCTGCCACCCCGAATTTTCAGGGTTCTCAATGCACTATGATTCTTTAAGAGTGCATATGAATTCCAGCTCATTTATTATTATGCTATAACATAGGCACAAAACTCAACCCGCTCGCTTAATGTTTGGATGAAGGACTTCTAATTAATTCCTAAGCATTTAGTCAAATGAAAAAGAAATGGATCACAAAAAGTTTGATAAGAGGAATTAGAAAATTCCCCCCACATGAGCATTACAAAGACATGTAAGAGGGATTTGCAAATCCCTCTCACATTACCTTTTGTAATGCTCATGTGGTACATTTCTAATCCCTCCTATCCAAATATTTGTGCTCCAGTTCTTCCTCAATATGCCTAAGTCCTTGGAATTTGGAAGTTCCTTACCCAAACATACACTAAGTTCCCTTACATTTACACTCATGAAATGAAGAATGTTGAGAAAATTAATGCAAAGGATCCTACTATCGATATTTTGTAGTCTACTGCTAATATTTGTTGCTGCAGATGATTCTACTATCGAACTTCTAATTTAATGAACAGATGCATTCCATCCAAAAGAAGCACATAAAAGGTAATTGACCAGATAATAAGAGGGAAGAAGAAATTAAACAAAAATGAAGCCATAAGGACTTACATTTTCATTGTCACAGGCAATCATATCTCCAAAAGAGACCTGAAGAATGATGATAATTCCTTTAGTTCAAAATATGCAGCAGACATTTTCAAAATAACTGAAGAAACTGTAAAAATGAGGTACCAAAGAGTAGCTCAAATTGAAAATAACTAAATTTCAGGCATAACCTGATGGCAAACGCAGTAGGTAGGTTCATTTGGATCAATGGGTTGCTCAGCATCAATGGGGACAGCATAATCCTTTTTATGGCTCCCTGGGGGAGGCATGAGCTCAAAGTCCCTATCACGCTCTCGATCCCAGTCCCTATCCCTATAATCAAGCCTTTTTGATTGAGGTGTTACATAAATAGGCTTGCGTTTTTCATTTTTAGGAACAATAGGTAATGGAGGAAGAACTGCTGGTTCATCTGGTGCTATTTTACCTTCTGAGAGAATCAGAAAGCACATAATTTAGTAGAAGTAGTTAATAAATGTTATGATTCATTGAGTTCAATATATGCATCCTCAAAACAACATAAGTGCTGCCTGAATTGGCTGATATCATGACCAAAAACAAACATTAAGATATCTAGCAGTCTTGAATTTGCCAGTCAGGTTTTGGGGTGCGGTTTGACTTTGATGTTTACGCTCATCGACTAACTATAGTCGAGCAGATAGTATGGCTTAAAAGAGTTCAACTCAGTTAAGCTTTGATTTTTGTTAACATTTCTACCCATTGTCTTCATCCATGGACTTAAATACTCTTGTTCAAAAAATTCATTAAATGGTTCAGAATCCCTTCCAAATATAATGCACACTAGACTTTCACAAACTACTGTACCTTGCTTCAAATCTTCTGCAAAGTGATTCAGATCCTCATCCAATCGTTTTACATGACTATCTATCTGATGCAAACAAAAGATGTCAAATTTCTGTAAGTTCCAATCATAAAAGGTTCAAAAATTCCAAAACATTTGACCCTGCAATCAAAATCCCATAATACAGTTATATCAATTAAAATCCCATATTTTAACAGCAGCCCATTTGACTACCAGGCAAAATTCGAAGAAACGCATCGGCTTGCCAACTACAATGTAGTAAAAGAAAAGGCTCAGCTTACCAGGTCATAAGCTTGTTGTGCCAACAAAACCTTCTCAGTACATAGACTCAACGCACTATCCTGATTCGATTCGATTTCCTTCCGCATTTTCTCAATAGCGGCTTCATCTTCTTCAATGTTGTTATAATTATTATTCCATTTCTTTGAGCTCTGTGAAGACAATCCCAGACAGTACTTAGTCTGCTGCCTCGTCTGGTGTATCATGGCTTTTTCCCAAACACAAAAATTTCATCCACTTATCAGAACTTTGAATCGTAAAAGCGCCAAAACCAAAAACCCTAAAAATTAAAAAACTGAAAGCGTTGGTCGAATTGAATAAGCGTAACCTTACATTGAGAGCGTTCGTCGAGTTCTCGGATGGTGTTGAGGAGCCTCTGGAGCTCAGCAGGCAATGTGTTTGCGTCTTTGGAAACCAAAATTCCCAAAATTCAAATTTACACGAGATTCAATTCGAATTTATTTCATATTCAAGTCAAATTAACCAAAACCCAATTGAGGGATCGAAACATGAGCTTACATTCAAGATAGTCGTCGACGTACACTCCGGTCCTTGCAATTGCCATCGCTGCAAGTTGGGGATTTTTTCTATCTAGGGTTTCTCTCAAAATTCTTGTTCTACGGGATGAAATACACAAGCCGCGTCGTTTTGGTTAAAACCTTAAGGATGCGTTTGGCACGTGGGAGATCCATAGAGGATGGAGGATTAGTTTTCCTCTCTTATTACAAAATTTTGGATACTAATAATTACCCTCCCAAAATATTTAAAAATTAGCTAGACTCGTAGTAACTCTTCATATTTAACTCTTTTCTCCAATTTTATCTCTATTAAAAAATAAAAATACTAATTTATCTCTTTATTCTCTCATCTTTGCCAAGCATGGTAATATGGTAATAGGAATATATATATATATATATATATATATTTCCCACATTTTTACCAAACATGGTAATATGGTAATATGGTAATAGGAATATATATTTCCCACTCTCTAAGGAAAAGCATGGAACTTTATTTTCCATGAATTTTGTTTTCTTGTACCAAAGGCACCACAACAAAATGAAATAACAAAGCATAAATAACAATCTTTGCAAAAGTTCAATTAAAATTAAGAGTATTTAGTTAATCAAATAATAATAAATAAATGAACCACTCGTAATATTTCAATACCTATTATATATTGATTAAACAATCCCTTGTTGTAAATATTATGTGGATGGCCCACATGAATAGTTTGTTACTATTTATGCACAGTAGTTTCACTATTCATTTGTGGAAAATTTGTAAAGTGAATAGTGATTTCTTTTGTTTATATATTTGAAGAAGAGAAGAAGAGATGTGAGTTCACGGACGGAAAAGAGAGGAAAGAAAAGAAAGAAAGGAAGAGAGAGAGAGAGAGGAAAGAAGAGAAAGAGAGGAAGAATAGGAAGATGAGGAGGAGATAATAGAGAGAGTTATCTTTGTACTCCTATTATTCTATATTATAATGAAAGCACCACTGCAGCCCCGAGGACGTACTCCAGTCACACTGACTGTAGAGGAACCTCGTAAATTTTTGTGTCTTGTTCCATTTATTCCACTGCACCCACCGTCGATTTTACAACACGTTATCAGCACGAGAAGCTCTCATGTCAGTGGAAAGCACAACGCCACATCCTGTTCACCTCCTTCAGCTGGAATCTCACAGATAAGAAAATCTTTTCATTTCATCTTCAAATCTCAGTACAATTGATTTTCTTGAAGCAACTATATATATTGTTGTATGACTGTATATCATCTTTTGCAGAAGCAAAAGAGTACAGACTCAAAATTCGTAGAGAATTTGACAGCCATATAAACAGCCTCGGAACTCCAACTTACAGACCTCGGATTGAAATATTTTCTTCTTCAAGGTTGTTCGTCCGCTCAGTATCTACAACATATCAAAATTTCAGAAAACTTTAACGGTGCGATCGTCTCAGATGTTTGAAATACCAAACCAGTTTCCAATTTCCGCATAAAACTGGACAGCCACCTTATGAGTACCATAACTCCATTTCGGTAGCTCAGATCGAAATTGTTTCTTCACGAAAGTTGTTCGGTATCCTCTTATCCATATCATACTAAAATTTGAGCTAAATATAACGGTTTGATCTTCTCATAAGTTGCAGACACTCTTGACTCCAAAACTTATGGGAACTGTTTTGACTTTTTTGAAACTCACCGGAGGAGGAACACCAATTGGAACTTATTGTTACTATTATTTACTGAGTAACCAAAATGACTTCAGAACTGTGAAATAAAAATAAAAATAAAAGGAATCAAACAAAAGAAGTGGCAGACCAAGAAAAAGAAAAAGCAAAAGATGAGGACTTAATCATTGCATTTTCTGTTTTTGGCATATTTATGTGTATGGTGTTGGTTTAAAGCCCATGTCACAAGTTATATTTATTTAAAGCAATTTATTTACAGTGGGTATAATTATTACCCTTTGCTTTAAAGCTTTGATATTTATGTGAATGGTGCTGAATCAAAGCCCTTGTCACAACCTTTATTTACTTTAAAGCAATTTATTTACCATGGTCGGTTTTACCGCCTATTGCGTTAAGTTTTGATGGTGCTGAATTAAAGCCCTTGTCACAAGCTTTATTTACTTAAATGCAATTTATTCATTATGGTTGGAATTACCGTCTATTGCTTTAATTTATTTATTGTACTTACCTTTTGTTACAATGAGTATATATAGGACCTGAAGTTCCTTGATCAGATCAGAACCTGCAGTTTCTTGATCCTCATCATATAAAAATAATTGGACCTGAAGTTCCATCATGCAAAAGGATTAGGCATAAAGTTCCTTGATCTTGAAGATCAGGACATGAAATTCCTTGATGAGTATCGTAAGTTTGAAGTGCCCAGTGCCTCAACTTAATTGTAATAAAAGACATAAGAGTCTCAGTTCACAGACTATTAAATAAGGACCAGAAGTTCCTCATGTCCATACTCAAAATGGTTTAGCAGAAGCATTTATTAAGTGGGTGAAATTGATTACCAACGCTCTGCTCATGAAAACGAAATTGCCAGTTTTCTACATGGGGACATGTAAACTTTACATGATGCATTATTAATTCGGTTGAGACATGTTACCAACCATCAATACTTCTCAGTACAACTCGGGTTTGGGAACCAGCCAAACATTATACATTTACGAGTTTTTGGTTGTGTTATCTATGTACCTATTGCACTACCACAACGTACTGAAATAAGGCATCATCGTGGATTAGGCATTGATGTTGAACACCATCTATCATTCAATATTTGGAATCCTTGATTGGGGATATGTTTACCGCGTGGTTTGCGGATTATCATTTTGATAAGACAATTTTTCCGCCATTAGGGGGAGAAAATAACATTGTTCCAGAAGAACGATGAGAAAATATCATTCCAGAAGAATGATAAGAAAAGACCGTTCCAGAAGAACGAAGAGAATTTGTTTTATTTTGATTCACAAAGCAATCAATGAGAAAATGAAATCAGAATAATTGAATGATGCAATGAAAGTGCCTACAAGAATTGATGTCCCTGTTGGACAAAATAATGAGATAGTAAATGATTTATCTGTTGCACGCCTGAAGCGTGGCAGACTTTTAGACTCAAAAGGTTCAGTTATTCGAAAGAAGAAGAATATGGCACTACTGAACTATTACATTCCTGAAGCATAATTGTTGCATGCCAGAAGCATGACAGTCGTCGCATGGATACATGTCCCAGAAAGGACAATCCGCAGACATGGGAATGATGATGTCTCATGCATGAAGCATGATTGACGTATAGGTTCTAAATGACTCAACTCCTGGAAGTGGAGATTAAAATCCAAGCTCTATAACGCTCAAGAAGAGGTTATGATCCGCATTCTCTAAACTATGACTATCCTGGAAGAGATAGTGTAATGCCCTTGAAGAGGCAATGGATATCCAAAGAAATGAAAAGCTTTTATGCATGCGCATGCACTTGAGAATATGGGATCACAAATTGATGATAACCAATGGTAATTTTGGTTTTTACAAGTAGCTACTAAATTCATCAATGAGCTGTGTTGATATTGAGTCCCGTTCTTTTTCCGTCAACGAAAGGAAAATTATTGGCCAGAATGGAGAAAGGCAATTCCATTATAATTTTGTAAGAACGTGGAAAAATGGACCTATATATGTGTATATAATACAAATAGCCAAAAGATGTTAAACCAAAGAGGTTACATATGGGCATTTGTAATACAGTGAAAATACACTCACATGATATGACACAAGGTTACTAATTGAAACCTGAAATTATGTTCTTGTAAACGAGTTCATATAAATGGAGAATTATATACGAAGGGTTGTGAGTCGCCCACATTATATCTCTATAAGTAAATCCCTCAAGTATACATGGGAGCAAATTGCTCTGTATAAATTCCAAAGGAAAATGTGTCATGAAGTGTAGAAAATCTCTGAAGGATTCAAATTGCTTGAAGTAAGCCCCCAAAGGGTAAAGCATAAAATATGTACTCAATACCAATGGATGGTATAAATTGCCTTAGTGAGTACTATCATTATGATATTGTTGCAACATACTCAAATCTCTTGCAAGAGTCAATGACATTAAATTAGAACTCTTGAAGAATTGATGATATTAAATTGAGACTCTTGAAAAGTCAAGAAAGATTATAAAGTGTTGAGAGAATTATTGTCTCGAGCTGCAGATCGAACAATCTACCAACACGAATATTATCCATGATGTTTATGATATTAAAAGAACCATATGGATTGAAGATTATGAGTTGAATACTCAAATGATGAAGACACTAAGAATAATCATTTATCTTCGTGAGGGTAAAGATAAATTAATATTTGGTCCAGAAGTACCACATCTTAGTGAAGTATATGCTTTATTGTATTTGGCACAATACATTGAATGAAATAAAGCTTATCTATTAATATCTCCAAGTAATTACAGATATGTACATACATATGAGGATAGAGCCTTCACAAAGGTTGCTCATGTGAAGCCTCAGTACTCGGAAGTACCCCAGAATGGGGAGGCACTGGAGATTGATCATGTGGCACCCCAGTACTTGGCAAAACACCAGAAGATGAAGGCATTAGTTGCTTTCGGAATCTAGCAACGAACCTCTGGTGATCACTTTGAATCCGACTTTCGGATTCCTGCAGTTGGTCGAGCTTTCTTTTCATGCTCGTCGAGTAATTATTTGCAAGCACGTGCAACACTCTATTCTCGTGCTTGAGCTCTCTGATCTCTTGTTTAAGACTTGCCACCTCCGCCATCAATGATTCAACTTGGCGAGTTTGAGCAAGTAGGCGTTGACCCATATTGGAAACAGAGCCAGCACATTGAACACTGAAAGCCAATGAGTCTTGAACGGCTAACTCATCAGACCGTTTTGAAAGGAGTATGTTATCCTTTGGAGTGAGAAGATTCTTAGCTACCACTGTAGCGGTTATGTCATTCTTCATCACAGAGTCCCCAACCGTAAGAGGACCATTATAAGATAAGAAAGACGGACGCCATATGTTATCTTGATGCTGCTCATCTGTAGAACTCCTAAGACTCAAATCTAAGCAAATATTAGATGGGCAAGTCATTTTCAGAAATGATGAAGGAAAATGGAGGTCCAATAAAATTTCAAAAGAGCAAGAAGGGGGAAATTTCTCAGGCAGCAACTTTCTGAGCATACTCTTGAACACAATCGATGTCTCTATAAAAGAAGAGGCAACATAGCCACTCATTCAGAGATCGAAGAGGCACCGCTCTCCGAATTTCAAAAGCCAGATTTTCCTGAATAAAGTTCGTTGGCATTTTTCAGACGTAATCCCAGCTTTTTCAGATATCGCGTGCAAATTTGTCAAAGATCTCTGACAAAGTTGAAAACGCGTAAATCTTACTGTTCTATTTACAACACAGTTGCTGACAAGAGTAAAAGCACAGCACCACCACTTGCTATTGGGAAATCTCTATATATGTCGACCTCTGTTCTCCATAACAAGGCAGACCTACAACTCTGCAAGAATACCTAACTCTTCTTCATCTCCGAGAATGCATCTTCAACATAGCATCTCGAAATACTCAGTTTTCTTCCTCTCCGAGAATACCTCTTCAAACATGTCACACCAGAGCAAGATTATCACATATCTTCAGGGACCAGAGCAAGATTATCTCATATCATGCAATCTCCCTGTCCTTTCCTTTGTCCTTGTTCTTACCTGCAAAGACAAGGATAAAGAAAGCCATATGTCGGAACCTCCACTCAAACTCCCGGTAAGGAACCGACTGCCTGGAACCTTTCCTGATTGCTTACCTAGTATTGCTCTCGAGTACTCATCCTCAACTGCTGTCAAGGTCATGAATTCCACCGGCAAATACCTCATGACAGTAGATCAGATAGTGGCTCTTTACACTGAAGCTGCCAAGATGAGTCATTGTGAGGGAATGTTCTGAAGGACCATCCAAATGCAAGGGTTGCATTCCACTCCTGCATCAAAAGGCAAATACTGCAGGAGAAGATGCCACACATGCATGGGGGAAAATACTACTTAAGTAAGGGGAGCAAGTAAGGCAAGTGAAACTGATACTTGAAGCATGTGGAGACAAGTGCAACAAACACGTGCTGATTCATCCCTGACAAAGCCGAAGATCACTTGTCACGTGAAGCTCCTCATGGTCCAATTTCATTCAAGATCAAGCCTCGACGACCCTTGAAGAAATCAGAAGTCCGATTCAAGATCAAGTGTCCACCACTTTTGAATCAAATTCCGCTCCAGATAAAAGGAGTAAATTCAGATCTTCAATGCTAGTCTAGCAGAAGGCCCTCTAGCCCAGTTCAAGAAAAAGCCTGTGGAAAGTTAACAACAAGTAAAACACCTCTTTCGGCAACTCTCCCCGCCAAGAGACTAAAGCAGAACGATCAACGATCAACCTAAATGATTTGAAATCAGGGGGAGATACTCATCAGGGGGAGCATCCAAGACAGATCAAGATTTTAATGAGTCAATCGAAGACTTGTGGCCATCCAAGGGGGAGTGTTGTAAATATTATGTGGATGGCCCACATGAATAGTTTGTTACTATTTATGCACAGTAGTTTCACTATTCATTTGTGGAAAATTTGTAAAGTGAATAGTGATTTCTTTTGTTTATATATTTGAAGAAGAGAAGAAGAGATGTGAGTTCACGGACGGAAAAGAGAGGAAAGAAAAGAAAGAAAGGAAGAGAGAGAGAGAGAGGAAAGAAGAGAAAGAGAGGAAGAATAGGAAGATGAGGAGGAGATAATAGAGAGAGTTATCTTTGTACTCCTATTATTCTATATTATAATGAAAGCACCACTGCAGCCCCGAGGACGTACTCCAGTCACACTGACTGTAGAGGAACCTCGTAAATTTTTGTGTCTTGTTCCATTTATTCCACTGCACCCACCGTCGATTTTACAACATCCCTACTTTTATTAGTTTTTGACATATATGATTTTCACAATATAATATTACGATTCGAATCGTAATTATGAGTTTTGGCGAACTAATTACTAACTATGTTTGTGCAACTAAATCTCATTGATTAGAAAGTTATCTCAAGAGTTATTATAAAAATACATAGCACACGTCACCACCATTATGATTCGTCTCTGTCACTGTCACGTACATCAACATATTAATATTTGAGATGTCTAGCTTCCGGTATTTCGAGTATTCAGAAAATTTTGTTTTAGTGATGCTTATGTAAGTGCTGACGCATCATCCTCACCAAATAATAATATATCTCCATAAGCACCACCTCAGACCTCCAGTCCATCAAGTCATGGCTGCACAAACTACTACCAGAGAAGCTGAACACTACTCTTCTTCTTCCCCTTCCCCTTCCCTGCCCCTCAACGGCCGCGTAGCCATCGTAACCGGCGGTTCGCGCGGTATCGGCCGTGCCATTGCAGCTCACCTCCACTCCCTCGGCGCAAAGGTCGTCGTCAATTACGCTTCATCAAACTCAGCGCAAGCAGATCAATTAGTCTCCGAGCTCAACCAGACAACCCCAAAATCGCAAGCGATTGCTGTCCGAGCAGACATCTCGGACCCGGACCAGGTGAAGCAGCTCTTCGACAAAGCCGAGCAAGAATTCGGGACCCAACTCCACATCGTCGTGAACAGCGCGGGCGTTTTGGATCCCAAATATCCCAGCGTGGCCAATACGGCGGTGGAGGACTGGGACAACACATTCAATGTCAACACCAAGGGGGCGTTTTTGGTTTCTAGGGAAGCGGCGAATAGGGTTACGCGCGGCGGCGGTGGGAGAATTATTATGATTACATCGTCCGTCGTCGGGCGGCTTCCGCCTGGGTACGCAACCTACGCGGCCTCCAAGACGGCGGTGGAGACGATGGTAAAGATTTTGGCCAAGGAGCTCAAGGGCACCGGAATAACTGCCAATTGCGTTGCACCGGGGCCGGTGGCGACGGAGATGTTCTTTGCCGGGAAGAGTGAGGAGATGGTTAAGGGGATTGAGGATGCTTGCCCTCTGGGTCGATTGGGCGAGCCCAAGGATGTGTGTGGGATTGTGGGGTTTTTAGCGGCGGATGCTGGGGAGTGGGTCAACGGCCAGGTCATTCGGATCAACGGTGGATTTGTCATTTGATCAACTCTAGCATTTTGTGTGTATTTGCTGTTTGTCTTGTGATTTCAATATTTCGGAATCAGATTCGTTGTTGTGATTCCGATTTCGATAACACGCTATTTTAAATTTGTATCAATGTTGACGGGGGTCATACATACATAAGTGTAAATATTTTAAGAGTCCTAAACCATAATACCTGTATATAGAAATAACTTCCTTAAAATCATAAAAAAATTTGGCCCCAACTTGGAATCAGTTGTGTATCACTCTTCCTGGAGCTGAAAGTGGTCTAATGACTCGTGGATAAATGTTTTTAAAATGATTGAAAGCGCTGTTAGTGAAATTGATTTTTTATTCCAAAAGCACTTTAAGTGCTCTTTGAAGAAACACTTAAAGTGCTTTTTCAAGATTTACTTTGATTTTTACTAATGAATAGTTTCAAAAATATTTTCAACAAAACGTTTTCGATCATTATAAAAGCACTTATAAACAAACACTAAATCCGTTGGACTGTTTGATGTCATAGACTTCAAACCAAAAGAACACCCACGAATTCTCTGGTTGGAGGAAGACAATACTCGATGGGTGGGGTAAGTTGCAAAGTATTTGCTTGTATGATGATTTTGACTATAGGGATGTGTTATCCACATACCAATTTTTACTTTTCACACACCCTTGTTAATTTATGTCATTTGATCTTCTTTAATTCATCCGATCCGACGGTCGAAAATCAAAAAGTTGTGGAAAAAGTAAAAAGAGGTGTGGATATCATACCCCTTGACTATATTGCTATATCAAGGAGCCGTCGAATTCGGGGATGCCCTTTTAGTTTGAAGTTTATGACATTAAATTGTCCCATGGACTCAGACCATCTTTGGTTGGTCAACCCGTACAAAGGTTCAGTCCGTGAAAGCTAGTCCAATAAAGTAGCTCCAACACATAACAAATAGGCAAGTATTATAAACAACCAAAAGAGAGAGATCTCTCAGAGATCGAAGTAGAACAGCAGCGATGTATCCCATTATTTATCTTCTTAACTGTATCACATAATGAATACTGGTGAAGAGAGGAAAGAGAGATTGGTTCACCTTCTCTTATTGATCTTTGTGTGTTGTACTGAGGATACAACAATATATCTTTATATATAGAGGTTTTCATCTGACGCTTCTTTAAACGTATGAAGAACATTTACATTCTAAAATAATGAGAACCAAACTTCCACTATTAAGCCTATAATCTTGACTTTCATTGTTTCGTCTTTCACATGCTTACTTTATGTGGACATTCACACTCATTTCATAACAGTAAGAGCTATGTATGTGGCGGAATAAAAATACTTATCAATGACTAGACCAAATAAAACAAGGGTCAACATCAAAGCAATTAATCTACATCTTCCACAGAATCATTAGAAAATAAAAGAAAACATTTAACACCTTGAATAGCTTAATGCCCTTGCGTAGGTAACCATCTTTGGCACCAATATACACAACTCCACTTGCATTTGGTTTCTTATCCTTGAATTTC
This sequence comes from Malus fusca, assembly GCA_035220775.1. Classification (NCBI taxonomy): domain Eukaryota; kingdom Viridiplantae; phylum Streptophyta; class Magnoliopsida; order Rosales; family Rosaceae; genus Malus; species Malus fusca. The sequence continues at coordinate 333,016 of CM069072.1, read as the reverse complement.
CATGTGCATGCAGACCCGAGCATCCAAGTCTTCTCTGCGTATTTCATAATTCCAGCCAGACACATCGGCATAGCAATTTGCAAGCAAAGAGATTTGGTAGCAGCTTGTTGTCCTCAAATGCATAAGCAGTAATGCTGTATGGACTGCCAAGGTGGACCAGAAGAAACGATGCCCACAAATTCATGATTTCTTGGCCATCACATCTGGAGATCTTTCCGAGGGCGGTACTCGTAACCCAGTCCGCTGATAAATAAGCAGTGCATGTGATAAAATTTCAGATCCAGCTGTTGGCAGCGTACTTCCTCCGCGTGATAAATGTCACTTGGAGAACTTGTAAGCTGAGGTTGCTCACAAGTCGCCCGGATGTCCCATTTCATCCAGAACTAGCACCACCTTTCTTTCCTTCTTAATAACTTGTAATCTGAAACCCACGATACCGATATTTTGAACACTGCTTCTTCCTCCTATTACCAAACCTAGCTAGTTAATCTTCTTATCCAAACCTAGCCAGTCAGAAATTCTAACGAATGGTGTAATGTGGTAATGATTTAAACCTCAATGGTGGTAGTTTGATTTTGAGAACATGAAGAGAATTTTTCAAATCACGATAAGTCTTATTGGGTACAATTGAGACACTAATATTTGAGAAATATATACGGTATATATACACGCACACTATTATTAGGAGAACTTTCTTTGTCAACCAATGAGGATGAAATCTCAAATTTGCCTTTAACGTAATAATGATTTTTAACAATTGCTCATAAAACTAAGGGCGTTAAGGTTAATTCAATTTACAACTCACGCTGATATAGGTACTACAAGAAGTATGATCCCTATATTAAATGTGGATGTTGGTGGTTTTTCATCTTTCAAAGCCATGTTTTAGTTAGATGTCTAGAAACTATAATCTTTAGTGTTGAATATTTATCCCATCAGTTATTGTTGGATCCTTATATAGTAAAAAATCAGCCAATTAGTGAATTAAAAAGGTAATCTAAGAAGAGAGAGTTTTCTCCTTTCTTAAATGAAGTGTTAGGTTTGGCCGTGTTGAGTGAATCCATGATTAGCGGCGTTGAGCGAATTCGTTGCCTCCTGATTGAGTGATTCCCAGGTATATATCCCCTTGTTCATTTTATTAACCCTTGCTTCTTTAATGTGTCACACGCTGTCCTAATTTTTCTATATTCTACAACTCCTTATAGCCTCTCACACATGAATATCATGTGTATGTTGCTCGTGTTAAATTGTTAATAAGATAACGAACATATGTACAAGAGGGTAAGTACTACGGAAAAAAAAAAACAGCTATGAGATATATGAATAAGTTGAGGTTCAACCATAAAATCAATTGACAATATGAGAAATAGTACAACTACTTATAAGCATATGCAAGGTTCCTCCTCTCATAATGTGAGATTCATTCTCAACACGTCATTCGCATGTGTCGAATTTTCAAGCCTAACACGTGGAAAATACAACTCAGACAACGTGGAGCACAAGATCCCTCCTCTCACCAATTTGAGATTCATTCTCAACAAAATAAACATTGTCGAGCATTCAAACTGAATTTGAGAAAAAAGAGTGCCTTGCTACTAAGAAACAAAATATATAGCTTTAATTCATCAAGACATATGTTATGACATCCGATGGCTCCTTGAACCAAATTGCATTAGTGTAGCCAAGACCAAACCTGTTAACTTGTGAACAATATGGTTTGCCTCCCTTCGTGCATGGTGACATTTTTATTACGGAATAGACTATAGAAGCTATAAAGTACCAAATATGTTTATGATAGATGCCAAGTTCGAAACAACCTTCTCTTTGTTGATTCTTTAAGAATTAACATTGAATTTGATAAGAAGCGTAGTATATTTAATTAATAATTATGGATTCATGAACATTGAAGGAGTTAATCGAGTAACACATACAATAATTTTGTTGTAGAAAAAAATGACTCAATTAATAATCTTGTGAAGTTTTTCTTGAACAAAATAATCTTGTGATGTTGAAATTGAGTTTAATCATGTTGTTGACACAAATTCAACTTGTGAACTCCAATTGCCACCCTTTATCCTGCTTGGACAAACACAAAGTTTAAAATTTCTGCAATTAAAATGACCTATTTACTTGAGTGACACGTGTCATTTTGACAATTTTTATCTTTGGTTTTTAATTTTCTTTATTGAAAATATAAGTTGAAGGGTTATCACTGTAAAGTGAAGTTTAAATGAGTGACTAAGAGCACTTCCACCCTTAACACAAATACGCCAGCACCCAACGCATTTATCCACTCAGTGAACAGTGATAGACCACAATGAACAGTAATAGACCAAATGCATCTCCACCCCTAACAAAAAATTACTAGTCAATTTTATTAAAATATTATTATTTTTCCTCTCAGTCACAAACACGCACGGACACCCAAAAGCAACTCACTTACCAATCCAACACAATCCCAAAAGCTCTCTCTCTATGTCTCTCTAGTCAGTCATGGTTGAAAACGGGCACAAACTACAACAACAGTAGCCAGAAGAAGCTATTGTGCTCCTACCTTGGCCTGAGCCTGGGCATTTTCCTGGCTTTAGCTCCCGACAACTTTCAGGAGCTCTAGACCCAAGTGGGCGAGCTCTCTGCCCGAATGTGGCAGGCGGAAGAGCAAGTCAAGCTCATGACTTCCCGCCAGAAAGATGACTCCAAAGCCAACGCCAGGGTCGTCGAGATCTTCGCCGGCCACTGCAACTCTTGGCAAGCCAAGGAGAAGCGGCTGCTACACCAAATTGACGCCGCCCGTCAAGAAATTGGCCACCTCCATGCCAGGATTCTGGAACTGGAGAAAACCCAGGACGATTCTAGCGCCAGGATTCAGGATTTGGATAAGGAGGTTGGGGAAAGGGACGAAATGATTGGCTTCATGGCCACTAAAGGTGGAGGTTGAGGGTGTAAGCGTGAGATGACGTCAATCGGGCTGGTCCATGCCTCTGTCGATTTTGGGCTGGCCTTGAGACCAGCTTGGGCTGGGTGCCAGCCTATCTGCTAGGCTGGAGTGGAAAGCTTGGGTGCCGGGCCATTATTTTGGATGGGTGCCGGCCTATTAGTTCCCCGGTGGATCTGCTCTAAGTGTCAACAAATGAGATAGATGACAAAGCAGAGAAGATTTAAAATCACAAGACCAAACCGGCAATATCCGGTAATTGCAAGGGATTGACTGGCTAGGTGAGAATAAGCCGGTGGACCTATATATATAGAAAAACGACAAAGCGGCGAAGCCAAGCCAGACAACAAAAGGGGAAGGCCTTCCTCACAATCTCATAAAATCCTCATTCGCATTTCCTCCGCTGAGATACAAAACCCACCCCCTCACCCTCATCTCTCTCCAATTTCTTCCATCAAAACCTATAAAAGAACATCTTTTTTGAAAATTCCCACCCCCGTTTCCCAAATTTCCCGCGAATTCTCTCCGATTTCAATTTCTCAACTTTTCATTTTCTTTCCCGATTATTGTCGAAACCCTAGATTATTGAAAGCTCAGAAATTGTGGAAAAAGGAGGCTGTGCAGATCTGATTGAGGACGATCAATAGACCAATTGCTTGGAACCCAGAAGAAAATTTAAAGAATTAAACTTTGATTTGATATATTTCTTTACCGTAAAGTAGTATTTTTGGAAAATCGACAAAGCCTTGAAGTGGGATACTGGGAATGGGGGATCAAGGTGGATTAGAAGAGAGCCAACCTGTGGATCTTTCCATTCACCCCTCTGGCATTGTTCCCACTCTTCAGTAAGTCTCTCTCTCTCTCTCTCTCTCTCCCTTATTTCGTTTGAAGTTTCTAGTTTCATTTTCTCGATCCAATATCCATGTACATGGCTTCTGAATCGAGTTTTGCGTTGTGGGTTTGTTTCGATCTGATTGGTTTCGCGAGCTTCTGTTCGGAGTTTACGGGGTTATGGTGGTTTTCAGCAGGGAAACGGAGATGCAAAATTATGGGGTCTACTGTTTCATCTGTTTCCGTGAGATGCTTTGTGTTTATGAAAAGTTGGAAATTTTCCCATTTTTGTGGTGGAAGTTGACTTTTTTACCCAACCCACATGAATTTTTTTGTTGTGTGTGTTTGTGTCCTTTGTCTAAAGCTTGTAGGACTTGAGTTTTATCTGCCAATGAAACCTTTCATTAAATATTAGTCTCTGTTATTGGAAATGAAGCTGTGGCTAGCACTTGTCATCAGAAGCTGCTGGTTGATAGTCTTTGCATTCTGTTTGTTCTGTGGTGGCCTTCTTGATCACTTCTTCTTTTTGCAGTTCTATTGTTTGCTAGCGGTAAAGTTCTATTTTTCGAAGAAAATGAAGACTTGGACTATTCCCATGCATAATCAATGTTTTTTAATCAACCCTTTAGGCCTCCCTTCTGTGATTAATAAAGTTCTTTATTTCTGAAGAAGAATAGTGATGATTTATTCTTGCCCATGGTTGTGTTTGTAGGAATATCGTATCTACAGTTAACTTGGATTGTAAATTGGATCTTAAGCAAATTGCGTTGCAAGCTCGAAATGCAGAGTACAACCCCAAGGTATGCTTGGGTTTTTGTAAGCTTGGCTGTATAATTCGTTCCAGTGGTATGTTGATAATCTTAGTGGTGCTTGCTCGCTTAACTAAAATACTTTATAGAGGGTCCTTAGTGGTGCTAGCTCACTTTACCGATATAGTCTTGCGTGTGCCATTGTTTATACCTGAAACTATACCTACAGTAAAGTCAGGTTTTGTTAGCATATTTTCTGGCTCTTTAGACATTTTGGAGTACTGAATACTAACTTATTTTTAATTCAATGGTCTTTCAGCGTTTTGCTGCTGTAATTATGAGAATAAGGGAGCCTAAAACTACAGCTTTGATTTTTGCCTCTGGGAAGATGGTGAGCCCTCCCAAAAACTTTTGAGGATTGTATTTGCTGACAACAATATGATTTCATTTCAGCTGTTCATATTGTTGTAATATCATTATTGGAAGCGGTTTGCTTTTGAATCTTTTTGCTCCTGTTCAGTTCCTTCTTTTGTGGAAAGTGTCTTTGTTCTTTAAATCTATGCCTATTAGTGAGATCTGATAAAACAGTTTATCTTATTTGAATCGTACCCCATCTGATTGCGCTATTACCTGTTGATGCGTTGCATCAAATTCAAAGATGATTATGTATTTGTCGGAATGCGTTTGGAATCCTACATGATGAGTGTATCAATTTTTGGGTGCAGTCAAGTGATGATATTGCTTAATTCAGAGAATATCCTTTACAGGAGAGCATTTTTTGGTTGCTAATTTTGACTATTGCATCTGAATTAAAGTGTATGTTTGATTGGTTATGGTCCTTCTGGATTGCATGTCTTGTCGAAAATGTATGGTATGTTGATGCTTAAGCTATATATTTGGTGATGGACTGATCCTTTTATGAGTATGTTTATTTACTAAACTTCTATGGTAATAAATTTGGCTTTAAGTTTACTCATGTCACAACCCTGGTAACTACTGCATTGCATTTTGTCGACCCTTTTCAACTTGATATACACCCTCTCCTTTCCCCGCTCTCCCTTATTTATGATTTTAAATCTTGAGTTATGCACCCATCATACCTTGGATGCCTCTGGTTAATAGATTTAAATTTTAATCTTTATGGTACTTCAGGTATGCACCGGTGCAAAAAGTGAACAGCAATCAAAACTGGCAGCGAGGAAGGTATCTGTTGAATGCTTACAGATTGGTATTAACATAGCAAAAAACATAGTGATATATGTGAGTTTTCGTAAGTTTTGACCTGATTTTAGGCATTTTAAGTCTGGAGTAGAGTGACAGTGAACTTTTACCCATGCTTTGGAGCATGGAGCATCAGCCTTAAGTATTGCAACTTTAAATATTTTTTCATTTGTTATTGGTTGCGGTCAGGAGTGGAAGTGGTTTTAGAATCGATGGTTATTTTTTCATAATTTATCTTTTCACTTAGTTAGAAGAGTGAATCTTATTAGGTTGCAAGGAATATTGTCAGAGTTCTTTTATCTGATTTGATATTTTTGGTTCCCAGTATGCCCGAATCATCCAGAAGCTTGGGTTTAATGCTAAGTTCAAGGTCTCTCTCTCTCTCTCTCTCTCTCTCTCTCTCATGTGTTCAACCTTTTAAGAGTATATTATATTTTTTAATTACTTCTTTTAATACATGCTTGTCTGAGCATCAGGATTTCAAGATTCAAAATATTGTTGGCTCCTGTGATGTTAAATTCCCGATAAGACTTGAGGGTCTTGCATACTCCCATGGTGCCTTTTCAAGTGTAAGTGAGAACCATCTGTCCCAGGCTTTAGCATTTCATAACACTAATATGATTTGATATGATTTATAGGGTTTTTTTTTTCATGTTTTTTGTTTTTGTTTCATAATTTTTGTCTATTGATTTTAGATTTCCTTTATGATTTGATGCCAATGTTTTTACAATCAAGTTATCTTCTTATGTGGGTATTTTTCATTTTAAGGGTTATAATAAATGAGATCCACGTATTTTGCATGCCTCCGAAGAAAGTTTTATGAAACTAGGAGTGCATTGCTTAAAACACTATTGTAAATATTTAAAACGCAAAGCGAATTTCATAGAAAGTTTGCTGAAACTGGGTGTATTGATTTCTTCACGACTCCAGACATACAATGGACTCACATTCATTTAACCAATACAATGAACCCACATACATTGGACCAGTACAAGGACCGTATATATCCAATAGTTGTAGACTGAAGACTTACTTTGTATCAATAAGACAATGTATATGCTCAGTACATGAATCATATGGGGTCAAACAGATTGTTGCAGGCTAAAATATAGCTCATTTAGATTATAATTGTACTTTGGGTATGAGCGCATTACCAAAATTCAGCAGTTCTGATGCTTTAGTTTGGTGTACAAAGTAAGGCCTTGTATGGAATATGTCCTCTTGCTTTTGTTTTTAATTGACTTATGAAAACGTCGTAGTGGCTGGAAGTGTATACTTCGTAGTGGTCTTAGGAAGAACTAGTATTATCTTGTGTTATTTGGGTGCAGTATGAGCCAGAGCTTTTCCCGGGGCTGATATATCGAATGAAGCAGCCGAAGATTGTTCTTCTTATATTTGTGTCAGGGAAAATTGTTATTACGGGTGCAAAGGTGATTTGTTGTTTTATCTAATTTTAATAACTCCTGCTTTTGTGTTTGGACGATCTGCTAATGTATTGTTTAATTTGACCTCATAGGTGAGGGATGACACATACAAGGCCTTTGAAAACATATACCCTGTCCTTACAGAGTTCAGGAAGGTCCAGCAATGGTGCGCCCTCCCTTCCCTCCATAACTCTCCACATACCAAAAAGAAAGCATAATCTGTTGCATGATGAATTCTTAATTTTGGATGTTTGTTTCTCTCAAAAGCAGCATATTGCTAATTGATTTCTCTTTAATCTTGTTTTAGATCCTGCTTATACCAGACGGCGTGAGCATTTACTGGCGGGCAGACACATCTGAATGTAGCTTGTGGTGCTGTCGTAGGCATGCCTCCTGCTGCTGCTGGTGCAAGATATTTTTGGTTATTTCTGGTTTGGTGGCGAAGGGGGGTTAGCACTAAGGTGTGAATATGTAACAGGAATAGCAAGCTTTGTTGTTGTTGGTAACTTGGTGCGGCAAGATGATGCGCCAGGGCAGGGTTGATGGGATTGTGGATGTTGGAGAAAGTTATAAATAAAAACGGTTGCAGTTTTGAGTTTTGATGGTAGAAACGTTTTGTTTTGATTGAATCTCAAATGATAATGTGTTTTTAGGTCTGATTCAGTCAGTCAGTGTCAATCTAGCTAACGACTCTTGAGTCGCTGATGATTCAATACCATCATAGTACGAGAGCTGCTTGGAGTTTGTTCTCGTAGAGATTACTTGTGAGAAGGGAAATGAAATAATAATACAAGGGCAGACGAATAGCCAATCAATAGGCAATGGTGCTGTAACTTGTGACAAGGGTAGGGTTCTGATTTCACTCATCATACCATAATTTTTGTTTCTATGATTCATAAAAATGACCATAACATCAATACTGTTGTTAACTTAAAAAAGAGTACTACAATTCTCAATTTAACGTAGCGCCATCCGTCTAGGTTTCCGATGAATCTTTAACCAGACTGCTCGAGGCGAGACTTTTCGGAAGCTGCTTCTTCCTTGTCCTCTCTTTTATCACATACTTCCTCATCAAGTGGCAGAGGATCTGATGATACCTGCCCTGCTTTATCATCACGCTTCTCTTTTTTCTCCTGCACATGATGCCCTAAATTCATCTCAACTGATGCTTCAGCATCTTCACTAGGATGATCAAGTTCAGATGCCATATGCTCAGTCGTCACTTGGTTCAACCCTGCTGCCCTTCCCTCTTGTCTGGAAACCACTTCCTCGTCTCTCATCAAATGCTGATCATCGTTTGGCCCGATAATACCGCTATTAGTTTGGAGATCACGGGGTTCTTCTGCCTCAGTATTGTTGGTTGGTGGGTTACCCTGTGGGGATTTTAGGCCATCAGGGGCATCTAATATCACCTCCCTTTCACCAGCCTCGTGATGGTCTCTATCGTTGACTGCATCCACGTTGTTGGGAGGTTGCAGAATAGATTCTCCATGAGTGCAATCACTCTGCGTATTCACTTCCAAGTCAGGTTCTTCCACTGTGCTTTCTTCTTTCGGTTCACTTTCAGCTGCATTTAAAGCGGCAGGAAAAGACTGGAAAGCATCCCAATCATCTTCATCCTCTTCTTCCTCTTCATCAGAAAGAGAATGCGCTGTGGTGGCTGATGGCAGAGGTTTCTCTTTGCTTGCCTCTTTTGGAACCGGTAATTTTATCTCTAAGGACGGAGTTGTGGGCTTCAGCTCTGTTGCATTATGCTCTTGAGTCACAGACGCACGGATGAACCCCTGAAAAGACACAAAGGGATTCCATTTAAATTCTGTTTGTAAGCGTCCATAAAAAGTTGAGCCTACAACTCCCAAGTCTTCCAGTTAGTTCCAACACAAGAGCAAAATACTTTTGCAAGACATATCCAATACAACGGCATAGAATACCATTCTTCAATCTGCAAAAGCAAGTGCACCCAACAAAGAAAAGGAAAAGGAAAAGACACCTGAAGTTGCTGTCGATGTGTTACAGGCATAGACAGCAATACATCCTTGAAGTGAACTGCTGAGGAAGGAAGCTGAGCAAGATGAGAAACAAGCCTTACAGCAGTGCTTCTTAATGTATTGACTTCCTGCCAATGATGCATGATTGGAAAACCATCAGTCAAACAAGTGATAATAAGGCAGTTTGAATTTTAGAGGCTGTAGAGGCTGCTTATTTTATTACCAGTGAAGAACCTTCTTCTGAAGCCTTGAAAACCACGACTACGGCTTCCAGGAGTAAATTCATAAAACCTCTCTGACATTCACTAGGTTTTGAAAGTGTTTGCAGCACTACTAAGAGTCTTAAGCATTCGCCAGCAACAGTTGCTGATTTTTCAGTTACAGGTTTCTGTCAACAAAAGACCTTCAGAAAGACAAATACCAGAGACTAAATGGGAAACGCGGTTATAATTATCTAAAAGGATAGTCTGAAACACCTTTAAAGCATTCTGGATTATCACAAAAAAATCTGCTGTAAGCTCCCCAACAAAAAGCATTAAAAAATTGTTGCCTTCCGCATTTGGGGTTTTCTGTACCAAACTTTTTAGCAATTGTAACCCAATTGATTGAACCTGTGCACAATAGAAAAAAAAAATTATATGAAGTTTTGACATTCTTGGTAAAAATGACCATAAAAGTACAAAGAATGCATATGAACGTACCTGAACATTTGAATCGCTAAGTACAGTTTGAACACATTTTGTGCAGTATTTAAACATAGGATAATAGACGGAGTCACCATCTCTATTCTCATCAAGATAATCCATTTCATAACCCAACTTGGCAAATGATATAGTTTGTTCAATAGAGAAAGCAAGCTTTCTTTGCAGTAGTATGTGCAAGTCGGATCTCTTATTTTCCTGCAGATGAATGGACTTAATGCAATCCTCGGTAAAATCAGTCATCACATTCAGACAAGTTCCCAATAACTTTCGCATATGAAGAAGACCATCTTCACCAACACCGGATTTATCTGCGAAATGAATTCTGTTTAGCCTAACTTTATTAATCAAGAAGCCACTGTTTTATTAAACAAATTTGGCATAGTCTTTGACATGAATATAGAAGGAAAAAAGGCCTCAAATGGATGTAGATGTGTAGGAATTAGTTGGAAAGTAAATTGACAACAATGAAAATGGAGGCTATGGAAGAATTTTGGTTTTTGATCAGATTAGATAAATAGACTGGTCAGATCAGTTTCATTATTACAATGCTCACCATCAATAAATCTTTTCAATAATAGACTTGTGCACTTGAAAAATTTGTCCACCTTGGAGAAATAAAACTCAGTCGAGGCTTCTCTGATTCCCTTGTAACCAATTAAAAGAAACGCCAATGCCGCGGAGACTAGTTGTGTCTGCAAGCCAAAACATGCAGTTCAGTGAAAAGATGAAAATTAGTGATTAACACAGTTGTTAAGAATTCTGTAAAAAACACAGTTATGAAAAAGTGCATGGCAATTGTAGAACTTAGAAATCATTCCCATTCAAACTTATAACAATGGATACACCTGACTGACCTTTGGTTGAAAACAGTTTACAAGTGTTTCTGCAGTGATAAATAATGTGGATATCAAATCCTCCGACGGTTTGTCCAGAGAAATTGCCTTACTACTGAACACAAAAGGGATGAACATTCAGCTGATTGAGAGTGATATCAGAAGTTTAAAATAAAAAAGTAAAAATAAGTGCGTAGATTGATAGATTCCAGTACCCTTGAAATACTTTGTAAAGATAAGCCAAACAAAGTTCCATTGCCAAATAAGCAAAGTTGTCCACTTCATAAAAAGATTCAGGGCAGTTCTTCACAATCTATTGAAAGAATTAAAATAAAACACCAATTCAGAATCTGTGACAAAGACAATACACACACAGAACTAATCTCTTATACGGTCTGTAAATGGAAGGTTCCCTGGCCAAATAGGTAAAGTTGTCCACTTCATGAAAAGATTCAGGGAAGTTCTTCACTTTTGAAAGAATCAAAATAAAACCAAAATTCAGAATCTGTGACTGACACATTACACACAGAGAACTAGTCTCTTATAAGGTCTTTACAGACAGAAATCTTTTTGACATTACAACTAGGAATCTCTGGCCACAATTTTCTAAACACATAAATATGCAGCCAACTTTATTAAAGGATATGATTCTTACCAAGCCAGCGCACTAAAATAAAAAAAAAAAATTTAAAAAAAATTATATATATATATAAGTAAATAAAAAGCAACTTATGATTCTGCAGATCAACTTATTGTTCTGCAGATCCACATACACACTTTTATAGAAAGAGCTTAAGTTTAGCAAAGTGCAAATGGTTCTTAGACATATCAGTAGGAGTGTAAAAAGGCATGTTGGCTGTTGCGGCCTGCAGGTGGATGGTACCAAAGGAACTGGAATAGTAAGTAGTAATTGAACAAAAACATCATAAGATTCTGAAAGTAACAACTCACAATCCAAAGATAATTCAGCCTCAATTAATTGGTAAGAACTTAATCACATGTATTGTCTTAGAATATGAAAAATCAACATGTGAAGCAGCATAGATACTCATCATAATACTAAAAAGGCCTTAAATTATCTAAGAAGACTTTTTTTTTATCACCTGTGATATAACAGACACTGAAAGACTATCCCAGGAATTATCCATGCACATAGAATATGAGAAAACCTGCATCAGTCAAATATGAAAAAAGAATTACTACACAAATATCAAAGTTAACAGGTGCCCTGTATAATATTAGAAGACCAAAACTGGTGACTGCACAATTCAAAAGAAACAGACAGGGAACACGTAAGTGACATGTCAGATACCACTGTCATATTGATATTCCAAAACTTTTCTTAATTATAGAATTTGCAACGATGACACAGAGTTGGTGTCTACTTTCTCTTAACAAAAACTTATTTCAATGTTAAGAAGCATATGGCTTCATGAGTAACTCAACAGCACAAATAATGAATAGAAATCAATTAACTCTTAAATCAATCTACCATATTGCACCACACTGACAACATTGTAATGCTGCATCTTTAGGAAATGTTTACTAATTATAAACATATAAAGGGAGGTGGACTTTTGGTTAAAAGATGTGAGTTGTACAATGTATGTGTGCTGCACTAGATTTTCTATTGCTGAGAATACAACTTATTCTGTTTGACTTGCAAACTCATTAACTCCCTTACATCGTAACTGATAAACAGAATAAAATTTGATGATCACTTTAGAAGGAAAGAAAACAATAATGAGCAGAACTATAAGGATCCAAGAATTTGAAGAGATAAATTAATAATTTATCTGTGACAGTCCTTTTTTTCAATGTCTTTTGATTATTGCAATGCAGTAAAATGAGTATTCAGACGCTTCTGGATTGAAGATGATCACTTCCTACGTAAAACTGCATATGAGAACATGTGGGTCTTTTCACAGGATGCCTATGCACACATTAGATCTTTTAGGAGTTAATAAGAGAAAGAGAAAAGGAAACGGATAGCCACCTGTAGCAGTTCTCTGCATATGTCCAGAGTGAGAAATCCCGCACTGGCAAACCTTTTGGTCGACAGAAACTGGAAAACCGGCAATGCAATTTCATATAACTTAATTCCTGGGAAAGATAACTCTTCACTAGCTGAATCTCCACCGTTACTAGCTTTAATGAAAGAAAGTGGACTTTTCAGTTCACCAAGGGTAGAATATTGGCCCTGAAATAAGACAAGTAGAGCAAATCCCCAAAGAAATTGATATTCTTCGGATTCCAATTTAACCATGCCATGTCCAGACAATAAGTTATTGCTTGATATATTTTGAGTAGTGGAGTTTGAATACTCGTTCTCTTCAATATTCACAGGAACTGCATCCAATGCAATTGCCTGCAATATTACTGGCCACGATTCTTCTAAGCAAGGTTGCAACTTTGATGATACCAGAGGTGACTGAATTCCATCAAGAAATGGATTCCACTGTAAGAAGAAAGAAATATAAGATGGTAGCCACAAAAACATTAAAAAAATTCATATTAGTGAAAACAAAGCACAAATGCAAAGGAGGAAAGCTAGCAGTTTTCCTATCATTTAGCTGACCTTTGTCTTGAGATGCAAGCATAAGAATACATAACTGTAATCCTTCAAAACACTAATCCAGTACTTCCCAAGCATACTTGAACTCTTTGAAAATAATGGTAACAATGCTAGATATTCATCGGGAACCCCACTATGGTGTCTCCTCAAGAACGCATATGTATAACATTTGAGAGAGGCATGAGCAGCAAGAAGTCTTATCTTGATCTACATTACAATTAATAAATTAGTTTACCCTTTAAAACGTAAAATGGATTCCTTCAATCAAGAAAACATAAAAACAAAGTTGAACAATGAAATTTATATACCTTGCATGAGACCCATTCTGCAAATGAAGGATAATACAGGTCCTTAAATTCATTCAATGGTCGTGAAATTAATGAATATACGCGTTTAACAGCAATTTGATCGCCCTTAATTATTCCACTAGTCAGTATCTGTAATGACAATTGATTTCACATTGTCAGTTACACAAAAATAAAAAAAAAATAAAAAAAATAGGAAGAAACCTAGGAAAAGATAAAATTAGAGTTGTCTTTATCGAGAACCTTCGTAGCGAGCTGGAAGCCTGCTTCCAATAGAATAGGGCCAGAGGACGAGTCTAAGGCAGTGCGGACAGCAGATACGAGTTGGGCCTGAATTTCATACAGCCTCAATTATAAACACCCCTCCCATTTCCCCCAATAAAAGAGAAACGGAAACTGAAACTCGGTCAAATCCCTCCAAGGAGCTATCACAGAGATAATGGACATCTTTTTGCAATTTAAAATCTATGTCCAGGAAATCTAATAGAAGCAAGTGATAGAAAAGCACAAACACTTCTGACATACCTGATACTGTTCTAGTAGAAGGTGCCCTGGAAGCTCCGGGTCAGGTGTCTTTTCAAACTGTTCCCAGCATCACAAGACAGAAATTTTTATGAACAAAACAAACTACATGATATAAGAATAAAATAAATATTTAAATTATACAAAGGAATTTGCCTAACTAGATAGCAGTGACATATAGGCTATGGTACAGAATGGACAATAGGATGCTCTCCCGTCTCAGCCCAATGGGGGTATAAATTAAAAGACAGTAAGACAGGAAAGGGGAGTAGTAATTAATAGAAACTACTTCCATTTCAAAGATTTAGGGAAAATGAAAATAGAAGTCAAGTATGCATCAGAAAATATGATGTGAAGAAGAGGTATTAAGAACTATATATGAAACATATCATATTCAATTACATATAAGAACTATTTTCTTTAATATTGAGGAACAAGACAAAGCCAAACAAAGTACAGGAGAGGCTTGGATTTTAGGAGCCCAAGCATGACTCAGGACTGTATTTGCAAATTTCTATATTCCATTATTCCTACAGGGTACATGTAGCACTTGTTCTGTTGAAAGGACTGAGGTGGTTTTTCCTCAATTAATAATTAAGAAACATAATGAACAAATGAAAAATAAGATAAAATATCCAAAGAAATCCTAAATCTACCCAACCAAGTGGTGCTGCTGCGATAGCATATAAACTAGTAGAATAGCATGTCTTATACAAACTCACCTTATCTGTAATGGTACTCAGAAGCCCCACACCAATTGGCTGCATGTTTTCCAACTGGATCGTGCTTATCTAAGAAAATTAACAAGAAATGTCAGCTCTAACATGTATTTCAGGCATTTGATATGACATAATAAAAATTTAAAAGAAAAAACAAACAAACAAACAAACAAACATCCACACCTGGTATGCAAGAGCTATAAGTTCTTGTATATGGAGGACGAGCCAATCACTAGAGGCCTGTCTATTAGTAGGTTGGCTCCTAGCAGTAAAGAGATCAAAATGAGCCGGATTCTTTCCAACAGCTCTAGGTAGGTAACTCAAACACCTACAAAGCAACAAATTACTATATCAATTAAACAAAGAATAGCATAAGTTAAGACAAAAGTTCATGACTAGTTCTTTGAAAGGGAAAAGGGGGGTTGTCCTTGGTACGTGTCAAACACAAGAGGGTATCTAAAGGCATGGGTTATGCACATTTACACCTTTCTTCTGGCTCGTACAGTACGCTGACTAAAATTAATTTTATGCTAAATGAAATTTCTTTCATCTGATATTTCAATTGCTACTTTAAAATCTATCACAAACTTCGTTGATTATTTTTTTCTTGAGGTCCATGACATAATAATCATAGGCACTTCTGCTGCACTTGCTTGTTTCTTTTTCATACAATGTCTATTTTTGCCTTGTGGAATCATGCCCGACACAAACTCGGGCTGCAGCCTTCAACATGTGTGAACTTTGGGCACATTTGGGGGTGTGCCTCTGTGCAGTAGATTTAATGCATAAATTCAGATAGTGCATGGAAAATATCATCACATACTCAGCAGCAAAAACTCTGGTTCGGTATCTGAGGTGTTTATCTCTGTTCAGAATACCATGGAGCACACCTGTGGTGCTAGAAACCATGTTCTCATCGTCTTCTCCAAAATTTACACTTAGGTCACCCTCTGTACCCTTTGAAGATTCATTTTCTAAGCTGCTACTACTATCAGCATTTCTTCGCGTTGATGTGGCAAGAATCTGAGAAAGATTTTGACAATTCACTGAATTAGTAATTATACTTTCCAAGACAAGACAGTTAATGCGTATAAATAAGCATATACAAAGCCTTCTTCCATCAAGAAAAAGAAAATGCTTGTCAATCAAGAAAATTGGAGATAAACTGATTTACAAAGTACTATAATTCTATTAACAAGAAGAAACCAAGCTCAATGAATAGAAGTATACAGGTATTCCAAATAGTTTTCGTCACTTTTTTTTTCTTCCAAAATTTACATCCAAAATGTTACTATCAGTGTGACACTCTGGATTAAGAAACAGACTAAAGGAGCTTACCACATTACGACAAATTGATATCCAATGAGATGGACAGGAAGGGCATGATGCATAGAGCAATCGCATGATTGTGGTGCGCACCAGATCCCCTATCCTACAAGGATAAAAATAAGGGGAGATACATTATTTTGCTTCTCTCTCTCTCTCTCTCTCTCTCTATAAAACTTAAAAATGAATGTCATAAAAAACCGTGGGATGGGGGAAGAACACACTACAAGAAACCAGGGTAAAAGTGAAGTAAATACTCAGAATCTGTTTCTTCATCCAGCATGTGAAATAACCTCTCCTCTATTTGCTCAACAACAATGGAGACCTGTATAATAGAGAATCAATGAATGATATGATTTATCGTGATGAGACTTTTATTTGAAGACGGAAAATAACATGAGGGCATACTGGATCTTTTTCAATCAGATGTCGTAGAGTGGAAACAGCTAGATGCCTTAATGCTGGCTGTTTGAAATAGGAGAGGAAAAAGGGTAAAACTTCATATTATGGAAAGAAGCAGAAATATATAAGCATATGAATTTCACCAGCCACAGAAACAAAACCTGTCTTGAGGACAAAGTAGGTAGAAGAGTTTGCACATGGGTGTGCACGGAAACAGCTTGTGGTGCAAAAAGAACAAGTTGCTGGGTAAAGCGTACACTCCTACAACAATAATAGCTTTTGAATGGA
This sequence comes from Malus fusca, assembly GCA_035220775.1. Classification (NCBI taxonomy): domain Eukaryota; kingdom Viridiplantae; phylum Streptophyta; class Magnoliopsida; order Rosales; family Rosaceae; genus Malus; species Malus fusca. Next base: position 316,194 of record CM069072.1, on the reverse strand, counting down.
GCCAATTTCTATTCTCTAACAAAAAACCGAAACAAACAATTGCAGAAGAGAACATATTACATGAAAACTAAACAAGGGTTGAACAAATTGGAATACATACTCGAGCATCGTTGCTGTTTCTTGCCCAGAGCTTATCTCTGAAACAACAGACTACAAAAATAAAAATTGAAAAAAAATCAACAAATGGACATCAGTCATTAACTATAATATGAATGGAAAGAGATGATAGTTAGTCTGTTGAAATTTCACCAAGAAAAATAAAATTAAACTTAATCAGTATGTTCTGAAATATGCCAATTCCAAACATGATAAAACATATTAGTATTACAGCAGAAGCTCAGAGGCAGTGGAAAACTATGATAATAAAATAATACCTGGCAACGTGAAAAGAAAATACTGCCAGGGGCAAGTTCAGGACCAAGAACAGCAACAATAGCATTTATAAGACGACCAACACCTTGCTGAAGTGCAACCCATCCATTCTCTTCGGACAAAAGAATTTCCAGAGCAAGACCTAGTGTTGCCTACAGAGAAGAAATGTGACAAGAGAACATGTTGAGTCAAGTACAAACTAAAAATTCATCTGCTAAGAGGTACAAATCTAAGATGACAGTCTGCTCTAACAACAAAACCTAACAAAAAATACACATAGTTAGAACTTAGAGGCTATTAGTTATCACTGATTAAGAAAACCCTATCAGTTAATCTACTTCATATAAGGGCAATCACTTTTCAGTACACAATACAAGAGATATCGATACTACTCACAAATGTATCAGTTAAACAAGGCAGCAGAGTAATTCAAACAAATGTCATTTATTCACCATCAATACCTTTGATAGTTTACAAACAGCTAATCAGTCATAACGTTTGACTTTTAATACGAAGTATCACATTGCCTCAGAGATACAAAGGTCAAAGCATGCCAAAAGTTTCTGTAAAATCACTTCGAGGTCTAATAAATCAACGACAACATACTTATCCAAGTTAACGAAGCAATTAGCAACAAAAATAATACCATCTCAAGAGAGCGCTGAACAGAATCTAACATAAAAAGATACCACAACAGTTGCAAATTTCTTTCCTTCTATTGCCAAAATTGTATTCAGTTTATGCCAATGTAAATAGCATTACTTTAACACATACAACAATTAAAAACATGAGTTACCTGGACTTGAGATACAAAGGACAAGCCAGCAGCTTCAATGGTCAACAGAAGCCCATGCAAAGACCATATCTGTAAACCAGCTATTGAACTTTTAGAAAGCAACGAGATTGAGCTCACAGTTGAAGGCACTAAAGTTGACAATGCCATGCCTCCTGCACTGCAGGCATAATATGTAAGGACAGTGAGAAAAAGTATAACTTCTACTTAAGATATCTAGTTCACCATCAAAAGGATCACTTATTGAAAATTTAAAAATCAAAGGAAAAAAAAAAGGATTGGCAAAGATATCAGGTAATGGTAGGACACGAGAAAACAACTCATCCTAAAATCTGCATGTGATGTGATAAACAAACAATAGTTTTAGTGTATATATATATAGACCTAACTCAAGTGATTATCACAATTGTCTCCCCCGGATATGAACTATATATCAACTGCAAATGGCTCATGAGTTGTGACTCGCAATCTGAGGTAACTTTCAAATTTAATAGCACCAAGGGAGGTGCAATGCAAGTGTGATACAACGACACCCACCTTCAGGCATGTATCTGCTTCATAGAAAGAGGTTGCAAAAGAAAGCAATAGAATAGACTTCTCTATATGCTACTTAAGATTAAGACTTAATATTTAAGAGTACCAACTCAGAATATTCCTGTAAATATTCATAAAACGAACTTAAAAGGAATTTCAATATGTCACCTGCGATGAATGCAGCCAAGAGCAAAAGCAATTGATCCAGCATAGTTTGAATCTGTTGCCCCAGTTAGGTCACCAAGCAGAGATCTAGTCTGTTTGACACCCAAACAATGAATCAGAGTGGGAAGGAAAGACGTGGTCAAAGGGAGAGAGAGAAAAGGAAAGCTGCACAGTCAGCAACATGACAGAAATTCAAAGAACAAAACTGACCATTCTTGCTGTAAAGATATCGTTTCCAAGACGAGCTAAAAGACCAAGACATTCTGATGAAGCCCTACGTTGTGATGGACAGATGTCTCCCTCTGCCAGAATGCTCTGTTAAATTAGGACAACAAATGTCAGTACGGATGGTGTGTGAGCACCACACTTCCTGACCAATAACATATCCATCTTTATTAAATTAGGCACCTGAAATATCGCCTGTGCGGAATTTAGTATCTCAAGTGATAATGGCTGGGGACGCAAGGAAAGCAAAGCCTGAGGAAAGCATTTAAACATGAATTTTAATGCCAGACATTGCAAAACAAGATATAGTAGATAAGAAAAGTAAAACCAGCACCTTAAATCCAGAAAGTAACCCCACACATATATTGGTTATGCTCGCTGCATGCCATGGTTGCTTTTTTCCAGCTTTCAGGCACTGCTCAATCATTCCAAGAAGTGACAGCATCCCCCCACTATCCTGGGATGTTAGTTCCAACTGATGTCAACGACCAACCAGTCACTTGTAAGAGAAGTCCAAATATGACAAAGTTTCCCTACCTGAGAGGCAAACAAGACGCCAAAGCAGAGGAGCATCTGGTTCACCAATGTCTTGTTTACTGGTTCCGGCTTCATAAGCAAGTTTAAAAAGTAACTATCAGTATTGACAGAAGCATGTCTCTATAAACATTAAGTACAGGAGCTGACTTAAATAGCTTCAACATAGCAAAGCTAAAATAAACAAATCTGATTTACAACAGTTAAAAAACTGTACCTGAGGAAAGCTACAAACTTCATTCTCCCAGACACAAGGAATAAGGCCGTTTTTGCCACCTTGAAAAGCACGAAGTTCATCTTCAAACCAATCTCTAAGTAAACACAATTAAAAATAAACAAATATCACCTGAACTGAAAAAGAAGCAAAGAAAACGACTGAAAGCTCTGACAAAATTAAATTACAATGTTCAGTAGTAGTTTAAGACAAAGCCGGTGGAAAGGTAGACACCTTCCAGGAATCCAGGGACCCAACCATGCATCTCTTTTGTCTAACAGAAACCTCAAGCATGTACTTTCTTCACATCCAGAAGCCTCTCTTTTATGTTAGCAACAAGGAAAAAAATCCAAGTCAGACACAAAATAACATTTAAATAGGTCTTGGCAGTTGAGCTAATGCCCTTTTATTTACAACAGAAAGAAAATAGAAGTCAAATGCAAGGTAATGCGACAGTATAATAGGCAGCTAACTTTACATGAATGGGCTTGTGCAAATTTGAAGGACCATGGGGTGGTCATTCTTATATGCTGTTGGATCAGGAAGAGACTGGTAAGCTATTAATGTCCGGATGATAAATATATCCAAAGCAGGCTTCACATTTGGCAGTTGCTTGGCTGCTATCAGCGATATATACGATAAAGCCCTGCATTCCATCTCATCTTAGAAAATAGTTTTGCGCACGATCTAAAAGTAACACAGCTTCTGATTTAAACTGAGCATATGAAACTTGTCCTTGTAACAGCAAGACATGCAGCGACCAGAACCAACCATAAATTGGACAAATTAGAGAACAAAATTGAGATAAAACGAACTTACCTACTCAGGTATACAAGTACAGGTTGAAGGAAAATCCCGTTATTCCCATCATTAGGAGAAAGAAAGCATCTTAAAAAGGCAGTAAGTGCATCAACTGCAGCAGACCACATGCTACAAGGTAACAAGATGAAATTGTTAACCGCTGAAAAAGAAATTAGTCATGTACACCCTAGCCCTAACTTGTATCAGATAGTTCAATCGTACTGCAATGGCTAATGCATTAAATACCTTGAGAATCTCAAAAGTTTAAAGACAGAAGCAGGAAAGTGCAGTAAACTGAGAGAGTTTGAGGAATATGAGGACATAAGCCAGTATACAGAAATTATACAATACATACTAACCGTATCCTACTTGTCAAATCTCCAGTTTGGTTGGTTTCATCATCTGGATTTCCAGTAAAGAGGGAAGCCCACAAGGAAAGAATATCAAAAACCTGGTCTTCAAGTTCCTGCATGCATGAAGAAATCCCCTTAACATACAAATAGTATATCTTTTAATTCAATAATACAAGCTCCTTGACCTGTGACTTGAAAGGTAAAAGTAGATTAGGATATCTAATGGAATCGATGACATGACTGAACTGAATATTGCCTAGTGAAGAATATTAAAAGATACAGGGATGATCTTCTACCTCCTTTGGCATAGAAGCTAACAGGGATGACAAAAGTAACCACCCAGCTTCTTTTTCAATTGTAGCTGCCATAGGGTTCCGACTAGATTCATTCAACATCTTCTTTGAAACTTCAAGGATTGACCTGGGCAATCTGGGATAGCAACACGTAAAAACTAGCTTTAAAAAACCAACAGTTCACAGTGACAGGAAAAAAAATAGGTTGAATGTAACAATGACCATAACAATAAAAATCTACGCCAAATATGAAACGGTGGAATTCAAAGGCCCCCAGCAGTACATATGACATGAAGAAAACAAATTAAAGATAAGGAAACAAAAAGTACGAAACTGCTCCAACAAGTGATGCTAAGAAAAAAGGTGATAAATAGCCAACGTATCTACTTCTGTTTCTTGGGAATAAGAAGGCTTCTATTACAGCTAAGCCACAGAACCAATGACTGGGTATCTCCTATAGATATCTAATTCTTATTTGTTCCTTGTGGACACACAAAATAAGATGACATCTTTACCTGGCAGGAAAACCGAGAGGTAATTTTGGGGAAATGGACACCAGAGCTGCCAAGACAGTAGCTTGTCCATGCAAAGAATCAAGCTCTAATTGCAAAGTGCTCCCCTGAGAAACATAAATAAGAGCAATTTACTTAACAGATGCCATAGTTAATAGGACACATTCCAAAGAATGCTTACAATCAACAAACAGAATAATGCACTGAAAAGTTTGTCATTATTCCACTGGCCCAAGATTCCTAAAAGTGGTTTGCTAACTTTAAACTGTGCTCTGAAAACATTGATACTTCAAAAAAGAAATTGCAAAAAGTTGGATGCTTCATGAGAAGGACCAACAAAACATGGCAACAAGTGATTTATGTGGGAGACTATATGTAGAAGCGTCAACCGAAAGAGGTACCACCAGCTCAGCTGACTAACCAGCTAGAATATGAAACACTGTGGTATGAAATACTGTGGCATAGGCAAAAAGAACATGTAACAGCTAGAATATGAAGCCACGACCGGAAAGCAGAAAACAGGAAGAGAAAAACTCCAGGCAGTTACCATCAAAATAAACAGGAATAGTTTGATAAGGCACTATGACTGACATAGGCATGCTGGTGAAAGAACAAACAAAAACAGAACAGAACAAAACAAAACAAAACAAAACAAAACAAAACAAACAAGCAACAATAGCTACTACTACCACCAACAAAAACTTTCAAAACTTGCAAATGAATAAACAAGCTACATCCATTATCATAAGACAAATAAATTGACCAGAAATCAATAAAATGAAGTCGAAAAGACATAATAGTCAACATTGCATCGCACCTTCTCATATGCCACATTTTCTCTCAAAGCATTTAGCATGGTCACTCCATAAGAAATTAAACCACCAACACAGGTGGGATCAACCTCAGCCAGGGCACGTAATGTCAAAGCAGCCTCAATTCGAACCTGACCAAAGATTATCAATTAAACTTCAACTAAGAGATATCATATCGATGAAAGGAGCATAATAATTTTAATCTATCAAACAGCCGACCCCACTTATTAGTGGGATAAGGCTTGGTTGTTGTTGTTGTAAAGACCTTTGCCTTCAAATAAGAAAGAAATCAGAGCTTACAAGTTGTGAAGAATGAGATACTGCTGCAACAACAGTGTTGTCAAGAACTTCCTTGAAATCAACTGGAACCTGCAAATTGATGGAGCAAACACAACTTCCCAATTAACTACAGGAGGAACAACTAACATCACGGTGTTCTTCCATTCTATGATGTCAATCAGCAAGAAAAATGTTCAAGATATAACTGATAATGTGAACATACCATATTAATATTTAAATGGAATAATTCCTCAGGAGATCAATATGTAAATAACATTACAACCATACAAAAGTTAAAAATAAGAATTGATTATTATATCATTGAAGAGACACTTACCTCTCCCAGCGTTTTCAGGGTATATGATGCAGTACGTAGGGCGGCAATTTTCATGGAAGGACTAGCATCTAGAGACATAAGCTGCAAGTTTCATAAAAACATTCAATTACCAAAGGATAGCACAGAACAACAGGTAACCATCAGAAGATTTAATTGAAAGAACACCTCCATGACAACAAAACAGGAAATAATTTAGATAACCTGATTCCCAAGAAAACCCAAAAAACTCCTTTGCGTAGGCTCTGCCATTTGATCAGTAACACCAACACGAAGGATATAGAGCACACAAGCCTTGAGTAAATGAGGGATAATGGTCAGTTCTTTAAATTAAAGAACAAGATGATTCATGACAACATTAGCAATCAATGAAGTTGTTACAGAAACTCATATTATGGATCCATCAGATTTAGGTAATAAAAAGCTTGGTCATGTACATAACGGAGCAACTGTCTTATTTTTAAATGCATGATGCATCAAACTTGTACTGCTTCTTATACTGATAAGTTCATCCTTTTTCAGCAACTAAAGAAAAAATAGCATCACAGCCTTGGAATCTGAGTATACTTTCATCCTTCAAATTCCAGAATATCTAGACATGCACCAGTATTTATTTCTCAAAAGTGCTAAAGAAAATATATCACATTGTTCATGCTGGCGGCATAAAGCAACCTGTAATTGAACTCGTGCAAAGAATGTAGCCTCTAAGCTTTTTATTTTTATTTTTTTTTTTGAGAAACTAAAATTTATCAATTCTTTTTACAAAGACAGAGCTAAAAAGAGAATATACATTATATTAAAGAGTTGAAGGCCATATTGAATAAAAGAAGAAAGACTTGAAGGCCATGAATTTGTAGAAGAATACCAGTGCATGGGCATCAACAGAATTATCGGAACAAAGCATTTCCATAACCTGAATTGCATAGTTTTGTAGCTCACTATCTGGATGCATGTATTTTAGACGAATCGCCTGCAATATACAATCCAATAATAAATAAGCACTGCTACTCAGGCAAAATGTAAAATAACTGCATGCTCCTTTCCAGCCTAGGGCTGTCAGAGGGCAGACTGGTTTAGGGAACACCATACAAAACAGACGTTAAATGCAGTGAAACCAAATTAACGGCAGAAATATTGTTAAATGGATAACACTTTCTTGTCAAATAAATTATCCTTATTCAAGATGGTTTTGGTCCATGGAATTCAACTCAGGATTCACCAGAACAACAAAAGGAGAGGGGAAAGAAAAAGGAGAGGAAGTCAATATCAGCATCTACCTGTAAAAAGAATACCCAAGACAAGGTTATGCCAACTCGCACGTCCTTTGACCGAGCTCCAACTACACATTGGAAACTTTTAGTTTCACTAATCCCATGAATTATGAACATCTTTCAAATTCAGTAGCAGGAAAAGTCTTAACGTAAGGGCACCCACACTAGCAGGAAAACTACAAAAATACCTTTTGTGAAAGGCAAAGCTAAATGTTTATGCAAACCACCTTCCAGTTTCTTTGCTGGAGGGAAAGGTCCTTTCCCCCTTGGTTGAACCTAGGAGCAATATAACATATTACGGTTAGGCTGTTGAACTAGTTAGATGAAACTTCAAAGAGATAAGGAAAAATATCACAGAAACATATGCAAACCTGTGCATGAGGATTCATTCCAAGAGCAAGCAACGAACCCAATGCTTCAGCAAATGCATCACGGACAGAAGAAACAGGATCCTCAAGGGCCTACTATAAGCACCGGCCAAATGGGTAAGTTTAAGACTGAAATATGAAACACTCAAAAGTACAGGACCAACCAGGAAAACTTGGCAATGAAAAGCATCTACCTTGACACAATAAGAAGCTGAACTGTCCAGCTCTCCCACCCCTAGACCAGGTCCTCCAATAATGGCAAATGCCTTCAGACATCTTGCAGCAGCAATTCTAACAAGAAATGATTTATCACCAACTGCAAACCGCATGATGAGACGAAATGCCTCTGTATATGCTGAAGCCGCTGCGTTTCCACCAGAGCCTTCCAAAGCATTTTGAAGCATATATAAAGCTTCTTGTCTCACAAATTCCTGAGTTACATGCAGTTCAACTTAGAGGTGCAACAAACAAGAAAAATCAAGAACCCAAAAAAGAAAACATAAAATATATTCAATATTCAATCATATGGCAAGCCTACGGAATACTTGGGGGAGAATGCTTATTTCAAAGTATTTTGAGTCTTGACTAGTACTTCCCAACTATTTAGGAATGACCATAGGGTCCTTTACTAGTTGAAGCAGTAAAAATGTCAGTGTGAACATAGAGTTCCCAAAAGCAGCATTGTTCACTCGGTACAGAAAATGACAAAGCCACTTCATCCCTTTCCACTTCTTTCATAATGAAAGTTTACTGAAAATTTTATACCAATAAATGGAAAAAAGCTAAAAATATTAGAGCAAAAATTACAGATACGATGAAACTACCTCATTAAACTTGAAAAGTTTCGTGGCAATGATAGTCGTTTCAAGTAAACCCGATGTGATTCGCCTCCCAAAATGTCTATATAATTCTCCTAAGCACTGTGCAGCACCTACATCATAGTATTTGAAATGATAATTATTAATGTTAAAACAAAACACACACACATGCACAAAACAGAAAACGGAAAATGTTAAATGCACTAAATCAGGAAAATGCCTGAGTTAAACTATATATAAACAAATAGAAACAGTGGTTAGGAGTTAGACCATATAACCTACGTACTGAAGAGGTACATTACCAGTTTACACAAAATGCACATAAAAGTGGAACATTAATAGGTCCGGTCATTTCGACTAACCAGCAACTTTTTGTGGTTCATTCCTCCTTCCATCAGAAAGAAAGCCTTGGAGACTGCTCGCTCGAGAGTATATGGAAATGCCATCTCCCTTAGATATAACCCTCGCCATAGCAACTGAAGCCAGATGGCGGACAGGTCGCCGAGCACCAAGAGTAAGCAAGGAATATAATGCGTCCTCGCATCTCCTTTGCCACAACAAAATGGATTCCTGCAAGTCATCAATTCAACACCAACCGTTAACAGTTTACACGTACAGAAATTTATCCATTAGTCAGAACAAATACTATAATGTACTAAAGATCTAATCAATCCAAGTGGTGATATGTATAACTCGGCCCCTACAATTTGAAAACTATTTACAAGAACTCAGGATCTAATCAATCAAATCAAGATGCGGACTCATCAGTCAGCCAGTACTATGGGCAAACAAGGAAGGAAAATATCAAGTCTAATTCCCAAGGAAGCTCTACTTAGTAGATATATACCAAATCAAATCCCAATTCGGATGCAGAATAGAATGTACTAAAAACTGAGTAAAAGTGGAAAGACAATGAAGTGAGAGGGACCTTGGGCTCTTCGTTAATGGCGGATATGAGATCGGAGAGGAGATCGAAACATAGAAGTGGCTCCTGAGGCTTATGGGATGCTGAGGCGACTATGGACTCCAATTGCGCTACCAATACACCGAACTGAGATAGGGGCGCATTCTCTGTTGTCACATACTTCTTCGCCATCGTGGAAGCGGCAGTAGAATGATCAAGGAAGACGGACAAGAATGAGAAAACTCAAGTAATACAGTAAATAAACAACATTGGAACTCTGGTATTTGGACTGGGACGATGAATCTTCACCGTCGGGGTAGCTGTGGGGTCAGTGCAGTCTGGTTGAGGAGGTACGGGGACCGTGCGCGACGCAGGTGGTGGTGGAGTGAGAGAGGCGAGCACAGAGGAGTTCCTTTGTTTGGGACCAAAAAGCGACAAATGGGGTGGGAGACTAGTTTCTTAACCTTTCCATTTACACCCCATATCTATTGGCGAATCTTCTAATTTGCCCTCCTAAACGGTGTAGTGCGGTTTAATTTGGTTTGGCACTCAAAATATAACCAAATCAATTAGCATTTAATTGTTCAGCTTGGTTCGGTTATAATAATCACCAAATAACCTATAATATAGTGACATGTGAAACAAATTAAATTAATAATTAAAAAACAAATAGTCGATTCGGTTTGGTTTTGATCGGTTTCAAAAATATCAAACCCGAACAAAATCAAAATAAATGGATTCAATTTGGTCTTTAAATTGTTTGATTTTTCTCTTAGTCAAAATCAAACTAAACCGACCAAAACAGTTTGGATTGGTCGATTATGATGCCTACACTTAATTGCAACTGTTAATTTTATTTTTTGAACGAATTTTTGAAAGATTTGAGATTTGAACTCTTTTAATTAGCCAAATTTCCTCTTGTTAATTTCTACACATTTCATCTAGTTTTCTATATAACATATTAAATTTAGGACACAAGTTTGAAGTGATCGTAAAATTCCTGAGGCAAATTGGTAAAACTGAATTTGTCAATAATTGCCCACTTTACTTGTTGATACACCCAATATTGTAACTTAGGTCGTAAATGACGAAATCGCAACAGCAATGGAAGTGGTGCTAGTTACTAAACCTTGTATTTGTTTTGTTGGTTTAACGAGTGTGTCAATCCAATTTCATCGGATGTCTATCAAAGGGCCTAAACAAAAGTATATTTGTGAAAACGAAGGAAGATAACAGAAAATCCGATAACAACATGCATTATTATGGGTCTGGAAATACAAGGCGGAATTTGAAGCTTTAAGATATCAATTTTTTTAAAATTGATCTGTGAAACCAAAATAATCCCACAAGGCCACAGAAGAATGCACCAGGCAAAAGAAAAACAAAATAGTACATCCGAGCCATCTACAAAATCCTACAGCAACAGCAAAGCGGACAGTAACATAGCTAGCAAGGCTACCAATAAGGAGGAGGAGGACGGTCTTAGAGAAAATGCAGATGAAGTTGCTATCTGAATTATGAAATTGCAATTCCCCTGTGAGATGTTCTGTGTCGTCAACGTAGCCAAACCTTGGAAGTTACACGACAGATCATCCTGATTCTGAACCTGGTAGTACATATTAAACGCATACGAAGCATTCCCGTTTGCATCCAAATTGTTGCAAGAAGAACCATATTCCAATGCCGTGCAATCCGAAAAGGTGCAAGCATAGTTTATGTTATCTGCCAGTTTGCTCACATCTTTGGCATTCGGGTTAAACATGCACCATTTTTTTGAAAGATACTGCACATTCTTTGCAGGCACTAGTAACTTGTTTTGACCCTGACCAGAAAGATCGACCGGGAACTTGGGCTGTCCATCATAACGGAAAATTCCCCAGTGACGCTCAAAACTTCCTGGAGCAATGCTCTTTGCATCCTCATCAATAAGTCCAAACAAGTAAACTTCAATATATCCAGGTCGCAGTGGGGTGCCTCTGTTGGTTCCAAGTCTTGGTAGAAGCCCGTTATAAAATCTCAAAGCATTACCTGCATTGGCATTCTTGTCCCCGTCTGTTGGCCATCCCACCTCCCCAACCACAATGGGCATATTCCCAAATCCCACTGCTTTCAGGGACGAGACCAAGGTATCAAAATTAGCATCGAAAACATTGGTGTACTGAATCCCAGTGCCTGCATCAACAATGGGATTGGTGTCCCCATCAAAGAAGGCATAGTTGAATGGGAAGTCGTCATTGCCATATAAACTCAGGAAAGGGTAGATGTTTATTGAGAAAGGCGCCTGATTTTTGTCTAGGAACTGGACAATCTCGGTCATTAGTTGAAGAATATCAGTCCGGAACCTTCCTGCAGATGGCACGGGGTTGTTTTCTGGTGAGTTGTAGACATCAGCATTTAAGGGCACAGTAGCCTTTACCGAATCTCCAACTCCAGCTTCGTTAAGGGCATTTTGAATGTTCTGAAGTGCTGGGAACGTAACATTCAGGAATGAACCATTGTACGATGTGAGGAAAGGCTCATTCCCAACTGCTACATATCTGAAAAAATAGCAAATATGATAAGAAAACAGAAGAGTTTGTAGCAGGACTTTGTTTTCAACAAAGCCGCAGCCTTGAAATAAAGCCCGCTCACACATTAGTAAGGACATAGATACAGCATATCAGTATGATAATTCCTTGCTCCAATGACATAGTAAAGCAGAGAAGAAGAGAAAATAAAACAACAATTTCCATGTTTGACTCCTTAGATCTTTGAAAAAAGTTACTGCTAAATTATTGTGCCGTGTTAGTAGTTCCGGGGAATTTGCCTCCAAGAAGGATACATGTCTAACAAATTTCATCCATCATTCTGAGACTGGTACTTAAGGAAGTGCATGTACTCCATAACAGCAGACAAGAAAAAAGAAAAACTACAAACTGGACTGAAACAGAAAGACGAATCAACTAAACTAACCGGATACCGGATCGGATTTCCAGACAAATTTATGAGAAGAAAATCAAAAGGGCCCATGAACAAATCATAATCAGAAATTTCAAGCCAACCAACAAGCAATTCCAAAGTAGTTCTAGGTGCTGTGATAAATAATATATCTAAAAATAGAGTAGGACAGTCATATCATGTAAGCATTGGTCACAAAAGCAGATTCGATAGCAAAATAGCAATAACAATGAAATCAATCTGGACTATAAAAGGATCTAAAGCAAACTGAAGTCATACTTGATGTTAACTCCTCCGTTGAAATTGTAGCGGGTGACGTTGCGGCGGACCCATTCTTTGGCACGTTTGTAGCTGGTCATGACAGCAAGCTGATCATTAGGAATAGCAACCATGACCTCAAGACCACTGCCAGCCAAGGCACTCATGGTCGACTCCTCTGCATCGAAAAGCTTCACCTTCTGAATCCCATTGTCCTTTAGCATCTGAACCACCGTCTCCGGCGGCAACTTGTGGGTTGCCATCGTTCCCCAATTCACACCAAGACCTTCCACACCACTGCAAACACACAACACAGCCACCACAACCAAAACCCACATCATCCTTTCCATGTTTTCTTTTCCTTTTCTTTTGCGGGAAAAATCTGGGTTTATCGAAAGGGCAGGGGAGGAGGGAAGGGAACAAAAGCAAAAGGCTTTATAGTGTAAATAGGAGGACAAATAAGAGATGAAAGATCAAGAGGAAAAAAAAAAGGAGTTTCCTTTATGCTAACTGAAGAGAAAAAAGAGGAAAAGAGTTGCAGGTGGGTCGGAGAATCGGCGATATTCCAGTGACTTTATTTTTCCCACGAAAACTGAGAGGGGGGTAGTGGAGAAAGAGGGCGATCGATCCGATCCGATCCCCAATATTAGGAAGGGGAAAAAGGAAAGCTGAAGAGGAATGAGAATAATAATAATAATAATAATAAAAACAAGAAGATGGGTTAGTGGGGAGGGAGGGAGGGTAGAGGGAAGTTTTACCACTCCACACGTTTTAGTAAAGTGACCTCCGATCCAGAGGAGTGAGGACACCCACCACCACCTGGCTTTGGCTTGTCTGGCTGGTCCAAAACCCTCACTCAAAGACCGACGTTATACTCTCTCTCCTTATGCAGATGATGTATCGCAATCAATATATATATGAATCTGAACAAATTCAAAACCCCAAAACCCGCATATGTAAAATGGTCAGAAATTCCAACAATTTTGTAAAGGAGAACAAAAGTCCAAATGATGAAACGACAAGGACAAAACCCAATTTGTGGTTCTGGGCTCCGGGAGAGTGTCTGTCTGTCTGTCTGTCTGTCTGTCACAGACTTCTCTGTTTTCAAATCGAGGGGAAAGGGAAAAGAGGGAGCTCCTCAACTCTAACGGCTAGAAATTGATTTTGTTACGCACGGTTTGAGTTTTGAAAACCTCCCCCTAATAGTAATAATAATAATAATATCTACTCCTCAGACTTTCTGAGCACCAGAATAAATTATTACCAGTAACGAATATTTTTAAAAGTAAATTTTGAAAAATTGGGGAAGGGAATAATAATGGGACCTGGATTGTTTGCCCTTCTCATCATATACCCTTCCATTCCTCTTCTATTTATGCGGTCATGGTTAAACCACGTCAACATTTTATATTCCTATTACTTTTTGTTTTATTATTTCTATAAAAAAAATCAGTATAAAATGTTAACGTGCCTTAACCGTGATCACAAAAATAAGAGGGGATGAGATGGGGAGAGCAGATAATCCAGGTCCATAATAGTGAGCTGCCAAGTGTGTGTCTGTCTCTTAGGCTCGGTTGGGTTGGATTGCTTTCTTTGTTTCCGGTTCGATTCCGATGTGCAAAGTTACCTTTTGATGCATCATCGAACAAAGCACTTGTCTTTTTCTCTTTCTTTTGGTTTTTCGATTCCAAATATTGCAACTTTCAGACAGTTAGAATCCGAACAAGTTCCGTGTTTTGTTTTGTTAATTCCGTCGGAAGTAATGAAAAAAAACGTCAATCAAATTTAAATTTAAATGTTTGGAAAATCTAAAAGTTAGGTTATAGCTCGGTGATGACGTGGCCCACTAACCCCTAACCCCCACCCGACATACCACGTTTTTTCCCACTACCATTTCTCATGGGCAAGCCAAAGGGAAAGTCCCAACGTTGAACACGGAGGATGGCACCGTCGTATCGAAAAGTGACCGTGAAGTTGAAGGAAGTAATTGGCGTTTTCACTTTAAATGGTCTTTGGTCGGTCGCCTTGCGATGGTAAGATCCGATCCAATTTTTTGAGATTGGGAAAGAAACACAAACAGGGTAGGAGATGTTAAATATTAAACTTAAAATTTAAATTTAAAAACTTATGTGACATTTTAACATCTCTTAAAGTTTCGGTTTCCACCTAATATGCCAAATTTAAACATAAAATAAAAATTCGTAAATACTTTCTTCACATTGAGAATTAAAGAAAATGGATTAAAAGGTTTAAAAATATTTAAATATTACATTGGTAATGGAAAAATCAAAAAAGCAATGCTTTAAACCAATAAAAAGCATTTAATAATTATTAAAAAAAATTGAAGGCGCTATAGCAAAGGGGGGTAGGGGGAGAGATGTTATCACATGTTATGCTATATTACATAAAATAAAAATTCGTAAATACTTTCTTCACATTGAGAATAAAAGAAAATGGATTAAAAGGTTTAAAAATATTTAAATATTACATTGGTAATGGAAAAATAAAAAAAGCAATGCTTTAAACCAATAAAAAGCATTTAATAATTATTAAAAAAAATTGAAGGCGCTATAGCAAAGGGGGGTAGGGGGAGAGATGTTATCACATGTTATGCTATATTAGATTTGGTTTCTCGGTTAAAAAACATTAATGCTGTCTTTTTTACCGTTATTGCTAATTTAAACTCTAATGTTTTCTTTTATTTTTCTGGTAAGTAAAGTAAAACTTTTTTATACTAATAATACTCGATAAAAGAGTAATTTTAAGTTAATCATAAAAACATTGGTCCCAACTTACCTGGGCCAGTATTAGTATATAAGAATAAACATACTACAAGTCATACTATTTTAGACCGTGTAAAGAAATTTACAAAGAATTGTCATTTAATACTACGGTCTAGTGATATTTCTCTTTACTGGTAAATGAGAGGTCTTATGTTCGACTCTCACCAAAGACGAATTTGAACCACATTATTACTAGCTCATTAAATGATGAGATGATCGGGGGAATTATCTATATAGCTTGGAAAAAATGATGAGATGATCATTAGTTGAGAGAGAGAGAAAGAGGTGTATGCAAAAAAAAAATGATGAGATGATCATTAGTTGAGGGCCAAGGCCGGCTGCCAGAGCCTGATGAAAAAAAAAGCGCCTGCCTGAGCCATGTGGAATAATGGAAGGTAAGCAATCATACAGGGTAGGCCGAGTTAGTTCCGTTCCCTGTTAATCCTATATGCTGAACAAGAGATGTATAGCATTCATACTCAAACTCTATCCGTGGGTATGATCGGGGGAATTATCTATATAGCTTGGAAACCAAACCACAAAATATTTCAGACACAAGTTTCATTTATTTCAATAAGTAATTGTGTGACCTTAACTAGAGATGGCGGGTGGTGTGGTCGCTGCCATGGTTGCAGCACCCAAAGAGGGGCACCGTCCTGTGGAGCAAAAGAAATCAGATAATACATAGGCATAGATAGGTAATTTCTGAACAAAAGAAAACATCCACAAGAGGAACTAACATATTACAAACAATGGTATCAAACTTCCTGTGGCTGTAACTCACTTCTAATATTTTGGTGGCCTAAGACCTTTTTTTCCACACCTTCATTAATCACGAAATGTCTTAAGTGAAGAGAAACATATTTAACAAAAGTTGATACAAGTATGTTGTTTCCATCTAAAACAAACTACGTATTAATACATCAAAGTCACTTACATCGTTACGCTGGTGGCACGCTGTAACCCTGCTGAAAATCAGAAATTAAATTGACACTCAAGCTCAATGAAAGAACATGAAATAACACGGAATGCCTGCATCCATTGTATTTTGTACTCCTAAGAAACAAATCACTTACAGTAATACAGGTTCGTTCGAGAAAACTCAAGGAAAAAATGGTATCTCTTTCTCTTTCTCTTTCTCACTCACAGATGGTCCCCCCCCCCCCCCCCCCCACACCAATGCCTGATCCTCATAGATCCTCACTTTGACAACCAGTAGATAAATATGAGAAATGTGCATACAGACGCAACAAGAGAAAGAATGATGGTATCCATAGACTTTTTACGCTTTATAGCAGACAGCATTTGATTTACCTGCACCATCACATCTTTGAACGTCAATCAAGAGAACTAAAGAGCACAGAAATAATAAATGACAGATATACACACTTCAAGGGATTAAAATCCATAATTTCTTTACTTCATTTTTGCGTTGCCCTTCAAACAAGTCATCCTTTTATTACACCATAATTTCAGACCAGGCACTTTCTTAGCCTACTCGCTATTAGAATTCATCAAATCTAGTTTTGGCATCAAAAAATTCAGTTAACTTTGTAGTGGTGAAATTTTCTGCAATTAACCTATTGCGTGCATTAACTCTTATTCATAGAATACAAGAGAAACATTTTGATTCTGTTTTAAGAGGGACCTATGTAACAACAAAACGCCAAAGAAATAACTAACACATCAAGGACCACAATTACTGGTTTTATACCGTTGGAAGGCGACTGCCAATATTGCTGAGCTTCGAATTAATACCGCCAAAAGTGGAGCGTTGAAGGACAAGTGAACCGAGGGTTGCTTGAGCTTGAGAGATCACAGTATCCACCTACGGTAACAGAATAGATTGGGAATTCAATATAAATCATAATTTGAATGCTTCCATTTGACAAACCTCACAAAAGGGATGTAAATAAATCAAAATGCCTGACCAAGGACTCTAAACCATCATCAGCTAAGAGAAGTGCTACCCTGCACAATAAAATTCTGTTTCACTTCCTAACTATGAAGGCATCCATTTCTCTTCCGTCAAAGCTATATGATATATATCTTTAATTCCTTACTAAAACAATCACCGAGACTGGGTCCTAATAAAACGCATCACCACCCAACACAATCTGTACAGATAAAAAAATGTATCACTTTAATTTGCGTACCTGTCCTGTACTTCGGCTAACAGCAGCATGCTCTTTCAGGAGAGCGTTTTCCTCAGAGCCAACACCATCTTCCAAGTCTACTCTTGTTCGATCAAACTCCCTAAAATCCTCAAGGAGTGAAGCATGCTCTTGCTTAGCTCTAAGGCTGTTGCGGAGACGATAGAACTCCTGCACTTCAATCATGATTCATGTCTAACAAAAAGTTGAAATCTGATGGGTTCAATCTTAGGAATTATACGTTTTATAGCCAAGACAGCACAAATGATTCAAAGAATGTACAAAAAAATTGAATAGAATTCAGGATTGTAGTTGCTTCACCAGCATATAGGCTATATAGCATGAGGCCAAATCTCAAGCTATCTTGCTGAAAAACGAATAGTAATAATAGATCTGTAACTTAAAGTTGAGCTCGGCTCAGAATGATCATCCACATTTTGACTATTCAAACTCTCAATTTCAACTTCAGAAAGAACTCGGAACACTAAAGAAAAATGAAAAACAAGGGATTGGATGATGACCAGTAATACAAATTCCTTCTTAAAAACATAAGGGTCTTGACTTCAAGAGATTTATAAGGTGCTCATAGAACACATCATTCATGCCGGTTGGACTATGGATCAACCCACAGCACATTCAAGACACCTTAGCAACATATGGGTCAAAAAAACAAAACTGCCATCCCATGTTCACCTTAGCATATTTAAGAGGCCAGACTGCCAGAATACCTGAGTGAGATCTTGGAAAATTTCTTGATGTCTAGTCAAGGTATGAGAAACCATTTCTGATCCTCCTGATGATACCCATGCTTGCATTTGTGAATTTACTTGTTGGAGTTGCTTTAATAGTCGATCTATCCCAGATTCAAGATCATTCTCGGCAGTACCAACTTTTGCAGAACCCTTTGCAGAGACAAACTTACGATAAGAATTCATCTGCTCATCCAACTGGGCTTCAAGTTTCCTTGCCTGAAATTACAAATAGATAAAAGAATCATTTTAAAAAAGCAAAATTCCCAGCTATCCAGATTTAGTATGAAGGGAACTACATGGAAGAGGAAACAAATGAAAACAATTAGCATCGCACATCTGTGATCATGCACTTTACAGACAAATGGAATTAATATTTCCATTTAGGTTGAGGCAATGTGATTATATTATATGATATGTAAACAAACTTGATGTCTTACTGAAGTACCTTCGGTTAAAAGATTCAGAAAAATCAGTAGCTTAAGCCAAATTTTCAAAATTCATGCTCAAAAAGTGACACTAGGAATCAGAAAGCCAAGTGAAAATTCGTGCTTCATCCAATACTAGTACCTTCGTGATAGCAAAATGTTCAACCTTTCAACACAATCAGGGAGTAAAATTCAGAAGTTCCAGAAACATATACGAAAACAAGAGATGCACTAACTGAATATTGAAATATTCACCACAAAGCCTTTAGCATTCTTGAAAATAGTATCGTGATTTAGATGAGAAGCTTAATAGTAAGAATCCCTGGATGAGTAGATTTAGTTACCACAGTTCAACTTTGTTCTTTTTCATCTTCCGGGACTTTTTCAAATTGCACATATTTAATATTTCTTTAGCTGAGGATTACATCATTGCTCATCAGGATGATGCTGACATCCAATGATCTACCATTTTCGTTAGAGTGTGCATGATTGAAAATTGAGGTGGTGGTGGAATCATAGTAGTGATTTCATGTTAGACCTTACTACCAGGGTTTTAAAGGAGGGGAAGGTGTTGGGTTTCTAGGTCTGTTTGACATTCAAAGGCCCGTACTAAAGTAGCTCTTTTTCATTTTGGGCCTATGCTTTGAGGAAGATGTTCTTATATGATGTCCATAGAGGAAAATCATCATTCTAAATCGTCATATGCAGAGAGAATGTCGAGAAGAGGGTCATCTATTACTGCACAGTTCTAATCGTAGTTCTCATTTAAGTAATGACACAGGCGGCAGAAGAGGAATGCTATAGGGACCTTGAGTCCCATACAACAATGGGGCCTTATTCAAAATTGCTAGTTGAAGTTCAATTTTGATTCTAGGCCTTGCTAAGGTACATTAATCTTCCAATAGAATCCGATTTGAAATTTTTACTAGAATTTCTTTTAATTCGTTTTTGTTAACCAAATAGAACTATATGCCGCAGCCAATTGAGCATGATTCAATTACAAGTCTTGTAACTTTCCATATTCTTTTCTTCAATCAAATTTCTCCACCTAGATCGAAGCTAAAATTTAACAATTTGTTGCTAGAACAAAGGGAGTTTATCAATTTAACAATTTGTTGCTAGAACAAAGGGAGCTTATCAATTTAACCCACCAATCACAAACAAATCCAAATTGACGATAAAAGTTTAAAGAAAAAAACGCAAACTGATCTCAAACAATACAACCTACCGACAACTTGAACTAAAAGAAAAGGCAAAGGCAATAAGCACTAGTCTAGTTGCAGAATTCAGGAAATCGTCAGTTACCCGAGAAAGTTGAGAATTGCGAAGGAGGAAATCATACTGAAAGTATTGATCATCGCTGAAGAGGAAAAAGGAGTACCTGTTTGCGAAGAGCGTCCCATGAGCTCGGCACCTCCATCTCCACCGACACCACAAATACAAACACAAACAAAAACTTACAGGCCGATCTTCCAAAATTGAAAATCAAATCACTTGTCGTTTACGTTTCACCACAAACAGAACCAAAGGTTTCTCCTTCTTCTTGGTCGCTTGATTCAGATTTTGAGAGGGTTGGGGAAGTGGGGCTGTATGGAGACGGAGACAGGCGGTCTGCTTTCAATTTTCAACGGCAGTTTGTTGTTTGGCCGTGGCCTCCTCCTCACGATATTTCAGATGCGTTCGAAACGAAGAATTAATTATCTTCCAAGAATAAAATGGGGTGGGGAGAAAAGGTCCAAACGAAGAATGTTAAAAGACTAGACGGCGGTGGTTGGTCCATTACCAAAAGACCAATGCGAGCAGAGGCCCACTCCAATCGAATCCAAGCTGCACAGACTGTTGTACGTACCAGAATTATAGGGAAAAGAATTCAATGAGCAATTGACCCCAAAAACAACAACAAAAAATGCTAAATACCTTGCTAATGTTTATTAGAAAGGGTTTATACTGTTTTCTATGGTATAAACTTTATAGCAACTGTTTTCTGAATTATACTTCCATTGGCATTTTGATTCATGAATTTGGTCATCTCAAAATTTGTCATGCATTACATTTTGTCTTCCTCTGTCACTTCTGTCTATTTAAAAAGTAAAAATGATCAGTTTTAGATCATTTTGACACGAAAATATCATAATTGGTTCAGTTGCATAAAACATTGCATTAAATCAGTATTAGCATTGACTTTGCTAGAGCCTAATTAGCAAGCAAATTTGAATTGGAATTGGAATTGGAATATCCCCGCTCGAAAGAGTTGGCCCTTCCTCCTTTCCCTGGCGGATATCCAAAAGGAAGAAGCAAAACAAGTACATCATTCATATGCATTCATATTAACGACTGGCTTAATTCAATCAACCGCTTCTAACTCTTGTAAGATTTGCTATGTGACTTCCCAATGGCTATATATGTGTTGATCCTAAAAACTACCAAGCTTACATAGCGCGCAAACCGAGTAATTAATAAGCTAACCATGTCCTTCGGTTGTGTACGGGGCGTGTCAACTCATCGGCCAAACTCAGCCGGGGGTAGAATGTGTTGATGTCGCGTTGGGCGCATTGCTGACTTCTCGATCTTGCGACTGCAGCGGAGGAAGGAATACGTCTCGACCTTCGGGTTTTAGAGCCTGAAGACAAGACTGCTAGTTTTGCGAAGTTTAATACCAAATTCGGCTTTCAATGTGCCAAATGCAGTAACTGGTAACACCTCACTTTGCCGAGAAGGCTACTGAGATGACATCTACCAATAAGGACTTGAAGATCCTTGTTGACCGAGACTTGGATAAATACCCAGTCGGTCTCGAAGCAGTGCTATTTATCCAAACTAAAGGTGCTCCCTGATCGGTTGATTCTACGACTCCAGTGCTGTTTATCCAAACTGAAGATGTTATCGGTTGCCTTCACAGTGTTGTTTATCCAAACTGAAAATGTGTTTGCGGAAAAAGAAAATAAAAATCTCAAGGTGTTTGAGAGGTTTGCGCAGGCCAATTTGTGTGTTGAATTGGAGGGGGCTTGAATGTACGCTCCCTCCTCTATTTATACTAGCAAAACCCTTCATAGCTGGGCTAAAATCATACTCGGATTATAACTTCTCAACCTAATCTGATCAGGTTTCGGCCAATCCTAACTCCAAAAGGACTTTGAACTGAGCTAATTAACAAACCATAATCATCTCCTAACTCTCAACATCCTTAGCCTATTAAGACTCCTTATTGTACTAGGTCTCGACTACTTCATCCTTATTTAAACCAATCTATCCTACAATAGGATTCGGCCGATCTTGACTGGACGGCCCGCGATGATTGGACGACCCATGATAATTCTAGAAGAAGATTACTAGGCCAAGAACAACTCTAAGCTCGGCCCAAAATAATATTTTGGATCCAAACAATATGATACTGCATTTTTTCTCAACCCATGAGTCCGAGTAGCTAGGGTTGTATATAATAGGATTTCAAAGGGATGGATTAAAGACTTGTTTCGTATAAACACCTTAATCTTTCATATAGTTCATTCTTTTGCATTTCCTATCATGAATTAGAGCCCCATACCACACGAGATTAAGGCGACTTTGATTATGATATCGGTACAGGCTTTAATGTGATCGACAACCGTGTTTGGAGTTGTACGCCACTGCCACCCAGGGGAGGGTGAGTGGATTAACATAAGAGTTTACTGAACGAGCGTGAGATCAGGACATATTCTGCTTTCTAGTCCTGGAACTCTCAATCATATATAAAAAGATATTACATCCTGCTTGCCTGAGCTACTTGTTATGTAATTGATCTAAATTAATAGCTAGGTGAGTATCTTTGTACTGCAACTTATTCCTTTCAGCTCGATTGAACAATACGTTTGCAGCACGCTATTGTGCTCTGTCTATCCTTTGGGATGAAGCTGAAATTGCAGTGTTTTTATCCCTTTGATTCACCCACTGTAAGCCTACTTAGCTCCAGCTGAAGCCATTCAAGTCAAACTGTCTGCAACTTGAAGAAGCATCATTATCATCATGAGCATTTAGGTCTAGCTTTGCTGCAAAGTAAGGCACTGATCTGTATCCTTGAGAAACTGTCGCACCCTTGACTTTAGCTGAATCAGCCCTGCTGCTGTTCGTACGTTCTAAAAAGCTGCCATCTGAGTCTCTTCCTTTGCTATCGATATTCCATCTTTCTCCTTGTAGTCCAATGCTCATGGATAAGTCATTAGACCTTGTTTCTGCAGCAGGGAACATTCTTTTTTCTGCATCTTTACTTATGGAGGAAATAAACATGTTATTCTCCTTCATATCTTCACACCAATTAAGTTGACTAGTGTTTTGGAGCATTGGCGGCTGCGCTCGTTCTGTATCTTCCAGGACTGCTGTCACCCTGCCATTGTAATTTGGTCTTAGAGGCACTCCACTGCTGTGTATCTGATCTTGGTCCTTTTTTGATCCTTCGCAAAAAGTTAGGCAGCTGTCCATTGAGCAATCGGTGGGCTGCTGGTTCGTTTGCGTTTGCTGAGGGCACAATCCCTGTAATTCTTTGAGCTCTGTGAAGGAAGAGTTCAAGCATTGGGTGGATACTTTGGACACCAGCTCAGAGAGTTGAACTTGGGCAGCTTCAAGTCCTACTGTACCTAAGTTTTGTCGTCCTAGCGTCTCCTGGGCTTTCTCCAGCACAGACTGCAGGTATTTTCCTTGAGACTCTATACGAAGTTGCAAGTGCCGCTGAACCTGGTTTTCAGTCGGAACAAATTGTAAGAATAACGCTGCTATAATGGGAAAGAGTTTTTGCTCTACTGAGTGATGCCAAGAGCATGCCCTTACCTCAAGTTGCTCGTGTAGCCTTCTCTGGACTTCAATTTGCATCTCTAGTGTTTCACTTATATGTAAGCCTCTGGAATTAAATAAGAATTGCCACTGTGAGCCTAAATCTCATACATATTGAGGTAATTATAAGATGATAAATAAATGAAAAATTAACAGAAGATCAAGCGGGTAAATGAGTGGCAGCAGCCAGCTTACTTGTTTGATTGGGGTGCAATGCCAGTGCTCATAGTGCTCATCTGACTTCCATTTGCTTCAGATATTAATCTTTCTCCTGCCACTGAAACTGGAACTGGACCTGTACATATACAATATCATGGTCCAAACTATTAACAATGTTAAATTAAGTGTAAACCAATCAAGGTACATATATCTTAAGAGGAGGAATTGAACAAATGATTAGTCTCCTCTGCTTACCAATTTTGGTGAGGCTACTAGTAACATGCCCTCCATGCAGATTCTTGCTAAGCCTGTACTTCTGTTTGACAAAAACCAAAAAAATGACTGGCTTAAAATTGATTTCAATTATAATGGCTGGATTAAAATTAGTTTCACTTTGTTGCTTGGAGCTGAAGAAAATGAAACTAATGCTTGAATACTTGATTGTTGCATTTTCCTTTTTAAAATGGCCAATTAAATTGCAATTTAATTAATTAGAACTAAATGGAGATTTTGAAATCAGTTGAACTTAATGGTGGTAGAAAAACATTGAAGTAAAGTACCTGAAGATGACTCTTTAAGTGGTATAATGTAAGGCCTGGAATCCCCATAAGTTTCATAACTGTTTTTGGAGTGGCCTCTGCATAACATTGGAAATCATCATAACTTTATTAATTAAGTGGAATTAATATAATGATCAGCTCAGCTCTCAGCTCTCAGCTGGGAGCCAGCTAGGGAGAGTATATATACACACATATATAGTATTAGTAAGTAAATAGAGTGGTACTCACTATCTGCTCCTCCAAGCTGGTTAACTGCCTCGATAAATCGCTCGTGTAGATCGGGGGTCCATTTGAGTCTAGGCTTGGCATCGGTTGAGAGGACAAGGCCTGAATCTCCTGCGGGGCTACTTTGGTCACCTTGCTGTAGAAACAAATGCCTTTCAGAAGGGATGTTAGGCATCGATATTCTGCTTGAAGAAGCAGAAGAAGAGTGGATGATCTTCTTTCCTTGGTGTTGGTGTTGGTGTTGGTGTTGGTGCTGCTGCTGATGATGGTACATCATTTGTATATATAAAAAAATATTATTCTGCCTTCAACAATCAAAACTTAGTCTCTCTTTTTGCTTCTTCTTTCTTCGATCTCCTGGATATATATATCTGTGTATTTCTCACAGAAAAAAGAGTGCGGTGAAGATGGCTTTTATAAGGCAATGAATGATATGAGGGGAATGGCATGGCAATATGATATATATGGCATAGAAGAAGAATCTCAAGTGAAAACTAACTCATCAACCAATCCAATATTCACAGCCACATCCAGCAACTTTTTCCTTTCCCTTTTTATGCTTATAATTGTGTGGGAAGTGTGATTGTGGACCATGCAATGTATGTACCCATTTGAATTTGTTGATGGTACCACAGTAGATTGGCTCACATGTAAAGCTCAACGGCCGCACATGTTCTACGTCATTCAATTCGTGGTCCACGTGTTTGACTTGAAAAATCCATCACACGCGAGGGACATGTGAGGATATGAAGTTAAAAGAGTCTCACATTGATAAAAGGAGAAACCTTGCATGTGTTTATAAGTAATTGAACTACTTCTTATATTGGCAATATTGGTTTTATGGTTGAACTTCAACTTTCTTCATAGCCTAACATTAATTATTTCCATTTTCTTAGACTACGAGTAACTTAACTTAATCACTCTCCCTTAGTTATATGTAAATTGTAATGCTTAATTTGTATTATTAGATGATTTAAGCACGTGTATACCAAAATATATTGATCATCCACCATTTCTTTTTTTATCTATATTTTCTTTGTGCGCGCGCGGGGGTTATTCCGTATTCGTATCCGTTCTGGTGCTCGTGCTGGCAATGCCAAAGCTGCTGGGAATCTCATTCCCTCATTTTACAGATGAGGAGAACCAATCCCACCATACATGGCCTTCAAAGGCCCCCTTCACCTCTCAAGTCCTCAACCGGAAGATTCTTAGAATTTCCATATCTTTAGTAGTACAGATACTTGTAATCGATCCTTCACCATCGCGTCATTTGTCTTGACTGCTCTTGACTCTTGGGGGTAGTTTTTGTTTGTGTGAGCGGCGTGCGTGTTATTTTTAGGACTCGTCACTTGGAGAGGAGTTTGTTTCTCCCGTTGCGAATGTGTGCTGATATATAAATACTATTACTTGGCTGCGTGATGAATCAGCATGTTATATAAATACTATTACTTGAGACACAAATCAAACAAGGTTTTGGTAATTATTTCTGGAGTATTTTGGGGAGGTAGATTCTGTTGACTGGAGCACCTATATATGACCTAGCTAGCTAACAACAACAACAAAAAAAAAGGAAAAAATTGGGAGGGAAGTTAGAGATATTGAGATGCTGCTCCTCCTGTCCTGCTTGGGGCACGGAGATATTCATTTTTCATAGGCAGGCAGGCAAGGAATAGAATAAATTAAGGAATGCATTCCATTTTGTCTCCTTGAGTACGTTTGGCACTTATTCAGCAGAGCAGCCCACGACGTATATTAGTATAAAGGTGGGACCCAGCCCAAGCCAACCCAAATTCCCTAGCTTCTTTCTTCAATTGGAAATGGCATAAAACACCGGGCCCCCTCAGCGATGGAGAGATTTTTAATCATGACATGAATACAAGTGGTATACCACGTGTTTTAATAGAAGTGGTGAGAATTTTTTTTTTAAAGTTATTAACTTTTTAGCACACATATCACATTATTTGTATAATGACATGTGATGTACCACTATGTGTACCGATCACACTGAAAAATCTCTCCTAAAGGAGAATCCTAAGCAACCGGGACCGACAAATAGGAAACAAGGAAAGAAAGAAAAGATTTCTTGTACTTGCCTCTATACTTGCATTCTCATCTGTATGGACTCTGATTCAAATCAAAAGAGTCAATTTCATTTCTCACTTCCACAATCCACACCCACCCGCAGGTGATCAAGCCCAAATTGATTTAGATCATCATTAGCTAGGCACTTTCACAATTATAACAACATCTACTTCTTTTATTACCGTAATTTAAGCATCTTTTTCTTCTGAGTAACCTTTTTCTTCCCCAACTCAGTTGTTGTAATCATCAATCAAATCTTCTTAAACCATCAAGCAATCGTACGTAAGTCTTTATCAATGAACCTCATTTGAGTGGTCAAAACTATAAAAATCTACAAATTAAAATGGACTAAAAGTCTTAACATTAATGTTCAAATTTTGCCTATTCTCACCCCAAGGAAAATAAAATGTGACAACAAACACACAATGAACATTGTGAAAGTATTTCTACATCGCGCGTCAAAATATTGTTTATTTTATTTTTTCTTTTACAATGTTCAATTTATAACCGATGAATTTGATGACTTAAACTTGAGAATCAGATTGTTGAGTCCATTCCAAATGTTTTCCATGATCCTCTCCGAAGGATACATTAATATTTAGGCCATATCTGGTTTTCCTACGCAATGTGGTTGTTCTTTAAACATTATATTGCACAACGAGCCAACGAATTTATATGAACTCATAATTATTCACCACCATATAACATGTACGTGCGTACACAATATTTAATATACGTCCACTAGTCTACGCATGCATGCATATAGCAGATTTTGTGCCCCACTTCATCGAAACAATTGAAGATATTTTAGTAACTGCCTAAATGCAGTATAATATTCTCTGATTTTCTTATTCATGAGGGTTATATACAATTAACAGGCCATGCAGATAAACCACCACATAATGGCGTAGTGGTTGGGGTGGATTCTAAGCCTGTATTCTATATGGCTAGTTTTGTCATTAATTTATGGTGTTGGTGAATCACATGATATGATGATTAGAGAGAGACTAAAATGTTTGTAAGTCTTTGCGACCCCTAGAAGGATGGACTGTCGTGGCTTTGCCACCAACTGATTCCTTTTTCTTTTTTTTTAGAAAAAAAAAAAGCTATGCACATAAGTGTCAAGTGTATGTGAATTATGCTTATGCTGTTTTTATTTGATGGTGCTCAAGGAATTAGGTCTGGTGATCATCGATCTGTAATTAAACGCTACATTATAAAAATATACAAGAAAGAATATTGGCTAGTACTTATATGATCAACAGCTATTGATCAGGAATAAATTCGTAAGTATATAATTAAGTTATGGAGACTAGATCTCTGTAAAACCACCATTCAACCCACACCATACATCACAATTAATAAATTTATTTATTGACCTAGCTAAGCTAGCCATGACTATGATAAACATTTGGAATAAGGAATACTTAACACAAGGACTTGCTCAAATTAATACATTTAGAATATGTACAATAAAAGCTCATCAGTTTAGAGATTTTTTTTTCTTTTGAAAAAGAAGCTGCATAATTTCAGGAAAAAAAAACCAGGTTAATATGCATGCATTCACGAGTCTTAATAATTATTAAGACTTGTTATATAATTATTTCATATAGGCCTAAACAATATCGTGTAGAAATATGAAACAAGTTCTCGTTTTCGTGTATTTTTTTTTCCGAACAATCGTTTTCATGTATGTTAGGCATTGTCGCATATGTTAAAATAGGTAGAAATATTTAAGATTTGTAATTTATCACTAGGCAGATAAATCATAAATGTAATTAACCCTAACTGCGGCTATAACTACCTATGTAATTAATTATTCCAATCTCAGAAACAGAAGAATAATATTCTCCTCAAGCAGGAACTGAATGTTATTCGCTGCTCTAGAAAAGCAAGAAGTATGTTGTTGATTGTACTTGCATATTTCTTTTTTTTTACGGGATTTGATAATAGTAATACTTTATTTTGGAGTTTGGATGGGACGAGGACAAGACGAAGCTCCTCATGATCTGAAAAGGAGAAGATTATATAAAAATATATATAGTGGAAGGGAATCAAATCAATTGTAGTAGTTATATCAAATGGCCGGGCTGAAACTGAAAGGGCGCACACACGCGTAGAAGCTTATTGGTTGGTTGTGAGTTGTTGACCATGGAATGCTCGCTGCAACTGAATGGGCATAGAAATTAGAAAGTGATCAGAGAAATGACCACGGAATGCTATTCCTTGCGGAAGAAAGTAAAAAGTTTTTTATAAAAAAATGATTCTAGGGAATGGGAATGTGGAATCTAAACTCAACTAAAGCCAAGGAAAGGAGGAAGTATAACTAAGGTCATATTATATATTCTCAAGTCAAGAATCCGGTTGTTCTTCTCCCACCAAAACCACAAAAAATGGGTTCCTCATTCCCACTAATTCCCACTTCCTACTTCCCACTCCCCACTTCCCACCCAGCTGTGCTGTTTCAACACTAATCTAATATCATACTATACATGTGTGTTGTGTATAACGTCCATGCATGCACGTACGTAACTAGTCTTAATTACGATAGTAATTAATTTACTAATTGTCATTGTAAGAGAAGAGAATATTTCCATTAACGTTAGAGCTTGCTTAAGTTTTCTGAATTTGATTAGAATGTTTTTCTACTTGCAAGTTCATATCCCTATATATTGTGGTACTCGTTATACTTGTAAGTTTTCTGAATTTGATTAGAATGTTTTTCTCTTTTTATATGGTGCAATGTTAAACCCTATATATAATACGGTGCAACGTTTACAATATATATACATAGCGTTTAACAAAATCCATACGTGGAAGGAATCTAAAATAATTATTACACTATAAAATTACATTCTTATAATTACAACGAAGGTTTCGGATTAACTAAATCTATTATAGCAGTGTATAACGAATTAATTGTCATTATAATGTTCGTCAACATTATTAATTACTAGCTATGTTTTTTCAATGTGTTTGTCACAATGATGTGGCATTACCAATACATTCATATTGTAACACGTGAATTCATTTATTTACACTATAATGTGGTCTAAGTCAATGACATACAATGTTCAGTTTATCCATATTATACATTGTGAAAATTAGTAACACCATAGTACCCGTCAAATTCAAAAAAATTTCTTCAACCCATTCTTAAACTCATGCCAAATATTTTTACGAATGATAACTACGTAGGACTTTAGAAGTAAAACATGAACTGTATGTTTTTAATTTAAACAGCGAGTTAAATATTTACCCTCTAGTAAAATTGTCTTGCTCTTAGCGTTTTTGTTGATTAAGTACTTTTTAGTCTATATATAGCTAGGGGGAGTCTGCTAAAGTGCATGATTTCTATCTTGAATTTTTTTTTTGGGTCTATGTACAATTCCTTGATTTGAGCTATAGATAAGTTAGCTAAAGCAATATGTTTCTCTCTTTGCATCCAAGTTTGAATCTCTTTTCCTTAATTTAGATAAATCTTATATAAAATATCTCATCATTTGTCAAATAAAAAAAGTACCAACAATGTAACAATCCATCCCTAATTTTACTGTTTTATTAATTTTAAAAGTGTGAATTTACGAAAATGATCTTAGAGGCGAAATCGTAGACTTTCGTTGACCTTCGTATTGTGAGACGTATAACCTATTATGTTAGCGTATCCTTCTAATACTCATTGTTATGAATGCGTAGGCGTGAACGGAATTACATTCGGAGTTCGGACGACATTTTTACGAAATTCGAAACGTTAGGGGTATTTCGGTGATTTTACGCTTCGCAGGATATTTCCAATTTTGTCTCTTTTGGCCTTGTTATGTGAGCCACTAGGGCCCACATATGTTTCCTTGTTCCCCGGACCCCTCTCCCCGTGACTCTGTTCCTCTCCCTTCTCTCTCTCTCCCCCCTTATCTTTCCCTGCAACTCTCTGTGTGGACTCAACGCGTGCACACACACACACAACAACGACAACACCTCCACCATCACTGGTTCTCACTCCAGCAAACACCACCACCCTCATAACCTTCCCATCATGAACCCAGACCGGCCGAGGTCCCTCATTCCCTTTCTCTTGCTGCATAGTGAAACCGTCACTGTTTAAGGTTTTCTCTGGCGAATCATCGTCGTTTTCGACGAAGGTAAGCCTCGAAAATCCTTTGAAACCTAGTAGATGTGTTTTGGTGAACCTTTAGAGTAGTTTTGAGAAGTTTTGGTGGCTTTTGGACGCATAAATACCTTGGGAAAAGCCTTTCCC
The DNA here is from genome assembly GCA_035220775.1 of Malus fusca. Taxonomy (NCBI): domain Eukaryota; kingdom Viridiplantae; phylum Streptophyta; class Magnoliopsida; order Rosales; family Rosaceae; genus Malus; species Malus fusca. The sequence goes on along the minus strand of CM069072.1, from coordinate 285,220 downwards.
AATTTTTCAGTGAGGGGACCTCTTTTTGCAGGCATTTTCTGACCAACTCTGGCCATGACTCAGTCTGTTTTTGGTGCGAATCTCTTTCCCTCGTGTCAAGCTTCATTTTGGCCTTTGAATATTCGAAAATGGTTGAGAAACGAGCTAGAACGGAGCTCTAGAAGTCGAGCCCAAAAATTGGCCAATTTTAGGCCTCGTGAAGAAGGTGAGTACACCTGTACTCGCAGGAGCATGATGTTGTGCGTGGTGCTGTAGTGCTTGGCGCGCACGCCTCCTCAGATGTACTATGCTCCGCTGCGGTGGCGACTTTCCTTGCCAACTTTCCGGCGACTCAACTCGATGTGTGGCGACGCTTGCGGTGGCGCGTGGCCTCTTAGGCCGCCATTCTGGGGAGGCGCGTGGGGAAAACTGAGGTCCCTCCTTAGATTTTTTAACGTCACGAATCCGAATATGACATTCGTTTTCTCAAATTCAATCGTTTTAGTAAGGTTTTATTAATTGGTCCTTTTATGTGCTTAGGTACGTTTGTTAGTGGCGTCACAGTCCTTTCTAGTTTGCACGGCTCTTCGGCGATGAAGTATCTGTGAGTGGACCTCTTCTCAAATTGCATGATTTTATTAAAAATACTAGGCTTGCATTCATGAAAAGCATGATTTCATATGATTTTACGTTTCATGAAATATATTTATAATTTATTGAACTTATGTTTTATGAAATGTTATGAATTATTGGATTTACGCTTTATGAAATATTATGGATTCGTGAATATAGTTTATGATAATGATTTGAGCTAGAATGCTCCTATGGTTTTATGATATTATGTTTCGAGCTTTTGACCTTCGATGATTTATGCGAAATATTTGGTTTATGATACGATGCTTTGAGCTTTTGAGCTCCAAGGATTTGATATGAAAAAATGTGATTTATGTTTTATGTGCTTATTTAGTTTTTAATTATACAACACATACACACAACACGAGTATGTATCTGTCTATGGCCATAGGACACAATTTATGCGTAGTGAGATATTTTATGACATACTCCCAGCTTCATTGGCGAAACCAGTGTCAGACAACTTTACTAACCACAACTAGTGTTGGTGTGTTATGTACATTTTCTTTTCTGGCGTAACCCAGAGTCGTACAATTTCACCTTCAGGTAATGGGGCCTACCATGTTTCTTCACTGTCGTACAGCTTCACCCTCGGGTGATGGATATGCCTTCAGGCGACTATGATACCCCTAGTTAAGTACATTATTTTTTTATTTATGAAGGTTTAATGGATTTATCTTCGAGCGACTATGTTTCTGAGCACTATTTTATGTATACATGTTTTGCGAATGTTTTATGGCATGCTAGGGTTTTCGAAAAACCTATTACATATTATGCTATATAGTATTTTCAAAACAAGGGGTTAGCATGTTCAGAAGAAAAGTGGGTTTAATTATTATTTATATTAAATTGGTCCACTCAAACTTTGTTTTGCGCCTTCTTCAGGACTTAGAATCGAGGCGTACGTTCTCGGCGTTGAGGCACCCCCGTATCGATATCTTCGAGTCCTCTCGGTGTAGGACCCCTTTAGTTGCAATCGTACCTTTTTATAATATTCCTTTTGCAATATTCTTGATTAATTGTATGCTATGAACACGTTCCCGCATTTGCATATTTCATTATATTTAAATTTACATATTTTACTTGCGTTCTTTCTTCATAACTTGCATGCATGTTAAAATGGCCATCGGGTGTCGGCCAACATGTGCCCATCCGAGTGTTTGGAGGATATCGGGATCGGGGTGTGTCAAACAACACCTCCCTATCATTTATATAAATAAGGGAAAGCTTATTGTCTTACATCTTATCCGAGTCTGAATTACATATAATTGGAGTTCTCTTCAAAGTTCAAACTTCTTTCTTTTGGTTCAATATCTAGTACTTTTGAAGTTGGCTTTATTCGATTGTATCTTCCAACAAAACTATCCTATTCGTGTTGGAAGACAAAAATATCGATCGTTGCAGATTAAGAATATGATTCCAACCAAATTAAAGACTGCTGATGGGCTTGCTGGAGATAGGTTTGCAATTATACACCTTTCTTGATTAACAAACTTAATTTATTAAGGGGATTCCGATTTTTGTTGCATGCGCTCATGCGCATCTCCGTTGTCGTCAATCAATTAATACAATAATGTTGCACTTGCGCATAGAATTTGTGTGTGTATAAACACGTATATACAAAAAAGAAAAGTGGCCTACGATTACAATTATGTGAACTAAGAATTTGAGACAGTACAACTCATCTTCCATGCATATTAAATCTGCTGTTGGCAGTTTTATATTTAATGTATTATTGTAAATCTCGTATTAGTAGAAACTTCCTTATTGTTAGGAATTTCTTTGTAACCCTAATCAACTATGTAACTTATATATATTTTCTCTCCCTGAGAGAAGAATACAATACAAATTATTCAAACTCTTTAAACACTTTTACATTTTATTTTGGTATCATAGTCGGTTGCCCTGCGTGTGAAGCCAAACCACGCGTGCTCTATGTCATCCGATTTGTGTTATCACATGTTAGACTTGAAAATTCGTCACACGTAGACGCGTTGAGAGTATGAATCCCACATCGAATAAACAAGAGACCTTGCATATGCTTATATGTAATTAGGCTACGCCCCCTATCACAAATTGATTTTATTGTGGAACCCCAACTTTCTTCAAGGTATATAGACATGGCTCATGGTATTTATCAGTCAATCAAGTTACCGAATTTGTATTGTACTAATGTTAACATTTTTTTTGCTTACTTCAGGATATTTGGACTAAAAGATAATTGGGGTACTAAGAGAAGAGGGTTGTATTATGTCGACAATTTGGCACCGGGCAGGGTCAATCAAGTGAGTAGTGGAAATGGTTACAAAGTTAAGAAGATTTTGTTATGGCTCTGATTTATAGTGTCATGTATGTACTCAGTACTTTAGCAAAGAGTCACAGAACTATTTATCCTTTGAGTTACACTAAAAGAACTGTTCATTTTGAATTAGTACATACATTCTGATGCGTGAGGTCTTCCTCTTGTTTCAACTCGGCAAGGAATTTGATGGTTTGTGTGGATGACTTGGTTTTATACAATGAAACACAAGAGCGATGTTACTACTATTGTCAAGAATTTTCACTAGATGATTCAAATTTAGTTTTCGCTTACTATTAAGGTGATTCACTCCGATAATGGGGATGGTATGATAATACCGAATTGTCTCACCTTTTTGAAGAGCAAGATATCCTACATGAAACTACTTGTCCTTAAACTTCCCAAAAAAATAGGATGGCTGAACGGAAAATTTGACATATTCTTGATACGGAAATGACACTTCTTTGAAGCGACTGCTCCGCAATCTTACTAGGCCGATGCAGTTACATATGTCGTTTACCTGATCAACCAAATGCCTTACAAAGTGCTTGATTTTCGCACTCCTCTGACAGTGTTAGCAGATCATGTTTCATTTATATTTTCTCTCAGTTTCACCCTACACATTTTTAGGTGTGTGGCGTATGTGCGCTACACAAGAATCAACTCTCCAAAATCCGTGTGCAGTGAAATGCGCGTTTTAAGGCTTTGCTCCACAACAGAAGCATGTCGGTGCTATTATCATTCATTTAGTAGACTCTTTGTAACAATAGATGCTACATTCTCTCAATCAGAGATTTTTTTTTTTTTCTTTTGATGAACTAAATCATGTCCTTCAAGAGAAGACAACTTATGAATGAACGATTTGGTATGCATCATCGGGGTTAGAAGAAACAACTACCGAACAACAATCGGCTGCAGAACAACAGCCGGCCAAACAACAGTCGACAGAATAGCAGCACGCTGTCGAACAACAACTTGATCAATTCCTTTTATCTGCCGAACAATCAGCTCTTGCGTTAACTTCCCATTCTGACCAGCTTGTACCGGCTCGCGATTCCATGGATATCCCCGATGTAAGTATTTCGGAACTAGAACATTATCTAATTTTGATGTTGTTGAGCGTGCTTATCAGTTGCCTAGAATCAAGGGAAATCACCAGTAATATTTTTATTGAATATTATTGAATATTCTTTAAACCCTAATAATATTCTTTAAACCCTAATAGCTGTAAAGCTGCTGTAAAGCTGTGTTTAGCTAGGGTTTAGTGAGCTGTGTTATTCCCTCTTCAGTGTAAAGATTGTTAATAGCTGTAAAGCTTGTGTTAGAGAGTGTGGAGGTCATCATACTCTCATGCTTGCTTAGCTGACTTGCTCAGCTGCTATTGTCCCCTACTCTCCTCTCTCTTTCTCGTTTATTTCTTCTATTTATGCTTAATCTTGTAACTGTTTTGAAGCATGAAATATACATCTAGTTTTTCTATATGGTATCAGAGCGGTGATCCCTCTTGGACCTGCCTCTGTGTTCTTCCGAAACCCTACCAGTTCAGCCATTATGGCAACACCAGTAGATAAAACTTCAAAAAACGAAACCATGGATACCAACCCAATTCAACGTTTGAGCTCTGTGCTCCTAAACGAATTCAACTATCTGCCCTGGTCACGAGCTATTTCTCTCGCTCTTGGAGGACGTGGAAAGCTCCCGTTCATTCTAAAGGATGACATCATCCCCGCAACAACTTCACCAGATTATGCAGCATGGGTGTCACAAGATCAACTCATCATGTCTTGGCTGTTGAATTCTATGGAACCAAAGATGGCTGAGATTTTCAGTTATTCAGTATCATCTCACCACCTTTGGAATTCTGTAGGAGACATGTATGGAGATCTAAACAATGATGCGTGAGTCTTCCAGCTGAAGAAAGATCTTACAGAATTACAACAAGGAAATTTCTCTTTTGTTCAACATCTTGGCAACTTGAAAGCCAAATGGAATGAATTGGATCTCTACAGACCTCATACCACGGACACAACCATTCTTTTAAAGCGTGCTGAAGAAGACAAAGTGTTCCAGTTGCTTGCCAGTATTGGACCGGAGTATGAGGACCTTAAAAGTCATCTCTTGATGACACCTGAACTTCCCACCTTCCAGATGGTCTGCAACGTTATTCAACGCGAAGAAACAAGGAAGAAGGTCATGAATGCAGTCGTTGTCGTTGGAGAATCAGATCTTAGGCTATCAGAAGCAAGAGCCTTCACCTCTTCCAGACCATACAAGGGAAAACGACCAGACTTAAAGTGTTCTCACTGTGTGAAAATAGGTCGTCCAGGCATTGGACACATAAAAGAAAAGTGCTGGATTCTTCATCCAGAACTTAAACCCAAGTTCAATGATGGTGGAAGAGCACCAACAAACCAAATGAAGCCTGCCTACACTCCTCAAGGAAACCTTGTTTGCGACAATGTCTCCAAAAATGTGATGAACTCTTCTTCTAGTCCCATTACTCTCATAAATGAGTTTGCTAACTTCTTGCAACAGAAACAAGGAACAACAAATCATGAAAATCCAGCAGCTATGCTCGGCAAGTTTGCTGGCTTCCTCGAACAATCAAGCTCAGTGTCACAAAATGATGTGCCAGGTATTGTTGCAACTATTTCCATTGCATTGGATCTTAGTAGTAGCCGTGGTTTTTGGATAGTCGACTCAGGAGCTTCTGATCACATGACTAACGATGCATCTTTACTAAATGATTTTCAAAACTTCTCCACTCCTTCTTTTGTCTCCGTAGCTAATGGCACCAAAGTTCGTATAGTAGGGATAGGAAAACTCAAAATCTTTTCAAGTAAAAAGGAATCCCTTGTCATGCATGTCCCTTCCTTTCCTTTCAAATTACTGTCAGTAGGAAGAATAACACAACTGCTAAATTGTCTTGCAATTTTTTTCCACTCACTGTGTGATTTTCCAGGATCGAGTTTCGAAGGAAACGATTGGTAAAGGTTTCTTCCTCAATGGACTATACTATGTCAACTTCTCTTCAAGTTTTCCAAAAGGTTTCTACGTAAACTCAAACACAGTAAACAAGGAGCAGCTGTGGCACATGAGATTAGCTCATCCTTCCTCCCATGTTATGTCTTTTATTTTTCCTAGTTTCTGTAAAGAGATTTCAGATTGTGAAGTTTGTCAAAAATCTAAATCCACCAGGTTACCCTTTCCCCATTCTCTCTCTAGAGCTACCAAAGTTTTTGAAATTGTCCATTCCGACATTTGGGGACCTGCAACCTTAGAGTCTTTTGATGGCTACAGATTATTTATATCTTTCATTGATGATTTCTCTAGAACTACCTTTGTGTATTTACTTAAATTCAAGCACGAAGCTTTCCAGTGTTTCAAAAACTTTCATAACTTAGTTCAAAATCATTTTAACTCTAATATTGGCATCTTAAGGTCTGATAATGGCTCTGAGTATACTTCCAAAATCATGACAACTTACTTAAGTGAGCATGGAATCTTGCAACAAACAAGTTGTGTAGGAACACCACAACAAAATGGCATTTCAGAAAGGAAGAACCGAGATTTACTTGAGAAAACACGATCACTAATGTTACAAGCAAATCTTCCAAAGAAGTTCTGGTCTCAAGCTATAGAAATCGCTGCATACATCATAAATCGACTTCCTAGCAGAATCTTGCAGTTTAAATCTCCTTGTCAAATTCTCAAGGGGAGAGATATTGACATAAGTCATCTCCGTGTGTTTGGATGTGTGTGCTATGTGCATATTCAAACTATTCACCGAGATAAACTTGATCCAAGGGCTATCAAGTGTGCATTCATAGGCTACTCAACTTCCCAAAAGGGATACAAATGCTATGATTCCAAGACCAGAAAGGTGTTTGTATCCAGGGATGTACGGTTTGATGAGACACACTACTTCTTTCAGAAGCATGGTGATGAACCTCAGGGGGAGCTCTCATATGAAGTGTTTCCCACTTCTCTCGTCCTTGATGATCCAAGGCTGTCAACACCGCACAATGAAGCTATTGAGATAGCACCAGCTCATGAAAATATGGAAGCAAATAATGAAGAAGTCCTCCACGAAAGGAGAGAGCCCCTTGAACAACCTACTCAACATACTCAACCTACTCCACGAAGGAATCCTTCTCGAAACAGACAACCTCCAGTCAGGCTTGATGATTTTGAAATCTACATGCCCAAATATCCTATTGGACAAATGGTTTACCATAGCAAGACCTCCCCGTCTCATGCAACCTTTGTCACTAAGTTATCTCAACACTCTGAGCCTCGATCATTCGAAGAGGCAAACCAATCTCCTGTATGGAGATGTGCTATGCTTGAGGAACTGAAGGCACTCGAAGAAACTAAAACTTGGAGCATTGTTTCTCTGCCAAAAGATCAACGAGTGGTTGGGGCAAGATGGATTTACAAGACAAAATTTAACTCAGATGGAACCATACAGCGGCACAAGGCAAGGTTAGTTGCAAGGGGCTTCACACAAACCTACGGGGTAGATTACAAAGAAACCTTTGCCCCCGTGGCAAAGATGAACACAGTTAGAGTTCTTCTTTCGGTGGCTATCAATTCACAATGGTCTCTACATCAAATGGATGTAAAAAACGCTTTTCTTCATGGAGAATTGGAAGAAGAAGTGTACATGCGCCTACCACCTGGTCATGAACGAGAGAAGGAACAAGGAGTAGTATGCAAGCTTCACAAAGCCATTTACGGTCTCAAGCAATCTCCAAGGGCTTGGTACTCAAAACTAAGCTCTGTCCTTATGTCATCCGGTTTTAAACGAAGCAATGCAGATTCTTCAATGTTCACTAGGATTGGCACACATGGAAGATTTGTGGTACTTGTTTATGTTGATGATCTCATTGTCACAGGAGATAATCCAGAAGAAATCAATGCTCTCAAAGCCACCTTACATTCAACTTTCTCAATCAAAGATCTCGGCAGACTTAGATACTTTCTCGGAATCGAAATGGATCAATCTCCAACGGGGTTGTTTCTAAATCAACAAAAGTACGTTCTCGATCTTTTAGAAGAAGCCAATATGATGCATTGCAAACCTGCTAAAACACCTCTACCAACAAATTTCAAGCATGAAACCTCAGGCATTCTGCTTGAAAATGCATCGGAGTATCAAGGGCTGGTAGGAAAACTTATGTATTTGACTATAACCCGACCTGACATTGCTTATGCTGTTAGCTTTGTCAGCCAGTTCATGCATTCTCCCACATCTCATCATCTGCAACTAGTTAAAAGGATCCTTCGGTACTTAAAAAGCTCTATATCTACCGGGATTTTCATGCAAAACAATGGACACTTCACCATTGAAGGATACTCAGACTCTGATTGGGCAGGCAACGTTCTTGATCGCAAATCTACAACTGGTTACTGCACTCTTGTAGGTGGTAATCTCGTCACGTGGAAGAGCAAAAAGCAATCCGTTGTAGCTCGGTCCAGCGCAGAAGCCGAGTACCGAGCAATGGCATCTACTGCATGCGAATTAATTTGGCTAAAGAGTTTGCTACATGATCTTGACATCATCTCTTCCAAACCAATTCTCCTCCACTGTGACAATCAAGCAGCGATGCATATTGCTGCCAACCCCGTCTTCCATGAACGAACAAAGCATATCGAGGTTGACTGTCATTTCGTCCGCAACCAAGTCCAGTCCAAGCTATTACAAACTGTTTTTGTTCGCTCCAGTGATCAACTAGCTGATGTGTTCACCAAGCCCCTTCCTTCTTCTCAACTTGATCGTATTCTCTTCAAGCTTGGATCCAGAAAATCTCTCGATCTAGCTTGAGGGGGAGTATTGAATATTATTGAATATTCTTTAAACCCTAATAATATTCTTTAAACCCTAATAATATTCTTTAAACCCTAATAGCTGTAAAGCTGTGTTTAGCTAGGGTTTAGTGAGTTGTGTTATTCCCTCTTCAGTGTAAAGATTGTTAATAGCTGTAAAGCTTGTGTTAGAGAGTGTGGAGGTCATCATACTCTCATGCTTGCTTAGCTGACTTGCTCAGCTGCTATTGTCCCCTACTCTCCTCTCTCTTTCTCGTTTATTTCTTCTATTTATGCTTAATCTTGTAACTGTTTTGAAGAATGAAATATGCATCTAGTTTTTCTATAATTTTCTCCATAAAGGGAAGGTTATAAGTATGATATTGCAAACTAGGTTATAAGTATGATATTGCAAACTATGTATCACCTAGGGACTTTTGCCACATTACCAATCCACGGTGAATCAAATGAAAGGAATAAAAATCCCGACAAAAGTTGAAGAAGCTTTGAAGGATTAGAAGTGGAAATAAGTTATGCAAGTAGAGATGGAAGCACTGCAGCAAAATGAGACTTGGAATATTGTATCACTGACAAAGGAGAAGAAAACAGTGAGATGCAAGTGGGTGTTTACTGTCAAACACAAAGCAGATGAGACCATTGATCGATATAAAGTGAGGTTGGTTGTCAAGGGGTATACACAGACCTATGACATATATCAAGAAACGTTTTTACCAGTTGCAAAATTGAATAACATCCGAGTTTTGTTATCTTTGTCAGCTAATTTCAATTGGCCATTGAGATAGTTTGATGTTAAATTTTTTTTTATTTTTTTTTTGTCATATGTTTTGACATGTGGTGTTTGTGAAAGCTTTTCATGATTCATTTGACAAGTTGAGCTTATGAGATAGCTTCGCACCAACTTGAGAGAGAATGTTGATGTGGGTCACCAACTTTATATTTAATGTATTATTGTAATTCGGGTATAAGTAGGGATTTCATTATTGTTAGCTGTGACTTCTTTGTAACACTAAAACACTTTTACATTTTATCTATCTAGCTAGAATACGAGCGCACCATGCCACACACACACACACACTGCATGTGTTCGTCATGATGATATTCATGTATGCATAGAGCAGCACGCTAATTAGTTATTCAGTTTTTGGTACTTCAGCCAAAAGTTAACTCCAAAACCATATACATACAAATGGTTGGATAAATGGTTGGTACTCTTCTTCCATTCCTAATTAAAAATGGTTCTATATATCGGAATATAGTGCAGAATCATAGTATAAAGTTTAATTGACACTTTCTCTTTTATTGATCAATTGAGTCAAGATGTCCATTTCTTGCATATATTCTCTACAGTATTTTCACCTGTTGGGGCAAACCAAGTTGTTGATTTTGGCTTTTGGTCCAACCGCATCTATCTTTCTTTGACCTTTTTCTTTTTTTTTTTCTTTTTTCTTTTTTCTGTTCTTTCATCTTTAGCAAAAGAGATGATGTGTATATATGGTAAGTACAAATTAAAGGTATTATGTCCACTTCAGTTAAAAAGAAACAACTAATTAAGGATGATACTTACATTCAACCCATTGGCACGCCACTTATTCATCTTTGGCGATTATTGTATTTTCACTCTACAAAATTACATAATCGCAGACGTTTATTTTTTTATCATCATGAAAAAATTCATTTGGAACGACGGTCGTTTAGTCATCACACTAGCTGCATAAGCCATTATCAGACTAGGTATGACACAAATAGATGAATCTCCCCACATGCCAATTTGTGTTTAGGATCAACTGGAATACTTGTAGTCCAACAAGCAATTTTTGTTGACAAATCGAGGGCCTACTTCTTCTCTTGAGATAAAACGTTGTCATATTATATGATCTAACAACTTCAGTCCCCAAACAATACTTGAACTCAACTAACGTTTTCATGATCCCTAAAAAAAGAGATGATATTTCAATGCAATGCTTTCACGATCCCAAAAAAAGGAGCTAAAAATCATCAAAGGGTCAGAAAAATGAAGGATTTTTTCAATTACTAGGTATTCAAGCGGTATTTTACATGTCATAATACAAAAGAGGTATATTTTTCTATGTCGCTCCACTTATTTTATGACAAGTAAAGTACTCGCTTGAATACTGGTTATTGGAAAATTTTCTCTGTAAAGTTTTGCCCCAAAGTGTTGTACCCACCATACAAGAACTCAAAGCCTAGTCCCAGCCAGCCCACTGAAATACTCAAGGCCCTGCCCCGTCCCAGTCGAGCTCAATTCTGCTGCGGCCAATTTCACAAGCCTAATTGGTTGACATCTCCCTAAGGTAAAGTTTGGTACGTGGGATGGAACGGAACGGAACGGAATGGGACGAGACGTTTCGTCCCATGTTTGGTGCGCCTAAAACGGGTGGAACGTGCTGTTCCACGGGACGAATTTTGGGTGAATTTTCGTTTCGCCTCACCCCCTGAAACGACTCGTTCCATATATGTGGAACATAAAATTATAACCTCTCTGTCTCCTTCTTCTTCCTCCTTGTTTCCATCAAATGACATCTTTGTTCCCTTTCTGTTCAGTCCCGTTCTGTTCTGTTCTGTCCCGTTCCGTCTTCATACCAAACGATACCTAAAGTACCGTTTAGTACGTGAGATAAGACAGAACACAATGGGACGGAACACGCTCGTCCCGCATTTGGCGCGCCAAAGACAATGCCACAATGGGATGCGCTGTCCCACAAAACGAAATTTGGGGTTTTTCCGTTCCACCTCTACCTTGGGAACGGCTCGTTCCACCCCGTGGAGCACACAATTATAAAATTTTAAAACAAAAATACCCCTCATATTTTTTAATATTTACACCACCTAAATCATAAACAGACCCTAAAATTCTATCTAATCTTCTTTCCATCTTCTCTGCCGCTGCCTTCTTTCTCCCAGTTCTCTCGCAACCTTCCTCCTCATCCTCTCCCTTAGCCTCTGTTTTCTCTTCTCCACGGAGTGGAACTCAAAGCTCTGCATCTCCAGGTTCCAGGTTCGATCTTGCTTTCTGTAGATCTTTGAATTTTTTATTTTTTTTGGGTTTTACTTTTTCGTTTTCTTGATTTTTCCATGGAAAATTTCAATTTTCTGGGAAAATAGGATGATTATGAGAAAATAAGTTAGTTTTGTTGGTTTCACTAGTTTAACTTGTGCTTGGGAATTGTATTTGATAAGTGGTCTGTTTGTGGTTTGCGTTCCTGAACCTGGCTCAAAATGTGGTTTGTCTAATCTGGTCATATATAAGTTCCAATCTTTCTGAAAAATCTTGAATTTCTTGTAATGTGGATTGATTTGAGCTGAAAAAATGAATTGGACGATAATATTGTCATGTGGTTTTCTTTGAGTAGTGTTAAAGCTTTGGTCTAGCAGTAATGCTGGAGGAGCACCTATGCCGGGATTACTAATACGATTGGACCCGCTATGGGGATCGAAGCGTTGAATTATATCAGTTATCCGGCTCAGTTTTGCTTTCCAATTTAGGGTTTGATCAATCGTATTCAGTAGACTAAATGAGCAGCATTAGAGACCATATAGTAATGGTTATAGGAAGAAGTGATGGTATTGTGTCCTAGGTCTAGTTTGTTTGATTTGAGTTTCTTAAGGATCTAATTGGCGAGGAAGCAAATGATTGTCATATATGTTATGGGGTTGTTCATTTCCTCTGGATAAAAATCATTGGCATAAAAATGGTTTAGGACCGATCCCATCATTTTGGATAAGTGGTTAGTTGAGTTGAGTGTCAGTTGGATGGTTATATAGTAACTAATTCTCAGCATTGCTGGATTGGGTGTAGAGTGCAAGGACCTTCGGCTTCGGGAACTTCTTTTAGTATGTTAATTCTAGGTTCTGTATTTTTGAAAGATTTTGCAGAATTGTATTTTAGTATGATTTCTTGACATTTTCGTATCCATATTCCATGTTAATTGTGACACCCTGGGCATTTGTGTGCTTCTTTGCATATTTGGAAATTCATGATACAAATCTTGTGGTAATAAATCTTTATCGACCTTTTCCATGGAGCGTTGTTTCTGAATATAATTATGGGGATTAAACGTCCTTAGTCCGACTCTTACTAACGAATACATGGTTATTACCTTTCAAATTTAATTTTACAGAGATTATACATGAAAAGAAGTGCGCAGAGCTTGTGAACCCGAACAATTCCGATTCCAGAGTCGCTTCTTTCTCTGGAGATGGAGAAACCCCAAACACAGAGCTTGTGATCTTCCTTGTGATTATCGATTCGGCAAAGGCAACAACAAAAAAAACACAAAGTAAAACAAACGTGGCAGCACAGCATGACCCAACCCCGTGAGCAGAGCCATCTGAATATCTGATCGAGTCGGCGGCGACCCCGCTCCTCATTCAGAGTGGCAGGTAGAAATCTCAAATGTCGTCACCTTTCTGGTTGTATCTGATAGTTTGATTCTTGTACAGAAAATTAGCAATAGCTGGATTGAGGTTCAAATTTCTTTGATATATTTTGTTTGAAAAGGGTTTATCTTACATTGCCGGTCCCAAGCCTGGATAAAGGAGAAGGGGGAGGGCGTCAGGTAGTCTACAGCCGGCACTTCTAGGTTACGTCGAATCCTTATGATAAGGAATCCAGAACGAAATCCCCACTTAGTGGGAAAAGGCTTTGTTGCTGTTGTATTTTGTTTGAAAGGCCTAAGGAATCATCATGGACGGAGGCAGAAACATAACGTATTTAATTTAGTGAATGATGAACTTTTTTACAGGCGTTCATTGTGAAGGAAGATCTGGTGCCTGTTTAAATTCAAGAAGTCTGTCTATTAGAGAAAAAGAGCGATGGCCGATTCCAAACCTGAAACTAGTACTGGCATGAGATGCCATCATTGTGCAGGTCCTCTTTCTAAGAAGATGGAAACGAGCAAGTGGACTGTTGCACCTCTTATTAGGGATAGCTTTTCCATGGTATTCTTTTCTTCTTTTCTAATTTTATCTGCCTCCTGCATCTCAAATTCAATATATGGTCTATCGATTGTCGGTGAAATTTATTTCGGTTTTATGGTACAGATTGGGTCGGCTGTTGGTGGCACAGCAAGTGCTTTTTATGGATTCAACCATGGTAATCCATTATTCGTTTTCTTTTGTAAAAATTATTTGCATAAACTTCTTAAATGCTTTGACAAGGATTGTGCAATAAATTTTGCTTTTTGGCCTCTTCTTAGGCTTCAATGTCTATAATTTTGTTTCTGTTTTTCATTCTAATGTATGTGAAACATCCTTCTCTTATCGACCTGGTGGAGTGTTGAAAATAACTTTGCTCTCTTCTTACCTTGATGTAGTTATAGTGTTTTCTTTATTTATTCTGTTGGCATAGGATAGGATGGACATCATCCTCGTTAAATGTTTCCCTCCCTAGCTTGTTTCCTAATACCTTTGTTATTTTGTCTCTTGGTGCAGTGATGCCTATTGTTCGAAGATGGGTAAAAGGACCTATGTGGTTGCATTTTTTTGTTGGTGTAAGTTCTTTAATGTTTTACAAGTTATCCCACTGCATATAACTAAGGATGAAAATGCCAGCAGTAGAACTAAAAGTAACTCAGATTATTTAAACTTCAAAAGTTTCTAATTGTTAAATAGATTTCAAATTAAACTTTGGAAATGCTAAACCAATTGTTGACGCCTCAAATGAACATGCTAGGCGTCATAAAATTGTACATCCATGATCAACATATGCATGTAGAGTGTGAAATAGTGTGCTTGCTGACATGATTTTCTTGTGGTTTCTTTTTGCCAAACCATTAGAACTAAAGGTTGAGGATAAAGTTTAATTTTGAAAGAGAAATAGGTGGCCTCTTAGTTGCAGTCTCTGACCTTACATTTTTTTTGTTGGTGTTCTATGGGTGAATATAATGCTATCCTTTGGGAGGGTTTTCTTATGGGAATGAAAAGTCCTAATTTGTGTTCTTGAGCATTCGATCTTGTGTATTTCGTCCTTCTGGATCACAATGAGATTTTCTTTTTGACTTAAGTCCCTGTTTGATCTTACTATTGGTTTTGTCATAAATTAGATTTCCTTATGAGAAAAATCATCTTGTTCGTAATTAGAATGTAGGAAGCCATGTTTACCTTCTAGATTTCACGGACATCTTGTCCCAATTTCGAGACATAATTGACTTCCCGCCACGAGTCATCAGAATCGAGCACATCTCCCTAACAAAGAGGTTTCTGGTGCTTCTATTGAAAATTACACTTCACCTTCATGACAAAAGTATTTGTGGAAGTAGGTTTGGTAGCACTTATATCCCTCTTGAGAGGTACATTTGCCACAAAACGTATGCACTTAGTTAGCTAGGATATAAATTGTGATGTTTGATAAAGATACTATTTGATTGAAAAAAAAAACACAATAAAACAATGAGAGAAGAAGAGAGGGAGGAGGGAGGAGGGAGGAGGAAGGGGGTGGGGGTGGGGAATGAGTGTTCAAGTGGACAAGAATATAACTAATGCATCCAAATTGTATTTGTCACATCTCAAGGTTTTTCTTTCTTTCACTTTGACCAGATCAAGGAATGTTTTTGTCAGAGGCTATTTTTGACGTCTTAGTTTCAGTACACATTGTTGTTTTATACTCGACCAAATGAACTGTCCAAACTTATATAGTTACAATATTTATGGTTATATATTGATGTCAACATAGAAAATAGTACATTGTGTTAGTTGGGTTTCATGCCAAATTGTGAAGTGGACCCAAACGAGTGGATAGCACTGTATTAAGTTACTAATTAGCATATAAGTGCATTGGTATATTATAATATATAGAACTATATGCGTGCGCACAAACGCACACATTATCAGGTGATGAATATTTATCATGGTTAGGAAAACAAATAAGACTTTGCCAAGACTATATTTTATCAGTTGGACATGGATTGGGTTTTATGCTCCTAAAACTTTGGAAGGATTGGATTGTTTCTGAAGTTTCTTTGTTGCACTATTTGTATCTGCTAATTTTTTCAATGGCTAGATTGAATAACACAGATCTCCCTTTTGCAACTGTAGGCTCCGCCTGTGATTGTATTCTCTTCAGCTTGTGCAGGTTTGGCAGGTCGGTGATTGTCTTGTTATATTATCCATGGTCATGAGATGTGAGCTATTTGATTAGTTTTCACTTTTGACCAATGTCTAGTGATTAAATTTTGTTAGGGAAAATATTTTTTGAAAACACCTTTCATGTGCAAATGTCTAGGTTTCTGAAACAGCATGCCTCTTTGTTATCACATGTTTATTATTGAAGAACCAGTTGTGCAATTTAATCTTCAGGTAGTGACTTGATAGTGGTATAATGGTCGAGTTAGTACATCTGACATAGGCCAAAACAAAAATACTGAACTTACAAAAGAGACTAAAAGTTTTGCAGCTGTATGAGCCACAGCATAGTTTTGAAATTAGTGCTTGTCACTGGTGCAAGTTGAGATGGTGCTTTCAGATGTTGGATTAGTTTGAACTTTGAATTAATGTCTAGTCTAACAGGAAACAATAATACTGATGCAATGGCTGGTATAAACTATCCAGTGCATGTAAAACATAGGTCTTATCTTACAGTTGTGCAAGTCCGTTTGACTGTCATCTAATGATGCCCTTTGGAAAATTTACAGGGGGTGCCGTTCCAGCGTTGGCCCAACTTGCTTCTTCATCTTATCATGCAGTGGTCTCACCGTCCTCGTTGCCTCCAACTTGTCAAGATGAGAAGATGCACAAGTCCAGAACTTCCTCGATTCTGTAATGCTGTATAGTTTTACGAACGCAAAAGACATGTGAGAGAAACATGGAGGTTTGACCTGTGTAGTTGCCCATCAGATGAAGGTTCTGTCGGCTTGAGGCAGACACAAGTTTTGGTTATACAAAGTTGTGATGCAAACTATTGTTTGATAATTATTTATGCCGTCAATAAAATTGTCAGTTTCATACTGAATTACTTTTTAGTTTCCTCAAACGCCGGTGCGTTTCTCTCCGTCGTTCATGTACATGTTAATGCTAGGAGGTGCTGTTAATCAGGAAATACATACAAGGCCGAACACAGATTTATCCCAATGACGGTATCCGTAGGTATCATATTTTTTGCTTGGAACAAATTACATGGTTGAGCGCCATTAATATTTATTATAAATGGCGCTCAACCGAGATTGTGGCAAGGCTGAGGAAATACCCTCCCTGTCCCGGTGTTTCTCTTCCCCTCTCACTCCGGATGAGGAGTGAGATATACCGTATACGCCAAGCAACTAAGTTGTGAATTGAGGTTTGTACCCTTAGGACTTTAGGAATAAGCACAATTAAGGTACTGGAGGATTAAGCTCCAATAATAGGATTTAATTTTCAGTTGATTAAAAAAAATGAAAAATTGAGGATGGGCTTAAACAAGAAGACGCGGGCTGCGTTTAGTTTTGGGCCGCCAAAGGTGGATGGAGAAGGGGCCGACTGTAAACAATGGCCTTTCAGGAATATATAAAATGGGAGGAGAGAAACCCTAAGTGCTTCAACTACTTGATCTTATCTGAGCAGAGAGTGGGCATCGAATCGAGTGGCTGAGGCTGAGCCACCCGCCCTTTGGCCTCTCATCAAAGTTTAGGGTTTTAGGGCTGCTGGCGGCTCTGGACCGTCACTGGCTGGTTCGGTGCCCCTAACCCTCCTGCAGTGACGACTGCCCGCAGTCAGAGCCCTCTAAAATTCATTTCATATGATATGATATTATATGGGGGGCAGTGATGGCTCAGCGGGCTTATCCCCATCCCCATCCCCATCCCCATCCCAATCCCAACTATTTAATTTGATTTGTTCATTTTGTAATTGTTTTGGTAGTTTATTAATGCATTGGGATGAGATGGGAGATGAAAGTTGAGTGTTTTAGTCGAATTTCTTTCAGATACTTGGTTTACGTTTCTTATTATTGAATGAATCATATGTTACTTTGGTATCTTGGTTGAGTTGTTACTACTTGGTAGGGTAGAGCTGTTGAACATACATACATTAGCACCTTGCTCGCTTTACATTTTTGTTTTGTTTTGTTTTGTTTTTTTAGTGTGCCTTTGTAATTTGTATTGTTGTTGGGTTTTGAGTGATATTTAGTCAGCTTCATATTCAGGCATGGCATACACCAGCCCTGCTGCCCAGTTGTGCTTTGGATTTGGAATTTGGGTGGGTCTGCCCTGCCGCCCTTGTACCCTTTTTGAAGAAGGTTCTGTTACTAACATGTTTACTTCCGGCAGCATCCCCAGCACCAGCACTAGAGCCAGCAAGGACAGATGAAATTCTCTAGGGTTTATGGTTTAGTTGATTGCATTGTATTGTGGGCCATAGGCAATGAATGAAGATTACAATTTGTGATAAATAAGAAAACGCTTTTCTCGCATTTATTTTTATCTCTCACATATTTTCTTTTATTTTTTTATCATTATTTTTTTTTCAATTCATTCGATAAATAAGTGTGAATACCACTACTATGCTATTAATGTAAAAACTTGTAACTTGCCCCAGTTGTAGCTTGGTAGTTTGACAAATGGAATGGGATGTCGAATAGCAAAACTGATTCGTGCTTTATGTTACAAAGTGCAGAATGTAATCAACTTAAAATAACGTGGGGAAGTAAATTACATGGGTAAGGTGTTGGATTGGATCTCTGGCGTGTTGGTTTTTTTGTTTGTTTATTGGAGATGTAAATATGTAGCCTTGTATGTAAAGAAATCGTAGATTTGATCCTTAATCTTTGGTTCACCACCTGCCGCTAAAAAATCGTAAAAGAGGAAGAAGAAATTTTTAGTTTACGTGTTAAGAGTTCAATGATGACACCGTAAGACGTGTTAAGAGTTCAATGGTTACAGCGTGCGACAGGGTGGCGGACTGGCGGTTGCTTTCAAAAGTTTGAAGACAACGGACGAAAGCGCTCTTTCGCTCTTTAAATGCCCCGTACACGTCTTACATATGAAGGCTGATTTGGTATTGCTATTTTGAAAAAAAAACTGTTTTTGCTGTGTTGTGAGAATAAGCGGATGTGAAATATAACTGTAGAATGTTTGTTAAACTTTTTTGAAAAAATTCTTTTGAAAAAAAAAAAACAGTATTATAGTGTTTGATAAACTTTTATGTAAAACAGATATGAAGGAAAACCGATTTTTCAAAGTTGGGTTTTGCAGCTTCTTGTTTTTGACTTTTTTTTCACTCAAAACTGTGAAAAAAAAACTGAAGCTGAATGTTTACCAAACACAACAAGAAACTGAATGTTTACCAAACACAACAAGAAACTGAATGTTTACCAAACACAAAAAAACTCCCATTTTTTTTTTTACCAACCTTTTTTTCAGAATTACCTCAATACCAATACCAAGTCAGAGCCCAACGTAAAAAAGCAATCTCTCTCCTCTTTCTGTTGCTTGGCATTTTGTTGAATGAGTCACCATGACTTTATGGTCAGCTTCTGCGGTCGGTAGCCTGGTAGGAACCCACCGCCCCCAGCATTATACGCCTTCATTCGTTCGTTCATGTGTATGTGTGTGCGCGTCATTGTGTGTATAAACTAAGAAAGGCCACGTTCATGCCTCTACTAACACAAAAGCCTTATCCCATCCAGCTCTCCTTTTTCCTTTCTGTAGAAACTTTATCCACCCAATTCAGGGAAAAGATCCTCGTCGGATTTTTTCTTCTTCTGAGAATCTGAAGAATCTCATGATTATAATCTTTCATCTTATATCTTGCGATAAAAAATTATTTAAAATTAAATATAAATAGTATCTAACGAAAATTAACCACACGATATACGATGAACGATCATAATCACAGATCCCTGAATCCCCAGAAAAAGAATCCGACGAGATCCTTTTCCCTAATTCAGCTTAAATTGTATTCATGTGATGTGATCCAATCCAATCCAATGTTGCAAAGCAAACAGGGAGGAAGCGTCAATCTTTCCATTCCAGCTGTTTCCAGACGAAACTTTTTATCACACTTGATCCGCTCTGCATTCAATCCAAGTGTGTGTGTGTGTACCGCATTCATTCATTCATTATCTTCTCTCTGGTTTTAATATGTGCATAATGAGGAGGTAAGGGTGCAGTGCAGTATAAAATCAGCAGTCAGCACTGCATTCAAACTTCAAATCCCAAATATTAACTTGTATACATACATACATATATATGATGATACCGCGCCCCAGTAACAACAACAGGCGAGGAGAGGAGGTATCAAGGACCTTCCATCTTCCCACTGACTCAATACTACATATAGAACAAGAAGACCACGAAGCTCTTAACTACATACACACTTGCAGACAGGATATGATAAGAGCGAACCAAATTCCGAAATACAATTGGTTGCTCTCTTCAAATTTACAACACATGATTTTTGCACAGGCTTGGATCTCAAAAACTAATTCCAAAGGACCTGCAGCTCTCAACTCTCAACTGCTTATATGTTCCACTCTGACTCTTGCATGAATGAAAATATCACATCAACAAGAAACACTACTGTACACAATACAACAAGATGAGTAGAGAAAATTGGTAGGTTTAGGGAATCGGGATGGTGAAGAAAACTGACCACGTTATCTCCAGGCAGTGACCACTTGAGCAGACTTTGAGGTTGCCGATGGAAGAGGAAGACGAGATGGTGTCTCTTCAGCCACAATCACTTCCTCCTCGGCAGGCACATCTTCTGTTGGTTTAGGAGTGTAGGTAAATGAGAGGTCTTTGTTGGTAGCAAGAGCTAGGAGCTCTTTCTCCTCCAGCCCTTTTGTTGGCCCAAGGCTGCACCGCTCTGGTTTGTGCTTGGCTAATGCATCTCTAAACTTCTTGATCTGCCAAGTCAATGCCATCCATCATGTTATCACAACAACCATCAGGAAACAACACCAACACAAACACACACACACACACACACACATTATTTGCCAATCCCATCCGACAAATAAGCATTATCCAGAGAAAGGAAAACCACAGCTAACCCATAAATAAGATAGAACAAGACACACAAAATGCTCTTGAGGAAGTGGCATTTAAGTTTGAATTCAGCTATTTGGAAAACACCCCAATACCAATAGATAGGGTTTCGATAGTAAACTCAACAGAGACCAATTGAAGGAAAGACAAATACTAACCGTGGCGTTGGTACAGCTGAAGCTGCAAAGGCGACCATGAGCACCTCTGTAAAAGCGGAAGAAGGGCAGGACATGAACATTGAGACTGTAACACATGGACTTGTGTTCCTCGTAGTTCACCTGAAGGAATTGAACATCTGGGGTCATCTCTGCCAGCTGACATATCTTGGGATGAAGAGCCTTGCAGCCACCGCAGCCAGGAGAGAAGAAATCAACGATCACCAGCTTATCCCCGGCATTTGAAAGGGATTCCACTAGGTCCTCCGCAGATACCACCTCTTTCATGTTGGGCTGATTCCCCTTCTCCCACCATTTCAGAGCTTTCCCAATCCGACGTCCAGACTGCTAAATTCCATTCCCCCCACAACAAAAACAAACAAACCGGTCTTTTAACTTCAAGCAACAAAAAAAACATAAACAAAATCTCGTCGTGACTTTCGAGATCAAATTTTGATTGGAAATCGATTTAAATTTGGGGAAAATTCATTACTCATGACCAATAAAATCTGAAACCCAGCAGAACAGGGCAATCAGATTTAGAACAAGGATATGAGGATAAATAAACGAACCTGCTGGGAATTAACGGCAGAAGAAGCGTGGGGTTGGGAACTCGTAATGCTGGTGGCTTGAAAAGCAATATTTTTGCCGTGAAAATCACTCGTTGTCGATAACGATGGTGATGAAATCTCCGGACTCAGTTTGAGAGAGCAAGAGAAAGACCTTGACTTATTGTAATTACAACTCTTTGGGAAAACGGAGATGCTGCTATGATTGTTTTGATGATACTGATGATGATGCCAGGACGACAACAGACTGGTTTTGCTCAAAACCTCTGCCATCGATCGATCGATAGCTCTCTGAATCAATTTCCACCAAAACCCCCAAACAAACAATCAACAAATAATAATTGAGAGAATTTTGATTTGATTGACTTGAGATTTGAGATTTGAGAATTTGGGATTCGAAAAAGGGCAAGGAAAGAAGGGGCTCAAAGTTGAAGCAAAAGAGCACGAGGGTGGAAAACTTGAGAGCGTTTTCAAAGGGGAAAGGGAAAAGGAGAAACGCGAGGGAGGAGATTGATTTCAGATTCCTCCCACGTACCAACTGTAAAAATCTACGCTCTTGTCTGGAGCCTTGTTTAACCGTACGCTATGTCGTCGCTACTTAATCGGACGGTTACAAAACGTTAACGGGAGTTGTGGTCTGTGTGTGCGGTTCAACGTAACTTGTGGTGTAGACTCGGAAATAAAATTGTAGACAGAGATGTTGGATAAGGATTACTTTGTATTTTTAATTCGAAGGAGAGAGTCTTTGAAACACGTGGCGATACTTCACACTGCCTCATCCTTTGAATCCTCCATCTTAGGAAATGAGTTTAAAGGGAAAATTGGAGATATTCTTTGAGATAAATATCTTTCAAGGTCGCTTCTTCCGCTATCTCAATCCACGAGTCAATTTTATTATGGAATATTGAATAAAAAACGATTAGAGCTAATTATATTTTACAAGGTTTGAAGGGGTTTCTAAAATATAGATTTATAGAGGACGTAAAATGTAATTAGCACCTATAACCGTTTACAATGCCCTTTTAAAATATTCGAGGAGGACGTGTGTTGATTAAATCGTTGAGTGTGTAAGTTTAACAACTTCTCAATAGAAAAACACATCTAAACAAGAAAGAGGTTTTTAGTGCACATCAAAAGTCCACATTTGAGTTATACATATGAATAAGATTCGTTACATCATTTAACCTAAAATAATTTAACAACTCTGTTCAGGCGAAGATTTCTCTGGAGAATGATCCTCGGACCTCAGCACATCTCCCCAAAGGATTGGCACTTTGGATGTGTAGTCGGGCTCTTACTTGTTGATGTGCTACAAGAAGATGACATAGTTAGTTCTGAAATGTGCCTTTGTGGGGCCTTAGGTGTAGGTCTTGAGGCTCGCAATCAAAACTAACTGAGTGCTAGTGTTGACCCTAAAAATTACCAAGCCTACGTGGCGTGCAGGCCGAGTAATCTATAAGTTAACTACGTCCTTCGGTGAATGCGGGGCGTGCCAACTCGCCGGCCAAGCTCGGCCGAGGAGTAAATTTGTTGATGTTGTGTTTGGTGCGCGGCTGACTTCTGCGTCTTGCGATTGCGGCCGAGAAAGGAACACGTCTCGGCCTCTTGGGCTCTCGAACCTGAAGACAAGGTTACTATTCTTACGAAGTTCACAAATCGCCGTCGTCGGATTCGGTCACAGTGATGTTATTCGTCAGAGTAAACTCTCGCCGAATCGACACCAAAGTGTAAGGGCACAAATACTCAAAGCAAATATAAGTTTTAATAGTGAACGTGGTTCGGCCGTCTGAATGCCGAACTCTAAATCCCACTTGGGAATATCCAATCATAAAATAATTCGGCGTGCAATGTGCCGAGCTCAGTAAAATGTAACACCTAGCTTCGCCAAGAAGGCAAATGAGATGACCTCAATCAATAAGGATTCGGAAATCTTTCTTGACCGAGACTTGGATAGCTAACCAACCGTCCTCGCGGCAGTGCTGTTGATGCCAACGGAAGATACTGCGAGACCGGCTGATTCTACGATGACAGAGTTATCTATGCCGACTTAAGATATCACTGGTTGCTTTCACAGTGCTGTTGATGCCAACGGAAGATGTGTCAGCAAAAAGAGAAAATAAAAAGTCTCAAGTTGTTGAGAGGGTTTGCGCAGGGCAGTTATGTGTTGAATTGGAGGTCCCTCGAATAATGCATGACCCCTTGTATTTATAGTAGCAATATATGATCCCTTAACCTTAGAAACCGACCGAGACTTAAACTTCTCGAATTATTCCAAATGGATCCCGTGGCCTTGATGATTTCCTAGAAACCAATCGAGACTAAACCTCTCGAATTATCCCATATTTTCCTTATACTCTTGTGCTGATTACCCCACACATGCATGAATTGCATGAGATTAGCTCATTTCCCACGAAAGTACATGATTATTCCATCATCTTGATCAGCACCAAGCCACATGCATGATAACATTTAATCATTATCACCAATCTTGAACTTGATAATAACAATTTCAAGAAATCCATTCCCATCTTGCTTGCATCTCATTACCTTTCTCCACGTATAGGTAATCTTTCAAATTAGACTCCACCTTGGTTACTAATTGATGCCACCATATGCTAGGACTATCCTCACCCGTGTTGAATGCTACGAATCCCAAATTAAATCTAACTGTTATGCTTGCTTCAATACAGCTTGCGCCGCATTTATCTCGTACAAGAAAAGTGTCAAGATAATTCATTATTAAAAGATAATTATTATGATTAAAAGTCATAATATTATCCCATAACAACAACAACAAAGTTATCTTAACTTTTCCTACCCGACGGTGTGAAGCTATACTTACTCAACGGCCTCGATTACTCGAGCCGATGGTGTAAATTTGGGTCCAAACAGCTAGGCATGCCACTGCTATCTCAGTATAGCAGATGTAGAACAAGAGTGTTTTTAAGTCGATTACTTGTGCCCCAAGTTACTCGAACTTCTTGTTATCAAAGGATTGTTGCATATGGGTTAAGCCTACATTAAGTTCTTTTTCTTGCCTCGTAAACAATGACTATTAGTTCATAGTCTTGTATGTTCGAATGAAGGAAGTCTAGATCCCCTTAAGTCATTTGTTTGGTCCTAGATTGCTTTTAATGATAACATATCTATTAAACTAACCAGATCCAGATGCAAATCGAACTCTTAAGATAGGAAAACTGATGGAAATAACTTGAATACATACTGGAGAGTGCATTAAGTAATATATCTATTAACTTAGATAACAAACAAAGAGCTTCGGGCAAGATTTCACCTTGTCTGTCAAGGTTGGACTTCTTGCAGTTACTTCTCTTTGAAATTACAGGGTTTATATGCTAAAAAAGGATGGATGGTAAACAAGTTTACACAAGGGAATCGATACTACATCACTGAGGGAGATATCATAGCTTTTAAACTAGACAAGAGATATCTTGTTACTAAAAAGAACTGAGATCTGGGCTGATTATAGCTTTTGCTAAAAGATCCAAGATCTGGGCTGATTACAGCTTTTGGTTGCAAATTTGGCTTGAGAGCAGAGTTTGTATGTTTGTTTGTTTGATTGGTTGAGTGTTCTTGTCTTTGGGGCCTCTCCCTCCTTTTATAGGCAAATTAGCCCGACTGCTGTAACTTTGTTCTTACCCGAAAGCATTTGAAGGGTAGTGAGTCATCAGCTTTTTACATTGAATGCCATTAGAAAGTGTTCTTTGGCTGGTAGTAGGTTGTATTCATCACTTGTCACTTCAGTGGTAAGCACGTGGCTTGTATTTTGGTTGAGAAGGCTTCACTTTGCCTTTGGACTTGGTGCTGGGCTTTGGGTAAGTCCCCTTTTAGTTGGCATCCTTGGGCTTTCCTTCATCTCGGTCCAATGTTCAAATGTTAACCCAAACAAACTCTTATTCAAATGTGTAACTTAAGTGTGTATTTTTTTTTTTTTTTTTTTTTTTTTTTTTGAGAAACAAGTGTGTAGAAACAAGTCTGCACTTTTGATGAGCAGAAGAGAAAATTCAAAAAAGGTGATGGACCCCAAACACGATTTGCTGAGGTGAGGCCCATTCATTATTTTCTTTGGGAGGGAAGGGGGTGTCGTTTTAAAGCCCGGTGGGTAAGAAGCACACAGCCCACACCATAGTGCGATGCAGGGAGAGCAGCGTTGGACAAAAAGCAGAATCCCTCGTGTGCGTGCATTTGTAAGTTTGTGGTGGTGCCTGGTGCGGCGACTCCAAACATGCTCCGACTCCACCTTCAGCTTCGTGCTGGACTTCCTCCCCACCCATCCATTAATACAAACCCAATTGCTTGCTACTACCACCACAACTCCAATTGCAAGAATAGTCGACCCCCTTCTCACTCCAACTGGTCCCAACACCACTAATCCCAATCTCACTCGCATTCACAACTGCAACTTCATCAATGCTAAAACCACCTTCAAATTCAAATGCCGCCGCCGCCGCTGCATTCACAACGTTACTCCTTCTTCTACTTCAACTGCAGCAGCCAATAGTAATGATTTCCGTCAACAAGACAGGAGCTTCTGGGGTGCTGTCACTCTGATCATCGGCACTGCCGTTGGTCCTGGCATGCTCGGTTTGCCCGCTGCTACCATCCGCTCCAGCCCACTCCCCTCCACCCTTGCCATCCTCTTCTCTTGGCTCTATGTCATCTCCTCCGTCATCCTCGTCGCGGAGCTCAGCTTTTCCGCCATGGAACAAGACGCCCTTCAAGAGGTCAGCTTTACCGCCCTTGCTTCCAAAGCATTCGGTGGTCGTTTTGGCGCATTTGTTGCTGTCGTCTATGCCTCTTTGAGCTTTGCCTTGTTGGTCGCTTGCGTCTCCATGTCATCACCCCTTTCGTTTGCAAGATTGCTGGCAACACTGTAGCCGACGCTCGCAAGGCCATACTCATTGGTGGGGCTGTTCCATTGATCATGGTCTTGTCATGGAATTTGATTGTGTTGGGGCTTTCTGGATCCGGAACCAACGCCGCAGCACCCGGAGACCCTATATCCCTTCTAGTAGTGACCCTATATCACTACTAGAGACTAGAGAGTGTATGTGTGTGCATGTTTAATTTAAATGTTTTGGTTTACGCAGTTGGTGCAGGTCATCCAACATTTTACCAGGGGGAAATGCTACACTTGCAATCCTCTTTGGAATTGCTGTCATTCTGGGGATTTGGCATTAGCTAAATTTAATCACTTGAAGAAATTACAAACTCATTTGTTCTAGCACATGCCTCTGCCTGGCCTGCCTGCGTGCGGTAAACATTTTCAACTTGTCTGATTGCATAAGCATTTCGGTTCCTCATTGATGCAGAAAATGTTTGTGTTTTTCTTTTATGCATATGAATTATGAAATTTGTCTCCCACTCTCACACACGTGGAAAAAGGAAGCAGAGGTAGTCACTCGGGGTTGATTATATTTATGTATAGACAAGTAAAAGACTTTGGTTGAGTTGTTAAACCATGTGAGCTACAAGTCAAGTCTGCAGAGGAACGTAGAATAAAAATTAAAATGGTTACTGAAAAAAAAAAAAAGAGGATAAAATTGAATAACAAAATGTTATCAAATCTTAGAGAAAAGAGGACCAACAAATTAAATGCGTTGGCTAGGATAGGGATCGACGCTGGATTAGGGCCTATATCATCAATCGCAGGCAAAGCCCAATGGCATGGATGAAGGACTACCATGCAAAGGAAAACAGCATGCTGCATGGTTAAGAGTTATTTCCCGAAAAGACCTATTAAGTAATTATTTTTTATCCAATGTAAAGTTGAATTAGGTTGGATTGGATCCCAGAATTGTAAAATCAACAATCCAATGTACGTTTGTTAGATGCGGATGGGCTACATTTCAATCGATTCAAACCTATAAATACCCCTACTAAATCCCTCAAATAGAGATTATTTGTGAATTTTTTTAATGGATGGGGTCTTTACAGATACATGTGGATCGAAGCATACATCATTCGGGATTGGAACCATTTTGTTTTTGGCCAAAAGGTAAACTTTATTAAATTGTAATAAAAATGTTTACATTTTTTGCAAGAATATTAGATAAAAATTCAGGATCATAGGTATCCCATAAGAAAGAGTCATCACGCGAGGTTGCATATAAAGCCACTGCACGGGCAGCGAGATTACCACTCCGCTGAACAAACATGAACTTCACCTCCCTAATCTGAGACGCCAAGGCTTTAATATCAAATAGCAAACACTCCAAACTTGCATCAATAAAGCGCTCTCCATTCAACATTTGGATAATAGAAAGGACATCAGACTCTACTTCCACCTTGTCGCTACCTAGGTCCCTACACTTCACCAACGCTGCACGAATAGCTGCCGCTTCTGCCATTGCAGCTCTGTGAAACACTTCTCCCCCCATCCCACCAGCCATCTTTAATAATCCTGCAAAGTCGAGCATAAGGAGATAATTGAGTTGTGATTTACAGTGTAGTGTCCCTAGCATTTTTGTATACAAATTTAAGTGTGTGTGAACATTATTTTGTGTTTGTAAAAGTTTTAACTAGGAACAAGTCGCTGGTTAATTTCTTAAGAGAAACGTATGTTAGATTTCGGTAAATTATGGGACGATTGAAGCAATATAATAATTAGTTGAGTATAGTAGACAGAGGCAGATTCTTTGCCCTCCCACTTTCCGTGCCCTCCCTTACCCTTCTGTTTGTGTGGTTACGGTTAAGCCACGTTAACATTTTATATTACTATTCATTTTTGTCTTATTATCTCTATAAAAAAAATATTAAATGTTGACGTGACTTAACCGTGACCACACAAAACAAAAGCGCACGAGAAGTGGGAGGGCAGAGAATTTGCCTCTGCAGTAGACCGATGAATGTTAAAGTAGGTGGGATTGTAAAAATAAAAAGATGATGTGATGATGCATATGATATGACATAAGCAGATGTGGGTAGGCACGTGGCATGATAAGTATGCATAATATAATAATACTATATGTCAACCCCAAATATATAGCACAATTAAGAGGAAAATGATCCTCTCCGGATTCTCTTTGTGAGAATTCGGAGGATCAATTAATCATGTTCGTTCATCGTATATAATGCTGTCAGTTTTTGTTAGGTACTATTTATATTTAATTTAAAATTTAAAATGATTTCTAACCGCACGATGTATGATGAACGGACATGATTGATTGATCCCCTAGATCCCCACAAAGAGGATCATTTTCCCAATTAAGAAGTTGGTTTTCATAGTACATATAGGAAATGGGTGCAGTTTTGCTCACTACTCTCAAGTGGTAGTAATACTCATCATCTTAATTATTATCGTTTGATGAATTTTAATTTTGAAATTTGTGTTTATCTGTTAAACAGAGTAAGCTTATTTAACAATAATAAATAACGTGATGAACATTACCATCACTTAAGGGTGAGAGCAAAAATATTCCAACAGAAAATAGAAGAGAGACCTAGCAAGGACTAAGAAGAGTTTGTGGGGGAGCGGGATGGACAAGGATTGTCTGCCCTCCACTTCCGGTGCCCTCCCAGTGCCCTCTTGTTTGTGTGGTCACGGTTAAGCCACGTCAACATTTTATATTACTATTCATTTATGTCTTATTATATCTATAAAAAAAACAATATAAAATATTGACGTGGCTTAACCGTGACCACACAAAACAGGAGGGCACGGAGAGGGTATCGGAAGTGGAGGGCAAACAATCCTTGTCCGAGCGGGATTGGTTGTAGAGGGCCAGCCAACCACCACCATCTCCATGTTCTCATGCAACAAATCAGCCTACGCAGCTGCTGCTAGAAACTAAATAGCTAGTTTCTTCGTTTGAAATATTTTGTTGCTCAATATAATTTTGCTATATTTTATTTCAGTAGTGGAAGATAATTAATTAACAAAAATAGTATGTGTATACAGACACACACATCATTGTCTAAAAGTGTAAAGTGCAAACAAGCGAAGAAAACTATAAAAGGGCGGTTAAGTTGCCTGCAAGAATCAAAATCCAACGGACGCTTTGCTTTGAATGAAAAGTTAAGTTTTTTTCCGGGATGAAAAGCGGCAAAGCAAATTCTATTGCATAAATAAATTTTGGATAAATATCGATCACATGAAAAGTAATCTTCATCATGCACCATTCATGATGAAAAGCATTCATCGTTCATCAACATTTCTCCTTCCGTTTCTAATATCGATTAAAAGTGTGATTTCAGTAATGCTAATATAATTCGTTTTGTTCAATCGGCAAGTTAATTTCTTCTTGTCTGCTTTGTCTCTTGTTGAAAGCATTTGTGTTCAAGTGAACAGTTAGGGATTGAAAAGTTAAAGTTAACAAAGTGATATATGACTTGTTTGGATGTGCTTTTAAAATGACTGAAAGTGCTTTTACAAAAAATGTTTTTGGGTTACATGCTTATTCCAAGAAGCACTTTAAGTGATTTTTCTGGATTTACTTACATTTTTATTAAAGATTGGTTCTAGAAATATTTTTACCAAAAGTGCTTTCAATCATTTTAAAAGCATATCCAAACGAGCTCATAGGTAATGCTAAGTAGATCAAATTTTTAAACCAAATAATGTGTCACCAATATGAATTAAGTACGTTAATCAACACTTCAATTATAACTCAATCATTAATAAACACATCGTTTAGTTTACAAAATTTAATTTAAATAAAATATAACGAGTGAGTAGTTAGGACTATCTCTTTCTCCTATCTTTATATTTTTTTTTCTGTTAGCTTTTAGCCTGATGAAATGAAGCATATACATGACGTCATACATGCAAGTTATATATGCAATATGCAAATCAAGCCAATTTTATTCTAATTAACTATTTAATTACACAAAATTCCCAATACTCAAAAAAAGCATACAAATTAACAAAGCAATTTTATATACATGCCACAAATATTATGGTCTACTATTATTTCTATGCCTCCAAAAAATAGGAGATTTAAGCTCGACTTACTTAGATGATGAGTTTGATACATAATTAATCACTTTAGCAACAACATACATGCATGCCAACGAGCACATATACATCTGAAAAACACGTTAAATGGACAGATGAGCTCACGATAAAAAGCAAGCATAACATGTGTGAAGAAAGATCGAAGTCCAAGTAATTTAATTAAGGTACATGTAATAATTAATTGAGTTCCGTTTGACAAAAGATTTACTATGGCGTACGTTTTTGAAGCAAGAAACCAATGATTGTTACGAACAAGTTAGCTGGCTGATGCTAATTCAATTATTTCAACGAAACGAATTCGAATAAACCTTTCTCGTGGCCAAGAGCATCTGCTGCATGACATGAGCAAATATTCAGGGAACAATTCACGTGATTCATAATGGATATATCTAAATCACCATTTCTTTCATCTCAACTAATTCTCTCAAATATTTCAACGAGCTAGGTTTCTGCACCAGGTTTATATACATATTATATATGGAGTACTGGCATTCCAATACTAATTTAGCATTTGTTTTACTTAAATTTACACACACGCACACACACTGCATACATATATATACGGGAGAGAATTCGTGATACCATTTTTTTGTAGTAATGATCTATGAATTATATTATATAAGATAGACGGTTCGAATCATTAAAATACATCATTGAATGAGTCCAACAAAAACTTATGTAAAAAAAGTTGTGCCACGAATTTTTGGGTTGGCAGATGCAAGATAACAGTTCAATTGATAATCACCTTGTGTATTCCATTCAAACACAATTAATCACAAATTAAAAAATTTAAATGCAGGAAAAAGGATGAAAGCAAATTAACAAATCAAAATTACAACATGAAGAATTGCAATAACCGTAGTAATAATAAATTTAAATAATAAAAAAGAAAATTTACATGAGTTTAGTTCACAATAATCATGAAAATTAAAATGGCCCCGGAAACCATGAAAATACTATACAGTTTTCGTGTATGCAACAACATCAATTTCTGACTAGTTAATCTCCCTACCAAAATAAAGAAAAAATTTAAACCCTTAATAATCCCAATTAGCAGAAGGCGGCGCGACTTGTTTTTGAATGAATGTCAAAAGTCCCACAAGCCTTCAATGTCGGAAAGGGGGACAACAGATGGATCTTGATCATAGGATGAGTTGTTGGTGCTGCCCAATTCTTGCTTTGAAATAAATGATGATGATATCTCGGTAGTGTTCATGTCGGTGCTCAATCCGGTGTCTTGGGAGACGCTAAACATAGACTGGTTGGACGAAAACTGCTCGACCTTGCAGTGCCTGTCTAAGCCTCCTCCTCCTAAGCCAGACGATGATGTTTCATTATTATTCTTCCTCTTGTTGTTGTTGTTGTTGGCTACAGCTATTGCTTTTAGAATGGCCTGATCATCGTCATCACGGTCATTACTAGTAATAGTACTTGTTTGGAACACCGACCCTTGCCCTTGAGTACCCCTCATCATCCCTTGTTGAAAATAATCAGAATCGCTCATCATCTGATTTGGCTGGAAATTTGGGAAACTAGAAGGATTTTGAAACTGGTGATGATGCTGATGATTATGATGAAGAGGTGGAGGATATAACATGTTGGAAGGGTTACTGAGACTACTGGCTTGGTAACTGTTGTAGTTATTGTTAGGCTGCAGCTGAAAGTTGCAACTCTGCTTGAGGCCTTGAACACCGCCGCTACCTCCCCCCAATGAAACGTAGTTGAGGTAACTGTTAGTGTTGATTCCATGATAATCCGATGGGTGTGGCGCTGTGATAATGGAATCGGGCTTGAAGTCATTGTCTCCATAGCATGAAGAATGTTTGTTGGTCATGATGTTGGAAGTATTAAGAGTAGGATCCATAAGAGGTGGGAGGGAAGAACAATCCAAGAGATCGTGATCCCCAATATTCCCAAAAGAGTTCATCCGAGTTGGGGTAAGGGTTCTTTTGAGCCCCATGTTCTTGTGGAAAACTCTGCACACAACCCATTCATCCTACACCAACGTATATATACAAAATTAAGATTAAAATTAAAACTAAAACTAAAATTGATTGATCTTCAAATATTGATGACTTGCAAAAAAAAGAAGAGAAAATTTAAAGCTAGCTAAAAGCCCAAACCCCTCCTTGAAAGGAAACTCCCAACCAACATAACAAAATTCAAAAGGGGGCCACGGATGTTTAATAGGTATTAAAATAGGTAGGAATATGATTTTAAAATTTTAATTACCTTTGCAGCCTTGGAGAGGTTATTGTAGAGTGGGATTTTGCCATCAAGCCTGTATTCATGCATGACCCAGTTGGTCTTCTCTCCTTTAGGGGCTCTCCCTCTGTAGAACACAAGAGTCTTCTTCATCCCAACCAGGCATCCTCCTCCTGCACCTTTCCCGCCCTGCTGTTGCTGCTTTTTAACCTTATTGAATATCTCTTTATCCTTTCCTGTGGCCTTCCAGTACCCTGATTCCGTCGCACGATTCGTCCTCATCCCCGTCGGATACTTCCTGTCTCTCTGGCAAAAGAAGTACCACTCCTTCTCTCCCATCTTTGCTTCTTCTGCTCAAGGAATATACATATCCATATATGCAAACTAAGTTATTTCAAGTAATTCAAAAAATATATATATACATACGACACGAAATACCCCTGGAAGACAGACAAGTAATACTTACTAGGCAAATCCCAAGGTTCGCACTTGTTCAAATCAGCTTCGCCGATTGCAACAGCTTCGAAGCTGCTGTTGATGACCTTCTTTATGAGATAGCTAGTTATGATTTCTTCATCCGTAGGATGAAACCGAAAACCCGGAGGCAACCCCTTGAGCTCGTCTGATATTCCTCTATTCACCACCATGCCTGTTTCTGTTTGTGCTTCCATCGACGGGTCCATCTCTCCTCTTTTGTTATATGTATATGTAAGGCTACAATTTCTCTTTTTATATAAGGGCTGCCTAGCAAGCCAGCTAAGCTCAAGAATACAAAGTATTCTCAATCCAACAATTAATTTCAACTACAAACCGAAGAAAAGAAAGAAAATTAACGAATGAATCTGCAGCTAGCCGATCGATCGAATTGAAGAGGAAAGAGGGACAGAGACAAGTCAGAGAAGAAGAAAGAAAGAAAGAAAGAAAGAAAGAAAGGGTCAGAGAGCAGTTAAGAAAATAGAACAAAGGGAAAAAAAAGAGCTTTTATAGAGAAGGGAAGAGACGGGTTTCTTCTTCAAAACAGCTCATATTATCAAGATCCGTGGTCCGCAAGGCACTTACTGAGGAAGCCACATAATTTATTATTATTTTTATCTCCATTATTTTATGTATTGTTTGTTTTGGTTTTGGGAAGTGTTATTGGCACTTCAAAAATCTCATTCAACACTCTTCACAAGTGTATTTTTCTTTCCTAATATAGAAAGTTTGGAGTTCTAATAACAATTCATTTGGTTTTTTGCGAAGATAATACTTGAGTAATCAAAGTGAGCATTCTATATATTGATAGTAATATGGAGACAAATTTTTTAATCAAATTGCAAATCAAATAATGTGTTACCAAAAATTAATAAACACAGTAATCAGAATTTATAATAATTTAACCATCAATATTCACATTATTTGGTTTACAAAATTTAATTTAAAATTTTGATTTTTTTAACATTATTCTTTACGTATTTATTTTTTAATTTGACACAATAAAAAATATCACGTGTTTCTTATTTTTCAAAGAAAAAGAATTACTAGCATGCTATTATTTTCTAAAATAATAAAAAAGGTATAAGAATATTATTGGATTAAATAAAAAAGTGAATTCTCACTTTAAATAACCAAGTATTATCCTTTGGCTAAATTAGAAATAAGAACAAAAATTAATGAATTGTAAAAAAAACAAGGAGCTTTCTATGTTGGAGGGACCCACGTTCCCAGCGTACCCAGTAGCCTTTCACATTGGCTATTAATTTAATTAAACAAATAAAAAAGGGGCTTCTGTCGGAAGCTTCCAATGAATAGTTGAATGTAACCTCTTTTGGAATTTCATTGCATGTTCCAATCAGTTAAACCGATCCATT
Source organism: Malus fusca (assembly GCA_035220775.1). Classification (NCBI taxonomy): domain Eukaryota; kingdom Viridiplantae; phylum Streptophyta; class Magnoliopsida; order Rosales; family Rosaceae; genus Malus; species Malus fusca. The sequence goes on along the minus strand of CM069072.1, from coordinate 250,749 downwards.
CAAAAAGTCTCTCCCTATTAAAAGCTTTGGAAAAGGTTCACATCTTTCTTCCTCTTTTCGTTCATTCGTTTCTTTTCTACAACAATATATACATATACAATACGTTCATGAATATATACATATACACGTTTAATTATCAGCTTCAAATATGAATTATTCAAATTAGTACTTAATTTAGTAGGTGCTCGATTAGTGGCTTACTGACTGACTCGGCTAGCTAGCTCATCAACTGCTTCTAAACTCATGTAAATCCAAGGTTAAAAGACGTTAGACGCTAATCGGGCGGCTGGTTGGGGTCTAGCGCCTAGATGGACTAGACGGATTTAAGTAAATATATTATATTTGTATAAATAAGTGTCCATTTATACTTAAATATATATATAATTTTATCATAAACTACAAAAGAGAATAACATATATAGTATGAAGTATTGAAACATAATGAAAATATGGGGAACAAACATATAATGTATGTTCATGTAAGTATTTAATAAGTCTCTTACAATTTATGAAAAAAATAAAATGCAAAATGAAAGTTATCTATTTTCTGTATAAATGAGTTGCAACCTAGGTGGGTCTGGACTAGTTAGGCGAGTGCCTAGGAGGTCTAGACTGGTGCCTCAACAGGTTTAGGCACCATTTCTTAATTTTCAAATGCTTAGACATTAATCGGGATGGTGACCAGCCGCCTAGCGCCTAGACGAGGTTTAGAAAGGGTCTAGACTGAGCTTAAAAGATGCTAGGCAGAGATTTTTATAATAGTATGTAAATCAATGTGTCATTCGCACACAAATACAGTTTCGAAAAAGTAAATTAAGTACGAATATCAATCGGTCCATATAGAATGTGTGGTGTGTACATATAATCATATATATGCATAATGTGGCAGAGCATGAAATTAATTAATCAATAGATAGATCATGGATGCATTCCCCACAAAAAGCAAATCAGGAAAACGAGTACCCAACAGAACAGACCGAATCTAGCTAGGGGGCTCATACGTCATACCCCTCACCCCCATAAGTCAAAAAGAACGAATTTTCTAAGAATTTTCCAGCTTATTAGTAGCTGGCATTCTAGGGAGAACATGATCTACCGATCACCATGATGAAATGAATATATGTGAAATCTTTAGCCTTTAATTTATTTTCTTCTTTTGTTTGTCAATTTCTCTTCTATCTGTCCTATACCGTATGCCTTGAACTTGCAAAAACTTAGGGAGGTGTATTCAATTGAGAATTTGAGAGACTTTAATGGATTTATAAATCTATGAATTTTTATGGAATTTAATTGATTTATAGAGATTCCCTATAAAATTTTGATTCAATTCCCTTGAAATCTCATGGGAAGATGTGAGATTTGTAGATGCTTAAAATACACTACAAAATCTCTCCAATTCTTTCTAATTCCTCAACTTTCTCAAATTCTTTAAAATCAATTTCTAATTGAATACACCTGGAATGTTATAAACTTCTTTAAAATCCTAATTGAATACACCCGGATTTCTAAGGATTTTAATAAACTATCTTAAAATTCTAATTGAATACACCTTGAATTTCAGATAATCACTTCAAATCCTAATTGAATACCTCTAGATTCATTAAAAGAATTAAAATCCCTCAAAATTCCAATTGAATACACCCCCCTTAAAATCGAACGGAAAGTGATTTGTGCACCCTTGTTTTATTTTTATTTATTTTTATACAGATATTCTCTTGTTAATATGTTAGCTTTAGATTCAATAAAATTATAGAAGCAATCAATGCATAGGGGAATGAAAAAAACGTGCAAAAAAAAAAAAGAAGAATGTAAAAATCTCTACAAGAAAGCAAAATGAATTAAATTGGAACAACTGTTAGTATAAATAGAATTCAATATGCTATTTTTATGTATTTGTCTGAATACTTCAGAGTAGCCATGCATTTCGGCTGACTAAATCTTTTAAGCAACATTTTAAATGAATTTGGCTGTTTTTTTTTCTTTCATCAACAAAACGAGAAATTTTTCAATGTGACTGGAACACACAAGTCAGCATAATAGGTGGTGTTTTTCATCAATAACTTATGGACACCTGTATTCTTATAGTATAACAATTTAATACATTTGAATTTTATTAAAAAAAATCCAACTAAACAAACATGCACTGTTCCCAATAGTCTCAGTCTCCCAAAAGGCCCCCATCTCCTCCCAACTCTCCTCCTCCCCCCATTGTAACCGGAAAAATCTTAAACGGAGGTCGGTGACGGTAAAATCTTAAACCACCACCTCCATCGTCTCCTGTGATTTCACCTGGACGCTATTTTTCACAAAGGTTTCTGATTCCATGCCTAATGCCTTGGCTTTTTGCTGCTTTGGGGTTGTATTGTTGCAAGAAAAATTAAGTCCCGAGTTTTCCAACCTGAGTGAGAAACTGCAGTCACTATGATTCAAACCAATTTGAAGCTAAAAATTTGAGGAAGTAAGACGATTCCCCCCCCCCCCCCCCCAAAAAAAAAAACACAAAATCATTATAACAAATGATTCTGAGTAATCCAACTAAATTTTCAGATGTTTGATAATAAAAGTTTAGATCCAAACATAAATTTGAAAACTGTTGTTCCTGATGCAAACATCATCCGGACACCTCATGTCGACGATGCACGTATCGGTACCACCCAGTTCAATATACATACTGTATCAAAAGAAAGGAATCTCAATTTTTTGTCTTATGACAAAGAATTTCGTTGTTGATGGCCTTGAGTAATTACGAATTAACCTCAGTTGTCTGTCTGAGTCCAAAACCACATTTATAGACACCTTTTTTTTTCTTCCCAATTACAAGTAAAGAGAAAGTTCCAAGTCACCAATTAGTTTGATGCTTCCACAAAAAAAATATTACTACTTAATATAAACAATCTTCACCACATGACATGGTAAGTATCCTACTCATCCATAAACTTTTACTGACTAGAATGCAGTACAAAACAATGCCATCATACCACTCTAACTCGAAATTTCTGTTGACTTGTATTAGGATTCCTATAATTGTGGGATTCCTACCATATTTGGTTTCCTAGTTAGGATGTAATTATTTTTCCCTTATTCTTTCCCATATTTGTTTAGGGTTGTATATATACCTTTGTTTGAGATGAAATACACATATCATTGAAAAGCATTCTTTCTTCTTGGCACCAGAGCCGGGTTAGAAAAGGAAAACACCGAACCCTAATTGTTTTTTTTTTCCCTCTGCCGTGTCCCTTATCAATTGCAGCGAGCAACTTAGAGTTGTTGCTGCCTGTTTCCTGATTGATTGCAACGAGCAACTGAGAAGTTGTTGCTGCCCCGTCAATTCATCTATATTGTTCCAAAGCCCATCAACGCTGCATGCTTTTTCTGCCCAGTTTGTATTAGTCAGTACCAAGTTCCAAGGTCCCATCCACGTTGCAGGCTAGAGAGATGGCTGAAGAAAAGGGGGTTGGTTCTTAGATTGTTCCAGTAGCTAATATTGGTATGGTTTTGGATGAAAATAACTATGATTTATGGGCTCCTCTCATTCAAATCCATATTGCTAGAAGGAAGAAGATGGGATATCTTCGTGGGTCTATCAAGGCACCTAACGAAGACGATCCTAAATATGATGATTGGTTCTCTGAAGATCAAAAAAATTAAGAGTTGGCTTTTGTCTTCAATGAAGCATGAGATTATGAAACGGTACATTCGGTTGTCTACATCGAAGGAAATTTGGGACTCCCTTAAGGCAGCCTACTTTGATGAGAATGACGAGGCTAGAATTTATTCGTTGAATCAGAAGGCATAACGTCTTCGTCAGAATGGCCGACCTTTGGCTATCTATTTCGGGGAGCTAACTGAGATTTTCCAAGAATTGGATCACTTTAATAAGGTATCCATGGAGTGTGAAAACGACATCAAAGTGTTTCAAAAATCCACTGAGAGACAACGAGTCTATGTGTTTCTTGGTGGTCTCGATGATGGGTTTGATCAGGTGCGTGGAGAAGTGATGCGGAAGGATCCCCCACTTGGCCTGTAAGCTTCTTATGTATATGTTCGTTGAGAAGCCGATCGAAAATAAGCAATGAAGACGGAGGTTAACAAGAGTGAACCCGTTGCCATGGCAGCAAAGGCCGGTGGATCATCTTTTAGGTCGAACCGAGAAAGGTCACAAAACCGGCCAGGACAAACTCGGCCTAGTCAAACAAGTCGGGATCGTCCCCAAGGTAAGTGCCCACATTGTGGCATGACAGGACACTCCAAGAGTCGCTGTTTTGAGTTGATTGGATATCCTGAGAATTGGGATAAGACCCGTGATCCTCGTTGCAACAAATCTCGAGCCTCCGTTGCAGAAACCAAGAATGATTCAAACCAGATAACGGACAAGGCATCTGCCATGATTGCTGCGGCTGGTAGTGATGGTAAGGCACTAAGTACTTCTATTTCTGTTATGAATAATACATGGATAATTGATTCTGGAGCTACTGAACATATGACTTGTGATTCTTGATAGGTTCCATCACTAAAAACATCCACATAAACCGAGGTCAATGTTGCTAATGGTAATGCCATCCCTGTTATTGGGGAAGGCACTGTTTCCCTTTCCAATACCATAAAACTTGACACTGTTCTTGTGGTTCCCTCTCTAAATTATAATTTGTTGTCCGTTGCTCAAATAACCCTTGCCTTACATTGTTTGGTTATTTTTTGCCCCTATTTTTGTGTTTTAAGGATATCCGGACGCGAAAGACGATTGGTTATGGTATTATAAGAGGGAAACTTTATTTCTTGAAGTTGACCACCAGTAGTTCTAGCTTGCTGACTCAAGCCCTTTCCGCTGATGATTCTCAAGGGGGTACTAATAAAGTGTCAGACATCTGGATGTGGCATCGGCGCCTTGGGCATGCTTCCTTTGGTTATATGCATAAGTTATTTCCTAGTTTGTTTGTCAATAATGATGTTTCTCAGTTTAAGTGTGATGTTTGTGAAATGACTAAGAGCCATCAAACCTCATTTCCTCCAGTTTAAATAAAAGTACCGTTCTTTTTATGATTGTGCATTCTGATGTATGAGGACTGTCGAAAATAGCTACTCTTGGTGGTGCTCATTGGTTTGTTACTTTTATTGACGATTGTACCAGAATGACTTGGGTTATTTTGTTAAAGTCGAAAAGCGAAGTTAGTTCGGCCTTTCAACGGTTCCATAAAATGGTTGCTGTGCATTACAACAGGAATATCCAAGTTCTTAGAAGTGACAATGGGGGCGAATATGTTAATATGGAACTTCATTCCTTCCTAGAATTGCATGGTATTGTTCATCAGACCACGTGCCCGTATAGTCCTCAACAGAATGGGGTTGCAGAACGGAAAAATAGACACTTGTTAGAAATGGGTCGTGCTTCACTCATTGCGACACATCTGCCTCTACATTATTGGGGAGATGTAGTTACGTCCGCTGCCTATCTTATTAATCATCTTCCTTCTCGTACTATCAACTTCCATACACCATTTCAGGCTCTCACATCTCAGACTAGCAGCCCACCGACTCCCAATCTTCCCCACGGGTCTTAAGGTGTGTTGCTTTTGTTCATCTTCATCCCCCCCAACGGAATAATAAACTTGAGCCTCGCGTCATTTGTTGTGTTTTTTTTGGGTTATGCTACTACCCAGAAAGGATATCATTGTTATTATCATTCGAGTAAAAAAATGTTTATTACTCAGGATGTGATTTTCCATGAGAATGAAATGTTTTTTGGATCCTCCACATCTTCACTTTAGGGGGAGTACCGAAATAGTGAAGTTCTGACCCAAGATAATAGTGAAGTTTTGAGCTTTGATTACTCTCACGTGGCTAGAAACGAGCTGCATAAAGAGCAACCATTGCAGTCATCATGCCTGGAGTACACGATATCTAGAGAAGGGCAGCATCCCATGTGTTGCAGTGATCTACCCACAACATCTGGAGAAGGGTAGCAGCCTGTGTGCTTTGGTCATCAGCCCATCGAGCAGCCCAATCATCAGCCTATTGAGCAACCCACTAAGTGTTGGAAGTATGCCCACAAAGCCACTCATTTGATGTAATAGCTTTTTGGAATACTTAATATGTTAAACTTTTATATGTTTAACGGAAGGACAATACTTATTGTTAATCACTATTTATTGAATCATGTGTTTAATCAATAAGAGAATCCAAGGGATGTATTTGACATAAGAGATAAGTGATCTAATGAGTTAGATTAAGGAGACATTTCTCTTATGTTCATTCCTAAAACGTTCCTAGCCATAGGATTGCCAATTGGGCATTGACAATCCGCTAAGGTTAGTATGTGTTATGTTGACTCAAACGTGAGTATGAACTAGTCTCAAGTCATTTGGTGTTGGACACTAAGACAAACACATAGGTGCTCGAAAGAGTAATCGAGTACACTGAACTGCGATTAATGAGAGTTCAAACATACATGTCATGTACGAACTCTAAGGTTACAATATGCAAAGTAGTCCTTAGACCTGAGGCATCATAGATGTCTAATGGTTAGGTCATTGATCTTTGATCATGACAAAGGCATTCCCTCGGATTGTCCACGGCATTGTTGGGGTCATGTGATCTAGTCATGTAGGCATATGAATGCACAACAAGGGATCTCTAACCTTCCATGGTGGAAGGAGTATACTCTAAAATATGATTCTAAAGTCTTTGGCCAAAGCAAATGAATATGACTAAGGAAGATGTTCCAAATCATATTCAAGGGAATCATATAAGAAAGTATCACATTGGATAGTAGACATGAAACAAACTATCACTTAAAACAATGTGGTTAAGAGTATTGTATTAGAGAATGACCGTATTGCATTGTAATTGTAACTGGATAGGTTCTCCAACCAATTCTACTTAGCTTGGGTAACCATGACATACTGCTAGGTGTCACTCATGGTTTGTGGAAGCCCTATTGATTAGCAAACACTAATCATCAAAAAGGGAGAATTGAAATGTGGTTTCAATTCACAATCGATAGTTAAGAGTAACATCGCCCACTGCCTCGCTAATTGGAACCTAATGGATCGCACACCAAATAAGGATATATGTGAAGCAATTAAATGAAATGGATAAGCAATTAAATGGTTTAATTGAAGAATGGTCAAGATTAATTAATTAGTTAATTAATTATACGAAATGTTCGTATTGGGCTTTTAAGTTGGTTTTAGGGCTTCGGGGCCCAAAAGTGTTTTGGTCCACAAGGCCCATTATGTTTAAGTTGTATGACAACTAAAACAAAATGGGCAATAAGCCCAATAACCATATAGGCCAACCATTTAGGGTGAGGGTATGCAAGTTTGCTTAATTGCAAGTTTGCCACTCACCTAAGAAATGAAGTATAAATTCATCTTTATAGCTTTGTTTTCAATTAGCGGTTTCTAAGCTACTTGGGGAAAGTTATCTAGCAAATTTACTTCCCTAAGTGATCCATTTTCATCCTCACAAATTACATCCTTGGTGAAGAGACATAGAGACATCAAACTTTTGGTGTTTTGGAGAACTAATCCTCAAATCCTCAAAGAAGCAAAGGAGCACTAAAAGGAGGAAAATCACAAGGAAGATCCAAGGAGCAAGGAGGTGACTTGAAGGCCCTCCACTTGGGTGAATCCCTTGTGTAATCAAGGATGAGCATCAAGGGTAAAGAATCTCTAAATTCTTAATTATCTTTAATGTTGTTAAAGAGTCTTTTGGTTCACCATATACTAGGCTTTGAAAGTCATGGGTTTCATGAATTGTTTTTGGATGCATGCCTACTTTAAAGAGTTAATTGTTAGCATATGTATTCAAATGTTCATACATGTTCTTAGCTAGGACAAAATTTTTCCTTCAAGTGGTATCAGAGCCTAGGTCTAGTGTATGGTGGATCCTTTTGGGTTTTGTGATTTTCATGTTTTATGATTTAAATGTTGTAAATGTTACAAGCTTTGTTCTTGCTTTGAATATAAATTTTGCTAGAAAATTTAGCATCTCAAATGTTGTAGATGTATTTCATTTAAGCATGAATATTGGAACTAAAAATTTGGTGCCATGTATTTTGAGTTTTCATAAGTGTTCTTCAATGTTCTTGGAGTTCTTGCCAAGAACAAAAAGTTTTGAAGTTTTGATTCAAAAAGTTTTATGTTTTTACATAAAGTTTTGATTTAATTTTAGTGGGTGATGGTTAATGATTAAGTAATTTTAATGGGAGACAAACTTTGTTTTAAAGAATGACATAAATCATTTCTTACAAAATTTTATTTCATCTTTACCTCACCTAACATAACCCACTTACAAAACTTTGTATAAAATTTGAATTTTATCACTAAAAACCACTTATGGCCGGCCACCCTTTAAAATAGGGTATTTTTGGGTGTTTTGTGCACTTACATAAAGTTTTGATACTTTTGTGTATTTGCATTTTGGCCCAAAAGTTTACGTTTTTACGTTAAGGTCCAAAAACTTTAAAGGACAAATTGTTTTGCTCCTTTAATGATGTTTTTGACATTATTAAAAATGTTTGGGTTCTAAGTTGTAATTACATGAAGTTGTGGACTCTTGTGTTTTTACAAAGTGACCCCAAAAGTTTTTGTTTTTAGAAAATGGCCCAAATTAGATGAGAACAAAATGGTTTGTATCTTTAAATGAGAATTGGATTTTCATTTTATTTAGTTTCATTTAAATCAATTCTATGGATCCAAAAACCAATTGTTTTAAAGTTGTTTTCTTAATTAAATGTGTTTGATTAAGAGAAGGATGATTATGAACCAAATGCCTCGATAATTGAGCTATGTGATTGGCCGCTTTACATTATGAATGTTTGGGCTTGGTAGTGTAGATTTGAATGTAATTTGATTAATTCAATTTTTTGTAAATGGACATAAGTCCATCATTTGTGTTGTAAAAGGGCATAAGCCCTTATTATTATTTCATGTATTCCTTTTGTTTAAATGTATGCAAAATGGAATAGTTGGGTCCAACGCCCAATAGGAAATAACGGTTTAATTGGATTAAACGCGTAACTAAAATCAACAACTACATACCTTAGACCCAAGGTCCAACACAAGGCTCGTGTTGGATCAAATCAAACGGTTCATAATCATCCTAAAACCTAATATGACTATATAGTCCATATGAGGATGCAAGGCATTCGTTAGTAGTTCCATATAGTCTCGCTTGTTTCAACGAAACAGTGGGAGTATTATATACTACTAATTCATATAAACTTGGACCAATGGTTGTGATAGGCCCAAGTTCTTTTAATGTGATTAAAATGTTTTGATGTAGCCCAACGCTATTCCCTCAAACAAATATTTAAGTTGATAAGCGAGAGATGTTTAGAATATCTCTTCGTAGGCCTTCCACCGTGGTGGGTTCCAAGCGTTTGTGACTCATGCACCGGCTTCACCCTATCATGGGGGAGTACAAAGCATGTGCTTATATCCAGGAGGAATCCATATACATATGATGAGGTGAGTGTAGGCAACGAGGATAGCCAACATCGTATCATCGTGAGGCTATTCTTGAACCCCTTCACGAACTAAGCATGGTGGGAATAACTTAAACTAAGTGCAATGGTGCCAACATCGTATCATCGTGAGGCAACATTCTCTAGAGGCCAAACGAGATGGGTAATTACAAAAGGTTGTAAATGAATAATGCGTTATTCTCTCATCATTATTTTTGCTAACCAATATCGTATCATCGTGAGGTGGGCTTGGTAATGGTGAGTCTCCCATAACCCACTAAGAGTTCAATATAACTCTCGAATTCTATTGAGGGATGTGGAATTTGCCAAAAATGGTGGGTGATACTATTTGATTAAAAGACCCAATCAAAATAGTTTTAAACAACAATGCTAATTCGATTTCTGTTATGTTATGTAGTGAACGACATGCCTAAAATTAGACCCACCATTATACTTGACAAAAAGGGCCTAAAGGGCCAACGTTTCCTTGCTTGGTATCGCCAAATTGAGAATGTCTCAAAGGTGAAAGACATATTGTATGTGCTTAAGCAATCCCCTCCTCATGTACCTCCTACGAAACTAGCTTCAAAGGAGGAGTGTCAAAATTATGTTAGACACTATGAGGATGACTTACAAGCCAAATGCTTAATCCTCACTTCACTTAGTGAGGAGCTTATGAAGCTACATAAGCACATGGACACTTCTTGTGCCATGGTTGAAAGTTTGCATAAGATGCATGACCTTGAGACTAGTAATGTACGATTCTCAAATATTTGTAGTCTAATGAATGCCAAAATGGCAAAGGGGACATCGGTCCATGAACATGGACAAAAGATGGAAAGGATCTTTCAAGATCTTCAAAGTTTAGGAACTTCCATCGATGGGAAAATGGCCCAAGACTTTTTCCTTGCATCTCTCTCGGATGATTTCACTAAGTTTATCGTAAACTATAAAGTGAATAGATTCGATCATTCTTTGAAAGAGATGATTGACATGTGCTGTAAATTTGAAAAAGGTTTCAAAAGGGACAGTGGGAGTGAGAATGCAATAATAAGGAAAAGGTTACATAAGAAGAAGGCAAAGAAATCCAAGGGAACATGCTTTCATTGTGGAAAGGATGAACGTTGGAAGAAGAAATACAGGGTGCGCATTGCGAGCCTTATGACACGAACTTTTGAAGAGACTATTTCTGTCATAGAGAGTGCTTTTACAGTGAGCTCCAATTCCTGGATATTTGATTCAGGTGCTAGTCAACATATCTGTAATACGTTGCAGGGACTAACAGGGAGCAGGTCACTGCGCAATGAGGAGATGGTTGTGCGAGTTGGGAACGGCACTAAAATCTCTGCAAAAGCAATAGGCACCTATATGCTTAACCTACCCTCTGGGGAAGTCCTGGAACTTAAAAATTGTTTATATTTTCCTTCATGTATAAAGAATTTGATTTCCATCTCTAAGCTTTTACGAGATGGGCACTCAGTGTTGTTTGACAAAATGAGTTGCACTTTATACTTGAACGGTCGTATTATCTCTCATGGTAATATGATAGAGGGACTTTTTCACCTAGAGACGAATAGTGGGATGCACTGTATTGAAAGCGGGAATACCTCAAAACCCAAAAGGGCTAGAGAAGAAGTTAACCAAGAAAAGATGTGGCATCTTAAACTTGGACATGTGAACCTTGATAAGACTCGCAAGATGTCGAAAGACGGATATTTCCGCCCATTAGGTAATGACCGGATGGGTACTTGTGAAAGTTGATTGAAAGGGAAGATGACCAAATCTCCATTTACTGGAAAAGGAGAGCGTGCCACTGAAATTCTAGGGTTAATCCACACTGACGTATGTGGACCTATGTCTACTACGTCGAGAGAAGGCTTCTCATACTATATCACATTCACCGACGATTACTCTCGGTTTGGCTATGTATATCTTATGAAGTACAAGTCAGAATCCTTTGAAAGGTTCAAAGAATTCAAGAATGAAGTTGAGAAGCAAACTGGGAAACAGATAAAAATCCTAAGATCGGATCGAAGGGGTGAATATCTGAGTAATGAGTTCCTAGATTATCTCAAAGAGTGTGGAATAATATCACAGTGGACTCCACCGGGAACTCCACAACTTAATGGAGTTTCTGAAAGGAGAAATCGAACCTTGATGAACATGGTTCGTTCTATGATGAGTTCCGCTGATCTACCAGTAACATTCTGGGGATACGCTCTATATACAGCAGCTTACTTGCTTAATAGAGTACCTTCCAAATCAGTTTCACAAACACCCTATGAGATATGGCATGGAAGAAAGCCAAGTCTTAATCATATTAAGATTTGGGGTTGTGAAGCATATGTCAAGAAGCTTGAGGCTACTAAGCTTGAAGCGAGATCAGTAAGATGCTATTTTGTGGGATATCCTAAAGAAACTATGGGATATGAGTTCTACCATCCTGACGACCAGAAAGTCTTTGTCGCCAGAACTGCTAAGTTTCTAGAGGACGAATTTGTTCTCAAAGGAACTATAAGCAAACAGATGGAAATTAATGAGATTAATAATGAACCACAAACAAGCACTCGACATATTGACAACCCTGTTCCTGAACCCCTAGCTCCACGTAGATCTGAACGGGTTAGTAAGCCACCTATGAGGTTTGGCTTAAAAATGACTTTGATGAATTGTACCTTTTAGGTGACAATGAAACAAAGGAGGACCCTAGGGACTACACTGAAGCAATGTCCGACATTGATTCAAAGAGATGGCAAATGGACGTGAAGACGGCCTTTCTGAACGGCTACCTACAGGAAGAGCTCTATATGACTCAACCCGAAGGTTTCGTGTCCGAGTCTGAAGAGACTAAGGCATGCAAGCTTCAAAGGTCCATTTATGGACTTAAGCAAGCCTCCAGGAGCTGGAACATTCGTTTCGATACTGAAATCAAAACGTTTGGTTTTACTCAAAACGAAGACGACAATTGTGTTTATCAAAAAGTCGTTGGGGATGCAGTAGTATTCCTAGTGTTATATGTAGATGACATATTACTATTCGGGAATGACACTGCAGTACTTTCTTCTGTAAAAGTGTGGTTGTCTAAAACCTTCCACATGAAAGATTTAGGAGATGCATCTTATGTACTTGGGATAAAGCTCTATCGTGATAGATCCAGAAAATTAATTGGATTATCCCAATCAATGTACATTGATAAGGTGCTAAGTAGGTTCCAGATGGAACAATCTAAGAAAGGTTTTCTTCCTGTGAGACATGGAATTCACCTTTCTAAGTCCATGGGACCTAAGACTCCTGAAGAGATACGGCTAAATGAATGAAATTCCTTATGCTTCCGCCATAGGGAGTCTCATGTATGCCATGATATGCACAAGGCCTGATATCGCGTATGCTGTGAGCATTACTAGTCGATATCAATCTAACCCAGGATCAGAACACTGGGCAGATGTCAAGATGGTCCTTAAGTACTTAAGAAGAACTAAGGACATGTTCCTCGTTTATGGAGGAGCATCAGAGTTGCGAGTGGAAGCTTATACAGACGCAGATTTCCAATCTGACGTCGATGATAGAAGTTCCAACTCCGGATATGTATTCACTCTGAATGGTGGGGCTGTCAGTTGGAAAAGCAAGAAACAAAGTGTAATTGCTGATTCCACGACAGAGGCTGAATATGTCGCTACAGCTGAAGCCGGCAAAGAAGCGTTCTGGATGAAAAAGTTCATTACTGAACTTGGAGTGGTTCCAACCATCACATCACCAGTAACTTTGTACTGTGATAATAGTGGGGCGATAGCTCAAGCCAAGGAACCCATGGCTCATCAAAAGAACAAGCATTTTGATAGGCGCTTTAATATCATAAGATGATATGCTGCCGAGGGGAAAGTCAACATCCTCAAAGTTGCTTCAGCCGATAATGTAGCAGATCCACTGACAAAGCCAATGACTCAAATCCAGCTTGATCGTCATATGGATAAGATGAGTATTAGATACATGGGAGGATGGCTTTGAGTGCAAGTGGGAGATTGTTGGAAGTATGCCCACAAAGCCACTCATTTGATGTAATAGCTTTTTGGAATACTTAATATGTTAAACTTTTATATGTTTAACGGAAGGGCAATGCTTATTGTTAATCACTATTTATTGAATCATGTGTTTAATCAATAAGAGAATCCAAGGGATGTATTTGACATAAGAGATAAGTGATCTAATGAGTTAGATTAAGGAGACATTTCTCTTATGTTCATTCCTAAAACGTTCCTAGCCATAGGATTGCCAATTGGGCATTGACAATCCGCTAAGGTTAGTATGTGTTATGTTGACTCAAACGTGAGTATGAACTAGTCTCAAGTCATTTGGTGTTGGACACTAAGACAAACACATAGGTGCTCGAAAGAGTAATCGAGTACACTGAACTGCGATTAATGAGAGTTCAAACATACATGTCATGTACGAACTCTAAGGTTACAATATGCAAAGTAGTCCTTAGACCTGAGGCATCATAGATGTCTAATGGTTAGGTCCTTGATCTTTGATCATGACAAAGGCATTCCCTCGGATTGTCCACGGCATTGTTGGGGTCATGTGATCTAGTCATGTAGGCATATGAATGCACAACAAGGGATCTCTAACCTTCCATGGTGGAAGGAGTATACTCTAAAATATGATTCTAAAGTCTTTGGCCAAAGCAAATGAATATGACTAAGGAAGATGTTCCAAATCATATTCAAGGGAATCATATAAGAAAGTATCACATTGGATAGTAGACATGAAACAAACTATCACTTAAAACAATGTGGTTAAGAGTATTGTATTAGAGAATGACCGTATTGCATTGTAATTGTAACTGGATAGGTTCTCCAACCAATTCTACTTAGCTTGGGTAACCATGACATACTGCTAGGTGTCACTCATGGTTTGTGGAAGCCCTATTGATTAGCAAACACTAATCATCAAAAAGGGAGAATTGAAATGTGGTTTCAATTCACAATCGATAGTTAAGAGTAACATCGCCCACTGCCTCGCTAATTGGAACCTAATGGATCGCACACCAAATAAGGATATATGTGAAGCAATTAAATGAAATGGATAAGCAATTAAATGGTTTAATTGAAGAATGGTCAAGATTAATTAATTAGTTAATTAATTATACGAAATGTTCGTATTGGGCTTTTAAGTTGGTTTTAGGGCTTCGGGGCCCAAAAGTGTTTTGGTCCACAAGGCCCATTATGTTTAAGTTGTATGACAACTAAAACAAAATGGGTAATAAGCCCAATAACCATATAGGCCAACCATTTAGGGTGAGGGTATGCAAGTTTGCTTAATTGCAAGTTTGCCACTCACCTAAGAAATGAAGTATAAATTCATCTTTATAGCTTTGTTTTCAATTAGGGTTTTCTAAGCTACTTGGGGAAAGTTATCTAGCAAATTTACTTCCCTAAGTGATCCATTTTCATCCTCACAAATTGCATCCTTGGTGAAGAGACATAGAGACATCAAACTTTTGGTGTTTTGGAGAACTAATCCTCAAATCCTCAAAGAAGCAAAGGAGCACTAAAAGGAGGAAAATCACAAGGAAGATCCAAGGAGCAAGGAGGTGACTTGAAGGCCCTCCACTTGGGTGAATCCCTTGTGTAATCAAGGATGAGCATCAAGGGTAAAGAATCTCTAAATTCTTAATTATCTTTAATGTTGTTAAAGAGTCTTTTGGTTCACCATATACTAGGCTTTGAAAGTCATGGGTTTCATGAATTGTTTTTGGATGCATGCCTACTTTAAAGAGTTAATTGTTAGCATATGTATTCAAATGTTCATACATGTTCTTAGCTAGGACAAAATTTTTCCTTCACTAAGGAGCAGCAAACAAATCAAGAGGATAAGCAGCCCACAGGTCCGACTATTTGCAGTGGAACCGAGCAGCAATTGCAGCATTTGTCACGGGATTTTTC
Organism: Malus fusca; assembly: GCA_035220775.1. Classification (NCBI taxonomy): domain Eukaryota; kingdom Viridiplantae; phylum Streptophyta; class Magnoliopsida; order Rosales; family Rosaceae; genus Malus; species Malus fusca. The sequence goes on along the minus strand of CM069072.1, from coordinate 235,342 downwards.
TCCCGAAGTTATATCAAGTCCGAGTATGAACTCATCTTCTATTAATTCTTATAACCAATCGTCTCCTACATCGGATGCACCTCCACTCTGTCGCTTTCCAGAGCGTATTAATCGAGGTATTCCCAAACCCACTTATGAGGCAGATCCTAAGTGTAAACACAAGTATTCCGTGAGTGAGCCAAACTCTGATTCAAGAGTGAGATACCCATTAAACAATTATGTGTCTACATGTCACTTGTCAGAATCAAATAAGTCATTTGTATATCAATTATCTACTGTATCTAGGCTTTAGCAGATTCCCGCTGGAAAGATGCAATGAACGAGGAATTAAGATCGTTGAAGAAGAATGCTACCTGGGAAATAACTGACTTGCCAGCCGGAAAGAAACCTGTGGGATGCAAATGGGTTTATACAGTGAAATACAAAGCAGATGGAACGGTAGATCGCTTTAAAGCATGATTGGTGGCAAATGGGTATACACATAAATATGGCATTGACTACACTGATATGTTCGCACCATTGGCAAAGATCAATATAGTTCGTGTTCTACTGTCCTTAACAGCAAACCTGCATTGGCCTTTGCAATAGTTCGATGTAAAAAATGCATTCCTCCATGGAGATCTAACTGAGGACATTTACATGGACCTTCCACCAGGGTGCAATGATTTGGACATACGGAAACAAAAGGTATGTAGGCTCAAGAAATCATTGTATGGGTTAAAGCAGTCTCCGAGAGCCTGGTTTGGTAGATTTACCAAGTCCATGAGAGCATTCGGGCATATGCAAAGTAATTGGGATCAGACGTTATTTTTGAAAAGCCAGAACGGAAAGGTTACAACTCTCATCGTATATGTGGATGATATGGTGGTTACTGGTAACGATCCTATTGAGCAAGCAGCCTTGAAAAATTATTTGTCCACATAATTTGAAATGAAAGATCTTGGTTCTTTGAAATATTTCCTTGGGATTGAAGTGTCGAGATGCAAGTCCGGGATATTTCTATCACAAAGGAAGGGTGTTCTTGACCTATTGGAATAAACCGGTATGACGGCGTGCAAGCCGGTGTCTATTTCGTTGGCTGAAAGAATGAAGTTGGGTATCGATCAGAACCAAGTATCGGTTGATAAAGGGAGGTATCAAGGGTTAGTAGGAAGATTAATGTACTTGGCTCACACTAGGCCGGATCTTGCTTATGCCTTAAGTGTGATTAGTCAATATATGCACAATCCAGGAGAATAACACATGAGTACAGTTATGAGGATATTGAGTTACTTGAAAGGAAGCCCTGGTAAAGGAATTTTATTTCAGAAATATGGGCATTTCAGAATTGTGTGCTATACGGATGCTGATTGGGCAGGATCAACGGATGATAGGCGCTCGACATCTGGGTATTTCACCTTCGTTGAGGGAAATCTAGTAACGTGGAGAAGCAAGAAGCAGAATGTTGTATCAAGGTCAAGTGCAGAAGTTGAATTTAGAGGCATGACACTCGGTATTTGTGAACTCTTGTGGCTTAAGTTTCTGTTACAAGATGTGGGGGTCAAACATGGTCAGCCGATGAAGTTATTTTGTGACAATAAAGCTGCTCGTGATATTGCTCATAATCCCGTGCAACATGATAGGACCAAGCATGTAGAGGTTGACCGGTTCTTTATTAAAGAGAAGCTAGATAATTGTGGGATTCCTACCATATTTGGTTTCCTAGTTAGGATGTAATTATTTTTCCCTTATTCTTTCCCATATTTGTATAGGGTTGTATATATACCTTTGTTTGAGATGAAATACACATATCATTGAAAAGCGGCATTTCTTCTATTTCAAACAACACCATAGACACCATTTGGTTTTACAATTTCAAAAGGGTATTGAAATTTCGAAAGGGGAGGAGGGAGGGGTGGGAACGCAACAATAAAAAGCCAAGGCATTAGGCATGGAATCGGAAACATTTGTGAAAAATGGTGTCTCGGGTGAAATCACAGGAGACGATGGAGGTGGGTGGTTTAAGATTTTGCCGTCACCGACCTCCGTTTAAGATTTTTCCTGTAACAATGGGGGGGAGGAGAAGAGTCGGGAGGAGATGGGGGCCTTTTGGGAGACTGAGACTATTGGGAACAGTGCAGGTTTGTTTATTTTGATTTTTTTAATAAAATTTAAATGTATTAAATCATTATGCTATAAGAATATATGTGTCCATAGATTATTGGTGTTGAGGTGTGTGTTCCAGTCACATGAAAAAATTTCTCCAACAAAACAAATGATGGTTGACAGAACTTAATTAACAGAGACAAGTGCCTCAAAACTCTTTTTTATCAAATATGGCTTAAAAGTCTCAGAGTCAGAAAAACATTGGCTTAAATCTCATGTGCAACGTGTGGTGCCTCATTAACGTTAGAGTGTTTTTTACATTTGCACATGTCCCTTCACGTTTGATGAATTTTTAAACCAAATAAGTGGACAACACAAATTGAGTAATGTATTGAGTGACGTGGAGCAAGTGTGGTGACCAGGTAACCTGCGCTCGCTCTGGTACTATAAAAAAAATTGAGGTTCATTCTTAAAATCAATTGACAATATGAGAAGTAGTTTAACTTCTTATAAGTCATTGCAAGTTTGATCCATCATCAATGCGAGACTTTTTTCTTTCACATAATCTATTATATGTGACGAATTTTTAAACCAAATACTTAAACAGTATAAATCAAATGATGAGGAGCATGTGATTATGACATTATAAAGAAAATTAATATTATGCCACAAAATCTGTTGGTAAATATAAAATGTAAAAAAGAAAAAAAAAAGTAAAGATTAAGGGCGCCGACCGAGAAAATCAGCTGGCTTTGCAACACCAAACATCACCCCGTTTTCTGGGGTGTATGTGTATCATGTACGTGTATCAGTCTTCCTTGCCCTCCTTAATTTTGTTTTGGTGGTGTTGGGGGTGACGCTCTTTGCTGGAGCGTCTGTGTGTTGGACCCCCTCTCATCGCTTTCTGTGTTGTCTGCCTCTGTGGTGTTAGCCTCCTGGTAGGCTTTTCTGTTCTGGTTGTTTGTCTTTCCTTTCAAAAAAAAAAAAAAAAAAAAAAAAGCACTTGCATCGAAAATGGCCCCAGCCCCCAACTTATTACTGGCCTCAAATCAATTACGTCATTAAATAAGGAATTGGATCCTCTCCAAGCAAACCTTCGTGATTCTCGGGATCCTCTAACACGGGTCGTTGGATCGAAATCCAATGACTACAAACAGAAGACTCATCTAAAAGTTATAATAATTGTAGCCGTTAGATTTTGATCCAATGGCCCGTGTTAGTGGATCCCGAGGGTTTGTCTCGGAGAGGATCCAATTCCATTAAATAAGGACTTCTTAATTATCTCTATTAGTAATTACCACTACAATTGACAATAAATTAATCAAGGGCGTTCACTACCCATACTATTATGAAGTTATATATTTGTTTGGAAGTGTTTTTAAAATAATTGAAACACTTTTAATAAAAATATTTTTAAAACAAATTTCCGTGTAAATGCAAGCCAGTACTTAAAACGCCCAAATGCTATTTCAACCACAAAACATACATTTAAAGGCTTTTTTAATCATTTTAAAAAGACTTAGTGGGCTTTATATTAGAATGCTGTTACGATAGGCCAGGGGCCAACGAAATCCATCCCACACCACGTGTTGACATTCTCTATTGTTGAAATTTTCCACAAGTTGAGCTGTATATATTTTTATTTTAGTGAAGTGTTATTGTCATTTTAAAAATTTTATTCTACACTTTTATAAGTGTATTTTTCTCTCATAATATAGAAAATATGAAGTGTAGAATAAGATTTTTAGAGTGCTAATAACAATTTCCTTATGTTATCATAACCAATTCCCCTAATTAAGTAAAAGTAATTAATTCCGTAATTGACATCCCACAGTTTCTATTTACTGTTTAGCCTGAGTTTCTTCCTCTGCCACCTCATCGAGTCATTAGTTATTACCTTCCCAAAAACCCAAATTGTACTAAATCAGATTAGAAAAATCGTAAAAAGACGTAAAATACGGAAGTAATCCCGGCAGATTAAACCACTTTAATAATCTTCTCAAGAAAAAAATCCTTTTAATAATAATTAAATAAAACCCAAACACGAAGAAGAAGAAATGTTCAAGAGAAACGCGTACGCGTGGACCCACCAAACCATGCCATGCCACATTATTACCACATTAATCAAAGCAATATAATTGTCAGTGCAATATTATTATTACTAGTAGTAGGAGGGAATCCTCATTTCCTCGAATATATTGGATTGGAATACAAGGCTTGAGAAAGTGCACCAAGCTAGTTTTGCGTTTGCCTCTCTCTCTCTCTCTCTCTCTCTCTCTCTCTCTCTCTCTCACGTACACACACAACTATTGACTTTTTTACACGAAACTGCGAAGCAAACCCTACACAATCTCCCTCCATTTAACCGACATTTTGTGACGACATTCTCTCTCTCTCTCTCTCTCTCTCTCTCTCTCTCTCTCTCTCTATGACCAACAATTTTAGTTGTTCGTGCATAGTCAAGTTGGTTATAATTATGATTCTAACAAACGTTAGACACTAGTCGGACGGTGGGTTGACACCTAGCGCCTAAACTGTATATCTTGTAAATAAGTGCATATTGACATTTACAAAAAATTATACTTGTATGAAATCTATGAATAAGATAATAAAAGAATGATAAAATACAAAAAGAGTATCAAACCGGTCCAAAATTTAAAAACACATTAAGCATATATGCCATATAACCATAGTGATGAGTATTGTAGGATGACACATGTACAATAGGTACACAATTTAAAACCACATAAAATGCAAAATAGGAGGAAAATAAGGAAATATAGTAATGTACATAGGAATTTTTTTTTTAATTTAAAAAAAAAAAAAAAAAACCGCCTAGAGCCTAGCCGCTTTTTCCAACTGATTTGCAAGAAAACACCTCGGGTCACCATCACCTAGGCCGTTTTTTAGAACATTGGTTATAATTATTAGAGTACGTAGTTTTCATATGGGAAACTTACTAAATAGATATTTTTTTAAGAAAAAGTACGATATTCATTAATAACAAATGAAATACATACATTAATGAGGATATGGTGCAAACAGAGTCTTGATAAAAACCTTGCCAGGGTTTTTAAACCGGTCGAAGGGAAAAAGAGTGTCCCGCACCAACATAATTAATTAGGAATTGCTATCCTCAGAGAGAAGATCAAAGATTACATCAAGGGGTTCCTCAAACCAAGTCACAATGTTACCGTAACTCAAGCTCATACATGCTAGCCTGTGTGCCACCTTGTTCATCTCCCTTCCACTAAATTCAACCTTTTATATATATATATATATATATATCACAAATGTGTAATTTTGCAATGTAAAACTCAAGATTTGAGAATTCACATGCTGGACGCCATATGATCAATCTAAAACCTTGATATTATTCTTTCGTATGATTAGGCAAGTAGGATCTGCATCAGCATCACCTACTACTAGACTATTAGTTATTCTTAATTACTTATGAAAATGTAGCTCGATCATCATCAGCTTTTGCCATCTTTCTAAATTATAACCGTTTGTTTCATGGACTCAGAGAGTTGGCTCTCATTCAGACAGATATGGTGTGACAAATCCACTCATATCTATCTCATTCAGTTGAGTTGAGAGAGGGAAACAAATATAAAAAAGCAAACTTTGGATATAGTATAATATAGTTGGATTTAGATAAGGGAATTCGATCCATTATTATATAAGTTGCTGATTAAGAATTTAATGTGGCCTTTTGATTCATTCATGTTTAATTAATTAAAATACTCATTATTTCTTTCTTTTCCTTGGGTTGGTATCTTTGTTTAATTAATTAAAATATTGACTATTCCTTTTCTTTTTGGGTTGGTATCTTTTTTTTATGCAGTCAATATTATAGGCTAACCTACCCAACTCTCTCGTTCTCTCTCAAAACAAAATCCTATAGCACCTAACCGCCCCAATTATATCTGACTAAAAAGCATCTCCAAGAGAAGCTGAGAAACTATTAAAATTGTATTTTAAAAAGCCATATCTTAAAAAGTCATCTCTAAGAAACTTCATAAAGACTATATAATAGCAAAGTAAATAGTTGTTTTTTAAATTCATAGTCATTGTTTGTGGGAACATAAAATATTCTCAGCAATGAACACGCCATGAATACAAGTTATCAAATATGACTACTTGTCCTTGACAAAATACGCAAACCGTGAGCATGCCATGAATACAACTTATCAAATATTACTTTGTCCTTAACAAAATACGCAAACCGTTACTCAAACCTTAACGGGCTAACGAGCCACATTCTCTACGAAGGTCCTAGAAGCCCACAATCAACTGGCCCTTGGGCTCAATTTATCACCAAATGTCCAAGTGGATTGCCACGCAACCTATGCAGATTACTCTGATATGGAATGTGCTTGCCTATCAATCTCTTAGCAGTGCAAGACTCTTTGAAGCATATTCCATGAATCTTAGAGGAATATTCCTTCATAAGTGTGCATACTAAGTAACACTCTGCTAACAGGTTCAACGAACATGGATACTACGATTAACTCCTCAGTTCTCGATAAATAGCCAAGGCCAACCATTTTATCCCGGTAACCAAGAATTCTCACCGCACTCTTATTACCTCCTACAATCTTTTTGACTTAGACATCAGAAGCATTTTGACTAACACCACACCGGTGTTAGTCTAACTCCGTTTGTCCTTTTTCTTTGTGTGTATAGGTTTCATTAATTCAATCCGAGGTGAAGGTCTCCTTCCACAAATTAGTGTTTTCATCGAGAGTTCTTGAAAAACACTCCCGATTGTTCATTCAATTGAGAAAATGCAAAACCATAAACACAAAACTTCCTTCCCCAATTTCTTCTTCAATTCAATAATGGTGGAAACACGAAGATCGTCTAGTAAAAACACCGGAACGGCAGCACCACCACCGGATTCAGCTGCCTATATTGTAAGGTTAAATCGATTACACCGGTAACAACTACCATTCCATGCCATGCCGCAAGGAATGGCAGCACTCGGGCCACAACCACCGCGAGAGGAGGAGCGGCATGAGTCACCACTGATGCCACGGGCGGCTGTGATCTTGATTTGAGGTGGTTGGGGCGAGCCATAGGGTTTGACTAGATCCCTAAAATTGCGACAGAGAAGGGTTTCTCAACATTGGGGGTCCAAAACCTAGAAAATTCGAAGTTGAATCTTCAAAAGTTCGGTGAGATTTTGAAGGGAAATCTCGGCCACATTCGTCGAGGATGACTATAGGTTATCAGAGTGACAAGGTGTCACAAGAAATCGGTGAACCAAGGATTTGGGCTCGACTATTGGCGAAGCTCAAACAGTGGCCTACGTCCTAGGACAGGGGATGACGTGAAAACATCTACATTCGGGGGTTCTAAGCGAGTGCGACTCAAATGACTTTGAGTTGTGGCTCACTCGAGTTATGGTAAAAAACCTAATCTTTTTGCTTATTTTTCTTAGTTCTCAGAAATCATCATCTCCACAATAAAATATATAACATGGTTTATATCACAAATGGTCCCTGAAATTGACTCACACCATTAAGATGGTCCATGAAATTGAAAATTGATAAATGTAGTCCCTGAAATAGGTGTTGCAAAGCAATGTGGTCATTCCGTCATAATTCTGTCTAAAATTATGTTATATGCTGATGTGGCACATAAATGGGTCCACAAGTCTTTTTTTTTTCTATTATCATAAATGGTCTTTGAACTTGACCCACGCCATCAAAATTATCCCTGAAATTGAAAATTGATTAATGTAGTCCTAAAATAGATGTCTCAAATCAACATAGTCACTCCGTCATAATTCTGTAAAAAAGTTTGTTATGTGCTGATATGGCACATAAATGGACCCACAAGTCAAACTAAATAAAAAAGAATTAGAAATAGGGCTACTAATTTAATAATTATTTTAAAAAGTTATCAACCCAGAAATCCGGTCCCACAACCACCTCCGATCCCACCCTATACTCTTCTACCTTCATTGTTGTCTCGTCTTTGAAAAGAAAAATTATCAAGACACCCATCCTTGCACCCTTTATCAAATTGGACCAGGATCGAGACCACCTTTCCTGACGGGTTGGATTAGTGACAACTTTGTGACTCCAACGACAACATTTGGGCGATCGAAAACCTCACAACCTTAATCTTGGAGAGCCTGTTAGGCGTTCTCCTGGTGACGCGAAAAACGGCAATCTTTGCCTTGAAATAATCTCACTGTGCAAAAAGGTTTTTTAACAACTTTTTAAATTAATTATTAACCCCACATCAACACATAACAAATTTTTTGACAGAATTGTGACGGAATGACCACATTAATTTGTGATAACTATTTTTAGGGACTACATTGATCGATTTTCAATCTCAGGGGCCATCTTGATCGTGTGAGTTGATTTTAGGAACCATTTGATGAAAACTGTTAAATCATGTGGGCCTCATTTATCACATCAGCACATAACATAATTTTTTACAAAATTGTGAAGGAAGGACCACATTGATTTATGACATATTTTTTCAAGGACTACATTGAATGATTTTCAATTTTATAGACCATTTGTGATATAAATCCTATATAAAATAATGCGAATTTAAGTAGATTCTAAATTTGAAATAACACACCCCGACCGATGAAGATCGAAGCATGCTGACCGTCACCGTGATATGACGTAACCATAAGGGTAAGTGATGTGAAAAAAGAAAAGAAAAGAAAAGTGAATAAATTAAACTAAACTGGAACTAATTAAAATTAAGTAAACTACCCACTCACAAGTACGTCATCGGGTCGTAGCCCCCGAGCCTAGCTTGGCCTCATAAGTCCCCGGGATACGTTTCCCTTATATGTGAAATAACTATAATAGAATTAATTAAAGCACATATACAGTAACTTAAATAAAACCCTCATAGTTTGCTCAAACCTAGGGTTTAAATGCATGAAATTGATCTACTCGACGTCACGGACCTACATAAATTTTCAAATAAATTTTTGGACACCGCACGCGCCCTCACGCGCCGACCAAGACACGGCCAGACGCCCCATCACACGTAGGCACGTGTCGTCCTTGTGACTGACGCCATTGGGAATATTCCGTTAAAAGCTTAACAGAGGTTAATTGCGTTACCTAACGCCGTTAGAATATTCCGTCAACTTTGACGGAGTATTCCTTGTCTTCTCCAGCGAGCTCTGTCGTCCGCCGCTGGCGCCGTCGTCAGCAACTTGAATCTCGTCGGTTTTCTAGAAAAATTTCAAACTTGCTTAACTTCTTCATTTCTCAACCACTTTCAAACCCATTGCCTCCCAATGGGTTCATCTGTTCGCGCCACACATGATCCCAGCTTGCAGTTGGTGTATCGGTGCATTTACACCATACCGTATTGGATCAGCGCCCTCGCCTGGGCCTATTTTGGGCCCAGTTTCTCCTTGGTAGCCCGTTTGCTGCCTTGGGCCTGAACCTATTTGGCCAGATTTGCCCATTCCAGCCCAGTTTTGGGCCTGGACCTCACGACACCAATTTACTCAGTCCACCCATGGGCTTTGGTCCAAGTTTTTGGGCCCCGAGTTTAAATGCCTATTTTTTTAGGCCCTATGAATTTTATAATTTTTTGCACCCACACTTTAAATTTGGCCCGAAGTCCAAATAATTAATTCAATTATCATTATAGACCTGAAGTTCTATTTGCATATTTTATTGTTGCATATGTCTGTATATATCTTTGTGTTTGTCTGCAGGAACATATGACCTGAAGTTCATAAATATTTCGAACCCTGAAGTTTCTCGAAACATGCCTTGTTTGAAAACCTAAAGTTTTCCTTAAAAACATCACCTATGAAAACCTGAAGCTTTTTCATCTAAATTTAAACCAATACTTGTCTATTAGAACCTGAATGTTCTACTCCTATATGAATGGATTGATTTTTTTTCTCCATTACACTAATCACATCTTGTCCATTTATTTTGTGATAAGAACATATCAAATTGAACAAACTCAACTTTACAGGTCTCTGAAAGGAACTACCTCAAGTGGGTCAAAGATGTGAAGCTCCACCTCATTGCAAAGAATTTGCGTCCCATCATTGAAGATGAAACGGACAACCCAGTTGGTGAAGCTGAGAAAGCCACTGCCATGATCCTCATCCGAAGACATATTCATGACGCACTGCAAATTGAGTACCTTGCTGAGGAGGATCCACGAGTACTCTGGGTCGATTTGGCTGATCGCTTTGATCACCAAAATGACATCTTTTTGCCTGAAGTAAGACATGAATGGCATCATTTGTGCTTCTAAGACTTTAAGTTTGTGTATGAATATAATTCTAAAGCTTGTCGATTCCGATCACTTCTCAAGTTTTGTAACGAAACTTTGACAGAAGAGGATCTCCTGGAGAAAATCTATTCGACCTTCTTTGTTACTAATATTGTCATGCAACAACAATATTGTTCTCTGTTTTACTTATCATTGAAAAGCAGAATCAGCTGTTGATGAAGAATCATCAAGCTCGACCACTGGGGCGACTGTTGTGCCTGAATCACACTATAAGACAAACAAGCACCCAAAACACCATAATAGGCGTGGTAGGGATGGCCAGAAGCCACCCCATCAAGTTCAATAGAGACAAGGCCCATCTAAGGGAGAAAACAAAAGCCCAGAAACACCCTAACCTCGCTCCCAAGGCCCCATACTTCAAGAATAAGGGCAAAACACCTGAAACCATGGATGCAGATATGTGCTATCCCTATGGTTCAAGGGACCATTGGTTCCATGTTTTTCGAGCTCCCCAGAAGGTTGTAGCTGAATATCATTCTCGTCGTAAGAAGTTTGAATCAAACTTTATGCAAATGGACGAACCGGAGAGTACCAAGATGGAGGTTTCTGACTTTCAAGAGGTTGTTACCCCTATGGAAGATTAGAATCTTAGACATTCTATTTTTCTAGTTGAAATTTAGACATTGGGGCCGAATTCCACCTAGTGGTCGAACCTCTCCTTGTGTTTTTGGTTAATTTTGAACAATTTTTCCTTTATGGTTAGATTATTTGTTGGTGATTTGTTTTATGGATATTAAGTTTTTAATTAATTACTGTCCTTTGAATACTTAAAATTATTTTGAATGGATATTGTTTTTAGAACTTTTATGCATGTGACCGATTCAAATTAATTTTCATTCTAGGTAAGACTAGTGGTGAAGCTAGTTGTCTGGCAAATAGTGCAACCATGCATACTGTTTTGTGTGAGCGCATCTATTTCACTAACTTCATACCTAAAAATGCACATCTGACAACCCTCTTAGGCCCATCCAACCTATTCGAAGGATACAGTAAGGCACGTATAATGTTGTCTAATTGTATAATTTTGATCATTGATGGGGCACTTTATTCTCCGCGTTCTGAAAGAATGTTGTTGAGTTTTAAGGACACTAGAGATAATAGTTACCACGCTGAAACCTATGTAGAAAATGGGGTTGAATTTATGTGCATAACTTCTTATGAATATGGCCAGAAGCGTATTCTAGAGAAGATGAAGTGTATCCCCGAGTGGTCTGTATATTACGACCATATGCTCTGTAGAAAGCCACTATGTAGCCAGCCCTACCTCTAGGACCGCGCACAAAATTACACTTTGGCATAATTGTTTGGGACACCCTGGATGAACAACTATGCGCTGTATCCTCAAATCAACACACGAGCATCCACTAACCCGAAGTTTAGGTTCGATTCAAGGAATCACATGTCAAAAATGTTCCATGATGACGATCTTTACCCTGTCGTTGTTGCCCTGACGACGATCTATAAAGATAACGCAGCATGTATCGAACAACTTAAGAAGGGTTACATCAAAGGAGACAACACCAAACACATTGTACTGATGTTTCTCTTCTCACATCAACAACAAGAGCATTAGAAAATTGAAGTCATGCAAATCCGTTCACAAGACAATCTGACCGACCTCTTTACCAAATCACTACCGAAAGCAACGTTTCAGAAGCTTGTTCAAGGAATTGGTATACGTAAAATTTTTGAGTTGTAACATTGCTAATTCTATTTGGAATTGTGTCAAACTCAGGGGGAGTATCATGAAGAATACTTGCTTGATCTTAATGAACTATTTTTTCTATACGATTAGGAGCATTTTGACATTGGTTTTTTGCTAACTAACTAGGTTTTAACGAGGCACCCAACTTGGGTTGATCATATCCCTGATGATGTCCTGTAGACGTTTCATTTGATTTTGCATTTCTCTCGCATTTTTCCTTAGACTATGGATTTTATCCCTACTAGGGGTTTTACCATAGCCATAGGATTTTTTGTCTGACTTACTTCCTTATGCAAGTTCCTACCTTATTGAGAATAACGTGGTTCCAGATTCAGTGCTGACGAGTCGACTTCCTCAACCTCTACATAATGCCGAATCTACTTAAGTATTTACACACTTAAGGGGAAGTGTTGTAAACTTCTAGTTTAAGTGTGATTGTGTAAATCCTAAATTAGATTTGATTCTAGTTGTTCTTTCCTATATAGACTTGTATTCCTTAGGGATGAAAGATTTCTTCTTTCCCCTATTACAATCGTTTTATAACAACGGATGAAGGATTGTTGTTCCTTCCTTCTAGGTGTTTCGACGACTGGGCAACAAAATTTCAAATATCTAGTGGCAGATAGGCAGGTGATTTAGATTTGCATTATAAGGTTGGGTTGCTAGGGCTCGTATAGCAGGCCTTTAGGGTGCATTTGTTTGGCCTTACTGAATTTCACTAAACTAGAATAGACTACTTATTAGTGTAATCCCATATTTGTTACATGTAGGAATTAAGTTTAAAGGGATTTAAGGGGACTCGCATCGACTAACTCCCTCGCTAGAAGGTCTTAGCAAGATCATCGAAAAACCAAATGACTGTTAAGGCCTTCGCTTTGCTTCGTCTTCTCGTGTCATTTTTCTGCTCTTTGTTCTCACGAACATCGAGAACCACCATCGCCTGCACTCACAAACTCTAAAGAGATAACACCGCCAGACCACCACCACATACTCTCTCTCCTCGCCAGGAACTATGAACGAGACCTTATATTCAAACTTCAATTCGAGAACCCACGAGCTCTGTCTCAAATCTAAAGAGATCTTCGGTGATATTCTTGGCGTTTCAACTAAAGTGCAGCAACAAAGAGCTCCAACAATAACGACTGTGGTACAAACCTTCGAGGAAGATCCTGCTCTTGCCGTCCTCCTCTCCAGCAGTACTGTCTAGGAGTTCTGGAGGTTAATTTCTTTCATTTCCTCTTCTTCTTTTTTTCTGTTTAATTTTGTTTGGTTGGTATGAAAACTAAGGGGATATTTGGAAAAATAACCAAAATTTGAACCCCATATAGAACTATAGCCACTCTTTTAAATTTATGATAATTATAACAAAAAATTGATATGTAAATACTAATATACCCTTAAAACAGAAATTGAGAGATAAGGAGAGAGTTTGAAAACAAATACAAAAAACCCAAATCAAATATGAGATTATCCCAATGTCTTACCGAGTTCTTTTTTTGGGTTCCAAAGAAAAAAATAGACCGTGTGAACAAAAGGATTTTCTCGGTTTGATTTGTGTGTGATAAGAAAATTTTATTTATTGTCGTTCAAAAATGGTCTTTTGTTGAATCCAGTCCCGAAGAGCATGGCCTGGGAAGCCATGAACACTCATGGCTAAGATCACTTGGAGAACATGTCAATATATATATTTATTGCCCCACACCACACACATTGATTCGTTTACATTTAGCAATTTTTGTTTTTTACAAGTTTGGGGCATCTAGCAAGCATGAAAAAGAAGATAATTACCTATTAGCTGCTTTTTGTCCATTGCAAATTTTGTATCAGTTTTCATTTGGCATTTCTCTTCTGCATTATTTGATTTCGATATGTTTTCTGTGTCTGAACTTGTAGTAGAAGGGGATTTAATTGTCCATTTTTTGAGTTTTTATTTTGATACAAAATTATAAAGGTGTATCAAAGGGTATATTAGTACTTTTATATCAATTTTGGGTTATAATTATCATAAATCTAAAATGGTGGCTATAATTCTATATGGGATCCAAAATTTGGTTACTTTTCCAAATTTCCCAAAACTAAGAGAAGATTGAATCTTTTGTGTTTGTTATGTGCTTGCTGTAGTTTGTTATCAAGCAAATTTGGCAATTTTTGGTAAAGGACATGGATTTGGGTTTCGTTTCGATTGCAAACCTAGAAATTGGGAAACTATGGAGTTTGGTTAAAGTTCCAGATTCTGGTCTCTTGTTTTCCTACATTTTCTTAGTGATTGCAATATTTTCCTTTTTTTTTCTTGTATCTTACGTAATTTCATTGCTTTGTTCTATTTGTAATAAATGTTTTGGGGTGTTCATGTTGATTTTAGTTGCTTGTGTCTGTTTTGTGGCCTCCTCGATCGATTTAGCAATGAGGAATGCTGCCTGAATTAATGAAATTTCAAAGTACTTAGCCTTGAAAATCTCTTGTTCAATTTGGCGTTGCAGTTGTTTCTTAATTTCTTCTTGTCCTATTAACAGAAATATTGAGTCTAAAACATTTTAGTTCGAGTCCTAGTTTGGAACTACACCAAACACTTTACTATTCTTATTTTGCTTAGTTCAAGCTAAGCTAGTAACTTAGTCTCTAAAGCTAATCGATTCCGAGATAGTTTGGTGAAACAAATGCACTAGTTCTTCGGAATTCGAGCGTGCTCGTTTCAGTGAGTGGGGAAGGGGTGAACCCATTTTACGACTTGTTCCAACATTACAAGGTGAAGAGAAATAGCAAATGCCATCAAGTTTAACTATATCTAACCTTAGTCCACATCCAGACCGATATATAGGTCCGATATGGATCATACCATGTATGGGTCCGAATTCGTAACGGGTAAACGAACACTCCAACTTATCCATCCTGTTTCGTTTTAGGCATCTTTTTCGGGGATTCATTCATGTACAAATAGATGATGCTTGTAGCTGTAAGTATAACCGCACACAGGGAGTAATGGTGGCCGCTAAATTATGAATAAACAAGATTGCTTTGAACCCGACTCTGGCCAAGCTGTAAGTGTAACCACACAGGGACTAACGGTGGCTGCTAAATTATGAATAAACAAGATTGCTTTGGACCCGACTCTGGTCAAGTAGGAGGCTTTTTACATGCATATCATATGACAATAGAGCTCACCAGTCGGTCTTCCGAACGTTATCCCGACTCAAAAGACAGAATTAGGAGAGGCAGATCGCTCTGTAGTGTTTTCCAAAAAGTACCATGTAACCAAGATAGATTTTCAGGTAAAACAGAGAACGAACACATTCCAGAGCATGGTTTCATCTCATGACATTTTCTACTACATTAACTTCAAAAGGGAAAAGAATTCAAAGAAAAGACAGACCCGACACTCAGTAAGTGAAAGATCATCTTTCTTGATTCAACACCATAATTTCTCATACGTTAGAGACTAAAACCATAAACAGAAAAATTTACTAACCTAATTGGGTAAGCAACAAATTTCAATAAAATCTTATGAGGCCCGTACCTTAACTACCCATTTGCTGAAAATTTCAATAGTCTGCCTGCATGAGCTCCTAACCCAAACTGTTCCAGTCACAAGACCTTGGTTGTTGTGGTTCAACCGAACCTTGGGAACCACTGGTTTAGGAGAGATTTAGGCAACCCAAGCACATGCACTTGGGCGGGCCCAAGGAACATTTGTTATAGTGTGATCCATAATCAAGTGCAATCGCACCTCAAGAATTCAATACTTATCTTTTACGTGCTACACTCAACCTATGCCTCTATGATTGATACCTCTGAGGTGTAACTAAAAGCATCCTAAGTAAAGAAACAAGTAATAATGACAGCGAAAAACTTTAGGCATTGCACAAATTATTGAAAATTAGTAGATAATTATTTCGATAGATTAAATATACATAATCAACCCTCTATTTTCGATAACACATTATAAATATGAGCCACAGTAGTAGTAGTTGACAGTTTGACACTTAAACACACATTAATAGTTTCACACCAACAAACTTAAAACTCAAATCCCTCACCATGAGAAGTAGGAGTCTTCCAAACTTAACACTTTTTTATGACGTGATGTTGCAATAACTCATAGCAGCATTACTGCAAAAGGATCCTGCATTTAGCATCATTAAAAGGGAAAGAAATTAGTTATTAGGAATCTTATGACTTAATGGGAGATAACATTGCTCGGGAAAACCATTAAGAAATCCAAAGATGGAAGTAAGCAAATGAAAACTCTGCAAGGAAATTGTTTGGTCTTTCGAGTTATATGTAGACAACTTACAGTTGGGTACAATCTTCCATCTCTGGTTATCTCCTTTATTTTTATTCCACACAACTATGGTAGTGCCATCATGAACACCCCCAGATTTCTTGTCACCATGATAAGCATCCAGATTAAGGTGAATGTTATTAACCATCCTAACAGTTCTGAAACCGTCACCTAAGTCCGCACTCTCGGTCCACAGTAGAGACTCATCAAGATCATCGGGATTATAAGGTCTCAACTGCACCTGCAAGATGAAACAACACAGATTTACTATTGATTGTTTAAAACTCATAGCATCTCTAGGCTCCACGAAAAGCAATGAAAATTTAGAATCACAAGGAATATTAAAAAAAAAAAAAAAATTGCATGTGCACAAGACTAGGGGTATTTGTGAAGAGACTTTTTCTACCGCTCATAAATTTCTGTTTTTTCATAGAAATTT
Organism: Malus fusca; assembly: GCA_035220775.1. NCBI lineage: Eukaryota > Viridiplantae > Streptophyta > Magnoliopsida > Rosales > Rosaceae > Malus > Malus fusca. The sequence goes on along the minus strand of CM069072.1, from coordinate 218,524 downwards.
GTACTTTTGCAAGTCTCAAACACAGAGCAAGGCATATATACCAATCAAAGAAAGAATGTTGAGCAGGAAAAGCAAAAACTTAAAGAGAAAGGCTTTGAACTCCACAAGTGTCCAAGTTTGTAACATATTAAACAACTGCTAGACCTGCAATGTTACTATTAGCAATGGCAAACAAAATACACGGAACCATAAAAAAAACACCAATCTTGACAAGTCTGAACAACATTCAGCAAATTATAGAGTTTTGGAAACAGGAACCATACAGGCTGAGTGGCTCCGATGGAATGCTTCAGGGCGTGGCCAGTGGCTTTGTTGATGAGAGCAAAGGAAGGGAAGCGCTCTTCGTCCTTCACCTGTGTACTGTACTTCTCGTCTTTGTACCACAGCTGCAATCCAATCCAATCCAACAAGAATTAGCAAATTCAATCACATTCACACGCAAGGGAGAAAATAATTAAATCAAATGGAGGGAAGGAGAGAGAGGCTAGAGACCTGGAAGTCATCGGTTGGTTGGGATCGGGCAAGAATGACCTTGCCCTCTCTGATGCTGAGAGAGAAATTGGGATCGGCCTTTGAGAAGATTCTGAAAGTGGGCTTGTTCGAGAGGTAAGAGTTGTGGGGAGAGGAAGAGGGCAAATGAGAAGTCTGATGGGTTTCAGTTCCAAACTGAGCAGCAGGGGACTCATGGTGAAATTGGTGAGCAACATGGTGCACGGTAACAGGCGGTGGACTTGGAGTAGCTTGTGACGATGGGTAGTTGTAATTCTGCACTGGTGGTGGGTGGTGGAGAAAGCCTTCGGGTTGGGAGGGTGGACTTGGAGGTGCAAAACCATGGGAAGAGTGGGACACATGGCTCACACGGGTCGGTGGTGGTCTATCTGCTTCGTAGTATGAATCCGGTGGTGGTTGATCTTCTCTGTAGTAGGAAGGTGGTGGTGGTGGATGTTGATCCTCTCCATAGTAGGAAGGTCTTGGAGGAGGTGGAGGTTGATCAAAAGGAGACAGCCTAGTTCCCGGTGGTGGGTAATTCTCTCTTTCTTCCTCGTCCCTCTGATCATGATGACGGTGGTGATGGTTTATTTGATTTGGGAATTCCATTGCTCAATGCTCTGATTTTTTCTGTGGGTATCTTCTGGGGGACTTCTCCCTTTATGATCTGCTTTCATGTGTTCAAGCAGTGGAGAGTCATAATTTTTGTGTTTTTTAATGTTAAGAACACTAAATTGTTAAACTAAAAAAAAAAAAAATAATGATGTGGTTTTTATGATTTAATTGTTAATTAATTGTTGATTAACGTGTTTATTTCTTATTGGTGACACATTATTTGATTTAAAAATTTAAGTCAAAATCTTTTACATCCAAAATTGCCTGTGACGTTTTGTGCCTTGTTTAATTGAGTGATACATGTCCTTAACTTAACTTCAACTAACACAGTTAAAAAACACAAAAGTAAAATTTATTCCTTCAATTAATCATTCGCGAAATAATATCTATAAATTAATATCCAAATACTTAAAACAAGCAGCAAACAAATAATCAAAACAAAGGAGATTGTTAAAAACTTAAACCACAAAAACATATAGAATTCACCAAAAGGGAGAATTCGGCCAACATATAGGCCCATGTCTAAAAATCTAATCTTCCATTGGGCATATACCTCCTGAAAGTTAGAAATGTACATGATAGTATCTTCGGGATTCTCCACTTGAGCAAAATTGGTCTTAATCTTCTGACCACGTGAATGATACTTAACTACACAATGAGTGAAAGCTCAACAAACGCGCAACCAATGGCTCTTGGAACCATAACGGTAGCACATATCTGCTACCATGGTGGCGGGTGCTTTACCTTTATTCTTGAAGTTTGAGGCATTGGGATCGAGGTTGTCACACTTCAAGGTTTGTTTCCTCCCTTAAATTGGCCATTGCTCTGTCGACCTTGGTCTTCGGATTAGGGTTTGAACCCTTGTAGTGCCTACCAAGCCTAGAGTGTCAGTTTTGCCCTCGATTTGTGTTGTCATGTGCGTTAAGCATAGCGATCGAGTCTTTAGGTCTAAATTGATGATTTTTCATCAACAATTGGTTTTTCTTTTTAGCAAGTAATAAGACAGGGATCAAATCCGAAAATTTCTAACCTTCTATGCCATGAAAAGTTGTAGTTGCAGGACAATACTGGTGGCATGAGAAGTTGAATAGATCTTCTCGAGATCCTGTTTAATTAAGCCTTCTTTGTACAACTTGAGAAATGATCAGATTTGACAAACTTCATAATTGTGTTCATTCACAGAGTTACAGTCTTGGAAGCGTAAATGTTGTCAGTCATGTCTTGCTTCAAGCAAGAAGTATCTCTTTGATGATCAAAACGTTCTTCTAGAGCGAACCATAAAGCTCTTAGATAATGTTCAACGATGTACTTGGTTTTTGCAGTGTATCATACATATGCCTTCGTATGAGATCATGGTGGTTGCTTTGTCAGATTCGCCAACTGGGTTATCCGTCTTAGTTTCAATGTTAGCATTAAGATTTTTTACAGTGAGTGGAGCTTCACATCTTGGACCCATTTCTGGCAATTTTTTTTCCAGAGATACTACTACAAAATTATCTATAACTGACAGTCCAAAAACCGACAAAAAACGTATATTACTGTCGGATTTTAAGCAAAATAAAATCTGACAGAAAATGGATGCATTGGCGGATATAATAAGCGACATGTTTGCCAGTGTCAGGAAATGAAATTTTCGACAGAAAATACTCTAAAACCGACATAAATTGTGTCTGATATAACCGATAGAGATTATATTAATAATGAATAAATAAGAGCATTTCTGTCGGCTAAAACCGACAGAACTTCTATCGGATATAACCGACAGAGAATTTATTAATAAGAATAAATAAAAGCATTCTTGTCGGATAAAACCGACATAAAATATATTAATAATTAAAAAAATATAAACAACCAATTTCTGCATTTGCCATATCCCCTGCATTCACTGCATTTTCCATTAAAATCACTCAATCACAGCAAGATCAGACATTGACATTCCATTCCATTCCATTAGAATCACTTAATCACAACATCGTTTGTTTCTACCTGCACACATTCACATTCCATTAAAATCACTCAATCACGGCAAGCATTGCTCATTCAATTGAATCTCTCCCCGAAATTGAATGAAAATCAAAATACTTACAGTGTTGATGAGATCTATCGTAATGGAGAACTCCTGGTGCGCCAGCTGCAAGTTCTTCACCATGCTCTGCCATTGCTGTGAAATCAAATAGTTAAACCCTAAAAAGTATCACTGCAAATAGCATAAGAAAATCGAAATTAACCCTAAAGAAATTGGGAGAGAAGATATGAAAAGGGAATACCTTTCGGCCCTTTGAGTTATTGGTAAAATAACCCAACAGAGAAAAAGCCTCAAACTCCAAAGACTGTTGTGGGATTTTGAAGAGAGCGAGAGAAAGAGAGAAAATATCAGAAGAAATGAAGCAAGAAGGGGGAACCAAAAGGGGGAAGAAAAAGAAGAAGCAGCAGCAAAAACAAAGTAGAGGAAGAAGAAATAAGGGAAAAAAGGACGATTGAATCGCGAGTTATGGAAGAAATTTGTACTTCACTGACATGTAGAAAAGCTCGTATCTTTGAAGCGAAACGAAGATGATGAGTGGGTTGCGGCAAAGGCCGAGCTGACTTAGAGCAGATCGTCGTTGTAGTCCTCCCCATCCTGCGAATCGCTCAAACGTCATGGCGGCAGCGACAGTTCGGCTTTCAGATGAAAGGGGGAATAGAGAAGGAAATGGGGAGAGAAGAGAAGAAAAGGAAATGCAGAGAGGAAATGGGGAATGGAGAAGGAAATTAGGAGAGAAGAGAAGAAAAGGAAATGCGGAGAGGAGAAAAGGGGGAATGAGGGGTATTATGTTGGAAAATTGACATTGTTGTCGGCTAAAACCGACAGAAACATTTTTTAAAAATATAAACCGACATAAAATTTTCATTCCTGTCGGTTATAACCAACAAAAACAAATGGTGGAATAAATCCCCCCAAAATTCCGTCCCAAAATTTTGTTACGGTTTTAAAAAATAAAATAATAATTGTTTGGTTTAATAAATAAATAAATAATATGTAATAAATACGTTTTTAAAAAATAAATATTTTTTTTTCGAAAATAAATAATTGTTTGGTTTAATAGATAATAACCTATGTAAAATATGCAATAAAGAAAGAAAAAGTTAATTGTACAATGAAAATGTCATCACACAAACTAAATATTGTCTAATCAATACTTGAAAAACATAAATAAGAAATCGCAAAACGAAAAACATTAAGAGATTACGTCAAACTAGTTTCAATGATCTAACCATCAAACTTGTTTGTAGATACTACAAGATCGCATACGTAAAAAATCGCAAAAAGAAAAACATTCAGAGATTAGGTAACAAAACAAAAGTTTTCGACGGTTTTAAACGAAAAATCACAATTTAACTGTTATTTTAGCTCCGATTTTGATGGTTTTTTTATAGCTACACTCCTTGACCCTATAAGAATGCATTGAATGAATTTGATCTTCAATTTAAAATATTTACACTAGTGGATACCACAAAATCTTATTTTATACTTGATGGGGAAGTATAACTGTTGAGCAAAAATTGTACATAATATGTAAACAAATAATTCACTCGACACAATTTCACCCTCGTTCATTTTTTTCGAAAAGGGTTTTATTAGTTTGAGTTCAACCCATTCTAGGTTACGCGCCTATTAATTACAACATTTCTTTTGGGAAAGGAATACCCTTTGATTCTAATATGAATAAATCGTAACTTGAGGATTTGGGTGTTTATTTGATTTTGTGACTGCATCTAGGTAGAGCCCTAGATTGCCTACGTACCCTCGTTGAGGGATCAAGTCACTCGTAGTACCTTGTATGCTTGATACTTGTTTGGATTTGATGCCTTGTGCAATTTTAGCTCATGCGGGTGAGGACTTTACTTCATTGGAGCGTTTAATGCCTTGTGCAGTTTAGGCTCTTGCAAGCGAGGACTTTAAGCCATTGGAGCTTTTGATGCCTTGTGCAGTTTTAGCTCATGATGGCGATGAGCAAAATGTAGCTTCGTGCCATTTAAGTCTTGTTATGGCTTCGTGCCCTTTGATACTTGATATGGCTTCGTGCCATTTGAGATTTTGTCTCGGCTTCTTGCCATTTGACATTTGACTTTTCTTCGGCTTCGTGCCATTTAGGATTTCATACGGCTTCGTGCCCTTTGAAACTTGACGTGACTTTGTGCCACTTGAATTTGGAGCGCGGCTTTGTGCTATTTGAGAGCCTAAGTGAAAGTAATTCACTAATATTTTGACTTTGGCTCTGTGTAGTATATTTGGCTTGGTATCATTTCTTACTCCATGTTTAATTTTAACTTGATGGAGGTCGATTTTGTAGGATTTTAATCCTAGTTGAAATAGGATTCTAAAAGCATGAAAGTTGGAGCCTTTTCCATTGTTAAAGACTCGTTTGACTTGGTCTTTTCCTTTGAGTTTTTAAAACTACCCAGTGGATGTAGTAAAATAATCCATTTTTTCCTCTTTCTTCTTCTCGGTTGTGGTACCTTTGTCACTTCGTTTCCATGCTTGCTCTCTTTCTTTTTGTTATTGACTTTTGTCTCTTGCACAACAGATTGCAGACTCAACGAGTCCTTGTTTTCATATTGTTTAATGAAAACATAAAAACAAGTGGCAGAGTAGCACAACAACTTTGTAAAAAATAAATCTTTGAGATGGCTTTTTCTTTTTTTGACTTTTACGTGAGTGTCTTTCACCAAGCTTTATTTTCTCAGGAAAATTAATGAAAAAGGCTTGAAAACTTTGAGTTTTAATAATAAGGACAAAATAAAGGGTAAAATGAATAGTACCAGGATTGACTTTTTAGTGTAAAAATATGATTTTTCGTTAAAATGAACAGTAACAGGTGCTTTTCGTTAAAACTCCCTTTTTTTTTTTTTTTTTTTTTTTATGTAAGCTTTTCAAGTTCAACATAGGATTTTGCTTCTTCTTCTTTTTCGCCAGCAACCTCTATTTCTTCTTAACTCTAAGACGACGGCTGCGACGGGTTTTTTTTTTTTGCTGGAAGCATCCTTCTTTTCTTTTTGGTGTGACTTCCTTCTCCAATTTTGTGTCAAATTCTTTGAGTCATATTCCTCTTCACTTGTAGTTTCCAACGGCCAAATTCTTTGAAATGAGCTCCTAAAACGGAGCAACAGCAACCACCAAATTCTTTGAACTTAGCTCCTAAAACGGAGCAGCAGCAACCATTTCAACTTCGGACTGAGCTCCTAAAACGGAGTAGCAAGAACCGCCAAATTCTTTGGACTGAGCTCTTAAAACGGAGCAGCATCAACCATTTCAACTTCGGACTGAGCTCCTAAAACAGAGCAGTAGCAACCACCAAGTTCTTTAGACTAAGCTCTTAAAACGGAGCAGCAGCAACCGCCAAATTCTTTGAATTGAGCTCCTAAAACAGAGCAGCAGCAACCGTTCCAACTTCGGCAGCCACTGCGGTTGTTGTTCTCACTGCAGAGGACTTTGTTCATGGCCACCTTCTTTTACGCCATCGACGAGAAAATGGAGCATGCTGTGACGCTAGGCTGGAGGACGGCGTGGCTGTTGTGGACGTTGGTGTTGTGTGAAGTGGTGGTGTTCGGCGGCGTCACAACGGCAAGTTGGGCAGAGAGGGAGGAGGACTGCGGCATGGCTGCTACGTCGTTTTGGTCTTTCGTTTAACATCAACGACTGTGATGCAAATGTCTTCATTGGTGTTTGTCGAAGTGTTAGTGATCGACGACTTGAATCTGCGGCGTAGACGTCGATGGTTGTTCTGACGGACTTGCGTCGGTGGTTGCTTTTGGAATTTTCATAGCTCCTCTTTTTCCTTGCGTTGGGGAATGAACAAGGTTGAAGAAGCAAAGTGCTTCTTTTCCTCCTATAAAGCAGAAGAAAGAACCAACCTAGAAAGAGATTAAAAAGAATGAAATGGCTATACCTTTGAATGCTTTGTAGCTTTTCCTGCTCCTATGTATCCTCTTCTATGTTTGCCTTTTCTCGTTGAATTTCCGCAGCAGCTCACCTTTTTTGATTTCTTTCCTAATTTCTGCAGAGTCTCTTTTTTTCTTTTTTTTTTGTTTCGTTCCCCCCTTTCTGATAGCAGCTGATGTCTATTTATAGGCATCCTAGGAGAGCTTTTACGTGGGGGAGATAGTGGCCATGTCTTTCGCCACTTTCTCTTAACCTCTCACACTAACTGTGCAATCTCCCATGTTTTGCAGAAAAAATAGGAAGTCCCTGTTCCACGTTACTTCTCTATGACCGAAAGTGAAGTCATCTCGTCTTGGCGTGGCAAATTGTTTGAAAACAGAATTTAATTTGATGGGGGACATTATATGCATGCATTGTACGACTTGGATTTCCAAGTCTAAACTCTTCACGTGGGCAGCATTCCTATTTTCTTTTGAGAAGTTTGTTTGTTGCGAACTTCTCTTTATTTTATTTTATTATTATTTATTTAGGGGTTTATCTCATGCTAGGTGGCTAACAGAGAAAAGAATTCGAATTCCCCCATTTTAGTGGTTTTAGATAAGTTCCAAACCCTTTTTGAACTTCTTTTGATCAGTTCTTCCGCACGAGCTTCTCCCGTACCATTCTTTACTATTCGTTATTTTTTGGAGAGAAGAACAGAACGGTCAGTAAGGCTTCATACTTTTTCGTTTCACTTGGATTTGAATGAACATTCCGTAACTTCATTCGATATATATTTTTTATTCTTGATTTATTGCAGGTGTCTTTTGGTGGAGACTATTTTCTTTGGAAGCGTGCCTGATATCTTCGTACAAAATGGTGGGATTTTTTATCCCTTTAGTTTTGATGTGCAGCTTTATGCATCTTTATTTATTTTTATTATTATTTTTTTGTTCCACATATGCATCCAAATTCATGCAAAAGACTAGTGATTAGTCCTCTCTTGGGCTCGTACCGTGGATTCATGACAAATCAAATCCTTCCAAGATGGGAGACATGTGGTATACTTTTCAGTAGATAGATGTACCATTATTCAAGCATGGCTGTTGCTTTTAACTTTTGGTCAAGTACAGCTGTTGTGCAGCACATATGAACAAATATAGTTTTTGATAGACTTGGCTTCTTCGTAATCAGGCATGCATGACAATTATTTTTTCTTAATGATATTTGGACTTGGCCTCTTCGTAATCAAACATGTATGATGATTATTGTTTTTCAATGCATCAGACTCCCCCCTTTTTTTTTTGCTCAACAATAACATTAACTCTAAGTGTTGGTTTAATCTACCGTTTTGATGTGATACGCATTCTACGAAGCGTTTTTCAACGATCCAACCGTCAAACTTGTTTGTAGACACTCCAAGATCGCATACGTAAAAAATCGTAAAAAACAAACATTAAGAGATTAGATAACGGAACAAAAGTTTTTTATGGTTATAAACGAAAAATTACAGTTTAACGGTTATTTTAGCTTCGATTTTGATGATTTTTTTACAGCTACACTCATTAACCCTATAAGAATGCATTGAACAAATTTGATCTTCAATTTAAAATATTTACACTAGTGGATACCACAAAATCTTATTTTATACTTGATGGGGATATATAACATTAGCTCAAGTGTTCGTTTAATCTACCATTCTGATGTGATACGCATTCTACGAAACGTTTTTCAACGATCAAACCGTCAAACTTTTTTGTACACACTCCAAGATCACATACGTAAAAAATTGTAAAAAACAAACATTCAGAGATTAGGTAACGGAACAAAAGTTTTAGATGGTTATAAACGAAAAATCACAATTTAACGGTTATTTTAGCTCCGATTTTGATGATTTTTTGCAGCTACACTCCTCAATCGTATAAGAATGCAATGAATGAATTCGATCTTCAATTTAAAATATTTACACTAGTGGATAAATCTTATTTTATACTTAATGGAAGTATAACATTAACTCTTAAGTGTTTGTTAAATCTATCAATTTGATAGGATATGCATTCTACGAAACTAGTTTCAACGATCCAACCGTCAAATATGTTTGTATATACTCCGTGATAGCATGTGTAAAAAATCGCAAAAAAAAAAAAAAAAACAAAAAACATTAAGAGTGTTGTGGTCTATTTTATCTGACAGAGAGACTAGGGCCGGCGGCAGAGAAAGATAGAAGAGAGATGTGTGTTTGTAGAATTGTAGGGGAATATGTGTGTTGTTATCCTTCCTACATTGTGCCTTTATTTATAGTAGTAAAGGTAGAGAAGATATTTCTTCTCCTCCAAGTAATACAAGTTGTAATAGGAAAGGATAACTAGAATAAAATCTTATCTAGGATTTACACAATCATACTTAAACTAGGAATGTTTACAACACTCCCCCTTGAGTGTGTAAATACTCAAGGTAGATTCAGCATCATGCAGAAGTTGAGGAAGTCGACTCGTCGGCATTGATTCCAAGGAACAACGCTTATTCTCAATAAGGTAGGAACTTGCATAAGTAGTAAGTCTCACTAAAAAACCCTAAGGCTATGGCAAAAACCCGAGTAGGGACAAAATCCATAGTCTAAGGAAAAATGCGTGAGAAATGCAAAGTCAAAAGAAACGTCTACAGGACGTCATCAGGGATATGACCAGCCCAAGGTGGGTGCCTCGTTAAAACCTAGTTAGGTAGCAAAAACCCAGTGGGAAAAATGCTTCTAATCGTAGGGAAAAAGAGTACATTAAGATCAAGCAAGTATCCAGAAGATACTCCCCCTGAGTTTGACATAATTCCAAAGAGAAATAGCAAAGTTACAACTCAGAAAGTTTACGCATACCAATTCCATGAACAAGCTTCTGAAACGTCGCCTTCGGTAGTGATTTGGTGAAGAGGTCGGCCAGATTGTCTTGTGATCGGATTTGCGTGACTTCAATCTTCTGATGCTCTTGTTGTTGATGTGTAAAGAAGAACTTCGACGCAATATGCTTGGTGTTGTCTCCTTTGATGTAACCCTTCTTGAGCTGTTCGATGCAAGCTGCGTTGTCTTCAAAAATCGTCGTCGGGGCATTAACGGCGAGATGAAGATCACAGGAGCTTCGAATATGGCCCACTACTGCTCTCAACCAAAAGCATTCCCGAGTTGCTTCATGTAAGGCGAGAATTTCAGCATGGTTAGACGAAGTGGCAACTAAGGTCTGTTTAGTTGACCTCCAAGATATTGCGGTGCCTCCAACGGTAAAGACATAACCCGTTTGAGAACGCGCCTTGTGCGGATCACATAAGTATCCAGCGTCGGCATAACCAACAAGGCGAGAATCAACCCGATGAGCATAGGGTGCGGCATCACTCGAGGATTCGTAGGGATAGAATAAGCCCAAATCCGTAGTACACTTAAGGTAACGGAAGATGTCTTTCACGCCAGTCCAATGTCTGCGTGTTGGTGCATTGCTGTATCTTGCCAAAAGATTAACAGCGAAGGAGATGTCGGGTCTAGTGCATTGAGCTAAGTACAATAAAGCGCCTATCGCACTTAGATAAGGAACTTCAGGCTCCAAAATCTCTTCATCATCCTCCTTCGGACGGAAGGGATCTCGTTTTGCATCTAGCGTACGAACGACCATAGGAGTACTCGAAGACTTCGCTTTATCCTCATTAAAACGGCGCAACACCTTCTGGGTGTAGTTCGATTGATGTACTAAGATTCCATCCGAACAATGCTCTATCTCGAGACCGAGACAGTATCGAGTCTTACCTAGATCTTTCATCTCAAATTCCAACTTCAGGTGCGAAGCAGTTCTCGCGATCTCTTCAGGAGTTCCGATGAGATTCATGTCATCGACATATACTGCAACAATCGCAAATCCGGAATGTGACTTCTTAATGAACACACAAGGGCATAGTTCGTTGTTCACATATCCCTGACTAGTCAAATACTCACTCAGACGGTTATACCACATTCTTCCAGATTGTTTCAAACCGTATAGTGAACGCCTCAGCCGAATTGAGAGCGTGTTCCGGGGTTTGGAAATATTTGAACCAGTCAATGTAAGTCCTTCGGGAACTTTCATATAAATTTCCGTATCAAGATCCCCATAGAGATACGTGGTTACTACGTCCATCAGCTGCATATCCAGTTTTTCGGAAACTACCAAACTGATAAGGTATCGAAAAGTAATCACATCCATAACGGGTGAGTAAGTTTCGTCATAGTCAATCCCAGGGCGTTGTGAGAAACCTTGTGCTACAAGACGAGCTTTGTAACGCACAATTTCGTTCTTCTCATTACGCTTCCGAACGAAAACCCACTTGTAGCCAACGGGCTTCACATGTGGAGGAGTAGGGACTACAGGTCCAAACACCTTACGTTTCGCAAGTGAATCAAGTTCGACTTGGATTGCTTGTTTCCAGTTTGACCAATCAGCTCTACGTCGACATTCATCAACGGAACGTGGTTCAATGTCATCGCTCAACATGATCTCAGTAGCTACTGCAAATGCTAATGCATCGTCGACAATCATCTCATTTCTACGCCACACATCATCTAAGCTAGCATAATAGACCGAAATCTCACGATTCTCGGGAGGAGGATTCGTCTCTTCAAGGACGCTTCCATAATCTAGAATTTCCTCATGAGTTGGGTAAAATGAGTAAGCGATAGTCGGATTCACGGTAGGCTCTTCAGGACCTTGTGCCGTGGTTTTCCTCTTCCGGGGGTGTGAATCCTTTGAACCAAGGGGTCTGCCACGCTTTTGTGTAGGGGCAGATGATTGGCTAGCCGCTAATGTACGTGGATCACCAGAATTGGCGTCCCGGGCTTCCAGGAGGGTAGTCCGTCGTACATTTGGTACATCCATCTTTGCAGGCGTATTCGCAGCTGGAATATGTGATCTTGTCACGCGCGCTAGATCGGTGAAAGCATCTGGCATGCTCTGAGCTATGCTCTGGAGATCTAGTATGCGCTGCACTTCAGCTTCAGACTGAGCGGTGCGGGGATCTAAATGAGACAAAGTGGGAGTCGTCCACGATAATTCGCGTCGTTCATTAGGAACGTTGACGTTCTTATCTCCCCCTAACGACGGGAAGACTGTCTCATAGAAGTGACAATCCGCGAAACAAGCGGTAAACAGATCGCCTGTCAAAGGTTCTAAGTAACGAATAATCGAAGGAGAATCATATCCGACATAGATTCCCATCCTTCGCTGAGGCCCCATTTTTGTACGTAAGGGCGGCGAGATCGGCACATAGACCGAACAACCAAAAACGCGCAGATGCGATATGTCGGGTTCGCATCCGGTGACCAACTGAAGGGCACTAAATGGTTGTGTCGCAACAGGCCTCAGGCGGACCAACTTTGCTGCGTGCAATATTGCATGGCCCCAAGCAGCGATCGGGATCTTGGTACGTATGACCAACGATCGAGCAATCATTTGTAAACGCTTAATGAAAGCCTCTGCCAGGCCGTTCTGGGTGTGAACATGGGGTACAGGATGTTCAACTTCAACCCCAACCGACATGCAATAGTCATCAAAAGTTTTAGATGTGAATTCTCCAGCATTATCCAATCGAATAGATTTGATCGGATAATCAGGGTGGTGAGCCCTGAGCTTGATAACCTGAGCCAACAGTTTGGAGAATGCAGCGTTCCTTGTGGACAACAAGCACACGTGTGACCAACGTGTAGAAGCGTCAACCAAAACCATAAAATATCTAAATGGTCCGCAGGGAGGTTGAATCGGTCCACAAATGTCCCCCTGAATCCGTTGTAGAAAAATGGGAGGATTCGAACGAATCTTGTCATAAGAAGGCTTAGTAATAAGCTTTCCCATAGAACATGTTTGACATGCAATTTCATGGATCGAACCTAAGCTTCGGGTTAGTGGATGCCCGTGTGAAGTTTTGAGGATACGGCGCATCGCTATTCGTCCAGGATGTCCCAAACGATCATGCCAAAGTGTAATTTCGTGCGCGGTCCCTGTGGTAGGGCCGGCCACATAGTGGCATTCTATGGGGCGTATGGTCGTAGTATACAGACCACTCGGGTTACGCTCCATCTTCTTTAGAATACGCTTCTGGCCATATTCGTAGGAAGTTATGCACAGAAATTCAACTCCGTTTTCTACGTGGGTTTCAGCGTGGTAATTGTTATCTCTAATGTCCTTGAAACTTAGTAACGTTCTTCCGGAACGTGGAGAATAGAGTGCCTCAGCAATGGTCAAGATTGTACCATTGGACAACATTATACGTGCCTTACCGTATCATTCGATCAGGTTGGATGGGCCTGAGAGGGTTGTCAGAGGTGCATTCTTAGGTACGAAGTTAGTGAAATAGATGCGTTCACGCAAAACAGTATGCGTGGTTGCACTATCTGCCAGACAACTAACTTTCCCACTAGTCATACCTAGAATGAAAAATTAATTTGAATCGGTCACATGCATAAAAGTTTATAAAAACAAGTATCAATTCAAAATAATTTCATTTATTCGGGTTTCAAAGTAATTATGAACTTCAGGTTCATATATTCCTGCAGGCAAACACAAATATATATGCAAACAAATATGCAAAGAATATATGCAAAAATATTGTATAATGATAATTGAATTAATTTATTTTTGGTCTTCGGGGCCAAATTAAAGTGTGGGTGAAAATATAAAAACCATATTATTTAAAAAAAATATTAAATAATAACATATTAGGGCCTAAAAAATATAGGCCGAGTACCCCCGGTTGTAGGCTGCAGGCCCACTGGGTGAGAAGGGAATGGGCTGCTGTGTGCAGTCCCAAAAAAAATTTCGCTCTTTTTTTTTTCACACACGGGCTGCTTCAGGTAGGCCCAGGTGGCAGAGGCCCCAAAAAGGCCTCAATCGTGTGTATCACGATGCAGGGAAAGCACAACAGCCACACGGGCTGGGTTCCGCTGCAGTATGGGGCATGGGAGGACACCAGAGCCCATTTGGGCTGGTGTGATGTAACGCTGAGCTGAAAAAATGAAGGGGTCGAACTGGGCTTGCAGTGGCGAGCCCAAAAGAAAAAAAATTATTATTTTTCAGCCTGAGTCGAAGCCAGGCCCAAACATTTTGGGATCGGGCTGGATCCAAGAAATCCTAGCGAGGCTAGGGGATTCCGCCGGAGAAGATGATCGGCGCCACCACTGCAGGTGGCCAAATCTTGGACGGGAAGACTCAGGGGTACCCTTCTGGGGTGTTTTCGACTATGATTACAACATGGAGAAATTAAAATCTCAATTGTTGCAATCAAACCCTAGAAATTCCGAATCGGGTTTTTTAAAAAAAACTGATGAGATTCAATTGAATCTCGGTCAATCGATGTCGGGGACGAGCTTCAGGCTGTTAGACAAGTTGACCCGAGGTGTGAGGATGGGCTGCATGCCATCCTACAATGGGAGAGACGCCATAAACGACGTCGGGTTTCTGGGTTGGAGCCCTCGTGGGGACTCGATGCAGGCTGCAGGCCTGGTGACGAAACGAGCTGGGCCATCGCAGGCTGCGGGCCTGGTGGCATGGGTTCAAATTAACCCTAGAATTCCCGATTCCAAATTTTTTTTTTTTTTTTTTTTTTTTTTTGTATTCAAATATAATTATATGCATGTATAATTCAATGAATCACATATTTACGTTGATGCATATGCAAATAATAGTTTCAATGCATGTACATATGTAAGATTCAATTCATGACAAATATCAAATTCACATAATTGTAGCAATTTTGATTATGAAGCATACACAATTTATGTAGAATCTAAAATACGTAAAACGTAAAGTTGGGTCATGCATCATGGTGAATGTTCATGCTATCAGGGCTTGCAAAATATCGAGTTAAAAACCGTTGTTTGGAAAGAACCTGATTGCGTGATGATATGGATGAACTGGTTTGATGCAGAAAAAATCTCCAACGTCAGATTCCTAAGCGCAGCGGTAGGAGCGTGCTGATAACGTGTTGTGGTCTATTTTATCTGACAGAGAGACTAGGGCCGGCGGCAGAGAAAGATAGAAGAGAGATGTGTGTTTGTAGAATTGTAGGGGAATATGTGTGTTGTTATCCCTCCTACATTGTGCCTTTATTTATAGTAGTAAAGGTAGAGAAGATATTTCTTCTCCTCCAAGTAATACAAGTTGTAATAGGAAAGGATAACTAGAATAAAATCTTATCTAGGATTTACACAATCATACTTAAACTAGGAATGTTTACAACAAAGAGATTATTCTGGCGACCGTCCAAAATTTTGCTTTGTTAGTGTTGGTTATATCCGACAGGGCCATGAATGAATTTTTTTTTTTTAAAGCATGTGTTTATTTATTTATTTATAATCATTATAACATTTGAAAATAATAAAATCAGACATGATAGAGTACACCAGATGTTCATGTGTGTTTATGTGCCAGACAATGTGCTTTGTGACGCATTGAAAAAAATTGTTTGAATTTCTTTGTATCTTGTTGCTTGCCTATGAGGAAGCATAATCCTTATTACAAAAATGATAGAGCTTCAGATTGTAGTATGTTGTTATTATTCTCTCAGAAAATTTATGGCTCATGGGAATTGGGTTCATTTGTGACATCTCGTCCCAAAATCTTAAGTTTTATAAATTTTAAAGTAGTAATTTTACCAAAATACCCTTAGAGACGAGGATGTTTGACTTTCATTGACCGTTCGAAGTCACAATTAGTGTTTCCAAATAGATCTTGAAGCTACAAACGCATAGGCAAAAGCCGTTTGTGAGTCCGGATTATAACGGTATAGTTATAGACATTTGAAGTTGATTATTTAAAGTTAGTTAAATAATTTGAGTTCCCATTTTGTGGGAAGGAAGCCAATCAACTTTTATCAAGGGAATAATGACCAATCAATTTAAATGGAAATAAGGACCAATTAGAAAGGAGGAGGAAAAGAAAAAAAAAGAAAAAAAAAGGAGGAAAGCCTTCAGCTTTCCCCCGACCCGTACAACCCGCACACCTAACCCAACCAATTCCGGCGAATTTCGCCATTTCTTCCATCAAATCATGACCATACAACAACTGTAACCTCTTATACAACCTTCCCTCTTCCATTTTCACCCAAATTCGTGGGCCTTTAAGTCCAAAATCACCAAGAACAGTGCTGGAGCACCAGAGGTGTTCGAATTCGATTTCACCGTTCCAGTGAGTTTCACTACCCACCACCACCCTCAATCAACTCCCTTTGGACCCAGGAACATGACCCAACCAGTAGTAGAGACATTGGAACACCGAGGTAGGAGAATCGAAGTTCACCCATTTTAGGGTTCCAGCAGGTTTGAGTGAAATTGGAGCCTTTCCCAGCCAAATTGGACTTGGCCACAGGTATAAAACTTGCTCTACTATTTGAGATCTTCATTTTTGTAAAATTTGAGAATTTTTGGAGATAGTTGAATTTTCCAGCGAATAGGGGCGGTTGACCCCCGTGTGCGGCAGCGCGTAAGCTGAGTCATCCCCTGACCTTTCTAAGCTAATTTTGACACCCCAATTCCATAGGTGAAGTTTGATTGATGAAATCTCATCGTTTGAACATAGTTTTGATAAAGACTGCTACTTGAACATTATGTGAATTGATGATCCAACTGTTGGATCGTCACCAAAATTTAATACAATATAGTATGTAATATTTGAGGATAATAGAAACTTACGGATTGGAAATCTGACGTACGGATCTTCCCGAATTAGATTTGTAAGTTCGTAAAATAAAACGTTGACCGCCGCTTGAATTGGCAATTGGCGGAGATCCAACCGTTGGATCGTAATGAAACTTTAGTATGATATTTTAGAAGCACAATGTGGATTTTTAGAAGTTACGGAACGGAAATCCGAAATACAGATCTTCCGGATTGAGTTACATAGGGTTGTGCACCCTACCGTTGATCTTTAACCGACGGTTGACTTTTGGTCAATGGGTCTCAAATCATTCTAGAACGTCCTTGGGATGTGTTTTATGTAAGTTACGTGTTCTATTGATAAGAGTTCTGAGACATGACTGAATAATTGTTCTAGGTGAGGATCGTTCGTGATGTCTCGATATTAGTGCTAGGGAGTCGTAGCGTGGATCTCAGGTGAGTAGGTCTTTTCCTTTTTATCATATATATATGATTGATAATTCCACAAACGCTTTTAAATTGATTTATGCATTTTATGCCATGTCATATATATATATTTATATAATCTAAAATACTATGATATGGTTGAGCTTTAGATTGCATTATGGCATATCCATATGCATATTACCTACATATAATTGATATGAATGCTTTGAAGTGCTAAGGTGAACGCGAGACCAGCAGGTAAGTTCAGGTGAGTTTATGGTGTTATTTGAAATGATTGATTGATGGCATGACTATATTTATGTTTTATGCAACTTCGACATTGTCGTATAGGTTGCAATAGACAACTCCGACATTGTCGTACAGGTTGCAATAATAGGCAACTCCGACATTATTGTACAAGTTGCAATAGTAGGCAACTCCGACACTGTTGTACAAATTGCAATAGGCAACTCCGACATTGTCGTACAGGTTGCAATAGTAGGCAACTCCAACATTGTCGTACATGTTGCAATAGGCAACTCTGACACCGTCGTACATGTTGCAATGATAGGTAACTCCGACATTGTCATACAGGTCACAATGGGCAACTCCGACACTGTCGTACAGGTTGCCTATAAGTCGTACAGGTTGCAATAGTAGGCAACTCCGACATTGTCGTACATGTTGCAATAGGCAGCTCTGACACTGTCGTACATGTTGCAATGATAGGTAACTCCGGCATTGTCATACAAGTCGCAATGGGCAACTCCGACATTGTCGTACAGGTTGCCTATGAGTCGTACAGGTTGTATTAGGCAACTCCGACTCATATGTTATCATAGATTGAATTATGAGTCGTACAGGTTGCGTTAGGCAACTCCGACTCGTGGGTTATTATAGATTGATGAGCACCTGACTTTATTATGTTGTTGTCGATATGTAGTGATTTTGGATTATTTTTGGATTTAATGTTGATTTACATTTGACTTCATACTTATATGTAGTATGATTTCCTGGAAACTTTACAGGTAGTGCAGCGAAGGGTTATATCGTTTAAAATGTCTCTATTAAAGCTTTATACTCAGACCCACTCATTTTTTTTTATATTTTTTTATCCCTCCATGTTCTAGTAGCAGAGTTTTCGTATCGACGATGATTTGTGGCAAGTCTTGGTATTGGAGATTACCTTCGACGATATGATTTTCAATCCACTTACTGTACTTTACTTATGCTTTGACGTCACGTGTGAAATGGGTTCATTCCCGCTCACAACGCACTCTCGTGTTTTGGCACTTTTAAATTTAAATTTATTCACATATTCCACATCACCACACTTTATGGCTTTGTTACCTTCCAGGTGTCGGCCAGCACAACTCGATTCGGAACCCTAGTGGACAATCCGGGTCGGGATGTGTCATCATTAGACTTTAGGGTCATGAGTGAAAAAAAATATTTAAAATATGTGTTTATTTATTTTTTTTTTATCAATATAACATTTTAAAATAATAAAATTTTCATTTTTTTCGGTTATAACCTTCAGAATACTAAAATAATAACCGCCAGAAAGTAAAATAATAAAATAGTCAATTTCTGTCGGTTATAACCGCCACCATTAACTTAAAAACCGCCAGAATCTGTCAAAAATATTTAAAAAAAAGATTCAAAAATACTGTCGGTTATATCCGACATGATTTTTTTGATATCCACCACTAAATATCCGCCAGGAATTTATGTCGGATATAACCGATATGATTTTTCTAATATCCGCCACTAATTAAATGATGTGTCAGATATAATTTTTCTAATATCCGCCACCATCATCCGCCACCTAAATCTAATATTGTAGTAGTGAGACTTCCATAGGGGTAAAGTCGAGTTTATTCAAATTTGACATGTCGATGTCACAAAATGGAACAAGATTATGGTTAGTGCAATGGAGAAAAAATTGTCCATACACAATGAGTAGGACATTCAGGTTCTGTTAGACATGTTTTGGTGTAAATTTTCCACAACGAAGTCTGAGACATCCAGGTGGGTTGTGTTCAATTGCCCTGATAAATCGAACATTGGATCAGGTATATCCATTGCTTTAGCCTGGTCGAGGAAATTGGTTTTGACACCTTTCTCCTTTAGGGAAGCTTGATACAGGTCTACCATATGTTTTAGGGTAAGTCAAGTACGCTCCCAGTGCGCATTGCCACCATACCTATGACAGGCTCCTTCAAGATTTCTAGGAGTGTTATTCACATGAGTTTTACCTTTTTGGCGATTTACATTTTTGAAGCTCGGGCCTGAATTATGCCTTGAACCTTGGTTGTAAAAATAGACACCATGATTCTTGCCTTTCCCGTTCCACCGACCTTGCATGTGGCCAAGTCTCACGAGAGGATATGGTATTCACTTCAAGGGAAACATCATTCACTTATGGGAATGATGCCGATCCAGTTGGTCGGGACTGATGATTTTTCATCAGGAGCTCATTGTTTTGTTCAGCCACAAGGAGCACCGATATCAGGTGGTTGTATTCAGTAAAGCCTCGCTCTTTATACTGTTGTTGTAGAAGCACGTTAAATGCATGAAAGGTGTTGAAAGTCTTTTCCAGCATATATTCCTCAATGTTGGTTTCCCTACAAAGCTTCATCTGGGAGCTAATTCTGAACATTGCAGAGTTGTACTCAGCAACTGACTTGAAATCTTGGATCCTTAGGTATGTCCACTCATAACGAGCCCTTGGAAGAATCACTATTTTCTGATGATTGTATCTATTTCTCAATGTCTTCCAAATGGCTAATGGATCTTCAACCATTAGGTACTCACTCTTCAGTCATTCATTAAGGTGGCGACAGATAAAGATCATGGCATTTGCTCGAACTTGAGAGAATGCACTATTTTCCTCCTTGATAGTTTCTCCAAGATTCCCTGCCTCCAGATGGATCTTGGTATCCACTACCCAGGTATAGTAGTTCTTCCCAGTAATATCCAGGGCAACAAAATTAAGCTTTGCCAAATTCGCCATTTTCTTTTTTGAAAGAAAAATGAGATGTGTAAGGACTTGCAATAATATGTATTTTGGAGGAATGTAGCGTTAGAACTTCTGATTCTTACACATTTTTCATTTTGATATTCAGGTCAAAATGATAAGCACTCCAAACTTCAGACTCGAGATTTACATGATTAATGAGGAGGACAATTGTACCGCACCACTCTGATTGAGACAATATAGCATAGGGTAGGCGATTATACTGCACCACTCAAGCCGTAGGAATATTTAAATATGCAGAGCAGGGTGGGCGATTATACCGCACCACCTAAAATTGCAGTAAAATTAAATCTGCAATTCAAGATGGGCGTTTGTACCTCACCATCTTTGATTGCAGTAAAATTAACATAAATAAACACTGGGTTAGTAGTCAGGAGCTACACCAAACAAGAAATAAAAAATATAAGTAATTGTTATATTGAGAATTAGGAGCAGACACGGTGCTAGCAGATCTTGGCGAGGGTACATCAAGCAGGTGAGGCATAGGAGGAAGAAGAACAGTAAAATCCTTCGAGGAAGCATTTTTCGGCGGAGGAAGATGAGAACTGGTTAAGGTTAGAGAGTCGTGCTAATAACGTGTTATAAATAGGCAAAAGTTAGAGAGATAACCTTTGCTAAGGACAAGAAAGAAACGGGTGCAAAATATCACACTGTTTAGTTTCGTAACTATAACACAAAACGATTGCAGGAAAAAGAGGAAATGATGGATACTTATATTATTGCTTTCATTTCTTTTCTTTGTTGTGTATTGTAATCACACACGGAGTACTCTTTATATAAAGTCACATTCGTGACAAACTAAAAAGTGAAATGATTGCTCTTTTTGAAAACTTCACACAACAACAATTACTTTACTATTGCCCTTTTGAAAACATCACATAACAACAATTACACTAATGTGGGCATTCATTCTCACAATTTTACAACACTTTTTAGGTTTTCAGTAATTAACTTTCATTTTCATTTTCAATTTTCAGTTTTTATTTTCAAAGTGAAAACAAAATGGTTATCAAAATTTTCTTTAGACTATGTTTGGGTAAGAGGTTTTCAAGTCCAAGTGACTGAGACCAGGTTATTAAAAGTTTGACTACAAATGTGAAAGGGATTTGCAACCCCTCCTTAGAAGGTGTCATTTGCAAAATCATCTCACATGCCTTTGTTTAACCCATGGAATGCATTCCTAATCCCCTCTATCTTTTATTTTTTTGTCCATCTAGTGTAGAATATTGATTGTGCTCAAAAAATATTTTGTAGTCCATTTCTTAATAAGCTTGGCTTCAATCATTTTGGAACTTGGAACTCTCCTACCTAACCATCATTATCTTGTGTCTTACTTTTTTTAACATTGAAGCCGAAGTGATTACCAAACAACCCTTAATTAAATTGTGGCGGCGACAATAGTGGTGAGAGGTGGTGGGATGATGGTGGTGGTAGACCTGGCATTCGTGTCATGTTTTTCGTGTTCGTATCGTTTTCGTGTCATATCCGATATCGGGTCGTGTCGTGTAACACCCGTTAAAATAAACGGGTAAAATGACCCGACCCGAAATCGATCCAATAATATTAACAGGTAATATGACCCGACCCGTTACCCGTTAAGGAAAATATATTTTAAACCAATAAATAATCAAATGAAAAACATAATACTAAATAAGTATATACATACCATATTGTCACATCCAAAACATAAAAACACATTTTTCTTTTAAGTATATTTTCATATACCTAAAGTCTTTAATAGTTTTTTAATTAATGTAGAAGTGTAAAAAAATATAGAAAAAATACATAAACGCTTGTAATGACAAGCCTTACAACTTTCATGAAGAGCTTAACTTCGAAATTCGCCACTATAATCATATAAATCATAGATCAAAATTTAACCGTTGATTGTTGTTTACATTTACACTTCATTGTTCTTATCAAATTTTGTTTTTTCAGATTTTCTTTTTTGAAAACTTGATCTATTAGAGGATGCAGGAAGATGAACGGTTTGGATCGTTGATATTATATTAAGAGTTTTACGGTTAGTGAAAATATTGCTTGATGTTTATAAAGTTTCTACAAATTATATGACATCTACTCATATTTCAGTTAACCGTAAATATCGAAACGTGATATCAAAGATCTGAACCGTTCATCTTCTTACATCCGCCAGATGATCATGTTTTCAAAAAAGAAAATTTTAAAAATGAAATTCAGTAAGAAGAATAAAGCGTAAATGGCAATCGACGGTTAAATATAAATTTAAGGTTTATGAATTATAGTGTTGGATTTCGAAGCTGACCATTTCATGAAAGTTGTAAAGTTTGTCACTATGAGTGATTGTATATATATTTTTTTACATTTTTTACACTTCTACAATAATTATTATTAATTTTGCCCTCAAATAAAAAACATTATTCACGAAGGTTTGGAGGATTTTAAAAATCTAAACGATAATGCAAGTGTAACCATTATCTACTCGTGGAGGAATAATGATGAATCACAAGTGTTTATATATTCTTTCACATTTTTCATATGTGTATGTATGTCTTCTTAGTTTTTGCCTATACAAATACTATATTAGTTTATTTTAATTTTGGACAACAACATGTTAAGTAAAATTTATCCTAGTAATGATAATAAGGAACTCTCATAATAAAAATAAATAATGGCAAAAACTTTTTTTTTTAAACTTATATAGAATAATAATACAAAACTATATATTTAATATAGAATATATTGTATATATTAATATGGCTATTGTATTTTATAATAAATCTTTTAGTAATTAAACTAAAATGATCAAATAAAATTTTGTCGAAACGGGTTACCCACGTATTACTCGCGTGTATACCCGTTAATAACGGGTCACCCGATAATGACCCAATAAGTTATCGTGTTGATCCGAAATCCGTTATTTTCGTGTCGTGTCAGAAACTGCCGAGTCTAGGTGGTGGCGTGTGATGTGGTGGCCATGGTGGAGATGGTGAGGCGAGAATGTCACGATGATAGTAGTGGTGGAAGGTGGTATTGGAATTTTTAACTTTGTTTTATACGTGACTTTTGTTTTTTTAATTTTTTTTGGAAATCATTCTTGAAAAATAAAGAACGTTCAGTATCATGTTTTACATAATTTATCCTAAATATTGTACTTCTTGCTTTTTATTTTTTAAATTTGTTCTTGAAAAACAACTTACATAATACATTTAAGAGTCGTTTTTGTATTTAAAAACAAAAAACTATTTTTGCACCCTTACTTTTTCAAGATAAATATATCAAGTACTAAATCTGATCTGCCAATTGAACAAAAATCAACATACTAAACCCTATATAAAGATATTGATTGAGACGGGGAATTGTAATTACATTAATTGGGAACATATCCTCCGCTCGTGAAAAAAGAACTCAAGATCAATTCTCATGTTCATAATTCATACCAAGTAGTAAATCTGATTTGCCAATTGTACCCATGTCAATTAACATTGTATTGTTTTCGAGGGTCAATCTCCCATGCATCATGCATGCCATTCCAGATTGCCAGATTGTATATAAAAATAATCAAACTCCTTTCAGTAATTAAATTTTTGCCATCTTTTGTTATGAACTTATGATCCATACGAAACAGCTTGACCAAGGCTTGGCAGGTCCGACCTTCCGTAATTTTTTCCTTCTTTCTTTCTTTCTTTTATATGGTTTTATTCTTGAAAATGAAAACGAGGATTACTCAGAAGTAATTGCTGATTCAAGAATGAATTGGCGGTGTTGGTGAAACTGCAATTGGAATTTACTTCTTTCTTCGATGGATATAATAACATGCCACGATCATCTGTGATGGAATGCTGGCGCTTTAGCCGGTTTTCCGTGCTTGGGGCTGATGATGGCAAGTTCAAACAGTTGTACTGAGGGAGAGTTTGAAACAAATGACTTCTGTTGCTGCTGATATTGGTATTGAACAGCGGTTGCGGGTCTAATCCAGTACTAGTACTCCCTGTACAGCTATAACTAAACTTATTAGGAGTAGTTGATTGAAGTCCAGTTCCAGTTGGGATATAGTACTGGCCATCCGCCAGAATACTAGTGAGTAATGAGTAGTCCATGGCGTCTAGTAAGTTGGAGAAGGAACAAGATTTCTGAGGCTTGAGACTGCTCGTAGTACTAGTACTCATCATGTTGTGATCAAGGCTGGGAAAGGGACTTTTCAAGCTTGGTAAAAGGATATCGTGGAGGAAATCTTCTTCTCCTTGAACGACTTGGTCTTGATCATTTGGCAGTGCCGCTGCTGAAGTCACGACATTCGACTTCTTGTAGATTCGACAAAGAACCCAATCATCCAACTGGGGTCACAAAATAAAGTTCATATATTTATAGTTAATGATTGAAGTATATATGTGGATGATTATTTAATTGAACAATTGATTCTGTAAATCAAATGCTCATAAGATCCAATAAAACTGCTCACCCTCATGGATAAATCATTGAGCTTCACGGCTCTGTGGTGGTTGGTGGTGGTGGTGTAGTTATTTGGGCTTTCTGGAAGGCGGTATTCATGCATGATCCAGTTGGTCTTGATTCCCTTGGGGGGTCTCCCCTTGTAGAACACAAGAGCCTTCTTCACACCAACATTCTGCCGCCCTCCTGATGGTGCCACAATCGTCTTATCTGTTCCAGTTGCCTTCCAATACCCTGATGCGGCAGCCCTGTTTGGCCTCGCACCATTCGGATACTTGCGATCTCTTGGACTGAAGAAGTACCATTCTTTCTCACCAAACGCAGCTTTGGCTAATTAATGGTCGACATCAGCATGCATGAAAGAACACAGAATTAGCCATATATTAATTAATCAGCTGATAAACTTAGCGTGCATATACCATAGAGGCACGCATGTGTGATATGTACAGGACACAAACAGTTGAATCAATTAATTTATAGTTAAGGAAATTAGGTAGGTGCCGTACCGGGCAATTCCCATGGATCAAACTTGTAGATATCAACTTCAGCGATGATGGAAACAGGTAAGGGAGTGGAGGCCACCTTCTTTATAAGGTAGTGAAGGATGAGCTCTTCATCTGTAGGGTGAAACCTAAATCCTGGTGGCAGCCTAGATTCTGGGTTTTTCATCCTCAATCAACCAAATATTTCCTTGCTAGCAACAAACCTAGCTACCTAAATTGAACCAAATATTGATGAAGAAAGAAGCTAGGAATGAAAGCATGTACATGAAAGAAATTAAGAGATGGAGGAGGAGAGCTTGTGTTATCAGTTGTCGCAAAATGAACGAACCAGTGAACAACCAAACTGAAAATTAAACAAAGGGAAGAAGAGTTTGAAATTTTATTGGGAGAGAACGAAAGGAAGGGCTTTTATGGTTGTGGGAATTTGTCGGCATGCGGAAAAGAGAGATTAGGCAAATAGGTTGGGATGAACCAGATGATGTTGATGAAGAGAGAAAAAACAAATCATCAGTTACATTTTCCGCGGAAACAAATATAATATATATGGCTGAGAGAGACTAATTACATGCACCGGGATAAAACTTTAGGTGATAATATCTTAAATTTATTACATATTTTTGTGTGTTTTAATTTGCTCACATAACATGACGTGATTGATTGACGACATCGTTACCCGCATGTGTATGCCATGCCGTATGTAAGAGTGCCAGCTGAAAGGCTTTCGGTGTATGGCCTAATGGAATGCAATTGTTGGTTTTGTCCTTCCCAAGTTTTCTGAGAGCTAAGTTATGCTTTCACGTAATTAACAGGGAAGGAAGAGGGAGAAAGACTCGGGGGCTGAGGAGGGAGGAGGAGAGAGAGATGAGATAATAACATATGGGGAATGGAATAAAGAAGAAGATGCATGGCGGCTGGACAAAGGTCCAAGGATAATCTCAATCTAACGACATCATCCCCCTCTTCTGCAAATAGATTCGTAGCACGCGTCCTTCCATGTTTGGACGAGCTCTCCCCCACTACCAAATACCAATTAATTCCTACAGTCCACATAGAAAGCAGAAGCAAAAGCTCTTGTGACCTGTCCAGAGGCTGATCCCAGTATCAATCATCTCCATCCTGTGCCGTAATAATGCATCTCACTTTGACTTTATTCTTTTTTTACTTTTTATAATGTTTCAGGTTGCTTTAAATTAGAAGGGAAATGTATTCTTTCCGTGTCCCTTCCACCTAATCAATCAATGCCCCAAATTCAAATTTTTGAAATTTGATCAAACGGTTAAAGTTATTATAAATTTAAAAGTGGATCCCTGTTTATAGCCGTTGGATCAAATTTCAAAGGCCCGAATTTGTGACCTTGGTGAATTAGGTGGAAGGGAGGATCCCTTTCTAATTAGAAGTGGGTTCGATTTTCAATCGGTTCAGTTTTTTATCAAAATTAAAAATCAAACTGAAATTATTGTTTATTTGGTTTGGGAGTGTTTTTCAGTTATCTGAAAGGGTTAGGATTTCTTGTTTTTAAAATTAAATTGGACCTGAAGTTGCGATTATATTCAATTAGGCTACTTGATTCGGTTTGATTTAACTTCTATTTTTTTAAAAGAACTTCTAAACTTCTAAACCCTTAAATTTTATAGGGTAAAGTACACAAAACGAGGGACGAACTGAGGGTTGTTTTATTTTTTTTATTACTTTTCTTTATTATTTTAATATTTAAAAAATATTAAATAATTTTTTTTGGTTTTTAATAATATTTTAATGATTTTTTAATAGAAAGTGGGATCCGAATCAAGTTACGTCAGCATTTAACTAAAAAGTAAACGGCCAAATAACAGAAGGTATAACATTGGACCAAATTCTAAAGATGAGGTATGACATTGTTAATTTTAAAAGATGAGGTATGAAAATGTCGTGACACCAATAGTTGAGGTAGTTTTTTGTATTTTACCCAATTTTATATGATTCGGTTTGGTTTGGTTTCTAAACTTCTAAAACCGAAAATGAACCAATATCTTTTGATTTGGTTCAATTTCTTCATATTTGGTATGATTTTTTTCAATTCGATAGACGATTCAGTTTTTTTTTTTGTTTTTTTTATCTCTCAAGCCACCCCTACCTTAAACCTCTTCACAAAACCATTCCTATATCATATCTATGGCCATCCCTATCAGCTATCACCTTCTCTCTCTGTTTGCATGCGTGTGCCTGCCGTGAGTTTGAACTGAGCCTAGGAATAGAAGTGCTTTGGAAGGCATTAAAAAAATGGAGTTTTAACGAAAAGCACACGGTACTGTTTACTTTAACGAAAAACCACATTTTTATACTAAAAAGTCAAACCTGGTACTATTAACTTTACCTTTTATTTTGTCCAATCATTAAAACTCAAAGTTTTCAAGCCATTTTCATTAGTTTTCCTTTAAAAAAATGGGATGAAAAACAATAAACATACTAAGCTATATTTATCTAAGGGTACTATGATTAACCCTTCAAAAATTTAATTGTGCACTTTTCATAAAAATATTTTTTTTTAAATATAAAAAGTTTAGAATGCATAATTAAATTTTTAGAGTGCCAATAACAATTATCTTATCTTAATAGAAACTGTTATTTGTCGTTTTAAAATATGAATTTGAAATATCATGGTTATTTAAATTAATAATAACTCAATGATCATAACTTTTCTTCAAAATCAAATGATAATAAGTTATCGTGCTTAACTATTTTTATTTTTTTTATACAACAATATAGTTACACTAAAGGGATGGGGGAATAACTTGGTTGCAAATCGTCATTATCAAGATTGGAACCTAAAACTTTTCACTTACAAGTGACGAGAAATATCACTAAACCGTAGAACTAAGCGGCCATAACCATTTTGTTTTTTGTTTTTTGTTTTTACTTTTATGCTTGAGATATGGAGAAAGTTGTGGGAAACAAACCTCACACAAACATAGAATAAATCTGGTGTCCATGCAACCAAGAATGAAAAGACAGTTCAGACCTTGTCGCTCCAGTGTGGTGTGAGCCAAAAGACCCTTTGATGCCTAAGTTAGACTTAATCGTAGGAAAAATGAATCTCAAGCTATGAGCTTTTTGGGTTACATATCATTGTGCGTATGCATGCCTTTATAGAAAGCGAGACATGGGCTTGAAGAGAGCACAAATGGTGCTACCTAAGTTGTTGGTTTGAACCCACGTTATCCCCCCTATTTAGCCAACATGGTTGACCATGGGAAACGTGAGAGGGGCACCAATTAAGAGTCTCGTATAGGGATGATCCTTGACAACATCGATGACCATGATCTATGTCTAGTCCATATGACTATAGGGATCATAATATCTTGAAGATCTTACAGGATGTTGTCTTGTCCACTCAGCTCAACTCTATTAAGTAGGGTGGCCCAGCACTTTGTTTTACGTGAGTCCATCTCGTGAGGAGTGGTGCACACGCTGGTATGGCAGAGGTGTCATTTTTATCTGGCATGGTTTACAGGGAAACATCCCTCTTATATTTAATGCTCAATCACACGAGGGTTAAGCGTTGGCGAAACTCTAAGGGTAATTACATCATATCTACTATGGTACACATGATATCCCCTCTAAGGCTGGTGAAATTTTGTTTACTACAAAAGTATATGAACACCAATTGTATGATAGGATTAAAGTTATCCAGTTTAATCTAATGGTAGGTAGTAATCCTATCCAATCCAACGTACTAAACTAGATTTAGAAATGAAACCTACAATTTTTAACATGTGGCCCTAGCAAACTTATAAAAGATGCTGCTTTAATTGTAAGCAACCAATCATGTAGTTTGAGGTTGGGAGCTCGGATTTTGGAATACCCACTTGTATTCTTAAAATGCTTTCACACAACACACACACTTCACAAGGAGTAGTAGCATAGTGAAAAAAAAAATTGATGGTCAAGCAGGTAGTAAGTAAGACTTGGGAGTTGGATGTGTTTATTTTCTATGGTTTAGGTGGATTGAATCAACGCTATCATATCATGCCAGCTAGCATTCACATCCGCCCTAATTACTGATTGGAGAGCTTGATTTATTTTCATATTGAAGACTTTGAACATGATTAATGTGTCAAGCTAAGCAAAGCATTCACTCATGCGTGTGCAATTGATGCATTATAAGTCAAAATAAGTATGTTGAAATGATCATTGTTACAATTGGGATCTCTCAAACTCATCAAAACGTGTAGCTATGATCATTTTCATCAACTTCGTCAGAATGAGTTATGTTGGAAGGACTATTGCTACAATTGAGTTAAAGTTTGAGGGACCATTGCTCCAATTGGGTTAAAGTTGAGGGACCATTTCTCCGGTTGGATTAAAGTTAAGGGACCAATGGTAATTGATTTTTAATTGAGGGACCATAGCTGCACTTTTTGATGAGTTAAAGGACCAATAATAATGAATTTTTAGTTGAGGGACCATAGCTACACATTTTAATGAGTTGATGGACCAATGATAATGATTTTTTGGTTAAGGAACCATTGCTCCAATTTGATTAAAGTTGAGAGATCATTACTACAATTTACTATAATTCATAACACCAATTAAGGAGTACGTGCATGAGTTTTGTGAATGTTTTGACTTGATCATCAATTTGTATGTTAATTGTTACGGATACCAAACAACATCACTAATTTCTAGATTAGTCTAATCTACAAAAAGAGCTTTTTTTACGAAAAAAGGGATATGTAGGAAAGCGATCATATCTTGATCCCTTCCTCTTAATCCACCAAATCAAGGAATCCGTGTCCAACGGCTACAAACAGAGGTCAATTTTAAAAGTTATAGTAACTTCAGACGTTTGATCAAATTTCAATTATCCAGATCTCCTGATTTGATGGATTAGGAGGAAATGATCCGGAGAAGATCCCTTTCCCTTTTTTACAAGTCACATCCTTATTTAGATATTTGTTTTCAGCCAAATCAATAATTAAATTCATACTCCAAGCCAAGTGCCCCAACCATAGCTAACCAAGCGTCCAAGCAAGCAGGTATATAACATACTTCCCAACCCTTTTATCTTTTTATGATGAGAAATCTAGAGAATATGTTTATCATCCAAAGTTATGGTATGCGCCCAATCCATAATACAATCCTAAGCTAGCGTCTTTCAAGAATTCTCTCCCTAATGCGGTGTTTTCCCTGTTGAAACCGGCAGCCCCAGTTTGGGTGCCTAATGCTTATACCAAATCATACTTCGAGATTATTATTTTGAAGAATAGAATTAATACCGATATATATATACACACACATACGGATGCTTTAACAAGAGGGATCTCTATTTAAAAAAAAAATTGGGGACACTCTCTTGACTGTTGAATTGGTTTTAATGAAATTGTGTGGTTGAGATTAAATCACAGGCCAGACAGTCTCATTAAAACCAAATCTAACTATCAAGTGGGTGTTCCCAATTTTTTTTTTTTGAAAAATGAAAATCCCTCTTGTTAAAGGATATATAAAATGAACGGTCCGTTATCCAATATATGTATATTGATATTTTTACTATTTTCTATTTAGATTTTCTTCTGCATTGACAATTTTCATCATTCAAATTGGGAAAGAGATCCTCTTCGGATCCCTTCCACCAAATCCATCTAATCCACAAATCTGGGTCCTTAAAATTTGATCAAACGGTTATAAACAGAAGATCCTTTTAAAAGTTATAATAACTTTAGCCGTTAGATCAAATTTCAAGGATCCGGATTGGTGAATTGGATGAATTTGGTGGAAGGGATCAGGAGAGGATCACTTTCCTTCAAATTAAGCCCGGCGTGATTCCACATAAGGAGGAAAAAAAGAAGAGAGGATCCTCGCCGAATCCTCTTTGTGAGGATTCCGAGGTTTCTTCAATCACATCTGTTCATTATACATTATGCAGCAAGTTTTTATCAGGTACTGTTTATATTCAATTTTAAATAAAAAAATATACAATAATTTTTTAGTGATTGAAGGATTTCCAAGATCCTCATAAAAAAGGATCAGGCGAGGATCCTCCTAGAAAAAAATTACCACCTACCACTAATGAGTGCTTCCTGGATTGGGGGAGCTCCCACAATACATGAAGCCAAAGAAAAAGGACAAATAGGTGTGGTCATAACATGATGCAGGTGTTTTTGGAGCACCTGCAAAGAAAAGGAATACTAATTTGTCTGTCAAGAAAATGAGCAAAATCCAAAAGATGATTCTACACAAGTCTATTAAATTAATTATTCATCTTCAAATATGCTTTATTCAATTTCAACCCACAATGACAATGGGCTTATCTTTGGTATTTATGCACGAATGCGCATTATAAACTCTTTAAATCTTATGTCATGCCTGATGCAAAATAAGGAGTGTTGGAAATTATATATTATAGTATAAAATATTGTAATATATAATTTTAATAATTGAATGAAAAATAGTGTTAACCATATTTCTTAGAAAGATTATGTTATTTATGTGCATTCCCTTGTTAAATGATGTATACTTATAGATGAAAAGTTACATCACTTTAACAAGAAGTACTTGGGTTCTATATAAACTCATGAAACCATCATCATTAATATAGAAAAATAGAGTTAATTTTTACTCTTGAGAAATAGGATTTCCCCACTTTGTTTCTCAAATGTTTCGTGTGTCAAATTCCGAGTCGTGTCTTGAGAGTACAAAATATATAAAGTTCGCCAGAATCCGAAGATTGAAGTGCTTTGACTTCGGATTATAGATTGTTGAATCCTGGGAGATGGACACCTATCGAACTATAAGCACAAGAGTAGGGGCGAAATTCTATCTTTAGGACATTGCATTTATGCAAGCCTCAATCTCCAAGTTTGTTAGTTTTTCTAACTTTATCTCTAGTTTATGAATTTTGTATATTATATTGCTATTTTTCATATTTTTCTAATTTTGCTCCAACAATCTAAAGATAGAAACTTCTTTATGCAATAATTAGAAAAATATGGATTTAAGAAATAATTATATTGAGAAAGTAGAAAAGAACGTTTTGAATATATGTTAGTGAAACTGCCTTTTAAAATTTAAACTTTGAAACGCATGCATATTATTGTGAAGGTATTGTTCTTCATATGCATAATAGTGGTTTTATTATCAAACAAAGACATGCCTGAAAACCTGGTTATGCATAACAATGTTCTATGCATGTGAATTGTAGTTTAATTTTTGCACGGTTTTATCGAAATCGTTCAGTTGTTGTTGGCTATTGAACGCATGTATTTCCTAAACCCTCATGTTTGGCTGCAAATGTTAAATTTTCAGAATTAAACTTTCTGGAATATTTTGGCAATAAAAAGAAAGAAAGAAAGAAAAAAAAAAAAAAAAAAAACAGTTAGGTGCCTTTTCATTTGCAAGATTCAAATGGTGCCTCCTTGATGTAGTCTTTTGTTGACTCATCTACTGTATGTGTGAATGTGATTCAAATGATGGAAGATTTTGATCTTCACATGAGTTTCATTACCGTCAGTTTCAACAGGGTAAATTATGATCAATTTTCATTGGTTTGGTCAGACGGATTTGGAATATTCATTTGTTCCTTGTTGTAAGAACAGCATGGATGTTCATTTGTACGTAATGTATGGTATGATGCCAATCATTTTTCTTGATTGGTTGTGCGATACAATTGACGGACAAACCAAACCTGGACTGCTGTAGTATTTGGCAGTGAAAGGTATTACAGTGTTAATACGATGCTATTAAGAAATCATTTAGTTGATTTTGTGATGATAGGGCATATGCTCATATTGTTTCTTTACAAGAGTCAATTATGCATGAGTATGTCCATGTGTGTCGGCAAGTTACCTTGAAAGCATGAATTGCATGACTTGTGAGATGTGTTTTATGGTTAAATTTCTTAATTTCAAATAATGACCGAGTGTTTGACAAATTTCCAAGTTTGCCAGTTGGGAAACCTGCACGATTTCTGGAAATTTTTTCCAGAAAAGTTTGTTCATCACAATTGCTGAACAAAGATATTTCTAAGGAAAATGAATGACATATGTGCAGATGTGAAAGTCCAAGTAACTCTTTTACGAAGGGTTGTGGCCTACAGTAAGGGGAGTAGTGAAAATTTTCATGATGCATGCCTGGGAACGATTTGTAAATTTCATAAGAGAATGTGGCGGTTAAGTTGCAGAAAGATGCAACTATTTAACAAATGGATGGTTTTGTAATGTGGTGGAATTGAAAATTGAAATCTGCCATGAAATTCAAAGTAAAAGCATGCCATTTGAAGTGTTGCTTTTGATAGTGAAAGGGTATGACCTTTCCAACTAGTCATTGACATATTCAAATGTGTTCATGGGCTGGTATGTAATTCTACATACTGACTGGATGTATTATCATATAGTGATAATAATGTTGCCAAATCATTTATATGCTTTTTTCGAAGTGATATATTTATAAATTACAAGAGGCCCATGATGATACTGAGTGTCATTTAAAGTGATATTAATATAAAGAAATAATCATGAAAGTATGGGGGTCTTTCAAAAAAAAAAGAACAAGACCATACTGAAAATATAAAAGACATTTCGCAGATTTGAATTCGACATAATGATGCTTATTAAGTAAGCATATGATTGGACATGGCCATTGGGTCATGCATGTTAGTCATAGTAAGGAAAGAATGAAAGCCAAGAAGTGATTTTCTCATAATTTCTAGTGAGGCATGAAGGCCTAAAAAGATAGATAAAGTCTATCTTAGTTGTTCCTTACAACTACCTTAAATGTGGGGGAATATGCCCAAGTGTTAGCAAATTACTTATTAGTAAGTCCAAACATATGTTTCGAGGACTTGAAATTGAGAAACAAACACTCTCATATGAAATAAAATTTCATAAGATGGATTGTGCACACCATTAAAAATAGTCAACCTAGTAATGGATCCAATTATTAAAGGTTAGACTAGAGAGTAAGTTGATCATCGAGGGGAATGAGGCTAAAGCCAACATAACTAATGAATCGGCCGAGCGGAAACCTAACTTAGTTGATTGGAGATCACATGGTCTAAGTTCAATAGGCAAACTGGTTGGGTATGATTCAAAGAAGTTAACACACTATATACCTCATTCCTATGATGGAAGAAGTGTGTTGTCTGCAGAAGTTTTAGGGTGGATATTTATACTTAATGACAGTAATATCTTATAAATAAGAGGAATATAGCAGACTATTCTTAATCAGTGGTCACCTATGTGAGAGTAGAAATGGGTCGCTTCTATGAGAATGAGATAGCTAAATTCTCTAAAGCTTTCATGAATCCGGGATTTGTTCAGGACCAAAATGAACACAACTGAATGAACCGTAATATATTAGGATTAGTGATGTGTGTTGCTTATTGTCTCGGTTTACTACTGCAGTAAACAGTTCAAGATTTTATATTCATTGCGTCACCAAGTAAATCCGATAAGTATTCACTAGGGTAGGTTCAAGTCCAAAAGACACCTCTCCCGATGCATCTCTTGTCCGCCTGTACTCTCAAATTCTTCCTGATTTTTCATTCATGTGGGGGATTGTTGGAAATTATATATTATAGTCTAAAATATTGTAATATATAATTTTAATAATTGAATGAAAAATAGTGTTAACCATATTTCTTAGAAAGGTTATGTTATTTAGGTGCATTCCCTTGTTAAATGATGTATACTTATAGATGAAAAGTTACATCACTTTAACAAGAAGTACTTGGGTTCTATATAAACTCATGAAACCATCATCATTAATATAGAAAAATAGAGTTAATTTTTACTCTTGAGAAATAGGATTTCCCCACTTTGTTTCTCAAATGTTTCGTGTGTCAAATTCCGAGTCGTGACTTGAGAGTACAAAATATATAAAGTTCGCCAGAATCCGAAGATTGAAGTGCTTTGACTTCGGATTATAGATTGTTGAATCCTGGGAGATGGACGCCTATCGAACTACAAGCACAAGAGTAGGGGCGAAATTCTATCTTTATGACATTGCATTTATGCAAGCCTCAATCTCCAAGTTTGTTAGTTTTTCTAACTTTATCTCTAGTTTATGAATTTTGTATATTATATTGCTATTTTTCATATTTTTCTAATTTTGCTCCAACAAGGAGAACCAGGAATTTTTAAATGCTTTTCCCCTGCCTCCATTCCTCACCTGAATACTAGGTAACTTGGTTCACCTACAACAAATCAAATAATCACATGTCAAAAACGCAAAGACGGAAACCAACAACACTAATTACTATCCTATCCTATGACAATTGACCAAGCATTTCTACAACACCCGGTCTCAGTTCTTACCTTTCACCCCAGCATGCATGAAGCAACTTCAACTCCTAGCCTAAACCAAATGTCATTGGTTGTCACACTGAGTTGGTTAGATAAATTGACTTAGCAAAGGGGTAACGTATATATAAAGAAAAACAAATAAAGTGAACTAGTCAAAAGCATGGCCAGCATTGGCTAATTGCCAGCTACAAAAGTCTTGATCGTGACCCCCAGTAGTTTTCCACGTGCAGTTCACCTAATCTAATGGATAACGCTTATCCACTGTCAAATGCTCATGTACCAATTTTTTATTTGGGTAATTCTTGTTGTATGCATAATTTACTAAATAATTATGGAGGCTAGAGAGAGGGGTGCGGCATAGATAAAGAGAAAGAGAGAGATATGTAATTGTGGGGTGTGTGTTATTCCACCCCATTGTGCCTTTATTTATAGTAGTAGGAAATGTTAATTCCTTACCCTTTAGGATTACAACTCTTAATAGGTAATCTACTCCTACTAGGAATATAAGAGATATTCCAAGATATACTAGGATTTACACAATCATATTCCTAATCTAATAGGACTGCAACACTCCCCCTTGAGTGTGTAAATACTCAAGTAAATGGCGCATCAGATCTTCAGTGATGAAGCAAGTACAGTTGATGAAGTTGTCAGCACAATGAGCGAATGCGAGTCTCAAATCAACGGAAGAATGCATAAAAAGTAAAACTCACAAAACCTCACTATGGTAAAACCCAAGGTGGGAGAAAATCCATAGATTAAGTAGAAAAGTGAGAAGTTTCATTAAGTCAAAACTATACGTTTTTTGGATGCAAGTAGAATAGCTCACAAGGGTATGATCAGCCCAGGATGGGTGCCTCGTTAAAATCTAGTTAGGTAGCAAAAACCCAGTGAGAAAAATGCTCCTAATCGTAGGGAAAAAAAGTACATTAAGATCAAGTGAGTATACTTCTGGATATTCCCCCTGAGTTTGACATAACTTCCAAATGAGAACTACAAGCATTTGCATATGAGTAGTTAGACATACCAATTCTTCGGATAAGCTTCTAGAAGGTTGACTTCGGCAGTGACGTCGTGTAGAGGTCGGCAAGGTTGTTTGGGATCGGCTTGCATGATTTCAATCTCCTGATGCTTTGCTGATGTAGATGTGGACAAAATATGTCTTGGTGTTGACTTCGTTGATGTATCATGGCTTAGTCGGGTGGATACATGCGACATAATCTTTATGGATCGTTGTTGGGACTCAACGATAGATGAAAACACAGCAAGTACTTCGAATATGCTCAACAAGAACTCCTAACCATCTCTCACTTGTGGCGTAGTGAAGTGAGGTGAGTCTTGGAACGATTCGAAGATTTCGCAACTAAGGTCATATCGTGGACCTCCAAGATATTGCGATATCCCTAACGGTAAAGACATAACCATTTGGGGATTTTGCCTTGTACGGGTTTGATAAGTAACTTGCGTCAGCACAACAAACAAGGCAAGCATCATTCCGAGGATCAGGGGGGTTGGATCCATTCCAGATGCGTTAGGATTTGCCCTCGTAGTACCTTCATGGTACGTTTTTAATACTAATTCAGCTGATGCGTGTAGGCGCGGTGCTGCATCTTTACCAAGATCAACAACAAAGGAAACGTCATATCTAAATACAATGAGCTAAGTACAACGAAGCGCAAAGTTGAACTTAGATATGGAATTTCGGATTTCATAACCTCTTCAAGGGTCTCATTTGCATATAACGTATGGACGATCATAAGTATACTCAAAGGTAACACATTCAGGGTGTAATTCGACTGGTAGACCAAAATACTGTTAGAACAATGCTTCAACTTCAGGTCAAGGCATAAACGAGTTTTCCCAAGATCCTTCACCTCAAATTCCATCTTCATGTGCGAGGCAGTTTTCTCAAGCTCTTCCGGAGTCTTAGTGAGATTCGTGTAAACAACATAAACTGTAACTCTAGTAATTTGGAATAAGACTTCATAGTTTAACACGTAAGGGCATAATTCATATCCCTGACTGATCAAATAATCACTTAGACGGGTATACCACATCCGTCGGATTGTAAGTGAACGCCTCAAACAAGTTAAGAGGCTGTTCCGTGGTTTTGGAACTATTTAAACCAGTCCATGTAATTCTTCTGGAACTTACATGTAAATCTCCGTATCTATATCCCCATGGAGAAAACACTAACCACATTTCATAATGTTGCTATCAATCACAAGACGTTTTGAGAGAAATCTTGCGCCGTAAGACGTGCATCATATCGCACTATTTCATTCATCTCAATATGCTTTCTTTCCCACTAGTAATACAACAGGGTTATCTTGGGTAGTGTAGGGACAACAGGTCCAATACACACTTTGGTAATGAATTTGACCTGGATTGTAATTTCAGTTGTCCAATCAGTTCTATGTTGTCACTTAATCAACGGAACACAGTTTGATATCGTCACTTTTCATTTATGTCGGTAGCTACCATATAAGTGAAAACATCATCGATGATAATCTCATTTCAATTCCATTTAGCTTAACCAAACTAGTATACTGGACCAAGAACTTTAAGTTTCAGGAGAAATCCGGATTAATCTCATGAGATGGAAATGATTTGAGACAGCGATCGAGTTTAGATTCATTGTTGTGTTGTGTCTTCCTCTTCCAGGGAAGTGAATTCTACAAACTGAATGATCTGTCATGCTCCAGGCCAAGACAGATTGATTGGCTATCCGTCGGTGTACTAGACCGTCTAACAAGGGCGTCCAAACCGTCCAACAGGGGCGGCACACCCTTCAAGGATGTTGACTCGATCTCCGTTAAGTACGTATATCCTTGCAGGCATGTTTGTAGTTGGTATATGACCTCGTCACTTTAGTTAGATCAGAGGAATGTGTCTGGAGCAACATTCTGAAATCTAGAATTCGTCGCACTTGCTTATCACACTTGTGTGGTATGTGGATCGATATGAGACATAGTGGGAAACGTTTACCCAAATTCGTGTCGTTCTACAGGAACGTTGACGTTCTTATCTCCCCCTAATGGTGGGAAGACTGTCTCATTAAAGTGACAACTCGCAAATGAGCGGTAAAAAGATTGCATGCAAGGGCTTGAAGAGAGCTAGTGTGAAGGAGAATCATGATCGACAAAAGATACACATCCTTCTTTGATGACCCATATTGGAACGTTGCGGCGGCGCAACTTGGCACATGGAATGCTTACCCAAATCCGTAAATACGAAAATCGTCAAGTTCGTACCCAGTAAACAACTGTAACGTCATATAGGTTAGGTGGCAATGAGCCTCAAGGTGGACTAACATAACTGCGTACAAAGATTGCATAGCCCTAGGCAGAAACCGAAAACTTCGTACATTTACCAAAATTCGGGCGATCATTTAAATTACACTTTATGATCGCTAGGCGAGGCTCTTTGGGGTGAACATGGGAATTCAATGTTCAATTATAAACCCAAAATACATGCAATATTTTATCGAAAACCGTCGATATAAACTCTCCGGCATTATCCAGTCTTCCGGACCTTAAGGGATAAGTAGGGTGGTGGACCCTTAATCGGCCAGGAGGTTTAGCAGCAATGTGTGTGGACAAACATGTGACCAGTTTGTCGATTCATCAACCAAAACCATAAGTATTTATATGGTCCACGTTTTGGTTGGATTAGTTCACATATATTCCCTTGAATCCACTGTGAAAAAAAAGAAGTTGATTTCGTATCTTTGCGAGAAATGATATAGAAAATCAATTTCCCTAATTAGCAGACTTGGCAAAGTGTGCTTGTAGGCATAAGATTTTTACTTCGGGTAAGAAGATGCGTTGTAGCATCGTTGTTCGACCTAAGTGTCCCAAAAGGTCGTGCTAAAATAAGTAAACTGCTCAATCACCCAGCTCCAGGCCGGCCACATGTGGTGTATTCCCAGTTGGGAAACAACCCATTGGCCCCAAATCAAAGCTTCAGGCTCATTTTTGGAGGTGGTGCAAAGATATTTCACTTTATTTTCTTCAGTGGTTTCATTTATGATCATTGTCATCTCGAATATCCTTAAAAACTCAACGTCAGGGAGAATTTAAGGTCCCTTAAATGGTGATTCAGTACCATTCATACAACGAGAAGCATGCCAATGCTCTTAATCAGGTTAGAGATGTGATTTAGGTGTAAAGTTAGTGTGCGTAGTACGCATTCATCCAGACAACTAACTTTCCCACATTCCTACCTAATCACGTGTATAATTGAATCGGTCACATATATTAAGAAACATGATTCAATTAACTCATATTCGAGGACAATATCAATAAGATTATCCATAAGTACATACACCAAAACATGGAAAAATGTTCACAAAGTAAATGGTTTACTAAGGGGATTTTGCCAACAAGGTCATCCATGTCAAAATTCTGCTTTTCTAAAGATGTTTGGTGGAGCAAAATTGGTCTCACGTATTGACTACTAGAATGGTACTCCTTAACAACATTGGTAGGGGCACAAACATGTGCATAACCAATGGTCTATTCCATCGAGACGGAAATAGATTCTGCAGGGTTAAGGTTTAAGAATATATTCCTTTATTCTTGAAGTTTTAGGTCTTAGGTAACAAGGATCATGCTTCGGGCATGATGCCACACCTTGGCAGGCCCTGATTCTACCATATGTTGTAAAAACAAACTCGAAATTGGATTGTGAGAGAATATGCCATTCGGTGTATCCCTGCCGAAGTAGTGTATCACCATTCAGTAGGCTTTAACCGAACTGGGTCGAGCTATTCAATAGACTCCAGCCGAACTGGGTCCATACATTTCTCTCACATTTGTGGTAGTAATCAGATCCGAGAATTTGGTAACTTCCACTTTCTACACTACTGTTTCAGGGGCGAGTTAGAAACATAGAAGGACGAGAAAAGTTTTCTCTAGTAAAAAATTCGATCGGATTTATAAACTTCAGAATTATACTCATTCATGGACGTAATCATGGTGTGCTTCAGGCAACGTCTTTCATAATTAGACGGTCCGTATAAGCGAGCCAAAGAGCCATGAAATCCTCGATCGGGAGGTATTTCCATTTGTAATGCTTTGAGCATAAGTCTTCGAATGAAGATCATGGCGGAGGCTTATTCAGCTCTTCCATGCCATTGTTGGCTACAATGGTTTCTTAGCTTCTTGATAGTCAAGTGGAGATTCACGTCTTGTACCCCACATAAAGTGGTTTCTATTAGAAACGTCCAAATCAGGAAAATCGAACTTGTGACGGTTCGACAATCCACTGAATTAGAGGGAACAAGATTGTGATTGGTGCTATGAGAATGAATCATCCATAAGCATCAAAGTTAGAACATTCGAGTTCTAAGACATGGTTTTCATGAAAAACGTCGGGTTTTCATGGGTGTATTGTTTTATGAAAACTTCGGGTTTCAAATTCACTAAATTTGAAACTACATGTTCAATTTAGTTTATGAACATTTAGTTCATAAAAGAGAGGTTCCTGTAAGAACACAGAATGCAATATACAACTAAATGTAGTGGATTTGAGTTTCTTCAGGAACTCAAGTGTGAGTGATTCGGGACTACGAAAGTATGTCAACGATTCAAAGTATAAAAATAAATTATTGAATCGTTAATGTCCAAAAGTGATATTCAGGTCAATAATTTTGGATTCATTATCAGATTAATGGACTGCATGTCACTTTTAATTAATTCAATAAATCGGGCCATACATGGTCGATTGTAGAAGCAAAATAATATTAACATACATGTTAAAATGATTTAGGATGCTAAAATAATAGCATTAGGTCGAAAAAATTGCCCCAAAAATAATAGGGCTCGGGTTGGGTGCCTTGAGTAAAAGACAGGGCCCTAAATGGCCTCGGGAGTGGGCTGCAGGCCACGAGGGTGAGAGAGAAACCCCAGCCACAATTGGGTTTCAAGGTTAGGCCGAGGGGATGGCATGGGACAAGGCCCATTAGATTTGTTGGCCTATTAATGCACGAGGGCCCAGCCACAGTGGGTTGGCGTCATGCAGGGACCAAACCCATGTATATGGGCTGATATCGGAGCAGGCTATAAGCCTTGGTGGCGCGGGACAGTGGCCTAGCAAGCATAACAGCTTGCTGGCATAGGCCGAGAGTAAAGGGGGGGTCCAAAAAGGAAAGATGCAGGCTTCCTTGATGATTGGGGACTACGGGCCCGAGACAACCCAACCATGCCGAAGGCCTAGGATGACCATCTGCTCGCAGCAAGGCTGTTGTCAAGGTCCATGTGAATGCAGCAAAGCCCATATGGCTGTTGCCTAGTTTGTGCCGCAAGGGGTGGTGCCATACCATATCCAAATTCCCAAAAAAATTTCGACATAGGTAGGGTTTAAGAAACCCTAGAATTGCTTCTAATTTAATTTGATACTTTGACTCGCATATTCCACATAACAATTTAATTGTACGATGCATGAAACAAATATATATATATATATATATTGACAAAGATATAAACATATACAATATACATATCGGAAGGAAAATATAAACATAGGGGGTTCATGCATCATGGGGAATGTTTTCATGCTTCAAGGTCGTTTCAAATATCTTTCTTTATTTTAAGCGTACCTGATTGGTAGAAAACAAAAAGAGCCTTTAAATTTGTAGAAGATCATTCTCATAAAGCCGGAATTGCATCTCCAATGCGTTGTATCACGTTCAACACAGAAAAATTAAATTGAATCAATATCATGTAGATCAATTCAAAACAATAAATTAATCATAAAAAGAATGATTAAAACATAATAGTCCCCTGATTGAAGATCAAACTCTCTTTAGGGCAGCGTCAAGAGCGTGTTGATAACGTGTTGTAGGCATAATTTACTAAACAATTATAGAGGCCAGAGAGAGAGAGGGGTGCGGCATAGATAGAGAGAAAAAGAGTGATGTGTAATTGTGGGGTGTGTGTTATTCCACCCCATTGTGCCTTTATTTATAGTAGTAGGGAATGTTAATTCCTTACCCTTTAGGATTACAACTCTTAATAGGTAATCTACTCCTAATAGGAATATAAGAGATATTCCAAGATATACTAGGATTTACACAATCACATTCCTAATCTAATAGGACTGCAACAATTCTCAGTTTATTATTCTAAAGGTTTTTTATTCAATATTGCATATATCAAATTTTTTTTCAATCCAGTATAGTAATTAAGATCATCTTCAACCGAGACAGCTAGATATAGTCATGTCTAGAATTATAATCCTATAAAAAATACTTTTAAATAAATAATGTTAGGTCATACTCATATATCATCTCTAACAGAAATGACTAAACATATCTCTCTCAATAATTTATAGTTTTAAGTTTATACTTTAAATTTATGATTAATTTAATTAAACTACATTTAGATGTTTTCAAATTTAGTCGTTGAATTTGAATCAATTATTGCAATTGAGGGGCTCAACACCAAAAATATGCTAAGAGGGAGGGTACATTTAGATAGCCTGATGTCCATTTGGTCAAATAATGGCCTAGTGGACTCCATATAATTATAATCCAGCCATCAGGTAGAGATGAGTTTTTGGACAAATCAAGCAATTTTTGGCTTTTAAACCTTCATACATCTGTTAAGCTTTCTATTAAAACATCCATTAATTTGTGACGTGACGGTCACGTGAACAATAATTGAACGCTACAAGCCAATCTTAGCCCACTTGAATATTAAAAATTAAATATATATATATATAATTAAAATTAAAAAAAAAACTAAAAAACAATATCTCTCTCTGTTGTCGAGAAATTCTAAACATGGGCTAAATGCCAAAATACCCCATTTATACCCCCCCCCCCAAAACACCATCAAACCTAAGCCAAAACATTGGGCTAAAAGCCAAATGCTAAAGCTGGGCCAAATACCCCCTAGGTTCCCCCACACACGTGTGGACTTGCCCAAAAAAGGCCCAGTCTCGGTCCACTCACTCGCCGACGCGCCCCACGCAGCTCGCGTGCCTTCAGCGCCCGACAGCAAGGGGCGCACTGTCAGGGCCGCTGTCGGCCACATCCCTGAGCCTAACGACTATTTTCCACATCCAACGACAGGAATTTAAGGACCGTTGGTTGATCCAACGGTCCATATTCAAATTTTATTTAAAAAAATGTTATTTTAAAATACATTGAATCCAACTGCTGAGATCGAATATAATCAAATCTAACGGTAAAAAAAAATTCTAAAGGC
Organism: Malus fusca; assembly: GCA_035220775.1. Lineage (NCBI taxonomy): Eukaryota > Viridiplantae > Streptophyta > Magnoliopsida > Rosales > Rosaceae > Malus > Malus fusca. The sequence goes on along the minus strand of CM069072.1, from coordinate 174,973 downwards.
CCAAATTTAAATCAAACGGCTAAAATAATTAAAAGAAATTATTTAAATCAAAATTCACCCAAAACTCTATAAATACCTGTGTATTTGTTCAAACATCCTCACAAAACTCAAATTTCTCCTACAATTCTTCCAATTTATCTTTCTATCATTTCTTTTCATTTCCAAATTGTTCAACATGGCAAGAGAGCATATTAGAGGTCGTAATTGGACATGTGAGGAAGATGTTGCTTTATGTTTGGCATGAGTTTCTATTAGCGAAGATGGTGCAATTGGCACAAATCAAAATAAAAAGGTTTTGTGGGATAAAATCATTGCAAAGTTTCAAGAAAACTGCAACGGCGGCGGGAGGGACGTTGGTGGTGTTTACGATCGGTGGAAGATTATCAACAAAGTATGCACTTTATGATTGGTGAAAGTTGAAAGTTTGGTGAAAGTTGAAGGTTTGCTTTGTGGAAAATTTAGTGATTTTTCAATATTTATCGAAATTTAAATATTTTTAGATTAAAATGTTCATAAAATTAATTTACGATAGTCTATATATATGTTTTGAAAAAGTTAATTTAAGAAAAAAATTAGCATAAGTTCATTATTTAATAATCCCGGGCTAAAATATTAGGCCATAAGGGTTGGAGCAGAAAAACTGTTTCTGTGCTAAAAAATTTCGCTTTTAGCCCAAGGGTTGGAGATGGTTTTACATAAATTAACCTTGATTAATAACAGAAAAAAAAAACAAATTGGGGCAAAAATAACATTCATCCCTTAGAGATTGTAGATGTGGTGCAGCTCGGTTGGGATCAGTGTCAGGAGGCGAGAAGTGGTGGTTGGAGTTGCAATTGAACTAGCTGCTAGATTAAACTAGTGAGAAAGAGATGAGAAGAGGGGAAGGGCCAAAATTCATCCACCCAAATATCAGTTTTTATTGTGTTCTCAAAGATGGTTTCCAATGAAGGTAGAACAAAAGTAAACTCGTCGTCCCTTCGACGCCAAGCTCTTCTACTGGGACATCGAGATCCAGGACTAGTAGCATAGCTTCGCCCAATTCGGAATCAACTGGATGCTGCATATCCCCCTGTTTGGCCCCAACCACGGCCTGAAAAAGTCGCATCAGATGGACCAAGGGAATGCTAATAGGGATAGTCAACGGCGACCTCGCCAAGCAGATTGAAAAATGAGAGTGAGAAAAATAGAAAGGTAAATTACATAGTACCCCCTCAGGTTTGAGATTTATTACAACTTCATACAACATCTTTAAAACATTTCACTTTCATACCTCACCTACTATTTTATTTCAAGATAGTACTTCCATTACATTTTCCATCCATTGATCTGTTAAGAGCTGACATGGCTGCCACATTTGCACACATGGCTGCCACATGTGTGCCATGTGGCAAAAAAAATAATTTTTTAATTTTTTTTAAAACCTGAATCTTCTCAAAAAAAAAAAAAAAAAAAAAAAAAAAAAACTGAAAAACACAGAACCCACCCCTCTTCTCCCTCTCGAGCCGAGCCTCCCAACCACCTCCCTCTTCTCCACTCTCTTCACCTCCTCTCCCCTCCAAAAACCCACCCCACCCCACCTCCCCTACAACCCCCCACCTTCCCCGACTGTCTGCAGTCACACGTTTACACCAACATAGACAAATAACACACCATCGAGAGAGATGAGAGAGAAGATAGAGAGAGAATGGGAGAGTGTTGTCCTCCGATGGATATGTTCAGGTCGAAGCTTATGCAACGCCGCCGTTGTCCTCCTCCTCCGTCGTAGCAGTGTATAGGACCCCTCCACCGTATCGCTCCACTTGCCATGTCTCAAAGCTGACCCAATTTGATCAATGGTACTCGTCCACCCATTTCAGGATTTCGGACCTCGACGACATGTTGAAGAATCTTTCTGGAGAAGAGCTCGACGACGATGAAGAGTTTGAGTTCCTCCGGCGACGATCCACGGCGGCGTCGCTCCAGAACTCGACCCATCTAGGGGTTTTGGTTCCTGAACCGAAACCAACGTCCAGGCTCCGCCACGAGAAATTCAAAGACGACCCGGCCGATTTCTCGCTCACTGATCTTTGCTTTTTAAGGATATACAGGTCGGTCAGATTTCCAAACGTTGTCAGCTAAAGAGGAGAATGAGATAAGGTCGTTCCGTACGAGAAGAGTGGATTTTGCGGTAGTTGTTGGGTCGGTGGCTGCTCGGGCGGATGAGAGGGAAGGAGGTGGTTGGGAGGCTTGGGAGGGAGAAGAAGGGTGGGGAAGGGTTGCGGGTGAGGTGGGGTGGGTTCTACATTTTTCAGTTTTTTTTCTTTCAGTTTTTTGTTTTTTTGTTTTTGTTTTTTGTTTTTGTTTTTGGTTGTTTGTTGAGAAGATTCAGGTTTAAAAACTAAAAATAAAAATAAATTTGCCACGTGGTACAAATGTGGCTGCCACGTCAGCTCTTAACGGATCAATGGATGAAAAATGTAACGGAGGTACTATATTGAAATAAAATAGTAGGTGAGGTATGAAAGTGAAATGTTTTAAAGATGTTGTAATAGACCTCAAACCTGAGGGGGTACTATGTAATTTACTCAAAATAGAAATAGTGGGGGAGGAGGAGAAAGAGAGAAAGGAAGAATAGCAAGTGATTACGCCCGTTGGAGCAGACGCTAGCGATGGGAGGTGACGTGGTATTTTCGAAGTTTATGAGAGAGTACCCAAACTAAAAACCTACTTTTAGGGTTTAGTTTTTTTTATTTTTAAATTTTTTAAATATATGCATGGTTGAGATTGACAAGTGGCGATCAATCATTGTTCAAGCGGGTGCAAATTCACAGCTTAACGACTGTTTTAACAGAAAGCTTAACGGATGAATGAAAGTGTATCAAAATTATCACTTTAGATATCAGACAATAATGAAAAAACTTCACATATGAAAAGTTGAAAACCAAGAAACTTTTGGGTAATCAACTAAAATTTATCCTTTTTATTTTGAGACAATACAACATGTGCTAGGACTCACTAGAAACTACCCAAGAAAGTAAAGAGTTAACCTCTCCAGATGGCCCAAGGGGTCAAAGCATCGCTTGATGTTGGACAAAACTCATCTCCAACCATATGTTGGGCTAAAAACCACCAAGCAAAACATGGCCGAAGGGTTATCTCGCTATCAAATCTTGGCCTAAAAACCACCAAACAAAACATGGCCGAAGGGTTATCTCGCTATCAAATCTTGGCCTAAAAACCACCAAGCAAAACATGGCCGAAGGGTTATCTCGCTATCAAATCTTGGACTGGTACCCAGCCCGTTTCGGAAGTATGTGGCTTACTCCCGATGTGGAGCCTACTCCTGCCGCAAGGGCTTGTGACCCTCATGCCACCATTGCTGGTTTCAGTGATTGGATAATGATTTTGATTTCTGGTTCTTTTACTTTTCTTTTACATTTTCTGAAAGGCTACTTTCAAACTTAAAATGTTTAAAAAATCCTGAGTAATAGAATTTATGCTTAATTTGTAGTACAGATCATAGGTCTTGGATATGATGACTTGATTTACATATTCATTTTAATCTAAGTTTTTCACATTTTCTATTCATCTCAAGAATTATGTCCAGATATCTTTATTTTAATATGGTATAAGTAGTAGTTTAATCAAATTAACCAATAAATTTAAAAAATAAACTTAAAACTAATAAAATTATTGAAAGGCTATGTTTAGTCCCTTTTGGTTGAAGATGATATATAAATATGGTCTGGATTGTTCTTAAAATATATGTTTTTGCAGAGCTATAATTCTGGACCGAGCTACATTGACATAGTTAAAAAACGCTATAGGAAAGGGAATTCCAAAATTATATTCCTACAATATAAGAGGGTTTCCATGCTATCAAGTATCAAAGAAAACGAAAAGGAGGTTTTCCATGAGCCTTTAATTTTACAAGGGCGCTGTACAAGCACTGTCATTAAAATGGCTTATCCAACACAAAAGTCATGACTAAATATGTGGTGAGAGACTAGAGTCTACTAACCGTGAATATGAGGAAATTGATAAAGGCTGGAACAGAGTTTCCAAATTTAGCCAATCACGGGCTCAACACAAGTTTGGTAAGAGCTTAGTTTCAATGTTCCTTTAACAGCACCAAAAAATCTGCGTGTTATAAAACTTCACCTCAATCAGCATAAATATTCGTATCTGTTGTAAAATCGACGGTGTGTGCAGTAGAATAAACAAAACAAGACACAAAATTTATGAGGTTCCTCTACAGTCAGTATGACTGGAGTACGTCATCGGGATAGCAGTGATGCTTTCATTATAATCTGAAATAATAAGAGTACAAAGATAACTCTCTCTATTATCTCATCTCGCCTTCCTCTCTTTTCTCACTTCCTCTTCCGTGAGTCTCTCACTTCTTATCTTCTTGTGTGTTGTGTTCCATAAGACTTTTTATAGAAGCAAATGACGAGCAACATAGTGAAATGCATATTAGTGGATTAGTGGACAGCCATCCAGTCACCTTTACAACAATATCACAGAAGCAAAAGCTTTATTAAAAAGGAAAACTAATGAAAAGAGTTTGAAAACTTTAAGTTTTAACGATAAGGACAAAATAAAGGATAAAGTGAATAGTATCAAGATTGACTTTTTAGTGTAAAAATATGATTTTTCGTTAAAATGAATAATACCGTTAGTTTTTCGTTAAAATTTCCTTATTAAAATCCATTAACAAGTGAGCACATACCTGCAGTACTATAACTTCAGTCTGCCAGGCGGTGAAATAAAATCACCTGTGCACCTATTTAATTTAATAGATGCTGTAGAAAATAGTGGAAAGGAGGGAAACTTTAAAGTAGGGAACTTTAACGAAAAGCTCCTGGTACTGTTCACTTTAACGAAAACCCACATTTTAACACTAAAAAGTCAATCCTGGTACTATTCACTTTACCTTTTATTTTGTCCTTATCGTTAAAACTCAAAGTTTTCAAGCCCTTTTCATTAGTTTTCCTTTTAAAGTATACTCTTGAAATGAACATGTATTTGTTAGGATTTGATTCGTCTTTTGTTAAAGATTCCTATTTTGTTTAGAATTGTATTAAGAAAGTTAAAGGTGCACATATTCTTGTCCTACAAGGATAAGGAAAGAATAACTTTCTTGTACAATTAGATTAGGAATACTAAAAGCAGAAAAGGAATAGGAATGCAAATGTGCTTTCCTAGTCAGATTATAGGCATGTAAACCACACCCTGTACTTATGAATAGGGTGCGGCAAGAGCTGAAAAGCAACCAGAAAAACAGAGACAGCCGAGAGAAGAGGGGATTAGTTCCAAATTTTGCAAAAGTACCATACTCAATTATTAATATAAAAAAATTCCATGCTGCCGTGTTTCTAGTTATTTTTTATTTGCTAAATTTAGTCTATTGCCGGATGCATAAAAAATATCTAGAGGGGAGTCAAAATAACAATATTTTCTCTAATTCCTTACTACTTCAAAATAAACAAATTTTTTTCTCCAAACAATGAGTATATATTTTCTTTGTTTAGTCTGTTTCCATTACATTCTATACCTTTATGTTAATCGGCCAACATGAAGGATACATCATATTAACTTTGCTTAAAAATGCCAGCTTCCACAGTTAGTAAAGTCCTTAATCACTTTGCACACAAACACTTAAAAGACTAAACGCCAAAAATTCTCAAAGACAGTCAAGAGAATACAATTGCCCCCTTGACAAACTCCCTCAAATGGGATTATCAACCTTCTACTTTAATTTCTGAATGATTTGATGACTTTTTTGAACTGGATAATTACGAATGAGGGGCTGAGCTCCCTTTTAAAGCTCCCCAAACAAATCTCTTTCATGAATGAGCTGAATACCATTTGCAAGGAAACATCAATGTGAAGTACCAAAATCATCTTCACACATATGTATTGGTAAATTAGATTAGAAATAGAAATCATCTGCAGAAAAACTGAGTCATACAGGTCAACTTTCACCAGGGGTCTGCCAGTAACACAAATAGTGTACTATAAGTGCCTAGAAAGGTGAAATATTTGCAGCCTATTTGGTATCCCTTGGAAGTCTACATTTGGGATTAGTTATCTTACCCTCTTTTTTTCCTTAATTTCAAAGTATTTTGACAAACTTAATGCTCATAACAAACCCATGACATTTGAGCCTCCACACCCCAAAAACCTTTAATATCAAAGATCTGCGACTAGAACGATAGTCATTTTATCCTCAAAATATACAGCACACAATAAAAAGTTGCATGCAAAGAATTTCTGTAAAAAATGGTTCTACTAAGAATATCCACAAAGACTAGAGAGTGAGAACCACAGCTGCTTACAATCTATTTATTCTCTCTCTTCAACTCATACCTGAAGGTTGACCGTGGAAATGCAGGCATGAATGAACTACTAGCAAATGTAAGTAAAATATGCATGATGGTTTTGGTTTTAGTTTTTCAAAGTATAAAAGGCAAATAAAATATATAGAACAAATCTGGAAACCATTTCTGTCTAATTAAAATGATTTCCATCATAAAAGCTTAAGTCAAATCACAAAGAACAGTAAGTTTCTGTTTTTACAATAAACGTGCTATTAGTAATAGATTCCAGTCCACAAGTAATGCAAAACAAGGTGATAATTCTTTGGGAATAATTTTTAGAGGTATTCATCAATTCCCCCCCTGAACTTGTGACAATTGGCCAATTTCCCCCCTCAACTTTAATTTTGGCCAATTTCCCCCCTCAACTCTCATAATTAGTCAATTTCCCCCCTCAACTTTAATTTGGCCAATTTCCCCCCTCAACTCTCATAATTAGTCAATTTGCACCCTACTGTTAATTTTTTTTTAATTTTCCATCTATTCTTTTTTTTTTCTTTCAATCTTTCTAATAACTTCCAACAAAGTACTAAAATTAACATAAACTCACCTGCAATATATAGGGTAAAATGTACAAAAACATAATACAATTAGTATGTGATATGGGTTGATTATAAGAAAAAGTTATGAATCGGGTTTAAAGCATGTAGAAGAAGAAATAATAATCCTAAACTCATGGATCAAACATATTTCAATAAAATGGGTTATTCTTAATAAGGAGTCAAAAATTATGAATTGACTAGCCATTTTTGCACTAAAGCTTGATTCTCCGCAATTTACTTGAACTTAACTTTCACTTTTATAAAGAAAATTGTATTCACATACAAAAATGTACACATCAATCCTTTTCGTTATCAATTTTGTATAGTAAAAAATCAAATAACATTACTCCATACTGATTTATTATGATTAATAATACTATCTATGATAAATTGTAAAATTCTAAATTTAATCTATTTGTAATAGGATAAAGACATAGGAAAATGATTAACATATATCTTATTTAGTTTCTTACACACACTTGTTTAATTATGATCAAATTAAAAAATTAATAGTAGGGTGCAAATTGACTAATTATGAGAGTTGAGGGGGGAAATTGGCCAAATTAAAGTTGAGGGGGGAAATTGACTAATTATGAGAGTTGAGGGGGGAAATTGGCCAAATTTAAAGTTGAGGGGGGAAATTGGCCAATAGTCACAAGTTCAGGAGGAAATTGATGAATACCTCTAATTTTTATTGTTAGAATTCCCAAAGTGTTTTAAAGCAAATTTATGGGAGTGCATAGAATCATTCCTGAGTATGATACAAATGAGTGCCTGTTTTATTTAAAAGTCCTCCGTCGGTGCATTCTCCATGTAAAGGTAATGTTCGATGTGTATGACCGCATTGCTATCTCCCCCGGCGCATTGGCTTTGTTAGCTTAACGCAGTTAGCTGTTTCGAGAGGGTTCTTCAAGAGCCTTCACGGTCTCATAGACAGCAGAAAAGTCAAGGTCCCCAAGCCCCATGCTTCTAGCCTTCTTGAAAGCCTAAAATACCATAATAAACATAAATCGTTATGGTAATATTGCTCTAAAACTATTTGAGCGAGAGATTTTCAAGTCATAAGGAAATGAGGTCAAATAATTAAACAATGTATCGCAAAATGTAAGATAGGAGGAATTGGAAATGCTTCATATGAGCATTACAAAAGACATGTGAGATGGATTTGCAAATCTTTACCTGGAAGGAGTCGTTTACAAATTCTTCACACTTGTCTTTGTAATGCTCATGAAAGGGATTTTTAATTCCTCATATCCAACATTTTTGAGATCCATTTATTAATAACTTTTCCTTGCTTGGAACTTGGAAATCTCTCACGTTAACATATTCCAAATCTCATTGCTTGACAATAAAACTACAAGTCTTCCGATAATATATTGGTTTCCTTAGGCTTTGTGTAGTATAAAAAATTGGATTGCAATGGATAAAACCCTATTTTCAAGGTATGCTGAAAGAAAAAAATGAAAAAATGTGGCCAATTTGAAGTTAGAAGATGGATTACTCAAGAAGAAAGCTTATTCATTCCAATCTAATCCCCTCAAAATGAAAATTGTTTTCCTCTACCTTCAACATACTATAAACTTAAAGGTTATCCATTCTAATCTAATCCTAGAAGCCAAAAAGAGGCCTAAGGGTATTGACATCTTTATATGCTACTCTACTATCTTCTCTTTAGAAATTTAAGATCATGACTGTACACTACAAAATTCCAATTATTTCAAACTTCCAAGTATAAACACGTAATTCAATTTAAACAACAATATCAACTAACACAGTTCTGAAAACGAGTCAAGTGTTTAAATGGTTCCTCAATGATGATGGTGGACATTTGAAGTTGCGAGGTACTGGAAAGACTTATGTTACTTAGAAGATATGTAGACAGTAGATAAGGGTTTTGAAAGAAGTGACATCAAACCACTATCTGTTAAAATTAGCTTTTATTGGACAGCAGCAGCCCTGGGGTTGTCTTCTAAACCTTGGAATCACGTTAAGAAAACTCTACTTTTACGCTATGGCCAACTTTGTAGACAGTTAACAAAGAACAAGTAAGAGCATAACCTCATTAGCTGCAGCAGCTACCGGCATTGATGTAGCTGTTTCATCCCCAAGGGCAAGAGCCAATCTCATGTCCTTCTGCTGATGTTTCAAAGGAAATGCAGGCGAGTGACTGCCCTGTATCATAGTGGGTCCTTTCAACCTAAACATTGGGTTTGCAATTCCACCTAGATCCTGCCAAAATAAACTCATCAACAGTAAGTAGATCAACAACTAGTAAAATAAAGTCTAGGTAGCTACTGACCAACACATCAAGAAGAACAGAAGGATCCAGTCCACTTCTCCCAGCAAGAACAAGTCCCTCAGAGAATGCATTCATCATGCTGCAATAAACAAAACGCGTAATATATTTACCATAATTGCTTCGGTTGTATGAATAAGAATCTATATATACTAGATTAGAAGCACCAAGTTGGATTATTATGCGATGTCAACTTGCGAGAAACGTTTTATAATTTTTATTGATATGTACACAAAATGAGTGTTGCGGAGATGAGAATGCTTCATTGGATGTAAGGCCCCACGAGAAAGGATAAGATCAGGAACGAGGATATCCGAGGTAAATTAGGAGTAGCCGAAATTGAAGATAATATTTAAAAAATTGGGCCATGAGTTTCTATTGTTTTAAGATTACACCCCAACGTTTAAACATTAAATCATTTTTCACTTTCTGTTAATTTGACTGTCTGGCCGTTAATTGTTGAAGTGACAGTGCTGGATCTACTCCCAATATGGCCTTGGTGTGTTCTACTTCATTGTGGCATAGTTAGTGGGTGATTGTCACGTCAACAGTTAACAGTTGATTACACGGTCAACCTAACAGAAGGTGTACATTGGTTGCATGTCAAAACGTCAAGGTGTAAAATGAGAAAATTAGAGCCTCATGGCCCACCATTTTGAAAGAAGTCTTCAAATGTACTTAGTGCCACAACATATTATGAGAGTAATATCTGATATTGTCAATACTGTTTCTAACTTCCAAAAAAGTATTACGCTAGTACATCAGCATACCGCATCTTCCTACTAGAAAATTCCACCCCCATATTTGAGTTCTTGAGACAATACTATTCACTTTATTTGACAAAAAAAGCTGCGAAAATGATTCTCCATTATATTATGGATCGTTTGTGCAGAAAGCAACCATTACCTTCCCATTATCATGTTGACAACAAGTTTCATTTTTGCTCCATTTCCAACCTGCCCCAAATAGAAAGACTTCTTTCCCATGACATTGAAAGCCGGAATCACTTCCTCGTACAATGCCTACATTTGAACAGTGAAATCATGCAGTGATGTTACATTAAAATGATTCCTGACTTAACTATAGAAACTCATGACTGCTCCAAAAAAGCTCATAAAATTTTGATGCAGAAACTATAGTTTAATTATTACTTTAAAATTCTATTCACCTTGGTTATAACATGTTGATGCAAGTGGAATCATATCCATCATCCTTTTTATTCCTATTATAAATCCCAAGTACATAAAATGCCACAAAACTCAATAATCTGAATCAATTTTTTTTTGTGTACAATGAAGTATTCGTATAAGATCTTTGATTTATCGATCCTGGTAAAACTTCAGTAAACAGACTGGATACTGTTCTGATCCTAGAAGTTAGTAAACATCTCAATGAAAATCAACCGTACCCTCAAAAGCTCATTATTCCATAATCTAAATCTATATCCTTCTTGAAAATGAAGTATACATGGAGAATATTCGATTCGTTAAGAATGAATCCCACATTGATGGGAGGAGGGACCTTACATGGGCTTATAAGTAAGTTGGGCTACTCCCCATATTGCCAATTTGTTTTGTGGTGGAACCTCAATTTTCTTTAGGACTTATCATCCTAATAGAACTATTATTCCTCCTCCTTAAAATTTTATGATCCCATTCTATATCTCTTAATTGCGCTTGAAAGCTCCTAGACAACCCCTAATTAAAGCTCCTAAAAAACCTAGGTCAAATTAACTTTGAAAACAATAAAATCTTGCTTAACACATTTGAAACTGCCACTTTTACCCATGTGCACCCTCGTATTCAATGGTTAACTTTGCAAAGCATGTGACTGAAACAAATATGTGACCGGTGGCTCAAAATGTATATTCTGTTTACATGCACAAATAAAGTCAGCCGTCCTTGTATATTTGTGTTTGTTCTCTTCTCTGTGTGTGCGCGTATCCGCACTTGTGTGTGGGTGTGTTTACATGCAGCACCTTCTTGAACAAGAAGGTCAAATGTCAAGCAAGAGAAATGTTAGCAACGTTTGCACTTATGTTTGCATTTGAACCTTTTCACTTCAGCAATGTCATATGTCATCTTTTTACACAAAAACCAAGACATTTAGTGCCTTTGAAATTATTTTTTCTATTTTCCACCTTTAATTCCTAACCAAAAGCAAGAGTCTTGTTTTTGTGTAAAGGTTAGTGCAAAGGTTGCTAGCAGTCCCCATCAAGCAATGTCCTTTATATTTTCAAATGGGTAATACTAGGGAGACCAAATCTTTTAGGGAGCATTTTTGCTCACCACCATAAACTTTGGTGTATGCTCACCATATGCCTAATCAATTGACACGTGTCCAGATAATGTTACTCCCTATAAGATCCCAAAACATAATGCAACATAAATTATATGCAGGAAAGCATATCTGGCAGGTGGCCAGAACTATGTATAAAGCAACAAACTGCAGAAATGATAACCTGCGTAACATATTACCTTCTCACCAGCTGCAAGGATAACTAGTTGACCATCTTCTGCGGGCTTTTTGCTACCTGAAACAGGAGCTTCAAGAAAGCAACCGCCCCTTTCTTTAATTGCCTGTAGATATTCGGTGCAAACCTTAGTTATATATGGGAAGATACTTTTCCGCTTAATATTTTTTATTCAAATATGTGATGAAAAAATAGTTCAAAATCGTAATTACATAAAGAAACTACATATGAAAATTACAGTCATCTTCAAAGAACACCGGAAAGCATCCTGAGGTTTAACTGATAAAGCAATACTGATAGTAGATGAAGTAAAAATTCAACCGTGCTTTGTATCTTAAGTGCAAAGTAGCAGCTCCGAATCAGTGCATAATTGATGAGGCACATCTTTGGAAGAATGTCAGGAACTGTGAGAAAAAGAAGAAGAAGGAAAGGCTAGTTCCAGTGTGCAGGCCTTAACTAGGGATATTCTAATCATGTATAGCCTTCTTTTCGAACATTGCACAAACAAATTTTCAGTCTACGTTTTCTCACTTCTCCTTTTATTCAGTCAGCTATAATCTGGTAAAGTGAATTTAGCTATAGAACTGCCTCATGCTCTGGTTTTAAATATCTAACTCTTTTCTTTTTCCTAGTGCAAGTTCATCCAACCAAGAACTGCTTACCAACAGAGCCTTTCTAAACGAACAGTTTTTCAAAACAAATATACGAACTTCCTGCAGATAGCTAATTTTCAATCTTTTTTTGGGAGAGTTTGAGTGGCCTTTTTCTGAAGTGTCATTAAATCCAGCATTTTGACTTGAATTTTCTTGTTCACTAAATATACTCCATAAGAGTGTTGATGCTAAGAACTCTAACTTCTAGCTTTTATAACACTCTGAACTTCCTGCCAATTCTAGCCTCAGAATCCTAAGTTGTGCATAAGGAAATAAAAATATTTAGCTTTGAACATGAATATATATTTATGCACTTTTATTTTACATTTCAGATCACCAAGGTTACAATTCTAGCTCTGCCTGTAAGTAAGTAAATTGGTAGTGAAAACTTATGGACACGTATTACATATGGTTTTTTAATGTAATCAACTACACTTTGAGTTTTCATCCCTCTATTAATTTTTCTTTTCTTTTACTTGGATGTTAGTCCCTGCAAGACCATAAAAAGTAAAGAACAAAGCCAAAATCGTAATTCTTGGTTTTCCTCATTTTAGAACCCTACTTCTTTCAGCCCCAACTCTTCACCTACACCAGTATAAAGTCAAACTTCATTCTAGCAACTTCTTGACCTTACATCAAGATTCAGTCAAGAAGCTACCCTACCTTCCCACATGTCTACATATTCACTACATGAAAAGGCCCAAAATAGCATTCTGAATCAGGAAGATCCTGTATCTGTCAGAAAACCACAGATAAAATGTCTTTCACTTTCACTACCTATAAAATCCTTTTACTTATTGAAAGTCTAACATGTTACACGAGAGATTAGCCTTAACAGATTGTCCTAATTTTGAGACAACTTTCTGGAAGTATTCATATGTTAGCCTACTCATACAAGTTCAAAACTTCAACTTAGATTTCTTGATACAAATTCCTGCTATAGACATATGCATTAGTAAAAAGGTAAAATTCTACCCATTTCGTTTGAAAGTCTTAGAAACAATGGTGACCGGAATGACGCACAAGAAATGTAAACAAGGAGGAGGGGATATCATTCGCAAGTAACTCAAACCTCATTGATCTTTGAAGAAGTATCAGCATCAACTGTAGACATGTCAACATAAGATTTTCCAGCACAAATCTGCTCAAGAATGCCATCTTTTCCAAACACCACCTAAGTATTTTATATTTTGATGAGTTGAAGACAAGTAGATGATGTGTCAAACACTCAAAATACCACAGTGAAGAATACCAACCGAAAGAGCAGCTGAAGGATCAGATAACATTGCAATGGTATACTTGCACTTCCTAACCACTTCTGCAGGGGTTTCTGCAACGGAAGCACCATGCTCCACGAGTTCATGACTCTGCAATCAAAGTTAGAGATAAAATGACATTGTCTTGTCAGAATCTCAGATTAATTTTCATTGACTTCTTAGCCAAAATGTTCTCTGAGATCTGCATAAGTCCCCACTTTGGTCCTAACATTGAATATCGATAGAAAAAGTCCATTGTTTGTCCACCATAAATCATTTTTTATCCTTCCATGAAAAATTTGTCAATATCCACGTTGAGTGAAAGGGTAGTTTGACATAAATACTCTTTAAAAAGTGGTCACGTGGCCGTTCACGTGACAATTTAACGAGAATATTGACAAATTTTGCACATAATGACTAAAATAATTTACGGTGAACTAACTTAGAACCACTTCTATTGATTTTCATTATCAGGACCAAAATGAGGAGGAATACCAATCTCAAGGACTATATGGCTAAAAATCCATTTTCGTTTGATTGTATGTATGCCCAGATTCTCAGCATTGCAACATATATAATCTAGCATGACGATTGGAATAGAAGATTAAGCAACATTCAAACAAGTAGCTTTGATAGGGATGATTACATAGAGCACAAGAGTCTTAAAATACCTTAGAAAGAGTCCTGTTCCAAACGGTTACCTTGAAGCCATGCCGGAGCAGATTCATAGACATGGCTTTCCCCATTATTCCCAGCCCCAAAAACCCGACCTCCATATCTCACTCTCTCAATCTTTCTCTCTCTTCCTCTCTCTCCAAAGTCCAAACTCTAGAGCCAACACAAAATAAATCCACTTATTGTATGCGATTATTATCATCAATATATTATTCACTCACTGTATGTATCCAGTAGACATTGAAATGAAGCTCAAAACACTAAAGAAACAGGCAAAAAAAAGATAGCAACTTTTTAGGTCTCCGTTTTTTTATTATTTGCTGGGCCCAAGTTATCTGATTAAAAATAATTTTGCTCACCACAACTAAGTGATAATGATGTTTATTATTATTTATTTTTATTTGATGAGAATAAATTTTGAGAGATGTACAGTACATAAGCATAAATTTCAAAATTAAATTCATTCAATAAAAAAAATTATAGAGAATTATAATAAACATTACTACCAATAAAGGATGATGAGAAAAAATGTAATTTGATGACTTAACGTGGATTTTTGTCCTGTAATTTTGGGGACGGATAGATGCGTTCCACGTCAATCCCCTGGTTCTTCTGTTTGTCCTCTTACTCCCCACTCATCATCTTGGGAGGGAACCCACTTGCAGTCCTCCACGTTGATGCTTTGGGGAAGTTAATCAGTTCACCTATTCCATTGATCTTTGGAGAAATTAATTCAAATAATAATTTTGTCAGAAGTAACGTTAGTGAAGAATAAATTTGTAGACTAGTAAATTAATTGATGTGTTATAAATAAGAAATAAATACGTTAATTAATATTTAAATAATAATTTATTTATCAATTTTTATGTCATTTAGCTTACAATTTAATCTTTTTAACATTACCTCAAATATGTTAACAAAAATTTGACCAATTTTAGGTAATAAAAATTTGCAAATCCTCATTTGAGCCAATTTGTTTCATTTTTTTTTTATCTAAATATTTGTTTGATTTTAATTATTTTTTTTAGAAGAATATTTAGTTTGACACGTGACCTTATTGGGCACATCCTTCCAGTTTGAATCAAAATTTTACTCGGCATATTGTCATTTGAAATTTTAAACCACTCTCTATTCTACTCTCTTAAGCACACTTAATTTCACACATTTAAGAAACTTTATCATTTTACGAACTAGCGTATTATTCTCAAGTTTGACTCGTATAATTAGTATTAAGAATGAGTCACACATTGATAGTAGGAGGATCTTTGCATCAGCTTGATGGCATGAGGGACCTTACATCAGCAAGTAAGTTGAGTTATTTTTCATATTGTCAATTGGTTTTATGGTGGAGCCTCAACTTTCTTAATGGTATCAGAGTATGTTGTTCCACGTGTAAAGCCAAACGGTCACACGCACTTCAGGTCACCTTGTTGTGTTGTCCACATGTTAGGCTTGAAAATTCGTCACAGGTGACGGGGCAAAGGGACCTTGCATGGGCTTATAAATAAATTGGATTATTCCTCATATTACCAATTGGTTTATGATGTAACCTCAACTTTTTTCAAATGGCAATGACATATTATATTTGATATCTCAATAACAATGTTCTAAAAGACGTTAGGCGCTAGTCGAGCGACGAGCTGGAGTCTAGCGCCTAGGCGGCTAGGCGGGGTCTAGTCGGGTGCCTAGGCGGATTAGACGGATTTAATTAAATCTATTTATATTTCATGTAAATAAGTGTCTGTTTATACTTAAAATATATATGATTTCATCGTAAATTACAAAATTGAATGACACATATATTATGAGTTATTAGAACATAATGAAAACATGAGGAACAATTATATTATGTGTGTTCCTTTAAGTATTCAATAAGTCTCTTACAATTTATTGAAAAAATAAAATGCAAAATGAAAGTAATTTACTTTTTGTCTAAGTGAGTCGCAACATAGGTTAGGCGGGTTTGGGCGGGCTAGACGGGCACCTCAGTAAATCTAGGCGCCTTTTCTTAATTTTCAAATGCCTAGGTATTAATCGGGACAGTGGTCGACCGCCTAGTGCTTAAGCGGCTTTAGGCGGGGATTTTTAGAACATTGCTCAATAGTGGCTGACACTTTTTTTGTGGCTTATCCTAGTCCTCGATCCCCTAACACATATTTACTTACTAGGAATTGAAATTGAAATCATTTTGATTCTTGAATTCTCACTATGCAAGTTTGGGTAGGGGTTCAAGAACAACCTCACAATGATATGATGTTGATCATTCTCGTTGCCTACCTTCACAACATCATGTATGCGTATAGAACTCCTCCTGAGTGTAAGCACATACTTTGTACTCCCCCATGATAGGGTGGAGTTGGTGTATGAGTCACAAACGATTAGAGCCTACCACGGTGGAGGGCCACGAAAGAGTGTTCAAAGCACTTTCACGCTCGTCAACTTAATAACGGTTTGGTTGAGGGTTTTTAGGTCTCATCACATATAAACATGCATTTTAATCTTATTAAAACAATTTGGTCATATTACAACTATTGGTCCGTGTGATTGATTTAGTAGTATATGATACTCTCACTATGCTTGTAAAACGGTTTTTAAAGTAAGAGTATATGGTACTACTAACATAAGTTTTGCATTCATTGTTGGACTATATAATTGCCTTAGGGCCTTAGGATGACTATGAACCTTTAGTTCGATCAAACACGAGCCTAGTGTTGGATCTCGGTCTAGGGATGTTGATTGATTTTAGTTACACGTTTAATCACATTAATGCGTGTTTTCTTATTGGGCGTTGGACCCTACTACTCCAATTTCATGCATATCAAATAAAATAAGAAAGAAGTATTTCAAAGTAAAGAATAGCTTATGCTCTATTACAACATTTGATCAAATCAAATTACTTTAAAGTAAAGAAGAGCTTATACTTTTTTACAACATTTGATCATATCAAATTACAACCAAAATCTAATCTACACATTCCCATGATTCAAACAAATTTGAGAGATGGCCTTTCACATAGCTCAATTATCATAGGCTTAGGTTCATAATCACTCTTTCTTTAATTAATTAATGTTTTAACTAATTAAACTTGAATGCAACATTATCATTTGGTTTTTGTATCCATAGAATTGATTTAGATGGAGCTAAATGAAATGAAAATCCAATTCTCATTTAAAGATACAAAACTATTTTGTTCTCAACTAATTTGGGCCAACATGCAATAACCTCAACTTTTTGGGCTATATTGCAAAACACAAACTTTTGAGATCACTTTGTAAAAACACAAAGTCCACTACTTCATGTAATTACAACTAGAACAAAAAATTTCAACAAATGCAAAAACTTTAATAAAGGAGCAAAACAATTTGTCCTTTAGTGATTTTGGGCCTTTACGTAAAAACATAAACTTTCGGGTCAAAGTACAAATACACAAAAATATCAAAACTTTATATAATTGAATAAAAGCTCCAAAAGTACCCCCATTATAGGGGTGGCCGGTCATGGTGAGTAGTGATGGTGTGTGTGAGTTGATTTGTGTGTTTGAAAGGTGATTGAAAGTTGTGAGTGATTGATATGGTGTGAATAGTAAAAAGAGTAGGAATGTTGTTTGAAAAATCATACCATCCATCACTAACAAAAACAAATAAACAATCAAACACCTTTTTGAATCAAAACAACAAACTTTTTGTTCTTGGTAAGAACAACAAGAACAAAGTAAGAACATTGAAGAACATCCATGAAAACCCATAAGAGCTCCATGAATGTTTTCACTCAATAAAACTCAAATTTTCACTACTCAAAAGAGGGTTAACATCCTAGGGTACTTAGGGGGTTCCAAAAGTCACTTTAAAACACTTTTAACAAGACAAACATGAACCAAAAAATCCACCCTTTGGATTCGGCCGAATTTCCCCATAAACATGGCACAAAATTTTAGCTCCAAAATTCATGCTCATATGAACTACATCTACAACATTTGAGATGGCAAATTTTCAAGCAAAATTTACATTCAAATAAAAGACTATGAACTACAAAACCCAAAAGGATTCACCAACTACTAGACCTAGGCTCTGATACCACTTGAAGGAAATATTTGTGAAAACAAGTTCATTTGAGCAACATCTATGCATGCAATTAACAATTAAATGGCGGAATCATGCTTGTATTCACTCAAAAACAAAACTTTACCCATGAAATTCAAGGCCTAGTAATTTTGGTGAATCAAGACTCAACTCAAATCTTAAAGAAAAGAGTTGAGAAACTTTTATACCTTTGAAGAACCTCTTTGCTTAGCAAATGATATTCACCCATATGAGGGTCTTCTTTCCTTAGTCTCCTTGCTCCTTGACTCCATGGATGTGGATTGAGGAACTTTACTTCTTTGCTCCATGACTTCTTGGATGGATGAAGGAATGGATTCTCCAAGTTCCCAAAATAGGGAACCTTTAAGTCTCCACACCAAGGAAAGCATTGAGGAAAAGATGAGTGACCTAGAGGAAGAAAGATTGCTAGCTATTTTCCTCTAGGGTGGCCGACCTCCTAAGAGAAGAGAGAGCTTTGTGTTCTCATCTTCTCTCTAGAAAACCCTAATGAACTTTTGGCTATAAAGTCCTCTATATAGTCACTTCACTTAAGTGACAAAAAGAACCAAAACCCATTCATTTACAATATGGCTGGCCTTTTAAAGGCTTTGGGTTGTTTGGGCCATTTTGAGTCTTTAGTCATTAAGTTGTCATACAACTTAAGTTAATGGGCGTGACGGTTCTAAGCCCAATGGGCCTTGAGGTCAAATAATTACTCAAAAGCTAAAACAAACTTATTCGTTTGATTAATTAACATATTAATTAATCATAGCCATAAATAATTAAACCATTTAATTATCCTTACTCATCTCCGTTGTTTCTTCAATCTCTACCTTACACGGTGTACGATCCATTAGGTTCCTTTTAGTGAGGCAATGGGCGATTAGAACTCTTCAAATCAATTGTGAATTGAAACATACTTTCAACTCTCCCTTTAGTGATTATACACCTTTAGGGCTTCCACAAACCATGAGTGACACTTAGCAGTATATCATGGCTACCCAAGCTAATCAGAAGAGGTGGAAAAGCTATTCAGTTTAGGATTACAATGCAATACGGTTTTTCTCTAATACAATACTCTTGACCACATTGTTTGGTTTGATAGTTTATTCATGTCTACTATCAATGTGATTCTTTTACTTATATGATTATCTTGAATGTGATTTGAAATGACTTCCTAAATCTCATTCATACTCTGGCCAAAGATTCTTAATTATATCATAGAGTATTCTCCCTCAAACGGTTTGAAGGTTAGAGATCCCTTACTGTGCATTCACTTGCCTCCATGGCTAAGTGGCTTAACCCCAACTATGTCGTGGACACCCTTTGATGGAGTGACTTTGATATAGTCAAAGGTCAAGGAACTAACCACAAGACAACTATGATGCCTCAGGTCAAAAGACTACTTTGCATTATCCCAACCATGAGTTCTCATGTGACATGGGTATGAGAACTCCTTGTTGATCTCGTTCAGTGGACTCATTCTCTATTGAGCACCTACATTCTCGTCCTGGTGTTAATCACACCAATGACTCGAGACCAGTCACTCTCTCTAAGAGAAGACATAACACATATTGATCTTAACGGACTGTCAATGCCCAATTGGCAATCCTACGATCATGAATGTTTAGGATATATATACGAAAGAGAATGGTCTCATGAATCTAACTTCTTTAGATTACATTCTCCCAATTACATATTCCTTGGACTAATCGTTTAAGCATACAACATTTATATGAGACGGCTTTAAACAATAATCTTTTCCCTGTATATTAAACTAGATTAGTTTAACATGTGAAATGTTTGTAAAGTATCATCATATGATTGACTTTAGGGCACATTTCCAACATCTCCTCCACTCTCTTCACCTCCCCTCCCATCCAAAAATCCTCCAACCCCACCCCCACCTCCCTTGCAACCCTAAAAACCCAAAATATGTGAGATCAAACAAAGCCAATTCAATTACAATGAAATTAAGGGACAATCAGAGAGGGCAAGGTGGTTGGGATAGAGTACGGGAAGGTGTACCGCTCGGAGAGCTGGTAGCCAATAGCGTCGATCCTACTGGCGGATAGCTTGGGCTTGTTGGCAAATAACTGATTGCAGTACATGGAGACCATCTATGTTAGTAGACTATCCACGTAGCTATCTAAGACCTCCCTCACCATCTCTCTCTCTCTCTCTCTCTCTCTCTCTCTAGGTCTCCGAGGAGGTGGGGTGGGGTGGGGGGGTTGTGGGGGTGGGATGGGGTGCGTTTTTGGATGGGAGGAGAGGTGAAGAGAGTGGAGGACATGGAGGTGGGTCGGGGGAATGGGGTTTTGGGTTTCAGATTTTTTTTTAATAGGGTAAATTATTATAATATTTTAAATGCATAATTTTTTTTTTGGCACGTGGCACAAATGTGGCAGCCACGTCAGCTCTTAACAGCCTAATGGATGGAAAATGTAACGGATGTATTATATTGAAATAAATTAGTACGGAGGTATGAAAGTGAAATTTTTTGAAGATGTTGTATGAGGTTGCAATAGATCTCAAACTTGAGGTGATAAAGTGTAATTTACCCTATTTTAAGCTTTTTGATTCATTCATTTTCACATTTCAGTTAAGTAATAATGGGAAGTTTGAAAAAATAACCAACATTTTGACCCCATATAGAATTATAGCTTATCTTTAAATTTATGATAATTATAACCAAAAACTAATACAAAAGTACTAATATACCCTCATGTAAAACATGATTTTTCAATAAAACAAAAAAGCAAGTTGCTGAAGCTGTTCCCCCCATCTCCAATTACTCCAAAGCCTCTACAGGTCCCTTCCTCCCTAGTCAGTCGCCACCCACACCTTCCCTTCCATCCTCCACTTCCGTTATCTACCCAGCCATGATTGTTGATTGTTAAATTAATTTTCATTTTCATAACTAATTTTAATTTTAATTGCTCATATCCTCTGGACCCAATGCCTCATCAAAAGAATGGAGATGACGCCGGTTGGGTCTGACTTCAACGACTCAATGAGGTTTGAAATCAATACCGTTGACGGGATCTAAGACCACCGTCACGCTCAACTCCTAACCATAACGTTCAGGGTGAGAACCACCAATACAATCCCAACCATGCCTTTGCGAATCTACATTCAAACCTCAGGCCACCTATTTTTCTATGATTCGGAGGCAATCTTAAGATTTCTTTTGGATACAATCATACAATGGCAGCCATTTAAGGATATAAAGGTATACTAGTACTTTCATATCAACTTTTGGTAATAATTATCATAAATTTAATAAAATGTGACTATAATTCTATATAGGGTCAAACTTTAGGTTATTTTGCCAAATCTCCCAAAAATGTCATTAGAGTTAGTGTAACATCTCACATCGCCCAGGGGAATGAATCATGTAAGCCTTATATGTATATTCTCATCTCTACCTAGAATGAGGTCTTTTGGGAGCTCACTGGCTTTGGATTACATTGGAACTCGGAAGTTAAGTTAGTTCGCGCGAGAGCAATCCCATGATAGGTGACCAACTGGGAAGTTCTCGTGTGAGTTCCCAGAAACAAAACCGTGAGGACGTGGTCGGGGCCCAAAGCGGACAATATCGTGCTACAGCGGAGTCGAGCCCGGGATGTGGTGGGGGCCCGGGCCGGGATGTGACAGTTAGGGCTGGGTTCGGTTGGAAAACAGTGCCAAATTCCTTGTGCCACCTGCCAGCCACATATACATAATTACCGAAAATCAGTTATCGCTAGCCAACCCGTCTTCTTGTGGTTGCCAAAAATCGGTTTAGCCAAAATTATTGGCTGGTTCAGTTGGTAAATGGCATAACCGATGGTTTGCAAATAAGTTACAAAACAACAGCTCAAGACGATGCACTGACCCGTAAACAACAAACCAAAAAAGAGAAAAAGAAGTTGCTGCTGCAATTTTTCGATTGATGATAAGCCAACATAATCATGACTTAACAAATTAAAATGGAAATCAAATCAAAACTTAATAAACCAACAACAATGTCAACAAACATAATCCAAATAGTTATAAGTTCACAAACTCAAAAGTCCAACTAACATAATTGTCTAAATTCAATTGTAGCAACTAATGCATAAACAAAAAACTCAAAAGTCAAAAGTATGGTTTTGGTTATAAGATCCCCTTATTATAATTCCAAAACAAATAACTTGTTTTGATAATGCAACATCACTGAAGTAGCAACAACCAATGCATATGAAATCTTCCATGAATCAATTTTTCGAAGCACTTGGAATTGATGTTCCTACTTGAGATGTAGAACCATTAGCTATTTCACTTCAAATGTTACATAAAAAAATATGATTAAAATAAGAAGTAATATTGAATAATAAATTAAAAATACCAATAAACATTGGATTGAAGTACTATAATTAGAATTAGTAAAAATATAGCAATACTTATATTTTTTCAGTTCTTCACATGTCAAGCATGTAAAAAATACCTAAAATATCTAAATAGAAAATATATATGTATTGGTAGGTATGGCATACCGCTAGTATACAAAATCCAATACCAAAGCCATATCATTAATTGTCGGTTCGGTATAATGGCAACCGATTATGAAAAAATGCCAAAACTATATCATACTGATTGTGATTTTGTCCACAATAAATCATTTTGGTCATTCCGTGAAAAATCTTCATAAAATAAAGATAAAATGGCAAAAATACCCTCAATTTTTGTCAAATCATTTTGCCCTATTGTTTATTATATTGAAGGTAAATTTTGTCATTTGGATCCCTATTTAACATAATTTTTCACCGAATAACCAAAATGATTGATAATGGACAATCTCAATATCACTTTTATTGATTTCAAATCTCAGGGACTAAGGTGAGAATTAGGCAAATCTCAAGGACCATTTTGACTAAAAAGCCTTCAGAAAATTTTGAATCAGAAATTTGAAATTCTCAAAATCTCTAAATGCATTCCAATTTTTTTTTTTAAATTCGCATATTTTTGCCTACAAGTTATCATTCTCCTCCAACTCCGTAATTGGAAAAAAAAAGGTACTCATAAATTAAATCCCTCTTCAAACTAATTCATTTCGATTTCCAAGGTCTAAAGGTAGATAATTAATTTAGTAGATCCATCTTGGGTCTAATCCAGTTTTGTTTAATACAAATGCTAAGGAGACTTTAGGACTCTCCACCACCTTATATTTTTGGCATAATTCTTGTGCCAACATTATAAAATAAGGAAAACTAATGAAAAGGCCTTGAAAACTTTGAGTTTTAATGATAAAGACAAAATAAAGGGTAAAATGAATAGTACCAGGTTTGACTTTTTAGTGTAAAAATGTGGTTTTTTGTTAAAGTGAACAGTACCGTGGGCTTTTCGTTAAAACTCCCTATAAAATATTGTGCAAAAAACATGAGATGACAGAGGGTTCATAGAGAGTTTGGAACAAACAAAATGAAGTCTATAAAGAATCACATATTTTTTTCTACAAGTTATTATGGCCCTCCCAGAATTACTCCCAAACTGGCACATAATTGATAAAAGTAACAAATATATATAGCTCAAGTCGTGCTCATCGGTCCAATAAAATACAGAAGCTCCAAAACTGTGAAGTTATACGCATAGATGAAAATATCGATAATATCGGCGATATTTCGCCGATATTATCGTTTTTTTCATATAACGATATTTCGCGAGTATTTTTTTAATTATCGTTAATATATCGCGATAATATCGATATTATCGCGATATGAACCTAAAAATATTTGAAAATTTCTGAAAAGTCTCAAACATGCACATAGAGGGATTCGAACCCCTCCCAACTAACTCCTTCAGCGCCTTGACCACTATACCACTTATGTTTTTGTGAAAACATGCTAAACTATTTATATATATGGTTTTGTTTTGAATTCTTTTTGCAAGAAACAAATTTGCACATATTCCAAATTTTTTGTGGTATTATATTTTAAATTGTGTCAATTAATTACTTAGTCAATGGCATGTGGTTTTTAATTTTTCTAATTTTTATTTGGTCACTTACATGTAGGGTTGGAAAAAATTCCCGAAAATCCCAAACCAAAACCATCCCGAAGTTCGGGAATCCCATCCCGAAAAATACCGAAATTTTCGATATGGGATTGGTTTCCAAATCCCATTTGTTTGGTAATCCCGAAATCCCGAAAAATACCGAAGTATTCGGTTTCCTATTGACTTTTGGGTTTCGGTTCTTGAAAGCCATTGTCATGGTTGTTGACTACTCTTCACAATACACTTACTCTACACATAGAGATGATGAAGATAGTGAAAATTTTGAACCTCATAGGAACTCTATGTGGTACTTAGTCACTCATGTATCTTACCATGCAATGTATAAAGTGTAAAATATTGTACTAATTCATTATATATAAATGATTATGGTGTGTATAAACTTCTTTAATTAATTACTACATATTTTCTACACTCACAATGTTTGCCAGCTCGCTATATAATCAACTTAAATCAGTTAAATCCATCATGCAATGCATTTCCTTCTAATTTTTTGTGATAAACTAATAGATAATTGACTAAATAAACATCCTGCAAAGTTTCAATAAAAATTTCCAAGTTTTTCTTACAATTTCCGTGGTTTCCATGTAATTTTTATCGATATCGATATTATCCCGATATTTCCATCGATATTTCCGTGTTTTCGGACTACCGATATTTCCGATATTACCGATATTTTCTTCCTTGGTTATACGTTACACTCAACCAACTCTTCCACAATCATCGCTTTGGGTGGCAGCAGGAATAGCTACAAAAATTCCATCAAGTTCAGGTGCATCATCTCTAGTGTGGTTTAGGAACATAGCCATCGACAGCAAAGTTTCGGGTGGCAGCTGGAATTGCTAAACGAATTCCATCAAGTTCAGGTTTTGCAATGACTTGACAACCCAAGCGAGACCTACAACGAAGAAACATAACATTTTAACATGAACTCACAAATAAAATTATAACAATTATAGGTGAAAACCTACGTTTCAGTAAGTCCAAAGGCCAAGTCCAACATATCATTTTCCTCATCAATTGGGTCTTCTAATTTGTTGTAATAGTCCACGTCCTGCACTATGATTCGATAGTTAGCTCCTCGTACTTTATGCAAGCCAAATATAAGTTAAAAGCACGTTTCTTAAAACATATACAACATACCGTCACAATCACATGACATGTCGAACAGGCAAGTGAACCTTCGCATGCTCCTGATATGAGATAAGAAACACAACATTATTCTGTAAATATGATTGAAGAACTATTTGACAGGGTAGTGACTGTCGTTGTGTTTCCAAACAACTAAGTCTGATCCATTTTAAGAAAGGGATATTTGCACAAATACCACTTTGAACTATTAGGGGTGTCTAACCTAAACTCTATACTGTGTGAATGTACCACCTTTATCCTAACTCCATCTAAATATTTGTTAAATAACTTTAAGAACACCCTATAATTTTCCTTAGGAGGTTCCCACTCAATAAAACTTTGTTAAAAATTCCAATATTTATCCTTGTATTAGAAAACCTAAAAATATAAAAAAGCTACAACAACAAAGCCTAATCCCACTAAATGGGGTCAGCTGTATGAATCCTAGAACTTCAAAGCGCTCAGTTTTGTGTCAAGTCTCCCGTTAGATACAAGTACTCCAAGTCTTTTCTTAGACTCTTTTTCCAAATCTTCCAAGGTCTTCCTCTACTCCTTTGGCCCTGAGCATGCGTCTCGTAGTTCTAACCGGAGCGTTTATAGGTCTTCGTTTCACATGTCCAAACCACCTTAACTAATTTTCTCTTATCTTATCTTCAATTTCGGCTACTCCTACTTTACCTCGGATATCATCGTTCTTAATCCTGTCCTTTCTCGTGTTCGCACTAAACTTGCACTCCATATACTCTGTCTTTGACCTACTAAGGCGAAGACCTTTAGATTCCAACACTTCCCGCCAAAGGTTAAGCTTCGCATTTACTCCCCCTGAGTTTCATCTATCAACACTATATTGCCTGCAAAAAGCATACACTAAGAAATATCATCTTGAATATGTCTCATTAACTCATCCATTACCATTGTAAAAAGGTAAGGACTTAAAGATGAGCCTTGATGTAAACCTACAATTATAGGAAAGCTTTCGGTTTATCCTTCATGAATCCTTACAACATCCTTGCTCCATCATACATATCTTTTATAGCTTGAATGTGGAGGCCTGAAGGGGAATTGTGCGCTGCAACTGTGAACTGCATAGCGAGGATGGGGAAGGTCGGAGTTGGGGAGTGGGTACAGGGGTTTAAGAGTTTTCCACTTGACTCCACACTCACCAAAATTTCGCCCTACATTTACCTTATAACTTTTTTCAGTGTGAAAATAGAAAAAATGAATTATTGCTTGAAAAGTTCCACTACGACCACCACCCACCAAGGAATCTCCCCCTCCCCCACCACCACCCTATGTCAATCAATCACAAGTAGGTGAAGGAGGTACTGGAACTGTCTACAATGCCCGGCTAGATGATGGCCAAGTGGTTTCTATTAAACGAGCAAAGAATGGAGACTCTAAAAATGAGGTTCGAACCTGATACATGGATAACGTTCTTTCAACAAATTGAAATTTACAGGCCTCAAGCTGAAACCCAAGTTTACCCAAGTGTTCAAACAGGCATTAAAAGTATACTATTTGAAACTCAGACACAGTTCAGGCTTTGGTGTATAAGGGTAAATTGTAATTATGGGACAATTGTTGGGTTTTCTTGAAGTAATGAAAGTTGAAGTAATGTAATTATGGGACTATAGTTTCTAATTTTTTTTCTTTGTTTATGAATTCTTTCAGCTTGTTAATTTCTTTTTCTTCTAATTAATATAGAGGGCATTTACCCAATTTTTCTCAGAGTAGTTCATGTGTGTGGAACCAGGGCTTGACTTAACGGCATATGGATGGTGACCTATGAAGCATGGATACCATTATGGATACGATGATACCATATGACACGACACAGTGATATGTAAAATCTCTAAAAACTAGGATACGTCATGGATACAACAATAAAAATATATAATTTAAAACATATTTAAACGTGAAAACATCTAAATTCAAGTTAATTTAAGTGTGAGAGTTATCTCCCTTGTTTCAATCAGAGGCAAGCTGTTTGTATTCATCAAATTCAACTAAATTTTTGCTTCCTATTAATTCTCTCCTCTTAATTTCTCATCTGAAAGTGTAACGGTATCCTAAAAGCCGAATACCGGTATCCGGCGAGTATCCAACAAGTATCGTGTCCGATGAAGTATCGGATTGGATACGGGATACACAACCAAACTAAAATATCCGTGCTTCATGGTTGGTGACCAACCTAGGTGGTAGATTTGCGCCAATAATGAAGTTTAGATATTTGTTGCCAATTTCTTTTCTAGGTGGAAACTGCTTACGCCCCTGCTAGTTTAGGTGGTACTTGTGCAAATTCCCCTTTCAAGAAATATGCATTCTGAAGCAATCAATAATTATTTTCCAAATTGATTTGACAAACACCTATCAGTACTATCAGTAGAGAGATGCATGAAAATTATGAAACCTGAAACAAATGATTCCGTAAAATGATATCTAGGGGACGACAGTAATTGATGGAGCAGATTTGGGTTTAAAGTGAAAAAGACTATTAAATAAGCATCAGAACCTTGCCTTCAAGTTCTATATCATTTTCATGGGCAGCTTCAAGAACAGACATTCCAGTAGGAACCTTGATATGTTTTTCCTCTCCATCCTTATCAACAAATGTCACCGATATCCTGCAAATAGTTCATCTTGGTGTGAAGAAACAACATAATAATCTTACTGCAGATCTCTCCACTCAAAGGAAAATTAGGGCCATGAGGTGAAGATAAACCAAACTGCAACAAATTTCGCACAAAAAACTGCGGAGATATATGTTTAAATCATGCATGCATGTTCATTTGACTCTGTTCTCCTACTACTATGCTGCTTCTCAGAATCGTATCTCCTATCATTATTACTGATTATTATTTTTGAACCTGTTTAACCGCAAACAACTTACTTTTCTTTCTGCTCAATCCCTTCATTTGAAGAATGGCTGGCACTACTGGTATAAAAAAGATAACGGTTCTCAAAGATGGTTGCTCGCAACAACTTAGTTTCAGACCGGTGATCAAACTGTTCATAAGACAAGGAAACCACAAATATAATCTAAATGAGAATAAAAACGCGAACACATCTATGCAAGCTCACTCTAAACAAAATACATAAATTTAAAACTACTCAGAACTTCATAATAATCATCCTTCATCCTTCAACTTACCTACACTGATCAACTCAAGTATATTTACAATTCCCAACTTCTTCAATAAATACTTAAACTACTAAAAACAATTTGAAAACGACATATATGCCTTCATTTAGATTTAAAATACGGTCATGACAAACCACAAACTGCTTGCCAAATGTATATTACTAAACTGATTTTGTTTTATCTCGTCTTTGTAAATGCGGACCTAAGTTTAGCATTGGGAGGAAACATGACTGCTTCCTTCCCTTGATACGAGTCAGAAGACCGTACTATAAGTAAGACCTATGGCATGTTTACTTATTAGAATGAGAGTGCAAGGTACGTGTATCATTCCTATTCCTCACATCCTGCATTTTGTAATACTCAAGGAATTAGTGGGTCCCACATGTGTCTTTACCCGGGGGGGGGGGGGCTTGTTTATCCCATGTCTGGATTGAAGACGAAATGGACCGTAGAACAAATGGCCGAAGTGATTGAAGACGAAACGGACCATAGGAAAGACAAAGGACGTAGTAGGAATTTACAGATTTTGAGGAAACATGACTGCTTCCTTCCTTTGATACGAGTCAGAAGACAGTACTATAAGTAAGACCTATGGCATGTTTACTTATTAGAATGAGAGTGCAAGGTACGTGTATCATTCCTATTCCTGACATCCTGCGTTTTGTAATACTCAAGGAATTAGTGGGTTATCCCATGTCTGGATTGAAGACGAAATGGACCGTAGAACAAATGGCCGAAGAGATTGAAGACGAAACGGACCATAGGAAAGAAAAAGGACGTAGTAGGAATTTACAGATTTTGCGTCCGAGCTCCGTTTTGAGCCCATGAGACCTTCCCGAAAAAAGTGGGCCATCCCGGTTCAAACTCACCGCTTCGCCGACATATGATGGATTTTAGTCATCCGAGGCTATTTAGGCTTTAAAACTGCATTTTAAATTCTGCAATAAAAATCGGACCTTTGAGCCTTGAGCCTTTCAAGCCTGTGATTAAGTCTATTTAAGCCATTTGGCTCTCAATGTAATGTATCAATTCAGATATAATCAAACAACCTTTGTTCTTCAGGATTTACGTTTGTAATCCTTATACCCTCGTGCTGTGTCACTAAATTGGAATGAACTTGGTCCATTTCATCTTCAACACTCCCAAGGCATTACATCCTACTATCCTAGATATGCAAGAATATCTCATTCTATACCATATAACAAAGAACAATATCACTGTGACATTAAGCAGAAAAGAATGAAAAGATAGTAGTTAATTCAACGTGAGCTTCTCAAATGTCAGAGTGAAAGTAATGGTTCTAATATAGCTCCACCAAGAAATGAAGAAGAAACCATATATGGCTAACAGCTCTCCTTTCCTACCCAATAATTCTCATAGAACTAGAGTCTAGACCATGCAGGTCATACCAATTAGTCCCATTACCACAGCGACCAACTATTTGAAGACAAAAGTGGTCACTTGAAAAATAAGATCCAGATCAATTCATTGGTGGAAATTCATTAAATAGCTTCTTTAATTGATTGGTTTCTTCTGCACTTCACGAGTACAAATAAACATAAAAATTATGCATCCAGCATGATTACTATATATATATATATATATATAAAAAAAAGGTTTCACCAATAGCTGTTTAAGTGAAGTGATCACTCAGAGGATATCAATTTATATCAGAGGCGGTAACTGACCAGAGGTTGCAAGCATTGTCTGTAAGAATTACTCGTATATCCTGATCTGGTTAAAGATGTGGATTTGCCTGCTGATTGCAAAAGGGAAACATTTTGAGAATGATCACATAATGACATCAAAATGAGTAGAAAATACTTTAGAAAAAATGGTTTGGCTTTCAACAAGGTGAGCTTCAAACAGGCATTAGCTAAATAAAGAATTTTAGTGCATACCTCTGGAGAGCTGTTTCAGTATCAAAAATCCGATTCTTGAAACTTGAGAAGCAAACATAATCGTCAGACCTCTTAGTAAACCCTAACTCCACCAAAGCAAATTGAGGAACTTTATCTGGAAAATCAAAAAGATATATTCAAATTCTGATTTTTCTTTTCAAATGATAGGGAAAAAGAAACTTTATTGTCAAATTATCTCCACTTAGAGATACTCAAGTTCCAGGCAGGAAGAAAAGAGGATGTCCACATTTTAAGAGAAGTGTAACATCTTCCCCAAACTACACAAACACTGCAATATAGTTCGGTAATTCTAATCGTCCATCACTTTAGGTTTTCAAGGATCGCCCCCTGCAAAGGATCA
This sequence comes from Malus fusca, assembly GCA_035220775.1. NCBI lineage: Eukaryota > Viridiplantae > Streptophyta > Magnoliopsida > Rosales > Rosaceae > Malus > Malus fusca. Next base: position 144,072 of record CM069072.1, on the reverse strand, counting down.
GCCTTAACTGAAATTGTTTATTAAATAGCTAAGCAAGTTGAGATTTGGCTGATTTTTTGCAAGGCCAATTCTCAAAGGAGGACCTAAAAAGCTGATGATTTCAAATTATTGAACTGCACTCTGGAAGGACGTCCACACTCTTCATAAATTTGGACGTCATCACCTGAACCTTGTTAATTGAAGTTGGGAAAACTGCAATTACTATTTACAAATTCATAGTTTCACCAGGCACTAAAAGTCCAAAATGCAAAGGTGACTAATCAAACAAAAAATAAAATAAATGAACCAATGACATGGAGAGCATAGGGATGAACATGAACCTTCTTTTAGTGTAATTTCTAGGGGTGGCCATAAAAGCAATGAGAGAAGTGAAAAAATTCTGCCTACCGAATCCATGAGAAATCAAAGACCTAACCAAACTGAGATTGAAATTCCCAGCAATGGATCCCCGAGGACGAGGAGGAGGAGTATTGAAATAAACAGACTCAAATTTGTGTTGGTGCAATTTGATTTTCTCTTATTCACATACAATATTCTCAGAAAACAAACAAATTCGTGAAAACATAGACAGAAAAAGGTGGACACTAACCGGATGAGACTGAAGGGCCGACGGCTATTGACTCGTTGACGGCGTTACTTTTTCGACAATTTCGACTCCGTTGCTTTTGGCTGAGGTTCCTCAAAAAAAAAATTAAAAAAAAAAGATTGAGACCAGAAAAACTCAAAGTTGAGGGATGAGAAGGCTAGAGAGAGAGAGAGAGAGAGAGAGAGAGAGATAGTCAGCTGCGTTATACAACTTTCATTCGTCTATAGTGCTACTATGTTCGCGGATTTAGGTTTCGGGTTTGAGATGTTACCGAAAGTTTTACAACGCCAAAAACTTAAACGGACATGGATCATCTCCGGATCCAATTGTCCTAATTCATCAATCCGGACAGTTGAAATTTGATTCAACGACTATAAAGAGGGACATACTTTAAAAGTTATAATAATTTTAACCGTTATATCAAATTTCAACGACCCGGATTGATGAATCCCTAGGATTAGGACAATTGGACCCGGAGAGAATCCATGTCCAAATTAAACTAATTGAAAATTCAACTTAGGATAATTTAATAGTTAATAAAAAATTGAAAATTGATCAATGTAATCTTGTAATTTGTAATTAAGTGTCTCAAATAAATGTAGTTATTTCATCAAAATTCTATCAAAAATTCTATTATATGTTGGTGTGACACATAAATTGTGACAGCCCGTCCCTAATTTTAAGAATTTTTAAAGTTTAATAAAGGATTTTACAAAAATGCCCTTTGAGGCACGCACGTCATTCGAGGTTAATCGTCATGTCGTGCCATCTAAGATTTGTTTTCTTGGCATATCCTCGTAGTACTCGTCGCTACGGACGCGTGGGCGCAGACGGTTCGTTATTTGGAGTTATAACGAAAAAGATTTTAAAGTTTGAAGTTGGACATTTTATGAATTTTATTATTAAAATTTGGATGGCCCAGATTAAAGGATTTTGAAATGGATGGCTTGGATGTAAGAGAAAGAAAATAAAAATAAAAATAAAAGTGTTGAAGGTTTTTATGTGTGGGTGTGTGCGTAACTGGTGGAAGAAGAAGACTGATTGGGCAAAACTGCCCAATCTGAGAAGAAGAAGGAGATGCCGAATGGGGAGAGGAGAGAGGAAGTTTCTGGCCAACCAGAGAAGGGGAAAGGAGGAAAGGAGAGAGGGCGAGAAGCGGAGGAAGAAGAACAGAAATGGGTCACAACCCACGACCCGGGCGCGACCCGGTGGGTTTTCCACCCATTTTCGTCGAAAATTCTCCATTTTTCCGGCGAATTGAGCCATGATTTCACTTAGTAAGTATCCTACTACTCCTTCCTCATCATTCTCATCTCAAATTTGGAGAGATTTGGTGTTGAGATTGGGAAAAACGCACCAAAGGGTGCGGCAACTTTATGTCTTCGATTCTCTTATTTTTGAAACAATTTCTCTCAATTGTTGCCATCATTAGACTCCCCTTGAGGCCTAGAACAAAGCCCAAGCATTGGTTAGGACGACGGAGTTGATTTGAAGGTCGAATTGAAATCACCCAATTCTAGGGTTCTTCACGGTTTTGGTGAAATTGAAGCACTTCCAGGCCAAATTGGCCTTGACCACAGGTATGAAAGCTACTCTACTCATTGAGATCTTCAAATCTGCAAATTTTGGTAATTTTTGGAAATAGTTAGATTTTCCGGCGAGCCGGGGCGGCCAACCGCCACCCGCGGCGGCCCGTGCGGCGGCGCGTGGCCAATGGCCCGCCAATGTCATTCTTAGCATGTGTTTAATGCTCTAGGTTCAGTTTTGATAATTGATGGACGTAAATTGAATAATTGAACCTAAGTCGGTTACGATTCGTGGTTAGGTGAAAATGTGAATTGACGATCCGACCGTTGGATCGTCACCAAACTTTGATACGTTGTAATACGTAATATTTTAGGATTATAGGAACTTACGGATCGGGAATTCGATTTACGGATCTTTCGGAATTGGAGTTGTAAGTTCATAAAATAGAACGTTAACCGTCACTTGGTTTTGGAAATTGACGGAGATCCGACCGTTGGATGGTAATGAAATTTTAGGAGGTTGTCCTAGAGGTATATTGTGGACCTCTGGAAGTTATGGATTGGAAATCTGAGTTGCAGATCTTCCAGATCGAACTGCGTAGTGACGTGTTTTATATAAGTTATATTCTATCGATATGAATTCTGAGGTTGGATTTGATTATTGTTCTAGGCGCCGATCGTCATGACGCTTTGATGTGTTGTGCTGGGGAGTTGTAGGGCGAACTCCAGGTGAGTGGGCAGTTTTGATTTCGTATTTACCTATATACATTTGTTTCCCAGAAAATACGCGTTTTATGAAAGTTATGAACTTAAATTGCCATGCATGAAAACATTGAAATATTTGATTTGATAATTGATGCATATATATATGAATGGACGCGATGGACGCACAGGTGAGTTTTATTATTTTGCAGATGATTTATTTTATATGAATTGCATTGAAAAGCTCATAACCTGCCCCTAGGTGTTAGTGCTTATATTAGTATTCACCACACCGCACGCTCGTCTTGGATCCAAGTAGGTGGATGTCGTACAGACCATATGAGGGTTCCGACATGCCAGTCGTACAGACCATTAGAGGGGTTCCGACTGGTGGGTGACTTTAGATATGCGCGCTGATGATTGATGTGAGAAGCACTAGAGCGTATTTATACACCTGTCATCGTACAGACTACCTTATGTAGTTCCGAGTGACGTGCAGAGTTAGACCGTACAAGTCACCGAGGTGACTCCGGTTAGTTTGGATGATGAGCTTTAGAATCAACCGTAGAGGACCATTATAGGGTCTCCGGTTGACTTATTATTTCACCTGATTTATATTTTGATTCATGGCATGGCATGTTTTTCTTGAAAAATGTTAAAGATTTGGGATTTGAGTTTTGAGATTTTATATGGTTTTATATATACTATTTTCTGGGAAAGTATACAGGTTTTACAGCGAGGGGTTAGAAATGTTTTAAATGAAATGTTTTCGAAAAACTTTGTTTTACTGACCCACTCAATTTTGTTTTGCGCCCCTCCAGGTTCCAGTTAGCAGAGCTTTGGTGGCCACGAGGAATCCAACGGTGTTCTGACAGAATTCACAAAAGTAGGACTCACCCTCGGGTGTTTTATATTAGTAACTGTATTCTTTTAAGCTTCCAAACTGTGTAAATGGTTACGTCACTCTCACGTGACGGCCAACATGCCCTCCTCCGGGACGGGGTGTGTCATAAATGGATCACATAAAGTCTAATTAAATTTAAAAAAAAAATTACAAATAGCCTTAATAATTTAATAGAAAAAATTTGTCAACCCAAAAAACCAGTCCTGCAATCACCTCCAATTCAAGTCCACATTTATCTACCTCATTCGCCCTCTATTCTCTAAAAAATAAACAAATCGCAATACACTCATCTTTACACACTTCAACACCCTTCACTGAATTGAACCTGGATCAAGATCACCTTTGATGACGACTTGGCTAATTGGCAACGACTTCTGGGACATCACTGTTAACATTTAGGCGATCAACATCCTCACAACCTTAATCTTGAAGAGCTTGTTCGGCTCTTCCCTAGACCAACCAATAAGCTCACTCATGCACATTACTAATGAAAAGCCATGAACAAACAAGATATATATGCACTTTTATATGCATGCATCTTGGCATGTCTTAAAAATTCTACTTTTCCCTCGTTCTGTATGCCACTTATATGCATATAAGAATTAATCATGTTCAAAACGTATATTTTCTCTTTGTTTTGATAACCAAGTTTAAAACCTAATAGTCAAAACTAACCATATGCATGATTAACTAATTAATTCGTAATTGACATATATAAATTATAATGATCAATATTGTTTGCTTTGATAGAAGACTTTACCGAGCTTGCTGACTTGAGATGTTTCATAGTCTTCCTTGACAAGATTAGTACAGAAGTATATATTTGTATACGCTTACAAAATTGACAACAATATTAGCCAAAATAGTTGTATCTATCACTAAATCAATTCAACCCAAAACATTGGCATGAATATCGAAATAGAAAGCTTAAAGCATGCCATATTTTTCCGCTCATAATTAACTTAATAAAGATGGCCAAACTGATCCAATCTTTCTTTATGAGGCCAAACTGATCCAATCGTTCTTTATGAGAACTAAATACGAGAAAGAAAGCTTGAAGTGCTTGAAAATCTTACCATTCAACAAGATTTGTTTACCAGTTTATATGTCATAAATCTGAGAGCAGAATATGTGATTTCAAGGAGATGAGATTCCCTGCAAGTCGAGCGCATCTTTCACAAGGAGATGTGATATGATTCCCAGTAAGGTTGCACGTGCCTTGGTAGGTGATGTCTATGACTTGTTGTCTTCCGTTGGACGATGGTGTCTCTGTGTCTCGGCATGGTTCATTGGTTTTATAGGTTGAGGTAGGCACGCACCTACCAAAGGGGGCATGCACAATCGTAAGCCCCGTCAGCCTCTGCTCTTTAACAGGGCCGGTCCTGCTCTGTGCGAGACTCAAACAAAGGCCCTTGCATGGTCTAAACTTTTGGTTGCTATATTTTCTTTTATATTTTATATTTTTTATTGTGTGTAAATTGATATAATGCAAAAGAAAATAAGTAAAGAAAAATGAAGCATAGTGTGGCAGTCATGTACCTATCTGCGTTCTATATGTTTTTGGTTAGAATCTCCATACTTTTTAAATACAAAAATCATGATGATATGACTATGTACCTATCATATCACAGTACAAATACCATAATCAAAACCATTCATGCTCTTCTTATCATCTAGAGTTCTTCTCAAGAAAAATTTATGTGTTAAACGAATCACTGGTTACGATATTAGTAGCATCTTATAATGAACCTTTTTCATTGCATTGTTCGTCACGCCCTAAAGTGAGGATGATTCTCACTCCCCCTCTCGTTGATTGGCATTAGATTAGTTAAAATTTTGAGATTCATGTCTTAAACAATTAAACCAACCTAATCTAACAATATAGGTGTAGTTGTACTATAATTTTCTTTTTGATATGGATGACTCAATAGTCTTCAAATGAAATGAAAAATAAATGACTTTTAAACGGTGACCAAAAGAATAAACGATTCTAATTATGAAATGTATTCTATTAAATGATATCATATAAGGAATGGGAGCTTTTAAAAAATTATATCAAATTTAAGAATTTTAATTTATTATGATATTCCTAACTACAAATTTATTAGCAAAATTATCTTGTATAATGAAAGAAATTAAACTACAAATATTTTAAAATAGAAAAAATAGTGTAGCTCAAAAATCCCAAAATAGTTACCCCACACATGCCCTATATGAAAGAAACATGGCTGAAAAAAAAATTAAAAATAACAAATATGACAAAGTAAGGAGTCGAACCCGTGCACTACCACATGAAGGTACCAACGCTTGACAACAATGCTAGGTAAGCATCTATAAATTTTTTCCCAGCTTTTTTATATATAGAATATTAAGAAGGATTTTAGAATTTGGGGGCCCTGTGCGGTCGCACTTCTCGCACCCCCAGAAGGCCGACCCTGCTCTTTAACCGACCTCAATCTTTGATTTTTAATATTTAACTAACACTTGAATTTAGGATCAAAAGGAACTGATCATAGAATATGTCTGCACATATCATATTAGTAAGCCAAGGATATGGAATCACACTTGAATTTAAGACCAAGATTCAGTTTATGTACTTTGTAAAACGACTATATGTATTGTCGAACTTAATAGGTTTTAATTATATAACCAGAGGCTCTGATATCAATTGTTAGCCTTATAAGGTTATACAATTAAAATATAAACGAATGAGCTACTGACCTGATTATAATGGCAGCCTTGGAAGTCGAACACGAAGGGAAGCAAGGTACGACAACACCAAGATCTTCTATAAACACCTAGTCGGGTACAACTACTCTATGGGAAACATTATGTTGTGTGTTCTACGACTTATAGGGACCAGTGTTTTTATATAGGCTAAAGGCTAGGGTTTCCATCCATAAAGGAAACTTAAACTTACTTTCTTAGCCTCCAAGTCAACTATCATAATCATATTCAATTAAGGATTTTCCATCAATCCTATTTCTAATATAGGACACCTTATATAGGATTGATATCTTTAAGAGATCAAATCACAATCAACATTATTCTCCAATATTACATTCCTATTACATGTAGTAGACCACTTAAATGTTGATTTATATTGGATAAATCCAACAGGTTCACAATGAATAGATTCAACTACACAAAAGATCCTTTCCAACTACCCTAATTTCCCAAATTCCAATCTCAACACTAAAGTTCCAACCATATCTCACAACATGAGTGATGCACAAATAATGTCATTTCATCTTTCACATGTATCACAGTATATTCTCAACAAATAGCATTTTAGCAATAATTCCATAACCAATAACAAGTAAACACTTAACTGAAACAATTAGTCAATTAATATCCAACCACATAAATCAGCCAAAAAGATCAAGAATATTATAACACTTCACGAAATTTAATAAAATCAATTTCTATAAAGGTCTGCCTTATTTCCCCTACCTCGATTCCAAAGCTAAAACAAAGATCCACATTACTACCGCAATAACTAGACCCACATACTTCAACAAGCTCCTTGATCACCGTGTATTTCTTCTAGTCTTTTTTCAATTCTATCTCTATAGAACTATATATATATATATGTGTGCGCGCGCGCGCGCGCGCATATATACGCCAATCTCTACGTAAACTAATGCACGCAATGCATGCCATCATATTCTCACTCAAGTGCTTATTTGGTTTTTATTAGAAATGATGATGAGCTTCTCCTATTTATACTACTAGGAGGCGGTTAGTAAACTTAATAACTGACTAAAGATACTAATAAAATATAGAAATTTAAGATCGTTTTTTATCCTAATGGCATTGAGGTGTCAATTGCATGGGAAAATCATAAGACACGTCAACCTACGTAGCTTCACATAGTCACTATTGTGGATGCAAATTTCCGCCTTCTTCTTCTTGGACAAAATTGCACCTACAAAATAATTAGCACCTTTGGTCAAGGCCAAGAGCCTCACGTGCCCAAGATGAATTTGGGGGGGGGGGGTTTGGCCGAAGAACCTCCGATGCCAAAGTTAGAATTTGAGGAAAAGTGTTTAGAGAATTTGGAGAATTTTGCAAGAGTGTAGAACTTAGGTTTTGGAGAAAATGAGGGTGTTTATATAGTGGTGTGGCCGGCCACCTTGGGAGGAGATGGACCGGCCACTTGGATGGTTTTGTGGGTGAAGTTCATGATTTGTGTTTAATTAGCAAATTAATTGAATAATTAATCAATTAATGAGCTAATTAATATAATAAAAAAGGAATGATTTAGGAGTTACCTTGCGGAGAAGATATGATGAGGGATAGATGAAATAGGTTATAAATAAATACCTATTTGGGCACTTTTGACTTGATTGAGAGATGATTGTCCACTGCTCGCGTGTAGGAATTCCAATGTGCCTCGAGGGTAATTTTGTCTTTTTTATCCAAAAATCCATGTGTCGCCTCTTGACTATTTTTGGCTCCACAGATGCCCCCACACCTGTTGGGCTGCTTGTAGAAAAAGGGCAACATGGTAGAGATTTTCTTGATTTGGAAAACATAGGATTGTTTCCTATTTTGAAGCAAATTCCCTCTTTAATAGGAAATTAGATCCTTATAGGAAAGGAAATAAATTTCTCTCAAATCCTATTAAGTCCACCTTAAGTGGGTTATTAAATCAACTTTGTAGAGCGATTTGTTATACCTTACAAGAGAAAGAAAGCTTAGAGGATATTTGTTCCCCCTCCTCTAGTAGTCTTTTACATCTTACCCGTGCAAAGGATCGTCTTTCGTTGATTTCTTTACCTTCTCTGCGCTGCACCGATGTAAGAAAAACTTAATTCTCCTTGTCTTCTTCTTGGGTGGTGTTGCCACGGGGCAGTTGTCGGGGTAGTGCAACACGTCGGCTGGCAGATGCCAGAAGTCGGCTTGGCATGAGCCAATGAGGTGCTGTGGTAGGGGCCATTACTTGTGCTGTTCAATTTGATTGAAGCCAAGGATTGGCTCGGCATGGGCAAAAGAAGTCGCGTGGCATGGGCCACGATTTAGGCTGCTTGCCAAAAATGAGGAAATTGCTTGAGTTTGATTTCTCAGCTGTCGTAGATGGAGTAGTTAAGGATGGAGTTGCCAAGATTGGAACTGCTGAAGATGAAGTGTCGAATGAGCGAACTGTTGAGTGCAAAGTGGCTGCTGCCCCCTGACCATTCGCTGCATATTTAGTCTTTAAGCATTTGATCTTTTGAGTTATGTGGCCTTCTCGCACTGAAGAGCTTACCTAAATGGGTGTCGGGGAATTAGTTTACCATATCGCACTGGAGAGCAATTAGTTTACCCTCTCGCACTCGAGAGCTATTAGTTTACCCTCTCGCACTGGAGAGCAATTAGTTTATCATTTCGCACTAGAGAGCTTGCCCATATGGGTGTCGGGGAATTGGTTTACCCTCTCGCACTGGAGAACAATTAGTTTAACCTCTTGCACTGGAGAGCAGACTCATATGGGTGTCGGGGAATTGGTTTATCATCTCGTATTGGAGAGCAATTAGTTTATCCTCTAGCACTAGAGAGCAGACCCTTTTGGGTGTCGGGAAATTAGTTTACCCTCTCGCACTAAAGATCAATTAGTTTATCCTCTCGCAGTAGAGAACTTACCCATATGGGTGTCGAGGAATTAGTTTACCCTCTCGTACTGAAGAGTAATTAGTTTATCTTCTTGCACTGGAGAGCTTACCCATATAAGTGTCAGGGAATTGGTTTCCCCTCATGCACTGGAGAGCAATTAGTTTAACCTCTCACACTGGAGTGCAATTAGTTTACCTTGTCGCACTTGAGAGCTATTAGTTTACCCTCTCACACTGGAGAGCAATTAGTTTACCCTTTCGCATTGGAGAGCTTACCCATTTGGGTGTTAGGGAATTGGTTTACCTTCTCACACTGGAGAGCAATTAGTTTACCCTTTTGCACTGGAGAGCTTACCCATATGGGTGTCGGGGAATTGGTTTACCTTCTTGCACTGGAGAGCAATTAGTTTAATTAGTTTAACCTATCGCACCGAAGAGCAGACCCATATGGGTGTCGGGGAATTGGTTTACCCTTTCGCACTGGAGAGCAATTAGTTTATCATTTCGCACTGGAGAGCTTACCCAGATAGGCGTCGGGGAATGGTTTACCCTATCGCATTGGAGAGCAATTAGTTTATCCTCTCGCATTGCAGAGCTTACCCAGATAGGTGTTGGGGGATTGTTTTACCCTATCGCACTAGAAAGTATGAAAGTCATTATCGTGAGTGCAGCTGAGGAAAGTTGGATTGCTGGACAACTGAAATAATCATCAGCCTGCAAGGTCTTATTTGGCGAACTTCTTGAGACTTCGAAATGCTTGTGGAACCCGTGCAAGGGTTTAAGTGCAGTGAGCTGCTTCTATAATTATTGCACCATTATTAGGGGTTTCGTCGTGTGCCATTTTGAGGCTTGGTTGGCGCGAGCCACAAGGCAAAATCGGCATAGCTGGGAGTCGTGGTGCAAGATTGGCACAGTTATGAGCCATGGTGATAGATCAACTGCTGGGAGTCGTGGAGTAGGTAGACACGGCTATGAAAGCAGAGCTGAGGCTGGATTGGGCCAAGTTGTGCTCATCAGGAGGAATTAGACCACTAGGTCCGTGATGCTCGGCTACTGGTGATGTGCTGCTTCAGTATTTAATTGTCTGGAGTGTTGAGAATAAGGTATACCCCCGGTTTTTGGTAGTTGGGCTGGTGTGTCATTCTGATACTCGTTTGCCCCCGGCACGCCAATAAGCCGAGCTGCTACCTTTGTCGGAACATAAGTAATCTTTGTATTCGACAATCTATGTGTGATAGTCCCGTCCGCTCGATCTTGTTATTGAAAGATAACCCGCTTATGTTGGTCATGTCTCATCGTAACACCTTGTCAGTAGCTTCGTTGTGCTAGAAATTACGCAATCACTCGATTGAGAACCTCTCTACTTCTTCCTGAATTTTCCTTTGTTGGGGTAGCGGAGATCTCGGCTGCTCTCAATCGTGACCTGCTGGTCTAGGCTGCTCTTCCATGTGTTCGACTCGTCTATGTCGCTGTTGCGGTGGATGTGGCATGTTCCTAGCAGACGAGTGGGTAACTCACAGACTGCTGGTTGAACTTGAGCCGGATTGAGTGACTACTTCTCTTCGTCCGCTGTGCTGCCTACTCCGATGTGAGGTGGAAGATGCTCCTTGAGGGCCTTGCTGTGAATGAACACTTTGCCTGGAAGGTTGCTTATGTTGATTATCGAAGTGTGGCCCCAACCGTGTGTGTATGTTCGTCCGTGGGCCTAACTGAGAGTGCACGTTCGCTATCTCGGGGGCCCAGTCAGGAGTGTACTCCATCAGAACGCTCTGTTCGTGACTAGTCAAGTGATTGCTTGTTAGGATGCTGCTGAAGAGGTTCATCGTCTACTCTTGTCCTATTTTGGGACACCTCGTTTAGGGCACGTTGCATCTCGGTGGGCTGCAAGAGCTGATTCAACAAGGTTGTCTGCTGTGCGAGGGCGCTTGTCAACTCTATGACTTGTCGAGACAACTTTTGTTCGCCATTGGAGTTGGAAGAGCTTGGACGAAATACATTTCCATGAGTAATGGAAGTGTAATGGACTCCGGGCTCGAGATTTGAGTTGGGATGTCAAATATGCGCAGAAATGGGGTGAAAATACCCCCGATTCAATCGTCGGTCCATAAATTTGAAGCTGGAACGATTGAACCGATCTTGGACCAGTTGGGATTGCTTAGTCGGCCACGAGAGTGGGTTGAGCCTCAGATTGGACTGTGGGAGTGGGTCGGATCGCCTGTGCGGGTCGGGCAGCTGGCGTGGATTGCCCCGGGTGCGCTAGGCTGCTTCTTCTACCGTAACTGCTTGAGCTTGCGCTGCTGAGGTAGTGGCTCGGGCTAGTTCACGTTGGGCCTGGCTCGGCTGCCTTGCAGCGTGGGCTGCAAATTAGGCCGTGCGCCAAGTAAACAAGGCTTGGGCCTACGATGCTAGGGCAACAACTTGGGCTGCATCTAGCGCCTAGGCTTGCTGCTACAAAGTGGAGTAGGCCTGGGCTTGTGGTTGCCTTACTGCTTGCTGCTCACCGTGGGCTTACTACCTTGGAGTTGGCCCACTCCCCACTGCCACAGTGGTCGTTGTGGCTGCCATGGTGGTAGTGCTCTGTGGTGGCAAAGTTGATCATTTTGCCATCGATTTCAGCCTTGTGGATTGTCGTGGCGGGGCTACGTCTCGTCCTCCATCATTTGATCCGGATCCTTGAATGTAGGAAGTTTTGTTCGTCGTGGTTTTCAAATTTCTCGTCATTGTATTTTTTCCTCACCTCTATTCAAAGAATTAAAAAATTCTAGGAATAAGAAAGTATGAAAAATTTACTAACGAACGAGAAACGAGAAACTTTGAATGTGAGAGTCTTCTTCGAGCGTGTGAATCAAACTCTAAATGAAAACACCAATTTGTGGATGCAAATTTCTGTCTTCTTCTTCTTGGACAAAATTGCACCTACAAAACAATTAACACCTTTGATGAAGGCTAAGAGCCTCATGCACCCATGATGACTGAGGGGGATTTGGCCGAAGAACCTCCAATGCCAAAGTTAGAATTTGAGGAAAAGTATTTAGAGAATTTGGAGAATTTTGCAAGAGTGTAGAACTTAGGTTTTGTAGAAAATGAGGGTGTTTATATAGGGGTATGGCCGACCACCTTGGGAGGAGATGGACCGGCCACTTGGATGGTGTTGTGGGTGAAGTTCATGATTTGTGTTTAATTAGCAAATTAATTGAATAATTAATCAATTAATTAGCTAATTAATATAATAAAAAATGAATGATTTAGGGGTTACCTTGTGGAGAAGATACGATGAAGGATGGATGAAATAAGTTATAAATAAATACCTATTTGGGCGCTTTTGACTTGATTGAGAGATGATTGTCCACTACTCATGCGTAGGAATTCCGATGTGCCTCAAGGGTAATTTTGTCCTTTTAACCCAAAAATCCACGTGTCGCCTCTTGATTATTTTTGGCTCCACAACTATGTAGAGTGGAATCAGGATTCTCTCATGAGCATTTCCCTAGGGATCCCACAATCTTGTCCGTTCATCGTGTATCGTGCGGTCAGTTTTCGTTAGGTACTATTCATATTTGAATTTTAAAATTTAAATTTTAAATGATTTCTGACCGCACGATACACGATGAACGGACAAGATTGCGGGATCCTTAGGATCCCTAGGGAATGCTCAGGAGAGAATCCTTATTCTGTAGAGTGCTCACTAAGCACTTGTGTCTTCTCACAAATAGCCACCTCCTGCTTAAATTTCATGAGTCACATACACACATGTCCTTTGTAAGCAAGTTCAAAGCCATTTCCGATTTGGTCTTGTCCACTTAGCTAAGCTATAAAGCTTAGTCAAGTATTAGTAAGCATGAAATCACTTGCTTGTAACGCATAACACCTAACATGGTTGAAATGTACTATACATCTCCAATTGACTCTAATATCTCCAAATAATATTATGAAAATATGGGATCTCACACGAGGGGTGAGAGAGAGAGAGAATAGATTGATATGTGTGTTAAGGTGTTGTATAGACTTGATTAGCACCAAACCCTGCCATGTGGCCAAACAAATTAAAAAAATAATCAGTTTGATTCGGTTTAATGAACTGATACCAAACTGAAAATACTAATAAACGATTTGATTTTTGTACCGAACCGAAAAAAAACCTGATTTAAACCAAATTGATCGGTTTTTTTTATTCGGTTCGGATGTGTGCCGACGAGGATGTCGGGCCCCTAAGGGGGGTGGATTGTAACATCCCACATTTCCCAGGGGAATGGATCCTCTATGCCTTATATGTATATTCTCATCTCTACCTAGCACGAGGCCTTTTGGGAGCTCACTGGTTTCGGGTTCCATCGGAACTCCGAAGTTAAGTGAGTTTGCGCGAGAGCAATCCCAGGATTGGTGACCCACTGGGAAGTTCTCGTGTGAGTACCCAGAAACAAAACCTTGAGGGCATGGTTGGGGCCCAAAGCAGACAATATCGTGCTACGGTGAAGTCGAGTCTGGGATGTGACAACACCCCTTTTGATACGCTATGTATCTGCCTAGATCCGCTTGGACCTACCTCGACCCGCGAGTCTAAAATCCGTTTGCTCACCCCTAATTAGACCGTATTACGAAATAGAAACTATTAAAAACAAATAATTTATGTTAATATTAATATATGATACACAAAATAAGTGGCCCATCATAATCATATTATCTATAAATTAACATAATTACAAATAGAAACAAATACATACAAAATATTAAGGGAAAAAATCAATTATATACATTCACAAATTTACAAATTTGTGAATATAAAAATTAAATTATCTTCTAAAAATTTTGAAATAGAATTAATTTAAAAAAAATTGAATACTCTAAGAATTTTGAAATTAGGAAGAAATTTTATTTCAAAAATAATTAAATTAAAATTAAAAAAAACTTGTTTCTGATTCGATTTATTGAGTAATCACGCCCACCAATGTGAAACCAATGGTAGTTAGATATGATCAAATACGGGTAGATATGTACATTATGTAAAAAGCTTGTTAGATGTGTATATTAACCACTCAGTACTTTGGTCTATTGATATATCTCTCTACTTGTAAGTGAGAAGTTTTACCATCTTAATTCGATTCTTACAAGAGATAAATTTGAACCATATTATTATTGGCTCATTGTGAACTAACACTATCAAGAACCTTTCTTTTGGGCTTTTCTTATTGGGCATACAAGTAGAAGAATGGTTAAACTTTGAGATCAAACTTGTCCATACAAAATCTTTTGTGACAGATCTCAATTAATAACATTTGGTCATTCGGTTAAACTTCATTTAATAATGTAAACTCTTTAACTTATATTTTTAATAAAAAGTAAAATTTTATAAATTAAGTCAAAGTTCATAATTATCTTACCAGTCTCTGCCTCACTCAAACTAAGTACGCCTTGGATATTCTCAAGCGGATTGACATGTTGGAGGCTAAATCTTGTTCTGCTCCTATTGTTGCGAAGAGCCGAATGTCCAATCACAATAGGACACCTTCAACCGACCTCTCTGAGTATGGCCATCTTGTTGATTCTCTCAAATGCCTCACTTTTACTCGCTCATGTCTTGCTTATACTGTTAGCCACGTTTGCTTACTTTATGGTTACCACTACCAATACTCATCTCATTATTGCTAAGTGTATTATTTGTTACTTTTAAGTACCCTTTATCTTGGTATTTCTTTTCAAAAGTTCATTGGCTCGCTCCAACTTCAGGCTCTCACAACTACAAAATAGGTTGGTTGTACAGGCAATCGACAGTCTACTTTTGGGTTCTTTGTCTTTTTCAAGGCCGACCTCATCTCTTAGAGCTCTACTAAGCAACATATTGTGTTTTGTTCCAATGTTGAGTTTGAATATGATGCACTGGCTCATGCTTGTGCTGAAATATTATCACTTTCTTAGGTATTATGTGAATTTTGTAGCAATGGTCTCTTAACTTTAACTCAATTTGAGTAATGATCCATTAACTAAAAATTCATTACCATTGGTTCCTCAACTCATCAAAACGTGTATTTATGGTCCATCAACTAAAAATTAATTATCATTGGTCTCTTAACTTTAATCCAACTGGAGAAATGGTCTCTCAACTTTAACCCAATTGTAACAATGGTCCTTCTAACATAACTCATTTTGACAAAATTCTGACAAAGTTGACAAAAAAAATCATAGCTACACGTTTTGATGAGTTGGGGGACCTCAATTGTAGCAATGGTCCTTCCAACATAACTTATTTTGACAAAATTTTGATGAAGTTGAGGAAAATAACCATAACTACACATTTTGATGAGTTAAGGGACCAATAGTAATGGATTTTTAATTGAAGGAGCATTGCTCCAATTTACTCAATATTATAATATTTGTAACATTCTTACGACTGTCAATTCGAATTTTCATACTCTAAACATACTACGCTTGATTATCGTTCGCGAGCGTTTTAAAATGATAAAGGATAAATGACAATGTCATAACCCCCCATTAAGCATTAGGCCTATACTATATAAATACGGGATTTGTTTTTACCTTTACTATAACTAGTGTTCTAAAATTCGCCCTAGGCAGCCACGTAGGGGCTGGACGGCAGAGCTCTGCTGCGGTTTCGGTCAAGACATTTACACAAGCAGGGAGGAAATAGGCAGTCGACTAGGCGGCAATCGAGACGCTGCAATTTAAGATTCAGCATATGCAGACATCTGCATCATCGGTTCACCACTACAAATCTGCAATTTTTCACAATCTGGTTCTGCAGAATGTGGGTTGTGGTTCTGCACATACCTCACTTGGGTGAGAATAGGAAGATGAGAGTGAAGGTGGGTTCTTCAGAGAGTGCGAGATGAAGATGGGAGTAAGTTGCAAAGAGTGAGAGAGAAGAAAGAGACATCGACTCGCCATCGCCGTTTTAAGAGAACAAAAGGTAGGGTGAGTCAGGGTGACAACTTATGTTTTGTGGTTAGGGTTTTTTTTTTTAATTAAATGTCAGTTGAAATTCTTTTAAATTAGGCCCAACCTTTTTTTTTCAAAGAATAGATGGCCCAATGATAATTTAAATGTGTTGTCTTAAAAAGAACTCTATGTTGTAAAAGTTGTATGGTGTATGCCCACATTCCACATGCATTTGGAAAAAGGTGAAAATGATAGTGATATATTTGTTGTTATGTAATATTGTCAAAAGTAGTCATCATATCATTTTTGGATGTTCTCATGGGAGTAGCTCTTTAAATAAAGTGATCCGTGTGTTATCAAAACACACTGCGAAAGAAAGAATAAAATAAATAATATCAGTATATCTCCCTTCCTCTCTTTATCAGCCATCATTTGTGTTATAGCTACTAAAGTTATAGTGTAATATTTTGCACCCGCTTCGCTCCTTTCTTTAGCAAAGGTTATTTATCTAACTTTTGCCTATTTATAACACGTTATCAACACGACTCTCTAACCATTTCTCATTTCCCTTCGCCGAAAAGAAAAAAAAAGTTTCCTCCTAGGATTTTACTGTTCTTCTTCTTCCTTTGCCTCACATGCTGGATATACCCTCATAAAGAACTGTTTGCACCATGCCTGCTTCTCGTTCTCAATTTAACAGTTACTTATATATTTGATTTCTTGTTTGGTGTAGTTCCTGATTACTAACCCAGTATTTATTTACGTTAAGTTTACTACGATCAAAGATGGTGCGGTATCATCGCCCATCTTGGACTGCAGATTTAATTTTACTGCAATTTTAGGTGGTGCGGTACTTTCACTCTGCATATTTAAATTTGTTTGCTATTTAATTTTACTGCAATTTTAGGTGGTGTGGTATAATTGCCCACCCTACTCTGCATATTTAAATTTTCCTGCTATTTGAGTGGTGCAAAATAATTGCCCATCCTATGCTTACTTCAATGAGAATGGTGCGGTACAATTGCCATTCTCATCAATCATGTAAATCTCGAGCCTAAAGTTTTGAGTGCTTATCATTTTGGCCTGAATATCAAAATGAAAAATTTGTAAGAACCAGAAGTTCTAACACTATATTCCTCCAGGAATACATATTATTGCAAGTTCTTACACATCTCATTTTTCTTTTAGAAAAGAAAATGGCGAACTTGGCAAAGCTTGATTTTGTTGCCTTGCACATTATTGGGAAGAACTACCTTACCTGGGTAGTGGATACCAAGATACATCTGGAGGCAGGAAATCTTAGAGAAACCATTAGGGAGAAAAAAATGCATCCTCTCAAGATCGGGCGAAGGCCACGATCTTTATTCGTCGCCACATTGATGAAGTACTAAAAAGCGAGTACCTAACGGTTGAAGATCCATTAGCTCTCTAGAAGGCATTGAGAAACAAATACAATCACTAGAAAACAGTGATTCTTCCAAGAGCTCGTTATGAGTAGACTCACCTAAGGATCCAGGATTTTAAGTCAGTGGTTGAGTACAATTCTGCGATGTTCAGAATTAGCTCTCAGACGAAGCTTTGTGGGGAAACCATCACTGATGAAGATATGCTGGAAAAAACTTTCAGCACTTTTCATGCCTCCAACGTGCTCATGCAGCAACAGTATAGAAAGCGAGGTTTCACTGAATACAACCAGCTGATATCTGTGCTCCTAGTAGCTGAATAAAACAATGAGTGGATCAGCACCATTCCCAGAAGTGAATGTTGTTTCCCTTGAAGGGAATACCACATCTTCTCGTGGCAATAATTACAAACGAGGACATGGCCACAAGCGAGGCCGGTGGAACGGGAAAGGCAAGAACCATGTTGTCCAGTTTCTCAAACAGGTTCTAAGGCATAATTCAGGCCCTAGAATTAAGAATGCAAATCGCCACAAAGGCAAAGCTTATATGAACAACGTTCCTATAAACTCTGAAGGAGCCTACCATAGGTGTGGTGGCAATGGGCACTGGGCACGTACCTGTCGTACCCCAAAACATCTAGTGGATCTATATCAAGCATCCCTCAAGGAGAGGGGTGTCAAGATCAATTTCCTCGACCAGGCTAGACCAATGGATATACCTGATCCAGTGCTCAACTTATCAGGGCAGTTGAACATAACCCACCTAGATACTTCAAAATTCATTATGGAAAGAGGGAATGAAGTGTACCGGTCTGATTGAATCACTTATGGAAAGAGGAAATGCCACTTTTATTAAAACTCGCATTTCAATTCAATAAAAGTGGCATTTCAATTTCCCTTTTATTATGAATAAGTTGTTTTAACCGTGATCCCCTTTACTCAGAAAGCATGGATAAAAACTGTGGTTATTCTCAAAACATGAGAAATGACGGAGATATTTGTCTTGCAGACAGCGCAACCACGCTTACAATACTTCGTGATCAAAAGTATTTCTCAAGCTTAATGCTTACAAAAGTAAGGGTAACAACAATATCAGGCCAATCAGATGTAATTGAAGGCTCAGGGAAAGCCCATATTATGTTACCAAATGGAACAATATTGTCCATACAAAATGCGTTGTATGCTACTCGATCTACTCGAAATTTGTTGAGTTTCAAAGATATACGTTTAAATGGATACCACATTGAAACGAAAAATGCAGAAAATGTTGAGTATCTATGCATTACCTCCAATGATACCCAGAAGCGTATATTGGAGAAGTTGCGTGGTTTTGTCGAGTGGATTATATTATACATACATAAAGACAGTTGAATCGCATACTGTCATGAACCAGAAGTTCATTGATTCAAAAGTTTATGTACTTTGACATGACCGTCTAGGCCATCCAGGATCCACCATGATGCGTAGGATCATTACCAACTCTAATGGACATCCATTATTGAGCAGACACATTGCTATCTCAAATGATAACCCTTGCAAGGCTTGTTCTCAAGGGAAGTTGGTAATTAGACCATCACAACTAATGATTGATGTTGAATCCCCAACATTTTTGCAAAGAATTCAATGGGATATTTGTGGGCCTATTCAACCATCTTGTGTACCATTTCGATATTTTATGATTTTGGTTGATGCATCTACCCGATGATTACATGTTTGTCTCTTGTCTACTCGAAATGTAGCTTTTGCGAGACTTCTTGCTCCTATAATTAAGTTGTGAGCACAGTTCCCAGATTACCCCATTAATTCAATCCGACTTGATAACGCTGGTAAATTTACGTCCCAAACCTTTGATGATTACTGCATGACATTAGACATTAATGTTGAACACCTTGTTCCTCATGTCCATACTTAAAATGGTTTAGCAGAAACATTGATCAAGCGGCTTCAGTTAATAGCTCGCACTCTGCTTATGAAAACAAAATTGCCAGTTTCTGCATGAGGACATGCCATCTTACATGCTGCATCATTGGTTCGATTGAGACTTATAGCCAACCACCAATACTCCTCAGTATAACTCGTGTTTGGGCATCAACCAAACATTTCACATTTACGAGTTTTTGGTTGTGATGTTTATATGCCTATTGCACCGCCACAACGCACTAAAATGGGACCTTAGCGCAGCCTAGGAATTTATGTGGGTTTTGATTCACCATCTATCATTAGATATTTGGAACCATTGACAAGTGATACATTTACAGCTCATTTTGCGGATTATCATTTTGATGAGACAGTATTCCCGTCATTAGGGGGAGAAAAGACCATTCTAAAAGAACTACAAGAGCTAACATAGGCTGTTCCCAGCTTATCTCATTTTGATCCATGAAGCACTCAATGTGAAAATGAAGTGAAAATGATCATTCACCTTCAAAGTATTGCTAATCAAATACCAGATACAATTAATGATGCTTCAAAAGTGACAAAGTCACATATACCAGCTGCAAATGCACCTGTAAGAATGGATATCCCTGTTGGAAAAAATAAAGTGGCAGCAAATGAATCATCTGGTGCACGCCTGAAGTGTGGTAGACCCCCAGGTTCAAGAGATTCAGCCCCTCGAAAGAGAAAGACGAGGGCACAACTGAATCCAAATGGAATCATTCAAGAAAAGAAAATGAATGATAAATCCCCAATTCATGATTCTGAAAAAGACAATGTCCTTGATGAGACACATGTCCCTGAAGAGATAGAAGTGCATGAAAGCAAAGAAATCTCCATAAATTATCCATGTACTAACGAATTGTGGGATCAAAATGAAATAATCATCGACGACATGTTCGCATTCTCAGTAGCCAGTGAAATCATATTAAGTGATGATATTGAGCCCCGCTCTGTTGATGAATGCAAACAAAGACAAGATTGGCCTAAATGGAAAGATGCAATCCAGGCAGAATTAAATTCCTTGGAAAGGCGAAGTGTTTTTGGACCGATAGTCCAAACCTCGCCTGATGTAAATCTTGTGGGTTACAAATGGGTATTCACAAGAAAGCGTAATGAGAAAAACGAGATTGTAAGATATAAAGCATGACTCGTTGCACAAGGTTTTTCACAAAGACCTGAATTGATTATGAGGAGACATACTCTCCTGTAATGGACGCAATTATGTTCCGTTACTTAATAAGTTTAGTGGTTTCAGAAAAACTTGACATGCGACTTATGGATGTCATCACCGCGTATCTATATGGAGAATTAGATATTGATATATATATATATATATATATATAAGTCCCAGAAGGACTTAAGTTGCCTGAAACGACTAACAAACCACGATGCATGCTATCAATCAAATTAAGGCGATCATTATATGAGCTGAAACAATCTGGACGAATATGGTATAATCGTCTCAGTGAGTATTTGATCAAAGAAGGATATATCAACAATGTCATTTGCCCTTGTGTGTTCATTAAGAAATCCAATTTTGGATTTGCTATAGTGGCAGTATATGTCGATGATATGAACCTAGTTGGAAATCCTGAAGAGCTCAATAAAACTACTGAATATCTGAAAAGCAAATTTGAAATGAAAGACCTTGGGAAAACAAAATATTGTCTCGGCCTGCAGATCGAGCATTATGCTAATGGAATTTTGGTTCACCAATCATCTTATATTGAAAAAAATCCTAAAGCGATTTGGAATGGACAAGGCTTATCCATTTAGCACGCCAATGGTCATTTGTTCTTTGGACATTAAGAAAGATCCATTTTCTCCAAAAGAAGATGATATATTTGTTGACATACCCCGACCCGGAATATCCACTAGTACTCAGAATCGAGCTGTTTGGGCCGACACCTGGAAGGTGACGAAGCCATAAAGTATAGTGATGTGGAAAATGTGAATGAATTTGAACCTAAAAGTGCCTAAAGACCAAAGTGCGCTGTGAGCGGGAATGAACCCAATTCACGCGCGATGTCAGAGCATAAGTAAAGTACAGTGATGTGGGTAAGGATCATACCCTCAGAGGTAGCCACCTAGACTAAGATTCGCCAAGAGTCCTCGTCGATACGAACTTTCAGCCACTAAAACCTGGAGAGGCGAAAAACAGAAAACGTGAGGGGGCAAAAACAAAGCTTTTTAAAACCACTTCTCTTTCCAAAAGTAATAACCCATCACCGTAAAACCCGTATAATTTTTCAGAAAATAACCATGTCAAGTATCTCAAAAATAAATATGTAAGCCAGTTGCTGTAAATTAATATAAAATTATATATCGGCCGGAGTCACCTAACGGGACATGTACGGCTAAATCTATAGCTCATAACCAATTCCTGCACACGAGTCGGAACCACCTAATGTGGTATGTACGATAGGCTGTGTGTAAATAGATACGCTCAAGTGCTACAATCACGTGAAGGCTGTGCGAAGTATCGCAAGTCACCTACAAGTTGGAACCATCTAATGTGGTCTGTACGACATGCTAGCACCTGCCTTGGATCCAATGTGAGCGTGTGGTGCAGGAAGTGAATGATCTTGTGAAGGCTAGGCCCCGACCTCTAGCAGAGCACTAACACCAGGGTGTAGAATAATGAGCTTTAAATGCATCTATTTATAACCATACACAATGCAACCACTATTATCATAATGTACTCACCTGAAGCTTACCTGAGCCTCCGCAGCATCATTCCATATTATGCAAAACTATACTAAAGCAAATACTAAGATATAATGCATCCTTGACATGGCATTTAATTCGTAAATTCATTTAAAAACAGTTTCTGGAAATTGTAAAGCATATATACATATATATAGAAAACGAAAGCCCATTCACCTGGAGTCCACGCTACAACTCCCTAGCACGAATATCGAGGCGTCCCGAATGATCAGCGCCTCACATCTCAGAATTCTTATCAATAGAATATATAACTTACATAAAACACATCCCTAAGGCGTTCTAGAATGATTTGAGACCCATTGACCAAAAGTCAACCGTCTGTCAACGATCGACGATAGGGTCCACAACTCTACGTAACTCGATCCGGAAGATCCGCTCCTCGGATTTCCAATTAGTAACTTCCAAGGATCCACATTATGCTTCTAAGACATCATCATAAAATTTCATTATGATCCAACTGTTGGATCTCCGCCAATTGCAAATTCAAGTGGCGGTCAACGTTTTATTACGAACTTACAAATCAAATTCGGGAAGATCCGTGTGTCGGATTCCTGATTCGTAAGTTCCTAATGTCCTCAAATATTACGTACTAAAATGTATTAAAGTTTGGTATCGATCCAACGGTCGGATCATCACTTCAAATAATAATCAAGTGATGCGCCATAATGAAACTAAGTTCGCAAAAATCAATTCACACCATATGGATATCAAATATGAACTCAGGGCATCTAAAAAGACTTAGAACGACATCGTCAGTCCACTGGCAACGCGCCGCCGCGGGTGGCAGTCGGCCGCCCCGTCTCGCTGGAAAATTCAACCATTTCTAAAAATTACCAAATTTGATGGGAATGAAGATCTCAATGTGTAGAGTAACTTTCATACCTGTGACTAAGGCCAATTTGGCCGACAAAAGCCTCAATTTCATGAAAACCCGCCGTAAACCCTTAAAATTGGGTGTTCGTCGATTCGCCGTCACCGGTGTTCCGCCACCTCGAAGGTGGTTTGGGCTTTGTTCCTAGGCTTCAGAGAAGGGTTTTGGTGGTGGTAGTAGGAGTCGAAGCATGCAGAAATGGGAAATCTCCAACCGTGCACCCCTCGACGCCGTCGGTGCCATATCTCTCGAAATGGAGGTCGTTAACTCTCGAATTTGGAGTGGAAGTTGAAGAAGAGCAGTAGAGGGATTGATTTCAGGTAGGGGTTGGCCTTGGATTGCCTGGAAAACGCCGGAATCGGCATCGAAAATTATGAAGGAACCGGGTTGGAGAACCAGGTTGTCGGGTCAAGGAAGGGGGTCCGGGTTCCCCTCCTTCTTCCCCCTCTCATTTCCCTTCATTTCTTCTGTTTCTGATTGGTCACCCTATCTTCCTCTTCTTTCTCATTCGCCGGTTCCTCCCTCATTTCCCTCCTTTATACTCCATCTCCATCGCCCATCACCATCTTTCTTTAAATCTGGGCCACACATGTGGCATTCCCTATTTTTCTCCAAAAAAATCTAGTGTTTTCCTGAAACTAATTAATTTACTAAAATGCCCCCGACTTTAAACGTTAATAACTCCTTCGTTATAACTCCAAATTACGATCCGTTTGCGCTCATGCGTCCGTAATGACGAGTACTACGATGATATGCCAATAAAATGAATTTTACGTGACACGACATGGCAGTCAACAAGAGTCAACACTTTGCCTCGAAGGGCATTTTCATAAATTCACTTATAAAAATCATAATTTTTTGGGACAGGTCGTTACATTTGTTGTTATGTAATATTGTCAAAAGTAGCCATCATATCATTTTTGGACGTTCTAATGGGAGTAGCTCTATAAATAGAGTGATATGTGTGTTATCAAAACACAGTGCAAAAGAAAGAATCAAATAAATAATATCAGTATATCTCCCTCCCTCTCTTTATCAGTCATCCTTTGTGTTATAGCTACTAAAGTTATAGTGTAATATTGTGCACCCGCTTCGCTCCTATCTTTAGCAAATGTTATTTTTATAACTTTTGCCTATTTATAACACTCTATAACTTTATATTATATTTAAATTTTATAATAAATATTTATTTAATTTTAATTTTATATTTTCTAAGTTTTTAATATAAACATTTACTTATTTATATATTATATAATAAATTTATTTAAAAAATAAAAATACATCTAGTTTGTCTGGACGTCTAGGCTCCAATCTGTCGCTCAGCTAGCGCTTAACGTTTTTTAGAACCATAATCATAATAATGACCCAAATATAAGGGTCTTGTTTTACTTTTATCTCAACCCAAAATGGTAATCATCCATATTTTCGGTAAAAAAAAAGTGAAGAAGTTTTTTATGTGTTAATATTTTTATGAATAAAATAGAAATTAAAAACAGAAGAGAAAGAGAGTAAGGCCTCGTTTGGCAGCTCGGACTGTACTGACTATTTCTGTCGGATATGATAAATAGCCATCGGATAGTACTGACTAAATTAGTCGGGCGTTTGGTGCAGTATCGGACTAATGACCGTATTATTTATACTGTGTTTGGTTTTATACCGGATAGGCTAAATCAAACTTAAAATTAAATTAAACTTATAAAAATAAAAAAAAAAATCTGAAACCATCCCTTCTTCTTCCCCGTTCTCTCCGCCGCACCCCTCAAATGTCCTCCCTCTCTCTCCCATCTTTTTCCCCGCCTGCCTGCACATTTGGTGAGCAACCATGAGTCATCAGATCCACATCAACCCAAATCAAGAGTGCATGCTTCTTCGCAAGACCCAGTTGCAGGGGAGGACGACGACGTCGACGGGGAGGACGACGACGGCGACGGGGAGGACGCCGATGGTGAGAGAAGGTGACCGGGGGGGGGGGGGAGGACGACGACGCCTAGAGAGAGAGAGAGAGATGCTTCTTCGCAAGACCCAGTTGCAGGGGAGGACGACGACGTCGACGGGGAGGACGACGACGGCGACGGGGAGGACGTCGATGGTGAGAGAAGGTGACCGGGGGGGGGGGGGGGGAGGACGACGACGCCTAGAGAGAGAGAGAGAGAGAGAGAGAGAGAGGGCCGAGAGAAGGCGAGAGAGAGAGAGGGCCGACTAATAATCCCGGCCTTTTGGTTGGTTTTATTAGTCCGGTGTATACCGTGCTAAATAAGCACACCGGTTAATTTAATCCGGCGCTTATTTAGTACGAGTGAACGCCAAACACCCGCGTCCGTATAATTAGTCCTATCCGATCCTCTATCCGATCTGCCAAACAGGGCCTAAAAAACATTTCTTATGGTTTACGGACGGGTTGTTGTTGGTGACTGGTCTCGTGGTGGTGAATAGCGTGCAAAGATTTGGAACCATATTCTGCCTCCTGCCTCTGCCTGCTAAACTCCAAACTGCTAATAAGGAAGATCTCCTCTCCACCACCACCAAAATTCTCATCTCATCTCATCTCCTGGAATTTGATAATCAATTCGGATTACGGGATTTGGGTAGACCTGTAAACGGATCGGGTTTATTGGGTTTGGGTTGGGTTCAATTCGACCCGTTAAGTTAATGGATCATCCGAACCCGACTCGTTAAGCTAACGGGTCATCCGAACCCGACCCGTTAAGCTAACGGATCACCCGTTAACAATTATTATTATTTTATTTTTTTTGCATAGAGTTTATTTTTTGTTGTTAAAACTTTACTGAAATTACTAAAACATCCTCAACTAATGGGTGCAAATGGGTGCTAACGGATGCTAACAGGTGTAACGGGTTGACCCAAAGTGACCCGTTATTTAACGGGTTGTTAACGGGTTCATCCGTTAGCAACCCAACCCGTTAAGTATCCATCCAAATACTAATATTACCGGGTCGGATCGAGTCGGGTTAACAGGTTGGGTCCAAAATGCCAGGTGTAGATTTGGTATTAGGTACATCCCTCTCTTATAATATAATAATATTTTAGAGATTGCCCATCCATCCCAAGCACTCATTATTATCAATTATTTATTTTTAATTTATTGTTGTAAATTCCAGTGGCAAATGCTGCTGTGCTGTGTTGTGCGTCGTGAGTCCTGAATCTTAAATCTTGAAGCTGAAAGAATAATTCTATGTGTTGATTGCTTGACGAGATAATCACCAAGGCACAACTCAGAAGAATTGTATCTGCTCTGCTCTGCTAGACTGCTATTGCTAATCCATCTATCTTATAATCACAACAGACAATTGTACCAAGGAGAGAGTCTGACTCTGAGAGATGGGTGCGATCAAGGCAGCAGCTGGAGACGCGGTGCTGACCTTCTTGTGGATTTCCTGCGCATCCACGCTTGGCCTACTCACGAACCTTATTGCTACTGCCGTTGGCGTTCAAGCCCTCGCCTGGCCCCCTCTCTTCATCACCACCTCCCTTGTCTTCCTGCTTGTCTTCGTCTTCACCTTCATCGGAGACTCCTTGGGCGGCGCCAGCTTCAACCCCACGGGCACTGCCTCCTTTTACGCTGCCGGCCTTGGCTCCGACAACCTCTTCTCCATGGCCCTCCGCTTTCCTGCCCAGGTCAGGATGTAACCCCTCAATCCTGTTCCTTCCTTAATCATAATAATTCAATTGATTGATTACTCTCTTTATTCGATCTTTACTCAATCTGTGTTCAATTCAATTCTTTCACTCCATTTTTCATATGAAAAATAATTCAATTTCAATTGGCTGCTCTGCTGTTGCAATTTAACTAACAGAATCTACTCTCTCTTTCAACAAAGAAATTCACTTTTATGCCTCTCTCTCTGCCCCAACTCCGAACCATAATATGTGTATAAACGAAACCCAAAATGGTATGCTTAAGTTTAACGTTGGACTCTACACTTTCCATTCCGCAGGCTTTGGGTGCTGTGGGTGGAGCACTGGTCATTAATGAGGTCATGCCGCAGCAGTACAAGCACATGCTTGGAGGCCCTTCCTTAAAAGTTGACTTGCATACCGGCGCTATTGCTGAGGGGGTCTTGACTTTCATCATCTCCTTTCTTGTCCTCGTAATCATACTCAAGGGTCCTCGTAGCTCATTTCTCAAAATGTGGCTGCTCGCTGTGGTTACTGTTGCATTGGTTGTTACTGGTTCTGTGTATACCGGCCCTTCAATGAATCCCGCCAACGTAAGTAAACCATGTCCTTCTTTCTTTTCCGCCTATACCATATATTTTCCTTGCACTAGTAGGAATCGTATTAAACTTAATACAACATCACCATTATAGTGAGGGTTACACTTTTACCAAATGTGTCTATTATGCTATGTGTCTTCTTTTTTGACCGCTTGTACTGGAGATTTATATCATACAATGCGAACTTATGCTTGAAGAAAATTTATTGTTTTTACTTGTTGATTCTTTGCTTGCAATTTTCCTACTATTAGTAATGAACCTTGCATACGGTGATGAAATATTTTGTATTGTAGTATTGAGTACCCTACATCCCTTTGGTGAACACGACATTGCTATTATGCTCCTCGGCTTTATGTTTTGATCGTAACACAGTTGTCAATATATGATCTATGGGATACATGGACGTAAGAGAATGATATCTTCCTATCTGTAAACAGGATAATAGACACTAGTACAGTAAGAACAATATAGAAGATAGTGATAGGAAATAGAGAAAAAGAAGAAAAAAGAAACATAGACCCTGGTTGCCAGAGCCTTTCCCAATTTACTAGGTGAGCTCTTGAGTGAGAATCATAATTTCCCCATTGAAGTTCCTCTTTGGCTTCCATTATAATGCCCTTCCATTTTTTCTAATAAATCTTTTAGTTATCATATCTCAATTTTCCTTTTGAGGACTAAGAACCTCACCTTTCTCTTTCCCACATTTGTCTGGCGATCCCTCTTCTCTAAGAAATCTCCAGCCAACACGCTTTTTGCACTTCTGAGGAGAGGAAGATGGAGGCTTAAATATAGGAACATGTTTGTTTTCTTCTAATCGATTAAGTACAAATACTAGACATCTTATAGAGTTTAGAAAACTATTTATATCTGTTTCTATTTCTATTTCCACAATCCGTTATGGCCAACCTTCCATCATAAGTTTGACAGAGAGAACCCTTGATTTTATCCTTGACATCTTTCCCTTCATGGCGTTAGTTGTTTCAAAATTCCGAGGATATTAATTTGTCTTTGCAAAACTGAGAAAACATTGAAATTTAGTTGTTAAAATAAATGTGCAACGTTTCCTTATTCTTTATAATTTCCTACCTTCCGTTATATGAAACCATTTTCCCATTTTGAAAAGTCATGTCGCAAAAGGTTGTAGGGCTTGGTGGAGGCCCTTTTTTGAGTCCAACTAGGTGAAGCGGAGTTGGGGATTTCTGGGTACCAAAAAAAAAAAGTCAAGGCACAAAATGATATAATTTTCTCAAAATATTTAACCATGTCAGTGGTTTCTTGGCGTTTACAGTTTAAACAAGTGCAGTCGGGGTTTATGAATGAAATGCAGATTGAATAGTCTAGTGTGAATGCATTATTATTGTCTACTTGGGATGCCTTTTTTCCCTCCTATTCTTCTTGGGACGAAGAGAGTAAGATGTATTAATTTGCGTTCTTACTTCAGTTAAAAAACTCCACTCTTCTGTACATTAAGCACAACCCAAGGAGAACATCCCGTTAGGCATATATTTGAGTTCTCTTGCAACTGATGATGATTGTGCCTCTCCTTAATTTTGAATTTATATTGCTTCCCTGGTCATTTGCAAGCGAAGCCGTTGTGTCCAACAAAATCATTGATCATTGAAAATACTTAAATCAGACTGACAGATGATTGAAATGATACTGTTATGAAATGATGATTTCTTAATCGACAGAAAGATGTTGGCACTTAGTTTGGAAAAGTTTGAGATAAAGTATATGGTAAGCAGGTTCAAAAGAGACAACCTAAATCATACTGATGAAGTTTTGGTTTAGGTTAACTAGCCTATTTTCCTACACTATCTATTGACCTCATTGAAGAGGATACTGCGTTGGTTGAAGAGGACTGTTAGGTTTGTTGTCATCTCCTACATAATTTAATTTTGGATTTACACGGTACCACTATGGATATATGAGAAGGTCAATACCAGTCTTATTTTCATTCCCATGAGATGTGATTTTTTTTCTCTTTTTTTACATTAGACAAGTTCAGATACTAATGGCCTTCCCAAACAAGCACATTTATGCATAAATGCTAACTCAACTCGGGATACAAGTTTTGATCATTTGTTGTATTCACACAGTTGCTTATACGATAGGTTCTCTTTATAAAAGGATACATGTGCTTACAATCTTGACCACTTGAAATTTGGATTGGTCAAATCTACACCTTCCATAGTTTAGGTATATTCTATAAGTTTTGTTGGTCTTAAGCCGAATGAGCATAGACTGATCGATGGTTCATTGTTTTTGCTATTCCTTTGTGGGAAGAGAAGGCAGTTTTCATTGTTGAGTTGCCAGTTTACTTTGCATTGGTACTAGTGGCATTTACCCCCATGGTGTTTTCTCTGATTGAATGGTTTTTAGAATGAGTTGTCATTTTATGATGGAATTGCATTTATGAATGAGAAGTGAATGGCTAGTCTAGGAAACCAAGAACCCTTGAGGTATGTGTTGGAATTGAATTATTTATCATCATCTTTTTTTTTGGCACAAATTATTCCTCTCTTTTCTTGATCTGCTCCTGCTAATCTTCGGTGTCATTTGTTTTGAAAAAAAATATGAGATGGTTCGTTTAGTTGTTCAATTATGGAAGCTGTAGCATGTCTAGAGCCCTTACAAAATGTATTACTTGTGGTCTTTGCAGGCATTTGGTTGGGCATATGTAAACAATTGGCACAACACGTGGGAGCAGTTTTATGTTTATTGGATTTGCCCCTTCATAGGAGCAATATTGGCTGGTTGGGTCTTCCGTGTGCTCTTTCCTCCCCCACCTTCCAAAAAGAAGAAGACCAAGAAGGCCTGAATATGAGTCTCTGTTTTTGGTCAACCTGAATATAATTCTGGTTAGTGTAGTTTTTTCGGACATTTTCAATCAGTACAGTAGATAAAGCTTAAGCTGTATTGAGGACTGACCTTAGTGTTGGTAAAAAAAGTCTTCAAATTGTGGATCAAATAAAATTAGCCGTCTAGTTACAGAAACGAAATGCGCGCATGTTGCGTTGGCAATGGTTTTGATTTGCTGTGTTGGACAGGAGCGATGTTAATAACTGGGTTGGATAGCAGTCCTCGCCAACCGTACAGTTCCTGTCATTCTCTTTTTTATTGATATACTTTTCTAAGGCATTTGGATTTTTGGGTTAAATGGACTCTGGACTCTTGAATGAAGTAAACTAATACCTTGCTTTTCGAACTTGGATAGTACTAAAAGGCATAGCGCAGCGCTCGGGGTCAATCTGATCATGTGCGTTTGTGTACCAACTAGCTTTGTTACTTTGTTCAGACATCAATGAAAGCCGGGGAAAATTTAAATAGTAAAAGTTCAATTACTGCTATAGTTCAGTGGTATTCTTTTCTATTTGTAAGTGTATGATCTTAGATTTGAGTTTCTCGATGACCAGTTCGATATCATTTTATTCTCCACCCTAAACGTATCTTCGTAAAAATGAACATTATGTAGTAACCAACCATTTTACATCCTGTAAAGAAATAACCTGGCTACTTCTCAAGGTTTTCATCCTTTGATTTTGGGGATTTTGGCTCAGACTTTACCACTTCTTACCATTGCTCCACGACCACGACAACCTGTGTCCCCTTACAACTATTGGTTTGCTTTGATGTCCGTCACCCGTTACAATCGATTATCATTCTTTAAATCACTTTCAAGGAAGGGAGATAACCAAAGTGGTTCCTCCTCCATCCATGTAACGAGATCTCCATTGCTAAGTCCATATTTCACTACTTCATGAGCCATCATGTTGCCTTCGTGTGGTTGCCACTAACAGAAGAAAAAATCTATTAAGTGTTTACGTGACACATAAATGTGGTTCTTCTGTCACAGTTCTGTTAAAAAATCTATTAAGTGTTTACGTGACACATAAATAGGCCTCATAAGTCTTTTTTTCTTCTTCT
This sequence comes from Malus fusca, assembly GCA_035220775.1. Lineage (NCBI taxonomy): Eukaryota > Viridiplantae > Streptophyta > Magnoliopsida > Rosales > Rosaceae > Malus > Malus fusca. The sequence continues at coordinate 112,769 of CM069072.1, read as the reverse complement.
CATAGATGGTCCTTGAAATTGACCTTTGACATCAAAATGGTCCTTGAAATTGACTCGCGACATCAAAATGGTCTTTGATATTGAAAATTGATCAATGTAGTCTCTCAAGTAAGTATCTCAAATCAATGTAGTCATTCCGTCACAATTCTGTCAAAATTTTTGTTATGTGCTGATGTGACACATAAATGGGTCACACAAGTCTAATTAAATTTAAAGAATTACAAATAAGCTTAATAATTTAATAGTTAATAAAAAATTGTAACCCAAAAACCCATTCATGCAATCACCTCCAATTCCGGCCCACATTTATATACCTCATTCACTCACTTTTCTCTAAAAGAAAAAAAAAAAAAAATAAAATCTCAATACACTCATCTTTACACACTTTGACACCTTTAACCGAATTGAACCTGGATCGAGATCACCTTTGGTGACTGCTTGGCCCATTGGAGATCACTGTTAACATTTAGGCAATCAACATCCTCACAACCTTAATCTTGGAAAGCTTGTTCGGCGCTTCCCTGGTGGTCTAGTGATGAAAAGAACGACGAGGTCTGACTTGAGATAATGAGGTTATAACCAAGGTGCGTTCATTGTTGGTTGAAAACTATTTTCACACCCCCCCTCTTAGGCCTTAGTTAAGCCTTGTGCCTTGAGAATTTATGGAAGGGAGCTCTCTTCGAAGTAGGCCCTACTATAAGAAAAAAAAAATTCATTGTGCAAAAAAGGTATTTAGACAACTTTTTAAATTAATTATTAAACCCACATCAGCACATAACAATTTTTTTTACAGAATTGTGACGAAATGATCATATTGATTTGCGATGCTTATTTTCAAGGACTACATTGATTGATTTTCAATTTCAGGGACCATATTGATGGTGTGGGTCAATTTCAGAGACCATCTTGATGGTGTGGGTCAATTTCAGGGACCATTTGTGATAAAAATTTGTAAATCTTGTGAGGCCCATTTATGTGTCATATCAGCACTTCATGGAATTTTTAATAAAATTGTGACGGAATGACCATATTGAATTGCGACACCTATTTTCGGGGACTACATTAATTAATTTTTAATTTTAGGAACCATCTTGATGGTAAGGGTCAATTTCAAAAATCATTTGTGATAAAAACCCTTCTTCTCTAAAATACTGTCATCTTAGCAAGATGAACACCAGTTGCATTAATCAAGTCCACAACCTCTTTAGCACCGAGTTCCAAAATAATAGCATGAAACCCATCATCATATGCAAATACCAATCCCTCATTTGCTACCAACTATATTGCTGTCAAGGCATCGAAATAACTATGAAGCTGTCTCAAGCAACCTGCCATGAACGCTCTATCTTCTTCTCGAATAACAACCCCAACACTATTGTGAACTGTAATGGAGGATCGCTCAGTAGAAGAAATAAATAAGTAGTGGTGATATAGGATTGTTTTGTAAGGAATTTTGGGTTAAAGTGTAAGGGTTTTTGTAAACGGGTTCAATTGTAATCACCTAAGTCTTTAGTGGAGTCTAGTTAATTAGTTAGTGGTGCCCAGCTGGCACACATGTAGTAGGGAAAATTACACTGGCGCGTGGTTAAATGGTGGCCAGAGGAAATTGTAAGGGCATGATGAAATTAATCAATAGAATATCCTTATCTCTTTTCTCTCTACTCTGTCCCTTCATCATTGTCACCACAACTGCCATTGCATGTTGAGGCCATAGCAGGTCTGGGTCTTATCATTGGTATCACCCATTCGATCGCTAGTTTTCCTTGTTGTGCATGCCCCGTTACACAAACAATTATCGCTTCACCGCCATGGACGATCGTGTCTCTTCCATTGAAACTACCCTTGCTGATCTTCCCTCCCTTATCGCCTCCGCTGTTAACACGACATTTGACTCCAAAATCAATTCTCACCTCGATGCTCGTTTGCCTCTCTATTTCAAGCAGTTTCGTCGTGAGCTCGATTGTCAACGTATTGGCGCTGGTGCATCTGCTTCCTCGCCTGCTGAGGATCCTTCGCCACCTGACCTGGATCTTTTGCCGCTTCCGCGGAGTCCTTCTATGCCTGGGAGAGGATGGGGAGCTGCACACTGCCATGGACTCAACGTCTCGATTTTCTGAGATTTGTCGATGGTGACGATCCCCTCGCCTGGATCTACAAGGCGAAGCAGTATTTCTCCTTCTACAACATTCCAGATGATCAACGAGTGCTCACTGCTTCTTTCCATTTTGAAGGGGAGGTTCTCCACTGGTTTCGTTGGTTGGATTGCTTGAATACAGCACCTACTTGGTGGGAGTTCACTAAGGCCATGTGTATGGAGTTTGGACCCTCTACGTTTGAAGATAGTGTTGAAACACTCTTCAAACTCCGTCAAACTGGTAGTCTTCGTGACTATATATCTGAATTTCGACGTTTAGCCACTCGCTCGCCTGAAATTGGTCCACTCTTGCTTAAGAGTTGCTTTATAGGGGGCTTGCGGAAGGAATTGAAGTTTGATGTGAAGATATTGAAACCTGTGAGTGTTCATGAAGCCATTTCCATCGCTCTCCAGTTAGAGGCCAAATTTACTGAGCTCAAACCTCTCCCTCTGAAATCCAATGCTTCATCCAAACTATCCACCATTACCACTCCTCATCTTTTTCCAGTCACTAGACAGAGTTCGTACCCTATTAAGAAATTGTCACCTGAGGAGAATCAAAAGAAACGGGAGCGAGGGAAGTGTTGATTTTGCACTAATAAGTGGACTGCGGGGCATAAGTGTAGGTTAAAGCAACTATTAATGCTAGATGTCCTTGATCATACGAAGGTATAATTGCCTCATTCGGAGGTTCTTAGCTCAGATCCCCCCCATGGAACTCAGTTCTTGCGCTTTTTATGGTACTGGGGAAAGCCAAACAGCTCGCACTATGAAGGTTGACGGCCAACTTAATGGGCACCATGTTCGAATCCTCCTAGATTCGGGAAGCATTCACAATTTTGTAGACTCCAAGTTGTTGAAACAATGGGGGCAACCAGTTTCTCCTACCACCAAGTTTGACGTCATGATAGCTGATGGAGGCAAGGTTTGTAGTTCCGGTTGCTGTACATATGTTATCCTCTCCTTGAGGGGGGGTATACCTGCCAGGTTGACCTTTTCTCTTTGCCCTTGGGTGGTTGTGTTGTTGTTCTAAGAGTCCAATGGTTGTCAACAGTGAGTCTGGTCCTGTGGGATTTTCAGTTGCTTACAATGGAATTCACCAAGGATCACCATCGTTATACAATGTTCCCTACTGTGGCCCCATCGCAGTGCATACAAGAGATTTCTCTACAAAACTTGGAAATGGCACTTGGCAGGTCTAATTTGGGACTGTTTCTTTATTCTATAGAGAGAAAGAAACTGGAGTCTTATGCTTTGAGCGAAGATAACTTGCATGAATTTCAAGCAGTGTTGAAGCAATTTGACGATATTTTCCAAGTCCCTACTAAGTTACCCCTACCTAGGGAACATGATCATCACATTCATCTAGTCCAAGGAGCAAAACCACCAAACATTCGACCATATCACTATGGTCCATTACAGAAGACAGAAATTGAGAAAGCAGTTCAAGAATTATTGGCTGCCGGGTTCATTCGACCGGGTTATAGTCATCTCTCATTCCCTGTGCTTTTGGTTAAGAAGAAGGAGGGCAGCTGGCGAATGTGTATAGATTACAGGGAACTTAATGCCTTGACCATCAAGGATAAATACCCCATACCCCTTATTGATGATCTATTGGATGAGTTGTATGGTGCTAGGTACTTTACGAAGCTTGATTTGCGATCTGGTTACCACCAAATTCTAATGACAGCTAGTGATGTTGAAAAAACGGCGTTTCAAACTCATGAGGGTCACTACAAATTTTTAGTGATGCCTTTTGGTCTTACCAATGCTCCAGCCACTTTCCAAAGCTTGATGAATGATATATTCAAGCCATATATCAGGAAGTTTGTGTTGGTCTTCTTCGATGACATTTTGATTTACAGCTCCAGCTGGAAGAAGCACTTACAACACTTGCAGACTGTGTTTGAAGTCATAACGGGAAATCAGTTGTACCTTAAGAAATCCAAATGCTCATTTGGATAGTCAAGTGTTGAATATCTAGGCACATTGTGTCTAAAAACGGAGTAGCAGCTGATCTTTCTAAGTTGTCTGCTATACAAGAATGGCCAGCTCCAAAATCTGTCAAAGAGTTAAGGGGGTTTCTCAAGTTAACTGGATATTATCGAAAATTTGTTCTGGGATATGGCAAGATATGTCACCCTCTCTATCAATTGACTCGAAAGGATGGGTTTCATTGGGGTAATGAAGCCGCCCAAGCTTTTAACCATCTTAAATCCATCATGATCTCACCATAGGTTTTGGCTCTTCCAAACTTTTCTCAACCCTTTGAATTGGAGTGTGACGCCTCTGGATGTGGCATTGGGGCTGTTCTTCAACAAGGGGGACGACATATCGCATTCACAAGTCAAGCTCTTGGTCCTCGAAATCAAGCTCTATCTACTTATGAGAGAGAGTTGATTGCTATAGTGTATTCTGTGAAAAAAAATGGCAGAATTACTTGCAGGGAAGGCATTTTGTTATCAAAACTGACCACAATAGCCTTAAATACTTCTTAAGTCAATGGGCAAGTACTATTTTTTCAACAAAAATGGGTTTCCAAGCTCATGGGGTATGACTACGAAATTCAATATAAACAAGGGTCCCAAAATATGGTAGCTGATGCACTGTCAAGGCTGCATGATATACCTCGGAGGCAAGAACCTGCCACTATCAATGGCGAGATCAGTGAGTGTGTTGCCATTTCCTACCCCTATGCAGGTTGGTTAGATGAGTTGAGAAGGAGCAGTGAGAACGATGCATGGGTTAGGGAGAAAAAGAATATGTTGTTGCAAGCTACACATGATGGCACTGATAGTTCAAAATTGAGTCGTTATTCTATTGACAACGAATTCCTTTGTTATAAGAAGAGAATTATGTTAGGCCCAACTTCTGATTAGAAAGTCAAAATTATTGCAGCACATCATTCGACCCCATCCTCAGGGCATCAGGGAGTGCTTAAAACATACGAACGAATCAAACGAGGGTTCTATTGGAAAAAGGGCTATTAGAAGGGGATGAAACACGACATTCAGCAGTTCATAGTTGAATGTCCTACCTACCAGCAAAACAAAATTGAGAATATCTCACCCCCTGGTTTGTTACAACCCCTCCCAATACCACAGAGAGTTTGGAGTGATATCAGTATGGACTTCATTGTTGGACTACCTAGTTGCAAGGGCAAATCGGTTATATGGGTGGTGGACATGCTTTCTAAATATGCCCATTTCGTTGCTATGTCACACCCCTACATTGCCTCCTCCATAGCGTAGCTCTTCGTGGAACGCATCTTCAAGCTTCACGGGATGCCAAACTCTATTGTGAACGATAAAGACCCAGTTTTTACAAGTGCTTTCTGGAAGGAACTTTTTAAGTTGCATGACTCTAATTTGTGCATGAGTTCGGGGTATCATCCTCAAAGTGATGGGCAATCAGAAGTAATGAACAGATGCTTGGAGACTTATTTGAGGTGTTTCGTAGGAAGGCAGCCTAAGAGATGGGTTCAGTGGCTACCATGGGCTGAATGGTGCTTCAACACCTCATTTCACACTTCATCAAAACATACTCCCTTTGAGATCGTATATGGATACCCTCCACCACAAGTAATTCCTTATGAGATGGGCACTACAAAGTTGGAAACTGTGGAATAAGAGCTAATAAATAGAGATAAGGTGTTATCAATATTGAAGAACAACTTGGTGGTGGCACAGAACCGGATGAAGCAATATACTGATAAGAAGAGGACTGAAAGGTATTTCGAAGTGGGCGACTTTGTTTACTTGAAGCTGATACCCTATCAATTGCAGGCCTTATCCCCACATAACTACCAAAAGCTACAACCAAGGTACTATGGACCCTATGAAATTTTGGAAAAAGTTGGACCGGTTGCTTACAAACTCAAGCTACCTCCGGAGACAAGAATCCATCTCGTTTTCCATGTGAGCTGTCTCAAGAGGCAACTTGGACCAACTATCATTCCAAAGACTGAGCTACCCCAAGTCACTGATGATCGTTTGATTCACAATATTCCACAGGCCATACTTGCTAGGAGGATGTACATAAAGGGTAATGCTGCAGGGGTACAGGTGTTGGTGCAATGGAAGGATCAAGAAGAAGCAAGTTCAACTTAGGAGGATTTTGACGAATTCCAGAGCAAATACCTAGACTTTCCACTCTAGAACCTTGAGGACAAGGTTGTTTGAAGGGGAGAGCATTGTTGTGAACTGTAATGGAGGATCGCTCAGTAGAAGAAATAAATAAGTAGTGGTGATATATGACTGTTTTGTAAGGAATTTTGGGTTAAAGTGTAAGGGTTTTTGTAAACGGGTTCAATTGTAATCACCTAAGTCTTTAGTGGAGTCAAGTTAATTAGTTAGTGGTGCCCAGCTGGCACACATGTAGTGGGGAAAATTACACTGGCACGTGGTTAAATGGTGGCCAGAGGAAATTGTAAGGGCATGATGAAATTAATCAATAGAATATCCTTCTCTCATTTCTCTCTACTATGTCCATTCATCACTGTCACCACAACTGCCATTGCAGGTTGAGGCCATAGCAGGTCTGGGTCTTATTAAACACCTCTATTCAAACCTTTCAAAAAGATTGCTCCATCTTGAGTTTGAATACCCCCACTTGGGCATGCAGCCATCTCAACTCCTGCAAAGAACGTTCTTACCCCGATGCATTGTATTGGTCTGCCACCTGAAATTCAAGAAGGTCATCCGCCTGCTTTCTAATATCATGGCTTGTTGGCTTCTAACCGTAAAAAAATCCTCTCACGCTATGTTGTCTTAATACTCCACACCAATATAGCAAAAAAAACTATGATCATCTATATTGCCAGACAAAATGACCGTGAGCCACAAAGTCCTTAAAATCATGCAATTTCCATTCATCACGAACTTCCACCCACCCTCTAGACTCCCATATTTTTTGTGGCTTTTCATATTCCCAAATGACGTGCAACATTGTCTCCATTGCTATACCACGATTACAACACACCGGTGATGTGATCAGTTGAAAATATAGGGTTTATGATAAATTAGAATTCTCTACAATCTTACAATTCTCAAAATACTACTTCAATAATTTATTCTTCTCCATAAGGAGGTATTTATAAGATTACAAATGACCAATACTAGGAAATGAATCAAAACAATCATTTGTACAAAGGAGCAATAATATGAAATAAATCAAAACAATCCTTTGTCTACAGGACAAGGAAACCTAGACCAAATCAAATCATATCAAAACCCTAATTAAATCATATAAAATCACTAATATAATCAAATCCTAAAATACTTTCATTTTTATTTTCCAACACCCTTGCCAAGAAGGAAATCTTCATTAATACGCTGAAACCAACGCCAATCTTTTCAAAAGTTCAGCAAATCACAATCCGTCAGAATTAACACTTTTTTCGAATGCCCAGTTGGAACTAGTGTCAATCTTTTCGAAAGCCCAACTAGAACAAACGTCTCTTTTCAAAAGCCTGACGAACAAATCATAATCTTTGGAACTAAAGCATCTTTTCGAAAGCCCAACTGGAACTAACGTTGATCTTTTCAAAAGCCCAATTAAAACTAACGCCTTTTTTCGAAAGCCTGATAAATAAATCACTTAATATGTTGGAACCAACGCCACTTTTCGAAAGTCCAATTAGAACAAACGCTCTTCTTTTCAAAAACTCCAACCACCAAATATCTCTTTTTTTTATAGGGTAAATCACACAAAACTACCTTAACTATTAGGCCAATCACAGTTTCATACCCCATCTTTAAAACATTTCAATGTCATACCTTATCTTCGAATTTGTTGCAATGTCATACATTCCATCAGTTTGTTTGTCAATTCTTCCATGTTAAATGTTGACGTGGCTTAAGGCGGGGCCCACTTCCTATAAAAAAAATAATTAAATATTCAAAACTAAAAATAAAATTATTTAATATTTTTTTAAACACCCACCCCTACAAACCCATCACCCCTTCTTCCCCATCCACCCGTATCCACCCCCAACCTTCTTTCACCACCAAAACCAGAACCTCACTGCCGCCTTCTCTCCTCTCTCCCAAGGCGCTCATCCCCTACCCCCTCTTCCTTCTCCTCCACCACATTTCGCTCTAATCCCTACTGATGCACCCTCACTGTCATCAAGGACGAGATTGCCCACGTGAAAATCCCAAAAATTTCACAGTTTGATCTGCCATGAACGGCAGCCAAATAACATAAACTATGGGTGGGTCCTGTTCGTGGCACCAAGAGCCATGAACGGTTGTGGCAGCGACAATGCTTGTTGTCGGAGTTCACTGTAAACTCACCTAGAAGAAGAAAAAGACCAACAATGCCGAGCCTTTTCGTCTTAGTCACCGTCATCACACTCTTCCTCTTCCCCTGCCTCTTATTCTCTCCAGAATCCCCAACCCACCACCCCCTCCTGGTGCTCCTTGACAACCACTCTCTCCAGTCATCTCACTCCATCTTCTTCCACACCCACATCTCCTGGGGCTTCGATCTTGACTTCAAGCTTGCCGAAGACCCAATCTATCGCTCAAGCGCTATGGCCAGTACTTGTACGACGACCTCGTTCTCTTCTCCCCCTCCGCCCATCGTAAGTTCATCGATCATAAATTCAGAAATCAGAATCACCACATTTTGCTTAATTTCTTGATTTACGTTGAAATGTGATTTTATTTGGTTGGGATTTAAGGTTTTGGAGGAGCTTCGGATGTGCAGTATGTGCTCGATTTCATTGACGTTGGGCACAACTTGATCTTGGTGGCTGATGCCTCTACATTTGATTTGGTTTTGCAGAGATGGAGGAGGATGAGGAGGGGAATGAGCACCATGGGAGGGAGGTGGAGATGGAGGAAGAAGGGGCGGCGGTTGGGTTCTGGTTTTAGTGGTGAACGAAGGTTGGGGGGGTACATGGGTGGATGGGGAAGAAGAGGTGATGGGTTTGTAGGGGTGGGTTTAAATAAAATTAAATAATTTTATTGTTCAGTTAAATAATTTTTTTAATATTTAATTATTTTTTTAATAGGGAATGGGCTCCGCCTCAAGCCACGTCAGCATTTAACGGAGGAATTGACAGACAAACTGACGGAAGGTATGACATTGCAACAAATTCGAAGATAAGGTATGACATTGAAATGTTTTTAAGATGGGGTATGAAACTATGATTCCAAAATTAGATGAACCGAAATCAACCCAATTAAGTCCAAATTTTAATGCTCACAAGTGTACGAATCGTAAAGTAGTATAGTAGGCAAGCACAAGATCGTTCCAACTAAGATTGAAATAATTTTAAATATCTAACTTAATTTGTATTGCACTTGAATTGAAATGGAAAAAATTATGATTTGAGAAAGAACTTTGAATTGTAAATGTAAACAAAAATCAAATGAGCTCAAATAAATGACAAGAACAACAAAGAAATCAAATTATAAATCAATTGTGAAAGACACTAGAGCATCCGATTCACCATAACCAATCCAACTCAATTTCTACAGTTAATTATTAATGAGTAATCATCCAAATTGACGGTCTAGTTCATCTAATTCGTATAGTATCCATGACATCTAGATTACTATGTATACTCATATGTGCTAACAATCTATGGCATCTAGATTACTAAACACACATGAGTTCATTAACGATTTGAGAACTACTTAAGAGACTACATGAAACCTAGTGTATGACTGTAGACATCGAAATTTCGATAAAATAAATGTTGACCGATAAATCAAAGTTTCAACGCTCATGTATTACATAAATTTTACACGTAGCGTGTGTCTAAACAGAAATCAAAATAAGTTGGAAAAGTCATCAAATAGGACACGTGTCAACACCTGGCAGAAACAACTTATTTCATCTGGGATATTATATTCAAAATTAAGCCTTGGAAAATTCTATAAATACAAGCCCATTTCATTCATTTGAAAGGAACCAAAATTATTATGCAAAATCCTTGAAGCTCTGAAGCTCTGAAACTTCGAAGCTCTCAAGCATCCAGGTTCCCGAAGAATCAAGAAAGCGTTCTTCGTTCTTCGTTCATCGTTCATCCAAGATCAAGCCCTGACAGCCCTTGGATTAACAATCATCCACCTTCAAGCCCAAGCCTCAACGGCCCCTTGAAGAAAGCGTTCATCGTTTATCAACTGTTCATCCTCAAGGATCAAGCCCCAACGGCCCATTTGGATCGACAACATCAACAAATCCGCTCATCCGCTGTTCATCAAGCCCAAGCCCCGACGGCCCTTGAAGAAAGTGCTCTTCGTTCTTCGTTCATCGTTCTTCCAAGATCAAGCCCCAACGGCCCTTGGATCAACCAAGAAAGCACCATCGTTCATCAACTGTTCATCCTCAAGGATCAAGCCCCAACGGCCCCTTTGGATCGACTACATCAACAAGTCCGCTCATCCGCTGTTCATCAAGCCCAAGCCCCGACGGCCCTTGAAGAAAGCGTTCATCGTTCATAACTGTTCTTCGAGATCAAGCCCAAAAGCCCTCGAAGATCCGTTCAAGCCCAAAAGCCCTCGAAGATCCGTTCAAGCCCAAAAGCTCTCGAAGATCCGTTCGTCACTGTTCTTCGAGATCAAGCCCAAAAGCCCACGGAAATCCGTTCATCACTGTTCATCCAAGATCAAGCCTCGACGGCCCTTGGATCAACGAAATAGCCACCAATTTGCCCATTACGGAGATCTAATCAGAGGATCAAAATAGAGAGAGATTGTAACCCAAAATCAAATCAAATACTTAATATTTGTTTGCGCACGTTGTTCTTGTCTCTTTCGTTTCAGGAATTTTCCGTGTTCACAAATTGGCACGCCCAGTGGGACAATCTCTACCTCTCATCTCTTTCTCCGTTCAAGGAATCCAAGCATACCTCAAAGTCAATGACATCAAGCAAGGGACAAGCCGTTCTTGCAACCACTGAGGGAAGAATCCTAAGCACTTCCGCCATGAACGGAGCATCCATTGGCGCCACAACCGCTCCTCAACATACCACTTCAAAGTTGGTGCCGCTAAAGGAGCAAGGGGAGCATCAAAGGCGCGAGTCTGTCATCAACCTGACCTCGCTGGGGGCACCGAAGCATGCTGCTGAGGCACACAAGATGACATCCCAAAACAGCCAACGACATTCTTCGTCAGCACCCTGGACGTCTGAAGAAAAGTTGCGTCCATTGGTTGCACAAGTCATGACCATTGGCGTCACCTCCATCGAAGAACAACTGGCTCAAATGAATGAAGCGATTGCAAGGCTAACACAGACTGTGGAAGAAAAAGACTTGCAAATCGCTACACTCGTCAGCCGACTGGATTCACAGGACGGCGAGAAACCCGACCCAGAGGTTAAACCACTGAAGAAAGAAAACGACGAGGATGAGGAGCCTCAGGTGGAGAAAAACGATGTGAAGCCGGAGCCAGCAGCGGCACTCATGGGATCTATTTCTATCCAGCAGCTGCAGGAGATGATCACCAACACCATCAAGGCACAGTACGAAGGGAGCTCACATACCTCCTTGTTCTACTCGAAGCCCTACTCCAAGAAGATTGATGCCCTGAAGATGCCAAGGGGCTATCAACCGCCGAAATTTATGCAATTTGACGGAAAGGGAAACCCGAAGCAACATGTCGCACATTTCGTCGAAACCTGCAACAATGCAGGGACGGAGGGAGATTACCTCGCCAAGCAGTTTGTGCGCTCGCTGAAAGGAAACGCCTTTGAGTGGTACACGGACCTAGAGCCTGAGTCCATCAACAGCTGGGAGCAATTGGAGCGGGAATTCCTCAACCGCTTCTATAGTACCCGCCGTACTGTGAGCATGCTAGAGCTGACAAGCACAAAGCAGTGGAAAGACGAGCCAGTCATTGACTACATCAACAGATGGCGCACTCTAAGCCTCGACTGTAAAGACAGGCTCTCGGAAACCTCTTCAATCGAGATGTGCATCCAAGGCATGCAATGGGGTTTGCAATACATCCTTCAAGGCATTAAACCACGAACCTTCGAGGAATTGGCCACTCGCGCCCATGACATGGAGTTGAGCATCGCCCATCATGGGAAGAAAGAACCGATCGCCGACTACAAGAACGACAAAGTTGTTGGGCCAAAGGAAGAGAAGACTGCGTGGAAACCCACCAAAGAGACAATGACGGTTAACACAGCTCCCGTCAAAATCTCCACACGAGGCAAGGCGATTCAAACCGAAGTTTTTCATGATCAAGAGATGCGTAGACGCACTTTGAAGGAGCTTGAGGAGAAGACTTATCCATTCCCCGACTCTGATGTGGTTGCCATGTTAGAAGACTTGCTGGAAAAGAAGGTGATTGGTTTGCCTGAGTGCAAACGGCCAGAAGAGATGAATCGCACTGACAGTCCAAGGTACTGTAAATTTCACCGCTTCATCAGTCATCCAACAGAAAAATGCTTCGTGCTGAAAGATCTCATCATGAAGCTGGCTCAGAAAGGAATCATCGAGCTAGATCTTGACGATATGGTGAAGTCAAACTATACCACCTTCACTTCTGGCTCTTCCGACTCAAAGTTTTCACCTCAACCGCCGGGGGCATCTTCCAAGACAAGTAAAGTTGAAGGATGGACTCAAGTCACTCTTAAGAAATTGCACAAGAAGCATACGCCTCCTCCACAAATCCGCCAATCGGAATGGGGGCAAAGCAGAGCAACGTGAACGTGTTGAAGATGATGAAATTTCGACACATAGATCGTCCATCCCCATCACAATGCGCGATTTCTTGCCCGAAGACTTCTTCAATCACTCGGTCAAGGCTCCTTGCTATGAAGATTGTGAGGAACGCCTTTCCAAGATTGCTTGATAAATTCACCAATGCTCCTTGTTCGCACGAGCCTAAACTGCATGAACCAAAGCTCCTTGTCCGCACGAGCCTAAACTGTAGGACACGAGGCTCCTCGCCTGCACGAGCCTAAACTGCGTGGCACAATGCTCCTGGTCTGCACGAGCATAAAAGGCAACACCAACGCTCCTTGCCTGCATGAGTTAAAACTGCAAACGGCACAAAAAAGAAAATTCCAAGAAAAAAAAAAAAAAAAAAAAAAAAAATGTATTTGAACTACGTTACGACTTGATCTCTTCTTTTGAGGGGTACGTAGGCAGCTCGAATATTCAAAATTTGAGTTCAGTCACACCAAAATAAGGAATAAAAATTTTATTAAAAGTTTGATGCTATTACAATTTCTTTGTACAAAAAAAAAGAGAAAAAAAAAAAAAAAAAAAAAAAAACATATGTTTTATGTATAAAAAAAAAATAATAATAAATAAATAAATAATATATATATATATGTATGTCACGGCCCAACACCAAGCTCCAGCACCAACAATGGTCCAGACAAGTCCCATGGCCTATCCTCATTCAGCTCCTAAACCCAAGTCGCCTTCTTACCAAGGCCCAAAATTGTGAGCCTAATCTTCTTTCCTCGCACAACAATGGCTTCGATTGCAGTCTACGATGTCATTCCAGACGGCACTCTTGCCTACTTTGATGAGGTGTACAAGGTCCAATCCGTCAACATCCACGCCCCAACCTCCTGCCACGAACGGCAACCATTTCGCTTCAGCAATTATTTGTCTAGTTACTTTGATTCGCTCATTCACTTCCTTCTCGAACTGCCGCAACACCGATTCGTCGATGTTGAGAGCGTCGGATTCGAACAGAGCGCGATAGGCGGGCTTGTTCATGAGATCCGAGTAGTTTCGTGAGAGATCGGCGAAGACCCGAACCAGCTTCGAGTTCTCGAGCTTCAGGTTCCGCGCATAGCTCGCGTACGCTAGGGCTAGGGTCCGATGATCGTCCGCCTGCTTCCGGATCTGGTCCAGTCGGGGCTTGAGTGGATCCGATTTCAGAGCCAGCACGGTCCTTCTCGTCGATCCAAATCCACCAAATGGACCGGAATCGAAACCCGAGTCGCCGATATCGGAGGAGTCGGTTCCGGAAGTGAAGACAAAGGAGAGTGAGAAGACGAAGACGACGGCGACTGCAATGGCCATGGCAAGCACTCTGAGCGACGCGACGGAGCTCCGCGCGGCTGCTCCTCTACCGCTGCCGGAGAATCGAAGGTTCGCCATTTTTCGATCTGCGGCTTCTCTGTAAGACTCTCCATCTCTGCCCATCAGTTCCAAGCAGTAACGACAAGCAGCAACGGCGACAGCAAAGTCTCCGACATCAAGGTTCTCAGCCTTCGCGTCCTCCTCATCAACGAAACCCGCGTCCTGCATACACCCACACCTCCACCTCACCGTCGCCTGGTTCTTTACCCTTAGTTGCATCTTTCTGACGCTGTCTCTCAGGTGGCTGTCGTCGGTGTATGGCTCCTTCATGATCATGCCCCACGTGCTGACAATTGCCGGGGCTACATCTGGATGCGCGGCGGCGGGAAGCAAGCCGAGCTGCAAGTGGTACGGAGCGCACATGGTGCTGACGGTGATTCCAAGGGTCGCTGGCACCGGCAGTCGCTGGTGGTGTTGGTGTTCACGAGCACCTCCTCCTGCAAATCTCCCGTCTAATCCACCATCAAATTCACTTCAAGCCCGAGCCCTTATTCAGCAACAGCAGCAGCAATTGTATTTGTTTATGAATAACAAGACTCCGGCGAGTTATGGTACCAAGTGGGCAGATCTCCATCCAGATTCCCAGAAAAAAAGTTCTTCTGCAAATTGAGGAACGGATACTGGGGTATAGGGATGAAAGCCAGCGGCTAGATCAGTGCAGTCATCTCTACGATTCCTCCGTTTCCAATGATGCTTTCGAGCATGACGTAAGTCGTATTCTTCGGGAACTTGGGGGAATTGGTACTTCCATTGACCGGCAGCACAAGCACCTAAGAAACCAGAAGACGTTGAGGAAGACGGATGGGCAACTCTGGTTAATTTTGCAAGGGTCTGATGCAGAAATCGCACCCACCGCAGCAGCTGCGCATCCACCAGGCTCCTCTCTGCCTCTGCTCCATCCTCTCCTCCTTGCTCCGCCATGGCTGCTGCCTAAAGCTCTCCTCCAAACTCCTATCCCGCACCCTATATATATATATATGTATATGTATGTACGTATGTATGTATGGGTGCATGAAAAAAAATTATTATAAAAAAATGAAAAAAGATGAGACATGGTGCATCTGGCACCAAAAGAAGACAAAAAAAAAAAAAAAAAAAAAAAAAAAATATATATATATATATATATATATATATATAATAAAAAATATAAAAGTTGAAAGGTTCGTGATGGTGGTGGGTATGAGCACCACCGAAAGCAAAGAAAAAAAATATATATATAAAAAAAATGATGGTGGACGACACCATGTGAAAAAAAGAGTCATTTGGTGCTTTTTGACACCATATAAAAAAAAAATAAAAAAAAAAATAAAAAAAAAAATAAAAAAAATAATATATAAAGTAATGGGTGGGATGGTGCGGATTGCACCATATATAAAAAAAAAAAAAGAAAAAAAATAATAATATATAAAGTAATGGGTGGGATTGTGCGGATTACACCACATGAAGAAAAAAAAAATGCATTGAGAGAAATAAAGTCCATTTCATTGATTTTTCTGGAAAATTACAGAGGGAACATTTACATACCTAAAAAAAAAAAAAAAAAAAAAAAAAAAAAGAAAGTCAAATCAAATTTACAGGAGGGGATCTTCAAGGATGATCAGGTGGCGCCTCATCGCTCGGCGGAGCTCCAGAAAGGCGAAGCACCAGAGATTGATTATCCGGAGCTTCAACACTTGGTGAAGCGCCAGAAGACGAAGGCAGAAGTTGCCGCTGGAGTAACGCCACAAACTTCTGATGATCACTTTGAATCCGAACTTCGGACTCCTGCAGCTGATCAAGCTTCCTCTTCATGCTTGTTGAGTAATTAGTTGCGAGCATGTGCAAATCTCTATTCTCGTGCCTAAGCACTCTGACCTCTTGCCGAAGACTAGCCACTTCAGCCATCAACGACTCAACCTGACGAGTTCGTGCAAGAAGGCGCTGGCCCATGTTTGATACTGAGCCTGCACTTCGGATGCTGTAGGTCATAGAGTCCTGAACAGCCAGTTCGTCGGACCGCCTGGAAAGTATCCTAGTGTCTCTAGGAGTGAGCAGATTTCTGGCCACCACCGAAGCGGTTGTTTCATTCATCATCATGGAATCCCCAACTGTAAGAGGACCATTTGGGGATATGAAGGACGGCTGCCAAATGTTGGTTGGAGAAGACATATCACTATCTTCCCCGACATTCAAGTTAAGGCGACGGTCAGAAGGGCAAGACATATTCAAAGGTGGGAAGAAAAAGAAGAGGTTGAACAAATCAAGTTCTTAGAAGTGCAGGTAAGGAGCTTCTACAGGCGGAAAATTCAAGTGTGTTGTGGAACAAAATTAGCGCCTCTATAAAAAAGAAGAAATCAAGAGGCGCTCCTCAGAAGTCGAAGAGGCGTCCTCTCGCAAATCGAAGAGCCGGGCTCCTTTCTCAAAAGCCGGATTCTTTTCTCAAAAGCGGCGTCTCCGTCTCAAAAGTCGGACGCTGTTCTCAAAAGTCGGGCTCTCTCTCAAAAGCTGGAGCAGTCAGGAATCACGAGGCGAGCAGCTTTTCCATATTTGTCGTCACTCGTCACGCGCTGTCAGCTTTGCGCAAATTACGGGCTGCTTTGTCAGAAAGCGCGTAACCTGTACTGTTCATCCATCTACCGGCTGCCGACAGGGGTAAAGAAACAGTTTCGGTTGTGAAAAATCATTCCTATAAACGTCTACCTTCGCCATCCATTGCAAAGGCAAACCCTCTCAGCACTTCTTCATCTCCGAGAATGCCTTTCCAACAAACCCTCTCGAGTCACTCTGTGTTTCTCATCCCTTGGGATACCTCTGCAAACAAAATGACACCAAAGCAAAAGTATCTCATATCACCAGGGTAGAAAGCAAGAGTATCTCATATCATGCTTTCTCCCTGTCCTTTCCTTCGTCCTTGTTATTACCTGCAAAGACAAGGATGAAGAAAGCAGTATGCCGGAACCTCCACTCAAACTCGGGTAAGGAACCGACTGCTTGAAACCCTTCCCTGATTGCCTACCTAGCGCTGCTCTCGAGTACTCGTCTTCCACTGCTACTGTACTTCCAAAGAAGCTGCCACATCTGCCTGGAGAACAGATAAGGCAAGTGAAAATGATACCTTGAAGCATGTGGAGACAACGTGCAAAAGAAACAAGCAATGAAGAATGCAGCCTGCACAGTCAACTCAGCAGAAGGAGTCTGAGTTGAGGAACTCGAGAAGATGCCACATTTTGCCAGAAGAATAGATAAGGCAAGGGAAAATGATACATTGAAGCATGTAGAGACAAGCACAACAAAGCATGTGCTGATTCGCTACTTCTTCAAAAGCAAAAGTATCTCATATCATCAGGGTTGCAATCACTCTGGACGGTGAGCTCGTTTTGACCCTCAAATTCTTGGGTCGACTTACTAGGCGTTGTGAGCTGTACGTGCCGATTCACCACCCTTGAATCGAATCCTTAAAGATCAAGTCACCAACTGGAAGAATAGCCCATCAATCTTGAAGATCATACCGTTGACCAAACTGCTCAGGTGTGAATTAGAAAGATTGAACAAAGCAACAAGTCATCACTTTCACCTCGTGCCCGCTTGCCATGTGTTCGAGTCAACCTTCAAGAATCAAGCCTCAACGGCCCTTGAGGAAATCACAAGTCCGATTCAAGATCAAGTGTCTATCACCCTTGAATCAAAACCAGTTCAAAAATAAGCTGTGGAAAGTCAACAAGCGCAACGAAATACGTGCCGATTCATCCATTACCAAAGCCAAATATCATCTACCACATGAAGCTCCTTGTGGTCCAATTTCAACCTTCAAGATCAAGCCTCGACGGCCCTTGAAGAAATTTCAAACAAAGTTCAAGATCAAGCCCCGACGGCCCTTGAAGAAACTTTCAGCCCAATTCAAGATCAAGCCTCAACGGCCCTTGAAGAAATTTCCAGTCCAATTCAAGATCAAGCCTCAACAGCCCTTGGATCGACATCTACAGTAAGGGACTTCAAAACGCATCTCCTACACGCGACAAGCACATGTATACGACGCGCCTTGAAGTGGGGGCATTTGTAGACATCGAAATTTCGATAAAATAAATGTTGACCGATAAATCAAAGTTTCAACGCTCATGTATTACATAAATTTTACACGTAGCGTGTGTCTAAACAGAAATCAAAATAAGTTGGAAAAGTCATCAAATAGGACACGTGTCAACACCTGGCAGAAACAACTTATTTCATCTGGGATATTATATTCAAAATTAAGCCTTGGAAAATTCTATAAATACAAGCCCATTTCATTCATTTGAAAGGAACCAAAATTATTATGCAAAATCCTTGAAGCTCTGAAGCTCTGAAACTCCGAAGCTCTCAAGCATCCAGGTTCCCGAAGAATCAAGAAAGCGTTCTTCGTTCTTCGTTCATCGTTCATCCAAGATCAAGCCCTGACAGCCCTTGGATTAACAATCATCCACCTTCAAGCCCAAGCCTCAACGGCCCCTTGAAGAAAGCGTTCATCGTTTATCAACGGTTCATCCTCAAGGATCAAGCCCCAACGGCCCCTTTGGATCGACAACATCAACAAATCCGCTCATCCGCTGTTCATCAAGCCCAAGCCCCGACGGCCCTTGAAGAAAGTGCTCTTCGTTCTTCGTTCATCGTTCTTCCAAGATCAAGCCCCAACGGCCCTTGGATCAACCAAGAAAGCACCATCGTTCATCAACTGTTCATCCTCAAGGATCAAGCCCCAACGGCCCCTTTGGATCGACTACATCAACAAGTCCGCTCATCCGCTGTTCATCAAGCCCAAGCCCCGACGGCCCTTGAAGAAAGCGTTCATCGTTCATCACTGTTCTTCGAGATCAAGCCCAAAAGCCCTAGAAGATCCGTTCAAGCCCAAAAGCCCTCGAAGATCCGTTCAAGCCCAAAAGCTCTCGAAGATCCGTTCGTCACTGTTCTTCGAGATCAAGCCCAAAAGCCCACGGAAATCCGTTCATCACTGTTCATCCAAGATCAAGCCTCGACGGCCCTTGGATCAACGAAATAGCCACCAATTTGCCCATTACGGAGATCTAATCAGAGGATCAAAATAGAGAGAGATTGTAACCCAAAATCAAATCAAATACTTATATTTGTTTGCGCACGTTGTTCTTGTCTCTTTCGTTTCAGGAATTTTCCGTGTTCACAATGACATCTACATAAGGAATTCATGGTACCATTTGCAAGACGCTAAAATCGAATTAACAATATGGCATATGCGTTAACTCGCATCACATACACTCAACTCAAACCAAAGTGGTGGCCAATCACCAAGATTAAAATCAAGCTCATAATCACAGCAAAATGATACTCAAAATGAATGAAACTTCATAAATAATTAAACTGAGAAATTAAGAATTCATAGTTAGGCTACATCGTAGCCCTAGCGAAAAGAAATTAGTTCTGGAACATAATCGGAAATATAATTGAATTCATAAAATTAAACGAAGAATAAGTTTAGAAAAGCTTGAAAATCTCTTGCTTTGCCGCACTACCCTTCTTCCCTTTGATTCTCTACCTCCCACAACTGTTTTCTCCTCTCTTTTTTTTTTCTTTTTTTTTTTCGATCTGCTTGCTTCTTTTTTTTTTTTTTTTTTCATCTTGAATCATCATTAATGATTAACCTCATTATTGATATGTTAATACCAAAACCAACCGTTCCTTCTTCTCTTGCTTGTTCAACCTTCCCTTTTTGCTTCATTCCTTTTTCGTAACCGAACATTTATAGCCCATTTATCGTGGACAATAAAAGAGAAAACAAAAGGATGAAACTTCTTGCCAGCCACTATGTATGATTAAACACCTCCATTGATTTCTCAATTTAATAACGCCTCCACTCCACTTTGTTGCCTTTTTCAGTTATATGCACAGTCAAACTCCTCACCAATCGAACAAACTGAGCAGCCATATATCCAAATTTATGATCATGTCGAAGACCCATGCATTGGTAGCTGATTTCAGTAGGTGACCTTTCTTCTAATTTGGTGTGGATAACCCTTGTGAGAGACAAATACAACCCCTTTTATTTCTTTTGTCCATACAATTGAAAGGATAATGGCACATGCTTTACTTTGTCATCTGCATAACATTTAAATGAAATAGATGTATTATAATGAGATCCAAAAAGAAAAGCATATGATCATCTTAAATATGCTAGAAGCACACATGGTCAATTTACTTAAACAAAATATCGAGAAAGAATCATACTTGACCCATTTAATTCTATAATAACCAATCAGATCCAATATAATTTTTTCATCTTGTCAATCTAGCTAGAGAACACAACCATGTAATTCCTTTCATTTAAATCAAATATATCGTAAGAAAATGTAGCTTTCGGGGTAAAATAAGTAGTAAAATAGGTGCTCAACAATTGGCCCAATAGTTAATGTAGTTTTGTGTAATTTACCATTTTTATATCTTTTTTCTCATCCTTTTTTTCCCCTCCTTTTTTCTCTCCTTCATGGCAGCGAAAATTTATTGACACACCCTGACCTGAATCAGGGCATGCTGGCTATCACGTGAGAGTGACGTAACCATGTGCACAGTGCGGAAGCAAAATTGATATAGAGAAATACGAGTGAATAAAAACCAAACTGCTAAAAGTACTGGCTAAGATAAGGTGTTAATGCGAGATTAAGTGTGAAATACACCATCAGAGCATAATAGCCTAAGTGCAGTCCGACTGGACAAGTACTAGATATATAACACCCAAAGGTGATCCTACATTTGTGATGCTCTGTTAGAACCACCGTCAAAATCCCCGTGAGCCACCAAAGCACTTCTACCTAAAACCTAGAGGGGCGCAAAAACAGAAAGTGTGAGTGGGCAAAAACAAAGCTTTTCAAAATCATTTCATTTCTCAAAAGTTCTAACCCCTCGCCGTAAAACCTGTATAATTTCCCAGAAATATAATATATGCTATATCAAAAATCATGCTCAGTATGAAAATCCATATACCATGCCAAAGTATCTCAATGAAATAGACAATGACAAACATGTCTATATATGGCTGGAATACTCGATTCATCAAATCCATGAAAGCTGCTGGTGCATTTGTTAATCTGAATAGCATCACAAGAAACTCATAATGACCATAACGAGTCCTGAAAGCAGTCTTAGGGACATCCTCACTGCTGATCTTCAACTGGTAATAACCAGACCTCAAATCAATCTTAGAAAACACACAGGCACCTTGAAGCTGATTAAACAAATCATATATACGCGGCAACGGATAACGGTTTTTAATTGTTACCCGATTTAATTGCCTATAATCAATACATAGCCTTAAAGTCCCATCTTTCTTCTTTACAAACAAAACTGGAGCTCCCCAGGGTGAAGTACTAGGCTGAATAAAACCTTTATCGATTAATTCCTGCAACTGGACTTTCAATTCCCTCAATTCAGCAAGAGCCATTCTATATGGAGTCAAAGATATAGGATCCGTACCTGGAAGCAAATCAATAGTGAACTCCACATCTCGGTCTGGCGGCAATCCAGGTAAATCATCAGGGAATACATCAAGAAAATGCCTTACTACTCGAACATCCTCCACACTACTAGAAGCAACATCATTCAGCACTACATGAGCTAAATATCCCTGGCAACCTTTTGATAACAACCTTTTTGCTTTTACAGCAGAAATAACACCATGTCTCACCCCACTATGTTCACCCACAAAAGTAATTTCAGGTAATCCAGGCATTGGAAAGTAACTATTTTCCCGTAGCAATCAATATTAGCACGATTATAATGCAACCAATATGTGCCTAAAATCACATCAAAATCAACAATATCTAACGGGATAAGATTAGCTGGCATAACCACCTCCTCCACTATCACTGGACATCCTGGATATACATAATCAACATAACATTTCTCCCCTCTAGGCATAGCAAACTCTAAATCATAGCCCAGAGGCGTAGGATGAGGTTGCGTAACTTGAGCAAATGTATGAGAAATGACAGAATGCGTAGCATCACAATCAATTAAAACTCTAGCAAAGTGACCAAGAATGTTTAATGTACCCATGATCAAGTCCGGATGATTCTGAGCATCCTGCAGAGAGATATTGTTAATACGTCCCTGGGCTTGTTGTCGTCCCCCACGACCTCTATTAGCTTGATAACCTCGTCTCTGCACACCTCGCCCCTGACTTGGCTGACCAGATTGCCTTGAAGATCCTGCACTACTGGAAGCAATCTCAACTTGATGGGGCTGTCCTCCCTGGTACCACTGAGATCCACCAGCTGGAATGGGAGGATACAGCGTATACCCTCCAGGATACTGAGAATACCTACTTTGGTAATAAGGATCCTGCAAATACTGATATGGTCCTGGAGCAAAAGGAGCGGCATCGCCCTGATAATGGTAAGCATCGCCTCGACCCATCTGACCATAACTACCAGACCCTGGAACTTGCTGGATCGGCGCTGGTGGTGGCATAGAAGGCTGTTGGGGCCTCTGCTGATTCTGGGGACAATTTATAGCTCTATATCCCATCTGCCCACAAGTAAAACATCCACTGCTGCCTCACCTACACTCTCCAAAATGCCTATTATTATATCTGCGGCACAAATGAGCACTTACTCTTCCAGCATCTTCATGCCTCTAGAATCTAAGACCTCCTAAAAATCTACCACATCTCCTCTGACTAGTGGCACTAAAACCTCCTAAAAATCTACCACATCTCCTCTGACCAGTGGCACTAAAACCTCCGCTAGAAGAACTGGAACTAGTTCCACTCCTCTTAAAGCTCTGAGTCTTGCGAGGTCCTTAATAAGACTAACATTTACCTTTATCATCTCTCATCTGATTCCCATCATTTTCTTCCTCCTCACTATCGCTGGGCATATTCTCTGAATCTTCAATTCGCAGCAGAACCTCATAAAACTCTTGATAAGTAGCACAGGAAGTTGTGGTCACCATAGAACGCCACTTCTTTTTAATACCCAATCTGAAGCGACGAAGCATCTCACCCGGATTAGCTGCAACCTCTGGATGATAGCGAGATAAATCAGTGAATCTCCTGTAATACTCATTCGTCGTCATCTTCCACTGCTTTAGATTTGTAAACTTTTGTTTCTTGCGATCTATATACTCTGGAGGAATGAATCTCTTATAAAAGAACTGCTTAAAAACTTCCCAATTAGCAGCTTCTTCCAGTGACAACTGATAAGACTCCTGTCTCCACTAGGATGCAGGCTGTTCCCCTAAAAACCAAGTGGTCGTCTCAACCCACTTATCCTCCGGAAGATTTCCCTGTCTATTCATCAAACGAAAAGTCTTCTCAAGATGATTAATCCATTTCTCTGTTCCTTCAGACCCTTCATTTCCCATGAAATGATTCAACTTCAAATTATGAACAGTCTCAAGAGGTGTCATTTGGGGAGGACGAAGCGAAGACTGAATAGCATTAGCAATAACTTCCCCTAACTGAGCAATATCGGGGAAACTAGGCTCAACAGAACGACCTGGATCTCTACGAGGTGGCATAGGTCTGATAGAAGACACCAAAATAATTAGAAAATTCACGAGATATGCATAACTGCAAACCTAGGCTCTGATACCAAATTGACACACCCCGACCTGAATCAGGGCATGCTGGCCGTCACGTGAGAGTGACGTAACCATGTGCACAGTGCGGAAGCAAAATTGATATAGAGAAATATGAGTGAATAAAAACCAAATTGCTAAAAGTACTAGATAAGATAAGGTGTTAATGCGAGATTAAGTGTGAAATACACCATCAGAGCATAATAGCCTAAGTGCAGTCCGACTGGACAAGTACTAGATATATAACACCCAAAGGTGATCCTACATTTGTGATGCTCTATCAGAACCACTGTCGAAATCCCCGTGAGCCACCAAAGCACTTCTACATAAAACCTGGAGGGGCGCAAAAACAGAAAGTGTGAGTGGGCAAAAACAAAGCTTTTCAAAATCATTTCATTTCTCAAAAGTTCTAACCCCTCGCAGTAAAACCTGTATAATTTCCCAGAAATATAATATATGCTATGTCAAAAATCATGCTCATGATGAAAATCCATAGAAATATACCTTGCCAAAGTATCTCAATGAAATACCATAAGTAATCCAGTTAAAATATATCAATGCCAGATATCATATCAGCCGAGTCCCCCCTAAATTAATCTGCATGGCAGAATCTATATCTCATAATTAATCTCAATCATATCAAATCATGCACACGAGTTGGAACCACCTAAAGTGCTCTGTACGACAAGACTAGGTGTAAAATAAATATGCTCTAGTGCTACAATCACGTGAAGGTTGTGTGAATGATTGCGGGTCACCTACGAGTCAAAACCACCTAAAGTGGTCTGTACGACAAGCCTGTGCACCTAACTTGGATCCAAGGTGAGCATATGGTGCAGGAGGTGAACATCACGTGAAGGACTGTGCCCTAACTTTGGGTGGGAGCACTAACACGGGGTGCAGGTTTATGAGCTCTTAATACATCACATCATATCTAGCATAACTGAAGTAATCTCATATCTTTAACTTATGAACTTACCTGGCACTTACCTGTGCGTCCGCAACACCAATCATAAATATATGCAACTACTAATGCATAAATAAAATAGGCAGATACTTTGCATGGCATTTCAAAACATATAATCATTCAAATTCATTTTCTAGGAAAAAAATCACAAGTATATAGGTATATATGGAAAACCAAAAGCCCACTCACTGGTATGTGGAAGGGTCGTAGCCCCCGAGCCTCGATTGATGGCGCTCGTCCTCCGGATAAGTCTCACCTATATGCGAAATAACTAAATAAACATTATTTAAAGCACATACACAAAACTAGGAAATAACTTCTCATACAATGCTCAAATGGGGTGTTTGAATATACCAACGTAATCTACTCAACACCACGAACATCCCCATATTTTTAGAAAATTTTTCCGACCACCCACTCGCCGGCCAAGGCACGGCCAGACACGCCCCCATGTGCGGCTAAACCCTAACTGAAACTTAACTGCAGTTTGGAATATTCCATTAAAACCTTAACATAAATTAACGGCGTTACCTGACGTCGTTAGAAGATTCCGTCAAACTTGACAGAATATTCCCATTCGTCTTCCTTGGTTCGCCGGCACCGCTGCGATCGTCGGTTTCTAGAAAAATATTGAAACCTTCATATCTTCTTCATTTCTTAACCAAACTTCATGAAATTTGTCTCAAAATGAAGCTTACAATGAGTAGAACAAAACCTTACCAAATTTAAGCCCTAAGATCCACATAATCTCTCTGGAGAAACCTCGATAATCCGGCCAAAACTTGAAACTCACGAACTGGGACTTCTCGACGTCCAAAACACTCCAAATTTCTTCCCCTGAGCTTCGTGAAGACGTCCTAAAGCTTCCTAGAACCTTAAAATTCACTGAAACTCCCACGATCATGACTACATGAACAGTGCTCAAATATGGGATATTTGGTTCTCGGATTTTCGAAGGATTCACGTTCTAAAAATGGTCTAGATGTGTTCTTGAATTCATGAGGAACATGAAGATGGCTTCCCTAACTTCGATCTGTGACTGGAAGTGAAGGTTTAAAGGTTGTCCGTACGCTTGTACGGAATTGGCAGAAAATGCGAGAGGCAGGAAAGAGAGAGAGAGTCAACGGGTTACTTTGGGTGTGTGTGTGGTCCAGTTTTGGGCATCCAATCACAACAACAAAAATCTCTTTTCTAATTGGGTCCAAATACTTAGGAAGAGTTTAATTGGTCCACAACCAAAATCTAAACCACACAACACCACAAACGTTCAAGGGTAAATTTGTCATTTCACACCATCGACAATAAAATTCGGGACGGGTTGTCACATTTATCTTCTTCTAACAATTGTAAACAATCTTCACCCTCATGTTCATAGCATGTGGGTACACAAAGAAAATTAGCTTCATGCACCCACAGGGAAGCGCTCACTGCACAGTTCAACCAATAATCAAACTCTGTTTTGATACCAAGTTGAAAATAAAGGGTTTATGATAAATTAGAATTCTCTACAATCTCACAATTCTCAAAATACTACTTCAATAATTTATTCTTCTCCATAATGAGGTATTTATAAAATTACAAAGGAGCAATACTAGAAAATAAATCAAAACAATCATTTGTACAAAGAAGCAATACTAGGAAATAAATCAAAACAATCCTGTATACAAGACAAGGAAACTTGGACCAAATCAAATCATATCAAAACCCTAATTAAATCATATAAAATTACTAATTAAATCAAATCCTAAAATACTTTCATTTTTATTTTCCAACGAGATGAACTTTTTTTGAAAAATTACCATGTTACTGTAAACACGGAAATTCCTGCAATGAACGAGACAAGAAACACGTGTACAAAATAATATTTGTATTGATGATTTAGGGGTTACAATCTCTTCTACAAATTTAGCCTCTGATTCTATCTTTGCAATGGGTGGATTTGATGTTGTTGGTCCAAAGGGCCGTCGGGGCTTGATCTTGGGATAAACAGTTGTGCAGATTTGTTGACGTCGTGGATCCAAAGGGCCGTCGGGGCTTGATCTAGGGATGAACGAATGATGAACGATGGACACTTTCTTCAAGGGCCGTCGGGGCTTGATCTTGAATCAGTGGAAGTTCTTCAAGGGCCGTTGGGGCTTGATTTTGAATGAGGATTTGACGAAGAACGAAGAGAGCTCTCTTGATCCTTCGGGATTTGCTTGGGAGCTTTTGAGTTTCAAAGCTTCAAGGTTGTGGTATGAGGTGAATTGGTTATGAATTGGTGTCCTCAAATGAATGAAATTGGCTTCTATTTATAGAATTTTCCAAGGCCTAATTTTGAATATAATATTTCTGATGAAATAAGTCGTTTCTGCCAGGTGTTGACACGTGTCCTGTTTGATGACTTTTCCAACTTATCTCGATTTTTTGTTTAGACACACGCTATGTGTAAAATTTATGTAATACATGAGCGTTGAAATTTTGATTTATCGGTCAACATTTATTTACCGAAATTTCGATGTCTACAAATGCCCCCACTTCAAGGCGCGTTGTATACGTGTGCTTGTCACGTGTAGGAGATGCGTTTTGAAGTTCCTTACTGTAGATGTCGATCCAAGGGCCATCGAGGCTTGATCTTGAATTGGGCTGGAGATTTCTTCAAGGGCCGTTGATGCTTGATCCCGAAGGTTGAAATTGGGCCACAAGGAGCTTCATGCGGTAGATGATCCTTGGCTTTGGTAGTGGATGAATCGGCACGCATTTTGTTGCGCTTGTTGACTTTCCACAGCTTTGATCTTGAACTGGGTTGGAAGATTTTCTGGATTCCTCAATTTGTTGACTTTCCACAGCTTATTCTTGAACTGGGATTCAAGGGTGGCGGACGCTTGATCTTGAATCGGACTTGTGATTTCCTCAAGGGTCGTCGAGGCCTGATCTTGAATTTGGCTGGAAGCTTCTTCAAGGGCCGTTGAGGCTTGATCTTGAACTTTGTTTGAATTTTATTTTATTTTATTTTATTTTATTTTATTTTCAAGGGCCGTCGGGGCTTGATCTTGAATTGGATTAGAATTGTACGGTGAGGCTTTGCTCTTTGGCGATGTTGTTGAAGCTTCTCGAGTTTTTTGGTTTCAACTCGGACTCCTTCTGCTGGGTTGATTGAGTGTGCAGGCAGCATTCTTCTCTGCTTGTTTCTTCTGTACGGCAGGTAGGCACGAGGTAGAGGTGATGGTCTGTTTCTTTGTTCAATCTGTCCAAGTGTCGACCGATTGCTTTCTTTCTCCTTGTCTCGTAGGCAGGAGCAAGGGTAAAGGAAAAAACATGCCATGAGATATCTTTGCCTTTGACTCTGATGATATGAGATACTTTTGCTTTTGAAGAAGTATCTTTCCACAGGTTTATTCTTGAACTGGGCTGGGTAACTTCTTAGCAAGGAAAATGAAGCTTGATCTTGAAGATGAATTAGCACGTTGTCTCCACATGCTTCAAGGTATCATTTTCACTTGCCTTATCTGTTCTCCAGGCAGATGTGGCATCTTCTTCGGAAGTACATCAGCAACTGAAGACGAGTACTCGAGAGCAAAGCCAGGTAAGCAACCATGCAAAGGTTCCCGGTAGTCGGTTCCTTGCCCGGAGTTTGAGTGGAGGTTCCGACATATTGCTTTCTTTATCCTTGTCTTTGTAGGTAAGAACAAGGACAAAGGAAAGGACAGGGAGAAAGCATGATATGAGATACTCTTGCTTTCTACCCTGGTGATATGAGATACTTTTGCTTTGGTGTCATTTGTTTGCAGAGGTACCCCAAGGAATAAGGAACACTGGGTGACTCGAGAGGCTTCGTTGGGAAAGCATGTTTGGAGATGAAGAAAGGCTCTGTATGTATGCCTTGCTATGGAAGGTGAAGGTGGACAGTTATAGGAAGTTCTTTGATACCTGTAGAGGTACTATTCTTTCACTCGTGTCGGCAACCAATGCGTGATTGAACAGTAAACTTTACGTGCTTTCTCTTTACCAGAGATCTTCGACAGATGGCCCGTAATTTCCGCAAAGCAGACTCTGCATGTGACAGATGCTGACGAGGCTGAAAAAGACTGGCACCTCTTCGATATCTGGAATCCGCGCTTCGACAAACTGCCCGTGATTTCCTCAAAGCTGACGCTGCATGTGACAGATGTTGACACGTCTGGAAAAAGACTGGCGCTTCTTCGATATCTAGAATCGGCGCCTTCGACAAACTGCCCGTGATTTCCGCAAAGCTGACGTGCTGACGAGGCTGAAAAAAAAAAAAAAAAACTGGCGCCTCTTCGATATCTGGAATCGACGCTTGGTTTCTGGGCAACCCATCTTTTGAGAAAGCAGACGTCTCTTCGATTTCTGAACTCGCCTCTTCAATTTCTGAAGTTCCATCGAGTGCTGATTTTAAAAGAGAGGCACGCATCACATTCCAAAACACACTTGAATTTTCCGCCTGTAGAAGCTCCATACTTGCACTTCTAAGAACTTGATTTGTCCGACCTCTTCTTTTTCTTCACACTTTCGAAAATGTCTTGCCCTTCTGACCGTCGTCTTAACTTGAATGTCGGGGAAGATAGTGACATATCTTCTTCAAACAACATTTGGCAGCCGTCCTTCGTATCTCCCAATGGTCCTCTTACAGTTGGGGATTCTATGATGATGAACGATACAACCGCTTCGGTGGTGGCCAGAAATCTTCTCACTCCTAGAGACACTAGGATACTTTCCAGGCGGTCCGACGAGCTGGCTGTTCAGGACTCTCTGGCCTACAGCGTCCGATGTGCAGGTTCAGTTTCAAACATGGGCCAACGCCTTCTTGCTCGATCTCGTCAGGTTGAGTCGTTGATGGCTGAGGTGGCCAGTCTTCGGCAAGAGGTCAGGGTGCTTAGGCACGAGAATAAAGAGTTGCACATGCTCGCAACTAATTACTCAACAAGCATGAAGAGGAAGCTTGACCAACTGCAGGAGTCCGAAGTTCGGATTCAGAGTGATCATCAGAGGTTTGTGACGTTACTCCAGCGGCAACTTCCGCCTTTGTCCTCTGGCAATGTTGAAGCTCCGGATAATCAATCTCTGGTGCTTCGTCTTTCTGGAGCTCCGCCGAGTGATGAGGCGCCACCTGATCATCCTTGAAGATCCCTTCTTGTAAATTTGATTTGACTTTTTTTTTTTTTTTTTTTTTTTTTTTTTAACGCACTTGTAATTTTTTTTTTTTTGGAGATATCAATGGACATGCTTTATTTTATTCAGTATGTTGTGCTAAATACAAATAAAATGTATATCCGACTAAAATGCGTTACTTCCTTCTTTTTATTTTTATTTTTTTCTTTTTATTTTTATTTTTTATTTATTTTTTATTATTATTATTATTATTATTATTATTTTTTTTTTTTTTTTTTTAAGATGGTGCTTGACACATCCATTTCCTTTTAGATGGTGACTAATGCACTATTCTTTCACCCTCTTCTTTTTTTTTTTTTTTTTTTTTTTTTTTTTAAACTTAACACTAGCTGTCACTATTTTTAGTTGGCACTTTCTTTTTATACATAATCATATTTTCCCAATGAACCATTTAGGGTAGCTGGCACTTTGCATTTTTTTTTTTTTTTTTTTTTTTTTTTTTTTTTTTTTTGTTTTTGTACACAATCATATTTTCCCACACGATCATATTTTTCCCAATGCACTTGGCACTTTCTTTTTTGTACACCATCATATTCCCAATGCACTTGTCACTTTCTTTTTTTGTACACAACCATATTTTCCCAATGCACTTGGCATTTTCTTTTTTGTACACAATCATATTCCCAATGCACTTGGCACTTTCTTTTTTGTACACAACCATATTTTCCCAATGCACTTCATATCACCTCTCATTTTGGTTTTTCTTTTCCAGGCACGGGTGGTCATTTGCACAGTTTGCATAGTCACGGACCTGCGTTTTGAATAGCCACCGCATTTCATTTGCTTCTCCTGGGACCTTTATATATATATATGGGATTGCTCATTTGCTTGTACACTCATTACACAGCTTCAGCCACTGCGTTGCTTGTTGCCTTGCATCACCACTGCACCATTGTCCAGCAATCCTGCGCTGCTGCTTTTACTTGGTGAGTCACTTGAGTATATATATGTGTGTATATATATATATATATATATATATATATATATATATATATATATACGGAAGGCTGCTGTTGCAGTTTGCTTTATCACCGTTGCAGTTTGCTTTATCACCGTGCATACATATATACATGTAATATAATGTGCTTTGCCCTTTGCAATTCCTTCATGCTCATTTTACTTGGTGAGTCACATGTGTGTGTGTATATATATATATATGTCTTTTGAGCCGTGCATACCATTTCCATCTTTTGAGCCATGCATATATGTATATATATATATTTGTCCCATCACCATCACCATTTGCGTCCTTATATATATATGTGGAGGTTGATCGTCTTGTCACCATTTCCATTTTGTGCACTTGTCCCATCACCAAACCATGCACACATGTCTATATATATATAACGTACAATGCGTGTGTCCCCATTGATGGATTTTTTTGTTTGTAATGTCAGGAATTTTTTTTTTATTTTTTTAATCTTGAGAAGGCAGAGCTTGACGCCAGGATCTTCGCAAAGCTTTTAGAGCCGTGGTAGCAGGCCGTGGGTGTGCTTGTGTAAAAGGCTGCAACGAGGTTTCGCTGTGTAGTGCCTTTTGACCACAGTTTTCCCTCGGTGGTGCGCTGTCGTGTGGTGCTAGAAACTGCTTGCGTAATCGCTGCGGGTTTGCGTAGTGCAATTGCGTAGCATTTTGGTTTCTTTTGCCACTGTAACGTGCCTTGAAGGACCATCCTGTAGCTGCCATCTTTGTCGTGCTGCTCAAGTTTTGTGGCTGATTTGTGGTCATGGTATTTTTCAAATGTTTTAGGAACAACACCATCACCATTCTTGCAAAGGAAGGCGATTCACAAGATGAGGGAACAACGTTGAAGCTTTACCCGCCTCTAACTGGTCCTAAGGCGCTTGCTTTTCCCGTGAAAGACAATTCCATGCATATTAAGTCATGGTCTTCTGAAGTATCTTGGGAGGTGGTAGACACTGTTCAACCAATTACGAAGAAAAAGGCGTGCACATTGAGGGTTCTTATTTGGAATCATTCGCACCATGCTCGTGACCATCACCCGGCCTCGTTTAAGCTTCTTGGTGATCACATTCGCAGCGGAGCCATGGCTTGGAATGGTACCCTGTCGATTACTGGAGAAGCCGTCTTTGATGAGCTTTATTGGGAGTGGCTTGAAGATGTCTTAAGCCGATCTAAAGATGTGCTTACTAAAGTGGGCCTTTACCACGCTGTGTACGCATCTTTGTTTAGTTATGATTGTCATTCTTCCGTCCTTCGAGCGTTCTTTGAGCATTGGTGTTCAGGGACCAACACACTTCACACGGCGCAAGGGGAGATGTCAATTTCACTGTGGGATCTTCACAGGATAGGAGGCTTGCCGATCCATGGTAAGTTTTATGACGAGGTCGTTCCCAGCGCGGAGGAACTTTCTCTTTGCAATAGCCGAGGATTACCTGCGAGTTGCCGCTATTTGTTTTGGGCGTATCATAAGCTTTTCCAGGATGCTCAAGGTAAATCAGGCGTGAGGATTTCCTCATGGATCCGATTTTGGTACTGGGAGGCCATGAGGTATAAGAGGTCTTCGAAGAAAAGTTGTCGTACCAAGACCACTAGGCCAAATTGAGACTCAGACCCGTCCGGTGTTATTGGCTCAACTAGGCGTCGCTCGTCTGATGAGTTGAGAGCGTTTGAGGATCTTGGCATAGTATCAGAGCATGTGGATGAGTCTTACCTAGCTGCTTTTTTAGCTTGTTGGCTTTGTAAGTTTGTTTTCCCTACAGGCGACGTCAACTTAGTTCGTCCTGGAGTTTTCAAAATTGCTAGCAAGATGGCTGCAGGTGAGTCTTTTAGCCTTGCTATTCCAGTTTTAGCCAACATTTACAATGGCTTGAGCATTGTTTCGAACTCGGCAAGCACTGAAGATCGTGATGCGGTGCTTCCTTACCACTATGTGTATGGTTGGTTGGGTGAATATTTTGGCACCCACTTTTCTTTGACGGCTCTAGACAAGTCAAAGCATTCTTCATCGACTGCAGCCAAGATGGGGCATTTGATGACGAAGTATTCTGGTGTGTTCTCCGCGAAAGGCCTTGATGATTTGCAGGCACGAGCGCTATTTGAAAGTTATGAAGATTTGAGGATGGACCCCTTAGCGAGAGTTGGCTCGGCGTGGCGAGGCATCGTAGACAATTCACATTTCCGCTTGTCAGACTTGTCTTATCTTATAAGTCTTCGTTCGGGGTTTGTTTCTTTGCGGCAAGAAGACCGGTGCATTGTTCAGCCATATAGTCCTCACCGTTTCAGCAGGCAATTTGGTTTTGTCCAAAACTTGCCAGGCAAGCTGAAGGAAAAGAACCAATCAGCATCCTTGCAAGCCGTGTATATGCATTGGGAGTCTTGTACCCGTGCACGTACAAATGCTGTTATCACGCTGCCAGCCAAGGACGAGTTCAAAAGTAATCCAGTGACCCGTGTTTATGCTCGTTGGTGGTCAAAGGTATATTATAAGAACTTGGGGATGGCAAGTGGTACCAATTCTTCTTACTCGGGCAATGATATGTTGAGAGAGGGCTGTCATGTGGTTCCTATGCAAGCGGTAGCTCTTGATTGCACCAGTGCGGCTCCCTTACAAGATAGACCTGTAGCTTTAGCTGCTCAACGCCCATGCTTGTCTCCTCGACATCCGGATGATTCTGAAGAGGCAGGAGATGAAGTTGACTCACACGAAGATGGATTTATTTTGCAACAGTGTCAACAAGTTTCAAACAAGCGACCACTTGAGGATGCTCAGGTTGATAGCGATGTCAATTTTCGTCATAAGAAGAAAGAAGTATTTAGACCTCCTCTACTCGATGACTGTGTGCCATTTGAGAGAGATGTATGTACTCCATTCCCTCTCGTGATTTCTTATGCTTTCATTATTTTGCTTTCGTTTCTAACATCTTTCTTTGTCTTCTTTAGGTTGGGCCTTCTTGTTCTTTTGATTTGGCAACTGCAGATGTTTATTCCTATACGGAGATGTTATTTGCGGGCAAACTACCTACAGACAGGGAGATCGGGGATCCGCCTGGTGCAGAGCTTGTTCCAAATCCGCCGAACTTCCCAAGTTTGCCATGTGTAGGTGAAGGTATGCGAGAACCCGTCATGCGTCCAACACCTTTGCCAGCTAGCTCTGAGATCTCTTTGAGAGGGCCGAACGTTAGCTGTACTGAGCAAGTTATCCATCGCATCAGTCTTACTGCGGCAATGGATGTCAAGAGCCATATAGAGGAGAGGATTTCTAAGTGCCCGTTGGAAGACCTTATGTTGCTTAATGAGGATTTGTCGAAGCTTGTTTCTGTTATTGACAACCTTAACATTGACTCTTCATCCTTGAAGATCAAGATTGACGAGCTTATGGCCGCCTCGACTGAGTATTCTTCCTTGCGTGCCATTTCCTTGGAGAAGTTGAGTCCAGATGTTAGAGCTCATCAGCTAGCAATAATAAACTCATCACTGGCTCAAGTCCAGTCTTCTCAGCAAGCTGCTTCGGGAGATTATCAAGTTACAGAGGCTTCTTTATCTTATGTCCAGGTGCGTCTAGATACGTTGGAGAGAGAGAGAGCGCAGTTGGTAATCGAAGCATCGCAACTTGAAAATGTTCTCGCGGAGCAAGGAACTACACTTTCTCAGTACCAGGAGGAGATTTCACGCCTAGAACGAGAGAAATGCATGACTATGGAGTTGCCCATCTTGTCTCCCACCGAGGCAGAGACTTTGAAGACTTTGGAAAGCTTGCTTGAAGATCGTCTTCGTAGTTTTGGGGACATAGTTTTCAAGTAGTATCTTTTTTTTTTTTTTTTGTAATATGGCTTTTGAAGCCGACTCCTTCTTTCAAAGAAATAAAGTATTTACATTCTTGAATTTGCTCTTCATTCTTTAAAGTGTTTTTTTTTTAGAAGGTGTGACTGTACTTGAAGTTTTGACGTTTCAAGTTGCCTACGTACCCTCTGTTGAGGAGAGATCAAATCATAACGTAGTTCAAATGCATTTTTTTTTCTGATGATTTTGCCGTACACAGTTTATGCTTTTGCGGGCCAGGAGCTTTGGTTGTCGCCTTTTAGGGGTAGTAGCGCTTCAAGAATCTTCCATTGATAGGGCCAATCTTCAAGCCGTCTTCTGCCATGATTAAGTAGGCGCCGTTGGTGTAGACCTCTTGTATTACGTATGGTCCATCCCACTTTGATGTGAACTTGCTTTTCGTCTTGTGAGTTGTGATGATAGGCCTACGCAATGCGAGGACGAGATCTCCAGTTTGGAAAGACCTTGGGTGGACCTTCTTGTTGAATGCCTTGGACAGTCGTGCTTGGTAGCATTCCAAGTGTTGTTGAGCTTCGAGCCTTCTTTCGTCGAGTGCTTCCAACTCTTGAAGGCGCAACTTTGCATTCTCTTCATTAGTCAAGCCTTCTTGTATAGCCATTCTCAGTGAGGGGATTTGACTTTCGAGCGGTAGAACAGCTTCCACGCCATATACAAGAGAATACGGCGTAGCTTGGGTAGGAGTCCTATGTGTCGTCCGATATGCCCAAAGTGCTTCGCTTATTCTTTCATGCCAGTCTCTCTTTGTTCGGCCGATCACCTTCTTTAAGAGATTGCACAATGTTTTGTTGAATGCTTCCGCAAGACCGTTGGCTGGGGCATGATACATGGAAGACTTGTGCTGCTTAAACTTGTATTTCTCACAGAGCTCATCCACGAGTCGGTTGGAGAATTGCTTTCCGTTGTCAGTGATGATGTAGCGAGGCACCCCATATCGGTGGATGATGTGCTCCTTGATGAAACGGACGACATTTTCCTTCTTTACTTCCTTTAGAGGTATGGCTTCAGCCCACTTGGAGAAGTAATATGTTGCAGCTAAGATGTAAACTTCTCCTGCAGATGACTTCGGAGTAATTGGTCCTACGACGTCCAATCCCCATGCATCGAATGGCCATGAAACAGCTGTAGGGTGTAATGGCTCAGGTGGTTGGTGTATGAAGTTGGCGTGGAATTGGCAGGCTTGGCACCTTTTGGCATGTTCCAGGCAATCCTTCACCATGCTTGGCCAGTAGTAACCCATTCTTTTGAGCTGGAAATGTAGCTTTGGTCCAGATTGATGCGCCCCGCATACGCATGAGTGTGCTTCTTCCATGGCTTGATTAGCTTCTTCCTCACCTAGGCATCTCAGAAGTACTCCTTCGAAAGAACGTCGGTAGAGTGTTTCTTTGTAATAGAGGAAGCGAGGTGCTCGTCGACGTATTTCGGAGCGGTGTCTAGGATCGTCTGGAAGTTTTCCATGCTCTAAGTAATCGATCAGCGGTTGTCTCCATTCTTCAACATCGACTGGAAGTACTGAGATGACATTTGTATCATCTAGTAGCATTTCGGTGACGAGGGGGATCGCCCATCTTTGGCAGACTGGCACGTCTGCAGCTTCGTCTTCTCCTAATGTCATGCTTGAGGCTAGGTTGGCAAGAGCGTCTGCCATTTGGTTTTCTTTTCTTGGCACATGTTCTAGTGTCACAGTCTCAAACTCTTGTAGCAGTTGAGTTGCCAGCCGGAAGTATGGGACGAGATCATCTTTCCTTACCTCATATTCAGTTAAGAGTTGATTGATTATAAGCTTGGAGTCGCCAAATACCTCAAGGGTTGTGATTCCCATGTTGATCGCCATTTGGAGTCCGATGATCAGTGCTTGGTACTCAGCGACGTTGTTGGAGCATAATTCGCTTAGTTGAAAGGAATAAGGTAATACCTGCTTTTGTGGCGACATGAATACTACTCCTGCCCCTGCTCCGTCTGCTCGTGCAGATCCGTCGAAGAACATCGTCCATGTCGGGAAGATGTCGATGTAGAACACTTCCTCATCAGGCAAGTCGTCTGAGATTTTCCAATCAGCTGGGATTGGGTGATCGGCAAGAAAGTCTGCCAACGCTTGTCCCTTTACGGCTTTAGCTGGGACGTAGATGATCTCATATTGGTTAAGAAGCAGCGCCCATTTAGCGAGTCGCCCTGTCAAGACTGGTTTGGACATGACGTATTTGACCGGGTCAGCTTTTGCAACCAAGTGGATGGTGTAAGCATGCATGTAATGCCTGAGTTTCTGGATGGCGAACACCAAGGCAAGGCACATCTTTTCTATTGGGGAGTAGTTCAACTCGGCGCCGGTGAGGGTTCGGCTAAGGTAGTAAAGCGCTCCTTCTTTCTGGGATTCATTCTCTTGCGCCAAGAGTGCTCCAACTGAACTTTCCTGAGCGGCGATGTACAATATGAGTGGTTTCCCGGGCACAGGTGCCCCCAAGACAGGTGGACTTGACAAATACTTTTTTATGCTTTCAAAAGCATTGTGGCATGCTTCGTCCCATACAAACGGAACATCCTTCTTCATGAGTCGGCTGAACGGTTGACAACGCCCTGCAAGGTTAGAGATGAAGCGTCTGATGAAGGCTAGTCGTCCTTGTAGACTTTTCAGCTCGTGCAGGTTTCTTGGCTCAGGCATGCTTTGAATGGCCTTGATTTTTGATTGGTCCACTTCAATACCACGGTGCTTGACAATGAAGCCGAGGAACTTTCCGGAGGTGACGCCAAACGCACATTTTAACGGGTTCATCTTGAGGTTGTATTTTCGCAGCCTTTCGAACACTACTCGCAAATCCTTCAAGTGATCTGATCTTTTCTTTGTTTTGACCACCACATCGTCCACATAACATTCTACGTTCTTGTGTAGCATGTCATTGAAGATTTTCTGCATTGCGCGTTGATATGTAGCTCCAGCGTTCTTTAGACCAAAGGGCATCACCTTGTAACAGTAGATACCTTTTGGAGTGCGGAATGCTGTTAGTTCCTCGTCTTCTAGAGCCATACGAATTTGATTGTATCCAGAAGAGCCGTCCATGAATGACAGTGACTCGTGGCCAGTGGTTGCGTCCACCATGATTTCGATGATTGGCAAGGGGAAGTCGTCCTTCGGACAAGCGTCGTTGAGGTCCCGGAAGTCTACGCAAACACGTATTTGTCCAGATTTCTTAAGGACGATGACGATGTTGGAGATCCACTTGGGGTATTGCACCTCTCGAATGAATCCTGCTTCGATTAGCTTGTCAATCTCTGCCTCGATTTGTGGAATGAGCTCGGATCGATAGCGCCTTTGAGTTTGCTTTATTGGTCGTGTTCCAGGCTTGACTGCAAGATGATGCACAGCGATGACAGGGTCAAGGCCGGGCATTTCTTTGTAAGTCCAAGCAAATACGTCTTTGTACTCTGATAGCAGTTGGTAGTACTCCTCTATCTCGTCTGCTCTTAGCAGTGCACTTACAAAGATAGGTTTTTGCTCCTCTTTTGTGCCCAAGTTGAGCTCCTTGAGATCGTCAACCGTGGCTTGCCCTCCATCCTCAAGTTGTGGTGGTGCAGCAGTGACACCTTCTTCAGGGGTCTCGTATTCTTTGCCTTCTTGGATCGTGATGTGGAAGACATCTTGGACTTCCTCTTTAGTGTCGTCCTCTTGGGTTTGTTGGTATGAAGATTGTCCAATATGGATGATGGTGTGCCTTCTTACTATCAGTGGTCCATTTGAATCAACCTCCAAGATTGCTTGACGCTTCATCCTTGAAGGAATTGAGCTTCGAATATCGCCTTTTTCTGCTAGCCTGTCGAGCTTTTCTTTTTTTGACGTTGCTTCCTTATTTCCAGAAAACTTCCTGTTGTCTTCAAGTCTTTCCAAAGCTGACTGACGAGGAGGAGAGCTAGCCGTGTTGCTTTGCTTCTTAGGTTTTGACAACCTTTCAAAAACAGAGCTTCGAGATGTTGGCCTGTTAAGCCTTTTGAAGACGGAGGTTCGGTTTTGACCACCAATGTGATCAAGGGCTGACGTTCTGGGTCTTGAACGATTCATCCTATCGAAGATTGGCGCTCGATGGGCGAATTTAGGCTCCTCTCGATCTTGTTCAATGCTCACGCTGATGTGTTGAGTGCTAGCATTTTTCGCTTTGCTTGAAATCTTTACGGGTGCATTTGGTGTGAAGCCAAGTCCAGCTTTGTTGTTGTTAACTCCGTAACCATGCTTCTTCAACTTCTTTTGAGTCTCAGTGAGGTCACGTTCTTTATTGTTGACGGTGTTTGAAACCTTTTTTTCAGGATTCGAAGAAGAAGCGAAGTCGTACCCAGCTTTTGACATGAGTTTGTAGGCGTTTGGATCAAAACCTTCTTCAGTCCTCTTGGTTGGGAGAAAGCTTGGTTCCACTCCCTTTGGTAGAGATTTTACGAAGCCTTGTGGTAATCTTGCAACCTTAGCGTTGCTTAGCTGTGTCAGAGGTAAAACTGCATTCGTCTTGAGCAACTTTGCATTATCCATGTACCGTTGTGCATCGGCTTTGCTTGCTTCAGTTCCGAACGGGGATTGACCATTCTTTCTTCTTGACATCGGGATGTATCGGAAAACGGGTGTGTTTGGTCCATTTGAGGGCGTCCTACTCCCTTTGGTTGTTGCAGGTTTAGCAAGTTCATCATCGTTCTTGCTTGAAGACGGTATGGCTTCTTCTTCTTCTTCTTGCTTCTTGGGCATGGCTTGCCACTCCTGCTTTTTAGGTATTGCTTTGCCCGTGGATTTGATCTCTTTTGGAAGAGCTTCGGGCACCATGTCTTCATCCATGTAGAACTTGGCGTCTGCGAAATGTGATTCGGCTTCGGTGAATGGTTTGGTGTCGCCATAGATCACCTTCACTTCTTCTCGGTAGAATTTCAAGCATTGGTGAAGGGTGGACGGTACTACTCCATTTGCATGGATCCAAGGCCTTCCTAAGAGCAAGCCGTAGGAAGTTATTGCATCAATCACGTGGAATATCGTGCTTGACTTGAGTTCACCAATAGTCATCTCCACTCGGATCATGCCCATCGCTCTTTGTCCTCCTTGATTAAAACCTTGGATTAGTAGACGACTTAGGGACAGTTCATCCGCCTTGATGCCGATTGTAGTCATTGTTGACTTTGGCATGATGTTTATGGCTGATCCACCATCCACAAGCATGCGGTTGACTTTGTGCTCCCTTACGTACCCAGAGACGAAGAGAGGACGGTTGTGAGGCTTGGATCCTAGCAGCAAGTCTTCGTCGGTGAAATGGATTGCGTCCTCGATGGCACAACATGTGGCACATTCATGTGGCCGAAGCTTCAAGCCTTCGTTCTTGCTTTCTTGCACTTCGTGGTCATTGGGACTTTCCAAGACCGCTGCTAATGCTATTCGCATCTTCTTTGGTAATCGTAGCGCTTCCTCAATGCTAAAGTGGGTAGGCAGACCTTCTTCGAGCGTGAGAGTTTTTTCTCCCTCAATGGTGATATCTTTGCCTTTTGAAGGTTCTTCCATTTCTACTTCGACCATGTGGCATGCAGCGATAGTGCACTGCTGGAAGAAGTCATTCGGGAAGTACTCGTGCAAAGAGATAGGAATGAGTGGCTCTTGCTCCATAGGCTCCCCAGCATACGTTGGCTCATCAACTTTTACGTTTCTTTTGGGCTTTCTACTGTTGCGGCGACGATGCTTTCTCACTTGTTCCACCTTTGGTCTTGTAGCTTGTGGTTTTGGTTTCCTTGTTTTTTTGTAGGTCACCAATGTCCATCCTTCTTCATCCTCTGTATGTGCATCACGTTCGTTTGCCCCCGACGATGGTTGTGCAGAAGGTATCGTGCAACTTGGGCATTGATAAGAACGGTCAGGTGTTGTTTGGAGAGGTACGGGATCGAAAGATCCAAATGTAATTGTAGTAGTATGTGTTGCGGCCGTGTCTTCGTGGTCGAGCTCGATTCGCCCTTGTTGTGCTAGCTTCATGATGAGCTCTTTGAGGATGAAACACTTACCCACAGGATGGCTCACGATTCGATGGTACTTGCAGTATTTAGGATCGTTTATGCGATTCATTTCTTCAGGCCGCTTGCATTCGGGTAGCTCGATTACCTTCTTTTCTAGCAAGTCGTCTAACATTGCATCCATGTCTGAGTCAGGAAAAGGGTATACCTTCTGCTCCAATTCCCTCAATGTGCTTTTATACCTTTCTTGGGTGCGAGGAGGCTCACTTTTCTTTATCTCATTTGTTTTGGTTTTGGAGGAGATCTTGATAGGCGTGGAGGCGGTCTTGACGGGCGCAGTGCTGACGGTGAACGCTTCCTTAGGGGGTTTCTTCCCAGTCTTGTCTACATTCGGGGAGAACACCTTATCCTTCTTGAAGTTGGTGATCGGCTCTTTCTTCCCGTGATGGGCAATACTTAGCTCCATGTCATGGGCACGGGTGGCTAACTCCTCAAATGTCTGTGGTTTGATGCCTTGAAGGATATAGTGTAACCCCCATTGCATGCCTTGGACGCACATCTCAATCGAAGAGATCTCCGAGAGCCTGTCCTTGCAATCAAGGCTCAGATTGCGCCATCGGTTGATGTAGTCCACAACTGGCTCATCCCTCCATTGCTTCGTGCTTGTCAGCTCTAGCATGCTCACGGTGCGGCGGGTGCTGTAGAAGCGGTTGAGGAATTCCCTTTCCAACTGTTCCCAGTTGTTGATGGATTCGGGCTCTAGGTCTGTGTACCACTTAAAGGCGTTTCCTTTTAACGAGCGCACAAACTGCTTGGCGAGGTAATCTCCTTCCGTCCCTGCATTGTTGCAAGTTTCGACGAAATGTGCAACATGTTGCTTCGGGTTTCCTTTTCCATCAAACTGCATGAACTTTGGTGGTTGATAACCCCTTGGCATCTTTAGGGCATCAATCTTCTTGGAGTAGGGCTTTGAGTAGAACGATGAGGTATGTGAGCTCCCTTCGTACTGCGTCTTGATGGTGCTGGCGATCATCTCTTGCAGTTGTTGGATAGAAAGAGATCCCATGAGTGCCTCTGCTTGGCCTGGCTCCGGCTTCACATCGATTTTCTCCACCGGAGGCTCTTCATCCTTGTCGTTTTCCTTCTTTACTGAACCATCCCCTTGCTCGATTTTCACGTCGGGCTTTACGTCTAGTTGGTTGATGAGTGCGGCGATTTGCTGGTCTTTTTCTTCCACAATCCGTGTTAGCCTTGCGATCGCTTCATTCATATGAGCCAGCTGCTCATCGATTGAAGTCGCTCCAGTAGTCATGACTTGCATGGCTGAGTTGCCGCTTGAGTCGGCATCGGAAAGCATGAAACCAGAGTACTTCCTTGGGCTTTCCTTCCTTGGCGCCCTTAGCGAAGCCAGGGTGATCACAGGTTCGTGCCTCAGGTGTTCTTGTTCCTTCGGTGGAGTTGATGCAGGGATGGAAGAGGCGGCAGAAAGAGCTCTTGCCTTGCTTCGAGTTATGACGCCCGAAGTAACACCGCATACGGTGATAACGTTCTTGTTCCTTGCATTGGCTGCGAGAACAACTTGAGCTTTCTTTGATGCCATTTGTGCTTTTTTGCGGATTCAAAAATAGAGATGAGAGGTAGAGATGGTCCCACTGGGCGTGCCAAAATTTGTAAACACGGAAATTCCTGCAATGAACGAGACAAGAAACACGTGTACAAAATAATATTTGTATTGATGATTTAGGGGTTACAATCTCTTCTACAAATTTAGCCTCTGATTCTATCTTTGCAATGGGTGGATTTGATGTTGTTGGTCCAAAGGGCCGTCGGGGCTTGATCTTGGGATAAACAGTTGTGCAGATTTGTTGACGTCGTGGATCCAAAGGGCCGTCGGGGCTTGATCTAGGGATGAACGAATGATGAACGATGGACACTTTCTTCAAGGGCCGTCGGGGCTTGATCTTGAATCAGTGGAAGTTCTTCAAGGGCCGTTGGGGCTTGATTTTGAATGAGGATTTGACGAAGAACGAAGAGAGCTCTCTTGATCCTTCGGGATTTGCTTGGGAGCTTTTGAGTTTCAAAGCTTCAAGGTTGTGGTATGAGGTGAATTGGTTATGAATTGGTGTCCTCAAATGAATGAAATTGGCTTCTATTTATAGAATTTTCCAAGGCCTAATTTTGAATATAATATTTCTGATGAAATAAGTCGTTTCTGCCAGGTGTTGACACGTGTCCTGTTTGATGACTTTTCCAACTTATCTCGATTTTTTGTTTAGACACACGCTATGTGTAAAATTTATGTAATACATGAGCGTT
Source organism: Malus fusca (assembly GCA_035220775.1). Taxonomy (NCBI): domain Eukaryota; kingdom Viridiplantae; phylum Streptophyta; class Magnoliopsida; order Rosales; family Rosaceae; genus Malus; species Malus fusca. The sequence continues at coordinate 69,799 of CM069072.1, read as the reverse complement.
GAAATTTTGATTTATCGGTCAACATTTATTTACCGAAATTTCGATGTCTACAGTTACAAGGGACAAAGTTATCATATCTCTCCACATCAAGAACTTGATTTTATCTGTACCCTAAAAACTCAAATATTGCGCCACAAGTTTAAATCTCTACCACTAGACACTTTCACTATACCTTTATCGGGTCCTTTTAATAATGCTCAAGTGAATACCCGCTCTTAATTGTAAACTGCACATGCTTCTCGTAATGCCATATTAATCTGTCCACTCACTGTTGAGACCCCAACGAAATTTGCATGAGTGCCTCCATTTCCTCCTCCTAAAAAATGCCATAGTTCTTCGTTCCTGGCCCATTGTCAGATCAGAAATCCCCTAGTGTCTTGGCCATTGAGGTGGCGAACATATCTGAAAGCTCATAGGTTTTGTAATCCATGGCTCACCATAATACTGACAACCACCTCATTACCAATCCTTCATCGTAGTACCCACAACAAGAGCTCCTTACCCCATACTAAAGACCGCCATATAAAAGATGGATGATGTGGATGCAAATTTCCGACTTCTTCTTCTTGGACAAAATTGCACCTACAAAATAATTAACACCTTAGGTCAAGGCCAAGAGCCTCATGCGCCCGCGATGAATGCGGGGGGCTTTGGCCGAAGAACCTCCGATGCCAAAGTTAGAATTTAGAGAGAAATAGTGTTTAGAGAATTTTGGGATTTTTGCCAAAGTGTTGGAATGAGTTTTTGGTGAAAATAGGAGCCTATTTATAGGGCTAGGCTTGGCCATTTTTTCCAAGGAATGGCCGGCCCTTGAAGGAGTTTTTGTGGTTGAGATTTTGGTTTAATTAGCCAATTTATTGGCTAATTAAACCTTAAAGAATAAATTGGTGGTTACATATTTATTTAGAATAAATTGATAATTAGGTTATGAAAAGGTTATAAAGAATAACTAAATAATTAGCTAAAAAGGGGAGAAAAGGGTAAGGAAATGTAGGAAATAGGATGGATCCCTTTTTAGATGGGGATGGCCGGCCATTGATGTGGTTTTTGGTGGTTTATTTGATATAATGGGTGATTAAATTGGTGATTAATGGATTAATTAGGAATTAATCCATTAATTAGCCAATTAATCTCTATTTATATGAAATAATTTGTAGGTTATGAAGTAATTGCCTAAGATGAGGATGGATGAGATAACTATGAATTTGTTACCTTCCTTTGGGCACTTTTGACTTGGTTTAGGGATGATTGCCCGCTGCTCGCGCGTAGGAATCCCAATATGCCTCAAAGGTATTTTTGTCCTCTTTTACCCAAGAATCCACATGTCGCCTTGTGATTATTTTTGGCTCCACAAATGCCCCCACACCTGTTGGGCTGCTCGCAGGAAAGGGCAATAGGTGTAGAGATTTTCTCGCTTTAATAGGAAATTAAATCCTTATAGGAAAGGGAAATAAATTTCTCTCAAAGCCTATTTAAGTCCACCTTAAGTGGGTTATTAAATCAACTTTGGAGAGCGATTTATTCTACCCTACAAGAGAGAGAGAGCTTAGAGGATATTTGTTCCCCCTCCTCTAGCAATCTTCTACATCTTGCCCGTGCAAAGGACCGTCTTTCGTTGATTTCTTCGTCTTCTCTGTGCCGCACCGATGTAAGAAAATTTTAATTTTTATTGTCTTCTTTTTGGATAGTGCTATCGCTGGGCAGCCGCCGGGGTGGTGCAACACATCGGCTGGCAAGGGCCAGGAGTCGGCTCGGCATGGGCCGAGAAGGTGTTGTGGTAGGGACCACTGCCTGGGTTGTTTGGCTTGGCTAGAGCCAAGGGCAGCTTGAACGACTGGGGCTGCGAACTGAGGCGCTGGGGTGCAATGTTAGGGTAGTCGCATGGCTCATATCCTTTAGGCCTTTGGACCTGACGCGGGCCAAGCTGGCGATTGAGAGAAATGAGAAGGTCGCGGGCTTCATAAGCTGTTGGAATGCTGGGCATACAGACCTTCTACCAGCTATAATGTTGGGTTGAGCTTCTTTGCTGAGTACCATGAATGGCGTTAGCTGCTTAGTCCTCTTTGTCCGGAGAAAAGTAGGTTGTTCCCGAGAGATAAGGTAAATAGGATCAAGGCGGATGCATTGGCTTGTCTAAACGCTGTTGTGTAACCTATTATGAATGAAGGTGGAAAGAAGAGATCTTCTCGCCTACTCAAGATATGCCGGTTGGGAAAAACTGAAGACTTCATCTGCTGCTTGTGAGGGTCTGCCTGCTGCCGAGAGGTCTGTGATTGACATGACTTCTTCCAATGGGAGGAGAAATGAGGCTGCTAGATCTGAGCATGTGGCGCTGGCCATGTTGAGAATGGCTTGTACGATTGCTGATAGAATTGCTCAATGTAAAGGTCTCTTCATGCCCCCTGTGCCGAAGTCTGTACCAAGATGTCCGTTGAGAGCCAAGTTTGGTTCATATTTAGAGAAGCTTGCTATTATAAAGATCAATGAGATGGACTCTATTGCTAAGGTGGCGCTAAGGCCCACTTCCTCTGCTACCAAGACTGATTCGCCTGCTAGAAATGAAGAGACTGCTTGCATGGGCAGCTGTGAGAAATCCACTAAGCCTGCTTCTAGGGAGGCTGATGAGATATGTGTGCTCTTGAAACCAGATCTGCTTGAAAACATGGACGCTTGTGCCAAGTTTGTTGATGGCGTTAGAAAGGTTTGCTTGCCCAAGTTCCTTTGCGAAACATACGACATAATATAGAATGACTGATCTGCTTGCTATGATGCAGATATAGCAAGGCTACCAAGGAAGTGGCGAAGACTATGGCAACTGAAGCTTATTCCTCCACTGAGAAGATTAAGAGGTTGGATTCTGAGCTAATTGCTTTGAAGAGGTCTAATATTGATGCCCCCACTCAGATTCAAGATTTGAACGCGTCGTTTCTGAGCTTCATTCCGCTGCCTATACAAAGGATGAAGAGTGTATTGCTGCTTATAATCAAGTGATCCACTTCAAGAGAATCGTCGATAGGCTTGAACCCCAAGTGTTGGAACTTCAAGGTGTACTGAAGATTAATGAAAGTCTGAAGAAGGAAGTGGATGAGCTGCAGCGCATCCATGTTGGTCTGCTCGAGGAGAATGAGCAGCTGAAGGGTGAGAATGATGGGCTCGAGGTTTCGAGACATTCTCTATTTCTCCAGAATACTTATTTACCTTTACTTTTGAGGCCTTCATTGGTAAAGTAGTCGGAGATGTTGGTGTCCAGGCTGGTGTAGCTAGGGGTGAAGCGTCGGATGGTACTGCTGATGAGAATGTCGCAGCTGCTGAAGGTGTGGCGACCGAGTAGTCGTGGAGTGTCCAAGCTGCTGAAGATGAGTCTTCTAGGTAGTCTTTAGGATTTTCTTTGTTTTTCCTTGTAGCTCTTGTTTTGCTTGAACTCATTCGACCTTTGCTAGTTGTTTATAAACATTTTTTCCTTCGTTTTCCTTCGTTTTTCTTCATATTCGCTTCTTTTGTTCATGCCCTAACCTTTAGACTTGATAGACCAGTGGCAGTCATGCTACTTTTTTATAAGCAGACAAGCTCGCGCAACCTATGCAGCCGTAGGTGTTGGTGTAGTACTTTGCAAAGTTGTTAGCCATAGGGTTGGCAGTTGGATGCCTTACTTACAGAAGTAGACAAGTCCGTGTAACCACTAGGCTGTTAATCTTGACTTTCTCCAATTCCATAGGTTGCGTAGCAAGTATCACAACACTTTAGGACTTGGTGTAGGTTGTTCCACGCTTGGCAGAGGTGAAGCTTATCGACTACGTAGCATGTCGGCAGTGGATAAAGCTTCGTATATGGGCACTAGCTTGTTTAACATTTCACAAGAATGTGCGGTTGTATAAGTCTAGCGAGGCTTTACTGCTCGAATGGCAAGCCGTAGGCGGTCTTCTGGAATCTGTAGGTTACCTTAGTACACTCGGTAGCAGCTTTAGGGTTCCAGAGCAGCCATCTATAGGGCGTACTGCGTAATGTGCCCCCTCCGTCTCTAGGGCCCAATTCCCCACGGATTAGGCCAAGAGACCAAAAATCCTTCAGTTAGCTAAGCCTTGACAAAGACCATTGTGGCTACTTCTAGGAATCCCGGTGCAAGCCATCGTGCATCTAGTTATACTAGGGCAGCCAGGCTCATCCACGTCTGGATATTCGGAGTGTAATGTTTATCCTCCCATCTTAGAGAGCTGACCCATGTGGGTGTCGGGGAATTGGTTTACCCTCTCGCAATGGAGAGCATGGTTGGTCCCTCAGGGGGCGCAATTCCTGCGATGAGTCCCTAAGAAGGGCGCAATCTTCTTTTGAAGTGCCAGAGTGATCAGTTGTTGTAAGCATGCAGCCATACCAAGTTGTGATTACTTCTGAATTCTTCATCGAAAAACGAGTGAAACGAATGAGAACTTAGCTGTAAGGTAGGAACTGCATAACAACTGGATAGTCCTCGGCTTGTGAGGTGGTGCCCGTCGAACTTCTTGAGTCTTCGGGCTTTGATGTAGTGGGAGGTCATACATGGTACTTCTTCAGATTGTAGGCGTTCCACGACTTTTCGATCTTTTTATCATTTCATGGTGGCGAAGGTGTAATTACTCTTGCCGCCTACTCTGCTGATCTTGTACGGACCTTCCCATATGAGATTCATCTTTTTGGAGCCTTCTCTACGGGCAGTGATGAAGGCCTTAAGACTAGATCTCCGGGCTGGAACTGTCGGATCTTGGCCCTTTTGTTGTAGCTGGAGAGGAACTGTTGCTGGTAAGCTACGATGCAGGTGATAGTCTGTTCGCACTTCTCATCTGCCAGATTTAAGCTTGTGGCCATCTCCTTTCAGTTGCTCGTCTTTTGGTGGTGCGATATGCCCATAGACATCCAAGTAGTTTATCTGGCCATTTTATTTTCTTACTGGTGGGGGATTTCTTGTGGCAGTCGATGATCATCTTGGTGGATGCTTTGACCCACCTATTGCCTTAAGAATATCTTGGCGTAGACATGTGCTGCTTGATGCCATATTTTTTGAAGAACTTCGCCAAATCTTTACCCACGAATTGCAGGCCGTTGTCGGTGACGATGGATTAAGGGATGCCAAATCGGCAAATGATGTTCCTCCATATGAAGCACTTTATGTCCGTCTGAATCGTGGTCGTCATGGGCTTTGCTTCTACCTATTTGGTGAAGTAGTCGGTTGCCACGATCATCATGTCTTTGCCCCCAGTAGTCTAGCTGGTGATTAGCTGGAAATCAGAATGAATTGAAAGTTTTTTCACCGCCAAGTCTTTTGTCATTTGAAGGCCTGCTAGTAGGGCTTCGTACTCTGCTTCGTTGTTGGATGCTTTGAAACCTAGAATGATCGCCTGTTCGGGCATCGAACCGCCTGGGGTGATAATGGTCATGGCTGCTCACGAGCCTTTGTAGTTGGATACGCCGTCGACATGCAAATGCCAGAAGTCTCCATCGGGTGAAGTAGGCACGGTTAGAGTGTGCTCGGCTACTTCTGGGGCATCGTTGGGCCGCTCTGTTGCGTCACCTAGGCTCGGCGTAAAGGCGCTGTAAGGAGCTGTGGAGATGAGGCCATGTCACACGCAGCAAAAGTTGCTCAACTGCCGGTATTGGGCCACTCCAGAGTTGAATCATTGAGCAAGGGTCGGCTAGGGCCGTGTGGTGCGCAGCATGAGGTGGTACTCAACTGCCGGTACATGTTGCTCCTATATAGAATCTTTTAGGGTGACGAGGATAAAACTTACTTCCGAGTGTGTCCTTCCAGTGTTCGTCTACCCTTGGCGTGTCTTTTGGGCCGAGTTGTTGCGTTCGTCAGAAAACTTTGCATCCGCCAGGGTCTACGTCTTTATCGTCGCGCATCTGGATTGGGCAGAATAGTACGTCATGAGGATGACTGCATGCGTTTGAAAGTAAAACTTGAGCTTCCGGGTTGCAACAATTATCGCCAAAATTAGTTTTTGAATTTCTGATAACAACAATAAGAGCTTTTAAACTGTGCAATACAACTGATAGCATTGATGAGGGCTTTTAAACTGTGGAATACAGGTAGTCGGGCCCCCAGCTCTTCTCGTATAATGGTAGAGCTTATTTCTGCTTCAGATGCGACTACTTGTCCAGTCAGACTTTGAATCTCTTTCAGAGTAGTGGGGAACTTCATATTCAAGATCGCTTGGATTTGCCTTAAATGGGCATCGGCGAACTTCGTCCCAAAGTGCATGCTTTTCTGCCAAAGCGAAAGAGTCTGCCAGAGTTAGATCTTCTTTCATTATCAGTTTTTCGAACAGTGGGTGGTCTGCTGGAAGTCCTTTTTGGAAAGCTGCTCTAGCTATCGAGTCGTTGCATCCGACTATTTTTCCTTCTCTGCTTTGAACCTCCTCACATAGTTACGAATCAACTCCTTTGGGTTCTTCTTGACGTCGAACAAATGGTCAGACTTCTTTTTTATCAAGTGATAGGATGAATATTCTTTGGTGAAAACCAAAGAAAGTTTGTCAAAATTCCGGATGGATTGTGGCAGCAGGGTGTAGAACCAATCTTGCACATCGTCTTGTAGAGTGGTGGCAAATATCTTGCACATGAGATCATCGTTGTTTCGACAGAGGATCATTGCGCTTTGTAGTGCTTTAAGTGACTCTGCGGGTCTTCATCCCATTTGAAATATGTGAAATGTGGCATGCTGAACTCGCGTTGAGGCTCTGCCTGCTCGATCTTATCCGTGAAGGGTGACCTGCTTATGTTGGTCATGTTCCATCGTAGTGCCTCGTCGGTGACCTTATTGCGTTGGAAATTGTGCAATCGCTTGGTCAAGAGTCTCTCTACTTTTTCCTGAATTTGCCTTTGTTGGGGTAGCAGAGCTCTCGGCTGCCCCCAGTCGTGACTTACTGGTCTAGGCTGTTCTTCCATGTGTTTGGCTCGTCTATGTCGTGGATGCGGTGCATGTAGCGCGTTCCTAGCAGGTGAGCGAGTTCTTCGCAGGCTGCCGGTTGAACTTAAGTCGTATTGAGTGACTGCTTCTCTCTGTCCGTCGTGCTGCCTACTCCGATGTGAAGTGGATGATGCTCCTTGCGGGCTTAGCCGCGAATGAACACTTCGCCTGGAAGGCTGCTCATGTTGACTATCAGAGTGTGACCCCAACTGTGAATGTATGCTCGTCTGTGGGCTTAGTCGAGAGTACACGCTCCTTCGCGCTCTAAGATGGGAGTATACGCTATCTTGGGGGCCCAATCGGGAATGTACACTACCTGAACGCTCGGTTCGTGGCTGGTCGAGTGGCTGCTTACCAGGACGCTACTGGAGAGGTTCTTTGTCTGCCCTTGTCCTACTTCAGGACACCTCATCTGGGGCATATTGCATCTCGGTGCGCTGCAAGAGCTGGTTCACCAAGATCATCTGCTGTGCGAGGGCGCTCGTCAACTCTATGACTTGTCGAGACAAGTGTTGTTCTCCATTTGGGTTGGAAGAGCTTGGAATGAATGTTTCTCCTTGAGTAGTGGAAGTGTGGTAGACTCCGGGCGCGAGATTTGAGTTGGGAAATGTCAAATCTGTGAAAAAATGTGGTGAAAATGCCCCCGGCTAGATGGTAGGTCCGGATAGTTAAGATTGTCTTGGGCCGACTTAGGCTGCTTAGAAAGCTACGGGAGCAGACTGGGTCGCTGGAGCAGGCTGGGCCATGAGAGCAGGCTGGGCCCCGAAAGTGGGCTGCTTGACGGAAGCGGGCTGAACCACGGGAGTGGGCTGCTCGTCGGGAGCAGGCTGGACCACGGGAGTGGGCTACTCGTCGGGAGCAGGCTGGGCCGCGAGAGTGGGCTGCTTAGCGGGAATAGGTTGGGCCACAAGAGTGGGCTGCTCGTCGGGAGCAGGCTGGACCACGGGAGTGGGCTGCTCAGCGCGTGATGCATACGAATGCAAGGCTTGGGCTCAGACTCGTGCAAAAGCTTGGATGGCACGGCTTGGGCCATGGTGGAACCTCGTAGTGGTGGTACCACTCCACTTATTGTCGCATTTAGCCTCACGGATCTCCGCAATCCCATTTCTTGAATATTAGAATTTTCACTTGTGCAATTTTCTAAATTTCTAGCCATTATATTTTTCTTATACGTTTTATCAAAGAACCTTTGCAAGTAAAAATTTCTAATAATAAGAACGTATGAAAAATATTCAAATGGACTAGAAAACAAAGAAAAAACCTTTTTGTGCGAGAGTCTTCTACGAGTATGGATTTCAACTCTCAATGAAAGCACCAATTTGTGGATGCAAATTTTCGCCTTCTTCTTCTTAGACAAAACTGCACCTACAAAACAATTAACACCTTAGGTCAAGGGCAAGAGCCTCACGCGCTCACGATCAATGGGGGGGCTTTGGCCGAAGAACCTCCGATGCCAAAGTTAGAATTTAGAGAGAAAAAGTGTTTAGAGAATTTTGGGATTCTTGCCAAAGTGTTGGAATGAGTTTTTGGTGAAAATAGAAGCCTATTTATAGGGCTAGGCTGTTGGAAATGTGCCCTAAAGCCAATCATATGATGATACTTTACGGACATTTCACATGTTAAACTAATCTAGTTTATATATAAAGGGCAAACATTATTGTTTGAGCCGTCTCATATAAATGTTATATGCTTAAACGATAAAGTCCAAGGAATATGTGATTGGGAGAATGCAATCTAATGAAGTTAGATTAATGAGACAATTCTTTCGTAGACACATCCTAAACGTTCCTGATCATAGGATTGCCAATTGGGCATTGACAGTCCGTTAAGATCAGTACGTGCTATGTCTTCTCTCAGGGAGAGTGACTAGTCTCGAGTCATTGGTGTGTGTGACATCAAGACAAGTACGTAGGTGCTCAATAGAGAATGAGTCCACTGAACACGATCAACGAGGAGTTCTCATACTCATGTCACATGAGAACTCATGGTTGGGATAATGCAAATTAGTCCTTTGACCTGAGGCATCACAGTTGTCTTGTGGTTAAGTCCTTGATCTTTGATTATGTCAAAGTCACCCCATCGGGGTGTCCACGACATCATTGGGGTTAAGCCACTTAGTTATGGAGACAAGTGAATGTGCAACAAGGGATCTCTAACCTTCAAATGGTTTGAGGGAGAATACTCTATGATATGATTAAAATCTCTGGCCAGAGTATGAATGAGATTAGGGAATGCGTTCCAAATCACATTCAAGGTAATCATATAAGCAAACGAATCACATTGGATAGTAGACATGAATAAATAAACTATCAAACCAAACAATGTGGTCAAGAGTATTAGATTAGAGAATGACCGTATTGCATTTGTAATCCTTAACTGAATAGGTTCTCTACCTCTTCTGATTAGCTTGGGTAACCATGATATGCTGCTAGGTGTCACTCATGGTTTGTGGAAGCCCTAAACGTGTATAATCACTAAAGGGAGAATTGAAAGTAAGTTTCAATTCACAATCGATGTAAAATGGTTTTAATCGCTCACTGCCTCGCTAAAAGGAACCTAATGGATCGTACACCGTGTAAGGTGGAGATTGAAGAAACAATGGAGATGAGTAAGAATAATTAAATGGTTTAATTATTTATGGCAAGGATTAATTAATATGTTAATTAATCAAACGAATAAGTTCGTTAAAGACCTCGGGATAGTTTTGGACCTTAAGGCCCAATGGGCTTCGAACGTCAAAGCCCATTGACTTAAGTTGTATGACAACTTAATGAATAAAGATTCACAAATGCCCAAAAGCCCATATCCATTTTGTGTAGAATTAGGGTTTTTTTGTTCTTTAGGTCATTTAAAGAAGTGACTAAATAAAGAACTTTATAGCCTAAAATTCATGAGGGTTTGTTTTAGAGAAAATTGGTGAGAACTTGTTTCTTCATTTTCTCTCTAAGAGGCCAACCACCTTGGAGGGTGAATCTAGCAATCCTACTACTCCAAGGTCACTCATTTCTTCTTCAATCTAACCTTGGTGTAGAATCTTTAGATGTTCTCTATTTTGGGAACTTGGAGAATCCAATTCTTTCAACCAAATCCATGGAGCTAAGAAGCAAGGAATGAAGGCCCTATCTCTTGGGTGATTATCCTTTGCATATGCAAAGAGGAATCTACAAAGGTATATATTTCTCAACTAACAAATGTTGATTTAAGTTGAGTCAAGGTTCACCAATCTACTAGGCTTTGAATTTCATGGTTGATGTTTTGTTTTGAGTGCATGTAAGCATGATTCCGCCTTTAATTTGTTAATTGCATGCTATTGATGTTGCTCAAATGAACATGTTTTTTACAAAATTTCCTTCAAGTGGTATCAAGAGCCTAGGTCGAGTAGTTGGTGAATCATTTTGGGTTTTGTAGTTCATAGTTTTTGATTTAAAAGTTGTAATATGTTACAAGCTTTATTCTTGTTTCTTTGAATGTAAATTTTGTTAGAAAATTTGCCATCTCAAATGTTGTAGATGTAGTTCATATGAGCATGAATTTTGGAGCTAAAATTTGGTGCCATGTTTTTGGGGAAATTCGGCCAAATCCAAAGGGTGATTTTTTGGGTTCATGTTTGTCTTGTTAAAATGGTTTTAAAGTGACTTTTGGAACCCCTAAGTACCCTAGGATGTTAGCCATCTTTTGAGTGGTGAAAATTTGAGTTTTGGTGAGTGAAAACATTCATGGAGCTATTATGAGTTTTCATGAGTGTTATTCAATGTTCTTGAAGTTCTTGCCAAGAACAAAAAGTTTTGAAGTTTTGATTCAAAAAGTTTTATGTTTTTACATAAAGTTTTGGTTTAATTTTAGTGGGTGATGGTTATTGGTAAAGTATTATTAATGGTTTTAATGGTAGACAAACTTTTTTAAAAGTTTGACAGAAATTCAATTAATGGTAGACAAACTTTTATAAAAGTTTGACATAAATTCAATATATATCATATATGTTTCATCTTTACCTCACCTAACAAAATCCACTTTCATAAACTTTGTACAATTGGACTTATCTCCACTCTATTTTATCCCTAAAACCGGCCACCCTACATGTAGGGTATTTTTGGGCCTTTTGTGCAATTACATAAAGTTTTGATACTTTTGTGTATTTGTATTTTAGCCCAAAAGTTTACGTTTTTACGTTAAGGCCCAAAAACGCTAAAGGACAAATTGTTTTGCTCCTTTAATGAAGTTTTTTGTATTTGTTGAAATTTTTGGGTTCTAGTTGCAATTACATGAAGTAGTGGACTTTTGTGTTTTTACAAAGTGACCCCAAAAGTTTGTGTTTCACAATATAGCCCAAAAAGTTGTGGTTATTGCATGATGGCCCAAATTAAGTAGGGAACAAAAATTGTTTTGTCTCTTTAAATGAGAATTGGATTTTCATTTCATTTAGCTCCATTTAAATCAATTTTATGGATACAAAAACAAAATGAAAATGTTGCATTCAAGTTTAATTAGTTAAAGTGTTAATTAATTAAAGGGTGATTATGAACCTAAGCCTACGATAATTGAGCTATGTGAAAGGCCGTTTCAAATTTGTTTGAACCATGGGAATGTGTAGATTAATTTTGGTTGTAATTTGATTTGATCAAATATTGTAAAAGAGCATAAGCTCTTCTTTACTTTAAAGTAATTTGAATTATGCAAATGTTGTAATGAGCATAAGCTCACCTTTACTTTGAAGTACTTCTTTCCTGCTTTATTTGATTTGCATGAAAATGGAGTAAAGGGTCCAACGCCCCTAAGACAACACGCCTTAATGTGATTAAACGCGTAACTAAAATCAATCTCCATCCCTAGTCCGAGATTCAACACTAGGCTCGTGTTGAATCTAAACAAAGGTTCATAGTCATCCTAAGGCCCTAAGGCAACTATATAGTCCATCAAATGAATGCAAACCTTATGTTAGTAGTATCATATACTCTTGCTTTAAAAACCGTTTTATAAGTATAGTGGGAGTATTATATACAACTAAATTGAATCAAATGGATCAATAGTTGTAATAGGACCAAAATTGTTTTAATGAAGATTAAAATGAATACTTATATGTGATGAGACCTAAAACCCTCAAACAAACCATTATTAAGTTGAAAAGCGTGAGAGTGCTTAGAACACTCTTTCGTGGCCTTCCACCGTGGTAGCTCCAATCGTTTATGACTTGTACACCGGCTTCACCCTATCATGGGGGAGTACAAAGTGCATGCTTATACTCAGGAGGAGTCTATATACATACTTGATGAGGTGAGTGTAGGCAACGAGGATGGCCAATATCGTATCATCGTGAGGCTATTCTTGAACCCCTTCACGAACTAAGCATGGTGGGAATGACTTAACTAAGTGCAATGGAGCCAATATCATATCATTGTGAGGCAACATTCTCTAGAGGCCAAATTGATGGGTACTTGCATTAGTTGCAAATGAGTAAGTGTACTCTCTCATTATTATTAATGCTAGCCAATATCATATCATTGTGAGGTGGGCTTGGTAATAGTGAGTCTCCCATAACCTACTAAGAGTTTCCTCCAAAACTCTCGAATTCCAATGAGGGATATGGAATTTGCCAAAAATAGTGGGTGGTGCTATATGATTTAAAGACCCGAATCAAATGGCTTAAATCAATCAATTTATATTCGTTATGTATTGGTTTACCAATATATATTTACAAACGCTATCCAAAACTTGACAAAGAAAAGCCGAATGTTTTAGTTTCCGGACTTGGTAACACAATCCCAAAGATTGTCTTAAATGGATTGTGCATGTACCTAAGAAGTCTCATCCTCACAATCTTCCTATTGATAATGTATCATTGGAAGAACATGTTAGAAATGTCTATCATGAAGAGGACAACACAAACAACCAATGCTTATTCCTTCGTTATATGAACAAAGGAACTTACGAAGATTAGCATAAAGACAAGGACACTTTTAGTGTCGTAGTTCTTCACTTACAAATTGTTGTATGAAGAAATAAGAGTTGCCTTGAACAACTCTTGAAAGTTTGTAATTATGTTTAGAACATAATGGTTGGTTGACAAAAATAGTCCATCAACATGGACTTATGATGATTTTGAATCATTGAGTGTTGAAGTGATAAACCACTTAACGAGACGGAAACTAAGCTAGGACTTCACCTTTATGTCCCTATCCTAATGGTTCACTAAGTTTATTGTAAACTATGTAGTGAACAATAACCACACACTCTCCAAAATGTTTGATGTGTATAACACAATTGAAAAAGGTTTCAAGAGAGATAGTGGGAGTTTAGGGACCATGACTATTGTAGTCAAAGGAGAAGTCAAATGAAGAAGATAAAATTAACTCCAAGGGAACAAACTTTCTTTATGAAATGATGGACATTGGAAGGGGTATTTGCAAGAAATTTCTTGCAAGTGTCAAGAACACACCTTTCGAAGGTGTTGTAAATTGTTCTTGAAAAGTTCAAAACAGTTGGTTCTTCTACTTGAATGCTTGATTCCGTATTAGTAACTATGTTTTACAATCGTTGTAAAAGTGTGGCTAATAAGAAGTAGAAGATTAATGAGAGAAGAGAAAGTACTTCACATTCGGAACGTGAATAAAATATAGATCTCTGCGAAAGCAGATGGTACTAACTTCCTCATATGAACTACCAAAGAAATTGGAAAAACCAAAGATTGTCTTTACATCCCAATTTTAAGGAACTTAATTCCGTCACTATAGTAGAGATGGATGAATGTTTTGTTTGACAAAACATTGTTCTTTATTAATCAATGATTGGATTATAGTAATCTAATTGATTGTCTCTATAGTAGAGATGATATGGTAGCGTTAACTGTTTAGAATATAATGATGCTTAAAACCCAAAAGGTTGCAAGATAGTGACTAATCCCAACTGAGTTGTGATACCTCTAAAACATAAATTACGAGTTGGTCATAGATGGATGCTTTGGATCGTTAGATCCGGATCCAATACCTTCTTGTCAAAATTGTATAGAGGCGAAATGTTCGAATCTTTATTCTTTTGGAAAGAAGAAAGAATCACAAAGTTATTGAGGTTAATTCACTTAGATGTTAGTGGCACTTGTCCACAACATAATACTACTCATGTTGTTTGACATTCACCAAGATCACTCTCGGTTGGACTATAGTTTATTTTGAATAAACACAAGTCCGAATACTTTGCAAAAGGTTTCAAAGAATTCAAGAAATGTAAGTTGATGAGTAAGACGTCTAAAGTAAATACATCCTTAGATTTGATCCAAGGAATGGTAACACTTTAGAATAGTTTCCTTGAAAGATATCAAGGAAAGAAGCATCATAAGATAATGGATTTTTCCATTAGGAGAAGAACGAACTTGAATAAGATTTAGTTCGTTGGACATTATCAATTACCCATATATAGGATATATACTTCTAAAACAATATGATTGTCAATTAGAAAATCTTCCAAAATTTTTCATGACTCCATAGGATGTAGTTGGAAATAAAGACAAATCTTAATCATGTTAAGATTTGGGGTTGTGTGCTAATAAGCAATATTTGTTTAAAAATTATCTTGTGGATATCCTTAAATTAACTTTTGGATATCACTTCTATAAACCAACCAACAAATGTTGTTTGTTGAGTAGTTCATTGTAATCCTACAATGTGATTTGCCTTAGAGCAAATGAACTAGGAATAGAACTCAAAAGAATGGGTTCTTTGAGAGACAAGATGATAATCAACAAATATAACAACCTAGTTCCTATACCACAAGCTCCAAGGTAGTCAAGAAGGATTTATAAACCGTCTCAGTTGAATGGTTTGAACTTTATGACTACATTGAGTGTATATACGATATATACTCAAGGAAATGGTAAAGTACCATTTGACCCGAAATAATGAAACCTTCATAGCTAATTGGTAGCTTAAGGTGACTACAATCAAAGAGAATGGTTGACTTTGAAGGAACCATCTTTGACGTAGTCTTAGTTTCAATTAATTCGAAGATTGCTAGCTACAACTAAATGTTGATTCAATGTTTGGACATCATATAGGTTTCCGAAACCATTATTAAGATAGTCCTAATAATATATGTCTAAAACTATGAATCACAAAACATGTAAGTTGTAGAGATCCAACCATCATGGATCTAAGCAAGCTAGTGGGAGCCATAAGCGTTTTATGAGGGAAAGATCAAATTGTTTGATTTCTCATAAAGATGTAAATGAATCTTTTGTTTACTAGGTTTACAAAAGATTAGTGGGAGTTAATCATGTTCCTAAAATTCAATATGTATATATGCACATATATGATATATTAATTTTGGAAATGAAAAGAACACTTCTTCGTTAAAGTTATGACTTTAAACTTTCTATAACGATAGAATGTATATGGGAGACATAGTCTATATACATGGGAAGGAAATCTATAATGATAGATTTTAGGATATAATTGGATTATATCATGCCCTAATAATAGACAAAATGATGCTAGGAAGTTTCTCATATGATGATAAACTTCAATCATAAGAACAACTCTAGTGAGACTAGGAGGTAGCTCTTCTCAAAGGGAACGTACCCTTTGACTCCCAAAGAAATAATGCGTAAATCGAATCCTTTATGCATACGCAGAAAGGTAATTTATGTATTTCATATTGTATGAAAAACATTGATATGAGTTGTACCTAGAAAGGTACAAGGCAATATCAATGCAAGCCCAGGATCAGAACCATGGCAACTGTCAAGTGAATCCTTAAGTATTTAAGAAATACTAAAGGATATGTTCCTCGAAGAATGAGGAAGAATTAGAGTAACGTAATGGAAGCGTAAATGTATTAGATTGTGAATCTAATCCATCATTGGATGTTTCTTCATTGTGAATGAAGAGATAAACAGATATCTCTTTATTATGACTAAAGAGATATTTGGATGGAAACATTAAAGTAATGACTTTAGTGTGTTCCATTATGAATGCAAAATATATTGCCATATAGAAGTTTACAACAATGTTGTTTGGATGGGAAAGTTCATTTATGAACTCTCTATTCGGTTCCAACCAGAAAGTGTATATAGTGTACTGACACTACGACACTAATGGGGCGATAGCTCAAGCCAGGGAATCAAGGTCTCATCAAGATCCGAACTCATATGAGAGACTGAACCACATGATTGGGAATCATGTATAATGGTGACGTCGATATTCTCAAGGTTGCTTCTATGGATAACATATAGATATCCATTGCCTAGGCCTACTACTCAGCCATTTATGAAATGACTACAGAAGAGGAATCATAACAGATGAACAAGCTGATTGGCTCTAGTGCAAGTGGGAGATTGTTGGAAATGTGCCCTAAAGCCAATCATATGATGATACTTTACGGACATTTCACATGTTAAACTAATCTAGTTTACATATAAAGGGCAAACATTATTGTTTGAGCCGTCTCATATAAATGTTATATGCTTAAACGATAAAGTCCAAGGAATATGTGATTGGGAGAATGCAATCTAATGAAGTTAGATTAATGAGACAATTCTTTCGTAGACACATCCTAAACGTTCCTGATCATAGGATTGCCAATTGGGCATTGACAGTCCGTTAAGATCAGTACGTGCTATGTCTTCTCTCAGGGAGAGTGACTAGTCTCGAGTCATTGGTGTGTGTGACATCAAGACAAGTACGTAGGTGCTCAATAGAGAATGAGTCCACTGAACACGATCAACG
This sequence comes from Malus fusca, assembly GCA_035220775.1. Classification (NCBI taxonomy): domain Eukaryota; kingdom Viridiplantae; phylum Streptophyta; class Magnoliopsida; order Rosales; family Rosaceae; genus Malus; species Malus fusca. The sequence goes on along the minus strand of CM069072.1, from coordinate 53,146 downwards.
AGGAGTTCTCATACTCATGTCACATGAGAACTCATGGTTGGGATAATGCAAATTAGTCTTTTGACCTGAGGCATCACAGTTGTCTTGTGGTTAAGTCCTTGATCTTTGATTATGTCAAAGTCACCCCATCGGGGTGTCCACGACATCATTGGGGTTAAGCCACTTAGTTATGGAGACAAGTGAATGTGCAACAAGGGATCTCTAACCTTCAAATGGTTTGAGGGAGAATACTCTATGATATGATTAAAATCTCTGGCCAGAGTATGAATGAGATTAGGGAATGCGTTCCAAATCACATTCAAGGTAATCATATAAGCAAACGAATCACATTGGATAGTAGACATGAATAAATAAACTATCAAACCAAACAATGTGGTCAAGAGTATTAGATTAGAGAAGGACCGTATTGCATTTGTAATCCTTAACTGAATAGGTTCTCTACCTCTTCTGATTAGCTTGGGTAACCATGATATGCTGCTAGGTGTCACTCATGGTTTGTGGAAGCCCTAAACGTGTATAATCACTAAAGGGAGAATTGAAAGTAAGTTTCAATTCACAATCGATGTAAAATGGTTTTAATCGCTCACTGCCTCGCTAAAAGGAACCTAATGGATCGTACACCGTGTAAGGTGGAGATTGAAGAAACAATGGAGATGAGTAAGAATAATTAAATGGTTTAATTATTTATGGCAAGGATTAATTAATATGTTAATTAATCAAACGAATAAGTTCGTTAAAGACCTCGGGATAGTTTTGGACCTTAAGGCCCAATGGGCTTCGAACGTCAAAGCCCATTGACTTAAGTTGTATGACAACTTAATGAATAAAGATTCACAAAGGCCCAAAAGCCCATATCCATTTTGTGTAGAATTAGGGTTTTTTTGTTCTTTAGGTCATTTAAAGAAGTGACTATATAAAGAACTTTATAGCCTAAAATTCATAAGGGTTTGTTTTAGAGAAAATTGTTGAGAACTTGTTTCTTCATTTTCTCTCTAAGAGGCCAACCACCTTGGAGGGTGAATCTAGCAATCCTACTACTCCAAGGTCACTCATTTCTTCTTCAATCTAACCTTGGTGTAGAATCTTTAGAGGTTCTCTATTTTGGGAACTTGGAGAATCCAATTCTTTCAACCAAATCCATGGAGCTAAGAAGCAAGGAATGAAGGCCCTATCTCTTGGGTGATTATCCTTTGCATATGCAAAGAGGAATCTACAAAGGTAAATATTTCTCAACTAACAAATGTTGATTTAAGTTGAGTCAAGGTTCACCAATCTACTAGGCTTTGAATTTCATGGTTGATGTTTTGTTTTGAGTGCATGTAAGCATGATTCCGCCTTTAATTTGTTAATTGCATGCTATTGATGTTGCTCAAATGAACATGTTTTTCACAAAATTTCCTTCATAGGCTTGGCCATTTTTTCCAAGGAATGGCCGGCCCTTGAAGGAGTTTTTGTGGTTGAGATTTTGGTTTAATTAGCCAATTTATTGGCTAATTAAACCTTAAAGAATAAATTGGTGGTTACATATTTATTTAGAATAAATTGATAATTAGGTTATGAAAAGGTTATAAAGAGTAACTAAATAATTAGCTAAAAATGGGAGAAAAGGGTAAGGAAAGGTAGGAAATAGGATGGATCCCTTTTTAGATGGGGATGGCCGGCCATTGATGTGGTTTTTGGTGGTTTATTTGATATAATGGGTGATTAAATTGGTGATTAATGGATTAATTAGGAATTAATCCATTAATTAGCCAATTAATCTCTATTTATATGAAATAATTTGTAGGTTATGAAGTAATTGCCTAAGATGAGGATGGATGAGATAACTATGAATTTGTTACCTTCCTTTGGGCACTTTTGACTTGGTTTATGGATGATTGCCCGCTGCTCGCGCGTAGGAATCTCAGTATGCCTCAAGGGTATTTTTGTCCTCTTTTACCCAAGAATCCACGTGTCGCCTTGTGATTATTTTTGGCTCCACATATGAGATCCCACACTTGTCTCTAGTAGTGTCATCGTAAGATAGTAGTGAGTTCAAAAAATTTGTTCCACCAGAGAACAACACAATGCATGGCAAATAATTAAGCGAAAAAAAATATGGACCGTGGTACAATTATATAAACCTATTCCAAAATTAATTTCATTCCCCCAAACTCCTCCTCTAGGAGCCAAATCTACTAAAATGGGTGGAAATACGTTTGGCTTATACTTCATCTTTGATATGAAATGTCACCAAAACGACTGAAAAAAAAAACTAGGGTAAATTACACTTTACCACCTCAAGTTTGAGGTCTATTACAATCTCATATAAAATCTTCAAAACATTTCACTTTCATACCTCATGTACTATTTTATTTCAATATAATACATCTGTTACATTTTACATCCATTAATCCGTTAAGAGCTGACGTGGCAGCCACATTTGTGCCACGTGGCAAAAAAATATTTTTTTATTCATTTAAAATATTATAATCATTTACCCTAAAAAAAATATAACAAACAAACACAAACACAATCTGAAACCCATCTCCCCACAACCCCCCACCCCCGCAAACAAACCTAGAAACCTCCCCCCCAACCCACCTCCCTCTCCTCCACTCTCTTGACTTCCTTTCCCATCCAAAAACCCACCCCACCTCTTCAAAGAAGACGCACCAACGACAGTGGCAATGGGTCCCTATCCGCTCCCTCTCTACCACGATCTCTTCTCTACCGAGCCTTTCCTCTCTGCCACGATATCCTCTCCACCGATCCCTCCAACTCCCACCTCATCCTCGTCATCGGCGACTGCCAAGGCCGCATCACTCTCCTTGACCTTTGCCTGAAATCATGGTCCTTTGGTTACTGGGTTTTAAAGCTTGAAGCTTGCAGATGGTGGGTTTTTTTTATCTGATTTGTGCTCAAATTTGGGGGTTTTGGTTGTTAAATTTGTTCTTTCGAGGGTTTTGTTAACTAGGTAGAAGACATTGGATTTTGCCTGGAAATTTTGAATTAGGGTTTTCTGACATTTGGTTTGGGATTGTATTTTTGTAATGTAATGGTAGCGGGGGAGGTGGGGATGGGGTGGGATGGGAGGGGGAGGTGAAGAGAGTGAAGGAGAGGGAGGTGGGTCAGGGGGGAAAGTTTCTGGGTTTGTTTGCCGGGGAGGGGGGTTGCGGGGAGATGGGTTTCAGTTTGTGTTTTTTATTTTTTATTTATATTTTTTAGGGTAAATTATTATAATATTTTAAATGAATAAAAAAAAATTTGCCACGTGGCACAAATATGGCTGCCACGTTAGCTCTTAACGGATCAATGGATAGAAAATGTAACGAATGTATTATATTGAAATAAAATAGTATGTGAGGTATGAAAGTGAAATGTTTTGAAGATATTGTATGAAATTGTAATAGACCTCAAACCTAAGATGGTAAAGTGTAATTTACCCAAAAAACTATAAAAAGGTAAAAATGGGTTGAAAGTTGAAACAATGATTAAATTGGTAATGTAAAGTGGAATTCATCTCTAAAGGGAACCCATACGTAATACGTAGGTAGCAGGAACTGTACGGTAAATAGAAGAAATGTGAGGTTTGATGTACACTTTACTTTACACAAGGTTTTATTTATTTATTTATTTTATTTATTTTTTATTTATATGTGTGTATATATATATATATATATATATATATATTATCCTAATTCTTTCTTATTATTTATTTTATACAAATAAGAAAAGGTTTAGGTAGGGAAGGTGAGACTGTGACAGCCCGTCCCGAAATATATTTTATCGTTGGTGTGAATTGACTAATTTACCCTTGGACGTTGAGTTGTGTTGTGTGTTGAGCTTAATATTCTGACCAATTAAATCCATTTCCTAAGTTTTTGGGACCCAATAGGAAATTTAAAATTTGTTTTAGTGTTTTGTGGTTTGTGGGGTGACAAATCTGGACCACACACACACACCAACCAATCTCGTTGACCCTTTTCCTTCTCTCCCTCTTAGACTTCCTTCCATTTCCGTACAATTGTACGGACAAATTTCAAACCAACATTTGCAAGCTCGGATCGACGTCAAAGAAGTGGTTTTCGTGTTCCTTGTGAGCTTGGGACTCGATCTATGCCTTTGGTTAGTCGTGAAAACTTCGAAAACCCGAGAACCAAAAACCCCCGATGAGCTGCACAGTGACCTCGACGTGATCGCGAGTATTTCTTGAAGTTTTGAGCTTTTTGGAGGTCTTAAATCATCTTTGCGAAGCTTTTAGAAGAATTTTGAAGGATTTTGGATGTCGGGAAATCCCAGTTCGCGGAGTTGCAGAGGTAGCCGGACTATCATGGGTTTTTTCCGGCGAGTTTCCGATGGATTTAAGACTTGATAGTGGTAAGGTTTTGTTCCTCTCATCACAAGCTTCATTTTGGTATATAATTCATGAATTTTGGTTAGAAAATATGAAGTTTTAAAGATTTTTCTAGTTTTTGGCGATAGCAACGGCACCGGCACCGAACTCCGGCGAACCAAGGAAGAAGGAGGAGAATATTCCATCAAAGTTGACGGAATATGCTAACGGCGTCAGGTATCTTTAACGGTATATGTTGATTTTTAACGGAATATTCCTTAACGCCGTTAGGGAATCCGTCAGTGTGCTAGGCACGTGCCTGGGCGTGAGCCGGTCGTCTAGCCGTGCCTTGGCCGGCGCATGAGGGCGCGTGGGTGCTCGGAAAATTTTTCTAAAAATTATGGGGGTGCTCCTGAGGTTGAGTAGGTCTTGGTGGTATATTCAAATACCCCATTTGAGCAATGTATGAGAAGTTATTTCCTAGTTTTGTGTATGTACTTTAAATAACGTTTATATAGTTGTTTCGCATATAGGTGAGACCTATCCTGAGGACGAGCGCAGTTAAGCAAGGCTCAAGGGTTACGACCCTTCCACATATCAGTGAGTGGGCTTTTGGTTTTCAGTATATACTTATATACTTGGTATTTTTCCCAAAAAATGCGTTTAAATGAAATTATGTTTTGAATTGCCATGCCTATTGAATTATGCTTAAAGTATGAATTAGTATCGTATGCATAAATGTGATTTGACGCTGTGGACGCTCAGGTAAGTTGTAGACAGTTTATATGTGATTTGATAATGATGTGAGATGTGTTGATAATTTATAACCTGGCCACGGGCGGGAGCACTAACACTGGGGTGACCCGTAATTTTTTGCACAGTCTTCACGTGATCGTAGCACTAGAGCGTATTTATTTATTTACACCCAGTCCTGTCGTACATACCACTTTAGGTGGTTCCGACACTCGTGTGCAGGCATACTTGTTGAGCTATAGATTCAGCCGTATAGGCCACTTTAGGTGGATCCGGCTGATATGTTATTTCTCCTGAGTTACTTATTATGTTATTTTGAGATATGTGGCATGGCATACTTATGAATATCGTTTCTGAGCATGGTTTTGAGATATGTATATATATATGCATTCTATTTTCTGGGAAATTATACAAGTTTTACGGCGATGGGTTAGAACTTTTGTTAAATGAAATGGTTTTAAAAAGCTTTGTTTTTGCCCACTCACACTTTCTATTTTGCGCCCCTCCAGGTTCTAGTTAGGAGTGCTTGTTAGTGGCTTACAAGGAATTCACGACAGCTCTGACAGATTATCATCAATGTAGGATTATCTTTGGTGTTGTATAATTAGTATTCGTCATGCTGGACTGCACTTGGGCTACTTATGCTCTGATTATCGCACTTGCACCTTACCTTATCTAGTGCTCTAGTTAGTTGGTTTTTATTCATTCGCATTTCCTTATATCTTTATTGCTTCCGCACTGTGCACATGGCTACATCACCCTCACATGACGGCCATCATGCCTCGATCTAGGTCGGGGTGTGTCAGAGACCATATCCAATGGAGATGTTAAAAATGCCACATAGACATGTAACAGTAACAAATAACGTACTATTTACTCTAACCTAGATGTCAATGATGACATGGAAAAAAAAAGGCTAAACGAACATGGACAAAAAGATGTCAAATTTGAAATTGTTTTCAAATTTGATTATTGTTATTTCTAAAGATATTCCACGTACCTTACTTTAAATGCTAACATATTTAAGTAATTTTATTATTTTTAAACCAACAACTCAACTTTTATTATTTTTGTTTAAAAAAATATAAATGAAGCAATAAATTTTGGTATATAAGTTGGAATGAAAATATTGACAATATGTCAAAGGGAAATTTTATTTGAACCCATGTAACATCTTTCTACACTCAACTTAAACTGTAAATGTAAATTACTTTATTACCTTATTGCAAATTACCATAAAAGTACAAGATAAAACTAATAATAAAAATAAGGGTAAATCTCAGTTTACTACCCTCAAGTTTCGTGGTTTTCAACATTTGGTACATGAATTTTTTTTTTCGTCCTAGAGTCATACCTAAAGTGTTAATTTTGGGACAGTCTCATACATCCGTTAGTCTGGCTGTTAAGTCTCCCGTTAACTGATGACATGGCGCCCATGTGGACAATGACTGAACGCCACATGTCATTAATTTTTTTAAAAAATTAAAAAATTAAATAAATTAATTGAATAAAAGTATTAAAAAAAAAACCCAGAACCCCCTTTGTCTTCCCCACCCTCCACCCCTCCACAGCTTAACCTCTCCTTCCCCTCCACCCCTCCATCCCCTCCACCCGAGCACCCCATTCTCCTATCCCTCATCACCCACCCCTTGCCCACCTGAACCACCATTTCTCTGATTTCAGGCGAAGATTTACCCTAAATATAAACATATATAGTCTCCATCATCCTTTAATTCATACTGCAAAAAGCAAATGCCAAAAGGCTGAGACACACCTCTTGCTCCGATAAACAACCCGTTTTCTTCTACCCCTTTCTTTCCATTTGACTTTCCTAGAATCCAAATAATAATAATCAGGAAAAAAAAACCAAACAGATACCTGAACAGGGAATGGATCATTCTTTCTTGCGTTCCTCTGCAATCTGGGAGCTGGGTTCTTCTTCTTCATACCCTGTTTGCTTGTTGAGAAAATATGAGTCAGAAAATGAAAGATATGGATGGGTTTTAAAGCTTGAAGCTTGCAGATGGTGGGTTTTTTTTATCTGATTTATGCTCAAATTTTGGTATTCTGGTTGTTAAATTTGTTCTTTCGAGGGTTCTATGAACTGGGTAGAAGACAATGGATTTTTCTTGGAATTTTGAATTAGGGTTTTCTGACATTTGATTTGGGATGAGTGGATCAGAGAAAGGGTGGCTCAGGTGTGCAAGGGGTGGGTGATGGGGGATGGGAGAAAGGGGTGCTCAGGTGGAGAAGATGAAGAAGGTGGAAGGGTGGAAGGGTGGGGAAGATGAAGGGGGTTATGGGTTTTTTATTTTTTATTTATTAATACTTTTATTTAATTAATTATTTTAATTATTTAAAATTTAAATTTTTTTTAATGACACGTGGTGCTTAGTTCTTGTTCACATGGGCACCACGTCATCAATTAATGGGAGACTTAACAGCCAGACTAACGGATGTATAAGACTGTCCCAAAATTAACACTTTATGTATGACTCTGGGACAAAAAAAACTTCATGTACTAAATGTTGAAAACCATGAAACTTGAGAGTAGTAAACTGAGATTTACCCTAAAAATAATTATAAACCCACACCCAATAATCAAACCTACCCATCACCATCACGTATCATTCTCCTACGTTCTAGTATGACAAAAATCATAAGATACTCTCATAGTGAAAAACAAGCCATTTTGTACGGATTGATAGTAATTTTGAACTATTGACAATCTATACTAAGCCAACTACCCCTTCTAGTATACCCGGCTGAAATGGAAACGCATGGAGTGTTCGGGAAAGGGAAGGAGTTATCTCTTCCTTTTATGTACAGAGGAAGAGTGGAGGGGTGTGGCCTGCATGCAGACCCATCATATCCAATCCCTTAAAAGTTGGACATATTCATTTGAGGGAAAAAACAAATAAAAATCTTAATAAAGTTTAATGCAAGCTCAAATTGTAAACATGAGAACATAAACTTGTATGCAGCACATATGATGCAGATGAGAGCCTAATTTCAAAAACATCTTTAACAACTTAAGTCTTTAAATTCTACTCAGGATATGTCAAATAAGAACATGCATTGTGCTACAATTAATTATATTAGAAACTAGCTCTTGCAGTGAAACGAATGATTAAGTAGCAATTCAAGGACTCCCATCAACAAATCTAATGAGAAAATAAACCAATACTATCAAGTCCCGACAAATACGAACTAAGTTGAGAGAGCAACGCTGTAGAGGGTGATGGAGACTCCATCAAAAGTAAGTGTTGGAAGGAGAGAATGTCAGAGAAGAGAATGCTTTGATTTTTTGGTTTTTTTTATTTTTTATTTTTTTCATATGGGTGTAAAAGATAAATTTACATATTGAATTGGGTTTGTGAGGGTAGTTTAGGTAGTAAATTTAGGTTTAAGGGGATATTGATAGTTTAATTAAAAATAATATGAGTGTAAATAATATATTGGGTGTAAAGAGTGGTTAAATAGGTTTAAATAAAATTCCCTATGTCAAATTGCCAAGTTTACCATCACATTGAAATTTAATGTTTTGAATTTGATGTTTCATTTAGAAATGCTATGAGGTGTGTAAAGAGTGGTTAAATAGGTTTAAATAAAATTCCCTATGTCAAATTGCCAAGTTTACCATCACATTGAAATTTAATGTTTTGAATTTGATGTTTCATTTAGAAATGCTATGAGGTGTTTATGGAGGGGGTGGTGGTTAATGCTAATGTTGATTTTTTTTTTTAACAAAAAATCATATTTATACTCTAAAAAATCAATCATGTACTATTCATTTACAACATTTTTTTTTCATTTTCGTTAAAATTCAAATATTTCAAGTCATTTTAATTAGTTTTTTTTATTGGAACTTTAACGTAAAGCATCCGGTACTGTTCACTTTAACGAACAACCACATTTTTACACTAAAAAGTCAATCCTAGTACTATTCATTTTACCATTTATTTTATCCTTATTATTAAAACTCAAAGTTTTCAAGTAGTTTTCTTTTTTTTTTGATCGAAAATGTAGGTTCAGTTGTTCGTTCATACATATATATATTTCAACCGAGTTTGCAAAGATCCTAAAAAAAGCCATTTGCGCTTGCACTTAGCTCTTTTGCTCTTTGCTCTTGCAGTGCAGACGACTGCAGTGACCTTTCTCCGACGATATCCATATTCTGATAAAGGCAGGCAGGCAGGCAGGCAGGCATTGTGGATTCCTTATAGATCGCCTTCCTCGGAGTTGAACATTTTATTTAGATCCCAGCAGGCAGCAGGCAGCAGGCACCAGCAGTTGAGGAGTTGGACAAAAAGAGAGAGATTGGGAGAGTTTGGGATTATTTAATCCCAGGACTAGTACTCAAATCTGGAGGAAGGGAAGCAGCAGCCCCTCAATCTCAACGGTCAGATCCGATACAGATCGCCTTCCTCGGCTGAACTGCTCGAGGCTCAGAATCTGATCCAGACCAATTCTCCACCCTCCGATCCCGACCCCCTCTCCGACTCCGAAAACAAGATGCTCAAGCGTCCCGGCAGAGGAATCGGAATGGGGAGTCCCCAGTACGACTCCCTCTCCGACAAAATGTACAGATACAGGAGCGTCATCCTCGTCATCTCAATCCCTCTCCTCCTCCTTACCATGGTCCTTTACGTCATGCCCCCCGGCGGTAATTTGAGCAACCAGCTCCCCCGCAAGCTGCCTTCCAAGACATCCTACGCTGTGATCTTCGACGCCGGCAGCTCCGGCAGCCGCGTCCACGTCTTCTGCTTCGACCACAACCTCCAGCTCCTTCCCATTGGCAAAGATCTCGAGCTCTTTCTTCAGATCAAGCCTGGTCTGAGCGCTTATGCCAAGGACCCTCGCTCTGCTGCCGAGTCCCTCACCGGTCTTCTCGATAAGGCTGAGGGCGCAGTTCCCAAGGAGCTTCGTTCCTTCACTCCCGTCCGCGTTGGGGCTACGGCTGGCCTTAGGGCTTTGGAGGGCGATGCTTCTGACCGCATTCTCCAGGCCGTATGCATCTTTTTCTTGTTTGGAAATTGCAATTTCCTTTAATTTTCGAAACTCAATTCGCAATTTCATTCACATGTTTGTTTTGTTATCCTTCAAATTTCAAAAGGTCAGGGATCTGCTCAAACAAAGAAGCAGCCTCAGCTCCCGCCCTGATGCCGTTACTGTCATTGATGGAACTCAAGAAGGTTCCTTCCAGTGGGTGTGTTTTACTCCAATTTTTGAGCTCATTTATATTACTAGTAGTGGTTGTACCTGTACCTGTACTAGTCTGTACGCACTCATTCATATTACTTGATTCTGTCATATCTAGTTATTCTTTTGTTTGTGCTAGACTGTCTGAGTATATCAAAGGGGTGTGTGGATTTTACTTCTCACCCACTCCTTGTTAATTTATGTCCTTTGATCTTCTCCAATTCATCCGATCCGAAGGGTGTGTGAGAAGTAAAAAGGGGTGTGGATATCACACCCCATATCAAATAACCCAACATTTTTGGAAAACCAAGCATATTTTGAAATTTGTTATCCGGGAAGCTTGCATATGCGAGTATGAGAGTATAGTAACACAATTTGGGGAAGCAATGTGCATACATATCATTTATCTAAAACTAAAAAGTAATGGACAAGAAAGAAGAGTAGTCATAGCTATACATTAACTTGCTTTTTGTTTTTCAGGTGACAATAAACTATCTACTAGGAAACTTGGGGAAGAAATATTCAGATACTGTAGGGGTGGTTGACCTTGGAGGTGGATCTGTTCAGATGGCTTATGCTATCTCAGAGGCAGATGCTGCAAAAGCACCCAAGTTATCAGATGGAGAGGATGTATATGTAAGGCAAATGAATCTTAAAGGCGTTAAATATAACCTTTATGTTCACAGGTTTTTCCTCTTTCCTTCTGCTTAATTGATGTCAGGGTTTGGTTTTGTGTATTATTAATTTTTTTTAATGCATTCAGTTGTTTCCTCGACTTTGTTGTAACATAACTACTGTAGATTGGTATTCCTAGATTAATTGCTTTTGTATTTTTTTTATGCAGTTACTTGCATTACGGGTTACTAGCAGCTCGAGCAGAGATTTTAAAGGTTTCTGAAGATTCTGGCAACCCCTGCATCTTAGCCGGATATTATGGTATGCTGAGTTGCTCCATTTTCTCTGTTTTGAGAAAGGAACGACATTTATTGCTCCATTTTCTCTATATTGTTAAGCGATGAAGCACATGGTGTTAATGCTTTTACTTTCTGTTTGTGGATTAATTGCATAATATGCTGTCTGTTGGGAAATCTTGATATGTTGTTTAGGTTCTTACGCATATGGAGGACAATCTTATAAAGCATCAGCTTCCTCATCTGGATCAAGTGTTGAGGAGTGCAGGAGGGTAGTTACGAAGGCACTCAAAGTAAATGAAGCAACATGTTCACACATGAAGTGCACATTTGGCGGGGTATGGAACGGTGGAGGAGGGGATGGACAAAGGAACCTATTTGTGGCTTCATTTTTCTTTGACAGAGCTGCTGAGGTATTTCACCATCTTTGATTTTTATACATTATTACTTGATGCGCATGAAAAAGTTTAGGATTTAGTTTAGACAACAACATGGTTTTGCTTACCACATATTATACATTTGCCTTACCAAAAAACAAAAAATTCCGTACAAATGCAGGCTGGTTTTGTTAACCCAAACGAACCTGTTGCAAAAGTTCACCCTGGTAACTTTGAGGAGGCAGCTAAGCGTGCTTGTGAAACTAAACTTGAGGATGCTAAATCAACGTACCCAAGAGTTGAGGAGGGTAACCTGCCGTTCTTGTGCATGGATCTTGTTTACCAATCTTTATTGCTTGTGGATGGATTTGGTAGGTCTAGTTATACTTTAGCGAGTTAATCAAGTTGGAAAATGACGATAAAATTCTAATATGTTTGAACTGGTTGCTTCAATATCTTAAACAGGTCTTGATCCCTGGCAAGAGATTACATTGGTGAAGAAAGTTAAATATCAAAATTCCTTGGTTGAAGCAGCATGGCCACTAGGGAGTGCCATAGAGGCCGTGTCCTCATTATAATTGTCAGCTGAATCACCTATTGGAAAGATAAGCCCTTGAATTTTGGCACCGGCGGTCTTTGCACTCCATGGTCAGTACTGCTCAGAAGCCGACCTCATAAACTGATATTGGGAATTGGATTTGGTCTATATTTTGGGAATAATGAGAGAATATAGTTGAATTTGTTCTCATTTGTAATTATTCAGACTTAACTATTCTTGAGATAACAATTTGATTCAATTTGTTCTAGTTTTGCCGGCTGAGTAACCAAAACGGTGATACCATTTCCTTTTTTTTTTATTTTTTTTTTATAATCTTTTGCGTCTGTCCTTGTGGAGACGAATACAATTGTTCCTAATTTATGTTTGCCATTCAGTTCATTCTCCTTCGTTTGAGTGTTCAACTTGAATTCAAGTTGTCGGAACGCTAATTACGTGCGCAAAGAGAAATTAAACGCATGTTCTTAGATAGTTTTTGTGTTTATAATTTATCTTTCTTTACATACATGATTTTTGAATTGAATAAAATCAGAGAAAACTAAAGAATATAAATAAATAGAAGCGTGCAGAAAGATAAAAAAAAAAATAAAGTATTTCTCTGTGAAAGAATCTCAAACCATGGCCTGAGGATAAAATGTGGGCTTGAGATGGTGGGGTGTTTTTACTTTCGTGTTTTGTAGTTGGGCCTTCCTTGGGCCATGGCGGAGTTTTCAGTTCAGCTGTGCAGAGAATTTGCTTGTTGCATTGGTCTTAACTCTTACACTATGTTTGGATGAAGAAATTTAAGGTTATTTTAAAATGACGGAAATTGAAATGACAAGATTTTATTTTCTAGAATTTGTTAATTTTCTTGTTTGGTTAATCTAAAAGAACAATGAAATTGAATACGGAATTTGTTATTTTTAAACTCTCAATCATATAAATTGGGAAATGATATATATTTACATGGAATTTGAACTTGGGAATTGGAGGTCCCAAATTCCAAGTTTTTTTTCGCGGAAATTAAATTTATATGTTTATGAATTCAAACAAGAGAATTAATGCATGTCAATTTATAAATTCTGATTTTTACCAAAATTTCAAGTTTATTTTCTTCGTCCAAACAGAGCCAGCATACTGGGGACAGACTCGTCGCTCGACGCCGACTGATTGCATTTGCATAGTGATAGTATGAATTTGTAAAAGAGGACAGGTGGAAATCATTCAGAATTTGAGGTATAATACAGGAGTGAGGATTTTGGATTTGCTTGCCTCCTCCGAATTGAAGAGCAGTCGAAACAGGTACGTCTTTTACTACTACTACTACTACAACTCGAATGTAGGATTGGATTGGTTTGGTTATTTTCACAAACAGTTGGTAGGGTTCGTAGAAATGAGAAAAATGGCGAGAATTACATCATTATACTCGAATTTGCTACACGCATAGCCATGTCTCTGTCGTGTCCGTTGCTGCTGCCTTTGCCCTGAAGCAATCCCTTGCTGCTGTATCTTCATCTCCAACGCATTTCCACATTCCATACGACAGATAAAAAAATGATCAGTTGGATTGGAGTCAGCCAGACATGTACGATAGAATAATCCCCAAGAAATCTCATCAGGAAAATGATTTCCTTCAGCAGCCGGAAACTAGGAAAGTTGTAAGAGAGCGGAGTTTTCTTTCTGGGAGCCCTAGGTTTCAATGAAATAAGAAATCTCAGTGGTGTCTGATCTCGGTATGCACATGGTCATGGCTGGTCACCAACATTCGGCATCAAGTTTCAGTGGACACTATACAGGTGCATATCCTTTTCTGTCGGTGTACACTCATCTGTTTACTTTTGTTGTCACAAAACTCACGGCTCAACTCAAACATGCTGTGAACTCCAACATGAGCGTTGCCATCATGCAAATGGATTTGTTATTCGAGTATATTCTCTGTTAAATAAAATTCATTCTATATTTTGGCAACTTAACATCCCCTCTTCTGTTTATTTATTTGTACATATTATGATTCAAAATTGTTTCACTCTATGAGTTATACGCTTGAACAGAAAATGGTTTGGTGAAGAGGGGCAGGAGAGAAATATATTTAGTAGACAATTGGAACATAAAAACTTATATGAATGCATAACTACAAGAAACACTTCCATTACACTGCTTCTAGTTTTGTTTGTACATGCAGGGTCTGCACACTGTGTTTTAGCTTTTATGATGAGCATATAGATGGTTGTGGAATCAATTTTTGCTCTGCTTTGGGGAACAATTTCGTAATTGTTGGACCTCTGACAAAATTTCATGATGTAAGTGTTCTGACGGGGATTGTGGGAGTGCTTGTACAAGGGTTTTGGCTTTGAATCATGTGACTTAATGCACGGGTGTCTTGTACCTTTACGGTTTATACTTCCAAGTTAATAACAAATATCTCTCATAGTTGCATAAATCCCGGGTGCTGAACTCATCTTTTTGTCTATTATTCTGCTCCGTTGTGTATTACTTGGTAGTACGATCATCTTCACTGTTTTTGGGACCTTTTCATGGTTGTGAACATTATTCTAGTTAAAATCAATTTATTCAAGAATTTATGATATATGTGTTAAGGCCAACACACATAGAGATAAAAAGGTCAACACATATATCATACTAGAAATGATAATCTTACTCAAAGTTGTAACTTCTATATGTATTGGGATAATCTTATTAGAAATATCTGTATGAAAAAATTCATGCGCTATTGGAGTTTACGGATAGTTCTTTTCAGGCTTCCTTTTATGATTGGAGTACTGCTGTGTCTTATTTTTCATTAGTAATGTCAGGATGTTTTAGCTCTGTTTTGCAGTTATAGTTTAGTCTAGCTTTTCCAGTGGTCAACTTGTCTTCTGATGTAATTTTTGTTATATTACAGTTGTGGTCTAGGATCTTGATTACCAAATGATTGTTATAGCACTTCTGAACTTTCCACCGCTTCCACAATTCTCTGACCTGCGCACTCGACTCCTTGCCTTCGAGGGGCAACAGACCTTTGCCGCACAGATGGTTGCGTCTCCTCTTGCTGCTTTTGTTGCAGTTCGACCACCACGTGACTCGCCTGCCATGCGTCCTCGTGATCAAGCAGGCCCTCAGCCACAATTCGTACTTTCTATGGGCCTGGACCGACTTCCCCTTATAGCCCAACGTCCGTTCTTCAATGCCCAAGGTCTTTTAGGTTCTCCTCCCTCTCGTCAGCCACTTCAGTGCTGGAACTGCCAGTAATTTGGACACGTTCGAGACAAGTGTCCTTATTCTTGTCCCTTTGCCGGCAGGCATGTTTCCTATCTTTAGATCCTAACTAGTATTTGGACTTGGGTGCTACAAATCACATGACTCATGATGCTAAGATGTTCCCACTGGCGCCCATTAAGCATCTAATGACAATGTTGTGATTGGTAATGGTGACACCCTCCCCACCACTCTGGTAATGTTTTGTTTTCTTCTAAGGCTTATGCTTTTCGTCCCTCTTAAGTGTTCCTTCCCTTCTTAAAATCTTTTATCTGTCCATCAGTTTACTTATGATATGCTTGTAAGTATTACATTCTTTCCTTGGGGATATCAAATTCGTGACTTACAAAGTGGTGTTCTTCCTTTTCAGGGCCTATGTAAAGATGGTCTTTTTTTGCACCATTTGATTTAATCTATTCGGATGCGTGGATGTCTCATGTTGTCTCGATCTCTGGTTATCGCTATTATGTCTTGTTTACTGATGATTCCACTCGTTATTCGTGGATTTTTCCCATACGTCTTAAGTCGGAGGTTTTTGACCAGGGTGATGGGGAAAGGAATATGATAACTTGCAATTTAAGTATTTTTGTGCCACTAATGGAATTGTGCATCGTTTTCTTGTCCCCGACAGAATGAATTAGCTGAGTGCAAACATTGTCATATTGCTGATATGGGACGCACCCTTTTACCTACTGCTCACATGCCCCATAACTTATGGGCTGAGTCGTTGTGCACTGCAGTCTATTTAATTAATCAACTTTCTACTCCTGTTATTCAATGGACCTCACCATACCAATCCTTATTTGGTCATTCTCTTGATCATAATTTTCTTAGTTTTTTGGTGTATCTGTTATCCCTATCTTAAAGATTATGTGTTTAACAAATTACAAACTCGTTCTCTTCCGTGTATTTTTGTTGGTTACAGTGATAAACATAGTGGTTACCGCTGCTTACATCCTCCTACAGGTCGACTCTACATTTCACGCCATGTCATTTTCAATGAAGATCAATTTTATTATGCTTCTGTTTCTCTGCCCTACTGAACGTCCAGAATTTTGCCATGATTCCAGTCAGCTTGCTGCCTAGTTCACCCTCTCAGCCGACAACAACAGCTCAGCCGACAGCGGCTGACATCAGGCCACTACAGCAAACAGCAGTTGACAACAGCTTATTGCAGTTGGCACCGTTTCACCCAGCTGTCCTTCCCCCGAATCCACGTGCCCATCAGTCCCACAAAGTCAACATCAGTTTTGGACGTTGACTTGCCCATCACATCTGTTCAATCAGTACCTGCAGCACACTTGTCGTGTTGTCTTCCTCAACCGCAACATCTGATTTTGGTGCTTCTGCCGTTGCTCTGCCACCACCCAGTGGGCGTCGTAGTCCAGTTTGCACACGTTCAAAAATTTTGAATTTTCAAGCCAAAATCCTAAATATCCAGCAAATCTTTCTACTAGGTATTCTGTACCTCAAGCTTTCGTTGCCTTGGTGAATATGAATGTGGAACCTACTTGTTACATACAAGCGTCTCGCTCTCCCGAATGGAAACAGGCCATGCTCGACGAATATAATGCACTTCTTCACGAGGTACCTGGTTTTTGGTCCCACCATCTAATTCGATCAATACAATTGGTTGTAAATGGGTTTTCAAAATTAAGTGGTTGTCTAATGGCACAATTGAATACTAGGCACATCTCGTTGCCAAAGGATCCATCGACAATTCGGTGTTGATTACTTTGATGCATTCAGTCATGTCGTCAAACCTACAACGATTCGCACTGTTCTATGTTTGGCTATTTCTTTTGGATGGTCTTTTCAACAACTTGATGTCAAGAAAGCATTCTTACATGGCTCTCTGTCTGAGAAAGTTTACATGCGACAACCCCCAGGTTTTGTTGATCCCTATTATCCTCACCATGTGTGTAAGCTTCATAAGGCCATTTATGGCCTCAAGTAGGCTCCCTGGGCATGGTTTCAACGTTTTAGTTCTTTCCTTATGAGGATTGTTTATGTCAAAGTCGAGTTGACAACTCTATGTTACCTTTGAATCTGTTAAACGAATGTTATGTTACCTGAAAGGCTCTCTTGGGTTTGGTCTTCCTATTTGTAGGTCTCAAGATTGTTCCTTCTTAATTGCTTATTCTCATACCAATTGGGCAGGATTGTCCTGATACACGAAGGTCCACATCCGGCTACTGTATATTTTTGGGACCCAACCTCATTTCATGGAGTGCCAAGAAACGGCCAATAGTTTCCCGTTCCAGAGCGAAAATTGAATATAGAGCCCTTGCCTACGCTTATACTGACACTGTATGGATTCAAGATCTTTTAACTGAACTTCATTGTTTGCTCACTCGTCTAGTCTTACTTAACTACGACAACTTGTCTACCACGTATTTAGTTGGTAATCTAGTGTTTCATGCTCGCACAAAACACGTTGGGATTGATTATCACTTTGTTCGTGAACGGGTTGCTTTTGGTAGCCACAAAGTTTAGTTTATTCCTTCTACATTTTAGCTTGCCGACGTCTTCACCAAAGGATTACCAGTTGAACAGTTTGCACGTCTTATTTTCAAACTTGTCACCTATTTGGAGTCAAGTTTGCGGGGCAGTGTTAGGCAGTTACCATGGTTAAGGAAGGTTTTAGAGCCAATGAATGCCAACACATCATTGTTTTTCCGTTATGTTGTTATTAGATGTCATTAGCCGTTATGTTGTTATTAGATGTTATTAGCCGTTATGTTGTTATAAGTCATTATGTTGTTATTAGATGTTATTAGGCTATAATTGTATTCCCGTTACCTTGTAACCACTAGGTTAGCAATCATACACTTCATGTATAAATAGGTTGTAATCCCTCAATTATAATTAATAGAATATATGGTTTCTACAAAGACCATGGCGGCACCATTGATTAGTTTCATCCAACCCAAGGAAGCAAACCCAAGGCAAGTGGTAGAGATGAATGATACTCTTGTGCTACGGCCTGGTTTGAACCCCTTCGACTCCCTAATATAATCTCTAATCTCGTTTGTTTATTCAATAAAGGAAGCAAAACCAAGGGCAAACCCCGAATCCTTTTATTCCATCCTTCACATCCAAAGAAGTCGAGGGTTTTTTGAGGGAGTAGGATTTTCTCCTTTCCTATTCTCATCCCCTTTCATTTCCTCATCTCACACTTTGCTTTTTGTCTTATTGTCTCTATAAAAAAAATATAAAATTAACGTAACTTAATCGTGACCATTTAAGTAGGAGGGGAGGGAAGGAAATAGAGATTAGGAGAGGAGAGAAATCCTCCTCTTTTTGGAGAACCTACAGCCACTGCCATGGGGAGAAGACCCGCCAGGTGTTTCTCTCTATACGATTACTAGGAAAGGGACAAGAACTACACTGCTGAGTCCTTCCATCGTCATCAACTCTTCTGACACCACTTTGGGTCACCACATCGCCAGTCGACTTGTCCAAATCGGCGTCACCGATGTGTTCACTATCCCCAGTGACTTTAACTTGACCATCCTCAACCACCTTATCGCCGAGCCCGGGCTCACCAACATCGGTTGCTACAACGAACTCAACGCCAGGAACACCGCTAACGGCTACGCACGGTCATAAGGAGTTTGTGCGTGTGTTGTTACTTTCACAGTGGGTGGGCTCAATGTCCTCAATACGATTACCAGAGCTTGAGCAACTTCATCCTTAAGGGGTAGGTCGGCTTAAAGCACAAAAAATAGGTCAGCACCCCCCAAAACTCCTCTAGCCCATCTTAATAGGCTAGCACCTAGCCCAAGCCGTCTTCTAGGGCGGCCCAAAATGTGTTGAACCAAGGCCCGACTTATGTGATGTCATGCTGGCGTCAGCATGACGTCACATGCCAATTTGATTTTTTTTTTACGCCAGGCGAGTGGGAAACACTCGCGAGTGGTCGCGTGTCCCTAACAAGAAAAAATGGGCGGGGCTCGCATGTGCAGGCGCAATAGAGGGACTGACAGGATGCCACGTGGCTCGGTCTAGGCCGTTGGATTTCCAACGATCAACAAAATTTGAAAATCAAATCCAACGGCCCGTGACGTGGAGCGTTCTGGACCGTCCGATCTCGAGATCAAGGGTCCACGATTTTCGTCCAAAAATGAAAAAATAAAATAAAATGCACAACGGTCAGAATTATGATCATTGACCATGTGCAACATCTAGGCTGTTGGATTTGAATTTTTTTAAATCCAACGATCCAGATTAATTAACTTAATAAAAATTAATAAAAACTTGTTTAAAAATATAGAAAAAAATATAGAAAAAAAAATTAAATTAAATTTTTTTTTTTCTATAAATATCTAACCATTGTCTTCCACCTTACACCACATTTCAATATTTTCAACACTTTCAACCAAAGCTTTCATATACATTTTTTGTGGAAAAAATGGCTACGTGGAAGCTCATCGAAGATGTTACGTTGTGTCAATGCTGGGTTCAAATTACTCATGACCCGCTTACGGGTAATGAGATGGAGTTGTGAAAAATGTGGAGTACAATTACGGAAGTGTTTTGCGATAGGCTTGGAGATCGCACAAGAAGTAGTCAAGGTCTTCAATGTCGTTGGAAAAAACTGAACATATCTTTTACTTGCTGGAAAAACGCTCTCTCTCATGCTTCCACTAATATGAGTAGTGGGAGAAGTTTAGCAGATCAGGTGACAATATTTTTATTTATTTATATGTATTCCACCCGCATCAATATTTTAATTTATTTATTTGTGTTACACCCGCATTTTATAATATTGTCTTATCCCACATTTTATAGACACTACAAGCACAAACATTCTACAATGTGAAGAACATCAACAAATCATTCACCAAATGAGAATGTTGGGATGTTGTCAAAGATTGTCCCATATACAAACTTGTGCCAACCAGTCCAAAAGTTATCATGCACGCCATCCCTCTACACAATCGCCCAACGAGCTTGTATGATACCAAAACAACGTTCCACATCCTTCCTACACCCTTCTTGACATTTTGCGAAGTGTTTTTCTCTTTCACTTTGTGGATGTGGCACTGTTTTGACAAATATTGTCCACCTTAGATAAATGTCGTCTGCTAGGTAGTATGCTCCTTGTATTTATGGCCATTGACCTAATATGTGATTCTCGGTGCCTTTCCTTGCAGCATTTCATGGAACACTGGAGATAGGGCAAGGACATTTCGGTAATTTTGAGCTCTTGGAACACCAAAAAAAGCATGCCAAATCCATATATCAAATGAAGCCACCGCTTCCAAAATGATACTTTTGGCTCTTTTTCTATCGTCATAAGCTCCTTGCCATGCACTTGGACAGTTTTTCCAAGTTTAGTGCATGCAGTCGATGTTTCCAATCATGACAGGAAAGCCTCGCATCTCACCCTTCTTCAGAAGCCTTCGCAGGTCCCTTGGCATGGGTTTCCGGAGGTACTCATTGTTGCAGAGGGATTTGATTACGGAGCAAAACTGCATTAGGGACTCCATAACAGTTGTTTTTTTCATCCTCGTTATCTTATCCATTTGATCTGCATATGGTCCATATGCAAACATCCATAAGGCATCAGTAATTTTTGCTCAGGAAGAAAACCTAGAACATGAAAAACATCTTCTTTTTTTTCACAAAGTATGGATCATGGTTGCAAATAGCACTCATGATTTTATTGAACAAACTTCGTTGCATTCTAAAACGACGTCTAAAAATATGATAAGGGAATAAACTGTTGGGGATAAAATAATCTTCCAAGAGATCTTTACCTCGTCTTTCCCTCTTTCTATCCAAGTTTGCAGCACGTCTGGGTTTGGATATCTGACCCACAACTTCCATGACACGACGGGAATGTAAGGCCCTCTGCCATCTATGTTCATCTTCCTCATCCTCTTTCATTGCGAAAGCCTCATCTCCACCTTCCTCGAGATTGAACAATTCTTCCTATTGTGACAACAATCTTTTCTGCTGCTCATCGATTTCATACAATTTCCTTGAAGAAGACATTGTAAGAACTCAAGATTTAAAAACGATGAAGAAGGATTCTGAGCTAAAAAGAATGATTGAGTTTGGTGTGTGAATGAGGATGAATGTAGAGTTTATATGGACAAAAAAAGAAAGGATGAAGTTCTAGAAAATACTATGTGTCACTACATGATTCGTTGAAAATCTTATAGAAATCTTGGCCAAATTATTGTAAACAGATAGTGACACGTGGTGCGTCGGGATTAGTTGAAAATCTATTCGGAAATCATCCAAAAATAGTACGTTCGGATAATGACACGTGGCGTGACAAGATTGATTGAAAATCTGATTGAAATCTTGGCTAAATTATTATAAACAGATAGTGACACGTGGCACATCGGGATTGGATGAAAATCTAATCGGAAATCTATCCACAAAATAGTACTTTTGGATAATGACACGTGGCGTGACAAGATTGGTTAAAAATCATATCCGAAATTAAAACTATTTTTGTTTATTTTATAAAAAAATTAATAATATTTTAAATGGGCTGGATGCCAGCGCATTTTGTAGAGGTGGAGATCGTTTGTGCCAGCGCGTTTTTTAGACTTTGTGCCAGCATATTTTTTAGGAGTGGAGATGCATTTGGCCAATTAAACTGTTCATGAGATCAATCACTATTCATTAAGTGGATTAAATGGGCTGGATGCCAACGTATTTTTTAGGAGTGGAGTTGAGTTCCAGCGCCTATTTGTAAGTGATTCTTCAAATCACCAAACATATATCACTCACTGTCAAGAATCCCCTAGTCCCTACCCATATTTCACTCCAAATTGACAGTAGGGTGTCGAAGTTCCCAAGGTTGAAGGCCCTATCAAGTACTCTTCCATATGGGCTGGGCATTTGTCGGCAAAAGACTGTTGACCACCTTCTGCGTCCTCTATGCAGAGAAAGTGAGGAGTCTATGGAGCACTTGCTTTTGCTTTGCCCTTGGATCAAATTGTATGGCATGGATCCGATCTCAACTACAAACCCTTCCCCGATCATGTGACCTCTTTGGATGCTTGGTTTTCTAAAGGATATTTAAAGTACTTCACCAAATGTACAAAAACAAGTTCCAATAGGAGCGAAGATCATCTTTAAGCACATGATGAGGCAAGAAACAAAGTTTTTTTTTTATCACAATATTCTTTTCAGCCTCAGAAAAACACTCTCTTTAACAGCTCCTAGCCTGCTTGGAGGGATGTGATTGCTTGCGCTTCGGATTGCAAGTCGTGGAGGGAAATTAAGGAAATAGCCAAGACTCCAGAGTAATGCGACTGCCCCATCGTGACTTCCATCCCTGTCTCACTCAAATAACCGGAACCAAGAGATCTTCCAGTGTTTTATTAAGAGGGAAATACAGACTTCAATATATCTACTGGTAAATTATTGCTCGCAGCAATGCTTTTTGTCCTTTACATCAATGTTGTTGCTCTATCAGTTTAGGTTGTCTACAAGGATCAAGGTAAACTACAGATAATTTCTTTTTAAATAAGTCTAGCAGCAGTCCCCACTGCACCTCGTTCGATTACAAAACATCAACAGCGGCATGTATTTTTCTAAATCACTAACTGTGCAGAAGAACGGACGTTCAGATCCTTCCCACCAAATACCAAGATAAAGTCGAAGTGGGCTCTCACTGGAATAGATGAAGAAAAGACAATGAAATTGTTTGGTGTAGGCTGCTGCCTTCAAAGTTGTTAGAGCATTCCCAGTGAGGGCTTTATTCTTTATGAGGTTAATACATTTCAAGCCTTAGTGAGAAATTTCATCCCCAATGAGCCGGAAAATGGGGTTAAATCTACCACTGGAGCTAGCAACTTCATTTCTTAAATAGCATAAAATTGGGCTACATCTAGCCCCAACAAACAATGGGTCCCACAAAAAAGTAGCAAGCTATGTGAGCAAAATTTTATCATTCTCCCTCCACTTGCGAATAAACACTTATACTCTCCTTTATTCTTTTTTTTTAGTTCTTTTTTCTTACATATTTTTATTGCAATTTGGCTAATGATTGTTTTAAATTTCATAATAATTGAAATTTCAAATTGATTTAACGTTCATGGGCATTAGTGGGTGAAATTTTCAAATATTTTTTTTTTCAAAATTGCATGATGCTAATTACCAATTGGTGCAAGGTTAATTGTTGTGTAGTAAGTGGAAATCAAATTATTTCAGATGACGAAGTGGAGGTTTGAATCTTTCAACGGATGAGATTGAGATAAAAGAATTTAATCCAACGAACGGTTCATAAGTGATGAAATCTAATTTTGTCACAATTTGAACTTTTTTAGGTTGAAAGGTTCATAAAAAAAAGTTTAAGATAGCAAGTCCAAAAATCAACTTAAAAAAAGTTAGGGTAAAGTACAAAAACCTACATCAACTATTGGTGTCACGACACTTTCATACTTCATATTTTAAAATTGACAATGTCATACCTCATCTTAAGAATTTGTGCCAATGTCAGACCTCCGTTAGTTTTTCTGTTAATTTCTCTGTTAAATGCTGACGTGGCCAGTGACAGGACCCACTTACTAATCCAACTGGATTAAAAAATAATTAAATATATTTTTAATAATTAAATATTCAAAAACTTAAAAAATTAAGAATAATTTTTTTTTAAATGGCCTAGGGGTGCGGGCCTTCCTTTTCCTCCACCAGCACCAACCCTTTTTCTTCTTCTCTTCGACAGTCACCAAACCCTTCCCCGTCCCCCAACCTTCCTCCACCACTATCTCTCTCTCCTTTCTCTCTGGGATGCAATCTCCCTCGTCTTCTTCTTCATTCTCCGACCACCCTCCCCACAACATTCGTGACAAGGCTCGCCGCCACAACACCACATACTCATAGTACTGGTGCAAGAGAAGAATAGAGGGTGGCAAGTACTGGCAGGCCCCTTGGTGTCCCCGCCGGAATGATTGCCTCGCTCGAGCGCGACGAGGGTAAGAACGAAGGAGTAGGGCTGGTTGACGATGTGCAAAACAACGGGAAGGAAGTCACTTACGCGGACCCCACTGTCCAGGACCACGATTTCGTGAAGGGCGGGATCGGTTGCTGCAGCGGATGGGGGGTCGCACTCGGGTCGAGCTCGTTGTCGTCGTCGGCGGCGGCACAGGCGCCATCGTCGTCCTCGCGCTTGTTCCGGCGAATATGGGGGTCGCGCTTTCGCTTCCTCCATTTTTCGTGTGAGTCTGGAAAATTCAAAACCATGTTAGAGTGAAAACAAAAATTGTGGAGTGCGGATTGCTGTGTGTGTAATCAATTGAAATTTGTCTGAATTTCTAGAAAGAGAGAGGGTTTAGGTCTAAGTTTTACCTGAATGAGAAGCTGACATTTTTAGGAAAGAGGGTGAATTGGAGATTTGTAGGGACTTTGATTGGCTAAAAATTAGAAATCAAAGGCAGAGACACACACAGAAGAGAGGGTGGTGGAGGAAGGTTGGGGGGACGAGGAAGGGTTTTGGTGGCTGTCGAAAAGAAAAAGAAAAAGGGTTGGTGCGGGTTGAGGAAAGGGAAGGCCCGCACCCCTAGGCCATTTTAAATTTTTTTTATTCTTAATTTTTTTAGTTTTTGAATATTTAATTATTAAAAATATATTTAATTATTTTTTAATCCAGTTGGATTAGTAAGTGGGTCCTGTCACTGGCCACGTCAGCATTTAACAGAGAAATTAACAGAAAAACTGACGGAGGTCTGACATTGGCACAAATTCGTAAGATGAGGTATGACATTGTCAATTTTAAAAGATGAGGTATGAAAGTGTCGTGACACCAATAGTTGAGGTAGTTTTTTGTACTTTACCCAAAAAGTTAACACAAAAAAAAAAAAAAAAAATTATCGCATAATCAAATTACTACAAAAATAAATCTATATAGGCTCATATACAGTTCGAAAGAAATAGCCCCTCATTGGGAGATATTCTTTTATAAAGCCCCAAAGATTCTTCCGAACTCTAAAATGAGCTATACCCACCACTTTTTCACCCCCATATAAAGCCCGGGAATGCTATTAGGCCATTTCCAATTGAAGGAGGGCCATATGGCTTGTTTTAGCCTTATAGCCGTCCAAGAAATTAATATTTTAATGAACAGTGTCATACTATATTTCATATCATCTCCAACCGAGAGGCCAAAGGGCCATAGGCAAAAAAAAAAGGGTTAGGCAAAGAAAAAAAGTGGGCTGGCTTATTGGGCTAGTTGGCTAGCTGGAGATCAGCCCACTAGCCTGATTAGCTGGTTTTGTCCCGATGGGGCTCACAAGCCCTTTGGCCTAGCTCTCGGTTGGAGACGATTTTTGGTGTCATTTCGGCTATTTTTGGCTCTATAGCCATTTGGCCGGATCAATTGGAGATGGTCTTATGGAATTGAAAATGCTTGGAGGTCCCCTTGTTCATGTGGTCCCTAACAACTCAGGTCCTGTTTGCAAAGTGACTAGGCTCTCAAAAGTAGTATACCACAAACGTGGTCTCTCAAAAGAAAAAAGAGAGAATCCAATTAGCTTTAAAGCTTTAGACCATCTCCAACCCTTTGGCTAAAACCTAAAATTCTTAGCCCATAAAATTTAGGTTTTAGCCCAGAAATAGTTTTTCTGCTCCAACCCTTATGGCCTAATTTTTTTAGCACAAGATTTTTAAAGAATAAATTTAGGCTAAGTTTTTCTTTTAAAGTAATTTAAAAAAAAAAAAGTATGCACACTATCATAATTTAATTTTATGAACATTTTAACCTAAAAATATTTAAATTCCGATAAATATTGAAAAATCACTAAATTTAGGTGAATTTTGAGTTAAATATATATTTTTAATTATTTTAGCAGTTGGATTTAAATTTGGGCCTTTAGATCTTTTTTTTACCGTTAGATTTGATTATATTCGATCTCAGCCGTTAGATTCAATTAATCCTGGGAGACATGCCCATGTGGGTGGGGTCCCGCTAGTGGTGCTGACACACCCCGTCCCGAAGGAGGGCGTGCTGGCCGTCACGTGAGAGTGACGTAACCATTTACACAGTTCGGAAGTTCTTAAAATACAATTACTAAAAGGAAACCCCCGAGGGTGAGTCCTACTTTTGTGAATTCTGTCAGAACGCCGTTGGGTTCCTCGTGGCCACCAAAGCTCTGCTAACTTAAACCTGGAGGGGCGAAAAACAAAATTGAGTGGGTCAGCAAAACAAAGCTTTTCGAAAATCTTTCATTTAAAACATTTCTAACCCCTCACTGTAAAACCTGTATACTTTCCCGGAAAATAGCATATATAAGCATACATATAAGCAAATATCTCAATTCACTATCCTTTAACACTTTTTAGAAAAATATGTCATGCCAAGTGTCCAAAATCATAATATAGATGCTTTCATAAATCTCAAATCATCAATTTTTCTTTCTCAAAACCCAGAAAGTATGTTATGTTATAAAAACTTTCAAAAACCGAAAGAATGATGCATCAATATAATTCAGGTGAAAATAAATCAACCGGAGACCCTGAAATGGTCCTGTACAGCTGATTCTAAAGCTCAACATCCAATCCAACCGGAGTCACCTCGGTGACCTGTACGGTCCAACTCTGCACGTCACTCGGAACTACATATAGTAGTCTGTACGATGACAGGTGTATAAATACGCTCTAGTGCTTCTCTCATCAATCATCAGCGCGCATAACTAAGGTCACCCACTAGTCGGAATCACATCTAGTGATCTGTACGACTAGCATGTCGGAACCCTCACATGGTCTGTACGACATCCACCTACTTGGATCCAAGACGAGCGTGCGGTGTGGTGAATAATATAAGCACTAACACCTAGGGTGCAGGTTATGAGCTTAAACGTCTCAACATCAAACAATTCAATGCATAATGAACTCACCTGACTTACCTGTGCCTCCACAGCACCATGCACATGTATGCATCATATATCAATTCATGTTTTTCATATCATTCATCACATGCATATCATTTCTATCATGGCATTTCATTCATATCATGCATCTCATTCAAGCATGGCATTTTAGAAACATACTTTCATTAAAAACTCAGTTTCTGGGAAATTCAATAGTATATAGGTAAATACAGAAAATACTGCCCACTCACCTGGAGTTCGCCCTACAACTCCCTAGCACAATACGCCAAGGCGTCATGACGATCGGCGCCTAAAACAATAATCAACCCAACCTCAGAATTCATATCGATAGAATATATAACTTATATAAAACACGTCACTACGCAGTTCGATCTGGAAGATCTGCAACTCAGATTTCCAATCCATAACTTCCAAAGGTCCACAATATACTTCTAGGACAACATCCTAAAATTTCATTACCATCCAACGGTCGGATCTCCGTAAATTTCCAAAACTAAGTGACGGTTAACATTCTATTTTATGGACTTACAACTCCAATTCCGGAAGATCCGTAAATCGGATTCCCAATCCGTAAGTTCCTATAATCCTCAAATATTGCGTATTACAACGCATCAAAGTTTGGTGACGATCCAACGGTCGGATCGTCAATTCACATTTTCACCTATAAGAGAAATAATTATAAAACGTTAATTTTAAACACATCACCAACAATTCGATATAACTTCTCATACGATGCTCAATTTGGGTATATGAATATACCACATCGACCTACTCGACGTCACGAGCGTCGAGAAAATTTTAGAAACATTTTTGGACCCTCCACGCGCCCTCACGCGCCGGCTAGGCCACTGCCCTACGCGCAGGCCACGCGCGGCACGTGTCTTCTTCTTCGCGGGGCTCGCCGGACTGGTTTTTCCGGCGACCCGATTCCGGCCAAACTTAAAACCTCTAGTTCTCCTTCGTTTTTCACCCATTTTCTTCGAATTTTATATCAAATTGAAGCCCTAAGTGAGTACTATCGCGTTGGACTAGTTTTAGGGTCTAAAAACAACTAAATCTCACCTGGAAATTTCAAGGGTTTCGGCCACTCTCGAACTCGACGATCCCGATGTCCAAAGCTTGCAAACGAACGTCCCCGAGCTTCCTTAGGACCTCCTAAAGCTCACTGTGAGCTTGGAATTCCCTGAAACACGACGTTTAACGTGTGCATGAACAGTGACAAAAATTGGGAATCTCGGGTTCACGTGAAATCGAAGGTTTCACGGTCTAAGACTAGTACCAATCGACTCACAGGGACTCAGGGATGAAGATGCATACCTTATTTGCTTCGATCCGTCGAGTTTGGCAAGGTTTTGGGTGTGTGCCGTACATATGGGTGCCTAGAGAGAGAGACTGTCGAGAGGGAGGAGAGAGAGAGTGACGGGGAAGGGAGAGATCAAGGAGAGTGTTTGTGAGGTCCACAAACCATCCACACCATCCATCCTTAATCCCTAATCAAGAATAATTCAACCTTACCAAAATTATGTCCAATTCACCAAAAATATATCCTTTATATTTAAACTATTAATTGAACCAACAATGTCACATAACGTACCTTAATCACGTCAAGGGCATTCTCGTCATTTCATACATTCGATATGAAAATCTCGGGACGGGCTGTGACAGGTGCCCACACCATTTTCTGGGCTAAATCCTGGGGGGAATTTGGCTTTTGTTCGGCTTTTAGCTTTTAGCCCATACATTTAGCATGGGTTGGGTTGGGTTGGGTTTAGACCATCTTCAATGATTGGGCTAAAAACCAAATTTTTTAGCCTGGAATATTTAGCTTTTAGCCTAAAAACAGTTTTTCTGCTCCAATCTTTCTAGCCTAAAATTTTAGCCCGGGATTATTAAAGAATGAACTTAGGCTATTTTTTTTTCTTAAATTATTTAAAAAAAATATGTAGACTATCGTAAATTAATTTTATGAACATTTTAATCTAAAATATTTAAATTCCGATAAATATTGAAAAATCACTAAATTTTCCACAAAACAAGCCTTCAACTTTCACCAATCTTTCAAACATGGGCTAACTTTCAATTCACCAACCGTTCAACACCAAATTTTCAATTCACCAACCGTTCAACACCAAACTTTCAACTTTCACCAACCGTTCAACACCAAACTTTCAAGGTTCACCAACCGTTCAACTTTCATCAATCATCCTCTATATAAACATATGTCCAATATTAGTTGATCACACAACCTTTCAACCTTCAATATTAGTTTATTTGTGCCAACTGCACCATCTTCGCTAACAGAAACCCATGCCAAGCATAAAGCAACATCTTCCTCACAGGTCCAATTACGACTTCTAATATGCTCTCTTGCCATGTTGAACAATTTGGAAATGGAAAGAAATGGTAGAAAGATAAATTGGAAGAATTGTAGGAGAAATTTGAGTTTTGTGTGGATGTTTGAACAAATACATAGGTATTTATAGAGTTTTTGGGTGAATTTTGAGTTAAATAATTTTTTTTAATTATTTTAACCGTTGGATTTAAATTTGGGCCGTTAGATCTTTTTTTTACCGTTAGATTTGATTATATTCGATCTCAGCCGTTGGATTCCATGTATTTTAAAATAACATATTTTTTACAAATGAAATTTGAATCTGGACTGTTGGATCAACCAACGGTCCTTAAATGGTGGCCGTCGGATGGGGAATAGAGCCGTTAGGCTCAGGGGAAGTGGCCAACAGGGCCCTGATAGTGGGCCCCCACTTTGTCGGGAGCAGATTTGAAGCAGGCACGTAGGGCGCATCCGCGAGTGGGCGAGCCAAGTGTGGCCCAATTTTGGGCGAGTCCACGCGGATGGGGGGGGGGATTTAGCCCAGCTTTAGCATTTGGCTTTTAGCCCAATGCTTTAGCTTGGGTTGGGTGGTGTTTGGGGGGGAATTTGGACTGTTGGATCTGGACTGTTGGATCAACCAACGGTCCTTAAATGATGGCCGTCGGATGGGGAATAGAGCCGTTAGGCTCAGGGGAAGTGGCCAACAGGGCCCTGATAGTGGACCCTCACTTTGTCGGGAGCAGATTTGAAGCAGGCCCGTGGGGCGCATCCGCGAGTGGGCGAGCCAAGTGTGGCCCAATTTTGGGCGAGTCCACGCGGATGGGGGGGGGGATTTAGCCCAGCTTTAGCATTTGGCTTTTAGCCCAATGCTTTAGCTTGGGTTGGGTGGTGTTTGGGGGGGAATTTGGCAAATAACCCATGGTTGGAGAGAGTCTTAGAGGGGAATAAAACCTAAAAAATAGCATTTAGCCCATGGTTGAGTTTGGTCTTAAACCTCCTCCAATCCTGGGCTATTTCCCAAATTTCCCCCCAAAATTTCCCCCCAAACACCACCCAACCCAAGCTAAAACATTAGGCTAAAAGCCAAATGCTAAAGCTGGGCCAAATCCTCCCTCCCCCCAAACGCGTGTACTCGCTACAAATTGGGCCAGTCTCGGCTCGCCCACTCGCGGACACGCACCACGCGGTTTGCTTCCAATCAGCTCCCGTCAGTGTGGGGGCCCACTGTCAGAGCCCTGTCGGCCATTTCCCCGAGCCCAACGGTCCATATTCAAATTTCTTTTTTTAAAAAATATGTTATTTTAAAATACATTGAATCCAATGGCTAAGATCGAATATAATCAAATCTAACAGTAAAAAAAAGATCTAACTGCCCCAATGGCTAAAATAATTTTAAAAAAAATATTTAACTCAAAATTCTCCCAAAAACTCTATAAATACCTATGTATTTGTTCAAACATCCACACAAAACTCAATTTTCTCCTACAATTCTTCCAATTTATCTTTCTACCATTTCTTTCCATTTCCAAATTGTTCAACATGGCAAGAGAGCATATTAGAGGTCGTAATTGGACATGTGAGGAAGATGTTGCTTTATGCTTGGCATGCGTTTCTGTTAGCAAAGATGGTGCAGTTGGCACAAATCAAAATAAAAAGGTTTTGTGGGATAAAATCATTGCAAAGTTTCAAGAAAACTGCAACGGCGGGGGTGGTGGTGTTTATAATCGGTGGAAGACTATCAACAAAGCATGCACTTTATGGAAGGGAAGCTTGGAGAGAGTTGTGGTTGGCATGCCTAGTGGAAGGAGTGCCACAGAAATTGTGAGTTTTTTTCTTGATATTTTATTTGTCATGTACATAATATTATTTTGCAACTAATTATTTTTATGTATTTTTTGCATATGGTGACAAAGCAATGGAAATTTACAAGACAAGAGTAACACCAAAAAAATCAAGTTTTTAAGTTGCAACATGCTTGGGACGTCCTCAAGGATTGTCCGAGGTGGGCAACCGATGCGGACCAACAATGGGGAAGATTATTTCAACGTGAAGCTGCACCGAGAAATGCCAGAGATGAAGGTGTCGATGAAATGATCCCATCTCATTCTTTAGCAAGGCCCTCGGGAAGAGATAAGCAAAAGGAAGCAAAGAGAAAAAGGAAGTCCGAAGATCAGATGGGTGGACACTTTGCTACCGAAATTGCAAAATTGAACGAAACCCATAGCACTCGCCAAGAAGAATTGGCTCGAATGAGTTTGCAAATGAAGGAAGAAATGGATAGGGAGCAAGATAGGTTTGAAATTAATTTCATGATGGAGGACCTCAACATATACACTCCAGAGAGGAAGAAGTTCTTATGTGGTAAGCAAAAGGAAATTTTGCGAAAATATGCCACAAGAAGTATATTTCAAGATGATGAATCCTCTGAACCTTATATTCCAAGTAAACCACGAAGTCCATCACCAAGTGAAGATGGTGGATATGATTATTAAGTTTATGAAGGTGTATGAATTATGTGCTTTATTAATTAAGTTTATTAATTGTCGTTTGTATTAAGTTTATGTGGTTTATTATGTGGTTTATGTACTTTATTAAATTTATGTCTGATTAATTATTGTTTCTATTAAACTAGATGCCTTCAATAATTATTGTACTTATTATTCCACACTTTGATGTAGAATAGATGCCTTCAATAATTCAACGTCCATTCAATAATTTATCCAACGTAGTAGACAAATTACTAGAAAATAACAACATAGAACACTTAAAATTATTACATAAATGCTCAACCAACATCATCAACGTTCACCTTCTTGGCGCCATACATGCTCAACCAAATCCTTGTGGAGTGTGTCATGACCTTGAGGAGCTTGAATTCTATTTAAATGTCTTATATACTCACTCAATGTGACCCTATCCTGTCGGGTCTCATATATGGTTGGAGCGAGATATTCAACATCTCTTGCAATAGCTCTCGCATGTGTTGGTTGGTCATCATCCATATCTTCGTCTGAATCTTCTTCAATTTCGATGTACTCATCTTCCACAATCATATTGGGCAAAATTATGCACGTCATCGTGATTGAATGGAGGTCTTTGGTATGCCAAAGTCGTGCAGGCCCTTGAACAATGGCCCATCGAGCTTGTAAGATCCCGAACGCTCTTTCCACATCCTTCTTGTAAGACTCTTGCCTTTGCGAAAATAATTTCTTCTTTGCACTATCGGGATGAGAAAAACTTTTGATAAAGGTAGACCAATTAAGATAAATACCATCAGTTAGCAATGTTCTAAAAATCGGTCTAGGCGGCTGCCCAGGCGGCGCCTAGGCGCTGGGCGGTGGCTAGCCACCGGGATTTAACCAAAATCGGAAGAAAAATCGGGAAAAGAATTAGGCCGTCGTTGGTCGGCCAAGGCAGGTATCTGGGCGGCCTAGGCGGGCGCTAGGCGGCCCGCAGGCGGCTGGGCGGTACCTGAAACTTTCCTCTGTGGCAACTCACTGTCTCTGCACGGCAACATCGCCGGCGTCCAAACACATGGATGACTAATTGAATATATCAAAGAGCCTTTTAGCAGATCGGAGAACCTGATCCAAAAATAAGAAATTGGAAGAAGAGATTTGACATTTATAAGGAGGAGGTCGTGTCGGTGTTGCTTCGTCTTCTTGCTTCGACTTCGTGAAGAGGCCGAAGTCTGAAGGCTTTCCCTTTCTTCCTGTTAAATGTTCATTGGTTTTCTAACTTTTCTTTACTTTAGTTTAAATCTATTTTCTAAATATTAATATAATATTCATACTTGGTTATTGTGGCGGTGGAATCGAGAGTGTGGTGTTAAATATGTTTATCCATTTTCAAAGGTTAACGTTTAAGTATTAGTTATTATCTTATGTTAATATGTATTTTACTTCTTGTATTTTGCTTTTTTTTTTTTAGTTATTGTCCATTTAAGTTATGTTATTTAGTATTTTAATTAATAAAGAGATGATGTATTAGTCAACTAAATATGAATATGCATGTACAATGAAATCGATGAAATACGTTGATGAGGCCACAATATAACAAGTTGAATGCACATCTTGAAGGTTGGGAGGAATACCTAAATCCACCTAGTGATATACAAGATATACAAAATATGGCACATCTTAAGAAAGTTGTTATATCATTTAACACGTGTATAGTGATGCCATATTGAACTTGTTATATCATTTAACACGTTGTTTTGACATTTGCTAATATGCACTTATTTACAAGATATACAAGAAGTTTACCTAAATCCGCCCAGGCCGCCTAGACCCCGCCTAGCCGCCTAGGCGCTAGGCGCCAGCCCGCCGCCCGACTAGCGCCTAACGTTTTTTAGAACCTTGTCAATTAGGTAGTAACCTAGCTAATACCTATAACCATTTATCTTGTATTGAAATTCTGGTGCCCATCCATTCACAACATCATCGAACAGAGGAGAAGACCAAAGAACGTTGATATTGTTGTTTGATTTGGGAACGCCGAAGAATGCATGCCAAATCCATGTGTCGTAAGACGCCACAACCTCCAGCACGATGGTTGGCTTGTTATGACGACCCTTGAATTGGTCAGCCCAAGCAGTAGGACAATTGTTCCATTCCTAATGCATACAATCAAGACTTTATATCATGCCAGTGAAGCTTCTTTTATCTGCCTTGCGTGGAAGTCTTTTCAAGTCTTCATGATTTGGCTTGCGAAGGTATGTGACTCCATATATGGCTTGAATTGCCTGACAGAAGCGCTTCAGGTTCTCAATAGCAGTACTCTTCGCAAGTCGGCAATACTCGTCAGTTGAGTTTGCAGAGCACCCATTAGCTAGCATCCGAAATGCATATGTGAGCTTCTGATGAAGTGATAGACTTTGTCGGCCTACGACATCTATCTTCCTTGCAAAGTAGTAGTCATGATTGACAACTACGTTCAAAATGCTTTAAAAAAGCTCTCTCCTCATCTGAAACTGCCTCTGAAAATCATAAGCAGGAAATCTCGGACTCTCGATGAAATAATCTTTCATCATTTGGTCATGACACTCTTCTCTATCACGCTGCACAAATAAACGCCCCGTGACAGAACCACGATGACTAGATTTGCCATGGTGCTCATATTGCATAAACTAGTTTACAAGTTCAGCTTTGGCGTTGATTAGTTCTGCATCCTCAATGTCAAGCCTTGCTTGGTATTGTGTCATCTACATTGCCCTGCTACGCCTTCTTCTATCGCCCATTAATGAGATATTGAGGATTTTTAGGAAACAAAAACTCTTTGAAAGTTGAAAGATTGGTGAATATAGAAGATGATTGAAGGTTGAAAGATTGTGTGATCAACTAATATTGGACCTATGTTTATATAGAGGATGATTGATGAAAGTTGAATGGATGGTGAAAGTTGAAAGTTTGGTGTTGAACGGTTGGTGAAAGTTGAAAGTTTGGTGTTGAGTGGTTGGTGAAAGTTGAAAGACAAATCTTTGATGCCGTGTCAAGTATACAAGGAAACAAAATTCCTTGCAGCAAAATAAAAGCATACCAATTACTACCTATAGGATTCAAAATGATCAAAGAATACCTTTGCCACATCTCCAAATAAATAGCTAAAAGATGTTTATTTTTGTCTGCCATGAGGACTGTGAAGTCCTATTTGGACTTAGAAGACTTCAAGGGTGCGTTTGTTGTATCGGACTGTCTCGGACTGGACTAGCTTCAGGGACTAAGCTGGACTGGCTTAGACTAGACTAAGCTGGACTAGCTTAGTGAAACGTTTGGTGCAGTGTCGGACTAAGAAGCAGGATAATGAAAACAGTATTGTCACCAGTTTGGTGTTTGCTCAGACTAGGACTACATTATTGTTTTGTTTTAATTGATTTTTTATTAAAGATATTATTAAAATTAATAATATTGGATGAGAGTGAGACTCAATAAAAATACAAAAACCAAATTCTCTTGCCAACAAAAGAATCATACATGATTCAAGAGTAGCATTGGCCGAACAAAATACATCCATATCCTAAGGTTGTACGATTAACAAGATCCATGGGAAAAGTTGAGAGAAAGTTTGTCGTTAGACGCAAAGAGGGATGATACCAAGATAGAAATCTTAGTTCAGGTATAATTAGGCTAGATGAATTAGCCATATGTATATTTTGATTTTCATTATATATATAGAGTTGACAGAGAGTTTGAGATGAAACCAAACTCTTCAAATTAAAACATAACAGATAACTAAGAACTAAATACATAAATTACAAAATTCATACTTCCAAGATCGTTGACTCATTCAAACTAAGTTGAAACATTATGTTGCATGGATTGGATAAGATAAGAGAACCATTTGAATTTAGTTTCGGCAGGCTTATAGCTTATCAGGGAATGGAACATCGTGGATATAGGCTCAGTAGTTGGGTCATTTTGTCTTTGCATTTGCTTACTCTTTTAGCTGCATTTCATATCACCTGGCCTGCATTTTGGGTAGCAGTTACACTCTATCTTGTCGTAGGAGTGAGTGTAAATTTCTCTTACCACATGCAACTTTCCCACCAGAGTTTCAAGCTTCCCAAATGGCTAGTCCAACCTGATACCAAAAAGTAAGCATATGCAAAGATTAGTTCATAAGCAAAAAAAAAAAACTTGAAACTCTAGCATATGCAAAGATCATTGTCTTCCTCTAGTCTTAACAGTTGCAGCTAAGAACTATGATGCAACAGAAAAACCGACATGAATGGTCTCAACTATTGCGTACTGACAAACAGAGCTTCAAGATAAAAGCCATAGCTCAAAAGACTGAATCTGAAATGAAATGCAGCTTTCCGCTTGCGTAGAGTTTCAATGCTTCAAATTGAAAAGCCAACTACGAAGCTTAAAACGAAAACTTACAATGACAGAGCTCAAACAGCAGCAGGACTACAAAGTACATGCAAAATTACTGTATACTAACAGAATCAAGATACAGCAAAGAATATAATTTATATGATAGTAATTCGAGCAAAGCACAATCCTTCAAGGGTTCATTAAAAAGGTAGTGCTGCCAGGAAGACATGTAAATCAAATCACCTCCAGTGAACACCTGTTTCAAGGACGATGCAACTTCTCATACACTAAACATGACTACACACCAAATTTCTAAAATACATTGTTGAGAAACAATACAACTTGTCTAAGCAACCATTTCAGACAACCTGACTAAATGATACATTGTTGAGAAATCGACAACATGAAATCTACGAAGAGAAGGACAAAACTACGTCCAGTAAAATGTACATAAGGAGCACAAAAAATGTCTCCCAAAGAGAAAAACATACACTAGTCAAACAGTTGTTTCCATCCCAACTTATACAAGAGAGCATTGATTTGCTACTCACAACCCCTAAACCCAAATACAACTCACAATTACATATTATACACAGAAAGTAAGGAAAAAAATACATATCACCCACCCAACAACGAATATGTGAGAACCATCGCATTATGAGGAATAAAAGTGATATTTTCAATCCCATGATCACGAAAAAGGCAACGAAATAAAAAAAGAAAAAAAATACACAAAAGAAAACAGAACAAAAACATCAACTCTATAGGACTCATGGCAACACCCCAAATATGGGAAAGGACCACAGAAAGCATTCAAAACTGGCACTTTTGCATACCATAAACTAATATGACCTTTCCTTTTGCCAAAAAGCCCTGCCAAAGATCACACTGATTTTCCAAAAAGGTATAAGCGACTGCAAGCATTTCCTTTCCGCATACATAGTATTCATACCCCCAATCTTTTCTTTCCAATATAAACTGTGTATAAGAAATGGTTACTCACAAACGTTGATGAAAGCTTCAGAAAACGATTACTCACAAAATTTTCCAAAGAGAAGCTTCCAATATGTTAAATATTCACTAGAAAACAAGTGGCACCCTCAAAGGCTGAAGAAATGGTTTTCCTTCTAGGTCTGAAGTTGAAGAAACGGTTAAATATTCGAATACAAAGCTCGAAAAAGATCAAGTATGATCAGAATAGGTAGAGAGGCCTCTTCTTAAATCTTAGCTCATAGCATAAGTGTTCAACACATCCAATCCAACTAGATACCCCGTCACTGCCAATACAACACCAGTCATCCTGGACATGATACATCCCTAATCCACTACTAAGATCTCCATATAAGGGTGAATTTCTCACACATTACACTCGAAGAACCACAAAAATTGAAAACATCCATAAGCTGCGAATGGATTCCCGAATGTCAAATTCTTCATAAGTATATCCAAAAAACAAGCTGCAGTCAGTGACCCAGTGCCGTTTTACTAAATTCGATAATTATGAATGTTGGATTATAGTTAATCACCAAAAACCCTAAAAAAAACTCAAAACTCCCATTGAAATGCATAAACAAAACCGAAAGGAATGAACAAAAAGCAATTGGATTTGGAAAATTAAAAAATTACCCATTGAAATGCAAGGCAAATGAAGCTCACCTGATCAGACCACTGACAGCGATACTGGTCCGTCGTCGATTGTTTATATGTTGGACGACTACGAGGTGGTACGACAAGGAAGGAGAAAGGAGATGGCGAAGGTGCGAAGGGACGAGGAGCAAGCTGCAGTTGCTGCGGTTGATGTGCGAATGTGCTAAGGAGAAGAGAGATGACGGGATTAGAGGGCGGCTTAGCAGTCATCTCCGAATCGGGGGGTCTCGCTAAGGCCTGTTAGCGAGGGACTCAGTCGAGGAGAGTCCCTACTAATCCCACTAAACTTAGTCCGGGTAGGGAACAAACACAAGACTGGACTAAAACTTAGTCCAGTCTAGTCTAGTGAGAGCTAGTGATGCCAAACAAACACACCCCCAAGTTCACAGAGAAGGAAAAAAAAAATTATGAAAAGAGTTTGAAAACTTTAAGTTTTAAAGGGTAAAGTGAATAATATTAGAATTTACATTTTAATGTAAAAATATGATTTTTCGTTAAAATGAACCGTACAATAACTTTTCGTTAAAGTTCTAAAAAAAAAAAAAAAAAAGCTGGCTGACAACTTGCAAATTAATTGGGGAAAGATACTAACGTGAAGCCGCAAGTCCCCATCTAAATTCATGGGCTTTGTAAATTTGGACCCATGAATTAGAAATTAAGCCGACTAAAAATGAGGTGAAAAACTCTTTTGACGATTTTACCCCTAATTTTACTGTTTCTGTCGTACCTTTTTCTCAATTCACACAGTAAAGTGACATATTTGCCCCTGTGGCTTTATGGAATAACAATCTTTTTTATTTTCATTTATTTTTCCATTTCTCTGTCTAAAACAATTTTTCCATTTCTCTGTCTAAAACTCTCTCTCTCTCTCTCTCTCTCTCTCTCTCCTCCCCCATACTCAATCCACAGCTTCTTCTCCAACTCTCTCTCGCCATAGATGTGCGGAACTGCAACAGTCGCAGAGATCGCGAAGCAGAGCGTAGAAAGCATGATCAAAATCGATCACCTTGCAGAAATTGAAGCCGTATAGATAGATATGAGGCCGAATCACCGATCCACAGGGGAAATGATGGCTCTCGATACCATCACATCAGTGATAGGCCGATCCCCTACTCTCTGCGCCTCTTCGGAAACCCCTCTTGGTAAATTTTCGAACTTTACCCCCAATTGTATTTGCTCTCTCTTTCTTAATCTAAAGCTTAGGTCTCGCACTTTAACTTTGTGTTTAGGTTGGGTTTTTGCGTTGTGAATTCTGAATTCTGTGTTTAATTTGGATTTTTATATTTTAAATTTTGAATTTATAGCCTGATTTGAAGGTGAATTGGGACAAGCGATTGCTACCTAAACTCATGACCATGATTGAGTAAAAATATCACTGTTCTAAAAATCCCCGCCTAGGCGCTAGGTCCCAGCCCACCGCCTAGACCACCTAGGCACCCGCCTAATCCGCCTAGGCACCCGCCTAGCCCGCCTAGGCACCCGCCTAGCCCGCTTAGGCACCCGCCTAAACCCGCCTAGGTTGCAACTCACTTAGACAGAAAATACATAACTTTCATTTTGCATTTTGTATTTTTCCAATAAATTAGACTTGTTGCATACTTGAATGAACAAACATTATATCCTTATTTCACATGTTTTCATTATGTTCCAATACTTCATCATATATATGCATTCTATTTTGTAGTTTATGATGAAATTATATATATTTCAAGTAGAAGCAGACACTTATTTATCTGAAATATGATAGATTTATTTAAATCCGCCTAGTCCGCTTAGGCGCCCGCCTAGCCGCCTAGGCGCTAGGCCCTAGCCCGCCGCCCGACTAGCGCCTAGCGACTTTTAGAACCTTGAAAAATATACCAGTAGTTTTATTTTATTATTTTATTATTATATTTTTTTTTAAGAGAAAGGTCACACTATTAGCAAAACAACAATTATATAAAAACGTAGCATGCAATGGGGATGGATTTTAGAAAAAAAAAAACAATTATTTGGGTAAATTCATATGAGAAAAACGGTGAAGGAAAAAAAAAAAAAACATTCAAAGAACCACCAACGGAACTGACGTTACAAAACAGATTGCAAGTTATATATTTTTTAAAGAAGATTTCAACTTCAAATTTTGTTTTTTGTGATGGCAGAGTAAGGAGAATGTGATCCCCATTAGCTCCAAGCTTGCGGTAAACATCTCTTTTTGTTCAGGGTTATGAGAATTTTTACAGGAAGAATTAGAAAGGGACCTCAAAATTTAAATCTGGTATTGTAGAATTGTAGAAAAAAAAAAAATGTGGAGTTGGTTGCTGTGGCTAAGTGTTGGGTTTGTGGTCGGAGCAGTGGCGATTCTAGCCGTGGAAGTCGCAGTTGTACGAGTTTTCATCAGCAGGTTACAACAGAAAACCAAGCAACAGCATGACAAAGAAAAATCATCTCAAGAAAGAGGATCCAAGTCAGACCCTCTACACCCTCGTCGATCCCTGGAATTTGCTTCCACCAAGGAGAAGGAGGTATTTACCACTTGTACTTGAATATTCATATCCCTGGAATTCGTTTCTTTAATTTCTACTTGTAAATTTATCCTCTACCTTCTGCTTTTTCTCGAGAGTTTTCTTTTTTGCTCTGAAAACAACTTTGAATTCCCAAATTCAATTCAACTCAACTTTGAGAATTTGTACTTTTATGATCATGAAAATTTCGATTTCGACTCTTTAACGTATCCCAGTTAAATTGATAACGTGGAACAATATAACTAAAAATTTAAATACGATGGAATATTTGGGTGAGTAATTGACAGGTTATGTATCTATTTGAATATGTTTTTTCTCAAGGCACATTTTAAGGATCATAAGGCTGTATGACTTTAGAAATGTATACATAAGGCTGTATTTATAATCCTATATATAATAAAATCGTGTTAGAGAATATTTTCTACTTTATCTAGTTTTCTTTGCAAGACAATAATCTTTCTAATGAAATGTTGATCAAACTGAAACAACTACATTAAGGATTCTATTTCGCATAAGGAATTGGAATGGAAACTATTATATGTATTGTTGAGGTTACACATTTGCTTGCGGTTGACTGAAAAGATATACATCTTAGGTATATTTTTGTACAGAATTCAGTCATATCACTGCATTATACTGAATTACCTTTTGTTGGCACTATTGTACATTTATCATTGATATTGGGACCCAACCTGTGCTTCCCACATCCCTTTTGAGGGGAGCTAATCAGTCTACACTAAACTTGTTCATCTAGGCTTATGACACATATACATTACTCATGGCTGTGCATAGCATTTTTCTAAAAGCTTTCCCTCCATTAGGGTGTAATTTGGGTTTTAGAACCAGAAAAAGTTCCAAAAAACTGGCAAGAAAAAGCTCTACGAGAGCAAAAGAGAGAGAAGGAATTCTTTGAGGTTTCTCCTATAAAAAGATATGCAAAAATCAAGAACAAACTACTCATTCTGACAGAATCAGATGGCTCCCAGACAGCTATACAGTTAAAGGGCTGCACTATTGAAGCTGTTTCCTCAACAAGTCTATCTTCAAGAAAATGGTAACTGGCAATTGCCACACATCCTCTGCTTCTAACCATTCTTTTTCAAATTTAATCAAGCTGGGATGATCATAATTGTCATTTTACTACTTTTCCCAAATCTTTCCCATACAAGTGCTATGACAAATTTTTTACGACGAGGTGACAAATTTTTTTTGAAGACGTGTATACTTCCATGATTTCTTTTTGTAAAGATATAAAGTGCCGTAATATCTCTTATTACTGTGAAAAATAAAACAGAATTGTCTTACTTCTTAGCCATTTACAGTGTTTCACTATGTTTTTGACCAGTGCTGAAAGTTTCTTTCTTTTCTTAAGGGCCAAGAGGTTCCCCATTAAATTGGATAGCAAGGCCACCTTATACAAAGGAAGTAAAATATTATACCTTTATCTTAAAACTTCATGGGAGAAGGAATCATGGTGTAAAACTCTTCGTCTAGCATCGTGTGATGACAAAGAAAAACTTGACTGGTTCGCCAAGTTGCATGAAGAATTTCGCTGCTACTTGACATTGTTAAATACAGGCCATCCTTCACTCATGAAACAGTCTGGTGGACTCTATGCTGCTGAACCCGCAGATAGGGAAAATAGGATTGATGGTTCTTCCTCAAAGGTTCGTATGTTCTTGAGAAAATTCACAAAGAAGTCTTCGAAGATTGGTCCAGAAAATAAGTTGAGCTGGACGTCATCCTTAGGCCGTGAAGAAAGAAAGATAAGTGAGAAAGTTCGTCCATGCCAGGATTTTGTTTCTTCCAGTAGTTTGGCAGATGCTAGTCCATTAGTGAAGAGAGCTCAGAGTTTCAGTGAAGGGAATTTGGCTATCCCACCATCTTCCACCTTAACTCATTCTGGTAGTCAGAGTCATATATCTGTCATCTCTGATGCAGGCTTCGATGAAAAATTTGGTTCTGATGAGGGAACACTTTGTTGGAATTTGTTAATTTCACGGCTCTTCTTTGATGCCAAAAGTAGTGTGGAGATGAAAAGAACCATAAAAGCTCAGATTCAGGTGCACCATACACCAAGAAGATTTCATCATTTCTGTTAGTATACATGCATGCATCTTCTCATATTTGCATTAAGGTGGAAGCATATCATGCAAATATGTGCGCACACAAACGCACACACATTCAACTTGTTTTTTTGTATTTTATAAAAGGGAATTGTTATTAGCACTCCAAAAATCTCATTTGGCACTCTTAACTTTCTATAATTAGAAAGAAAAATACACTTGTGAGGAGTGTAGAATGAGATTTTTGGAGTGCTAATAACAATTCCCTTTATAAAATTTTAACTCTGCAATTGTTGCTATTCTTGTCTTTTCAAGCAGATGGTAGACACTTGAGGATGAGCTAAATAATATTTCGGATAAAGATTTAGGTTAAACTGACTTATATTTGCAAGGCACCTGTAAATGTAGGGTTCATTTCATGTAACTAGGCCTCCATGTATCAAATTTTCCGAATTTGATTGAGTGTATTTGGACATCTTGAATTTGGCTTTTGCTTTGTGTACTTACACATTTCTCTTCTATTATTTGTTTGCAAAGGCAGATGTAAAATTTTTGTGTTTTATTTGATTTTGCCTATGACAGAGGACATTGTCCAATATGAGGACCCCAAGTTACATGGGCGAAGTGATTTGTACAGACATTAATATTGGGAATCTCCCACCTTACATCCATGGTTTGAAAGTACTCCCGATGGACATGAATGATGTATGGGCTTTGGAAGTTGACATTGGATACTATGGTGGTGCGGTGTTAGATGTTGAAACAAGACTGGAAGTCCGTGAATTAGATTTCCAAAGAGGCAGCGAGGATGTGCGTCCAGAATCAGGCTCTGTTGGAGATGTTTCAGCTGATCTTCTTGAAGAATTTGAGCATTTCGGAAAGCAGTTAAATCTTGCTGAAGGGACAGTTGATGCGCCAGAGAATAAGGAGGAATGTGACCCAAAATCTGGTGAGATTAAACTAAAGTCAACTTTTGTGCACTCTGTGTATTCCATATATACCTTTGAAACTCTTGATAGCTCACATACAAGCAGCCTCTGGGTTCATAATACATTAGTAGTGGAAATATTATCTTGTTACCTATAATACTGATTGGTGATTGCTATAAGTACACTACATAGCTTGAAAAATAGTTCACAAGGTACTATATGATTAAAGAATCAATTGAATTTGGGTTGCCTATGATCAAGAGAGCAAACATTAAGATTTAGAGCCTTAGACTTCAAACATCAAGATTAAAATGGTAGTCTAACAGCTAGGCATGGAATAAAGGTCAAACCCTAAAGGAAATCGTATATAAAACTTTAAAAAATAATTAAGTAAACTTGAGGATCTTTCTGAACAGCAAAATCACGCAGTTCAAACAGCACAACGTCTGGATACAGATGTAACTTGGTCTGAGAATTTTTATATATGCATGCACAGGTGATCTATGACGATTCAAGTTGAGGACCACATTGTTGGAGCCCACCCAGCAATGAGGTCCCATAATTTCAACCTTGTAATTTTTAAGGTTTATTTTGAATATCATTCTTGCAAAGGATCTGCTATCTATAGGCTTGTAGTAGAGAAGAGGGAAACTTTCAAGTAAATTCACAGTTAATAAGGCAAAGAAAAGAAACTTTAAGCATGGAATTATTTTCAATTTGGAAGCTAAACGTTACACATTTTCTAGTTATATAAGTTAAATAATATTGTATTATTTCACAGCCTAACTCAATTTTACACTACAATGAAAACTACAAGTTTCGTTTCGTAGTATCGTCTCTTTTATTGCCTGAAACGTTCTGTTGCAGATGGATCAAAGAGTTCTAAGAGCAGTATGTCTGCATCAAATTATGGATCCAGG
Organism: Malus fusca; assembly: GCA_035220775.1. Taxonomy (NCBI): domain Eukaryota; kingdom Viridiplantae; phylum Streptophyta; class Magnoliopsida; order Rosales; family Rosaceae; genus Malus; species Malus fusca. The sequence continues at coordinate 8,730 of CM069072.1, read as the reverse complement.
TGGAAGTCAATTCTAAATTCTATAGCCAAACAAGTTTCACAGGTTTGTAGATGGATCTCTGACCTATATGTGTTTCTGATTCCCTGGACTTTCTTGTTACTTATGGTTTAATTCTCTGCGGACCATGACTATTGCTGATCTTCTGTCCATGATAGTTGTCCCCTTCATTAGATGGATATTTGGCTGTAGATGTAATGCGTGTTTGTGTGAGTTGGCTCTTTTCTCTGTTTAAGTTAAATTATTTTATAGCATAATCATATATGACATGCTAATGTAGATAGAGACCGTTAGACCATGAAGTGAACAATATTAGGTCATGAAAAGAAGCTTGAGCTTGGTAGTTGTGAAAACTGAGTTGTATTTTCTGGAGATGGCCATCACCAAAGTGTTTTATACTCACAAAAAGAATACTGGTTATAAATTTCTCCGATTTGATGTGTTTTCTCCCGTCTTTCACACGTGCGCGCACAGAATCAGAAGCACACTTTATTTGTATGTGCATGTATGCGTACTTAAAAAAGTTATCTATCTCAAGAGCTTCTGCATCACTAACTGATCATATCTAATTGAAGGTGCCTCTCTCTTTGGCAATAAGGATAACATCCTTACGAGGAACACTGCGGTTACAAATCAAGCCACCTCCTTCAGACAGATTATGGTTTGCTTTCACATCCATGCCTGATATAGATTTCAATCTGGACTCGTCTGTGGGAGACCACAAGATTACTAATGGACACATAGCTTTGTTTCTGATCAGTCGGCTTAAGGTACAGAAAATTGCTTCCATATTTGGTAATTTTCCTTCTATTATTTTATTTTATTTTGTTTTGGAGCATGCTTAACTTCATACACGAGGTACGATGTTTGTTACTATGATGTGTGAACTCTCATACACGAGGCATGATATTTGTTACTATGATGTGTGAACTCTCATACATGAGGCACGATGTTTGTTACTAATTACTATGATGTGTGAGTTCACCCAGCGACAGCTTAGGAAAAAAACATGGTTGTGGTATCATGCTCACAACAGCAAGCCCTTATGAAGCTTCATTTCACTTGTACAGACTGCAATCCGGGAAACTCTAGTGCTTCCAAACTTTGAAAGTGTATGCATACCATGGATGCTAGCAGAAAAGGACGATTGGTTACCGCGGAAGGTTGCTCCTTTCATATGGGTTAACCCAGAATCTGTGAATGATCCAACCACTGTATGTGAAGTACCCATCGTCCAACCTAGTGAAGGAAAATACAAAACAGAAGCTAGCAGCGGAATCTCCGTTGATAGGACCAAGCATCAAAAACTGAAGAAGACCGAGTCTATTGAACAACCAATTGGTGAATCCTCAGATGTGCTAGCCTTTTCGGTGAGTTCTAATGATCTGTCAGCTGGGAATACTGGTGGGACTTGTCAAGAGTTGAGAACTCCTTTATTGGGGAATGGTGAACTAGAGGACAGTTTCAAACACAAGGTAGAGGGTATACCCGAGTCTCAATCACTGTCGAGGTCTACAATATTGTTGGATAAACAGAATCATAGCTTTGAAGAAGATGACCCAAGGCTAAAGAGAACAGGGAGAAGAGCAAGGATGCTTGATCTGGGGAAGAAGATGGGGGAGAAATTGGAAGAGAAGAGGCGCCAAGTTGAAGAGAAGAGTAGGAACATTGTTGAGAAGATGAGAGGACCATGAGATGGCCAGCACAAGAGACAGTCGCATTGCTGATAGGTAAATTATTTGTAAATTTTATTTTTTGTGCCGAAAAATCCTGAGTACGGATATCTTTTCTTGCTTCGCATGTATTATACAGATAATTAGCACTAAGGTGTATCCACAAGCTTTGGAGGTTCTCAATTTTCTTTGAGAGTATTGACTTTACAAATTTGTCAGTAGGTCCAGTTGAGAATTGCAGACCACATGAGGTTAATTGTCCTCATTGCCATGGTTGTGGCAGAACAAATTGTATGCAGCTGCTGTGACACAACGCCTCCTCCACTGATACTGATTGCCTTCCTTGTATAACTATGAGCATGACGAACTAAAACAGCAGTTATAAATATCATCTGATGTGCATGGTTGCGGCTAAATCAATTGCATGGGGCACTTAGGTCAATTGGTTCATACTGTAAATTCTCGAGCCTTTCATAAATTGTGTAATCCATGTGTCAACACATGATATTTGCCTGCAACAGATAAATTTACCTTGTGATGCAATGTAACAGAGACCATTGTTTGACCCAACCTTGATGGGATATTACTATCAATTTTACCTAAAAATAAAGTGGCATAAAGGACGTAATTCAATTAGAAAACATATAGTGATCCCAAACCCCACAGCATCCAAGGTAAATTACAACCGTGCACAAGGCAAGATAAACAACCAAAGCGCCTTTCCGTGCCAAGGTAAGGCACATAAGACCAACTCCAACAATGACTTGTAACCTAAAATTCTCCTTCCACCCCCCCACCCCCCCCAAAAAAAAAAAAATAAAAACCACTCCAACCCATGTGCTAAACAAAACCTAAAACCTAAAACTCAAAAGAAGGCCAGATACCGGCCCGTTTTTAGGCCAGAAGTCATTATGGGCCCTACCTGTTGTGAGTGAAACATGGGCTGTGAAGCCCAGACGCTTGAGCCAGTCGCCCAACGCGCCGGTCGGATTCCCACGGGGACCCCACCCACGTGGGCGTGTCACATGCTGTTAGATGGCGTCAGTAGCCTAACGGCTACTTTTTTTGATCGAACGGCTATATTTAAATGGGCCGTTGGTTAATCCAACGGTCCAGGTTCAATTTTTTTTTTAGTTTTATATTTATATTTATTGAATCCAACGACTTTGATCGAATATAATCAAATCTAACGGTAAAAAAAAAAAAGATCTAACAATCCAAATTTAAATCCAACGGCTAAAATAATTAAAAAAAATTATTTAACTTAAAATTAAACCAAAAACTCTATAAATACCTATGTATTTGTTCAAACATCCACACAAAACTCACTTTTCTCCTACAATTCTTCAATTTTTCATTCTACCATTTATTCTCATTTCCAAAATTTTCAAGATGGCAAAAGAGCATGTTAGAGGTCGTAATTGGACCTTTGACGAAGATATTACTTTATGTTTGGCATGGATTTCTGTTAGCGAAGATGGTGCTGTTGGCACCAATCAAAATAGAAAGGTTTTGTGGGGTAAAATCGTTGATAAGTTCCATGAAAACTCCAACGCCGGTCGAAGGGAAGTTGGTGGTGTTTATGATCGGTGGAAGATTATCAACAAAGCGTGCACTTTGTGGAAGGGAAGCTGGGAGAGAGCCATGGTTAACATGCCTAGTGGAAGGGGCGCCTCTGAAATTGTGAGTTTCTTTGTTGATATTTTAGTTGTCATGTACATAATAGTATTTTGCAACTAATTGTTTTTATGTATTTGTTGCATAGGGTGACAAAGCAATGGCAATTTACAAGACAAGAACTACACCAAAAAATCAAGCTTTTAAGTTGCATCATGCTTGGAACATCCTTAAGGATTGTCCGAGGTGGGGAACCGATGCGAATCAACAATGTGGAAGATTATTTCATAATGAAGCCTCACCCCCAAATGATGTCAATGAGGGTGTGAATTTTGCCGACAATGAAGGTGTTGAACAAATGAGCCGAACTTCTTCTTTTCCAAGGCCCCTGGGTAGAGATAAGCAAAAGAAAGCAAAGAGAAAAGGGAAGTCCCAAGATCTGATACGTGCACAATTTGCTAGCGAAATGGCAAGAATGAACGAAAACCAGTGCCGTCGGCAAGAAGAATCGGCCCAAATGCTTTTGGCCATGAAGGAAGAAGGGGATAGGGAGCAAGAAAGGTATGAAACTAATTTGATAATGGAGGACCTTGACAAATACACTCCAAAGAGGAAGAAATACTTACGTGGTAAGCAAAAGGAAATTTTACGAAGGAATGCCACAAAGAGTATATTTCAAGATGATGATTCATCTCAAGACTATCACCCAAATCCATCACCAAGTCAAGATGGTGGATATCATTATTAAGTTTATGTAGTCTATGAGTTTTCGATTGTATTAAGTTTATGTGGTTTATTAATTGTCTTTTTTTTTTTTAAGTTTATGTAGTGTATTAAATGTCGTTGGTATTAAGTTTATGTGGTTTATCATGATTTTCATGTATTGATTTAGTGATTTTTCAAAATTTATCGGAATTTAAATATTTTTAGGTTAAAATGTTCATAAAATTAATTCATGATAGTCTACATAATTTTTTTTAAAAAAAAAAGTTAATTTAAAAAAAAATTAGCCTTAATTCATTCTTTGATAATCTGGGGCTAAAATTTTAGGTCAGAAGGGTTAGAGTAGAAAAGCTGTTTGTGGGCTAAAACCTAAATTTTCTGGGCTAAATATTTTTAGGTTTTAGGTCACCATTGGAAATGGTCTAAGGGTAAGGCATGCCATGGCAAGCATTGTGAGGCAAGGGCAAAGAGTGATAAATGGAGAACATGCTTAGCCGGTCATGCCTTAGCAAGTTTTATCTTGTCATTGCAAGTGAGTCACACCCTCTCATTCGGGTGTCAGTGGTGGTGGCTGCGGTTATAATAGAGGACAAAGTAGTGGGGACTACGGTGGTGAAAACCGTGTTGGTAGGGGTGGTAACTATGATGGGGGTCGAAGTGGTGACATGAAGGAGGTAAGAGTAGCAGTTAAGGCCTGTCATGCAAATGAAATGTTAGCGTAAGAGGTGTAGGTTACTATTCATAAAAAAACAACTCCGCGTTCCCCGTGTTTTGGCATTGGGTGCAATTCAACTTTTTTTTGCTAGGCATAAAAAAACAACTCCTCGTTCCCTTCCCTCTTCCCTTTTCATCTTCCACTCCAGTCCTCCCTCACTAACCAAGGTTCTGGATTTCAAGAGCCCACCACATATCCGCTTCTGTGGCTACTCCGCTCCTTCTGCTTCGGCACGTCGACGTAAGCCACCCCCATAGTCGCGTGAATGTTTGACGCTGTTGACGAGGTGAAGGTCCCGCGACCGTGTTTGACCTCCTTCGATTTTTAAAGTTGGTTTCGTTGGAGGCCAATTAGGTTGAAATCAAGGCCCGATTAGATGTTGGTGTGACTCAATTGGATGTTGTGTTGCTTAAGTTTTCGATATCGTCAATGTCGGAGGGATGAAGTGGGATGATTTACGTGGGATGGGGTTTTGGAATGTGTAGAGGGGTTGAGGTTGAAGATAAGGAAAGAGGAGCTGCGTTGGAATTTTAAAGTTTTTTTTAGCCAGCACAAGTAAGACGACATAAATTCTTCTTTTGTTTAAAATTTAATTCTGCCCAAAAAATTAAAACAAAAAATTAAAACAAAAAAAATATTAGTTTTTTTTCCTTCACTGTTTAAAATTAATTTTTTTTATTTTTGATTTTAGTTTTTTGGCAAAATAAAAATAGGGTTTAGGGTTTAGGGGTTTAGGGTTTAAGGGTTTAAGGGTTTAGGGTTTAAGGGTTTAAGGGTTTAAGGGGTTCAGGGGTTCAGGGTTGAGGGTTTTAGGGTTGAGGGTTGAGGGTTGAGGGTTGAGGGTTTTAGGGTTTTAGGGTTTTAGGGTTTAGGGTTTAGGGTTTTAGGGTTTAGGGTTTAGGGTTTAGGGTTTAGGGTTTAGGGTTTAGGGTTTAGGGGTTTAGGGTTTAGGGTTTAGGGTTTAGGGTTTAGGGTTTAGGGTTTAGGGTTTAGGGTTTAGGGTTTAGGGTTTAGGGTTTAGGGTTTAGGGTTTAGGGTTTAGGGTTTAGGGTTTAGGGTTTTTAGGGTTTAGGGTTTTTAGGGTTTAGGGTTTAGGGTTTTTAGGGTTTAGGGTTTTTAGGGTTTAGGGTTTAGGGTTTAGGGTTTAGGGTTTAGGGTTTAGGGTTTAGGGTTTAGGGTTTAGGGTTTAGGGTTTAGGGTTTAGGGTTTAGGGTTTAGGGTTTAGGGTTTAGGGTTTAGGGTTTAGGGTTTAGGGTTTAGGGTTTAGGGTTTAGGGTTTAGGGTTTAGGGTTTAGGGTTTAGGGTTTAGGGTTTAGGGTTTAGGGTTTAGGGTTTAGGGTTTAGGGTTTAGGGTTTAGGGTTTAGGGTTTAGGGTTTAGGGTTTAGGGTTTAGGGTTTAGGGTTTAGGGTTTAGGGTTTAGGGTTTAGGGTTTAGGGTTTAGGGTTTAGGGTTTAGGGTTTAGGGTTTAGGGTTTAGGGTTTAGGGTTTAGGGTTTAGGGTTTAG